>JANCRC010000002.1:38457500-43257500 GCA_024362995.1 Heteromeles arbutifolia
CACTGTATTTGTTTGTGTTTTGTACAAAGGGTCTTTCTTCTCTTTTTCACGATTGGGAAACTAAAGACTGAATTAAGGGAAACTAAAGACTAAATTAAAGGAGTATCAATTTCTAAGAAGGCTCCAAGTGCGAATCATCTTCTTTTTGCAGACAATAGCCTCATATTTGTGAGAATATGCTTCAAAAGTGTATCCAGGTTGAACTATTATTGAAAACCTATGAGGAGGCACTGGTCAAGCAATGAATTTTGCAAAAAGTTGTGTGGCATTTAGCGAGAATCTCGCCGTGTATGACAAACAACTACTTGCGAATTGTTTAGGCATGACAAGAGTGAAGTACCATGATCGCTACTTAGGTTTACTAGTTTTGTGAGGAAAGCGAAGAAAGTATCTTTCTCATATATAAAGGATCATTTATGGAAGAAATTGCATGGTGAAGAGGAAACCTTTTAAGTAGTGCAAGAAAGGAATTGCTCATCAAGAGTGGCTCAATCGGTCCCTATTTATATTAGGCATATGTTTTTGTTGCCTAAGATTTTATGTGAAGAGTTAAATAAGATGGTAGCCCAATATTGGTGGCGAAATTGAAGGAAAAATTTTGTCCTAGCTAAGAACATGTGAGAACATTTGAACACATATGCAAACTAATAACACTTTAAAGTAGGCATGCATTCAAAAACAATTCTAAAACCCATGACTTTCAAAGCCTAGTGAATGGTGAACCACAAGACTCTTTAACAACATTAGAGAGAAGAAGGATTTTGAGATTCATTACCCTTGAAGCTCATCCTTGTTTGCACAAGGGATTCACCCAAGTGGAGGGCCTTCAAGTCACCTCCTAGCTCCTTGGATCTTCCTTGTGATTCTTCTCCTTTAGATGCTCCTTTGCTCCTTGATGATGTGAGGAAATGATCTCCAAAAAGTACCAAAGGTTTGGTACCTCTAAGTCTCCACACCAAGGATGTAGTGTGAAGAGAAGATGGATGACTTAGAGAGAGATTTTGATGCTAGTGAAAAGCTCTCTAAGTGGCCGGCCTTTTTGGAGAAAAAGAGAGAAAATGTTTCTCTTCTTTGCCTCAAGAAAACCCTAAATGAATGAAAGCTATAAAGTTGACTTTATACTACATCACATGTGAGTGGCAAACTTGCAATTAAATCAAGTTTGCTTCCACTCACCCTTATGGCCGGCCTTGGCATTGTTATTGGGCTAATTGCTCATTTTGTTTTAGTTGTCATACAACTTAAACATAATGGGCCTTGTGGACCAAAAACCCTTTTGGGCCCCGAAACCCAAAACCAACTTAAAAGCCCAATACGAACCTTTCGTAAAATTAATTAACTAATTAATTAATCTTGACCATTCTCAATTAAACTATTTAATTGCTTATCCATCTCATTTATATTTCTTCACTTTCATCCTTACTCGGTGTACGATCCATTAGGTTCCAATTAGCGAGGCAGTGGGCGATTGTTACTCTTAACGATCGATTGTGAATTGAAACTACATTTCAATTCTCCCCTTGATGAAGATTAGTGTTTGTTAATCCTCAGGGCTTCCACAAACCATGAGTGACACCTAGTAGTATGTCATGGCTACCCAAGCTAATTAGAAGTGGTTAGAGAACCTATCCAGTTATAATTACAATGCAATACGATCCTTCTCTAATACAATATTCTCAATCACATTGTTTGAGTGATAGTTTGTTTCATGTCTTCTATCCAATGTGATACTTCTCTATATGATTCAATTGAATATGATTTGGAACAAACTTCCTAAGTCATATTCGTATGCTTTGGCCAAAGACTCTCGAATCATATCTCAGAGTATTCTCCTTCCACCATGGAAGGCTAGAGATCCCTTGTTGTGCATTCCCATGCCTACATGACTAAATAGCTTGACCCCAACAATGCCGTGGACACTTTCAATGGAATGCCTTTGACATAATCAAAGATCAAGGACCTAACCATTAGACATCAATGATGCCTCAGGTCAAAGGACTACTTTGCATATTGCAACTTATGAGTTCTTACATGACATGTATGCTCGAACTCTCTTTTGATCGTTGTTCAGTGTACTCGATTACTCTTTCGAGCACCTATGTGTTTGTCTCAGTGTCCAACACTAAATGACTTGAGACTAGTCATACTCACACTTGAGTTAACATAACGCATACTAACCTTAGCGGATTGTCAATGCCCAATTGGCAATCCTATGGCTAGGAACGTTTTAGGAATGAACATAAGAGAAAGGTCTCGTTAATCTAACTTACTTAAATCACTTCTCTCTTAGATCAAATACATTCCTTGGATTCCCTTATTGCTTAAACACATGATACAATAAATAGTGATTAACAATAAGCTTTGCCCTTTATTAAACATATAATAGTTTAATACAATAAGTATTCCAAAAGCTATTACATCAAATGAGTGGCTTTGTGGGCATACTTCCAACATAAATAACCTGGCAAGAAAAAGATCCATTGGACTAACTGGCGAAAACTATGTAAACCTAAGGGTGAGGGAGGATTGGGATTCAAAGATTTATATGCACTCAATTTAGCTTTACTTGCTAAACAAGGGTGGAGATTATTACAAACGTCTAACTCATTAGTCTTGCAGATTTTCAAGGCTAAGTATTACCCCACGACTGATTTTTATGAATGCTCCAGTCAAGCCAGACTCCTCATTCTGTTGGAAAAGTGTTGCGGAGGCACGCAAGATTATTCGTAAAGGCGCGAGATAGCGTGTTGGAGATGGTTTGTTGATCAAGGTGTAGGGCGATAGATAACTGTGTAGTCAAATTTCCTTCAAAGTTCTTAGTCTTATTCCTTCATATTTGAATTGAACCATACAATAATCAATTTAATTGTTCAGGGGGTAATCAAGTCAATTGATTCAAAGCATTCCGTTAAGCTTCCTCCAACCACCTGGTGAGTTGATTTGGCATACGGAAATAAATGATAAATTTTTAACTAAGAGTGCTTACCATCTAGCTCGTGCTTGTTGATAGGATTTTATCACACGCGCAAAAGGGTTAAAAACATCTATGATACTTGCAAGAATAACAAGGATATCGTAGTATAAATGGTTATAGTAAGGTCGTTCTCCATAAGGATTATTAAATAATTCGTATCAAACCAAATCTCTATTAATTATTTAAAAGCAAATTTTTGGGATGATTGAATTTATGACCTGATTAAAAAAATTAATTTAATTAAAAAAAAGTAGAAAAATCTGCAATATTAAAGATGAGGAGAAAGAAACAATTTTTTAGAAATCAAATTGAGAAAGCACTAGGGTTTTGCCATCACTTTAACAATCCTATATGATTCTCCCAATTACTTATGACCTATACATGCATATTTTGAAGGTTACATTTTCCTAATATATGCCTCCTTGGACCCCTAATATAGAGCGTATATCAAACATGCAATCCGTCTATGATATTAAGATCAAATCTAAACATGCATGACTCATTACGTTTTGTGAAAAACCCTCTGAAAAACCAGCAACCCTTAAGACGTGGTATTCATCCTAAGTGAGGTTGCACATATTAACCACAAGAAGCATTCGTCATTTTATAGGACCAACCTCCGACCAAAATTGCATCAAATTACTTTTCTAAATATCCTAATTGTTTCGAATCATCAAGACATTTAGATAGTTTAAACCGGAGATTAATAATTCAAAAACCTGCATGCATATTATCATAAAGCAAATTGAAAAGAAACTACATATTCTTGCTAAGGCTGGTGGCCCCACCCTAGCAAAAGAGATTAGTTACACATATTCATAATTAAAATCAAAAGGAATTGTATTGAAATAATAAAAGATCGAAAACACCTTGAATGTAAAACTTTGCAAATCTCTATGCTTGGCCAATTTCCTATCTCAGATATCGCATAGAGAAGAAGGAAAAATAGGGTTGGCCAAACTTGTTTAAACCGCTATAATTCAATTCTCCTAGAAAAAGGTCTTCCAATCAGACTAGGAAGCCAAATAAACCAAAAATAAATTAGGAAACATAACCCTAAATTAAATGATGTCAGGTTATAATAAATGATGGAGGAATGCTATACTTTTATGCTTGAACTGAGTGTAATAAACATTTGATTTTGTGAGTGATGAACTACGAATGGCTTGATCCATGTTTATGGTACATAGGCAGTCTAACGAGGAGGTTAGATGTAGCCATAAAGTATACGGAATTTACTACACAAATTGGACCTTGAGTGGTGCTTTAATTCATATCCCGGAGGCGAGGTATGTTGAGATACGAGTATTTGGTGACGTCACGTGTCGATCCAAGACGTATGTCGGGATCGGGGCGTGACAGCAAGAGTTTAAAAAATGGCATGGGTCGAAAAAAATGGTGGGAAAAAAATCACATAGCACGTAGCTGTGCAGAAGGGGAAGAAGTCGGAGTTTGGGTGGTTGAAATGCAATTTCGATAGAGCTTGGGTTGAGCATGGTTGTGTAGGAGGAGTGGGTGTGGTAATACGAGGTGAAACTGGGACATTTGTGGTGGCGAAGGCGTTGAAGATGGCTAGGATTTCATCACTATTGCATGCTGAGATAGAAACAGTGAGAACGGTGGTGCTGTTTGCACGAGAAGTGGTTACAGGGTCGATGGAATTCGAAGGTGATGCATAGGTGGTACTTACTAGGCATGCTAAGATGGAAACAATAAGAACAGTGGTGCTATTTGCACGGGAAGTGGCTGCAGGGTCGGTGGAATTCGAAGGTGATGCACAAGTGGTACTTACTTCATCAAGGATGGATGAGGCCAATGATACTTCTCTGCTGGGACATATGGTGAATGACGCTAGCTAGTCATTTCTTGCATACTTTGAATCAAATTAAGCACACCTATACCATAAGGTAGGCAAATAAGGTGATTCACAAATTAGTAAGATTGTGATTGTCTTTAGAGCAACAGTTAGTTTGGTTTGAGAAGCCACCTGATGTAATCATTAATCTCATATTTGAGGATGGTACTTTTATGTAATATTTGGTGGCGGACACTTTTTTTTCCTTCGGTCAGGTTGAAATCCTTGACAAGGTATATTTGTTTCATCGTATCAATGAATATAATACTTATTCTATAAAAAAAAATGTGTCCTCATCAGTTATTTAGCCTTATGAGTTTCCATTGTCGGGAGGTTGCAATTTTTGTCTCGTTGATTCTTTTTTGTGGACAATATTTCCACTTGTGGAATTTATTGTTATAAGAACATCTTTAATACGCTCTCTAAATGAACTCCTAACTAGAATTTAGGGAGAATTTAAAAAAAAAAAAAAATCAACTTGCTCCTTATCCACCAAAGATCTCCTCAATATAGGGAATGAGAAAGTATAATTATTTTAATATTGTTTAAACAATTAATTAAATTTATTGGCTAATTATTGACATATATGATTAGTTTGTAAGTGCTTTTAAAATAACTTGAAGTGCTTTTAGTGAAAATGTTTTTAAACCAATCCTAATCCAAGTTGATCCTGAAAAAACACTTTAAGTGCTTCTTGTAAGAAACACATATCTGATTTGCTTAAGTGCTTTTGGAATCCAAAATTAATTTCACCAAAAACGTTTAAAGTAGGAGAGATTTTTCAGTATGCCTGAAACACAGGCACATACGCCATATATCATCATACAAGTGGAGGGACACTTCAAAAAAATCTTTGCACTTGACTAATGACATATAATGTACCTCTCGTGTTCTGAGCACAATTAAAAATCTCTCATAAAGTAGGGAAGTATGGTTGAAGTACAACTTTTAGAGAGCTCCTAAAATAGATTTTTGATTTTGTCTTTTGACATACAATAACTTTTTGATAGTTTTAACTAAAACATTGTTATAAAATAGAGAGCATGATTGAAAATGTTATAAGCAATAAACTTTTGTTTCGCAACCTATTTCATAACATTCATTTAATTGCATAGTTTATTGTAATCTAACCATTTTATGAAATTATAGTAACATTAATGAAGAAAAGAAGATTTAAGAAAGAGGAAGAAATAAGCCAACTCCATAATATTCAAATTTAGCTCTAATGTTACCCTTACTACTGCTGGCAAACTTTTGATGCCTATCGTCAGGGGAAAGCGTATTTTATTAAAGCTTATTTTTAGCTACGCTCGATGAAACTCGATTTCGATCCAATTTTGCTTTTTGAAACTCAAAAGTCGCTATTTTGCTCTCTGAAACTAGACTTTTGTTCCCACTTTGCCCTTGAAAAACAAACGTCGCCACTTTGCTCCCTACAACTCGATTTCAATCTCACTTTACCCCCCGAAACTCAAAAGTCACTATTTTCTCCTTGAAACTCAATATTCACTCCACTTTGGCTTGTTTCTATGTATTGTTTTTTAAACAACCGCTAAGTTACTTATGTGGCAATTATGGACAACATATGACCGACGTAGCACAAATATAAAGCTCACATATCCAATCAAATGGTGGCATATAGATTGAAACAAAAAGAAAAGAAAAGAAAGAAAGATTAATTTTAAAACATTGTATATCATATTAAAAAAAAGGAAAAGTAAGAAAACTAGCAACAAACAATATGTTCTTACTAGAGGTGACTGGTGAAGAGATGGTTTTTTTTTTTTTTTTGTTCCTTCTTATTATTCATTTATTTCAGGGGAAATTTGGCATATTACCAATTATAAGTTTTAAATGGATGCTTATTTTAAAAACAGAAACAAGGCACTGTTGACACACCCCTACCCAGATATCGGGACGTGCTGGCCGTCACGTGAGCGTGACGTAGCCATGTGCGCAGTGCGGAAAATAGATGAAGATAATAAGTACTAAAATAACATAACCAGCGATAAAAGATCATTGTCAAGTGTGAAGGACAAAGCATAATTTACAAGGTTCGAGCATCCTAGGTGCAGTCCAGAATGACCAGAATATTTACATGGATAGTGCACTGTCAGATTTGCCTTGAAACCTCGTTTGCCACCAATGCTATCTAATACCTGGAGGGGCGCAAAACAAAAGGGTGAGTGGGCAAAAACAAAGCTTTTCCAAAATCACTTTGATATAAAAGTTATAACCATTCTCCGTAAAATATATATACTTCCCAGAAAAATATATATGTATTCATACTGAAAACCAACATTCAAACATTGCCATGTCCGAATAAACCATATCCAATATGAAAGCATGCAACAAATATCATCAAAGTCAATCAGGTGATATCTCAATGCATAACATGCCGGCAATGCATATAAGTCAGCCGGAGTCACCTATCGTGACCTGTACGGCTGAATCTATGGCTCCTCAAATAAATCCTCAATCCAAACTCTCAATCAATAACCTGCACCCAGGTCGGAACCACCTGTAGTGGTCTGTACGACAAGCTGGGTATATAAAAACGCTCTGTGTTACGGTCACGTGAAGGTTGGCGACGAATCGCGGGTCACCTACAAGTCGGAACCACCTATAGTGGTCTGTACGACAGGCTGGCACTTGCCTTGGATCCAAGGTGAGCGTACGGTGCGGGAGGTGAACGATCACATGAAAGCTAAGCCTTACTCTGGCGGAGCACAAACCCCGATGTGCAGGTAAATGAGCCATATGCTAATCTCACCGATATCACCATAATCATCATAACGAAAATACATACTTACCTGACTTACCTGGCGTCCACAGTGCCACAACATATAATCGCATAAACATAGCAATAAATATATATGGCATTCGACATGGCATTCAATTTCATAAAATCATTCAAAACGTATTTCTGGGAATCAGCCAAGTGTGTGTGTGTGTGTATATATATATATATATACTGAAAACAAAAGCCCACTCACTGATAAGTAAACGGATCGTAGCCCCCAAGCCTCGCGTGGCTGCGCTCGTCCTCAGGATAAATCTCACCTATATACAAAACAATTATACAATCGTTAATTACGCACATACCCAAACTTAGGTAATAACTTCTCATACATTGCTCAATTGGGGTGTTTGAATATACCATCATGCTCTACTTAAACCCACGAACACCCACATATTTTTAGAATAATTTTCTGAAGCCCCACGCACCCTCACGTGTCGGGCAAGGCACGGCAATACGCGCCACCCACGTGCAGTCACGTGCTGTGCATGGTGACGGAAACCCTAACGTCGTTAGGGAATATTCCGTTAAGGTTAACTGACGCAGTTACCTTCGTTAGGAATATTCCGTCAAACTTGACGGAATATTCCGTTATCTTCTTCACCAGTTCACCGGCGACCGGCGCGGGCACCGCTGCGTTGCCGAAAACTGGGTAAAACTTCCAACCTTGATTTTTCACTCATTTTTCAACCAAATTTCACGAAATTTACACCAAATCAAAGCTTAGGACAAGGGGAAGAGTTTTATACCTCTTTAAAGCTCAAAACATGACGGAATCACGCCGGAGAAAAACCAAGAAATCCTGCCAACTTCGAAACTAGCTTTCCCGACGTCCTAAAACCACCAAAATTGTTTTCCGAGCTTCGTGAGAAGGTTCTAAGACTCCCAGTGATCTTAGAATTCCCTAAAACTCCCTGGTTTGCGAGCACATGAACAGTACCACCAATAGTGCTCTTGGGTTTCAATGGTTTTCGAGGGTTTCAAACCAAACTAAAGGTATGGTTAGGTTCACAAGGTTGCAAGGAACATGAAAATGGAGTTTGAAGTCTCGATCAGTGCCAGGATCGAGAGGTGTGATGACGTCCGTATAAGTTGCAGAGAAAATGGGAGAAAACTCGAGAAGAATGAGAGACAGACAGACAGAAATGGAAAGGGTGTACATGTGTGCATATGAGTGTGTGTGTGTGTGTTTGGTTTTTATCCAATCCCAACTAACAAAATCAAATTATTAGGCTTAGTTTCAATTGGGTCCAAACATAGCCCAATCACACACACATAATCACTAATGCTTAAGGGTAAAAACGTCATTTCACGTCCCTGATACGACATCTCGGGACGGGCTGTTACAACTGTAAAACGAATTTTGAGTTTTAAGGAGTAAAGTGGTGAGTTTTGACTTTCAGGGAACAAAGTGGGATCAAAATCAAGTTTCAAGGAGTAAAGTGTCGACTTTTGAGTTTTAGGAGGCAAAGTGGAATCAAAATTGATGTCCAAGGAGTAAAGTGACGATTTTTGAGTTTCAGGGGGCTAAATGAGATCGAAATCGAGTTTGAGAGAACGTAGCTAAAATAAGCCTTTTATTAAACAGTTAAATAGACAATCTAAATGAGATCGAAATCGAGTTTGAGAGAACGTAGCTAAAATAAGCCTTTTATTAAACAGTTAAATAGACAATCAAAGGTTGGCACAAATGCAAAAAGTCAAGAACCCACAAGCATAATAACAAACACATTAGCCTACAACAAAATACACAAACCCACTAAGTTGAACCAACTAAAAAAGCCCAAAAGTTCAAGATACCCTAGCATCAACAATCTCAAAACCAAAACAATCGTCATCGTTGTCCCCGAGGTCTCCACTATTAAAGAAACAACGTAAAAGAAATGTCAAAATACACTCAAGAAGGTGGTCATGTGAGGATGGGGACGTCGTCATGCGCACCTTGAATCGGCCAATTGGAGACATAGTCATCAAGACACCACAGTCCACCAAGACGTTTCAAGGAGTAAAATGTTGACTTTTGAGTTTTAAAGGGCAAAGTAGAATCGAAATTGAGTTCCAAGGAGTAAAGTGACGACTTTTGAGTTTCAAGGGGCTAAGTGGGATCGAAATTGAGTTTCAGATAGCGTAGTTAAAAATAGCCTTTTATTAAACAATCCAAACTGACAGTCAAAGGTTGGCACAAATGCAAAGAGTCAGGAACCTACAAGCATAAGAACAAACACATTAACCCAAAACAAAATACACAAACCCATTAAGTTGAACCAACTAAAAAAGTCCAAAAGTACAAGATACCTTAGCATCAACAATCTCAAAACCAAAACAATCGTCACCGCTGCCCTTGAGGACTCCACCACTAAAGAACCAAAATAAAAGAAGTGTCAAAATACACTCGAGAAGGTGGTCATGCGAGGATGTGGACGTTGCCATGTGCATCCTCAATCGACCAATTGGAGACATAGTCATCAAGACACCATAACCCAACAAGGCGTTTCAAGGAGTAAAGTGTTGACTTTTGAGTTTCAGAGGGCAAACTAGAATCAAAATTAAGTTCCATGGAGTAAAGTGACGACTTTTGAGTTTCAGATGGCTAAGCGGGATCAAAGCCGAGTTTTAGAGAGCGTAGCTAAAATAAACCTTTTATTAAACATTTCGAGTAGACATTTAAAGGCTGGCACAAATGCAAAGAGTCAAGAACCCACAAACATAATAACAAACACAATAGCTTAAAGCAAAATACACAAACTCATTAAGTTGAACCAACTAAAAAAGCCCAAAAGTACAAGATACCATAGCATCAACAATCTTAAAACCAAATTAATTATCACCGATGTTCTTGAGAACTCCACCACTAAATAACCAACATAAAAGAAGTGTCAAAATACACTCGAGAAAGTGGTTATGCAAGGATGGGGACATCGACGTGCGCATCCTTAATCAATCAATTAGAGACATAGTCATCAAGGCACCACAGTCCACCAAGGCGTTTCAAGGAGTAAAGTGTCGACTTTTGAGTTTCAGAGGGCAAAGTGGAATCAAAATTGAGTTCCAAGGAGTAAAGTGATGACTTTTGAGTTTCAAGGGGTTAAGTGGGATCGAAATCGAGTTTCAGATAACGTAGCTAAAAATAGCCTTTTATTAAATAGTCCAACTGGACAGTCAAGGATTGGCACAACTGCAAATAGTCAAGACCCACAAGCATAAGAACAAACACATTAACCCAAAATAAAATACACAAACCCACTAAGTTGAACTAAACAAAAAAACCTAAAAGTACAAGATACCTCAGCATCAACAATCTCAAAACCCAAACAACTGTCGTCGTCGTCCCTGAAGACTCCATCACAAGAACCAATATAAAAAAAAAAGTGTCAAAAGACACTCGAGAAAGCGGTCATGCGAGGATGGGGATGTCGCCATGTACATCATCAATCGACCAATTGGAGGCATAGTCACCAAGACACTCTAGCCCACGAAGGCGTGTCTTGGAGAGTTGAGGAGAAGGAAACCGTAATGAGAATCCAGCAACAAAAGGGGAATTTGATGCAAGGGTACAAGATTTGGGGTAAAAGATAGACATAAAATCCAAATTTGAGATGAAAGCTTAAAACAATTGAGATAAAAGTTTAGAAGAACTGAAACAAAAGGCTTAGAAAATAGCACAAAGAAAACGAAATTAAGGACAAAAGAGATGAAAAAGACCAAAAATAAGGGGCTACCACTAACCCTAATCAAAATTAGGGACTAACCCTAATCAAAATTAGGGTTAGTGCCTAGAGGAGAAGGTTGTGTTATTTGTCACAAAGGCGAGAGAGAAAATAAGGCTAAGTAAAACTTCAGTAGTTGTTGATAACTATCTTTAGACTTTTTACTGCAGCTTTTATTTTATCAGTGGTTGTATTACTAAATAATTAAGATATGTGTTGTCACAAAATTCACTTGTATATCTCTACATATAATGAAATAGTACATGGTGATCTTTGTTTCTAGCAAAGCAATAGTCCTAAGCTTATAAAGTAAATTTAAACTAGAATAAGTTATCATCTGAGTGCTACGTAAACTGCACACTATTAAAGAAAAATTGTGTGTGCACTGTGTAAGTATCGTCTATGACATTGAGTCACCATTTATTCTTATTCTATATATTTTTCTTTCAGTTGAAATTTCCAATATTATCTCCTAACTGATGCAAAAGTGGTAATGATAGGTTGTTTAATATTTAGAAAAGTTGATATCAACTTAACATTATTAGAATATTTTAGGAAAGCCATACACATTCTTTGATTATATTTTCATGATAAAAAACTTACCATAGTAAGATGATAATGTCAATTAATAGCTAGGGTTTTCATATGTCACTTTGTTTCATGCCTTTTATATCCTCTATAATTTTATTTTGTTAACCATCATTTTTCTAATTTAATGTAATTTATGTGGAACAAATTGATTTTTAGCAAAAAAAAATTGTATTCGAATCTTAGACATGGATAATGTGGATGAGTATGACACCGAATGTGTAGGTATATGTGGATGAATTTGATACCGAATGTGTAAGTAATGCGGATATATAGGTTTTAATGCATGTCGCGTAGGTGATGTAGATATAACTAGCTTACCTATTGATAAGGTTTCAATTGACTAGCCTAAGCGTCCATGTGTTGATGATTTTTGGGTTTTGTTTTTTGTTTTGTTTAAGTGACATTTTATTCTACCTCAACAATATGTTTATGACTAAGAAGTTGGTTCTTATGGATTCAAGTTTTCATGGTGACAATTCCAAGCTTTCAAACAGTAAAATCTACAATTTGATCAAATAATGGATTTAGTCAAGATTTTAAAATTGTTTTTTGTGTGACCATGACATGTAGAACTTCGGGTGGAAAGAATGACCGGAATGACAATAACCCATGATGCGTAGTCCAACAGCCTTGGTCCGACAGGCTAGGCTTAAGCCCATTAAAGATATTACTTGTCTCCCAAGTAAGGAAACCCTAATTCTAGTGAAATTATGATATCTTGGGGATTATGCATCGTAAGCATAATCTTAGGACAATTGGATATCTTATCCTAGGTTCTCTCCAAGATAGTCTGTCGATTTAATTGGAATTACTCTTCCTACAAGGACTCTCAATGTCTTTATAAGTACTATAGTTGGATGTTTATTAGAGGACCTCTTCTAAACTCCTCTAGATTCTCTAATCGATCACAACTGAAGATACATCTCTCCTCTTATATATTCTCTATGCTTAACAGGGGCTCATCCTGCATACAATCAGTCGTTGACGAATGAACACATCCATGGATAACCCATCTTCTTAACGCCCAGCCATAGGCTATTTGCCAAGAATGATTCACGATACATTGCACATCACACCATTATTTCTTAGAACTATACTTGTGGTTTGATTATTCTTCCCGGAGATATATAGGCAATTTGATATGGATTCAACCATACCCCCTATCAACCCCATTCTCCTCTTGTAGAGATCATGGGTAATTCAAATGGAACTCGCTTCTGTTCTCGGATGTTCGCAAATTTGGTTTCAACATTTTCCGTATTTATCTAAAAAAGTAAATTCACCACTAAAAATCATTCAACCCTAACATAATAAATTCAATAGATAGTAATAAACAAAACATTTAATTTGAGTTTTCTCTAAACTATGAGGTGTTGACTAGGTCTAAATCAAAGACCCCTTTAACATTTATTGTTCTGCGACGTGTATACATTCCATGCACATACTTCTGAAAAAAGTGTTCTTTTCATGGCAACCTATTTATATAATTTGTCTTCTTTTCTTAAATGAGTTTTATTGTAGTTGTCGTTTTTCATGTAGTTTTCTTTATCACTATGTCTTGTACCTTCACTTGCAAACTGATATAAGAGAGCAAAAAAGCAAAGTATTTTCCCTATTGCTTCATCATTTTTCTCTTCTTCTTAAAAGCCTTGTTAAGGGTTGCCATTTTCACTTCAACAATGAATTTCCTTTTCACCCCTAGCAAAGAAAAGGTAGAGGAGCATATGTTTGTCCATTGCTCCTATTGCAAAAGAGTGTTAAAAAATCGTCAGGCTTTAGGGGGCCATCTTAGGGTTAATAAGGAAGAGATCAACGCAAAAAGGAGCCGAAGTTATGCTAACCATTTCAGTAACTCGACAAAGATTAATCACAATGTTCCTCCTTTTTGCATAAGCCACCTTGAAAGTTTTTCTAGAGCCCATGAGAGTAATCCAAATAATCTTTTCAATAAGGTAAATTCTCCTTTGGATTTCTCCAAGAGATTCTACTCAAATCAAAGTAGCTGGGTGAATGTGAGCAAGTCTTTTGAGAACAATTCGACCATGCCTTCAAAATTCTCATCTAGCAGTGGCCAGTCTGATATCTCAGGTTCTAAAAAATTTTCCTTTATGGTTGCTTCCTCTGGTAGCACATTACCAACTAGTGTCTCTTCTGATCCTTCATTATCTTTTGTCATAAATGGAGTTTGTGAGTTTAATATTGATCACTTTCAACCTTTTACGAATGGTATGCCATCCTTTTGTGTAAATGCCTTGATTTCACATCTTGTGGAAGCTGTAACTGATATTCATTTAGGCCCCAGCTCAAGTCAGTCACCTGGCTTCAAAGAATCTACTATTGGTTCTTTTCCTTAAAGTCCCAGTCAATCTTCAGGCCTAGGTGAATTTGATCGTTATACACAAACTGTCTTAACCTCTGAGAAAATGAAGATGTGCTTTTTACATGATGTCAAAGGAAGTGCTGAGATGATGAATGCATTAAAAAGGCCCAAGATTAAGCCTCTACATCTAAATCAATCTTTAGGCCAATGTGAACTTGGTCGAAATAAGATACAAGCTGTCAAAAACTTTGTAGGAGCTCAGAGGCGCTACTTAGGTGAAGGTGGAGGAAGTACTGAGATTATGACTGCACCAAAAAGGTCCAAGATCAATTCTGATTTGTCATTGGAAACAGATAAGCCTCCAAAGAGAGAGCTTCTTCTTTTTAAAGATCCAGAAAATTGCCTTTTTGGGTTAGGAATAATTTCTAATGCAAAAGAGGAAAGCGAAACAAACCTTGATCTCTTTCTACATTTGTAGCTTTATATTGGCTATATTTATACAAAACTTTGTAGCTCTGTTTGAAAACATATAAGCCCCGAAAGAGAGCTTTTTATTTCTGAATTTGTATGCTGTACTGAAATAAATGTAATATGTTTTGGAAATATACAGATTGGGGATGTGCCTCTTGCCTTTCTTTCCAACTATGATGTTCACCTTGAGTTATTAATCCACTCAAACTTGCTTAAGCCTTATGGCCACCTTGAATTATTCTTCTCCAGTACTACGTGATTAGTAAGCAATAAGGTTTTCACAATATGTTCTTTCAGTTATCTTGAACAAGGTTTTATATAGGGAATGAAAAATGTTGTGTTACAACTCGTTTGGAAGTACTTTTAAAATGTCTGAAAGCACTTTTGGTGTTTTTTTTTTTTTGAACAATCCTAAGTAAAATGCAAGTGAATTCTATAAAATCACTTGAAGTGCTTCCTACAAGAAGCACAAAAAACGCTTTTAGAGAAAACGTTTTGGGGTTTCAAAAGCACTTTTCCAAAAGCACTTTTGGAACCCCAAAACGTTTTCTCTAAAATCGTTTTTAGTCATTTTAAAAACACTTACAAATGAGCATTTAGTACCTTGCACATGTTCGTTTTGTTTTCATAATTTTTTTTTTTTTTTCTTCTTATTTCTTAAATCTTTGGTAGTCACATGTTTGCAGAGATTTTAGTTTAACTAGTAACCGTAGATGGCGCTTTACCACAGTAACGGAAAAAAATAATGCCTATAAACCCTAGTGCATGTTCAATTCTACCAATCCCCTTGCCCCAAACATTTAATGATTTAATCCACTAACACTATCATTTGTAAAAAAAGAAAACAAACTAACTACCAGTTATCCTGTATATATAATTGTCTTTGGCAAGGATAAGCAAATTCTATATATGGCACATTCTTTAAAAAGAATGACTAACCTAATTCTTTAAAAAGAATGACTAGCCTAATTTATTAAAAAGAATGAATAGCCTAATTTTTACCGCAAATGTTTATTGAAACTTAAAAGCCCTCCTAAACTAAAAATCTTCTTACGATTGATATCTGGCAAAAAGAAGCTTAACTAATGATGTTATTGTTTGGTGTTTATGTTCCTCGCATGACTCCCTTTGCGTGAATGGTGAACTCTTATGTAAATTTTGAAAGGAGTCTTAATGGAACCTTTTGTTAGGCTCTTAGGCTCTCTTGCAAATCTAATAGAGTGTCGGGCGTTTGTTGGCCAAGACCAACATATTGTAGATTGATTTTAAGTGTTTGTAAGTCATTTGCTTGCGCCACAAGTTAATTGAGCTTCTTGATCAAATGATTGTTTATGGAGGGATTAAGTCCATAATAAGTTCTTTTATGTGCCTTGAAGACAAGAACTTTCAATTCATGTTGAATGCCAAGTCATATAAATTAACCAACAATAATGTGAACTAGTTCATAAGTGTTAGTCGGAAGAATTATGACAGAAAGGAAATATAAACAAACATTGAACATATGTTTGAAATGAAAAGCTTGTAGGAATCCATAAAGTGAATGAAAATGACAGCAAAATGCATGAAATGATGATAACTAAAACAATAGATAACAAATACAAGTGTTTAAACAAAGTTTCAACCTATTCGAGCAAGATCAGCTGCCTATCGGGCAAACTCCTTACAATCGTGAGGTACAAGCTTAATGAGGAAAAATGAAATTAACGACAAGGAAATCGATAAATAGAGCTAAACCTATAAATATGGTGGCTGACTATAAAAGGAATGTAAGGAAAGTGACAGAACTTTTAAGAGTTATTCTGATAGTTGAGTTGAGTGTCTTTTTCTTCTTATTCTCTCGCTGCTTTTATTGAGCTTTCTTCCATGTGAATTTAGCTTTTCTGGCTTTGCTATGTTCCCCTTCTACCAAGTGGTAGATGTGATTGTTGGTAGAAGATGAGTCTCCACTTGGATAACCGATCCTATATCCTCTTGAAATTACAAGTTTTGCCATGGAAAATCACTTTTTCTACAAAACCTACCTGCAAAACAACTTCTTCGGTGTGAATAGGGTTAATTTGATGCCTAAAAACCGCCACATCAAAGCACTTTACTCCTAAAAAAAAGCACATTTCAAATAACACACCCGACCCTGATATCCTTCAAACACCAGGGTAGGCACGTGCTAACCGACACCCGAAGGTAACGAAGCCATATTAGGATGCATGAGAACTAAAAGCAAATAACGAACATGAAATTTCTTATTCTTCAATATGATGTGACTATTCACGCAGAATGAGGGTTGCACCGTCGTGCAGAATGACAACAAATCCGGAAGTCATAACATCCAAATGATGTCAAGACCGGCACACTACTACATTAATAGAAGATCCTAAGTATGCTCTGAACAACCACGCTCTGATACCAAATTGACACGCCCGACCTTGATATTCCCTAAACATCAGGGTAGGCATGTGCTGGCCAACACCCAAAGGTGACGAAGCCATATTATGATGCATGAGAAATAATAAATATAAACAATACTTATAAATTTAAATACAATGATTATGCAATTATGGAATGTGTTTAGAGCATACAACTAATCCGAGATACTAAATATGAATAATATAAACTTGATTGAACAAAGAGATGGGTCCTACACCGAGAGGACTCGAAGATGCCGATGCGGGAGTGCCTTGACACTTGGTGATGTAGGGCCTACGGGCAAATGATATTTATATATGGCTTCGGTCAGGTGCTGTAGGAGCCTACATGCGATTGATATTTATATATGGCTTCGGTTGAGTGCTGTAGGAGCATACGGGCGAATGAAGTGTTCTATATGCCTTCGGGCGATACTGATACCACTACTAATCACACTATATAGATTATTAGGGGTGTAAATTTTTACCATAATACCGTACCTACCGCCCTACCATACCGTACCATACCAAATTTTTACCAAAAATTTGTACCAATTGGTAATGGTACGGTATTTGTACCGTACCATACTATTTCGGTACGTTATTGGTATTCAAAACCAGTACCGATGGTATACCGTACCTATCGATAATTTATTAATATTATATTATGTATTTATAATATATATATATATATATATAATTATGTATTATGTAATTTTTATTAATATTTTTATATCCTAGTCTGAAGATTTTAGTTTCAAAGTATTTCTGATTCATAGTGTTTTAAGTCTACATGACAGTATATGTAGACAAGAAAAGAGAATGGTTACAAGCAACCATCTTTACATAAAACCCTAGAGACCGAGTAAACCCGGGACACACACTTTTCCTTAATTTAAGGTGATTTACATCAAACCCAAGACTAAGAAGTAATCAGCAAGTTAAGTGCCTTGAATCAAGGAGGAGAGAAAGCTGGAAAGCAACTGGCGGTTGACAGATTGCTTGGAGCCTTGTGATACAAGTTGACATACGAGTTGACTTGCTTGAGCCATTTAGCACAAAAACTTTAGGTCGACTGAATACTATTGCTTGAGCCATTTAGCACAGAAACTTTAGGTCGACTGAATACTATTCCAAACAACTTTAGGTCGACTGAATACTATTCCAACATAGTCATTAATATATTGTGGAAACTTCTATGGCTTGTAACTTATATTGTGGAAACTTATATTTTGGCTTGTAACTTCTATGGCTTGTAACTTATATTGTGGAAACTTGTATTTTGGCTTGTAACTTCTATGGCTTGTAACTTCTTGAATTAGGTTAGAAAAATATTAGATTTTGGGCAAACTAAGTGGCCTAAAACAAAGTAGTAATTACTATTGGTATACCATACCAACCAAACTATTTGGTATACCGATATTCGGTATACTGAAAGTTTGGTACGGTAACGGTAATAGATTTTGCTGTACCAAATATTTGGTATGGTAATTGGTACAGAGGTTTTGGTACGGTAATCATACCAAAACCACCCCTATAGATTATATGTTTTATGAAGTTTTATGGCATGTTAGGGTTTTCGGAAAATCTATTACATATTATACTATTGAGTTTTCATAAACTTTGGGGGTTAGTACGTTGATGAATAATTGTTTCAGTATTACTTATATATCAACTTGGTACACTCATGTTTTGTTTTGCGGCCTCCCAAGACTTAGAATCGAGATGTACAATCCCAGCGTCAAGGCACGCCTGCATCGACATCGGCATCTTCGAGTCCTCTCGGTGTACGACCCATCTCTTTGTTCATTCAAGTTTATATTATTCCTATTTAGTGTCTCGGATTAGTTGTATACTCTGAACACGTTCCATAATTGCATAATCATTGTATTTAAATTTATAAGTATTGTTTATATTTATTATTTCTCATGCATCCTAATATGGCTTTGTCACCTTTGGGTGTCGGCCAGCACGTGCCTACCCTGGTGTTTGGGAAATATCAGGATCGAGCGTGTCTCAAATGTTGGACTGGTTACTGTTCAAATGTGTTAAAATTAAATACCCATCAAGCAACCATTTGTTTTTTTTTAAGGGAATTGGGCCGCGACATGGGCCTAATGTTCATTTTTGATCCAAACAGTTACATGCCAACTATATCGTCCATGCAAATATTTTAAAATGATTAACTGATGATTAAACCCACAAAATAGGCTAATTAACAAACACCCAAAAGGGGGAAAGGTGTTTTGCCAAAGGATCTCTGTTGTAACTCATAAAAGGGTTTGAGAGAAACTTAATACAGAAAGTTATGAGTGGTAAATTGGTATAAACTTTTCTAGCTGACTTGGCTATTTATATTAGAAGTTGCACGCATGTTGTCTACGAGCTGGATGCGCTATGCTAGACAAAGGTAAAATTGTCATCTTGTGCTTGTAATCCACGTGGCGTATTCTTCTAGATTTGTTTAATTCATGTCTCCGCATATGTCATTGGCCTATTGAATCATATTAATCATATCTTGAGAGATTGTAGCAGAACTTTTAAGTATTTGGGAGACATCAGACTGCCAAACTAGCTTGTTAACTCCTGTGAATTGAATCTTAAAATTGGCTGGATGCGACTTATCCTATTAGAAAAAACAATCGGAAAGACATGTCTCTTTAGTGCATGAGGGCTTTCTAACATGGGAGGCATAATCTGAATGTTTGTTAGAGTTAGTAACAGCTTAGGAGATTTGTGGAGATGGAGCTTGCGAAAAAAGAAAAGAAAAAAGGGGACCCTTCTTTAGGGTTATCAATCTTGATGAAAATCAAGTTTGTGGTTTAAGAGGTAAAAACCACTGTTCTCTTCTTGTTGTATGATGATGGATAAAAGTTATCATATAAGTTTAAAGATTCGTTGTTTTCAAATTTCAAGTGCATGCATAGCTTTTACTCTTTATTGACCTAAACTTGATTAGGATTCCACCAAATACAACAAGAAGCCACCATCAAGGATACTATTAGTAATCATCACTAAACAGGATTCTCAATTGGTGCCCCTCGTCATGTCTCTCATAATCAACCGTTGTCGACTAGATCATGATAATATACACAAAAATGATCAAATGTAGTCAAATTTAAAAAAAAAAAAAAAAAAAAAAGAGTAATTGTTGGAAGCCAAAACATTTTTTGGAAGTCCTAACATTTTCGGGATTAGAATAGCCCTTCATTGAAAATGATGGTCTAATAATTAAATATTTGGTCTAAGAAAATAAATATAGAAAAGATGATCCAATTAAAGGGAGGAAAAAAAAAAAATATAAATATAATTCTCTTACGTCCCATCTCTACAAGGTTGACTCTGACTCCTTACATAAGATGATGACTTAAACAAACTTCTATCGTCTAATTTGAATCGATTTGTGCTCAGCTCAGCTTCCTTGACTTCAACTGGTCTTCCCATGGCGGAACGCGGATCGTACCCTCAGGGCCCTCGATTAGGTCAGATTTCCAACCTCTTAATTATCTCGAATTTCAATTCCTACTCGATCAGTTTCTGATTGGTTTGATTTCGTTCGTGTTTTGCAGACTTTCAGCAATTACTTGTTGAAGCCCAACACCGATGGCTGCGGCCTGCTGAAATCTGTGAAATTCTTAGCAATTTTGAGAAGTTCCAAATCTCATCAGAGCCTCCGAACAAACCACCTAGTATGGTTTAATTGGTTATTGACATTATAATTAATTAACAAAATATTTGTTTAATTTCATATTTTGCTCATGTTTGATTCTGCAAAGTTATATGTCATTTCCTCTTACTTGGTTTATTTAAAAAAAAAAAAGATTACCAATTTGTTTAGGGCTTTTACAGATCAGCTATCTGTAGACCCGGGCGTAGTCAAGTTGGCTAAAAAAGCGTGCTTGCCCCTTTGCACCTAAGTTCGAATCCCCATTTCCGTAGTTTAGTTTAAATTAGATTAGTGAAAAGCATATTGAGTGCCCCCTGAAGTCTCTGGATATCATTTTCGTATCTTTTCTATTGAAACTTTTGATCATGTTAGGCAAAGTCTGATGTAGCTTTTTATGTACTCTTTATGTACATAAAATGTGATTATGGGTTGTTGTCTCAGTTGTAGTATTTACACATAGAGAACATTCTGGTGTGGAACTTTTTCCACCATGCCAGGCGGTTCGCTTTATCTTTTTGACAGGAAGGTTCTGAGATACTTTAGAAAGGATGGACATAACTGGAGGAAGAAACGAGACGGCAAGACTGTGAAGGAGGCCCATGAGAAGCTAAAGGTATCTGGACTCTGAGTGTTTGTAATAAATTTCCGCTAA
This sequence comes from Heteromeles arbutifolia, assembly GCA_024362995.1. Classification (NCBI taxonomy): domain Eukaryota; kingdom Viridiplantae; phylum Streptophyta; class Magnoliopsida; order Rosales; family Rosaceae; genus Heteromeles; species Heteromeles arbutifolia. Next base: position 38,478,940 of record JANCRC010000002.1, read on the forward strand.
GACGATACTTATTTCAGTATGCCCCGAAAGGACGCTCATGTAAATAATTGAAATCATTAAACTCAAGAAAGAGTTACTGGAGTCTGCGAGGTAACACTCTTCAGTTTACTTCAGGTTGGCAGTGTTGATGTTCTACACTGCTACTATGCCCATGGAGAAGATGATGAAAGTTTTCAAAGGCGCTGCTATTGGATGCTTGAGCAGTAAGTCTGAGTTATAGATGTTTATTTATATATTTAGATGCACACTGTGTTTGGTAATTAAAATCATGTATTTCACAGTGGACTGTTCATGCCTTTCCATAAAGATCCAAACTTTTATGCTTATATTTCTTTTCGGAATGCACAAATACAGTTAGATTTCTACAGTTTTCTGTTTTTTAAAACTTCTCTTTTCTTTTTCAAGGTTTCTGTTTTTAATTTTATGTACTTGTTCAATGTGCAGGGATTTAATGCACATAGTTTTTGTTCATTACTTGCAAGTAAAGGTATTACTATCCTCCTCCTTGTTCTTAATCTGCTTTTCATTTCTTTTATTGTTTATGTTATGTAGACCATCTTTAATCCAGTTAAAGTACTTGATCATGCTACTCTCTTGAGTCTTCCTATTTCCTAACAATTAATCTAATGAATTAATAGCAGGGCTGCAACTTTTCTTCATGTAAAAATAACACTCTAGTTGGATTTCGAAGTTCCAATCACTAGCTGGCACAATTTTCCCCTCATTGACCTCTCCATAAAGCATAAGATGTTGATTGAGCCACATTCTTGGTGTAATACTATATATTTATTTGGGTTTTTATCACAAATGGTCCCTGACATTGATCAAACACATCATTTTGGTCCTTGACATTGAAAATCAATAGAAATGGTCCCTGAGATTGATCAAACACATCACAAATGGTCCTTCCGTTAAAAACTCTTTGGGCAATTTTCAAAGCTTCGTAGCTCAATCGTTTCTTAACCAAATTCGACCCCTAATATATCAAAATGAAGATAGGAAAGTGTAGAACAAGATTATACCTATTTATAAGCCCAATGGTTGCCGGAGATGGCCGGAAAATAACCTCAAATGTGATTGGTCCGCAGAAAAACTGGAAAACTCGCCGGAAACTGGGTAAACTTTAAACGTTCATAACTTCTTCAATAATCAACGAAATCGAGTGATTCAAAAACGAAAATCATACTTCTCAACGAGACGAAGAGAATTGTATCTTTCTTGATGGCTAACTCGCCGTAGTTTGGCCGGAAAACAGCTCGAAATTGGCTAACTCGAAATGGTTATCCAATTTCGAGCCGTTTTTCGGCCAAACTACGGCGATTTAGCCATCAAGAAAGATACCATTCTCTTCGTCTCGTTGAGAAGTATGATTTTCGTTTTTGAATCACTCAATTTCGTTGATTATTGAAGAAGTTATGAACGTTTAAAGTTTACCCAGTTTCTGGCTAGTTTTCCAGTTTTTCCGTTGACCAGTCACATTTGAGGCTATTTTCTGGCCATCTCTAGCAACCATTGGGCTTCCAAATAGGTATAATCTTGTTCTACACTTTCCTATCTTCATTTTGATATATTATGGGTCGAATTTGGTTAAGAAACGATTGAGTTACAAAGTTTTGAAAATTGCCCAAAGAGGTTTTAATGGAAGGACCATTTGTTTGATCAATCTCAGGGACCATTTCTATTGATTTTCAATGTCAGGGACCCAAATGATGTGTTTGATCAATGTCAGGGACCATTTGTGATAAAAACCCTATTTATTTATTTAATTTTCTTGGATCTCTCTGTCTCTGTACTGGTGTAAGTTGACGCAGTACATGCCCTTGGCCCTGCTCACCATTTTTAACATAAGCCAAGGCTCAGGAACTAAAACCAAATTGATTGTGTTTTTGGAAGACCTGGAACAGTCTAAGTGGCTTGAAAAAGAAAAAAAAACCACACGGACGTTAATTTGGAATGGCATTGCGGTTGACTTGATCCAAAATTCCAAATAGCAGCAATTGTTGTAATTCTTCAATTCTCAAGAAAGACAAATTACAATAGGGGTGAAACCTCGTGAAATCTTGATCTGAAGGATAGGTTTATAGAAAACAGAGGGGGTGTACAAAAGAAAAAGGTACACATGAAAGAGAGGAGGGCCAGTAGTTTCACAATTGCAGTTTGCATGATAAAAATGCCTTGCACAGTTCAGATATTTGACCTTGGCCACGTACTTTCTCAAAATTGCAAATTTTTTGACGTTAAACATTTGAGTGTAAGTTTTTTCAGAGTCAATACTGAAATTTGTCTAAGTTTCTCAAACCAGTTTATCTCACCTGTGCATACTTTTTTATTGTTGGTGCTTTCTGAAATTTTTTATGCGTAAAATATATTTGCTTGTGATTTACCTTTTGGTTATTTTGTTATTAGGGTAATAGGGCAAATGCAGGAGGCATAAGAGAGAATGATGAGGTTGCACCGGATCTGCAAAAGGGAAGCCCCTGGACTTCTAGCCCTTCTAATAGCAATGGCAGAGCACCTTCAGGATATACAGATTATGCAAGCCCAAGCAGCACCCATACATCATCATGGGAAGATGTTGATTCCGGTATTCTTTTTCTCTGACTTTGTTAAAAGAGGTTATCTTTTACATGTCGTTTTTCTCTTATTTTGGGTCGAGAATCGACGGTCTTCATTTGGGAAATGATGTATATAATGAATGCCAAATTGACTGCGAAACTCGCACACTTCTTAAATATGCACAAGATCTTCCATTTAACATGTGAGTTGATGCAGGAGATAGTTGCCAAGCGAGTTCCATATTTCACTCAATTTTTGAGTCACCAAAAATGGGGAATGGTCCTCTCGTGGATAACGCAGAGATTGATCTCTCACTGCATCCAAGTTCAAGTAATGTACTTTCTTTCTTCTTTTTTCTTTTATTTTGGCGGGGTGCGGGGAAGGGATTTTGCCTGTTTATTTATCTTTGTTTGAATGGATTCATCCAATAACCTCTTATGTGGTGTAACACGGTGATTTGATTTTACAATCTTAACAGAAAATCATGATGGCCAGTCATCAATTCATGGAGTATACAGGCCAGAATTTGACAAAGATCAACATCGTTTCACTGATGACTCTACTTGTGTGATTGATTCTCAAAAAACACTTGGTGCGGGATCTTGGGAAGAAATATTGGAACAATGCACAACGGGATTCCACGATGGAACTTCTCATGCATCAATGTCTTCCACCCAAATTAGTTCTGCTGGAGTTCCCCTTGAACAACAAACTTCTGGGAATAACCTGTTAAAGGAGGAGTTTGGGAGTTCTCTGCCATTGCAAACAAATTGGCAGGTATTTAATAGCTTCTGTGGTTTTTTTAAATCTGTAGTTGGCATGCTCGTTAGCTTATATCATTTGGGCTTATTGATACAGATAATTGCTGAAATGAGGTGCAATGCTTCTTCCATGTGTATGCCCTGTGTTTTTATGTTTTATGGAACTGCATCACTACTTATTGTTTTATATATAGACATCCAAAAGAGCTGAGGTATTGAATTTTATAAGGTCCAAACATAATGCAAATATACAGTAAAAAACCTGGTCTATTAACAAGGAGCATCTCTGCTTGGTAACTGACTGCCCAACAGTTTTAATTTCATTTTTTGGTTTGCGTGATTTCAAACGGGGATTCTCTGATTTTCGACATATATTTATTTGTCACCTTTTTGTATCTTATAAACAGCATGGATTTCTCAATTATGAAATAAGAATTACGTTAATTTTCTAATTGATACGTTCTGTATCCAGTTTCCTTTGGGAGACAATTCACTGCAGTTGCCTGAATGGTCCCTGGATCAGTCGATGAATTTGCAAAGGACTCTTGATGCGAATCTGAGCAATGCTCCAGACCTTGTTAGTGCAGATCTCAATCAGCGAAATGAGCAGCCTGTGCAGGACAACCTTCAAGCACAGCTTACAAATGCAGAATCTCAATGTTTAATCATATCAAGTTCTGAGCATGATGTTCCTAAAGATGGGAATATCAACTATGCTTTCACTTTGAGACAGCAATTATTAGATCGAGAAGAGGGTTTGAAGAAATTTGACAGCTTTTCTAGGTGGGTTTCCAAGGAACTTGGAGAGGTAGATGATCTGCAGATGCAATCCTCATCTGGTATTTCATGGATCACTGCTGAATGTGGAGATGTAGTTGATGCTTCCTCGTTGAGCCCCTCTATCTCCCAGGACCAGCTTTTCAGCATAGTTGATTTTTCACCAAAGTGGGCGTACACAGACTCTGAAATTGAGGTACAAAATTCTGAACTCATACACCTTAAAGCAAAAAAATTAAAAAATAGGGAAGAAAAATAGTAACTTGTATCTTGGACTGAGTTTCTAATGAGTTTCTGCCACGTAAATATATCTAGTCAGATGCTCACTAGGATGTATCTTGGACTGAGTTTCTAATGAGTTTGTGCCAAAATAATTTCCTTGATGAAAATGTATTTTATAACATGCCATTGTTCCATAAGCATGATTACTCTGATCAAGTGTAACTTTTAGTTAGACATTGTACATAGTGCTTAGGAGTTCTTGCAATACTAACATGTTCCACTCATGGAGCATAAAAGAAAGAAATCTACTATTTAATTTCTATTACTTTTATACTTGAAATTTTTTACATATTTTGGTTTTGCTTCTCCTCTGTTCCCACTTAATCAGTTTTACTGTTATATTTGTTCTTTGGTATCTGTCTTCCAACTCAATTTCAATAATTGAGTAAGTTTACTATCAAATGTTATATTGTCTCCACTTATTTGTAAAGGGCTACAGAATATGTTGACATGTCTAATGTAGATCTGATGGTTGTCATTTATTTGTATATGTCCCCGATGTGTTAGTTGTCATCTCATTCTTCTTAATGTGAAACAGGTTCTGGTTTTTGGAACATTCTTCGTAAGTCCAAAGGAGGTAACAAAATACAGCTGGTCTTGTATGTTTGGGGAGGTGGAAGTTCCAGCAAAGGTCTTAGCCAGTGGAGTTCTTTTCTGTTTTGCTCCACCTCACAGTGCCGGGCAAGTCCCCTTCTATGTAACCTGTTCCAACAGGTTAGCTTGTAGTGAAGTAAGAGAGTTCGATTATCAAGTGGGCTCCACTAAAGGTTTAGATATAACAGATATATGCAATGGCACTGCACACGAAATGCATCTTCATTTACGTCTTGAGAGTTTACTGTCTCTGAGATCTGTCAGCCCTTCAGGTCACCTGTTTGGAGGTGTTAAGGAGAATCGAAACATAATTAGTAAAATCATATCACTGAAGGAGGAAGAGGATTATTTACATGCAGCAGTACCAACAGTAGCGAATTATTTGCTCCAAAATGAAGGGATGGAACATCTTATAAAGCTGATGAAAGAGAAGTTGTACACTTGGCTCCTTTATAAAGCAATAGAAGATGGTAAAGGACCAAGTGTATTAGATGCTGAAGGACAAGGTGTGCTACATTTAGCAGCTGCCCTTTGCTACGATTGGGCCATAAAACCCACTGTAACTGCAGGAGTTAGCATCAATTTTCGTGATGTTAATGGATGGACTGCCCTTCATTGGGCTGCATTCTATGGCAGGCAAGGACATCAGAACCCTTTCCATTTTATTTTAGTCTAGCTTCTGTTGAATCTTCTCTACCTATGTTGTATACTAAGGGACTTGGCTTATACACTTCCCTTGGAGCCCATTAAAGCATCCCAAGTTTGTTTTACCATAACTTTTGCAAAGCTTGATCTCATCTAAAATATGTGAGATGAGGATGCCATTGGACAATGACTTTTTCCTCTGAAACATGGAGTAGGTGCCACTAGTTAACTAGTGATTTCATAGTAACCCGCACTTTTTAAGCTCTAAGCTATATATGTCATTTATCTTTTACCATTATAAATTTCTTGCAAATTTCCGACACCTTACATTTACTCTTTTGTTTTTTCTTTCCTGAACCTATGCCAAATTCAGAGAGCAGACAGTTGCAGTCCTTGTCTCTCTTGGTGCAAATCCTGGAGCACTGACCGATCCGTCTCCAGAGGTACCTTTGGGTAGAACACCAGCAGACCTGGCGTCTGTGAATAGTCACAAAGGAATTTCAGGCTTCCTCGCAGAGTCTTCCCTGACCACTTACCTTAAATCCCTTACAATGAATGATGCAAAGGAAGATAGTGCTGCAGAAATATCTGGAACAAAAGTTGTCAAAACTTTTTCAGAACGGATAGCTACACCTGTGAGTTACGGTGATATGCCCGACGCACTGTCACTGAAGGACTCACTTACTGCTGTAACTAATGCTACCCAAGCTGCTGATCGTATACAGCAAATGTTCAGGATGCAGTCATTTGAGAGGAGACGAATTACTGAGCATGACATTGATGAGTTCGGAATGCCGGATGAGCGAGCAATTTCACTCATAACTTCCAAATCACACAAGGTGGGACCGGTCAATGGGTTTGCTCATACTGCTGCAGTTCAGATACAGAAAAAGTTTCGTGGTTGGAAGAAAAGAAAAGAATTCCTGATAATTCGTCAGAGAATTGTTAAAATCCAGGTTCGCTACAATTTTTTTCCCGTTGATTATTATTTATTATTCTTGTTATCATTATATACTGTCATCATAAAAAGAAAAAACAATCTTATTGTGGCACAAGTGATCCATATAGAGCTCTCTATAAAAGTACTTTGACCATGGGTTGTTTCGCTTATAAAAGCTAATACTTTTAGTTTTCTTAGACAAATGATGGAAAGGGTTGTAGACTTGTTAATTTTGGGACCACTTAGGGTTTGACTGGATCCCAGTCTGATTCTCCGCTTTTATTAACTATTTGATTTCAAGCGGCCTCCTAATTGTATATTTTCTCCATTTCCCATGCTGTTAACTTTTGCAGCGGTTAAGTAAAATGATTTTCGAGACAAACTTTTGAAAAACCCTCTTTATTTTCTGGGTATTACCTTTTCTGAGAGAGATTTTACTACGACTGTGAACGCTAATTTCCCATTTTTCATTTTATGAAGGCCCATGTAAGGGGACACCAGGTAAGGAAACAATATAAGGCAATTACCTGGTCAGTTGGAATTCTGGAGAAAGTTATTTTGCGTTGGAGACGTAAGGGGACTGGTTTACGAGGATTCCGACCAGATGCAGTTGCCAAGATTCCGAGCCCACAACCTGTGCCCTCAAACGAGGATGATTATGACTTTCTTAAGAAAGGAAGAAAACAAACAGAGGAAAGGTTACAAAAAGCACTCACTAGGGTAAAGTCTATGGTTCAGTATCCAGAGGGAAGAGCTCAATACCGTAGACTGCTAAATGTTGTGGAAGGATTCCGTGAAACAAAGGTGTTGATGGATCTAAACTTGTGCATTTTGCTTTCATAGTTTTATTATTTGAGTTACTTTTTGTAGAACGGGATTTTCAATTGCGCTTCATTTTGTCTTTAGTTCGTTTACTTGTGTTCTTGGTGAACCCCCATGACATTTTTGGATATAGTTCAGTGATACTATGTTATGGTTCTCTGTCGCTAATGCTTGCATTTCTGGTCGATCATAAGGACCTGCTAATTAATGTGTTTGTTTTGGGTTCAGTTTTCTTTTCTAAAGTTAAATATTCTTGCAGATATTTTGCTTTTCTACCTTGCTGTGTCTGAATTCATTATAGAAAAAAACATGTTCATACGCTTATTGGATGTCGCTGTGTCATTTACTATTAGATGATTAATGGAACTGTTAAGCAATACTAATCCACTTTGATAACACGTTTTGCATGTTATGGACTATCGGCAGGTAAGTGGTATGGCTGTCGAGGGATCAGAAGAAAAGGTCGAGGGTGGTGAGGATCTAATCGATATTGACAAGTTGTTGGATGATGACACTTTCATGTCTATAGCATTTGATTGAGCCGACTCTGAGTTACTGGACCTGTACATTACATATGACTGGCATCCTTATACTGGTTTGGAGATCCTGGTTCATCAGTGTATATGTTTAATGAACTTAGGGAATTGTTTACGATGTTCCGCGTTCTGCTGGAGCACGCGGGAGTATAGTGAGGACAACCAAAACTTACTCCAGCTCAGAGTTTGAATGTAGTTGTAATTTTATGTATGTTTTTCACCCAGTGGAGGGAAATGTGTAGTGTGTATACTCGTTCAATTTGTTTAGGACGTCGAATAAAACTTCGTAGTCGCAATTATACTTATAACCTGGATATTTTCATATGACTAAGCTTGGCAGATGAACTCATGTAAACATTAGATTTCAAGACCGGCGGATACTGGCGAAATAAAAATAATCCCCCCCAATCCATAGAAATCTAGTACCGAATTGGATGTGTATAGGGCTGCTGGATTCTAATAGCATTGTGCACGTCCAAAGATTCTACGTTGAACTGAATGCGAGAGAGGGAACTGTCTTCGGATTTTCAATGGCCGCTGGGACCCACTAGACACCACACGTCGTGCGGTGCTCTTCCAGCCTTTGGACCCTACCTCTAGCTGAGCCGTTTCTAGAGTAGGCGGGCTATTAAATAGAAAAGTTAACTGGAGGCCCACTAGACACCATGCATGTGCGGTGCTCTTCCAGTCTTTAGACTCTACCTCTAGTTGAGCCGATCCCAAGGTGGTGGGGTGTTAAGAGCACTTCTAGCGTTGGCCGGAGCTCGGGGGACAGGTCCAAAACAAAGGCCCGGCCTACTTGCTCTAGCGTGTCCCAGCCCGAGGGAGAGGCCTGGCACGAATTGCCAACCTGAGAGCCCGAAGGCTTCTTGACGCACAGCGAACGTCGGCCAGACGTCAGCTCCTTTTTTTTATTTTTTTTTTCTGTCAGGCGCGTGGGCCTTAATCGCGCGTAGGCGCGCGTCGGCATACAAGATTGCAGGAACTGGGGCCCGCGGTGCTGTGAAAAAATGTTACCGTTGGGAAGCCACGTGGCTTCCCGTAGTTCGTTGGATTTCCAACGGTAAAAAAAATTTAAAAACCTTATTTAATTTCAGCCGTTGGATCTGAGATCAACGGTCCACATTATTCGACGTTATAAATTAAAAAAAAAAATTTTAAAATTGTGAAATGTTATCGTTGTGCCACGTGGCACAATCTGGAGTGTTAAAATTCAATTTTTTTAAAATCCAACGGCAAAGATTAATTAGGTGAATAAAATTTTTAAAAAAATGTAAAATATTAATAAAAATCAGGAAATTTTTTTTGAAAAATTAAAAAAAAAAAGATTTTACTTTTCTATAAATACCTTCTCATTATCTTCTACCCTACACCACAATTTCATATTTTCTCAACTAGTTTCAACCACATTCCTATCTTTCTCTCAAAGTTTCAATCCAATTTTTTCAACAAAATGACTACTGATGCAGGTACGAATTGGACGCTTCTTGAAGATGTTGCGTTGTGTAGTAGCTGGGTTGAAGTTACTCATAGTTCGCTTACGGGTAATGAGATGCAGTTGCGAGAAATGTGGAGTCTTATTCATACCAATTATCTTGAGAAAATGGGTGGAAAAAGAACCAAAGAATCGATGTCCAGTCGTTGGAACTTATTTAGCCAATCATTTGGTATGTGGAGAGATGCCTTGGCACAAGCTAGTTCTAATCTTCGAAGTGGGGAAAATTACGCGGATCAGGTAACAATATATTATTTATTTCTCTGTACTATACCCAAATTTACATTATAATTATTTGTTTGTATTATTTATTTGTTACCTACTTTCATTATAATTATTTATTTGTTTGTACTATACCCAAAGATTGTAAACAGATTATGACATGTGGCGTGACGTGATTGGTTAATAATCTTATCGGAAATCCATCACCAATAATTGTATTTTCGGATAATGACACATGGCGCAACGAGAACGATTAAAAATTTTATCGGAAATCCATCACCAATAATTGTCTTTTTTCGGATTATGACACGTGGCGCAACGAGAACACGTGGCGCAACGAGAACGATTAAAAATCTTATCCGAAATTACAAATAAAATTATTTTGTATTATTTTATAAATAAAAAAAATACTAATATTTTATTGTCTATTGCCAGGGGGAGGGCTCCCACATTGGAGATGCAAAAGGCAGTTACTGTTTAGTAAGAGCAGTTACTGTTCACTTGGTGGATTAAATAGTGAATTACCTGAGGAGGGCTCGCACGCTAGAGTTGCTCTAAACAAAAACGTTAACTCTTCCCGAAGCCTCCACTGGCGTCTCTCACTAACGATGCCGTCACCGCGTTCCGATTTAGGAATTTTATCCCGGTTCCTTTTGAAGTTTCCGTGAGACGCGGTCTAAATTATGTTTATTCTTTCCCATCAATGAGAAAAAGCAAGTTTTATTACGAGAGGGAACTAGTCGGTTTGAACTTACCGGCATAATTCTTGCTGTATTCTAGAGGGCGTTGATGGATAGCGTTCCCATTGCTAGAAAAAAGCATAACAGGAGAAATAATAAGTAGAATACAAGAGAAATATTAAGTAAAGAATATACATGCAATTGACTGAAGCAGTTCACACAATCATCAAACAAATTCAGTTTCAGTATTGGCTTAAAACATCCTGTCATCACATAAAAGTGATACGCGACTGAGGGAAGCACTAACCGCACAGGAACGAGGCTCTCCTCTTAAGAGTACTACCTTTTTCCTCTTCCTTTCCCTGAATAGGTTGCTAGCAGCAGATAGAGCTTTCAACTTATGGGTTGGTATTGATCAGAAACACGTCTTGGGGGCAGCTTTCGCAGGATGAATAGCACCAAAGCTGATGGAACAATCTCCGCCAACTGCCAAAAGTAGTGAAAATAATTTATGACATAGATAAAAGCGCTTATATAAGAAGCAGTCAAAGACACAAGTAGTCAATCGAGGTTTTGGTCCTTCCCTACGGTCGACAGATTCTAATATTTTCACCCAGAAAGTCCCTTCCAAAGTGTGAAACAGATATAGGTAAGGTACATAAGATGATCCGGTGAAGTAAAGACTACAGTGGCTAGACAAATACACTACATGAAACTCACATCGTGGTAACAGCAATATATAAAATTCGAAAGTTCAGGATTTAATACTTGCCATGTAATAAACAAGGTTGAGGATGGGATGACCAATGACATCGACATCCACATCTTTGTCAAATGCAGAAACTGCGAGCTGGAATACAATCACGAAAGAAGTCCTTAGAAATTAATAACTTTTCTGGTTACATGTGCTTTGCAATTGAGAAGGACTTACCACAATGCATCTTATCAAGAAACATGTGCAGCAAATGCCTGTGACCCATCCAACCTGCCACGTAAATAAGTTAGGAACCGTGATTCCTAACACAAATTGCAAGAATTGCGTTTGAAAACTGCCACTGATGAGCGAAATATAAGCACAAACCTCCTCTAGCTTTTTTTGACGTCCTCTTGACTCAATGGGGAAGTGCCTTAGCATGATAAACAACCTAAAGTGATAAACAAGTCAAAGTAAACACTTGTTTTATTAAAAACAGAATAAAATTAAAATCCGAAAAAACTTGGATGCTTTCTCAGAGCTGACAAAAGTCCTTGCCTTCCACCATATATCAAGAATCCCAGAGCAGTACAAAATGAAATAACTGCAAACAAAATGAACATAAATGTATATAGTTTAGCTTTTCCATTTGCATAATAGTTTTTCTTGCAAATGAAGTCACTGTCGGCTTCATGCGCTGACTAGGGATAATAGTTGCCTACTGCAATGAACTTATTATTCAAACTGCACAAATGTTTGATAAGCACTTGAAAGTTGAGGGAAATAAATTAACAAAAGGCAAAAAAATAAATATAATATCGACTTTTGACCTGAAAAGAAGATTCTAGCAACTTCTACGGCAACAGGACTTCTGCTTAATCTCAAGAAAATCCAAATGCACACCTATCATCATAACACAATGACCAGGAAACAGTGATGCCCGCAGTGTAGCAGCAAAATAAAATTAATCCAACATTGCGTCCAACCATTTTCAACAGGAAATACATCGTTTTGACTTACCTGTGTGAAGTATATAAATCCATTTATAACATAATATGCAGGTCTAAGTTTATCTGTTGGAAGACTTCTGGCCTAAAAAAATCATAAAACGAATTAGATGACAGTAATTAACGGGGAACAGTGATTATTTCACATCAGAATCGAAGGCAAAGAAAAGTAGGTAGACGTACCTGGTGATAGATCTCAGCCCAAAATAAGACAAGTAATGTATACGTGGAGAAAAATAGAAGTCCAGGAAGATCCATAAGCAGCATTTCAAGAGCCTACAAAACAATAAGGCAGTGTCATCAGAAGAAGTTATATATCAAGATACTGCAAAGCATCGAAACATAGTGATGTTAGGGATCAAAGCTACAATAAATCGAACTCCGCTTTCAAATCTTAGAATTGCAGATGTATGACCCGCGAAGAGTATAATACATGATGCATGCTACTGGAGAACAAAACCAAGGCTATTGAAGGCTCATTATCATGCATTTCTAATTTAGCTGCTCCAACAAATCTTAAAATAAGAAGCCTGGTCAAGCCCGAAGCCTATTTTCACAGTGCGGGAGAAACAGAAACTTATACGTACGTTATCATTGCATTTACCATACAGGAGAGAAAAACTAAACAATGCTGTGCGTGGTTGAAAATGTGGGAGAGCAATCACAATATACATGAGATTTTCTTACAACTTTTATGTATCATCTTAATACTACTACTACAACTCTTCAGTATTCGCACTCTGACTAGATAAGCTACACTTTTTCTAAGATAAATTTATATACTTATACAAGGTTGAAGGTTCATATTTCACTGGTCAAACTCAAAAGGGAAAATCTATATGATGAAGATGGAAATGTATTCCTGTGCTACGTTCCATGAAAGAAGGGGACCCTGCACATCCTGTTTATAATTTTCCAACATACTTAATTGATAGACCTATGCATTTTCAAGCATACTAAGAATGAAAAGAAGTTGGGGCTCCACCCTAAAAACAATAAGCCCTTGCCAGGTTTCTTAACTCTATTAGGTGAGACAATTTTCACATCCTCGCGAATCACTATTGTTTTCCATGGAATATTAAAAGTCCTAAAAATATGAAAATTGTTACTTAAACATCATACACTCGCCACTAGGCCATTGTGTCCCAGGTTCAAACCCTCACCGCTCCCCTTAGTGTAGTGATTAGCTTAGAATATCGTTTGTACTAGATAATTGAGGAGTGCAAATCACAAATATAACAGCATACCTTAGGTTTAATAAGGAAGACAGTTTTGAAGAGACCAAATAGGAGAGCCCTCACTGCCCGAATGCATTTTGGTTTTCAGACAAAAAGCTTATACAATGAATTAACAACAAAAATAAATGAATAAATGAATTCATTAAAAACTTACATCCATTCACTAGAAAGTTCATCAAATGGAAAACCTTTTGTATTGTCCACCCATATTCTGGCACTCGTAACTGAATGCGCACAAGTTGTACCTGAAAATCATCCTTTTTTATTATTATTCGAGCATGCTATTATAGCCAGCTTGACTACCTTGAACAACGAGATTAATATATTCCTTCCATAAAAAGCAAACATGATAAAAATGAGAATAACAATGTTGTTGATTGTACCAGTGCAACAAGGGAAACCAATCCATAAGAAGCACACAAGATATAGTAAGTGCTGCTGCTGCCACCGCCACTCCCCCATTGTTTCTGGTCCTGATTCCACCAATCCTGTAAGCCTCCGCCTTCGGCACCGCCACCTCCACCGTCTCCACTGTAATTAAACACTAAGCCCTTCCTGGCTATCATCATCATCACCGCCACCTCTCAATTCTCTCAAACAAAACAAACAGACTATGTTTTCTTCTATTTTGCTATTCACAGAGGAAACTAATTAGATTGGAATATGATTTCTGTCTGGAGAAGCAGAGAAAGTTGGCAAAATGACATGACGGAGCCAAGAGGAAATGACACGTGGAGAAAGGAGAACAAGGACACGGAGATGGGTTAAGCCACGTGTGGGTCAGCCATGTTCCTCGCTTTCGCAACGGACTCCTCCTCACTGGATGGGATCTGGATTTTTAAGTGCGTGCATTTACCATTTGGTCTGCATGCACTAGATAGCATCTAAACCGCCCAAATAATCCAAGGCCTCCAATTAACCACATCACTCCTTCATTGCTCACTATCGAAGCACCAAGTTCACTTTGGTGTTGCTATCCACACGTCAATTTCATATCCACGTAGTTCTATTAATTTATGTTATTTAATTATATTTAATTCATTTAATCAAACTATCGAAGTTTAAGAGAAGTGTGTAGAAAATAAAGAAGAATGTCTGGATAGTACCACCCTGTTCATTTAAGTTACATAAATAAAGTCAATCAACGGCCTCTAATACACCACATCACTATATCTTTGATCACCACCTAAGTTATATTCTATGCTAAATTTATTTAAGTTACAGAAACAACGTTTTAAAATTGAGCGTAAAAGTAAGAACACGTTGTTGAAACCAACTCAGCGGAATGTAGATATACGAATGTCACATGTACATTAGTTTTGAAAATTTGAGGGTTTTTCTTTGGAAATGAGTTACCCTGAGGAGCTAACGGCATGTGACAAATTTCAGGGTTATTACAACATGAGATAACCGTTTCTCTTAAATTTATCTTTCAAGGCGACAAATCCTCAGGTGGCATTTTGGGACGTTTAAAAGATACAGATTTAGGTAACTTGGTGTTCAGGCAACCAATAGGTCACCTTCCGGAAACCCGACCAGGTGACAGCCAGCTGCTGTGATCACTGTTTCAAATATTTTTGATGAACTGGAGCGGTCACCTCCAGTGGCGAAGCCACGTGAGGGCGAGGAGTGGCAGCCACCACTCCCCTCGCCGGAAAAACAAGGCTGGTGCGTTGGCCAGCCCCTCCATTCCTGCTGCTGCTCATTGTCTCCTCCGATGCTATCTGGTTCTGCTCTGCGCGCAGCAGAGATGCATCCAATCAGAGCAAAAGGTGCAGTAGCGCTGCCCCACAATTCCCAGCAGTTAGCACCCATTAGGCCACCGTCTGGCCTTTTGCTACTGCGCCAGCCGTCTCCAGCAGCCATTCTCTAGTCAGGCAGTCTCGCAGGGGTGTGGCAGAGGATGGTGGATTGGGATAATGGGATGGAAGGCTGATATATGAGTGGGATTTCAAACGGAAAATTGAACTGAATTTGAAAAAAATCCATATTGAAGGAGGGTTGGATGAGCTGAATATGGGTGGTGTAGGCTTGTTGCACTCTTTTGAATTTTGCCCCTTCCCTCGGCAAATCCTGGCTTCGTTACTGGTCACCTCTATTGAAAGATAAAAGAACCAAAACAAAAATCATAAAACCTGAAAGATGTTATGCTGCTCCAGGTAGGATAACATCTGCTGGTCAAACTACTGTCGAAGATGCATTTTCGTTTCACTTTTCCATATAGCATGAGACGACTTGCCCTTCATGCTCTTACTCCTCTCGTTATCTTTCACGGTAGATCCCTTCTTCTTGGAATCGTTGGTTGGATCTACAGGACCATCACCGCATTCCGGGCAGACCATTCCCCGTGCGTTTGAGTAGGTCTCGGGTACAAACGCCCCAGCCAAATTACCTACTTCCTAAACAAAAATATCTCAACCAGCCATTGTCTCTCGGCACTAGAAGGAACGAAAAAAAAATAAAAATTCAAGGAAAAAAAGGGTTGGAAAGAGGGAGATATAGCAATACGTACCTAAGAACTACCGATTTGGCACTAGAGGAAAAAAGCTCATCTACCACGATCAATGTCCGTGATAGATTGCAATTTACCACGGACATTGTGCCCGTTAGTAATCCAGATGTGATAAAAAGTCTCATTTTCTACCACGGGTTTTGTTCGTTGTCAAATGCAATATAACCACGGATTGTGCCCATTATAGATCAAGATCTAATACCACGTGCTATGGCCATTGTGGATTACAAATTGATTACGGCCAATGCCCGTTATAAAAAATTTCTCAAAAAAAATAAGATAATAATAATAAATTAGTCAATAAATAAACAAGTACATGTATATAAAGATATTTATATAGAAAATTGCACATTTACTTCATAGAAGTTCACATATTCAAATATTACACTAAAGCTAACGACAAAATGAGTAGTTATAGTAAGAAATACCAAACCACTGAGTTATGCTAGAATGTACCAAAACATGTACAGACCTTGTCTCACACTCAAACAAAACTTAAATCCTAGTTCCAAACTTGATCCTCCAATGATATTCGTCTCCTCTGCACTCGTTTCTTCAAGAGGACAAACATCTCCAGCAAGCCAAATGCACACTTCATAAATGTAATAGTTGATATTTGAATTGTAAACCCTCGTGAATTTGAACAACCAACCACCTATGAGATAAACAAGGGAAAATATAAAGCTTAGAAATCAAAAACTCATGTCTCAAGAACATCATATACAGAAAAATTCAAATCCACAAAGTCATTTACACAAAAGGCAAGCAATCATGATCCAAGTAAGTACATGGTGTCTGTCGAAAATAATTGATCGCTAGAATTCAAGGTTCCTTTTTTATTTCAAACCACCCACCATAGATTGACTTTCTTACTAAAAGAATTTTGTGACATGAAACATAGCAGTGAAAATGTAGAAGAGTTTTGTGACATGAAAAATAACCGTGAACCTTCAGCGTGTATTGCAGAGCAAACCCCACTCTTCAACTGATTTAGCATAGTTGTAACTGCTAACCAATCTCTAGCAGCACCTAAATTATAAGGACCAATAGGTCAAGGAATGTTACCATTAACACTTCATTTAGCATCATATACACTACATACCAACTCTTGTTCAACATCCAGTAAAGTAATTATCTTTAATTCTCCGACAACAGTAAACACATAAATATAACAAAATTCAATACAAGGACCGAGACTTATCACACCAAAGAAACACATCAACCAAACCCATTATCCCAACTTTAGAAAATCCAACTGTAACATCGAATTTTTACCCCCACCCTCACAAAACCCTCATAAGACCAATAAAAAATCTAGAATTCATGATCATTTCTAGAATCAGACCTCAAACAATCAATACAATAATCAAACGATCTTACCTCAAAATGCATTTCAAGTCCTCCTTGGTTAAGATTTATCTCGAAAAGCTTCAGGCCTTACATCTAAACCAAACATGGGACTATCCCAAACAAAATCAGAACGCAAAGTACAATCAAAATCCTTAAAATCAGTTTACCCAACCCTAAATCTAATAATTTTAAGAAATACTATAGCACCAATTGAGAGAGGAATTGCGATAATACCTAAAGATCGGAGAGAGAGATGAAAGTAAGAGCGTTTCCTCTGTTGGGGGTTCCGAAAGAGAATTACAGGGAAAACTGATGGATTTATGCATCAGAAACACGAATTAAAGATGACAATTAAAAGGGGAAGAAAAAAAAAACCTTTTTGAGGGCTTTGATTTTGACAACGGTTTCGATTTCCACTGGAATGAGGCCTGTCGGTCTATCTATTTGCAGCGAGGGAGAGGGAAAGGAGTGGGAGTGGACGGAACAGCTTAATTTTAACTTTTTACTAACTCCTCGCGTCTATTTTCTAGTAGTGTGAAATTTGAAAGATTTCAAATTTTGGGAAATTTTCGAAAATTTCCTAGTCCCTCCTTCTGATTTGGTTTTTTTTTATTTTTAAATAGTGTGCGTAATTGCACCACATTTAATGTCCGTGTTAGATAAAAAAATGCGGTTTGATTACTAACAAAATTGACCACGGTTAATATCTGTGGTGGTTTAATATTTTCATAACGTGCTAATTAAGACAGTGGTAGTAAATTATTTTATTATAACGGGTCATTACTTGCCTGTTGTAAAACACTGTTATCTACAACATGCTGACTAAGTCCGTGGTAAATGGTAACTTTTTATAACGAGCACATAATGTCCGTGGTAAAATTGATGTGGTAAATGAGCTATTTTCTTGTAGTGTGGATCTGATAAGGACCAAAGTTCAGCACATGCATCTCAACCATAGATGCAATAAGATAAGATGCATATCAATGAGTGTGTATATCTAAGTAATCCATATGTAGTAGCTAATTGAATATACAGTGACAGCATATCCAATTCGTATTCCGACATTAAATTTTGCCACCGTGCCTAGTACATGGCTAAAATTGTATTTACTGACTATCACGACCTTTTTAGCTGTTGCTATAACTTTAAAATCAATTTTTCTCATGGGGATTCGATGTGCAAAACGACTACGTGACGCCCTTCCCCTCTTGCTTTATTCGGGCTTGTAACCGATCGCATAAGATAAATTATTTTTTCTATGAAATTGTTATATCGATTATGATATTTGGTTTATATCATTTATTATTTTTCTAGCAATTTAGTAATATTTTGGTGGCCTTTACAACTACAATTTAATTGACGATTTTGCAGCAAAGAATGCACGAAGAATTATTTTTAAGTGAAACTTCAATGTTGTACTTTTTAAAGGTTTTGTTCATTTGATTATTATTATTTTTTAAATTGAACTGACTCTTAATTATTTAGTAATGGTTATTTTTGTAGCTTTCTTTACTTTTGTTTTTGGTCCGTCGCTTTCTTTACATATATAATGATATTTTGAAACCTCGCCAGCCCATTCGATAGCAAGTAGCTAGCAACTAAGCAGTGTTTGAAATATCGGTAAGTGGAATATCGATATGTAAACTTGTGAAAATATAGACGGATAAATCGAATATTGGTATCGATATTGGTTGCTTTTGATGGAAATGATGAAAATTTAAAATAAAAATTTAGGAATTGTCAAACATTGATTTGGATGAAATATAAGAGTTTCTTCGATTTTAATAGATGTGTTAGAAATATCAACCATACTTGTCGATTATAACTTAAGCCTAAGAGTTTCTCCGATATGAGTTGAAGTTTAGACTTCACCCCTATTTCTATATCTTTCTCTCATTTTTTAGAAAATTTCATGGACCGTGTCGAAGAAATGTTAAACATTGCAACTGAGAAAAGAAGAAGGAAAAAAAAAGAAAAAAGAAAAAGAAGAAGGAATAGTATTCGCGCGTCAAACCCACGGTCACCATTACACAACAACTTACTGCAACTTACTGATAAAACAAAATAAATGTTAATAAAATGAAAGTGAAAATGTAAAACCCTGCCAAAACCCAACCCCCCAAAACCCTCGCTGCTGCTCACTGCTGGGCTCACTGCTGACCTCTGACCTGTCCTTGTCGTGATCGTTGTTCATGTGGAAGCTTCACCCCCAGCCTCTGCTGGCGATCAAGGCCAATGTCTCCTCCAACCCAAAAACCTGGATCGTTATCGGTCTCACCGTCGCAGGGATCGTGGTCCTGGCCGAGACCCACCGCCGAAGACGACGCCGAACCGGAACCCAAATCCTTCTGTCCGAACCATTTATAGAGCCCCGCTTCCAACTCCTTCCCTTCCCTCAGCCCCCTCTCCCCGCCGCCACTCAACCCCTCGCCTCCCTCTCCTTCGCTATCTCCGACATGTCTCTCTCTCTCTCTCTCTCTCTTGTTATTTTGCATTTACTTGCAATTTTTTCATTTTTTTTTTTGTGATTCTTTCTGATTTGGTTTATGGGTTGGTGGTTTTGTTTCAGATTTGATGTGAAGGGTTATGTGACGGGGTTTGGGAGTCCCGATTGGGCGCGCACGCATGAAGCGGCGACCAAGACGGCGTTCGTGGTGACGGCTCTGCTAAAAAATGGGGCTACTTGCGTTGGCCACACCGTCATGGACGAGCTCAATTTTGGGTACTAATCATTTTTCTCTGTCACTTTGTATTCCCTTTCAAATTTAAATGGCGAAAACAATTAAGAATAAATGAAAGCAACGACCTTTCGATACCTTGTTGTTTGTATCACTATCAGGATCACTGGTGAGAATGTGCATTACGGAACGCCTGTGAATCCCGAATTACAATCTCACATTCCGGGAGGATCTTCCAGTGGTTCTGCCGTGGCTGTTGCAGCCGGTCTTGTTGACTTTGCTCTTGGTAAGCTTCTTTGAGTATTTCTACTTCATTTTACTGTCTTTGCAGAATTTCTGCTTCATTTTACTCTTGGTTTGGTTATAATTTTGCCTTATCTTTTAGAATTAGATTCATATTCTTTCCATGTTTTGTCTTAAGTCGCAATGAATAAAGGTTGTAGGTATCAAGTCATCTGCTCAGGCACTGAAATCGGACTAACTATGTGATCCTGCACTTAAAAACTTACCCTCGTGGTTTGGCTTCTTTATAATATCGGCTGATCCTTTCAAGTTCTTATACTTTTATAGGTACTGATACAACTGGATGTGTTAGAATTCCAGCATCATTTTGTGGTGTCATTGGGTACCGACCGTCTCATGGGGCTGTATCTATGCTTGGAGTTTTGCCAAATTCACAGAGTTTAGACGCTGTTGGTATGCTTGGGAATAATTTCTTGTTTATGGTTTCTCTTTTATATTTCTTTCATCTTCTTTAATTTGATATTGTTGTTGTCTTTTAGGAATTTTTGCCTGCGATCCATCTATTCTACATCGTGTTGGACATGTTTTGCTTCAACTGAATTCTGTGGAACCTAAAAGGGCGAGACGCCTTATTTTTGCTGATGATCTCTTTCAGCTTCCTAAAATTCCTACTGAGAAGACAGTACATGTTGTCAGCAAAGCAATTGAACATCTATCTGGGTGTAAGTAACCTCACTTGAGAATATGCACACACACATACACACATATACGGCTCCATAGTCATTGCCTTTTCTTTTCATCTTTTATATATCAATGGTAAAGTCAACTATGCAATCTCTCTATTGTCATAATGGGATGGGAGTTCATACAAAAGTAAACCAAGTATAACTATGTTGAAGTTGCTTCTTTTACTGCTTCTGCAGACCAACCTCCAAAGCATATGAATTTTAGTCAGTATATTGCTTCAAATGTACCCAGTTTAAAAGCATTTCGTGAAGAAGCCACAAAACATCAAAATGGAGTATTTACTTTGAAAGCTCTCTCTTCTGTGATGCTTTTGATACAGAGGTATTCTAAGATTATTCAGGTCAATTAAATCTTCTCAAATTCCTTTGGGTTACCTTTATGGGAAAGGAAATTTGATAAGCTCTCTCTCTTGCTCTCTACTAATTTGACATCTACAACTTTATTTCAGTTGTGAATTCAAAACCAATCATGAAGAATGGGTTAAATCAGTGAAACCAAAGCTAGGGCCAGATGTATCAGATCATGTTCGTGCAGCAATTAACTCTACAAATGAAAACATGAAAACCCTATATAAAGTAAGGACTGAGATGAGAGCTGCCCTTCAAAGTCTTTTAAAGGTATCCCAACACTATGCAAATTTTTATATTCATTTGGCATTCTATCGATTTATCTACTTCACTGGTGTTAAGTAGTAGTAAAGTGACTCCCAGAAAGAAATTTTCTCAAGGTCAGAAATGTTTTAATTATTACGAAATTTTAAACTGCGTGATGTACTTCTTTTGCTGTTGTATTAATTTCTCTGTATATAAATATTCCTTTATTACTGTTGTTTGTTATGGTATTTTAAGAAGACCATATCTCGCAAGTCTTTAATCTGAGGCAGGAGAGTTGGTCGTGAAAACTTCAATGTAGTTTGTATATGGAGTGAGTTGGAAGATTATCTCCGATGAGTTGATTCTTCAAAGTACGCGTTTATGTTTTAGGGATAAGAAATATCAAGTCTGATTGAATAAAGAGAAGCTGTAAAAGATTTTTGTTAATTTGGAGTCAACTTGGATAATCTTTGATGCTCTTGGTTTCTCCCTTTTCTCTTTCCTGTATCGCTTCGGTTGGACTATTAGAGATAGGAACTATATTTGAAACCTTTGTCAGTTTAATAACTTTAGCTAACATATCTGAGAATCTCTTCAACCTTGTAATAATTGTACAAGTCAGCTAAGTTCCTTTGATTTGTTTTGGCCAACAATTTGAAATTATACAAATATTGAAGAGGTGGGTCAGCTTTAGCTTTCTTGTCTACTTTCACTGGCGTGTTGAGATTCAACAACCTGAGCTTCCTTATATTGTTATTCCTCCCACCCCTCCCCTCTTCTGAAACCAGAAAAGGGGGAATAACTGCTGCAGCTCCAGTACTCCTGCAGAGTTTGCATTTTAAATTGTTTTGAACAATATTATTTGGTGAAAATATTGAGGTTGCCTTATTGTGAAACCGATTGTTTATACGTACAATACGTCAATACCTCATTTTATGTATCTCTATTTCTTACAACCTCTTGCTGCCCCAGGATGATGGAATATTAGTGATTCCCACAATCGCAGATCCTCCATTAAAGCTTAATACAAAGAAAGGGGGGTCATCTGAGTTTAATGATAGAACATTAGCATTAACAAGCATTGCCAGCATGTCTGGGTGCTGTCAGGTAACTGAGAACTTTCAAGTCTGAACATTCACATTTATCTTTGAGTATCTGTAGCTTTGAAACTTATTTTCACGATTATATTTGCACATGGCCAGGTTACAGTACCAGTAGGAAAGCACAATGACTGCCCCATCTCTGTTTCATTCATCGCGTTCCATGGTGTTGATAAATTTCTCCTTGATACAGTCTTGGATATGTACTCTTCAGTTCAGGAGAAAGTCAGCAATGCATCCCATTCATTGCCATTGCCAGATACCAATGGGAACATGGATGCTTCAGAACTCTTAAAAGAGAAGGTTGTTCCCTGCTAAAATCTTTTCATCTTAGTTTTCAATGCTTCATTTTGTCGAGTCTTCTTCAATATTTTATTATTTTTTGTCATCTCAGTGTTGCAACTGCATTCTCTACATGAATGGTACTTCCCACCTTTATAGGCTGATATATTGGGTCTGAATCTTTGTCCTCTCCTGTTAACAATAACCTTTAGTGTGCATAATGTCACATTTTCCATTGGCATAAATTATGGACAAAAGTGAGACAAGGGTCAAAGATCAGGGGGCGTTGTTCTTCCCCTTGCTATGTTTGTCGAATATTTTGCTTAGTTCTGTTAATTTGATTTTCTACCTGCAAAAGAGTTTTGAAACCACTGTTTCAATTAGTATTATTTGTTATATCAATTTCTATGTGTACTCTTTTTGCAGGGAAATGCTGCATTTAAGGGAAGGCAATGGAATAAGGCTGTCAACTATTATACTGAAGCTATCAAATTGAACATGATGAGCACAACTTACTACTCCAACCGCGCAGCTGCTTACTTGGAGTTGGGGTGGTAAGAAATGCCCTTCTGTCAATTCCTTCTGTTGCATTGCATTTGTATCTATGTGCTTATCAATTTCAATCATGCAGCTTCCAGCAAGCTGAAGAGGACTGCAACAAGGCAATATCACTTGACAAAAAGGTAATAAAGTCATTCTATTGCATTTATATTTTTAGACTCTTTGTTTTTATAACTATTGGTCGAAGCACTACGAACCAAATCATGTCATGTTGTAACCAATTCTGTTAGTAAAAGGGCAGTTGGAGTTCAATTTACCTCCTCCTGATGGTTACCACTAACTCGTTTTGGTATTTGCTTTGTTCAACAGTATTATGTTAATTTAGGGATTTCCTTTGTTCAACAGTGTTCTATAGTCGAGTAAGGTAGCAAAACTGGATGAGCAAGAATCATTAGGAGTTATTTGTTTCTGGTAATTCGTTTCATTTGTTTGATTGTGGTTCTTTACTCTTCAACGCTTACTGTTTCCAGGAGCATCCTTTCAATAGAATGATCCAAAAATACCAATTCAAGCTAGTCAATGAAATTCATAGACCTCCCCAGTACACTCCTGGCCAAGTTGGAAATTTGGGCTCAACTGAATTCTTAAATTGCATGTGTTGAGAATAGAAATCTCAGAGAGAATTTGAAGCCTTGCATCACAGATTCATAAAATTCTGGGCTTCTCCAATGAATGCCAATTGGTTGAGTTATATGTTCTAAGTTTCACATGGTAGTGAACATATCATTTACATGTCAGGCCAATTTGACCACACAAGTTTCATGTCAATCAGTGTAGTTGATTCACGTTTTCTGGTCAGTCTGGCCACATGTGTCAGGACTGGAACAGGAAACGTTGTGGACTAGAGATTGAAGCGACAGTGGTTACTGAAATGACGTACAGACAGTTCTTTGTGTGATAGGCCAATAGTTGATCCATGTGTTCAGCTCAGTCATAGTTGTTTTTATCTAATCTCTTGTATTGCTTGCAACCCTTTATTGAGTATGTCTACTTTATGAGGGCCAACTCCCTACTTCTAACAGATTTGTGCTGTGTATATAGTTGTGAATGTAGATTGTTTCTTCAAAACTGTACAAACTTTTCAATATCTGTGACCTTTTTTTATCTTTTCACTTTTTGACGTTTTTGCAGAATGTGAAGGCATATCTTAGACGTGGAACAGCTAGAGAATCACTTCTTTGTTATAAGGAGGCTGCTCAAGGTCAGAACCCAAATTTCATATGCTTTGTTGCGTTCTGTTGCTTCTTCAACATTTATGAACACTGCTGTGATATATCATATATGACATATCTTGTATGATCATTTTTGCTCAATTGTATGATTATAAGATGAACTACTTCTGTAGTCATGCATTCTTCTCAGTTCATTGATTAATGGAATACTAGATCCATTCTAGTATGTTCGGTCACCCTCTTAGTTAGTTGCCTTAAGCCATCTGCATTTCTGTTGGGTAAATACTTGTGAATTGGATCCAGTCTTTTAATATAGAGATGGTTTTAGAACCTTTTGTTATTTGAAAATGTGGTCAAATCCACAAAAATTGCGACTGAATTGGAACACCGTGGAGCATGGACCTCTTGTCATCTCCATCAAAATCATTAAAACCATTACATATTGTTTGATTGGGTTGCCATTCCTCTTGCTTGACGAGTGGTTGAAAGGGAATTCATAAAGTTGGGTTTGGGAAGGGAAGGTGTTTTTGGTGATGTCTTGTCTTAGTAAAAATTTGTAGTATCTCATGTTTAGTGCGTAGTGCCATATAATCCACTTTTGTAAAAATTGAGTAGATGAAAAATCCAATAGAACAAACTGTGAAAGCTAGCGTATTCTTACTGATAAAAAAGAAAGAGAAGTTACAATACTTTAAATAGATAAACTTTGAAACCTTCATGATGCTAAAACCCAAAAGTCATGAAATAAACCTAACACAAGACAAACTGGCTCTCACTTTTTTCAGATGTCTAGTTTTCTATCTGAAGTAAGAAATTTGACCTACACCAATCCTTTGTCAAATACGCTAATCGAAAATGTATTCTGCTGGTGGCTTATTTTGAATGTCACATATTCCATTGACCTTATCCATGAAGTCATACCATATCATGCTATGTCAGATATTGTTCGGAAACATACAATTACGGAGTTTGATTAAAATGAAAATATGCAGTAGTTATGGTTGGTTTAGCTCCTTTCAAATTTTCGTGTTTGGTATTTGCAGATTTCAAGCATGCCCTTGTTCTTGAACCTCAAAATAAGGTTGCCAGTCTTGCTGAAAAAAGACTAAGGAAACTGCTGAGTTGAGTCCCTGCCAACAAAAATTATGTGGCATAATACTCGTGCGGAAGAAAACTCTGAGAGAGGTGATTTTTTGTTTAGCGCCTGCGACAAGTTTTGTTTCCTCTTATGTGTATATTATTTATCTTTGTAATTAATCTGTTTTAGACTGATGTTGAGAGGCTCTATATGTACTTATATACTTTTTATACCATCCCCTTTTGAGAAATGAAAAGTGCATACTTTGTTTGTCTCACAGAAAAATCGTTAGAGGGAAAAAGAAAGAGCCAATGTTGTACCTGTTAAAATTTTCCTCTGTCGATCAATGAAGAAAATTTTCTTTTCTGGTGGAAGATGTTTTGTCAATTTTTTGATCCTGACTGAGCTCCGCTGAGCACTGCCATAATAGCCCTTGGTATTATACCGATATGTTGGTTCTGTCTAGACTCTAGTCCGGGTTCATCATCGCTTGCATTCAGTTTTCACCCTCTTTCCTGATTTATTATGTTTTTCATAGCCAAAATTACCGATTAACTTGAAAGAATTGTCGATTCTCTGTGTTTTGATTATATTTTTGAGGTCGTACATCCATCTTTTACTTGTGTTGTTTTGACCCCTAATTCTCTTGATGACTTTAGACCATTCAGACAGAGAGTTGATGTCCTTATTACTTTTAGGGCATAGAAGTTCATTCAGTCAGAATTGTTTTGTTACAAGTTCATTGATCGGATCCGATTAAGCGTTGCAGCTTGCGCTCCCGCAATCACAGGTGTAAGATTAACTCAAAGCTTGTTAAACATGAAGCCATGAAGGCTGTATCAACTGCCGTTGGATGAGTATGAACTTCAAAATTTGTGCAGCACATAGATTAAATCACACTCAGTGACAATTAATGTGATGCTAATGCAATTTGTTAAGGACGGTATGACAATCATTTTGTCATTATCTTTAGTTTTCAATTTTTATGTTAGGGATAGAGGTGAAATTATATTGGAAAAGGATAAGATGAAAGATGGGTCATGGGTGAGAACGTGAGAGGGAGGGAGTAATAAAGGAGAATGTATGAAAGAATAACTCAATTGAAAAGCAACTTCAAATTGTTTCCTATTTTTGTTTTTATTTTTCATTGGTCTAACATTTTTTTATCCCTTGCATTATGTTTTTTTTTTTTTTCCACTCATCCAACTCTCATTTTATCTGTTTATTTTTTGTACATCTATGTAAAAAAATGTAGAAAATTGAAAACGAAATAGTTATCAAACAAATTAACTGCCAATGAGACCGTGACAACATAACCAAGTTGGCTATGGTTATACACTCCTCTCTACACTCAAGTTCGAATTTCATTCTCCTTTGTTTCTTAAATTGTAAGTATCTATATTTACCATACAAAAGTTTTTTTACAATGCGGTTAATTGTAGTGGTTAAATGCAGATATATTGTTGATATTGCAAACTTACAATTGCCAATATATGGTTAATATGGAAAAGGATCCTCACCTTCTGGGGATCCTAGGGATCCTGTGATCGTGACCATTCATCGTACATCGTGCGGTCAGAAATCATTTCAAAATTTAAAATTTAAAATTAAATATAAATAGTATCTAATGAAAACTGATCGTACGATGTACGATGAACGATCACAATCACAAGATCTCTAGGAAAAGGATCCGGCAGGGATCCTTTTCCGGTTAATATGGTTGTTGACTGGCGGTCCATAAATTTAACTGCGAAAAAATAGAAAAAGTAGGGATTTTTTAAAAATTAATTAATTAGCTTTTTTTTTTGTTAAAAAAAAGGATGAAAATTAATTTCATTGCATATATTTATATATGCAACTTTTACACTTTGTACATCCAAACGAAAATTCCAACAATATGTTTTTGCCAAATATGTGAAAGTTGCATATACAAAAATAGCACAATTGGTTCATATATTTTTGAAGATCCCTATATATACATATAGCACTTTGGGATTACATGGTTCATACACATAAATAGTAGTTTAATTACGTACACACAAACACCCTATGGGTCCATAGCTTCCACCACTTTTGGCAAACCAATGTTTTAGAGCTTTTCTACTTTCTTGTGATGACGTGTCTCCGGTTTTCTTAATTTCCCTTTTTATTCTTGTTCTATATAGCCGAAATCTTGGTTCCTTCATTGTGGCTTATGAGGAATATATCAGTTAAGCCTCTCTGTGCTTTCCAACTAAATAATTCAGTTATCTCATCACCAAAAGCATTCTTTCTAGAACATTAGTTAGTTAGTTATATATGTGTATAATTGTGTGTTTATATATGAACTTCATACAGATTTCCATATCCTAGCAAGAACATTCCATGCATGCAACATTCGTACGTAAATTTTCTGTTAACTGTTTTGGTTAAATTAATCGCATAGTTTAATTTCTTACAGAAAAACTTGTCCATCGATTATGTTTCCGCTTAAGCTTCCGAAACGTATCAGCTTTACGGCTTCCGTTGATTGGTTTTATCGGCATTATTTTGCCAATGCCGGTCTCCGCTCAGTTTTAACAAATCTGGGTGACGGCACCACCATCCATTGCTGGGTGCCTAAATCCCCCAAATCCTACAAACCCACCCTTCTCCTTCTCCACGGCTTTGGAGCCAACGCCATGTGGCAATACGGCGAGCATCTCCGCCACTTCACCACCCGCTTTAATGTGTATGTGCCCGATCTCCTCTTCTTTGGGCACTCTTACACGTCACGCCTGGAACGTAGAGAGTCGTTCCAGGCACAGTCCATAATAAGGTTGATGAAGTCACATGGGGTTGGGAAGATGAGCGTGGTGGGGATAAGCTATGGTGGTTTTGTGGCGTACAACGTGGCCGTGCAGTGTCCGGAGATGGTAGAGAGGGTGGCGCTGTGTTGCGCCGGGGTGTGCTTAGAGGAGAAGGATATGGAAGAAGGGCTGTTTAGGGTTTCAGATTTGGATGAGGCTGCAAGCATATTGTTGCCTCAGACTCCAGAGAAGCTAAAGGAATTGATGAGGTATTCATTTTTCAAGCCCGCCAAGGGTCTGCCCTCTTTTTTCCTCGCGGATTTCATTCATGTACGTAAGCAGCCTTTAAATCTATTTTCCTACGCTGCACATGCTTATTAGCTGAATTTTTGAAGTATACTTTTCAACTAAAAAAATAAAAAATAAAACATAAATTTCTGTAATATTTTTATAGGTCATGTGTACAGACTATGTAGAAGAGAAGAGAGACTTGATCCGGGCTATACTAACGGAGAGAAAGCTGTCTAATCTACCCAAGATCTCACAGGTGACTATTTCTTCCTTTATTGCTTATATATTTGAAGTTATTGAATTGGAATCGTTTGATAACCATTTCAGTTTTTAGTTTGTAAAAATTTAATCGGCAGCTACTTTTAATTTTCAGAAGGCAAATTTTGAAAACTCAAAACAGTCGATGTTGGTTTTTGGTTTTTAGTAGGAGTTGTATTTATCACACCCCTCTTGAATTATGGAGATTGAATTAGATAAATCAACGAACATAATTTAACATAGGTGTTTGTTTATTATTTTCCTTTCTAAAAACTGAAATAGTTTTCAAACAAATTTTTAATTTTAGTTTTTACAGATGAATTGATTATCAACAGGCCTTGAATTTTTCATAAATAATGCTCAATGCTTATGTACTATTCCTTTGTAAACACAGCCCACACTTATAATATGGGGACAAGAAGATCAGATATTCCCGGTGGAACTAGGGTACAGATTAAAGAGGTAAATGAGAAATCTGATGGATATATAATACAGTTCCTCATTGCTCGATCTTTCATTTCTCTTAACTAATTATTTGCATTTTGG
The DNA here is from genome assembly GCA_024362995.1 of Heteromeles arbutifolia. Lineage (NCBI taxonomy): Eukaryota > Viridiplantae > Streptophyta > Magnoliopsida > Rosales > Rosaceae > Heteromeles > Heteromeles arbutifolia. The sequence goes on from JANCRC010000002.1 coordinate 38,508,368, forward strand.
TTTGAAATATAATATAGTCATGTAGGTAAAGGTGCGGAACTAGTCGTTATAAAGAACGCAGGACATGCTGTGAACCTGGAAAAGCCCAAGGAGTTTGCCAAGCACCTAAAATCTTTTCTCTGCGACTCACATTCAACTCCGCCATCACCACCAACATGGAAAGATCACTTTCATTTCACATCAACAAAGTGTATTAATTCATGACTGAAGATGATTTACACAAACACTTTGTTCGTTGAGCCAATGATTACGTAATGAAAGAATGAATGTTACACAGTTTTGTTCGCACATGAAGATGTTTAGGACCTCTATATAGAGGATTGCAGACAGAAATAGTCCTATACTATGACAGTACACGGAAGCGCCAAATTAACTCAGTGCTTAACGATTTGATGAGGTAAAACCGTATTAGGGAAAACTTTCTCGGGCACTTTACCAGTCAAAATCCAATAAAATTAATCGTACTTGCTATCTGTGGGCATTATGATCATAAGTAAGCACAGTTGCATCCATGGCCTTTGACCCCAAATTTTATGGTGACGGAATTGCTTAATTAGAATTCAAATTAGTGTCATCCAACTTGTGGTTTTTTACTCAACCTGAGATTTATACTCTCAACATGCCTCTTCGTGTGTAACGAATTTTAAACTTAATACGTGGACAACATAGATCGAGTAATGTAGAGCAAGTGCAACTGTTGTGTTTCACATGCAAGACAACTAAGAATATATCATGAAAAAACTGATGTTCTACCACAAAACTAACTAATAATATGAAAAAAAATAACCTAATTACATATTGTTTTCCTCAACGTGGGACTTGAACAAATGATAATGCCTGCCGGTGCGAGTGTGATACCGTGTACGGCACGCAAAGAGATAAATAATTGGCAATTTGGCATAGGTGCAACATTAGTTGACGTTCCTTACGACGACGAGAACGTACACAGGAAAGCAACACAACCGCGGAACAAAACAAAACAAAACGCGGTCATGATCACGAAGTCATGGTCCAAACAACTGGCCGGACCACACGGACCGCCGCCCATTCAATCCCTCCAGTACTCGATATCCTAATTCATTTTCTTCCTCTCAAGTTTACATGACACACCTTATCTTACTTATATATATTCACGCAAGTAATCAAAATCAATAACTTTCTCACCAAACAGAAAAAAGAAAAGAAAAACCCTAATTAGGACACAAAAGGAATTAAACTATTTGATTTCACATAGGAGGATGGTGATGATGGAAGGCTGGTCTCCAACTACCATATCTCCTTTGCTTCTCCGCAACCTCATAGCCTCCCTCTTTATCTTCGCAGACAAATCCTTCCTAAACTTGTCTGAGAAATCCAAACTCCTCCAACTCCTTCGCTATACTTTCGTCACTTCCTTCATCTTCCTCCTCCGTTTGCTTCCTCCTCTAAACCCTAACAATAACCAACCCTACAAGCCTCCCAACAAGAATGCTAGTAATCACACTAGTGATCATTATGATTATACGCCCGCCTCATGCGGCGGCGGTGCAACTATTACTGGCGGCGGCGACTCCGCTATCGCTCGAGCACTTTCGCAGCTCTTGTCCCTCGTCAACGACATCCCCGTAAGCTCCCGCAAGTACCAAGTTGTTCGCTTTTTAGCGGAGAACCTCATCGACGACAACCACAAAGAAGGCGTAGAGGCTTTACGTCAAGTCAACCGTACGGTTCTATCCGCGGCTTTTTCCACCACTCTGAGCCAGCTTGAAGCCGCCGCCATTCTCGAACAACAAGGAGAAGTGCGTGGGGGTGATGGCGTCGATTTGTTGGGGAACGCTCGGCCGGCGGAGTACCGGTGGAGCCCGGTTCTACGGGTGGTTCGATCGATTCGGGACGTGGCGTGGACAAGGGGGACGAGGGCGAGCGGGACGAGGAGCTCGGCGGAGAAACTAGCGACTGAGGTGCTTTGGTTGGCTGAGAAACTGGCAGCTTGTGACGTGGCTGATGAAGCAGTGCGGAGATGGGCCGCCGCCTTTAATTTGGCTTGGCTCTCTCTTTCCGTTGAGCCGCGCTTACAAGCATCCTTGGTCAAGGCTTCGGGTAAGTTCTTATTTATTTATTTCTTTAATTTTTAACCAATTTGACGAATTTTTTTCTTTCTCAAAGTGCATTGCATTATATGAAAATGAATAAAGAAAATTGAAAATAAAAAAGACTCAGATAAAAAAAAAAAAAAAAAAAAAATAATCGTAGAAATTAAATCTAGCACTAAACACTCAAGCAGTGCATTGTTGAAGCTTTTACATTCAAGAATAAAGAGCATCACTCATAACAGAGCATTTTGTGACGAATAGTTTAGCGAACTATAGTTTTGATTTAGATTTAGAAAATTTTTACTTTGATAATCCTCCTCCATGTTCAGTTAATTTTGTTCGTGAAAATCGACTTGGATGTTCTAGGCTAAATTTATTTGATTAGTTTTGTTTGGACTTTTGTTTTTAGCCCATTTTTCAACCAAAAAAGAAAAAAATAAAGAGCAATACAGAATTGAAGAAAATAAGGGTAACACTTTGGTACAAAATTGAATGGACCGATATACCATATAAATCTCTACGAATATGCCATGTATAGGGATGCTATATTCCTAGGCATGGTTTAATATTCCTTTGACTATTATTATTTTCTTTTCTTGGTTTTCTGCTGGCGTGACGGCACTAAATTTTTGGATATCTCTCTTCTTCATGCCTTATATTTGTCGTTATTGGTGATTGAGATCGCATCTAATAATTTAGGTGTGGTAGCTAGAAACTTAATGACAAAGATAATTATGCATGGCTCCCATTATTTGATTTTCAATTTGTAAAGATAACATTTTTTTAAATATTAATTTACAGAATTGTTATTAGTACTTTAAAAATCTCATTTGGCACTCTAAACTTTTTATAATTAGAAAAAAAATACACTTGTGAGGAGTGTCAAAATTGTTGTGGTCTATTTTATCTGACAATGTTTACGGTGGCCGGCGGCAAGGAGAAGAGAGAAAAGAGAGATGTGTTTGTAGAATTGTAGGGGAATGTGTGTGTTGTTATCCCTCCTACATTGTGCCTTTATTTATAGAAGTAAAAGGAGAGAAGATATTCCTTCATCCCCAAGGAATGCAAGATACAATAGGAAATGATAACTAGAATCAAATCAAATCTAGGATTTACACAATCACACTTAAACTAGGAATGTTTACAACACTCCCTCTTGAGTGTGTAAATACTCAAGGTAGATTTAGCATCATGCAGAAGTTGAGGAAGTCAACTCATCGACACTGATTCTAAGGAACAACGCTTATTCTTAATAAGGTAGGAACTTGCATAAGTAGTAAGTCTCACTAAAAAACCCTAAGGCTATGGTAAAAACCCGAGTAGGGACAAAATCCATAGTCTAAGGAAAAATGTGTGAGAAATGCAAAGTCAAAAGAAATGTCTAGAAGACGTCATCAGGGATATGACCAGCCCAAGGTGGGTGCCTCGTTAAAACCTAGTTAGGTAGCAAAAACCCAGTGGGAAAAATGCTTTTAATCGTAGGGAAAAAGAGTACATTAAGATCAAGCAAGTATCTACAGGATACTCCCTCTCAGTTTGACATAATTCCAAAGAGAAATAGCAAAGTTACAACTCAGAAAGTTTACGCATACCTATTCCATGAACAAGCTTTTGAAACGTCGTCTTCGGCAGTGATTTGGTGAAGAGGTCGGCCAGATTGTCTTGTGAACGGATTTGCGTGACTTCAATCTTTTGATGCTCTTGTTGTTGATGTGAAAAGAAAAACTTCGGCGCAATGTGCTTGGTGTTGTCTCCTTTGATGTAACCCTTCTTAAGCTATTCGATGCAAGCTGCGTTGTCTTCAAAGATTGTCGTCGGGACATCAACTTCGGAATAAAGATCGTAGGAGCTTCAAATATGGCCCACTACTGCTCTCAACCAAAAGCATTCCCGAGTTGCTTCTTGTAAGGCGAGAATTTCAGCATGGTTAGACGAAGTGGCAACTAAGGTTTGTTTAGTTGACCTCAAAGAGATTACGGTGCCTTCAACGGTAAAGACATAACCCGTTTGAGAACGCGCCTTGTGCGGATCAGATAAGTATCTTGCGTCGGCATAACCAACAAGGCGAGAATCAACTCGAGGAGCATAGGGTGCGGCACCACTCGAGGATCCATGGGGATAGAACAAGCCCAAATATGTAGTACCTTTAAGGTAACAAAAGATGTCTTTCACACCAGTCCAGTGTCTGCGTGTAAGTGCATTACTATATCTTACCAAAAGATTAACAACGAAGGAGATGTCGGGTCTAGTGCATTGAGCTAAGTACAATAAAGCACCAATCGCACTTAGATAAGGAACTTCAGGCTCCAAAATCTCTTCATCATCCTTATTCGGACGGAAGGGATCTCGTTTTGCATCTAGTGTACGAACGACCATAAGAGTACTCGAAGACTTCGCTTTATCCTCATTAAAGCGGCGCAACACCTTCTGGGTGTAGTTCGATTGATGTACTAGGATTCCATCCGAACAATGCTCTATCTCAAGACAGAGACAGTATCGAGTCTTACCTAGATCTTTCATCTCAAATTTCGACTTCAGGTGCGCAGTACTTCTTGCGAGCTCTTCAGGATTTCTGATGAGATTCATGTCATCGACATATACTGCAACAATCGCAAATCCGGAATGTGACTTCTTAATGAACACACAAGGGCATAATTCGTTGTTCACATATCCCTGACTAGTCAAATACTCACTCAAATGGTTATACCACATTCTTCCTGATTGTTTCAAACAGTAGAATGAACACCTCAACCGAATTGAGAGCGTGTTCCGGGGTTTGGAAATATTTGAACCAGTCAATGTAAGTCATTCAAGAACTTTTATGTAAATTTTCGTATCAAGATCCCTAAAGAGATACGCGGTTACTACGTCCATCAATTGCATATCTAGTTTTTCGGAAACTACCAAATTGATAAGGTAGCGAAAAGTAATCACATCTATAACGGGTGAATAAGTTTCGTCATAGTCAATCCCGGGACATTGTGAGAAGCCTTGTGCAACAAGATGAGCTTTGTAATGCACAATCTCGTTCTTCTCATTACGTTTCCGAACGAAAACCCACTTGTAGCCAACGGGCTTCACATGTGGAGGAGTAGGAGCTACAGCAAGCGAATCGAGTTTGACTTGGATTGCTTGTTTCCAGTTTGACCAATCAGTTCTACGTCGACATTCATCAATGGAACGCGGTTCAATGTCATCGCTCAATATGATCTCAGTAGCTATTGCAAATGCTAATGCATCGTCGATAATCATCTCATTTCTACGCCACACATCATCTAAACTAGCATAATAGACCGAAATCTCATGATTCTCGGAATGAGGATTTGTCTCTTCAAGGACGCTTCTATAATCTAGAATTTCCTTATGAGTTGGGTAGAATGAGTAAGCGATAGTCGAATTCACGGTAGGCTCTTCAGGACCTCGTGCTGTGGTTTTCCTCTTCCGGGGGTGTGAATCCTTTGAACCAAGAGGTCTACCATGTTTTTGTGTAGGGGCAGATGATTGGCTAGCCGCTAATGTACGTGGGTCACCAGAATCGGCGTCCCGGGCTTCCAGGAGGGCAGTTCGTCGTACATTTGGTACATCCATCTTTGCAGGCGTATTCGCAGCTGAAATGTGTGATCTTGTCATGCGCGCTAGATTGGTGAAAGCATCTGGCATGCTCTGAGCATGCTCTGAAGATCTAATATGCGCTATACTTCAGTTTCAGACTGAGCAGTGCGGGGATTTAAATGAGACAAAGTGGGAGTCGTCCACGATAATTCGTGTTGTTCATTAAGAACATTGACGTTCTTATCTCCCCCTAATGACAGGAAGACTGTCTCATAGAAGTGACAATCCGCAAAATGAGCGGTAAACAGATCGCCTGTCAAAGGTTCTAAGTAACGAATAATCAAAGGAGAATCATATCCGACATAGATTCCCATCCTTCGCTGAGGCCCTATTTTTGTACGTAAGGGCGGTGAGATCGGCACATATACCGCATAACCAAAAACGCCCAGATGCGATACGTCGGGTTCGTATCTGGTAACCAACTGAATGACACTAAATGGTTGTGTCGCAACAGGCCTCAGGCGGACCAACTTTGCTGCGTGCAATATTGCATGGCCCCAAGCAGCGATCGGGAGCTTGGTACGTATGACCAACGATCGAGCAATCATTTGTAAGCACTTAATGAAAGCCTCTGCCAAGCTGTTCTGGGTGTGAACATGGGGTATAAGATTTTCAACTTCAACCCCAATTAACATACAATGGTCATCAAAAGTTTTAGATGTGAATTCTCCAGCATTATCCAATCGAATAGATTTGATCGGATAATCAGGGTGGTGAGCCCTGAACTTGATAACCTGAGCCAACAGTTTGGAGAATGCAGCGTTCCTTGTGGACAACAAACACACGTGTGACCAACATGTGGAAGCGTTAACCAAAACCATAAAATATCTAAATGGTCCGCATGGAGGGTGAATCGGTCCACAAATGTCCCCTTGAATCCGTTGTAGAAAAATGGGAGGATTCGAATGAATCTTGTCATAAGAAGGCTTAATAATAAGCTTTCCCATAGAACATGTTTGACATGTAATTCCTTGGATCGAACCTAAACTTCGGGTTAGTGGATGCCCGTGTGATAATTTGAGGATACGGCGCATCGCTATCCGTTCAGGATGTCCCAAACGGTCATGCCAAAGTGTAATTTCGTTTGCGGTCCCAGTAGTAAGGTTGGCCACATAGTGGCATTCTATGGGGCGCATGGTCGTAGTATACAAACCATTCGGGATACGCTCTATCTTTTCTAGAATACGCTTCTGGCCATATTCGTAGGAAGTTATGCACATAAATTCAACTTCATTTTCTATGTGGGTTTCAGCGTGGTAATTATTATCTCTAATATCCTTGAAACTTAACAACGTTCTTCCAAAACGTGGAGAATAGAGTGCCTCAGCAATGGTCAAAATTGTACCATTGGACAACATTATACGTGCCTTACCGTATCTTTCTATCAAGTTGGATGAGCCTGAGAGGGTTGTCAGAGGTGCATTCTTAGGTATGAAGTTAGTGAAATAGATGCGTTCACGCAACACTATGTGCGTGGTTGCACTATCTGCCAGACAACTAACTTTCCCACTAGTCATACCTAGAATGAAAAATTAATTTGAATTGGTCACATGCATAAAGGTTTATAAAAAAAAATTATCAACTCAAAATAATTGCATTTATTCAAGGATTAAAAACTTAATATCCAAAATAAATCACCAACTAATAATCCAAAACATTAAGGAAAATTGTTCAAAAATCAACCAAAAACAAGGGGGGTTCGGCCACTAGGTGGAATTCGGCTCCAATTGTCTTATTTCAACTACAAAATAAGTCTATGTCTAAGATTCTAATCGTCTTGAAAATCAGAAACCTCCATCTTTGTAGTCATTGGTTCGTCCACTTGCATGAAGTTTGATTCAAACTTCTTACGACGAGAATGATATTCATCTACAACCTTCTTGGGAGCTCAGCAAACACGAAACCAATGGTCCTTTGAACCACATCGATAACACATGTCTGCAACCATGGTTTCAGGTGCTTTGCCTTTATTCTTGAAGTTTGGGGCCTTGGGAGCGAGGTTGGAGCGCTTCCGGGCTTTGTTTCCTCCATTGGATGGGCCTTGACTCTGTTGACCTTGGTGGGATGGCTTCTGGCCGCCCCTACCATGCCTCTTTTGGTGTTTTGGGCGTTGGTTAGTGCTATAGTGTGCTTCAGGCACAACAGTCGCCCCAGTAGGTCGAGCTTGATGATTCTTCATCAACAGCTAGTTCTGCTTTTCAGCTAGAAGTAAAACATAGATCAAATCCGAGAACTTAGTGAACTTCTGAGCTCTATATTGTTGTTGCAGGACAATATTAGAAGCAGAGAAAATCGAATAGGTCTTCTCCAGGAGGTCTTCTTTAGTCAAAGTTTCATTACAAAACTTGAGAAGTGATCGGATTCGACAAACTTCAGAATTATATTCATTCACAGACTTAAAGTCTTGGAAGTGCAAATGCTGCCAGTCGTGTCTTGCTTCATGCAATAATATGTCCTTTTGGTGATCAAAACGATAAGCCAAAATGACCTATAATGCACCTGGATCATTCTCAGCAAGATATTCACTTTGCAGAGCGTCATGGATATGTCTTTGGATGAAAATCATAGTAGTGGCTTTTTTAGCTTCACCAACAGGCTCGTCTGTTGCTTCTTCAATGGCAGGACGCAAGTTCTTTGCAGTGAGGTGGAGCTTCACGTCTTGAACCCACTTGAGGTAGTTCATTCCAGAGACCTCCAAAGAGGTGAAGTCGAGTTTGTTCAAATTTGACATGTTCCTATCACAAAATAATAGATGGACAAGATGTGGTTAGTGTAATGAAGAAAAAATCAATCCATTCATATAGGAGTAGAACATATAGGTTCTAATAGACATGATTTGGTTTAATTTTGCATGAAAAACTTCAGGTTTTCATGGGTGATGTTTTTAAATGAAAACTTCAGGCTTTCAAACAAGGCATGTTTATAAGAAACTTCGGGTTTTAAAATAATTATGAACTTCAAGTTCATATATTCCTGCAGGCAAAAACAAATATATATGCAAACAAATGTGCAACAAGAATATGTAAAAATATAACTTTAGGTTTATAATTATAATTGAATTAATTATTTGGACTTGGGGCCAAATTAAAGCATGGGTAAAAAATATAAAACCCATTGGGCCTAAAAATAATTAGGCAAATAAAATTCGGGGCCCAAAAAGAATACATAAGCCCACAGGGTGGCTTAATCAAATGGGTGCCGAGGGGTCCATGCCCAATCTGGGTTGGAAATAAGTCGGGCCGAGATAGGGCCATAAGCCCGTATGCATAGGGTTGGGCTGCAGAGGCAGACCCAGGTGGCAGAGGCCCAAAGAAGGCCTCAATCGTGTGTATCACGATGCGGGGAAAGCACAGCAGCCACACGAGCTGGGTTCCGCTGCAGCATGGGGCATGGGAGAACACCAGAGCCCATTTGGGCTGGTGTGATGCAGCGCTACGCCAAAAAAGGAGGGGGTCGAACTGGGCTTGCAGTGGCTAGCCCAAAAGAAAAAAAAAACTTTATTTTTTTTAGCCTGAGTTGAGGCCAGGCCCAAAAAATTTGGGGGTCAGGCTTGATCCAAAAATCCTAGCGAGGCTAGGTGATTCCGCCGGAGAATGTGATCGGCACCGCCACTGCAGGTGGCCAAATCTTGGACGGGACGACTCGGGGGTACCCTTCTGGGGTGTTTTCGACTATGATTACAACATGGAGATATTAAAATCTCAATCGGTTTAATCAAACCCTAGAAAAATTGAATCGGAATTTCAAAAAAAAAAAAATTCCGACGAGATTCCGGCAAATCTCAGTCTAATTGTTGACATGGGACGACTTCTGGTCGTCGGCGACATGAACCAAAGGTTCAAGGCAATGGCTACAAGCCATGCCGTGGTCGAGGGCACCATGAAAGGTGTCAAGTTTTGTTGGTTTTGAGACTCGGAGCTTCTGGCTCCATGGGTTTGCTGAGGAGAAAGAGAGCTGTAGGCTCTCGGCTTGGATTGGGAAAAACCCATCTACATGATGGTGGTCATGGGTTCGAAAGAACCCTAGGTTCCCAAATTTTTTTTTTAATTCAAATTTTGATATATAATTCAATTAAAAAAACATATTCAATTTGATGCATATGCAAAATAATAATTTAATGTGATGCATATACAAATGTATTTGATGCAATTCATAGCAAATATCAAATTCACATAATTTCAACAATTATGGTTATGAGGCATACACAATTTATGTAGAATCTAAAGTTCGTAAAGTGTAAAGTTGGGTCATGCATCATGGTGAATGTTCATGCTATCAAGGCTGCAAAAATATCGAGTTAAAAACCGTTGTTTTGAAAGAACCTGATTGCGTGATGATATGGATGAACTGGTTTGATGCAGAAAAATTCTCTAAAGTTAGATTCCTAAGCACAGCTGTAGAAGCGTGCTGATAACGTGTTGTGGTCTATTTTATCTGACAATGTTTAGGGTGGCCGGCGGCAAGGAGAAGAGAGAAAAGAGAGATGTGTTTGTAGAATTGTAGGGAAATGTGTGTGTTGTTATCCCTCCTACATTGTGCCTTTATTTATAGTAGTAAAAGAAGAGAAGATATTCCTTCATCCCCAAGGAATACAAGATACAATAGGAAAGGATAACTAGAATAAAATCTAATCTAGGATTTACACAATCACACTTAAACTAGGAATGTTTACAACAAAAATGAGATTTTTGGAGTGCTAATAACAATTCCCTTAATTTATTGCTAATTATAAACCAAAACGACATTGTTTTTGAGTTAAGGTGAGTGTGGAATGAGACTCATTACTTTGAGTGTAACGGTGAATATTCTTAAGACTTATTTTTAGCTACGTTCTCTGGTTAATCCCACTTTGCCCCCTGTAACTCAAATTTCACAACTTTTCTTTCTAAAACTCAAAATTCATTCCAAGACTCTCTCTTCTCCATGAACTCAAAAGTTGCCCCTAAAACATATGTCGAACCCACCACTCAATAAGACAATGCCACATGTGCCAATGAATTTGTTTATAAATCTCCACTATGCGTTGAACAATAAAAAAAATATCAAAATCGAGTTTTATAGAATAAAATGACGAAATTAACAGAAAATAGTATAAATCTTCACTAGGCGTCAACATTCTACATAACGGCAGAATTAAGGCAATGTGGACCGAATGTTGAGTTTTATAGAGTAAAATGACAACCTTTGAGTTTCTGGGAACAAAATGGGATCCAAAATCGAGTTCCAGGGGCAAAGTGAAGCAAATTTTGAGTTTTAGGGAATAAAGGGACAAATTTTGGGTCACAAGAGGTCAAAATGATATTAAAATCGAGTTTTAGAAGCATAGCTAAAAATAGCATATTCTTAATTATTAAAATACAAATGATTTCCATTTGATTGAATTCAAAGTTACAAGAAAAAATTCTATAAGCTTGTAAATTCTTATCCTGTGTCATTGTTTTTCGAATAGAGAAACGATTTTATTAATGAACATCTACAAGAAAAGTCTTGGAAAAGAACGTTCTGTACATGATCGGGAGGTTTCCTCAAACCAAATTAGACCATCACTAATACTTAAGGCCAAACTTAGCTAAATAGTATGGAACTCCATTGCAGACTAGACTATCAAGCGTATTGTTAGTTGTAAAACTAGACTATATTTATTTTTTAGAAATATGGCATGTTCTACTTACCGTATCAAGATATGCATATCATTTTTTCTTTGCTTCTCGTATATATGCGTGTCACGAAATTTCAATTTCAAATATATAACATTAATTTCACTTTGCATGTGATGATTAATCAACTGTTGTGTTCGTGCAGCATTGTTGTTCAAGCATGCCAAACAGTTGGGAAAAGACGAAGCTGACGACGAAATCAAGAAAGAGCAACACAAGCAAACAAAGATGCAAATGTTAATGTCGTGGTTGCCATTGCTATGCAGAGCCAGCAACGGAACCGACGTCCCGGTTTTGAGCATCGGAGAAAGGGCTGAGCTGGAGAGAGTATTGGAAGAGACGATCGAGATGCTGGAAGACGAAGAGGATCAAGAGAAAGTGCTATCGTTGTGGCTCCACCACTTCACACATTGCTCGTCCTCTGATTGGCCCAACCTCCATGCCTCCTATGCTCGCTGGTGTAACACTTCTCGGAAGCTCTTGCTGCACCACCATGCATGATGTATAGGAGTGATGATAGGGAGATCACATTTTGTAAATCATAACTAAATCATCTCTATTATAGAGCAAGGTTCTAAAAGTCGCTAGGCGCTAGTCGGGCGGCGGGCCGGGGCCTAGCGCCTAGGTGGCTAGGCGGGTGCCTAGGCGGACTAGGCGAATTTAAGTAAATCAATCATATTTCATGTAAATAAGTGTCTGCTTATACTTGAAATATATATAATTTCGTCATAAACTACAAAATAGAATGCATATATATTATGAAGTATTGAAACATAATGAAAACATGTGAAATAAGGATATAATGTGTGTTCATTTAAGTATGCAACAAGTCTCTTACAATTTATTAGAAAAAATACAAAATGCAAAATGAAAGTTATCTATTTTCTGTCTAAGTGAGTTGCGACCTAGGCGAGTGTTTAGGTGGGTGTAGGCGGTCTAGTCGGGAGCCTAGGCGGTCTAGGCGGGTGCCTAGGCGGTGCCTCAATAGGTTTAGGCGTCCTAAGCATTAATCGGGGCGGTGGCCAGCCACTTACCGCCTAGGTAGGGCCTAGGTGGCGCTAGGCAGAGATTTTTAGAACAGTGTTATAGAGTTGAGGTCCACAATACAAGTAGATCCCACGTCTATTAGAGAGGAGTTTAGATGTAATTTGCAAAATCTGGTTTCGCTAGCATTTTCTCGTTTATAATTAACGACCTCGACCAGTACTAGTACGTAGTGATAGGGCAGCTGCTAGGTAGTGAGTCATATATAGCTTCTGGTCTTCCTTCCACATCATACAAAATTCCATTATATTTTTGTGTGCTTAGGAGGGCAGATGCCCTGGACAAGAAAAAAAGAAAGACTGCTTAGTGGTTTGATCCACCAATGGGTGGGGCTGTTGGGGGCACTCCAACTATTAATCAAAACTCCAACTATTAATCAAAACTCCAACTATATCACCTGAATCTGATTCCAAAGTTTTTGGTGTAGATACTATAGTTGTTCAAAAAAAAAAAAAAAAAAAAAAAAAAAAAAAAAAAATTGGTGGCATAAACAGGGACATCTTATTGCCATAGAGACTCAAAATTGTAACAAACCAAACATCAAAACAAAAGAGTAAACATGACTAATCCTAGCCACAACAAAAAGAGCGTATCACAAATTAAAACATGGAATTGACTAATGGAGCGGTAGGAACCAGAGACAGCTGTTGCCAAAGGCCCAAATCAGTTGCTGCCTCCTTCCTTGAACTGCCCACAATATCCCACTTACACCCTCCCCCCCCATCCTCTTCCATGTGTTTTAAGTGTTGAAATGGTGTTAAAAGTTGTTGATGAAGTATGAAGCCTCCCTTTGTTATCCAAGGCAAGCCCATGCCTAATTTTAAGACAAAACAACTATTAGTTTTGCAATCCTGTCCATCCTAGCCTATTTGATGTGTGGGAGAAAAACGAGTTTTGTGCTCACTACTCTCTCTATTTCATGGTACATTTAGTTGGAGTTGTGCCTAAAAAGCAATTTTATAATATTAGATATTATGTAATAACTCCATTTTAATTAATCATACACATGCAAGTTTTATTTATTTGTGAGTTTGACTTTATATTATGGTTATAGTACTACAGTTTAGTGTTCTTTTTTCTCCACTTGTAAGTGAGAGGTCTTAAGATTGACTCTTATAACGGGAGTTCGATACCAAAAGTATGGCTGGCTCATTATGTGAAAGAGGCCAAACCAGCTACCCGTTAGTGTAAATACATCAATGCATGCATTTAAAAGAATATAAAGGTAGGATATTGCTCATGTGCATATTGTGTTTATTGCTGGGAGAGTTTTCAAGAACATATCCATATCTACTATCATAAACATAAAAACACTCCTGTTAATCAAAATTTCATGTTTACAAGAAAACCTCCTGTTTTTAGCACCTAGATCACATCCATATCTACTATCATAAACATAAAAAATAAAAACAACTTTGCATCTGCTTCATAAGCACCACATGCAGACCGTATCGAATTTTAAATATGTTTTAGCTCAAATATTGAGTTACTGGTCATGGGTCCGAGTTGCTTGATCAACTCGAACCATACATATATATCACACAATAGACACTTTACACCAAAAAGATTTAAAAGCGCGCGGACCGAACCGGGTTCACCACCATTCGTTAAAGTGATCGAATATTAGCTATAATTAACTTAAAGCATCTTGGAGCAATCCTACCAAAGGCACCTAACTTTTGTTCCGCATCTATTGCTCTATTAATCCTGGGCTTTCCAGTTGGTATGTATATACAAGCACAAAGGCACCCTCATTCCCTAAGCTAGAACTTGAAATGGCAAGTCGGATTGAGAGGTGCGATGGGTGTGGACGGAAACTTGTAGTGCCATTACAAGCACAAATCATTCGTTGTGGTGCGTGTCAAGGCGTCACGCACATCAATCGAACATCCATCAATCCTCTGATTCGAGCGAGCCATGATTCAATAAACCACGCTGTCAACCGTGTTAAAAGCCAAATGACTAGGGTGATGACCATGCCCTCCCCGAATACTGGCCGACCTGCTAATCCTAGATACTACCATCATCAGCTGTCCCAGCCATCAGTACCAAAACCCTTGATGCCACCTTCGGCACATGGAAGAAAGCGTGCGGTGCTGTGTGGAGTGAGTTACAATGGGAAAAGTTACAGGCTCCAAGGAACGGTGAACGATGTTCAGTGCATGAAATACTTTCTTGTTGACAGATTGGGATTTCCAAATGCTTCCATACTCATGCTCACAGGTATTCTTATACAATTAATTTCACACTATCAATCATGGAAAGCATACTAATATTTCTCTCGAAAGCTATTTCTTTTCACGTTTCGTGAGGTTTGAACTAGGAATCAATTTTTTTTTTTCTTCTTACATATTTTTCTCAATGTTATGATCACCAAAAGTATGTAAGGTGACTCGATGTTGCCGTGTTGTAGAATATGAGACGGACCCTTTCAGGATCCCAACAAAACAAAACATGCGAATGGCGTTACAGTGGTTGGTTCGGGGCGGCCAATCAGGAGACTCGTTGGTGTTCCACTTCTCTGGCCATGGCTCCACCCAGCGTGACTTTTCGAATGATGAGATTGACGGCAATGATGAAACGGTGTGCCCTGTTGATTTTGAGACCGAGGGGATGATCATTGATGATGAAATTAACTCCACCATCGTTAGGCCGGTGCCCCATGGTGCCAAACTTCATGCCATTGTCGATGCCTGCCATAGTGGAACTGTTCTTGACCTACGATTTGTTTGCAGGATCAACAAGTAATGTTTTGCAGCACCAACCCAGCTACATGTCTTAATTACTATCCTCAACACATTTTCTTAACTATACCCGACTAATTGAGAATTTAAAAATGATATATATGTCTTTTTTCAATGTAGAGAAGGATATTCGTGGGAAGATCAACAATGCTCACCTATTTATAAGGGCACAAGTGGTGGACTAGCTGTCTCCATAAGCGCTTGTGACGACCATCAAAAATCTGCAGACACCACTGTGAGTATAATCGATATGTGCGGAAATCAACCCTATACTTTTGATGTGCGATAAACCCTAGCTCTTAATTAATATGATTTTTTTCTTCCACAATGTTGAAAGAGGTTGCAAGTTCAACTCTCTCCCTCCTCCATATTGATAACCCTAAACCCTATACTATAATGTGCGTTAAACAAAGACAAACTGTTTCAAGTTGTATTAGCACCATATCAAGGAGCAAAGATATTCTACTACACGCAATTAAATTCAAAGAACAAAAAATGCAATGTAAAATAACACAAGTTCATGGGATTGTGCAGGTTTTGTCTGGAGACACTTTAACGGGTGCCTTGACTTATAGCTTTATCCAAGCAGTGGAAAATGATCGTGGATCAACATACGGCTCTTTACTGAATGCTATGCGCCACAAAATTCGTGAAGCTAAAACTGGCATTGATATGGTTAAGTATCTTTCCAAAAATCATGCAGTTGGTTAAACCCACAGACACTCCATACACACACACACACAAATCGAAGCAACATTGCAACTATTAGGTGGCAACCTATTTTACAAATATAGTTAATATAAAATAGAGTGTACTTTCGTTCTGCTTGATGTCCCATAAATTTGAAAGTTTGATTAGACATTCTTTACGTTATGACAACTTAATAAAATGTTTGGTTTTTTTTTTTTTTTGTAGGAGCCCCAGTTGTCATCATCTGAGATATTTGACATTTATTCAAAACAATTGGTATTGTAACTTAGAAATTAAGTTATACATGTCATTCTTACCATGCTACTGCAATGTGAGTTAATCAATATATGAATAAGTGTTAGTTTTTATTTTATTTTCCTTTTTCTACTTCAGCCATCCAATTTTAACCCTTTCGCCTTCCCTTCTCCCTACCCTCCATCACTCCCACTGTATGAAATTTTCTGAATAATGCTTGGCTACTACAAGATAAGTAAGGACTTCTATTCAAAAGTCTTCGTGTTTGATGTGAATTATAAAGTTTTGTGCTTATGCTCAAAACTGTTCATATTATGAATCACATTATAAAGATCATCTCTGCAAAAGATGAATTAAAACTAAGGTTGTTTAGTCAATCTATTGTAGCAAATACATAAACAGTTTGTAATGCTTTTAACAATTCCGTTTATCTGTTTTTATACAGTTCGATGACTAAACGATTTTAGTTTTAATTCATTTTTTGTAGAGGTGATCTTTATAAAATGATTTATAATATGAACTGTTCTGATCTTAAACACAAAGTTTTATGAAGTGGCAACGAACAATTTTGAGTAGGAACTCCTACTTATTCTTTGAGTAGCCAAGTATTATTTATTTTATCTCAATATTGTAATCAACTTGACAATGGATAATCTAGTCATAATTTATTGTAAGTAATTAATATAAAGTTGCAAACCAAAAATCCATAAAAATTACAAAGAGTGGTTATCACTCGACAAAGCGTTTTGACTTTTTTGCCTCTGTTTCACTGTTTCATTTTATTTTTATTTTTTATTATGCACAGTATAATTACAAAAATTCCCTTTAGTTAATAGTTTCATTCCCTTACCCTTTTCTTTCCTTATTTTCTTCCTTCTTTTCTCTCCCAACTAGGGGTGAGTGCGGTTCGGTTTGGTGTGGTTTTGAGTCAAACCAAAACCAAAACTGCAAGTTTCTACGTTTTGGTTCGGTGCGGTTTTGAGGCTAAAACTAAAATGAAACCAAACCATTTGGTTCGGTTCGGTTTGATTTGGTTTTAAATGGTTTTGGTTTGGTTTCATTGTTTGAAAAAGCTATGATGGTTATCTCATTGTATACATGCTTGGTTTGGTTTTACTGTTTGTTTTTCATTTTGCATGTCTTCTATTACTGCATTGTTCAAGCATGCATACAATATTAAAATTCAATCAAGCATGGCTTCAATTACAATCAGGCATGCATACAACATACATTATTACATTCAACTATGCTCTCCTAGGCAACGAGTCAGCGACAACATAATGCACATCCACAAGGACCACAACAGAATAATTCAACTTGATGACAAATATTAAAATTTAACTTGAAATAAAGTTCAACATTAAAAATCAAAATGCCCTATGGCGCTACTTTAGTACAACCCAATTGAATTGTTAAGTTTATCATTTAAAATTAAAGTGCAAACTTCAAACAAAATTCAATGTCAAAATGCATTATGACATTAGTACAACGTGAAAAATAAATTGTTCATCCAATTCAATAAAAAAGTTTTGGTGTTTCAACTTACTTTGCATCATTCAAGTTTCAAACCTTTGTCTTTCCCTTTCCTTTTGCATAGTTACTAGCCGAAGGTTTAGGAGGTCTTTGAACTTGTGAACGGGCTTGAGAAGCCGATACTTGGGAAGACCTTGCATGTTGTAAATTTAAAACCAATGGATGGGAAGCCACTGATCCTTGTGAACTAGAACCTTTTGATTGGCTTGAAGCTTGTTATGGTTGTGGATTAAGAGTAAGAGAGGTGAGGCTTGAAGTTGATTTGGCCAACTCTACATAATACAAAACATAAACAATATAAATCACATTAGTTGTTATAAACTTTGAAAAGCCTACAAAAGTAACAAAATATATTGAAAAATAAAAATAAGAAAGTTCTTTAACTTGAAATGATATACTTACCCGATTCAATACTTTCGTAGAACTCAATGTGCTATACCGAAGGTGCATCATCCTCCAAAGTATTAATGCTATCGCCCCTCAACCAATTTTGCATGCATAGCAAGGCCTTTACCGATTTAGGAGTTAAAGAACTCCTAAAATCGAAAATTACTCGATCCCCGATGCTAAAACCACTCTCCGATGCCATGGTAGAAACTTGAATAGCAAGAATATCTTTTGCAATGGCGGCCAAGATAAGATACTTAGTACCATTCATCTTCCACCATAATAGAATGTTAAAATACTTTGTGGACTCCTCTTTTGTAATTTTAGCAAAGGATCCAACAAATAAGAGTCCACCTCATCTCTCACCACTTTCTCATCACTCTTCAACAAAATGCATCCATTCATCAACAAGATCATATTCCATTGACGCCACATCGGATGAAGTAGAAGAATCTTGTGCTTGTGAATGGTCTTTCTTCATGTGTTTTCCACCTTCAACATTTGGGGCATATGCATCATATAGGGCATGCAATAGACCTTTTAATTCATTAGCTTTCAATTGTGCCTCAAAATCGGAAAGTTTCTTTTTAAAGAGTTGTGTGACATGCCTCAACTTGAACCTTGGATCTAAAACAAGTACAATCATAACTAGAGGGTTCAATTCATGGTATAAGTCAAAATATTAATATTTTGATCTCATGTTGGAAGCCATTGCCTTCAATAATTGCTTCGAACGTAGACCAACTTGCATGTTGGCTCAGGAATCCAAATTATTTATAATGGTCTCTACTTTTATGACATCATAGAGGCCGGTATGAACTGTGTGATGTGTAGAAGCCCTCACCCTAAAAGTCACATCATAGAACACTCGTAAAAACTTGACAAAAACTTCCGCCTTGAACCAATCTTCTTCTGTGGGTGGTCCAACCCTTTTCACCCCCTTAGTTTGGCAAGCAATAACCATCCCATCTTCATCTTTTTCATCTTCAACTTCCTTAAAGTAAGCCACTAAAGGACTTTCTACATCGTTGCCATAGTAGCAAAGGCCTTCTTAAACTTCAATGCTACATCCAACATAATGAATGTAGAATTCCACCGAGTAAGACAATCAAGGCAAACCGTTGCTTTGCAAATCAATTTGACCAAATTCACGGCTTGCGTAAAAAGCTCCAATCTTTGTGGAGATCTCCTCACAAACCTCACACAATTTTGTATAGCTAAAGGACCATTCTTTAGCCTCTTCATCACATGACTCACAATTATGTTGGTTATGTGAGCGATGCATTGTATATGTAAATACATGCCACCTAAAATAGGTTGTGAATTTTCCCACCTATTCATTTTTGCCATAAGTTGATCCAAAGCAACTTTATTTGTGGAAGAATTGTCCACTGTGATTGTCATAACTCTGTCTATCCCCTATTCCAACAAGCAATTTTCAATTAACTTTGCAATTGTGGTTCCATAGTGGTTAGGAATAACACAAAAGTTTATGATCCTCTTGTGCATATTCCATTCATCATCAATGAAGCGTGCAGTAAGAACCATATAATTCATGTTTTGTATACTTGTCCAAGTGTTGGTGGTGAGACAAATTTTGTGCCCATTTAAGTTTTTCTTTAGAGAAGTCTTCCATTCTTCATACATGTTGAGAAAAGTTCTAACAAGTGTTCTTCTAAAAGGCATATTAAATAATGGAATACCAACAACACAAAAAGTCGAAACCTCATCTTATCAACGGTACTAAATGGCATCTCATCTATGACTACCATCTTGACACATGCTTCTAATACACTAGCTTGTGAAAAGCCAACAACGACTAGATTGTTACCTTTACTCTGATCCCCATCCAACACTTTTTGCTTTTTACATTTGTTCCCCTGATAAAATTTACAATATTTTTCAATATGGTGTTGCATAGTTGAGGTGCCATTTACTCTTGGTTTAGCTGCATAGTCACTGTCATTGTTCTTTTTCGGGCAATAATTACACGTAGCTCCCTAAGTTTTTTATCCACCCAAACTTCCTCCCCCTTATCATTGATTGTCTTAACTTTTTTCGTCACATAGTATGTTGTAAAATGCTCACAAACCCAACTACGTTTTCTTGAACCAGAGTTACTTGTGCATCATCTTCACCTTCAAATTCATTTCCATCATTTTATGGGTCACCTTCAACGTTTTCTTAATTTTTTGGGTCAATTTGTATTGCCTCATCCTCCGGCTTCTCAAGGGAGTCACCTGTAGAAGAGTGAGCAGCCCAACTATGTTTGCTGGATTCTTCAAATCTTGACTGAAACATAAAATAAAAGTAAGCAACAACAACAATTAACAACAGTTAAAAGAAATATTTAACAGCAAGCACAACAATTAACATCAATTAACATCAACAAGAAGCAACATAAATGATCAGCGGCATACATATGGTAATGGATGTGTATAAATTATTTATACACAAGCAAGAGCCAACAACCAACCATTAAAAGCAAGCAATAATTAACAGCAAACACAAATTATTTATGGATGTGTAGAATCTCTCCCCAATTCATTCTGATTAGCGGCAAACACATGCTATCTTGCTAACTAATTAGTGGCTCACTTTGAAATCAACAATTAACATCAAACCAATGGACAAAAATATTCTAACTTTATATTCTTTTGCACTTCACATTTATCGTTTCGTATTCATATATTCACTCACATTACATTTGATCCAAGTAAAAATAAAATTCCCCTAACATATAAGTGCAATTATTTTTAGGATTTTATGGGAATACCAATAAACAACATTCTGACATTCTGATGTTCATGAACGAAGAAAAATCAAAGACTAACCAACGAAAAACCAAATCCCCTTTCGATTCAAAACCCAACCCTATACCTAACCCTAAAATTAATCTCAAATATATAAGTAAATTTAGCTAAAACAAGTTATAAATCATAGTTCTTACCACATTAGAACTTTGAACTCTAGAGGCTAGGTGTTAGAATGAAGCGGAGGGGAGACCGAGAGAGAGTCTAAGGTTATGAATTTCTAGAGTTAGACTGAAGAGTATGGAGAGTTAGAATGAAGAGGAAGGTTCGAATCAATTCGCGAATATAGTTTGGAGACTGAAACGGAACAATGCGATTTGTGAATTTTTTGAGAGTGGAGACCAAGAGAGAGAGTTAGATGAAGAATAAAGTTGAGCAGCAAATAGAAGAAAGAAAAGAAAGAGATTATGTGGCCATGTTATGATGTGGTTGAGTCCACACTAAATGTATGGATTCAATGAAATAACCAATTAGAATTTAACATTTAATAAAGTTATGCGGTTTCAGTTTTAGTTCGGTTTCAGATGGCCGGAACCGAAACCAAATCGTTTTTCCTTCATTCGGTTTGGTTTCAAACCGAAATCATTTTGAAACCGCAAAACCAAACCTTTTGGTGTGGTTCGATTTGGTTCGTGTTTCGGTTTCGGTTTTCAGGTTTAAGTGCCCACCCTTACTCCCAACTCTCTCTCTTTAAGACTCATTCTGGCATTTCGATGGATTTCCAGTCGAATCTAAGCACAGCATGGCTCAAGATCACCATTAAACAATTTCTATGAACTCAGGTACATCCCACAACAATTGCATGTGATTTTTTTATTTCGATTTTCTGTTAATTCAAACGAAACCGTAACAGCTTCGATTTCCGACGAATTATAGGGATTTGGCGAAGATTTCCCAACTAAATCTTCGGATTGCAGTTGGGTCTGTTTGTTCTCACCCTTTCTCAATTCTTTTCTTCGATTTTAGCTTATAAAAAAAAAATTCCATTATTCTCAATGTATCTCTCAGAAATCATGAACTCGAGTTCTCTCTCTAAAAGCCCAGCTCGACTCCTTAGGTAAAACCCATCTTCCATTTTTCTTTTTTTTTTCTTTTCAGCATCTAACAGTACTCTTTGTTTCTACATATTCTCTTTATGTTTGAGTGAAATTCTGCAAAATGTTGTATTTTTTTTTTTTTGGTAAATATTAGTTTACTACCCTCATGTTTCGTGGTTTTCAACATTTAGTACATCAAGTTTTTTTCATCCCAGACTCATACCTAAAGTGTTAATTTAGGGACAGTCTCATACATTCGTTAGTCAAATTGTTAAGTCTGCTGTTAACTGATGATGTGGCGCCTATGTGGACAATGACTGGGCACCACGTGTCATTAAAGGGTCCACGTGGAAATTAAAAATTCACACAAAAAATTTAAAATATTAAAATAATTAATTTAAAAAAAAAAATAAAAAAAAAAAATCCCAGAACCCCTTCGTCTTCCCCACCCCCACTCGACATCCCTTCATCCCTCCACTCTTTGCCCACCCGAGTGACCCCTTCTCCCGTCACCAACCCCATCCCCCAATTTTTCCCCAGACCATCACCTTCTCCTCTCTTCCCGCTGCAACATCTCATCCGTCAACAGAACCCCAAACCCCAAAAAATCCAATCCCAGGCTCGCGTCGCCTTGCTGATGGTGGCTCCCAGATGCATGCGGTTGTTCAACTTCGAAATCGAAATGAGGTGGTGAGGAGGCCCAAAACCTGATAAGATTCACGGGCGAATCTTAAAGAATCGCCTATATTTGTTTGGGAAATCTTCGAAACGATTTTCTTATAATTGCCCTCTGGAAAACATGGTGGATGCAGGCGTTGCAGATGCATGGTGTGACACACCGGGGGGGTAGCAACACAGAGGTGAGATGAGTGCTACAAACGGAGGAATGTGATAGATCTTAGCCGCAAACATCAACATGCCAATCAGAAAATTAGAGCAAAAAATTCAGCAAAAAAAAAAAAAAAAAAAAAAAAAAAAAAACAGAGAGAAATGGGAGCCGTGAAGAACATCTGGAACACCATGGAAGTAGCTGAGCAAGCTTCTGATTGCACCACCTCTCAGATCCATTCTTTTTCCCTCTACATTGACCCCTCCATCCCTCTCTCTGTCATCTTGCCTCTCATCATGGCAGTCTTTCTCTCTTCGTTTTTTGCAACCTACTTTTAGCTCAGATGAATTATTCGATTTTTGGATTTGAAATTTGTAACCTTTTTAAAAAATTCAATTTGGTGGATGATAAATTGCAGGAAATGAGACAAATGTGAAAAAAAAAAAAAAAAAGGATTCGATTTTGTTATTTTTATGTATTTTTGCGTTTGCTTATATTTTATTAGTGAAATTTTGAATTTTGATGTTTATATGCCGACAGAGGAGATGTTGCACCAGGAAGAGAGAATGAGGTGATGGTCTGGGGGAAAAATTGGGGGATGGGGTTGGTGATGAGAGAAGGGGTGGCTCGGGTGGGCAAGGGGTGGAGGGGATGGAGCGATGTCGGGTGGGGGTGGGGAAGACGAAGGGGTTATGGGTTTTTTTTATTTTTTATTTTTAATTAATTAATTTAATATTTAATATTTAATTTTGAATTTTGAATTTCCACGTGAACTCCTTAATGACATGTGGTGCCCAATTATTGTCCACATAGGTGTCACGTCATCAGTTAACGGCAGACTTAACAGTTTGACTAACGGATGTATGAGCCTGTCCCAAAATTAACACTTTAGGTATGACTCTGGAATGAAAAAAACTTGATGTACTAAATGTTGAAAACCACGAAACATGAGGGTAGTAAACTGATATTTACCTTTTTATTTTTATTTTTATAAAACTCGATACTTTGAATTATAGACTGGGGTTGAATTGATTGTGGTTTCTTTGTTTGGTCTCACTTTTCAAGAAGTGATTTTGTACATATGCTAGCAATTGATCGTCTTCTTTTGTATTTTGGGTTTGGTTAATTTGGTGGATTTGATGCATACTGATATGAATTTATTAGTTTATTAAGATGGTTCATTTGAAATTGGTGATTGAATAATACATTGGAATGTGAATTTTCATGTGTTTTGTAAATCTAAGTATGCATTTGGATGCTTTATGTTTGTTTGTTCCATATTTCATCAATCCCGAAACTACCGAGCACCGGTCAACTTCATACCTTCAAGGACTCGCTGAAGGATTCGTGTTGAGGCACCCTTGTCGAAGCATAAGAGTTTTTGTTCAACTAGGAGGCCAATCATGATGCCACATGTGTCAACATAAGAATAAAGCTCTTAGAGTGTCACATCGACCGCAAACGAAAGCATACTCAACTAAAGAATGAGGTCATTCTCTTACAGTGAATTTCTAATGCCATTATTGAACTTAAACTCGTCATTAGAACTCACTAATGATGATTATGCTTAAACTTATGTATTGGGTAAACTCTTCACTAGTAATGAGAATTCCTCTACCTCATGGACGTAGCCCAACTTAGGGTGAACCACGTACATTTTGTGTTTGCTTCCCTATCTTTATCTCTTTACCTATTATCCTCACTAAGTGATCGGAGCAAGCTTGTGAAGGTCATAAACTTGACAATTTATGTTGTTCCAGCTTCGTCAAGTTGGTTTCCATCTTTCACACACTCTCCTTCTATCAGGCATCCCTCTCCAACATCCAACATGAGGAGTAAAGGAAGCCGCAACACGTAGAACGACACCCCATCATGCCTAGCACGAGGAAATGAATGATGGAAATGAAGAAGGTTGCTTTCCATGCTAAAGTCGAGGAGCTGGAAGCTCAGAACAACAAAATAACAATCAAGAATGAGATCATCCAAGAACAATATGAGAGACTTTTCAGAATGCTTCACAAGGCTAGGCAGACTCAATCTTACGAGCTTATCGCGCCCGTGATTGTGGCACTAAGAGGGTACCCATTAACGTAAAACTTCAAATGTCTTCAGTATATTCGTCCTGAATGAGGAATAGCCTTCTCACCGAGATATCGATCAATATGAGACTTCTGTCAACCCAGCTGCTTCAAACCGAAACAAGAAAAGTGGAGGAAACATCTCCTTGCAAAAGGAATGGAAGGCTCAAAAGTCGTTTACCTTGACTGTCGATATTTCTTGAAGCAACATTGAAAAAACCTATCCATATAGGCTCAAGGATCAATGACCCAAGGGTAATCAAAGGACTCGGTCCCCTACCATAACCTGAGCCAACCTCCAATCCATAAAAGGAATGACAAGCCTTGGAAGGGCAAGAAGGTGTAGGAGACTTGGAGACTTCCAACAAGCACATCCCAAAAGCCAGTACAGTGAATCCAAGGAAAAGCCATATTCCTTTGACCAAACTTCCTACTTCCAAGTGATGAGGGAAACTTATGAATGAGAGTTCTAATGGTGCTTGACTTTACTCAGGACCCTTTATCCTTCAACTCCTCAAAGAAATGAACAGGCTAAAGGCCGAGCGTCCTCTAACAAGGAGGATATTTGGCACCCTTCTACAAAGAGAAACAAAACAGAAGTTTGGCTTGATAATCATATACTACGAAGGAATAGCCAATTGGACATATACACATTTTTGAATCCACCATGATATACCAATGACACAATGATGAGGAACGATGTCTCATTTTTCTCTCCACTCTCTCTGGTGGAGCTCTCAATTGGTATTTTTGTCTTCAACCTAATATAGTGGATTCCTTCGTTGAGCTAAGGAGACTTTTCATGGCTCAACACATCTCCTAAACTGATCGGTTACACTTTGCTAATGAGTTATACACCATTCGTCAGAAATCAGACGAGTCATTGCGTAAATATGTCGGTCGCTTCAACCATAAGTATTCTCGTTGCGTTGAGGCAGAGGACAAAATAACACCCATGGCCTTCACAGTAGTTATACGTGAATGCTTCTTCAAGTACATAATCGATGCAAACACTTGGAAGACTTACTCTGAGGTGATGACACATGTTTATAATCATGCATTTGCTGAGGCAATGACATAGCAAGGGAACTCTCATATGGTTAACCCCTATCAACAAGTGGGGAGTGGAAGTCAAGCTTTACCAAGTGGGAAGGTTTTGATCATTCTGATACCAATTACATCCCCTTATGCCTCACTTAGCTATCCACTAAGTCACCAAACTTATTCATCTCTTGGCAAGATGAATGATTTTTACTCTCAGCAAGCTTATTACAATAAGAGGGATAAAGGTTCGTATCAAGACAACCTAGGGTAAACATACCTTCAACTATTATGACCATGGGGTCAAGCCTTGCTCTTTCATAGTGGGGGAGATGGTACTAAAAGAAAGGCTATTATAAGAAGAAATACACATTACAAATGTTTTGACCTTCAACTATTTGGGATCCTTTGTAACACAAGTCATTCAGCAAATATTTAATGAAGAAAGAATTTAGACAACTTCGTCTAAGTCTTTTACATTCCTAACACTGGAGCATTTGGTATACGATGACCTACCTTTATACTCTAACTCAGAGTTTCAGCATACGTACGTTAAAACAAAGTAAGTGAAACTAAGTAGTACAACCAACATGGTTTACATATCGAAACAATGGATTCCTTCATGCATAGCAAAACATTCATAAACAACACGCATGTCATGAACATCACTCATGTCATAAGCATCACTCATGTCAATCAACACAAACACCATACCCTTCAACATATTCATACATAAGCCAATTGACGAACACAAGTGTGTCGACATACATTTTTGCCTTTCGACACATGCTACAATGTGCCTCGGCAACCTATCGTTCTTTCCACCAACCAAGTGATGAAGGAACTTATCTTTGTATCACCAACCAGGTGATGATGAGTACAACCAGTACTCTAAGAAATAATTTTGAGTTTCAGCAGCTTGCCACTCTTCCTAGTCCTACCAACCAAGTGATGAAAGAATTCACCTTTGTATCACCAACCAGGTGATGAAAAGTACAACCAGTACTCTAATAAACAATGTTAAGTTTCGGCAACTTGCCACTCTTCTTACCAACTAGATGGTGAAGGAACTCACATTCGTATCACCAACCAAGTGGTGGAGGATACAACTACTACTTTAATAAACATTTTGGCCTCGACAACTCGCCACTCTTCTCACCAACCAGGTGACAAAGGAACTTACCTTCTTTTCAGCAACTAGGTGAAGAACGGTGCAACTTGTACCTATGGATTATTAGTATTCATAAATAGTCAAAAAACTTCAAGCCTTACAATTCGAAAAAGGCATAGACAAACTCAACTGAACCCAACTGGAGGAACACTTAAGCCCAACAAGGGATATGGTCAATAACAAAGTATTATTACGAATCAAGAAGGGCTTCAACAGTATGTGATGCTTCAACAAGCCAAAAATGCCTTAATGCTTGTGTAATGCTTCGACCTCATATTGTCTACAAGTCTCTTGGACAAGTTTGAAGCTCTAGAAAGCTACATATTGTATACAAAGGCCAAACTTTTACAAGATTATTGTCATGAGCATGCGAAGCGGTCGTTTCCCAAAGCTCTTCAACCATCTTGAATCTACTTCATATATCTCTCTTCAACAATACAAACATTACATATTGTCCTCACTAGGTAACCGAAGCAACTTTGCGAATGTAATAAACTTGACACTATACATTGTTCCAAAGTCTCATCGATTTTATGCATCAGCAATGTACTTTTAAACTAGCCTTAAGTGACTGCCTTGATTTATAATGGAAGCTTGACTGTTCTTCGTGCCAAAATGTTTCTTGGATATTTGAGAGAAGGCTAGTATAAAAAAAATGATTATAGAAAGCGAAAGATTAAGGAAGCCAGTGGGGTACGTTTCAAGTAATTAATTGGACTATATGGAGTTTAATGCAAATGTGGTAATTAATTTATTGATGAAAGTTGATTTAATCTTCATTATGCAGGTAAGTTGGAATCTGTTTTTAATAATAATAAGAATAAAAAGTAAAAGAAGAGGAAGGGGGATGTGTGTGTTTCTACTCCCCTGCATGAAGGGCGTGGAGGGAATGAGCTCAGTTTACTACCCTCAAGTTTCGTGGTTTTCAACATTTGGTATATGAAATTTTTTTCGTCCCAGAGTCATACCTAAAATGTTAAATTTGGAACAATCTCATACATCCATTAGTCTGGCTGTTAAGTCTTCTGTTAACTGATGACGTGGCGTTCACGTGGATAATGACTGGACGCTACTCGGATATTAATTTTTTTTTTAATAAATTAATAAAAAAACAAAATAATAATTGAAAACAATATTTAAAAAAAACAAAAAAACAAAAAACAAAAAAAAACCTAAAAATACTCTCCAATCCGCAGCCACCCTTTTAATCCCCATCTACACATCCTGCAATCCACCCTCACCGCCAGCCACCCTCCAATCCAACCCCAGCGCCACCCCCTATTTACTTGAACCAAACTCCCCGTTGTCGTCGGGTCCTGAGAATCACTCAACCTCTCAACCTCTCAACCCTCAAAGAAGGAACCATAGCAGCAATGGGTTTTGCTCAGCGCCGAACCCTCCCTTCGACTTCGACTTCGACTTCTTCGGTATGTGAGTTCGAAGCCGATTTCCTCCCTTCTATCTTCTGAAAAGGACTTCGACGTCGATTTCCTCAGCGGCACCACGGCCTGCTTCTGCTGCTCTACGAATTCGAAGTCTAATTACAAATTTTGGTAGTATAGGCTCCAAACATTACAAATTTGAACAATTGGTATATCAGAAAAAAATAAAAACAGTTTGCCAATATATCCAAAAATATACCTGAAGTCTTGCTGATAAATGAACCTCGGGAGACCCAACAGCTGTCCCACGTTTTATAACTTTGTAGTCTTGAGCTCCTATAACAGATGGCCGGTGAAATGATTGTACAACAGAAAGATAAGATAACGGTACACTCTCTTTAATGCATTGCTTCCCTTCCATTTGATGAGAAACCCAAAGAAAAAATTTGAACAAAAAGCTTACACTCAAAGATTTACGAAACTCCACCATCCCAGCGTCATCCTTGACCAATGCATCTTTTTGCAGGACTTTCAAGGCACCCTGCAACATCTCCTGGTTCCAACTCTTTTGTGTTTTCATTCTGTGTTTGACGAAATCGAAGTCGAATTCAAACGGGTCGGAAAGATTTTGGGGATTAGGGATTTCATGCTGGGTTTGCTCAATTTTTTTGAAAACAAAAGATTTTGGGAGTTAGGGTTTTTACAAAGGGTGGAGGGGAGAGAATAGAGGGGTGGTGAAGAGGGTGGAGGAGAGAGAAGGGAGGAAGGGGCTGGATGGGAGCGGGGGGTGGCGATGGGGTTGGATTCGAGGGTAGCTGGCGATGAGTGTTGATTGCATGAAGTGTGGCTGGGGATTGAAAGGGTGGGATTGGATTGCAGGAAGTGTAGCTGGCGATGGGGTTGGATTGGAGGGTTGGTTGCAGGATGTGTAGATGGGGATTGAAAGGGTGGCCGCGGATTGGAGAGTATTTTTTTTTTTAATATTTTTTAAAATATTATTAATATTTTATTAATTTATTAAATTTAATTTTTTTTAATATCCACGTGACGTCCATTCATTATCCACGTGGATGCCACATCATCAGTTAACAGAAGACTTAACAGCTAGATTAAAGGATGTATGAGACTCCCAAAATTAACATTTTAGGTATGAGTCTGAGACGGAAAAAACTTCATACACCAAAAGTTGAAAACTATGAAACTTGAGAATAATTTATCCATACATTAATATTGCCCTATTATTAATTATTTAAAATCAAATTGTTACATAATATTCAATATTACAAAATTAGCTTTTAGGACACAACTCCCAACAAGAACGTCACAAAACAAAAAGTCATTACAAGACAAATTTCTTCGAATTAACATCAAACGTTTCAGAAGATGACAACATAGGTTCCTGCACACAACCACATTAAGGAAATTTAGCAACTTAAGACAATTTCTTAGTTTGACACTAGAGAGAAGTATGCAATTTTTTTTTTACCGAAGTAAGATGTATGAATTTGAGCATCCAATCCAATTGGCATTGTGTGTGGAGTGTGTGGAGAGGACCAACATCTTTTAAGAACTTATGCTAAAGTTTCATCCTTCCACATAGTATACTCTCGACAAAACAAAACTAGTGTTATTACAATGTGCACTCATGATTCGGAGCCTGGCTGTAACTGTTTGGTATATCAACTTTGATAAGAACTGCATGAGCTTTGTAGTCAACATGCATATGTCACATATGGTACACCTATATGTAAGAATGAAAAAAAAGTGAAGATCGAACCCATTTGATTTAACATGTTGCATGAAGTGAAAGCAAACCTGTATGGTTTTGCGTCGAAGTACAGTCCTCAAGAATCTTGAGTTATTCCCTTTTTCGCGGTTAATCTTTTTAATGTAATTTACCATCTCGTGAAGCAGAACTCCATATGTTATGTCGGTCTTGCTCCTAACAGTTTCAGTGAGAAGGTATGTCATTGCACCATTCATTGCTTTTCCAGAAAAATCCTGCATTTGTGATTAATACTATATTATATTGGCTCACATGAAAATGAAGTAAAAAAAGAAAAGGGGAATGTTGAACGGTTTAGAGAATGTTCAACTCCAGCAAGGCTTTATGACAAGGAATGCTGAACGGTCAAACATCAACACGTGCAAAAATGAGTGTAGTAGAGATGAGAAAGGACACGATTAAGAACGTGGATATCTGAGGTAAAGTAGGAGGGACCGCAATTGAAGATAAGATGAGAGAAAATCGGTGAAGGTGGTTTGGATATGTTAAATGTAGACCTACATATGCTCCGGTTGGAAAATACGACTATGAGATAGAAGCTCAGAGGAAGACCTAGGAAGACTTGGACATAGACTTTAAGAAAATACGTTGAGTACTTAGAGCTAATGGAGATTTGCGCAAAACCGAGCGCAATGACGTTCTAAGATTCAAATAACTGACCCCACTTAGTGAAATAAGGCTTTGTTGTTGTTATGGTATTATTGAACGGTTTAGAAAGGCCTTATTAAAGAAAACGTATGCCTTCCAATCCCATCATTTTGTGGAGATAAGAAGGGATAGGTTTTCTTTCCCTCCTTACCAACTAACATCTAGCTTCAACTTGGAAACATTCAGAAGTTGGCTTTTCATCATATTTTCCTTAAACACAATAATAGAGGGATCACTTACAGTAGTATCAATTGCCATTTTATCATCTTCGCAAGCACTAAGAGAAATCGCTAACCCACCCTTTGTACTTTTTCTAGGACGAGATGGAGGAATATTATCCTTCCAAGCATTCCTGCAAATTAACACGTAAAACGAAAACGTATTTTCACAGTTAAAGGAGAATTTTTATAGGGTTATGGTGAGATTACATTGCATGCTGCTATGGCATGGACAGTATTAACTCTTAAACTATGGATTTGATGCCCATGATATCTAAATTGTGAAACTTTAATCACATTTATAATACGTGGTATTATATTCTCATAATATATATAAATTTGATGTCACAGATTGAACGTATGTAATCATATAAATTTGAAGTTAAAAACTACGTAAATATACTCACAGTTTACGGTCATACACGTGCTCCAGATCAAGAATCGTTCCACTGTGACAAGCATCAACGATAGCGTGAAGTGTAACACCCTCCTCGAGTGGCCAAACAATGGTTTCATTAATATCATTGTCAAGGATCATTCCCTCTTTCATATAATCAACAGGGCAAATTGTCTCGTCGAACCCATCAAGCTCATCGTCTTTGAAATCAAGCTGTCGTAAGCCATGCCCCGAGAAGTAAAACACCAACGAGTCTCCCCGCTGGCATCCCTCCACAAGCCATTTCAAGGAATGTTCTATATTTTTCTTTGTAGGAATCCGCTCTAGGTCTAGCGGATCATCTTCTGCATTCATTGGTAAATTGAAAACGTAAACATATTATCTTATAAAGCATAAATAATGTCAAAGCCCACTATCCAACAAGATAATATCCGTTTTGAGCAAGGCCTAAACGGTTTTGTTCGTCGGTCTCCATACCCAAAAAACATCTTGCTACGAAAGATCAGATGTGCGCGTATAAACGACATTACATTTCCTCACCCAATCGATGTGAAAGTTTGATGCCAACGCAGGGTCACATCAAATAACCACTTCCTTTATCTTTTCCCGTTTTTCTTTCTCGATTCATTTTTTATGATTGGCTTCTCTTTTAACCTTTATATATAATATTGGAGACCAATGTTTTGCTAATTGAGAAATAATTATACATGTATTTTGCGATTGGTTATAGGATTACGATCGACAAATAAAGAAAAGCTAATTAATTAATAATTACCTGAAAGTATGCGTATGCAGTTGGCAGGATAACCGAAGGTCTTAGTCAGCAAGTGTTCCATGTTTTTCACATCATTATAAGTGCCTTTGAGCTTGTATTTATGTTGCTTGTATGTCACCCCGCAAAGAAGTGCACGCCTGTTCGGTCGTGATCCACTGGATACTGGCTCGTCCGAGCAGGAGGAGGGCAACGACATCAGCGTCCCTGTCCCTGTATAAGATTGCTTGAAACTATTACGACTTGAATTACTAGTACTAGAAGAATTGTTTGATGATGATTCATTGGTTTGAAAACACCTACCAATTTGCCATCTCCGGAAGCTATGACGCTCACCCTTGTGATCTCCACGACCACGAACACTAGTTTCTCGTTGTGTTTCTGCAGCAGCACTGCGAGTCGTGATTACATGACCGCAGACGCATCGGTGCTGTGTGCCATACAGCGTCATTTGAACCCATTGCTTGCAACTAGGGCAAGCGATTTTTTTGCTTGCCATAATTGTCCATGTATAATATATATCAAAGGCTACAAGGCCAGTTAAGTAATAACTATATATATAGAAGCGTAGCCATATAGGGAAGCATAATACGTGGAGCTTTCATATCATCTGGGATTTTTAATAATTAATTGTCAAAACCAACAATGGGTACACTACGTGTTTTTATATAAATGGTAGGAAATTTTATTTTTTAAGTGAATAATTTTTTAACACACATATCCTACCATTTGTATAATAACACATGATGTATCATCTCGTTTACCAGTCACATTGAAAAATCCCATGTATCGATCTCACTGAAAAATCTCTTGCTGAGTTGAGCATCTTCATTTTATCAAATATATTCCTAGCCTTATTTAAAATGTGGGAGATCAACCGATCAAAGAAATTTTGGATACAATTTGATACCTACAAAATCTGAGACACAAGCGTTGAAGAGAAAAGATCTAACCATTTATTAGCCCATCCAAAGTTCATTTTCTCAATGTGAAACTCGGTCAGTCCACTACTTATTGCAAAAATTAATACATTTTAATTTAAAAGTACAGTGTATACGTTGATTCATATGTCCAATCAAATGGCAGTGTGCATGGACCATGCTTCTTTTTTTATTCCAAGTCATGTAATAAAAGTAAGAATTAGATGCCCTATGGCCGATAAAAACCAATCTTTGTATATCACTCAACATATTCGCCCATGGTTTGCTTGTTTGTGGATTTGTTTTTTCTTTTCATCGTTTGAAAAAAAATGTGTTGACATCACTCACTTTTTTAATTTAAATTATTTCAAATTTTACTTGGCATAGTCAAGAAATTACGTAGGGCATGCATGCCAAACGTAAGTTTCAAATAAAACTGAGGTCGAGTTATCTGCTAAATTAGATAGGTAAAATTGTGCTAAAGCAGGTTCTAGAACCTATTAAGAATTTGGCTCATCAATGTTAGTGTCCTATTTATTTTAGGATTGTATTAGGGAAACTAAAGGTGCATAGATTGTTGTCTGAAAAGAATTAGGAAATTCAGATTAGAAATCCTAGAAGCCTGATTAGAATATAGGAATCTTAATTAGAAAATAGGTATGTAACAATTGGTCTTTATACTATAAATAGAGTGTGGGGGGTGAGAGATATTAAGGCCTAGGGTTTGTGACAAGAAAGGGGTTTTCATACTAGTGAAATAACTCGGTAATCACCGAAATGAATGTAGGCCAGTTTTAGCCAAACTATTATAATTCCTCGTGAATCGTGATCATGGCGTGCGTTTTCTTTTATGTGTGGTGTTTTGGTTGTTTGTTTGTTCTTTGTGCTTTATTAATTGTGGGTCATGTTATAGCCTATCGAAAACAAGATCATAAAGAAAGCGTGTTTGTCCAACATAACCAACAAGAACTAGATGCCTTTGCTTTTACTCAATGCAAGTGACACCCCTTAATTTTGTTCTCTATTAGATTCTCAGTTAACCGCTAACCGGAGAAAAGGACAGATCACGCAGCATAAACATAGCAAGGTGAGGGAAATGATTTATGCACATTATTTTTCATTTTATGTACACTTCTTTTTTAGCTGTATGACTAAATAAAGAGAAAATTGTAGCAATAAATTTTTAACTTTAACCCAATTGGAGTTATAGTCTCTTAACTAAAAACTCATGACCATTGGTCCCTTAATTTATCAAAACATATAGCTATGACCATTTTTGTTAACTCTGTCAAAATTTCGTCATAATGAGTTATGTTAGAATGATCATTGCAACAATTGAATTAAAGTTAAGAGACCATTGCTCCAATTGGGTCAAAGTTGAGGGACCATTGCTTCAGTTAGGTTAAAGTTGAGGGACCATCGTTACAATTTTTTTCGTTTGGTTTTTCATATTTACCCCTCGATTCAGCATCATGTGCATGACATGTAACTCATTTTAACAAAAGTTCTAACAAAATTAAAGAAAATGATCATAGTTGCACGTTTTAAGGAATTAAGGAACCAATGATCATAAATTTTTAGTTGAGAGACCATTAATCCAATTAGATTAAGTGTAGCATTAGCTGCATTTCTCTTAAATAAATCAAGGAGAATCATGGGCCATAATTAAGACGGAGAGTGCATAAGGTGAAAAAGAGTGCGGAATTCATTTTTCCAAAGTGAATGCTAGCCAATATAGGTTCAAATTGACCCGAAAAACTGAGGGGGAAAAAAATTCGGGAATTATGACTAAATATTACAAAAGACGAAATGGAAACTTTCCAAAATGGTCAGGTTAGTAAAAATAAAATTTACAGACATCACTAGAAACTAATCACACGAAACGATAGAGTGCCATTTAGAGAGGATTAGCATTCCCAGGCATGTCGTTACCCAACCACATTGAGCTGCCCAGAGATTTTTGTTTTGCAAGTTGGACACATAAAACCAACGGAATCTGGTTGTATTTTGGGATCAACAGCCTCATGGTTGAACTCTACTCCACACCATACGCACGCTGTTGTTATCTGATGTCTGCCAGCCATGATTAGGATGGCTTCTTCTGATTCAAACCGGACAGAGGAACCAAACGCCTTTTCCATCCCCGCGTTGTTTGTCAAGTCCATGGGTACCTCCTGCAGTGTAAGAGATTCGTGCCCACTAGGAAATCCATACTTCAGAGGTTCTATTTCCTCCAACCTCAGCTCCTCAAACCCTGTTTCATCATGTCTCTGGGCAGCACTACTAAGATGGTTGTCTCCCTTTCAACACGGAGAACGGACAATAAAATTAATTTTCTTTAGCAGACAACATATTGCACAGAACAAAGAAATATAATCATGTCTAAGATTCGTTAGTATAGTAAAACAACCACCAAGCCTTCTCCCACTAAGTGACAACTGTATGAATCCAAAAACGCCAATGCGCTCGGTTTTGCACCATGTCTTTCGTTATTATAGTACTAATGAAAAATTAACTGTCACTTAACATGTAACCAATTAGTTACAGGGTCTACCATGGAAAATTTTGAAAAAGAACTACAATCAACAATCAAATTTCTGATAAATACATACATATAATTCCACCATCTCAATGTCCTCATTTTATGAAAGGACTGATTTGTGGTGCCCATGCAAAAATATGGTCTCTGTATCAGCTCCGTCTATCTTTTTTAATTCTCCTCCAAGCATCATCACTATAAGTTCTCAAATCAAAATCTACTTATTCGGTTACCCTCATGATCACTTATAACTTATAAGTTTATCGGCAACACTCTGTCCCTCTATTTATTTCATGACAATTAGATGACTAAAGAGTCCACTGGACTCTCCTTGCATGGATAATCCTTGAAGGCAACTAAACAATTAGTTGGATCGGAATCTTCTGATTATGAGAGCTTCTTATGGGTCCCACAATGTAGTCCTTTTTCTTTAAACGAAGTGTATGTGCGTGTTAAGCACATAGCACCTATTTCTCTTGTTAACTCATTAATGCGACAATACAAGTAATAGTATTGAATCAAATAATTTGATGTGACAATAGAAGTAATAGTATTTGAATCAAATAAATTGACAGACAAAGTAGACAATTATTTGATCAGTAAACATTAGCTTCTTCCCTTTAGTAGGAAAAGAGATTCTTAGCACAATAAAACTAGAACACCGTACAAAAAGACAATAGACTAATAGTCCCACAGCCAACACACTGACAACTTATAAACAAATTCAAGCAACAAAAACCATATAAACAAAATTATAGACTTCTTATATTTGCTATATTTCGGGCAGGGTTGCAACCTAGGAAAAAGAAACATGATATATATTTTTTCAATGTCAGTTCTTAATAATTTCGGTTTTAATTTTGAAGAAAAAAGTTTGAATGCGACTCAGGTGTATCAGTGTATCTGGAAACCAGAAAGAAACAAAATATGGCAGCAATGCTTGATAGTACCTTATCCTATATAGTAGCAGCAGATGTGGGAAAAAGAAACATGATATATATTTTTTCAATGCCAGTTCAACAATAATTTCGGTTTTAATTTAGAAGAAAACACTTTGAAATCGACTAAGGTGTATCAGTATATCTGGAAACCAGAAAGAAACAAAATATGGCAACAATGCTTGATAGTACCTTATCCAATATTGCAGTAGATGTGGGAAAGCAGACCAATGATTGCACCAGTGGTACTGAGGAGTCAGAAATCCCAATTTGCAGTTCATTTCATTCATAAGCTTGGCATACAGATTCTATAAAAGTATCATTAGATTTAGATGGTTCATGATCAATGCTGCCACCTAAGTCAACTGCTTGTTCACTATTCTTATTAGTGCTGTGTTCAATGGCATTGGGCTGCTCTGATGCACT
Source organism: Heteromeles arbutifolia (assembly GCA_024362995.1). Lineage (NCBI taxonomy): Eukaryota > Viridiplantae > Streptophyta > Magnoliopsida > Rosales > Rosaceae > Heteromeles > Heteromeles arbutifolia. The sequence goes on from JANCRC010000002.1 coordinate 38,545,357, forward strand.
TGTGCAATTCAAAATTGCATCCCCTACTGCATCACAAATATATTTGCCACCCGAAGAAGCATCTATCTTGCAGTGAGTAGCTCCATCTTGATTAGTATCAGACTTCTCTAACTCGTCAGAGGTGGATGCCAAGCCATCTTTTTCCCAAGAACATTCAGATGGTTTACCGTTCTTCTCCGTAGCTGATAACTCAGCTGTATTCATACAAGAGTCCTTAATATCTACAACTTCCATAAGATCATCAGCTCTTTCCACACTTCCATCAGTTATCGTATGTTCACTATCATGTTGATCTGAATCAATTATGTAAAACAAGCGACCCTCCAGGTCCTGTTCACTAAGAGGTGAATCTATGTTCATTTCTTGATGAGAATCGGAAGCAGGAATTTCTGAACTAAATCCGATGTATGGTTTATCAGGTGCAGCATCACCTTTGGATTGATCAATAGGTTCAGCAGTTGAGGCTTCTATGATAAGAGTTTTGAGCAAGTTCAATCAGAGCATCCACTTTTGAGATCCTTGATGGTAAACCTTCACTGTTTGGAAACTCTGTTCTCTTTTGAAGTGTTGATGGATCTGGCGATTCTTCCACCCACCTTACATAATTTCGAACATGAATCCCTACATGACCATTGCAGTGACGCCATTCCAAAAATACCTTATGGCAAAACTGGCATTCATATTTCCCATCTTTAATTATCACACCATCACCAACAGTAGAACCAAGTCAATACCCTCTTGTAGTCCTCTGGTGAAAGGAAAATAGATGCTGCAAATATGAATCCTTCTCATTAAAAGTCATATTGCATTTGTGACATTCAAAAAGGTCATGTATCTGAACCTCAACAAGATTGTCTACTCCCTATAAGGTAACTTCCTTTTCACGCCCATTAGATATAGAAGACATGACTAGAGCAGAGCTGGAATTCACGTCTTGCCTATGGTCTCCATCCTTATCAGCATGCTGCTGCACCCCAAACAAAATTTGAAAAAGATTTATTATCGAAGGTACAATAAACCAAACAGCTGCACTAGTATATAACTTACATTTTCAGTAGCCACTATGCACCCTTCCAGAACATTCTCACGCCCATGACCACCATCTGGCTGTCGTGCATTATTGTGATCAGAGAAGGAGTGCAGAAATGAAGAAACTTCCTTGCAGGTCAGAAATTGTTCTCCAGTAGGGCTGGAAAGTATCAAACAACTAGTAACGATGAGAAACACAAGAGGGAGAAGTGACTCCAAAATACAGGATACGAAGTAGAGGAATACTGAAATTAAAATATAAATAACCACACGGCCCCAGTTAACTAGTTATGCATTTTGTTCAGGTTATACTACTTTTCTGGTCAATTAAATAGTTATGCACTTTGCTCAGGTTTCTAAAATGCATATATAACACATATTTCTGCTTTCTTTAACACTGCCACATGAGGCATCAGGGTAGTCATGCTACATACTTCAACTGGATTATTAGGTGATCAATATCTGTCAAATTAACAAAATTAATTTCCAGGCTTAGCAAACGGTTCAAAAGTAATGCTTTGTGGTACAAATTCAATGTCATAGTCCAACCCTACAGCCAATCAAGAAAAAACAGACACTAACTCGAGTGACCGCCCTTGCCAAACTATAGCAATAACTGTGTTTGTGTCTCCAGTAATTCGTTTGTAAGAGGGGTGAAAACCAGTACAGAATCCTAATTTGATCATCATTATTCAAGGATGATCTGCTAAGATAACCTATGTTACCATACAAAAGAAGCGTTCTCATGGAAATGATACGAAAAAAAGTAAATAAACTTCGAATTCCGGGCATACAAAGTTCTAATAATCGGAAATTCAATGATCATCAGAAATGTCATGGCAAAGTCAATGTCGAGCAATAGAATATTAAACTATCTTCAAATAATAACTAATTAGACCTCAATGATGCAAAGCCAAATACAAGTGACTGAACTGAAGAAAAAAAAAAGCAAGTAAAACCTTATGTATCGGCGGCAGTAAATCCAAGCACGTCCTTCCTTCCTCTTAAGACCCAGCAAGAGCTCCCAACCGACCGGCAACGCATCCCCGAACTCACTGGCATCAACAATCTTCCTCTTCTTCCTTCTACTCCCCCACTGCCCACCCAAGTCCCTCATAAACCCCAACAACTGCCCCTCCGTTTCCAAACCCACCGTCCTCCGCCTCAATTCCTCCCCAAAAGGCTCTTCTGCATTCTCCAAACCCGAAATGTCCACCGCGGCGCCCTCCTTATTCACCATCCCCATACCCGCATATCCCTCATTCTCCAAACGCAAGACTTTCACTTTGGGCTTCCTCCCTCGCTTCCTTTTCTTCAACCCCATTTCACCTCTCCCCTCCAAACCTACGATTCCACTCCCCATGTCGGGATTAGGGCTGAGCACCCTGAAAAACGACGCCGTCTTGGCGGGCTCGAAGTCGATTTGGCCGAATTTGGGGCCCTGGGAAATGAGGTTCTTGAGGTGAGCGATGGTCGCATGGTTCTCGTTCCGTTCGGGGTCATCCACTGGCACTGGAGTGAGCTTAGGAGGGGTGGCAAGCAGGCCGGCAACGTGACGACGGTGGCCAGTGGGGGCGGCGTCAGTGGAGGTATCAGACTGTTGACGGTGGGGGACCAGAGTACGTATGGCGGCGGGAACCGGCGCTCTCGTTGAAGACAGATCAGTCAATTTTGGGGACGAGGAGGTCTTGGGTGCGGCATAGGTTTAAGGCCGAGGAGGAGGAAGAGGAGAAGAGGGGGAGCGCTTGGAGCTCCGATTGAGAGAGTGTGCTGATGTCTATGTGGGTTAAGGGGTCTAAGGGAATGTTTGCTTGTTGTGGCGATTGTGGCGGCGGGACGGTGGCTGCTGTCGCCATTTTTGGTGGCTGCTAGACAGAGTGTCCGTGAGACGGTGACAGTGTGAGGAAATGGTGTGGGACCGTGGAGAGGTTTCGTTGTGGTAAGGGTAAAGTAAAACTCTATAACCACCCATCAATCTTACTATCCCCATCTAAAAAAGTTTGTCCACTATCCCATTTTAACCCCAAAAATGTTCGAGGAATATTGGTTAGGCCAACTTTTTAAATTTTTTATCTGAATTTTTTTTGAAGTTATATTTGTAAATCATGTGCTATGTCTGTAATAATAAATAAGCATATTAATCAATACTTATAATAATTTAATCATCAATAATTGCATCATATGGTTTACAGCAGTTCCACCGTGGGAAAGGCCCCCTCAGGTAATACACTATGCTATCCACCCAGTAAACAGTAACTACCCTTAATGAACAGTAACCACTTTTTGCATCTCCACCGTATCACTTCAATAACCCTAGCAATAGACAATAAAATAATAAAATAATAGTATTTTTTTTCTAGGAATAAATTCTCTTGCGTTGAAACTGTACCAAAGGACATCCAAATTTCACATGCATGTTTTGGAATGAAATCAAATCCCAAAAGTAAAATCCTGTGACATTTTCGAGGCCCTACCCTGCTCGGAAAAATTATGTTTCGCCGGAGCTCTCTCGGCTTGGCAATTTGTGCACCACAGAGATGAGGGTTGCAGAGAGAGTGCAGAGAAGAGAGTTTCAGAGTGTCTAGGTGGTAGTTCGTGGCGTGAAGCTCGTTAGGATGGCGAGATGGTGGTTGTCAGTGTCTCTGTGTTTGCAGGGATATAAAGAGACAATGAGGGTTATGGGCGGAGAGAATGGAGAGATTGAGGGAGCTTAGGGATTTCCCCCCCATTTCCTGGTTTCGTGAAACTCACAAAGATGGTGAGGTTGTGACGGTGGTTTAGAGTTCGTCGGAATGAGAGAGCTGTGTGATCTCCTGACAAAAAAAAATTAGAACAGGCGTCTAACGTCAGTTGACGTCAGACTCACCTCAGGCGCTCGGGCCGGCACGAATCCACGAGCCTGGCGCTCGGGCCTGCTCGGGCTCCCTCGCCAGCCAACGCTGGACTTCCTCCCTCGGGCAATCAGGCCCTATGCTGAAGCCTGTCCATCGAGCAGTTGCTCCCGCTGGAGCTGCTCTTATAAAATGAAAAAATGTTGAGGGTACTTTCTCAAAAGTGAGACTCTCCTATGGAGTCTCTGTTACTTTACAGTTTAATGTTAATTCATGTGCCAACATTATTAAACATTGTGCCAAAAATATTAGATGACCGAAAACTCGTGGAGAGTCTTACTTTTGAGAGAGTTCCCTTAGCATTTCTTTTATAAAATATGATTGAAATATGTGATCACCCTAACATTACTCTTGTTTTAATAAGAGGCTTTTATATATGATTGTTTGATAACACTTTCGTTTTCATTTTTTCACCTTTGTTTTTTAAATTGAAAACTTGTTCGGTAACTACATTCAATTTTTATCTTTGAGAAAAGGAAATATTTTTTGCTTACCACCCTTAAGTGAGTTTAAATTTCAAAATCTGTGTAGTCAATAAATACAAATGTTAAAATTTAAACTTATCAAATGATAATACTAACAAGTAAGATGGTGAGCAAACATTCACCCTTCAAAAAACTGAAAACTTAAGCAAATAGTGAAAACTAGTTTCTTGTAGGATATCATAAAATCTACCTAAAAGCCAAATGTGAATATGAAGACCTAAAATTATATATTTTGCCAAAAGACATTTGCCTAATTACTATTACAGGGCAGTAATAATTAGAAAAAGACGCACTATTTCAACCCCAAAAAAAAAGTTTTTTAAGCGCTGTCATGACTGCAAAAATCTGTTATCTTCAATTTTGACGAATTTGTATCTACAAAACAAGTAACACCTTTGATCAAAGACCAAAGCCTCAGGCGCCCACGAGGTTGGTGGGAGAGGGGGAAGTTTGGCCAATGGATCTTTGATGCCCAAGTCAGTATCTTTGAAATGAGTGAGTGCTTAGGGTTTGTATGCATAGCTAAAAGTTTACCAAAATTTGATGGAGATGGAGGTATTTATAGGAGGTGGCCAGCTATGGTGTTAGGGTTTTGCCCTACACATGGCGAAATCTTATTGGTCAAAGTGTGACATCCGTTGGATGAATGAGGAAATAATATTATCAAGATATTAATTAAGAGATAATATCTTGGGATAATGGTGGAAGTATCCTTAATTGATTGTAATAGGGATTCCTTACTTAATTGAGTTAATCTTCAATTAGAAATGTATTAAAGATGAGATCTAGTAATTAATCATATCTTTAATACATTTGACTTTTCCATGCCACGAGTAGAGGAGCTTTGAGCAGTCATAGTTAGCTACTTGGACCTTCAGGGATGCTGAGTTGCACGTGGGAGTATTTAAGAGCCCTGCCCGTTAAATGAAGGAAATCTTGTCTTTCTTGAGATAAAGTCACATGTCGCCTCCAGGATTTTTGGGATTATTTTTGGCTCCACAAATGCCCCTACACCTACTGGGTTGCAAGCAGAAAAGGGCAATAGGTTTAGAAATTCCAAGCTGCTTCAGTGTGTAGAGAGTTATTTCCCCATTTGATGTAGATCTTCCATCTTGTTTTGGAAATTGTAATACCCTGTATTTTAAAAAAAAATAGTTATATATATATATATATATGTGTGTGTGTGTATAAGTAATTACTTTTATGCAATGATTTTATTGAGTTTCTTTATATATACAATGAGTACAAAAAAAAACTTGTATTTTTGGCATGTAAGTTAGTAGGGATTCTGTCACTACAAAAATTTATTTTTGTGCGTAACTAATACTTTTATGCTCAAATGTCTCCAACTAGAGAGGTTTCTATTTTGTAACTTTGTCCAGTATTTGTGTATCTTACATGTATATATGCATTAGTTTGATTTGTTAGGGTTTCTACTTACCTTTTTCGTGCCAATATCAACTAAGTTACCCTTGCTAGCCATTTTGATCTTGAATTAGTGAAGTGTAAAAGGGTTGGAGAGTTAAGCTCCAAGAGGTGGGAATTTTCTAGTAGAGTTAGCTTGATTTTTTCTCCAAAGAATGAGGTAGAAGTTGGTAATTAATATAAACTAATAATTAGGGTGAAGAGGTGGAGTCTATAGCATGTGTATGTTAGTCTATTTTTCATGTAGGTGGCAACACTTTGAGGTATTAGAAGTGCTTACTCATCAATCTATAGGAATCTTAATCATTCGGATGATATTCACCACTCTAAATAGAGGAAGATGACAACTTATTGTAGTTAGAACATTTCACGTGGCCTTTGATGCAAGGAACATCTTGCATGATATTCATTAACTTAACACTTGTTATTTTTCCATTTGACCACATTTCATTCTTATTGATTAGGACAACAATTGTTGCTTTGTTATTGGAACACATGTTATGTCTAATGATTGGCACAACACTTGGTTTCTTTCTATTGGCACACTTGTGGAGGTTTTTGGAGAGGAAGACGTCATGCAATCTTTATAAAGGAAGGAGCAAGAACCAATGGAGGACATGGAGGGGAGAGAGGAAGAAGAAGAAAAGGAAAAAGAACAACTCCAACAAAAAGCCATCCTCCCTTTCATATTACCTCTTTATCTTTCTTTTAAATAATGTTAAGGCTTTAAGCCATCCTTCATTGTATTTGTAAGTTTCTCATATATAGTGAAATACAATGAAAACAAACCCTAGTGGATGTAGTCGATTTTGCGAACCACTTAAATCTTGTGTTGTTTATGCATTTACATTTGAAGATCATTGCCATGAGAAGCACTTCCACCAAACCATCGAAAATCTCCATTTATTTCCCTTGAGAATGATGTACAAAAAGTGTGAGACAAATCCTAGAAAAATACATGAGACCTTTATCCCAGAAAAATACATGAGACCTTACCCAACAAATCTCTCCACCAAACTCACCATCATTTTCATCTATCAAAAGAAAGATATCCATAAACTAGAAATTGATCCCGCCTATTTAACAGACCAAAACACCATCATCCATAGATTATATCATTGTACTTTCTTCATAAGAATTGTCTGTCTGTCTGTCTACCATGATATATCCAAATTTCAGGAAAATCCAACGGTGCAATCGTCCAATATGTTTGAAATACCAACTCAGTCTCTAATACCGCAGAAAACTGGACAGCCATGTTATGAGTACCAAAACCCCATTTTTCGTAGCTCTGATCAAAATACTTCCTTCACAAAAGTTGTTCCTTATCATCTCATCTGTAACATATCCAAAAATCATGACAATCCAATATATGTGCTGACTTTTACCCCAGTTCAAACAGCTGATGTTCAGTTGAGCTAGCCTTCTCTGCCAACCTCTTTGCATGGCCAACATCTCTAGTTTCTTTCGCTCACTTTCATGGAAGTTTTGCAGCAATCCAACTCCTATTACATATGTAGAATTTCAGCTATATTAAAGAAGAGGAAGGGAAAGTGGCAAGGAAGAAAGAGAACAAGAGGGAGGAAATGAAATTGAAACAATAAAAAAAATGAGGAAATGGTAACATATTATTTATCATTTATGTTGATGTTAAAGATTATTACTTTGTTGTTAATATTATGATTATATTACTATGGTTACTAACAATTTGATTAGTGTTGCAGATGTTTTAAAGCATGTGATTATTGATATCCTTGTTACATAGCATATACATAAGCATTCTTGTTAAGTAAGAAAAGAGTTAAGTTGTGTTTGAGATGTGAGGATATTCAAGGGCTGAAGTTTGCCTTGAATATAAAATAATGAATTTTGTATACGTCAGGCGTCGGGGGAAGGGCTTGAGTATGCAACCGGTTGGTTATAAAATAATGAAATCTTTTATATGTCAAGCGTTGGGGGAAGGGCTTGAATATACAATTGGGCGTCGGGGAAAGTGCATGTATAATAAAGTGGAAACTGAGAATTTAATTACAAAAATTGGGTTTAAGGGATGAACGGGAGCTAACTCATATTCTAAGGCATTCGGAGCCAAGTGGTATGGGACTTGCAGGCTTGGGTGCCTTAGGTATGTGTTAGTAGGATTAGAAGGGAGTGAGTACATTCTTCCATCTCATTGGCATATATATCATGCATTTGAAAGAATTGTTACAATTTAATTATTATTATGTTGGTAGTTTTTGTTGTGAATTAATTTGTGCACTATAGTTGTTCCGTTGTGTATTCAATAAATTTTATGTAAGATTTTGTTGATGTATGGTGTAATCGTTATAATTTTATTTTATTTTCCACCATATCTTAGTTGTAGAATTTAATTATATAGCTAAGATATGACTCACACCCTACCTCGTGAATAGTCTTTATTCGCGAGTCGGGGTGTGAGAAAATGGTATCAGAGCTTAGGGATTAGATACTCTAGGATTGAACTTGTGATGATTACTACGTTTGTCGAATTAGCTTAAATTTTATGATTTATGATTTTGGACTAATTACGTTTTGATTTTTACATAGAGAAAGTGGCATTGGAGTCATTAGATTAATGACTGAACGAGTAGTTTTTGTTATCTAGATTGTGGGTCTTGGCTTGTATTAGTATGCTACTAGGACAATGAACTGATGATAATTTCAGGTTAGTCAGAGCCCAGAAAGTAACGGTATAAATATGTGTGTATATGTATGCATATTTATATGTGAAATGGTGATCCATTTCTTTTAGAATTTGAGTTTTGTTTCAGAAAAATGTTGATTTTTTCAATGATGTTTCTTTATTTCAATATACTTACTTGTGTAATGGTTTTGTAAAAAAATAGTAATTTAACTACTTATTGTTGTTTAACACTTGAAATTGGTTCCCAGGAATATATTTTCTTGAGTAAATGTTTGAAAGTTTTGATGGTGAAACGAGTTCGGATGTAATTCATTCCTACTCACAAAGGAAAAAGAAAGAAAAAAGGGCCATTGCGAAGTGAAATTCTCATTCCTACACGAGTTGGTAATGTTAATAATAAATCTCATTCTTACATAGTTTTAGGCTATGTGATGAGTTATAAAATTTTAAATGACATGTCATGAGAATATGGGAATCCAATTAGTAAGGTGATTGGTGAGTTACATTTCCGATTTGTATAACCATCTATTGTTCTACACAAATTTCATTATTAATTAAGTGATTTTCAGTTAAAAGACTAATTTCGTTTTCCTTTCAGGTTCATTATAGAGGTGTTATGCTAGAGTTGGTTTTTCAACTATTACTATAATTTTTGTGGTATATTTAACTATGTTTTTGAGATTTGTTTATCTTAATTATACAAGGTTAAGGTCTTACAAATCTCGAGGACGAGATTTCTTTTAAGGAGGGTAGATTGTAATACCCCGTATTTTAAAAAAAATGGTTATATATATGTGTGTGTATAAGTAATTCGGAGCCAAATGGTATAAGATTGTTTGGGATGTGCAGGCTTGGGTGCCTTAGGTATGTGTTAGCGAGATTAGAAGGGAGTGAGTACATCTCATTTGCATATATTTCATGCATTTGAAAGAATTGTTACAATTTAATTATTATTTTGTTGGTAGTTTTTGTTGTGAATTAATTTGTGCACAATAGTTGTTCCGCTGTGTATTCAATAAATTTTATGTAAGATTTTGTTGATGTATGGTGTTGATGTATGGTGTAATCGTTATAATTTTATTTTATTTTTCACCATATCTTGGTTGTAGAATTTATTTTCTATAGCTAAGATATGACTCATACCCTAACTCATGAATAGTCTTTATTCGTGGGTCGGGGCGTGACAGAAATAGGGTCTTCATTGTGAAAGGGAAGTCAATTGCCACTAAGACTTATTTAAGCATGCCTTAAGCAGAGGGCTAAGTAAACTCAAAGAACAAGTTTATCCCTATTAGAAAGAGAGAAAATGCTAAAGGATATTGTAAACCCCTCCCATAGTTTTCTTCTTTGCTTGCCATTGCAAAGAGTTGATCGTCATCATTCTTTTTTTTCATGCCGCACCAAGATGAGAAAAAGTTGACTTTTTTCTTCTTTTTCTTCTTGGGTAGTGTTGTCACAGAACAACAATGTGAGTAGTCCGGCATGTCAGCTGACAAGGGCCACGATGGCGTGGCTGAGAGCCACAAAGCTGTCGCGAGAGAATGGCAGTGCCTGGTTGCCTGCTTGTTGGACATTCAGTTCAGAAGAAGTTCTTCCTCTTCTTTCGAAAAAACTTGACGTCGAGTTGTTTCCAACGTTCGGGTCCGGAGTTAGAGTGAAGTATCTAGTTGTGGCTAAGTCTAGATTGGCTTCTGAAAAGCTCACCATTACGAGAAGTGGGGAGGAAAATCCGTCACCTGGAAAAGTGGATTCGGCTGTTAAAGAGGCGTCAAAGCCTACTGATTCTGCTGATGCCACATCTGTGCTACTTGCTAAGAATGAGGGAACTGCTTGAGTTTGATTTCTCAACTGCCGTAGATAGATCAGTCGAGGATGAAATCAAGATCAAAGTTGATAAAGATGAAGTGTCGGATGAGCAAACAGTTGTTGTTGGAGAGCACAAAGTCATCCAAGTTGCTAAATGGGTAGTCTGCTTTGTTTGGCTTGTGTTAGGTTTTGCCAATCTTCGTGCAAGTTTATCAATTTGCTAGAATTTTAATAAACTACTTTCTTCGCTTTACTCTATCTTTGTTTTTCTTGAAACTTTGTGTTTGGGTTAATATTTGAACAATGGGCCCGAATGACGAAAAGCCCAAGGATGCCAATTAAAGAGGACTTGCCCGAAGCCCAGCATCAAACCCAGAAGCAAATTGAGGCTTTCTCAGCCAAGAGACACAGGCCACGCGTCTATAATTGAAGTGACAAGTGATGGAGACTAACCTACTACCAGCCAAAAAACACTTTCCAATGGCATTACAAGTAAAAAGTTGATGACTCTCTACCCTCAAAGTGTTTTCGGGCAAGAGCAAAAGTTACAACAGTCGGGCTAAGTTGTCTATAAAAAGAAGAAGAGGCCCCAGAGACAAGGACACTCAACTAATTAAACAAACAAACATATAAACTCTGCTCTTAAGCCAGATTTGCATCCAAAAGCTGAAATAAATTCAGATTCAGTCAATTTTAAGCGATACTTATCTGAAAATCTATCTCTTGTCTAGTATAAAAGCTCTGCTACCTCTCTCGGTGGTGTAGTATCGATTCCCTTGTGTAAACTTGTTTACCATCCATCTCTTTTTAGCATATAAACCCTGTAAATACAAAGAAAAGTGACTGCAAGAAGTTCAACCTTGCCAGACAAGGTGAAATCTTGCCCGAAGCTCTTTGTTTGTTTTCTAAATTAGTAGATCTATCCCTTAATGTATTCTCCAGCATGTATTCGAGTCATTTCTACTTGTTTTTCTATTTTAAAAGTCTCATTTGCATCTGGATTCGGTTAGTTTAATGGATATGTTTTCATTAAAAGCAATCTAGGACCAAACAAATGACTTAAGGGGCTCTGGACTCCCTTTATTCGAACATACAAGATTATGAACTAAAAGTCCTTGTTTACAAGGCAAGAAAAAGAACTTAATGTAGAGTTAACCCATCCACAACAATCCTTTGATAACAAGATGTTTGAGTAACTTGGGGCGCAAGTAATCGACTTAAAACACACTTGTTCTACATCAGCTATACTAAGATAGCAGTGGCACGCCTAGCACTTGGTTAGTTTTGATTGCGAGCCTCAAGGCCTACACCTAAAGCCCCACAAAGGCACCTTTCAGAACTAGCTTTGTTCTCTTCTTGTAGCACATCAACAAGCAAGAGCCCGACTACACATCCAAAGTGCCAATCCCTTGGGGAGCTTTGTTAAGGTCCGAGGAGCCTTCTTCAGAGAAATCTTTGCCCGAACACTTTGCTTGCTTGAAGAATTTTATTCTTTTGTTTGTGAACAAAGGAAGAATTTTATTAGATACAAACAAGGTTATAAAAAGCGGTAAGCGGTAGTTAGACGATGGGGAGGGGTCTAGTGCTTAGGGGTCTAGGGTTTATTTTAATTTTTACATCTGTTATATATTGCATAATATAATTATATATATGTAAAATTTTAGACTCTTTTGGTTGCTTTTGCATCATTTTCTAAGCCCATAAATTTTGTTGGACTTTTTTATTCACATTAATAAAATGGAAGGTTGGGCCTTGTATTCCTAGTTTTAATAGAATTGTCTAACTGCTAAAAAACCTAACTAATGCTAGCTAAAGCTGCAAAACCATTGTCTCCATCACCCATCTCTACAATTGCAGACGCATAACTTCTCTTCTACCACTCTCTCTCTCTCCTTCTTGTCGTAGGTCATCATCGACCCTTCTCTAGCACACCCTGAGCTGGAGCAGGGGTAGATCAGTCTTTTTGGCGTTGACAATAACTACAAGTTATGGTTGGTGGCCTTCTTCTGAAATACACGGTGCTTACATGCCCATGAGATAACGACAATATGTTTGGTGATGTGTTCATCGTTATCTAAGAAGACGAGATATTCTCAAATTTGGTAGTCTATGTGGCAGACGCGCTTCGGAGAGAGCTGAGTTTGAACCCTCGGTTAGTTGAGGTGAGATGGAAAGCAACCCTCCCGAAACACAAGTTAGGCTTTAGAGTTAATGGGTCGGCATCGCATGACTTTTAAGTAAATAAAAATATATTGGCCATAGCAGGCCTTATTTTTATATATGAACCAAACAATCTAACCAAACCCAACAACATTGCAAGCTAATAATCTCCCTCTTATTGCATAAGCTTCAGCAGCAATGCCAATCGCACGCACTTGTTGGCTGCTGCTCAATCGCACACTTGAATTCTGCTTGCTGCTTCATAAAAGCCCAGACACTGACACACACTTGACATAATATAAACTGCAAATCGATACCAAATAGATATTTGGTACAACTCTCAGCACTGAATGAAATTTGGGTTGAAAAGTTCCTCTAATGATCTTCAGAACTCACTTCCAGCACAACAATGGAATTCAACCGCAAAAATGCCAGTGTGCCAAAAAAAGAAGACATTATTTTTCTAGTGTTTGTGTTTAGCAATGTAAGTAACAATCAAAGTGGCGACATTCTTTGACAAAGTGATTAATTGCGTGCAAGTGTAGAATAGAAACGAACGATGTTAGAACAATATGCTCTCCTCTCTGCGCAGAACTTTGAATTCCCCTTCCAATAGTTTTAAGAAACAATCAACTAAAATGGATCTTGTAGTCTGAATCATTCAAGGAACGTACCCTTGTGATTAATTATGCAATATAACAAACAAACAGCTCATTACGTACCCCATTTCTCGACAAATACTATGGTTGAACAATAAACATGACTGACGGGGACGAGGTTTTATTTTCTTCAAAATAATACTAGTTCAACTTTGTTCACCATTGTAGCCCAATTCTCCAAATTTTTCAGTGTGAAATTAAGGCATCTGTAGATTACAGTATATCACTGAACTTATTTTTTATCAGAAGCTGAGCCCCTTCAACTAACCTCTTTACCACCTCCCATGCAGGTAAAATTTCCTTGATGAGTCCAACACTTTGGCCGGCATACATCACCATGCTCTCAATGTCACCCGTTGTTGTCGCATTTGGAACAGTACCGGCAAGACGGCGAATTTCTATTTCCTGTTAGAGAATATAAGTCAAGATTGGTAATTATTGGACTCCAAGTCAAATAAAGACATTCCACTTAGTTAGATGCAATGCACGAAAAAATGCAGAAACCGGAAATGGCATACTCTTGGTTCTAGTGGTAAGCGTTGCTTGTCAAGTATGAGAAAAATTTCATCCTCACACTATCATGTATTATTGCGCGGCCGATGACAGGTTGACCCGCTTCATTTTGATCAGCAGGAATATATTTACAATCATTGAAGAAAGGTGTATGCAGAACACGATGTGGTGCATCGGGCCACCTTGCACGGCCGAATACATATTCAACCACCTTTCTCTTGTATGCAGGATGAGCATGACTTTCTTCAGTTGCAAGAAACCTGCAAGGACAAATTTATAAAACTTCACTTATATTTGAAAACATCTTGAACGAACACGGTATGAGAAAGTTTCTGGAAATTTGTAACTCAATGATATGAAAATGTGTTGTTTCCGAAACCTTAGTTGCAAGATTGTTTAAATATGCTCTTTGAAGAGTCTAACAGGTCAAGTATATCAAACCTGTTGGCGTGAGTCAACAATAATACAATAGGAATGTAATTGTGTTTCTTAGTTTGGGTATAACTGTTGACATGTGGCTTGATATAAATCTTGGTAAATTACTTTGTATTGGTTATCCTTGTTTTTCTCTCCATCACAAACTTGTTTATGGCTTTACGTATTAGAAGGCAAACCATTTGTTTTGTAATAAAATGAGCTCACGTAGAAATAATTTGTGTGAGCCAATTTGTGAGATTCTTCTTTGTACATTTGTTATCTCAATCAGTTAATAAATTGAGAGTTATTTCTTTCATTTTATTTGTTCCATTTGGTGCTTTAGCACAACAATTTGTATCAGCCACTAGGCTCATCCGTATCAAAGTTTGTATTTGAAAACTACTTGACGAAGATGGGTGATCAATCGGAATCGGGAGGCGCGCATCCTTTGCCGGAGTCACACGCTTCGCGTTTGGCAAAAACGACGGTTCAAAATGCAAAGTCTGAAGTTGAAATGTTCGATGGAACAAATAACTTTGGTATGTGGCAATGTGAGGTTAAAGATGTGTTGGCTCAACAAGATTTGGACCTGACGTTAGAAGACAAGTTGGAGGATATGGAAGAAGTTGAGTGGAACAAGTTAAATCGAATGGCTTGCTCTACAATTCGCTTATGTCTTGCAAAACCTCAAAAGTATTTTGTCATGCGAGAAATGTCAACTAAGTCGCTATGGCAAAAATTGGAGAACAAGTACATGACAAAGAGCATTGAAAATCGCCTCCATTTGAAAAAGCAGTTATACCGATTCCAATACAAAGAAGGTACGAAAATGATTACACACCTCGATTCATTTAACAAATTAATCGCTGATTTGTTAAATTTAGATGAAGATTTCAAGGATGAAGATAAAGCCTTGATTTTGTTAAATTCATTACCTGAGGTGTATGATCATTTAGCTACTACTTTAATTTATGGTAAAGGCACCATAAATTTTGAAGATGTGTCTAATGCACTGATGAACCATGAAGTTAGACATAAAGATAAGCAAGTCCAGAATACAACATCAAATGCTTTGTTTGTTAGAGGCAAAATGAATGAATGATGGAGATTCAATAACAGAAGAAGATCTCAGCCTCGACCACGAGGTAATTCACAAAATAGAAAAATATTAGACAAAGATGAATGTGCATTTTGTCATACAAAGGGACATTGGATAAAGGATTGCCCTAAGTTGCAGAAGAATAACAGAAACACCAATGCTAATGTTGCACTTAGAAATGATGAATCTGATTATGCTTTGGCTGTTACTTCTGCTTGTGATTCTGACGTATGGATTTTGGATTCTGGTTGTTCTCATCACATGTGTCCAAATCGAGATTGGTTTACTAATCTAGAAGTTGTAAAGGCGGGAACTGTTTTATTGGGTAATGATTATGCATGTGATAAAAAAGGAGTAAGAACAATTAAGTTGAAACACCATGATGGCATCGTTAGAGAGTTGTCTAATGTGTGGTATGTTCCTGCTTTGAAGAAAAAATTAATTTCTTTGGGTGCCTTGGAAAGCAATGGGTTTAATGTAAATATGTCAGATAGTGTTATAAAAGTTACTAAAGGTTCTTTGGTTACGATGAAGGGAATCTGAAAGCAAAATATATATTTCTTGCAGGGGAAAACAGTTTTAGGTGGTGCAGCCACAATTTCTGAAAAACCAGATGCTGACAACACCAAGTTATGGCATATGAGACTTGGACATGTTGGTGAAAAAGCTCTTCAAGCCCTTCTGGAACAGGGACTGCTGAAAGGAGCCAAAACTTGCAAGCTCGACTTCTACGAGCATTGTATCTTGGGTAAGCAAACCAGAGTTAAATTTGGTACTGTTGTGCATCAAACTAAAGGAATCCTAGATTATGTGCATTCAGATGTTTGGGGTCTTACCAAGACTGCATCATCGAGTGTTAATCACTGGTTTGTAACTTTTGTTGATGACTACTCTAGAAGAGCTTGGGTTTATACAATGAAACACAAAAATGAAGTGTTAAATATTTTCTTAAACTGGAAGAAAATGGTTGAAAGCCAAACTGGTAAGAAAATTAAAGTTTTGAGGTCAGATAATGGTGGTGAATACACCTCTGATCCATTTTTCAAAGTTTGTAGAGAATAAGGTATAATAAGGCATTTCACTGTTCGTGGAACTCCCCAAAAAAATGGAGTTGCTGAAAGGTTAAATAGAACGTTACTTGAAAAGGTTAGATGTATGTTGGCTCAATCTGGTTTAAGTAAGGCATTTTGGGTAGAGGCAATTACATATGCTTGTCACATTATTAATCGTTTACCTTCGTCTGTAATTGAAGGTAAAACACCTATTGAGAAGTGGATTGGAAAATGAGCTTCTGATTATGATTTTCTTCATATTTTTGGTTGTTCCGTTTATTTCCATATGACTCAAAGTAAGCTTGATCCGAGAGCCAAGAAGGCTATTTTTGTGGGCTTTAACAGCGGTGTCAAAGGTTACCGTTGGTGTCCAGATTTGAAGAAACTTGTAATCAGCAGAGATGTGACTTTTGACGAAACTTCTATGTTACAAAGCAACTCAAAGACAAGCGTTGATACAACTCAAGTTCCTAAGAGAAGTTTTTAGGAGGTGGAGTTTGAAAAGATTGCTACCACTACTCCACTGCCTGTTTTGATTGAACAAGAAGTAAATGAAGGTCAAGAAGATGAAGATGTCTCTTCAAAGATGAAGAAGAGGTTCATACCCAACAACCTCCAGTTATAAAGTGCATTGCTACAAGCAAAGGCAAGAGAAACATAAAGAGACCAGCAAGATATAGTGATTATGTTGCTTATGCTCTTCCTATTATTAATGCAGAAATCCTAGAAAGTTATAAGGAAGCTATGAACAGCTCTAAAGATACAGAGTGGGGTAAGGCTATGGATGAAGAAATGAATTCTCTTGTGAAGAACAACACTTGGGAGTTAGTTCAATTGCCTTTCAACAAGAGAGCTATTGGCTGCAAATAGGTGCAAGTGGGTGTATACTAAAAAAGAAGGTCGTCCAGGAGAAGACAATGTAAGATTCAAAGCACGAATGGTAGCAAAAGGATGTGCACAAAAGGAAGTTATTGATTATAATGAAGTATTTTCTCTTGTTGTGAAGCATTCATCTATTCGTATTATGTTAGCCTTTGTTGCACAATTTGATCTTGAACTAGTGCAACTTGATGTTAAGACGGCTTTCTTACATGGAGATCTTGATGAAGAAATTTACATGTCTCAGCCTGATGGGTATCAGATAACTAGAAAAGAGAAATGGGTTTGTAAATTGAAGAAGTCTTTGTATGGATTGAAGCAATCTCCAAGACAACGGTATTTGAAGTTTGACGAATTCATGAGAGGTCAACATTATTTAAGAAGTCAATACGATCATTGCGTTTATTTAAAAAAGTTGCAAGATGGGTCTTTCATTTATTTATTATTGTATGTTGTTGATATGTTAATTGCATCGAAGAATGTTAAGGAGATTGAAAAGTTGAAAGCACAGATGAAGAACAAGTTTGAGATGAAAGATCTTGGTGAAGCGAAAAACATACTCGGTATGGAAATTACTCGTAACCGAGAAAAAGGCTTGGTGTATCTTACACAAAAGCAATATTTGTGTAAATTGCTTCAACGTTTTGGTATTAATGATGCCACCAAACCTGTAAGTACTCCAATGGCTCTTCACTTTAAGTTGAGTGCTTTATTATCTCCAAAAAACAATGAAGAGAAGCTGCAGATGAAGAATATTCCATAATCTAATTTTGTTGGTGGCTTGATGTGTACTGTGGTATGTTCTCGACCAGATATTGCTCATGCCGTTGGTTTGGTTAGTCGCTATATGCATAATCCAGGAAAAGAACATTGGCAAGCAACTAAGTGGATTCTAAGATACTTACATGGGACTAGAGATGTCGGCTTATGTTTTCAGCGAAGTGATAGTAGTTTTGAGAATTTTGTGGTTGGATATGTTAATTTTGACTATGCTAGAAATTTGGATAAAAGAAGATCGACTACTGGCTACTTATTTACCATGGCCAAAGGGCCAGTTAGTTGGAGGTCCACACTACAATCCACATTCGCTTTGTCAACAACGGAGGCCGAATATATGGCTATTGCAGAAGCTGTAAAAGAGGCCATTTGGATGCATGGACTGAAAAAGAATCTAGGAATTTATCAAAAGCAAGTGGAGCTACATTTTGATAGTCAAAGTGCTATTCACTTGTCTAAATACCAAGTTTATCATTTGAGGGCAAAGCATATCGATGTTCGATTTCATTTTATTTGTGAGATTTTGTCCAAAAGAAAGATTATTCTTCAGAAAGTTCCAACTACAGACAACCCAGCTGATATGTTAACTAAAGCGCTCGGACCTGCCAAGTTTGAGCATTGTTTGAACATAGCTCATATACTATGTGCCTGAATATGTTTGTGATTACGAATCTTGCCAAGGTGGAGATTGTTGACATATGGCTCGATATAAATCTTGGTCAATTACTTTGCATTGGTTATCCTTGTTTTTTTCTCCATCACAAACTTATTTATGGCTTTACGTATTAGAAGGCAAACCATTTGTGTTGTAATAAAAGGAGCTCACGTAGAAATAATTTGTGTGAGCCAATTTGTGAGATTCTTCTTTGTATATTTGTTATCTCAATCAGTTAATAAATTGAGAGTTATTTCTTTCATTTTATTTGTTCCATTTGGTGCTCTAGCACAACAATAACTCTCTTTTTATGTCTTTAATATTCCTTATAGTACAAGGATTGAGTATGTATAGATATGTGTTGCCTCCTATGAGAGAAGAATATAGAGAAATATATTGAAACCCTAAAGTCAGTTTTATCTTGGCATCGACCTTGCTTTTCCTCTACACCAAAAATACCAATCACAAGTGGTCTCGAAACAAGATACTAGCCCTAGACCCTTAAACCAAATCAGAGAGAAATTTTTTCATTGTTCTTGCCGCTCCAATGGCTGAACAAGAAGTCGTGCTCTCCACTGTAAGTTCAGTTCCTACGTTAAACAAATCCTCCAATCTGGCTTTGCCGTTTGAATTCAAGGTTGTAGGAGTCTCGGGACCTAGGCTTGTGGCGCTAGCTTCCAGCATATTGATCTCTAGCAAGCTGGGCTTGCTGTGCCTAGGGCCTAAAATCCAATTAGGCAGCCAACAAGTGGCGCTGACTTCAACAGCAAAGTGGGTGCTAGGTTGCTGAGCCCACCAACGGAAAACCATCAGAAAATAAACCCGAACCCAGCTAATCTTGGCCTACAGCTATTTATTTTAAATTGGATTGCTTCCCAAGAGCAATCCGACGATCCATGTAACATGGGAACAACCTTAATTGCATATGTTGATCTAGATATCACTGACTCCGGAGCCATTGATCATATGACTTATGATCGTACTTTATTTAACTCTACAACACCCTCACCCCAGGATAGTATTGTCACTGCTAATGGAGGTGTTGCCCCAGTTACAGGAGCAGGCTCGATAACACTCACTCCTACTCTCTCATTATATAACTGCTTACTTGTTCCCACACTCTCAAGTCATTTGTTATTTGTGGGACAGGTCACCAAGCAATTAAACTGTGTTGTGTAAATGTTTTCGTCTTTCTGTTTACTTCAGGACATTCTAACTCAGGAAATCATTGGGCGTGGTACTAAGAGGAGAGGGTTGTATTATGTTGATGATGTTGCATAGGGTCGTTTCATCAAGTTCAAGGTCGTGACAATGGAAAATTAAAGTCTATTCAGTTGTGGCATAGTCGGCTAGGTTATGCCTCTCTTGGTTATTTGTGAAAATTACTTCCATCATTATTTAATAATATTCCAAAGTCCTTGTTAAAATGTGATGTTTGCACATTATCTAAAAGTCATCAAGCTTCTTATTCTCCAAGTTTGCATAAACGAACAATTCTGTTTGAGTTAATTCGTTATGATGTGTGGGGGCCATCTTCGGTTACTACTCAGCATGGTGTGCGTTGGTTTGTAACATTTGTTGATGATTGCACTAGGATGACTTGGTTGTACCTCATGAAAAATAAAAGTGATGTGGGTGACATCTTCAAAGCATTTTATCAAATGGTCTGTACTCAATATTCACTCCCTGTTAAAGTGCTTCGGTCAGACAACGGTGATGAGTATCTTAATCAGGATCTTTCTCAATTTTTTTTACAGAAAAGGGCATTCTTCATGAAACTATTTGTCATCAGACCCCACAACAAAATAGAGTTGCCAAACGAAAAAATCGGCACATCCTTGAGATTACCATTGCCCTTATTATTGGTAGCTATGCACCCAAGACATATTGGGCTGATGCAGTCACTTATGCTATTTATATCATGAACTGAATGCCATCGCATGTTCTCTCTTTTTGAACACCCTTAGCCGTGTTTGCTGATCATGTTTTGCTCATATCCACTATTTATCTCAAACCCCGGGTTTTTGGTTGTGTGGCATATGTTCATCTTCACAAAAATCAAATAAGCAAGCTTGATCCATGTGCGATGCAGTGTGTGTTCTTTGGCTTTAATCCTCAACAAAAAGGCTATAGATGTTATCATCCATCCACTCAACATACGTACATCACCATGGATGTTACCTTCTCTGAAGATGAATTATTTTTTCCTTCCAACCATACTCCTCAGGGGGAGACAACCTCAGGTGAAGATTATGGCTGGTTCGATATTATGTAAATAGACCAAGTGGGCCTGTAGGCTAAATCGGCCTAGATGCTACTGACCAAACTAGCCCAAATTAAGCTAATCGTGACTGCCCTGATGGGTGTGCTGACCATGGCAGAGGGAATGGGCCAGGACCGTGTGATGCTTGCCCAAGTGGGCCGTATGTTGTACCCAGCGAGAATAATGATGGGTCGCATGCTGACGCTGCTGTATGCCCATCTGCAACTGCCAACCCACGTGAGCCAAATAGAAATTGTGGTGTTGGTTCGAGTGTGCCTTTAAGGGTGATAACTGCCCCAAATTCGAGTAATAGTTCCAGTGAGTTAGAAGACAGTAACAAACTCCCTCATACTCTGACGGATATTCCCGAGGTAAGTACTTACTCGGAAATTATTAAACCATCTTATATATTGCCTCATCGACAAAATCAAGGAAAACCACCAGATAGGTATTCTCCAGAAGGAAAGGTACGGCATTCCATTTCTAACTATGTCCCTACTCATCGACTTTCACCGATATACTATGTAGTTGTTCAGCAAATGGAAACCATCAAAATACCCACTAAAGTGGAGGAAGCTTTGAAAGATTCGAAATGGACAGAAGTAATGCAAGTTGAAATGGAAACGTTACAAAAGAATAATACATAAAGTGTGGTCCTACTTCGCAAAGGAAAGAAATCAGTGGGGTGCAAATGGGTGTTCACTATTAAACATAAGGCAGATGGAACAATTCATAGATACAAGGCGAGGTTAATGGCCAAAGGTTTTACCCAAACCTTTGGGGTTGATTATCAGGAGACTTTTGCTCCTGTTCCAAAGATGAATACCATTAGAGGTTTATTATCTCTTGCTGTTAAAACTGGCCTCTAAGACAGTTTGATGTTAAAAATGCTTTTCTACATGGTGATTTAGAGGAAAAGGTGTACATGGATATTCCACCAAGTTATGGCGCTGCGAACTCCAGTGGGAAAATGTGTAGACTTTGAAAAACACTGTATAGCCTTAAACAGTCACCTAGAGCGTGGTTTGGGCGGTTCACACAAGCAATGAAGAAGTATGGGTATCGACAGGGAAACACAGACCATACGTTGTTCATCAAACGCAAGGATGGCAAGGTAACTTTGCTTATCATATATGTAGATGATATGATTGTCACAAGTGATGATACAATGGAAATCGAATGTCTGCAAAGGCATTTATCTTCTGAGTTTGAGATGAAAGATCTTAGAGGACTTAAATACTTCTTAGGAATTAAAGTGGCTAGGTCTCAGGAATGAATATATTTATCTCAGAGAAAGTATGTATTGGATCTTTTGTTTGAAACTGGTATGTTAAGGTGTAAACCAGAAGATACACCTATTGTGCCTAATCATCATTTAGCAATTTATCAGGATCAAGTCCCAGTGAATAGGGAAAGGTATCAAAGATTGGTAAGGCGGTTGATTTATTTGTCGCTTACAAGGCCAGATATTGCTTACGCAGTAAGTGTGGTGAGTTAATTTATGCATGCTCCTAGTGAGGATCATATGGTAGCAGTAATGCGGATTCTGAGTTACTTAAAAGGTGCTCTAGGAAAAGGGTTGATGTATAGAAGGCATGGGCATATGGAGGTGAAAGGGTAAACCAATGCAGATCGGGCTGGAAATATCACTGATCAGAGGTCTACGTCGGGATACTTCACATTTGTAGCTGGTAATCTTGTGACATAGAGAAGTAAGAAGCAAAATGTGGTGGCAAGGTCTTCGGCCGAGGTTGAGCACAGAGGAATGACACATGGTATTTGTGAGTTTCTATGGCTTCGGATTCTACTCACTGAGATAGGGTTTAAACCAAAAGGTTCTATTCTGTTCTATTGTGATAATCAAGCAACACATGAGATAGCTAACAATCCGTCGCAGCATGATTGGACCAAACATGTTGAGGTGGATAGACATTTTATCAAAGAAAAGTTGGATGTTAAGTTGGTTGACATTCCGTTCATGAAGACAGAATAACAGTTGGCAGATATTCTAACTCATGCAGTTTCTGCAAGTAGGTTTCAAGACTCACTCGACAAGTTGGGCCTTGGTGACATCTATGCACCAACTTGAAGGGGAGTGTTGGCGTGAGTTGACAATAATACAATAGGAATGTAATTGTGTTTCCTAGTTTGGGTATAACTCTCCTTTTATGTCTTTAATATTCCTTGTAGTACAAGGATTGAGTATGAATATATATGTGTTGCCTCCTATGAGAGAAGAATATAGAGAAATATATTGAAACTCAAAAATTAGTTTTATCTAAACCTAGTTCCTAGGCAGATGCCCTGAGCACCAAGGGCCTGAGCACCTAGGGCTAGAGCAGCAACATATCCACGGGCATCCACAATACCACCACCAGCAATGAGAGGTATATCTCGATCTCCAACAAGATCAACTATCTTCGGCAACAATGAAATTAAAGCATCCTATAATTTGAACAATAGAAGGCATATGGGTGTCAATTAGTATAAGGGTTGGTTTGGTATTGATGTGCTTTGAAAAAAAAGCTACTTCTGCTGTGCTGTGAGAATAAGTGGCTGTGAAATAAAGCAGCAGAGTGTTTGGTAAACTTTTTTGTAAAAGTGCTTTTGGAAAAAAAAAGCAGTATGATAGTATTTGGTAAACTTTTATGTAAAACAGTTGTGACTCTGTGAAATGACCAAAAATGGTATAATACTAGATGTGCTATTAATTTAATTTTCTTAACATATACTTTATTTTTAAAAGAAAAATATTTAGAAACTTTATCTTAAATATTAATTAGTATGACAAACTACTTCAATTGAAATATTTTAGACTGAATAGCTAGAATTCATTAGTACAGTTATTGTTAATGTACTTGAAAGTAGTCTAATTATTAGATGCATTCATCAAACTTGCCGCTATTCTATTTCTTAATGCTTCTATCTCATGTGATCCTTCAACTTGATAATTTTGGTTTTCTTCATCATCATCATCACTACTATCGCTCTCTTCACAAAAGTCCATGGGGTCATCAAAATGACGATCACTAACTAATTGCCAATATCCAATACATGACATATATAATATGACAGATAATAAGAAAATCAAACAAAAAAATAACCATCCAAAACACCATTGAAGAAAAACACAAAGCAAGAACTCACCAGTAAGCAGGATGTGATTCAAAATCTTCCAATTTCCAAACTTTCCCAGTAAAGTGGCTCCGGAATCTGAAACCAATTCCCAAACAATCAAGAAAATGCATATAATATTCTTGGAAACCCATAGATCTATTAATGAAACCCATAGATTATAGTAAATTACAACACCAATATATTAATGAAACCCATAGATCTATGAACCCCAGATTCGAACAGATGTACAGAAAAAATTGAAACAGGAAAAACTTAAAAGAGAGACTCTGGGAACAGAGCTTCATGCTCAACAAACAAAGCAACAAAACCCATAAATTAAATGTCTAAAACAAGCAAAGAACCTAGAAAAGTTAACACATTTTCCATAAAAAAAGCAAAGAATCCAGAAATTCATAAAAAAAAAACAACAGAACCCAGAAAAGATAACGAGAGAGATTGACCTGGAGAACGACAGAGATCGCTAGGAGGAATGAAGTTTCAGGTTGGAGATTGGGTTTTGGAGCGACGAGTTGGGAGTGAATGAGAGTGGACGGGAGGGAGAGTGAAGTGAACGGGAGGGAGTGAAGTGAAATGCCAGAGCAAGAAGAGAAGTGAGACGCAAGGGTAGGATGGCCATTTGAAAATTTTCATTAAACGGTACTGTTCACTCATGTTTTCATAATAAAAAGCCGTTTTTTGAAAGCAGCAAAACCCAGCTTTCCCTTTTCAGCTGTTACTGGCAACAACTTTAAAAATAAGTGCTTTATTGTTGAGTTACCAAACACAATTCTGGCAGCAACTTTTTTTCATCCCAGCTTTTAAAAAAAGCTAAGCTGTCCCAAACGCAACCTAAGTATCTCAATTGACAAGTATCAGGCAATAGGCACTTAAGAAACGAAGCAAACACAAAACTAAGCATGTGACTATTGTAAAATCATCAATGTCAATAAAACAAGATCCAAGAAAGCAGGCTCACCTGACCGATCACATGCCCTCCTGCTTCACGTCCTTGAACAATAATTAAATCCTAAATAAACTGCAGTTGTAACTTGTATGAAATCGACCCTTTTTGGAATATATTTGCCCTATAACTCACAGACCGACCTCGTATTTCTATGGAGTAAGCTACTTTCTTTCTTTTTCTATTTTTTTATTAAAAATTTTAGAAGAACCTCGACGATGCGAGAGAAATTTTATTAAATCAAAAAGAGAAGTTACACTTAATTAGGGTCGTAATATAAGAAGAAATAATAAAGTAAAATGTACAAGAAAAGAGAGAGACATAAACCTAACCCTCTTAAAAAAAACAAATAAAACTACAGGAGGTGGTTTGGAGGTCGAGCCTAAACCCCTCTAACGAAAAAGCTAAAAGATCTAAACCTGCATAACAAGTTTCAAAGCACCAAAAGAAATAGGTTAGAAAAAAATATGAAAAACACACATTATGAAGAACACAAGACCATGTTAGAAAAAATTTCGGCAACCACATTCCCTTCTAGATAAATATGTGAACACCAAAAAGTCATCTCATGAATTCGATTTAAGCAAGTAAGCCATTGAGCCCGAAAAGGTCAAGGAGGAACAAAGTCTTTTGAACGAAGACAAACAAGAGCACTAGTAAAATCACTTTTCAAGAAAAAAAAATGTCAACCTCATTTATAAGCCAATTCTACGTCAATAAATCTGCGAAAAGAATTGTAATGACCAATAACTTGACATAATCCACCAAGAAATCGATCATGACAATCTCTGAAACTCCTCGGCGAGGAGCCAATGTCGAGCCCTACACTTGTGAGTCAACTTGAATGCCTTTTTAATTTTATTAAAGCTCAGCTAGCCCCTCAATCTAGGCCACTCAGTCTTCTTTTCGTTGGCTTCCTCATCCATCGTATTGGATCAAGATTAAGGTTAACGGTGCTTTCTGTGTTGCTATAAATTCTAGGGGTGTCAGTGTGATCTTTCGCAACGACGTCGGTAGTTATGCTGGAGGTTTTGTTCATAAAATATCTCATGTGACTAATCTCAGGATGGTTGAGGTTTTAGCTGCACATGATGATGTTTGTTGGCAGTAAATTATTTTAGAGTATGACGCACTACATGTGGTCTAAGCTGTTGGAAGTTTGCATGGTGGCTCCTTCGCTATTGGTTTGTTGATTGATGATATTAAAACTAGCCTGCGGGGTTTTGTTGCCTCAAGAATTTGTCATGTTCATAGATCCGCCAATGTAGTGGCGCATAGAATTGGCAAGTTGGTCTCAATTTTCAATTTTGCTAGTTGTTGGTTTGAGCCTCCAGAGTTGATACACGACGTCCTCCTCGAAAATTGTATGCTTTCTTAATGTTATGAATAAAACCACTACCATTTCTTCTTAAAAAATCTCCTCGACAAGCAATTAGACCAGAATTTTCTTTAGCCAAATCATCAGTGCTAAGCTTAACTCAAGGAAACCAAGGAGGAGACCAAAGTACAAACGAATAATTAGGACCTTCCGATAGATAGGTTGAATACTCATAGAAGAAATAATACGAAGGTCCAAATCATATGAGTATTCAGAATAACCCTGCCAGCATAAACAATCCTAGAAACAATAGACATGCAAAAGAGATAAAAGGAGATGGGCCGGCAGTAGGCTACTTGCCCCGTTGTGATTAATGATCCTAACCAATTTAATTAAATAGTGTTTGCCGATGCACGCAGAAGATCAATAATATTACAAGATGGATGGATTGCATCTACATGTTATATGGGTATATAGTTTGGTCAAATTGGCATCATCTGTTACAGCTTGTTTATTGGCGACAATTGTCATCAACTAGCTAGGATGTTGATATTCTATGGTTCTAAAAGACGTTAGACGTTAGTAGGGCAGTGGGCTGGGGCCTAGCGCTTAGGCGGATTATGCGAATTTAAGTTAATTTATTATATATCTGTTGACCTTAAAAACTACTAAGCCTACGTGGCGCACAGGCCAAGTAATTGATAAGCTAACTACGTTAGACGTTAGTCAGGTAGTGGGCTGGGGCCTAGCGCTTAGGCGGATTATGCGAATTTAAGTTAATTTATTATATATCTGTTAACCCTAAAAACTACCAATCCTATGTGGCGCATAGGCCGAGTAATTGATAAGCTAACTACGTCCTTTGGTTGTGTGCAGGGCGTGCCAACTCATCGACCGAGTTCGGCCGGGGAGTAAAATGTGTTGATGTGGCGTTGGACGCGCTGCTAACTTCTTGGTCTTGTGACAGCGGTCGAGGAAGGAACACGTCTCGGCCTTCGGGTTCTAGAGCCTGAAGACAAGGCTGCTAGTTTCTTCGAAGTTCACAAATCGTCGGCACCGGGTTCAGTCTCGGTAATTATATTCGTGAGAGTATAAGTACGCCGAACTGGTGCCAGACTGTACGGACACAAATACTCGAATGAGATAAATGTCTTGATTGCAAATGTGGTTTGGCCGTTGGAATGCCGAACTCTGAAATGTACTTGCGAATATCCGATCATAAAATAACACTCGGCTTTCAATGTGTCGAGCCTAGCAACCTGTAACACCTCACTTCGCTGAGAAGGCTAATGAGATGACCTCTACCAACAAGGACTCAAAAATCCTTGTCGACCGAGACTTGGATAATAACAAGTCGGTCTCGAAGCTGTGCTGTTTATCCAAACTGAAGGTGCTCCTCGGTCGGCTAATTCTACAACTCCAGTGTTGTTTATCCAAACTAAAGATGTCGCAGGTTACCTTAACAGTGTTATTTATCCAAACTGAAGATGTGGTGGTGAGAAGAAAAGGGAGAGGAAAAAATCTTAAGGTTGTTGAGAAGCTTTACGCAGGGTACTTTGTGTGTTGATTTGAAGGGGCCTTGAATGATGCACTCCCTTCTTTATTTATAGCAGCGAACCCTTTTCATGGTCGAACTAGAAATGTACCCGGATTAGAACTCCTTAACCCAATCTAATCAGGTTTCAGCGAATCTTATCCCCTATAGGACTTTGAACCGAGCTTCTTAATGAACCAAATTCATCCCCTAATTCTAAGCATCTTTAGCTTTAAAACTCCTCGTTGCACTAGGGTTCGACTACCTCACCTTTATCTAAACCAATCCTTCTAGTAACAGGATTCGGCCGACTTTGACTGGACAGCCCATGACAAGATTCTAGATGAATGTTACTGGGACGAAAACAACTCTAAGCTCGGCCCAAAGTAATATTTTGGGCCCAAACATTGCCCCCTCGCTTTTGAGGTTTTTGGCCTATAATTCTTGGCCAAGCCTCGACCTTGAAGAGGTGATTTATTGCTAAAGAATAAACCCTTAGCATATTTCTTTTAGTAAACCAGAGAATATTGCAAGCCTTGGATACTCCAACCACCCAGACGCATTTATTAAGCATGATCTCTTACTGCTGCAAAACTTGACACGTGGCAACTTCTTATCGCGACTGTCCATCTCCAATAATGTGTACCCCCACATTCGAGGCATGCAGACATTGAAATGTCTTTTTGTCATAACCTTCGCCGTCACACGCAATCGTGCATTCTTAATTCACATATTTTTCGGCCTCTTCACCTGGATTTTCAAAGATCCGTCACTATTGTGAATTTTTTCGGTCGGATTTACCCCTCATCTTTTAAAACTAAACGTTGATCTTTTTCCCCAATTGCCTATAAATGCTCTGCCTAGCTTCATTCGAACTTTCACGCTTTCAATTTCCAAAAATTCTTGCCATCTGCACTCAGCCCAGAAAAGAAACCAAACTTTAAAACCCAAAAAAACCTCTAAACCTTCATCAATGGCTGCAAATACCTTCATTACCAAGCTCGCTGAGGAATGCGATAAATACCGAGACTTCATTGATCGAAACGCCATCAAGCGCCTCCGATTCGAGGTTGATTCAAGCGCTTCCTACCAGATTCTAGGACCAGTCTTCAAGGACAACGTCCCAGAAACCATCTCCAAGATGCTAAATGACCACTGCCTAAACCCTTAATCCAAGGGTATGATTGGTCGAAGTGGGAATAGGCCAACCCAAGGAGCCTGGCCCTCGACCCCCGCGACCCGGGCTGCTTGGGTCATTAGAGTAGAACCACACTTCAAAGACGAGTGGAAGGCTATCGGCATCTTTGATGCCATCAAACTTTTAACCCATGAAATCAACATGGACCAAGAGCTCTTGATGGCCGCGCTGAGCTTCTAGTGTTCGACCACCAATACAATGATTCTTCCTCTTGGCCTCATTGGTCAGACCATGCTAGACATAACAGATATACTCAGCACTTCTCCTTCTGGTCTCCTAATTGATACTGCCATTTGTAGGTATGAATTCTACCTGGACCTGAAAACGGTCTTCGACGGGCGTGCCGTCAAAGTTCTGGCAAAGAAAGATCTAGGGACGTCAAAAGAAGATGTGCACAAACTGCACAAAAACTTCTTTAACTACAGCACCTTGATCAGCTACTTTGCTAGCTCAGAAGGGGATGACCTCAAAAAAAAAAAGCACGAGGCCTTCTTATTTTACTGGTACAACAAATTCATTTTTTGTACCAAGTCGAACAAGTGCTTGGCCAAGAATATGCCAGTGGCTGAACCTCTGGTCAATGACCACATCCTAGCCCTCAGCCAGGCCATCCTCGCCAACCTTACTCGGTGTTTGGCCTAGGCTTCCGTTAGGAAAATCGATCCACACCAGAATTGCCCGCTCTAGGTCTTCCAACTCTGGTTGCAGGTCTACTTCTGCATGCTGAGGTCGAAAATCCCAAGCTTCAACTATTCTGAAGCGATGTGTCTTTAACTGGCATCGCACCCGATTCCTGGGGGTCGTTTATCCTAGCTCGTGACCTTCAATGCTTGACAAGCCAGCTGGGAGGTCTACCATCCTCACTTCGTAGCCCGTCAATTAGGCTATCTTATGGGCTGTCATGTGTCGTTCCTCACTTCTCGCTCACTCTTGAGCCAAGAACACTTATCTGGCTCCTCAAAGAGGGAATGTGAGGAAGCTGAGAAAGAATTCCAAAACCAGTGTACCAAATTTCGCATTTAGCTGAATACTGCAGAAACCCATTATACCAGCACCTTCGCCGATTGGTGGGATGCCTACATCAATGATTTGTACGATACTTCGACCGAGGAAGTTTCAAAGAAAATTTTTGGTGATCGACCAAAGAAGACTCTTTCTCCAAAATCCAAAGAAACGGCCCAAGGTATTTATCTTTTACTTCTTTGTTCATCTATTTAATTCAAACTTCATTCTAACTCAAGTTTAGCTTTTCCAAGTGGTCGTGCAATAGGACGGGCTAATGTGGCTACTATGGTTGCAACCAAGAAGAAACTTGCCCCTCCTCCAAAGAAGGCTGCAACTGCTTCGCCGACTGTATCGAGCAAACAGCCTCGCCTGAAGGCCGAGACGACTGATAACGCTGCCCAACCCCTCAAACGTATCAAGAAGGCAAAGAAATGAGAGCGGGAGATACATGTCATTTCAAGTCAAACCACATGAGCAACCACTTCTAGTATCTATCTCCCTTATCCGATTATCCAAGTCTCGACAAAGGGACCGCAAGACCCATCAACCCCAACCATGGGCCAGGCGTCCGTGGTTCAACCCCTCACGCAAGCCGTTGTTGAAGTTGAAATGATTGTCACCTCAATGGTCGAAGAACTTGCAACCCCGAAGCCTACCGTTGCTTCTGCTAATATCGGCTCAGCAGCTGCTACTCTGAAGAATACGGCAACCACAGTCGAGAGAAACCCTCCCCCTAATCCAAAGAAGAATCCAGTGATCGCCCTGGAAGAAGAGGTATGACAATTTCCTGTAATAATCTTTCATTTTAACTGGATCTCCCGACTAACAAAAAATCCTCTTTTATGACCAGGAGAATGAGAGCGAAGTACCTGTACTGGTGAGGCACCCTTGACGGGTTAAACCACCCACTACAAATCCCTTGCCTCTAGACAAAGGTAAAGGTGTCACATCCTCTCCGGGTGATCTCTGACCGGAGGTCGAGGTGGCTGGCCCGGTCGACCCACAAGAGCCTAAAGTAGGTCCGAGACATAAACCGACACCTTTTGTTGAACCAAAAGCAACAGCAGATATGCCGGTTCATCCCTAGGACCAGAACCTCAGCATCCATCCTCAGAAGGTATCTTCAATTTTTGTAAGAAATCAACATTTTCTTTTATTAATTTCCTGTCTTAAAACTCTAAACCAACAAAAAAATTTAAATGTAGGTGCCCAATCGTTCATTTCACCAAAAATTCTATGGGCTGAAGGGCATTATTTATATTTCCTGGCCACCCCAGTGGCCATTAAATGTAGATAACCTTCATCGGCCGTATGAATTGTAAAGCTACCTTAAACACTGGGCTCAGCCATTAAGTTCTCCGGGTTCGACCAACAAACCAGCAAACATGGCCGAAGTCTCTTCTTGGCAGGTATAAAACAACTCATTTCTCTGCCATTTTTTTTAATCCTCTTTTCTTTAATAACTCTTTTCTGTACAGCCTTCATGGGAAGTCGAGCTTGACGCCCTTCTCTCCAGCACCTCGGGGACGGCTGGGCCTTCGCAACCCCGGTCGAGTCTAGCGCCCTTACCAAGCTGCAGGAACTTCTATCTCGCTCGACCTCATAAATCTTCCAACGTAAAGGCCTCGACTCTATTAGAGAGTGCTTGAACAACCTTGCAGCCGACGGCCTACTGAGCAACGAAAGTGTTCATCTGTCAACTGTTCTAGAAAGAACTCGACAATATTTCACTGTTTACAAGAAAGCTCTTCAAGCAGATGACGACCTCAAGTTTGCAACAGTTCCTCACGAAGCTATCCGACCAAAGCTCGAGGCAATAAAGGCAAAGAAGTAAAGATTGGCCGACCTTGACCGTCAGATCACCGATCTTCAAAGTCAGAGGTCGGCCGTTACTTCTGAGCTTGAAAAGGATTTTGAGTCGAACAAACCTCGACTAGTAGAATACGATGCTGGTACGAAACGGATACTGTAACTAAAGGCTGACAAAAGAACACGACAGGCTGAGGTCACGATGGGCAAAATGAAGTAGCTAGAGCTGAAAACCGCTCTTAAAACTTTTCTTCCGTCGACTCCTTAGGATTTTTGTGCCCTTAGTTGTAGGACGGTTGATTTCTTTTTGTAATTTTGTATGTACGTCCTTTGAAGATTAATGAAATAAACCCTTTATTCTTGCATCTCCCAAGTGACCGGATAATATTTCTTTAAGAATTTCCCATTGATTGGTAAATTATGAATCAAACCAGTTCAATCCTTGAGGTGGTATGCCCCATTGCCAAGAACTTTGTGAACGATGAATGGTCCTTCCCAATTCGGTGACCATTTCTCGAATCTGGGGTCTTTAATCCCTCCTGGTAACACGGTTTGCCATACTAATTCACCTTCGCCGAACGTCTTTTGCCTGACTCGTTGCTTATAAGCTCGTTCGACAATCTTTTTATGCGCCACTAGCAAATTATAGGCATCAAGCCGAGCTTCCTCCAAATCCTCCAACTCTTGCCTCATGGCCTAATTATACTCGGCGCTAAACAAATTGCTTTGTTCAATAACTCGTAATGAGTTTATGCATAGCTCGACCGGTAGCATCGCGTCGTCTCTGTAAGTTAATGCATATGAGGTCATCCTTGTTGCTGATCGGAGTGAATTTTGATATGCCCATAACGCCTCGTTTAATTTCAAATGCCACATAACAGGCTTTTCTTTTATCATTTTCTTAAGGAAACCGATTAAAACTTTATTACTTGCTTTGGCCCATCCGTTTTCCTGTGGGTAATATGGTGTAGAATGATCGAGCTGAATTTTCAAACTTGTTGTGTATTCTTTAAACCTATCGGTCGTCATGTCGTTGTTCGTTATAATTGTTTCTAGTACGCTGAATCTTGACATGATGTTTTCTTCTACAAAATTACATACTTCTTTGGATGTTAACTCGGGGTATGATTTTGCTTCAACCCACTTGGTGAAGTAGTCAGTCGCCAAAAGTATCCATACATGCTTTACTGGTCTGGAAGGAGGCGTAATTTTGCCGATTACATCCATGACCGAGTGAAGTAATTCGGCCGGGACCCTATGTATGGGCCCATGGATTTGACATTGTACACAACCTCACGCATATTCAATGCAATCTTTTAACATACTCGGCCAAAAAAAACCGTGCCGACGGAGCAACCAACGTGTTTTGCATCCGAATTGATGAGCCCCACATATTCCTTGATGTACCTCTGTAATAGCTTAGGCGGCCTCTTCCGAGCTGAGGTACAATAACAACAGATCATCTTCACCTTTTGGTATAGTTCATTCTAGTACATTACGTAATTTATGGCATGTACCCTTGTCTTGCGGTCATGTTGCCATTGGGATTATCAAGATACTGCATAATTAGCCTTCTTCAATCGTCTGGTAATATCTCGACCGCGCAAATATCTATAGGATCATCTCGTTCCAACAACAAAGGTAGGGACATAACTCGTGTACGGATCACATGGTCGTATTAGAGAACTTGTTGATTACCAAGGCCGAGTATGGACATCGCACCACTGGTATGACCCGACCCAGATTGCCCCCCGTGAGTTATGCACCGGAGGCTATTTGAGCCAATTCCTCTGTGTCAATGTTTTGAACTCGTGAAATGTGCTTGAATGTAATGTCTGCAAATGATCCGGCTAAATAGTTGGCAACCATATGATAGGGCACCAGAGTACAACTTATGCAACGAAAAGTCTCATTGAGTTGGTTAATCACAAGTTCTGAATCGCCAAGGACAAGCACTCGAGCTACCCTCAATTCGTGAAGGATGTTAAGACTGATGACAAGGGCTTCATATTCGGCCTGATTATTTTTACAGTCAAAATCCAACTTGAGAGAAAAATACCATCAATAGTGATCAGGGGATTGGATGACGATGCCAACATCGACCAAGGTCGAGGTACTAGAGCCGTCAAAATACATCGTCCAATAATTGTCACGTGTTTCCATCATGCCAATTTCAACGTCGTTGCCCCCAAAACTGTATGAGGAGGGATGTTGAGCTAAGAAATAGGTCAGCGCCTGTCATTTGACAGCTTTTTAGGGCACGTATTGCAAACTAAATTCGGACAGCACCATTGTCCATTTCCCAATTTGGCTTTTTACTATCGGCCGAGTGAGCATATAATGAATAACATTTATTTGGGTGATGACCTGAGTAACAGAGGGGAGCATGTAACGCCTAAGCTTAGATGCAGCGAAGAACAAAGCCAAACAGAGTTTCTCGATAGTTGAATAATTTATCTCAGCTGACTTAAGATTCCGGCTAAGATAAAAAATGGCTTGCTCCCGCCTAGTGTCATTATCTTGTGCAAAAAGACAACCGATTGATTCCTTGACCGCCGAGATATACAACTTAAGAGGTTTACCACACCGAGGTAGCACGAGGACAGGTAGGGTAGTGATGGAGACCTTGATTTTCACAAAAGCATCCTGGTGCTCTTCGCGCCATTCAAATTTGTCAGAATCCTTAAGTTTCAAGAGAGTGGAGAATGCCTTCATTTTCCCCGCCGAATTAGAAATGAAACGGCGGAGGAAATTGATTTTGCCTAGTAAGGATTGTAATTGCTTCTTGGTTGTCAGGGGTGGAGCATCAATGATTGCTCGAGCTTTATTCTCATCCACCTCGATGCCATGATGATGTACAAGGAAAGCCAAGAAGTTACCGGCCGATACACCAAATGCGCATTTAGCAGGGTTCATTTTGAGGATATGTTGGCGCATACGAAGGAAAGCTTACCGAAGATTATCTAAATGTGTTCAGCAGCACTTTGATTTGACCACCACATCATTGATATATAACTCTACGACTATGCCAATCAAGTCGTGAAAAATAGTATTCATAGCGCATTAGTATGTGGCACCGGCATTTTTAAGGTCGAACGGCATGACGACCCATTCGTAGGTCCCGAGTGCCCCGGGGCAACAAAAAGCAATTTTGTGGACATCGACCTCGGTAATGAAAATATGGTTGTAACCAGCATAGCCATCCATGAAAGATAACATATCGTGGTTTGCTGCAGCGTTGATTAACAAGTCTGAAATCGGCATCGTATATTCGTCTTTAGAGGTTGCCAAGTTCAAATTACTAAAATCAATGCAAATACATAAAGCACCACTTTTCTTTAAAACTGGGACAATATTCGCCAACCATTCGACATATCAAGCTGTCCGAATAAAACCGGCTTTTAAAAGTTGAACGAGTTCATCTTTTATACCGAGTTGAACTTTGGTCGAAAATCATCGAGAGAGTTGGGGAAAAGGTTTACAACCAACGTTGATTCTTAATTTGTGCTCGACAAGTGTTCAATCCAAGCCAGGCATCTCATGGTAACTCCATGCGAAACAGTCTTTAAATTCTTCAAGCAATTTATAAAGCTCAACTTTCATAGGTTGGGGCAACAAAAAACTAATAAATAAAGGCCGAGGGTCATCGGTTGTTCTAACATTTATTTCGTCTAATGGATCTTTGACTTGGGGCCGACTGTCTTCGAGCTCGGTTGGGGCAGCTTGGACTTTATCAAGTGACAGGACTGGACTGTTGTCTCATTCGGCGAGGAACTCTACTAAGTTCAAGCCAGAATTTGGTTGCTTGGAAATAGTATACCAATGGGCCAGCAGGCGTTCCATGATAGATGAAACTGTGGCCTGGTGTTTATCTTGTTTGGTATCAAGCATCAAGATCATCAATTAAGTTAGCCAACCCGAGTCTCGTCAAATCCTGTTGAACAGTCTCGGCACCAACCTCGATGGCTTTCTAAACTAAGATCCGAGTCGACCGTCCTTCTTCGTTGAAACCTTGTAGGGTGATGTAGCCGACATGATCATCGTAATAGTGAGCTTGGAATCATATTAGCTTCGAACGACTTATTATGACCGATTTGCCGTCCCAGAAGATGAGGACTTGATTTAATGACGAAGAGATACAGCTAGTTTGGTGGATCCAGTCACGACCAAGCAATGCATTATACTCGGTCCTTGAATTGACTATAAAAAATGCGATCATTGAAGCAAATATTTGTGAAAACTAGTTCATTTGAGCAACATCTATGCAAACTATTAACAATTAAAAGGTGGAATCATGCTTGTATGCACTCAAAAACAAAACTTAACCCATGAAATTCAAAGCCTATAAGTTGTGGTGAACCAAGACTCAACTCAAAACAAAGTGAGTTGAGAAACTTTATACCTTTGAAGCACCTCTTTGCTTAGCAAAGGTTAATCACCCATGTGAAGTCCTTCTTTCCTTTGTCACCTTGCTCATTGGCTCCATGGATGTGGATGGAAGAACTTTGCTTCTTGGCTCCATGTCTTCTTGGATATGGATGGAAGAATTGGTTTCTCCAAAAGTTCCCAAAATAGAGAACCTCTAAGTCTCCACATCAAGGAGAGCATTGATGAAGAGATGAGTGACCTAGGAAGAGATAGATGCTAGTAATCTCTCCCTAGGGTGGCTGGCCTTTATTAGAGAAGAGAGAGCTTTTGTGTTCTCTTCTCTTCCCTTAGAAAACCCCTAAGGATGAAAGTTGCCTTTATACCACCTCACAATGGAGTGGCAAACTTGC
This sequence comes from Heteromeles arbutifolia, assembly GCA_024362995.1. Lineage (NCBI taxonomy): Eukaryota > Viridiplantae > Streptophyta > Magnoliopsida > Rosales > Rosaceae > Heteromeles > Heteromeles arbutifolia. Next base: position 38,581,852 of record JANCRC010000002.1, read on the forward strand.
AATTAAGCCAAGTTCACTACCCCTCACTCTTATGGCCTGCCATATGGGTTCTTTGGGCTTTGAGGCCCTTTGTGTTTCAAGTTGTCATAGAACTTGAGTTATTGGACTTGACATTCAAATCCCATTGGGCCTTGCGGCCCAAAGGTCTATAACGAACTTATTCGTTTGATTAATTAACATATTAATTAATCCTAGCCATAAATAATTAAACCATTTAATTATCCTTACTCATCTCCGTTGTTTCTTTAATCTCTATCATACTCGGTGTACGATCCATTACGTTCCTTATAGCGAGGCAGTGGGCGATTAAAACTCTTCAAATTGATTATGAATTGAAACTTACTTTCAATTCTCCCTTTAGTGATTATACACCTTTAGGGCTTCCACAAACCATGAGTAACACCTAGCAGTATGTCATGGCTACCCAAGCTAATCAAAAGAGGTGGAGAACCTATTCAGTTTAGGATTACAATGCAATACGGTCTTTCTCTAATACAATACACTTGACCACATTGTTTGGTTTGATAGTTTATTCATGTCTACTATCCAATGTGATTCTCTTACTTATATGATTACCTTGAATGTGATTTAGAACGACTTCCTAAATCTCATTCACACTTTGGCCAGAGATTCTTAATCATATCATAGAGTATTCTCCCTCAAATGGTTTGAAGGTTAGAGATCCCTTGTTGTGCATTCACTTGCCTCCATGGCCAATTGGCTTAACCCCAACTATGCCTTGGACACCCTCTGACAGAGTGACTTTGATATAGTCCAAGATCAAGGACCTAACCACAAGATAACTATGATGCATCAGGTCAAATGACTACTTTGCATTATCCCAACCATGAGTTCTCATGTGAAATGAGTATGAGAACTCCTTGTTGATCGTGTTCAGTGGACTTATTCTCCATTGAGCACTTACATGATTGTCTTGATGTCAGTCACACCAATGACTCGAGACCAGTCACTCTCCCTAAGAGAAGACATAGCACGTACTGATCTTAACGGACTATCAATGCCCAATTGGCAATCCTATGATCAAAAACATTTAGGATATGTATACGAAAGAGAATGGTCTCATAAATCTAACTTCTTTAGATCACATTCTCCCAATTACATATTCCTTGGACTTATCGTTTAAGCATATAACATTTATATGAGACAGCTTCAAACAATAATATTTGCCCTTTATATTAAACTAGATTAGTTTAACATGTGAAATGTCCGTAATGTATCATCATATGATTGGATTTAGGGCACATTTCCAATAGTCATGTGATTTTGACCTGCGATATTCACCTCTAAATGAAGCACTCCCTTAGTCTGAGATTTGTCACCGACAAAGCTGCTTATGGTTACCCCTGATGAAAATAGTTCATCGTTGGAGCAACGTAGTGTTTTCATGATAGAAACAGACATGATGTTGACCGTTGCTCCACAGTCGACAAAATTTTTAGAAATCGGGTATCCTTGGGTCGTGACATACAATGGCTTCAAGTGATGAAGATCAACAGATGAAGAACAAGGAAACAGTTCGACGAGAACTGTTTTAAGTTTATCATCTTTGCTTATTTGCTCAACTTCTTCGGTGACCACAAAATTGACTTGCGTGGCCTCCTCGGCCATCACGTCACCGTCCAGAAAATTTGGTTGGGATGTGGTTGGTAGAATTCTGCGAGTAAGACATGGACCATGCTGATTTCCAGGTTATGGAGGACCGAAAGGCCTATCGGGTCGTGATCATCATCCTCTGGATTTCGGGTGAGATGTCTTGCTCATGAGCATCACTCATTTGGCCATCTTCGGCTGTAGCAACAACCCGTTCATGTGGCATGTATGTCGAAGCTATTTTGTTTTAAATTTTGTCCATTGTCTTGCTCGTCATTGGGATTTAGTCTTGCACTTATGAAGCCTTGCGAGTCCGCTCCTGATATGCTATACGAGCGTCTCTTGTGTCCAGGTAAGCATCTAAACACGCCACCCACTATTTTTCATCGATCGTAAGGTCGAAAAGTGAAACAACTGAGAAAACTTCAAAATGGTATCGCAGATATTAGAGGTCCTAGAAAGAGAAAGGAAGCTCGGCAGTATCAATATCAGTGTAAGGTTCTACCTCAAAGCCGAGAACTCGAGCTTCGCGTATATGTTGGAACCTAGCCTTCATTCCCGGATTCGTGGTCTTTTGGATGATCTATTCGGCATCGGGGCAGGTTAACACCAGATCAAGAGACTCTTGGCATGCTTTTGGCAAGCCATACAAGTTATTAGCCGAATGCTTCTTGTGAAACTCCTGCATGTATTCCAAAGCTTCACCGAGAAACGGCGGGTGGAGATTTCGTCGAACTTTAATTAATGGCTCTTATAGGGGTAGTGGAGGAAGTTTATTTTCAGCTTCATTCTGGAAGTGCTCGTGGTGAGCTTTCATCTTTCCAGGCCAAATAAAGAGTTTGATTCACTTCCCAGATTCTTCAATTGTGGTTTCAAAATGGTGATCGATCACCTTATTTCCTTGAAGCAGCTCGGCCAATAATTGCCGGAAGTTGTCGGTCATCTTCGTTACCCACTGTTTCTTTCGGCTGCCATTTAGTAGCCAGGGTAGCCTGGGCTGCTCATCGGCGAGCCATATAGTCTATTCTTTGACGGCGACATTTTTACGACTTGGAAAACGTGGTATATGCACCGGTAGGGGAGTTGTAGCTATGCCAACATTGGTCACGTGGCTTAAAGGTTCACCGATTTACGGGTGAACTTGAGCTGCTAGAGTTGCACGCATAATAGTCTTCATTGTAAAATTACGCGTTGAAATCAAGTAGTCGTATGGCCGAAGATGGCTTATTATCCTGTGTTTGAGGGTTGAGCCTATCAAAAACTTTATGGCGTTTGCCTGTACCGATGACTTTTTTAGATGTTGCCATAGCTGCAGGCGTCAGTTACGGTGCTTCAGCTCGAAGTGGTTGTTCCTTCGACTCAGCTAAGATGACGTTTGATTTGCACCGACTACATAAAACTATCGGCCCGTCTGTTTCCTCTATGCTGGAGTCCGACATTGACTCGACATAAGCTAGGTTTGAAAAGTATTTGGGTGGCTCGTTCGAAGATAGATTAATTTTCAATTGTGGCTAAAAGTTCCACTTAAGAACGAAATGTGTTAGGATGAACTCAGCTTTTCCTTTTCCCTTGTCCTTGGGTAGATGAGAATCAACCATGCTTACTGTCGCCAAAGGGAAAAGATCGGCGTCAACAGTCATTGGGGGTTTCTTGGGAAACTTGAGTTTGCCATTGTTGATCTAGTTTTGGATGGCGTCGTGAAATACGACGCAATTATTTGTCATATTCTTGTTTGAATTGTGCTATTTGCAATACTTCTTTCCTTTCAAATCTTCGGCCTTGGGAATATTATGCCCTGGCCGAAATTTGACAATCTTTGTGAGTAACAATTGGTCGAAGATGGCGTCAGCCTTAATGATGTCGAAAGTGTAGACCTTTGACATTTTGACGGCAGCTTCCACAGAGGCCGAGTGGGTTTTGACATCTTTGGAATTAGCATGAGCCAACACTTTGCATACGTATGGTTTGTCAATTACTATCTCGACCGCATCTATATTGGCATATTGGGACTCTTCACCTTTGGCCAATGCATAACTTACCGTCGGGTTCTTGTAGATCGTCCTTCGGGTTAGGTATTTTGAGATTTTCTCTTCTCGGAGCAAATAATCATATTGCTCAACATGTTGAACCAATTCATACATATCTCGAAAGTTTGCCCCCAAGAATTTCTTCTTGTATTCCACGTCCAGGCCATTCAGGGTAAGCTTAACAAACTCGACTTCAGGGAGGGGTACTCGGCACCAGTTTCTGGCCGATTTAAACCTCGTAAGATATTCCATTGGTGACTCATCGGATGATTGAGTCATCCTGGCCAAAGAAGAAACTGACATTTCCATCCTTGGCCGATAGAATTACTCATGGAATTTTCGACCAATTCCTCCCAGCTTTGGATGGAGTTGGGTAAGAGGTTAATGTACCATACGATTGCTGAGCCGGTTAACGAGAAATTAAACAGTCGTAGTTTATGAAAATCATTGTTAACATCTCCACATTGAGCAGTGAATCGAGCCACGTGTTCTAACGAGGACAAGGACGACTCTTTAGTGAGGCTAAAGTCTGGAATCTTGAATCCCTTAGGATATTCGAATCTTTCCACGAAGGCTAGATATGGGTGAATGAATTTTGGGAACTTCAGCCCTTTTTTTAAGGTCGAATCAATCATTTTCTGGACCTCGACCATGTCAACAGGTGCCGCTTCTACTCCTTGGTCAGTTATGTCTGATCTGATGCTTGATCCACCACTTTTCTCTAAGTCAATCATTTTGAGCCGAGCAGATCCTGTCTCGGCCTGTATTGCTGGCAAGGAATTATTCTTTAGAAGATGCTGCCTGGGTCAATCGACGGGTCCAATGTCGTGGATTTTACTAACCAAAACTTCGAGCAATCTGTTGTGCATAGCGCTATTATCGCGCATCTCTTCAAGTATGTTTTTTACCTCTCAGCTGAACATTTGCTCAAACTATTGGGATTGCTCTTCAAATCGTCGCTGAAGAAAAGATCTAGATGATAGATCGGAGGCCTCATCACCGTCCTCGTCACAATCCTCCACTAGTCCTTCAACAAAAATGCCTTTTGTCATTTTGGTGGGGATTTCTACATCACGAGTCTGACCGCCAACATTAATTTCTTTTTCTTGGAATGTTGAACTTATGGCTTCATGTGTCACAGCAGCATGAGAATTTTGTGCCTGTGATAAGCCATCGTGTCATGGGCTTTGGATTGTAGGTGGAAGATTAGTCGTTGACTTACCCATGATTGTTTTCTTTTTTACTGACCGTGTTTCAATGGTTCGTAGTTTTAGCACTGTCCCACTGGACATGCCAAAATGTTGAACCTAAAAACTACCAAGCATATGTGGCGCGCAGGCCGAGTAATTAATAAGCTAACTACGTTCTTCGATTATGTACGGGGCATGCCAACTTGTCAGCCAAGTTCGGCCGGGAGTAAAATGTGTTGATGTGGCAGTGGGCGTTGCTGACTTCTTGGTCTTGCGACTACGGCTGAGGAAGGAACACGTCTTAGCCTAAAGCCTGAAGACAAGGCTGCTAGTTTCTTCGAAGTTCATAATCGTCGGCACCGGGTTCAATCTCGGTAATTATATTCGTGAAACTATAAGTACACTGAACTGGTACCAGACTGTACAGACACAAATACTCGAAAGAGATAAATGTCTTGATTGTAAATGTGGTTCAGTCGTCGGAATGCCGAATTCTGAAATGTACTTACGAATATCCAGTCATAAAATAACACTCGGCTTTCAATGTGCCGAGCCTAGTAACCTGTAACACCTCACTTTGCCGGGAAGGCTAATGAGATGACCTCTACCAACAAGGACTCAAAAATCCTTGTCGACCGAGACTTGGATAATAACCAGTTGGTCTCGAAGCAATGTTGTTTATCCAAATTGAAGGTGCTCATTGGTCAGCTAATTCTACGACTCCAGTGTTGTTTATCCAAACTGAAGATGTCGCCGGTTGCCTTCACAGTGCAGTTTATCCAAACTGAAGATGTGTTGGCGATAAGAAATGGGAGAGGAAAAAATCTCAAGATTGTTGAGAAGCTTTGTGCAGGGAAATTTGTGTGTTGATTTGAAGGGGCATTGAATTATGCACTCCCTTCTCTCTTTATAGCAGCGAACCCCCTTCATGGTCCAACTAGAAATGTACTCAGATTAGAACTCCTCAACCCAATCTGATCAGGTTTCGGTGAATCCTAACCCCTGTAGAACTTTAAACCAATCTCCTTAACGAACCAATTTCATCCCCTAAGTCTAAGCATCTTCAGCTTTAAGACTCCTCGTTGCACTAGGGTTCGACTACCTCACCTTTATCTAAACCAATCCTTCTAGCAACAGGATTCGGCTGACTTTGACTGGACAACCCATGACAAGATTCTAGATGAATGTTACTGGGCCGAGAACAACTCTAAGCTCGGCCCAAAATAATATTTTGGGCCCAAACAATATCATATAAATAAGTGTCAACTATGTGGTATAAAAGTATTAGTTGAGTAATACATCATCTCTTTATTAATTAAAATACTAAATAACATAACTTAAATGGACAACAACTAAAAATAATAAGCAAAATACAATAAGTAAAATACATATTAACATAAGATAATAACTAATACTTAAACCCTTGAAAATGGATAAGCATATTTAACACCAGGAGGTCAATATGTCAAGTGTGAGGAAGGATGTAGTTGAAGCTGGTGGAAGTTCTGGGAATTTAGTTACTGCGTTGTTGGCTACAGAAGGGGATTCTACTACTATGTACAAGGCCAAAAGTTGGACAGTTGAGTCCAAGAATGAGTCCAAGGAAGAGGCTCTGTGAGGAGATTGCTGAAGAGGCGGGTCCTAGTGAGTACTTGGAAGAATTAGACTGATGAAGTGCGTGGTGTGGAACCGTCGGGGGCTGGGTAAGCCTTATTTTATAACTTAAATTTAATTTGCAGTAGCGGGGAGCTGGACTTTTTCGGTTTAATGGAAACTAAAGTGCCTTGGATAAGTCCGGCAAGGTTTTATGAAAAGCATTTTGATCATGCTTTTTGTTGTGACCCAGTTGGTAGGGCTAGGGAAACATGTTTAATAGACCCAAATAATTAATTCAATACAATTAACAATTAGTTATATCTTCTCACCATCCACGTAACGTCGTTAGTACTATAATAGGTATGGGACCTCATAGGTTCTTATTATAGCTAGCAATAAAATTAATTAATAAATTAATTTAATACTATAAGCCATAAGTGGCACCTATTAGCATTCATGATTACGCGAATAAGATAGAGCGTTAACTAATCATGATACTTTTTTGAACCTTGATTGTAGTTACAGCGCAATTCGATTTTTCTATCATCCATATCCCGATCAAGATTTATGTGATATGGAATAATGTCAAAACATATGTAAATATCTCTTATCATCATGATACATCTCATGTTGAAGCAGTTCTTATAAACACAGCTTGATCAACAAGTAATTCGACCGAAGAATTCTGAGATGGATCTTCAAGTGACATCAAGGGACATCTCTTTCCATTGAACAATTACTAGAAGGTGATAGATCCCTTATTGCGGATTCATATATCTCCATAATCATACATATGAACCCGAGCAACACACTATCAAGCCCTGCGCGATAATGAGGGCGTTGAGGTGAAGTCAAAGTTCATATCTATAAGCACAAGATATCCGATCTAAGAACTATTTGCATACTATAGCCTGAAACTTTGTAGCTATTAACATGTGGTAACCATCCATACCGTTTAAACTTCTTGGGTGGTCACGGTTCACTGAACTATGAACTTTGTTTAAGGACGAAGTGACTATAGAATACAAGTCTCTCTGCCCTAACCTTGTTTAGGACATTGTTTCCATACCTTAAACCATATGAACTCATTCATAGTATATTATCCCTATAATGTAAAAGCCTAATGATGAGTGCATATTTTCATATATATTTTATCCCAAAAGTTACATTTTCTTGTTAAATTTTGGATTTAAATGAAAGGAATTACATGGTTTTGTGTTTATATAATTAAATTAATGAGTTGGAGAAAAATCATGTTATAATTCCTTGGTTTTAATTTAATCAGGTGATTTCTTATAATTTAAATATTTATGCCTATAGCCTTTGGTTGAAGTATAGACTATTTGACTATGGAAGTTACATGTGGCTTAAATCATTTTCATTTAACTTGCGTGCGGGTAACTTATTGGAAGTCACCAGCACATGACAATTTGTAGAATCACAAGCTTATGTGATTGAACCGACAAGGAAGAAAAAGCTACGTAATTCTCTCCCATTTTCCATGGTCAGCCGGTCACACAAATCAAGAGAAAGAGAAGTGTTAGCAGAGTTAAATTGGAAATAAAGATGAGGATTAAGTGGAGGATTAATTGACATAAAGGCTATGGCAGGTGAAATACTAAGAGGCTGGCAAGGAGTTAAAATTGTATTTCCATTTCCTCTCTTTTATGACAATAAAGTGGCTATTAAGTTTGGTGAGTTATGGGAGAGGTAGAGAATGCCCACCGGCAAGGTGGGATGGGGAGGATAGAAAAAAATAGAACAAAAATAAAAAGGGGAAACAAAGGGGGAGCTGATGAAAAAGCAATAGAGAAGGAATGAGGAGATTTTGGCATTCTCTTATTTCGGTTTTATCTTCTCAAATTTATGTCTATCTTTTGGTTTAATTTGAGAATTATGTGTAACTAAATTTTTAGTAGTTAGGGGCTGTTTTGAAGCCCCGAATATGATTGCAAGTTTGTTATGACATTTCGTTTGAATTACTTTTTTGAATGGATGAAAATTGTTTCACTACTTATGTCAGTGATAAAGTCTTTATGTGTTTTCTACGGATGCATACTTAGTAAGCACATCTAGGATTCTAATGCTATGAATATGTGTGTGCCTGCCCTTGTCAAATGAGGACCTACATATGTTCTAGAGTAGTACTTGTTAATTGCGATTAACATGTGAACCAATTTCTAGGATAAGTAAGACAACGCTAGTACTTACGATGCCTTGTGATAACTCAAACTCTTTTCGTTCTTAATGATTTCTACTTGTTAAATCTATGAACACGCTATTCTAGATTGCATGCTAGAGACTAAGTTAAGTTGAAAACGTCATTCTCTTAACATACTACATAAGAAAGAGTAATAGGTTGAGTTATAACATTGAGCCAACTTAAGCATCTTCATCTGGAAATAAAAGGAATTTGAATGAAACATAACATGTTTGCATGATTATTTGGTGGTGGATAGCAATTCCCCTAACTTGTTTTTCTTAATTTGTGAACTACTTAAAATCTGTTTCTGTCCTGTTTTTGTTCGATTTAATTTAAATAGCAAATCAACTCCAAAAATCCCAAAAATTTGTATGAGTGTAGCTCTGTGTATCCAGTATCTTCATATAAAATTTCGTAGACTTTAGATGTCACATCCCTGCCCGGGCTCGACCACTTCCCGGGCACGTCTCCACCGTAACACGATATTGTCTGCTTTGGGCCCCAACCACGCCCTCACAGTTTTGTTTCTGGGAACCCACACGAGAACTTCCCGGTGGGTCACCCATCATGGGATTGCTCTCACACGCTACTCGCTTAACTTCGGAGTTCCGATGGAACCCAAAGCCAATGAGCTCCCAAAAGGCCTTGGGCTACGTAGAGATGGGAATATACATATAAGACTCACATGATCCACTCCCCTGGGCGATGTTGGATCTCACAATCCACCCCCCTTAGGGGCCCGACGTCCTCGTCGGCACACACGCGGCCAAGGTTAGGCTCTGATACCAAATTGTCACATCCTAGCCCGAGCCCCCACCACATCCCGAGCACGACTCCACCGTAGCACGATATTGTCCGCTTTGGGCCCCGACCACGCCTTCACGGTTTTGTTTCTGGGAACTCACACGAGAACTTCCCAGTGGGTCACCCATCATGGGAGTGCTCTCGCGCGCTACTCGCTTAACTTCGGAGTTCCGATGAAACCCGAAGCCATTGAGCTCCCAAAAGGCCTCGGGCTAATTGGAGGTGTATAAGGCTCACAGGATCCACTCCCCTGGGCGATGTGGGATCTCACATTAGATAAGTGTAAGTCGGTCTAATAATTATTTTTCTGTGGTTGGTCAGTAGGGACAGCAACCCAGTTTTTGTGACATTTTAAGTAGTTAGATAAAACAATCTTATGCAGGAAAGACCCTTATTTTCATATGCTATAATTGACAAATCTTAGTGTTAATAAAGAAAATCAATAGGACATTTGTGTGCTACTTTGTGGTGTGCTTTTAATCCTATCACCTAAACTCAAGAATGAATTAATATTGCCCTATTATTAATGATTTAAAATGAAATTGTTACATAATATTCAATATTACAAAATTAACTTTTAGGACACAACTCTCAACAAGAACTCCACCAAAAAAATGTCATTACAAGACAAATTTCTTCAAATTAACATCAAACGTTTCAGAAGATGACAACATAAGTTCCTGCATACATCCACATTAAGTAAATTTAGCAACTTACAATTTCTTAGTTTGACACTAGTAAGATGTATGCATTTTTTTTTTTTTTAACCAAAGTAAGATGTATGCATTTGAGCATCCAATCCAATTGACATTGTGTGGAGAGGACCACCATCTTTTAAGAACTTATGCTAAAGTTTCATCCTTCCGCATAGAATACTCTCGACAAAACAAAACTAGTGTTATTACAATGTGCACTCGTGATTCGGAGCCTGGCTGTAACTGTTTGGTATATCAACTTTGATAAGAACTGAATGAGCTTTGTAGTCAACATGCATGTCACATATGGTACATATAAATATATATATATATATATATATATATATGTAAGAAAAAAAAAAGTGAAGATCGAACCCATTTGATTTAGGGAACTTTAACGAAAAGTTCTTAGTACTGTTCACTTTAACGAAAAACCATATTTTTACACTAAAAATTCAATCCTGGTACTATTCATTTTACCCTTTATTTTGTCCTTATCGTTAAAACTCAAAGTTTTCAAGCCCTTTTCGTTAGTTTTTCTTTTGATTTAACATGTTGCATGAAGTGAAAGCAAACCTGTATGGTTTTGTGTCGAAGTAAAGTCCTCAAGAATCTTGAGTCAGTCCATCTTTCGCTGTTAATCTTTTTAATGTAATTTACCATCTCGTCGAGCAAAACTCCATATGTTATGTCGGTCTTGTTCCTAACAGTTTCAGTGAGAATGTATGTCATTGCACCATTCATTGATTTTCCAGCAAAAGCCTGCATTTGTGATTAATACTATATTGGCTCACATGAAAATGAAGTTCAAAAAAAAAAGGAAAAAGTTCAGAAGTATGATAAAAAGGGGGTTCGACGGAAATTTAATTTTGGTCACCCGTTGAACGGTTTAGAGAATGTTCAAGGCCAGCAAGGCTTTATGACAAGGAACGTTGAACGGTCAAACATCAACACGTGCAAAAATGAGTGTAGTGGAGATGAGAATGCTTTGTTAGATGTGTAAGCACACGAGAAATGACAAGATTAGGAACAAGGATATCTGAGGTAAAGTAGGTGGGGACCACAACTGAAGATAAGATGAAAGAAAATTGGTGAAGGTGGTTTGGATATGTTAAATGCAGACCTACATATGATCCGGTTAGAAAATGTGATTACGAGACAGAAGCTCAGGGGAAAAAGGTTAAGAGGAAGACTTAGGAAGACTTGGACATGAACTTTAAGAAAAGACGTGGAGTACTTAGACCTAATGAAGATTGGATCAAAACTGAGCACAATGGCGTTCTAAGAGTCAAATAATTGATCCCACTTAGTGGGATAAAACTTTTTTTGTTCTTATTGTATTATTGAACGGTTTAGAAAGGCCTTACTAAAGAAAACGTATGCCTTCCAATCCCATCATTTTGTGGAGATAAGAAGGGATAGGTTTTCTTTCCCTCCTTACCAACTAACATCTAGCTTCAACATGGAAACATTCAGAAGTTGGCTTTTCATCATATTTTCCTTAAACACAATAATAGAGGGATCACTTACAGTAGTATCAGCTGCCATTTTATCATCTTCGCAAGCACTAAGAGAAATCGCTAACCCACCCTTTGTACTTTTTCTAGCACGAGATGGAGGACTATTATCCTTCCAAGCATTCCTGCAAATTAACACGTAAAAAGAAAACGTATTTTCACAGTCCATTATAAAGGAGAATTTTTATAGAGTAGTGGTGAGATTACATTGCATGCTGCTATGGCATGGACAGTATTAACTCTTAAACTATGGATTTGATGCCCATGATATCTAAATTGTGAAACTTTAATCACATTTATAATACGTGGTATTATATTCTCATAATATATAAATTTGATGTCACAGATTGAACGTATGTCATCATACAAATTTGAAGTTAAAGACTACGTAAATATACTCACAGTTTACGGTCATACACGTGCTCCAGATCAAGAATCGTTCCACTGTGACAAGCATCAACGATAGCGTGAAGTGTGACACCCTCCTCGAGTGGCCAAACAATGGTTTCATTAATATCATTGTCAAGGATCATTCCCTCTTTCATAAAATCAACAGGGCAAATGGTCTCGTCGAACCCATCAAGCTCATCGTCTTTGAAATCAGGCTGTCGTAAGCCATGCCCCGAGAAGTAAAACACCAACGAGTCTCCCCGCTGGCATCCCTCCACAAGCCATTTCAAGGAATTTTCTATATTTTTCTTTGTAGGAATCCGCTCTAGGTCTAGCGGATCATCTTCTGCATTCATTGGTAAATTGAAAACGTAAACATATTATCTTATAAAGCACAAATAATGTCAGAGCCCACTCTCCAGCAAGATAATATCCGATTTGGGCAAGGCCTAAACGGTTTTGTTCGTGGGTCTCCATACCCAAAAAACATCTTGCTACGAGAGATCAGATTTGCGCATATAAACTACATTACATTTCCTCACCCAATCGTTGTGAAAGTTTGATGCCAACGCAGGGTCACCACAAATAACCACTTCCTTTATCTTTTCCCCTTTTTCTTTCTCGATTTATTTTTTATGATTGGCTTCTCTTTTAACCTTTATATATAATATTGGAGACCAATGTTTTCTAATTGAGAAATAATTATACATGTAATTTGCGATTGGTTATAGGATTACGATCGACAAATAAAGAAAAGCTAATTAATTAATAATTACCTGAAAGTATGCGTATGCAGTTGGCAGGAAAACCGAAGGTCTTAGTCAGCAAGTTTTCCATGTTTTTCACATCATTATAAGTGCCTTTGAGCTTGTATTTATGTTGCTTGTATGTCACCCCGCAAAGAAGTGCACGCTTGTTTGGTCGTGATCCACTGGGTACTGGCTCCTCCGAGCGGGAGGAGGGCAACGACGTCAGCGTCCCTGTCCCTGTCCCTGTATAAGATTGCTTGAAACTATTACGACTTGAACTACAAGTACTAGAAGAATTGTTTGATGATGATTCCTTGGTTTGAAAACACCTGCCAAGCCATCTCCACCAGCTATGACGCTCACGTTTGTGATCTCCATGACCATGAATACTAGTTTCTCGTTGTGTTTCTGCAGCAGCACTGCGAGTCGTGATTACATGACCGCAGACGCATCGGTGCTGTGTGCCATACAGCGTCATTTGAACCCATTGCTTGCAACTAGGGCAAGCGATTTTTTTGCTTGCCATAATTGTCCATGTATAATATATATCAAAGGCTACAAGGCCAGTTAAGTAATATCTATATATAGAAGCGTAGCCATATAGGGAAGCATAATACGTCGGGCTTTCATATCATCTGGGATTTTTAATAATTAATTGTCAAAACCAACAACGGTAGAGACGTTTTGGTCCGCTGAGTTGAGCATCTTGATTTTATCATATATATTCCTAGCCTTATTTAAAATGTGGGAGATCGACCGATCAAAGAAATTTTGGATACAATTTGATACCTAGAAAATTTGAGATGCAAGTGTTGAAGAGAAAAGCTCTAACCACCAGATCAATCCACTACTTCTCGCAAAAATTCATACATTTTAATTTAAAGGTACAGTGTACGTTAATTCATATGTCCAATCAAATAGTAGTGTATGCATGGACCATGCTTCTTTTTTTATTCCAAGTCATGTAATAAAAGTAAGAATTAGATGCCCTACGAAAGGCAAAAGTAACATGGCAAAGCCGACCCACTATCATGGGATTCGATTTACTTTAATTCATACTTTATATTTTAGGGGGAATGGCCGATAAAAACCAATCTCTGTATAGCACTCAACATATTCGCCCATGGTTTGCTTGTCTGTGGATCCGTGTTTTTCTTTTCATCGTCTAAAATAAGGTGTTGACATCACTCCCTTTTTAATTTAAATCAATTCAAATTTTACTTGGTAAAGTCAAGAAATTACATAGGGCATGCATGCCAAATGTAAGTTTCAAACAAAACTGAGGTCGAGTTATCCGCTAAACTAAACAAGCAAAATTGTGCTCGTCATTTTTCACTTTATGTACACCTTTTTTTTAGTTGTATAATTAAATAAAGAAAAAATTGTAGTAATGATCCCTCAATTTTAACCCAATTAGAGTGATGGTCCCTCAACTAAACAGGCAAGTTCTACAACCTATTAGGAATTTGGCTCGTCAATGTTAGTGTCCTATTTTGTTTAGGATTGTATTACGTGTAGAAAATATGTAGGCTTATATTATCATTGATACGTGAAAGATATTATATACACTTACATTCCTTGCAAAGCAAGGTAATATCCCTACAAGTCAGGGAAGCAATTACAAAAGAATTCCAATTACACATAAACTCTAACTATATTCCTTATTTGTCTAACACTCCCCCTCAAGTTAGAGAGTGGATGTCAAGAACTCCCAACTTGCGTAACAGATTTGAAAACTTTTCTTTCCCGAGAGGTTTGGTAAACAAGTCTGCCAACTGTTGTGCCGTACCCACATGCTTGGTCTGTATTGTGCCATCTACAATCTTATCTCGTATAAAATGACAATCCATTTCAATGTGACGAGTTCGTTCGTGAAAAACAGGATTGGCAACTATATGTAACGCTACTTGATTATCACAAAATAAAACAGAAGGATCAACCAAGGGAATGTTCAAATCCTTTAATAAAAACCGAAGCCCAACTATTTCGCAACAAGCACCCGCCATAGCCATATATTATGCCTCTGCTGAAGAGAGCGAAACAGTTATCTGCCGCTTCGTTCGCCATGAAATCAAAGAACTGCCCAAGAATACACAATATCCACTAGTCGAACGACGAGTGATAGGACAACCTGCCCAATCTGAATCACAAAATGCAGTCAACTTGGTTTGGCTGTCGAAACGAAATAATAAGCCTTGACATGGAGTAGCCTTCAAATAACGAACAATACGCAGAGCAGCATCCATATAAGGTATCCTTAGCTCATGCATAAAACGGCTCAGAATATGCACAAAATAGGTGATATCCGACC
The DNA here is from genome assembly GCA_024362995.1 of Heteromeles arbutifolia. Taxonomy (NCBI): domain Eukaryota; kingdom Viridiplantae; phylum Streptophyta; class Magnoliopsida; order Rosales; family Rosaceae; genus Heteromeles; species Heteromeles arbutifolia. The sequence goes on from JANCRC010000002.1 coordinate 38,596,945, forward strand.
GAGTTATAGTGAGATAGATTAACCGACGTACTAATCGTCGATACTTTTCAGGATCCTTGAGAAGTTCTCCTTTATCAGATAATTTTGTGTCATCCATAGGTGTTGACCCTAAAAACTACCAAGCCTACGTGGCGCGCAGGCCGAGCAACTAATAAGCTACCTACGTCCTTCGGTCGTGTGCAGGGCGTGCCAACTCGTCGGCCGAGCTCGACCGAGGAGTAAAATTTGTTGATGTTGCGTTGGTCGAGCTGCTGACTTCTGCGTCTTGCGATTGCGGCCGAGGAAGGAACTCGACTCGGCTCTTGGATTCTAAAGCCTGAAGACAAAGCTACTAATTATGAAGTTCACCAATCGTTGTCGTCAGATTCGGTCACGGTGATGGTATTTGTCAGAGTAAACTCACGCCGAATTGACACCAAAGTGTAAGGGCACAAATACTCAAAGCGGATGTACGTCTTGATGGTGAATGTGGTTCGGCCGTCAGAATGCCGAACTCTAAAGCCAACTTGTGAGTATCCGATCATGCAACTCGGCGTTCAATGTGCCGAGCCCTAGTAAACTGTAACACCTCACTTCGCCGAGAAGGCTAATGAGATGACCTCTGCCAATAAGGATTCGAAAATCCTTCTCGACCGAGACTTGGATAGGTAACCAGTCGACCTCTTTGCAGTGCTGTTTATCCAAACTGAAGGTGCTCCACGGTCAGCTGATCCTACGGCGATAGTGCTGTTTATCTAAACTGAAGATACCACCGGTTGCCTTCACAGTGCTGTTTATCCAAACTGAAGATGTGTTGGCGAAAAGGAAAATAAAAATCTCAAGGTTGTTGAGAGGTTTCGCGTAGAGCGAGGGTTTGCGCAGGGCAGATTTGTGTGTTGAGTTGGAGAGGGGTTGAATGGTGCGACTGCCTCTGTATTTATAGGAGCATCTCTGCAATCAAGTCCAAGTCACACTCGGATTAGGACTCCTTATCCTGATCCAAAATTACCTCGACTAATCCTTCTTCAATCAGGACTTTGAACCTAGCCTTTATCATGTCGCACGCACCTTCATACCTCATCCTCGCCGAGACCCCTTAATGCATCAGGATTCATGTTATCCGTAAGACTCTGCCTGCTTTGTCTCTATCCAAACAAACCTCTTCCTAACCAGCCCTGGCCGACCTCAGCCCATGGGCTAAATAACCCACAAGCTTCCAAATAGAGCTTTCCAGGCCGAGAACAATTCTAATTCGGCCCAAACTGATATTTTGGGCCTAAACATTGCCCCCTCGCTTCTGAGGTCTTCGGCCGAAATATCTGCCGGCCAAGCCCTGACCTCGAAGAAGCGAATCTTTTCATAATTTCAATCCTCGATTTCCACGGAGAATTTATGAAGCACGATCGCACGATCTCTTTTCTGCCAACCGTCTTACTACGTGGCATCTTCTGCCATAACTGCCCTCAATAATGACGCCTGAAGCGTGCAGTTCACTAAACCGTCAAATTTCTTACTGAAAGTAATCATTGTACCTCGATCCGCAGACTTAAATAGCCTGATGATCGTGCGGGCATCAAAATGTCATTTCCCATAAAACTCGCAGCCACACGTAAACGTGTATCGAGAAACTCGGCCTCTTTATCTGGATTCCCCGGATATTCATAATGATTGGCGACTTTTCGACTGATTTTCCCTTTTAATCTGAATTCTGGAACGGTTGATCTTCTTCCCAAAGACCCTATAAATACCAGAACTCCGTTATTTGCACCTTTACACTCTACAATTTTCTGAAATCTCTTGCCCTTGCTCCCAAAACACAAGAAAAACCCTTTTTCTCCCAGATCCTTGCTCTTAATTTCCAAACCAGAAATCCCTTTTTCCAGACACCTTCCGATTACTAGCAATGGCTTCTTTCACCTCCCAACTCTCCAAAGAATGCAAGAAATGCGAGAAAATCGTCGACCACTGCGCCATCAAAACCATCCACTTTGAGTGTGACATAAACACCCCCCACCAGATCCTTGGTCCTCTTTTCAAAGCGGCCACGCCGTCCCCAATTACCGAAATTTTTAAAGCCGAGAGCCTGAAATTCCTGCTGCAAGGCTTCGAGTGGTCAAGATGGAGCTTGGCCAAACCTCAAGGCTCCTGGCCCTCGACCACTACAACTTGGGCGGCCTGGGTCGAGCGGATGGAAAAGGTTTTCGGCGAGCAGTGGAAGACGCTAGGAATCTATGACGCCATTCGCCTCTCATCACTGGAGCTGGTCATGGATAAAGAGCTCCTCATAGCCGCCACAAGCCTCTGGTGCTCGGCTACCAACACTCTGGTCCTCCCGCTCGGCCCCGTCAGTCCCACCATCCTCGACGTTACGGCCCTTCTGGGGACCTCCCCGTCTGGCATTCCTATCGATGCCGCCCTCTCCGGGTATCCGTCGAATCTCGACCTAGAGGCGCTTTTCGACAAGCGAGCCCTCGAGATTCTGAGCGGCGAAGGCCAAACACCTTCGAAAGAAGAGGTTCAGAAACTCCACAAGAACTTCTTCAACTACAACACCCTCTACCTCCACTTTGCCGGCCGAGGGGACGAGGAACTGCGAGAAGGAGAACACGAGGCCTTCCTCTTCTACTGGTACAACAAATATATTTGTTGTACCAAGTCGAAAATATGCCAGTGGCCGAGGCTCTGGCTAGTGGCCACACTTTGGCCCTTAGCCCGACAATCCTTGCTCACGCCTTCCGTTGTCTGGCCGAGACGACTCTTCACAAGGTCGACCCGCACCAGAGCGGCCCTCTCTGGGTCTTCCAGCTCTAGCTGCAGGTTTATTTTGTCCCCCTTCGGCCAGAAACCGCCAACTTCCTGCCCACCGAGGTGCTCGGTCCCCAGCTGGCCTCTCGACCAGCACTTCCGCACAAGGCCGAGGAAGTATTCAAATACCTCTTCGCCCTTGATGCCCTCTCCGACGACGAATTCCTGATCTGCCGTCGTCAGGAATACCCTTCGTTGATCATGCTCCCCTCGTCGGCGTGGAGCACGGAGGAAGACGCCGACCTCCGTCAGTCCTGGGGGTCTTTTGTGCTTGCCCGGGACCTCCCCCTTGGCTGCGATGCCCGCCGAGCCGGCTGGGAGGTCTACCATCCCAACTTCACCGCCCGACAACTCGGCTACCTTCAAGGCTGCCCGGTTCCCCTTCTGTCCTCACGCACTCTTTTGAGTCGAGGATGCCTCTCTGGCTCCTCGGAGAAGGAGTGCAAAGACTCAAGGAAGGAATTTCAAGAACGGTGCCAGAAGCTTCGCCTTCGACCGGTCGTCCCTGAGTCCCTCTGCACTGATACCTTCGGCGACTGGTGGGAAGCCTACACTCAGCAATTCTTCGGCGCACCGGTCGAGGATGTCACAAGCAGGCTTTTCGGCGACCGACCGAATAAGACCACGGCTCTCCCGCCTAAAGAAGCGGCCCAAGGTATACGGTCATTCTACCCTTCTTTTTTTTTTTTTTTTTTGAATGGAATCATCATAACGTTACTGACTCGCTCATTTCTTTTCCCAGGCAGCCGAGCGTCGAAGAAAGTAGAGGTGGTGGCTGCCGCCGCGGCCAATAAAAAATCAATCCTCTCCAGGCCCAGCAAAAGACCTCGGCAGGAGCCCGAGACAGCAGCAGCGGCCGCTCAACCCCCCAAGCGTGTCAAGAAACTGGCAAAGAAAGGGGAGCAGAAGGTCCATGTCGTTGATAGCCAAACGACGGGATCAGCCGCAGCTGATGTCTCTCCCTCCACCGACACCAAGGCAGTCGTGCGGAGGGAGCAAACTGGTCGGACACCCGAGGCTCGATCTGAGCCACAGGTGACGGCTAAGTTAGCAGCTGCCCAGCTAGCCGGGAGCACGGCCGAACCGGCTGCTTCTCCGCTGGTCGAGAGGACGGCCAGATCTGAACCGGCCGCGACCCCTGTCTTGGAAGGGGTTGCTGTAGCGACAAGATGAACTCCCTCTAAAGCTCCGAGACAGTCGGCAGTCATCATGGAGGTATATTAATGCAGTATTAACTCTTTTTTCTTGACCAACTTTGAGCAATTCTAACCACCTTAGTTTCAGGACAATGAGAGCGACAACAATCCCAACAGTCCTCCTCCGACGGTCGAGGCAGCAGTCCGGGTCGAGCCTCCTGCAGCAGCTGAAGCGGTCTGGCAGGTCGATCCTCCCTCAGTTGCACATGGGAAAAGCCTCGCCGCCGAACCTGAAGCAACGGCGGAAACTCCAATGCACCCCCATGACCAAGACCTCGGCATTCCTCCTCAGGAAGCCACCTCCGCCTACGTAAGCACCCTCCTTACCATTCTTTTAATCAACCTTCTGGCTTGGAACGCTAAACCAGAAAATACTAAATGTCAGGTGCCCGCGTACTCCTTTCACCCAAAATTTTATGCGCCGAAAGGCGTTGTCTACATCTCCTGGCCACCTCAGTGGCCATCAAATGTAGATAACCTCCATCGGCCGCGTGAATTGAGAAGCAGTCTAAAACACTGGGCTCGGCCATTGAGCTCTCTGGGTTCGAGCAACGATCCAGCAGACATGGCCGAAGTCTCTTCTCAGCAGGTCTAAAATTTCCTTCTTAATTGATTGTCTGATGATTCGATATGTTCTGACCTTTCTGTTTCGTGTAGCCTTCATGGGAAGTCGAACTCGACGCTCTCCTCTCAGCAGCATCGGGAACTGCTGGCCCTTCGACGACCATGACTGGGTCCTCGGCCAACTCGTCCTCTCTTGTCAAGCTGCAAGAGCTTCTGTTGCTTTCGGCCTTCCAGGTGCTCGAACGCAAAGGCCTCGACTCCGTCGGTGAATGCCTCAATGACCTTGCGGTTGATGGTCAGTTGAGCCCCGAAGCTATCACTCGGGCATCTTCGACCTTGAAGCAGACTCGAGAATTCTTTGGCATTTTCGAGAAAGCTCTTCGGGCCGAAGACGACCTGAAGGCCGCGTCGGGCGCTCTCGAAACTCTCCGCCCAAAAATTGAAGCCATGAAAGCAAAGAAAGACGCTCTGGCCGACCTAGACCGTCAGATCATTGAGCTTCAAAAACGGAGATCAGTCGTGGCTTCCGAACTTGTGGAGGATTTTGAGTTGGGCGGCAAATCCTGCCTGACCGACTATGCGGCTAGCGTGAAGCGGGTCGAACAGCTCAAAATGGACAAGAGGATCCGCCAAGCCGAGGTCACTATAGGCGAAGTGAGGTGGCTGGAGCTGAAGGCCGTGCTTGAAACTCTGCTTCCCCCGTCACCCTAGACTTACTATATGTACTAACCGGCCAGCTCAAGCTGTACTTGGTACTTTTTAACAAATTTTTTAATAAGAACTTTCATTCTTGCATCTCCCAAGTAGTCGGATAGTATTTCTTCAAAAATTTCCCATTGATTGGTAACTTGTGAACTGTGCCGGCTCGATCTTTAAGATGGTATGCCCCCTTGCCGAGCACTTTATAAACGATGAACGGTCCTTCCCAAGTCGGTGACCATTTGCCGAATCTAGGATCTTTAATTCCCATAGGCAACACAGTTTGCCAAACCAAATCTCCTTCACCGAATGTTTTCTGTCTAACCCGTTGGTTATAGGCTCGTTCGGCAATCTTTTTATGTGCTACCAATAAATTGTATGCATCACGCCGCGCTTCTTCCAAATCCTCTAACTCTTGCCTCATCGACTGACTATATTCGTTGCTAAACAAATTACTTTGCTCAATTATTCGCAACGAATTTATGCTTAATTCGACTGGTAGCATTGCGTCGTGCCCGTAGGTGAATGCATACGGAGTTGTCCCAGTCGCGGATCGGAGCGATGTTCGATAAGCCCATAAAGCCTCATTCAACTTCAAATGCCACATGCCAGGCCGTTCCCCTATTATTTTCTCGGGGATACCGATCATCACCTTATTACTTGATTCGGCCTGTCCGTTTGCCTGTGGATAGTACGGCGTGGACTGTTCAAGCCGAATTTTTAGGTTCGCCGCATACTCTTTAAACCTCTCGGCTGTAAAGATCGTACCATTGTCAGTTATGATCGTTTCTGGTATCCCGAATCTGGTCACGATGTGTTCCTCCACAAAATCGCAAACCTCTTTAGCCGTTAATTAGGCATACGATTTTGCCTCTACCCACTTGGTAAAGTAATCGGTTGCCACGACTATCCATGCATGCTTGGCAGCCCCGGAGGACAGCATGATTTTGCCAATTACGTCCATAGCCCATCCTCTAAATGGCCATGGTTTAGTGACCGAGTGCAATGATTCGGCCGGGACTCTTTGTATAGGACTATGAATTTGGCATTGCACACATCCCCGTGCGAACTCAATGCAATCTTTTAATATGCTTGGCCAAAAATAACCATGCCGTCGAAGCAACCATCGCATTTTCCGGCCCGACTGGTGAGATCCGCAAATTCCTTCATGAACTTCCGCGATCGCTTGAATAGTTTCTTGGGGGCCGAGACATAACAATAGTAGTTCATCCTCGCCTTTTCGGTATAATTCATTTTGATACATGACATAATTCGTGGCGTGAACCCTTGTCTTGCGATCGTGTTTGCTATTAGGATTATCGAGATACTGCATGATAGGCTTCCTCCAATCATCTGGCATTGCCTCGACTGCACAAACATCTATGGGGTCTTGTCGGTCCAACAACGAAGGTAATGACATGACTCTTGTGTGTATCACGTTATCGCGTCGGAGGACCTGCTGATTAACCAAGGCCTGGTATAGTTGTCGTAACACAGGTATTTCCTGGCCTAGCTTGCCCTCCAGGAGTTGTGCTCCGGAAGCGATTTGGGCTAGTTCGTCTGCGTCGGTATTATGAACCCGGGAAATGTGTTCAAATGTGATGCCGTCGAAGGACTCGGCCAAATAACGGGCAATCATGTGATAGGGTGCCAGAGTACAACTCATGCATCGAAAAGACCCATTAAGTTGGTTAATCACAAGTTCGGAATCATCGAGGACGAGGACACGGGTCGCTCGTAAGTCATGGAGGACATGAAGGCCGATGATAAGAGCTTCATATTCGGCCTGATTATTCGTACAATCGAAATCGAGCCGAAGAGAAAAAGACCAGCGACAGTGGCTAGGCGATTGAATGACGATGCCAACACCAGCCGAGTCTGAGGTACTAGACCCATCAAAGTACATTGTCCAGTAGTTATCGCATGCTTTAACCATGCCGATTTCGACGTCATTGCCACTGACATCATATAGGGAGGGATGTTGGGCCAAAAAATCGGCTAAAGCTTGACCTTTAACGGCTTTCTGAGGTACGTACTGCAAACTGAACTCGGACAACGCCATTGTCCATTTCCCGATTCGGCCTTTTACTATGGGCCGTGTTAGCATGTAACGGATAACATCGGTTTGGGCGATGACTTGCGTGACTGACGGAGGCATGTAATGGCGGAGTTTTGTAGTGGCGAAGAACAAAGCCAAGCAAAGCTTCTCGACAGGCGAATAATTGATCTCAGGTGCATTCAGACCCCGACTAAGATAAAAGATAGCCTGTTCGCGGCCGGCCTCGTTGTCTTGAGCGAGGAGGCAGCCAATAGACTCTTCGGCCGCTGAAATATACAGCTTCAGAGGCTTGCCGCGCCGAGGTGGTACGAGAACCGGCGGCGTGGTGAGGGAAACCTTGATCTGTGTAAAAGCCGCTTGATGCTCTTCGCCCCACTCAAACTGATCCGAGTCCTTTAATTTCAAAAGTGTAGAGAACGCCTTCATTTTCCCCGCCGAATTAGATATAAAACGACGGAGAAAATTTATCTTGCCGAGTAAGGACTGCAATTGGTTTTTTGTCGTTGGGGGCGGGGCAGCAATGATTGCGCGTGCCTTGTTTTCGTCCACCTCAATTCCTCGATGATGCACAAGGAAACCTAAGAAGTTACCGGCCGATACGCCAAAGGCACACTTAGCCGGGTTCATCTTCAGATTATGTCATCGCATGCGAAGGAAAGCTTGCCGAAGATCATCTAGATGTGTTCAGCGGCTTTTTGACTTAACCACCACGTCATCGATGTACACCTCAACTATTGTGTCGATCAAGTCATGGAAAATGGCGTTCATGGCACGCTGGTAGGTGGCCCCAGCGTTTTTAAGGCCGAATGGCATAACCACCCACTCGAAAGTTCCAAGTGCCCCTGGGCAACGAAATGCAGTTTTGTGAACATCGGCCCCGGCGATAAAGATCTGGTTATAACCGGCATGGCCATCCATGAAAGACATCATGTCATGAGTAGCTGCGGCGTCGATCAATAAATCTGAGATCGGCATGGGATATTCGTCCTTGGGGGTTGCCAGATTCAAATTACGACAATTAATACAAATGCGTAAGGCACCGCTTTTCTTCAGCACCGGCACGATATTGGCTAACCATTCGACATATCAGGCAGTTCGAATAAACCCGGCGTTTAAAAGTCAAATCAGTTCTTCTTTTATGCCGAGTTGAACTTCGGTTGAAAACCGTCGGGGAGGTTGGCGAAAAGGCTTGCAACCAGGTTTGATGCGTAATTCATGCTCAACGAGGGTTCGGTCAAGGCCAGGCATCTCGTGATAACTCCAAGCGAAACAATCCTTGAATTCACCAAGCAACTTGCAAAGTTCAGTCTTAGTATGCTGGGGTAACAAAGCACTGATGAACAATGGTCGAGGGTTATCGGCCGTTCCCACATTTATTTCGTCCAACGGGTCTTTGACTTGGGGTCGGCTATCCTCGAGTTCGGCCGGTGCAGCCTGGATTTTGTTGAGGGATAGAACAGGGCCATTGTCGTCTTCGGTGAGGAATTCCACGAGGTTAACGCCTGAATCCGGTTGTTGGGAGATTGCATACCAATGAGCCAGCAAAAGTTCTATGGTTAATGAAACTGCGGCTCGGCGTGTGGTCTGACTGGCGTCAGACATCAGGGTCGGGGATGAAGTTAGCCAATCCGAGCCTCGCCGAATCCTGGTGAACGATTTCGGTGCCAACCTCGATGGCCTTCTGAAAAGAAATTCGCGTTGGTTGACCTTCTTCGTTAAGGCCGTGTAACGTGATGTATCCGACATGATCGTCGTAATATCGCGCTTGGATCATGTTAGCTTCGAATGGCTGAGAATTAGCTGGGTGAACCACGACCGTTTTGCCATCCCAAAAGACGAGAACTTGATATAGCGATGAGGGGATACAACTGGTTTGGTGGATCCAATCTCGTCCGAGCAACGCATTATACTCGGTTTTGGAGTCAACTATAAAGAAAGCGGTCATGTGGTTACGACCTGCGACGGTTACTTCTAATGGGAGAACTCCCTTGGTTTGGGATTTGTCACCCACGAAACTGCTCATGGTAATCCCTGATGGAATGAGCTCGTCGGTAGAACGACGTAACGCCCTCATCACTGTCACAGGCATGATATTGACAGTTGCTCCGCAGTCAACGAAAATTTTGGACACAAGGTATCCCTCGATATGAGCTGTAACATATAACGGCTTTAGGTGATGAAGATTAACCGACGACGACCGAGGGAATAATTCGGCAAGAGCTGCCTTAAGGTTATCTTCTTTTGTCGTTGACTCGACTTCGGCAAGGGGTACGAAATCAGCCTGGGTAGCCTCTTCGGCCACTACATCGCCGTCTAGGAAGTTAGGTTGGGACGTGCGTGGTTGAAAATCTGCAGGCAGAACATGGACCATACTGATTTCCATGTTGTCGATGACCGAATGACCCATCGGCCCGGTGTCTCCTTCCTCTGACGGTCCTTCGTTTGCCGGGCTTTTCTCCTCCGGACTTCTGTCATGGACAGTATTTGTGCTAACTTCATCGGCTGTTGCCGGGGTATGTTCTTGCAGGGCATCTTGGAGAATACCCTTCTGTTGGTCGATGGGCTCAGGCTTATTGAGAACCACAACAGGGTACGGGACTTGCGTTGTGTCGCGAGTTTGATCTTGATACATAATGCGGGCGTCCCTGAAGTCTAGGTAGGCATCTAAGCGTTCCACGTGCTTCGCTTTATCGACCGTAAGGCCGAAAAGAGAAACGGCCAAAAAGACTTCGAAATGGTACCGCAAGTACTGGAGATCTTCCAGCGAAATGGGGAGCTCGCTCGTCTCGATATCAGTATATGGGTCGACGTCGAAACCGAGCACTCGAGCCTCTCGTATGTGCTGGAACCTAGCTTTCAACCCTAGGTCCGAACTCTTTTGAATAATTCGCTCGGCATCAGGGCAAGCTAGAACGAAATCAATCGTATCTTGGCATGCTTTTGGCAAACCGTACAGATCGTTGGCCGAATATTTTTTATGGAACTCTCGCATATACTCCAATGCCTCTCCGAGGAACGGTGGATGCAGATTCCGTCTAACCTTGATCAAAGGCTCCTGTATAGGTAATGGGAGAAGTTTACTCTCGGTTTCTTCCTTGAAATGTTCGAGACGCGCCTTCATTTCCCCGGGTCGAAGGAGAAGTTTGATTCGCTTATCAGCCTCCTCAAATATGGTTTCTACATCAGGGTTGATCACTTGTCTCTCTTGGAGCAACTCCGTCATGATGGTCGAGGGTTGTCGCTCGTCATCGCTGCTAGTTTGATTCTTCGGCCGCCACTTAGGGGCTGAAGTTTCCTGAGCTGCTTGTCGACGGGCCATGCAGTATATTCTTTGGCGCCGACGCTTCTGTGATTTGGACAATACAGTATACACACCTTTAGGGGAATGACAGGTGTACCATCGTTGATCACGCGGTTCGGGAGGCTTGAAGGTTTTCTGCTTTGCCGAAGAGTTCGAGCTGCTAGAACTCCGTGCGTAATAATCTTCGTTATAGAATGGTGCATCGAAGTCCAGTCGTCGTCTAACTAGGGGTAGCTCCGTCGGTCGCGTTTTGGGGCCGAGTCTGTCGAAAACTCCCTGACGTTGGCCTGTACTGGGTGTCTTCTGGGATGTTGGGGCCGTGTCTGTCTTAGCTTGAGATGGCCTTCTGTTTGGCTCTACGTCCAGGTTCGTCTTACACCGACTGCACAGATTTGCTGATCTATCTTCTTCCTCGGCGCTAGAGTTGGTCATAGGTTCGACGATAGCCGGCCCTGAAAGAACTTTGGGCGGCTCGTTCGAGAATAAATCTATCTTGAGCCGTGGCTGAGAACTCTTCGTTCGGATGCGTTGTACTGGGACGAAATCAACCCTTTTTTTTCCTTTGTCCCTAGGTAGACGGGCATCTACCATATTAACCGTCGCTGTAGGAAACGGGTCGGTATCAACGCTCATTTTCTTGTCTGGGAACTTGAGCTTGCCGTTATCGATCCAACTTTGAACGGCATCTCGAAATACGACACAGTTATTTGTCGAGTGCTTATTCGAATTATGGTACTTGCAATATATTTTTCCTTTCAATTCTTCGGCCCTAGGGATATTATGCCCAGGCCGAAGTTTAATGATCTTGGCAAGCATCAATTGGTCGAAGATGGCGTCGGCCTTAGTGATGTCAAAAGTATAAACCTTTGATGTCTTAGCAGTAGTTTCTTCGATGGCCGTGCGAGTTTTCACATCCTTAGGATTGGTGTACGTCAATGCCTTGCAAACATACGGCTTGTCGATGACTATCTTGGCCGCGTCAATATTAGCATACTCTTCAGGTTCAGTCGAGGCATAGCTAACTGTGGGGTTTTTATAGATGGTTCCTCGGGATAGAGACTTTGAGACTTTTTCCTCTCGAAGCAGGTAGTCATATTGCTCAACGTGTTGAGCCAACTCATACATGTCTCGGAAGTTTGCCCCCAGGAATTTCTTCTTGTACTCCACGTCCAGCCCATTCAAAGCTAGTCTAACAAATTCGACTTCAGGAAGGGGTACCCGGCACCAATTTCTTACCGACTTAAACCTGGTTAGGTAATCCATTGGCGACTCATCTGATGCTTGAGCCATCCTAGCCAATGATGAAACCGACATTTCTATCCCCGGCCGATAGAATTGTTCATGAAATTTTTCAGCCAACTCCTCCCAGCTCTGGATGGAGTTTGGTGGGAGATTGATGTAACACGCAAAGGCCGAGCCTGTCAATGAGAAGTTGAATAGCCGCAACTTATAGAGATCGCTGTTAACGTCCCCACATTGAGCGGTGAACCGGGCCACATGTTCTAACGAGGACAGAGACGACTCTCCGGCAAACAGACTGAAATCTAGGATTTTAAACCCTTTGGGATATTCAAATTTCTCGACGTAGGCAGGGTACGGGTGGATGAATTTTGGGAATTTCGGCCCTTTTTTCAAGGCCGAATCGATCATTCTCTGGATTTCGGTAGCATCGATGGATGTCGCCTCTGCTTTCTGGTCAGATCCATCCGCTCTACTGCTCGATCCTCCTTTCTTGTCCAGGTCAATTGGCTTGAACCGAGCAAGCACTGGCTCGGTCCGTACTATCGGTAAAGGATCGTTCTTTAGTGGCCATTGCCGAACATGATCGACAGGTTTATCTTCACATATCTTGTGTACCAGCATTTCAAGCAATCTGGTGTGTGTTTCATTAGTACTGCTTATTACCTCGCGCAGACTGTCTATTCCTCGGCTGAATACCTGTTCGACCTGCCGAGATTGTTCATCTAGTCGTCTTCGGAGAAACGACCTTGTTGGTGGATCCGCGCCTTCACCACCATCTTCATCGCAGTCCTCCACCACCACCCCATTGAAAATGGATGCGGTTTTGTTGAGGGCCTCTGTAATACGGGGCTGACCGCCGAGGCCAGCTTCCTTTTCTCGGCGTGTCGTGCTGGCAGACTCTAGTGTCGCGGTAACAACGCGGTTTTGTGTTTGCGGTACCGACAAGTCAGTCGCTTTTCCCATAACTGCTTTCTTCTTGACTGATCGTGTCTCAATTGGCATGAACTTCGTAGTTTAGCACCGGGTCCCACTGGGCGTGCCAAAATGTTGACCTTAAAAACTACCAAGCCTACGTGGCGCGCAGGCCGAGTAACTAATAAGCTAACTACGTCCTTCGGTCGTGTGCGGGGTGTGCCAACTCGTTGGCCGAGCTCGGCCGAGGAGTAAAATTTGTTGATGTTGCGTTGGTAGCGCTGCTGACTTCTGCGACTTGCGATTGCGGCCAAGGAAGGAACTCGACTCGGCTCTTGGATTCTAAAGCCTGAAGACAAGGCTACTAATTATGAAGTTCACCAATCGTTGTCGTCAGATTCGGTCACGGTGATGGTATTTGTCAGAGTAAACTCACGCCGAATTGACACCAAAGTGTAAGGGCACAAATACTCAAAGCGGATGTACGTCTTGATGGTGAATGTGGTTCGGCCGTCAGAATGCCGAACTCTAAAGCCAACCTGTGAGTATCCGATCATGCAACTCGGCGTTCAATGTGCCGAGCCCTAGTAAACTGTAACACCTCACTTCGCCGAGAAGGCTAATGAGATGACCTCTGCCAATAAGGATTCGAAAATCCTTCTCTACCGAGACTTGGATAGGTAACCAGTCGGCCTCTTCGCAGTGCTGTTTATCTAAACTGAAGGTGCTCCGCGGTCAACTGATCCTACGGCGATAGTGCTGTTTATCCAAACTGAAGATACCACCGGTTGCCTTCACAGTGCTGTTTATCCAAACTGAAGATGTGTTGGCGAAAAGGAAAATAAAAATCTCAGGGTTGTTGAGAGGTTTCGCGTAGAGCGAGGGTTTGCGCAGGGCAGATTTGTGTGTTGAGTTGGAGAGGGGTTGAATGGTGCGACTGCCTCTGTATTTATAGGAGCATCTCTGCAATCAAGTCCAAGTCACACTCGGATTAGGACTCCTTATCCTGATCCAAAATTACCTCGACTAATCCTTCTTCAATCAGGACTTTGAACCTAGCCTTTATCATGTCGCACGTACCTTCATACCTCATCCTCGCCGAGACCCCTTAATGCATCAGGATTCATGCTATTCGTAGGACTCTGCCTGCTTTGTCTCTATCCAAACAAACCTCTTCCTAACCAGCCCTGGCCGACCTCGGCCCATGAGCTAAATAACCCACAAGCTTCCAAATAGAGCTTTCCAGGCCGAGAACAATTCTAATTCGGCCCAAACTGATATTTTGGGCCTAAACAATAAGAAAAGCAATGGGCCGTGCTCCCAAAAAACCATAGTCCTTGAGGATCTTTAATGCATACTTGCGTTAAGAAATATAAATCCCTTGTTTGGAACGAGAAACCTCAATACCCAAAAAATATTTTAAGTCACCAAGATCTTTTATCCGAAAATGGTCACGAAGAAAAGATTTCAGAGAATTAATGGCACTAACATCGTTGCCTGTAATCACAATATCATCCACATAAATGAGCAAAGCTGTGAAAGAAGTACCAGACCTTTTAGTGAACAATGAATAGTCAGCTTTGGATTGTTGAAAACCAGCAGAAAGGATAGCACTAGTGAATTTGGCAAACCATTGTCGAGAAGCCTGCTTAAGACCATAAAGTGACTTGTGAAGGCGACACCCAAGATTCTCCCCCTGTCACCGAAGACCAGGAGGAGAAGACATATAGATTTCCTCATGTAAGTCACCATGTAAGAAAGCATTATTAACATCAAGCTGATGAAAAGACCAAGACTGACTAGCAGCAAGAGCAACAAGACAACGCACGGTAATCATCTTAGCAGTAGGAGAAAAAGTGTCATGATAATCAATACCTTCAGCCTGTGTGAAACCTTTAGCAACCAAATGAGCTTTGTAGCGCTCAATAGATCCATCGGTGTTGTACTTGAGTTTGTACACCCATTTACAAGCAATTGGAATTTTGCCAGGGGGCAAAGAAGTTAAAGTCCAAGTACCATTAGCATGTAAAGCTTGAAGTTCCTCAGTCATAGCACGTTGCCAATTGGGGTCAGTAGCAACTTCGGAAAAAAATGAAAGCTTCACAGTCTGGCTGATAGGAACACGATAATCCATCTGTAAGTTTACCAACCGATAAAAGGTCCACTTTAAAATTAGGGACACATAAAACATCCTTTAAAGTAACAGAGGAATTTAAATGAAGGGTGCCAGTAAAAGTAATGGGAGCGGAGGCACCACTAGGCAAAGAAACAAGTGGCAAATGCGAAGGAGAAGGATTAACCAAACACGAAGTGGAAGAAGTAATATGATCCGTAGCACCGCTGTCAAGGATCCATTGACACGAGAGTGCTGCTTGGCAGAAAGATCAGGCATGGCAAGCTGCAAGTCATGCAAAGTGGGTTGGGACCCGTGCACCTGGTGGGGCGCTGGAGAAAGAGTCGAGATGCGGGCCTGAGTGCCTTGCACGTGGTGGGCCTGGGTGCCATGCACGGGAGAAGCCGAGGTGGATGAATTGGGCCTGGAAGCAGATGGGCGTGACATACGAGTAGGATTGGAAGACGGAAGGTTGCGGGAAGAACCAGGTCTGGAAGTAGCAGCACGGCACGGTGGTCTCCATGGTTGGGTGTGGAGGGGATGACCAACGGGATAGCCATGAAGTTTATGGCAGGTGTCTCGGGTATGATAATCAAAATTGCAGTAGGTGCAGTGGAGATGAGGTACGAGACGGGCCACGAACAGCCATGGCAGTAGGTTGATCGACAGAGCGAATGACGCCCATGGAGCGCTGTTTTTCAGCTTGAGACACCGAAGAACAGGCCTGACGAACAGTGGGAAGAGGATTCATCAAAAGTATCTGGTCACGAACAGCAACAAAGGATTCGTTGAGGCCCATTAAAAATTGCATGAGTTGTTGACGGTCATGCTTGGCGTTGCAGGAGCACGTGCAGCCATCAGTATAAGAAGCAAGCTCGTCCCAGAGAGCTTTGAGACGAGTGAAATAGGCAGAGGCAGATGAAGAACCTTGAGAAATTGTAGCAATCTCACAGTTAAGTTGAAATATGCGAGGAGCATTACTCTGAGAGAAACGTTCATGAAGATCATCCCACACATCCTTGACAAAGGTGGAAAAAAGCACCGAGTCTTGGAGATCCGGTTCCAAGGAATGAAGAAGCCAAGAGAGAATCATGTCATTGCAACGACGCCAAGCCACGTGAGCATTGGGGTCGTCTAGGGAAGAAGGCTCCTGAACAGCACCATTGATGAAACCAAGTTTATTCTTGGCACTCAAAGAAAGCTGCATGGCACGGGCCCAGGAGGTGTAGTTATCACCATTCAACTTTTTGAAAACAAGGACAAGATTTGGGTGGTCTGAATGATGAAGGGAAAAAATGTCATCAGGGGAATAAGAATCAGCCATGGGAACGGCAGAGAAAGCTGCCGAAAAAAAATAAATAAAATTAGGGCTAGGGTTTTACACCTGCTCTGTATACCATATAGAAAATATGTAGGCTTATATTATCATTGATACGTGAAAGATATTATATACACTTACATTCCTTGCAAAGCAAGGTAATATCCCTACAAGTCAGGGAAGCAATTACAAAAGAATTACAATTACACATAAACTCTAACTATATTCCTTATTTGTCTAACATTACGGAAACTAAAGGTGCATAGATTGTTGTCTTAAAAGAATTAGGAAATAATTAAGTTTCCTTGTATAATTCAGATTAGGAATCCTAGAAGCCCAATTAGAATAGAAAAAAAGTGTCTATTCCATTTAGAATAGGAACCTTAATAAAAAAAATAAGCATGTAACAATCGGTTTATGTACTATAAATAGACTTGTTGGGGGCTGATTATTCACATGAATAATAGAGTAAAACACTTTGAGAGTGTGAGGAGTGAGAGATACTAAGACCTAGGGTTTGCGACAAGAAATGGGGCTTTTCTTGTAAACCAAAGGGGCTTTCATACTAGTGAACGGTAATAACCGAAATGAATGTAGGCCAGTTTCGTCCGAACCACTATAATTCCTTGTGATCATGGCGTGCGTTTTCTTTTGTGTGTTGTGTTTTGGTTGGTTGTTTACTCTCTGCTTTATTAATTGTCGAAAACAAGGTCATAAAGAAAGCGTGTTTGTACAATATAACCAACGAGAACTAGATGCCTTTGCTTTTATTCAATGCAAGTGACACCCTTTAATTCTGATCTCTCTTAGATTCTTAGTTAACCGCTGACAGGAGAAAACGAAGGGAGGGAAGGATGCGAACTCACGCAGCATAATCATAGCAAGGGGAGGGAAATGATTTATGCAGGGACCATTGTTACAATTTTTGCCCCTCGATTCAGCCTCATGTGCGTGGCACGTGACTCATTTTGACGAAAATTCTAACATAATTGAAGAAAATGACCATAATTGCACGTTTTAAGTAATTAAGAGACCAATGATCATGGATTTTTAGTTGAGAAACTATTACTCTAATTGGATTAAAGTTGAAAGATTATTGCTACAATATTCTCTTAAATAAAAAAAATGCTACTCTTACCACATTTTTACTACATTCATACCACCTCTCTAATAAAGATCAAACCCACATAGTAGGTGGTATTTTATAAGAGAGATGGTTGTGGTATGAAAAATGTGATAAGCGTAGCATTAGCTGCATTTCTCTTAAATAAATCAAAGAGAATTATGGGCCATAATTAAGAAGGGCAGTGCAGAAGGTGGAAAAGAGCGCAGAATTCATTTCTCCAAAGTGAATGCTAGCCAATATAGGTTCAAATTGACCCGAAAAACTGGAGGGGAAAATTTCGGGAATTATGACTAAATATTACAAAAGGCGAAATGGAAACTTTCCAAAATGGTCAGGTTAGTAAAAATATAATTTACAGACATCACTAGAAACTAATCACATGAAATGATGGAGTGCCATTTAGAGAGGATTAGCATTCCCAGACATGTCGTTACCCAACCACATTGAGCTGCCCAGAGATTTTTGTTTTGCAAGTTGGACACATAAAACCAACGGAATCTGGTTGTATTTCGGAATCAACAGCCTCATGGTTGAACTCTACTCCGCACCACACGCACGCTGTTGTTATCTGATGTCTGCCAGCCATGCTTAGGATGGCTTCTTCTGATTCAAACTGGACAGAGGAACCAAATGCCTTTTCCATCCCCGCGTTGCTTACCAAATCCATGGGTACCTCCTGCAGTGTAAGAGATTCGTGCCCACTAGGAAATCCATACTTCAGAGGTTCTATTTCCTCCAACCTCAGCTCCTCAAACCCTGTTTCATCATGTCTCTGGGCAGCACTACTAAGATGCACATCTCCCTTTCAACATGGAGAACGGACAATAAAATTAATTTTCTTTAGCAGACAACATATTGCACAGAACAAAGAAATATAATCACGTCTAAGATTCATTAGTACAGTAAAACAACCACCAAGCCTTCTCCCACTAAGTGAGGTCAACTGTATGAATCCTCAAACGCCAGTGCGCTCGGTTTTACATCATGAAAAATTAACTGTGACTTAACATGTAACCAATTAGTTACAGGGTCTACCATGGAAAATTTTGAAAAAAAACTACAATCAACAATCAAATTTCTGATATATACATACATATAATTCCACCATCTCAATGTCCTCATTTTATGAAAGGACCGATTTGTGGGGCCCATGCAAAAATATGGTCTCAGTATCAGCTCCGTCTATCTTTTTTAATTCTCCTCCAAGCATCATCACTATAAGTTCTCAAATCAAAATCTACTTATTCAGTTACCCTCATGATCACTTATAAGTTTATCGGCAACACTTTGTCCCTCTATTTATTTCATGACAATTAGACGACTAAAGAGTCCACTGGACTCTCCTTGCATGGATAATCCTTGAAGGCAACTAAACAATTAGTTGGATCGGAATCTTCTGACTATGAGAGCTTCTTAAGGATCCCACAATGCAGTCCTTTTTCTTTAAACGAAGTGTATGCGCATGTTAAGCACATCGCACCTATTTCTTTTGTTAACTCATTAATAGAAGTAATAGTATTGAATCAAATAATTTGATGCGACAATAGAAGTAATAGTATTTGAATTAAATAATTTGATAGACAAAGTAGACAATTATTTGATCAGTAAACATTAGCTTCTTCCCTTTAGTAGGAAAAGAGATTCTTACCAAAAGAAAACTAGAACACTCTACAAAAAGACGATAGACTAATAGTTTCACAGCCAACACACTTACAACTTATAAACAAATTCAAGCAACAAAAACCATATAAACAAAATTATAGACTTCTTATATTTACTATATTCCGGGCAGGGTTGCAACCTAGGAAAAAGAAACATGATATATATTTTTTCAATGTTGGTTCTTCAACAATAATTTCGGTTTTAATTTTGAAGAAAAAAGTTTGAATGCGACTCAGGTATATCAGTGTATCTGGAAACCAGAAAGAAACAAAATATGGCAGCAATGCTTGATAGTACCTTATCCTATATAGCAGTAGATGTGGGAAAAAGAAACATGATATATATTTTTTCAATGCCAGTTCTTCAACAATAATTTCGGTTTTAATTTTGAAGAAAACACTTTGAAAGCGACTCAGGTGTATCAGTATATCTGGAAACAAGAGAAACAAAATATGGCAGCAATGCTTGATAGTACCTTATCCACTATTGCAGTAGATGTGGGAAAGCAGACCAATGATTGCACCAGTGGTACTGAGGAGTCAGAAATCCCGATTTGCAGTTCATTTCCTTGATAAGCTTGGCATACAGATTCTATCAAAGTATAATCAGATTTAGATGGTTCATGATCAATGCTGCTACCAAAGTCAACTGCTTGCTCACTATTCTTGTTAGCGCTGTGTTCAATGGCATTGGACTGCTCTGATGCACTAGTGCAATTCAAAATGGCATCCCCTACTGCATCACAAATATATTTGTCATCCGAAGAAGCATCTATCTTGCAGTGAGTAGCTCCATCCTGATTAGTACCAGAATTCTCTAACTCGTCAGAGGTGGATGCCAAGCCATCTTTTTCCCAAGGACATTCAGATGGTTTACCATTCTTCTCTGTAGCTGATAACTCAGCTGTATTCATACAAGAGTCCTTAATATCTACAACTTCCATACGATCATCAGCTCCTTCCACACTTTCATCAGTTATTGTATGTTCACTATCATGTTGATCTGAATCAATTATGTCAAACAAGCGACCCTCCAGGTCCTGTTCACTAAGAGGTGAATCTATGTTCATTTCTTGATGAGAATCGGAAGCAGGAATTTCTGAACTAAATCCCATGTATGGTTTATCGGGTGCAGCATCACCTTTGGATTGATCATTAGGTTCAGCAGTTGAGGTTTCTATGATAGAGTTTTGAGCAATTTCAATCAGAGCATCCATTTTTGAGATCCTTGATGGTAAACCTTCGCTGTTTGGAGACTCTATTCTCTTTTGAAGCGTTGATGGACCTGGCGATTCTTCCACCCTCCTGACATAATTTCGAACATGAATCCCTACATGACCATTGTAGCGACGCCTTTCCAGAAATACCTTATGGCAAAACTGGCATTCATATTTCCCATCTTTAATTATCACACCATCACCAACAGTAGAACCAAGTCTATACCTCCTTGTAGTCCTCTGGTGAAAGGACAATAGATGCCGCAAATATGAATCCTTCTCATTAAAAGTCATATTGCATTTGTGACATTCAAATAGGTCATGTATCTGAACCTCAGCAAGATTGTCTACTCCCAATAAGGTAACTTCTTTTTCACGCCCATTAGATATAGAAGACACGACTAGAGCAGAGCTGGAATTCACATCTTGCCTACGGTCTCCATCCTTATCAGCATGCTGCTGCACCCCAAACAAAATTTGAAAAAGATTTATTATCGAAGGTACAATAAACCAAACAACTGCACTAATATATAACTTACATTTTCAGTAGCCACTATGTACCCTTCCAGAACATTCTCACGCCCATGACCACCATCTGGCTGTCGTGCATTATTGTGATCAGAGAAGGAGTGCAGAAATGAAGAAACTTCCTTGCAGGTCAGAAATTGTTCTCCAGTAGGGCTGGAAAGTATCAAACAACTTGTAACGATGAGCAACACAAGAGAGAGAAGTGCCTCCAAAATACACAATACGGATACTATTTTTCTGGTCAATTAAATAGTTATGCACTTTGCTCAGGTTCCTAAAATGCATATATAACACATATTTCTGCTTTCTTTAACACTGCCACATGACGCATCAGGGTAGTCATGCTACATACTTCAACTGGATTATTAGGTGATCAATATCTGTCAAATTAACAAAATTAATTTCCAGGCTTAGCAAACGGTTCAAAAGTAATGCTTTGTGGTACAAATTCAATGTCATAGTCCAACCCTACAGCCAATCAAGAAAAAACAGACACTAACTCGAGCGACCGCCCTTGCCATCTATAGCAATAACTGTGTTTGTGTCTCCAGTAATTCGTTTGTAAGCGGGGTGAAAACCAGTACAGAATCCTAATTTGATCATCATTACTCAAGGATGATCTGCTAAAATAACCTATTTTACCATACAAAAGAAGCATTCTCATGGAAATGATACAAAAAAAAAGTAAAAAAACTTTGAATTCCGGGCACCCCTAACGATGCATGCATACAAAGTTCTACCTTATGTATCGGCGGCAGTAAATCCAAGCACGTCCTTCCTTCCTCTTAAGACCCAGCAAGAGCTTCCAACCGACCGGCAACGCATCCCCGAACTCACTGGCATCAACAATCTTCCTCTTCTTCCTCCTACTCCCCCACTGCCCACCCAAGTCCCTCATAAACCCCAACAACTGCTCCTCCGTTTCCAAACCCACCGTCCTCCGCCTCAATTCCTCCCCAAAAGGTTCTTCTGCATTCTCCAAACCCGAAATGTCCACCGCGGCGCCTTCCTTATTCACCATCCCCATACCTGCATATCCCTCATTCTCCAAACCCAAGACTTTCACTTTGGGCTTCCTCCCTCGCTTCCTTTTCTTCACCCCCATTTCACCTCTCCCCTCCAAACCTACGATTCCACTCCCCATGTCGGGTTTAGGGCTGAGCACCCTGAAAAACGACGCCGTCTGGGCGGGCTCGAAGTCGATTTGGCCGAATTTGGGGTCCTGGGAAATGAGTTTCTTGAGGTGAGCGATGATCGCATGGTTCTCGTTGCGTTCGGGGTCATCCGGTGGCATTGGAGTGAGCTTAGAAGGGGTGGCAAGCAGGCCGGCAACGCGACGACGGTGGCCAGTGGCGGCGGCGGCAGTGGAGGTATCAGACTGTCGACGGCGGGGACGAGAGTAGGTTTGGCGGCGGGAACCAGCGCTCTCGTTGAAGACAGATCGGTCAATTTTGGGGACGACGAGGTCTTGGGTGCGGCAGAGGTTTAAGGCCGAGGAGGAGGAAGAGGAGAAGAAGGAGAGCGCTTGGAGCTCCGATTGAGAGAGTGTGCTGATGTCTATGTGGGTTAAGGAGTCCAAGTGAATGTTTGCTTGTTGTGGCGATTGTGGCAGCGGGACGGTGGCTGTTGTCGCCATTTGTGGTGGCGCTGCTTGACAGAGTGTCTGTGAGACTGACAGTGTGAGGAAATGGCGTGGGACTGTGGAGAGGTTTCGTTGTGGTAAAGGTAAAGTACCCATCAATGTTACTATCCCCATCAAAAATAGTTTGTCCTCTATCCCATTTACCCTAAAAAATGTTCGAGAAATGTTAGTTTGACCAACTTTTTAAATTTTTTGTTAAAAAAATAAAAAATAAAAAAAACTTTTTAGATTATATTTGTAAATAATGTGATATGTCAGTAATAATAAATAAGTACATTAATCAACACTTATAATAATTTAATCATCAACAATTGTATCATATAGTTTATAAAATGAAAAATGTTGAGGGTACTCTCTCAAAAGTGAAACTCTCTCATGGACTCTCTATTACCTTAATTCATGTGCTAACATTATAAAACATTGTGTCAAAAATATGAGATGACAGAAAACTCAAGGAGAGTCCTACTTTTGAAAGAGTTCTCTTAGCATTTCTCTTATAAAATATGATTTAAATATGTCATCACTCTAGCATTACTCTTGTTTTAAAAAGAGGTTGTAGGAGGATAAAATCCGACTTCGACTCATGGGCCAATACCGATCTTCCGAGGAGAAAGAGTTGTGCAAGACAAAAGCCCACAAGAAATATACGCAAGGGAACGTGCCTAGATAATTCCCCACTACAGAGGAGAAGTGGGAGAGGGAAACGGGTCGTGGTACTTGTTCCTAGAGCATGCAGTTACATGACGAATGACCACTAAGGAAGTGGGAAGGAGGACTGGTGGTGGTACTTGATCCTCAAGCATGCAATCCTACAAATAGGGAGAGGAGCCAAAAAGGGTACGTGAGGAGTATCCGAGAGAATCCAAAGAATAGAAACCAATCGACTAACTTGAGCATCGGAGTATCTTTTGCAGGTACCCCGCTAGGGCAAGCTACGGAGGAAGATTATTTTGGGACACCTCAAAGAAGGATTCGGCGAACGTGAGGATTGCGGTCAACAAATCTGTGGATGTAACACCCCACCCCCATTTTATTTAAAATTGGTTTTTAATTCTTAAATGGTGTGCCCAAGGGGGCCCACCCCTGATTTGTGTCCCCCGGTCTCTCTCAGTTATCTCTTCCCTCTCTCTCTCCCCGAAACTCTATGCACTCACTTCTTCTTCCTCTCGAAACCCTCTCACTCTTGTACCCATCGACCCACACCCCAGAGCACCCACACCATCATACCACATAACAACATCATCAACATCACCCTTGTGTTCTCAGAAACGAAGAAAGAACACCCTAAACCCTTTCCTCTCTTTCAACCTGTACTGTTCATCGTCTTCCCTGACGAGTTTTGTGTTATTCCGACATTGGTAAGCTTCTAGAAACCCTTGGGTTATGTTTTAGGGTTAGATCGAAGCTTGTTTTAAGTGGTGTATACATTTGAATCGCAGAAAATGGCTCGGAGTAGCTTTTCCAAATTTTCCGTCGAGCACCGCCCCTTTCGAGGCAATTTCCGGCCAAACCACGGTGAGTTGACCGGCATGCAAGGTATCAATCTCTTCGTCTCGCTGAGTACTACAACCTTCCTTTTTGTTTCACCCAGTTTCATTGAGTATTGAAGAAGTTATATCCATTTGAATATTACCCAGTTTCCGGCGACCTTCGAGGCTTTCGAGGTTCTTTCCGGCCAAACCACGGTGAGTTAGACGTCATACGAGATACCATTCTCTTCGTCTCTTTGAGAACTATAACTTTTGTTTTTGAATCACTTGATTTCGTCGAGTATTGACAAAGTTATGGCCGTTTAAAGTTTGTGAAGTTTTCCGGCCGAATTCCGGCCTTCTTCTCCGGCGTGAAACCCTGCCCAAGAAACCTCCTAGGCCTTCGGGCCATTCCTGCCGAGCCCAACACAAGCCTTTGGGCCGGATCACTAAGCCCAAGCCCATTTCTTTTTAGTTTTGTTTTATTTTTATTCCAAGTTAATTCTAAAGGCCCTTGGGCCATATCTGTTGGGGCCTTAAGCCTAAACCCAAAACCCTTTCAAATTAAGGCCTTGAGGCCAATTAGAACTTGGGCTTTCAGCCCATTTTCCTAACCCAAATCCTAAAGCCCAAACCTAAACCCTTTGGACCCAAAACCCAAGCCCAACCCGGATCCAAGCCCAGACCCGTTTGACCTGGTCCGACACGGACCCGGACCCGAACCCGTTGACTGACCCGGTCTGACCGTTGACCCGGTCAACGTTGTCCGTTGACTTTGACTTTCGGGTTGACTTTTTAGGTTTTCGTCCGAGACCTCTCCTAGGCTAATTTCGACGTTCTAGACCCGTTTCTGAAGTCCGTTTTCCCAAATTAAGTTGTTTGATTAGAGTTTGACTAAATATACCTTTTTATGTGCTTAGGGGCAATTGTTGTGGCGTGTTTGTCTTCGCTAGTCTGCCCAGCTTTCGACGGCGAAGTACTGTGAGTGGACCCCTTATAAAATGCATGTTTTATAGTAGAAATGCATACATGAAAAGCATGATTTGATGAGTATGTTCTATGAAATGCTTTATGAGATATCGTGCCTATTGAGGTTATTTTGAATTATTACTATTTTTCCTATAACCCGTATTCTTATAGAATATCTGATGGATGACGATATGATATTTAGAATACGTTTCGAACACCTCTTTATAGTATAGATGATGGATGACTTTATACTATGAAGATGCCTTTCAAATGTACGTATGTTCAATGGTTTTGTACTTACCTAGTGGTCCTTTCCGCTACGGGACGTAAGGATAGTTTTTTGTCTGTCCCGGGCGAAGGTTTGGTGTTGGCATAGGGCCTGTAGGGTGTTTCCTCTGGCATTTAAGACTAGGGATGTGGAGCCGGCATGGGGCCTGGGGGTTATTTTCCTCTGACTGTCTGCTCAGAGATGGGGAGCCGGCATGGGGCCTGGAGAGTTATATTGGACATTCACTAGAGATTATTATATATGAGTTATGATTTGAGACATTGCACGACATGCTAGGTTTCGGAAAACCTATGTTTATCATGATATATATGTGTTTTCATAAAACATGGGGGTTAGTACGTTGATAACTATTTTATTATATGTATATCAAACTGGTCCACTCATGTTTGTTTTGCACCCCCTTCAGGACTTAGAATCGAGGCATACAATCCTGGCATCAAGGCATTTCCGCTCTTGGTGTAGGACCCATTCTTTTATTCATTCAATTTTATATTATTTCTTTTAGTGTCTTAGTTAGTTGTATGCTCTGAACACGTTCCTTAAATGCATATTCTTTATTCTTTTATATTTATAAGTCTTATTTATCCCTTGTTTTCAGCATTTGCATTCAATAAATGGCTTTTGTCACCTTTCGGGTGTCGGCTAGCACGTGTCTATCTTGGTATTCGGGGAATATCGGGATCAGGGCGTGTCAATGGAGGTATTTCTTCTCGTAGGAAATCTCGCTCCAATAGTTGGCACCATCTGTGGGAAAAGAAACAAAATCAAGTTACAAACATGACTGGATCCGCACAAGAAGTTCTGAATCCCTCCGAAGAGGCAGGGACTAGATCAGTACATGCGAGGTCTCAATCCCAAAGTAGTGAACCCAGTCTTGCCATGGAACAATTTAGAAGGCTAACGAGGGAATTGCGTGAAACAAAAAAGACAGCAGATGAGGCGTTGAAGAAGGCTGAAGCGAAAAACGCAGTAAAAGATGTAACCAGCACCAAGAGACAGCGTGCAGAAGAGGAAGATAAGGAGGGCAATTCTAGTAGCGCGCCATCCAGTAACCGTGTTGAAGTGACGAAGAACCAGGGCGAAGGGGATCACAGGGGAAAAGGATCAAAAAAGGTAAAGGATGTAGAATTGCGAGAACAAATTGAGAAGATTGTGAAGGGATACAAGCCACAAACCCCGGCAAAACTTGCCTTGGAAGCGGTCAGAGGGATTCGCAAATCGCCGTTCATAGAAGACATCCTGAAAGCTAAAAAACATGCCAAGTTCACCCAACCAAAGTTTAGGCTATTTGAAGGCGCAACTGATCCCGTCGAACACATTTACCACTTTCAACAACAGATGGCGCTTGAAGGAGACGACGAGGCCCTCATGTGCAAGTTGTTCCCCTTAAGTCTTTCGAGATCATCGTTAACATGGTTCAAACAACTGAAATCAAGGTCTATCGGAAGTTTCACAGAGCTTTGCGAAGCATTCATATCCCAATATGTCTGCAATCGAAGGCCAAGAAAAGATGTTACGATCTTGTTCAGCACTAAACAAAATGTTGGCGAGAGCCTCAAAAGCTACATGACTAGGTTCATTGAAGAGATGTCTACCCTAGAAGAATGTGATTCCCACACTGCGTCTTTGGCATTCCAAGAAGGGGTGTTACATGGAACGAAGATGCGTAGGTCATTAATTGAAACACCACCACTGGACATGAGGGAGGTGAGGGCCTGAGCTGATGGAATCATCAGATTAGAGGGAAATGAACTTATCCAATCAAAGCAGGCCACCGCGACTATTGCTACATCTCCAGCGGGCACTGCTGCGCCTACCTTAAGGTGACCGAAGCATTCAGAAAATGAGCTTATAAACTCAGGCACGTTGAAACAAGTCAATACGTGCCGCGCCCATGGAATGCAATTCATTTGAGAAATTTCCACATTTAGCTTTTTGCGTTTATGTTTTCCGTATTTAAATTTTTGCTTCCAGCAATGTTGAAGGGTAAATCCCTTTTTGTCTTCCTTGCATGTCAAATGGTGTATCCCTGGATGTCTATTGACATCACCTTATTGTATGATAAATAAAGTTGCACTTCATTCGAATCTTAGACTAAAGTCTAAAGTTGAAGAGTATAAACCAAGAAATGAGGATCGAATCAAGATCGAAAACATAAGATCGAGTGGGAGAAGAAAACCCAAGATCGGATGGGCAGAAACCCAATTAAGATCGAAAATCTAAGATTGTGTGGGAGAAGAAAACCCAAGATCGGATGGGCAGAGACCCAATTAAGATCGAAAATCTAAGATCGTGTGGGAAAATAAAACCCCAAGATCGGATGGGCAAAGACCCAATCAAGATCGGAAATCTAAGATCGAGTGGGAAAAGACAACCCAAGATCGAATGGGCAAAGACCCAATCAAGATCGAGAATCTAAGATAGAGTGGGAAAAGATAACCCAAGATCGAATGGACAAAGATCCATCAAAGATCAAAAATCCAAGATCGAATAGGTGAAAATTGACAAAGAGTAGACTCAAGGTTGAATGGTTTTGAGATCGATAACGAAAGAGCGAATCTAATAAATTTGATTTTCCTCCTCGAACACATCGTGTGTTTGCAAAGGAAAATGAGGCATTACATGTGCAAAAGTAAAAGCTCAAACAGTGGGACATTGTTTTCCTGCTGTAAAATGGAATATCTTTTATTTAAAACAGGAGTCTGTAAACGTAAATGGAATGTGTGGAATATTTCCACAAGAGGGGTTTGAAATAAAAGGTTACCTGGAAGCCAAGAGGCCACTCTGGAACGAGAAATCACAGGCTTGGTGAAGAAACCGAGCAGAGGAAGTGAAGGAAAATGGGGATGAAGGAACTCAAGGTAATGACATATAAATATATACACTTGTATGTACAGAGATATATACGAATATATGAACATTACGTGCAGAGATTTGCATGTCTGTACAAAAAGGTATGCCTATGTTGTGTGTAAGAATGTGCCTATGTATGCCAACGTACCCAGATATATCTATAGATATATATGTGTTGTCTGATCAAGGATGTGATGTCTACAAGTCTACAAAAAAAAAATATATATATATATATATAGCTAGATAGATAGCCCAGTCAAGGATGTGATGTCCACAGGGATATACATAAATGTATAAGAGAGGGAAAAGCAAGTGTTAATGTGCATGTAATTTCTGCAAAAATGATATATATATATATAAGAAAGAAGAGAAATTGACTTTTGTGGCATTATAGCATGTCCACGATTGTATCTTCTTGTCAAAGCCGCATGTCAGGTTGCCATATGTATATATATAGGCCTGCAGATTAGATGTGCAGACTAGGTGTGCAGCCTAGCATTATGGATTATATGCGTGAGGAGGAAACATGCATGGTATGTACATATATATATATATATATATGTATGTGTGTAATAAATGCGGTGTCAGTCCACTGAATGTCAGTCCATTTTCGTAATGTTCGTGATTCCCTTTCGTAATATTCGTCATGTCAGTTTACTTTCGTAATGTTCGTCATGTCAGTTTACTTTCATAATGTTCGTAATGTCAGTCCACTTTCGTAATGTCATTCCTCGTTCGTCATGTCAATCCACCTTCGTAATGTTCATAGTGTCAGTCCTCGTAAATCTTTGTTTGAAAATCATATAAGGTATCAGCCCTTATCCTTAAATTTTGCAGATGTCAATTGACGCTCATAAATCATGCGAAGGTATGACAGGGCGAAGAAAGCTGGTTGAGCATTTGTACGCTAGGCGAACGAAACAAAGGCTTTGGTAAATTTACCTTCAGTAAATTTATTCTTAGAAAAACAACTCCCACAAATTTGCCCCTAGCAAGAAATGTTTAAAGCTTTAGCTTGGCTTAAAGAGTACGATTTCAAGGCCTCATGAGATCGAAAAACTCAGTTTTCCCCTATTTTACATGCGTAAAAAAGGAAAAAAAAGGGCATTGTGGGAGGATAAAATCCAGCTTCGACTCATGGGCCAATACCGATCATCCGAGGAGAACGAGTTGTGCAAGACAAAAGCCCACAAGAAATATACGCAAGGGAACGTGCCTAGATAATTCCCCAATACGGAGGAGAAGTGGGAGAGGGAAACGGGTCGTGGTACTTGTTCCTAAAGCATGCAGTTACATGACGGATGACCACTAAGGAAGTGGGCTTGATCCTCAAGCATGCAATCCTATAAATAGGGAGAGGAGCCAAAGAACCAGGTACGTGAGGAGTACCCGAGAGAATCCAGAGAATAGAAACCAATCGATTGACTTGAGCGTCGGAGTATCTTTTGCAGGTACCCCGCCCGGGCAAGCTACAAAGGAAGATTATTTTGGGACACCTCAAAGAAGGATTCGGCGAATGTGAGGATTGCGATCAACAAATCTGTGGAGGTATTTCTTCTCGTAGGAAATCTCGCTCCAACAGAGGCTTTTATATATAGCTGTTTGATAACACTTTCATTTTCATTTTTTCACCTTTTTTTTTAAATTGAAAGCTTGTTCAGTAACTACATTCAATTTTTATCTTTGAGAAAATGAAATATTTTTTGCTTACTACCCTCAAGTGAGTTTAAATTTCAAGATCTGTGTAGTCAATAAACACAAATGTCAAAATTTAAACTCATCAAATGGTAATAACTAATAAGTAGGATGGTGAGCAAACATTCACCCTCCAAAAAACTGAAAACTTAACCAAAGAGTGAAAACTACTTTCTTGCATTTTTAAATTTTACCTTTGAGTTTTTTGTTTTATTTTTTTTGAAAACTGAAATAGTTTCATTCTCAAAACTAAAATCGAAAAGTTGAAATAATTATCAAAGAACTTCTAGCATCATAATATAGTTTGTAGGATATCATAAAATCTACCTGAAAGCCAAATGTGAATATGAAGACCTAAAATTATATATTTTGCCAAAAGACATATTGCCTAATTACTATTACGGGGCAGTAATGATTAGACAAAGACGCACTATTCAACCCAAAAAAACAAAGTTTTTTAAGTGATGTTATGGTTGCAAAAATCTGTCGTCTTCAGTCTTGACGAATTTGTATCTACAAAACAAGTAACACCTTTAATCAAAGACCAAAGCCTCACGCGCCCACGAGGATCGGGGGAGGGGGGAGAGTTTGTCCAATGGATCTTTGATGCCTAAGTTAGTATCTCTAAAATGAGTGAGTGCTTAGGGCTTATATGTGTAGCAAAAAGCTTACCAAAATTTGGTGGAGATTGAGGCATTTACAGGAGAAGGTGGCCGGCTATAGTGTTAGGGTTTTGCCCTACACATGACGAAAACCTATTGGTCAACGTGTGTCATCCGTTGGATAATGAGGAAATAATATTCTTAAGATATTAATTAAGAGATAATATCTTGGGATAATGGTGGAAGTATCCTTGATTGATTGTAACAGGGATTCCTTACTTGATTGAGTTGATCTTCAATTAGGAATGTATTAAAAATGAGATTTAGTAATTAATCATATCTTTAATACCTTTGACTTTTTCATGCCACGAGCAGGGGAGCTTTGAGCAATCGTAGTCAGCTGCTTGAACCTTTAGGGATGCTGAGCTGCTCGTGGGAGTATTTGAGAGCCATGCCCGTTCAATGAGGGAAATCTTGTCTTTCTTGAGATAAAGTCCACGTGCCGCCTCCAGGATTTTTTGGATTATTTTTTGCTCCACAAATGCCCATACACCTACTGGGCTGAAAGCAAAAAAGTGCAGTAGGTGTAGAAATCCCAATCTGCTTAGGTGTGTAGAGAGTTATTTCCCCATTTGATGTAGATCTTCCACCTTGTTTTGGAAATAGAGTCTTCACTATGAAAGGGAAATCAATTGCCACCAAGACTTATTTAAGACTACCTTAAGCAGAGGACTAAGTAAACTCAAAGAACAATGTTATCCCTATAAGAAAGAGAGAAAAGGCTAAAGGATATTGTAAACCCCTCCCGTAGTTTTCTTCTTTGCTTGCCATTGCAAAGAGTTTATTGTCATCGTTCTTTTTTTTCGTGCTGCACCAAGATAAGAAAAAGTTGAATTTTTTTCTTCTTGGGTAGTGTTGTCGCAGGACAACAGTAGGGGTGGTCCGACACATCAGCTGTCATGGCCCAGGATGGCGTGACTAAGAGCCACGGAGCTGTCGCGAGAAAAGGGCAGTGTCTGGCTGGTAAGTTGGCCTGCTTGTTGGACATTCAGTTGAGAAGAAGTCCTTATGTTGCTTCTGGAAAACTTGACGTCGAGTTGTTTCCAACGTCCGGGTCTGTCCGTCAATTGGAAAAGTGGATTCAGCTGTTAAAAAGGTGTCAAAGCCTGCTCCTTCTGCTGATGCCACATTTGTGCTACTTGCCAAAAATGAGGGAACTGCTTGAGTTTGATTTCTCAGTTGCCGTAGATGGAGCAGTCGAGGATGAAGTCAAGATCGGAGTTGGTAAAGATGAAGTGTCAAATAAGCAAACTGCTGTTGGAAAGCCCAAAGTCATTCAAGCTGCTAAATTGGTAGTATGCTTTGTTTAGCTTGTGTTAGATTTTGCCAATCTTCGTGCAAGTTTATCAATTTGCTAGAATTTTAATAAAGTGCTTTCTTCGCTTTACTCTATCTTTGTTTTTCTTGAAACTTTGCTTGCTTGAAGAATTTTATTCTTTTGTTTGTGAACGATGGAAGAATTTTATTAGATATAAACAAGGTTATAAAAAGCAGTAAGCGGTAGTCGGATAGTATGGAGGGGTCTAGGGTTTATTTTAATTTTTACATCTGTTATATATTGTATAATATAATTATATATATGTAAAATTTTAGACTCTTTTGGTTGCTTTTGCATCATTTTCTAAGCCCACAAATTTTGTAGGGCTTTTTTATTCACATTAATAAAAGTGAATTTTAACGAAACACTCCTGAAACTGTTCACTTTTAACAAAAATGACATTTTTACTTTAAAAAGTCACTCCTATTACTATTCACTTACAATACCTTTTTATCCTTTTGATTAAAACTCAAAAAATTTAAGTCATTTTCATTAGTTTTCATTTAATAAAATGAAAGGTTGGGCCTTGTATTCCTAGTTTTAATAGAATTGTCAACTGCTAAAAAAACCTAACTAATGCTAGCTAAAGCTGCTAAACCATTGTCTCCGTCGCCCATATCTACAATTGCATATGCATAACTTCTCTTCTACCACTCTCTCTCTCTCCTTGTCGTAGGTCATCATCGACTCCTTGTCTAGCACACCCTGAGCTGGAGCAGGGGTAGATCAATCTTTTTGGCATTGACAATAACTACAAGTTATGGTTGGTGGCCTTCTTCTGAAATACACGACGCTCACATGCCCCTGAGATAACGACAGCATGTTTGGTGACGCGTTCATCGTTATCTAAGGAGACGAGATATTCTCAAATCTGGTTGTCCATGTGGCAAACGCGCTTCGGAGAGAGATGAGTCTAAGCCCTCGGTCAGTTGAGGTGTGATGGAAAACAACCCTTCCGAAACCCAAGTTAGGCTTTGGAGTTAATGGGTCGGCATCGCATGACTTTTAAGTAAATAAAAACGTATTAGCCCATAGGAGGCCTTATTTTTATATATGACCCAAACAATCTTACCAGACCCAGCAACATTGCAAGCTAATAATCTCTCTCTTATTGCATAAGCTTCAGCAGCAGTGCCAATCGCACGCACGTGTCGGCTGCTGCTCAATAGCAGACTTGAACTCTGCTTGCTGCTTCATGAAAGCCCAGACACTGACACACACTTGACATAATATAAACTGCAAATCGACACCAAATAGATTTTTGGTACAACTCTTAGCACTGAATGAAATTTGGGTTGAAAAGTTCCTCCAATGATCTTCAGAACTCACTTCGAGCACAACAATGGAATTCAACCTCAAAAATGCCAGTGTTCCCAAAAAAAAAGACATTATTTTTCTAGTGTTTGTCTTTAACAATGTAAGAAACAATCGAAGTGGCGACATTCTTCAACAAAGTGCTTAATTGCGTGCGAGTGTAGAATAGAAACGAACGATGTTGAACAATATGCTCTCCTCTCTGCGCCCAACTTTGAATTCCCCTTCTAATAGTTTTAAGAAACAATCAACTAAAATGGATCTTGTAGTCTGAATCATTCAAGGAACGTATCCTTGTGATTAATTATGCAATATAACAAACAGTTCATCGCGTACCCCATTTCTCGACAAACACTATGGTTGAACAATAAACATGACTGACGGGGACGAGGTTTTTATTTTTGTTCACCATTGTAGCCCAATTCTCCAAATTTTCCAGTGTGAAATTAAGGCATCTGTAGATTACAGTATATCACTGAACTTGTTTTTTATCAGATGTTGAGCCCCTTCAACTAACCTCTTTACCACCTCCCCTGCAGGTAAAATTTCCTTGATGAGTCCTACACTTTGGCCGGCATACATCACCATGCTTTCAATGTCACCCGTTGTTGTCGCATTTGGAACAGTACCGGCAAGACGGCGAATTTCTATTTCCTGTTTGAGAATATGAGTCAAGATTGGTATCCATTGGACTCCAAGTCAAATAAAGACATTCCACTTAGTTATATGCAATGCACGAAAAAATGCAGAAACCGGAAATGGCATACTCTTGGTTCTAGTGGTAAGCGTTGCTTGTCAAGTATGAGAAAAATTTCATCCTCACCCTATCATGTATTATTGCGCGGCCGATGACAGGTTGACCCGCTTCATTTTGATCAGCAGGAATATATTTACAATCATTGAAGAAAGGTGTATGCAGAACACGATGTGGTGCATCGGGCCACCTTGCACGGCCGAATACATCAGTGTACTCAGTTGCGTCATATTCAACCACCTTTCTCTTGTATGCAGGATGAGCATGACTTTCTTCAGTTGCAAGAAACCTGCAAGGACAAATTTATAGAAAGACCAAATTACTAAAACTTCACTTATAATTGAAAACATCTTGAACGAACACAGTATGAGAAAGTTTCTGGAAATTTGTAACTCAATGATATGAAAATGTGCTGTTTCCGAAACCTTAGTTGCAAGATTGTTTAAATATGCTCTTTGAAGAGTCTAACAGGTCAAGTATATCAAACCTAGTTCCTAGGCAGATGCCCTGAGCACCAAAGGCCAAAGCAGCAACATATCCACGGGCATCCACAATACCACCAGCAGAAATGAGAGGTATATCTCGATCTCCAACAAGATCAACTACCTTCGGCAACAATGAAATTAAAGCATCCTATAATTTGAACAATAGAAAGCACATAGGTGTCAATAAGTCCAAGTATCTCAGTGGACAAGTATCAGGCAATAGGCAATTAAGGAACGAAGCAAACACAAAACTAAGTATGTGACGATTGTAAAATCATCGGTGTCAATACAATGAGATCCAAGAAAGCAGGCTCACCTGACCGATCACATGCCCTCCTGCTTCACGCCCTTGAACAATAATTGCATCTACACCAGCATGTATTGCTTTCTTCGCTTCCTCCAAGCTCCCAACCTTGAACCGAATTATATACAACTCATCAGCACGTCCAGGAAAGAAAATAACAATTAACATGCCAAGATTGTTCTGATGCTGTATCATACACATGTATTCTGCCAATAGAATATATATAAAGAAAAGACAAAAGATATGTCCGCAATTAATTTTAGCGTGTGCACGAAGATAGATATAAGTTAAACACAATAATTCTGCTAAACAAGATGACATTCACATTTATAATTCAGAACAGTATCGCTCCGAGAACACTTACTTGAGGCACAATCTTAACCCCAGATTGATGAGCTTTCAACACAAGCTCCTCCGAACATTCACCCCAGTAAACCTGCAGCACTGCAACCTTTTCATCCAATATGGCTTGTATATTTTTCTCATGAGGAAATGCTAGAACAACACCAATCCCAAATGGTTTTTTAGTTAAGCTTCGAGTCTTCCTTATCAGCTCTTTCAAGTAATCTGGTGACTCCTGATGATCAATTAAAATTAGTATATCAACGATTCCTTCTTTAATTGAAAATTTAGCAAACTCATATATGTAGTATGTACATTCCACAAAGGTTGAAAATTAACGGTCGAAATTCAAATATTGATATGCATATGCATTACATGAGAACTCAACATCAACAAGATCCCCTCTCTTGTAGTTGAACAGGCTAAACAGGCGGATCAATTCAATTTGGTGATGCAGAGAGGACAATTACGAAGAAGGATTTTTCGAGGAACACCCGCCAGCGTGTGAGTGGGAGACTCCCATCTCTAGCGTGGGGGACTGATGACCCAAGCATTGCTCTTACTAACAATATGAAAGTGCAGAAAGTTAATGGAGTGCAGGTAGAAAGGACCTAATTGATAGAGATACAAACTTAGCTGATATTACAATTGTCAGGTGAGAGCTCAACAGGGAGAAATTTTTCATGTATCAAGAAAATAAGCCGGTGCACCACATGTCATAATACAAGTGGAGGGGGCACTAAAAGTATATCCTCTTTTTCCACTTGTATTTCCACACCTGGTATATCGGTTGGTGTCACGGATCCATGAAATAATCACTCATCAACAAGGTTATCAAATTGATCTCCAGAAGGTGAAGTGAAAGTTAAGAACCATGGTTGGGAATTGTTTAATCATCCTTCTCCAAGGAAGAGGCGAAACATAATCAACTTGAATTCGGGACAGCTATTTGAAATCTTAGTGAGGGATTCATTTGGAAAAACAGTAGGGATATGCAAGAACAAACAAATTTTTATTGGAAACAATCCTCTAATGAATTCTCTGGGAACTTATAATATATAACAATCATATATTATCCAATTAAATAAAACTATCAATGAAATCATTTTCCAACTGGAATTTAAGAAGAAAAAATGGAAACAAAAAAGAAAAAGGAAAGAAGGGTGGCTTACCCAATCAGGAGCTCTGAGGAAACCGAGTCCACCAGCATTCGCAACAGCAGCAACAAGCTCCGGTCCTGAAATATCAGCTCCCAGCGGTGCTTGAACTATTCCGTACTCAAAACCCAATATTCCACGCCAACCCATTCTACTCTCTCAAATCTCTCACTAACTGGGAACTGCTCTAATATCTCCAGTGGGTTTCCAGATTACTTAAAGTTATGATGATTACTAGGGATCCATGCATTTAAGGATTATATATTTTATTTGTACTGTTTTATAGTGGCCAGACGGCTGCTGGTGCTGAGTGCTAAAGCATGAACGTGGACAGTGTTCGTCTGTTTTGTAGCGGGATTTGTTGTTTCTAGATTCTACACGCAAGCTATAAGCTAACGCACCCTTTTGGTTTGTTTATTTTCCAGATAACGTAAGGGAGGACGTCAATTTTCAGTGAAGGATTTGTATGACAAAAGTATATTTGTATTGTGGCGTTTTGTGTAAGTGTTATATAAATGGATAAGGTTTTTGGGAAAACTAATGAAAAGTTCAAAAAAAACTTCTCTTTTAACGAAAAATCATTTTTAAAGGTATAGTGAATAATGTCAGGTAAAGGTAAAAAAATGGTTTTTGGTTAAAAGTGAACAATACCGAAAGTGTTTCGTTAAAACCCCCTAAGTTTTTCTCCAATTCCATTTTTATGTTTTCACAACAATTTTAGACTAATTAACACTCATCACACTAATTTTATGATTCTCAAAATTCTCTAGTGTATATCACCTTCAAGATAACTTTATTTCTTGTAATAAATTTTGTGGCGAATTCAGGACGAAATAGATTGAAGCACTTCTATGCACTGCTGCTTCTTATATAATAAACATTGACGGGGAGTTCTAAAGTTGTGGTGTGTTAGCCGCGTGCATGGAGACATCAAACTTATACGGTCAACAGACCCTAAAATCCTACTTACAAACGGATTCTAAAAACCCTAGTGAGCCTATTACTAGAATACTAGAGCCCATAAAATTGTCTTCCACGCAGGAACCTCTTAACCAATAGGAATTAATCTGTATTTCACTCTTCCTCGAGGCTTAAGAAATAGCTAATTAATTATAACTCTTAACACTAGTTCAATTTGGTTACAACTATGTAAACTAATTAGGTTGGACTTTAATATTTGACTCTAACAAATATATTGATTAGATGTGTACTCTCTACGGTCTAGTTTTGTTTGTAGAATTGTATTCATATATGTTATACTTGGAAGTCATTAAAACATGTGAAATTTTTTGGAATATAATAAAAACAGAATAGACAAATAAAATCATTTTTATTTATAAAAGTTGGCTTCAAAGTTTAGCTCATCTCAATGTTACATGCAGTTTTCCGTGCATGAAAACAATAATGTCAATATTGCCCAATAATTAAATCCTAAATAAACTGCAGTTGTATGAAATCGACCCTTTTTGAAATATATTTGCCCTATAACTCACGGACCGACTTCGTATTTGTATGGGGTAAGCTACTTTCTTTTTTTCTTTTTATAGAAGAACTTTGACAGAAATTTTTTATTAAATCAGAAGGAGAA
This sequence comes from Heteromeles arbutifolia, assembly GCA_024362995.1. Taxonomy (NCBI): domain Eukaryota; kingdom Viridiplantae; phylum Streptophyta; class Magnoliopsida; order Rosales; family Rosaceae; genus Heteromeles; species Heteromeles arbutifolia. The sequence continues at coordinate 38,634,506 of JANCRC010000002.1, forward strand.
GTTATACTTAATTAGGGTCGTAATATAAGAAGAAATAATAAAATAATATGTACAAGAAAAGAGAGAGAGGTAGACATAAACCTGGCCCTCTTAAGAAAACAAATAAAACTACAAGGGGGGGTGGTTTGGACGTCGAGCCTAAACCGCTCCAAAGAAAAATCTAAAAGGTCTAAACCTGCATAACAAGTTTCAAAGCACCAAAAGAAATAGGTTAGAGAAAAGAAAAAAAAAAACACATTATGAAGAACACAAGACCATGTTAGAAAATTTTTCGGCAACCACATTCCCTTCTGGATAAATATGTGACCACCAAAAAGTCATCTCATGAATTTGGTTTAAGCAAGTAAGCCATTGAGCCCGAAAAGGTCAAGGGGAACAAAGTCTTTTGAATGAAGACAAACAAGAGCACTAGTAAAATCACTTTTCACGAAGAAAAAAAATGTCAACCTCATTTATATGCCAATTCTGCGTCAATAAATCTACGAAAAGAATTGTGATGACCAATAACTTGACATAATCCACCAAGAAATCGATCATGACAATCTCTGAAACTCCTCGGCGAGGAGCCAATGTCGAGCCCTACACTTGTGAGTCAACTTGAATGCCTTTCTAATTTTATTAAAGCTCAGCTAGCCCCTCAATCTAGGCCACTCGGTCTTCTTTTTGTTGGCTTCCTCCTCCATCGTATTGGATCAAGATTAAGGTTGACGGTGCTTTCTGTGCTGCTACAAATTCTAGGGGTGCCAGTGTGATCTTTCGCAACGAAATCGGTAGTTATGCTGGAGGTTTTGTTCGTAAAATATCTCATGTAACTAATCTCAGGATGGTTGAGGTTTTAGCTGCACGTGATGATGTTTGTTGGCAGCAAATTATTTTGGAGTATGATGCACTACATGTGGTCTAAGCTGTTGGAAGTTTGCATGGTGACTCCTCCGCTATTGGTTTGTTGATTGATGATATTAAAACTAGCCTGCGGGGTTTTGTTGCCTGAAGAATTTGTCATGTTCATAGATCCGTTAATGTAGTGGTGCATAAAATTGGCAAGTTGGTATCAATTTTCAATTTTTCTAGTTGTTGGTTTGAGCCTCTAGAGTTAATACAAGACGTCCTCCTCGAAAAATGCTTTCTTAATGTCATGAATAAAACCACTACCATTTCTTCTTAAAAAATCTCCTCGACAAGCAATAAGACCAGAATTTTCTTTAGCCAAATCATCAGTGTTAAGCTTAACTCAGGGAAACCAAGGAGGAGACCAAAGTACAAACGAATATTTAAGACCTTCCGATAGATAGGTTGAATACTCATAGAAGAAATAATACGAAGGTCCAAATCATATGAGTATTCAGGATAACCTTTGCCAGCATAAACAATCTTAGAAACAATAGACATGCAAAAGAGATGAAAGGAGATGGCCCGGCAGTAGGCTACTTGCCCCATTGTGATTAATGATCCTTACCAGTTTAATTAAATAGTGTTTGTCGATGCACGCGGAAAATCAATAATAGTACAAGATGGATTGATTGCATCTACATTTTATGTGTGTATAGTTTGGTCAAATTGGCATCATCTGATACAGCTTGTTTATTGGCGATAATTGTCATCAACTAGCTAGGATGTGGATATTATATAGTTCTAAAAAACATTAGACGCTAGTCAGACGGTAGGCTGGGCCTAAACGGATTAGTCGGATTTAAATTAATTTATTATATATCATATAAATAAGTGTCAACTATGTGGTATAAAAGTATTAGTTGAGTAATGCATCTCTTTATTAATTAAAATACTATATAACATAACTTAAATGGACAACAACTGAAAAAAATTAGCAAAATACAAGAAGTAAAATACATATTAACATAAGATAATAACTAATACTTAAACCCTTAAAAATGGATAAGCATATTTAACGCCAGACTCTCAATTCCACCGCTACAATAACTCTTGGGTATAGATAATAGTAAATTTAATATTATATATTAATATTTAGAAAATAGATTTAAAGTAAAGAAAAGTTAGAAAACCAATTAACAGGAAGAAAGGAAAAGACTTCGGACTTCGGACTCTTCACAGTTAGTGAGCAAGAAGACGAAGCAACACCCACTCGACCTCCTCCTTATAAAAGTCAAACCTCTTCTTCCAATCTCCTATTTTTAGATCAAGTTCTCCGATCTGCTAAAAGGCTCTTCGATTTATTCAATTAATCATCCATGTGTTTTGACGTCGGTGATGTTGCCGTGCAAAGACAATGAGTTGTGAGCCGGAGAGTTTCAGGTACCGCCCAGGCTGCCTAGCACCCGCCTAGGCTGCCAGACATCTGCCTAGGCCGACCAACGGCCACCTAATTCTTTTCCCAATTATGGTGGCTGCCTAAGCCAATTTTTAGAACATTGGGATATTCAGACCACCTTAATTAATATTCTAATTATTCAACGAGATATGTTCACGGGCTTGGAATTGATAAATGCCAGACCCACATGATGAGAGAATTGTGTGTTTTTTTTTTTTTTGACATATATATTTGTAAGGGTTTTCGACATGTAAATTGTAATGTAACTTTACTCGTTTATAACTTTATATATATCAAGTCGAATTAAGACTGGACCAAGAAAAAAAATCAAAGTAAGACACCTCAATTTTCAATTTTACCGAATTTATTTAAGAATGATTTACGAGGGAAGACCTAATAAATGAACGGTTCAGATCATGCAAGTATTGTAATTACTAACTAGTTAGCACTGGGGAGAGTTAACTAACTAATAATCAAATAACTACGATGAGTAATTGACTACATTAACACCTCATTAACAGCTGATCAATAGTTGTTTTATATTACATATTGTGAAGGCGAAGTTGTTAACGCTCAAAGTTTTAAGGTTAACAAACTAGATTAACTAACCCTTGGTGGGTTTAAGATAGAAGTGGTTCACTCCTCAAAATTAGGCTACGTCAACTATGTTACTCATAATATATTAATTTCAAGCCTAAAAAGCGCTCGGCTAATACATTCACTTTTTTTTTCTCCTTTTGCGTATGACCCCTATATTGGAGGTCTTTATCTCTTTATATAGGTCATTCAGTCTTGGAGCCTCTTAAACTGCCATTTAATGTGCCACCAACTTGTACAAACACTTTGATACCTTTCCACCTGTTCGGCCAGGCTCCCGCCAGTGAAGTGGCATTTTTTGCAGTCAAGGGTGGCATGCCTTTTTAGGTTATGCGAGTCGAGCATCCCACTCGAACCTTTGGTTACCCCGCCCTGTCTCGCCGATCACTATCCCGACTACTGTTACGTCGCATCTTAGGCCTCTACTATTGACTATAAGTTGCCACATAGTCTAAACGGCACTTGAGTTGTCCTGCTCTTGGAGACCCGTGTCATAAAGTTGTTTGTTTGCCCTTGTGTTCCATGCGGTTGGGCAACTTCCTTTTCGTCTCGGTCGGCTTAAGTGCTCGGGATTTCTCTCTTTGAACCTCTTGGACCTTGGGCTCCTTGGTCTCTTGTTGGGCTAGGCCTGCACCATTTAGTGGGCCTAAAAGAGCCTAGCGTTAACAGAAGTAATATCTGTACTACTTTTTCCACCTTCTGCAATCTTTTTTTTTTTTTTTTTTTGTATAGAAATTAAATTGAATCAATCAAAATATAAAATTAAAAGGACTAGAGAAGAAATACAAAAGGTGACAAGAGAAATGTTGAAATTCCTCCCCAAATCCCCTCCCCATTAACAAAAAGACATTAAAAAGAAAACAATAATATACACTGCTTTTGGGTTCCCTCATTGGGCACGAGAAATACAACAACTTATATGACAGGAACACACTATCATATAACATTTTGTATTTATGATATAATAATATGTGGACAAAGATACTCATATATTTTTAATTCATTGATACGAAACACTACCCTAACAATATAGTTGTGTTATTGTTGACCCTAAAAACTACCAAGCCTACGTGGCGCGCATGCCGAGTAACTAATAAGCTAACTACGTCCTTCGGTTGTGTGCGGGGTGTGCCAACTCGTCGGCCGAGCTCGGCCGAGGAGTAAAATTTGTTGATGTTGTGTTGAGCGCACGGCTGACTTCTGCGTCTTGCGATTGCGGCCGAGGAAGGAACTTGACTCGGCTCTTGGATTCTAAAGCCTGAAGACAAGGCTACTAACTATACGAAGTTCACAAATCGTCGTCGTCAGATTCGGTCACAGTGATGGTATTCGTCAGAGTAAACTCACGCCGAATTGACACCAAGGTGTAAGGGCACAAATACTCAAAGCGGATGTACGTCTTGATGGTGAATGTGGTTCGGCCGTCAGAATGCCGAACTCTAAAGCCAACTTGTGAGTATCCGATCATGCAACTCGGCGTTCAATGTGCCGAGCTCGAGTAAACCGTAACACCTCACTTCGCCGAGAAGGCTAATGAGATGACCTCTGCCAATAAGGATTCGAAAATCCTTCTCGACCGAGACTTGGATAGATAACCAGTCGGCCCCTTTGCAATGCTGTTTATCCAAACTGAAGGTGCTCCGCGGTCGACTGATTCTACGGCGATAGTGCTGTTTATCCAAACTGAAGATACCACCGGTTGCCTTCACAGTGCTGTTTATCCAAACTGAAGATGTGTTGGCGAAAAGGAAAACAAAAATCTCAAGGTTGTTGAGAGGTTTCGCGTAGAGCGAGGGTTTGCGCAGGGCAGATTTGTGTGTTGAGTTGGAGAGAGCCTGAATGGTGCGACTGCCTCTGTATTTATAGGAGCATCTTTGTAATCAAGTCCAAGTCACACTCGGATTAGGACTCCTTATCCTAATCCAAAATTACCTCGACTAATCCTTCTTCAATCAGGACTTTGAACCTAGCCTTTATCATGTCGCACGCACCTTCATACCTCATCCTCGCCGAGACCCCTTAATGCATCAGGATTCATGCTATCCGTAGGACTCTGCCTGCTTCGTCTCTATCCAAACAAACCTCTTCCTAACCAGCCCCGGCCGACCTCGGCCCATGGGCTAAATAACCCACAAGCTTAGAACTTTCCAGGCCGAGAATAATTCTAATTCGGCCCAAACTGATATTTTGGGCCTAAACATTGCCCCCTCGCTTCTGAGGTCTTCGGCCGAAATATCTACCGGCCGAGCCCTGACCTCGAAGAAGCGAATCTTTTCATAATTTCAATCCTCGATTTCCACGGAGCATTTATAAAGCACGATTGCACGATCTCTCTTCTGCCAACCGTCTTACTACGTGGCATCTTCTGCCATAACTGCCCTCAATAATGACGCCTGAAGCGTGCAGTTCACTAGACCGTCGAATTTCTTACTGAAAGTAATCATTGTACCTCGATCCGCAGACTCAAATAGCCTGACGATCGTGCGGGTATCAAAATGTCATTTCCCATAAAACTCGCCGCCACACGTAAACGTGCGTCGAGAAACTCGGCCTCTTTATCTGGATTCCCCGGATATTCATAATGATTGGTGACTTTTCGACTGATTTTCCCTTTTAATCCGAATTCTGGAACGGTTGATCTTCTTCTCAAAGACCCTATAAATACCAGAACTCCGTTATTTGCACCTTTACACTCTCCAATTTTCCGAAATCTCTTGCCCTTGCTCCCAAAACACAAGAAAAACCCTTTTTTCTCCCAGATCCTTGCTCTTAATCTCCAAACCAGAAATCCCTTTTTCCAGACACCTTCCGATTACTAGCAATGGCTTCCTTCACCTCCCAACTCTCCAAAGAATGCAAGAAGTGCGAGAACATTGTCGACCACTGCGCCATCAAAACCATTCGCTTTGAGTGTGACATGAACACCCCCCACCAGATCCTCGGTCCTCTTTTCAAAGCGGCCATGCCGTCCTCAATTACCGAAATTTTTAAAGCCGAGAGCCTGAAATTCCTGCTGTAAGGCTTCGAATGGTCAAGATGGATCTTGGCCAAACCTCAAGGCTCCTGGCCCTCGACCACTACATCCTGGGCAGCCTGGGTTGTGCGGATGGAAAAGGTTTTCGGGGAGCAGTGGAAGACGCTCGGAATCTATGACGCCATTCCCCTCTCATCACTGGAGCTGGTCATGGATAAAGAGCTCATCATAGCCGCCACAAGCCTCTGGTGCTCGGCTACCAACACTCTGGTCCTCCCGCTCGGCCCTGTCAGTCCCACCATCCTCGACGTTACGGCCCTTCTGGGGACCTCCCCGTCTGGCATTCCTATCGATGCCGCCCTCTCCGAGTATTCATCGAATCTCGACCTGAATGCGCTTTTCGACAAGCGAGCCCTCGAGATTCTGAGCGGCGAAGGCCAAACACCTTCGAAAGAAGAGGTTCAGAAACTCCACAAGAACTTCTTCAACTACAACACCCTCTACCTCCACTTCGCCGACCGAGGGGACGAGGAACTGCGAGAAGGAGAACACGAGGCTTTCATCTTCTACTGGTACAACAAATATATTTGTTGTACCAAGTCGAACAAGTGTCTTGTCCAAAATATGCCAGTGGCCGAGGCTCTGGCTAGTGGCCACACTTTGGCCCTTAGCCCGACAATCCTTGCTCACGCCTTCCGCTGTCTGTCCGAGACGACTCTTCACAAGGTCGACCCACACCAGAGCGGCCCTCTCTGGGTCTTCCAGCTCTGGCTGCAGGTTTATTTTGTCCCCCTTCGGCCAGAAATCGCCGACTTCCTGCCCACCGAGGCGCTCGGTCCCCAGCTGGCCTCTCGACCAGCACCTCCGTACAAGGCCGAGGAAGTATTCAAATACCTCTTCGCCCTTGATGCCTTCTCCGACGACGAATTCCTGATCTGCCGTCGTCAGAGATACCCTTCGTCGATCGTACTCCCTTCGTCGACGTGGAGCACGGAGGAAGACGCCGACCTCCGTCAGTCCTGGGGGTCCTTTGTGCTTGGCCGGGACCTCCCCCTTGGCTGCGATGCCCGCCGAGCCGGCTGGGAGGTCTACCACCCCAACTTCACCGCCCGGCAACTCGGCTACCTTCAAGGCTGCCCGGTTCCCCTTCTGTCCTCACGCACTCTTTTGAGTCGAGGACGCCTCTCTGGCTCCTCGGAGAAGGAGTGCAAAGACGCAAGGAGGGAATTTCAAGAACGGTGCTAGAAGCTTCGCCTTCGACCAGTCGTCCCTGAATCCCTCTGCACTGATACCTTCGGCGACTGGTGGGAAGCCTGCACTCAGCAATTCTTCGACGCTCCGGTCGAGGATGTCACACGCAAGCTTTTTGACGACCGACCGAATAAGACCACGGCTCTCCCGCCTAAAGAAGCGGCCCAAGGTATACGGTCATTCTACCCTTTTTTTTTTTTTTTTTTCTTTCTTTTTTTTTTTTTTTTTTTTTTTTGAGAATGGAATTATCATAACGTTACTGACTCGCTCATTTCTTTTCCCAGGTAGCCGAGCGCCGAAGAAAGTAGAGGTGGTGGCTGCCGCTGCGGCCAAGAAAAAATCAATCCTCTCCGGGCCCAGCAAACGACCTCGGCAGGAGCCCGAGACAGCAGCAGTGGCCGCTCATCCCCCCAAGCGTGTCAAGAAACTGGCAAAGAAAGGGGAGCGGAAGGTCCATGTCGTTGAAAGCCAAACGATGGGATCAACCGCAGCTGATGTCTCTCCCTCCACCGGCACCGAGACAGTCGTGCGGCGGGAGCAAACTGGTCGGACACCCGAGACTCGATCTGAGCCACAGGTGACGGCTGAGTTAGCAGCCGTCCAGCCAGCCGGGAGCACGGCATCACCGGCCCCGGCCGAACCGGCTGCTTCTCCGCTAGTCGAGAGGACGGCCACATCTGAACCGGCCGCGGCCCTTGTCTTGGAAGGGGTTGCTGTAGCGACGAGAGGAACTCCCTCTAAAGCTCCGAGACAGTCGGCAGTCATCATGGAGGTATATTAATGCAGTATTAACTCTTTCTATTTGACCAACTTTGAACAATTCTAACCACCTTGGTTTCAGGACGACGAGAGCGACAACAATCCCAACAGTCATCCTCTGACGGCCGAGGCAGCAGTCCGGGTCGAGCCTCCTGCAGCAGCTGAAGCGGCCGGGCAGGTCGATCCTCCCTCAGTTGCACATGGGAAAGGCGTCGCCGTCGAACCTGAAACAACGGCGGAAACTCCGATGCACCCCCAGGACCAAGACCTTGGCATTCCTCCTCAGGGAGCCACATCCGCCTATGTAAGCATCCTCCTTACCATTCTTTTAATCAACCTTCTAGCTTGGAACGCTAAACCAGAAAATACTAAATGTCAGGTGCCCGCGTTCTCCTTTCACCGAAAAAATTTATGCGCCGAAGGGCGTTGTCTACATCTCCTGGCCACCTCAGTGGCCATCAAATGTAGATAAACTCCATCGGCCGCGTGAATTGAGAAGCGGTTTAAAACACTGGGCTCGGCCATTAAGCTCTCTGGGTTCGAGCAACGATCCAGCAGACATGGCCGAAGTCTCTTCTCGTCAAGTCTAAAATTTCCTTCCTAATTGATTGTCTGATGATTCGATATGTTCTGACCTTTCTGTTTCGTGTAGCCCTCGTGGGAAGTCGAACTCGACGCTCTCCTCTCAGCAGCATCGGGAACTGCCGGCCCTTCAACGACCACGACTGGGTCATTGGCCAACTTGTCCTCTCTTGTCAAGCTGCAAGAGCTTCTGTCGCTTTCGGCTTCCCAGGCGCTCGAACGCAGGGTCCTCGACTCCGTTGGCGAATGCCTCAACGACCTCGCGGTTGATGGTCAGTTGAGCCCCGAAGCTATCACTCGGGCATCTTCGACCTTGGAGCAGACTCGAGGATTCTTCGGCATTTTCGAGAAAGCTCTTCGGGCCGAAGACGATCTGAAGGCCGCGTCGGGCGCTCTCGAAGTTCTCCGCCCAAAAATTGAGGCCATGAAAGCAAAGAAAGACGCTCTGGCCGACCTAGACCGTCAGATCATTGAGCTTCAAAAACGGAGATCGATTGTGGCTTCCGAACTTGCGGAGGATTTTGAGTTGGGCGGCAAATCCTGCCTGACCGACTATGCGGCTAGCGTGAAGCGGGTCGAACAGCTCAAAATGGACAAGAGGATCCGCCAAGCCGAGGTCACTATGGGCGAAGTGAGGTGGCTGGAGTTGAAGGCCGTGCTTGAAACTCTGCTTCCCCCGTCACCCTAGACTTACTATATGTACTAACCGGCCAGCTCAAACTGTACTTGGTACTTTTAAAATTTTTAATAAGAACTTTCATTCTTGCATCTCCCAAGTAGTCGGAGAGTATTTCTTCAAAAATTTCCCATTGATTGGTAACTTGTGAACTGTGCCGGCTCGATCTTTAAGATGGTATGCCCCCTTGCCGAGCACTTTGTAAACGATGAACGGTCCTTCCCAAGTCGGCGACCATTTGCCGAATCTAGGATCTTTAATTCCCATAGGCAACACAGTTTGCCAAACCAAATCTCCTTCACCGAATGTTTTCTGTCTAACCCGTTGGTTATAGGCTCGTTCGGCAATCTTTTTCTGTGCTACCAATAAATTGTATGCATCACGCCGCGCTTCTTCCAAATCCTCCAACTCTTGCCTCATCGACTGACTATATTTGTCGCTAAACAAATTACTTTGCTCAATTATTCGCAACGAATTTATGCTTAATTCGACTGGTAGCATTGCGTCGTGCCCGTAGGTGAGTGCATACGGAGTTGTCCCAGTCGCGGACCGGAGCGATGTTCGATAAGCCCATAAAGCCTCATTCAACTTCAAATGCCACATGCCAGGCCGTTCCCCTATTATTTTCTCGAGGATACCGATCATCACCTTATTACTTGCTTCGGCCTGTCCGTTTGCCTGTGGATAGTACGGCGTGGACTGTTCAAGCTGAATTTTTAGGTTCGCCGCATATTCTTTAAACCTCTCGGCTGTAAAGATCGTACCATTGTCAGTTATGATCGTTTCCGGTATCCCGAATCTAGTCACGATGTGTTCCTCCACAAAATCGCAAACCTCTTTAGCCGTTAATTCGGCATACGATTTTGCCTCGACCCACTTGGTAAAGTAATCGGTTGCCACGAGTATCCATGCATGTTTGGCAGCCCCGGAGGACGGCGTGATTTTGCCAATTACGTCCATAGCCCATCCTCTAAATGGCCATGGTTTAGTGACCGAGTGCAATGATTCGGTCGGCACTCTTTGTATGGGACCATGAATTTGGCATTGCACACATCCCCGTGCGAACTCAATGCAATCTTTTAATATGCTTGGCCAAAAATAACCATGTCGTCGAAGTAACCATCGCATTTTCCGGCCCGACTGGTGAGATCCGCAAATTCCTTCATGAACTTCCGCGATCGCTCGAATAGCTTCTTGGGGGCCGAGACATAACAATAGTAGTTCATCCTCGCCTTTTCGGTATAATTCATTTTGATACATGACATAATTCATGGCGTGAACCCTTGTCTTGCGATCGTGTTTACTATTAGGATTATCGAGGTACTGCATGATAGGCTTCCTCCAATCATCTGGCATTGCCTCGACTGCACAAACATCTATGGGGAATGTACGTCTTGATGGTGAATGTGGTTCAGCCGTCAGAATGCCGAACTCTAAAGCCAACTTGTGAGTATCCGATCATGCAACTCGGCGTTCAATGTGCCGAGCTCGAGTAAACCGTAACACCTCACTTCGCCGAGAAGGCTAATGAGATGACCTCTGCCAATAAGGATTCGAAAATCCTTCTCGACCGAGACTTGGATAGATAACCAGTCGGCCCCTTTGCAGTGCTGTTTATCCAAACTGAAGGTGCTCCGCGGTCGGCTGATTCTACGGTGATAGTGCTGTTTATCCAAACTGAAGATACCACCGGTTGCCTTCACAGTGCTGTTTATCCAAACTGAAGATGTGTTGGCGAAAAGGAAAACAAAAATCTCAAGGTTGTTGAGAGGTTTCGCGTAGAGCGAGGGTTTGCGCAGGGCAGATTTGTGTGTTGAGTTGGAGAGAGCCTGAATGGTGCGACTGCCTCTGTATTTATAGGAGCATCTCTGTAATCAAGTCCAAGTCACACTCGGATTAGGACTCCTTATCCTAATCCAAAATTACCTCGACTAATCCTTCTTCAATCAGGACTTTGAACCTAGCCTTTATCATGTCGCACGCACCTTCATACCTCATCCTCGCCGAGACCCCTTAATGCATCAGGATTCATGCTATCCGTAGGACACTGCCTGCTTCGTCTCTATCCAAACAAACCTCTTCCTAACCAGCCCCGGCCGACCTCGGCCCATGGGCTAAATAACCCACAAGCTTAGAACTTTTCAGGCCGAGAATAATTCTAATTCGGCCCAAACTGATATTTTGGGCCTAAACAGTTATATAAACCTTTTTCCATGAGTAGGTGGAATTAGATGGTCCCCAAGTTGAGCAAGCCAACACGAATAAAATGAAATATGCATTTATGAAAGGAAACAAAGACTTTGAAAAGGGATGGGCTGCATGCATAATAATAGTGGAAGAAAAAAAACAACCAAATTCCAAATCCTCTCCGTGCATTATTTAGGTTCTTTTGTCGTTTGGTTACGTCGCTATCTTTGCCAAAATATTGGTAATGTGGGGTCGATTAGAGCGTATCACTCCCTCTCCCCGACACCCAACAAATGTTTGGTACCTATACATCCATTCAGGCACATACATATGCTGCATCCCTGTCTTACTTTTCTTTTAATTTGTTTAACCTTTTTCTTATTTATCACACATTCTCATAATTATTGATCGTCAGATCGAATGAAATGATGATGATAAAAAAACATAAATTAACAAGTGCACACCCCTTTTCTTATGTTACTCTGGATTTATTTTTTTATTTTTAAATTAGACTTGAAGTGCTGCTCTTTTGAAGGTACGAGTTACCCGTGAAACCTGCTCGACGGATTGCCTCGATGGGCAAGGCAGCTTCTATGTCCCCTCCCAACCCCTGCTTTCTTTTTAACATTGACAACAAAAACTCATTCAACAAACAAAAGCAGCTTCAGGTCTTTTGTAGAAACATAGCCATAAATCCTAATCCCACTTAAATCCCAAAATCCTAAATAAAGCAAAAATAATTTCAGGTGTGTTTAAAATTTTCATTTGTTGTTTGTTCGGTTCTTTTATGATTTTTGTTATTATTGGTGTGAATTTTCATGTTTTTTGTTTAGTCAAAACTTTGCTCAAAAGTCGGGTTCCAGTGAACTGTTGAAGTTCTCTGCATTGGGCTTTAATATAATCTATGATATGCGATTTTTTCTTGAACCTCGAACGGTACATATTTAATTCACTGTTTGAATCTTTTTTTACACCTTTAAGAGGCGGAGAGTGTTAGTCAAAGACAGAAAAATAACATTATGTTTGGACGAGGGAATTAAACTTGAAATTTGAGTAAAAGTTAGAATTTGTAAATTGACATGCACCAATTCCCTTGTTTGGATTCATAACCATAGAAATTTAGAATTTCCGTGTGGAAAAAAAAACTTTGAATTTGAGGCCTCCAATTTCCAAGTTTAAATTCCATGTAAATATGTATTATTTCTCAATTTCTATGATTAAGAGTTTAAAAATAACAAATTCCTATTCAATTTCATTGTTCTTTTAGGTTAACCAAACAAAAAAATTCACAAATTCTAGAAAATAAAATCTCGTCATTTCAATTTATGTCATTTTGAAATTCCTTAGTAGTCTTAAATTTCTTTATCCAAACATAGTGTAAAGGAAATTTCAAATTTACATTATTTTTTATTGGACTAGAAAGTCATGTTTACATCTCTTATAAATGTAAAGTAAAATGCTAATGTTGAAACATCTCCAATGTAAGGTCTTAAATTTTATATTTGAGTCTAAATATAAGGCAAAATATTTTTAATGCACATCGAACTTAAAACTTATATTTGGGTGTTCCGCCAAAGTGAGACCTAAGTTTGGGTTTCAATATGAGATTCGAATTTAGGGTGGTCAGTGGTGTCTGTTTATGCCGACTAGAATAAATGTTATTCATCTAAGAAAAATGAGATTTGACTTTTGAGTCTAATCATCTCGATGCACATAACCAAATTGTTAATGAGTCCAATGTATTTTCTTCAATACAAAAATTCAAATTTTGTCATTTAGTACTACGGTCTAGTGGTATTCCTCTTCATTTGTAAACGAGAGGTCTTAGGTTCGATTCTCGGCAAAGGTAAATCTTGAACCACATTATTGCTAGCCTAAGGCTTAGCATACTTCTCTACTCCTTAATGTAGATAATATTGTTTATTCAACAAAAACTCAAATCTTTAAACTCAAAATTAACTTTAAATTTTAGGTTAATGCTAAGGAGATGAAAGTTCTAAACTAAATTTGCAAATATGTGTCATCAATAAAAAAATAAGCACATTAATTAACATTTAACTAATAATTCAACCATCAATAAGCACATCATTTAATTTTCAAATTTAATCTCTTCTAGCATTATCCTAAAATTTAAGTCTTTATATTGAATAAGAAAACCAAAATAAATAAACTCACCAGCTGTTTGCGATCCAAATATGTCTAGAATTTGAGTTTTTGTGATGGAGATGCTCTTTAGTAGTGACATCTCGTGTTGCACAAGGCTTATCCCATTCATTCGCCCCATTCCATGCATCATTTGATGCCACCGTACGTCCGCAAAACTTCTTGTCAAAGATTGAAACGTGTCAAATACCATAACAATATAAAACGTGTGAATTGTAGACAGTTACCGAAAGGCTAAAGTGAAGGGGCCCATGACTCCATAGACTCCATCCCAAAATTGCCCAATGGTATTGCTCTTCCCGATCAAGCCCCAACACGGCCACTTGACACACAATTGCCACTCACGTGAAACAAAAGGCAATTCTATTAAAGTCACCAAAGTTTTTTCTTTTCTCCATCAATTCTATTTATGTCATCTTATTTTCTTGACATATTGTTTTACAATATTGTCATAGAAATTGTGCTACAAAGATAATGCGGTGGAGAGTCTACGAAGAGTTTAACTTTTAAGAACGTCTTCTTAACATTTCTTTTTATGTTAGCATGACAAATTCTGCATTTCTGAATAAACAACTTCAAACTTCCAATCCTTTGATCTCCCACAAGCTTTCAATATCGCGGACTTAGGGCGAAGCCAAAAATCAGTAAACTGAAAAATGCACCCTAAGAGCATCACCAAGGGAGGTAACATTTGGAAAGCATGGTTAAATTTGTTATGCCATGTATGAAAAACGCATGTCCAATGAAGGTAAAATCATATGCTAGAGAGACCAAATTTTTAAATCAAATTTAGAAATCAAATAATATATCACCAATAAAAAAATAAGCATATTATCAACACTCTAGCAGTAATTCAATTATCAACAACTGCATCATCTAATTTTAAAAATTTTGTATAAAAATTATCTCCTTAGCATTATTTTTTGGTGAAAATTACTTTTGTTTTTTTTATTGTTTTGGTTATCGAAACCAGAAATGTTAAAATAAGACCCGTGCGAAAACTCACGTAGTCGGCAATTTGGACTGGCGTCTTTATTCTTTTGCGTGTTGCGTTTCTCCAGCCTGAAAAGAAAAAGGCACTGTTTAAAACCTTTCAAAAAGCTACTATTAGGCCACTATACTAATACTGTGGACCACCCCGTAGGGTACCACAATCTATCCTACCTTACCTTGGTTGTTGGTACTTGGTGCTGGATTTGGATCCTCGTTCAGAGGGTCCGAATTCTCCTGATCCAATAACATGGGTCATTGAATTTTGATCCAACAGTTACAATTATTATAATTTTTAGAGGAGTACTTTGTTTGTAGTCATCGGATTAAAATCCAACTGCCTGTGTTATTGGGTCAGGAGGATTCCAATCCCCTGCTTAGGAGAGGACCCAAATCCCTTGGTGCTCACCCTCTGCGCATTTCCCAATTATGCCACCCAATTAAGAAACACCACACTCATGTACCCCATAAGAGCAAGTCCAGCGTGCTCTTTAGCCCGATGGACCAGCGATTCCAATCACCCAATTGCCCCAGCAATTGGCTCCAGCCCATGCGGGCAGTAGGGCTCAGGGGAGGCCAGGCGGGAATCCGTCACCCAAGAGCCTGAGGCCCAAGTGATGAATGGCTGACGTCTGGGTGATGTCAGCCACAATATAAAATTAATAAAAATATAAAACGTAAAAAATTAATTAAAAATAAAAAATTAATAAAAAATCCGAAATTTAATTTTTTTATAAATATGTTATCATTATCTTCCAACTTACACCATAATTTTATATTTTCTCAAGTACTTTGAGTTGTAATTTCTTATTTAATGACACGTGGTACAATGAGACCGATTAAAAATCATATCCAAAATTACAAATAAAATTATTTTTATTATTTTATAAAATAAAAATACTAATATTTTATTGCCTATTACCATGTGTAACAGCCCGTCCCGGAGTTTACGTACGGCAGACATGAAATGACGAAAATGCCCCTTGGCATTTAATTAAGGTATGTGTGTGTTTTTATTTTGTGTGTTGGTTGTATTTGGACCCCACACACACACACACAGTCACTGTTTCTCTCTCTCACTCCCGCACTCTCTCTCCCTCCCTCTCGGTTCTTGTACGGACAAACACAAATCCTTCCTAAACCTGGCAGATCGAGGACGTGAAGTACCACATCGTGTTCCTGAGGTCCATACAAACTCGTTGGTACCCATTGCAGGTAAGAAAGCCTTCGAAAACCCCGAGTTCTCACAACCTCCGATTTGTGCACTATTCATGCACACGTGAAATGTTGTTTTTCAGGGGATTTTAAGCTTGTAGGAAGCTTATTGAGGTCCTAAGGAAGCTCGTAGTAGTTCGTTTGAAGATTTTGGACATCGGAATAGCGAGATCGAGAAGTTTCATTTTGGCCGGAATTATCGAGGCTTTTTCCGGTGAATCCTCGGCGAGTTGGGGGTCAAGTCAGGTATGGATGTGTTCATCTTTGTGAGATCTTCATTTTGGTATAAAGTACGTAGAAAATGGTGCAAAAATGAGTGAGAAACCATGTTTGGAAAAATACCAAAAAATCGGCGAACAGTCGCCAGCGACCGGCGACTCGCCGGAGAAGAAGGAGAATATTCTGTCAGTTTTGACGGAATATGCTGACGCCGTCAGTTAGAGTTAACTATTACAATTAGGTGTTAACGGAATATTCCTGACGGCGTTAACTGACGCCGTCAGTATGCTTGTCACGTGGCCACGCGTGGGTGGTCGGAAAATTTTTCTAAAAATATGGGGATGTTCCTGAGATTGTGTAGATCACGGTGGTATATTCATATACCCAATTTGAGCAATGTATGAGAAGTTATTTCTAAGGTTCCGATTATGTACGTTAATTAACGTTATTTCAGTTACTTCTCATATAGGCGAGACCTATCCGGAGGACGAGCGTAGCCAGGCCAGGTACGGAGGTTACGACCCGTCTACTTATCAGTGAGTGGGCATTTGTTTTCCGTATATACCTATATAAATGAGTTTTTCCCAGAAAATCAGTTTAAATGAAATGTGATATGATATGCGATATGAAATGTCATGCAAAGTATCTATTTATTTATTATGCGTTATTGATTGCTTATATTGATGTCGTTGCTGAGGACGCACAGGTAAGTGGCAGGTAAATTTAATTACTAGTTGTTGAGAATGAATGATGTGATGTGATATGATTAGAGCTCATAAACCTGCACACTGATATTAGTGCTCCCGCCCAGAGAGGGGCTCAGTCCTTCACGTGTTGTTCATCTCCCGCACCGTATGCTCACCTTGGATCCAAGTTAGGTGCTCAGTCCTGTCGAATAGGCCACTATAGGTAGGTTTGACTCGTAGGTGACCTGCTATTTATCGCTCAGTCTTCGCGTGATCGTAGCACTAAAGCATATTAGTTTATTATCAGTGATGTTATGCAGACCACTAGAGGTGGTATTGATGTGTGTGCAGGGTATATATATGATGATATGATTGAGATGAGTATGAGCTATATGATATGATGATTGTTATGAGCTATATACAGCCGAGGGCTGAGATGATTATTTAGTATTCAATCACATTCACAGAGATATGCTTTGGCATTCAGTTATGATACTTTGGCATGACATATACATACTTTCATACATACGTATTTTCAGCGGGGTTTTGAGAATTATATATATGAGCATATACTTTATTTCTGGGAAATTATACAAGTTTTACGGCGAGGAGTTATAACTTTTGAAAGGAAAGGTTTTGAAAAGATTTGTTTCTGACCCACTCAACTTTGTTTTTCGCCCCTCCAGGTATTAAGTAGCGTTCGTTGGTGGCATACGAGGAGCTTATCGGATGATTTGACAGAATTCACCTATGTAGGACCACCTTCGGATGTTATTTCTATTTAGTACTTCTGCTTGACTGCACGTAGACTTTTATGCTCTGTATTAATGGAATTCACACTTCTTTTACACTAGTATTGCTAGTGTTTCGGTTTTAATTGACCCGTAAATTCTATCATTTATTGCTTCCGCACTGTGCACATGGTTACGTCACTCTCAGGTGACGGCCAGCACGCCCCTCTTTCGGGTCGGGGTGTGTCACCATGGCTATTCAGTGTAGGGATGAAGATGCAAAATGTAGTTACTGTTCATTAAGGCAATTACTATTCATTGGAGCCCTAGGGGTCTTTGCAACGGTGGAGTTGCTCTGAGCGCCAAACAAAGTATTTGTGGTTCCTATAGTAGCTCACTGGGTCCTGCTCCAAGGCATCTAAACTCAACTATTTAAAAAATTTCCGCCAATTAGTGCCGCTGAGGCTCCGTTTAAGAATTATACGACTGGCGATCTGATTAACTCCTAAATATTTGAAAATTACTAAATGGAGCCTAAACTTGTTTAGGCGTCTGCCTAGTCCGCTTAGGATCCCACCTAGACTCGCTTAGGCACTCGCCTAAGTAGCGACTCTTACTTAGACATAAAATATATAACTTTTTGCATTATATTTTTTTAATAAAATGTAAGAGGTCCGTTGAATACTTGAATGAATACTCATTATATGTTTGTTCCCCATGTTTCATGCTCTAATACTTTATAATATATATGTCATTTTCTTTTACAATTTATGTATCATAATACAATTATGTATTTTTTAAGTATAAGAAAACAATTGTTTATACGATATATAACATTTATTTAAATTCGTCTAGGTCTTGCCTAACCATCTAGGTGCTAAGCTTCATCCTGCTGTCACACTACCGGCCAATGTCTTTTAGAATTTTGTTGAACTCTTTTAAAATGTCTTTACCGTCATTATATTATCTTAATTCAATAATGCATTGTCAGGTATCATTAAATCTTCTCGACAAAATAAAGCATTACCGCTATCGAGAACTCGTTTTAGGTAAGTTATTCTGAGTCTCAAAAGGACGCCGACATCAGTGCTAATATTGAATTATATTGCAGTGGCAACAATGATGCATGCGGGAGCATAATATTTAAAATAATTCCAAAAGCGGTGAATAAATTTGGTCTCGAAAAATGCACCAAGGCAAAGCTTCTACTCATTTCTAGCTGGGTGATGTCATCGCTTATCAACTCCTCCACAGTGGACCTTCTCTGACTCTGACTCCCTCCAATTATGCACCAGCTAAGGCAGTCTTCTGTCCACGTCATACCTCTATGTATCATGAAAGCCTACTAGGTGGGCCCTATCGGGATTAGATTGAAGGTACCACGAACTCTTTCAAATTTGTTTTACCCTCTCCTATTTTTTTTCACTAATATTTTCTTGTTGTCCTGTTTACCAACTGCATTGATACGTTTTTGAAAAGTAATTTTTATCTAATTTTTCTTTATTTCTAGTTAGTAAATAAATAAATTAAACGAATTTAATATAGTAGTTAAAACATATACGTGTGAAGATAAAAAAGAATACGTAGTTTTTTTTTTAATTTATTGAGTTTTTTCATTAGAGATAACGAAGATAAGTGTTTGCCACTTAATATTATGTTCTAGTTGTATTCCTTTTTATTTGTAAATGAGAGTTTTTATATTCGATTCTTACCAAAGACGAATTTGAACCACATTATTATATTCCTTTTAAGTCGCATATTTTGAAGCTTAGCTCATTTTCCCACCCTTTTAATATATATAATATCGTTTGTGAAAAAAACAACCAAAAATAAGTGTTAAAGTACATTCTAGTTAGACAAGTGTCACGAAATTAGAAAGACCACATTATAATTGGTTTCGAAACTAATACGCATAACCGAAAAAAAAAGCAAGAGAGTATAGAAAAAAAAAAACTTAAATCACACTCTATACTTGAACTTATTAACTAACAAGTGAGAATAATCTTAGAAACATCATTGCATCTTTCAATTTATTTATCTCAACTGATATGACAACAGTTCACTTGTTTAGAATTTAACCTCATTAAGGCATCGAAAATAAACGACATTCATGAGTTGGTATTCAACCTAATTCAAAATTTCTCTTTCAACACTGCTAAGAATTTGGAAATATCATTGAAGATCGATTCATATTTTTCGCAACCAATAAAAACAAAATTTCACATATATATATGATATAACTTTGACATAACTATTTGAGAAACGCACTCTTTCAAAAAGAGATTTTGTATGAACATTCCGCTGCTCCATATTTTTAGTAAATGTTTTATAATGTTTGATAAGAACAAAGTTTAGGAAGAGTCTTACTTTTATAAGAGTCTTTTTAGAATATCTCCAAAGAAGATGTCAAAATGTCAAAATGAGCAATAACAGTAAAAAAAGACAACTCCAATATTTTTCAACCGAGAAGCCAAATCTAATGTGACATGACATGGGATAGCAACTCCCCCTTGCTGTCAAATTTGACAGCAACGTCAAATATTTTTTTATCAGATCTGCGACTCTCCTCTCACTCGAACTTGAGAAGCGCCGCTCGCCCTTCTTCTTCCCTTTTCTCAAAACCAAACCCAGAAACTAATCTCACAATCTCAACCTAAAACCCAAATGTAAGACTCCATTTTGCACCGTTGCTCAAACAAGAGCTCTCGAATCCTCGCTGCAATGCCTCAGCTATGATTCGAGGAAGATCTTCGCCGACGGATTGTTGCCTTTGGATTTCAGGTGAGTTCGAGTATATCAATGCGATGGTAAAGGGCGATAAGTTGTTGATGGAGAAGAGAAGCAGGTATACAAAGATTCAGAAAATAAAGAACGAAGATGATAGGAGAAGTCTAGAAAGAAGGAGCATAAAATAATAGTTTAATAGAATAAAAAGAAAAGAAGATAGTGTAATAAAATAATATTTAATTTGACACACTGGACAGAGAACAAAATTTTGAAAGATATCAAAATGCCACATAAGCTGTCAAATTCAAATTTTATGTTTAAAATTTGATATCTCATTTAGAGATGCTCTTAGCACTTCTCCAACCATTTTTTTTTTTTTAACAAACATAGTTTTTATGTCTATTTATCAAAGTAGATAAATTAAACAAAAATACGGACATATTCCAACGTATGTGCTTTTTTATCAGTTTCCCCATATAAATAAGAGGGTGAGAGGGAGGCATGAATATCTAGGTGCATGCGGGGTCACGAGTCTATCCGGCTTATAGTCAGCATCAAGTGCCTGGAACAAACCTCTCTGCTCTCTATACCACAACACCCACGTCACCTCCCCTATATGAGAAATCTTACAGCCTGGCAAACCCTAAGGTCTCCAGAGCCCTCTACGTCCAATCACCAATTCCCACGTGGACGCCAGAGACTGTGACACCTGTCCTTTCTACAGCTGTCTTCCTTATCGTCCGGATATAAATACCAACCATACCAAATTCACCAAATCATCCTCTCTCGACCCCTCGGTTCCACTCCCCCAGAGAAGCCTAAAATCCTCACCCTCCTTCGGAATGTATCCAATTTACCATTTTGCCACTGCTCTCTTGCTCCTCCTCTTGGTGGCGAAGCCCGGTTTTGGCGCTTTAGTGGAGGAGCAGCCACTGGTGCTCAAGTACCACAACGGCGCTCTTCTTAAGGGCAACATCACCGTCAATATTATCTGGTACGGCAGCTTCACCCCTATCCAACGGTCCATCATCGTCGACTTCATCCACTCCCTCGCCCCCCTGCGTTCCCCACTCCCCTCCGCATCCTCCTGGTGGAAAACCACCGAGAAGTACAGGGGCGGCGCCACCAATCTCGTCGTCGGCAGGCAAATCCTCCACGAGGCCTACTCTCTCGGAAAGTCCCTCCTTAACCGACACCTGTTGGCCCTCGCCGGCAAAGTCAACGCGTTGAACGCCATCAACGTTGTTTTGACTGCCAGTGACGTGGCGGTCGACGGATTCTGTAGCCGCTGCGGCACCCACGGCTCCAACCGGGACAAAAAAACGGCTTACGTGTGGGTTGGGAACTCGGTGGTCCAGTGCCCCGGCCAATGCGCCTGGCCCTTTCACCAGCCCATTTACGGCCCGCAAACTCCGCCATTAGTGGCTCCGAACGGCGACGTCGGAGTTGATGGCATGATCATAAACCTCGCCACTCTCTTGGCGGGAACCGTAACCAATCCGTACAACAATGGGTACTTCCAAGGGCCGTCCAGCGCGCCTCTCGAGGCCGTTTCTGCCTGCACCGGCGTTTTCGGAACCGGGGCCTACCCGGGGTATCCGGGTCGGGTCCTTGTGGATAAGGCGACCGGGGCGAGCTACAACGCGGTTGGGGTAAACGGGCGTAGGTTCCTATTGCCAGCCATGTGGGACCCGCAAACCTCTGCATGCAAGCCGCTTGTGTGACCGACGTGGCAAGCATCTGTGCCGCACGTGATCGTGTAGATATTATTATAATATTGTATATTATTATAAAATGTGTTGTACTGGGAGGGTGGATAGGGTTACGGGGTTTTGTATACACTTCGAGTTTGTCGTCTTGCGTGACATGTACATCATGTTTCCTGTCTTAAAAATACCTTGGTAACTAAAACCTTACTGATTTTTAATTTTTGTGTTGTCTGCTCTTTTGTTATAGTGCCCTCCTTGTCTCTTCTTTTTGTCTCTTCTTATTTGTACGGTCACGTTAATATTTTATATTTTTATTATTTTTTATCTTATTATTTTTATAAAAAAAATTAATATAAATTATTGACGTGATTTAATCGTATAAAGAGAGATGAGAAGGACATTCTAACAGAAGGGCAGACAATATGCCTCCTTTGCAAATCCTTTTTCCTGTCTTATACTTTATGATATTTTTTGGAGGTAAATTACTGTTTGACTTTTTGAACTATCACTTAAGTTGAAATTGATTTTTTAAATTAATTTTTTGGTAAATTAACTTTTGAATTATTTAAAATCAATCAACTAATTTCTTGCTGTTTTATTCCGTCAAATTCAAGCAAAAATTAGTTATTTCATCATTAATTTTTATTTGTTAGTTATAATTACCTATAAAGTTTCGACATATGAACACAAAATAGTTGAAAAATATATAGCGAAAACATAAAAAATCAATCGTTTACATAACGGATCATCTCATATTATCGTTATACATTATTTTGTTTTAACATGTCATAATTATATTGTTTGTTATAATTAACAAATAAAAATTGATGAAAGAAAGACGAATTTGATGAAATTGTGGATGGAATTTACCAACAAAAGATTAATTGGCTTATTCAAAAAATTCAGGGGGTAAATTTATAAAAAAAAATAGTTAGGGGGTTAATTTTAACTGAAATAATAGTTTAAGGGGTTAAATGGGGCTGTATACCTCTTTTTTGGACAAACGATATATAAACTATATTAAGGAGATGGGAGAGCGCTAAGCCTCGTAAGAGACTAGCAAAAATGTTCATTTTGCTTTTGACGAGAATCGAATATAAATTTTTTTAATTATAAATGAAGAGAAATATCATTAAACGAGAAATATTATTAGACTGTAATACTAAATGGTTTACTTTATAATATTTTATACAAATGTTTACTTGATGTGATATGATTGGAGATGAATGTTTTCACCACACTTTTTGACATTTATTTTATATCAATTATTTTATAACGTAGTTAAACGATTTGATTGTTGATTTTATAATATAATTTTTTTGAGGTAACACGGAGAAAAAAACCTACAATTAGATCGTTAAAATTTAGGAAATTGTTACTAGCATTCTAAAAATTTCATTTGATACTCTAAACTTTGTATAATTAGAAAGAAAAATACACTTGTAAGGAGTGTAAAATAATATTTTTGAAGTGCTAATAACAGTTTCCAAAATTTATTATAAATCTATCGGTGTGGCATAGATTTTAAAATCGAGTGTCCCTAAAAATGCTATATATATTCCTTGTATTATGCATATGTACCAAAGACAAATATTTTGGCACGTGGGTGGCATAATATGAATAAAAACAGTGTTCATAACAAAAGGCCTTTAAGATTGATCAAACTTATTATTTTAGCCATTCACTTTAAATATCAACCAATGTCGTCCCTGACATTCATTACCCCACATCAATTTGGTCATTCTATGAAGATTTTGTCAACTATTCTGTTAGTTTGTATGTGAGACCCATAAATCCAATGAAATGGTAATTCGTGAATTACACAAAATAAAGGTTTTTATCGCAAATGGTCCTTGACATTGATCCAACTCCTCATTTTGGTCCCTGAGTTTCAAAAATCAATAAATTTGGTCATTGACTTTCACTACCATACATCAATTTACCCTTCCGTTAAATTTTCATCAATATTTTTTGTTTCTGTGCTTATGTGGTCTCACTAATTCAATTTATGACTCCACGTGGATTAACTAGAAAAAGCTATTTTTTTTAAGAGTGAACCAACGGACGGATATTCCTCGTTGAGATTTTTCTCGTATCCCACAACCCCAATTGGAAAAAATTCAATCTAAATTCGATAAAATTGAATCCAAATTCAATTTAAATTTGATAGGACTATAACCAACTAGAGAGAATGAGGAGTGAGTTCAAGAGGCCAAGTACTTTAGTGGTGTCATGGTGCCTTATTTTTCTTTTGTAGCATACTTGATGAAGACGACGATGACTTTTTTCTTTCTTTAGTTTTGGTTTTTAGTATCTTATTTTACTTTTACTTTTAAATCTAAAAAAAAAATAGTTTCTCATAACTAATCCACGTGGCGCCATATGATTGGATTAGTGGGACAAAAAATATTGACGAAACATTAACAGAAGGATTAAATTGACATGTGGTATTGAAAGTCAGGGACAAAATTTATTGATTTTTGAAACTCAGGGACCAAAATAAAGAGTTGGATCAATGTTAAGGACCATTTGTGATAAAAACCCTTATTTTGTGTAATCGACGTGTCGCCATTCCATTGGATTTATGGGTCTCACATACAAACTAACATAATAGTTGACGGAATGACCAAATTGATGTGGTGTAGTGAATGTCAGGACGATATTGATTCATTTTGAAAGTAAAAGACCAAAATGATGAGTTTGATCAATTTCAATGACCATTTATGGTAAAAACCCTAAAAGAATATTGTGCACATTACATAAGTACATAATATAAAAATATAACGAAAACTAATGAAAATGGTTGGAAAACTTTTAGTTTTAACGATAAGGACAAAATAAAGGGTAAAATAAATAGTACCAGGATTGACTTTTTAGTGTAAAAATATAGTTTTTCGTTAAAACGAACAGTACTGGGAGCTTTTCGTTAAAGTTCTCAAAAATATATTGTCTCACTTTTCCCTTTTGTAGATTCCAAAAATATAGAAATTTAAGGATTTAATTTATTGAAAAATTTTAGATTTATAATGATTGATGGGGAAAGAAGTTGAAGAACTTTATACAAAATTTGAAAGACACACCATTTCAATTAATAAAATGTCGGAATTGAAACCTAATTTTTCTTATAAAAAACGTGGGGAGAAAAAAAATCAAATGGAGATAAAATGCTTATCGGAAAGTAGTTCAACTAAAGAGAAAAAATGTTGGGGTAATACCAAGAAGATCAAAAATTTTAAACCAAATTTACAAACCAAATGATGTGGTTGTAGATGGTTGAGTTATTAATTAAATATCGATTAAAATACTTATTTTTTTATTGGTGACACATCATTTGGTTTACAATTTAGTTTAAAAAATTTGATCTTCATAACATTTACCCAAATGTTTTCTTAAAAGTAAAAGACGAAAGGATGGTGGGAATGTCATTATGAGCATGTCTTTCGCTTTTGGCGATCAGAGTTTGTATTTTGTAGTGTAAAAGAAAGCTTAATGATGAGTTAGCACCTCATGGAGAAGAATGTTATAAATGGTGATTCCGTATATTGTTACGGTGACGTATAATGCAAATAATAACAGGATGTGTAGTACTTTCTTTCCACGGGTCTTAATATTTTAAGTACAAGACGCCATTATAAGGTGTACCCATGTAAAATAAACCGTTATCCACATATAACCAAAGAGTAAAAACTTCGTACACTTTATTTTAACTTGTAAATTAGCTTTTGTGACACGTGACTAAAAATGTGACTTCTTACAACATATGATTACTTTTCTTTTGTTTTTAAAATTTAATGTCTTTTGATGCTCAAGTGATATCCTGAGGGAACACATTCATTCTGTTGTTCCCAACCGCATGTCTCTTTGATATTTTTTTTCGACAATTATACTCTAACTTAACCAAGACTTAACGCGTTGCTAAAAAACCAAGACCTAATGCGGTGTTTTAGTTTGTTATAATGTGATGCAGCCTTTTTTTCAAAAAAAAAAAAATTTATTCTGTGTTGAAGAAAAATTTGAACAGACACGAAAGCTCCCTCCCACCAAATCTGCTGCAACGACCACTCTTCTCACCGTAACTGCTAACAAGCCTTCTAATGTAGGAGAAAAGGAGGCTTAGTGCTGGTGTGGTGGTGGGTTGTTCTGCTTTATTGATTTATTGATTCATTGATTCTTTTATCTTATTCTTTATGTATTACCAGTTAATGTTGGAAATTATATTATAAGATGATAATATAATTTCTAATATTTAATGAAAAATTGTTATTATTTGTTACGTCAATTAGTGAAAACGGTTTTGTTGTTTAAATAGGAGCCATCTTTTGTAAAGCGCGGACATTATTCTTCAGAGGTAGCAACTTATGTGCAACTTTATAAAGTATATCTCGAGAATAAGGGGTTTGCATGCACTAGTCTCTCCCAACAAGAAAGAAAGAAAAAACCCAATCCATTCTGGTGTTTATTTTTGCAAACCCATGTCAGTTCCGAGCTTTTTCTCATTTTCTTCAAGCATTTCAAGAATTCGTACATGGCAACGACAAGCCTTCTCTAAGAATTTTCCCAAGCCCGGAGAACGGAGGAAGGAGCAGGCGTTAGGTAGTCAACAGCTGGCATTGCGTTCTTACATCGAATCCTTATGAAAATGAACCCTAAACGAAATTGTGCTAAAGCTAGATTGTCACCCTTAAGTGGCACACTATTAAGGCCAGCAATGCTTTATGGCACAGAATGTTGGGCAGTGAAGCATCAATACGTACACAAAATGAGTGTAGCGGAGATGAGAATGCTTTGTTGGATGTGTAGGCACGCAAGAAAGGACAAGATTAAAATGAGGATATTCGAGGTAAATTAGGAGTAGCTGAAATTGAAGGTAAGAAGAGAGAAAATTGGTTAAGGTGGTTTGAACATGTGAAATAAAGACCTCCAGACGCTCCGATTAGAAGGAGCGATTACGAGACAAAAGCTTAGGGCCAAAGGAGTAGAGGAAGACTTAAGAAGACTTGAACAGAGACTCTTAGAAAATGACTTGGACTACTTGAATCTAACGGAAGATATGGTACAAAACCGAGCGCAATGACGTTTTAAGATTCATGAAGCTGACTCTTCTTAGTGGGATAAGGCTTTGTTGTTGTATAAGACTAGCTTTTTCTAAGAATTTCACCAACGTATAATAGAAGTTTAGTATATCTGAATCGATGTTTACCGATACCAAGCTCAGCAACTTCTTCCTCCAAAACTAGTCGCACAACTTGCTACAGTAAAACAACGGGTTATATGAAACAGTACACATAATATATCGTGTGAAAAGCATTCTCAGAGGCAAAGTAACCTTCAGTCTATGACTAATGGAAATATGAAACAGTAGAAATCTTTTGAACATGTTTGTAATGGAGTGGTGATTGATTAAAGCATATAGAAATGCAAGTGATGATTCACATGCAGAGCTATGAGCTGTTAATACATGCTTAACACTTCAAACCCATCATACATGACAAAGCTCGGAGTACAAATTCCGGCACAAGCAGGACAAAACAACGAAGCATGCTAGTGAAAAGACAGATGAAAAAGATGATCAAACCGAACGACAAGAATTTTTATGATTTAAGAAACTACACCTCTGGATTCTGTAAACAATTCCAGCAAGTTCATCACTTGTGATTAAATTTCATAGCATTCTAAGTAGTTAAGAATCTACTTCACATTGTGATCAAGTGATCAGACAACATTTCCTTCTCAACATTTGACAATCCTATGATAATTTAGCTCAAACAAGTACACCGAGATACAGTCATGATAAAATGCTCAATATACATTGATGATCCAAACTACATTTCCAAAGGCGAGAACACAACTCGATCAACCAAAAGTGATGAGATCAATTGTATTAATACTAAAGCATAAATCCAGACAATGGAATTCATTACCAATTACAAAAGGAAGCGAAAACCCATTCGATTACCTAACGGGCCTTTTTCTTTCCAGCAACTGTGACCCTCTTACCCTTCAGAGTCCTAGTGTTGTTCTTGGTGCGCTGTCCTCTGCAAGGCAATCCCTGACTGTGGCGTATGCCTCTGTAGCACTGAATCTCCTTGAGTCTCCTTATATTCAAGGCATTGAACCTCCTCTGCAACACCAAAAAAATCCCAATAAAACTTCCATCCAATGGAAACTGTGGCCATATCCCAAACCAGTCATGCAATCCCACGTGCGAAAGTTAGGGCGTGAGTGATTGACTTGAGATACCCCCACAATGATATCCCATTATATGAAAAAGGAAACCCTAACAAAATAAGGGGGCATTCTGCTCCAACCACCGCAATTGATTGCAGTTAGAGGCGAAGGTGGCCTAATCTATCTGCCACACAAATATCGAAATTTAAACTCATCTAACGCCATGGCAGTGAGCAAAAGTATAAAGTTTTGCGGGTTTACCAAATCTCCCTCAATCATGTACTTGGAGACTTCATCTCGGATAATGGTGAGTTCTTCTTCCGACAAATCTTTGGTGATTTTGTTCTCCATGTTGAGGTCGATTAGGATTGTTCGTGCCCTGGTACGCCCAATTCCATGAACGTACTGAAGAGAGTACTCGACCCTTTTGTTGTTGGGGATTTCAACTCCGCCAACACGCACGCATTTGATGCTCAAGCCGCCAACCTGCGCGGAAATCGACGAGACCCATGAACTTTGAACTCGACCCAGAATTTAAAACGTGAAATTTACCTGATTGGGGGGTCTGATTGGGAAGGAGAGGGTGTTGGAGAAGGGATTAAGGTTTCTTCCATTGCAGATTACAGAGAGGGAGGGCGCCAGAGGCATTGCCAGTGTTTGCGCCATGGTTGTGAACTCTGCGTTGTGAGAGCGATGAGCTTTGTGTTTGTGTGTGGACGAAGACGATGGGGTCGAGCTTTATCCTCTTCTGGCAATATTTCAAGTGCGCTACGCTATTTGTGCTGCTGCTTATGTGCGCAGCGTTTCGACACCGTTGGATCAAATATGGACAGTTTAGATTATGTTGAGATAAAAAGGTTTCAAGTGGAAACGGCTGAATACTTGGTGCGGCTGAGGTTGTAGCGGTAGATGTGGATTCGAGTGGAAGCAGAGGAGGCCATATTGTTCTAAAAGACTCTAGCGGTAGTAGGGTGGTAGGGTGGAGCCTAGCATCTAGGTGCCTAGGCTGATTGAGGTTTAGGCAGATTAGGTAAATTTACGTATATTTATTATATTATATAAATAAATGTATTTATATTTAAAAAAATCTACATAATTATATTGGAATACATAGATTGCAAAATAAAACGACATAAATTATAAAGTATTAGGACTTATTGAAAACATAGGGAATAAGCATATAATGAATGTTATTCAACAACAAGTCTCTTACTTTTATTAAAAAATTAAAATGCAAAATAAAAGTTATCGATTTTCTATCTAAATGAGAATCCCAACATAGGCAGGATAGGCGGATGACTAAGCGGGTCTAGGGGCACTTTCTTAATTTTCAAACGCCTAAGGACTAATCGGACGGTTGTCAGCCGCTTAATGCCTAGACTCTTTTTGAGTTCAACAAAGGGGAGGGGACTTCGGAAGCCATATAATAGGCAATCTAATTTGGTATCGAATTTGCTACCCACGAGATTCGAACCTAAGACATTTCACTTACAAGTGAAGAGGAATACCACCAGACCGTAGTACTGAATGATAACTGTTTTATGTACTTAAATAAAAGGAGTTGAAAAAGTGTAAGTTTTTTTGTTGTGATCGGTAATTAAATATGTAAAATTCAGAAATCAGATCGAGGGGACTAGTTGATCTGATTCTGTTTCCTTCTCTTGTTTTTTAATTCTCCAATTCCTGTCTTTTTTTTTTTGGTTAAGTAAGCATGCCCTAAATGTATTAAATTGGAAACGAATTGAAAGTGGCGAGATGTGTGTTTTCCGATGCGTTATTTATCTGACACTGTTACTGTATTAGATACAGACACCTCCCCATGGTTTTCTAACAAATATACATTCAAGTAAGAAACAAACCAGAACCTCCTATATAACAGCAGAGGCTGAAAGCTGCCTCGATCCAAGCCTTCTCTTCCGTAGACGCTCTGCAATGATAAAGGCCAGTTCAAGAGATTGGGAAGCGTTGAGCCTTGGGTCGCAATGGGTGTGGTACCGTGAACTCAGATCATTATATGTTATCGTTCGTGAACCTCCTACACATTCCGTCACGTTTTGCCCTGTCATCTCTAAATGAGCACCTCCTGGGTAGCTTCCTTCTTGATCATGGACATCAAAGAACGCTCTCAACTCAGCCTGAGAGTAAAAAACCATAAGATCATTGCTCCTATTGCAGTTGGACGTGTTACTGCAACAAAGAAAACTACCAATGGTGATTGGTGTTCAAGCGCATTGGAGGGGAATTTATTTGTTTTGACCAAATCACGGATTCATTCATTTCATACGATGTGCAACGATTTGAGCAACTGCTCAAAAATAAATCATTAGGCTTTTGACTAGTAGTTTTTCCAGCAAACTAACAATCAATCGGGCCATTTATGAATGGCCAGCACTTCAAGCATTTTCTTCTCAATGGAGTGAAATAAAATCCCAGAAATAAATAAATTACTTTATTTGGAAATGAAATCATACCTTTCACTTCACGGAATGCAGTTATTTATTTTCCATTTTTACTTATATTTTTTTTGTTTAAAAAACTATTTTCAACTAAGGTAGAAATTGGTAGACTTACTTGACTGTGCACATTTTGACAGAACAGTGAATTTGTGCTATGTCCAAAACCGTTGAGCAAGGTAAACAAGTGGCAAGTGTGAACATGTAAATTTATGACATCATACCCGTATTGCGTCGAAGGAACGAGTTTTGAGTCCACACGGAGCTTTGATAGTGTTCCCATGCATAGGGTCACTAACCCAAGTGACAATTTGACCAGCTCCACGAACTGCCCTGATCAGATGAGGAAGCTTCACTCTCATGTTCTCAGCTCCCATTCTCACAATTACGGTTATTCTTCCTGGTTTGTTCTTGGGGTTTAGGATCTCTATGAGCCTAACAAGTTCATGTGGATCCATTTTATCACTCACCTGCATCACAATACAATCTATCATACACCACCTACATTTTCCGGCAGGAGAAAAAGTAATGTCTATCAGGTTCGCAGTCACAAACCAAGTTATTCAACTTAGACTTCCAATTTCATCATAAATAACTGCATTAATTTTGTTCATACAAAATAACAAATGAAAAAGGAATTTAGTATCAGAAATAAAAAAGAAGTATTTTTTTAGAGCATAAATGAAAGCAGAAGTGCAGGATACCTTGATGCCAAGGGGATTAGCAACTCCTCTCAGAAACTCCACATGTGCACCATCGAGTTGACGGGTGCGTTCCCCAACCCAAAGCATGTGAGCAGAACAGTCATAGTAAAGCCCAGAAGTAGAATCCTCCCTAGTAAGTGCTTGTTCATAAGGCAGAAGCAAGCATTCATGAGATGTCCAAAACTCTGTGGAGGTCATGATTGGGTGGTCAACTGTGAGTCCAGCAGCAGCCATAAATCCAAGGACCTCATCCACCCGGTTAGCCAACTCACGGTATCTATTGAGCCAGGCCAATTTTATGGTTAAGCCTAAACTTTTTCCCTAGTACTGGAAATCGAATATACTCGGTTGAACTCTAAAGTTACTGCAAACTAATCCACATAGAAGTCAAAGTATGTAAGTATTGGAAATACACATGTTGAAACATTATTCAAGTACGGAACGTACTTCCTCATTGTCATCTCAACTATTTGTTCCCTTCTTCTCCGTTCATAATAAATTCTATTCCATTGAAAAACATCATATGCTCAAGACAAACTAATAGCATGATCTAGGGCATGTTTGGAATCCTAAAGAATGCACTCTCATGTTATCATACACATACGCAGTTAAGCTAGATGTAGAAAAAGGACTCAACCACCTAAATGAGGTCATCAAAACAATCAAGCCCACATCACTAACCGGTTTTCGGGGCCTTCCAGCATGAATTATATTATCTGAAACTTCACTGATATTCAGCACCACTTTAAAATATAAGTCTATTTAAGATATCATATGTGATGATGTGTGAAACACAAAGTGGTTACTAAATAGTGAGGACAGAAGTTTGAAACTATAAAGGAGCAAGAACCATACCTATCCCCTTGCTCGCTATGCTCTGTAAAATCCAAATTCCAGTGGATGACTCTCTGCATGGCTGCATACCCTCCAGTTGAAAATGCCCGCAGGAGGTTCAAAGTTGCCACAGATTGGCAATAAGCCCTAACCATCCTGCTGGGGTCCGGAATTCTTTCTTTTTCATCAAATGCATCACCATTGACATTGTCACCTCTGTAACTAGGCAGCTTGACACCATTTTTCTCTTCAAATTGACCCGATCTTGGCTTTGCGAACTGGCCAGCCATTCTCCCTACCTAAATTATCATAGCCATAATCTATGTCACTCAAACTCACCAACATTAATAATTATTATATCAATCAGTTAAAACTCAATGGCAAATAATTACAGATTAGAAAAGTTTTACCATGACTCATTTCTAAGATTACAGTTCTATCGTAGGGAACCAAAATATGAAAAAAAATGAAAAATAACAAGTTTGGTTCTTTTTATTTTTATTTTTATGAAAGACGATATTGTATTATTGAAGAATAACAAAGTTCAGTACAACGAGGGAGAAAATGTTGGAACCTAACACACCCAGAAGAGGGCGAAGGACAAGGCGAGACAAATGAAACATAAAGGCTTGGTTGTTGGACTCCTTTCATAGCCTTACTCTCCTTCCTCTTAGAACGTGCGGAAAGAACAAAGATCCCAAGACTAAGGTCCTCGAACTACCAAAGTATCCAAACTCCCAATAGAGCGTCTCTGAAACACGGATGGAACTACGAGTCCTCAATCAAAAACAACAAAGCCTTATCCCAATCCTCAAACAATGTACCATTAACGAGTTTTGGTTCTTAAAATTATGCAGTCAATATACAAAGTCATATTTGAATATCATTTCTAATTTCATCAATTAATTTTTGTTAAAGGACTAAAACAATCGTAAGCCCATAACCAAAATTTCAGATAACCCAACGAACACAAATCCCAGCATGCCTCCTAAAAAATTAAAAGAAATGCTCAATATTTAAACAGAAGTGATTAAAATACATGTTGGTTTTAGAAGAACAAAAATAATAAAATGGAAGAAAGAAAGAGGGAGGAAAGCAATAACCTTAATAACAGGCATTTGTCCACCAAACATAAGCACCACACCCATCTGAAGAAGCACACGGAAGGTGTCCCTTATATTGTTAGCATTGAATTCCTTGAAGCTCTCTGCGCAATCACCGCCCTGAAGAAGGAAGGCCTGCCCCTTCGCTGCCTGACCCAGTTTCTCTTCCAAGCTCCTCGCCTCTCCGGCGAACACAATCGGCGGGAAGCTCTCGAGGGTGTTGAGGACCGACTGCAGCTCCTGCTGATCTGGGTATTCAGGGAGCTGCATCGCCTTCTTCGTCGTCCAGCTGTCCAGCGTCCATCTGGGTTGTGGTTTGGAGGGTGATTCGGAGGACTTTGAAGGGTCGGCGGCATGCACGGCTGAGATGGGTTTCTGTGTTCGGAGGTGGGGCTGCGAGTGGTGGTGATTATGGGGTTTGATGGGTTCGGGGATGATGGGGAATTTGAAGGAGAGAGCAGTCTGAACAGAGTAAGCTGCAAACGCCATTTTCTTGCGAGGCAATTTTGGATGTTGGAACTTGGAAAAGAGGACTTCTCTATTATTGTATGTGCCCTCTTTTACTAATTTTTTTGTTGTTGGGAGTGATTTCTGCGCAATTATTAATCAAAAGATATTGATTGATATAAATAACAATAAAGTTTAGCCTTTTAAGATTGACGTAACTCTTTATTTTGATATTTAAAATTTAAAATCAATAGAATTAGGGATGAGCAAATACCCATCGTTTATGGATAATCGCGGTTACCCGCTCATTTAAATTTCACGGTTACGATTATAGGTAACCATTTCGATAATTAAATTGTTATGAGTATAACCATTTACCCGTAAAATTTAAATAGACAATTTTAAATATTAATTGCGGTTATCAATAGATACCTATTTACCCGTTTGTTTTAATACATATAAAGTCATTATAAATAAAAATAAAAATAAAACCTAAGCTTTTTCATCAGTATCATCATAAATTGCATCAGAGTCAATGATACTAATAAATTCAGACTACAGTACTGCTGGGTATTTCGGTTTGAGGTTTTAATGTGATATTTCCTTACCAATTAAATTTTTGAAAGCCTTACTTTGTAACTATAAGGATGTTATAATTAAAGATTTGATTGGGTATAAAAAAAAAGATATCGAAAATCTATTAATTTTCTTTCTAATATGCTTGCTCAAGTAATGAGAGGTATTCTATTAGTAACAAATCAATTTTTAGCAAACATATTATATTACCTTGATTTATAACAATAAAAAATATCGTTTGTAAATTATTAGAGTTGTATACGGTTACGTTTAAAAAAAAAACATGTAAATGGGTGAAAAATGGGGTAAATGGGTTAAAAAAGGATAAACGGGTAAATAGGTAAATGGGTATACTTTTATGGTTAAATGGATACACAATTATGGATATGGTTAACTGTTTATAAACGATTATGGGTATGGGTAACCGTTTAGGCAATTACCCAATGGGTAAACAGTTATGCGGGTATGAGTATAAACGGTTATGGGTAAATACCTGCGGTTACTTGCCGGCCATAACCTTTGCCCATCCCTAAATAAAAGTAGTCCCTGAGTTTGTTCACTGTCAATCATTTTCGTCATTCCAAGAACCTCCATTAAGTAAGGATAAAATAACAATAATACCATCCAATTTTGTCAAATATTGAGCCCATTATTTATTAAATCCACAGTATTTTTGTCATTTTAGTCATTATTTAATAGAGATTTTTTTATGAAATGACCAAAATAATTGATGGTGGACAAACTCAGGGACCACTTATATCGATTTTAAATTTCAAGAACCAAAGAGAGGAGTTATACCAATCTTAGCGACCATTTGGATAAAAAGCCTTTCACAAAATATGGTCGGTTTTATGAATTCTAAAACGCCACTGCATTTGATTTTGAGCTAAGTTTTTTGTTCGTGCAAGTACTCCATACCTTTTCTTAAAGTATGATTTCAAGTCTTTACAAGTCTTCCTATACCCCTCTTATCTTGTGCCTCTATTTTATAATCACATTTTCTAATCGAAGCATCTATACGTCTTTATTTCACATGTTCAAATCACCTTAACCAATTTTTTTTTCATCTTATCTTCAATTGTGGCCCCTCCTACTTTACCTAACGATAAAAAAAAATTTATGTGCACAAATAATTTTCCTTACTTTCAATGTGGACTATAGTCGGCAAATTATTTTCTATAGTGTCATTCTTGGTTGTATTATCCTTTATGAACGAAGAAAATTGATTAATTCGGAAAGAACGCGAAGAGAAGGATCGTAGAGGTTTTGAGTCCCCTGTTGGTTGTAGGAATGGGCATCATACCTTTATTGTGTTTATTACTTTTGCCGTACAAGTAAAATGATAGGGAGTTCATTTTTTTTTATCATATTTTGTTGACCATATGATACCGTTATTCATTGTTGAATATTTTCTTTAATAATTTAAAAAGGAAATACAATTAGCAATCACCACATTATATGATTTACAAAATATGATTCAAGGAGATGGTCTGTATAAGATTACGGTTCAAATTCTTTGATTTTGACAAAAATGAACTTAGAGGTTCTACCGTACTTTGGTCATTCTCAATTTAATTCAACCTTTTGAAGGAAGATCGTGAGAAAACTTTTTTCTTAGTTCTTTCAAGAGTAATGCTAAGTGAAATAACTTTTTAGAGTAAATTTGTAAACTATATGATGTGTCACCAATAAAAAATAAGCACGTTAATTACTATTTAAGTAATAATCTAATCATAAATCACCACATCAGATGGTTTATAAAATTTGGTCTAGAAAGTTGGTCTCCTTATCATTACCCTTCATTTAAACACGATAATAGAGAAATTAGGGTTTGTTTAGAAGTGTTTTTAAAATGGTTAAAATTTTTGTTTGCAATCAATCCTTAATAAAAATGTAGATAAATCCTGAAAACGTACTTGAATTGTTTTTGAAGTTCAAAAACATTTTCTCTTAAAGCTGTTTCAGTCTTTCTAAAAACATTTCAAAACGAGCTCTTAATCATGGAAACAAAGGCAGCTAAACTTTAATTAGCATGAGCTTACAAATGAGACACCACATTTGTCTTTTAAATAGCGTCATCATTGGCAATTTGAGAGTGCAACAAGACCATGTTTCACGTATTGTTGGAGTCCTTAATTTATTCAACATGCATGAAATTGTACGAGAATGAATCTTTAACCTACAATAAGAGAAGGAGAATATTGTGGAATATGATTTTGGGAATCTTCGACTAAATCATTGAGCTTGATTAAAGAATGATTTATTAATGATCTGAACTGAATCATATGAGTTATAAAAGTACATTAGAGGTATGAATGGAACTATTTATGCCCTAATAATATGATTAGGAGTATTGAATTATAAAAAGATCGAATTACGTTAGAATTTCAACCAAATAGGTTCTTTGATATATACTATGTTAATTTGCGTGGTCATAATCATGACTAGGTATCAATCATGGTTGGTGGGACCCCTCGAGAACCAATCACATTTGTCCTCAATCAGAGGAAAAATTAAAAGGCAATTTTAAATCAATATTACATTAATACTAATTGCACGTCCACTGCATAGTTAATTAGAACTTAATGGACCGTACTAGCGTATCGAAATAAGTACGACGGAATGATGAAATTGATTGGTTAGATTAACTAATTAAAAGTGGGATTAATTAGATAGTATTAATTATTTATATTAATGATTCATGGTTAATTATTAATTAATTAAACTGGTACAAATACGTACTGAAGTGGGTGTTAATTTAGGCTTCGTTTAGTGACAAGATCGAATGCCTGTGTGGATCGATTGAGTTATCCAGTGCTGTTTCAATACATATGTACAAGGGGTTTATGAAATTGATGTTTTAAAACCGATTTTATTATCACATATGTTGTCTTATAGTCATTCATACCAACCCGGTACACCAAATTATATGGTGTTTAAGGGATACAATACCAAACGATTTGAGTATGCAATTTTACTATATAAGGAGGAGCATTGTGGCCAATATTTACAGGAAAATTGCAATGAGAAGCATGAAAGCTTAAAGCGTTCGATTTATTCCAATATAAATCTACCTTAAATAATTACAGTATAATATGAATGTAATATTGGAGATTAATGTTAAGATTATGATTTGATTCCCTCTAATTAGTCTTATATATTTTGTGTCTTGGAATGCAAGTAATATTGAATGAATCCTTGACAATTAAGTGATTATGATACCTAACTTGTAGGCTATGAAAGTGAGACATGACTTTTCTTTATGGATAAAACCCCTATTCTCTTAGCTAGTTTAAATATTAAGGTCCTTGCAAACCATAAAACACACAACAAAGGCTTTCCATAAAGTAGTTCTATCTAGTTAGGTGTTTGTAGAAGACCTTGGTATTGCTAAAGTCTTCTCTCAAGTTCAACTTGATTCAATGGCTTCTGGAGCTTCTTTCAAGTAAATTATCATTATTCTATTTTTGTGTTCTGATTGTATGATCATATAAGGTAACAGTTGATATCAGAGCCCTTAATTGTATGGTTAAAACCTATACGAGTATATTCTAAATCGATATATACATATAGTACTGTTAGATTGAATGAATGACGTCATGGTTTTCTGCACTTAAATTGGTTCAGTTTTGTTAGTTCTTATATGTATTGTTGTTCAGTTGATATCGCATATTGTCCCCTTGCATTATAATAATTCATGTTAGTTTTGACTGTTCTACATGATTGTTGGTATTTCAATACCTATTCAGTTGCATGATCAGTACTTACATAAATTTTTGGATAATATAAACAAAGGTGTATTTGTTTATTATGAAATAATTAATCTATGTTATCAAGTTGCTGTCGAATTGCATTTTGATCATAACACAAGGGCTAATCTTATTGCTTACAATTGTGGATTATGTTTTTCTGGTTCAATTTTAAATGGCATGGCATGATTGACACATTTTATTAGTTGTGAGGGTTTTCATCTCTGTTGGACCATAATTTTTCAGGGACGGAGTAAGGCTGATTTGAATAGTGTTACCTCATAAGTCCAGTCATGGACTCAACAGCTCCGAGCAGAGTTAGACCAGACGGAGCAGCAGTGCCACTATCACTCTATTCTAGGGCAATAAGCGAAGTCTGAGCGACTCTGCTGGTATGACCATGCTTATTCCGCTAGACACGAGATTTAATCTGAATATGGACACAATCTGATTTCTCGTAAGTCTTGGTGGTCCCACAATTTAAGAATTGGTGTGCGCTGTGCCGCAAGTAATCACAACTCCTAAAATGGTGCAATATCGACATCTAGATATCCTTTAGGATTCTCCCGGCTTAGAACGAGGATTCTATCCTAAAAGAGTCACTCTCCCAAACGATATAAATACACTCATCCAGTGCTCGTTTCTAGTAAGCAGTCTCTATACTTTAATTCTTTTGCCCACTGCTTGAGTTTAAAACTACTTACTAACTTGACCATCGGATAGCCTTTGGCCGACACGTCCACCCCCGATTTTAGGGTTACTCATTGTTGTTCTTTGTTTTACAGGTTGCTTGAGTTTGTGCCTCCACCATCTGCGGTGGTGTGCAAATTTGGTTCCAACAATTGTTGATTTCATTGAGAGTTTTCAATCAAACCACTCAACCTCTATGAATATTTTCCCTAAATCGTCACCTACACATGCAACCAACCCTAAGATCGACGGGGCTATCGCCATAGACGAGATATGGGAGGACGTTATAGAGATATGTTAATCTTTGGTGGGTGTCCGATGAAGCTCGCTAGCCAAAGAAACCGCATGGCTCGTCGACATGAAAGCGCAAGTGAAAGATTTGCAAGAAGCCGTTTCTCGCTTCAAATAGGCATCGACTCGAACAACGCATACCCAGGTCTCTACATATATTATTGACCTGAGTCCTAAAGCGTTGCCATAACGAGTTACCCCTGAATGATGGAAAAACAGTTTGCAAGAAGCCTGGAATGATGGCTTTCAATTAAAAAATCGCTGACCATCGACTCCAACATCTTAATGTTCTCTGGTCAAGACCTAAAAGACGTCAACTCACCCCACGATGGCACCCTCGTCATCGAGGTGCAAATCTCTAAAGCCATGGTTAGCCAAGTCTTGGTGGATAATGGATATGAAGTAAATGTCTTCTTCAAGGACGCTGTAGAAAAAATGGGCATTCTTGATAGTATCAATAAGGGGAGAAACATATTTCATACCTTCAATGGGGCACCAATCCGATCCTTAGGGATGGTAAAATTGGCAGTCCAGGCAGAGCCTTCTAACCACTTGGTGACTTTACATGTTATGGACTGCCTGACTCCCCATAACGCCATCCTCAGCCGGAATTGGTTGCACAAGATGAAAGTTGTTCCGTCTAGCTACCATCAATTACTATGATATCCCACCTTATGCATAGTAAAGGAAATAAAAGGAGACCAAGCAGTGGTGCACTGTTGCGCTGTCGAAAGCATGAATATGATCCAGAAGCGAGAACGAAGTTCCAGCAATCCCATGGACGAATCGGCAGAGCAATCACAGTCAAGGGGTCAACAGACGAGCTACAAAAAATTTGACCTAGATCTTGACACATAGGTCGACATCACCCCGACCGTAGAGTCGAAAGCAAACGAGGACGCCGTATACATCAGCCTCGATCCCGACAAACCGAATGAAACACCAGGGTCGGATCAAAACTGACTGACTATGAGAAATAGTTGTTTAAGGCAAGATAAAATGTTTTCGTGGTGGCCAACGAGGGAATGCAGCTGACTAAACGCTTGGTTCATGGCTGGTTGAGTGATAGCTTAGTGGGATGTCTTTAGAAAAAATATCATCATCAGCTCTCATCCTGCTTCAAAATATCTTGTCAAGAGTGCGCTGTGGGACCTAAAATAATCCCAAAAATTCTAGAGGTGACACGTGGACTTTTGCTTAAGAAAGACAAAATTGCCTTCATTAAATAGGCAGGCTCCTCAGATACTCATACGCACAGCTCACACCCCTGAAGGTCCCTGCAGTTGAATACGACTACCCACAACTCACCTGCCATTGGCAAGGAAAAGTCAAAGCATTAAAGATAAGGATTAATTACCCAAATCCTATCTTTAATACATTCCCAATTGAAGATTGACTACATTCAAGTAAGTAATCCCTATTTAAATTAATTAGGGATATTTACTCCATTATCTCAAGATATTATTTCCTATTTAATATCTTGAGAATATTTCTCCATAAACCTTGGCCAATAGGATGCCACCATGTGTAAGGCAAAACCCTAACACCATGGCCGGCCACTCCCTATATATACCCCCAATTCTATCAAACTTTGGTAAGCTTTTGCTACCCCTAAAAGCCCTAAACACTTACTCTTTTTCAAAGAAACTAACTTAGGCATTGGAGATCCATTGACCTAACCCTTCCCACCTCGTGGGCGTGTGAGGCTTAGGTCTTTGATCAAAGGTGTTGATTATTTTATAGATGCATTTTTGTCAAAGCTATAGATGGCAGAAATTTGCATCCATAAATTGGTAGTTTCACATTTGAGAGCTGATTCAAATACTCGAAGAAGCCTTTTGCATTTGGTTTCTTGAATTTTTGTTACATTGAATTTCTCACACGTCGTATCAATTAATTTTTCCTAGAAAAGTTTATTGATCAATCTCTGGAGAAAGGATACAATGGTAAGAAATTCAGAAACTGTGACGAACAAAACCCCATACGTACAAGGATTTAGACCGGATAGTGACAATGTCGCCAGGCTATGACCCAAATACGTACAAAACCCCATACGTACAAAACCCCAGCAGCCATGACAATGTCGCCAGGCTATGACCCAAATACCTGCACTGCTGCCCTTACAGTGCCCCAGCCTTCAAAACCCTAGGCAGGAGGCTGAGGTCTATTTCGTGGCCCACGGACGGAGGCCCAGAGCTTGGTAACTGCCACAACAGGCCCAGGGCAAGAGGCCCAGCCCACTACAGCAGCCCTAACTGCCATCCAGCGAGCCCAGGCGCTCCAGGCCCAGGCCCCCGAGAACCCAACAAAGTTGGCCCAGCCAGTAGAAGTAACCCACGGGCATATGGCCTAAGTCCAGCTCATTGCCAGCTGAGCCTAGCCTCCACATGCGCGATTTTTTGATTCCGGCCACTGGCCCCGTGATCGACCCATGGTTATTTTCACCCTACTTTTCTGCAAGAATGTGTGCTCTAGGCTCGAGTTTTGTACATATAGTCCACTACACTTCCACTATGCATGAAGACGCCCATTATCTAGACTCTTCCAATCCAAATGGCGAGCATCACCTGCCTCAGCAGGTCACCAACTTGACCAGTGCCCTCGAGCGCATTGAGACGCAGCGCGCCCCAGACGAGGTGTCTTGAAGCAAAACAAGGGCAAACGATCGTGACTCATTCCAACAACGTCCAGACAAACAGTCGCTCAACTTGCCACGAATCGTTTATTTGGGTAGGGTGCACTCTCGTTTGGGCCCTCAGGAAAACATCTTCTCCAACCTCAGTGCGCAGAGAAACTTCATTCCCGACTCAGCTTATGAGTCAGTGTGCAATCGAGGTTGGGTCCACATGATGAACCAATATTTATACTATATATTTCCCCATTTTATATTTCTTTTCTTGTCTAGTTTAGTTGGAAGTTTTAAGTTTGTGTGATGGTTTTGCC
This sequence comes from Heteromeles arbutifolia, assembly GCA_024362995.1. Lineage (NCBI taxonomy): Eukaryota > Viridiplantae > Streptophyta > Magnoliopsida > Rosales > Rosaceae > Heteromeles > Heteromeles arbutifolia. The sequence continues at coordinate 38,676,217 of JANCRC010000002.1, forward strand.
AATTTGTGTTTCTAGGAGCAGCATGATCAAAATCTTAGGACTTTTGGTCTACCAAACGTTATGGCCAATTCTACCCACTTTAGCTAATAAAATAAGAAAGTAAATGCACCTTTTCCTTTGCTTTGTCATCAACACTCGGCAGAAAAGTGGGTTTTTAATTACATTCATTGGCCTTTGGAGCAAAGGAAAAGTCGAGAGGAGAAAGTGGAGAGCTCAACTGCCCACTCCATTTACTAATAAAAAAAAAATCAGCACACAGCAACAGAGAGTGGCGCGGAAGAGGAATAGACTAATTGGAGTCTTCAGCAGGTAGGGGGAAACAGAGCGGAACAAAGGGCAGGTGATGGAAGGGGTGTCGTAACTCCAAATTTGAAGAAAAAAAAGAAGCATGCTTTTCGCGGGGAGCGGAAGATGATCAGAGAGCTCATCTGAAAAAAAGGGTTGTTTCCTTTCTTTGAATTTTAATGGATAATTCCTTATATATTAAAACAAGTATGTGTAACTAATTTCCTTTTGCTAGAGTGAGGCCATGAGCCTCAATATGATTACGTAGATTTCTCTTTCAATTGCTTAAGTGTGGTTACATGCTTGCTTCGATATTTTCAATCACTGAATTAAACTATGTATGTGCCTTGATGCTTGATCACCATTAGGATGCTTAGAAAAGTCATTGGATGCAATTTTGAACGAATGTCTTGTTAAAATTGGTTATGCTTCTTGTGATTGAGGATTGTAATTTCTCCTAAGGTAAATATCATACTTTTAGGGATTACATGGTTTAACAAAAGGATTTTCACCAAGATTAATGAATCACTCATGTTTATATTTAATCCAAATGTCATGGATAAATTGCATGTAGTGGTATGCGTTTTAGCTTGAATGTCTTAAGTAAAACATACACAAGGAAAACCCAACCTTCAAAGCATGTGTGTTTTCGATTACTTAAGCAAATTGGAAGAGTTACGTAGGAGTGTTGGTAAAGGCTTAACTCTAGCGCCTTGTCAATCTAATTTTCTTCAATTATTTGTATTCTCTTGAGTTTCTATATTTACTTGTTTTGTTTAGTTGGATCACTATTCCTATAAGCCATTTCCCATTTTAGATTTTTGTTTAAGTCACGTACAGTAGTATTTACTTTCGTTGAATTAGTGTAGTTCTTAGAGTTAACTAAGTTAAATACACAAAAACTCGTAAATTGTTTATATCAGTCCCTGAGGAGATTGATCTTGCTTGAGCCATTCTATACTACAAACACTTGTTCTCTTGCAAGAATTTTCTATGGTTTAACCTTTGTTTTACAAGTGGTTAAATTGCTATCACCACACTTCGGCTAGCACTCCGGACATTCCAGGCGAAGCGTCTACACGAGGCTAGGCCCATAAGGAGATTTTCATGCGAGGCACCAGAGTAGTCAGCCACATGACGGGCCCGTGCCTAGAAGCCATGGAGGCCCATCTCGAATTGGCCTCCCTGCGCCCCAGCGTGTCGTGCACCTCAATTCCCGTCGCCATACCACCAGTAGCCTGCGCTGCCCACTGCAGCACAGTAGTACCGTGGCACCCTTGCCACTATTTCCACACCTCATCGACCCTCGCCGAGCCAATTTTTCAAGCCCTGGAGGTCCAAAAAATTAAGAAGAAGAAAAAATTCAAAATTTTCTTACCTTGGTGCAACACGGAGAAAAAGAACAACAACGAGAGACGACTCTTTGCAAGGGCAAGAGAAGAAGAAAGCTAGGGGGGAACAAATTTCCTCTGGCTTCTCTATTCTTTGTTGGAATAATGATTGTTCTCCAAATTTATTTAATCCTATGCTTAAGGCAGAATTAAATAGGTATTGGGGGCAATTGGTTTCCTTTTCCTAGAAGAAGTCTATCTCTAAATCAAGAAAGGAGATCTAGTTCAAATTGGGAAACAACTCTACAAACCCATGCAGCTTGGGATTTTTACACCTATTGCCATTTTCCTACGTGTAGCACAGCAGGTGTGGGGGCATTTGTGGAGCCTAAAATAATCCCAAAAATTCTAAAGGCGACACGTGGACTTTTGCTCAAGAAAGACAAGATTGCCCTCCTTAAATGGGCAGGCTTATCAGATACTCCCACGCCCAGCTTACACCCTTGAAGAACCCTGCAGCTGAATACGACTGCCCACAACTCACCTACCCTTGGCAAGGAAAAGTCAAAGCATTAAAGATAAGGATTAATCACCTAAATCCTATCTTTAATAAATTCCATTGAAGATTGACTCCATTCAAGTAAGTAATCTCTATTTAAATCAATTAGGGATATTTACTCCATTATCTCAAGATATTATTTCCTATTTAATATTTTGAGAATATTTCTCCATAAACCTTGGCCAATAGGATGTCGCCGTGTCTAGGGCAAAACCTTAACATCATGGCCGGCCACTCCCCTATATATACCCCAAATTCTACCAAATTTTGGTAAGCTTTGCTACCCCTAAAAGCCCTAAACACTTACTCTTTTTCAAAGAAACTAACTTAGGCATCAGAGATCCATTGGCCTAACCTTCCTCACCTGGTGGGCGCGTAAGGCTTAGGTATTTGATCAAAAGTGTATATTGTTTTGCAGGTGCATTTTCGTCAAAGGTAGAGACAGCGGAAATTTGCATCGACATGCGCTGTGTTTTGATATGCTCGAAGAGTCAACTCACCAAGATGGACTGTTGCGCAAGGGCGATAGTCAAGTCTGTAACCTACTGGGATAGGTATGAATCACCATTTGGATTGGCAGAGCTCATCTGATGGGCATCTTTGTAAGTGGTAGAAGTGTAGTAGACATAAGGTGCCTCGAGTTGGAATTGCGGGCCTTAGGCCTAGGAAGGATAAGCTTGTCGGCTAGTGCATGTTCCTAGGAACAAAGGTCGGTGTTTGGCCTTGGGTTAAAGCTGCCGAAAAGTAGGCTTAGGTAGCCTGGGCTACAACAAGTACTTGCTTGGTTTAGGCAGGAGCAGCTACATATTGAGCTTGTGCCTTCTGACCTGCCCTTTTGCCTTTGCTTGCTGGGGTCTACTCAACTTCACTGTGGGCCTGTATGGCTGCAGGCTGAGCTGCAGCACCTAGACCCCTGGTCTAGTTTATAGCGGTGGCTGTCATGGTAGAATTTGAGCCAAAACGGGTTAAATCTACAAAAAAAAAAAAAAAAAAAAAGGTGACAAATGCCAAAAAGGAGCCCGAATCGACGAAAAAAGGGTCAAAATCATCACCATGTCAATTTTTGGTTTGCCAATGGACCGGTCAGTCTATCCTGAACTGGAACTAATTCAGTTATTGACCGGCGGTTTGGTTGAACCGGTCTGGGGTCCGATCTGTCTGGAGCGGCTCGGGTTGGGTGCACGGGCACGGGTGGTACAGCTGGTCAACTTGCGGAGTGTTATGCTCGTGCATGGGAAGCCCTCTTGTCTTCATGGGCTTGGGCCAACGCTTGAGCTGCGCGTGTCTAGGCTTCTGGACCTTGCTCCTTGATGCTCGGCCGGCATAAAGTCGACTTAAATATTGTTCTTGTATTCTTTGTGGTTTAACTGTATGATCACAGAAGGCTAACATGAAGTCGACTTGATATGCTTCTATGTAAAACTAGAGAGAAACACCGACAAAGTGGATCGAAACCCACACCAAATCATTTCGTATCAATCCCAACATTTCAAATGCATTCCATTACATAGGGAGGAGCACTTGTGGTTAGTTTTTAACCAAAAAAATAGAAACCACAAGTGTGAATAAAAGGAGCATTTGTGTCAATCCAGACGATGTGGATCGAAACCTGCACAAAATAAATTTGAATCAATCCAAAAAATTGAAATACATTATATAACATAAAAACAATCATTTCTGTCAATTTTTATAAGGTTGCATGAAAACGTAAAGTCGACTTGATCTGGTTTATACGTACAACTAGAAAGAAACAACAATGAAGAGGATCAGAACCTTCACCATATGATTTCAGATCAATCTTAAAACTTGAAAATGCAACTTTATTACATAAGGTTTTATTACACAAGGAAAGGAGAAGCATTGTGGTAGTTCTCCGATGGTACAACTTTAATATTCCTAATTTCAATCCAATACTGATCGAAGTACCTATCTCTCTACTCAACACACCTTTATATGACATTGTGCTAGTGGTTCTCTCCATGTACGGGCGTGGAGGAGGGATTGGCCAATATTTGCATGCTTCGCTTGGGAGGCATTGACAGAAGAGTTGTTTTAATAGTCTTCGCCTTCTCTGTAGTCTTGATGATAATCAAGAACATAATTCGATATAGAACTACCATCCCTAACAACACAGCAACATTCACCCACTTAGAATATCCCATTTCCACTTGCCATCTCTCTCTCAAAATTTGCTCGCCGCTGAGGGTGAATGGCCCTCCGGCTTCAGTTGCCGGAAACATTGTTCCTTTGAATTCATTTTTGAACAATCCCTGGTATGCGTACTTGTGGAAGGCAATGTGGTACATTGGGTACTTCCACACTGGTCCGGGAATATCACTTGGTAATTGGAAGAATCCACCAGATAACATCATAAGCCCTTGAATTCCAGCACCAGCAATTATCCCCATGAGGTAATTGGGCACAATACTAGCAACTATCATCATAAGACTCTCAACCAACATCATGCAAGCAAATAACACACAAGAAAAGTAAACAAAGTGTTCGAATCCGGTTTGAAGTCCAGCAAGGTAATAAACAATTGCCCCGGGAATCACTGAAATCATTATCAAGAAAGGCACAGAAGAAAATGTGTTGCCAAAAGCGTATGCACAAACACCATAGTGCCCGTTTAGTCTTTCTCGTTCAAACACCTGTATATATAACATCAGAAAGTAGAGTTTAGGAACACTAATTTAGAACATTGATTGCTAATGAAGTATTCTAACTTATTTACCTTCATGTCTTCCACAAAGGAAGGGAATCCACCAATAGCCATGAAAGTTAGAAAAGTAGATATGAACATGAGCAACGAGCCTCTTGCCTGCAACATATGAGTGTTAAGTTCTAATTCACCGTCCACTAAGGGGACACAATTTCCTTTTATTTGCAGTACAAAAAGAGATCTCTCTCCCACTCACCTGAATAGATCTATAACCATGTCCAAGCTCATGATAGACAGTACCGAGGCCTAGAGTCATGAAGATGTAGATAGCCAGGCGCAACCAATAGTAGCCTCGATCTCTATGCATGTTCACGAATGATCTTTTTGTAAGTACAAGACATTCTGTAAGAAAGCCAGCACGACTTCTCTTCTCTAATTTTTCACCAAAGTCCTAAATTTCATGTGAATTAAGTTTAGTCGATGTTGCCCCCATTAATCATGTGGTCACTACTGCAAATTAAGGGTATTTTAAAAATGGTATATAGATAATTACTTCTATGAATTTGATTTCTAGTTTACCTGTTCACACAGTTCAGCTACTTGTCTTTGAACTTGCTGAAAGGTTTCAGATTCTTTATAGGATCTTGTAAGAGTATCAATTGCTATTTCTGTTGGTGTGGTTACGCCTTGCTCAATGTCCTGCGACGCGTTACAAAGTTCTATTAGATTTCTAAAGGTTTATCGATATATCATGTGACTTTCCGTTTCCAAAGAGATTTTCGTACCTGCTCAAAATCTTTGTTTATGGTCTTAAGGAAGTGATCCGCTGGATTTTGGAGTGTAGGGCATGGAAAACCAGTTAAAGTGAAAAACTGCAATCAATTAAGAACAGCCGTACATAGTTAACAACAAATAAGTCTGATTTTTCTGAACTTAATTAGAAAATAAGCTAGCTCATATACATGGAGCTAGCCTCACCTGATTTGCTGCAGAAGCAGGACCAAAATAGACAGTTCTTCCAGAAGACAGCAGACAAAGACTGTCGAAAAGTTGAAAGACTTCAGAGCTAGGCTGATGGATGGATGTAACAATAGTCCTTGGAGTTCCATGACCTTTATCAAGATTTGCAATTCTGCTCATGACGTAATAAGAAGCTGCACTGTCAAGGCCGCTTGTCGGTTCGTCGAGGAAGAGAAGCTTAGGGCGTGTGAGAAGCTCAATGCAAATGCTGACTCTTCTCTTTTGGCCACCACTAAGGCCTTTAACTCCCCAACCTCCAATCCTTGTGTTCATGGCATCCTGCAAACCCATCTCTCTAATTGTAACTTCTGCTCTCTCTTTCTTTTCTGACTTGGCCATGGAGTCTGGCAGTTGCGACTGAGCAGAGTAATATACGGCTTCTTTAACGGTTAATGTCGTCATTAAAGTATCATCTTGTGTGACATATGCCTGTGTCCGTATGGAAGTAGATGTGATTTATTAAAAAATAAGGAAATATAAGTGTGAAAAATTAAGGGATATTTCTTCAAAAAGTAAATTGTACCAATGGTCTCTCAACTTTAATCAAATTGGAGCAATGGTCCCTTAACTAAAAATCCATTACCATTGGTCTCTCAACTTATCAAAATGTGTAGTTATAGTCATTCTCATCAATTTTGTCAAAATTTTGTCAAAATAAGCTATGTTGGAATGACCATTTATACAATTAGGATCCCTCAACTCATCAAAGTGTATAATTATAATTTTTTTCGTCAACTATGTCAAATTTTTTGTTAAAACGAGTTATATTGGAAGAACCATTGCTACAATTGGGTTAATATTAAGGGACCATTTCTCCAATTGAATTAAAGTTGAGGGACCAATGGTAATAGATTTTTAGTTGAGGGACCATAGATGCACATTTTGATAAGTTGAGGGATCAATGGTAATGGATTTTTAGTTGAGGGACCATTGCTCTAATTGAGTTAAAGTTAAAGGACCATAACTACAATTTATTCTTTCTTCAAAATATTGCGTAGCATTGAATGATATATGAGAATGAATGACTGAGATTGAAAATAGAAGATTTAAATAATTGTGAAATAAATTTAACAGTTAAAATACATACATGTAACATTGAATACACGTATAATTGAAGTCACACTCACCGAAGTTCCATAAGCCAGTGCTTGTTTATGCCCATTGATTAGGATCTTCCCTGTTTGCTTTGTGTTTGAATTCAGTCTCCCTGCAGTGTATGAGCATGATTTATAAGTTAGAGTGCCTTTGCAGATAGGGTTGGCCTTTAATATACCTAGTTAAGAACTCAGCAGTCCAACTAATTAAATAGGAATTAACTTGACTCCTCAAATGGAAGATAAGGTTTCATCCTTAAGTCATGACATGGCTAATTTTTCGAAACTTAATTCATACTTATTATAATTGAAACATTTCATATTATAAAACACTTTGTAAAGACCATATTTGCAAGAAATCAATAAAATATGAGACTGTTTAGTCATTGAACTGTATAAATCAGACGGACAAATTCAATAAAAACATTAAGAAGTGTCTCTATATTTGTTATTATTGATTGACTAAACAATCTTGGTTTAAATAACTTTTTTTATAGAAATAATTTTATTAGAAATATTTATAATATTAACAATCCCGATTATAAACACAAAAAATTGTTAATCAACCACTAAACAAATTGAGGATAGCAGGAACTCCTCTTCAATCTAGCATTTTTCAGTTAATTGACATCATATGACGTATATATCTTCTTTCTTTGGTAAAAAGACGTATATATCTTCAATCATGATTCATGCATCAACACAATTTTGGAACAGGTCTGAATTGTCATGTCCTTCTAATCAGATTGGCTGAATGCATGGCAATTCTCCCAAAACGTAATTTGTTTATGACAATGATAGGCGGCTTTGGATGAGGATCCTCTCATTTTTGTGAGGATTACAAAGATCACTTTATTGTGTTTGTTTTATTATATATTATGCTGTCAATTTTTATTAGATATTATTTGTATTTAATTTTAAATAAAAAAATTCAAAATAATGACTCGTGATTTCCAAACAAAGAGAACCAGATTGAATCCTATTCCGGCGGCATTAGGAACCGAACTTGACACGTGGAACATACTAGGCCACAAGTGCAACTAAGTGATATGGGCAAGACAATTTGAAATTCCACTAATAAAAGTTTGGTCTTACATGAGAGGATCTGTCAAAAAGTCAACACCAAGAGTTTGACAAAAGAATTTACAACTGAATATAATTATAAGATTCCATCTTTAATAATAAAGATGCATTTTGGAATAAAATTCAAGAATCAGGATCCTCTCCAGATCCATCTCGTAGAGATCCTACAATTCTATCCGTTCATCGTATATCGTGCGATAAAAAATTATTTAAAATTTAAAATTTAAAATCCAAATATAAATAGTACCTAACGAAAACTGACCGCACGATATAAAATAAACAGACATGATTGCGGGATCCCTAGGATCCCTAGGGGAAAATTCGGCGAGGATCTTGATTCAAAATTCAACACTTGTTAAACTTAACAAAGTATTAATTAAATCAAAACAATATCGATATAACTAGTAGCGGATCATTAGTCTAACTAAAAAATATTGACAATTATATACAAAACTGTCCTTTATAAGTGTTTTATTTTGTTAATTCTCCAACACGAGAGATTCTATATTTTTCACAAGATTTATTAAATGTTGTTTGATTTGACAACAAGAAAATAACATTCACATATTTGAAGAAATTTTTTTATTGTGAACGGAATACTGATAGTACGTTACGTGTTTTTACACAAGTGGGGAGAAATTTTATTTTTTAAGTTACTAACTTTTTAACACACATATTTTATCATTTGTATAGTGACATGTGATGTATTATCCCGTATTCTGATCACATTAAAATATCTGTCCAGATACTGATCTCTATACCTGCATGCAATCGTTAAACCATGCTGAAACTCCATTTCGTGGAGTGGAAATTGGAAAGAATTATTAAGGAGGATATCGATTATTACCTCCTAAAGCATCAAGAAGAGTGGACTTGCCACAGCCAGAAGGTCCCATTATAGCTAAGAGCTCCCCAGGCTTGGCATAACCGGTTAGACCTTGCAGGATTGATCTGCTGCTGCTACCAATACTGTAATTTTTCTTGGAAACTACTGTCACCCACAAGTCCTCCCATGTCAGCAAAACACCCTCCTCCAATATCTTTGCATGGTTGTTGTTTTGGACTCCGGCACCTCCTCCTCGGCCGCCAGCTCTTGGCAGTACTGCTAGATCAATATTATTAACTTGTGTTTCAACCTCCAGTGCTACTGAACCATATTCATGCTCAGTAGCTTTGTGGTGGACGTTAAAATTAATAGTAGAAGCCATATGGCTATCGGCAGTTTCTATGTAAGAGAGAGAGAGAGAGAGAGAGAGAGAGAGAGAGAGAGGAGAGAGGAGAGATTTGTATTGGTGAAATGGTTAAGGATTCCCTGTATTTAAAGAATCTTAAAAATGTGGGTAAAATGTGCTTCAAATTTTTCTCACCTCTCATGAAAAAAACATGCGAAGAAGAGGACAGTGCGGGGCCCTCGTGTGGAGAGAATCGCGGAAGACCTCAAATATATAGACCTTAGGATAAAAAATAAAAAAAAATTATATAAGCCTCCCAAATTATTGGACATTCATGCACGGAATCTCTCACTAAGAGCAACTCCACCTTTGGAGCCCTTCCCCCGGCAATCCACTATTCAATCCACCCTATTGAACAGTAACTACCTTTAATAAATAGTAACTACCATTAATGAACTGTAATTGCCATTTGCATTTCCACCCTTAGAGCCCCCTGGCAATATGCAATAAAATATTACTTTTTTTTGTTTGTTTAAATAATACAAAATAAAATTATTTGTAATTTCGGATAAGATTTTTTAAATCGTTCTCGTTGCGTCACGTGTCATTTTATAAAAAAAAATTATTTAGCGATGGATTTCGATAAGATTTTTATCCAATGTCATCGTGCCACGTGTCGTTATCTTTTCAGAATCTTTGATGATAGATTTCAATCAGATTTTAAATCGTTCTTGTTGCGCCACGTGTCATTATCCGAAAAGATAATTATTGGAGATCGATTTCGATAAGATTTTTATCCAATGTCATCGTGCCACGTGTCGTTATCTTTTCAGAATCTTTGACGATAGATTTCAATCAGATTTTAAATCGTTCTCGTTGCGCCACGTGTCATTATCCGAAAAGATAATTATTGGAGATCGATTTCGATAAGATTTTTATCTAATGTCATCGTGCCACGTGTCGTTATTTTTTCAGAATCTTTGACGATAGATTTCAATCAGATTTTTAACGAATGACGGCATGCCACATGGCCCTATCTACAAGCCAATCATTTCTGAATCGTCCATATAATCCACCATCCAGCCTCACAAATCTCACACCAATTTTCTCAAGATCTCTATCATTATTCATAGTTTCTGCTTCCTTCATCACCAAAATCTGTATAATTATTCATAGTTTCTGCTTCCTTTTTACAATGTCTTCTTCTTTATCAAGGATGATGTGGGAAATCGATCAGCAAGAGGAAGAATTGTTTAACCAATCTGAAAGAATGTTCAATCTCCAAGTGGCCCAAAATAAGAGGGAAGAGGATGACGAGCGTAGAAGGAGAGATGACGAAGCAAGAATGGCCACAGCCTCACATTCCCGTCAAGTCATCCAAGCTCTGGGTCAGATCTGCATGCCCAGCCGTTCCAGAAACCTTAATAGAAGCAGGCAACGACGGGGTGAAGAGCTGTTGGACGATTACTTTGTCCATAACAGTGCATTTCCTGATACGTACTTCAGACGTCGTTTTAGAATGGAACGACATTTGTTTAACAGAATCATGACTGATGTTTGCAACCATGATTCTTACTTTGTGCAAAAGAAGGATGCTTGTGGTGCTATGGGTCTTCTTCCCCAGCAAAAACTTACTGCTGCGCTGCAGATGCTTGCGTATGAAGCATCTGCAGACCAAGTGGATGAGATAGCGAGGATGGGGAAATCAACCATTCTTGAGTCCCTGATGAGGTTTTGCGGAGCAATTGAATCTATCTACACCGCAGAGTACCTCCGGCAACCTACTCACATGGACTTGGAAAGGCTGCTGAAGAAGGCCGAGATGCGAGGTTTTCCTGGGATGATTGGGAGCATTGATTGTATGCATTGGACGTGGAAAAATTGTCCAAGTGCATGGCAAGGTACTTATGGAGACAGAAAAGGAGCAAAAAGTATTATTTTGGAGGCGGTGGCATCTTTTGATACATGGATTTGGCACGCCTTTTTCGGGGTTCCGGGAGCTCAAAATGACCTCAACGTCCTTGCCCAATCCCCAGTGTTCAACGATGTCTTGCAAGGAAAGGCACCAAAAGTCACGTATGAGGTGAACGGACGTATGTACGACGGGTCATACTACCTGGCTGACGGCATTTACCCAAGGTGGTCAACATTTGTCAAAACAGTGCCACGTCCGCGAAGTGCAAAGGAAAAACATTTTGCAAGCTGTCAAGAGGGGTGCAGGAAGGATGTGGAGCGTTGTTTCGGTATCCTCCAAGCTCGTTGGGCGATCGTTAGGGGTGCTGCCAGATTGTTTGATGTAGAGTCGCTTCGCTCCATCATGATGACGTGCATCATTCTTCACAACATGATTGTGGAAGATGAGTACGATTATGAAGCCGTTGATGAATATGAGCCAGACACAATGAACAATTCAAGAACACGTATATATTGTGCTCATGACGCCACCGATGAGCCCATGCAACATGAGCCATTAGAAAGGGATGGACGTTACAATGAAAGGGTCATTCAACGATATACTGCATTTCAAAGGCCAGAAATGCACAATGCCCGGCAAAAAGACTTGATAGAGCACCAGTGGGCATTGAAACAAGCTGAAGATAATTAAGTTTATTTAGTGTGTTTTTTATTATTTGGTATGTTTATGTAATTTTATTTGGTGTGTTTTATTTTAGTTCATTTAGTGTGTTTTTTTTTATTTGGTATGTTTATGTAATTTTATTTGGTGAGTTTTATTTTAGTTCATTTCGTGAGTTTTTTATTTGGTGTGTTTTTGGAAGTTTGAATAAAGATTCTCTTATAGTATAAATATATTATCATATTAAATAAATTTACTCTTACTTTAAATAAATTTACTCTTATTTTAAATAAAGTACTAAATTCAATAAATTGGAAACAACATAAAATACTCTATTCAATAAATAATAAATTACAACCCAAGGTGATTGGAAAACTATGGGCTCCGATTACAAACAAATACCCTATTCACTATCACTTATAAAATCTGTGGTGGTAGGAAGATCTTCTCTTCTCGTGCTAGGACCATCTCCTCTTGCTCTCGCTTCTCTTGCAAGCCTCCTTCGCACCACTTCCACTTTCTCCGACTTCCAAAAAAATTTAGAGTTTGGAGACTTCCCTTCTAAAGGCTCCTTCATAATCTCACGATCTCGTTGAGCCATTCTTTCTTCTCTAACCAGTTCCCTTTCTTGCCTAAGTAGCTCTCTTTCTCTCTCATTTGCTTGAAATTCTCTCTCAACAGCTGCAGCTTTTGCCTCTTCTCTAACCTTATCAGCCTCAAATTTCGCCATTTTTCGCGCCAAAGTCAATTCACTATGGCGAGTAAGTTCTTCCATGTACTTTGCATAATCATGCTTGGAAGCACTTCATTTTCTCTTTGAAGCCTTCTTACCTTGAGGCCTAATTGGATAACGGGTCGAACCCGATGCTTGTTCAGGGATAGGCGTTTCGGGCACTTCTTTTGTATCATCATCATGCGAGCCAATATCAGGTGTAGAGTGTAGAGGGGTGCTATTCATGACAACTTCTGGACCGACAGGCACAACTCTGAATTTAGGACAATCTTTGACAATATTCCAACATTCCCACCGGTTGAATGATTTATTTTTGCTTTTGGTTTTGGCACCATACCAAGCTTGTGCTTGAATTAGCTACACAATGGGGGAGAAGAAATAATTAATCAAAGTAGGTAACAAATAAATAATACAAACAAATAATTATAATTAAAGTAGGTAACAAATAAATAATACAAACAAATAATTACAATGTAAATTTGGGTATAGTAAATACAAATAAATAATATATTGTTACCTGATCCGTGTAATTTTCCCCACTTCGAAGATTATTACTAGCTTGTGCCAAGGCGTCTCTCCACAAACCAAACGATTGGCTAAGTAATTTCCAACGGCTGGACATCGATTCTTTGGTTCTTTCCCCACCAATTTTCTCAAGATACTTGGTATGAATAAGACTCCACATTTCTCGCAACTGCATCTCATTACCCGTAAGCGAACTATGAGTAACTTCAACCCAACAACTACACAACGCAACATCTTCAAGAAGCGTCCAATTCGTACCTGCAGCAGTAGTCATTTTGTTGACAAATTTTGGATTGAAACTTTGAGAGAAATATAGGAATGTGGTTGAAAGTAATTGAGAAAATATGAAATTGTGGTGTAAGGTAGATGATAATGAGAAGGTATTGATAGAAAAGTAGAAACAATTTTTTTTTAAAATTTTCAGATATTTTTTTTCGGATTTTTTACAATTTTTAAAATATTTTTATTCAAATAATTAATCTCTGCCGTTGGATTTAAAAAAAATTGAATTCCAACACTCCAGATTGTGCCACGTGTCACAACGGTACCTTTTCTTAATTTTAAAACTATTTTTTCTTTTTTTTTTTTTAATTTATAAAGCAGATTAACATCAACCGTTGATCTCAGATCGAACGGTTGATATTAAATCAGCTTTTTTTTTATTACCGTTGGAAATCGGACGGTTCGTATTAAAGAGCCGTTGGGGTCGAACGGACCGTGGGAAGCCACGTGGCTTCCCAACGGTAACATTTGAATCTGAAAAGTGGGCTGACTTTTCTGATTTTTGGTCGGGCGACGCGCCCCTATGCGCGAGTGGGGTGCACGCGCCTGACAGAAAAAAATAAAAAAAGGGGCAGATGCCAGGCTGACGCCAGCGCTGACGTCACAACCATCGGGCTCTCGGGCTGGCAGCAGTTCACAGGCCCGTTGCTCGGGCCTCCACCGCTGCTCGGGCTCCTCCAACGCTGGACCGACTTCACAGGGCCTCAGGCCCTTTCCTCTCCACTGTCCCCCGAGCAACCAGCAACGCTGGAGTTGCTCTAAAGCAACCCCTATCTTGTTATAAATAATAGAGTCTAGTTGGAGAGTTCATTCAATATCAAACTTTGACAATCTAAACATTCTATTTTTTAAATTGCCATTTATAGAATATCTTTTCAAAAAAAATTATTTCAATTCAAAATATTTATCTATTTGATGTCATGATGAAATTTCAATAAATGGTTAAGGATTCCCTATATTTAAGGAATCTTAAAAATGTAAGTAACATGTGCTTCAAATATTTCTCACCTCTCATGAAAAAATCATGCAAAAAAGAGGACAGGGTCGGGAGAGATTTTTTAGTGTGAACGACACATAAGGTGGTACATCACATGTCACTATACAAATGGTATGATATGTGTGTTAAAAAGTTAATAACTTAAAAAATAAAATTTCTCACCACTTATATAAAAATACGTGATATATCACTCGTGTTCCCGTCATAATTAAAAATTTCTCCAAGATCGGGACCCTCGTCTGGACAAAATTGCGCAAGACCTCAAATATATAGGCCTTAAGATAAAAAATAAATAAAAATTATACAAGCCTCCCAAATTATTGGACATTCATGCACGTAATCTCTCACTAAAGCAACCCCTATTTTGTTATAAAAAATAGAGTCTAGTTGGAGAGTCCATTTTTGACGATTTGAACATTTTATTTTTTAAACCACCATTCAAAGAATATTTTTCCAAAAAATCATTTCAATCCCAAACATTTACCCATTTGATGTCATGATGAAATTTCAATATTTCATAGTATATAGTATTCGTTAATCTCTTAAACTCAATTAGATGCATCAAACATTTTCAATTTTACTAATATTTTGCAAAAATAATGTATGAAATACAACTTGAAAAATAGACAATTGGAATCATTAAAGTTCATGCAGAATTCAGTCCCACATGACTTAGTACCAATTTTTTCTTTTAAAAAAATGGGCACATGCATGTAGAGATGTGGAAGTGATTTCCACAAATACTCATTTTTTACTTCATGCCCATGCTTATTATAAAGTTTATGTTGCTAGCTTCCTCTTTAATTTATTCAATTACTAGTAGAAAAAACTATTTGTGCGACCAAACTTTACGCGACGCACCAAATTTCCTCTTGCAATGGACATTTGCACGACAATATTAGGGTATGGTCGCGCAAAAACGTCTTGATAAAAAAAATTATTAAAAACATATGTGATGAAGCATTTCGTCACGCAAGAAGACTTTGCACGACTAAACCAAATGTTCGTTGCGCTGAGAAAAAATACAGGTGCCAAAAGAATTGGCACCAAAATCTTGCGAAACGAACAAATTTCCCGCAAAAATCTTGTGTGACGAATTCTTCGTACCTTTAATATCTGTGCAACGATAGGCTTCGATTAACATTTATCTGCAAATAGGAGTTGATTGAAAGCGAGAGGTAGATGGAAGAAGAGAATTGACACACCCCAACCTAAGAAGGTCGAAGCATGCTGGCCGTCACGATGAGATGACGTAACCATAAAGGTGAGTGATATGAGGAATCGAATAAATTTAAAACTAATTAGAACTAATTACACTAACAGTGAAGGAGTGTGCAGTCGTGGGAAGAACCCACTACAATTATTCATAGCATAAAAGACAATACGACTACAATAGGGTAGTCAAAGTAGCTAAGTACACTTATTACACAACAGTGGATAAATTCATACGTCTAAAAAGAGGATAATGTCAGAACAGCCGAAGGTTCCTCGAACACCGCAAAGAGTGCAGCTATCTAGGGCCTGGAGGGGCGAAAAATAAAGTTGACTGGGTCAGCAAAACAACGATCATAAGAAAACCTTTATTTTTGAACATACTAACCCCTCACTGTAAAACAAGTATAGTTTCCTTAAAACTTACTACGTAGGTATGTAAACAATAATACAACAGTATTATAATAAGAAATATGCCAAGTCATGACATATCAATGCCACAGTAATATAATCATGTGATAATCAAGTATAGCTAACTGCTCATCCATCTAAGCTGACACACGAGTTCGAACATATAAACTTTGACACGAACAGGACTGGGTGTAATCAATATGCTCTAGTACTATGATCATGTGAAAACTGGTGTAGAAGCGCGTCACATATGAGTCGGATTTGCCTAATGCAACTACCCGACAGGACTGGCACCTAACTTGGATTCAAGACAAGCGAATGGTGCGATGTGAACATACACGTGAAGGACTGGCCCTGGCCCTGGGGCGAGTACTAACACCGGTGCAGCAAGATGAGCATGTACATATATGTATGAATGTTATGACAGTAATATCCCAACCATATAACAGTATTTATCACAATTTATATCACAATAACGAATACTTGGCAAATATACGCGTAAAAGTGAAGTAACTACGCATTTAGGGAAACTATAAATATGTATAAGTATGAAATAAACTGCCCACTCACAAGTACGTCACAGGGTCGTAGCCCCCGAGTCTAGCCTGGCCCCGCACGTCCTTGGGATACGTTTTCCCTATATGTGAAATAACTATAATAGAATTAATTAAAGCACATATTCGGAAACCTAAATAAAACCCCCATAGTTTGCTTAAATCTAGGGTTTAAATACATGAAATCGATCTACTCGACGTCATGGACCTACACAAATTTTTAGATAAATTTTTGGACACCGCACGCGCCGGCAAAGGCATGACCATACGCGCCGCCATGCGCAAGCGAACCCCTGACGTCCGTCAGGAATGTTCCGTCAGTTAGACTGAATATTCCGTTAAATATATAATATAAGTTAACGACGTTACCTGACGCCATTAGAATATTCCGTCACTTTGACGAAATATTCCATCACTTTGACAGAATATTCCATCACTTTGACGGAATATTCTGTCACTTTAACGGAAGCCTCGCCGGTCACCCCCGTCCGCCACTGTCAGTGCCGCCGTCTGCAACTCGAATCTCGTCGGTTTTCTGGAAAATTTCAAGCTTACATAACTTCTTCATTTCTCAACCATTTTCGACCTACTTTATATGGATTTAAAGCTTATAAAGAGTAGAATCGTATTATACCTCTTTAGAGTTCAAAAAAGTGGACGGAAGTGGAAAGATCCGGCCAAAAGTTAACTCTTCGAATCTCAGTCGTTTCACTTCCAAACTTCTTCCAAAATGTTGCAGGAGCCTCGAGGAGTTGTGTAGAAGCTTACCCAAGCTTCAAAACCTCATAACTCGTTCGAAATCACGTTGAACTTAAATTGTCCGAGTTCGGACCTTCCGAGTTAACAAGTCAAAACTCGTCTAAAATAGGTTTGATTGGTATAGTTGTGATCGTGAGTTCAAGAGGAGTCTAATGGTAGGGTTTTTAGGTTTGATCTACAATGTTTGGTGGTTGCTTATAGAGATTACAGAGAAGAAAAGGTAAATGGGAGAGAGAGAAGGAAGAGAGAGAGAGATATATTTTCTTGCTTTTCTGATTAGTTGCCAGAAAATGGGGATGAGTGTGATTGGTGAGGGAGTGAAATAATGGGGAGTGCACGGGTTGTCTTTAAAGAAAAGCAAGGAGATGGTTTAGATTTTGTACAGAAAAGAGAATAAAAAATCTATCCAAAATAGTGTTTTCAGACTGATAAAAATTCATGTACACTCGTGACAACGTGTACAATTTAAATGCGATAGCGAGAAAAATAATTAAGAGTGAATAAACATGTCAACGTCACTTGCCACTAAGGGCATAATAGTCAATCCACATACTCGGGAAGAAATTACATAGGAAAATTAGGGACAGGTCGTCACAATCTACCCCCTTAAGAAAATTTCGTCCCTGAAATTTCAACACTGACTACAAATCAAAACCATAGAACAGACGTGGGTACAAATCTCGCATGTGCTTTTCTGTCTCCCAAGTGGCTTCCTCGACTGAGTGGTTCCTCCACAAGACTTTCACCATCCGCACGGTCTTGTTCCTAAGAACTTTATCCTTCCAATCAAGAATAGTCACTAGTGTTGGAAATGTGCCCTAAAACCAATCATATGATGATACTTTACGGACATTTCACATGTTAAACTAATCTAGTTTAATATAAAGGGCAAAGATTATTGTTTGAAGCCGGCTCATATAAATGTTATATGCTTGAACAATAAGTCCAAGGAATATGTGATTAGGAGAATGTGATCTAAATAAGTTAGACTTATGAGAC
Source organism: Heteromeles arbutifolia (assembly GCA_024362995.1). NCBI lineage: Eukaryota > Viridiplantae > Streptophyta > Magnoliopsida > Rosales > Rosaceae > Heteromeles > Heteromeles arbutifolia. Next base: position 38,694,470 of record JANCRC010000002.1, read on the forward strand.
CATTCTCTTTCGTATACATATCCCAAACGTTCCTGATCATAGGATTGCCAATTGGACATTGACAGTCCGTTAAGATCAGTACGTGCTATGTCTTCTCTTAGAGAGAGTGACTAGTCTCCAGTCATTGGTGTGACTGACACCAAGACAAGATTGTAGGTGCTCAATAGAGAATGAGTCCACTGAACGCGATCAACGAGGAGTTCTCATACTCATGTCACATGAGAACTCATGGTTGGGATAATGCAAAGTAGTCATTTGACCTGAGGCATCATAGTTGTCTTGTGGTTAGGTCCTTGATCTTTGACTATGTCAAAGATACTTCATCAAAGAGTGTCCACGACATAGTTGGGGTTAAGCCACTTAGCCATGGAGGCAAGTGAATGCGCAACAAGGGATCTCTAACCTTCAAACGTTGAGGGAGAATACTCTATGATATGATTAAGAATCTCTGGCTAGAGTATGAATGAGATTTAGGAAGTCGTTCCAAATCACATTCAAGGTAATCATATAAGTAAGAGAATCACATTGGATAATAGACATGAATAAACTATCAAACCAAACAATGTGGTCAAGAGTATTGTATTAGAGAAAGACCGTATTGCATTGTAATCCCAAACTGAATAGGTTCTCCAACCTTTTCTGATTAGCTTGGGTAGCCATGACATACTGCTAGGTGTCACTCATGGCTTATGGAAGCTCTGAAGATGTATAATCACTAAAGGGAGAATTGAAAGTAAGTTTCAATTCACAATCGATTAGTAAGAGTTCTAATCCCCCATTGCCTCGCTAAAAGGAACCTAATGGATCACACACCGTGTAAGGTAATGATTGAAGGATATAACGAAGATGAGTAAGGACAATTTAATAGTTTAATTGTTTATGGCAAGGATTAATTAATATGTTAATTAATCAAACGAATAAGTTCGTTTTAAACCTTGAGTTGGATTTGAGCCTTAAAGCCCAAATTGGGCTTCGAATTGTCAAGCCCATTAGCTTAAGTTGTATGACAACTTAACAACCAAAATTCAAGCAAAACAGCCCAAAGGCATGGGAAAAATCGACCATATAGAGAGAAAGGACCTTTTGGTCCAAAAAAGAAGGGGTATCTTTGCTCCAACCTCATTAGGGTTTTCTAAGGATGAAAAGTGAGAAATAACTCTCTCCTTTTTCTGTCTAGGAGGCCGGCCCCCTTGGAGGGGATTAGCTAGCAATCCTTCCTCCTCTAAGGTCACTCATCTTCTTCCTTCATCATCCTTGGTGTTGAAAATTAGAGGTCTCCTACCTTGGGGACTTTTGGAGAATAAATTCTTCCATCCATATCCATGGAGCCAAGGAGCAAGGAGACAAAGGAAAGAAGGCCCTCACATGGGTGATTAACCTTTGCTAAGCAAAGAGGTGCTTCAAAGGTATAAAAGTTTCTCAACTCCTTTCTTTAAGATTTGAGTTGAGTCATGGTTCACCATAACTACTAGGCTTTGAATTTCATGGGTAATGTTTTGTTTTGAGTGCATACAAGCATGTTTCCGCCTTTAATTGTTAATTACATGCCATAGATGTTGCTTAAATGAACATGTTTTTCACAAATTTTCCTTCAACTAGTACCCTGTCATAGGTTAAATCTGGATTGATCTCCAGTGGTTGAGGAGGGATCACATGTGACGGATCAGAGATGTATCTTCGTAGCATCGATATGTGGAATACATAATGCACATTCGACAACTCTGGTGGTAAGGCGAGTTGATAGGCAACTTCACCAACTCGTTTAACGATCTGGTACGGTCCGATATACCTAGGGCTGAGCTTTTATTTCTTTCCAAATCGTACAACACCTTTCCATGGCGATAATTTCAAGAATACCCAATTACCAGCCTTATAAACTCTTGTTGTAGGAATGTCTGTCGGCAATACTCTTTTGCTGATCCTGGGCTGCTTTCAGGTTAGCCTTTATCACCTGAATGTTCTGTGTTATCTCATCCACAATCTTCGGGCCCACCAAAACTCTTACACCAACTTCGGACCAACATAGTGGAGTACGACATGGTTTCCCATACAGCGCTTCAAATGGTGCCATACCAATGCTAGAATGTAAGCTGTTGTTGTAGGCGAACTCTATCAAAGGTAAGCGCTTGTGCCAAGCGTCTCCAAACTGTAAAACCGATGATCTTAACATATCTTCCAAAGTCTGAATAGTTCTCTTTGACTGCCCATCAGTTTAAGGATGAAAGGCGGTGCTGTAGAGTAACCTCGATCCCAAAGCTTCTTGAAAAGCTACCAAAAACTTCGAAATAAATCGGGGATCCCGGTCAGAAATGATACTAACTGGAACTTTGCAGTACCTAACAACTTCAGAGATAAACCGTTCGACCAACTGACTCAACGAGTAATTCTCACGAACGGGTATGAAGTGTGCTGACTTGGTAAGTCAATCAACTATCACCCATATACCATCATAACCATTTCGCGTACAAGGTAATTTGTATACGAAATCCATCATAATATCTTCCCATTTCCACTAGGGTATTAGGAGTGGTTGTAGCAACCCAAAAGGCTTTTTCCTTTCCGCCTTAACCTGCTGACAAACTGCACAATGGCTAACTTACTCTGCAATTTCTCTTTTCATACTAGGCCAATAGTAGAAGGGTCGGATGGTATGATACATTTTGGTACTCCCAGGGTGCATCGCATAAGCGGAAATATGCGTTTCATGTAGTATATCCTTCTTTTGTTCCTCAACATTTGGCACATACATCCGATCACCCTGCATCAGCATGCCATCAGGCCTTCGAATCCTGAAATCTTTCTTTTTCCCATCTGACACTACCTGTATCAACTCCTAAGATTCTGCATCGTTTATCTAGGCTTCGAGAACACGATTTAACAGAACCGGTCTGACTTGAAAACTGGCAAGTAAAGTTTTTTATCGATCCATTTCCAAAGACACTTCAGTGGATCTTAAATCAGTCAAAAGAGGAATACGACTAACATAAAGAGTATTAAGTCGGGTGTGAAGTTTCCTGCTAAGAGCATCAGCTACAGTATTCACACTACCGGGGTGATACTCAATGGTGCAGTCGTAATCACTGAGCAACTTTACCCACCTCCGTTGCCGGAGATTGAGTTTTGGCTGGGAGAAGATATACTTGAGGCTCTTATGATCAGTGAAGATCTTACACTTTTCCCCATAAACATAGTGCCTCCAGATTTTCAAAGCGAAAATGATCGCTGCCAACTCGAGATCATGAGTAGGATAATTCATCTCGTGGAGCTTTAACTGGCGTGAAGCATACGCAATCAATTTCCCATGCTGCATTAACACACATCCAAGACCATTCAAAGACGCATCATTGTAGATCTCAAAGTTCCCACTATCGTCGGGAAGTGCTAAGACATGTACGTGAGTGAAAAGATACTTTAACTATTGGAAACTCTGTTCACACTCTTCACTCCACACAAACTGAACTTTTTTTCTAGTCAACTTTGTCAGAGGTAGTGTTATGGCTGAAAAGTCTTTCACGAAGCATCGATAATAACCAGCAAGACCAAGAAAGCTTCGTACTTTAGTAATTGTCTGAGGTTGCTCCCAATTCTCCACGGCTGCTACCTTCTGAGGGTCCACAAGCACACCTTGAGCTGATATCACGTGCCCTAAAAATGACACCTGATCCAGCCAAAATTGACATTTGCTGAACTTAGCGTACAACTGATTCATCCTTAGTGTTTTTAGAACCAAACGCAGATGCCTAGTATGGTCAGCCTCGTTTTTAGAATACACTAAAATGTCATCTATGAAAACAATGACGAACCTGTCAAGGTACGGATGTAACACCTGATTCATCCGGTCCATGAAAGCTGCTGGTGCATTAGTCAACCCAAATGGCATCACAAGAAACTCGTAATGACCATATCGAGTTCTGAAAGCTGTCTTCGGAACGTCGTCATTTTTTATCTTCAACTGGTAGTAACCAGACCTTAGGTCAATCTTCGAGAATACACAGGCACCTTTAAGCTGGTCAAAGAGATCATCAATACGAGGTAACAGATAACGATTTTTAATCGTCACCCTACTCAATTGCTTGTAGTCGATACATAACCTTAAAGTTCCGTCTTTCTTCCTTACAAACAGAACTGGAGCTCCCCAAGGGGAAGCGCTTGGCTGAATAAAACCCTTATCAACAAGCTCTTGTAATTGGGTCTTAAGTTCCTTTAACTCTACATGACCATTACGGTAAGGTGTAAGGGAAATATGATTAGTACCTGGAAGTAGATCAAAGGTGAACTCCACTTCACGATCTGGGGGTAAGCCAGGTAAATCTTCGGGAAAAAATCAGGAAAGTGTCTGACTACTCCGACGTCTTCCAAAGATGTAGTAGTCTCTTCCGCTAGCACTACATGAGTTAAATAACCTTGACAACCTTTACTCAATAGTTGCCTCGCTCTCACGGCAGTGATAACTTCATGCTTTAGACCATTACGTTCACCAACAAACGTGACAATAGGTATATCCGGTTTGTGAAAGGTAACCACCTTCTGATAACAATCCAACTTGGCACGATTGTAGTGTAACCAATCCATGCCTAAGATAACGTCAAAGTCAACGATATCCAAAAGAACAAGATTAGCTGGCATGACTACATCTTCGATAAGGATAGGACATCCTTGATACTCCTAGCTAACGTAACAGATTTCACCCCTACGCATAGAGAATTCTAACTCGTAGCCTAGTGAAGTAGGGTGTGGTTAAGTCGTTTGAGCAAACTTATGGGAAATAACTGAATGTATAGCACTATAATCAATTAAAATTCTAGCAAAGTGACCTAAAATATTCAACGTACCCATAATCAAGTCCGGATTAGCCTGAGCATCATGTAGGGTGATGTTGTTGACTCTTCCCTATGCCTGCTGCCTGCCTCCGCAGCCCCTGTTTGCTTGAGTCTGATTACCTTGACCTTGATTTGCTCGACCCTGGTGGGGTGTATTTGCCTGCTTGCCTGAGCCTCCACTGCTAGACCTTATGTCTAGGTTTTGATACTGCCATCCATTATACATCTGTGCTCCACCACCCTGATATGGCGTATAATCTCCCTAAATATGCAAATAGCCTCCTTGTTGGTAGGGAACCTCAGGTGTGTACTGGTATGGCCCTCCCTGGTAAGAGGCTACGTCTTTTTGATAGTGGAAAGCTCCACCGTAGCCTGTCTGCTGACGGGTACCAGGTACTGAAAACTGTTGTAAGGGGATTACAGGTGGTAGAATAACATGCTGGTTCTGAGGATAATTATAAGCCATGTGCCCCATCTGTCCGCAAGTGAAGCATCATCTGATTCATCTCTTACACTCGTCATAGTGACGGGTGTTACACCTGTGACAAGTTTGAGCACTTGAACTGCAAGAGTTTCCTTGACTCTGAAAATGAGAATTGCCGTTGGATTTTCTGCCTCTACGAGGTATACCAGAGTTAGAACCCCCGATCGACGATCTAGAACTGTTTCCGCTTCTCTTAAAATTATAAGTCCTTCGTGCACCAGGTGATGATTGCCCCCTATTACTGTACCTCTGGGCATTCCTGCCAACATCCTCATCCTCGTCATCAGGAGCATTCTCGGCATCTTCGATCCGAAGCAAAACCTCAAAGAACTCCTGATAGGTAGCACGAGGAGTAGTGGTTGCCGTAGAACGCAGTTTCTTGCGAGTTCCCTTCTTAAACAAATGAAGCATCTCCTTGGGATTAGCAGCAGTTTTGGGACAGTAACGGGATAAATCTGTGAACTTCTGATGATATTCAGTGGCTGACATTTTACCCTGCCCCAAGTCTGAGAACTCATCCCTTTTACGGTCCAAATACTCTGGAGGAATGAATCTGATCTGAAATATACCCTTGAAGATATCCCAATTCATAGCATCATCTGTAGACAATGGGCGTTTCTCCTGAGCCCACCAAGATTCTGCTCCCAAACGAAAGAACCAGGTTGCTGTCTCGACCCATCTCTCTACTGGAAGCTTTCCCTGCCGTTCTATGACTCGAAAGGTCTTCTCGATGTGATCAAACCAAATCTCGGATTTCTTGGACCTTTCATTACCAAAGAATTCATCTATCTTCAGGTGGGACATAGTATCTAAGGTGTTCATTTGGGGAGGATGGAGTGCAAACTGAATAGCATTGGCGATAGCCTCACCAAACTGCCCAAAGTTCGAAAAATTATTCTCAGTAGGAACATGTGGCTCTCTACGAGGTGGTATGGTTCTGACATAAGAAAACAAGAGTTAAAACACACTAGGTAGTGCATGACTGTCTAACCCTATGCTCTGATACCAAGCTGACACACCCCAACCTAAGAAGGTCGAAGTATGCTGGCCATCACTGTGAGATGACGTAACCATAAAGGTGAGTGATATGAGAAAGTGAATAAATTTAAAACTAATTAGAACTAATTACACCAACAGTAAAGGAGTGCGCAATCGTTGGAATAACCCACTACAATTATTCAGAGCATAAAAGGCAGTATGACTGCAATAGGGTAGTTAAAGTAGCTAAGTACACATATTACACAACAGTGGATAAGCTCATACGTCTAAAAAGAGGATAATGTCAGAACAGCCAAAGGTTCCTCGAACGCCACAAAGAGTGCAGCTATATAAGGCCGGGAGGGGCGAAAAATAAAGTTGAGTGGGTCAGCAAAACAACGATCGTAAGAAAAATTTTATTTTCAAACATACTAACCCCTCGTCGTAAAACAAGTATAGTTTTCTTAAAACATACTACGTAGGTATGTAAATAATAATACAACAACATTATAACCAGAAATATGCCAAGTCATGATCTATCAATGCCACAGTAATATAATCATGTGATAATCAAGTATAGCTAAGTGCTTATCCATCTAAGCTGACACACAAGTTCGAACAGATAAACTCTGGCACGAACATGATTGGGTGTAATCAATACGCTCTAGTACTACGATCATGTGAAGACTGGTGCAGAATCACGTCGCATACGAGTCGGATTTGCCTAATGCAACTACCTGACAGGACTGGCACCTAACTTGGATCCAAGATGAGCGAACGCTGCAATGTGAACATACACGTGAAGGACTGGCCTTGGCCCTGGGCCGAGTACTAACACCGATGTAGCAACATGAACATCTACATATATGTATGAATGTCATGACAGTAATATCCCAACCATATAACAGCATTTATCATAATTTATATCACAATAATGAATACTTGGCAAATATAAACGTAAAAGTGAAGTAACTACGCATTTAGGAAAACTATAAATATGTATAAGTATGAAATAAACTGCCCACTCACAAGTACGTCGCAGGGTCGTAGCCCCCGAATCTAGCCTGGCCTCGCACATCCTCGAGATACGTTTCCCTATATGTGAAATAACTATAATAGAATTAATTAAAGCAGACATATGGAAACCTAAATAAAGCCCCCATAGTTTGCTCAAACCTAGGGTTTAAATACATGAAATCGATCTATTCAACGTCACGGACCTACACAAATTTTCAGATAAATTTTTGGACACCGCACGGCCCTCACGCGCCGACCAAGGCATGGCCATACGCACCCTTACCTGCAGGCGAACCCCTGATGTCCGTCAGGAATATTCCATCAGTTTGACAGAATATTCCTTTAAATATATAACAGAAGTTAACGGCATTACCTGACGCCGTTAGAATATTTCATCACTTTGACAGAATATTCCGTCACCTTGATGGAATATTCTGTCACCTTCTCCAACAATCCTCACTGGTCAGGGCCGTCAGCGCCATCGTTTGCAACTCAAATCTCGTCGGTTTTTTGGAAAATTTCAAGCTTGCATAACTTCTTCATTTCTCAACCATTTTCGACCTACTTTATATGGATTTAAAACTTATAAAGAGTAGAATCACATTATACCTCTTTGGAGTTCAAAAAGTGGACGGAGGTGGTTAGAAAACACCTCTAAAGATCCGGCCAAAAGTTAAGTCTTCGAATCTCGGTCGTTTCACTTCCAAACTTCTTCCAAAATGCAATAGGAGCCTCGAGGAGTTGTGTAGAAACTTACCCAAGCTTCAAAACCTCCTAACTCGTTTGAAATCACGTCGAACTTAAATTGTCCGAGTTCGGACCTTCCGAGTTAACGAGTCAAAACTCGTGTAAAATAGGTTTGATTGGTATGGTTGTGATCGTGAGTTCAAGAGGAGTCTAATGGTAGGGTTTTTAGGTTCGATATGCAAGGTTTGGTGGTTTCTTATAGAGGTTACAGAGAAGAGAGGGTAAACGGGAGAGAGAGAGATTTTCTTGCTTTTCTGATTGGTTGCTAGAAAATGGGGATGAGTGTGATTGGTGAGGGAGTGAGATAATGGGGAGTGCACGGGTTGGCTTTAAAGAAAACCAATGATGGGGTTTAGATTTTGTACAAAAAAGAGAATCGAAAATCTATTTGAAATAATGTTTTCACACTAATAAAAATTCACGTACACTTGTGACAACGTGTACAATTTAAATGCATAGTGAGAAAAATAATTAAGAGTGAATAAACACGTCCACGTCACTTGCCACTAAGGGCATAGTAGTCAATCCACATATTCAGGAAGAAATTACATAGGAAAATTAGGGACTGGTCGTCACAAGAATAGAGACGAACCTAACTGCTGGGAAGCGAAGGTGACTTTTCTGAGCTTTTCTGAAACACTACTTTTTATTTTCCAAGGAAATTTGAGGAATGTTCCCTAAATTGTGATTGAATTGTAAACTTTGGCCATGAACTAAAAATTTCATTTCATTCAGCCCTTGAACTTGATAAAATGTGGGTGGAGCGTTTGTCCTTCGTTACCAATTCTTTTAAATTTTTAGTTAAAGTGTTTGCATGTGAAGCCCACCACATCCCACCAACTCTGGCAGCCCACCCCTTGACCTTCAATCTAATACGTTTCACATCCAACCTTCCGTGAGAAAATTTTCATTGTGAATGAAATACAGATGATACATCACGTGTTCTTATATAAGTGGTGGGAAATTTTAGTTTTTAAATTATTAACTTTTTAACACACATATCTTACCATTTGTATAATACTTTGTGTACCACCACGTGTTCTGGTCACATTGAAATAATCTTTCCAACCTCCCAGTTTCAACCCCAATCCCCAATCCCCAGCCGACCCCAACCTGTAGCCTACAGACCACAACCTTTCCCCGAACATCGAACCGGCATCCCCCAAAATTCTTACCTGTGTTTGGTGAGCGAAATGACATTTGATTGCAGGTGGCGGGGCATCAAAGATTTAGCTATCGAGGCAATTCATTTGTCTTACATAACCACGCTTTATCATGACCATAAAGTCAGCGCAACGACAGTACTTCGTACCCTTCATATTTGCGCGACGACAGGCTTTATTTCCATATATATATATGTTGGAAAAATAAGGTTTAATTGCTATATCACATGGAAAATTAATAAATAATACATGCAATTGTATATCAAGGTAATGCATGTACATGAGTAACTAATGTTAAATAAACATGACATAATGGATTAGAAAAACCTGGAAATACGGTCGAGGCAAGTGTTGGACACTTTGTCTTTAAGACAAGTTTACGCCTTATTACGATGCTCATGGTTGAATGACGTTTGTCTCCCAAGATACAACGACCACGTCCTTATAATAGTAGCACTCAAAATCACAAGGCTCCATGAACCACGATTGTGTTGAAAACCCTCTCATATGGACTCAATGAGACTCTTTAATATTTAGTGAACTCTATGTATGATTATGTAAAACAACGAAAAGTTATTTTATGTTTATAGTGGGCTTCCCTTTTATAGATTTTGAGATATCTCTTTGGAAATCATGGGACAATTCATGAAGAGTCAAAAGCTACTACTCTTCATTAGGATAGACACATATTTCTACCAAAAGGTATCACTTCTAATTTCTATTCAATTAATTAATTTAATATAATAAAAATAATATTAAAATTTCCAACAATGTATATATGCGATGAATGTCTTCTTTGTTGCGCAAGAGCTCTTGACGAATGCCAGTCATGCAAACGCTTTTTTCATGAGCTTTGCATGACAAAATGTTTGCGACGAAGCTTTCATTGTGCTAATGTTTGCACGACAAACTTTGCTTCGTCGCGAAAAGTGTTAAAACGTGAACTATAATCTCATTATGCACTAATGTTTCGAGTGCATAATAGGATTAAAATAGTAATAGTTTATTGATCACGTTTCTATGAGATTTTAACCTTGTTGTCACTTTTTTTGTCTTCCCTATTTTGCTATTCCTGTAAATAAATTTTTGCTAGCAATTGATTTATAGTGTTTATCTCTATATATAACATATTAACAAAGGCAAAACAAAGAAAGCTTTGTAGAAAATCGAAGAACATCAATGGAAGAAGAGAGAGAATTGTATTTCTTAAGAGATAAGTTATTACACTCAGATGCCCTTATGACACCAATTACATCCACTATATATATCCTCTAATACACATGTCTCAATTACACTAATACCTCTCAAACTAATTTCATCCAATGTAATTAACTCACTCAACCAACAATTGCCACATAGCATTTATGTTATTATTGTTATTACTCCCCTCTCAAACTGAGCATGGAGCTCTCAAAGCTCAATTTGTATCAAGTAACTGAAGACTGCATTAGTTGATCTGATACTCCCAAGCCAAGATGTCTACAATGTTTAAGAAATATAGGTCTATGCAGCCCTTTGGTAAACACATTTGCAATTTGATCCTCAGTAGGAATATAATGCACAACAAGATCACCTTTATGCATTTTTTCCCTTACAAAGTGATAGTCTGTATCTAAATGCTTTATTTTTGGAATGAAACACTGGATTCGAACTAAGAGCTAAGGCTGACAAATTGTCACAATGTAGGAGTGGAGGTACTGTAATCACTTGATGTAGATCTTTAAATAATGACTTGATCCAGAACAAATCAGTTGCAGAATGTGCCAATGCTTTATATTCAGCCTCTGTACTACTTCTTGAAACAATGTTTTATTTCTTAGACTGGTAGGATATTGGATTTAACCCTAAATAGACTACAAAACCAGTTATGGACCTCCTTGTGTTGATATCGCAGCCCAATCAGAATCTGAATAAGCTGGGAGAACAAATTTTGAACTTTTCTTGTAATGCAATCCACAATCAGTTGTACCATTTAAGTATCTCAAGATTTTTTTAACCAAATGAAAGTGTAAATCAGTTGGTTGTGTCATAAGTTGACCAACCATATTCATAGCATGTGCTATATCTGGTCTAGTGAATGTTAAGTATTGAAGAGCACCCACTAGACTTCTGTAATGACTGGGGTCAGTTGGTTTAGTACCTTATGTGGTTTTGATGGTGTTGATGTAGGTTTACAAGTCTTCATCCCTGTCTTTTTCAGCAGCTCTTTGGTGTATTTTGATTGAGTAACAAATTAAGAACCATCATCTCTATATTGAATATGCAAACCCAAGAAAAATAAAGCTTGCCCATGTTTTTAAGGTCAAACACTTCAGCAAGATCTTTAATAACAACTTGAATCTTCTATGGGCTTGAACCAATTAGGATTATATCATCCACATATAATAACAGAAGAAAAATATCATCACCATCCACTTTCACAAACAAGCTAGTATCTGATAATGATGTCTTGAACCCAATAGCTGGAAGGTAACTTGTGAATTTTGAATTCCAAGCTCTTGGAGCTTGCTTTAAGCCATATAAAGGCTTAATCAATTTGCATACATGATTAGGACATGATTTATCAACAAATCCTTGGGGTTGTTTCATATAAACCTCTTGCTCTAAATCTCCATGAAAAAATGCATTCTTTATATCCAACTGTCTTAAACTCCAACCAAATTGTGCAGCTAAAGCAAGAATAACCCTCACAGTAGTGTGTCTCACTACTGGATTGAATGTTTCAGAATAATTCGGTCCTTGTTCTTGACTGTAACCCTGAGCAACCAATATAGTCTTATATCTTAAAATAGAGCCATCCAGATTTTTCTTGACTTTATATACCCATTTACTTCCAATAACAGTTCTGTTTGATGGTGCAGGAATTAATTTCCATGTTCCTTGTGCTTTTAAAGCATTGTGCTCTTCCTGCATGGCCACCTGCCATTCCACTTTGCTTGCAGCTATTCTAAAATTATTTGGTTCTTAAACTTCTGTAATGTTAGTAATGAATGAAAACCCACCAGAAAAGGAATCCATTGGTCGTAAAGAAGTGAGCTCAGGTAGTGCAGGAAAAAAGGATGCATAATTATTTCTAGTTATAGCACTTGTTTGTAATCTTGTTTGAATCCCATCTTGTCTTAAATGTCAATGAGATACACTAGAAGAATGAGTATCAGGTGAAGAGTTGGAGAAGGGTAAAATTACCTGTAATTGTGCAATATTAAGGACATGAAGCAAAGAAGGTGTATCAAGTGGAGGAGAAAGAGTATGGCCTATTATTGATTCTGACGCTGAACTAACATCTAGAGATATAGGACTATGAAGGCTCTCAGACCCTAGGAGGTAATTTATTCTTGATGTAACTGATGAGGTAGACTGTTCAGCATTTAACTCAGATCCTGAATGTTGATGCTCCAAAGATTGCCCATATGACTCTTATTGGTATTGGAACTAGTATTATCACTGAAGATGGAGTGGTAGCTTCTTGAATTGGAGAATTGACAATCATTTTTGAATGTACAAGCTTTGTAGGAAAAACATACTCATAAAAAAGAACATGACTTGAAATAATGCATTTCTTTGTTTGCAGATTGTAACATATGACTCCCTTATATCCCATTGCATATCCTATGAAAACACACATTGCAGATCTTGGTTGTAACTTATTAGCCTTATATGTTCTCAACCAAGGAAATACTGCAGATCCAAAAAATCTCTAGTATTGAACTTCTAGAACCTATTTATAGAGCAGTTGATATGGAGAATTGTAAGATAGTGTTTTACAAGGCATCTTGTTGATTAAAAACACAGAATGGGCACAAACATAGTACCAAAACTCAGTTGATAAACCAACAGCATTAAGAAGGGATAATGCAGTTTCTACAATATGCCTATAGTTCCTTTCTGCCACTCCATTTTGCTGTGGAGTGTAGGGACATGAAATTAGTTGCATAATGTCTTTACTAGCCAGAAATGAAGTGAAACCTTTGCTTGTAGATTCTCCCCCTCCATCTGTTATTACTGTTATTATAAAAAACTTGAAAAAGGAAAAAAAAAAATTCATCACTAATCTGGTTGTATTGAGTATTTATCAAATATAGCTAAAAATTAACTCTTAATTTAAAAAATGTCACTTTTTATAAAAACTTTCAAATATATCCAAAATTTCACTTAAATAGACACAAATATCCTCAAATTTAACAATTAAATAAATTAAAGACTTTTTAGCTACTGTCGCCTCAAGCTCTAGTCCAACTTGACCTTTGCTTCTACACTCCACCACCACAACCTTATCCCCTTCGACCTCCTTATCACCAACATTGAGCGTCATCGCGTTTATCGCAAGTGGGAGCAGCAGAATTTCAATCATGCCTTCAAGGCCTTTTTTCTTACTAATATCATTTTTAGTTTTAAATATAAAAACAATTTTTAAAGTTAATCCACATGTCGTTTATATGATTGTATTTGTGAGACCCACGTGGCGCCACATCATCATACTAACAGAGCAATTGACAAATTTTTCACGAAAAAACTAAAATGATCACGATGGACAAATTTAAAGAAAGACTAAAATGATTCACGATAGACAAATTCAAGAACACTATTATTGATTATTATTAATTGTTAAGGACCAGATTAAGGAGTTATGTCAATGTCACGAATCATTTTGGCTGAAAAGCCGTTAATTTATTTGATTGTTAAATTTGAGAGTATTTGTGTATATTTAGGTAGAATTTTGGATATATTTGAAAGATTTTATAAAAAATGACGTTTTTATAATTAAGGGTTAATTTTTTGTTATATTTGATAAATACTCATTCTCAATTGTATGTGGATGACCTTATATTTAATTCTCATGAATAACGAGTTCAAGTTTTATCCCTCACCCCAAATATCGTTGTACCGAAAAAACTTTTAATACGCAAGACGCCTACATTTTTCTTTGTAATTATGAAGAGGTACAAAAATTAAAAATTAAATTTTTTTCTTTCTTTTATTTCACATATTTATAGGTTAAAATTTGACCTTGTTTGGAATTAGAATCCGTCCGAGGATCCAAATTGTATGTGTCAACTTCAACTCAAATTTGGGGAGGAGTACTAAAACCATAACAAATGCAAAAGGACGACGATAGTTTCGTCCACTCGTTTTGTTTGTTAAATAGTAGTGCATCTGCATGTACACATCCAAAATAGAGGCAGATTGTCTGCACTCCTAGTTGTGGTGCCTTTTCATGCCTTTTTATCTATGTGGTCACGGTTAAGCCACGTTAATATTTTATATTTTTATTACTTTTTATCTTATTAACTTTATTAAAAAATTAATATAAAATATTGACGTAATTTAACTTTGACCGAACAAAATAGAAGAGCATGAAAAGGCCTCCATCCAAAGCACTAGTCAATGCTCGTGTTTTTTATTTGTGTTTGGTACCCTGTTCCATCAAATTAATGAGAACGTTTTGTACCCATCAAATTAATGAGAACGTTTTGTAGCCACATATATTAAATAGTAACAGTTTACCTTGTTCCATCAAATTAATGAGAACGTTTTGTAGCCACATATATTAAATAGTAACAGTTTCCTGATTACGTTTTCACTGTACATCTTTTTAATTGTGATGTGTTTGTGTGTGAATGCATGAAGGGGCAAAACGTTGTTATCAATATACATTTTGTGTTTTGTTATGTGGATGCGTGAAGGAGCAAAACGTTGTTGTCAATATACATGGTTTGTTTTGAGAAATTTTTTATTGTGATCAGAACATAAATGAGTGATACGTTACGTATTTTTATATAAGTGATGAAATTTTTTATTTTTTAAATTATTAACTTTTTAGCATACATATTTCATAATTTGTATAATCACACTAAAAAATCTCTCGTTTGTTTTGTGATATGAATGAGCAAAACATTAATTGAGCACAATCAGGTATATATATAGGGGTGGATTAAATAAATTGAAAATCGAAAAAAAAATCTATCCGAATATCGAACCGAAACTAAAAAATTAGAAGAAAAGGAATCGAATTAAGAAATCCTAACCGAATTCTATTGGTTCTGTTTTGGTCTTAGGGGTTCGGAAACCGAATCGAAACCCTTTAAACTTGAAATGACGGCGTTTTATGTTTACCATTTAACTTAAGAGAACAGATCCTCTCTGGAGCTAAGCAGTCGGAGCCTCCTCATCAAACAATCTAGGCTGCTGATTGATGTGTAAGTCAAATCAAGGACGTTGGTTGTGTGTGGTGGACAGAAAAATGAATTAATAGAAATCTTTAGATTCATTTTATACGGTTCAAATTGTTTGATGAGAAGAGCCTGGCTGCTAGCTCCGGAGGGGATCCGTTATCTTAACTTAAAACGTCTGCTTGCATGAATTGTCATATATGAAAAGAAGAGGACAGGGCCGGGGCCCTCGGTTGGAGAAAGTCGAGCCAGCCCTTAACTATTGGACATGCATGCACAGATTCTCTCATTTTGTTGTAAAAAATAGACTAGTTGTGGAGTAGAATATTTTTCCTAAAAATCATTTCAATCCAAAACATTTATCCATTTGATTGTTATGATAAAATTTTAATACTTCGTAGTATATAGTGTTCGTCAATCTTCTTGAGCTCAATTAGATGCATCAAACATTTTTTATTTGACTAATATTCTCCAAGAATAATGTATGAAGTGCAACTTAAAAATATCCAGCTCCCATTGTTAAAGTTCATGCAGATTTGAGCCCCACAACTAGTACCTCATTTAAAAAAAAAAAATATCGGCATGCATGCATGCAGAGATGTGGAAGTGATTTCCACAAAAAATACCCATTTTTACTTCATGCCCATGCTTATTATAGAGTTTTTGTTGCTTGCTTCCTCTTTGACTGAGTCAATCACTAGTTGAAAAACTATTTGAACGACTAAACTTTACGCGACGCTTTAAATTTTGTCGTCGAATGGACATTTGCACGATGAAATTACGGGATCGTCGTGCAAAAAACGTTTTGCACGACAAAACCAAATGTTTGTCACGCAAAGGTTGAGAAAATGTTTGTCACGCAAAGGTTGAGAAAAAAACATGGGTAGCGGGAGGATTGGCACCAAAATCCTGCGCAACGAATTCTTCGTACCCTTAGTATTTGTGCAACGACAGGCTTTGATTCCTTTGATTAGTCATTTAGCTAGAGGTGGGAGTTGGTCTGATAGAGACAGGTGAATGGAAGAAGAGAATCGAGACGAACCTAATTGTTGGGAAGCGACGGTGGCTTTTTTGAGCTTTTCTGGAACGCTACCTTTTAATTTCCGAAAAAATTTGAGGAATGGTCCCTAAATTGTAACTGAATTGTAACCTTAGCCTTGAACTAAAAGTTTCATTACAATCAGTCCTTGAACTTGATAAAACTAGAAAATGATGCCCGCACATTATTGCAGATTAAAAATTATATGAAAGATTGCGTGATAGAAGATTAATACTATTTATATTCAAAATGTTAGAAAAAATTTATACACAAAATATTTCATCAAACAAAGATACAAAGCAAACTATAAGATTTCATGTGAAAACATCACAGTCACCATTTATTATCAAGCACAAGCCCAGCAAGAGTTTACTTTGAAGTATACATATATAAGAATAAAGTTTAGTGGATTTACACAGTATAGGTAAAGTTTTACGACATCAAATTCTTAAACTGATTAAAATTAGAAATTAGCTACATATTGATCAAATATGAAAAGATGATCATTTCAAAAATTAAAACTTATAAATTCATCATTTCAACTAATTTTTCAAATATTTATGTTGGTGTCACTTCTCTAGGTTAGGTATATTTGAGTCTTCGGAACCCAAATAAATACAACCGAGAAGATAAAATAATTAATAATTTTTCACTTACAATTGAGTGGTATAAGGGAATGACCCTTATGAAAAGATCGATCTATTATTCACTACTTTATACAACAACAGTTATATCTCACAATGCAGGAGCATATAGTTAAACACTCCTTTACATATCAGTTCATCAACTAAGTAGTTCATCAATTGATGTGGAAATTTTGACTTTTCATTTAGAGATGCTCTTCGGGTGTATTTTTTTTTTTTTGTTTTTTTGTTTTGTTTTTTGTGTCGAAGATGCTCTTAGGGTTTTGTCTTGAACTATTTGTGCCCTAATAATATGATTAAGATTACTGAATTAAAAAAATAAATAAATTGCATTATAATTCCAACCAAATAGTTTCCTTGATACATTCTATATTAAAATAGCCATGATACATGAATAGGTGTTACTTATGACTTGTGAAATCCCTCGAGAAACAATCACATTTGTCCTTAACCAAATGGAGAATTAAAAGACGATTTTAATTCACTATTACATTAGTACTAATTGTATGTCCATTACCTAGCTAATTAGAACGTAAAAAATGGCACTAGTATATCCACATAAGTACGATGAGTGATGAAGCTAATTGATTAGATTAATAAATTAAAGGTGGGATTAATTAAATAGTCGTTAATTATTAGTTAATTAAACTAGTACAAATATGTACTGAAGTGGGTATTAATTTAGGTTATTTGGTTACCAAGATCAAATGCCTATGTGGATCAATTGAGTTTTCGAGTGAGGTTTGAATATATTTGTAGAAATTTATAAATTAATGTTTTAAAATCGATTCACATACGTTGTCCTACAGTCATTCGTATGAGTTTCATAGCTTATCGATTTATGGCACCACCGGGTACACAAAATGATATGGTATTTATACGAAACAACACACTTAACAGCAATGAGAAGATAGCAATCAGGAGCATTGCGGCCAGTGTTTATGGGAAAATAGCAATGAGAAGCACGAAAGCTTAAAGTCGACTTGATATATTTCTGAAACACCGACAAAGTGGATCGAAACTTACACCAAAATGATTCCAGATTAATCCCAAAACTTGAATTCATTAAATTGCATAGGGAGGAGCACTTGTGGTCAAGTTTTACCCAAAAAATAGCAACGACAAGTGTGAACAAAATGAGCATATTTGCGTCAATCCCAGGTGAATCGAAACCTGCACAAAATAATTTTGAATTAGTCTCAAAAATTGAAAGGGTTGTTTTATTTGCACCTCATATATTGATGTATACACCCCATATAAAATTTAAATATCAAATGCCTTGTATGCTCTAATATGAAATGACTTGCATGCCCTAATTCTTATTTCTCTCACCACTTTGGTTTTTGGGTTATTCTAATCATCCAGTTCTGAAAATTTGCCAACAATTTTTTCCCAGAAGCTGCTTCTCTCAGAGAAAGGGTTTTCAGAAGGCCATGAGATGAGCAGCTTCTTAGTGCATTGCCTCCTTAGAGTCACAATTTAAGAGTTGCATTTCTCGTTTCGAAATTGGTTTCTCCTCGGATATGCCCTAGTATGATAGCAAGTAGGGTATGAGGGTAATTTGGGTAACTAAATGAGGTGTGTTAAGATAATGTTTAGATTAAAAAGTAAGTGTGGGGTTTTTTCAGTATATGAGGTGTAAACAACAATTTATGGGGTGCTAATAAAAAAAGCCAAATTGAAATACATTCTATTACATTACAAGGAGTATATTTGTCAGTTTTGAGGTGTTTTAAACATTTTTAATTTGTTATGAATTCTTTTGTTTAAATAATTTCTGTTATGAAGGTCTTGGTGGATTTGTCTTCCAATTTTATTTTCTATTAAATTGTCCTCGACGTTCTTTTTCAAATGCATTATTCTGTTCCTAGAAGATGAAAAATAAGAATTTAAAGTGGAAAATAAAATGCTAATATAAGATTTTTTTAATTGTTAAACTTTTTTTTTTTCACAAACGATATTATCTACACTAAAAAAGTCAGAGAGTGGATTGTTTCACTTTTCTTAATTGCATTATTAGTATAACAATTTGCTCAAATTGTTTGATATGAATTTCACAAAGTTGGTATTTCAGTGCCTCCTTTTTATTTTAAATTTTAAATTTTTAAATTTTTTTATACTATATAAAAGTGTGAGGCTTGTAAATTATAATGCTTGAATATTGATAAACAGTAAGCAGTGACCTCCTATATTGTTTTTTTGAGGAGACTAAAATTGTGACGACCCATCCCTAATTTTCTAAGTAATTTCTCTCCGAGTATGTGAATTGACTATTATGCCCTTACTGGCAAGTGAAGTGGACGTGTTTATTTTCGCTCTTAATTTATTTTCTCGCTATCATAATTAAATTGTACACGTTGTTACAAATGTACGTAATTTTATCAGTGTAGAAACACTGTTACGGATAGGTTTCGATTTTCTTTTATTGTAGAAAATCTGAAAACTTATCCCTAGTTTTCTTTAAAGCCTACCCGTGCCCTTCCCTTTTTGTCACTCACCAATCAACTCCCTCAAATCTCTCACCAATCTCATCCATTCCCTCCTCACAGCACCCAATCAAAAAAGCAAAACAAAAAGCTGTCTCTCTCTCTCTCTCTTCCTTCTGTCTCCCTCCCGAAGTCTCTCTTTCTCTGCAACCTTGAAGATCAATGTTCAAACCTTGCAGATCGAGTCTTAAAATCACACCAATGGACTCCCCTTGAACTCACGATCACAACCATACCAACCAAACCCTGAATGGACGAGTTTTCGACGTCTAACTCGAAAGGTTCGAACTCAGTGAGTTTGAGTTCATCAATTTTCAGGCTGAGTTAAGGAGTTTTGAAGGTCGAGGGAGCTTTCCCACAACTCCTAGAGACCTTTAAGACAATTTTGAAGAAGCTTGGATGTTGAAACAACCGAGTTTTGAGGAGACTGGTTTTGGCCGAATCTTTCAAGCCATTTTTCGACCAAATCCGTCCACTTTTTGGATTCCAAAGAGGTATAATGTGATTCTACACTTCATAAGCTTCATTTCCATATAAATTTCATGAACAATGGTTGAGAAATGAGCAAGTTATGAAGGTTTGAAAATTTCCCCAGAAACAGGCGAGATTTTCCAGTTTCCGGCGAACCAGACAGCGGCGACTAACAAAGACCATCGGAGAAGACGACGAAATATTTTCTCAAAGTTGACGAAATATTCTAACGGCGTCAGGTAACGCCGTTAACTTCTGTTATGTTTTAACGGAATATTTCACAGAATATTCCTAACGCCGTTAGGCACACGGATGGCACGTGCCTGCGAGTGGGGGCGTGTATGGCCATGCCTTGGTCGGCGCGTGCGGTGTCCAAAAATTATTCTAAAAATTTGTTTAGGTCCGTGACCTCGAGTAGATTGATTTCATGTATTTAAACCATAGGTTTGAGCAAACTATGGGGGTTTTGTTTAAGTTTCCGTATATGTGCTTTAATTAATTCAATTATAGTTATTTCACATATAGGGGAAACGTATCCCGAGGACGTACGGGGCCAGGCTAGGCTTGGGGGCTACGACCCGACGGCGTATTTGTGAGTAGGCAGTTTATTTTATACCTATACATATTTATAGTTTCCCTAAATGCGTAGTTACTTCACTTTTACGCTTATATTGCCAAGTATTCATTATTGTGATATTGAATGTGATAAATGTTGCTATATGGTTACTATATTACTGTCATGACATTCATACACATCTGTACATGCTCATCTTGCTGCACCTGTGTTAGTACTCACCCCAGGGCTAGGGCTAGTCCTTCATGTGTATGTTCACATCGCACCGTTCGCTCGCCTTAGATCCAAGTTAGGTGCCAGTCCTGTAGGGTAGTTGTATTAGGCAAATCCGACTCGTATGTCACTACTACAAAATTATCTATAACTGGCGGTCCAAAAACTGACAAAAAACGTATATTATTGTCGGATGTCAAGCAAAATCCGACAGAAAATGGATGCAGTGGCGGATATAATAAGCGACAGAATTGCCAGCGTCAGGAAATGAATTTTTCGACATAAAATACTCTAAAACCGACAGAAATTGTGTCGGATATAACCGACAGATAATATATTAATAATGAATAAATAAAAGCATTTCTGTCGGCTAAAACCGACAGAACTTCTGTCAGATACAACCAACAGAGAATTTATTAATAAGAATAGGGTGAAGTGCCGATTTAGTCCCTGAACTATCACCTCAGTGAAAATTAGGTCCCTGAATTATTTTTTCGGTAAATTAAGTCCCTAAATTCATTATAAATTGCTAATTTCATCCCTAATATTATATTCAAAGCTATTTTATCCAATTTTTCATCAACTTAAGTCACTTGACACACTTTAAAGTGTAATACCATCATTTTCTCATCTATAAGTGTTTAACATTTCATATAGGTTACGAATTAATGTTTAATTTACCCTCAAAAATTAACTTACACTATTTCTTTATGAAAAACTACCAATCTACCCTCCATTGTGTATCATATGCAAGTAACGTGATTTAAATTGACAGAAAATTGAATATAGTAGCTTCGAATATAACATTAGGGATGTAATTGGCAGATTTTTATAATTCAGGGACTAATTTTTCTGAAAAAATAGTTTAGGAACCTAATTTTCACTAAGATGATAATTCAGGGACTAAATTAACTGGTTACCCATAAGAATAAATAAAAGCATTCTTGTCGGATAAAACCGCCATAAAATATATTAATAATAAAAAAAAAAATATAAACAACCACTTTCTGCATTTTCCATATCCCCTGCATTCACTACATTTTCCATATTCACAGCAAGATCAGACATAGCTTCATTAGGAAGCGGCTTAGGACACGTCATGCATCACAGCATCGCTTGTTTCTACCTGCACACATTCACATTCCACTAGAATCACTCAATCATAGCAAGCATTGCTCATTCAAATGAATCTCTCCTCGAAATCGAATGAAAATCAAAATACTTATAGTGTTGATGAGATCTATGATAACGGAGAGCTCCTAGTGCGCCAGCTGCAAGTTCTCCACCATGCTCTGCCATTGCCACTGCGTCGCCGCGCTTTCTTTTGAGCTCTTCTTCTGCTTCTTGTTCTCGTCCTTCTCCACAGCCCAAGTGAAATCGATTCTCCAAATCAAATTCTGCCGCTTCTCGTCGTAGCCTACTTCACTTTAATCGAAGAAATAGATAATTAGGGTTTTCGAGAAATCAAAAGTTGATGCCTGTTTGGTTGTCGAGAAAATAAAATCAAACAAAAAGAGGATAAATCGAGGTAGCGCAAGAGCTTCAGCTTCCTAATTGAATCTGGCAGTGTACAACTGTGCTTGAACTCATGTCTAACACACGCATATACATAAGTGAATGAATTATTTCACCTTGTCCTTTCCCAAAGGCTCTCAGTTGCAAGTGTTGAACCCGACAGAAGGAAGGGATGGGAGAAAAATGGGAATGAAGGGGGAAGAGAGAAGGAAATGAAGAGAGATGAGAAGAAAAAAGAAGAGATGTAAGATCCCACTCACCTTGATAATTCGAGCTTCGACAGGACAACCTATCTAAAAATCTCCAGAACTTAAGCTTACATGCATACTGACTAACTCCTTTGCATGATAACAAACGAGAGCCTTTGCTTTTATTCATACTCTCGGCCTATCTCCTTGCTTCTTTACGTTGCTCTCTGCAACACTGCCCTCTGTGTGTGCAGATGAAATGAAAGAGTTTGAGGGAAAGAGAGATATAAAATAGAGAGAGATTGAGTGGCTGAGAAAGAGTGACGTGAGGGAGGGGAGAGTGCACGGGAAAGTGGGGTGATGTGATAAAAATTAAGCACTCAAATTAAACTCTCTTGTTGTCAAATCGTAGTATAAATGCAAACTCAAAACACAAAAACAAAGTTAAAAACGTTTGGAAAGACTCAAAGGACTCAAAACAGGTTCAAAAGACTTAAAACAACTCAAAAACACTCAAAACTGCCTAAAAACACAAACTGGGCAGTTTTGGACTCTAAAAACAACGTTGGACGAATTTAGGGTTCTAACTTGACTCAAAACACTCTAAAACACAAACAAAACAGATTTTAAACACTTTGAAACAAGAAAGTGAAATGGGGTTTTGATTTTGACGAAATCCAAACAAACAAACAAATTGTAAAACTAAACAGACTGTAAAACGAATTTAGGAAATAATATGATGGATGGATTAGTTAGAGGTCCGTTTTCCACACATGACACACTTGTACATGAATCGATTTCCAATTGCTTTTCAATAAACTATGATGCTCAACACCCCAGATTAACCATGATGCACAATTTAACCCTCAGATTTTCCTTTACTCATTGAATTGGATGAATGCATGCGACAACCCAAATCATTCTCCAAAAGTCCCCTACATGAATGCATAATAGAGATACAATCAGAGATCATTACGTTTCATGAAAATCATAAGTGTTGACGAGGCAATTGTAACTATGAATGCATGATACATTTGCCAAGAATTCAATTAATGCGATTGTGACAATCAACCTTCACTACTCATGAATATAAACTTGTAACGATTAGGTGAAACTCATTTATATTCTAGCATCTAATTCATGCATGAAAACTAAGTATGCATCCTTAATAAACATACACAAATCAGTTATGAATAAAACAGATAATTGAATTGCAATCACAACTTAACAAATCACAATTGGAAGAAATGAATTCATATCTCAAACATGTTCATGGCTTCAAACTTCCCCCTAACTAAATAGGGATTTAGCCACTCATGATTACAGCAAAATTAGAAAGTAATAACAAAATAAACATTGAAATCAAGAAGGAAGTACACCTAAAACGCTCTAATCTGCAAGCATGAATCGCCAAGGTTCTTCTTCTTCCCCACCTTGCTGCAGCACAAGAGTCCAAGGATGTGTATGGATGTATGAAAGGGTCAGAGATGGGTTTAGGTTAGATGTGAGTTGCGGCAAGGGAAGGAGAATGGCTGGAATTGTGTTCTGGATGTGTAGAATGGTGGATGGAGTGCGGCTAAAGGAATTTCTGTGGTGAATGGTGGTGTCTGCAGCACAACCCTAAAATATGTATATATAGGCATCTCAAAACCCTAGAGAAATCAGATTGGTACTTGGGCTTAACAGAAATTAAGGAATAAAGGCCTAGGGTGCGGCACAAAGCTCAAATCCATTAGGAAAAAAGGGTTTAG
Organism: Heteromeles arbutifolia; assembly: GCA_024362995.1. Taxonomy (NCBI): domain Eukaryota; kingdom Viridiplantae; phylum Streptophyta; class Magnoliopsida; order Rosales; family Rosaceae; genus Heteromeles; species Heteromeles arbutifolia. The sequence continues at coordinate 38,718,730 of JANCRC010000002.1, forward strand.
CCCAATTAATTTCTGAAAAGGATTTGCACAAACCAAATCCACAAGGGAATAGGCTAATTAAATCAGAATCCAGGAGGAATAAGGATAGGAAAGGTGCGGCACAATTGGAGGGAAGGGAATTGAGTGCAAGGCAAGGCAAAGGCCTTCTAGAAAGGAAGGAGGCGCCAGATTTTTAGGGTTCTAGAAAGAATGTGTTTTATGACAGATTTTGGGACTTCTAGAAGGGTTTGGGCGCCACTTTTGTAGGACAAGGGATAGAACTTCTCGAAAGAGTGTTTTGTGGCTGATTTCAAGCCTTTTTATCTTCAAATTCGTCCATCAACTTGCCTCCATGCTTGCACTACCCAATCTTGGCCCAAAAATGCTCTAGAATGCTCCAAATCACTTATTCTTGCCATTTTGACACTTAAAACCTACAAACACACAAGAATAGCTTAAAATACAAAATTAACTAAGAACTAAGGACATTACTGCATGAAAACAAGCTAACTAAGTCGCATAAATATGCTCCTATCAAATTCCCCCACACTTAGCTTTTGCTAGTCCTCAAGCAAAACGAAACAAAACAAACAAAACAAACAAAACAAACACTAAACAAACTAGACCTTCCAACGTTCACCTCAGGGATTTCCAACACACATGACATATTCAAGATCATCATAACCATAGATTTTAGTCATCCCCACCCTTTAGTACATACTTAATCACAGTTACCATTCATTAGCTCGCATTTAACCAACTAAAACAATGTTTTGAATGTAGTAGCATGCCTTAGAGAATTCACTCAATTCCTCACTAGGTACACTCTTATTTTCACTCAAATTTTCTAATTACACTCCCTATTCTAGGTATATGTGAGAAGATTGATGTAAACATGAAAACGAACACTCACATATGTTTATAACAAAGAAAGCAATTCCTGGAGTTATTAAGCATGTACAGATATGATCTCATGAATGGAATGCTACTACTTAGATGCGAGAACCAGGGACACCATATGCTCATACCAATCCCAAACTCCACATATTAAAACACACAACACTCAAGATAGAAGTATAGGGTTGTAACGGGGCGAGGGGTATTGGCTAACAAAGAAAGGTAAGGAAAACAAACGTTCTTAAAGCAATAGTGAGCAAAGTAATGAATATGACACTTAGAACTCCCTTTTGAAACGCATCCACAAACTTTGATACATAAAGGGAAAATCACATATACTTAGGGCCGAATTCAACTTTTTGGACCATTTCTTTAACAACCAACACTTGTGAGCTTAATCTCACTTATTTTGAACACTTTTCACACTTTTTTTCACATACTTTCCTTTTCTTTTCTTTTTCCACGAATTTTTCTCTTTTTTTTTCTTTTCTTTTTCTTTTTTTTTTTTGTACCCGTGCCTCTTTTGATACTTGGCACACACCCACACACAAAAATCCCTTCCCCTACACTTGTTTGCTGCCTAATAATGAACAAAGGGAATTCACTCTAGGTCACGCTTCACTACGCCTTAAGAACAAGGGTAAGGATGGTCCTAATCTAGGCTAGGTAGGGAACATGTGTGTAAACAAAGAAAATGGCTAAACAAGGCTCAACGGGGGTTAATCCTACAAAATTTAATGCACAGGGATAAGGCTTTTTGGCACTGGTTCACTACACAACTTCATCTTGTTTATGTGTTATGCACTTCAATATCATGCTTTGAATGAAACGGGTATGAGTTCTAGTATTTGGAACTAAATGATGAAACGCCTTCTAAGTAGCAACCAAGCAAAGAATGATGAGATCATGCAACGACTTTAGAAAACAATAAATGCACAGATTTTTAACTCTCCAAAGAACGTTTAGGCTCAAGTCTCTCAGGGTTGTAGCGTTAATTTGAGTTCTTTCCTTCAAGCATGTTACAAAAACTGATTTTTTTCTTTTATGATTGCATGTGAATTCATAAATTATAACCAGAACCAAGCATAAACCAAAGAATAAATCAAACTTCCATCCATGTTTATAACTTTCCTTAATAGTCATGCAATTAAAAACCGAATCCTCATCATTGTGTTGGAAGGTACCCTAAGACACAAACAAACACACATAAACAACTCTTTTTGGGTTTTTCAAAACACTTTTTCAAATTTTTATGAAATTTTCGGATTATCTTTTCAAAACGCACTAAAATGCTTCAAAACACACTAAAAACACTTAAAAACAGTGAAAAACAACATTCGAAGTGATAGGTGATAAAATCCCACGAAAATCATGCAAAAACAACTTTTTTACCCCTATACTTAAACCAAACATTGTCCTCAATTTTTCAAACATAAACTCACATAAAAACAATCAAACAAGCAACACATAAGCATAGAAAGATAAGGGCAGCAAGGAACAATGTTGAAAAGAAGCAAATCTGGATATAGAGCCGATTCTAGGTGTTCTTTATTGGCATGGGTCGCCTCCCACGAAACGCTTGCTTTAATGTTGTGCAGCCGGACGAATACCATCCTTCAAGCTTCATTGGGGCCCACGGCATGGAGGGGGTAGGTCCTCCACCACATGCTCCTTAAACAGGTCGTAATAGGGCTTCAAACGATGCCCATTCACCTTGAATTCGTGTCCGATTTTCAAGCTTTGGACTTGGACTGCACCATGAGGAAAAACATTAGTAACAACAAAGGGTCCAATCCACTTAGAACGTAACTTACTGGGGAATAACTGAAGGCGAGAATCAAAGAGGAGCAGTTTTTGCCCCTTAGAGAACGTATTTGTACGAAGCATCTTGTCATGATACGCCTTAGTCTTGTCCTTGTAAATGCGGGCATTCTCGTAAGCCTCGTGCCTAATTTCCTCGAGTTCATTCAATTGGAGCTTTCTGTGCACCCTAGCGGCATCTATATCCATGTTGAAGGTCTTCACAGCCTAATGTGCCTTGTGCTCTAACTCGACGGGCAAATGGCATGGCTTGCCATAGATGAGCCGAAAAGGTAACATGCCAATGGGAGTTTTGTAGGCCGTATGATAAGCCCACAATGCATCGTCCAAGCGTAAGCTCCAATCCCTCCTTGTTGGCCCCACGGTTTTCTCTAGTATTTGCTTGATCTCTCTATTTGAAACCTCGGCTTACCCATTGATTTAAGGATGATAAGGTGTTGAAACCTTATACGTAACGTTGCACTTCTTGAGCAAAGCTTCAATGGTTCGATTACAAAAGTGGGAGCCTCTATCACTAATGAGAACTCTAGGCATTCCAAACCTAGCAAAAATGTTAGTTTTCATAAAATCTGCAACAACCTTAGAATCGTTAGTACGGGTGGCTTTTGCTTCCACCCATTTTGAAACATAATCAACCGCTAGCAAGATATAAGTGAAACCATAAGATGGAGGGAAAGGACCCATAAAATCAATACCCCAAACGTCAAAAATTTCAACAAAGGATAGGGGTTGCTGCGGCATTTGGTCCTTGCCACCTATATTTCCCGTTCTTTGGCAACTATCACAGGTTAGGCAAAAAGTTCTAGCATCTTTAAACAAAGTGGGCCAATAAAATCCACATTTAAGAACTTTTAATGCCGTTCTTTGGGTGCCAAAATGTCCACCACAAGCATAAGTATGACAAAATCTTAGAATTGAATGAAATTCACAATCATGCACACATCTACGCAAAATCTGATCAGAGTAATACCTCCACAAATAAGGATCATCCCAAACATAGAATCGTGCATCTTTTCGAAGTTTATCACATTGGTGCTTGGTGAGAGTGCTTGGAACTTGTTTAGACACTAAGTAATTCACCAAATCGGCATACTAAATTTCGCTTACCTTAATGGACAGCAGCTACTCATCGGGGAAGGTTTTTGGGATAGGCACATCATGCTTATGCTCCTCATGGACCATTCGACTTAAGTGGTCAGCCACCACATTCTCGCTTCCTTTCTTGTCTCGGATTTCGATGTCAAACTCTTGAAGAAGAAGCATCCAACGAATAAGCCTAGGTTTTGCTTTCTTCTTTGTTAGTAAGTACTTCAAAGCTGCATAATCAGTATAAACAATCACCTTAGTGCCAATTAAATAAGAACGAAATTTATCTAAAGCAAAAACAAAAGCTAGAAGTTCTTTTTCCGTTATGGAGTAGTTCAATTGGGCATCATTGAGAGTCCGAGAAGCGTAGTATATGACATGCGGCTGCTTGTCTTTTCTTTGCCCCAAAACAGCTCCTAATGCATAGTCGGTTGCATCGCACATAAGCTCGAAAGGATGGCTCCAATCAGGAGGAACAATGATAGGGGCCGAAGCTTGCTTCTCCTTGAGTTGCTTGAATGCCGATTCACACTCCTCATCAAACTTGAAGGGCACATCCTTTTGAAGCAATCGGCAAAGGGGATTGGAAATCTTGGAAAAATCCTTGATGAAACGACTATAGAACCTGCATGGCCAAGAAACGAACGAACCTCTCTAACCGAAGTAGGAGAGGGTAAGTGACGTACAAGGTCTATCTTTGATTTATCTACTTCAATTCCTTTTTCTGAAATGATATGGCCTAAAACTATACCTTGTTTAACCATAAAATGACATTTTTCCCAATTCAAGACAAGGTTAGTTTCCACACATCGTTTCAAGGTCAAGTTCAGATTATCCAAACAATTATCAAAAGAATCCCCAAATACACTGAAATCATCCATAAATACCTCAATTATCTTCTCAACAAAATTAGAGAAAATACTTATCATACACCTTTGGAAAGTGGCAGGTGCGTTGCATAGGCCGAATGGCATGCGACGATAAGCAAAAGTTCCAAAGGGACACGTGAATGTGGTCTTCTCTTGATCATCCGGGGCTATCACAATTTGGTTATATCCAGAATATCCATCAATGGGCCGTTGGGCTTGATCCTGAAGGTTGGATGGACGACGAACGATGAATGATCTTCAAGGGCTTTTGGGTTTGTTCTTGAAGAACGGATGAATGACGAACGATGAACGAACTTCAAGGGCTTTTGGGCTTATTCTTGAAGAACAGATGTTGTTGGTCCAAGGGCCGTTGGGGCTTGATCTTGGAGGAATAAGTGTGTTGATCCAAGGACCATCGGGGCTTGATCTTGGAAGGTTGAACGAAGTTTCTTCAAGGGCCGTCGGGGCTTGATCTTGGAAGAACGATGAACGAAGAACGAAGAGAGCTTTCTTGATCCTTCGGGATTTGCTTGAGAGCTTTTAGAGTTTCAAAGCTTCAAGGTTTTGGTGTGATGTCAATTGGTTTTTTTTGTCTTGTGATGAAGAAGCCTATTTATAGGCTTTGAGAATGAATTACCACCACAAATTTTCTTGGTGAAGTAAGTGGAGGTTGTAGGTGAAATAGGTGGAGGTTGTAGGTGAAGTGAATGTATGTTATTGGTGAAATGAGTGTAGGTTGTAGGTGAAGTGAGTATGTTATTGGTGAAATGAGTGTAGGTTGTAGGTGAAGTGAGTGTATGATGTAGGTGAAATGAATGGAGGTTGTAATTTTAATGCATTCGTCAATATTTATTTCACAGAAATTTCGATGTCTACAAGAATACGTTTTTAAAAATTAAATAAATAATTGTTTGGTTTAATAGATAATAACCCATGTAAAATATGCAATAAAGAAACAAAAAGATAATTGTACAATGAAAATGTCAGCACACAAACTAAATATTGTCTAATCAATACTTGAAAAACATAAATAAAGATTTAGCACAAATTACTTTTCCCACTTCAAAATTTAGGCAAATTTAACAGAGATATGCATTCTACGAAATTAGTTTCAATGATCTAACCGTCAAACTTGCTTGTAGATACTACAGGATCGCATACGTAAAAAATCGCAAAAAAAAAAAAAAAAACATTCAGAGATTAGGTAACGGAGCAAAAGTTTTCGACGGTTATAAACGAAAAATCACAATTTAACTGTTATTTTAGCTCCGGTTTTGATGATTTTTTTACAGCTACACCCCTCGATCCTATAAGAATGCAAGGAACAAATTCGATCTTCAATTTAAAATATTTACACTAGTGGATACCACAAAATCTTATTTAATGGAAGTATAATATTAACTCTAAGTGTTTGTTTAATCTACCGTTTTAACGCGATATGCATTCTATGAAACTTTTTTCAACGATCCAACCGTCAAACTTATTTATACACACTCGGAGATTGCATACGTAAAAAATCGTAAAAAACAAACATTCAAAGATTACGTAGCGGAACAAAAGTTTTTGACGATTATAAACGAAAAATCACAATTTAACGGTTATTTTAGCTCCGATTTTAATGATTTTTTACAGCTACACTCCTCGACCCTATAAGAATGCAATGAATAAATTTGATCTTCAATTAAAAATATTTACACTAGTGGATGCCACAAAATCTTATTTTATACTTAATGGAAGTATAACATTAACTCTTAAGTGTTTATTTAATCTACCGTTTTGACGCGATACATATTCTTTGAAACTTTTTTCAATGATCTAACCGTCAAACTTGTTAGTACACACTCCGAGATCACATACGTAAAAAATCACAAAAAACAAACATTCAAAGATTAGGTAACAAAACAAAAGTTTTCGATGGTTTTAAACGAATAATCACAATTTAATGGTTATTTTAGCTCTGATTTTGATGATTTTTTACAGCTACACTCCTTGACCCTATAAGAATGCATTGAATGAATTCGATCTTCAATTTAAAATATATACACTAGTGGATACCGCAAAATCTTATTTTATACTTGATGAGGAAGTATAACATTAACTCTAAGTGTTGGTTTAATCTACCGTTTTGATGCGATACGCATTCTACGAAACGTTTTTCAACGATCGAACTGTCAAACTTGTTTGTACACACTCCGAGATCGCATACGTAAAAAATCTCAAAAAACAAACATTCAAAGATTAGGTAACAAAACAAAATTTTTTGATGGTTATAAACGAAAATCACAATTTAACGGTTATTTTAGCTCCGATTTTGACGATTTTTTGCAGCTACACTCCTCGATCCTATAATAATGCAATGAATGAATTCGACATTCAATTTAAAATATTTACACTAGTGGATAAACCTTATTTTATACTTAATGGAAGTATAACATTAACTCTTAAGTATTTGTTAAATCTATTAATTCGATTGGATATGCATTCTACGAAACTAGTTTCAACGATCTAACCATCAAATATGTTTTCATAAACTCCGAGATAGCATGTGTAAAAAATCGCAAAAAAAAAACATTCAGAGATTATTCTGGTGGCTGTCCAAAATTTTGCTTTGTTCATGTCGGTTATATCCTACTGGGTCATGAGTGAAAAAAAAAAATTAAAACATGTGTTTATTTATAATCAATATAAAATTTTAAAATAATAAAATCAGACATGATAAAGTACACCAGATGTTCATGTGTGTTTATGTGCCAGACAATGTGCTTTTTGACGCATTGAAAAAAATTGATTGAAATTCTTTGTATCTTGTTGCTTGCCTGTGAGTGAGCATAATCCTTATTACAAAAATGATAGAGCTTCAGATTGTAGTCTATTGTTATTATTCTCTCACAAAATTTATGGCTCATGATCTTGAACTTACTTTCCACAGACTTGATCTTGAACTGGTTTTGATTCAAGGGTGGTGGACACTTGATCTTGAATCGGTTTTGTGATTTCTTCAAGGGCCGTTGGGGCTTGATCTTGAACTTAGATAGGACCACGAGCGGTTTCAGGATTTGAACACCTGGCAGGCAGGCACGAGGTTGAGGTGACGGCCTGCTTCTTTGTTTATTCTTTCCAATTCATATTGAATAGGGTTAGGGGATGAATTAGCACGTACATTTGTTGTGTTTGTTGATGATCCACAAGATTGATGTTTCATTGTCACTCGTCTTATCTGTTCTCCAGGTAGATGTGGTATCTTCTTTGGAAGTACATCAACAGCTGAAGATGAGTACTCGAGAGCGATGCTAGGTAAGCAATCAGGGAAGGGGTTCCAGGCAGTCGGTTCCAGACCGGAAGGTTGATTCCAAGTGCAGACTGAGTACTTTCTTTCTCCTTGTCCTACAGGTAAGAACAAAGACAAGGAAAATGACAGGGATAAAGCATGATATGAGATACTCTTGCTTTCGACCCTGATGATATGAGATACTCTTGCTTTCGACCCTGATGATATGAGATACTTTTGCTTTTGAAGAAGTAGTGGTGATTTAACAGCGTTGCACGGCGAGGCTTTGCTCTTCGGCGACGGTGCCAGCGAAAGGTTGTTGAAGCTTTTTAAGTCCTTTAGATAAGGCAGCGATGCCGAGCTTGGATCTGACTTAGACTCTTCCATTTGGATTATGCGGTTCTATAGGAAAGGCGTTGTGTTGTAGTGGCCTGTTCCAGCTTATCATTGAATCTTCTGCTCCAATTTGTGGCATAGCAGAAGTGGTGCGCAACCTTTGCATTTGAATGGTCCTTCATAGCACTACTTCTTAGCGACTCATCCCTGCTTGGCAGCTTCAGTGTAAATGGCCAATATCTGATCCACTGTCATAAGGTATTTGTCGGAGGAATTCGTGACCTTGACAACAGTTGAGGATGAGTGCTCGAGAGCAATGCTAGGAAAGCAATCAGGCAAGGTTTCCAGGCAGTCAGTTCCAGATCGGAAGTTTGATTGCAGGTTCCGACTAACTGCTTTCTTTGTCCTCGTCCTGCAAGCAAGAGCAAGGGCAAAAGAAAAGACAGGGAAAAAGCATGATATGAGATACCTTTGCTTTTGACCCTGATGATATGAGATACGTTTGCTTTTGAAGAAGCAGCGGATGGATCAGCGTATGTATTGGTTGCGCTTGTCTCCACATGCTTCGATGTATCAATTTCCTTTGCATGTTCTCTAGGCGGATGTGGTATTTTCTCTGGAAGCACAAGATGTTGAAGATGAGTACTCGAGAGCAAGGCTAGGTAAGCAATCAAGGAAGGGGTTCCAGGCAGTCGGTTCCAACTCGGATGGTAGATTCCAAGCTCTGGCTGATTGCTCTCTTTCTCCTTGTCCTACAGTGAAGAGGGAAGACAAAGAAAATGATAGGGATAAAGCATGCTATGAGATACTTTTGCTCTCAACCCTGATGATATAAGGTACTTTTGCTCTTGGAAGAAAGAGTATAAGATTTTGATGCGGGTGTGAACTTTTCGATCGAGAAGGGTTTCTGGTTGAGGAAATGAGTTGAACATTTTGAGTGACTTGATTGAAGATGTGTTCTCGAAGAGGAAGACAACTGAGTATGCTGAGAGGCTTGGTTGCAGATACCTTCTTGACAAGGAAGAAGAGTCAGGCATCTTGGATGTGTGCCTTGCCATGGAGGATGAATGTCGACCTATATCGGGAAGGACGCAATAGCAGGTAGTGGTGCGGATGAGGCCTTGTCTCCCACGCTTGTCGGCAAATTGTGGTAGTTGGAATAGTGGACTTCACGCGTTTTCAACTTTGTTAGAGATCTTTGATAAAGTTGCACGTGTTATCCGAAAAGCTGAGATTGCGTCTGAAAAGTGTTGATGGACTTTATGCAGGAAAATCTAGCTTTTGAAATTCAGATAGTGGTGTCTCTTCGATTTTTGAATTAGTGGTTGTGTTACCTCTCATTTTATAGGGGTGTCGATCACATCCAACATGCACACTTTGAAGATTACTCGCTTGTGAGAATTATCTCTGGTGTATTTATGAGATTTTACTCCATTCAACCATTTTCTTTTACCATTTCTGAAAATGGCTTACCCGTCTAACATTTGCCTAGATTTGAGTCTCATGAGTGATACAGGTGCGCCGCGTCAGGGTAATATATGGCGCCCATCCTTCTTATCTTCTAATGGCCCTCTTACAGTTGAAAACTCTATGATGGAGGATACAACAACGGCTACGGTAGTAGCTAAGAACCTTCTCACTCCTAGAGACAATAGGCTGCTTTCAAGACGGTCCGATAAGTTGGCTGTTCAAGAGTCCCGGGTTCTCAGAGTTCAGTGTCCGGGCTCTGTGTCCAATATGGGCCAACGCCTACTTGTTCGAACTCGCCAAGTTGAATCATTGACGGCCTAGGTGGCAAGTCTTAGACAAGAGATCAGGCGGCTCAAGCGTGAGAATAGAGGGTTGCTCAAGCTTGCAAATAATTATTCAACGAGCATGAAGAGAAAGCTTGATCAGCTGCAGAAATCCGAAGGTCGGATTCAAAGTGACCATTAGAGGTTTGTGGCTTTCTTCCAGAGGCACATTTTGCCTTCAACATCTGGAGTTCGACCAAGTATTGAGGCTCTGAATAATCTATCTCCAATGCCTCTTGCTTTTAGGGTTTCGCCGAGTACTAAGGCTTCACATAAGTGACAATTGTGAGGACTCCCGCCTTTTTTTTTTTTTTTTTTTGTAATAATGCTTTGTGACCAAATCCTTCCTTTAAAGAAATAAAGTATCCATATTTTGAATTTTCTCTTTATTCTTCAGAGTGTTTGTGTTTTTGTTGATGATGTGATTGTACTTGAAGTTTTTTTTTTTGAAGTTTCAAGTTGCCTACGTACCCTCGGTTGAGGAGGGATCAAGTCATGACGTAGTTCAAATGAATGATGGATTTTTTTTAGATGGTTTTAATGGTGATTTTGATGATAATTTTGCTGTACACAGTTTATGCTCTTGCGGGCCAGGAACGTGGAGCATTTGTTTTAAGGGTAGTAGCGCTTCAAGAATCTGCCATTGATGGGGCCAATCTTCAAGCCGTCTTTTGCCATGATTAAGTAGGCACCGTTAGTGTAGGCCTCTTGTATTACGTATGGTCCATCCCACTTTGATGTGAACTTGCTTTTTGTCTTGTGAGTTGTGATGATAGGCCTACGCAATGCGAGGACGAGATCTCCAGTATGGAAAGACCTTGGGCGGACCTTCTTGTTAAATGCCTTGGATATCCATGCTTGGTAGCATTCCAAGTGCTGCTGTGCTTCGAGCCTTCTCTCATCCAGCGCTTCCAGCTCTTGACGGCACAACTTTGCATTCTCTTCATCAGTCAAGCCTTCTTGTATAGCCATTCTTAGTGATGGGATTTGACTTTCGAGCGGTAGAACAGCTTTCACGCCATATACGAGAGAATAAGACGTAGCTTAGGTAGGAGTCCTATGTGTCGTCCTATATGCCCAAAGTGCTTCGCTTATTCTTTCGTGCCATTCTCTCTTTGTTCGACCGATCACCTTCTTTAGGAGGTTGCATAATGTTTTGTCAAATGCTTCTGTAAAACCGTTGGCCGGAGCATGATACATGGAAGCCTTGTGCTGTTTGCACTTGTATTTCTCGCAGAGCTCGTCTACGAGTCGGTTGAAGAACTGTTTTCCATTGTCTGTGATGATGTAGCGAGGCACACCATATCGGTGGATGATATGTTCCTTGATGAAACGAACGACAGTTTCCTTCTTGACTTCCCTTAGGGGTATGGCTTCAGCCCACTTGGAGAAGTAATCTGTTGCAGCTATGATGTAAGCTTATTCTGCAGATGACTTTGGTGCAATCAGCCCTACGACGTCCAATCCTCATGCATTGAACGGCCTTGAAGCAACAGTATGGTGTAATGGCTCAGGTGGTTGATGTATGAAGTTGGCATGAAATTGGCAGGCTTGGCACCTTTTGGCGTGTTCCAGGCAATCTTTCACCATGCTTGGCCAGTAGTAACCCATTCTTTTGAGCTGAAAATGTAGCTTTGGTTCAAACTGATGAGCCTCGCATACACCTGAGTGTGCCTCTTCCATGGCTTGATTGGCTTCTTCCTTACCTAGGCATCTCAGAAGTATTCCTTCAAAAGAGCGTCGGTAGAGCGTCCCTTTGTAGTATAGAAAGCAAGCTGCTCGTCGACGTATTTCAGAGCGGTGTTTAGGATCATCTAGAAGTTTTCCATACTCCAAGTAGTCGATCAGCGGCTGTCTCCACTCTTCAGTGTCGACTGAAAGTACTGAGATGACATTTGTATCGTCCAGTAGCATTTCAGTGACGAGCGGGATCACCCATCTTTGGTAAACTGGCACGCTTGCAGTGTCGTCTTCTTATAGCGTCATGCTCGAGGCTAGGTTGGCGAGAGCGTCTGCCATTTGATTTTCTTTTCTTGGCACATGTTCTAGTGTCACGGCCCCAAACTTTTGTAGCAGTTGAGTTGCCAGCCAAAAGTATAAGACAAGATCATCTTTCCTCACCTCATATTCAGTTAAGAGTTGATTGATTATAAGCTTGGAGTCGCCATACACCTCAAGGGCTGTGATTTCCATGTTGATCGCCATTTGGAGCCTGATGATCAGTGCTTGGTACTCAGCGACGTTGTTGGGGCATAATTCGCTTAGTTGGAAGGAATAAGGTAGTATTTGCCTTTGTGGCGACATGAATACTACTCCTGCCCCCGCTCCGTCTGCTCATGCGGATCCGTCGAAGAACATCGTCCATGTCGGGAAGATGTCGATGTAGAACACTTCCTCGTCATGCAAGTCGTTTGAGATTTTCTAATCAGCTGGGATTGGGTGATCGGCAAGGAAGTCTGTTAGCGCTTGTCCCTTGACGGCTTTAGCTGGGACGTAGATGATCTCATACTGGTTAAGAAGTAACGCCCATTTAGCAAGTCACCCCGTCAATACTGGTTTGCACATGACGTATTTGACCGGGTCAGCTTTAGCAGCCAGGTGGATAGTGTAAGCCTGTGTGTAATGCCTGAGCTTTTGGATGGCGAACACCAAGGCAAGGCACATCTTTTCGATTGGGGAGTAGTTCAACTCAGCGTCGGTGAGGGTTTGACTGAGGTAGTAGAGCGCTCATTCTTTTTGGGATTCATTTTCTTGTGCCAAGAGTGCTCATACTGAACTTTCCTGAGTGGCGATGTACAATATGAGCAGCTTTTTAGGCACAGGCGCCCCCAGGACAGGTGGACTTGATAAATACTTTTTTATGCTTTCAAAAGCATTGTGGCATGCTTTGTTCTATACGAACGGAACATCCTTCTTCATGAGTCGACTGAACGGTTGACAACGCCCTACAAGGTTGGAGATGAAGCGTCTAATGAAGGTTAGTCGTCCTTGTAGACTTTTCAGCTCGTGTAGGTTTCTTGGCTCAGGCATGCTTTAAATGGCCTTGATCTTTGATTGGTCAACTTCAATGCCACGGTGCTTGACAATGAAGCCGATGAACTTTCCAGAGGTGATGCCAAATACACATTTCAACGGGTTCATCTTGAGGTTGTATTTTCACAGCCTTTCGAACACTATTTGTAAATCGTTTAAGTGATCTGATCTTTTCTTTGTCTTGACCACCACATCGTCTACGTAACATTCTACGTTTTTGTGTAGCATGTCATTGAAGATTTTTTGCATAGCGCGTTGATATGTAGCTTCAGCGTTCTTTAGACCAAAAGGCATCACCTTGTAGCAGTAGATACCTTTTGGAGTGCGGAAGGCTGTCAGTTCCTCGTCTTCGAGAGCCATGCGAATTTGATTGTACCCAGAAGAGCCGTCCATGAATGACAGTGCCTCGTGGCCAATGGTTGCATCCACCATGATTTCAATGATTGGCAAGGGGAAGTCGTCATTCGGGCAAACATCGTTGAGGTCTCGGAAGTCTATGCAAACACGTATTTGTCTAGATTTCTTAAGGACAATGACGAGGTCCACTTGGGGTATTGGACCTTTCGAATGAAGCCTGCCTCGATTAGCTTGTCAATCTCAGTCTCAATTTGTGGGATGAGCTCGGATCGATAGCGTCTTTGAGTTTGCTTTATCGGTCGCGTTCCAGGCTCGACTGCAAGATGATGCACAGCGATCGATAGCTAGTCTATGCAAGATGATTTTTTTCTAAGTGTTTGTTTAATCTACCGTTTTAATGGGATATGCATTCTATGAAACTTTTTTCAACGATCCAACCGTCAAACTTATTTGTACACACTCGGAGATTGCATACGTAAAAAATCGTAAAAAACAAACATTCAAAGATTACGTAGCGGAACAAAAGTTTTCGACGGTTATAAACGAAAAATCACAATATAACGATTATTTTAGCTCCGATTTTAATGATTTTTTACAGCTACACTTCTTGACCCTATAACAATGCAATGAATAAATTTGATCATCAATTAAAAATATTTACACTAGTGGATGCCACAAAATCTTATTTTATACTTAATGGAAGTAGAACATTAACTCTTAAGTGTTTATTTAATCTACCGTTTTGACGCGATACACATTCTTTGAAACTTTTTTCAATGATCTAACGGTCAAACTTGTTAGTACACGCTCCGAGATCACATACGTAAAAAATCACAAAAAACAAACCTTCAAAGATTAGGTAACAAAACAAAAGTTTTCGACGGTTATAAACGAAAAATCACAATTTAACAGTTATTTTAGCTCCGATTTTGATGATTTTTTATAGCTACACTCCTCGACCCTATAAGAATGCATTGAATGAATTCGATCTTCAATTTAAAATAGTTACACTAGTGGATACTGCAAAATTTTATTTTATACTTGATGGGGAAGTATAACATTAACTCTAAGTGTTGGTTTAATCTACCGTTTTGATGCGATACGTATTCTACGAAACGTTTTTCAACGATCGAACCGTCAAACTTGTTTGTACACACTCCGAGATCACATACGTAAAAAAATCTCAAAAAACAAACATTCAAAGATTAGGTAACAGAACAAAAGTTTTCGATGGTTATAAACAAAAAATCACAATTTAAACAGTTATTTGACGATTTTTTGCAGCTACACTCCTCGATCCTATAATAATGCAATGAATGAATTCGATCTTCAATTTAAAATATTTACACTAGTGGATAAATCTTATTTTATACATAATGGAAGTATAACATTAACTCTAAGTGTTTGTTAAATCTATTAATTTGATTGGATATGCATTCTACGAAACTAGTGTCAACGATCCAACCGTCAAATATGTTTGTATAAACTCCGAGATAGCATGTGTAAAAAATCGCAAAAAAAAATAAACATTCAGAGATTATTCTGGCGGCCGTCCAAAATTTTGCTTTGTTCGTGTTAGTTATATCCTACCGGGTCATGAGTGAAAAAAAAAATATTTAAAACATGTGCTTATTTATTTATTTTTAATCAATATAAAATTTTAAAATAATAAAATCAGACATGATAGAGTACACCAGATGTTCACGTGTGTTTATGTGCCAGAAAATGTGCTTTGTGACGCATTGAAAAAAATTGATTGAAATTCTTTGTATCTTGTTGCTTGCCTGTGAGAGAGCATAATCCTTATTACAAAAATGATAGAGCTTCAGATTGTAGTCTGTTGTTATTATTCTCTCACAAAATTTATGGCTCATGGGAATTGGATTCATTAGACTTTAGGGTCATGAGTGAAATTCTTTTTTTTAAATATGTGTTTATTTATTTATTTTATTTTTAATCAATATAACATTTTAAAATAATAAAATTTTCATTTCTGTCGGTTATAACCGCCAGAATACTAAAATAATAACCGTCAGAAAGTAAAATAATAAAATAGTCAATTTCTGTTGGTTATAACCGCCACCATTAACTTAAAAACCACCCGAATATGTCAAAAATATTTTTAAAAAAGGATTCAAAAATCCTGTCGGTTATAGCCGATATGATTTTTTTGATATCCGCCACTAAATATCCGCCAAGACTTTATGTCGGATATAACCGGCAAGATTTTTCTAATATTCGCCACTAATTAAATGATGTGTCGAATATAATTTATCTGACGGGATTTTTCTAATATCTGCCACCATCATCCGCACCTAAAGCTAATATTGTAGTAGTGTGTGACCGTGCTTCTGCACCAGCCTTCACATGATCGTAGTACTAGAGCGTATTGATTACATCCGCTTCTGTTCGTGTCAGAGATTATCTGTTCGAACTCGTGTGTCAGGTTAGATGGATGAGCATTTAGTTATACTTGATTATTACATGATTATATTACTGTGGCATTTGATATATCATGACTTGGCATATTTCTGGTTATATTGCTGTTGTATTATTGTTTACATACTTACGTAGTATGTTTTAAGGAAACTATACTCGTTTTACGGCGAGGGGTTAGTATGTTCGAAAATAAAAGTTTTCTTACAAGCGTTGTTTTGCTGACCCACTCAACTTTGTTTTTCGCCGCTCCAGGACCTAGATAACTACACTCTTTGTGGCGTTCGAGGAACCTTTGGCAGTTCTGACATTATCCTCTTTTTAGACGTATGACCTTATCCACTATTGTGTAATAAGTGTACTTTAGCTACTTTGACTACTCTATTGTAGTCGTACTGTCTTTTATGCTCTGAATAATTATAGTGGGTTCTTCCCACGACTGCACACTCTTTCACTGTTTAGTGTAATTAGTTCTAATTAATTTTAAATTTATTCACTTTTTCACATCACTTACCCTTATGGTTACGTCATCTCATGGTGACGGCCAGCATGCTTCGACCTTTCTGGGTCGGGGTGTGTCAAAAATTCTCGTAAGATGGCAAAGCAAAAAAAATAAAAATGTAAAAAATAAATTTAAACAACAAAAAAATGGGGAGAAGGAGGCCACAACTCCACCAAGAGCTTAAAAACAGAATCTTTTAAAACAAAAAAAAAAAGAAGTGCAAAACAAATAAGAAATTATTAAAAAAAAAATTTAATAACAAAGAGAAGTAATACGATTAAAATCTGAAATATTAAATAGGGGCGTATTTGAAAAAAGAAGAATAAACTTCTCTACACATTCAATACATAGATGTAAGGGTAAGTTGATTCCGCATGACTTGGCATATTTCTGGTTATATTGCTGTTGTATTATTGTTTACATACTTACGTAGTATGTTTTAAGGAAACTATACTCGTTTTACGGCGAGGGGTTAGTATGTTCGAAAATAAAAGTTTTCTTACAAGCGTTGTTTTGCTGACCCACTCAACTTTGTTTTTCGCCGCTCCAGGACCTAGATAACTACACTCTTTGTGGCGTTCGAGGAACCTTTGGCAGTTCTGACATTATCCTCTTTTTAGACGTATGACCTTATCCACTATTGTGTAATAAGTGTACTTTAGCTACTTTGACTACTCTATTGTAGTCGTACTGTCTTTTATGCTCTGAATAATTATAGTGGGTTCTTCCCACGACTGCACACTCTTTCACTGTTTAGTGTAATTAGTTCTAATTAATTTTAAATTTATTCACTTTTTCACATCACTTACCCTTATGGTTACGTCATCTCATGGTGACGGCCAGCATGCTTCGACCTTTCTGGGTCGGGGTGTGTCAAAAATTCTCGTAAGATGGCAAAGCAAAAAAAATAAAAATGTAAAAAATAAATTTAAACAACAAAAAAATGGGGAGAAGGAGGCCACAACTCCACCAAGAGCTTAAAAACAGAATCTTTTAAAACAAAAAAAAAAAGAAGTGCAAAACAAATAAGAAATTATTAAAAAAAAAATTTAATAACAAAGAGAAGTAATACGATTAAAATCTGAAATATTAAATAGGGGCGTATTTGAAAAAAGAAGAATAAACTTCTCTACACATTCAATACATAGATGTAAGGGTAAGTTGATTCCGCATGAGGAAAGTAAGGAAACACAAATGGGGAAGGTAAGTAAAGACAAATGAGGAAGGTATCTAACATTCCTCCATATTTTATTGCATACTTTCCTCCATATTTTATTGCATACTAAGGAGCATTATGGTCAATTTTATTTTATAAAAAAGAAAATAGCAACAAAATATGAAAACATAAAGCCGACTTGATCTTCTTTAGATGTAAAATTGCAGCGAAACATCGATGAAGTGAATTAGAACCTTCACCAAATGATTCCAAATCAATCTTAAAACTTGAAAATACATTTTATTACATAAGGAGAACCATTGTGGTAAGTTCTTTCGACGGTAAAACTTTAATATTGTTACGTACACATCCCAAATTTCAATCCAATATTGATCGAAGTACCTATATCTCTTTACTCATACAGCTTTGTATGACATTGTGCGAGTGGTTCTCTCCATGCACGGGCGTTGATGATGGATTAACCTGTACTTGCATGCTTCGCTTGGGAAGCATTGGCAGAAGAGCTGTTGTAATAGTCTTTACTTTCTCTGTAGTCTTGATGATAACCAAGAACAGAATTCGATATAGAACTATCATCCCTAACAACACAACATTCACCCACTTAGAATATCCCATTTCCACTTGCCATCTCTCTCTCTCAAAATTTGCTCGGCGCTGAGGGTGAATGGCCCTCCGGCTTCACTTGCCGGAAACATTATTCCTTTGAATTCATTTTTGAACAATCCCTGGAATGCGTACTCGTGGAAGGCAATGTGGTAAATTGGATACTTCCACACCGGGCCGGGAATATCACTTGGCAATTGGAAGAATCCACCACATAGCATAAAAGGCCCTTGAATTCCAGCACCAGCTATTATCCCCATGAGGTAATTGGGCACAATACTAGCAACTATCATCATAAGACTCTCAACCAACATCATGAAAGCAAGTAATGTGGAACAAAAAATAATCAAGAAAATTATAGAGGTGACAAGTGGACTTTTGGGTTAAAAAGACAAAATTACCCTCGAGGCACACCAGGATTTCCACGCGCATGCAACAGACAATAACGGCTCAATCAAGGAAGATTCAAAGGTGATCAAAATGATATTTGTTCAAATCCTTCTCATCATTCCTCATCAAATCATTATTCAAAAGGTAACTCCCAATTTTCCTATTTAATTTAGGATTAATTGCAAGATATTATTTCACATAATATCTTGCAATTATTCACACAATTCCACCATATATGGCCGGCCACTATTCTCCAAATAGGGCTGGCCACTCCCCTATAAATAGCCATATTCTCCCACTAAAAAGCTAAGCCATTTGCTACTCACAAACTCCAAAACACATTCTTTTTCAGAATTCTAACTTTGGCATCGAAGATTCTTCAGCCAAAGCTCCCCATTCATTGTGGGTGTGTGAGGCCTTTGGCCTTAATCTTAGGTGTTATTATTTTGCAAGTGCATTTTCGTCAAAGGAGAAGACGATGGAAATTTGCATCCATAAATTGGTGTTTTCATTGAGAGTCTTGATTCACACGCTCGAAGAAGACTCTCGCATTTTTGTAGATTTTGTGTACGTTCTTATTCCAAGAATTTTTTATAAAGTTCTTTGAATAAGCGTAAAAGAAAAGTACAATGACTAGAAATTCGGAAATCACGACAAACGAAACTTTTTACGTTTAAGGATTTGGACTAAACGACGGAGATCGAGGTATAGCCCTACCACGACGATCCACGAAGCTCAACGTGATGACGAGTGGAATGGCATCATCCCCACGGGGCACCACCGTGGCTATGCCAACGGGAGCCACCATGGTAACAGCCACCGTGGCACCTCATGGCGAGACCTAAGCTCAAGGTGAAAACATCACCTTGCAGCCGCAAGCCCAGGCCCATGACACCTTGCAGCAGCGAGCCCAAGCGAGCGCCACAAGGGAGCCTAGCACGGCCTAGCGCAAGTAGGCCCAAGCTGCAATCACAGTTGCCAAGGTAGCGGCCCAAGACCCGTAGGCCCAGGACACTGCGTAGGCCCAAGCCGCTCCGAAGGGAGCCTAACGCCTACGTGTTCCAAAGAGCCCAGCCCGCGCCCATGGTCTGATCCGTGCCGGCAACCCGACTCGTTCCTGCTGTCCAACCCGAAGTTCGGCCCACTCCCATGGCCCTCCTAGCAGCCCAAACCGGTCCAAGGTTGGTTTAACAGTCTCGACTTCATATTTCTAGACCGATGATTGAACAAGGGGTATTGTCACCTCATTTCTTTGCATACTTGACATATCCCAACTTAAATCTTGCGTCCAGAGTCCATTACACTTCCACTACTCAAGGAGACGCATGTCGTCCAAGCTCTTCCAACCCAAATGGCAAACAACCATTGTCTCGACAAGTCATAGAGTTGACAATCACCCTCGTTCAGCAGACGACCTTAGTAAATCAGCTCTTACAGCGTACCGAGATGCAGCGTGCCCCTGACAAGGTGTCCCGAAGTAGGATAAGGGCAGACGACGAACCTCTTCAGCAGCGTCCTGGCAAGCAGCCACTCGACCAGTCATGAACCGAGCATTTTGGCAGTGTACACTCCCGACTGGGCCCCTGAGATAGCATATACGCTCTTCTTAGTGCGCGGAGGAGCGTGCAATCTAGGTTAGGCCCACATAGCATACATTTACGGTTGGGGCCACACTCCGATAATCAACATGAGCAACATTCCGAGCGAAATGTTCATTCGTGCTAGGCCCACAATGAGCATTCTCCACCTTACATCGGAATAGGCAGCACAATGGACGGAGAGAAGTAATCACTTAATCTGGCTCAAGATCAACCGGCAACCTGCGAGAAACTCGCTCGCCTGCTAGGAATATACCACATGCATTACAGCCACGACATAGACGAGCCGAACACATGGAAGAATAGCTTAGACCACCAAGTCACGACCGGGGGTAGCCTAGAGCTCCGCTACCCCCAACAAAGGTAAATTTGAAAGGAAGTCGAAAGGTTCCTAACATAGAGATTGCACGATTTCCAATGCAACGAGGTCACTAACGAGGCACTACGAAGGGACATAACCAATATAAGCAGGTCACCCTTCATGGATGAGATCGAGTAGGCAGAGCCTCCATGCAAATTTAGCATGCCACAGTTCACATCATTCAAAGGAGATGGAGACCTAGAGAGGCACCTAAAGTATTACCTAAGTGCAATGATCCTCTATCGGAACAACAACGCTCTCATGTGCAAAATATTCGACACCACTTCATAAGGTGAGGCACAAGGTTGGTTCCACACCTTGCCACCACAATTCATCCGGAGTTTTGATGAACTTTCTTTGATTTTCACCAAGGAGTATTCATCCTATCGCTCAATCAAGAAGAAGTCCGACCAATTGTTCAACGTCAAGAAGAACCTAAAGGAGTCGCTTCGCGACTATGTGAAGAAGTTCAAAGCAGAGAAGGCAAAGATAGTCGGATGTAATGACTCGATAGCTAGTGCAGCCTTCCAAAAAGGACTCCTAGCGAACCACCTGCTGATCAGAGAATTGTTCATGAAAGAAGATCTAACTCTGGCAGATAAGCATGCACTTTGGGACGATGCTCGACGAGTAGACAAGGCACCCGAGCAGCCTAAAAAAGAATCAGCAGTAACTCAAAAAAAGAAGGACGAGAAACAGTACAACAACAAAAATAGGCAGGAGGCCAAGCATAGGGACCGATCCCTGACTAAAGGAGGCTTGACACCCAAGAACTACTAGAATTTCTTGATCCCGATCCACCAAATCCTTTCCGACATCAAGAGCAAACCATGGTTCAAGCTGTCGAAGTAATCAAAGGGAAATACCTCCAACTTGGACCACACCAAGTATTACGCATTCTATTGAGGTCCCGACCACATAACCAACAACTGTTACACTTGGAGGAACTACTTAGAGAAGCTGGTGAAAGAAGGCAAGGTTGACATATACTTGGACACGCCAGTTGCGTAGCCTAAAAGGAACGCAGACGCCGACGAAGAATCGCCAACCAAGATAATTTGGATCAGTGGTATCTTCGCCGAATTCGAACACTTGGGGCCACCAACAACTCCAAGAAAAGGAAGATTCAACGTGCTCTATCAGGTCCAGGCAATCAACACCCAACTTGGACCCATCGTTGGCTTAATCGAGCAGGATGCCGAGGGCTTGAACTTCCCACACAACGACGCACTAGTGGTATCTGTTCTACCAGCCCACGCTATAGTCGGCAGAATGATGGTTGACAACGAAAGAGTGGTTAACCTACTTCAGCTCTCAGTAATTCAGAAGGTGGGCCTTGAAAACACAATCATACGCTGAGTGGAGGTACTCACTGGATTCAACGGACACACCTCGACTGCCATCAGCAACATTACACTTGACGTGAGAACACCACCAGTTATCTCAAAGCAGATGTTCACGATAATAAGCGATTCGTTTCCCTACAATGGGATTCTAGGGTGACTTTGGCTGATAAAGCGGGATGCCGTAACCTCTATCAAATATCAAAAAATCCGGTTCCTCATCCCAAGATGAGGAGTCGAAGAAATCAGTTTGACCAGGCCACATCGCGACGATGCACTGTGCAGGTATTGTAAAAGTTAAAAAAGAAGACCTTGACCCCCGTAGAGGCTTCCCAGTTCCAAAAGGACAATGAAGCTACTAAATAGCAATTACAGCAGACAGATCAAGAAAGTGATGTCCCAATCAATGTGCCAACAGACGAGACGGGATGAAAACCTGAAGAGGACGCCGAGCATATCATTCTTGATCCTCAACAGCTGGAAAAGACTACTAGAATCGCCTCACGTTTGAGCTCGAAAGAAAATGAGGAACTTACGGCTTTTCTTAGGGAAAATCATGATGTCTTTACAAGGTCACCTTCCGACATGCCTGACATCGATCCCAAGATAGCTTGCCACAAGCTGCACGTCATCCCCACTGCTAAACCGGTGATCTAAAAGAGAAGATATTTCACACCCAAACGAGTGACGATCATAAAAAAGGAAATCGACAAACTGTTGGAGGTTGGATTCATAAAAGAGGTAGCACACTCAGCATGGCTTGCCAACGTCGTGCCAGAAATGAAGAAAGAGAAGGGCAAATTGAGGGTTTGCGTATAATACACCAACCTCAACAAAGCATGCCCAAATGATCCTTATCCAGTTACTCGAATCGATTTAATAGGATATTCAACTTCTGGGAACCTGTTGCTCAGTTTCTTGGACGCATACACCAGCTACAACTAAATAGCCATTCACGAGCCAGACAATGAGAAAATTACGTTCGTGATTGAGCGAGGCACCTACTGCTACAAGGTCATGCATTTTGGGCTCAAGAATGCGGGAGCCACTTACCAACGATTGGAAAACATGATGTTCAAGAAGCAAATTGGAGTAACCATGGAAGGCTACGTCGACAACATCATGATGAAAGGCAAACAGCGATCAGACCATATTGACAACTTGGCGAAAACTTTCGACATCCTTAGAAAGTACAAGATGAAGCTCAATCCCGCCAAATGCACATTCGGAGTATCCTCAGGCAAATTCTTAGGGTACCTAGTAACCCAATGAGGAATCAAAGCATATCCCAAGCGGATCCGAGCAATCCTAGAGATGAAACTTCCAACTTCCCTGAAGGAGATCCAAAGCTTGACCGAATGAGTAGCAGCACTCAACCGCTTCCTCTCGCGGTTCACCAATCCATGCAAGCCTTTTTTCAAAGCATTCAAGAGGGCACAACGAGACAAATGAGATGATGAGTGTGAAAGAGCTTTCCAAAACCTGAAGAAGTATCTCACATCACATCCCTTACTATCCAAGTCGGAAGCAGTGGAGGACTTATACATCTACTTGGCAATCTTGGAAGTAGCAGTGAGCTCTGTCCTCATACGAGAAGAGTTGGGCGCCTAATTGTCGGTATTCTACACTTTTAAATCTCTTCTCGATGCGAAAACCAGATATCCGAAGATCAAGAAATTAATATTGGTGCTAGTTATTGCAACTTGGAAGCTCATACCATATTTTCAAGCTCATACAATCATCGTCATGACTCAGTATCCTCTACGATCAATCATACATGGTCCAAATGCTTCTTAACGAGTAATGAAATGAGCGTTGGAACTTGGTCAATATGGCTTAATTTTCTGACCCCTCACGACAATAAAGGCCCAAGCCTTAGTGGACATCTTAGCAGAATTCACGCCTAGCCTAGAAGACGTAATAAAGCGACCTAATGATGCCTCAAAGGTAACCAAGCATGCCCTAACCATGCCTGTTTCACCTGATCGAGACTTTTGGCATTTGCACGTTGACGGCAGGTCCAACTACGAGGGCTCGAGAGCAGGCATGGTTCTTGTCACCCCAAACGGTTTGATGCTGAAGCAGGCAATCATTTTAGGCTTTAAAGAATCCAACATTGAAGTAGAGTACGAAGCCCTACTAGCAGGCCTCTAAATGGCAAAAGACTTGGTGATGAAAAAGCTTGCAATTCATTCTGATTCCCAGCTAGTCACTAGCTAAACTACTAGGGAGTACACATCAAAACATCCGAAGATGGCGCAATACCTAGAGAAGGTACTAAAGCAACTTGAGGCTTTTTAAACTTACACCTCCATTCAAGTTTCACGGGCAGACAACGACCATGCACACGTGCTAGCCTACCTAGGCTTCTCCCTCGACTATCAACTCAAACGCTCTACTCTGGTGGAATATCTGGACAAGCCAATAATAGAGGCGGAGCCAGTAGCCGAGGTGTCATTGGTTAGTACAACTCCAAACTGGCAAGTTTCCATTATAGACTACCTGATCAATGACACACTCCCCATGGAAAGATTGGAGTTTAGAAAGCTCTAAACAAAGGCAACACGTTACTACATGTGGGACGACATTCTCATCCAAAAATCCTACATTGGACCACATCTCCACTGCCAAGCGCCTTCCGACGACCTAAAGGTTTTAAGTTCAATCCACAAAGTCGTTTGTGGAAATCACTCTGAAGGCCGATCCTTAGCACATAAGGCTCTTAATGCAGGTTACTACTGGCCTACTATGCATCAAGACTCTATGGAGTTAGTACAAAAGTGCGACCGCTGCCAACGCTACCTACTAGCGAAGTACATCCGTAGACGAGTCATTGGTCGTTCATGCAGTGGTAATCGACTTGGTAGGGCCAATGTCGCCCGCTACTGAGGTCAGAGGCATGATGATCATGGCAACTGACTATTTCACCAAGTGAGATGAAGCATAGCCCATGACAAGTACAACTCAGACGAACATAGAGCACTTCATATGTATGAACCTCATTTGCCGATTTGGCATCCTTCAATTCATCGTCACAGACAACGGCTCGTAATTTGTAGGCAAAGATTTGACAAAGTTCTTCTAGAAATATGGCATCAAGCAACACATGTCCACGCCAAGGTATCCCAAAGGAAATGGGCAGGCCGAAGCATCAAACAAGACGATTCTCGACTGCCTCCAGATGAACTTTCTAGATGTCTATGGACGTATCGCACAACTAAACGACGATCAACCAGTGAGACTCATTTCTTTTTGGCATTTTGTTCAGAAGAAACCATTCCTCCAAATGTCATCGTGCCAAGTATCAGCATTCTACTGCCAAGCATCGAGCATAACAAAAAAAAAATGGCCACAAACTTATATCTGGCAAAGAAGAAACGCAAGAAGGTCATCATCCGCATCGCAGCCTACCAGCAGCAGCCCATCTCCAACTACAACAAAAAGGCCAAGATCCAACAGTTCCAACTTCAAGATCTAGTTAGCCTTCATCACTGCCCGCAGAGAAGGCTCTAAAAAGATGGATCCCATTTGGGAAGTTTGTATAAGTTCAGCAGAGTAGGCGGCAAGGGTAGTTACACCCTCGCCACCATGAACGACAAAGAGATCGAATAGCAGTGGAACACCTACAATTTAAGAAAGTACCATACGTGACCTCTCGTTACATCAAAGCCTGAAGACTCAAGCAACTCGACGGGCACCACCTCGTAAGTCGATGACTATCCAGTTGTTATGCAGTTTCTACTTTATAGCTAAGTTTTCGTTCGTTTCACTCATTCTTTAATAAGGAATTTAGAAGTAATTTACAACTTGGATCAGCTGATGCTTACAACAATTGATCACTCTTGCACTTCAAAAGAAGATCGCGCCCTTCTCAGGGACTTATCGTAGGAATTGCACCCCTTGGAGACTAACCATGCTCTCCAATGCGAGAGGGTAAACCAATTCCCCGACACCCACATGGGTTTGCTCTCCGATGCAGGAGGATAAACTATACACTCTGAATATCCAGACGTGGATGAGTCGGGCTGCCTTAGTGTAACTAGGTGCACGATGGCCTGCACCGAGATTCCTAGAAGTAGCCACAATGGTCTTTTTCAAGGATTAGCTAACTGAAGGATTTTTGGTCTCTTGGCCTAATCCTTGGTGAACCAGGCCTCAAAGACGAAGGAGGCATATTACGCAGTATTCCCTATAAAGGGCTGCCCTGGAACCTTAAAGCTGTTACCGAGTGCACTTAGGTAACCTACGGTTTCTAGAAGACTGCCTACAGCTTGCCCTTCGAGTAGTAAGCCGGGCTAAACTTATATAACTACACTTTTTTGTGAAAGGTTAAACAGCTAGCGTGCATACACAAAACTCTATCCACTGTTGACATGCTACGCAGTTGATAGGCTTCACCTCTGCCAAGCGTGGAATGATCGTTTAGATCTACACTAATTCCTAAAATGTTGTGATACTTGTTACGCAACCCACATAATTGGTTACATAAAGAGCAAAGAGTTCTCTCGGACCTTTGCTTACGAAATTCCATACAACTGCGTACTTTTGATACGAAAGGTTAGCGAATTTCATGACCCAAAATCTTTAGTATGTTGTGATGATACAACTCAAAGGATTGAAGAAAGCCAAGGTCAACAGCCAAGTGATCACGCGGACTCGTCTGCTTCCGTAAGGAAGGCGTCCGGCTGCCGACTCTATGGCTAACAACTTTGCAAAAGTTCTACACCAACACCTACTGCTGCATAGGCAATGTGGGATTGTCTGCTTATAGAAAAACAGCACGTTTGCTGCTGGTCTAAAGGAAAAAGGTTGGGTGTAAACAAAAGAAGCGAAGATGAAGAAAAGCGAAGGAAGAAAATTTATTAAATTTTCTAGCAAAATTGATATACAAATAGCAAAGGCCGAAGGATTTCAAGCAAAGCAAAAAGCAAGAAGGAAAAGAAAGAAAATCCTAAAGGCTACCTAGAAGAGTACTTTTCAGCAGCATGGACATCCCACGACTACGTGGTTGCCACACCTTCAGCAGTTGCGACGCTCTCAGCAGCGACATTATCCAGCGCTTCACCCCTGGCTGCCCCAGCCTGGGCACCAACTTCTTCGACTACTTCACCAATGGAAGCCTCAAAAGTAAAGGCAAGCAAGTCTTCTGGAGAAATAGAGAATGTCTCGAAGTCTTTCCCAGCAAACTCAAAGTCAGATGGCTTACCAAAGAGATGATCTACATAACCCAACTTGTAGAAATCAACCTGACTCTGAGCAAGCGAAGCCTCGAGCCTAGCCTTTTCACCCTTCAGCTACTTGCTCGAGCAGACCAACACGAACACGTTGCAGCTCATCCACTTCCTTCTTCAAATTTTTGTTGATCTTTAATGCACCTTGGAGTTCCAACACTTGGGGTTCAAGCCTATCGACGACCTTCTTGAAGTGGACCACTTGATTATAAGCAATAATCAACTTTTCATCCTTTGCGTAAGTAGCAGAATAAAGCTCAGAAACGGCACGCCCAAGATCTTGAATCTGAGGTATGTAACATCCAATCTCCTTCTCTGCACTTTCATACTTAACTTGGATCGTGTCAAGCCTAGTCTTCAAGTCAATGATCTTCTGGCGAGCGATTTAAGGTTGCAGAGAAGTCGGGCAGAGATATTGGACCCCTTTAAAGCGACGAGCTCAAACTCCAACCTCTTGATCTTCTCGGCAAGCTTCAGCTCCCACAGTTTTTGCCATATTTTTGGCACCCTTGGTATCCTCTTGGTCAAAGAGCATAGACTTGACTGCCAGAATCGTCGTTTTCTGCATCATAGCGAGTGGAGCAGTCATTCTATATTGGGTCGTATGTTTCGCAAAGGAACTTGGTTAAATAATCCCTTTAACGCCACAAATCCATGTCTTCAAGTAAATCTGGCTTCATAAGCGCACAGATCTTAGCAGCCTCTCCAGAAACAGGCTCGGTGGATTTTTCACAATTGCCCACGCGAGCAGTCACTTCTTTCTCAGAAGGAAAACCAGTCCCAGCACTAATAAAAATAAGCCTTGGCGCCACTTTAGTAGTGGAGTCCACCTTATCGCTCTTCATAGTAGCAAGCCTCTCCGAAGGTGAATCAGACTGAGCTCCCCATGGACGTGTTGGCACAGATTTCAGCATTAGGGGCACGACAGAACCTCTAGGCTGAGCAATCTTATCAACAATCGTACTAGCTACCTTCGGCATAGTAGGCGTCACCGGATTAGATCTAGCGGCCTTATCTTTTGTCCCATTGGAAGAAGTCAAGTAAATCACAAGCCTATCAGCACGTTCAGACCCTCATAAGTAGCGGATGAAGTCGTTAGTTTTTTCTTAACCGGCATCTCTTGAGGAGGCGGGGAAGATGTCTTCTTTGCACCTTCATTCACAGCAGGCTCCATGACAACGATCTGACGAGTTAATGCCTCCGCCTTGATCCTCTTTATCTTCTCTTTTTGGGGGTAGCCCACCTTTCTCCCAGCGAAGATGACTAAGCAGCCAACGCCACTCATGGTACTCAGCGGGGATACCTAAAGCAACATGCACCTTTTTCATATCTGGAGAGGTCTTGGGAGTTGAGCCGAATTCCGAATCTACATAAGTAGAGGAGGACAATCAACAAATCAAAGAGCAGCTCATCAAAAGCATAAAGCAGCTTAGAGATTAAGCAGTCTACTTACCGGTGATGAAAATCGTCGGAACGCGTAGCCTAGGGGAAGAATTAGACTCCCACTTTCCACTTATCCCCAAAGTTTCCTTGGCCTAGTCGTGATCTCCCTTGCTTGAATGATCGAAGAGCCTATGGTGGGATCGTAGCTGCCCAACTCCATCGATATGGGCTATGTCAAAGAAGTACTTGGATTCGTTGACGGTTATATCTAAGTCAAAGAATTGGCTTAGATTGAGGAATTCACCATCACATGGACTGTATTTGGAGAACATTAAGCGGAGGCACATTTCATGGAGCAAAGCATTTCTTGGAAGAAATGCGGCATGGGAAAAGTAAATCTTAACACGAAGTAGTAGGAGTGAAACTTGATGGCTCTTTGAGCCCCACTACAGGGCTCACGGCTGCTACCCTCCTTGACACGCTTAACATGCACCCAAGATGGAATGGTGTGCCTATATGCTTCAAGGAAATCTCTGAACGAGTCATCAGACCTAATTTTGAAGTGAGCAGCCTTGAAGTAGCCCACTTTACTCAAAGACCCGCATTGACAATACAACGACGGCACACTATTGTTATTCTAGTGGCTTGAAGAAGACATATGCTCAAAAAAATTCTACAAAGACGTGAGGAAGAATTGTTAGACGGTCGCAATAAAAAAAAAGTGCACCAAGCCCTATGACCCAAGACCATAGACCAGGCCATCTCTATCTCGGCCCACAGCCTCACTGCCCAACCCAATTGGAGGGGGCTGGCACCCTTGCACCTCCCTTTCTCACTTCTCGCATGGGCTAAGCCTAACCATTCACAAACCAGCCCAAAAAGGAGGCCCGAGCCTCCATTCCTCTTTCCAACACAGGCTGATGCACAACAGCCCAGAACCAAGCGCCTCAGCGCCATGGCTCTAACCAGCTACACGCCGAGCCTTACACTCGTGTTACTAGCCATCTGCCCAAGCCGAGCCGTCGCTGCACCATGCCACCCGCAACAACATTGTTGTGGCCTTTCCAAGCCACCTTTTCACAAATCCTCGACTCCTGTCGTGCCAAATTTCAAGCCCCGAATCTCCAAAAATTATGAAGACAAGGAAAAATTAATTTTTTTCTTACCTTGGTGCGGCGTGAAGACGAAGAAAGCAACAAAAGATGGTCATTTGCAAGGGCAAGTGTATAAGATTGCTTAGGGAGAGGAGACAAATATCATCTAGCTTTCTCTCTCTTGTAGGGTAGAACAAATTGCTCTCTGAAGTTGATTTAATCATCTACTTAAGGTAGACTTAAATAGACTTTGGAAGTGATTTATTTCCCTTTCCTAGAAGGATCTAGATCGGGAGAAATTTATCAGAGTACCCGGTACATGAGACATTTGGAATACCTACCCAATAAATGTCTGACAGATGGCAAATCTGTTTTCTATTAAATTTATGCCCTTGTTTTTGTTTTGTTCGAGATAAGTCTATTAATAAAATATTTCATCTGTGGGAAAAAGAAAGAAAAAAAGTTTAACTTCATTAATTTCTCAATCTGTTCATCTTCTTTCTTGGTAGATTGCAGATTCGACCTACTCCTAAACATGAAAGCTCACCGCTATTTCCAGATCTGCAAACTCCAACCCATGAAAGCTGCAATTTTCAGCAGTGTTAGGTTGATTTTATATGCAGGTTTTATACCTCTTACATTTATTAAATTGGTGAGTTTAATGTATCTTGTGTGAGTTTTTTTGTGTAGAAAACATGTTTTGTGAATAAAGCAGGGAAGTGGAAGCTTTAATTAGAGAAAGACAAAGAATTACCACGTGGGATATGAATGGATAGTCTGGAGCAAAGAATGGAACAATACATCATATAGAAAATTGGATCATTAAAGCAAGCCCAATATAATTAGGTCGTGCAAGCATGCGGTGATGTGTTTTCCCAAAATGGAATTGTGTTTGAGATTTCAAAAAGGCACGTGGATTACTGAACAAAAAGGAGAAGGCACATATAAAGAAAAGGATCCCAGCGCCGCAAGTTTTTTGGGGAGGAGAAGATTGAGAGCCTAATCGGGGTGTGCCGCACGGAGAAAAGGTTGCAAATTTCTAGGGCATACTCGCACACGAATACAAAATTGGAGTTCTGGGTTTCTTTTATGTTATCGAATTCATCCATGTTTGTCATTAGTTTGATCATGAACTAAGTCCTTTTGCATGAACCAAGTCCTTTTGCTAGAACTAGGGTGTACTCTTATCATGAACATATAATTCTCATTATTATATATTAATATCAATTATTTTCTATGTTAAGTAATTGTTATTGTGTTTTGTCGTTATCAAATAACTGGCCATTATTTGTGTAAAAAACTAAATTGTGACTGACAGGTTGAGTTTAGTAAATTGCTTCTCATAACAATTACCATGAATTACATAATTGAGTAGACATACTGGTTATGATTTGTGTAGTATCGCGTAATTATCCATTGAGCGTAAAGGGTTTCGGTTATCTATATCTGTGACTAGACATAGCATGGGTAGATAGTTAGAAACACAGTTAGTATATTCTGACAGGAAATATTGACGAATCAAGAGATAATTGCTAGCAACATGGGAATAATTTGATGTTAATATGAATAACGGGATTAGATGGGATTGAGAATGAGGAACCTGATGTCCTAGTGTTTCCATATATTAATCTTGCATAATCCATTCACTTTTACTTCGAATTCGATCAATTATTATTTTTATTTTCGTTTCATTTCTTTGCATAATTGAAGTTGTCATCGTAATCCTTCTTTTATTTAAGTTTAGTTTGAAGTCAATCTCAATAGTAAATTTGGGTTAATTTGATTCTTTTTTTAACGACACTCTACTTATTACTATATTACTTGAAAGATATTGTACACTTGCAATTATCAACAACAAGCAGCCGCACTAGATTGCAGATTCGCCCACAAACTCCAACCCATGAAAGCTGCAATTTTCAGCAGCCAGATAGTCCCGGGCGTCACGACCCGCTGCAGAACTCACCGCTACACCCAGATCCGCAACACTTCTCAAAACCCGGCAGCGGGGCAGCAGCACCAGCCTCGGGCTGAGTTTGCTTTCTGAAAACGCGGGGAGAGAGGGATGAGGGCACGGGAAAGTTAGGTCTTGGGATTTTCAAAAAATATATATATAAAGGAAAGGTGATGGAGCGCTGGGGAAGAGGAGAATGGGGAGCTGCGCAAAAAATAGAGAAATACGAAGGAGGGGGACGAACAGCAGGAGAAATTAATTTTCAACAAAAAAGCAAGAAAAGAAAAAGAATTTCTGTGTAAAAGCATATAGCCACGTGTCATATGTATGTTGGTTCGTTATTTCACCAGTTATGCATCAAAACAGATTTGCCATCTGTCATACATGTATTGGTTGGGTACTTCAGCTGTCTCATGTACTAGATACTTTGAAAAATTTCTCCTAGATTGGAGAGGTATCTTCTCCTTGGCCATTCATGGCTGCGATGGTGATGATTGAATCTCCTTCAAAGATACAACTATTTACCTAATTAATTTTGAAAAAAATTGGATACCAATTTAAGTTGAATATCAGAGTGCGCAACGAACGAGATTACAAAACTAATAGGAATATTATTAAACAAACTGAAAATGCCGAAACGGTTACAAAACCCTAGAGGCTACATTATGAATGACTTGATCTCAAACTAAATTATAAGCAATATTTATAGAGAACTAAACCTAAGAAATCCTAACTCATATGGGCTAGGCCTAAATCCTAGCCTAACAAGCAAAACCCAAATATGCAGATGCAGATGCTGAAGCCGATGCAGATGCCGATACAAATTCTAACTTCCGAACAAACAAACAAAAAATCCAATTCCCCACGTTCACAACGTCACTTGAGTGATCTCCAATCCAAGCACTCGAGCGATTGTTACGGTGAACAACAGACAAGCCAAACAAAAGGCTCAACAGTAGCTTCAATCAATAAGCTCAACAAAAGGGCCTTCAAACAAATCATAACAGCCCAACATATCATATGGGCTCCAAACCCCTTTTTGTTTTCTTTGTTTTGTTTTCCTGTTTTCTACTTTTTTCCTTCTTTCCTGGGATGGCAACGCAAAAAACAAAGTTTTCATGCAGACAGATGCGAGTACGAAGATGCAGATTCAAAGGCTGCGGGTTCAGACGGCGATGCGGGTGCAGGTCAGCTGTGTGATTTTGCAGCGGGTTCATGGTTCAAGGCGGTGGTGGGGTTGGTGGTGTGAATTGCTGCTACGATGTTGGTGCAGATGTGCCAATGGGATCTCGGCTTTCAGGTGGAAAAGACTGCAGTAGAGGGTTGCGAGAGAGTGCGGTAGTAGGGTGTCAGCAGATTTTTCTTCTTCTTGTTTTCTTTTTTTTCCGCGAAAACAATGCTCAGCGATCTGACAAACACAATACAGAAAACGAATACAGATTGACCAGAACAAAAGTGGACAACTTTCACGAAACTCACCTAATCCAAACCCAAAAAGAAACCAATAACAAACAATTGTGACAAACCTAACTAGAACCCTAACAGATAATGGAGGCGATAGACAAACGAATATCAAACAAGCAGATTAAATCCAGAAGATCAAACCTGCTCTGATACCAAGTTGAATATCAGAGTGCGCAACGAACGAGATTACAAAACTAATAGGAATATTATTAAACAAACTGAGAATGCCGAAACGGCTACAAAACCCTAGAGGCTACATTGTGAATGACTTGATCTCAAACTAAATTACAAGCAATATTTATAGAGAACTAAACCTAAGAAACCCTAACTCAGATGGGCTAGGCCCAAATCCTAACCTAACAAGTAAAACCCAAATACCAAAAATAAACCTAAATACTAATATTTTCCAACAATTTATTGCCGGATTCATTGATCTCGATTACTTTAGGCTTCCCTTCGTTTCTTCACTAGATAGTTATGCTGTCTTTGGTTTCTTAGACAGGTCCCTCTTGGAAAAGAAAAAAAATGCAAAAGAGTTTATGGAGAAGAACCAACATGTAAAAAGATGCAACAATGTAACTTTATTTAAGTAAAAAAAATACAAAAGTACATGTAAAAGATTTTCTCTATATAAAAGATGCAACAACGTAACTTTATTCTATTTTTGATTTTCAAATTTAATGTAATTTTATACTTCTTTAATCTGTTTTCTTTGGTTGTATAATTGAAAACACTATTAACGTACAAAATTATCAAATAAGTACAAAATATATTAGTTTTCATGTGGCACTTTGAAGAGAGATTTTGTGTGCGTAATAAAAATTGTTCTCTTAATTTACAAAGATAATGAGTCTTATCTGTAATACTTTACACAAAACATTTTGATATTAATAGAAGACTTCAGAGGCGCGTAGTGTTTGTGATAAAAAATTTATAATAAAAAATAAAAAAATAAACTTCTAGCATGCACGGAAGCACGTGCACAGAGGCTAGTTAATAATTAATACATGAACTAATGTGGTTCCAATATCAAGATTCAAATTTAAATATGCAGAAGAATTTTGAAGCTGCCATGTAAAACTACAAAATTATCAAATAAGTACAAAATATAATAGTTTTCATGTGGCACTTTGAAGAGAGATTTTGTGTGCGTAATAAAAATTGTTCTCTTAATTTACAAAGATAATGAGTCTTATGTGTAATACTTTACACAAAATATTTCGATATTAATAGAAGACTTTAGAGGCGTGTAGCGCTTGTGATAAAAAATTTAAAATAAAAAATAAAAAAATAAACTTCTAGCATGCACGGAATCACGTGCACAGAGGCTAGTTAATAATTAATACAAGAACTAATGTGGTTCCAACATCAAGATTCAAATTTAAATATGCAGAAGAACTTTGAAGCTGCCATGTAAAACCATGACGTTGTACGTTCAGAGGCATTATCGTTCACAGATACAAATGAAGAGGAAGGCGTGGAGCAAGAAAAGCCTTAAGTGGATCTGCTTTAGTTAGGGCAAGACCCACCCTTTCACGCATATCCACCGGCCCATCACCGACTCTGCTCATATCAAACCCCTGAACCAAACGAGCCAGAAGCAATTGAACCACATGCAACCCTAGTGTCGCACCAGGGCACGACCTTCTGCCTGAGCTAAATGGAATGTACTCAAAACCTTTGAAATAGTCCACGTCAGCATGGTCGGTCATGAACCTCTCAGGTTGAAACTCACAAGGGTTGGCCCACACGCTCGGGTCCCGGTGCAATTTCCATAAGTTGACCACTATACGGGTGCCTTTGGGGACGTGATAGCCAGAGAGTTGAGAATCCTCCGTGCCCTCGTGGACGGTGATTGGGACAGACGGGTACAAGCGTAGGGTTTCTTTGACAATGGCTTGGAGGTATTTGAGGTTCGGGAGGTCGGATTCTTGAACCCATCTGTCACTTACTACGTTGATGTCCAATTCTTGTTGGGCAGATTTTAGGGCACTTGGGTGGTTGAGGAGTAAGGAGAGTGCCCATGTTAGTGCAACAGAAGTACTTTGTGTGCCACCTATGATGAGAATCTGGCAATCAAGACAATATTTAGAATTATATGAGCTAATTAACAATTATTATAAGATCTCCAACCCAGCTGTTTTTTTACAACGTGAACTGTTTTCTTTTTTTGTTAACCAACTTGAACTGTTTGACAGAAATAATAAGCATTTTTCTAGTTCCAACAGGGGAGAATTTTTTTCATTGTGCGGTGAACAAGGCTTGGTATATTAAGTGTCATAATAAACAGTGGTTGAAATTTTGCTTTTTTTTTTTTCAAGTATGAAACCACTTGTATTATAAAACTTGGTGCACGGGTCGTGTTCTCGACATACTGAAAATCCTCTCCCAACCCGGAGGCCAATCCAAGCTGCGTTGGTGTTTGCCCAATTTGCTGCCAAAATTCACATTCTCCTCTTGAGGTCATTTTCTTTTTCAATGATGCTATTCTTACTGTTTGTTTGTACCATAATTTTAGGGTGGTGCTATCCACACACTGATTTTTACCTTTCACATACTCTTTTCAATTTTCGGACGTCAGATCAAATGAAATGAACAAGATCAATAAACAAAAATTAACAAGAGCGTGAAAGGTAAAGATGAGTGTGGATAGCACTACCGTAATTTTATATCACCTTAGGTGGCAGCTGAGATGGACGGCCACATCATTAAATAATTTGAATTTTTTATTTAACTAAAAGAATTAAGAAAACCAAAAAGAATAAAATAAATTAGAAAGTCCTAAAACCCAACAAACGTGAACCCAGGGTTTCACATTTTCTTTCTGTTGCTCTCCTCCCTCCTCATGCTCCTAGAGGCAGTCTCCCCACAACCACGGTGAAGATCTATAATTTTTTTCTTGTACACACTTTGGCTAAAAATTGAATAACATAGTGTTTGAAAAATTATTTGGAAAGTCAATGGAAAAAAATAATGATAGATATGATTTCATAATGAAAGAAAGAATTCAATGGTAAACAAGGGGAAAATTAATGATTGAAGGGGTTGTGGATAGTGGGTGGTGGCGGTGGAAGGAGGAGGAAACCCTGAGACTGGGTTTCCCGTTTGCTAGATTTTATTTTTCTTTCTGGTTTTTTAAATTCTTTTACTTGAATAAAATGTCCAAATTATTTTAAATGATGTGGCTATCCACCTCAGCTACCATCAAAGTGCGATAAAATTTTCATTATACTCAAAATGCACCACATTCATTATTTAAGTGGAGATAAGTTTTATTTTTCAAGTTGTTAATTTTTTACCACAAGTATATCACCACTTGTATTGTGACAGGCAAGGAACAAAATGCCGATAATATCGGCGATATTTCGCCGATATTATCGGTTTTTCATGGTACCGATATTTTAATTACTATCCAACTGATTTTCGTCAAAATATCGCGATATTATCGATAATATCGCGATATTTCCAAAATTATCGCGATATTTTGAAATTATGCTAACCGGAGAAGAACGCCAGATACTGTCGCGGCGAAAGAGAAGGGTCCCGGCAAGAGGGGGTGGAAGAGATTCGAGGGGGGGGGGAAGACGAGCCGCGACGGGGGTGGGAATCCGAAACACAAAAGTGAGGGGAACCCGAGAGACAAACGGATCTTTGGAAATTTGCATTTTCAATGGTTGGATCTGTGGGCGGGGAAGCAGAACGTCGATGCAAAAGTAATGGTTGGATCTGTGGGCGGGGAAGCACACCGTGGACGCGAGAGTGTTGGGGGGGGCGCGCGGAGAAGAAAGCAGGGTGGGGTAGGGGGGGAAAAGAAAGCAGGGTGCTGCGGGTGCGGACGAAGAAAGGAAGGAAGATGGGCGCGGGGGGGAAGAAAGCAGGGTGTTGCAGGTGCGGAGGAAGAAAGGAAGGAAGATGGCCGGGGGGGGGGGGCGCGAAGAGGGAGGAAAATCTGGGAATCTGGAGAGGTGGGGGGAAAGAAGGGTTCATCCGCAGAGAAGAGAAGGTTGGGAAAAAGCAAAGTCAGGACTGAGAAGGAAATGACAGAAAGCTGGCATAGGATTCCTGATGAAGATATTGCCTTGGATTCTGTTTTTTTTTTTTTTTTTTTTTTTTTGTTTTGGAAAAAGAAATAAAGAAAAGAATGAGAAAATAATGGATATTACTAACGCATGCTAACAATTACATGCAAAATTATTTTGAGAATTTATCATTTTGACTACTCTTTACAAAACACTTACTTTACACATAGAGATTTGAACATCATAAGAATTCTATGTGGTACTAAGTCACTCATGTATGTTACCATGCAATGTATACAATATAAAATATTGTACTAATTCATTATATATAAATGATTATGGTGTGTTTA
Organism: Heteromeles arbutifolia; assembly: GCA_024362995.1. NCBI lineage: Eukaryota > Viridiplantae > Streptophyta > Magnoliopsida > Rosales > Rosaceae > Heteromeles > Heteromeles arbutifolia. Next base: position 38,756,071 of record JANCRC010000002.1, read on the forward strand.
AACTTTTTTTATTAATTACTACTTATTTTCTACACTCACAATGTTTGCCAGCTCGCTATATAATCAACTTAAATCAGTTAAATCCATCATGCAATGCATTTCCTTCCAATTTTTTGTGATAAACTAATAGATAATTGACTAAATAAACATCCTGCAAAGTTTCAATAAAAATTTCCAAGTTTTTCTTACAATTTCCGTGGTTTCCATATAATTTTTATCGATATCGATATTATCCCGATATTTCCATCGATATTTCCGTGTTTTGAGATTACCGATATTTCCGATATTACCGATATTTAATACCTTGGTGACAGGTGGTGTATCACCCCATGTTCTGGGCACAATGATAAATCTCTCCTTTTTTTTTTTTTTTGGTGAACGAAAAATCTCTCCTTAAGAGCTGCTCCAGCGTGTGCTGGAGCCTGAGGGAAAGGTGCAAGAATAGGGCCAAAGAGCCCAAGTGATCAAGCCCAGTGTGTGCTGGCGAGGGAGCCCGAGCAGACCCGAGGAAGAGGCCCGGCATGAGTCGTCAGCCCGAGCCGCCGGCCCGAGCGCCCGAAGTCCAGGTGACGTGGGCTGATGTCAGAGCGACGTCAGTGGCACCTCTCTCTCTCTCTTGCTGCCTACGATTGAGGCATTCCTTCTCTGAAACCTTCGCATTGTGATGGCGTCGAAGGGTAAGGGGATTGCCGTAGGAGGTGGATTCTCCGGTGGGAAGCGTAAGCATGATGACAAGTCCGGTGGTGGTCGGAAGAGGAGCAACCCCGGTGTCCTTAGACTCTTCGAAGACGTTGCTGACGAAGCCGACGACGGCGACGAGAGTGACTTCAATGACGGTATATTCCATCTCTGATGTCTTTTATGGTCGCATTTTCCATCTGGGTTCGGATTTCTAAGGTTTTTGAAATGGGTATGAGCTTGCTTTGTGCGTATTGATAGTTTAAACCTTTATTAATTTCTTGCGTTTCCTTTGTATATTTGAATTTCTGGCTTTTGTGGTTGCTTGTGGAGCTTCAATTTTTTTTTTGAAGTGTGTAGTTAGGTTGCTTAATTTCTTTAACTTGTTTGCTGACCATAATGTAAATAATAACATGTGGCGCAATGAGAACGATTAAAAATCTTATCCGAAATTAAAAATCAAATTATTTTGTATTATTTTATAAATAAAAAAATACTAATATTTTATTGCCAATTGCCAGGGCTATTCAGTGTAGGGGTGGAGATGCAAAAGACGAATACTATTCATTAAAGGCAGTAACTGTTCACTGGGTGGATAGCCCTAGGGGGCCTCCACCACGCTGGAAGTGCTCTAAGTGGTATAAAATTATGATAAAAATAGATAATAAGAATATCATTATCTTTTATTTTTTATTATTTATGGGCCCACTTGCAATTGAGATATTTCACATGCTTCCTTTAAAAATAACAAATAATCTTTTACATCTTGTTGGAGTTAGGGGTGGAAAAAATTCCCAAAATTCCCAAACCAAACCAAAAAAATACCGATCCCAAACCAAAAATGTCCCAAACCGATTTTCCCAAAATTTCAGTATTCCCATACCAAAAAAATACCGAAATTTCGGTATGGGAATCGGGATTGCCTTTCCAATATTTCTGTATTCCCATACCGAACCGAAATATATATTTTTAATTATTATATTTATATATATATACACACACACAGATAATAATATATATTGTTTTTTTTAATTATAGTTAGAGTTAATTTGAACTGTTGGATTGCTTCAAATTAATCCATGCCGTCCATTCCTTGTTAGGGTTTCTCCCAGTCGAGTTTCATTTCTGATTTCTCACTCAAATCCAACACTGAGTGCCCTCTCCTCCTCTATGTCTCAACTCTAAATCCAACTCCGGCCATTCACCGACCCACCACCACACGGAGCCACCGCTGTCTTTCTCCGACGGTGGAGCCTTCCTTCACGACCACACAGAGCCACAGCCACCGGTCTCTCTCTCGTGATTCTCTATCTCAGGAGTCTCTCACGCGATTCTCTACTTTATCTCAGATTCAGACATAGGTAAATAAATATGGGAATTAGTTAATTTTTGAATTCTAGATTAGGGTTTGTAAATTTAGGAATTTTCGAATTCTAGATTAGGGTTTGTAAATTTAGGGTTTTTGAAATATAGTTTTTGAATTCTAGATTAGAGTTTGTAAATTTAGGGTTTGTGAAATTTAATTTTCGAATTCTTGAAATTTTGGTTTCACAGATTTTATTTAATTGATCTAATGGTTCTTGGGTTTTTGCAGATTGGTGAAGGAACTTGGCTCTTTTGCTTTGCTTCTGCAGCTTATGTGCTGGAGTTTTATTTACCAACAGGTAAATTTCTCAGATGGAGTATTATGCATTTTTGATTTTGACCAAATGCTTGAAACTAAAACCCCATGATTAGATGGCTTTTGTGGAAGAATATGAGGAAACTATTTTAAATTCTGTGTGTTTAACTGGTTAATGATGGGCCTGAATTGGATTAAAGCAGAGATTATAGTGTTATGGTCTTGTGGATATGAACTTTTGAATGTATATTGGATTTCTGTGGCGATTAAGACCTGAATTGGATTAATTATTTTTAAGGGGTTTTAATTAGGGTTTTGGCTTTGGGTGTTGGTTGCTGCAACTTTCAGGTAGTAATTGTGTTGTGAAGGTAAATGAAGATGATAAGTGGAGCTTTAAGTCTTAGTGTTTGTGTATTAGCTGAGATAAATGGGTCTTGGTCCATTTGCTTGGTTCCTCGAAAAGTACAAGAAGAATTGAAATGCATTGTGATGCATGATGATGTTCCTCTGAGAAAATTTTCAGTGCATTGATAGTTTTCTGTCGAGTCTCGCAATTTGGTGAGTGTTGCAGGAATCTGTGTTTGCTTTAATCCTAAATTAGGGTTTTATTTGAAAGCTCTGTGTATATTGAAAGCTTTGGTTGCAAATCTGTGATTTTGCACATTGCACAGCCAAGATATGCAGATTGTCTATTTTGCACATTGCACAGCCAAGTAAATATAGCCCAAAAACTATAGATATGCACAGATTGGCTGCACACTGCACAGTAGCACAGTCAATAGCCCAAAACCCCAAAAGCCCAAAAGCACAAAAAAAGCCCAAAAAGCCCAAAATTATTTCGAGATTCTCGATTTGTCCCGAAATCCCGAAACTATTTCGGGATTCCCGAAAATTTGGTTTGGGATTGGTCTTGAAATTGAGAATCCCGAAAATTTCGGTTTGTGAATCGGGACAACGTTTTTGGTTCGGTATCCCATACCGAACCAGCCCTAGTTGGAGTAGGAGATTTACAAAAATGTCAAATTAAAATTTCAAATTTCATTTTTACCACTGATGTAGCAAAATAATATTTTGTAAAGTCTTCTACTTTAACGGAGATGTCAAATTAAAATGTTCTTGGGTTATTTATAAAATTAAGTGGGATATAATTTAATAATAAAATAATGAATAAATAAATAAAAATAAAAATAATTTGGCAACAAAGTAAAGAATGTCAATCTGTATGAGATTTTGGCATCTCCTTTAGAACTAGAAAATCACATTTTTCTTATCAAAACAGTCCATGTAAGATTTTTGACATATCATTTATGCTCTAAGTCAAACTATCATTTCGTTAACGGCATGTGCGGTGAAAATTTAAAATTGGTCTGTTGAGTTTTAACGGCAGGCTCGCAATTCGTCACGAAAACGGGTAGCGAAAATACCCAAATAATCTAAGTAGTGTGACCTTAATGGTTAATTAACAATTTAATATCTCAAGTAATTCTTTAAAATATATATATATATATATATATATATATATATATATCTCAAGTAATAAATTGAAAATATTTGAATAGTTAGGTCCTTTTTGAAAGTAACCTCAAATCTCAAGGGAGTATGTTATAATTAATTGTAATTCGATCAAAAATCAACTCGTATTATACATAAAAATTCGATAGCGATCCATCGTAGACAATATATTTATGACCATATCAAGAACTTGCATTGTGTACGTGGAAATCCGAAAAATTTAGGCTTTTTATATTAGCATCCCACGAAATGTTGAATGCACCCCACATTAAAATTTAATATTAAATGACTTATTTATCCCATTATGCAATGACAATTTTGACCTTATTAGGTTTAAAAAAAAAATTCTAAATACACCCCAAATCACTTTTAGCGTATTATTTATCTTCTCAACTATCAAAACCCTCACACCCTTCATTGTTGAACAAAACCCTAACCAATAAAACTACAAACATGTTGATTGAGAAAAATTGCTTTTGACGAATGGAACAAGAAATCGATGTTTTGGAAGTTTCACATGAGGTAAGACTTCATATTTTTTTATTGTTTTAGTGGTTTTGACGACATCAATAATTATTTAATCTTGCGTTTGCTGCGTTATTTAAACTTCTATATTCATATTCATGTTTTAGGGATCACAAGGATCCATGCGGCTGTTCATCAGTTTAGGCATGAAATTAGACTATTTAAACTAAGGTTACTGCAATTAGTAAGTATCCCTGCGGCTGTTTATCACAAGGGTCACTGCAGCTGTTCATCTTTTGGGCTTTATTTTTATGTGAGAAACTCTATAATCTGGTTACTATCTAGTCTAGGGAGGGGTTTATATTGAGAATGTGGGGTGTAGGGTATTATGAAAAAAATATGTGGGGTGTATTAAGATAATTTTTAAATGAAAAAGTAAATGTATGATGTATTAAGTATGTGAGGTTTATTCAATAATTTGTGGGGTGTTAATATAATAAGCCAAAATTTAATGTATAGGGTACTTTGAAGCAGGGGCGGAGCCACTTGTCATTAGGGTGGTCATTTAACCCTTGTGACCTTTTAATGATTCTCATTAAAATAGTATTATTATATTATAATTTATTAATAATCTGTTATATTCTTATATATTGATCCTTGTGATCGCTAAACAATTTAACCTCTTTGTTAGGTGACCAAAGAGTCCCAATATGGTAGAGGTATTTGTTACCTTTTTATCTTCTTTCAATATTTACTACATTAATAATATTTATAAAATTAGGGAATTACACAAACTGAAAATGTAATCTATCAATTAGCATTAAACTTTGAACTTTTCCTCCATCAACAAGAAACTTTTAAACTTATCATATTCAGAGAATCGACCATCTCCAACTCCAAGATAGCAAGCCTTCACCTGTTCATCATTGGAATTTTTTTTAACCAACAAATCAATTAGGTAATTCTTAACTCCCAGTTTACAATTTTCTTTGTGATTTTGTTGTTTATATATCGAGAAAGATATCTTCGATAATATTGACAATGATGTGATTATGAAAAGATTTCAGACTCTGAAAATTCGTCAAGAACAATTGTAATTTTAGTATAATATTTTATGAATACTTATTAAGACTAAGGATTGTTATTTTATGAGTTTTTCTTATTATTTTTTAATCTTATAGTTATTTAAAGTTGACCCTCCTTCGAATTTTTTCCTGCTACGCCACTGCTTTGAAGCATATATACTAGAAAATTACGTGAAAATAATTGTGTACGTGTAACACTAGGTAGGTGTTCTTAACCATGTCTCAAGTCTATATAATACCGCGTAGTGTTCTTATAGACATGTAATATAAATTCCAAATTTAGAGTTGACTTACAAGTGATGTTGCTTTGATAACATTATCACAGCTATGCCCAGAAATGACAGCCTCCTCTCCAAAGTTGGATATCATCGCATCTATCAAGTCACTTTCGACCCTGCTGCTATTGATTTTATTACCGATCTTGTCTCCTTGCTGAGAACGATGTTCATCAACCCAGCTGCTAAGCACAGAGTCAAGCTCCTTAAACGTGCGTTTCATGAAACTCACTGGCCCAAACAAGCTGTCCAGCCATTCAAAATATGGCATAGCATCCGACCAAACAAAATTGCCAAGGAGATGCATAGCCTCCTGCATAGCCTTTTCTAAACGCCAAGCCTCACTGCCTTTCTCGTTGTATTCGCCATCCGAAAATCTCTTCCCGGCAATCAGCCTCACGCTAATGTTAAACGTCAAGTGCTCTACTAACTCGCTCAAATGCACCACTACAGGTGAAGTGGCTGGGGATGTGGTGAGCCTTGACGACCCCACCACATCGAACAATTTTTTTATGAATGAGTCGACTTCTTCGGCTCGCACGTGACTAAGCATTTCAACTTTTTGGGCTGAGAGATACTCCCGAGTAGCCAACTTCCGGATGTCGCGCCAGTAGGGTCCGTACGGGGCTAGGGCAAAAATGGCGTTGTTGTAACCCAAGTGTTTGCCGGCTGCTGTACTCGGTCGTGTGGAGAAAGCAATGTCGTTTTTTGTGAAGCGTTCTTTTACTTGTTCCCAAGCGCTAAGCACCACCATTACTTGGCTCGGACCAAGCTTAAGTGAGTAGATCGGACCCAATTTATCGGCCATGGCGCCAAGGATTAGGGCAACTGGATCTTTGCCATGTAGGAGATGAAGGTGACCTATGAAAGGCCATGCTCCTGAGGGTTGAGGGACTTTGATCAACGATCTGATCTCTGTCTTTGTGTTGTTGATGATATTCTTCTTCTTGTTTTGCTTAGTGTATGCTGCGATTATTCTCAATGCACAACAGAGAACCAGAAGCAAAGCTATTATTGTGTTAATAATTTTGTGGATTGGAGAAATGAAATCATCCATGGTTGGAGATATATGAAATGGGCGTAGGATGATCACATCATAGATTTCGTATGTGTATTTATAGGTATTAAGGTGGCTTTATTTGAACCCATGTTACTTTCACGGGTAATGCTAGAGAGACAAAATTTGCAAACTAGATGATGTGTTACCAATAAAAATGAGCATGTTCATCAACGCTTAACTAATAACTCAATCATTAACTTTTATGTCATTTAGTTTACAAAATTTTATCTACAAATTTGATCTCCCTAGCATTACCATAATTTTAAACTTTACAAACCAATATTTTGATTATTTCAATCGGATCCACTTGCCGGTGGCTTAGTCATTGTTTTGCTTAAGTGCTCTTTATGAAAGGATAATATTTGAGTGCTCACCTTTTGATTTTGTCCAATGATATTATAACACATATTTTATGTACTCACTTTCTGTTTTGGCCTAATAAAAAAAATGCAATTTGTTTCTTATTTTTTAAAGCCCAAGAAAAATTAATAACATGCCCATTATTTTTCAAAACAATAGAACGTGTGTTAAAGTATCATTGGACAAAATCAAAAGGTGAGTACTTACTAGTGAATACCCAAGTATTATTCTTTTTATATGATGCTTGTGGCAACAATCTAGAGCAATCATGTCTATACACTATGTTGAAGGTTCGATTCCCACCAATTTTTCTTTCCTCTAACAACCAACTATGTAACTTATTAACGTTATTGCTCTGCTAAAAAATGATTAAGTAATTTTTCATTTTTCAGGCTAGAGAGATAAAAAGAGAAAATAAGGGGCAAATGAGGATAAAGAAGAGTGGAGGATGAATGGTGGAAGAAATGTATAAAAAAAATGTACCAAGAATGTACACAAAATGAAAACTAAAAACTGATAATTAAAAGCTATATTTTAAGTTAGATTCACTTTCTAGTTTTTGTTTTCTTCTTTATTTCTTCCCTGCTATCCCTGCTGCTTCTCTTTTTTCCTCCTCATATACTTGCCTATTACTACATGAAAAATGAAAACTAAAACTTAAAAATTAAGTGGTAATCAAATAGGTTCTCAGATTGCTTCTTATAGTTTTAGTTGACGCAGGTCACTCCCTATATATTGTGTTACTCCATGACTCAAGTTGCCCACTTCCGTCAACTCTCATACTAACATCGTTAACTTTGCTTATGTAGCAGAGTTAATTTTGCATATGTATTTACAGGGTTTAGGGTGCCTTTATCTCTACCCATTTATCAAGAACCCATATTATTTGGAGGAGTAATGCTACATTGACTAAATTTGTAAATTAAATGATGTGTCACCAATAAGAAATAAACATGTTAATCAATACTTAAGTAACAATCTAATCATCAATTTCCATGTCATTTAGTTTACAAAATTTTGTCTACAAATTTAATCTACCCATTATTTAAAGTATCATTATAAGCACTTCAAAAAAATCATTGTGCACTCCAAAATTTCTATATTTTGAAAAAAAATTTATCATGACTTATGAGAATTCTACGAAACCTTTAATAAAAAAATGGTAGCGATACCATTTAATTTGAATGTTAGTAGTATAAAGCTATAGTACTAACAAATAATGACGTTAGTATTACTACAACAAGGTTGATAATTATATTGAGTACATTCTATTACAATGTAAAGGTAAGTTTTTATAATTGGATGTGATTGAATTACAATAACAAAGTTAATGATTATATCGTCAACGTTCGATTACAGTATAGACATAATTTATTACTAGGGAACATCATAAAATTACACTACATCTTAATGGTGTTACAACAAGATGTTAACATTCAATGTCTGAGAAAAGATTATACTATAATCGTAAACAATCCAAGGTTATCTAATTTATCATAACATTATAATTAATTACATAAAATGACATTGGTATTACTATAACAAGGTTGCCTTTTATGGTGTAAACGTTATATTATACTATTAAGGTAGAAAATTATACTTAAATGCTATTGGATTGCAATATTAACGTTCAAACTAAATGGTATCGATACCAATTTTTTTATATTAAAGGTACCCTAGACTAACCGTTCATATTATCTTTCAAACCAAGATATATTAATCTCACTTGCCTGTGGCATATATAATTTTTCTTTTCAACGTATACATACCTTTTGTGGGAAATAATATCTGAACACATTTTTTTCCTCCTTTTCCACACTTCTTTTTATTTATGTCAATTGGTTATTTTTTGTGTATTCATTCAAAATGGTATAAATGATCATGTGTGTTTATGTGAAGGAAAAAAGGAATTTGCAATTCTCCCCAATTCGCAAATATAGTAGTTTCTTCCCCCACATTATTGCTGTTCACATCGGCGACAATAACTTTATTTCTCTTTTTCTTTCTGACAAATGCTAAAGAGACTTTCTTAAAAGTGAAACTCTTCATCGATTATCTATCATCTCATAGTGGTTGAGATTTTAAACAGCCAGCCACGGATCAAGGCTAAGAAGGTATAAAATTGCTTCCCTCTGTCAATTGTGAAATGGGATATGCAAATATTATCAAAATTTGTGAGTAACAAACACAAGTGTTGAAATACTGTTTTTATTTTCTATTTTTTGTTGAATTATAAATTTTCTAGTTCTTATTTCTTATTTTCTGATTTTGTAAACTTAAGGTTACCTCTCCTGGTGTTATCATTATGCAGGTGAATCTGGAAAAATCTGTTGATTATGTAATTGAAATGACTATGTTCAAGTTGTTAGATGGATGCAAAGATTGTGGAACTTCCTGGGATTGTAAAATGATAAAATTTCATCTAAAGCGTGTAGTATTAATAATGGGATTGGTAAATGGATCCTCAGCGGGCCCCTTTTTTAAAAACATAAATTGCAATTTGGCCACCGATGCTAATTCAGTCGTTTCTCAGACAAAATATTTAATATTTTTAATAAACAATTAAACAAAGAGATGAAAATATCATATCTCTATTGTTCATTTGCACACCGATGTATAGATTGTGGTGTTTGTTACAATGGAGTCCTCTATATAGGACACGGACCCTAATTCAGTCGCTGCATGGTGGCAATTGATGTTTGCCACCGATTTCAATGTCCATTGTTTCCAACAGTGTTCTAAAACGCGGCTTAGGCGGCTGCCTAGGCGCTGGGCGCTGGGCTTCCAAGGCGATTTGGAGCAAAACGTTAGAGAAAATCGGCGATGGCTTAGGTGGCCGCCTAGGCAGCCGCCTAGGTGGTCTAGACGGTGCTAGGCGGCCCACTAGGCGGTTGCCATACCTTCGCCGGCATCGATGATCCCGAAGAGGAAGGAGATCCACCTCCTTTCTTTGAGCCCTAAACAAAAATTTAAGACAAAATCCTAACTTTATTAAAATAATTAAACAACCAACGGAGAACGTAGTGGAATTTGGAGCTAACCTTGACCCTTCTTTTGGCTTTCTTTGGGTTCTTGATGCATCTGACCATTTCTGGAATTCTGGTTGTTGTTCTTCCGGTTTCAAATAAGCGGCTGACAAAGGTAAGAGGAGAAAGAGAAATGAATGCAAAAGTAAATAGGGTTTTGGTGGGTTTAGGGCGCGTTTTGGGCTCCAGAGGAGAAATAAATGCAAAAGTAAATAGGGTTTTGGTGGGGCTAGGGAGCATTTTGGGCTCCAGCCCTTTATGGTTATAATATGTTTTTTTTTTGCCCAAAATAATATATGATTATATTAATGTGTTTTTAAACTCTAAATTTGTTAAATACTTGTAATTTATGTATTCTAATATATATGTATTCTTCTACTTATATTTTTAAATTTACTATTATTTTGTTCTCAATACAAGTATATATATTTTTTAAGTGCAAATAGACACTTATTTACAAGATATACAATAAATTAACTTAAATCCGCCTAGACCGCCTAGACCCCGCCTAGCCGCCTAGGCTCCGTCGCCCGACTAGCGCCTAACGTTTTTTAGAACCTTGGTTTCCAATAGGCACCAATAAGATCGGTGCCCTATGGTTATTTTTCTAGTAGTGAAGGGCAATAATTTCTTGATCATGAAGTTGTTGCCGCCACATTATGATTGGAGAAATATGTAGGTATCAATAACATCATTCAACTGCAATTTTGCACCTCCCTCCATTAATAGGATGCAATAAATTCTGTACGAGGGTGGACCAACTTAACAAAAGCTAATACGGTGTCAATCATTTGGTGGATTGGAGAAATATGTGTAGGATATTATCATAAACTTGATTTTGCATGTGCATGTATAGGAATTTGGGGTGCCTTTCTTTGGGAGTGGTCCAAGTTAGGTTTAATCTCCCTATGTAATTAATGTTATGGGACTCGTACTATACATTTTCTAATGTAATTAGAAATATGGAACATTTTCCTTCATGAAATATTTTTAAAATATCATAAGTATTTATATACCATTATCAATTTATCATATGAAATAACATTTTAAGCAATTTATCATATCAACTTTTCGGAATCATTAATTTGTTATCTCATCTTAACAACGTTAAGTTTTCTATCCAAAATACTTGCACATAACTTGTGTTCAGGGTTATTTTTGACATTTGACCTCATTTTCATTGTTTGCTATGAACAATAACTTAGTAAAAACAATGTATTGCCATTGTTTTAGATGACAATTATACTTCATTCTAACAACGTTAAGTTTTCTATCCAAAATTCTTGCATATGACCTGTGCTCAGGATTATTTTGGACTTTGACCCCATTTTTCAACTAAAAAATAAGTCTATGTCTAAGATTCTAATCTTCCATAGGGGTGGTATCCTCCTGAAAGTCAGAAATCTCCATCTTTGTAGTCCCTGGTTCGTCCACTTGCATGAAGTTTGATTCAAACTTCTTACGACGAGAATGATATTCATTTACAACCTTCTTGGGAGCTCGGAAAACACTGGACCAATGGTCATTTGAACCACAGTGATAACACATATCCGCATCCATGGTTTCAGGTGCGTTGCCTTTATTCTTGAAGGCTTCTGGGCTTTGTTTCCTCCCTTGGATGGGACTTGAGTCTGTTGACCTTGGTGGGATGGCTTATGGCTGCCCCTACCATGCCTCTTTTGGCATTTTGGGCGTTGGTTGCTGTTATAATGTTCTTCAGGCACATTAGTTGCCCCAGTAGGTCGAGCATGATGATTCTTCATCAATAGCTGGTTCTGCTTTTCAGCGATAAGTAAAACAGAGATCAAATTCGAGAACTTAGTGAACTTCTTAGCTCTATATTGTTGTTCCAGGACAATATTAAAAGCAGAGAAGGTCGAATAGGTCTTCTCCAGGAGATCCTCTTCGGTCAAAGTTTCATTATAAAACTTAAGAAGTGATCGAATTCGACAAACTTCAGAATTATATTCATTCATACACTTAAAGTCTTAGAAGCGTAAGTGCTGCCAGTCGTGTCTTGCTTCTGGCAAGAATATGTCCTTTTGGTGATCAAAACGATCAGCCAAAGCGACCCAGAGTGCATATGGATCCTCCTCAGCAAGATACTCAGTTTGCAGAGCATCATGGATATGTCTTCGGATGAAGATTATAACGGTGGCTTTTTTAGCTTCGCCAACAGGGTCATCCGTCTCTTCTTCAATCGCATGATGCAAGTTCTTGGCAGTGAGGTGGAGCTTCACATCTTAGACCCACTTGAGGTATTTCCTTCCAGAGACCTCCAAAGCGGTGAAGTCGAGTTTGTTCAAATTCGACATGTTTCTATCACAAAATAGATGGACAAGATGTGGTTAGTGTAATAGAGAAAAATCAATCCATTCACATAGGAGTAGAACATACAGGTTCTAATAGACATGTATTAGTTTAATTTTGCATGAAAAAACTTCGGGTTTTCATGGGTGATGTTTTTAAATGAAAACTCCAGGTTTTCAAACAAGGCATGTTTATAAGAAACTTCAGGTTTCAAAATAATTATGAACTTCAGGTTTATATATTCCAGCAGGCATTTCAAAATAATTATGAACTTCAGGTTTATATATTCCAGCAGGCAAACACAAATATATACAAAATATGCAACAAGAATATGCAAAATATAACTTTTAGGTTTACAATTATAATTGAATTAATTATTTGGACTTCGGGCCAAATTAAAGTGTGGGTAAAAAAATATAAAACCCATTGGGCTGAAAATAATTAGGCAAATATAACTCAGGGCCCAAAGAAAGAAAACTAAGCCCACGGGTGGCTTAAAAAAAATTGATGCCGAGCATCCCAGGCTCTAGGGTGGGCTGGGTTTGGTCTCGGGGTAGGGCTGTAGGCCCACGGGGAGAGGGAAAACGGCGGGCCACAAAGAAAAAAGAGTTTTTAACACCAATGGTCCCTGAGATTGACCAAACTCATCATTTTGGTCCCTCACTTTCAAAATCAATCAATGTCGTCTCTGACATTCACTACCACACATTAATTTAGTCATTCTGTTTAGATTTCGTCAATTATTCTATTAGTTTGCATGTGGGACCCACAAATCCAATAAAATGGTGACATGTGTATTATACAAAAGAAGGATTTTTATCGCAAATGATCCCTAACATTGTCAAACTCCTCATTCTGGTCCTTGAGTTTCAAAAATCAATAAATTTGGTCCTTGACTTTCACTATCGCACATCAATAGAGTCATTCCATTAAATTTTCGTCAATATTTTTTGTTAGTGTGCTATTGTGGTCCCACTAATCCAATCATATGACGCCAAATGGATTAACTATCAGAAACTAATTTTTTTTAGAGTGAACCACGTGGCAAGCGGGGAGCTGGGGACCGGGGGACACAAAAACAAGGGTGGGCCCCTTGGGCACACCATTTAACATCCAAAACAATATTTTAACAAATATCCCCCTTTTTCGTGAAATTACATAAATGTCCTCCCGATTCAAAATCCGTCAAAATATCGGGACGGGTTGTTACATAAGAGCTTTAGTGGTGGCATGGTATCTTCGTTTTCTTTTTGAGCATACCTAGATGAAGACGATGTTGTCTTTTTTTTTTCTTTTAATTTTTGTTTTTAATTTCTTATGGTACTTTTAGTTTTAAATCTTAAAAAAAATATTTTTTTTATAGTTAATCCATGTGGCGCCATATGATTGGACCAATGGGACCATATTATTACACTAACAAAAAATATTGACGAAATTTTAACGGAATGACTAAATTGATGTGCGGTAGTGAAAGTCAGAGACTAAATTTATTGATTTTTGAAACTCTGGGACCAAAATGAGGAGTTTGATCAATGTCAGGGACCATTTGTGATAAAAAAACCCTTCTTTTGTGTAATCCACATGTCACAATTTTATTGGATTTGTGGGTCCCACATGCAAACTAACAGAAATAGTTGACGGAATCTAAATGGAAGAACCAAATTGATGTACGGTGGTGAATGTCAGGGACGACATTGATTGATTTTGAAAGTGAGGGACCAAAATGATAAGTTTAGCCAATCTCAGGGACCATTGGTGATAAAAACCCAAAAAAAAAGACGAGCCTAAAAAAATGCACATGGGTCGCTTCAGGCGAACCCAAAATTTTTTTTCATTTTTTTCTTTTACGGGCTGGAGGAAACTGATTTGGACTAATACAGGGAGCCTAAAGGGAGCTCGGGTTAGGTCCAAAGACACCCCAACCGTAGCTGGGTGTGTTCGTTGGGGAAGAAAGCGGCGCCACAGTTGCAGGCGGTCGTGCTTTGGGAGAACGGTGCTCGGGGCGAGTCCATAGGTCATGGGGAGACCTCGAATGTGAACGGAGAGTTGAAAAAATCTCAACATTTTATTGAAACCCTAGTAATACGAATTGGAAATAGTAAAAATTCCGACGAGATTCAAGAATCTCGGTTAATTGGTATCGGGGACGAGCTTCAGGCTGTCAAATATGGTGACTCGTGGATGGGGGTTGGCAGCAAGCCAACCTACAATGGGGGAAAGACGCCATAGGAAACGTTGGGGTCGCTCGGCTCCAGCTAGGGAACTCGTGGCTTAGCACGACTTGGCCACCCAAGTTGCAGGCTTGGTTCAATGGCGCGAGGACAGGGGTTCGAAGAACCCAGTTTGCCTGTTTCGATTTCTTCTTTTTTCCTTTTTTTTCAGGTTTTTTTTTTTTTTTTTTTTTTTTTTTTTTTTTTTTTTCAATTCATATAATTCAATTCAAAGCATATTCAATTCAATATTTTAATGCATGTACATATATTTGATGCAATTCATGGAAAATATCAAATTCACATAATTTAACAATTATGAATATAATGCACACACAATTTATGTAGAATCTAAAATTCGAAAAACGTAAAGTTGGGTCATGCATTATGGTGAATGTTCATGCTATTAGGGCTGCAAAAATATCGAGATAAAAATCGTTGTTTTGAAAGAACCTGATTGCGTGATGATATGGATGAACTGGTTTGATGCAGAAAAATTCTTCAACGTTAGATTGCTAAGATCAGTGGTAGGAGTGTGCTGATAACATGTTGTAGCCTATTTTATCTGACAATGTTAGGGTGGCCGGCGGCAAGGAGAAGAGAGAGTGAGAGAGATGTGTTTGTAGAATTGTAGAGGAATGTGTGTTGTTATCCCTCCTACATTGTGCCTTTATTTATAGTAGTAAAAGGAAAGAAGATATTTCTTCTTCCCCAAGTAATATAAGTTGTAATAGGAAAGGATAACTAGAATAAAATCTAATCTAGGATTTACACAATCACACTTAAACTAGGAATGTTTATAACAAGTAGATGATTTTTAATTAAAATGCAAAGATTTGAAGTCATTTTCATTAGTTTTCTTAAAATATAAGGATTAAACCTAAACACATAAACTTTTTTTTAACAAACGATATTATCTACACTAAGAGGAGGGGGTGGGCTTAGCCTCACAATGGACTAGCAATAATATAGTTCAAATTCGTCTTTGGCAAGAATCAAACCTAAGACCTCTCACTTACCAATGAAGAGGAATACCACTAGACTATAGTACCAAGTGACATATACTTTTATCTTTTTGTTCCATCAAATCAATGAGAACGTTTTGAAAATTCTACTTCTTGACCATTACAAATATTTAATACTAACAGTTTATTGGTCACGTATCATTGCACATTGTTTTTTTTAATGTGTTTCTTGTGTGAATGCATGGACGAGTAAATCATTCATGTTTCGTTACTAGGAGTCATCGATCTGTAAATTCCAACGTAAATTCATATCAGTGACAACTCTGATAGTTAGGTACAATGTGTAAGTTCTTCCTGCTCGTAGTTGTGTGTATTGCCTTGGCGCTAGGAGAGCGAGTAGTCAATCTCCCTCTAAACTTTTGCTAAAATTTAAAAAAAAAAAAATATATATATATATATATATATATATATATATATAATTGTTCTCAATATACATCGTGTGTTTTGTTATGTGGATGCATCAATGAGCAAAACATTAATTGAGCGCAACTAGTTATACTGGTATAAGAAGGTACTAAAGCTGGGTATTAATTTATGTCTTTTTTTTTTCTTTTTCTTTTTCTTTTTTATCACAAAGTCAACTTTCATTATGATAAAAACTAGTACAAGGCTAAAAAAGGACCGGATAAACAACTATAGGAAAAGTAAAAGGCCCAAGCTAAATGAGAACAGCAACCTAAGATACGACGGAAGGCCCACACATGCTTAGGCTCGAAGCAACAAAAAGCAAATAATAAAAAACCCTATTCTCTGGCAGCAAAGACCACATCGCCGTCCCTTTCACATCCTCAGAGGAAGCCAAACTCCGAACCGAAAAAGTAGATACCAGGTCCAAGTCCCCTTCACGAACCCCTGCAAATATATACAAACAAAGTATCATACGGGTGGAGAGTGAGGCTGAGGGGTATGTAAAATACCCAACACTTGGCCTCAATAGGGATCCGTCATAGGCATGCCGGTTGGGGGAGGGGAAGTGAAGGAGGGTAGTAGAGGGATGGAGCAGAGGAAGTGAGATGGAGGAAAAAGAAGAAAAAGGCAAAGGATAGAAGGAGGGAAGAAGGAGACTGGAAAGAGGGGGAAGTAGCGGGTTGCCGCCTACCCCGAACAAAAGCATGTGCTGAAAGTGGAAGCCGGAGAAGAGGCTCTGGATCTGGATTTCTAGAGAGAGAAACATGGAGAGAAAGAGAAAATGCGTTTCAGGATCTAGGTGTATAGGATTAAATTGTATCAAATAACTCATTAAATGCCACTCAGTACTACGGTCTGGTGATATTCCTCTTCACTTGAAAGTGAGAGGTCTTAGGTTCAAATCTAATGGATGGCAAATTCAATACCAAATAAACTGCCTATTGTGCAGTTTAGCCAAACTCCCCCTCCCCTTAGTGTAAAAATATCGATGTACTAAAAAAAAAACTCATTAAACTTATTATATTTCAATTAATAAAGTGAATATTGATTTATGTCTCATTTGGTGTAAAACGTTAAATTATAGTAGTAAGTGAAAATAATAATTGAAGTTTTAAGTTTAGGGCTAGTTTAGTAATGCTGTGCTTAAAAAAAATAAAAGAAAAAACTGATTATGTTCTGATGTTGGAATAAATAGTTGTAAAATAAAGTTATTGAGTGTTTGGTAAAAAAACAATATCCTAGTGTTTGTAATTTTTTTTTTATATAAAACTGATGTGAATATATTAAATGACCAAAAAGTATATGATATTGGATGTAATATAATAATTGCCATAGAGAATAATGCAGTGGCAAATATTGTAATTTTGTAAAATATGCAAGGGTCTACTTATCATTTGAAAACTTCATTAAATAAGCATTGTTCACTATGCATTGGAAGAAAAAAAAAACATTTGTTTTAGAAGCATGGTAGATCCTACTTGCTTTTCTATGTTTTTCTGCTATCATTGACAACAATTTAAAAAAAAAAAAAAAAACACATTGTTTTTGTTTTACCAAGCACAATTGTGTTCGAAAATTTTTTAGAAGCACCACAATCTCAAACCAGCCCTTAAAGATTGAAGATTGGCTTCAACTACAAATATAAAAAGCTCATATGCCCACCCAAATCACTAACACCAAACCAATATAACAAAAACATTCAGATTCGTAATCAGAGGAATCGTGACAAAAGGTCGTCACCTCCATGCGTCTGCCATCTTCAAAATCAGGAAGTGGGATCACTAGATGAAGGGGATGGTGACCGGACTATGAAATGGAGGTTGATGGCGACAAACAGAGAGGAGCGCTAATCGGGGATTCGAAAATGGGCTTGAGAGGCATGCTGGTGGTGTTCAGTGGTAAGGATATATTGCTTGAAATAAACATTAAAATTTGATAACAAAAAATAATAATCTTGTAGAAGAACATGAATAGAAATCCTGTAAAAAAAAAAAAAGGAAAAAAGACATGAACATAAGAAAGAAGAATAAAGCGATGGGGAGAAGGAACGACTCCGTTGAAAGTTATACATCAAAAGTTTGATTTTATCAAAATAGATATATTAATGAAGGGCATGTGTGAGAATTAAATAATTAATATTTTGAACACATTAAATATTGAGTTTTAAGTAGTAGTGGAGTCCAAATGTCATTTAATGAATGGAAAAAACAATTAGAGAAAGATGAAATGAAAAGATAGCGAGCATTCCTCATACAAAAATAAAAATAAAAAGGTCGCTCATAACTCACACCAAGCGACCCGGGTGTTTTGGTATGCAAGAGAGCCCAATTGGGCTTCGAACTCTCTAGACCCACAAAGAACAGAGCCTTCCTCTGTCACTCTAGGCCCGCCACACCAGCCTTCGGGCTTTGGTGTTTCTTTGGCCTGCGAAACAGTATCACCCTTTTCCTTGCGCCTCATCCTCTGCTCTCCCATGGGCCTGCTGCGTTGCTATCTCACTCTGCTGGCACCTGAACCCAGCCCAGATTTGGGCCTGGGCTCCTTTTAATTTTTCCCAGCCCGTGTGGGCTTTGGTCCAGTTTTGGACCACCGAATTTTAGTGCCTAATCATTTTAGTCATTATTCATTGGGTTTATATTTAGGAAAACTAATGAAAAGTACTTAAAAACTTTGAGTTTTAACGATAAGGACAAAATAAAGGGTAAAGTGAATAGTATCATGATTGACTTTTTAGTGTAGAAATATGGTTTTTCGTTAAAGTGAACAATACCGGGATGTTTTTATTAAAGTTCCCTTTATATTTTAGCCGTCTTTCCTAATTGGCCCGCAACTCAATAATGAAAATTATCAATTCATTAATTATTTTCGTATGACTTGGAGACCTACTTGCATTTATCTATTGCATATTTTTTTTCTCTATGTATTGCATTTGCTTGCAGGAACCTATGAACCTGAAGTTATAAAATTCGAATCCGAAGTTTCGCATAAAGTGCCTTGAAAACCCGAAATTTTCCTAAAACACTACACTCATGAAAACCCGAAGCTTTTCATGCAAATTTAAACCAATACATGTCCAATAGAACCCAAATGTTCTACTCATTGTGTATGGATTGATAAATTTGTCTCCATTGCACTAGCCACAATCTTGTAATTATTTTTGTGACAGAGACATGTCGAATTTGAATAAACTCGACTTTACTGCTTTGGAAGTCTCTGGAAGAAACTACCTAAAGTGGGTCCAAGAAGTGAAGCTTCATCTCACGGCTAAAAGCCTTAGAGCCACCATAGAAGTTGAGACGGATGTACTGGTTGGCGAAGATGACAAAACCACCACCATGATCTTCATACGAAGGCATATGCATGATGCACTACAAGCCGAGTATCTCGTTGAGAAGGATCCACAGGCTTTATGGATCGCTTTGGCGGAACATTTCGATCACCAAAGAGATAGACTATTGACTTAAACAAGAAAGGACTGGTAGTACTTACACTTCCAAGACTTTAAGTCTATAACACAATTATGAAATTTGTTGAATCATATCACTTCTCAATTTCTATAATAAGGACTTAACTGAACATGACCTCCTAAACAAGACCTATTCGACCTTTCATGCCACCAATATTGTCATTCAACAACAATATAGGGCACAAAAGTTTACCAAGTTTTTGGATTTGATCTATATTTTACTTTAGCTGTAAAACAGAACCAGCTGTTGATGAAAAATCATCAAGTTAAACCTAATGGCTCGACTGCTGTGCCTGAAGTACACACTAGTGAGAAACGATGCCTGCACCGTCGTTCTAGACGCGGTAGGCATGGCCAGAAGTCCCACCTCTAAGGTCAACAGAGTGAAGGCCCATCCAAGGAAAGAAATAGAGTCGCAAAGTGCTTCAACCTCGCCCCCAAGGCCTCGAACTTAACACCATGGATGCATATATGTTTTATCGTTGTGGTTCAAAGAACCATTGGTCCCGTGTATTCTGAGCTCCCACTAAGGTTGTAGCTAAGTATCGTTCTTGTTGTCAGAAGTTTGAATCAAACTTTCCTCAAGTGGTGGAGTTGAAAGATATGAAGATGAAGGTTTCTAACTTTCAAGAACCATCTGCTTCGATGGAGAATAGATTCTTAGACATGGCCCACATGTTGGCTGAATTCACCCTTGGAACCGAATTCCCTATGTAGCCGAACCCTTTTTTTTATTTTTAAGTTTTCAACAATTTCCTTTATGTTTGTATAATTTGTTGGTATTTGTTTTAATTTTTGGTATTAAATTTTATGGATTACTTACTCGAATAATTAATTGAATGAATGAGATCTTTTGAATTTCTTTATACTTGTGACCAATCCAATTAATTTATTTACATGTATTACTAGTGGGGAAGTTAGTTGTCTGACAGATAGTGCAACTACACACACCATTTTGCGTGAACACATCTATCTCACTAACTTTGTACCTAAAAATTCACCTCTTGCAACCTTCTCATGCTCATCCAACCCGATCAAAATACACGAAAATGCCTGTATAGTGTTGTCCAATGGTACTTAATTGACCATTCAAGAGACCCTTTATTCTCTGCATTCCGGAAAAACATTGTTGAGCTTTAAAGACATTCGAGATAATAATTATCACACTAAAACCTTTTTAGAAAATGGAGTTGAGTTTCTTTGCATCATTTCCTATGAAGATTAGGCAAAATCCAGCAAAACTTTGCATGCCAAACTTGCTGAATGGGAAAGCTCATCACGCACCCTTTCTATGACAAGATCCAATCGGATCATCCAACCCTTTTTCACATAATTTAGGGGGACAATTGTGGACCAATTCAACATCCTTGCAAACCATTTACATACTTTATTGTATTGGTTAATGCCTCTATGCATTGGTCACACGTGTGTCTTTTGTCCACCCGAAACGCTGTATTCTCCAAACTACTAGCTCAAATTATTAAGCTAAGGGTTCATCATCCTGATTATTCGATTAAGTCGATTCAAATGGATAACGCCGGAGAATTCACATCGAAATCCTTCGATGACTATTGCATGTTCATTGGGATTGAAGTTGAACATCGTGTACCCTAGCAAAAGCGTCCATTAATGTCTTTAATTGATCGCTCAATCGTTGATTATACGTACCAAACTCATGCCTGCTGTTTGTGGCCATGCAATACTTCACGCAACCATGTTGGTCCACTTAAGGCCCATCATAACCCAACCTTGTTCTACACTTTAGTTAGTAAATGGATACGAGCCCAACATCTTGCATCTATAGGTCTTTGGTTGCATGGTCTATGTGCCAATTGTGTCACTCTTACGTACAAAATGGTTCATCAGAGAATGATGGGAATATATGTCGGTTATGATTATCCTTAATCATTTGTTACTTAGAACCTTTGACATGCGATCACTTTACCGCTCGTTTCTCGAATTGTAACTTCTGTACGACAGTCTTCCTGTCGTTACGGGAGGATAAGAACATTTACGTTCTTGAAGAATGATGTGAATTATTGTGGATGACTCCCACTATGTCTCATTGAGATCCCCACAGTTCACAGTTTGAAAACTAAAGTGCAACGAATCTTAGATCTTCAGAGCGTTGCTCAAAGAATGCCGAATGCTTTTACCGATCTAGCAAAAGTGATGAGATCACATATACCAACTGCAAATGTGCCTCCAAAGATGGATGTACCTAAGATGCGTCGAACCGTTGTTCTAGAATGACGGGACACCACTAATGTGTATGGACAACCCACGAAGGTCGGTTACTACACCTAATGGCGAATCCAATATACTGGCGGCTAGCCAATCATCTGCTCCTACCAGGAGACGTGGTAGGCCTGTTGGTACAAAGGATTCACAACAGTGAAAAAGGAAACCCATGGGACAACGTAGTGAAATTAGAGTAAATCCGACCATTACCTACTCATTCTATCCAACGCATGAATAAATTCTTGATTACAAAAACATCCTAGAAGAGAGAAATATGCCTTCCAAGAACCGAGAGATTTTGGTCCATTATGCTAGCTCGGATGATGTTTGGATTACAAATGAGATGATAGTCGACGATAAATTAACATATGCAGTAGCTATTGATATCATGCTGAGCGATAACATTAAACCACGTTTCGTTGATAAAGGTTGACGTTGAACATATTGGTCAAACTGGAAATAAGCAATCCAATTGGAATTCGATTTGCTTGCGAAACCCAAGGTGGTTGGCCTCTTAGTTCCTACACCGCGACATGTGAAGCTCATTGAATACAAGTGGGTTTTCGTAAGGAAGCATAATGAGAAGAATGAAATAGTGTAATATAACGCATGCCTAGTGGTGCAAGGCTTTTCTCAACGCCCAACGATTGATTATGAGGAGACATATTCTCCCGTAATAGACATCATGATATTCCGTTACCTTATCAGTTTGGTAGTTTCCAGAAAACAGAATATAGAGCTTATGGATGTGGTAACAACATATCTCTTAGGGATCTTGACATGGAAATCTACATAAAAGTTCCTGAATGACTTACATTGACTGGATCAAATAATTCTAGACCATGAAACACCCTCTCGATTAGATTGAGGTGTTGACTCTTCGGATTGAAGCAATTTGGAAAGATGTGGTATAGCATTTGAATGAGTATTTGAAAAGTCAGGGAAATGTGAACAACGAACTTTGCCCTTGCGTGTTTATTAAGAAGTCACATTTCGAATTTGCGATCGTTGCAGTTTATGTTTATGACATGAATCTCATTAGGATTCTTAAAGGGCATAAGAAAACTGTCGCGTACCTGAAGTCAAAATTTGAGACGAAAGATCTTGAAAAAACTCGACATTGTCTCGGCCTGGAGATCGAGCATTTATCAGATGGAATTCTTGTTCAGTAGTCGAACTACACCCAGAAGGTGTTGCGTCATTTTAATGAGGATAAAGCAGTTTATGGGCGTCTGAATGCTAGATTCCAAATGAGATCATTTCCATCCAAACGAGGATTAGGAAGAGACTTTGGAGCTTGAAGTTCCATCGGCGTTTTATTGTACTTAGCTTAGTGCACTAAACCGAACATCTCATCTTTAATATTAGAAACTCAGAAAGAGAGTTTGGTATCTCAAAGCTTCACCAAAAATAATTGGACTATAAAGCCCCTCAAACAAAAAAATCCACGATTAGCTGAAAATAATAAAAACAAAATAGCAAGGATACTTTTGTCAAAAACAAAAAAACAAAAAAACAAAAATATGTTAAACAAAAAGGGAATTTAAAATTAGAAAAAAAAAAGAAAAAAGAAAAGAGAAGATAAAAACCCACGACTCCTCCCTCTGTGTCTCTCTACACACACAACCGCTCCCACGTTTTCCTCAATACAACCGCTCCACTTACTTCAGTTTCTTTCTTTTTTATTTTTGTTTTGTTTAAATGAAGGACAGTTTCATTAAAACTAGCCAAACGACATAGGTTTTGCATCAGCTGAAGATTTTGCTTCCTTGCAAATCTAGCGGTAAGAAATCGTCCGTACATTTTGGTTTGTAAGTTCTTCTTTGTCTTTTTGTTTTCTTCATAACTGAACATAAAACTGTATTAAAAAATTACATAAAGCAGAGAAAAAAAAGTAGAACGTGGCATTCAAACCTCCAGGTTGTGCAGAAAAAACAAACTGGGGAAGATGAATTTCAGAACGTGGAATAGACACAGTTATCGGAAAAGAGTTTATCTTTTTATTCCAAGTTTACAGTAATCAAAAGAGAGTTTACCTTTTTAGTTTCTCTACTGCAAAATCTGCGATGGTTTTACGAGGGAGAACGAGGACGACGCAATTCAATCTCCATCCACCTTTTTACAGGTGCGCCAAGTTTCTTAAATTTCTGAATTTTATCTCTACATTTCAATCTAAAATATCGGACAATAATTCATGTGTATTATCGTAAACGTTCTGGAATCTATTGCTTAATTTATATTTTTCATATGGAATGTAATGTGATTTTGTTCACATTTTATGCAATTGATCGCTGGGCATTTGAAGATGAACAGAGAGGAACAGTTGGATAATTATCCTGCTATTTTGAAAAAGAAGAGATAATTATCCTCCTAAACTGAGCGGTTATAATTATAACACGTTGAACAAAAAAAATTAGAGCTCAAATTTGAAACTGCAATTAGCAGTTGCAATTGGTTTTATTCCTTTCCCGCAAATACTAAATCGTCTTCACTCTCAGGTATGTTACTTTGATGTTTGATTTATTTTTAATTTCCCTTTTTATCATTATCTCCAGATTTGATCAAATATTAGGCTGATTGGTGAATCCCCAGTGACCGATGCGTTTTCAATATATGAGTTGGTGGTTTCATTCTTTTGGGCAACTTCGTTTAATTCTTTTTTCCTCCTGTCCATGAATTAATTTTAATTAATTTAGTAGAAATGTTCATTTTTGGTTTCTGGGAAATTAAAAGTTTGAACCTTTTTTATTTGTGTAATCAGTTTTGAAGTTTGTTTCACAGGGAAAATATGGAAGAAGGAAGATAAATAGCGGAAGAAGAGGGAACAAAAATAGTTTTGAGTCATCCTGTTCTGTTTTGGGTAACATAGTGTCATCCCTCTTCGTTTTTCCTTCTGTCCATGATTTTGTTTTTAACTAATTTAAACAAAATGATCATTAAAGTTTGAACCTTTTATATTTCTTATAGATTTGGACCTCAAGAGCGGAGCAGAAGAGGTCTTGATCATGTTTTTTTTCTTCATTTAGATGGTTGATCTACTCCCTTATTTGGCGCTCGGACTTTTTTATCTGCTTCTAATTCCTATGCATAATTTTTTATAGACAATTGGTGGACGATGTTTTGACGGGACGGCAGTTGTCTGGTAGGACGACAATCTATGCTTTATTTTATGGGCATGCCCATTTTCTTAACAAGTCTCTCATATTTCCCATTCTGTTTTTCCTATTTTTCAATTCATGCTCTTCTCTTTCTCACTCTTTGCTTGTAGAGCCGTCAGGTGTGTCGAAGTGGTTGGATGTGTTTGATGTGAAAGAACTGGCATGCAAAGGCTACATGAAGGCCGTATATTTCTATTTTCTTTTTCTTCCATGTTTTATTTATTTATTGGCGATCAAATGATACTTTGTTCTTCTTCCATTTTGGAAGAAAAATGTTACAATTGCTCTATTCTGTAATGGTTTTAAGGCTCTACAGATGTCCTTAATTGTTTATGTCATATTTAGTTTATCTTAATACTGTAATCTACGATCAAACCTATATATGTAGTATGAACACTATATCAGAGAAGGGATTTTTATTTTCTTACTTTGTATTCGAAAACAAAGAAAAACCATGGGAAGGCATCTACAGTCGGTCCAAGAAGAGTGATTATAGAATTTGGGTTCAACTTCTTATTTCCTATAATCGATTCAACTTCTTATTTCCTTATATTCAGTTGGATTTCCTCTTCGTTGGGGTTGATTATAGAATTTGGGTTTGCTCATTTGGTGTTTTAAGTATTCGTGAGAGTGTTTGCTTATTTTTTAGGGTGATAGCCTTATTGCGTTGCTCTTTACTTGGACCAAAATAAAGAAAGAGACTTGGAACCCGTGCTTTCTGTAAGTTCTTTTATGAAAGGGGAAAAGTACGGGTAGCACTACTTCTCCTTTTATTTGAATAAGAGTGAGGAAACAAGAACGCATATACACTACAAAAAAAAAATGGTCTAAGAACACAATTCATTGGTGCCCTTTTCAATTTCATTGAGCACAGATATGTATTTGTGCTTTTATGTTTCATTGAGCACAAAATTATCTCAAATTGATGAAGTAAACATGTTCTTTATTTGAGTATGTTTTGTCTATTGTTGTTACTTCATGTTTTGATCAATTTTTCTTTTCATAAATAAGATGCCATGCAAGCAAGTAAAGTTTCTGGGTTTTACATGTCTACTGATTCTGAAGCTGGAGTGTCAAACCATGAAAATGGTTGTCAGATTGAGGTTTAAGAGTTGCTTGACTATTAAATATTTTACGCTGTTTAGAATATTATTCAACGAAGAGTTGCTTGGCTATTAATTAGTGTAAGATTCAGAGGAATGTAGTTTATCAAACTCAAGAGTGCAGGTAGTATTCTATGATTTGGCATAATTTTGTATGTAATTGATTCTTCTTCTCTAATAATCTTCCTCTATTTCCTTTTGTTCTGTATATAATGGATCGTCTTAAATTTATAGGTTCATGGCTCATTCAGGCTGCAAAGGATTTGATTACTTTCTTTTTAGGAATGTGAACCGGAACAACTTCAAACTTCGGGTGTAATTATTTGTCTTATCAAGTAAATAACTGTATCTTATCTGTTTGTTTTTTCATGCATGGGATTGTATTTTTGATTGGAAGGTTATAAAAATGAACACCTTTTACAGTGCTCCAAAATACTATAGATATACATGTTTTGAACTAATTAAAACAAGATTATTACTACGTTATGTATTCAATTTTAAATTAAGGTACAATATCTATACCAAATAAAATAGGGTTGGCATATACACATTAAGAAAACAACCTCCATTTGCACTTTTAATCAAGGATTAAAATATCGGCCGTGCAGATAATATCGGGCCTCCAATTTACTGATATTTCGGGGGATATATCGTTATCGTTTTAGGTATCGGGAAAAAATCAACAAAAATGACATGAAACACATAATTTTGGTCTAAAACTTTCATAGATGTTATGTACATTATCAATGAATGTATTGAACAAATAAAACTCAAAATTCACTAATAATAAGATATACATATGATGAAATATAAGTGGTATGTAATGCGCGTTAACAAAAAGTTTTCTAATAAAATGTTTATTAGAATGAATAAACCATGCATAAATCCATAGTTTGTTTAAACATTAGATTACAATTTAGATAAGTGTCCAACTACATAAATGAAGAGCTCCTATGAGGTTCAAACAATGAGGAACAACCATCTAGATTCATACAATAGTCATACCAAGTCATGTAACCCGAGCAGTTTGTAAGCCATGTTTGAACATGGTGCACATATGTCTCTCTTGAGCTCCCTACTGTCCTCCCATACATGGGATAGTTAGGATTAACCCAACTAGTAGGTTCATAGTCTGTTTTGTCATCTTGAGCTCCATAACTAGTTCCACTATAATCAGACATGACATACCCATAGCCATCATAAGATTAATTTGAGTTAGTACTAGGTCTACTTCCTATGCTCATAGATCCAAAACTGATCACCATGTCATCTTCAGATGGATTGATTGGTTGGCTTCTTTTCCCTGAGTATTGCTTCCCAATTGCGCCAATGCCTGGTCTAGCTTCTCTGCATCCATGATCCTCATCTTGGGTGGCATGAGTAAAATCAGCCTCGATAATAAATGGGCTATATTGCCTTCCTTCTTCATTACCTCCTGATCCAGCATTACTTCCTCCATCATTATCTGATGAATTGGATATTGCCAAAAGCCTTCACACATATCTAATCACTTCCCACATACCTCCAAAAAATCTTTTGGGTTTCAATTTGCTTCAAAATTTTTGAATTTTTTTGGGTTTTGTTATAGGTATCGGGATATATCGATAACATCGGCAAAATATCGGAGATATCGCACTTATCGGGGATATATCATCGATATAGGGGAAGATATGGCCTTACCCCCCAGTATCGGTATCGATAGTTGAAAATATCGATATATCGGTGTATCGGCCGATATTTTAATCCTTGCTTTTAATAGAAAAAGGCTCGGGTTTGATTGTAAAAACAAAAACAAAATTGTTACACAAATTTTTGTTAAGAATAAAAACATGATTAGGCGATCTACTAATAAAGAGATTGGAAACTAATGTAATAAACTTTCATCTTCTATAGGAAAATAGAAACAAGTTAAGCATGAGCAATTAAGAAAACACCATTCGCAAACACATAAAATTCGTCAATTAGCTCTCAATGAATAAGAATGTCGATAGACAAATGAACACCTAATACCTCCTAAAAAGGCTGTTTTAATCCTCTCACATGCAAGTGTTGTTTCACTATTGCATGAAAACAACTGACACAATATATAATTAAAACCGCGTAGCGCCGGTAATTAAAAAAAAATGCCTCTTGCGCGACCATGGTAAAAGAGACTATGATTTAGTAATGGCACCATCACGTTACAAGTACACTTTATATTTTTGTATGTACATATTGTTCATCGTTTTGTTTTGGATCAATGTATTAGAACATACCATCATTTGATCATGATATATAGTGTGAAAAACATGACATAAGCAGTACAATTAAACATTAATGTCATTTTCGTTTACATAGTTATCAAACAAATTTCTTGCGCCCTTAAAGATGTCGTGCATTAGTCGTTTTCAATTTGTTTAGTGAGCCATTTTGACAATTACAATGAAAAAAAACAACGCAACGTGATTGAAAAGAGGTCTCTCGTGCGTGCGGAAAGGCTAGTTCACTTTTAATCTTTTGGCCAGATATAGCAACGCGCCCACATGCAGACACTGGACAATTGTTAAAGACATATTCTGCTACTTTAAAGGTACAATAGATTTGGGTTTGTTCTATCCCTGGAATCCTCGAGAAGAACCATAACCCCCTCAGTTCTCGGGTTGATTCCCGGCTTGCTGGTTATGCTGACGCAAGGTACTTATCTGACCTGAACAAAGTACGTTCTCAAACTGGTTACGTCTTTACCATTGGAGACATCGTAATATCTTGGAGGTCAACCAAACAGACCTTAGTTGCGACTTCTTTGAACCATGCTGAAGTTATTGCTTTACATGAAGCTACTTGGGAATGCTTTTGGTTGACAGCAGCAATGAAACATATTCGAAGCACCTGCAAGCTTTCTTCCATCGTTGACGTCCCTACAACGATTTATGAAGATAATGTAACATGTATCGAACAACTTTAAAGTGATACATCAAAGGAGAGAACACTAAGCATATTGCGCTGAAGTTCTTTTTCTCTTATTAGCAACATGAAAATAAGAAGATTGAAGTTAAGCAAATCCATTCCTAGGACAACATGGCCGACCTCTTCACTAAGTCACTGCCAAAGTTTACCTTCCAGAAGCTTGTTCAAGGAATTGATATGTGCAAAAATCCTGAAGTATACTCGTTTGATCTTAATGTACTATTTTTCCCTACCTTGAGGAACATTTTTCGCTTTGGGTTTTTGCTACCTAATTAGGTTTTAACGAGGCACCCATCATAAGCTGGTCATACCCTTGTGTATGTCTTGTAGATGTTTAAATTGGTTTACATTAACTCACCTTTTACCTTATACTATAAGTTTTTGTCCCATATTGTGTTTTACCATGGCTTGGTTTTGTGAGGCTTATTTCGATATGCAAGTTCACTTTTTGAGACTAGTGTGTTTCCTATTCAATGCCAACGAGTTAGCTTCTTCAACTTTGCTGAGCCTGATATGAGTATTTACACACTCAAGGGGTAGTGTTACAAATATTATCTAATTGGTTTCTAGATTATTTATTTTTCTAGTGATTCTTTCCTTATAGGATTGTACTTACATGGAGGGCAAGTTAATCCTCTCTTCTTGGTTCAGTATAAGTAAAGGCACTGGCATAAGACTGAGCACACACAAGAATCCCTAGGAATTCTATAATCTTCACTCTCCCTCTCTCTCTGCCGTACCCCTTCTCTCCCTCAGATAAAATAGACCACAACACATTTTAGGTTCAACATATTTATATAAAGCATTCATTACCACACAAGTTAAGAAACCTATATTTGTTACTAAACACTACATTTCAGCCAAAATTTAAAGCTTAAGAGCATCTCTAATAGCTCCTAACTAGAATTTAAGAAGGATTTAAAAAAAAAATCTCCAATCATACTCATCCACCTCTTAAGATAGGGATTCATCTAGAAACTCCTAAATATGAGGAGGGAGAAAGTAGCTCATAGTGACACTTTATAATTAATGCTAGTCATTTTCATATTAAATTAAAATAAATAATTAATTCCTATTGGCTAATTATTAACTTATAGCCATTATGACTCTCTAAAGTAGGAAGTATGGTTGGAATATAACTTTTCCAGAGAGATGCTAAAATAACTTTTTGATAGTTTTAGCTAAAATTTTAATATAAAATAGAGAGTTTGATTAAAGATGCTCTTACATACCAAAAACCTCAACTCAGTGTTTCTTGAGCCAAACCATCAACTAGTCTCCCTCAGAAGTGCAAACCTTAAAAAACACCTAAAACCAAGCTTCAGATAAAAAAAACCTTCACAATCGGTGTTCGTCATTGTGGATTTTATAACATAAACCCATTTTGATAGGAAAAAGAGCATTCATCCTTGTTGCCCAACCTCCACGACCTCTACCACCTTCATCCCTATACCATTGACACACCCTGGCCCGGATAGCCTTCCAACTAAGAGTGGAAATGTGTTGGCCGACACTAAATTGACAATAAAACCCCACCTTAAAGGTGACGAAATACTATCAACTTAATGACGAAGCCATGTAAAGAAATTGTGATGTGAATTATTTCGAACCGAAAGGCTCATTTGTTAATTATTTAACTATTAAGTAGTTCCCTGCACAACCTCCCCACTTGGGGACACAATCTAGAACTAAAATTCATTTTTATTGATTTCACGTCGTTATAGCATAACAGTAGTGCATACAACAGTAAACCACAAAAATATGGGTCGTTTTATATATAATCAAAAGTAATGTCATACAATTGATTATAAATAAATAACAGCTAAGCAAAGATTAAACTACCCAGCTAGTAGGAAGTCTGCACTACTGCTAAGCCCACTCGTCCTCCTCGAAAGTCACCTTGCACTTGCTAGGTCCTAAGGGGGCGCAAACCAAAATGTGAGTGGGTCATAATCATTTATCGAGTAAAATCATTTTGAACATAATACCAGAGTTTTGTACAACATATATAGTTGAAAAACTACATAATAATATTTACTACTATAATTGTAAATAAAATTCAAAATAAATTCGTCAATCAAACTCATTCAATCAATTGTTTAGAGATTATACATTTACTTAACCAATCATACTAGTGTCTACTAGCATAAGTACATCATGTAGGGTATGCTAGCCTCTACTAGCTAAATTCTCTACAAGTATCAATAAGTGATCTAGCCTCTACTAGACATATAGTAACACTTGCAAATAATCTACGGTCAAAGATAGCTATACAAGATATAACATGATGACCATGTGTGGTGGAAATAATTCACCTTAGTCATAAGTATCACTAATATCAAATCTAATCATTTCTAATATATCATACCTCAACTAGAATTGTAGCACGTGAGATGCACATGTACAACTTAAACATAACTAACAAACAAAACATCTGGCATAATATACACTGTGTAGATGTTATAATCGTGATAATCCATTACAAACACTTAAAGCTCAAAACTTAGAACAGTACGACAATTCTAAAATCAAAGCTTGAACTTCCAGTGCAGCTACAAAGCTTTGAAAACCAAGATTTTCACAGAAGCTTTGAAACTCTAGGAAAGTAGATTCTCTTCCTTTGTCACTTCTCAATTTTTGAATTTGATAACCACTTTGAAGCTCAACCATAGTTTGAACCTTTTGAATGCACAAAATACTTATGACTTGTGCTTCAAGAAATATCAAATTTCCTTACTGAATGCTTCTTTGTGATGTTCACAGAATACTTATGACTTGTGTACAATCATTAATAAATGTCAAATTTCCTCCAATTGTGGTAACCTACATAGGACCACATACATCAGAATGTACCAACTGCAGTGGTTTACTTGTTTTCAAACTCAACTCCTTACTGAATGCTTCTTTGTGATGTTTTCCTACAATACATCTTTCACATACAGCTTTGTTTTCTTCAATTTAGGCAAGCCCAACACCATTTCCTTGTCAGCTAACTATTGCAAACTCTGGAAATTCAAATGACCAAATGTTTTGTGCCACTCTCAAAAGTCTTCTTCAACTGTTGCTTTTAATGGAGATGCCATCATATCCTCCGTGATAAGATGAAAACATCTGTTTCTGTCATTTTTACGATGACAACATGAATTTCAAGACTTCTATCATGAAATATTCCAACTCTATCAACTCCAAATAATAGGAAATATCCATGTTACAACATTTGTCCTACACTCAACAAGTTTCCATCTAAACCAGGAACGAGCACAACTTCTTTCATGTGCCATTGCCATTTTTGGTTTCAATCACCAAAGTTCCTTTTGTCGTGGCTTATACTATCTGTCCATTTCCCATTTTGATTATGGTATTCACATGACACACCCCAACCCGGAATGTCCACTAGGACTCCGAATCGAGCTGTGATGGCCGACACCTGAAAGGTGACGAAGCCATAAAGTATAGTGATGTGGAAAATGTGAATAAATTTAAACCTAAAAGTGCCTAAAGACAAGACTGTGATGTGAGTGGGAATGAACCCATTTCACACACGACGTCAGAGCATAAGTAAAGTATAGTAGTTTGGGTAAGGATCATACCCTCAAAGGTAGCCACCTATACTGCGATTCACCAAGAATCCTCGTTAATACGAACTTTCAACAGCTAAAACCTGGAAGGGGGAAAAACAAAGGTGAGTGGGCCTAAAAATAAGTTTTAATAAAAACCTTTTGAAAACGTTATAACCCCTCGCTGTAAAACCTGTATAGTTTCTAGAAAATAATACTAGGTATACACGTAAAACAATGCACAAAGATAGTAAAAATCAAGAATGCCATGTCATAACATTTCCGTACTAAAAGATGTAAGCCAGGTGAAATCAATATAAAATAATATGCCAGTCTGAGTCACCTAATGTGACCTATACGACTGGACCTATAACTCATCAATATATGCTAGCACACGAGTCGGAACCACCTATTGTGGTCTGTACAACATGGCTGGGTGTAAATATGTACGCTCAAGTGCTACGATCACGTGAAGGTTGTGCGAATAATCGCGGGTCACCTACAAGTCGGAACCACCTATTGTGGTTTGTACGACAGGGGTGGCACCAAACTTGGATCCAAGGTGAGCGTGCGGTGCAGGAGGTGAACATCACGTGAAGGCCTGTGCCCTAGCCTCGGACGGGAGCACTAATACCCGGGTGCAGCAATGATGAGCTCTAAATGCATCTATGCATAACAATGTGCAATGCAACCAATACCATCACAATATACTCACTTGAAGCTTACCTGAGCCTCCGCAGTATTGAACGATATAATTCACGATTTATAATAATGCAATACTTAAAGTGTAAGTCATTTTCGACATGGCATTTAAAGCATAAATCATTTTAAAAATGTTCTGGAAACCACAATATATATATATATATATATATATATATATATATATATATAACAAATGCCCACTCACCTGGAGTCCGCACTACAATTCCCTAGCACAAACATCGAAGCGTCACGAACGATCGGCACCTAGAACAATTATCAAATCACATCTCAGAATTCTTATCAATAGAACACATAACTTACATATCCTATTTGGGAAGATACGTACGTCGGATTGCCGATCTGTAAGCTTCTAATATCCTCAAATATTACATACTATAACATATCAAAGTTGGTGACAATCCAACGGTTGAATCGTCAAATCATAAAATGGTCAAGAACGTAGTAATTCATACTAGGTTCAAACTATCTAACTATAATCAACGGTTATCAAATTGACATCAGAACATCAAATTTAACTAAAAAAAGGCAGCGTCAGCCCACTGGCCACGGGCCGCTGCACGTGGTGGTCGGCCACCCCGACTCGCTGGAAAATCTATTATTTCTAAAAATTCCCAAATTTTACAGAAATGAAGATCTCGATGAGAGGAACAACTTTCATACCTGCGACCAAGGCCAATTTGGCCAGGAAAAGCCCGAATTTCACGAAAACCCGTCGGAAACCCTATAAAGCGTGGTTCTTGATTCAACTCCAAACAAGCTCCGATGCCTAAGCCAATACATGGGCTTTGTTCCTAAGGTTGAGGAGAGTCTATTGGTGGTGGTGGTTGGCTGAGTTTGCTTCAGGAATGGCGGATTGCCGCCATGAGACCCGTCGCACCCACCGGTGCTATCCTCCACGAAATGAAACCAAATCACGTCGAGTTTGGGGTGGAATTCATCGCAAGGATGTCGTAGTGATGTTTACAAGTGATGGTTGGCCATGAAAAGCTAGGAAAAAGCTGTGAAAAGCTAGGAAAAGCCACAAAACACTAGGTTAGAGACTGGGTCGCGACCTGGAAACGGGTTGGGGTCCGGGTTGGCTACAGCTCAACTCCCTCCTTTCCCCTCCTTTCTCTCATCACTCATTGGTTCACCTTCTCATCTCTCCTTTTCTGATTGGGCAACCCGCCCCTCATTTCCCTCATTTATCTATCATCACTACCGCCCATCTTTTCTTCCTTTTAATCTGGGCCACACACATGGCTTTCCAGATATTTCCCCAAAAATCTTGAGTTTTCTTGAAATTAATCAATTTACTGAAATTCCCCTGCCTTTGAATGTTAATATCTCGTTCGTTATAACTCCAAATTGTGTTCCGTTTACGCCCATGCATCCGTAGCGACGGGTGCTACGAGGATATGCCAAGAAAATGAACCTTACATGACATGACAAGACGGTCCACAATAGTCAACGTCTTTGCCTCGAAGGGCATTTCCGTAAATTCACATTTAAAAATTATAAAGACTGTAATTCTTTGGGACGGGTCATTACATCACATTTCTGTCTACGTCAATCAACATAGACTCATGTGAAGTCATGTGATTATTGCACCCACTATCAATATACTAGACATGTTCATTTTTAACAATTACTGTAGAATTGCAAGCAAAGAACATACTAGTATCTTCCCCAACCTCCTTGGCATAATGAACATGCTACACAATTTTAATCCTACAATCTTTGGCTATATGACCAAACTTGTCACACTTGTGGCATTTTAGTTTTCCCTTAAACAGCATTCACCAAAATGTAGATTTCCACAAGTCTTGCAGCCTTCTCTATTGTCATTGTTCTTCACAACTACATTTGGCTTCTCATTTGGTTTCACAAGTTGCTTCTTCTCCTTATTCTTCTAAGGCTTCTTGCCTCTATAACATCGGCCTGTGAGCTACCTTTTGATTGAATACTAAGACTATTAAATGCCCTCTCATTCACCTCTCCATCTTCAACATGTTTCATTAATTTTTGCTCAAAACTCTTGAGAGTTGCTACAACCTCAGTTGGATCAATCGTACTAATTTTCTTTGTACCCTATATTGTCATACGTAGGAATTAGGCTATTCAACAGTTTCTCTACAATTCTTTATTTGACAAATTCTCTCCATACATTTCATTTGATTCACCAAGCCGAACAATCTAGTCAAATAATCAGATAGTGATTCACCATTTCTCATTCTAGCATACTCAAAACCACGACGATTACCTTGAAGTTTCACTGACATAACTTGAGAGAATCACCCTTGTATTCTTACTTCAGTACATCCCAAGCATCCTTAGCCGTCTTTTGATTTGCAATCCTGGGAAAGATTTCATCACTTCAAATCAAACCCAGAGCTCTAGCATCTCGAGCAGGAGATCACGAGCAATGATCTATTGCTTCTCATATAAGGGAAGCTCATTACCATTTTCAACAGAACTCCACAGATTGTGAGATGAGAAAAAAGTTTTCATCCATATGCACCAAAACTCGTAGGTGACACCATTGAAGACCAGACCTCAAAGCTCAGCTCTAGATCCAGCCCTCTTGCTCCTCGATTCACTTGAGTTCTTTGTTGGAAACATAGAGAACAACTCACAGATTCACGCCCCTTGATTTAATTCGAACCAAGCTCTAAGGCCATGTTAGTCTTTTCTAGGCTGATTAATTCAAATTTTGGTTGGATTTTGATTTTGGAAATCACAGAGATGTTTATCTCTAGATTGCAGAGAATGAAGTTAGAGAGAGAGGAGAGCAAATAAAAAACGTTTCTTTGGAATCTACGTTGGATTCCTTGCAATACAGTTATGCCAAACACGATGAGAGTTTGAGCAATATAGCCGTTGCTGGCTCACACCTCAGCTAGAATTCTAGCACTTGAGATGCACATGTACAAGTTAAAACACAACTAACAAACTAGATAGGTGACACAATATACACCATTTAAATGTTATAATCATGCCATCCATTACAAACACTTAAAACTCAACTTAGAACAATCCTGCAATTCTAAAACCAAAACTTGAACTTCCAGACAGCAATTCTTCAATCCTTTTGCAGCTACAAAGCTTATACTTCAACAGTATTATGGTATCCCTGCAACAATGCTATGATAACACTAATTAAATCTTGCAGGAAGGGCAGTGACTGATACGGACTCATCTGTTAAGGATTGATCCAAGGACAAGCCTTCCTCTTCGACTTCTAATTCAGTAACCCTTATATTCTCCAGTTCTCTCACAATTTCATGCATCCCTGGTCGCTTCTCAGGGGACAGATCGCAGCAACGCATTGCAATTTGTAGCAGTCTAAGCATGCCACTACTGGCTGTTCCATGCATAGTTATTTCTATATCGAATATCTCAGCCGTCCATTCTTCCCTAGCTGCTCGGTGAACCCAATTGCAGAGGTCTACACCATTCACACCAGGTTGGGTCGCGCAAGTTGAGATCTTTCCCGTCAAGAGCTCTAAAACAAGGCTGCCGTAGCTCCAAACATCAGAAGCCTTCGAGACTTTCTTGGTCTTTTGGTATTCCGGCGATTTGTATATAACCGTGCGCTGCGTTGCAATTGGAATCGCAACAAGCGAAGCAAAACCATAATCAGAAACAAGAACCCCATCACTATCATCCAGAAGAACATTTGACAACTTAAGTTCCCATGAGGGGCGGTGCTAGTGCTACTGCTGCTTTCTACTGATGAGGTCTCATTGTTGTGGAGATACTTGAGCGCTAGGGCTACACCTCGAGCAACTGCTAGTCTTGACCTCCATCTGAACGGAATGCGGTCTGCACCCCTTTTTCCTGCATATATATAACAACTATCTTCGTAAATATCAATTAAAAAAATTAACTCACTCATAGTCGTAGTGTATAGGTACGTACCAAACATTCGGTTGAACAAATTTCCTTTCCGAAAGTATTTATATAACAACTTCTCATCCTTGGAGAAGTAGTAAGCAAGAAGAGGTACCAAATTGGGGTGCTTCAGACTGGCAAGCAGCTGCAACTGCTTGGTGAAATCTTCACCAACCAATGGCTTCAGATTCCTTAGCCGCTTAACTACCACAGATTGCTTAATTTGCTTGCCCGCCACATTACTCATTGTCACTATCTCTGCCTTATAGCTATTTCCAAAGATGCCATTCCCCAAACTCTCTGCGGATGCTTTTAGAAGATCTCTCATTTCAAATATTTGATGATCATCTGCTCCATGCTGAACGAATTCCAGCTTCCCTCTCTTGTGTTGATCCTGTCCTTTAACCTCAGCAGCTTTCATCATCTGATCTCAACGGCCTTCTTCTCTCTTGTTTTTATCATCACGAACGTCACCTTTTTTCGTCCTGATTCCTTGATGTCGATTTAGTCATCGCCAATTGCTTCATCATCTTTTTAGCTTCTGCGATTTCTTATAGTAAATAAGGAAAAGCAAAATTACGACTACAAGACCAGCGGCATCCAAAAGTAACAATTAACATTAAACTTATCCTTGGAAGAACTAAGTTTATCAACTTGACCAGATGCTGGGTTGTCAATTCCACGAGTGGTGCTAGAAGAGTTGCACAAAACGGAAGAAGGTGGCCTGCACAATCCTGCGTTACCGGAGAAAGAATCATAGCCAAATGCTTGGAGAGCGTGAGTTGTTGGGATCAATCCGCTAAGATTGTTATTTGAGACGTTGAATACCTTTAAGGTGAATTGGTTAAATTCTGGAATAGGACCCCCGAATTCATTATCTTGAAGCAGCAAAGACTCCAACATCCCAAGACTCAAAAGCGAGGGTGAAATTTCCCCATGCAATATGTTGCCGGACATATCAATATGCGTGAATTTCGGGTTGAGGCTAAAATCCATCATGTTTCCCCATAGAGAGTTGTTCTTCAAGCTCAAGGTTGCCAACTCAGTAAAGTCCATGAACATGTCGAGCTTGGTGTTTCTGCTGAGTTCCATATTGTCCAACACAATTCCAGTGACGCGATCGATGTTACTGAGATTAGTGCATTGAATTCCGTACCATGTGGAGGGCTTACTCATGAAGCATGGAGCGCCCGTCCAGTTAGCATTTAGGAAGGGATGATTGAAACTAGTCTTGAGGGCAGAAAGAGCATCCTTCTCCTTTCCACTGTACCCAACATAGGCTGTAGCGCATTTAACGTGCAACAGCGAACACAGCACAAGAATAAGAACAGCAATAAGGTAATGTTTGATCATCCTCAATATTCAATACTGGTACTGATGAACAAGAAGCAACTGATGCCATAAAGATTGTGTAAGTAATCGAAAATCTCGACGCACAATTTTAGCTAAGCAATAGCAAATATTTTGCTACTATTATATTGTGTACAGCTAGCTAATTAAATGTTTCTATGTCGATCGAGATAAGAACAAGGACGAACATGGTGGAGTTTCTTGCTGAGAAACATAGGAGATGGCTGTTTTTACATTGTTGTCGACATCGTTCTGATTTTCCAGCTAGAAGTGAACCTAAAAATGTCCTGTGCTCTACGTGTAATGCATACTTATATTCTTGTGCCTTGCTGTATGTATAATGCTTTCGTTTTATATGAAAGTGAATTATCCAAGAAATAAAATGTATACACAAATGAATTATTGTCGATTTCAAGGATTATGGACATACGTACATATATTTAATCATAAATACAATGTGGTACACGAACGTGATATTATCCTACTAAAAAACAAAATTCACTTTTGTTCAATACAAGCATATCAAGGATTTTGGGCTAGTGTGTATGCATACAGATAATGCAGGTGGGACATAGTTGAGAAAGGAGCCTCTCTGGATTCTCTGAGGATTACGGAGATTCTCAAATCGTATCCGTTTATCGTATATCGTGTTATTAGTTTTATTCAAGTACTGTTTATGTTTAATTTTAAATAAAAATATTTAAAATTTATTTTTTACCGTACAATGTACCATAAACAAACACGATTTAAAGATCTCCATGATCCTCGCAAAAAGAATCAGGAAAAAATCCTCATTCGGCATGGTTTGCAGTAATTAATTATTAATTAATTTTCTTCGAAAAAGTATTAATTAATTAATTTTGTATTGGTTTGCCACTTTGCACAGCAGAGAAAAAGGGAGTAGGATTCTCTCATCTCTTTTTTTCCCTCCCCTTCTCTCCCCTCCTATTTGAACGGTTACGGTTAAGCCACGTCAACATCTTATATTAATTTTTTATAGCAAGAGAAAAACAAAATAAGAAAATGTGAGAGGAGGGGATGGAAGGGGATGGAAAGAGGAGGGGAGAGAATCCTAGTCCGAGAAAAAGCTCTTGTTGCCATCTTTATGCTAGACTGCGACATATGGACATAATAGCTAACTTCTCAATGTTGATCAGACGTGCAGATAATTCAACATCTATCATTAAATTTCTTTTGTTAATTCGAACATGCAGAGCAAATGAACTCAATCAATCGATCTGCTATAATACCATATTAAATTTTCAGACAGACGGGCAACGCCCGCACTGCACTGCTAATCATAATAATGTTTCTAATTTATATCTTACCACATACTAACATAAGAACAAGTGTTGGAGATTTATACAAAAGGTTTTGTTACCCTTGGAATTGTTAGACCAAGTCAGTGTGTGAATCTTGCTTCCGAGACTTCAGGCAGTTGTGATCACTCTAAACTCTTATCCATGAAGAGTTAGCTTAGGTTACAACTCTTTCAAATGTTTGTTGTTTCTAGGATATATTTCCTTTGTACAGTTTGTTGTAATTTTTGAATTTTGAATAGCCTTGTAAATAGGGATTGCTTTCCCTGATGTAATCTGAAATAGAATATAAATACATACAGCCTCTCTTTGAAAAGGTATGCAATTGAAGTGAACTCTTGATCATTCTTAATTTTACATGGTATTCGAGCCCTAGCAAGTCCAACGACATAGATCCAATTTTTTTTTCCAATGGCTGATAGTTCCAATGGTGCTGCAACCCCAAACACCTCAATTCCCAACCCAACAATACCTGCTATGAACCCCTTCTCGTCCATGACTACAGTCATCAATATCAAACTGGATCGAACCAACTATCCTCTATGGTTGGCTCAAATCCTACCAATTCTGAAGAGTCGAGACCTGATGGGTTATGTAGATGGGTCCATCGCATGTCCTCCCAAACAGCTTCCTGGTACCGCTGCCATCAACCCTGCATACACAACCTGGGTCCATCATGATCAAATGATACCGAGTTAGATAAATGGCTCTCTCACGCCATCTGTGCTGTCTGTCGTGGCAAGTAAAAGATGCTATCGTGATACCTGGGAGGCTCTCGAGCAAACGTATGCTTCCTCTTCCCAAAATCGCATCTTGTTTCTTTGGATTGAACTGATGCAGACCAAAAAAAGAGATATGTCTATTGCTAATTATCTTGATCGAATGAACTCGATTTCTGACAACCTTACCCTAGCCGGGCAACCAGTGAATGATGATGAGCTTGTCCAGATTATCCTCAACAATCTGGGTCTTGCCTATGAAATGACTGTGAGTGCTGCACAGGCACGTGACACTCTAATCACGTACTCTACACTTGAGGTTCTCCTACTGACAACGGAGATGAGGATGGCTGAGCAAACTGCTCCTACTGGAGAGGCTGCTCATGTGACTGCATTTGTGACTGCAAGAGGTCGTGGTGGACGACTTCGAGGTAATGGACGCAGTGTGTCTTCGTCTGCACGTGGTGGTGGTACTACCAACCAGCGAGGTTTCTTTCCTCGCAGCAATAATCAAAGGTCAAACTCAGCCTGCAGTGGTGAAAAGTTCATGGCTACAGGTGAAAGACTCACTTGTCAAATCTGTGGAAAACAAGGGCACCCTGCCCTAGATTGTTATCAAAGAATGAATGTAGCATATGAAGGGCGCATTCCAGCAAAGAGACTTACTGCTATGGCATCGTCACCTGTCACCATCAACAAGCAACCTAATGGACAGTGGCTGCTTGACACGGGTGCTAATGCACATGTGACTCTAGATCTTCAAAATTTGATCAATCTAAAAGAGTATAATGGTAATAAAAATGTTGGTGGTGTAGGTAATGATACTGGTCTTTCTATCTCTCATCTTGGTTCAAATAAAATTCAAACTCAGTCTTGTTCATTTGAATTAAAAAATATTCTAAGATGTCCCACTGCCTCAACCACTATTATTTCTGCCCATAGGTTTACCCTATATAATAATTGTTATTTACTTATCTATCCTCATTTTTTCCTTGTTAAGGACCTCAAGACCCGGAAGACGCTTTTCCACGGAAGATTTGAGAATGGCTTATACCCATTTTCTGGTGGCGGTGGATAATTCAATTACCCTATTTCAGTGTGTGTAGGCATTCGAGTGTCGGCCCAAAAATGGCATTCACGTCTTGGTCATCCTACGTCTTCTATTATTAAGTATTTGGTTTCAAATAAACGAGTACCAATTCATGGTAATGTTTTGTCAATCATGTCCATTAGGAAAGAGTACTACACTCCCCTTTAGTGCATCTGAGTCTGTTTCCCAATTTCCTTTGCAAATTTTACATTCGGATGTTTGGTGTTCTCCAGTTGTTTTAATTGAAGGTTTTAAATATTATGTCTTGTTTGTGGATGATTATTCTAGCTATTCTTGGATTTTTCCCATGAAAAATGAGTCTGAAGTGTTTGAAATATTTGTCACATTTAAATCTAAAGTGGAATATATGTTCAATACTTCCATTAAAATTCTTCAGTGTGATGAAGAAGGAGAGCACAAGTGCCCAAAACATCCTGAGCAAAATGGTATTGCAGAAAGAAAACATCGACATATTGTTGAAACTGGTATTGTCCTGCTTTCTCATTTTCACATTCCAAACAAATATTGGTTTGACGCTTGTTTAACGGCAACTTATTTAATCAATAGGCTGCCAACTCGGACTTTGTCATACAAATCACCCTATGAAAAATTATTTGTCAAGCTTCCAAAATATGAGACGCTTAAGGTATTTGGTTGTAAGTGTTTTCCTTGGCTTGTGCCTTATTCACAAAATAAACGTCAACCCAAGTCAAAACCGTGTGTGTTTTTAGGTTACTCATTGAACCATCAAGGGTACAAATGTTTGGACTTGTCCACGAGACGAATTTATTTGTCTCACCATGTCCTATTCGATGAGGATTCATTTCCATTTAAGGAACTCACATCTCCACTGGAAAACGTTGATCAAATAGGTAGTGCTACATCTCCTGATCTTTTGTTTACTTTTCCTATTTTAATGTCCACATCTTCCCCGACTTCATCCCATAACTTAGTGTCCTTGCCTCAGTCAATTATCTCTGCCACTGATTTGACAAACCCTCCACAAAGTCCAACTTTATCACATCCTATAGCCACCGATTTGACAAACCCTATCCACCTGCCACCTACTTTATCTCCCCACCCTATAAATCTCCCACCTACATCATCTTCCCACCTTATAAACCCGCCACCTATCTTATCTTCGGAGGAGGATTGTCTACCCTCCCATTTCTGGTGCCCTCCCATGCCCTCCTGTTTGTGTGCTCACGGTTAAGCCACGTTAATATTTTATATTACTATTCATTTTTGTCTTATTATCTTTATAAAAAAAACAATATAAAATGTTGACGTGGCTTAACCGTAACCACACAAAACAGAAGGGCATGGGAGGGCATCGAAAATGGGAGGGCAGACAATCCTCCTCCCTTATCTTCACCCAACCTTATCTCCACTAATCCTAATTTAAATGAGCAAGCAGTGGTTTCTTAACCAACCGTACATCAGCCCATACCATCTTCAGATCATGCCCATAATCAAATGACTCAGCCCTTTGTGCCACTGCAGCAAATGACCACACGTTTGCAGTCAGGAATAGTAAAACCTAATCCTAAATATGCATTGCATGTTTCTACTGACCTTTCTTCTGTTGAACCAACGTGTTTTAGTCAGGCACTCAAGAATAAAGAATGGCGAGATGTTATGGTTCAAGAATTTAATGCTTTGCAACTTTGTGGTACATGGAAACTTGTTCCTGATCATCCTAAAATGAATCTGTTGCCAAACAAATGGGTGTTCAAGATCAAAAAAAGGGCAGATGGCTCGGTGGAAAGGCACAAGGCCAGGTTGGTTGCCAATGGATTTCATCAACAGTTTGGAATTGATTACACAGAAACCTTTAGTCCTGTGTAAGCACAGCACCATTAGACTTGTCCTCAGTTTAGTAGTTTCAAAAAGGTGGCACATAAGACAACTGGATGTACAAAATGCTTTTTTGCATGGATTTTTAAAGAATGATGTATATATGCGACAACCTGCTAGCTTTGTTGATCATCAGTATCCAAATCATGTGTGTAAATTACAACGCAGCGTATATGGCTTGAAACAAGCTCCTAGAGCGTGGTTCCATCGTTTTTCAGAGTTTCTTCTTCAATTATGGTTTCACGGTTTAACTTGTGATTACAGTTTATTTGTTTTCAACCATCGTGGGGTCTATTTGATTTTATTTATTTATGTAGATGACATCCTGTTGACAGGAAATAGTCCTTGCCACATGTCAAGATTGATCAAGAAATTCGGTACGTTATTCTCAATGAAGTAAAGTATGCTTTGGATTTGCTGACACGTACACAATTTTTGGATGTCAAACCAATTTCTACTCCAGTTCCTAGTGGCCACAAGCTTAGTGCCTATGATGGTGAGCCACATACCTCTCCAGAGATGTACCGTAGTGTTGTGGGTGCTCTACAATATTTGACAATCATAAGACCGGATCTTTTCTATGTTGTGAATCAGGTATGTCAGTTCATGCATTCTCCAAAGACTACACATTGGCAGGCAGTAAAGAAGATTCTTCGTTATGTAAAGGCCACATACAACCATGGCCTTGTCTATAAACCTGGTTCTGCTAATCTCACAGCTTATTTTGATGCTGATTATGCTGGTAATCCAGATACCCGACATTCAACTGGGGGTTTCTGTATTTATTTTGGGTCCAATCTCGTATCATGGAGTTCTAAGAAGCAAAAGACTGTTAGTAGGTCTAGTTCTAAAGCTGAATATAGGCAGCTTCCTTACACAGCTGCAGAAATTTCGTGGCTCAATTCTTTATTTCGAGATTTGTACTTGCATATTGACACACCCACAATTTGGTGTGACAACATTTCTTCAATTGCTCTTGCTTCTAATCCCGTGTTTCACTCACGGACAAAGCACTTGGAGGTTGATTACCATTACGTTCGAGAGAAGGTGGTTC
Organism: Heteromeles arbutifolia; assembly: GCA_024362995.1. Classification (NCBI taxonomy): domain Eukaryota; kingdom Viridiplantae; phylum Streptophyta; class Magnoliopsida; order Rosales; family Rosaceae; genus Heteromeles; species Heteromeles arbutifolia. The sequence goes on from JANCRC010000002.1 coordinate 38,800,562, forward strand.
GGCGTCAGTTACTTGTTAATTACATATGTTCTCAAGATCAGGTTGCTGATCTGTTCACAAAAGGATTGTCATCAACACGGTTCAAGCTTCTTGTTTCCAAGCTTCCAGTTATTCCTCCACCTGTCAGCTTGCGGGGGGATGTTAGACCAAGTCAGTGTGTGAATCTTGCTTCCGAGACTTCAGGCAGTTATGATCACTCTAAACTCTTATCCATGAAGAGTTAGCTTAGGTTACAACTCTTTCAAATGTTTGTTGTTTCTGGGATATATTTCCTTTGTACAATTTGTTGTAATTTTTGAATTTTGAATAGCCTTGTAAATAGGGATTGCTTTCCCTGATGTAATCCGAAATGGAATATAAATACATGCAGCCTCTCTTTGAAAAGGTATTGAAGTGAACTCTTGAGCATTCTTAAGTTTTACAGGAATTAGAACTATTCATCATATATTGTTTTTTTTTTTTTTTTGGGTTTTTGTCAATTTTCCAACGAGGTACTTTCAAATTCTTCAAGATGTGACACATTTTATGACAAACTTAGTTAGCCTTTAGATAATCGAATTAATCAGACTCCTCTTTTATTTTCTCACTTCTGTCCTCACCCTGTATTCTCTTTTTATCTGTGGGGAAAGCTTGGCGCGTTGGGGAATCTATGTGGGGTTCTATGGTAAAGGTGGAGAAGCATCCACAAGGTTTCATTTTTCTTTTCTTATTTTAATTCATTTCTTAATTTGTCTTCTGATAGGATTTTTGTACCTACGCAAATAGGATTAAAATCACTCAAAATACTTGGAAGAATACAAGGTAATTGTAGTATAATCGCTCATGCAAGGTCGTTGTCCCCAAAGATTGTTTGACTAATTCGTAATTAAATCAACTCTTAATTAACTATTAAAACAGATTTTTATCAAAGATTTGAGATTTTTAAATTTAAAAATATTAAATTAACAATTGAAGAAACTTAGAAGTTTGAAAATAACGGCAGCAAACAGAAAAACGTTTTTAAATTAAAATCAATTTAAGAAAAGACTAGGGTTTAGCCGTCACCGTCACCATCTTATGCAATTCTATCAATTACTTATGAATTTCCACATACATGCTTTGAAGGTTAGGTTTTCCTAGTGCATATTTTCCTTGTGATGTTCAAGCGAAAACATATATCTAACATGCAACCCGTCTGTGATGTTCAGATCAAATATAAACATGCAAGACTCATTAAGCTTCGTGAAAACCCTCTGAAAAACTATGCAACCCTTAAGAGCGTGATGTTCGCCTTAAGTGAACTTACAATTACTAATCACAAGAAGCCCTCCTCAATTTCAGGATGATGTTCCAATAGAAATTGCATCAAATGACTTGTCTAAATACCCTAATGGTGATCAATCATTAAAATATATAGATAGTTTAATCACAGTGATAAATTAATTCGCCACGATCAGATGCTTCTGGATAAAATTATGAAATTTTGATAGAACCTTCTTGACAGATTCACGAACCCGCTTCAATTGGAATCACTCAAAAATTCCACCGTTTGATTACTTTATGCTCAAAACAAGTTTGCATGTCCTACATTAAAAACACATAACAATGCATCAAAATCTCACCAAAATAATAACCAAAATATACCAAGAATAGGGAATAATATATAGTATAAAATCAACACATCAAATACCCCCAAACTTAGCTTTTTGCTTGTCCTCAAGCAAAACAATACTCAAAAAGGAAAATAAAAACTAACAAACTAAACTTCTAAACGAAAATTAACATAAACAAATTTTCACCTTCAAATCGCAATCCATAGAAAAAGTTAAAAATTAGAACATCTTTCCAAAAGTTCCAACCAATCCCACCACAGAGTCTAAGCCATTTAGAATCAATTAGAAAAGAATTCATGAACTTCCTTTGGTGTAAAGTAAACCAACATAGTTAAGGAGACTTGACTAAAATCCCAACCTCTTGTCTTCTTTATTTAACACTTCACATATACTAACTTTATAAAAAAAAAAATTTCTTTTCGATTTTTTTTTCTTCTTCTTCTCTTTTTTTTTTTCCCAGTAACAGTAGTGGTTGTGCAATGCTAGTTCACTTAAGCTTTCGATCCAACCCATATAGCGAGCTTTAGGTCAATGACTCCCAAACCACTCAGGCTTCAGGGCACTAGGTGTTCAACACCCCTAAGAACTTATTAACTCGAGCTGGAAAGGCTACGAAACCAGCTAACCACCCTGCCCCATGCCAAAACTCTACTGTTTGACGCAAGAATCACTGCTGATTAGGCAAGATTGGCCTGGTTACTAGGCAAAGCCTCGGGTGGAACAATTATTACTTTATTTGTAACACATACTAAACTTTACTTTACGAAGAACAAAAATTAAAATACATTTAGACTAAAAGTAAGTGTTTCAATCTCACTCCCCACAAACCATGTTGGTGAGAATGTGCAAATTTTCAAAGTATAACTCATGAATTAGTGTCCAAGCAACAATAAAAAGAAAAGACTCTACTATGAGATTAATCTTCACCATGTCCATTTGTTCTAACGTTTAAAATAAACTATGGATATTAACTTAAAAATGAAAATTCATTTATGAACGTAAAAATTAAAAACCTAAAAGTTTTACTTTCCCACCCCCAAACTTAAATCACACATTGTCCTCAAGGTGTGGAAAATAAATATAAGAAACAAGAAAAGAAACAAAACTAGAAAATGTAGAACGACTATCAAAGAAAAGAACCTAACAATAGGAAATAGACAGGAAAAATAGAAAAACAATAAAAGAAATAGACAGGAAAAATAGAAAAACAATAAAAGAAAAACAAATAACACATAAAATAGAAAAACAGAAAATAATAGAAAAAGAAACTGACACACCTGATTCGAAGTGGTGACCTGGGGCAGCAGACAATGGAAGCCTTGAAAAATCCGGATAGGGCAGTGAAAAGAATATGCATACAAACAGAAAACAGCCCACTCGGCTGCACACATGGATCGCACACGCATGCCATACATGTACACCATAACCCTAGCTGTCTATAATCCAACATTGGATTCCCTTCCCAAGCACCTCGAGCCCAGAGCCGAACGGCTCTTTGCTTTTCCATTTCAAAACAGACTTTGAGTATTCCCATATACACCTGCAACTACTTTTTTTTTTTTTTTCTGATGTGAAAACTTCTTGAACCTGCAGCGATTGTCTTTCCAAAATAAGAGCGAAATGTCTGTCCTTTTTTTTTTTTCAAAATCGCCACACACCCTAACCTTCAGAGCAACTCCACCATGGGAGCCCTCCCCCCAGGCAATCCACTATTCAATCCACGTAGTAAACAGTAACTGTCATAAATGAACTGTAATTGTCGTTTGCATCTCTACCCTTGGAGCCCTCCCCCCTGGCAATAGGCAATAAAATATTAGTTTTTTTGTTTTGTTTAAATAATACAAAATAAAATTATTTGTAATTTCGGATAAGAATTTTTAAATCGTTCTTGTTGACCCATGTGTCATTTTATCCAAAAAAAAATTATTTTTGTGACGGATTTCGATAAGATTTTTATCCAATGTCATCGTGCCACGTGTCGTTATCTTTTCAGAATCTTTAAGGATAGATTTCGATCAGATTTTAAATCGTTCTCGTTGCGCCACGTGTCATTATCCGAAAAGATAATTATTGGAGATCGATTTCGATAAGATTTTTATCCAATGCCATCGTGCCACATGTCGTTATCTTTTCAGAATCTTTGAGGATAGATTTCGATCAGATTTTTAACGAATGACGGCATGCCACGTGGCCCTATCTACAAGCCAATCCTTTCTGAATCGTCCATATAATCCACCATTAATCATCACAAATCTCACACCAACTTTCTCAAGATCTCTATCATTATTCATAGTTTCTGCTTTCTTCATCACCAAAATCTTTATCATTATTCATAGTTTCCAAAAACCTTTTTACAATGTCTTCTTCTTCATCAAGGATGATGTGGGAAATCGATCAGCACGAGGAAGACTTGTTTAACCAATCTGAATGATTGTTAAATCTTCAGATAGACGAAAATGAGATGGAAGAGGAAGATGAGCGTACAAGGAGAGATGACGAAGCAAGAATGGCCAGAGCCTCATATTCCCGTCGAGTGGTCCAAACTGTGGCTCAGATATGCAGGCCTAGCCGTTCCAGAAACCTTGAAAGAAGCAGGCAACAACGGGGTGAAGAGCTGTTGGACAATTACTTTGTCCATAACAGTGCATTTCCTTATACGTACTTCAGACGTCGTTTTAGAATGAAACGACATTTGTTCAACAGAATCATGACTGATGTTTGCAACCATGATTCTTACTTTGTGCAAAAGAAGGATGCTTGTGGTGCTATGGGTCTCCTGCCTGAGCAAAAAATCACTGCTGCGTTGCGGATGCTTGCGTATGGAGCATCTGCAGACCAAGTGGATGAGATAACGAGGATGGGGAAATCAACCATTCTTGAGTCCCTGATGAGGTTTTGCGGAGCAGTCGAATCTTTGTACACCGCAGAGTACCTCGGAAAACTTACTCACATGGACTTGCAAAGGCTTCTGAAGAAGGTCGAGATGCGAGGTTTTCCCGGGATGATAGAAAGCATTGATTGTATGCACTAGACGTGGAAAAATTGTCCAAGTACATGGCAAGGCGCATATGGGGACAGAAAATGAGCAAAATCAATCATTTTGGAGGCGGTAGCATCTTTTGATACATGGATATGGCACGCCTTTTTCGGGGTTCCTGGGGCTCAAAATGATCTTAACGTCTTTCCCCAATCCCTAGTGTTCAACGACGTCCTACAAGGAAAGGCACCAAAAGTCACGTACGTCGTCAATGGACGTATGTACGACATGTCATACTACCTAGCTGACGGCATTTACCCACGGTGGGAAACATTTGTCAAAATAGTGCCACATCCGCGAAGTGCAAAAGAAAAACACTTTGCAAGCTGTCAAGTGGGGTGCAGGAAGGATATGGAGCGTTGTTTTGGTATCCTCCAAGCTCGTTGGGCGATTGTCAGGGGTGCTGCCAGAATGTTCGATTTAGAGTCACTTCGATCCATCATGATGACGTGCGTCATTCTTCACAACGTGATTGTGGAAGATGAGTTCGATTATGATGCAGTTGATGAATATGAACCAGACACGATGAACAATTCAAAAACACGGATATATTGTGCGCATGATGCTACCGAAGAACCCATGCAACACGAGCCATTACAAAGGGATGGACGTTATAATGAAAGGGTCATTCAACGATATACTGCACTTCAAAGGCCATCTATGCACAATGCTCGGCAAATTGACTTGATAGAGCACCAGTGGGCATTGAAACAAGCTGAAGATACTTAAGTTTATTTAGTATGTTTGTTTGTATTTAGTGTGTTTATTTAATTTTATTTGGTGTGTTTTTTGTAGTGAGTTTTTTATTATTTAGTATGTTTATGTAATTTTATTTGGTGTGTTTATGTAATTTCATTTGGTGTGTTTATGTAATTTTATTAGTATAAATATATTACGAAATTAAATAAATGTACTCTCACTTTAAATAAAGTACTAAATTCAATAAATTGGAAACAACATAAATAATAAATTACAACCCAAAGTGATTGGAAAACTATGGGCGCCGATTACAAAAAGTACCCTATTCATCATCACTTAACCAATTTGTGGTGCTAGGATGATCTTCTCTTGTCGTGCTAGGACCATCTCCTCTTGATCTCGCTTCTCTTGCACGCCTCATTCGCACCACATCCGCTTTCTCCAACTCCCAAAAATATTTAGAATTTGGAGACTTCCCTTCTAAAGGCGTGCTCATAATGTCACGGTCTCGTTGAGCCATTCTTTCTTCTCTAGCCAACTCCCTTTCTTACCTAAGTAGCTCTCTTTCCCTCTCACTAGCTTGAAATGCCATATCTACAGCTGCAGCTTTTGCCTCATCTCCAGCCTTATCAGCCTCAAATTTCGCCATTTCCCGCGCCAAACTCAATTCGCCTTGGCGAGCAAGTTCTTCCATGTACTTTGCATAATCATTCTTGGAAGCACTCCCTTTTCTCTTTGACGCCTTCTTACCTTGAGGCCTAATTGGATAACGGGTCGACCCCGACGCTTGTTCAGGGATGGGCGTTTCAGGCGCTTCTTCTCCATCTTCTTCATGAACATGTGAGCCATGATCGGGTGTAGAGTGTAAAGGGGTGCTGTGTAGAGGGGTGTTGTTCATGCAAACTTCTGGACCAACGGGCACAACTTTGAATTTAGGACAATCTTTAACAATATTCCAACATTCCCACCGGTTGAATGATTTGTTTTTTGATTTGATTTTGGCACCATACCATGCTTGTGCTTGAAGTTGCTACAAATGAATAATAATGAAATTAGGTAACAAATAAATAATACAAACAAATGAATAATAATGAAATTAGGTAACAAATAAATAATACAAACAAATAATAATAATGAAATTAGGTAACAAATAAATAATACAACCAAATAATAATAATGAAATTAGGTAACAAATAAATAATACAAACAAATAATAATAATGAAATTAGGTAACAAATAAATAATACAAACAAATGAATAATAATCAAATTAGGTAACAAATAAATAATACAAACAAATAATAATAATGAAATTAGGTAACAAATAAATAATACAAACAAATAATTATAATCAAATTAGGTAACAAATAAATAATACAAACAAATAATTATATATTCTTACCTCATCCAAGTAATTTTCCCCACTTCGAAGATTACTACTAGCTTGTGCCAAGGCGTCTCTCCATGTACTAAAGGAATGGCTAAGTAATTTCCAACGACTGGACACCGATTCTTTGGTTCTTTTCCCACCCATTTTCTCAAGAAATTTGGTATGAATTAAACTCCACATTTCTCGCAACTGCATCTCATTACCCGTAAGCGAACTACGAGTAACTTCAACCCAGCTAGTGCACAACGCAACATCTTCAAGAAGCGACCAATTCGTACCTGCATCAGTAGTCATTTTGTGGAAAAAAAATTGGATTGAAACTTTGAGAGAAAAATAGGAATTTGATTGAAAGTAGTTGAGAAAATATGAAATTGTGGTGTAAGGTAGATGGAGAAGAAGTGGTATTTATAGAAAAGTAAAATCAATTTTTTACAAAATTTTTCAGATTTTTTTTCGGATTTTTTACAATTTTTTTTAAATTTTTATTCAACTAATTAATCTCTGCCGTTGGATTTAAAAAAATTTGAATTCCAACACTCCAGATTGTGCCACGTGTCACAACGGTAACTTTTCTTAATTTTAAAATTATTTTTTCTTTTTCTTTTTTTAATTTATAAAGCAGATTAATATCAACCGTTGATCTGAGATCGAACGGTTGATATTAAATCATTTTTTTTTATTATCGTTGTAAATCGGATGGCTCATATTAAAGAGCCGTTGGGATCGAACGGACCGTGGGAAGCCACATGGCTTCCCAACGGTCACTGTCCGCGGGTTATTCACTCTGAAAACGTGTCGGCTGAAGCGCCCCCACAAGCGCGTGAGGGGCACGCGCCTGACACAAAAAAAATTTTAAAAATGACTGACGCCAAGCATGGCGTCAGCCTGACGTCACACCCCTCGGGCTGAAGGGCTGGCAATCCCTCACGGGCCTGGCCCTCGGGCCCTTTCCTCTCGCCTGTCCCCCGAGCAAGGTCCAACGGTGGACTTGCTCTCAACCTTAGCTTAGCCGCAGCCATTGTTTTTCCAAAATAAGAACGAAATGTCTCTCCTTTTTTTTTTTTCAAAATTGCCACACACCCTAACCTTCAACCTTAGCTTAGCCGCAGCCACCATTTCTCTCAAACCTTTTCTCTCAAATATGCAAAACTATGACCACCCACCAACAACATTGCCATGGATCTGAGCAAAAATCATGCTGAGACCCAAAAATCCGAGCTCCAGCCATGCAGATCGAGGCCATGTCGTATATGCACCGGTAATCATCTTCTACTGTCGGAAATACACACTTCCCGTAGTTAGTATGAAAATAAAGTAAATAAATACTCATGCATGTGTGTTTTCGGTGGAGAGGTACCCTCGATCTGTCAGGAACCCGAAGATGAATGTAAGAAGAACACCTCATGCTCGCAAATCCGAGAAGTATGAATGGGAAGACAGTGAAGTCACGGATCCATGAACCCAAATGTATAAGCTTACTCCCACTTTATGTCAGAAGGTTTTGTTGTTTTATTCTTCAGTTCCCAAATATGATTGGGAAAATGTGCGAACCCTTATGCAGAGCTCAGCGGACTCAAATCTGTAGAATACAGGTATACCCCAAAACTCCCTTATATTTCGATCGCAGTAAGCACCTTACTGCAAGATTTAGGCCTTTGTTTTGTATGTTCTGAAACCAACCTGCATAGTCATATATTGGTGCTTCAGATGAACATAAATAATAAAAGTTAAAAATAAACTATATATATATATTTTTTATTTTTTTTATTTTTTTAATTTATTTTTGGTTTAATTTTTTTTTTTTTATGTTCTTTTTTTTTTTTAAGTGAAATAAATTAACAACTAGAAAATGCTTGACTGAATTTAAAAGAAACTAAAAAAAATAGGAATAGAAAAGTGGGTTGCCTCCAAACAAACGCTTTAGTTATTGTCCATAGCTAGACGTTGCCGAAAGCTGGTGGTCAAGTTACTTGTTCCTTCAAAGTTGATGACTCCCTTGCACTACATTTCCTTAGAAATGGCTTTAGTAAATACTCCTTGACCTTGAGCACACAACCCCTGCCCTCTGTTACAATGTCCACGTTGCCATTTTGAAAAACCTGTTTAACCAAATAAGGGCCTTTCCACCGAGACTCTTGTCTCCCTGGAATTAACTGGAATTCAACAACCACACCTTTTTACCCTGCTGTATTTTCTTGCAATTTGGGCTGCCATGCAACGATTTATGTTTGTTCTTATTGTCAATCTGTTGGACATCATGCTGCACACTTTGTTGCTGCGTTTTAGGACTTAGGCACTAATGAATTAAATTGGGATGCTTTATGGACAAATGGTCAGTGGATGATCTGGTCATAACCTTGGCACTAGGCAAACCATCTAATGCATCAACACGCATGCATTCTTGCTTTTCTTCTGGGTGTTTTGCAGCCTCAAATAGGTTAAAAACCACAGATTGGTCTTGAGCTCTGAATGTTAAAGTGTCTGCTTCCACATCAAGCAATGTTTGGGCAGTGGCCATAAATGGTCGTCCCAAAATAATTGGTGTTTGCAAATCTTCATCCATGTCCAAAACTACTAAATCTGCTGGTAGATACAAATTGCCAACCTTGATAATTAAATCTTCAATGATCCCCCTAGGATAAGTAACAGAACGATCCGCTAGCTGCAGTATAACTGATGTAGGCTTTAGATCTCCTTGGCCCAATCTCTGGAAAATAGAATAAGCATTAAATTAATACTAGCACCTAAATCAATTAATGCACGTTTAAAAATAGAATTTCCAATAGTGCAAGAAATTGTAAAACTTTCTGGATCTTTCTTTTTAGGTGGCAATTTGTGCTGTAGAACTGCGCTGCACTGTTCAGTAAGAACAAGTTTTTCAAAATCAACCAGCTTCTTTTTGTGTGTGCACACATCTTTAAAAATTTTGGCATATGATGAAATGTTTTTTATTGCATCAAGTAATGGTAAGTTAATCTGAACTTTAGATAAAGTTTGCATGAAGTCCCTCAATTGCTTGTCTTTTGCTTTTGGCTTTAAACGTTCTGGATATGGAATTGGGGCCTCATAAACATATTTTGTGCATTTTTGTGTTGCTGGATTGTTTTTGTCAAGTTGCTGTGCAGCAGCAGGTTCTGCAGGTTTTGCAGCAAATTATGTAGGATTTTCTGCAGACTTGTCTTCACTTTTTGCATGCTCACGATTATCATAGCTCTTACCACACCTCACAATTCTGACAGCACTACATTCTTCTGAACCTCGTGGATTAGGGATTGTTTGGCTAGGAAATTTTCCTTTCTCCCTTTCTGTGATATGACTTGCTAACTGTCCAAATTGCTTCTCCAGATTTTGAATTGAAGCTTGTACATTCTGCATATTCTGATCATTTTTGTTCATGTACTGCTTTGTAGATTGCATAAACATTTGGAGTGTATCCTCCAAAGAACGTTTGGGCTGCACAACTTACTACTATACATGATTTTGCTGAAAAGGCTGCACCTGCTGGTTTCCTCCCCACTTCATATTTGGGTGATCCCTCCAACCTGGGTTATACAAATTAGAATATTGATCATTTCTGGGTCTCTGAAAATTTTTAAATGCATTTACTTGTTCTACCACATATTCAGGATAGGCGTCTTTGTGTGGGCAACCCTTAAAATCATGATTTGGCATGCTGCAAACTGTTGCAGTAGGCTGCTTTACATCAGCCTACTACACTGGTACTGTTATTTTCTGCAAAAGCATGTCAAATTTGGATTCAAAATTTTCAGGTTTTCTCTCCATTTTTTCGATTTGAGCTGATACATGCAGAGTTCCAGTTGACATTTCAAAAGCGCCTCTGGTTTGCGTTTGGTCTGCTGCCCATTGTTGTGTCTTTGTAGCCATCTTCTCAAATAATTGAAATGCTTCTTGGGCATTTTTATTTGAAAACGAACCTCCAGATGATGCATTTACATAACTCTTGGTGGTTGGATTTAGACCCCTATAAAATATTTGCATTCTTGTGTCCCCATTAATATCTACATGAGGGCACTTCCTGAATAAATCTGAAAAACGCTCCCAAGCTTCATGGAACTCTTCATTAGGCTTCTGAGCAAAAGATAGTATTTTAGTTTGTATGTTAAGGGTCTTAGATGCTAGATAAAACTTGCTTAAGAACTTTCCGCTTAATTGTGCCCAAGAAGTGACGCTCCCAGATGGGAGTGTAAAAAGCCATGTTTTCGCCTTGTCTTTTAAAGTGTATGGAAAAAGACGAAGCTTAATAGACTCTGCAGAAAACCCTTTCACCAAAATATTCTTGCAACCCATCAAAAACTCAGTAATATGCATGTTAGGATCGTCATGAGTTAAACCATGAAAAGTAGGCAAAATTTCCAACATGTGATGTCTAATCTCAAAAGTATCGCCTTCATCTTCTGGATAAACAACGCAACTAGGTAATTTATTAGCACGGGCTGCAAGTGTTACTCTTAAAGGTTCCCCAGCTTCAGGCATAGCAAAAGCCATTGTTTCTTTTCTGTTTGAAACACCTAAAAATAGATACTGCAGAAAAGTGTCCTTTAGGGAAAGATCAGACGCCAAAAACTGTTCTCGCCGCTGCTTTCGTAATGTTCTTTCAGGCTCAGGATCAAATTGAACAAGCTGTGCAAATTGTGATCTGGTGCTGACCATGCACAAATTTAAGTAATCTCAAGAAAAAAAACGAAAATTAAAATTAAAACTTTTTTTTTTTGAACGAAAATAATTAATTAAGAATATGATAAAAACAAATTAATTAAAATAATCACCGGCAACGAAGCCAATTTCTTGATATGATTTTTGCACCTGCGCAAATAAGGTTAAAATCACTGAAAATACTTGGAAGAATACATGGTCATTGTAGTATAATTGCTCATGCAAGGTCGTTGTCCCCAAAGATTGTTTGGCTAATTTGTAATTAAATCAACTCTTAATTAACTATTAAAACAGATTTTTATCAAAGATTTGAGATTTTTAAATTTAAAAAGATTAAATTAACAATTGAAGAAACTTAGAAGTTTGAAAATAAAGGCAGCAAACAGAAAAACGTTTTTAAATTAAAATCAATTTAAGAAAAGACTAGGGTTTAGCCGTCACCGTCACATTCTTATGCAATTCTATCAATTACTTATGAATTTCCACATACATGCTTTGAAGGTTAGGTTTTCCTAGTGCATATTTTCCTTGTGATGTTCAAGCGAAAACGTATATCTAACATGCAACCCGTCTGTGATCTTCAGATCAAATATAAACATCCAAGACTCATTAAGCTTCGTGAAAACCCTCTGAAAAACCATGCAACCCTTAAGAGCGTGATGTTCGTCTTAAGTGAACTTACAATTACTAATCACAAGAAGCCCTCCTCAATTTCAGGGTGATGTTCCAACAGAAATTGCATCAAATGACTTGTCTAAATACCCGAATGGTGATCAATCATTAAAATATATAGATAGTTTAATCACAGTGATTAATAATTCAAAGCAAGCATGCATCCATTCATAAGCAAGTTAATAAAATCACATATTCATGATAAGGCTCATGGCCTAACCCTAGCAAAAGGAATTAGTTACGCATACTCATAATAAAAATCAAAGAAAATATCATTAACTAGAAAAGAATGAAAACACCTTGTAGGTAAAAAGTCTGAAATTCTCCAAAGCTTGCCAAAATCTCTCAATGTTGCGTCCTCTCAAACTAATGGCTAAAAAACCTTATTTATACTACTCCCAATTAAAACCCTCATAGGAAAAGGTTTTCTAAAAACTAGGAAATAAAATAATAAAAGGATAACTAAAAATTGCATTCCTATTATGACTGGGAAATCTGCCCATCAAAGGAGAAGTCACGTTTCTGCATTCCAATTATTATTATTAGATGCATAAATTTCATCAGTTGTAAAGAAAAAGAAAGAGAGTTGCACACGGATTGCACATGACGGGAGATATTGCAATTTGCTGGAAGTTTCATACAATTTCAATCTCGGAGGAGGAGGCATAGACTTTGTCATTGTTTAAGGTCAACATGCAATCTCCTGCACCCCATTTATAATATTTTAAGGAAAAGTTTTGAAATCTACATTGGCTAGTTGATTATTTTTTAAACTGAACCAACATAACCTACACTATTTTTAAAACTGAATCAAAATAATCTACACTATTTTGTAGAACTACAGCAAAATTACACACTATTTTTAAAATTGAACCAAAATTCTATACACTATTTTTAGAACTACAGCAAAATAGTCCACACTATTTCTAAAACTGAACCAAAATAGCCACACTATTTTCTAAGGTGAATAAAATAAACACTATTTAACACACCTCGACCTGGAAATCAGGGTGTGCTGGCCATCACAAACATGACGTAACCATAACGCAATGCGGAAGCGATAAGATAAGAGAATTATGAAAGACTAAAAGCCGAATACTAGCAGTACCATCCAAATGACATGCTAGCGAGAGTTTAAGTGTGAACTACACATAAACAGAGCATAAGATTCAAAATGCAGTCAAGTAGGACAATTACTAAAGTACAACACCCGAAGGTGAGTCCTACATGTGTGAAGTCCGTCAGAATAGCCGTGGGGATCCTCGTGAGCCACCAAACACTTCTAACTATAACCTGGAGGGTCGTAAAACAAGGTGAGTGGGTCAGTAAAACAAAGCTTTCAAAACATTTCCTTTATCAACATATATAACCCCTCACCGTAAAACCTATATACTTTCCCAAAAAATAGCATATAGCATAAATATCTCAACATTTTCTCAAATCATCGTTCAAAATCCATAATATGAAAGTATGCCATGCCATATGCATCAAAACATAGTGAGGATATGCAAATATATATCAGGTAGAATAATAAACCAGCCGGAGACCCTGCAGTGGTCCTGTACGGCTAATCATATAGCTCAATACCTATGCCTGCACACGAGTCGGAACCACAAAAGTGGTCTGTACGACAGGACTTGGTTTAATAATACGCTCTAGTGCAACTCTCATCAAACAGCTGTGAGACGTATCGTAGGTCACCTACGAGTCGGAACCACAGAAGTGGTCTGTACGACAGGACTTACACCTACTTGGATCCAAGGGAGCGTGCGGTGCGGGAGGTGAATATCAATACATGCACTAACACCGGTGGTGCAGGTTATGAGCTCTCAACACAAATCACATCATCAACACAATATAACTCACCTGATACTTACCTGTGCGTCCACCGCATCATTTCATACATATGCATCATATATCAATTCGTATAATTCATATCAATTCTATGTATGGAATTTTAATGCATATTTCTGGGAAAATCAGTAAGTATATAGGTATATAAAGAAAACAACTGCCCACTCACTGGTATGTCGAAGGGTCGTAACCCCTGTGACGCCTTTGATTACGCTCGTCCTCGGGATAAGTCTCACCTAGATGCGAAACAACTATAATAACGTTATTTAAAGCACATAACCAACAATATGAAATAACTTCTCATACGATGCTCAATTGGGGTGTTTGAATATACCAACGTGATATACACAACCCCATATTTTTAAAATAATTTTTGGACCAGTCACGCGCCCCCACGCGCCGGGAATGGCATGGACCCACGCGCGGTCACGTGCTAGGCACACTGACAACAGACCAAACGGCGTCAGGAATATTCCGTCCAAACTGACGGAATATTCCATCACCTTCTCCGGCAACTCGCCGGCCGTCGGTGAGTTCGCCGGTTTCTGGGTAATTTTCCAACTATGGTTTCTCACTCATTTTTCATCCATTTTTCATGAAATTGGTACCAAAATGAATCTTTAAGCATGTAGAACACATCTAAACAAGTTTCAAGGCTTGAAAATCACTAGATTTTACTTGAGAAAGCTCGATAGCTCGGTAAACTTTAAAAACATTCGATCTCGGTCCTCCGACGTCCAAACTCTACCAACGAAGTACCTCGAGACTCAAGAGGACCTCCTTAAGCTCACTGTGAGCTTGAAATTCCCTGAAATGCAAGGTTTTACGTGTGCATGAACAGTGCACATTTTTGGGGTTAGGGTTTCACGTCTAATCCGAAGGTTACAAGTTCCAAATTTGGTACCAAAATGCTCATAAGGTTGCAAGGATCAAGAATCTTACCTTTTTGACGTCGATCTGTGAAGAAATGGAGGAGTTCCAATTTCGTCCGTACATGAACAGTACACGGGGAGGGGTAAACCGAGAGGGAGAGAGGAAGAGTGCTCACGGGAGAGAGAGGGAAAGTGAGGGTAGGTATGTGTGGTCCACTACAACCCTAACCACACAAAATAATAAAACACAATAAATTCCAATTATTTTTCCAAAAAAAAAACTTAGGGTTATAACTTATTAATCAAATATAAATGTCACACACCATAACAACCTTTAGGGCAATCCCGTCATTTCACATCCTCGATAAAATAATTCCGGGACGGGCTGTGACAATCTACCCTCCTTATAGAATTTCGTCCTCAAAATTCACACAACCAATCAAACCACTAATACTCATAGAACAACCTCGGATACATCTCTCTCATTCGATCTTCAGTCTCCCAAGTAGCTTCTTCTACCGAGTGGTTCCTCCACAATACTTTCACCAAGATCACTGTCTTATTCCTTAAAACCTTGTCTTTCCAATCCAAGATAGTCAATGGTTCTTCATCATACGTCGAATCCGGATTAATTTCCAAAGGTTGAGGATGAATCACATGTGAAGGATCTGAAACATAATGTCGAAGCATCGAGACATGAAACACATTATGCACCTTGGATAACTCTGGAGGCAACTCTAATCTGTAGGCAACTTCACCAATCTTTTCAGTAATCACATAAGGTCCTATGTACCTAGGACTTAACTTGTCTTTCTTTCCAAACCGAACCACAACTCTCCAAGGTGATAATTTCAAAAATACCAAATCACCCACATTATAAACCCGATCAGTGGCATGTCTATCCGCCAAACTCTTTTGTCGATCTTGGGCCGCTTTCAGGTTAGACTTAATCACCTGAACATTCTGAGTAGTCTCTTCCACTATCTCAGGGCCCACCAAAGCTCGTTCACCTACCTCTGACCAACACAAAGATGTACGGCAAGCTCTACCATAAAGTGCCTCAAAAGGTGCCATACGAATACTCGAATGAAAACTATTATTGTAGGTAAATTCCATCAAGTCCAAGCGATCATGCCAAGAATCACCAAACTGCAACACTAAAGATCTTAGCATATCTTCCAACGTTTGAATGGTCCTCTCAGATTAACCATCTGTTTGAGGATGATAAGCAGTGCTGTAAAGCAATCTCGTACCAAGAGCTTCTTGAAAAGCCACCCAAAACTTAGAAGTAAATATTGGGTCTCGATCAGAAATAATACTCACTGGAACTCTATGATACTTCACAATCATCCTAATGAACAATTTAGCCAACTTGTTCAGAGGATACTTCTCCCTCACTGGAATGAAGTGCGCTGACTTGGTAAGCCGATCTACGACCACCTAAACACCATCAAAACCATTCTGCGTACATGGAAGCTTATACACAAAATCCATAGTGATATTTTCCCACTTCCACAGAGGAACGGGAAGCGGCTGCACCAACCCAAACGGCTTTTTCCTTTCTGCTTTATCCTGTTGACAGACAATACACCTACTTACATTTTCTGCAATCTCCCTTTTCATACCCGGCCAATAATAAAATGGTCGAATGGTATGATACATCTTAGTTCCTCATGGATGCATGGCATAAGCCAAACAATGTGCTTCATCCAAAATTTCCTTCTTTAATTCCACATTATTAGGCACATACATCATATTCTCTTGCATAAGCATACCATCTGGTTCCCTGATTCTGAAATCTTTCTTCTTACCTCTCTCAACAGCCTCAATTATATCCTGAGATTCATCATTATTCACCTGGGCTTCACGCACACGATCAACCAAAATTGGCCTGACTTGGAAACTGGCAAGAAATGCTTCCCTTCGATCTTCCATTTCCAACTTTACTCCAATAGACCTCAAATCTGCAAGAAGATGAACACGACAAGCATACAAAGCATTAAGTCGGCCTTGAGGTTTCCTACTCAGTGTATCAGCTACTACATTTGCACGACCAGGATGATACTCAATGGTGCAGTCATAATCACTTAGTAACTCCAACCATCTTCGCTGATGAAGATTAAGATCATGCTGAGTAAAAAGATACTGAAGACTCTTATGATCTGTGAAGATCTTACATTTCTCACCATAGAGATAATGCCTTCAAATCTTCAAAGCAAATACAATATCTGCCAACTCAAGGTCGTGAGTAGGATAATTCCTTTCATGAATCTTCAACTGCCGAGAAGCATCGGCAATCACTCTATTATGCTGCATCAAAACACATCCCAAACCATTCAATGAAGCATCACTGTAAATCTCAAAATTGCCACTATCATCAGGAAGTACCAATACAGGTGCATGAGTGAGACAATACTTCAACCGCTGGAAACTTTGCTCACAATTATCATCCCACTCGAACTTAACATCCTTCCTGGTTAACCTTGTTAGTGGTAAAGCAATCATAGAGAAATCTTGAACAAATCGTCGATGGTACCCTGCTAGACCAAGGAAACTCCGTACCTCAGTGACGGTTCGTGGTTGCTCCCAATTCTCCACTCCTGCAATCTTTTGAGGATCTACTTGAATTCCTTGTGCCGATACAACATGCCCCAAAAACGCCACTTGATTTAACAAAAACTGGCATTTACTAAACTTGGCATACAAACGATGCTCCCTAAATTTCTCTAACACTAAATGAAGATGTCGAATATGCTCTGTTTTCAATTTAGAATATACCAAAATATCATCAATAAAAACAATGACAAACCTATCAAGATATTGCTGGAATACTTCATTCATCAACCTCATAAAAGCTGCTGGTGCATTAGTCAATCCAAATGGCATCACCAAAAACTCATAATGTCCATAACGGGTCCTAAAAGCCGTTTTAGGGACATCCTCATCTTTAACCGTCAACTGATAGTAGCCCGATCTCAAATCAATCTTAGAGAATACACATGCACCCTTAAGCTGATCAAATAAATCATCAATACGAGGCAATGGATAACGGTTTTTAATCGTTACCCGATTCAGCTGCCTGTAATTAATACATAATTTCAGAGTTCCATCTTTCTTTCTCACAAACAATACTGGGGCTCCCCAAGGTGAAGTACTAGGTTGAATAAAACCTTTATCAATTAATTCCTGCAACTGAACTTTCAACTCTCTCAATTCAGCCAGAGCCATTCTATATGGAGTCAAAGATATAGGGTTCATACCTGGAAGCAAATCAATAGAAAACTCTACATCTTTGTCTGGCGGCAATCCAGGTAAATCATCAGGAAATACATCAGGATAATGCCTGACTACTCCTACTTCCTCCACACTACTAGGAGTAACATCATTTAACACCACATGTGCTAAGTATCCCTGACAACCTTTCGATAACAACTTATTTGCCTTCATGGCAGAAATAACACCATGCCTCACCCCACTTCTCTCACCCATAAACATAACCTCAAGTAGTCCAGGACGATGAAAAGTGACTAATTTCTCGTAAAAATCTATATGGGCACGATTATAATGCAACCAATCTGCCCCTAAAATCACATCAAAATCCACAATATCTAACAAAATAAGATTAGCTGGCATAGCTACATCATCTATCATCACTGGACACCCTGGATAAACACTATCAACATGACATCTGTCCCCTCTAGGCATAGCAAACTCTAAATCAAATCCTAGAGGTGAAGGATAAGGTTGTGTCATTTGAGCAAATGTATGAGAAATCACAGAGTGCGTAGCACCACAATCAATCAAAACTCTAGCAAAGTGACCAAGGATGTTTAACGTACCCATAATCAAGTCCGAATGGTTTTGAGCATCTTGTAGTGAGATGTTGTTAACATGTCCCTGGGTTTGTTGTCGTCCTCCACGGCCTCTATTACTCTGATTACCTCACCCTTGAGAACTACGTCCCTGTCCTGCCTAACTAGACTGCCTAGATAGTCCTGCACTGCTAGCAGCAACCTCTCCCTGCTGGGACTGACCTCCCTGATACCACTGAGATCTGCTAGCTGGCATAGAAGGATAAGAAGTATAACCTCCAGGATTTTGGGGATACCCACTCTGAAAATAAGGATCCTAGGAATACTGATACTGTCCAGAAGCATAGGGAGCAGCATCACCCTGGTAGTGGTAAGCAGCACCACCCTGACTCATCTGACCATAACTGCCCGCTCTGGGATTCTGCTGGATCGGCGTTGGAGGTGACATAACAGACTGCTGAGGCCTCTGCTGACTCTGGGGACACTGTACAGCTCTATGTCCTATCTGTCCACATGTGTAGCAAGCACCCCTACCTCTCATGCACTCCCCATAATGTCTGGAATTACAACGGCGGCAAAAATGGAAGACCTGAACCACCAACACCACTAAAATCTCTCTGCCTCTGAAACCTGGGTCCACCAGTAAATCTTCCACCTCTCTTCAGGCCCGTAGCACTAAATCCTCCACTAGAAGAACTCGAGCTCGCTCCACTTTTCTTGAAATTCTGGGTCTTACGGGGTCCCGAAGTCAAGGTACCTTTACCCCTATCATCTTTTCTCTGATTATCACCATTCTTATCTTCCTCTTCTTCACTTTTACTAGGTAGATTCTCGGAATCCTCAATCCAAACCAAAATCTCAGAAAACTCATGATAAGTGGTGCAAGGAATAGCACTGGCAAGTGTCCGCCATTTCTTCTTTGTTCCCAACTTAAAGAGATGAACCAACCTGCGGGTTCTCTTCCTAGAAACCACGTAATAGTCTCGACCCATCTACTAGCAGGAAGATTCCCCTGACTCTGCATCACCTGGTAGGTTTTCTCAATACGGTCTAACCACTTTTCTGCCCCTTCATGACCCTCATTACCAATGAAATGATCCAACTTCAGATTATAAACAGTCTCCAGAGGTGTTCTCTGAGGATGATGAAATGTAGTCTGAAAGGCATGGGCTATAGCTTCCCCTAACTGAGATACATTTGGGAAACTGGGCTCAAAAGAAGAACGTGGATCCCTACGAGGTGGCATAGTTCTGACAGAAGACACCAAAGATTATCAGAAAATTCACAATTTATACAGGACTGCAAACCTAAGCTCTGACATCAAACTAACACACCCCGACCTGGAAATCAGGACGTGCTGGCCATCACAAACATGACGTAACCATAACGCAACGAGGAAGCGATAAGATAAGAGAATTATGAAAGACTAAAAGCCGAATACTAGCAGTACCATCCAAATGACATGCTAGCGAGAGTTTAAGTGGGAAATACACATAATCAGCGCATAAGATTCAAAATGCAGTCAAGTAGGAAAATTACTAAATTACAACACCCGAAGGTGAGTCCTACACGTGTGAAGTCCGTCAGAATAGCCGTGGGGATCCTCGTGAGCCACCAAACACTTCTAACTATAACCTGGAGGGTCGTAAAACAAGGTGAGTGGGTCAGTAAAACAAAGCTTTCAAAACATTTCCTTTATCAACATATATAACCCCTCACTGTAAAACCTGTATACTTTCCCAGAAAATAGCATATACCATAAATATCTCAACATTTTCTCAAATCATCGTTCAAAATCCATAATATGAAAGTATGCCATGCCATATGCATCAAAACATAGTGAGGATATGCAAATATATATCAGGTAGAATAATAAATCAGCCGGAGACCCTGCAGTGGTCCTGTACGGCTAATCATATAGCTCAATACCTATGCCTGCACACGAGTCGGAACCACAAAAATGGTCGTACGACAGGACTTGGTGTAATAATACGCTCTAGTGCAACTTTCACAAAACAGCTGTGCGACGTATCGCAGGTCACCTACGAGTCAGAACCACAGAAGTGGTTTGTACGACAGGACTTACACCTACTTGGATCCAAGGGAGCGTGCGGTGCAGGAGGTGAATATCAATACATGCACTAACACCGGTGGTGCAGGTTATGAGCTCTCAACACAAATCACTTCATCAACATAATATAACTCACCTGATACTTACTTGTGCGTCCACCGCATCATTTCATACATATGCATCATATATCAATTCATATAATTCATATCAATTCTATGCATGGAATTTTAACGCATACTTTCATTTAAATTCAATTTCTGGGAAAATCAGTAAGTATATAGGTATATAAAGAAAACAAATGCCCACTCACTGGTATGTCGAAGGGTCGTAACCCCCGTGACGCCTTTGATTGCGCTCGTCCTCGGGATAAGTCTCACCTATATGCGAAACAACTATAATAACGTTATTTAAAGCATATAACCAACAATATGACATAACTTCTCATACGATGCTCAATTGGGGTGTTTGAATATACCAACATGATCTACACAACCTCACAAACATCCCCATATTTTTAAAATAATTTTTGGACCAGTCACGCGCCAAGAATGGCACAGACCCACGCGCCCCCACGCGCGGTCACGTGCCAGGCACACTGACGGCAGACCAAACGGCGTCCGTGGAATATTCCGTTAATTGCTAACGGCATCCGTTAGATTTAACTGACGGCGTCAGGAATATGCCATCCAAACTGACGGAATATTCCGTCATCTTCTTCGGCGACTCGCCGGCCGCCGGTGAGTTCGCCGGTTTCTGGGTAATTTTCCAACTATGGTTTCTCACTCATTTTTCATCCATTTTTCATGAAATTGGTACCAAAATGAAGCTCTAAGCATGTAGAACACATCTAAACAAGTTTCAAGGCTTGAAAATCACTTGATTTTACCTGAGAAAGCTTGATAGCTCGGCAAACTTTAAAAACCTTCGATCTCGGTCCTCTGATGTCCAAACTCTACCAACGAAGTACCCCGAGACTCGAGAGGACCTCCTTAAGCTCACTGTGAGCTTGAAATTCCCTAAAATGCAAGGTTTTACGTGTGCATGAACAATGCACATTTTTTGGGTTAGGGTTTCACGTCTAATCCGAGGGTTACAAGTTCCAAATTTGGTACCAAAATGCTTATAAGGTTGCAAGGATCAAGAATCTTATGTTTTTGACGTCGATCTGTGAAGAAATGGACGAGTTCCAATTTCGTCTGTACATGAACAGTACACGAGGATGGTAAACCGAAAGGGAGAGTGAGGGTAGGTATGTGTGGTCCACTACAACCTTAACCATACAAAATAATAAAACACAATAAATTCCAATTATTTTTCCAAAAAAAAAAAACTTAAGGTTATAACTTATTAATCAAATATAAATGTCACACACCATAGCAACCTTAAAGGCAATCCCGTCATTTCACGTCCTCGATAAAATAATTCTGGGACTGGCTATCACACTATTTCTGAAACTACATCAAATAACCCAACACTATTTTTGAAAACTGAACCAAAATAATCCACACTATTTCTAGAACTACAGCATAATAACACACACTGTTTCTGGAACTACAGCAAAATACCCACATTATTCTGGAACTGCAGCAAAATAACCCACACTATTTTTGGAACTATAGCAAAATAACCACACTATTTGTGAAACTGAACCAAAATAACCCACACTATTTCTAGAAGTGAACAAAATAAACACTATTTCTAGAAATACAGCAAAATAAGAACGAGGCTAAACGACTTGAGATGACAAAATAAACACTATTTCTACAAATACAACAACATACGAATGAGGTTGAACTGGCCTCCACAATCGCCAACAAATGTCGGAGTTTTTGTTCTGTTATCAAATATCTACGCAGGAGCTAGTAGGTAGAAATATTGTTAAAATGTTTGAAGTTTGGTGGTTATTGTAACTTTATTAGCCAGGGTGGTAAATGCAGGGGTGGAAAAACATATCGAAATCTCGAACTATACCAAAAATTCCAGAAGCCGAGCCGAAAAAATCCCAAACTAAAAATCTCAAAAACTTCAGTACCCATCCCAAACCGATTCGAAGCTATTTGGTACAGGAATCTGACACACCCCGGCCAGGAACAGTATTATATTGACTAGAATTATCAAATTACTTTGGCATGATTATATATATACGTTATCTGCTCATCATGTGTTACACTGGTGTTAGTACTCGCCCGAACCAGGGCCAGTCTTCACGTGTATGTTCACATCGCACTGTATGCTCGCTTTGGATCCATTGTAGGTGTCAGTCATGTCCTAGATTGTTATAGGCAATTAGGACTCGTATGTGATGCGCATAATGCCAGTCTTCATGTGATTATAATGCTAGAACGTAAATCATTATGACACCCAGTCATGTTCATGTCAGAATATCTCTGCATGAACTCATGTGCCAGCATATATCGATGAGCATTCAATATGATATGTTTGTTTATGTGAAATTATGTGATTATTGGACGTTATGTGTTTATTTATGAAATATCGTGACGTATTGTATTCTTGAGATCTTGCTGGCTACGGTAAGTATTTTTATACTATACGTAGTATGTTATAATGGGAAACTATACTTGTTTTACGACAAGGGGTTACTATGTTTTCGAAAATGTTTTACAAAGTTTTATTTTTAAGCCCACTTACCCTTGTTTTTTCGCCACTCCAAGTTTTAGTGGTAGAGTTTTCGTGTCGACGAGGATTTCTGGCAAAACGTTGTTATAGGAATACTCCCGATGGTATAATTCTTCTTTTACCTTTATTGTACTATGCGTATGCTCTAACATCACGTGTGGAATGGGTTCAATCCCGCTCACATGCGCACTCTCGCACTAAGTCACTTTTAGGTTTAAATTTACTCATATTAGCCACCTCACTACATTTTTTTGCTTCGTCATATTTTTGGTGTCGGCCAACACATCTCGATTTGGAGTCCGGGTGGACATTCGGGTCGAGTTGTGTCAAATTAGTCTCATAATCTGACTAGTTTGGTAATCCTGAACTGAATCGAAGTTAAAATATATATAGTTTTAAATAGGCCATCTGTTGGATTGGTTGGGCTTTAATCCTAGTCGTTCATTCAAATGAAACCTAAACTCTCTCAGCGACTTCACATTCACTTTCACTTTGTCTTTCAGTCTGAAACTCTTGGCCCAAACCCAACCTTCACTCTTTAACTCTGTCACTATGTCTCTCTCTCACTCGACCTTACCTTCACACTATGGGCTGGTTTGGTATTGCTGTGCTTTGAAAAAAAACTGTTTCTGCTGTGCTATGAAATAAGCAGCAGAATGTTTGGTAAATTTTTTTGCAAAAGTGATTTTTGGAAAAAAAACAGTATTATAGTGTTTGGTAAACTTTTATGTAAAACAGCTGTGACGATGTGAAATGACCAAAAAGGGTATAATACCATATATGCCATTAATTTAATTTTCTTAACAAATAAAAGATAGGAAATATAATACAATAATTATCTAATACAACTTATTTTATTTATTTATAATTTTGTATTTTAATCTCTCTTTAGAATTCTAGAAGCACCGAGCCCTCGAGCTTCTCGCTCCCCCCCGACGATGGCGTCCCCAAGCTGCTCCTCGACATTGGTAATATTTCAAAACCCAACTCCCCCAATCTTTCAATTCAACTTTTTGTAAAAAAATCCAAAAGGGGTTTGATTTTATTCACTGAAATGGTGAAAAAAAACTAAGTGAGTGATTGAGGTTTTCACTACAGGTTGTGGGTCGGGGCTCAGCGGAGACACATTGTCAGAGAGTGGGCATCAGTGGATTGGTTTGGATATTTCCCAGTCGATGCTTGGTATGTGTTTTTATTTTGGGGTTTTGTTTATCGTTTTCGATTTGGTTTTCAACTTCTTGATTGCTTGTTTGTTCTAAATCAAAATTTCATTTCTTTGATGACCAGAGATGTGGAACTGGATCCAATCTGATCATCTCTCTCATCTATTCCAACTGATTCTCACTCAGATTCTGGGTTGAAGAGGGAAGATTGCAAGCAGGAATCTTTTTCTCGCTCGAATTTTGGACTAGTTCTTACTCGAATTCTGGGTTGATTCTCACTCGGATTCTGGGATTCGATCCAATCGGCAAATTTTCAAAAATGGTTTCTCAAAAAGATTGAATCTTTTTCTTATTTGTGTATTTGGAGGATCTGGAAGGAGAATAGGGATGAATGTTGGTGCAATGGTGGTGGTCGGTGTTGAGCGGGAGTGGGTGGGACGAATGTGGTCCTACTCTGATGCGAGGGGGTGAACGGGTATGAAAGATTCCAGTTTGAGTGTTAAGGACAAGGCTTGTCATTTTGTAAAAATGACGAGGGTGTTATTGGACTTTAGAAAGCTTCATTAAAGGTGTACTGTAGCCCCGCGTGCTTTGAAAAAAAACAAGTTTTCCGAAGCAGCATTTAGCTGCTTCAGCTTTTTTGATGATTTCTGCTGTCAATCACCACATCTTCCAAAATAATCCCTTTTTTTTTAGTTTACCAAACACCTTCATCATAAAAACTTAAAAAATAAGCAACCTTTTTTTTAAGCACCTCAATGCCAAACCAAGGCTACATCTAGTCTTCCATCTTCTTTCTGCATTTGATAATCAATTAACTTCCTCTGCATTCGATAATCGATACAGCCCTCTCTGCGTCCTTTTACTTCTCTCTTCATTCAGGCAAGCTTCTTGTCTTCATCATTTAATCTTCTTGTGGTAAAGTCTGTTTATGTCTTCAATTCGTTTTTAATTTGGGTATTTGACTTCTAGAGTTTTGGATTTGGGGGTTTTCCATTTTGCGTTAATGTTTCGTTTCCAATTTAAGGTTTTTAATCATAGGGTGCTTCTATAATTCGTTTATTTCCTCCTCGAATCCAGTAGGCCCGAGCTCCTTCACCTCCTTCTTTAACTCTTTCTCTGAAATCGAGACTTGCAGCCAAGCATAGAGAGCTGATACAGCAATCAAACTCATAGGATTTCAAAATGACAATCCACGTAGGTGATTTGGGAGAACCGAACCGAACCTAAATCTCGAACAATTTTAGGGAATCTCGAAACTCGGGAATACCGAAATTTTGGTTCAGTTTTGGTTCTTGTCCCGTACAAAGAATTGGTTCAGGATTCAGGTGACCATTTTCAGATCGGGATTCCATACTGAACCAGCTCTAGGTAAATGAGATAAGTTTAAGAAGAAATTTAGGTGTCATTTGTGCAACTTTTATATAAAAAAAAACTCCTACTGTTGTGTTGTGAGAAGAAACAACTGTAAAATAAAATTATTGTTGCAGTCATATTTAGAATAGGAATGTGATTGTGTAAATCCTAGTAGATATGGGAATGTATTTTATTTTCCTATTTGGAGTATATTAACCTATTCAATGTTGTAATCCTAAAGGGAAAGGTCTTTACCTATCCTACTACTATAAACAAAGGCACAATGGGGTGAATCAAACACACCTCACAATAAAATCACTCTCTCTTCTCCCTCAATAGCGCTGGCCCCCTCTCTTTCTCTAAACCCTAGATCATTCAATCAAATAGGCCTACAACATGTTATCAGCGCGCTCTTGCTAGAAGATGAGGAACTGACACATCGTAGGAGGAGGCTATCATCCACCAAATTCAAAGGCTTATTTGTTTTCTACTAATCAGGTACGCTTAAAATAAAAGAACATATTTGAAACGTCCACAAAGCATGAAAACATTCCCCATGATGCATGAACCCCTCTATGTTTATATTTTCCTTACGATATATATATATATATATATATATTGTATATGTTCATATATATGTCAATATATATATTTGTTTCATGCATCACACAATTAAATTGTTATGTGGAATATGTGAGTCAATGTATAAAATTAAATTAGAAGCATATTTAAGGTTTCCTAAACCCTCGGGGATTTTGAAAAAAAAAAAAAAGGGAAATAGGACATGGTGCAGCACACCCACCACACCACCACTGTGCACACCACCACCAGGCCTCAGCCTGGGGTCAATTTGATCAGCCTGAAGCCCTAAGCCCGTTTTGAAGGAAATTTTTTATCCAAGCTAAGAACATGTGAGAACATTTGAACACATAAGCAAACTAATAACACTTTAAAGTAGGCATGCATTAAAAAACAATTCTAAAACCCATGACTTTCAAAGCCTAGTGAATGGTGAACCATAATACTCTTTAACAACTTTAAAGAGAATGAAGGATTTTGAGATTCATTACCCTTGAAGCTCATCCTTGTTTACACAAGGGATTCACCCAAGTAGAGGGCCTTCAAGTCACCTCCTAGCTCCTTAGATCTTCCTTGTGATTTTCTTCCTTTTGATATTCCTTTGCTCCTTAAGGATGTGAGGAAATGATCTCCAAGAACACCAAAGGTTTGGTGTCTCTAAGTCTCCACACCAAGGATGAGGTGTGAAGATAAAATGGATGACTTAGAGGAAGAAAGATTGCTAGCTATCCTTCTCCTAAGTGGCCGGCCTCTATAGAGAAAAAGAGAGAAAAGGTTTCTCTTCTTTGCCTCAAGAAAACCCTAATGAGGGAATGGCTATAAAGTTGCCCTTATACTACCTCACACGTGAGTGGCAAACTTGTAATAGGTCAATCAACTCACTCTCCCTAAGTGGCCGGTTTTAGCTTTGTTTTTGGGCTATTTTTCCATTTAGTTTTAGTTGTCACACAACATAAACTCAATGGGCCTTATGGACCAAAAACC
Organism: Heteromeles arbutifolia; assembly: GCA_024362995.1. NCBI lineage: Eukaryota > Viridiplantae > Streptophyta > Magnoliopsida > Rosales > Rosaceae > Heteromeles > Heteromeles arbutifolia. The sequence continues at coordinate 38,827,953 of JANCRC010000002.1, forward strand.
CTTTTGGGCCCCGAAACCCAAAACTAAATTAAAAGCCCAATACGAACCCTTCATATAATTAATTTTGACCATTCTCAATTAAACCATTTAGTTGCTTATCCATCTCATTTAATATTTCTTCACTTTCATCCTTACTCGGTGTATGATCCATTAGGTTCCAATTAGCGAGGCAGTGGGTGATTGTTACTCTTAACGATCGATTGTGAATTGAAACTGCATTTCAATTCTCCTTTCGATGAAGATTAGTGTTTGCTAATCTTCAGGGCTTCCCCAAACCATGAGTGACACCTAGCAGTATGTCATGGTTACCCAAGCTAAATAGAAGTGGTTGGAGAACCTATCCAGTTGCAATTACAATGCAATACGGTCTTTCTCTAATACAATACTCTTAATCACATTGTTTGAGTGATAGTTTGTTTCATGTCTACTATCCAATGTGATACTTCTCTATATGATTCAATTGAATATGATTTGGAACAAACTTCCTAAGTCATATTCATATGTTTTGGCCAAAGACTCCCGAATCATATCTCAGAGTATTCTCCCTCCACCATGGAAGGTTAGAGATCCTTTGTTGTGCATTTATATGCCTACATAACTAGATAGCTTGACCCCAACAATGTCGTGGACACTCTTGATGGAATGCCTTTGACATGATCAAAGATCAAGGACCTAACCATTAGACATCTATGATGCCTCAGGTCAAATGACTACTTTGCATATTGCAACTTACGAGTTCTTACATGTCATGTGTGTTCGAACTCTTTTTTTATCGTAGTTCAGTGTACTCAATTACCTTTTGAGCACCTATGTGTTTGTCTCGATGTCCAACACTAAATGACTTGAGACTAGTCATACTCACGCTTGAGTTAACATAACACGTACTAACCTTAGCGGACTGTCAATGCCCAATTGGCAATCTTATGGCTAGGAACGTTTTAGGAATGAGCATAAGAGAAAGGTATCGTTAATCTAACTTATTTAGATCACTTCTCTCTTAGATTAAATACATTCCTTGGATTCCCTTATTGCTTAAACACATAATACAATAAATAGTGAATAACAATAAGCTTTGCCCTTCATTAAACATATAATAGTTTAACACAATAAGTATTCCAAAAGCTATTATATCAAATGAGTGGCTTTGTAGGCATACTTCCAACACGTTTGCACATTGACCCGTGGCCTGTTGCTCCCTCTCGGACCGAACCAAGCTTCGGCTTGGGCCTGCAGCCTCTATCCAATCTAGCCTAGTTGGTTGGGATTTCTTCCCCAGCCCGCGCCTTAATTAACCAGCCCATAAAGCTGGGCTTAACTCTCGTGCGCCCAAACCCACAGGCCAACTTTCACTGGACCTGCCCGTGCCCTCCTTGGCTCAAACATGAAACCCAGCTGGGGCTGGGGTTTTTTTCTCCAACCTCTGTAGGTTTTTTTGGCCTGCCCTTGGACCTGTGGCCTACAGCCACCCCGAGGACTATTTTTGGCAGCTAACCTAAGCTCTTTTACTCACAGCACCCAGTCTTTATTTGGGCTATGCTATGTTTTCGACCCAATAATATTATTTTAATATTATTTTGCTTCTACAATCAACCCCGTATGACCCGATTTATTGAATTAATTAAAAGTGACCAGCAGTCCATTAATCTGATAATGAATCCAAAATTATTGACCTGAAGATCACTTTTGGACATTAACGATTTAATAATTTATTTTTATACTTTGAACTGTCACATACTTTCGTAGTAACGAAGCTCTCACGCTTGAGTTCCCGAAGAACCTCAAATCCACTATATTCAAATTAGTATATTGCATTCTGTGTTTCTTGCAGGAACTTCTCATTATGAACTAATTGTTCATAAAAACTAAATTGAACCTATAGTTTCAGATTTAATGCCTTTGAAACGCAAAGTTTTCATTCAAAACATACCACATGAAACCTGTAGTTTTCATGCATCAATTAAACCAATACATGTGTATAGAACATGTATGTTCTACAATACATGTCTATGGCTTACCATATGACTACTCATGTTTTTTCCCCCTCCGTTTTAGGGACATGTCGAACTTGAACAAGCTCGATTTCTCCACTCTAGAAGTCTATGGAAGAAATTATTTGAAGTGGGTTCAAGACTTGAAGCTCCATCTAACTACAAAGGGTATTAGAGGCACCATCGAGGCACTTATCGCCGACAAACCTGTTGACGAAGCTCAGAAGGCTACTGCAATGATCTTCATTCGAAGACATATCCATGATGCACTGTAGACTGAGTATCTCGCTGAAGAGGACTCACGCACCTTCTAGCTTGCTCTGGCCAACCGTTTCGATCACCAGAAAGACATATACTTGCCTAAAGCAAGACACGACTGGCAACATCTTCGCTTACAAGACTTTAAGTCTGTGAATGAATACAACTCTGAAGTTTGTAGAATCCATTCTTTGTTGAAATTCTGCAAATTGGAACTCACCGAATCAGATCTCCTGGAGAAGACCTATTCGACCTTCCATGCCACCAATATTATCTTGCAGCAATAATATAGGGCACATAAATTCACCAAGTTTTTGGATTTGATCTCTGTTTTACTTCTCGCTGAAAAGAAGAACCAGCTTTTGATGAAAAATCATTAAGCTCGACCCACTGGCTCAAACGCCGCGCCTGAAGCGCATGCGATTAATTCTAGTAGCGATAAACGACGAAAGAACCATTGTGACCATGGCAATGGGTGGCAAGCCCCACCACGGGCCCAAGGTCAACAGAGTGCCCACCTAAGGGAAGAAATGTGACCTAGCAACGTCCACAACTCGCCCCTAAGGCCCCAAACTTCAAGAACAAGGGCAAAGCACCCGTTCATGTTGCTTCTACTAAACTTTACATATGTTATCGTTGTATATCAAAGGATTATTGGTCACGCGCATGCCGAGCTTCCCCTAAGGCTATTGCCAAGTATCATTCCCGTCGTGAGTCTAACTTTGCACATGTGGTTTATTCGAAAGATGCAACTACATCAATGGAGATATTGGATTTTTAAGAGGTGTCAGCTCGTATGGATGAATAAATTAGACATGTTTTTAGGGTGTTTACTCCTAGTGGCCGAACCCACTAGGAGTGGCCGGCCCTACCCTCTTATTTTCTAGGTTTATGGTTTAATTTTGAACAATTTTTCTAAGTATTTGGAATAATTTGTTTGGTTTTGGTTTGTTTTGAATTATGGATTGTTATTTGAATGGATATTATTTTCTCGAATTGCTTAATTGAATGAATGGACTTATATTTATGCATGTGACTAATTCAATCAATTTATTTCTAGGTATGTCTAGTGGGGAAGTTAGTTGTCTGGCAGATAGTGCAACCACGCACACGATTTTGCGTGAACGACACTATTTTACTAACTTAATACCCAAGAAAGCTCATTTGACAACTCTCTCAGGCCCATCCAACCTGATTGAAGGATACAGAAAGGCACGTATCATGTTGTCTAATGGTACAATTTTGATCATTAAGGAGGCACTATATTCTCCACGTTCCTGAAGAACGTTGCTGAGTTTTAGAGACATTCGAGATAATAAATATCATCTTGAAACCACTGAAGATAATGGTTCTGAATTTCTTTGTATCACTTCATACAAATATAGCCAGAAGCATATTCACGAGAAGTTAGAACGTCTGCCGAGTGGGTTGTACATCACAACCATTCGCGGCATAAAAGCCCACAGTGTGGTCAGCCCTATGCCTGAGTTCCAGGACACTTTGTTGCTTTGGCATGACCGTTTGGGACATCCTGGACGTGACATGACACGCCGTATCCTCAAATCTTCACACGGGCATAAGTTACATCCCTATGTTGGACTCCAGCCATGGAAAGCGTGTTCTTTAGGGAAGTTAAATACTCAACCCTCACATACAAAGATCATTCACGACCCCCCTAAATTTCTTCAAATAATTCAAGGGGACATTTGTGGACCTATCCAACCAACATGCAGACCATTTAGATATTTTATGGTGTTGGTTGATGCATCGACATAATGGTCACATGTTTGCTTATTGTCCACACGTAACGCTGCGTATGTTAAACTCCTAGCTCAAATCATTAAGCTAAAGGTTCACCACCCTGATTATCCAATTAAGTCGATTCGACTGGATAACGCTGGAGAGTTTACGTCACAGACTTTTGACGATTATTGCATGTCAGTAAGGATTGATGTGGAACATCATGTGCCCTATGTTCACGCCCAAAACGGCCTGGCAGAAGCTTTCATAAAGCGCTTTCAAGTGATAGCTCGAACTTTGGTTATGCGAACCAAACTACTGGTATCTGCCTAGGGCTATGCAATATTGCACGCAGCTATGTTGGTATGCCTGAGGCCCACCGCTACTCAACCACATTTACCGTTATAGTTGGTTACTAGATACGAGCCTGAAGTCTCGCATTTACGGGTGTTTGGGTGCGCCATTTATGTGCCAATAGCGCCGCCACTACGTACCAAAATGGGTCCTTAGAGAAAAATGGGAATCTATGTCGGTTATGATTCGCCATCAATTGTTCACTACTTAGAACCCTTGACATGAGATCTCTTTACCGCACGTTTTACGGTTTGTCACTTTGATGAGATAGTCTTCCCGTCGTTAGAGGGAGATAAGCATACTAAAGTTCCCGTAGAACGCTGCGAATTGTCGTGGTATGCTCCCACTATGTCTCATTTAGATCCCCGTACTGCCCAGTCTAAAACTGAGGTGTGACGAATTATAGATCTTCAGAGCATCGCTCAAAGCATGCCGGATACTTTTAATAATCTAGCAAAGGTGACAAGATCACATATACCCGCTGCAAACACACCTGCAAGGATATAAGTACCCCGCGTATGTTAAATACCCGCTTAGGAAGGCCGGACCATGCTCGAATGTGGGGAGGCTGCACCTTCCATGCGGTAAGGTACATTGGCGGTTAGCCAATGATCTACTCTGAGACTTAAGGGTGGAAGACCCCTTAGTTCAAAGGATTCACAACCCCGGAAGAGGAAAATGGCACCAACTAGTGACCCTGGTTTGAATCCGACCATCGCTCACTCATTCGTTCCAATGCATGAGGTTATTCTAGATTACAGTGATGCTTTAGACGAAACATGCCGGTCTTCCGAGAATCGTGAGATTTCGATCCACCACGCAGTATTGGATGAGGTTTGGAATAAGAATGAGATGATCATCGACGATGCATTCACGTACTCAGTAGCTACTGACATCATGTTTAGTGATGACATTGAGCCACTTTCCGTTGATGAATGCCGACGTAGAACAGATTGGTCAAACTAGAAATAAGCAATCCAGGTCAAACTCGATTCGCTCGCGAAACGTAAAGTATTTGGACCTATTGTTCCTACACTACCACGCGTGAAGCCCGTTGGCTACAAGTGGGTTTTCGTGAGGAAGCGTAATGAGAAGAATGAAATATTGTGATACAAAGCACGTCTCGTAGTGCAAGGCTTCTCTCAGCGCCCTAGGATGGATTACGAGGATACGTATTCCCCCGTAATGGACGTTATAACATTCCGCTCCCTAATCAATTTGGTGGTTTCAGAAAAACTGAATATGCAGCTAATGGACGTGGTAACCGCGTAATCTATGGGGATCTAGATACGGAAATATACATGAAAGTTCTAGAATGACTTCCATTGACTGGTTCAAATAGTTCTAGACCACAAAACATTCTCTCAATTAGGTTAAGGAGGTCACTCTACGGATTGAAACAATCCTGGCAGATGTGGTATAACCGTCTGAGTGAATATTTGACAAGTCAGGGTTATGTGAACAACGAATTATGCCCATACGTGTTCATAAAGAAGTCACATTCCGGATTTGCAATCGTTGCAGTTTATGTTGATGACATGAACCTCATTGGGACTCCCGCAGAGCTTTAGGAAATTGTTGCACACTTGAAATCGAAATTTGAGATGAAAGATTTTGGAAAAACTCGATACTGCCTCGGCCTAGAGATCGAGTATCGTTCGGATGTAATCCTAGTACATCAATCGAACTACACCCAAAAGGTGTTACGTAGTTTTAATGAGGATAAAACGAAGCCTTTGAGTACACTTATGGTCGTTCGGACTCTAGATGCTAAACGAGATCTCTTCCGTCTAAAGGAAGATGAGGAAGAGATTTTGGAACCTGAAGTTCTTTACCTAAGTGCAATTGGGGCTTTATTGTACTTGGCTCAGTGCACTAGACCTGACATCTCTTCCCTGTTAATCTTTTGGCAAGATACATAAATGTGCCCACACGCAGGTATTGGAATGGTATTAAAGACATTTTCCACTACCTCAAGGGTACTACAGATTTAGGCTTGTTCTATACCCGCGAATCTCCGAGTGTTGCCGCCCCCTATGGTCCTCGGGTTGATTCTCGCCTTGTTGGTTATGCAGATGCTGGATATTTATCTGACCCACATAGGGCACGTTTTCAAACGGACTATGTCTTTACCGTTGAAGACATCACTATATCTTGGAGGTTTACCGAGCAAAAGCTAGTTGCGACTTCGTCGAACCATGCTGAGATTCTCGCCCTGCATAAAGCATCACGTGAGTGCTTTTGGCTAAGAGAAGTTATGGAACACATCCGAAGCACTAGTGGTCTTACATCAGTCGTTGACCTTCCTATGATGATCTTTGAAGAAAATGCAGCATGTATCAAGTAGTTGAAGAAGAGATACATCAAAGGAGACAACACCAAACATATAGCGCCGAAGTTCTTTTACTCACACCAGCATCAACAGCATCAGAACATTGAAGTCAAGCAAATCTGTTCCCAGGACAACCTGGCTGATCTTTTCACCAAGTCATCACCCAAGTCTACTTTTTAGAAACTCGTCCAAGGAATCGGTATGCGTAAATTATCTGAGTTGAATCGCTTGTAGTTCTCTTATTTAGAAGTTATGTCTAACTCAGGAGAAGTATCTAGAAGCATACTCACATGATCTTTATGTGCTCTTTTTCCTACGATTAGGAGCATTTTTCCCATTGGGTTTTTGCTACCTAACGAGATTTTAATGAGGCACCTATCCTGGGATGATCATACTCCATTGAGTTCACCATTTTCGTCCTGTTTGACATTTGTTTTAGAGATTATGCATACTTCTCACTTTTCTCCTTAGTCCATGGGTTTTCCCTATGCCTTAGGTTTTACCATAGCGAGATTTTGTGAGTTTTACTACAAATGCATACTTCACTTAAATTTGAGACTCGCGATCACCTGTTATGCCGATGACTTCATCAACTATTCTACCTTATATGCTGAAGATCTGATACGATGGTTTGTTGAGTATTTACACACTCAAGGGGGAGTGCTGCAGTCATATTTAAAATAGGAATGTGATTGTGTAAATCCTAGTAGATATGGGAATGTATCTTGTAATCCTATTAGGAGTAGATTACCTATTAAATGTTGTAATCCTAAAGGGAAAGGTCTTTACCTATCATACTACTATAAATAAAGGCACAATGGAGTGAATCAAACACACCTCACAATAAAATCACTCTCTCTTCTCCCTCAATACCGCCGGCCCCCTCTCTCTCTAAATCCTAGATCATTCAATCAAATAGGCCTACAACAATTATTGAGTATTTGGTAACTTTTTTTGTAAAAGTGTTTTTAACAAAAAAAAAAAAACAAAAACAATGTCTAAATGTTTGGTAAACCTTTATATAAATTGCTGTAAATATGTTAAATGACTAAAAATGATATGATATTTAATGTGATATAATAATTTTCGAAGATAATAATGTAAGGGCAAATATTGTAGTTTTGTAAAATGTGGAGGGTATACTTACCACATGAAAATTTCATTAAATGGGCACTAATTAACATGCTTTGAAAAAAAAACATTTTTTAGAAGCATGGCCATGCTTCTGTTTTTCTACTGTCATTACAACATTGTTTTTAAAAAAGCAACTTTTTTGTTTTATCAAACATATTTAATATTTCAGATTTTTTTAATAAGCTTTTTTTTTTTTTTTTAAAGCACCATAATTCCAAACTAGCCCGAATTCTACTACTTCAAAGTTACAGTTTGATGAAAATGGTTGGTGCTCTGCCTTAATGGCGGTGAGGATTCATTTGGTAAAATCGTAATATTTGTGAATTGGCTAACGGGCTTGGATTAGGCTCTGTTAGGGGTAATTATGAAAAAAGGTATTTTAATGCGGGTTAGGCTTTAAATAAAAGTTTAGAGTGATTTTTACTAAGAAAAAATTGGCCCAAACTCTTTTCGTTAAACTCTCTATTTTTTTTTTTTTTTTTGGGTTATATTTTGCTGCACTTGCTTCTTCCAGTGTGATGTGTATAGAGTCTGCACTTGAAAAAAAAAGAAAAGGAAAGATATGATGTCACTCCTGTTGTGGTTTTAAGTTTTCATTCCTTTTAACATTGCTAAAATAAAAAGACAATTTATTTTACCATTTCACAAAAATCACAGTATCAAACTTTGTTTCTTCCTTGACTTTAAAAATGTACACAACATAATTAAATACATTTGTCGAATAATGAAAAAAGATATTGGAAGAACACAAAAAATAAGTGTTTGTTCACCCTTACAAGACGTCGTGGTACACCTATGCTTGCAATTACTTTCAATCAGAATGTAGGCCGAAGAATACTTAACTCATAAACTATGTTAATGAAAATACTTGTTTTATATTGGAACAAACGATATTGTTTAAACTAAATAATAGAGGAATGGGTAAGCCTCACAATTGACGAGGCATAATAATATAATTCAAATTCATCTGACGAAAATTGAAACTAAAACCTCTTATTTATAAGTAAAAAAAAATACTACTATACCGTAATTTTAAGTGACTTTAGCTCAAAAATGTTGACGAATGTTTCTGATAAATACTTGTTCAGTCTTTGGCTTGGTTCCCTCCCGGCTCCTGCTGTGATCTCCTCCCACTGTCTGTGACTTAAACCCACCCTCTACGTCTGCCGCCCGTGTGGGAGAAATATACCACAATCCCCACTCTTTGAAGTTTGAACTCTCTCTCTCATTCACTCACATTTCCCCACCCAGTCAAAACCCAAAGTCAACATTATGGACTTCCACCACTTAAACCACAGCACCAACTCCCCCGCATCCTCTGCCTCCTCCACCACGACCGCCACCGCACCCAACCCTAACCCTATTTCCACCTCCAACTCCGTCTCTGCCGACGACCCCATGCAGTCCTGGTGGGAGTCCATCTCCAAAGCCCGCTCCCGCATCCACTCCTTGTCCTCTCTTCTCGATTCTTCCCTCTCCCAATCCCTCTCTTCCCTCGCCGACTCCGACCGCCCCGCCCTCTCCCTTCTCTCCTCCCTTCAATCCTACGACGCCGTATCTTCTGCCCTCTCCTCCCCTCTCTCAGGCTCAGGATCCGACCCCCTCTGTCAGTGGCTTTACGACACCTTCCTCTCCTCCGACCCCCATCTACGCCTCGTCGTTTTCTCCTTCCTCCCCCTCCTCTCCGGCCTCTACCTCTCTCGAGTACACTCTCTCTCCTCTGACTCCCCCTCTCTTCCCTCCCTCGCCGGCTTCGAAGCCGTTCTCCTCGCCCTCTACGCCGCCGAGACCAAGGCTCGAAACGGCAAGCCTGTCGTCGTTTCGATCCCCGATCTCTCTCAGCCCTCTCTCTACCACACCCCTCGCGTCCACAAGGCCAGCCCCCTTACTCCTTCCACTGCCCCCCACCAATCCATTGGGGTTTTGTCGCCGTCGCTTGAGCCCCAGGTCGCGGTGAAGTCCACGAAACGTGCCTGCATCGTCGGCGTTGCCCTCGATTCCTATTACAGGCACATTTCCCAGATGCCCACTTGGTCCAAGATCGACTTTTGTCGATTCCTAGCTTCTTGGGCTGGCCAGGATTGCTCTTGTCTGCGACAATTCGGTGATGATGATACCAACGAGCCGGAAATGAATCCGGAATTGTTCTTAGAGGGCGCCAATGATGAGATCGAAGATGTGACCGAAGAAATGGATCAGTTGACGATGAGAATTGAGAAAACTGGTAGCAATGGTGTACATTTGGAGTCAAAGGGGTCCAAAATTCCATTACCTTGGGAGCTTTTGCAGCCTGCATTGCGAATATTGGGGCATTGTTTGTTGGCCCCGTTGAATTCTCAGGATGTTAAGGATGCCGCTTCTGTTGCGGTAAAGCGATTGTATGCTCGGGCGTCTCATGATTTGGTGCCCCAGGCAATTTTGGCTACCCAGAGTCTCATTCAGCTTGATAAGAGGGCACGTGAGGCTGCCAAGAATTCTGCGGCTGCTAATTCGTCTTCAAATGCTAACACCCCGAGCAAAGCTAAGAAACCCGAAGTTTTTTTGGTCTCAAAATGAGTAAGTAGTTGGCTGGTTTGTATGCTTATTTGGTTTTGCACATTGGATATTGTATAGCTATATATTCAACTGTCGAAAGCCTTTGCTGTAGGTTAATGTTATATGTTCGTCAGTCAGTGTTTTGTGTTTGTAGATCCATTCTAGTGACATGTAGCTTATGAGTCATTGATAAAGGTTTTCTTGTGGTTAGTTAAATGTTATGAACTATGCCCTTGTGTATTTCATTGAGTCTTGTTTCTTATGTACATGCTCTCAACTTTCTCGAGCGATGTATTGTTTTTCATTGATCTTGTACTTACAAAATACACGGAAATGTTACTTTCTGAGTTATAATTTATGCAGTTTAACATTTAGTTATGTTTGCGTTCTGTTTTCATCTCGTCATTGTAATGCATTCTGATCCTGTATTGTCATCTAATTCAGTAATGCTCTATTTGTTTTTGTTTTTGGCATGCACTTTTCCCTTCACTTATACAGTATCTTGTCTCGTCTGATCTTTTCAAACCAGTAACCATTGTCTTAAAAGTCCCCGCCTAGTCTAAAGGCGGCTGACCACCGTCTCCATTAATCTCTAAGCATTTGTAAAATAAGAAAAGGTGCCTAGACTTGCTTAGGCGCCTGCCTAGCCTGCCTAAACCTGCCTAGGCACCCACCCAGCCTGCCTAGATGGTCTAGGCGAGTTGGTCAATTTTTTTTTTACTTTTTTTGCTGTATTTGTTTTTATTTAAGAAAATGGCTTAGGTTGCGATTCTCGCTTAGACATAAAATAGATAACTTTCATTTTGTATTTTATTTTTTCAATCAATTGTAAGAAGCTTGTTGGATACTTGGAGGAACACTCATTATATCCTTGTTCCCCATGTTTTCAATATGTTATAATACTTTATAATTTAGATATGATTCCATTTTGCAATTTATGTATCTCAAGACAATTATGTATTTCTTTTAAGTATAAGTAAACACTTATTTATAATCCTATATGTTATATAATTAATTTAATTAAAATAAAATAAAAAACTGCCTAGGCCCTTGCCGCTGCCAGACTTTAGAACCTTGCCAGTAATTGTATAAGTTTTGTGTGTTTACGATTATTGGTGCATGAAGTTCCCCAAATAAAATAGATAGACATTTCTCTTCGCCTCGGGTGACGACCACCCCCCTGACTTATTTGATATCATATGTTGGATTGAATATGTAAATCATTAGCTTTCTAAGTTGACAATTTGTGGGAGACTCCAAAGTCATATTATCACCATATCATTTTAGGCTTGTTGACTGGTTAGCCATTGACTCGTGTGTGAAAGCGTTTCGTTGGCTTTATATATTGGTGCATACTGCCATTCTTCATTAACTAACACCTAAGCTTAGCCTTCTCGATTGCTTGAACTTCTTATGGGCTGATAAAAAGAAGCTCGATGCCTTTCTATCTGTAATATCTGTATGTAATGTAGGGTTTAGGAAAACCAATAGTCAATTTGTTATATGGGGAACCGTGGTTCTAGTTAAACCGGGGGTTTTTATCAGTCCTTTTGTTTGTTCCTGTGGGGCTTATGTTGAGTACTCTTAGGAATGGTGAGAGTTGATTGACAAGGAAGAGTTCCAAAGGTAAAGTTGTCTCTATAGATGCAATATAATTGAGAATAATATGATTCAATCGGATAGGGGCGTAGTTTATAATATAGAAAAGTTCATGTTGGATGAGGTGGAATATAATGTGATGGTGGGAAAGGGTTAGGAATCTGATTAAAAGTAACAGGACTCTACTTTGGAAATGGTTGTGGGAATTTTTCTGGAAAAGGATTAGTTTTGCTGTGCTGATAGTGAGAAATTCTGAGACACGTCCATGGTTAGGGAACCATGGAAGTGGTCATTGGTTGACTATGGAAAGAAAATTCTCAAGGCATTCGTTTTCCTGCGATAATCCATCTCTTCCTTTGTTCAATGTCTCTTATGTTTTGGAAATTGGAAGGCTGAAGTAATTTCACATTGGATTGGTGGTCATGATGAGTTCAACACCTGTAATATTGTTCAGAAGGGAAGACATAATCTTTGGCTTTCTGACCCATGCTGTGTAGAGAAATGGTTGATATCGCTGTTCTATGTTTCTCCACTCTCCCAATGACTTCAATTATTTGGTGGATATTACTTGGATAAAGCACTTACTGAGAAAAATATATTGTTTGGGTAAGCTGATTTGTTATGGCTAATTCCAGCAGCATGCACCTCTTTTTTATTTATTTATTTATTTTCTGATAAGTCCCAAGGCATTTGGATTGGATGTCATGGACGAACGACTTTATCGAGTTGCAGTGTGGTCGCTGCCTTCTGATAACAATGGATTTTCTATAGTGCTCTGGAGTATCGGATACTCATGGTTTAGATCCTTGGTCAAAAACACAAAAATCACGATCTAATAGTTAAAAAAGTCCCAAGTATCATATACTCCATAGGACCATAGAATTTTTGTGATAAGCAGAGAATCTCATGAAACGTGTTGTACAAGGCTAGTTCTCGTTGTGTGTTTGTTCTTTTGGGTGCAAAGTACTTTCTTATAGGAACAATTTTCTTTGCGTAGTGATTTTAATCATTCTAAAAATTTAAGGACTTGGCCATTTATTGAGCCACTTTCACACGATACTACTGATGCAACGGATACTTGCTGTGTAGAGAAACTTCAATAGGACTGGTTGACTAGCGGACCTCCAGGCTCCACCCACTCAAACTGGGTGGGACTTGCGTGACTAGCGCAGCTCTGCCCTCTCAAACTAGGGATTCTATGGGAATTTGCTTGGGCTTAATTTGGATTTGCATAGTTTCTCACATGTGAGTCATCAAGTGTTTATCGTTACCATTATGTTGTTTTTTTTTTTTTTGATAAAGGCCATTATGTAATTAGCAATAATACAAATAGTCATGCTTCAGCTTGTTTCTTCATTACGTGCATGGCCTAGCTAGCCTAATGTCGAAGGGGAAGTAACCAAGGCTCTTACGAGAGGTGCAACTTGGAAAGGAAAATCCATTTTGAAGCGAAAAGTTTCAAATTTCAATTGATTCAAATCCGAAACCAAAATTCCTTTGTCTTGTAATCGCATCTTCTAATCGAAGCATATGTAGGTCTTCGTTTATGTTGACCCTAAAAACTACCAAGCATACATGACGCGCATGCCAAGTAACTAATAAGCTAACTACATCCTTCGGTTATGCGCTGGGTGTGCCAACTGGAGGGCCGAGCTCGGCCGGAGAGTAAAATATGCTGATGTCGCGTTGAGCGCACTGCTGACTTCTTGATCTTGCGACTGCAGTCGAGGAAGGAACACATCTTGGCCTTCGAGTTCTAGAGTCTGAAGACAAGGCTGCTAGTCCTGCGAAGTTCACAAATCATCGGCGCCAGGTTCGGTCACGGTAATTATATTCGTAAGAGTATAAGCACACTGAACTGGCACCAAACTATACGAACACAGATACTCGAATGAGATAAATGTCTTGATGGTAAATGTGGTTTGGCCGTCAGAATACCGAACTCTAAAACGTACTTGTGAATACCCATTCATAAAATAAAACTTGGCTTTCAATGTGTCGAGCCTAGTAACCTAGTAACACCTCACTTCGCCGAGAAGGCTAATAAGATGACCTCTACCAACAAGGACTCGAAAATCCTTGTCAACCGAGACTTGGATAATAACCAGTTGGCCTCGAAGCAGTGTTGTCTATCCAAACTGAAGGTGCTCCTCGATCGGCTGATTTTATGGCTCCAGTGTTGTCCATCCAAACCAAAGATGTCGCTAGTTGCCTTCACATTGTTGTTTATCCAAACTGAAGATGTGTTGGCGGGAAGAAATGGGAAGAGGGTAAAATCTCAAAGGTTGTTGAAAAGCTTTGCGCAGGGCAATTTGTATGTTGATTTTGAGGGGGCTCTTAAATGATGCACTCCTTTCTCTATTTATAGTAACGAACCCCCTTCATGGCCGAACTAGAAATGTATTCGGATTAGAATTCCTCAACCCATTCTGATTAGGTTTCGGCCAATCCTAGCTCTTATAGGACTTTGAACCAAGCTCCATAACGAACCAGATTCATCCCCTAATTCTAAGCATCTTCAGCTTTAAGACTCTTTGTTGCATTAGGGTCCGACTACCTCACCTTTATCTAAACCAATCCTTCTTGCAACAGGATCCAGCCGACCTCGACTGGACAACCCATAACAAGATTCTAGACGAATGCTACTGGGCCAAGAATAAATCTAAGCTCGACCCAAAATAATCCAAACATTGCCCCCTCGCTTCTGAGGTCGTCGGCCTACAATCTCTGGCCAAGCCTTGACCTTGACGAAGTGATTCGCTGTTGAAGAATAAACCATTAGCATATTCTATCTAGAAATCCAAAGAACATTGCAAGTCTCGAACACTTCAAACATCCAGATGCATTTATTAAGCATGGTCTTTCACCCATCAATTTTTCTAACAACGCTGCACCACTTGACAAGTGGCAGCTCCCATGTTCTCCCACTTCTGTCTCTTTCTGCACAACTTGACACGTGGCAGCTCCTCATTACGATTGTCCATCTTCAATCATGTGTGCCCCCACGTTCGAGGTGTGTAGACGTCGAAACGTCTCTTCGTCATAAATTTCGCCGTCACACACAATCGTGCAACCTAAATTCCCATGCTTTTCGGCCTCTTCATCTGGGTTTCAAAAGATCTGTCATGATTATGAGATTTTTTCGGTCGGATTTACCCTTCACCACTTTAAACCCAAACCTTTTATCTTCTTCCTCAACCCAATCTAATTAGGTTTCGACCAATCCCAACTCCAATAAGACTTTGAACCAAGCTCCATAATGAACCATATTCATCCTCTAATTCTAAGCATCTTCAGCTTTAAGACTCCTTGTTGCTAGGGTTCGACTACCTCACCCTTATCTAAACCAATCCTTCTTGCAACAGGATTCGGCCGACCTCAACTGGACGACCCATAACAAGATTCTAGACGAATGCTACTGGGCCAAGAATAACTCTAAGCTCGGCCCAAAATAATATTTTGGGCCTAAACAATTTCACATCTCTAAACCACCTTAACCGATTTTCTCTCATCTTATCTTTAATTTCGGCTACTCCTAATTTATTACGAAGATCCTCGTTCGTAATCTTGTCATTTCTCGTGTGCTCAAACACTCAATGAAGCACTCTTATCTCCGCTACACTTATTTTGTGTACGTGTTGATGCTTCACCGTCCAATATTCCGTGCCATCAAGCATTGCTGATCTTATTGACGTCCTATAAAAATTTTGCTTGAGCTTTAGTGGTAAACGACGGTCGCATAGCACACTCGATGCACTCTTCTACTTCATCCATCCAGTCCAAGTTTTATTCTATGATTAAGGTCTTCATCCGATTCTTCTTTATTTTGCAAGATAGATCCCATAATTTCGAAATTTTAAATTAATCCGATTCTGAAAATTTTGAATGGGTATGAGTTTATAAAATTTTGAAATTGGAATTAATATCTATTTCCAAAAAAAATTGGACTGAAATTAAAAGAAGATATTTCCTATCGGATTCATCCGAAAATGCGTACCAACTTGTTGGTCATCATATGTTGTTTCAGCACGCTTTCAATCTCATAATAATTACGTCTTTGAATAAACTTGCAGAAAGCGAATAGTAAGCTTCGAATGCGAATGCTTTTTGGTCCACAATTTAACACCATGAGTGCGTTTTGGACATACAGAGAAATTTCTAAAACATTTATCCTCTACTTATTTGGTAGTCTTTCAATATAATACAACTTTTGGGGGTCTGAGCATACAATGTTGTACATGTCAAAATTCCATGCAAGGATGAAGATGTTTTCTTTATGTTTTATTTTTATTTTTTTTAACTTATAATAAAAAGTGAACTGGCGATTTAGTTCATGAATTACCACTTTAATGACAATTAGATCCTTGAATTATTTTTGCAACAAAATAAGTCATTGAATTCATTAAAAAAAATGCTAATTTCGTCTCTAATATTATACTCAAAGCTATTTTTTTTCAATTTTTCGTCAACTTAAGTTGTATATAGGTTGCAAATCTAATGTCTAATTTACCCCTCAACGTTAACTCCATACACTCTTTCTTTGAAGAAAATAAGTCCATAAACTATGAAAAACTACTAATCTACTCTCTAAAATGTATAACATGCAAGTTATGTGACTTAAATTAACGAAAAATTGAATAAAATAGTTTTGAATCTAACATTATAGATGTAATTAGCAGATTTTATTAGTTTGAGGATTGATTTTTTTGAGAAAAAAAGTAGTTTAATAACCTAATTTTTACTCAGATAATAATTCAGGAATTAAATCGACTGTTCACCCTATAATGCAAGGAGTATAAAATGTTTTATAGACACTTGAATCAAGCACATAACGAGTATTAAAAATTGACATCTTATATCATATCTAGCCAAACTAGACAATAACCGATGGACAAACGACAAAGTCTTGTCATGTCGTAATTCATGTTTCTATGGAGTCATTGGCATTCTCACTTTCAAATTGAATGCGGTTTATTTCACTGTCACTTAAAAAATATTGAATTAATGCCTCCGATCACAAATTACCATCACGCATTAAGTGATTAGTTTTGCACTAATTTGATTAATTTGTTAAAGAAAAAAAAAAGGTTCTTGAACAGTGATTAAGATATATAGATGAATGTGTGAAGGTAGTAGCTATCTTGATTGGAGGACACTTGTTTCTGAATTAAAAACCCACTTTCTATATATATGATATGTCAATTTGTTTCCCATTAATTTTGCCAATAGAAAATATAAAAATAAACAAAATAAACAAAAGAAAAGAAGAAGAAACATATTATTGAATAAGTACAAGTGGCCCTCCGCCACAAGTAGAGATGAGTGTTTGTCTTGTATTACGATAGATTCAAATCTCATCAACTCTTTAATCTAACAAATTCATCATTTAAAAAAAAAAAAAAGTTAACCCCCAAGAAACGCACGGATCTTAAAGAGGCTTTTAGGGATTTGTCAATTGCCTTGAACCCATGTTCACGTGATTCCTCCCGACCACTCCTTGTACAATATAACCCCACCACACTAGACAATTCCATAACATGGCTTTATCATCACCACATCGTCACTCAAATTCCCATTCTGTCCACGTCGATTGTTAAACGTAATAATTTAGTACCAAACTCGTTATTTGCATTAATTGAACTTAAAACTTTACAAAATAGGTTAACCATAGTCATTGTTTTACCGGTTTTCAGTTTTATCTTTTATTACAACGAATATTTCACTAATGTTTAATCAACAAAAATGGAATAAAGAATAAACGAGAGAACTTACAAATATGAAAAGTATAAAATGAGAATCAAATAAGTTAGCACTCTCTAGTTTGATTTCTATTATTTATGTATTTGATTACAAATTCTAAGAAAAAATTAACACTTTTTCGATTTCTTACGTGTTAGTAAATGTATGAGAAAGTTTAGAGGAGAACTGGTTTTCTTTCCTATGTTTTAGTAAAGGTATAGAATTCGAGAATCAAATTGATCCTAACACCCAATTTTCTAAATAAACATGCCTAGGAATGAGGAATATGAGCTAATTAAGCCACACAATAAGTCAAAACTTGTCACATAACATTTGAAATAAAAATATCAATACATGGTAGTCATGAGTGACAGTCCTCGTCTCTCTCCTTACTTTGTCATATTGATCAATTCTCCTTGGCTCGTTTTGCAAGTTAATGAATACAATAATCATCATTAAATACATTTTTACAATATTTAAAGAGACAATGGGATCTGTACGTAGCAACATCCCATATTTATACAGAGAGAGTTGGAAAAGGATGAATCGAAAGTACTGTCCATATATCACATGGAGTCCTCCTCACTTTC
Organism: Heteromeles arbutifolia; assembly: GCA_024362995.1. Classification (NCBI taxonomy): domain Eukaryota; kingdom Viridiplantae; phylum Streptophyta; class Magnoliopsida; order Rosales; family Rosaceae; genus Heteromeles; species Heteromeles arbutifolia. The sequence continues at coordinate 38,846,222 of JANCRC010000002.1, forward strand.
TGATCATGTAAGTGGTGGACGATGCCAAACCCAAACTGTCTCAAAAAAATGTGACACAATATTTCCAGCCATGAAGAAGTATCAATATTCTTCTCAAAGAACACCATCATTTTCTTCCTCCTCATCGTGGTCGTCGTCTTCATCTTTCGTATCATTGTCCTGTAATCTCGACCATGATTCTTCTCCTCCTATTAGTCCGGCAACCCCGCTTCCGTTTTCCGGTGTCCCATTCTCTTGGGAACATTTTCCCGGTATTCCAAAGAAACCTATCAGCAGCAGCAGCAACAACAAGGAATTACAATTACATTCCTCATTGCAGCGTCTCCCACAGCCTCCTCCCACACTCAGTAATCAGAAGATCTCCTCCAAAAAGTTGATCATGGATGATATTATTCAGTTCAGACACAACTCCAAAAGGCATACTGCTAATCTCCCAAGGGATCCTTTCTTTGCTGCACTAGTTGAGTGTTCCAAGGACGACGACGGCAACGACAACGACGATGATCAAGGATACTCAAGTGGTGCTGCCAATGTCTCGAGGAGTGTGAGTGAAAGGTTTGGATTTTTCAATCTTTCTGCATTATCTTGTAAGACGACTTGTGTAGTTTCTGAATCAATCATACACGTTCAAAGGCCGAGTAGAACTTCTTATCATCTGATTAATCGCCGTTCCCGATGAGTTTACGATCCCGATTGTCCTCGATCGATCACTCATCTTAATTGTGTGTGTTTTGTTTCTAAATTTATTTTTACTTTTTTTCTTGGCCTTTGCTACGAGGACATGTAATTCGGAAAATATATAATATTTTACTGGGATTAATATGTCCATAACTCCATATACAACGAAGGAACACTAGTGTATGTTTTCTGCTGTTTGATTCTGTATATTATTTATGTATATTCTGTTACCAAATACTGTTTAAAATATATGCTGTTTGCTGTGAATTCATGTGATGTTTGTGGCAGCTGTATGAGTGAATTTTATTTGATATCCCATGTGGGAGGAGGAGGGCTACTGGACCAGATGGTGGATGCTGGAGGTAGTCAGATATATCTATATGACTAATCCATTTTGTTGTGTACCAATTTTTATTCGCGTATTTTACTATCTGAATCTTTATTTCCTAACCATCATTTCTGCGAAAAATTAATAAAAATTGATGATTATTTAATTATTCAAATATATATTAACACAAATGTAGAACTCAATCATAATGAGTTTGATAGGAATTACAATTGATTTGTTCTATGCAGGTTGATGATTAAATTTCTTAATTTAATTGGCATTTTTTTATAGATGTTTTTATCCGATTATGAAGAAAATAATCAATGTTCTGATTATGACATTTGTGTGAAGTACTGTTTCATACTGGAAAGTTAAGAAACATATATAGCAAGGGTTTGAAACAAGTTGGGCACTCTCCCTGTTTGCCATTAGTTTTGGGTGAAAGGAATCATTAGATATCAAAAAGAGTTATTCCAAATAAAATGTCCAACAACCACAGGTACTTTATGTCACCAGTTAAATTGTCCACGTGTTAGCTAGATCTAAAATTTCAGCACATTTACGCCGCGTGAGAATGTTAAAAAAAAAAAGGTCCTACATTTAAAAGTTAATAAACCTTTCTTGCAAGAGCATTAAGATGTTTGACCACTCCTATTATATCAAGTAGTTTTGGATAAGAACTCAACTTTCGAACAAAAAAAAAAAGGTTGAGAACTCAACTTACATTGAGTGTGGTACTATTCATGCAGAGCGAAAAATAATTCAAAAAATTATAGAGATGATAGGTGGACTTTTTTTTCTGCAACGAAGACAAGAATGTCTTCATTAAATGGGGGCCACAAATATTTACTCTCCCAACCCAACGTTCCTAGAGGCTTGAGCAGTAGACTACGAAATTCTCATCGAAATAAATCAAGGATGCGACAATCACAATCCCAAGTTATTATCTCATAATTAATATTTTGGGAATTTTCTTTTCTCATCCATGAGAAGCCAATGAGCCATCACATGTAGGGCAAACCCTACACCTAGGCCGGCCATCTCCTTATAAATACCTCATCTTCACCAATCTCTAGCAAATTGTTGCTACTTACCTAAGCCCTAGACTCTCTCTCTCTTTTGTAAAAAAAACTGACTTAGGCATGAAGATCCATTGTCAGATACTACCTCACCATCTAGTGCTTGGAAAGCACTTTAAGGGAAAGTGCTCGGCTTGATTGCTGACTAGACATTCAAAAGGACCTGGGCTCTTTGAAGCGATCAGCTTCACCTCACCATACTCATTGGTCATTGACTTCTCTTTGGACCTCTGTTCCTTTGGGCCTGTCGGGGTCGAAAGGACCATGCTTTAAAAACTTGCTCTAGTCCATGATCGTTATTAAAATTTTCATTAAAAAGAGAGTGAAGAAATAATGTTGTGGGTGAGAATAACAGCAATTTAATATATATATATATATATATATATATTTTTTTTGTATGGTGAACTTTAATTTAAAATTGGGTTCCAATAAGGGCACCCTAAATACTACTGTCAAACTTAAACATCCTAAAGGCCCATACATATTAGTGGAAGAGTTTTTGGATCGTGTGGTCAATATATAGCAGCCGGACAAATGCACCTCCATACACACGCTACAATTAGATTTGTACCAAGTCTTCCATTGCGCACAAAAGGCCGGCACAAGCATACGAAATGGGCGAAGGAAAACAAAGGATAGTGGGGCGGGCGTCACGTGCCACAAGGGTCTGTCGCTGGACACGCGTCCGTAACCGAAGATCAGCGGTGTACCGCACACCCCACCCCACCCCACCCCACCCCACCCCACCGCTTTTAGTTGAATTTCGGTACAGCCCTGGCTTCGCTGCAGGAGAAATTTAAGTGCCATTCTGTTTAAAAAAAAGGTGAGATCGAATTTTAACGATCTTTAAAAGAAATAGAATTTAACGAAAAGTTTTCAGTACTGTTTACTTCAACGAAAAATCATATTTTTACATTAAAAAATCAATCTTAATACTATTTACTTTATCCTTTATTTTGTCCTTATCGTTAAAACTCAAAGTTTCCAAGTTATTTTTATTAGTTTTCCTTTAAAAGAAAGGATTCTCATTTTAACAATCTTTAGGATAAAAGGATCTTTGTTTTTCACAAAAATGGAGATTAGTTTGCGGCCTACATCAAGTCGAACTTTAAGGATCCAAATTATTTATTTTTCAAGTTGCACCTCATGGATTAATCTTTATTTTAAGGATCTTTGTTGTATCGTGATAATTAAATAAACAAATATTTTTTTAACAACGTTTAAAATGAACAAAATTTGTATATCAATCAAGCCCACAATGTATGTCAAATATATATGTATATCTTCTGTATATATAAAGTCAGGGCCCCAATTTGGAGTCACGGCTTCACCAAAAAAATTTAGACAAAAATGTTCCCAAAACAAAAAAGTTCAAAATCAGCTCAATATAATGCACCAAATAATGCAGGGGTATTTTCCTTATATAAACAGTGTTTTTTAATAATTAATTATTTTTGTACATTTTTTTTTAATAATTAGTACCTCACAATAAACTAGTAATAATGTTATTCAATCAGTTGTTTATTAAATATTATTTTTTTCTATTTTTAAACACGTTCAAAACATCTTAAGAAGCGTGTGGTGCCGGTTATAAAAAAGGTCTTTTGCACGCTTATAATAATGTGATTCAATTAGTTGTCAAATTATTATTATTATTATTTTTTGAACAAGCGATATTATCTACACTAATGTGATTCAATCAGTTGTTTATTAAATATTATTTTTTCTATTTTTAAACACGTTCAAAACATCTTAAGAAGCATGTGGTGCCGGTTATAAAAAATGTCTTTCGCACGCTTATAATAATATGATTCAATTAGTTGTCAAATTATTATTATTGTTATTTTTGAACAAGCGATATTATCTACACTAAGGGAGAGGGGGTGAACTTAGCCTTAATCTTTCGCACGCGCATAATAATATGATTCAATTAGTTGTCAAATGATTGTTTTTTTTTTCTTTTTTTTACAAACAAACGATATTATCTATACTAAGGAGGATGGGGATGGGCTTAACCTCACAATAGGCTAGCAATAATGTGATTCAATCAGTTGTTTATTAAATATTGTTTTTTCTATTTTAAACACTTAAGAGGCGCGTAGTGCTAGTTATAAAAAATGTATTTCACAATCGCATAATAATGTGATTCAATTAATTGTCAAATAATTTTTTTTTTTTGAACAAACAATGTTATCTACACTAAGGGGGACAGGTGGGCTTAGTCTCACAATGTGCTAGCAATAATGTAATTCAATCAGTTGTTTATTAAATATTATTTTCTCAATTCTTAATGCAAATTCAATAGAATGTAGATGGAAATTGAAAGACCGATTTTATTATGTGGATTCAGCTACTTTGATTGGTTTATGAGGGGTTTCTTCTAGCATGATCTAATATTATTCATTTACTTCAAATATTTTACCTTCTTTTTGTCATAAAAAAATTATTGAAGAAATTCACGCATATAAATACATTTAAAATATGTAAGTCGTGCGTAACACGATGTGATTCAAAAAACGCATTATGCACGCGCGTGAACGTGTGCATGAATGCTAGTATACATATATATGAACAAAAAGTGAGATCGAGCCCACAACTATCCCCATTTTCTGAAAAAATGAAGATTCTTTTCCTTAAGGGCATGCACATTATGTCTATATATAATACATGTGTAGGACGATGAGGTGTAAAATGAAGGTGTCTGCCGCTTTCTGAAATATCTCCCGGTTCTCCGTTGTGCTTTTGGTGTGTAGCAGCGACCATATTTAACTGCCTATGCATCCTTGAGTTGAATGTTGCATAAGTAACATTTTTCATGTTTTCATCATTTACACAAGTTTCATATCTTTGACGCCTACCAACACCATCCACTACTTAATTATATATATACTTTAATCTATACTAGGTATACAACATATTGAAAACAAAAAATACAAACAAATGTTAAGTATTTTTTTCCTAAGTTAGAGTCGCAATCATAAACTATTTTCTTAAACAATAAAAAGAAAGAATAAAATGTCACAAAACCACCCAACCTGCCTAGACTCACCTAGGCCTGGCTAGCCCCACTCATCCTGCTTATGTTCCCATAGGGAGGTTAAAGGAGTTCAAATTTTCTGCACCCAAAAAGAACTGTACCCTCTCTGTGGCCGTTCTGAAAAGGTGACACATGTCCACCCACTCACACACTGTTAACAAGAACAGAACTCTCACTCGCCCCGATTGCCAGAAACGACCCGATTTTCTGGTCATTTATCGCCACCATTCAAATGGGTCTGCCGCCGTATCGTATCGAGGCCACCATCAAGCTCGCCTCTCTGGCGCAGGACGACGACCGTAACAAGAAGATTATCGTTGACGAAGGCAGAATCTCATCGCTGCTGAAATTGTTCAAAGATGTCTAGTCGCCAGATGCCCAAATTGCACCCGTGACGGCACTGTAAAATCTGTCGTCGACGACGCGACACTTGTCTCTATCGGGTTTTCCTAGGACCAAAAATCGATCTTTCGTCCTGCAGATCCGATCTGAACGAACCCGTGCTTCTGGGTCGGCTCCATAAACTTTTGTGACAGAACTGTTGGGGCTTCTCAAGGATTTTGGAGCTCAGAGAGTCAATTTATTCAACTTGGAGCTTTGGGTTGATGTGCGGTTTCTCTGACTTGAAGGTGAGAGAAAGAGTGGGTTGGAGATCTTTTGGGTTTTTGAGGAACTCTTTGCAGAGAGAGATTTGGGAAGTGAAGTCAATCAAATATTGCAAGTTGTGGGCGACTCGCCGATGAGGATTCAGATGCTTGGTCCTTTTTTTTTTTGTTTTTTTCTTCTAAATTTAGGAGATAACGGAGAGTTAACTCAGTTAAAGTGTGTGAGTGGGTGGACAGATGTCGACTTTTTAGAAATGCCACAGAAAAGGCACAATTTCTTTTATGTGCAGAAGATTTGGGCTCAGGCTAAACGGGCATCTAAGTAGGTTTAGGCAAACAAGAAGGATGCCTAGCCAGTCTAGACGCACATTCTAAATTTTTAAGTACTTAAAAATTAATTATAGCAGTGATCAATGCCTAGCACCTAAACAGGAACTCTCTCTCAGCCTCTAATCATTTTTCTCTCCCTTATTCATTCCAGATTTCCAAAGCTTACTTTCTCCTTCCAAATGCAGTTTTTTCACAACTTAAACAGTAATTGCTCCCTCTCTCACCCCCTACGTATGTGTGCTCTTTCCAACTTAATAGCATTTGATCATTTTTCTCTCCCTTGTTCATTCCAGATTTTCAAAGCTTAGTTTCTCCTTCCAAATGCACTTTTTTCACAACTTAACAGAGTTTGCTCCCTCTCCCTCCCCTGTGTATGTGTGCTCTTCCCAAAACCAGTTTTTTATAGTTTGGATATTCATTTCGCACGAGAGATTTTTTAGTGTACCGAAAATACAGTTGCATCTGAAAATGAAGAAGAAAGTAGGACAGACATTTGGGATCGTTGTCGCTAGAGATTGAACTTAGTGCTAGGCTTCCACTTTTGGTCCAGCCCAGTGATGAAACTGAACGTGCTTTGGTTAGTCATTCTGCTTGTATCGACTTCCGTCTATCTCTCTGTTCCTGGTCTTTTCAAGCATAGAATGAAACGAGTTTGATACAAGTGTTATAATACAAATGAATATTTTTTTAATCTATTTCCTAATAATGAAACTTGATACATTGAGTCCTGTTTTTGGTACATAAAAAAATCTCTCCGGTCTTACATATTCAATTGAAAAGAAAACACAAAAGAAAAAGGAAAAGATAGAGAGAAAAAGAATCAAAGAAAAAGAAAAAGATCTATGAAGTGGGGGAAGGAAAAGGATTCTCGAGGGATACTTTTCTTAGGGATTCCGGAGATTTTGCGATCATGGTCGTTCATCGTATATTGTGTGGTCAGAAATCATTTGAAATTTAAAATTTAAAATTAAATACAAATAATACTTAACGAAAACTGATTACACGATATATGATGAATGATTATGATCACGGAATCTCCGAAATTTCCAGAAAAATAATCTGGCGAGGATCGTTTTCCGTGGGGGAAGGGAAGATATCCATGTTCATCATTCTTTATACTTTTTCCATGAATCTTTCTCGAAAAGCTGCAAAATGTTGCATGGAGTTGCCACGTAGCACATCTGTTGTGGGTATTTCACTTTGACGTGGCAGTGCAACCCCCCACCCAAGCCAAAGACCTCACCTTCCCACCTTTCCCAACTACATAAATACCCTCTTGTGCCCCCTTCGCCCTTCACTTGCCCTCTCATATGCTTCTCTCTCTAATCTCTCTCTAAGTTCTCTCTAAGTTCTAAGTTCTAAGTTCTAGACATATACCTCTATTATTACTTCAAATAACTATTAACTAAGAAACTATATATATAGTAGCAGCAGAGATGGATTTTAATGGTGGAGATCAAACTCCCAACGGATCAGATCACTCACCGGATCACTTGCCCTCCTTAATCTATTCCTCCAATTGCTTTCCCATCACTCTCAAGGTAACAATTAACAATATTCGCAACTGCATGCATGTCACGGTTGACCAATATTTGAAATTAACTTGACTCTACCTTAGCTAGTTACCTATTTTCACACCGGAGGAACAATATCCAGAGCCACGACCCCAATAGTTTATAAGATATCTTTATACAACATGTCCATCTTCCTATGCACCTCGGGGTCTAAGATACTTATGGACAGCCATAGTTCCTTCTTTTATGTAAAGACGAAAGAGAAAATACAACAATAAAAGTTAGCTTTTGTTAAATAACCATATGTAGTTTGATTTAAAATCGAATTGCGAGTTGACTACAATTTTCTGGACTGTACGTACTAGTGCTTAGTTCGCATACAAATATATATGTATGCAGCTTATGATGATGATGATGGTGATGATGCAGTTCGTGGACGTGTGTTACAAAGTGAAGATAGACAACAAATCACAGTACAGAGACTGTTTGTTCGGTCACAAGGACAAACCCGGACAAGAAGAACAAGAACGGACTATTCTGCATGGAATCACAGGAATGGCGTCCTCCGGAGAAATCCTAGCCATTCTCGGCCCATCAGGAAGCGGGAAATCAACGCTGCTCAACGCCCTTGCCGGAAGGCTCAACCGCAAACATCAGGGCACCGTCCTTGCCAACGGTCGAGCCCTTACCAAAACCGTCCTGCTTCGGACCGGCTTCGTCGCTCAGGACGACGTTCTCTACCCTCATCTCACCGTCCGCGAAACCCTCGTCTTCTGCGCCCTCCTCCGGCTCCCTCGCACCCTCTCCAAAAAGGAAAAAGTATCCGCCGCCGAGTCCGTCATTTCCGAGCTCGGCTTGCACAAGTGCAAGAACACCATAATCGGCAACACCTTCGTACGTGGCGTGTCGGGAGGGGAGAGGAAGAGGGTGAGTATAGCGCACGAGGTGCTGATGAATCCAAGCTTACTGATTCTGGACGAGCCGACGTCGGGTCTGGACTCAACGGCGGCGCACCGGCTGCTAAGCACGCTGGGGTCGCTGGCTCACAAGGGGAAGACGATCGTGACGTCGATACACCAGCCGTCGAGCCAAGTGTATCAGATGTTGGACTCGGTGATGGTGCTGTGCGACGGAAGGTGTTTGTATTTTGGGAAGGGGAGTGAGGCCATCAACTACTTTGGATCTATTGGCTTCGCGCCGGCTTTCCCCATGAACCCTGCTGACTTCCTTCTTGACCTCGCTAATGGTATGTCACATTTTCCTACCTTTTAATTATTATTTAAGTTATATTAATTTCCTAGCTTCCTTAAATTCTGCCAAAATCTGATGTTTTGTTTTTTATTCTTTAACTCAAAAAATGTTGGTGCGTAACTAAGATTTGAATAATGCTTTATAAATTAAATTTGCAAATTAAATGATATGTCATCAATAAGAAATAAGTATACTAATTAACACTTAAGTAATAATCAAATTATCAACTTCTACCTCATTTAAATAATAATTCAATCATCAACTTCCACGTCATTCTGATGGGAATCATTTCTTCATCTATTTGCAAGCTAGCTCCCTCACTTGTGAACAACTAAATTGTGTTTGACATAAAATATGTGTGGTCATTAGAGTTGCTAAACCTAGCGCTAATATCATAAATAAAGTTGAGATTTCAACGTAGAAATAATTGGTTATACTGGAATAGAGGACAACTAGAATGAGTGATAGGGGTGATCCAAACATCCAAAGTCAGTCTCAGTCAGGAGTAGTAGAGAGAAACCAGACATGTATATGTGGGGCAATTACTTCTCCATACTTAGGATGTGAGTTACTGCTGTGGATCGATGTACTGTTTGAATATGTTATGGACTTGTATCATGGTTATATATTATATGGTATGGGTGATGGGTCGCTACATTCTCATGGCTGCGTCCTACTTAACGAGGGTGTCATGGCGCATTGATCATTAACTGCCACAAGTCCACAACTTCGGTTGTCAAGTAGCTATTTGTGCTTAATTACTAGTGTTCTTTAGAGGAAGACACATCATTTTATAATTCTTAATCCTGATTTTCGAGTCTCAAGTGTGAATCAACAATGTAATAAATAAATATCATTATTATACCGTTACCTTTGTTAATAAACATATATTTAGCAAAGGCAAATCCAGATTAAATACCAATTTTAATAAAGAATTTAAAAACACAAAAACCAATATTAAGAAAACCACCAATTCCTTCTCATTTGAATTGGATCAAGTCACAAATTATAGGCAAATACTCTTAGACCATCTCCAATGGTTGGGCTAAAAGCCAAATATTTTAGGCCGAAAAATTCAGCTTTTAGCCCAGAAACATTTTTTCTGCTCTAACCATTCTAGCCTAAAATTTTAGCCCGAGATTATTAAAGAATAAACTTAGGCTATTTTTTTTTCTTAAATTATTTTTTTTAAAAAATAAATATGTAGACTATCGTAAATTAATTTTATGAACATTTTAATCTAAAAAAATTTAAATTCCGATAAATATTTTCACTCGATTCGGTGGAGCCCACACCGATTTCTGGGCTAAATTCTGGGGGAAATCTGGCCTTGGTTTAGCATTTAGCATTTAGCATTTAGCCCAAATTTTTCCCTTGGGTTGGATGGAGTTTGAGGGGAAATTTTGGAAGGTAATTTGGGTTTTAGCCTACTATTGGAAATGCTCTTATAAGCATAGGAACATTTATTTCCTTTCCGATGCACATGACCTACATACCACTGACTCTATTGCCAGAAATTGTCGCCAACAACAATCATTGGGGCCGAAAATATTTTCATGTCACTGAAAAAGTTCAAGTCACTTTTTAACAATAACTTAAAAAAAAAAAACAATATGTGCGACATTTTCATGTGCAATTCTGTTTTTTCGTGTTGGTCCGTTCTTTTTTTTTTTACTTGTATACACAATAAAATTGTAAAATTTATGAGAAAATTCATTACTTAATATGTTTTTTTTAATATCATTGGACAATGATATTGAGACTGGAAAGTTTTATTGACTGGTCTCTAAAATTTGATCGTCTACACTTCAAAAAATTTGTACAACTAGTCGAAGGAAAAAAAATTATCCAGTCGAAAAATGGGATAGAATTGAATGGAATCATGTAATTATTTTGAATTATTTTAATATTTTGTAAAATTGTTTTGATTGATTTTTTAAGTTGTACCTATTCTAAAACATTTTAGTTAAAAGTTTTCTTAGCATTGGTATTTAACTAAAATGTCCCTATTTAGTATTGGATATTAATGGTGGTCATTTTAAAAATGCTTTGGTGCTCTCCACGTGTCTGTTTTTCTTTAGACTAGATGGATGATCTTTTCTTGAATTGGAGAGCTCGATCACTACTCTTGCCACATACACGGATTTAGATCCTCTCCGGATCATGAGGTTCAATGCATCATAATCGTTCATTAAAGATTGTGCGATCATAATTTTTTTTATATCTTTCACACAAAACGGGATTACTTTACTTTTAAAAATATAAAAAAAATTTAATTGTGACCGTACAATCTTTGATGAACGGTTATGATGCATTGATACTTGGGATCTCCAATGATGGAATCCGGAGAGGATCTACATCCCACATACACAATCTCTCTCTCCCTAATGTTTTCTTAATGTTTTGACCTTAGAGTGGTACCTGAAAAAGACTCTTTGTTTATTTAATCCTCACTGGCATCATTTTAATAATAAATTAAACGTGTATAGAAACTTACATATTGTATTATTAGAATATGATATTACGGTAAGCTCATTAGTTGGTTCTATGCAAATCATTCTATTTTTGTTTCAAAAATTAAAATAAAAACAAATCATTAGCAGGTGGGGAAGGATAATGCTTTATGCGGTGCAGAACCACCCAAAGATGGTTTTCATTGATGGATTTTGACTTGCAAAGTATTCCTAATTTAGTAGGAGGCGGATTAATGAGGGAGAAATATGCGGTATGGGATAGTGTGCTGAGGAACGAAATAATATAGTATGCAGAGTGGGATGTTAGCCACTACCACCATATATCATATATCCTTAATTTCAACAGGGATTCAATTATCTACTTTATGGGCTACACGTCTTAATTTGGACCGTCCACTGAATCCCATCACTTGAATTCCCAATCAAGTTGACCTGTCTTGTTTCATTGAGGATAGTGGATCATGCATGCGATGTTGCTTCGTAAAATACAAGTTCCTTGCGTCAGGAAGACAACCCTAGCTCGCAACTTAAAAGAAAAAGGCACACGGCTAATTTCTATTGGGTAGGAACGCCGACTGACATCTTGAGCTACAGTTCTGGGAACCTGGAAAATTTCTCTGTTCTAACATGTAGCCAACAGCCACGATGCCTCTACTATTTGTTTAAAATCTCGAAATTACCAAACTCACTCCACCATTGAAGGATCAAGTTTTAGCATGGAATTGTTTGAGAACCTAGAATATTGAAATGGGACTGGTTTTTCGGCTTCAGTAGTTGTCAAATATTATGTCAGACCAACAGTTACGATAGTGCCGGTGTATTATTCAAGTTGCTAGTATTAGTGTTCGAAGAGAATATGAGTGGGGTTTGTCACACCCCTTTACAAGAGCTACACCTAAATAATACACAATTAAGCGTAGAACAAGTGCTCTTTGACTAGATATCTGGGAATTTTAATCCTTTTTATTCTTGTTTAAGGCAGAAAATGCTAAACTTTAGAGCATTAAATAAACTTAGAGAGGTTTCTTGTCCCTTATTTAACTTTGCCTTTAATCTATTCCTAGACAATATAATGAGATGTACATTGTGGATTGAGGTGGAGAAATTGATGACGGAATTAGTGGCGCGAGAAACCATCAATTAGTTAAGGAAGCATAAACATTTGGAAGTTGGCGAATCATATCATTGTCTCTTTATTGAATTGGCTAATCTTCTTCCTCTTTGGCGAGCCCTTCTTAATCTTCTTTATTGAATTATCTATAAACATATTCTCGATTGCCGCCTAATCTTAATCTTAATCTTAATAGATAGATTAGCCTATAGTTTCCATCATCTTAATTAAATGATATTAGTACTTATATAGTAGCATAAGACTGCAAAAATAGTATATATCTATATGTTGTTTATATCGGGAATAATACTTGCATCCCACTTTTGGTAAAACCTATTTGATCTCATTTAATTGATTTTTCCTAGACGAACCGTTTTATGAGGAGGTACAATGAAACGATATGAAATAACGTTACTTAAAGTGCAACTTTTAGGGCTAATTGTGTTTTATAACAATTTTAGGTATGTCCTCAATGATGCGAAATCACAAAAAATGATATAATTAGTTGATCATTTGATTAAAAAACAGTCGTTTTAATGTTTTCATACATAACCGTGTATGTCAATATAGTCTATTTATGTATGATCATGATATTTTTAACTTGAAATTATTGAGTAGGAATTTGGATAGTGGACTGGATATATAGTCCAATACCGTAACATGATTACAAAAAATTTTCACCTCAACTTCATGTGAGCATTCGTTTAATTTGGCCACTTTGAATAATTTAAGTGGGTTTTCTTGGTCACCGTCTATGCCTTTTTTAGTTTGAAAATTAAAAAGTTCAAAAGTAAAATTAGTATAAACATTTCCACTAAATTAAATCAGAGTAATTGGTGGCCACCCCTTTAGTGGCAGCAGCAACATTAGTGGATGCTCACCTTGAGCATTTTTTTTTCTTCTAGGAAAAGCTCACCTTGTGCTGAATTCGGTCTGCGATTAACTTATTATTTGTTTGCACATGATGAGACATATAGGCTATGTTTTCAACCATTGGATTATACGTAGTAGTATAATCAAATAAATATGACTATATGAGTACCACCAAAATGTGCTATTCAGTAAACGGACCAATGTGATGACTGATGATCTAAAGTAAAATAAATAAGTGGACCAATGTGGTCATCCGCATCATACTCAGTAATTCCACATTCTTTTCAAAGTTTTTAAACGAAATATTGAATCCATGCAGATAGCTATATCTACTTTAGATTATGTAAACAACACTTGGACCCTGACAAGTAAGGAAATATCATCCTTACACGAAGAAATATCTCACATCGAAAAATTTAAAAATCTTACAAGGGTTTGTAAGGTGTTGATGAACTTATTTATTGTATTGCTAAATGGTTTTATAATGAAACATCGTCTTCCTCATTGATATTACAATATTATTAGACTAGATTTAGGACTTGAGCATTTTTCATTGTTGTCATGATGATTATTTTTAGGAGAAATTAGGTTCTCATCCCTCTTTCTTATATTCCATTGATTAAAACCTTATTTTTTTGCAATTTTTTTATCGAGGTGCTTAGGTTTTAATGAATGTCATTATTTCAGTAATAAAATATTTACATATTAGCATAATTAAATTAAATTAGATTTCTAAAATATATTAATTTAGTATTAGAAACATTACATTTGGTGTGTCTATATATATATATATATATATTTATGGCTATAATTTGTATCATATATTTTTATTTTTAGTTGTACCCAATTTTAATTTGCAACCCTTTTTTGAATATGTACTAAATTTCTTTTTAGTTGTACCCATATATTAATTACTTTTGGTGCCCTTTTCTTTAAAAGATTTATTTGTAGTCTAGTTTTTATTTTATTTGTACCCATAATTTATCCATAATGTACCCATTCTACTTTATAAATGTACCACTTCTTTATATGTAAAATGTACCAATTTTTTTTTGTAAATGTACCATTTTTTTTTATGTAAAATGAACCCAATTTTTTAATGTAAAATCTATAAATTTACCCCTTTTTCAATTTCAAACGGACCCTTATTTAAAAATATAAAATAAAACATTTTACTTTGTGAAAAAACTAAAAAATCTGATAAGTGTAAGACGAATTATCAATCTTTGTAAGATTATAGGGAGAAATTAATACTAAAATTTAATATTTTGTCTTTCAATTAAAGTATTCAAATTAATAAAATTTTATTCTAAGATTTTGGTATAATAAAATTTCAATCAAAATAATCTATCCATTTGAATTTTTGGGTACATTACTATACAGCTTATTTACAATTTTTTAACACTATGGATACATTCTTTTGCTATTTATGATTTCATATTATTACATTGTTTCTATTCATTTATTCAAAAAAAAAAATTTGTAAACTTTTTACTGTAGCCATTTCATATTATTACATTGTAATATAATGAGAGACTTTAAATCTAGGATTTATATGCCACATATATATACACACACAATATGGGATTATAAATCTCATAAATGTCAAACATATAGAAAAATACATATTAATATTGATATAATGAGGTTTTCAAAGTCAAGGGACTTTGGTAAAAAAAAAAAATTGAATACCATTAAGGTTTTAGTTAAGGAGTGTTAGTGACTAGGGACCAAATCCAAAGTCTTTCTTATTTTTATTATTAATATGAGAATATTACGTTTGGCTATGTATCTTTTGATAGACCACTTAATGGTTTGGATGAAGTTAATTTTCTAGATAATGAAAGTTTAGATCAATATTGATTGTAAAAGACTGATGTTTTGAGTTAGATGGTGTAATGGTTGATGAATCATAGTGACCACAAACAAATGTATGAGTATGTAGATTTATAAAAGGAGAAATTTGATTCTCATCATTCCTTTTGCTACTCCTTTGATTAAAACCTTATTTCTTTTCATTTTTTTTATCAAGGTCCTTGATATTAATAACAACATTAATTATTTCAATAATAAAATATTTTTTATTTCTAAATATATTCATTTAATGTTAAAAATATTACAATTAGTATATTTATATTTATGGCTAAATTTTTTATCATATAGTTTTATCTTTAGTTTGTACCCATTTTTAATTTGCAACCCTTTTTTAATTTGTACCAATTTTCTTTTCAGTTTTAATTTGTACCCATATATTAATTTCTTTTTGTGCCCATATTTTATAAAGTTTTATTTGTATTTGTACCCATATTTTTTTTATTTATTTGTACCCATTTTTAATTTTGATAAATGTACCCATGCTAATTATATGTACCATTCATGTAATTTTTTTTCAAAATTTTAATCTTAAAATGTACTCATTCTTAAATATACCAATTTGTTATATGTAAAATGTACCATTTTTTTTATATAAAATCTATTCAATTTTTTTCTAATCCATTTTTAAACTTATATGGGTACATTCTTTTTTCTTTGATTTGAGAATGTATCCATGTTAAGTTTAATCGAAGAAATTTACTAATTTTATCAAGCCTATTATATTCTTCTTTTTTTGTGATTTTGAAGAATGTACCCATGTTTTGATACAATAATTTTTTGGTTAATTTTGATGAATGTACCCATGTTTACACACACACACACACACACACACACACACACAATAGTATATTTATATTTTTATTCCCATAAATTATGGTTTTTTATTTAAAATCTCATTAATATTTTTAATTTTTAATTTAAAAAAATATAGTAATGTACATAGAAATAAATTATCACATTAATTTCAAGGACTTGGATCAAAAATTGAGAACTAACAAGGTTTCAGTCAAAGAATATTCATAGCTAGGGACCACATCCAAAGTCTCCTTGTATAAAATAAAACTAAAAAGTGTCTTTAATTAGATACAATTTTATGCACACTTTGTTAAGCTTCGTAATTAATGTTCTGCCATAAATTTGTGCAATTTCTTCAGCTGCAAAACATGGTCTTCAATTCTTGGGAGGATTGAAATTTTACTGTCTGGAATTTATCCATGTGTACTTTGGTGGGAGAACTATAAATACCTTCCAAAAGAAGTGATTCAAATTAGAAAGTAACTAATTCGTTGAACTATGTATGCAGGAGTGTGCCAACTTAATGGTCTAGGCGAAAGGCATAAGCCCAACATGAAAGAAATCCTTGTTTCCTCATACAATACCTTGTTGGCTCCCAAGGTGAAAGCTGAATGCTTGGACAATACCAGTGCAGCAACAAAAGAAACTACTTACGTTCAGAGCCATTGTTCAAAAGAGCGGAGAACAAGTATTGGTGATATTGTTTCCACTTGGTTCAACCAATTCCATATTTTGCTGCAACGAAGCCTCAAGGAACGAAAGCATGAGTCCTTCAACTCGCTGCGAGTTTTACAGGTAGTGGCCGGTGCATTGTTAGCTGGTCTAATGTGGTGGCAATCAGATTATTTAGATATCCAGGATCGTTTAGGCCTTCTCTTCTTCATCTCTATATTTTGGGGAGTCTTACCTTCTTTCAACTCGGTATTTGCATTTCCCCAAGAACGTGCCATCTTCATTAAGGAGCAGGCCTCGGGTATGTACTCTCTCTCTTCGTATTTCATGGCTCGAATGGTCGGAGACCTACCGATGGAGCTTATTCTTCCTACAATCTTTCTTATCATGGCTTACTGGATGGCTGGATTAAAAGCCGACATGGGCGCTTTTCTATTAACATTGTTGGTTCTACTCGGCTATGTGCTAGTGTCTCAAGGGCTTGGCCTTGCTTTAGGCGCGGCAATCATGGATGCCAAACAGGCCTCCACGATAGCAACAGTGACAATGCTAGCTTTTGTGCTGACCGGAGGATATTACGTGCATAAGGTTCCGTCTTGTTTTGCTTGGCTCAAATATATTTCTACTACCTTTTATAGTTATAGGCTGCTAATCAATGTCCAATATGGGGAAGGTAGTAAATTATCATCCCTCTTGGCCTGCTCATCTCATCACCATGATCATGCAGGTGATCACAAAGCAAGCTGCAAGTTTGTTGAGCAAGATGTCGTAGGGCAAATTAGCCCTGCGACGAGCGTATGTGTCATGTTGTTTATGTTTTTCGCATATAGGTTATTGGCTTACCTTGCATTGAGACGCAATAAAGTTTGAAATAATTCATACAATAATTACTTGCATTTGGATTCCTTGTTCTTCGAAAGACCTCTTTAGTTGTAATTCTCCGAAATGGATGAATTTATTTTTCTCTGTGTTTGTTTGTACAAGTTGATAGATCGTATGTTATCAACATTGTAATGATTCAATGGGATCGACGAAATGTAATATATTGATCTTGTATATCTTAAATGTCATATACTAATGAAGTTAATTAATTCTTATATGTTACATTGTAGTTTATTTTTTGGTCAATACATATTGTAAGCACCTTAAAGCAAGCGATCTGTTTGATACATAATTCAAACTTTAGCCATACCACAAAGAGAAATGTCATTCCGAATGTGCATGTGCGTAGGCTCCAAGGTTTTGAACGAAGCTGCGAGATGTTATCTATATACGGATTGAGGACTTCCTTGCTTTCACCAATTTACGATTACTCTCCGATGCAATGGAAAATTTTTGGTGGAAAAAAAAATGAATAACTAAATCTTGGGGCCAATGGCCTATGTAAACAAAAACAATTTATTTACACACTTAGGGGTGGGCACGGTGTGGTTCCACCCCTAAACCGGAACCGGAACCAGAAAATATCAACGGTTCGGTTCGATACGGTTCCGCTTAAATTTATTACTAGAACCTTACGGTTCAGTCTACACCGGTTCCGATTTGGTTCTTGCCGGTTTACGGTTCCGAATACTAAATTATTTGAACACCAAATCATCATGCATTCAAATACATCTTCTAAAACTGATTATATAAAGTTGCATACAACACATCTTTTTAAATGCAAATGTCTTTGGTAGTGGCACCAAGTCAACAAAAAGAGACAATTAAAAGAAATATGCATCGGTCAGTCAGTCAACAAACAAAAAAATTAAGAAGCAAACTGCAGGTTTATTTCAGAGAGCAAGCAGTAGCTCTTGTACACAATCAAACAACATATAATCAAATCAAACAACTTATTTCAGAGAGCAAGCAGTAACTCTTGTACACAATCAAACAACATATAATCAAATCAAACAACTTATTTCAGAGGGCAAGCAAAATCAAACAACTTATTTCAGAGAGGAAGCATGGGCTTCCCCAGTTTTACAAGTTTGAAGAAGCAAACTACATGTTTAAATTTAATTACACAACAATTAAACAGAATCTGCTGACAAATATACCCACTCTTTCAATATAATCATATCATGTAAAAGTGAAATGAAACTCCAGAAAGAGATAAGAGGCCATAATGAGAAGATCTACAATTAAACCATTTTATACCTTAGAGAAACTATTAGGAGGAATCCGATGAAGACAGTCTTCCAATGCTTTTACATACACTAAAAGGTCTTCAACGTAACTGCATACAAAAATAAATTTGACCCGAAAGAGGACATCATAACTCCATTGCAGGACAAGACAATTATGGTATTGAGTGCATAAAGAGCTTACCAGTCTATTCACTACCATTGAACAAAACAATGAAACATAATAAAAAAAAGGGAATAAGTAAACAAGGATAAACCTACCATAACCTTCCAACCCCAGTTGAGCATCCATCTCTTGCAGGTTTAACACATAATGTTTCACAGTGAAGCTTTGAGGTCAATTCATGCCATAGATTTGGTATTGATGAACTAATGAGATCTTCTTTTCTCCTCACAGTGAAGATAGATTCTTGATTTTTGTCGTCTGTTGTGCCACTGCAGAGCAACCAAAAAAACAAATTGTTAATTAACCTTCAAATCGTGTTATAAGGGGTAAACATGCTATGAATGTAATAATTTCAGCATAGTTAAACACTTTATTTTTCCCTGGGCAATAGTGTTGTCAATTAGAGTGTTGTTTTTCCTTTAGCTTTTACTGGTGCTCCATCTTATTTCTTGAAACTTTAGTTTGAGATAGGGTGTTATTCATCACCCTCATGCTTTCATCAATATGACATACATTTCACATTTTCGTTACAGGCAACAGAGGGGCATTTTGCTTATGCCTTTCAAGGAGGTGAACCTCAAATAGATAAGTGAGTCTGGGAATCTAGTGGATGATTGTTATATATAAGTGAGTCTATTTCTTTTGATGTTACAGAATTAAAGATAAGTAAATTGTTTTTATTCCTAAAATTTTGAATTCTACTGGAACTGAAGCTTTCGCACAAACTGAACCACATAGAAGAAGAGGAAAGTACACAACTCTGAACCCGAGTATAGCAGAAAGTGGTCAACTGATTCCTAGCAATTTTGGCAATACTCCAGTTGAATAAGCCCCAGTTTGGGGTTAAGGTGATTTTAAAAAAAGTTGCTATGAAAAAAAGCTGGGAGAGTTTTTCGTGTTTGGTAAACATCCCAAAACAGCTTTATTTCAAAGTTTCAGATGGAAAAAAGCTAAAAATCGGAAGCTGCAAACAGCAGCTTCAGAAAACAACTTCCAATTTGAAAACACGAAGCTACAGTAACGTTTTAATGAAATTTTCAATTTGCCAACCTTGCCTTCCTTTCTCTTTTCTCCTTTCTCCTTTCTCATTTCTCCTTTCTCCAACCTTGCCCTCTTTTCTCTTCTCTCTCACAAAACACTCTGCACCCCGTCTTCCCTCATGTCGATGCACCTTTTCCTCCTCCTCCTTTTCCTCTCTCTCCATCAATCTCAGCGCCACACCGCTGTCGCCTTCCAAGTACCAGGTACAGACTGAGCATACTCGATTTGCTTGAATATATTTGCTGTAATTAATTAATTTAATTTAGTTAGGTTAGGGTTTGGTTACTCTCTCAGTTTGCTTCTATTTTTGTAGTTTAATTTTAATTCAAGGTTTGGTTATAGCAGCTAACATGGATGATGAACCAATTTTTGTGAGGTTTTCTGAAACAGGGTTTATTTGCCAACCAACGAACCAGTGAAGGCGAACATAAGCTCAATCTCATCGATTAGGTAAACATAACTCTCTCTCTCTCTCTCTCTCTCTCTCTCTCTCTCTCTCTCTCTCTTCCATCGTTGAAGCAATTTCAGTTATGGTGTTTGAATTAATGTTCTAATTTTTCAGTTTTGGGGTTTGAATTAATTCTCTAAATTTCAGTTTTGGGGTTTGAATTAAGGTTCTAATTATTATCATGATATCCATGAAGCAATTTCAGTTCTTTGGGTTTGATTGGCAACGATAGTGTTGCTCTTAATATATGTCTGGATTATATATTTAGGATTATGTTGCTCTAAAATTAGATGTACCACCAGTGTATAATATTCTTCAGTTCGATGATCCAAAAATCCAAAATCTGAACCATCGAATCCTTTACTTCTACGTTAAGCAAATTTTCTACAGGTCGATAACCACGTCGCTGTTTTCCAGTTACAACTACAAACAATAGTTTCGTGTGACAACGCTGTTGTACTTATGTTTTTATAACCGAGGCTGCTATCATTGGTGCTATTTTTTCTTTGGCACAAGCAATAGTGGATTCAATAGATACATACTCTTAATTAACTCTGCTGCAAACTGTTTGCGTTATTTGACCAAAATTTGATAAACGAAAATGGAATTGTAGATCTCCAGCATAAAAGTCCTCACTTTAACCAAAGAGAAGTTAAATTGGAACAATGTTGTTTGATTCTAATAAATCTAAGTAGTTTAATTGTTTGGATTACATTTTCCTGAGTTGGTGCAGTGATGATGTTGGTTTGTTTCTTAAACACACTCTGTTTGTTTATGTACTCCTCTTCTTTTTCTGCCCTTTTTTATTTTTAATTTTTTGTTTATGTACTCTGTTTGTTTGTTTCTTAAACACACTACCTATTTTTTGGATTATGTTGAATGAGTATTTGGAATTGAAGAGGGTCTCACAGGCTCTCTATTTCTATTCTTCCTTTTAGGAAATGTTTAGATTAATTTTTCTTAGGACAATTGGTGTGATGTTACCATTTGAGATCTGCCACTTTGCTTAGAGGCTAATGCTTTTGACTTGCTCTTTAATTTGGATAGAAAGAAGCAATTTTTAACATCTGGGTGTTGTTTAATTTTGATTTGGAAGATAACCCAGTTGCTAGTTGGACTTGATAATTGTTGTGAATTTTCCTTTTGGATAAAAATAGGCAATGGCATCTGGGTTTTCTTCTATTTTTGTTTGGAAGTTACCCACTTCCTAGTTAACTGGATAATTGTTATAAATTTTCATCTTTGATGATCCCCTAGAATTTATTCGATAATCAATTTGATCAATAAAAATGCTGATTTTGTTATGGATGTGCCTCCTTGTACAATTTCTGATAATATTAGAATTAGATGTAAGGTGGTTGTGTATGTTGAGCTTGAAAATTCTTGGAGGCTGCTGATGACGGATTCACTTTCGTGGGATTCGCCGGAAGGGGGCGGCTTGTCCATGATTGAGTATTTGCGTATGAGGTGTTATAGAGAGAAAAAAAAGTCGATAAAAATATGGGGGTTGGTGGCCAATGTTCAGTGGTGTTCGTGTAAGATACGATACAGAGGAATATTTGATACAAATATGATTATGTATGTATAGTTTTATGATAAGAAGAAGTGATGATTGGAGAGACATTTGATACAAATACGATTATGTATGTATAGTTTTTTGATAAGAAATGATGATTGTACATACTGTTTGCACCTAATATGTACCCAATTTTACTCATTTGGGCTGTTCGGGCAAGATATGGCATTTGGAGGATTATTTGGGAGAAAGGCTAACTTGGAAAGATATTTGGCTACAAGTGGGATAGTTTTGACATTATAATATTGCTTTTCCCTTTGTGTGGGTGGTGGAGGTTTGCCAAGAGCTTTATTTAATCAAGACAAATGCATGCTTTTCCATTGCAAATGGATGGGAATGCACCATGAGAGCTTTCGGGCAAATGACATTTGATGAAAGAAGACAACTTGTTTCTTTTAATTATTTTATTGTAAGTGGAGATGGACATATGGTGGAAGCATGTGGTGGAGATGCAAACTTGCTATTTTTAATATTACTTCACATGCAAGCTGGCAGTGGGGTGCATTCGGACAGATTCAAGGTTCTCAGCATGTGGCTCTTTCAGATCTCTATATAAATAAGCAGAGGCAGAAGGATTATGGACACTCAAACAACCAATCAATCAACTCTACTCAAATCAGCTTATCAGCTTCTTTGTAGACATTTAGCTTTAGCCAAACATCCTTTGATTTCCTTGTTTATTAGCTCTGCTGCTCACTAGTAGTATCGATCTCCTTTGTAGTTTTTATGTACAACTCATTTCCAGTCATTTAATTTACAAGCAATCTACAATATTAGTCATTCACTTTCCTCTGTCATTTACACTCCCAGCAACCTTGCCATTTACATATTGTTCCATCTCTCCATATAAGTAAAGTCCTTATCTTTAAGTCAAATAAAGAACCTTAATTTGAGCCACTCCCACTCAATGGCACAATCTCTTGGTTTGAAGTCAAATCCAGGCGCAACCTCAATCAATCAAAACTCGTCTACTAGCGGCATCTAGTAGTGGCACGCCCGCACCCACCAATCTCATGTTTGAGTAAATTCCTGGCATGCCCGCGAGGCCCATGGCGAATTTAGGGAGCGAACACATACTAATACAAGTCGCAATGACGTGTCTTTCTTCTAAAATATTGCACCTTGTTTACTTATCTACTGCAATCTACTTTCCTTTCAATTTCCTTTTGATTTCCTTTCTACAAATCTTCATACAAATTGGTGCAGAAGCATACATGATTAAATGATGACTTGTTAGAAATTCCAAACGTCCTGTTAAAGAATTAAGGTTGGGTCGAAAACCAAAAGAACAAAGTATATTAAGTAATTTACCTTTATTGGTCAAACAATTAAATTAATAGCATATTTAGTATTATGCCCTTTTTGGTTATTTTACACAGTCACAGCTGTTTTACATAAAAGTTTACCAAACACTATAACACTGCTTTTTTTTCTTCCAAAAGCACATTTACAAAAAAGTTTACCAAACACTCTGCTGCTTTATTTCACAGTCGCTTATTCTCACAACACAGCAGAAGCAGCTTTTTTTCAAAGCACAGCAATACCAAACCAGCCCTAAATGGCCCTAAATTAAGGGGGTAGATTAAAGCCAATGACATTTCTGCAGAATCTATGAACTTAAAACACCCTTATTGAACCCCACAAACCATCTATATACAAATGGCCCTAAATGCAGGACAAGAGTCACAGGACTCAATTAGACAATGTTAATCACACATATATAGTGCAGGTAAAAGAGAATGGAAAACCAGTGGAACTCAACCATATTCCTAATCTCAAATATGGAAAACCAATGGAACTCAACCAAGGAGGGATGACGGATGACGAAGAGTCGTGAGCTGTCGCGGAGGATGGATGATGAGGGTCGTCGTAGAAGCTGAGGTTGTGGGCTGCTTGAGAAATCGTTGATATTTTTGGATGAGAGGCCGTGGTGAGGGTCGGATCTCGGATGTGCGAAATGGGGGAATGGGGATATGAGAAGGGTGAGGCCGTGTGAGTGAGGTGAGGATGAGGTGAGTGAGTGAGTAAAACCTAATTGGGATCGGATCCAATGCTTTGCAACTTGGTGAAACTAATTTGTCAACCTATTATATCATGACATATGTGTGTGTGTGTGTATATATATATAAAATTTATTTATTTATTATTAATAAAACAGTTTTGTTCGGTTCCGGCCGTTTCTTGTTCATTCAAAATCGAAACCGAAATCGGTTTGAACGGTTCGGTTTGGTTTTTTACTTAAAGTTGACTTTTTCGGTCAACACGGTTCTTTTCCCTTTTTTTTCATACGGTTCGATGCGGTTTGACGGTTTTTATGCCCACCCCTATACACACTTGTCATTACTATACGCGAGACAGTATTACTATTGTTGGACATATTTGAAGTGTGATGAATATATACTTCAAATTATGTCCCATAATGTTTAAAAACATTGCCACTGCTTCTTTGACATGGATACTCTCAGCAGTCTCATGTGATCCTGCTTGCTTTTGGTATTCCAGAGAAGCAAATCTTAATCGACCCTATATTTGAAGGGAAGTGGAATTGAGAGCAAAAAATGAATGAAAGAATGCTGATGAGTCGATTTTATATTATGTATTTTACCCTATTCTTAGTATTAATTTATTGGTTATTTTGTGAGAATTTTGATACTTTGTTTATATTCTTAATATAGGACATTAGACTTCCTCTAGAGCAAGAAGTAGTCAAACGGATGAATTTTGGAGTGATTCCAATTGGAGGATGTTTGTGAGTCTGTTAACTTGATCGTATCAAAGTTTCATAATTTTCTACTAAGCGGTTTATTTATGGCAATGAAATAAAGGAGCAGCGTGCAGTGTTGTCAAACTGATGTTTTGGGATTCTTTGGGCTTTTTGGCATCCAAGATGATGTGTTTTGGGTTCGAGACCTTCTGCAATTATGTTTGGGACATCTCTAGCTTTACTTCTAGCCATTTTGGGCCTGTTTTGGAGCCCTGAAGATCCAGAAATGTGGTTGTTTTCAGACTATGCAGATTTTGGACGAATTTTACTAGTCAATTTAGGATTATGTTTCTTAATTTATTTGGTTTCCTAGTTTTATTCTAAGACCCTTTCTAGGTAGGGTTTTATTTTGTAGTGTATAAATAAGGCTTTTTAGCCATTAGGGTTGAGAGAAGACAGGGGAAAGAAGAGAATGCACGCACACTTTAGAGAGCTTTTGGATTCAAGTTTATTTTCAAGGTGTTTTCTATCCTTGTTTTTGATAATATTTTGTTTTATGATTGTTAGTAACTAATTTCCGTTTCCTAGGGCAAGGCCACAAGCCGTAGCAAGAATATGTAGTTTCTTTTCAATTTGCTTATGATATTATGCATGCAAGTGTTGAATTATTAATCACCGGTTTAAACTATCTAATTGTCTTAATGCTTAGCTACCATTAGGATCTTTAGAAAAGTAAATTGATGCAATTTTGGTCGGAGGTTGGTACCTAAAATTGACGAAGGCTTCTTGTGATTAATATGTGCAAGTTCACTTAGGATGAATACCACGTCTTAAGGGTTGTATGGTTTTTCAAAAGGTTTCACAAAACTTAATGAGTCATGCATGTTTAGATTTGATCTAATTACCACAAACGGGTTGCATATTTGATATACGCTCTATGTTGGGGGTCCAAGTAGGCATATATTAGGAAAATCTAACCTTCAAAATATGCATGTGTAATTCATAAGTAATTATAAGAACTACATAGGATTGTTAAGGTGACGGTGGAACCCTAGGCTTTTACAATTTAATTTTCAAAAAACCATTTTCTTTTAGCTTATTTTATTTTGTCATTTTATTTAATTATTTTCTATTAAATTCGTTTTTATTATTTTAAATAAAAAAATCAACTTTTTCCAAAACTTTGTTTTAAGTAATTATTTAAGATTTGATTTGATACAAATTGTTCATCCAATCCATGTGGAGAATGACCTTGCTAGAGCCATATATACTACAATTACCTTGTACTCTTGCAAGTATTTTAAGTGTTTTTATCCCTACTTTTGCAGCTGGTAAAATCCCTATCAAGAAATTGGCGCCGTTGCCGGGGATTGTTTTAAATAATTTGTGTATATAAACTCTTAGTTAATTATTATTGTATATATCTTTTTATTTAATTGCTGATTTTGTTTTTGTAGGTTACAATTTGTTTCTTTTTGAGTAGTGCAACAATGGAATTTGCAGTTCCCCCTGAATTCAATCTAACACCCGGTGGACCACCTCTTTGGGTTTCATTAGTAGAAACGGGTTATTATGGATTTAAACCTACAGTTTGTGCTCTTTGCAATTCAAATACTCATGATATTTTGCAATGTCCTGAGAGAATATTTTCCAGCATATGTTCAGACGCATATTAATATGAGGAACGACTAAAAAAGGCATTGGAACAATCCCTATTCAGAATCCTACAATCCAAAGTTGAAAGAGCATCTTCAGCAATTTAATGTGCCACAAGAGCTTCCGATAGAGGACAAGCTCTCTAAATTGTTGGAATCAACTGAATTGTACATAGAAATAACCAATCAAGGATTTCAAATTCAAGTAGTAAACTGTGGGAGAAGCTATGATGATCAAGAGGTTGGTGCAGGAACCGAGGAGTCATCTTCCTGTTATTTACACCCAAAGGAGAAAATAGCTGATCCTGAAATCCCACATGAACTTATCGCTACCCAGTTTTGTGTGCCACCAGCACCTTTTCCAAAAAGGTTGCAAGAAGACATCAGTGTTAATGTGTTGGGGGAGGTTCACACAAATGCAGCATTAAGCATGTCACATGGTCAACATTTCAGCCAGCTAAACGATTTGCATACAGGGCAAATGGTAGTTGATGGGAAAATTTTAGTTGCTATATTGAACAGTGCACCAACACAGCCAATCATACTTGACGGTATTCAGTGCAGGTCATACAAGCAGACTATGATCCACAAGGAAACAAAGAAAAAGCTTAATGGCAACCTAATTCTTCATCAAGAAATTCAGCCAATGCAGAAATTATGGGTGTTAAATACAAGGTTTAAGTCAGTTCGATGAAGACGTAAACCTTGCTGGAGGGGATCCTATTTTATTACAACATTTCATTCACATAGAAAGGCTAATATGAAGGATTCAACCACTTCCCTGAAACACATAATTGACAAACATCATTTCATTCCGTAGCTACTATTGCTATATGATGCTATCAAGGAGTGGTTGAATCTAAGAGAACAAGTGATGTGATCCTCAATTCCTTCCTCTACGTCTAGCTATAGACGTTAACTAAAGCGCTTATTGGGATACTACCCAATTTTTCTAAACTCTTTTCTTTTTATTTTCATTCCTTTTATTTTCTTCCTTTCAGTCTTTATCACAAATCTAAAAAAAAATAAAAAATTGAAAATGATAGAACCCCACTTCAAGCTTTACTCAAATGCAAGATATACTAACAAGAACACTAATACAATCAAATATTCATTCACCCTTTGCATCTGCACATATCTCAGCTTATATAGCTGGTTACAAGATAAAAAGAGATCCAACTCAACAATTGACACCTGGCTAACTAAGTGATGCCACTTGGCATCCTAACATTACCCCTCCCTTAGAAATCAACCTCGTCCTCAAGGTTTAGCTTTGAAAATTCCAGTAGCATTCTTTTGATTATGATTTGGCAATGGATACAACTACTATAGGTTGATCTAGAGACAATGAGCGACATAAGCCAGTAGTATATAGCAGCAGCATTCCTATTAATTTGTTGCAGCAATATGCTTCCATAAGTAGTACGCAGACTGATGTCTTTCCCTTGTAAACGAGCAACAACATATGTACTGAACTAATGAAACCATAAGTCTGTGCTTCCACTAAGCTGAAAACATTAACTCCACATTACACCCTCCCAAAAATTTGAGCAATGGTATTGACCAAAGAGTCATCTTAGAATTGCTGCACAAATCAAGTTCTGTAGAGTAATTTTCATTTCGAATTCTGTCTCTAGATCCTGAACCAAGTTCTCGGTCTGCTTCAACAAATCATTCAACTTGTCAACTTCTCTTTTATTTGCTATGAAAGAAGATCTTATGCCAATAGCAATCCCAAGACAGAGAAGAATTGCTCCAACCAGCGAAAAGAATGTAAGTGTTTTCCATTGACCAATTTACTGGCACTGCTCAATTTTCCATTCCTCCCCTTTCCTGTCTTACTTGTCGTCTTCTTGGGCAGATCCAAATAACCAAGTTTTGGTGGTGGAGGAAACCCACATGCATTTCCATTAGTTTCCAAATAGGCTTCCTTATGTAGCTTATTTTCCTTGACCCCAATTTGAGCTCTGAAATGGTCACCACTTGCTTTGCTGATGGTTCGGTTTCCATCAGTCACAAACAAACCCTGTTCCTTTGCCGAGTCGACAATTCCATCACACAGCTTACTGCGTTCTGAT
Source organism: Heteromeles arbutifolia (assembly GCA_024362995.1). Lineage (NCBI taxonomy): Eukaryota > Viridiplantae > Streptophyta > Magnoliopsida > Rosales > Rosaceae > Heteromeles > Heteromeles arbutifolia. The sequence continues at coordinate 38,874,641 of JANCRC010000002.1, forward strand.
TCTCTTATCACACAAAAACATTAATTGTTTTTAGTTAATCAGTATTTTATTTTGGGTTTTATTCTAATTAGATTTTTAATGTGTGTTTTTGTAGGTTGCATTCGGATTTGATTGGCCCTAAATTTCACACAGCGCGCAAAATTCAACTGAATCATACTTTCAACAGCATTCAATTATCCACATTCATCAAACCTCAACGGATGAAAATCAGTTCTGAAATACTCACAGTGGGGGTTTACTGTGCTACTCTTTGCCCTGTTTGGAAACTTTCGCTCACTCTCTCTCACTTACAAATTCCATTACATACAAGTTTGGGGGTGGGATCCAAGCAACACAGAAGGGAGGACAGCTATGCGAGCAAATCAAGGATCCAGTAGGACCACATTGGATGTAAGGAAACTGATTCAACTCTTAGCACTAATCTGGGATGCATACACCAAAAACTGAGTCACGGAGGTGCAGCGCACAGACTTTAACAAATCTAGGGACTACGTTCAATAGATCTATATCGAAAAATAGTTTTCTGGGTTGAGGATTTATACCTGTATTGACGTGGAGGTTGCTGCTGCTCATTTTTCTGCGGATCGCAAGTTTGACGTTGTCGTGTTCGCCATCGTCTCTGATCGTCATCTGCAATACAAGCTCACAGGCTTGCAAATATATTAGACTCAGATTTAACTATTGCATTTGGGCTGGAAATAAAAAATTAATGAGTAGAGAAGAGATGGATGCGTTTTACCTTTGTGCGTCGGCTGAGAGGGTTGCAAAAATGGTGGATGAGTGAGACGCGGCTGAGGGTGTTTGTTTGTGTTGTGCACGAGAGAAGCGAGATAAATGCAAGGAAGGAGGGTAGAGAGATGAGTCTTAAGTGGAGTGACGCTCGACTCGAGGCTAGAGAGAATATGAGATGAGAGAGATCTCTCCAGCGGCAGCTTGTTGGAAATGAGACAAGAGAGCTGATAACTCGGTTTAAATAGTGAATTGCTAGGATTCTTGTCTGCTGCTTCTTGATCATGAGTTCGATCCTAGCGCCTGGCAAATTTGTGCCTTATTTTTCTGTTTTGTTTCCAGAGCCTTTCCCATGGCTCCAGGTCTCCAGTTCGAATCTTGGTGATTCCTTTCCTTTTTTTTCTTTTCTTTCTGTTTTATTATTTGTTTATTTTAATTTATTTGTTTCGTTTGTGCTTTCCCTTTCTTCTAGTTTATTTATTTTAGGCTTTCGTTTTATGTTTTTCCGTTTTTCTTTTTGTTATTCAGTTTGTATTTATTTTCCACACCTTGAGGACAATGTGTGATTTAAGTTTGGGGGTGGGAAATAAGAAATTTTAGGTTTTTAATTTTTGTCTCAAGTTAAAAATTTTCGTTTTTAAGTTAATATCCATAGATGATTTTAAATGTTAGAACAAATTGACATGGTGAAGGTTAATCTCACATTAGTGTCTTTTCTATTTATCGTTGCTTAGACACTAATTCATGAGTTATACTTTGAAAATTTGCACATTCACATCACCATGGTTTGTGGGGAGTGAGATTGAAACACTTGCATTTCATCTAAGTAATTTTTAATTTTTGTTCTAACTAAAGTAAAGTTTAGTATGTGAATAAAGTAATAATTGTTCCACCCGAGAATTTGCTTAGTAACCGGGCCAGTCCTGCCTGATCAACAGTGATTCTCGCGTCAAACGGTACAATCTTGGCATGGGGTAGAGTGGTTAGTTGGTTTCGTAGCCTTTTCAGCTCGAGTTAGTAAGTCATTAGGGGTGTTCTACACCTAATGCCCTAAATCTCTAGTGGTTTGGGAGTCATTGACCTAAAGCTCGCTACATGGGTTGGATAGAAAGCTTAAGGGAACTGGCATTGCACAACCACTACTGTTACTAAAAAAAAAAAAAAACAAAGAAAGAAAAAAAAAAAGAAAAAAAGTGAAAAAAAAGAAAAAAAAAAGTTATATTTGAATTTAGTATGTGTGAAATAAATGGACGAAAAGTAGTTGGAATTGTTGGTTCACTTTATACCAAAGGAAGTTCATGAATTCTTTTCTAATTGATTCTAAATGGCTTAGACTCCGTGGTGGGATTAGTTGGAATTGTTGGAAAGATGTTCTGATTTTTAACGTGTTCTATGATTGCAACTTCAAGATGAAAATTTTGTCTTAGTTAAGTTTTAATAAAGTTTCTAGTTTGTTAGTTTTTATTTTTGTTTTGCTTGAGGACAAGCAAAAAGCTAAGTTTGGGGGTATTTGATGAGTCGATTTTATACTATATATTTTACCTTATTCTTAGAATTAATTTATTGGTTATTTTGTGAGAATTTTGATACTTTGTTTATATTTTTAATATAGGACATTCGACTTCCTCTAGAGCAAAAAGTAGTCAAACGGATGAATTTTGCAGTGATTCCAATTGGAAGATGTTCGTGAGTCTGTTGACTTGATCGTATCAAAGTTTCATAATTTTCTACCAACAGGCCCGGCCTTAGCCCAGTGCCACAGTCCAGGGCCCAAAAATGAAAGGGGCACCAAAATAAAAAAAAAAACCCAAATACATAGGTATATAAAAAAAAATTAATATATATATAACCAGAGCCCAAATAGGGGCTGGAGGAGGGCAATTGGGCAAAGCCCAAGTTTGACAAAAGTTGAAAAGGGCCCGGGTTTTGAGAAATTTCCTTTTTTTTTTTTAAATTAAAAAAAAAAGTCATAACAGGGACCACTCGGTCCCCATTAACCCTACCTAACTTCAAACAATTCACCACCATTTTCCCGATTCCCCAGCCCCCTTGTGTCCCCTGTTCCCCACTTCGGCACTTCTCCACTGTGCCGTCCCAATTCCCACCCTTCTTTTCTCTCAAATTCAATACTTTATTGAGTCAAACTCAATTCCATTGGCTGCAACCAAGTTGTGCTGTGCCACCCGGGGTCCCTGACTCCCTGATTCAACTGCAAGTCTACAAGCTGCTGTGCGCACAGACAGGAGGTCCCTCCTCCTCCTCATTCTCAGCGTGACAATGCCATTCACCACCATTGGGCATTGGAATTTGGTTGCAAGTGCATTCATTCACCACCAACCCTCTTGAGTTTTGAGGTAAACTAATTTTTAAAATTTAAATTATCAATTCATAATTTAATATAAAACTTTGCAAGTGACATAGAAATAGAATTATATGATAATTGATGTATAGAATTGTTGTTGTTGATGAATTGAATTCTTGATTAATTGAATTATTTGATTTCATTTCAAACCCAATTTTTAGGTTCAATTTTATCAATTTTTATATGTTAGACTATGTGTTAGTGTTTTTATAATATATAATATGTGTTGGAATGATAATTTTGATAGGAAATTTTTGTTATATCATGTGTAGGTAATTTTTGCAAACAAATTATCGAAGCCATGTCTTTTAGGAAACAACTTTCTAGTAATATGAAAAGGAAAAAAAAGGCAAAGGATAACGAAATTGCCGAAAGTTTAAGAGGATCTCTTAATAAATTTTTCTCTACAAAGAATGAGTTGGTTGAAAATTTGAGAGAAAATGATGTTGGTGAAGAGTCACAAAATATTGTTGGGGAGTCTCATGATCATGAAATTGGTGGTTATGTGGAGAAAGATGTTAATGACGAGTCTCATGACCATGAAAATGGTGGTGATTTAGAAGAAAATGTTGGTGATGAGTCTCAAGACCATGAAAATGGTAGTGATTTAGAGGAAAATGTTGATGATGATCATATTGGTGTAGAGGAAAATATTGAATCTCCTGAACCTATTTTCCATTTAAACATTTATGATCCAAGAGTTTGGGATGGTCTTAATGCAGAAATGAGAGACTTACTTGTAGAAAAGGGACTAATTCGAGAAACTAATCTCACTTATCCTAAGGACAAACTCTCTAGAAAATTTTATGGCGATGAAACAAAAGAGCAGCGTGCAGTGCTGTCAAACTGACATTTCAGGATTCTTTGGGCTTTTTGGCATCCAAGATGATGTCTTTTGGGTTCGAGGCCTTCTGCAATTATGTTCGGGACATCTCAAGCTTTAATTCTAGTCGTTTTGGAGCCCCGAAGATCCAGAAACGTGGCTGTTTTGAGACTATGCAGATTTTGGGCGAATTTTACTAGTCAATTTATGATTATGTTTCCTAATTTATTTTAGGGAGCTTTAATGAAAAGGGCTTAGACCAAGATTATTTTAATAAAAAACCACCCTATAGTTTTCTTTAACCAAAAACACCTCAAAATTAACCATAAAGACAGAGGCTTCTAATTCTACATAGGCTGAATTACAGAGCCTAACAGAAACAAAAATAAGTTCCCAAAATTACCCCAACAAGGAGGCTCATGTCTGAAACTTGTTTGTTCTCATGAAGGAGAAAACTCACGTCAGCTCCAAGCAGAGCGTCGATCATTGTTTCGTTTTTTGGGTTTTTCTTCCTTCATTCTTGGTGCATATATCAGTTTTTGAATTTCTTTGTCCAAATTAGATTCAGATTTGGAGAATAACCATACTTTGAGAAGAAACAAAAATCCCAAATTATTGAATCCAATCTCCAAAAGTACAATTAAAAAGAAACGAACATGAAAATAGCTGTGCAATTGAATCAAGGAGGAGGACACTCAAACTGAATCTATTTTCCATGGAACTGGAAAAAACCAAAAATTCCAATTCCTTGCACCCATTTCTCCATAAAACAAGAAAGAAAAATATATCTCTATCTATGATAGAACCACCTTCCCCAATTAAAAAATTTGGAAAAGAAAAAGAAAATAGAAAAAGCAGATGAGAAAGAGAGAGAAAAGTGACTTCAACCATGGCGTTCAACTTTCATAACACTGTTAATGTTAAACATTTCTAGGAAATAGTATGATTTTTTTGCCACTTTTTTAGAAAACAATGCGACCTGTTATGTTTTGAATCCATAACTGTTTCCGGAAAAACTAACACTGTTTCTGAAAAAACTAACACTGTCTTTGGAAAAGTTAACAGTATCTGGAAAAACCTAACACTGTCTCTGGAAAAATTAACACTGTCTTTGGAAAAATTAACACTGTCTCTAGAAAAACTAACAGTCTTTGAAAAAATTAACACTGTCTCTGATGATGGATGACCCACTGAGAAGTTCTCGTGTAGCGCGCGAGAGGAATCCTATGATGGGTGACCCACTAGGAAGTTCTCGTGTGAGTTCCCAGAAACAAAACCGTGAAGGCGTGGTCGAGGCCCAAAGCGGACAATATTGTGCTACGGAAGAGGTGTGCCCGGGATGTGGTGGGGCCCGAGCCGGGATGTGATAGATATACATATATTATATAATACTTTAATATTATATATTATTCAGTTTGGGTTTGGGTATGGATATGGATTGGGGACCCCTATAACTATATCCAAAACCATAAATGAATAATATTTACGGTTTTTCCCCATACCCAAAATATACCTGAATTTTCATACCCAAATCCAATCCATTCGGACGGTTATCCACGATTATCAGGTTTTACGGTTAGAATTGTCATCCCTAGCTCATACCCAATCAAGAAGTCAATACACCTTTAGTTTGAGATATTTATTTGAAATGTCTTGTTTAAATACATTATTTTGTTCTAAAGACACGGGGCCTGGATTTATAACATATTTTCCTTGGCTGTGAGTTTGATGATCAGCGGTGTCTGTTGTGTGGGTTGTTATCGGTTGACATTATAAACATGTAAAAGTGAAGTCTCAAGTTATATAAACTTTTTTTTTTTTTGACACAGTAAATTGTAGGTAAGTTGTAGTTTGAATCCCAAAATTACAAATAGATGTTTAGCAATGGGGAAAGAATTCAAATGATTCGTTTAACATTTTCAATCATATTAGACAATTTTTCTCAAACTGATTGAGGCTGCATGTGTATATTTGCATATTATTTTAAAAGAATGCAATTAGATTGGAATAAACGTGGGAGTGCTGGACTTCACGGGGGAGCATGAATAGTAAGTAAGAGCCCCTTTAGATTTCCTTACCTTCTTGGGATTAATTCCTGTGTCTGTATTTTGTTCTTGTTGAAATGGTGCTACTTATATGAAAAAGATTTTTACATACTTGATGCGCATGTAGCTTGATCTACAATTTATGTTTGATTGTTAGCATTGACTGCCTATTTGCTCACCCTTATGAGCTTTAGCGTACATTTTGTATTCTCCCTTTATTTGAGATTAAAGTTTAACAGAGTGTAAGGAGATCTAGTGGAAAGGAAAGCATATTCTTAGATTGCTAGGGATTAAATTTAGAATTAACCCTAGCATCAAACAATCTTTTCTTTTAATATGAACAATTTCACAAGTATTCATGTTTAATAAATCAACCCTTTCTTACGTTTTGTTTTTAAAAAGTTCTCAATTGATTGACCACTTTCAGTTGGGTTTCATGAGTAGAAAGTTAGGTACCTACATTATGATTCTATAAGGTTCTCGTTTAGGAAAATAATTCATTGTTTTCGATTGAGATTTTTATATTTCCCCCTACCACAACCCTTTCTCTGGGAACTTGCTTTGGCGCTCTTAAGATGGTGAAAATGACTTGATGGTAGTCCGCATCTTGTATGTTCTTGTTCGAGTCAGTTAACTTCCTTTCTATAAATGGGTCTTCTTTACTCTGCTGGTTTCAAGAACATATTGCATCTGTTTGCAAATATGAAGTCTCTTGCTGTTGGATTGAGATTTAGATAGTACACTTGTTATAAGCAATATTGTTAGGTGAAATAGTTGTGTTAAGATATTGGAGAAAATTAAAAATATTTAAAATTAATTTTGAGGTGTTTCTCATTCTCCAAGTGAAATCCGGATATCAATTCTCAAGATGAATGGTGCCACAAAGTGGCATATGAAGCAAGGCTTTTGTTAATTTGGCTAAACCCAAATACCGAATTCCCTCGTTTTTCTCTCAGATTCTGCACATTTTCGCTTTCTAAAATCAACCCCATTGCTGCCATCGATGGAAAATGAAGAAGAAGAAGTAGCTCTGTCATCAAACGCTAACCCTAACCTCCTAGCTGCAGATCAGCCTCATACTTCAACTATTCACTTTTATGTATGAGGTTAGGCAGTTTTTTCCTTCAACAGTTAGAGACTTATAATTCTCACCACCACCCCCCCCCAACTTTATAATTTGCTAAACTTCTGTATTTCAATGAATTTTTTATTTTTGCTAGTAATTCTGAAATTAGATTTTGTACAATCGATCTTGTTTTATCTTTATGAACATTTTGATGTAAAAAAAAATTCAAATCCGAAAATAAATTGTTGATAAAATTGAATATTTTTTATGGATTAATGAACAAATAGATGTGTATTTATAGATTTTTGGTGTTGGATCTTATGTGGGTTAATTAATTATATTATTTTGAACATTGAATTTAAATGTGAGCGGTTAGATATTTTTTATTACCGTTAAAATTAATTGAATTGAATTTGAGCCGTTAGATTTAAAAATAAATGTAGCAGAACGCGCCACCCTACATCTGAATAACACGCGCATCTAGGCCGTAGAAAGAGTGCTTGCAGTGTGCTCGCCCACACTAGATCTTTCTTCCCTGTTCCTGCTGACGCCATGGCCCGTCTTCTGCTGCAAGCTAGGGCCCTCGGCCCACTTGCTTCCTTATCCACCTGGGGGGAAACCAATCCCAAATTTCCACCAACAAACCGAAAATCCCATTTTTCGCACCCCAATTACGCCCCTTGGAGTGGTTGTTTCTCCGCACCCCGAAAACCCCAACCCCTTCTTGGAGATTTTAGGTGAAACGATCCCAAAACCAAGAAGACTAGAATGATGAGGTCCATATCTTTCTTATTTTGAATAAAACCAAGTGTTAAAGTATAATTTCAATTTTATTGTGCAAAGTTAAAGACCAAAGCAGAAAAATCACTTAGTAATATGATCTAGTAGTATTGCTCTTTATTTGTAAGTGAGAGGTCTTAGGTTCAGTTGTCGTCATAGGCAAATTTGAACCACATTATTGCTAGCTCATTATGAGGCTAAGCTCGCTCCTCTCCTCTTTAGTGTAGATAATATTGTTTGTTCAAAAATAAAAAACCAAAGCAGAAAAGTTCGTTGAAGAGTCCATTTATAGCCCATTTAGGAAACATATAAACCCTAGGTAACATGATCGAAAACTAAACCCTAGGTCACTAGCTGAGCTACTAGAAATGCTAAGGCACCGAATGTATTAGCATCCAACTAATAGACGATGTCTGTAAATTCCACTTGGATGACTAGTCAGCCTGCAGAGTCGTGGACGTATCTTAAGTTCTTGACCCTAATCCGACCTATACTGCTGTTAGTTTAATGGTCCATGTCATTCCATGGTAGAGTAGCCAAGTCAATCAAGCAATTGTATGCATAGACAGATTGAAACCAACAAGGAAATTTCAGGTTTTTAGTGTTTACGGCCCATTACTACGATTGAAGCACAATCCAGGGGCCAGAACAAATAAATAGAACAAATTCAGAAGCAACACCATAAGTATGTCGGTTAGAATACATAGAACTAATTTTCTATCATTTATTGTCGTTTCGTTTGTACTAAACTTACTATCATCATATGTTCTGCATGTATGTAGCATTTGCTTGAAGCTCTAAATGCATGTTTTCTCGTGCTTTATGAAAGGGATGAGAAGCTTTCAAGTAATCAATACCGTTTCTAACAGTATTTGACAAATATAATTACAAGTGTTTCTAGGTTATAGAAGCATTCTTTGTAAATGCTTCTTATAGAGGCGCTTATGCTCTTCCTACATAGCCTACAAAACATGCCCTAAATTCACCAAGCAAGTGTAACGTGAAAAAAACCAGAAAGATAGCTTTGAAAACAAACTCCTAACATTCTAAGCTCTTAAGTTTAGTACCACTGGGATCAAGATAACTTATATTATATTATACATCTATGGATCAGACTTCAAGAGATTATTGGAGATAAACTTATACATGTCATTAATCCAGAGAAACATCTTGATCCTGTCAGCACTTTCTAACAGAAACGAGCATCGAGCTAGGAGATGATCATCGAAGAACCTTCGATCAGAACATGATATAACAGTATGAGAGAGAGAGAGAGAGAGAGAAAGAGAGATCACCATCAAGTCATCAACCGGGTTATGAATATATCTCGGTTGATCGGTTAAAGTTTAAGAGAACTTGGTCAATGATTGAAACGCCTTCTGCATGGAAAGCTTTAAGTCACATGATATATATATAACCTATATATATATATATATGTATCCTCTATATATATATATGTTATGGAGTAGGAATAGATTACCATCGTATAGATCTGCCCATGAATCTATATACCAATTAATTGGATATGCATATATATATAATAGGAGAGAATCCAGTCAAAGCTCTAAAAATTTATATGCAAAGTTGTTAATCACATGGATGGAGTGGGTAAGATTGAAAAGAAGTCATTAGCAGGGGGGTAGGCTTCCTTGAGAGCATCCCCACATGCTTTGCCTTGTCATCTCCTTCCAATGATGGCATAGACCAATGTCTATAATTACAAATGTCACTGCTAAAAAAATTAACAAATATACACTAACATTACTCGCGCAAGATAAAATAGAAGAAAAACTTATAGGTGCTTAGTAATTTAAGTTGTTTGATAATAAGAGGCAAAGCCATTGACAACCTTTATCAAATTTATTTATGGTACAACTAATGTTACTTATTATATAACAAGGGTACACAAGTTTACTCAAAACACCTCACTACATCTGGTAATAATACTTCCATGCATAAACTAAACTAATTTAGAGGTCTTAAAATGTACACATGGTTGTGCTTTCTGCTAAGAGACAAACCATCCATAGGCTGGAAAGCTTTGTAGGATTCCAGATTGTCTTTGTTATGTGGGGGCAAATGGAAGAGCAAGTTAATGGTGCCAACCCCAATTTTGACAGTTCTGAGAAAAGAATCATGAAACAATTAAATCAAATCCAGATTTCACTTTTCTGTCTCTATATAATATCCAAGACGGTGATCAATCCTTCAAAGGAAAAGGAATCTTTGATTTGTCTCTTAACAAATACAATGTTTGGTCAGAAATGGAGGACAAACTACTATTCGTTTCCACACAATCAATTCTTAATTACAATGATTAGGCTGTAACTAGCAAGATTCCCATCTTTAATAATTACAAATGTCCATTGTGATGGATATAATCTTCCAAACAACTTTAATAATTGTCATGCTATGTACAGCCTAGGTACTTGCCAAGGACCGAGAGACCAAATGGGTAAAAAGGGTTGCAAATTACCCGTTACACGGTAGAATTAATCCACAAATTTGGGTAATTGGTCATGTGATGCGAGAGGAAAAAAGGAAATAAATCACCGGTTAGACGGTAGAATTAATCCACAAATTGAATTTTTAACTTTCTTAAGTTGACAGATAATGTTTTAGGTGTCCTCCTTTGCAAACCCAAAATTTGGAGGCTGCATCTCCCATTTTCATGAAACTGACGCGGCATAACAAAGAAAAGGACATCAAACGAGAACCTTAATTAAAAGACAAGAAAATTAGAATCTGCCATCAAGATAGAAAACAAACCTAACGCCTAAACGTCTTATGTATGATGCCTCTTCCTAAAAGCTCTAAAAGCTCCAACCTTTGGAATAAAACTCAAAATTTAGGTTCTAAACTTACCCCAACTTGCTCCAATCCTTGGGGTAAATATAAGTTTTAATCCAATACTCATTTATGGGGCAAATTTAGGTTAGGATTTTCCTTGGATTAGTGGGGCTGACCCATCATATATGTGTGTTTTTTTTAGTTTTATATTTATAAATTCAAAGAATCCAATTGCTAAGATCTAATATGATCAAATCCAACCGTAAAAAAATAAAAATAAATATAATAGTCCAAGTTTTAGTCCAACGACTAAAGTAATTAAAAAAAAATTGTGTTTCATATTCTTTCATGGTGTTCCACGAGTTTCATGGTATCGGTTTAATGATTTTTCATTTACAGGAATCGAAATCTTTTTCAGTTAAAATGTTTATAAAATTAAATTTGTATAGTCTACATATTTTATTTTTTATTTTGCTTAAAGTTACCTTAAGAAAAAATTTATGCTAAATTCATTCTTTTCTAACGTGAGGGCTAAAAATTTGGTTGGAGGAGACAAACTGTTTCTAGGTTAAAATTTGAATACTCTAGGTTAAAAATTTTAGGTTTAACCCAAGGGTTTTAGATGGTCTAAGAATCCAAATAAGAAAAAAATTAAACAAATAGTAAATTACCAAAATGTCCTTATAAACTTAAATACCTAACAATACATTGTAAACTATGGAATTCGGCCAAAAGCCAACATGTCATGGCGAAGCAGTAAGTTTGATGCGCATTGTTGTTCTCTTTGAATCGACGGGTCATGAACTCAAAGTGGACACTAGAGCCCAAATATGCAAAGCTTTATTCTTGCTTGTAGAGTTTGCGCCTTTCGACTTTATATCCAATCCATTCCGCTATCTACATTAATATATATATGGGTTATGATCGGGGACACATGATTTCGACACACGTGTTTATGAGGCCACTCCGTTATGTATTTGAACGATCCGAACTGTCTATCTTTTAGATATTCCCTCAAAGATCAGGTCTACCAAAAATCACTCAAATTCAAAACAATATGATCGTTGGGTTAAATTTAATGTTTCTTTGTAAAATTGTATTCGTTTGTTTTATTCACTACAAATGAACGTTGCTAAGGCCCAAAAATTGCACATGCAAGCCCAATTACGTCTCAAAGCTCGATTGTTGTACAATACCCCGATCCAAACTTAAACACATGCAAAGGTGCAGAATCGAGAATATTTTAAACATATGCAAAGGTGCAGAATCGAGAATATTTACAATCACGCCACGCTAATAAATAGCAAATTATGGAATAGGCGTTTGTATAATCACGTCAAGCCCATGCATATTCCCCATGCCAAACTTTGATACGACGTTGTTGTCGTGTACAAAGTATGTTGACTACGGTACATGCTCACGTAAGCCCAAGCCACGTGTCGAGGGTTACCAAGTGGATCGTGGTGCGAACGGTTACGGAAGTTTATGTAGCGTACGTGGAATCAAGATTATGGAAGACATTGAGTTGCTTAGAAGCACCAAAGACCTAGGCCCACAATCCTTGGCTGCTTGGGAACACCAAAGATCCAGGCCCACAATCCTTGAATTCCACGTAGGTAAGTTTGAGGGAGAACAAACTTAATTTCCCTTTTCCTTAGCAAACCGACTAACCCAGTTAGGAAGAAACTAGAATCCAAAGCCTCATGTTCATTTGAAAGCCTAGTTAAGGGCATGAAGAGAGAACACAAAAGAACGATGAAGGAAACAAAGAGGCACATTACCAGAACTAGCGCATATGAAAAACTGACCAGGGAAGATGATGCTTTGGAAAGAGCGCACGATGCAGTCTTCACCGAAGCAACGACGTTCATCAATGTTACACTAAAAGGAAAGTCGAAGTTGCGCTAAGGAAAAGACAAAGGAAGGCATAGACAAAACAAGAGGAAATGGGGAAACCAAAGGATTCCCTAGGGAAGCCTAGGAAAGATACCTTCCATCTGCAAAAGGGAAGAAACGGCAGAACATAGGGAGACAACAGAACACAAAAATAAAGAGAGAAAGGGAAGGACTCAGGATTGTATTGCACCAAGCAAGGAAGTCTTTCTCCAAGTGCAGGCAATCTTGAATCCTTAGGGAAATCATCCTTCTAGGATGTTAAAGGTTCCTTTAGGTTTCTTCTAAGTTTCCTCAACCAATAAAAGCATCCTTAGATTCTCAGGAAACCTAGATTATCCACCCTCCATAACCATGCCCCTACGCAAATTTTTCTCATGCTAAACTGATAAACTTTTAGCTTCCACACCACGCCTTGCTTAGGCAAGTTTTTATTTGCTTAATCACGCTATATTGGAGTCATTGATCTAACTGAGATACTTCCTAAGACATGCTAATTCTTTCGAGGTATCCCGAGACTTGGTACACAAACAAACCAGGAGAAGCAAAAGGGTATCCACCAAAGCTCAGGTCCAGCTCAACCTAAAAGTCTCCCAAAGTGGGCTTCACAAAAGGTGTGTCAAAAGCGTGTATCCCAAATTCTACACCTATATATATATATATGAGTGCGGCGCGCACACACACACACGCACACAAGCATTTTACCCAAAGGGATTCCCATTTTTGAGTAAAAATGAGAACTAGTTGTAGAGCCCACTCCACATCAAACTTTAATGAGCCGAATGTCTATTTTGCAAGTCTCGATTCATAGATCATCCTTGCGAAAATTCAACTTAATCCAAAATTATTTGCCTATTTCATTATCATGACAAAATTTCATTGTTTCTTGTAGAACAAAGTGTTCGTCAATTTCTTTGAACTCAATTAGATATCTCAATTGTTTCTGATTTGGCTAATATTTTGCAAGGATGATCTAGGAGGTCAAACTTGAAAAATAGATGGTTTGAATCATTGAAGTTCGATGTAGTGTGGGCACCATAACTAATCCGATCCCTTCCATTAAAGGCCTCTATAACTAATCAAATCATTTTCACAATCTTAAGAGTGCCAAAGCAAGTTCCCAGAGAAAGGGTTGTGGTAGGGGGAAATATAAAAATCTCAATCGAAAACAATGAATTATTTTCCTAAACGAGAACCTTACAGAATCATAACGTAAATACCTCACTTTCTACTCATGAAAACCAACTGAAAGTGGTCACTCAATTGAGAAGTTTTTAAAAACAAAACGAAAGAAAAGGTTGATTTATTAAACATGAATACTTGTGAAATTGTTCATATTAAAAGAAAAGATTGTTTGATGCTAGGGTTAATTCTAAATTTAATCCCTAGCAATCTAAGAATATGCTTTCCTTTCCACTAGATCTCCTTACACTCTGTTAAACTTTAATCTCAAATAAAGGGAGAATACAAAATGTACGCTAAAGCTTATAAAGGGGAGCAAATAGGCAGTCAATGCTAACAATCAAACATAAATTGTAGATCAAGCTACATGCGCATCAAGTATGTAAAAATCTTTGTCATATAAGTAGCACCATTTCAATGAGAACAAAATACAGAGATAGGAATTAATCCCAAGAAGGTAAGGAAATCTAAAAGGGCTCTTACTTAGTATTCATGCTCCCCCGTGAAGTCCAGCACTCCCACGTGGGTGTCTTTTACACCCTTTATTCCAATCTAATTGCATTCTCTTAAAATAATATGCGAATATACGCTTGTAGCCTCAATCAGTTTGAGAAAAATTGTCTAATATAATTGAAAACATTAAACGAATCATCTGAATTCTTTCCCCATTGCTAAACATCTATTTGTAATTTTGGGATTCAAACGACAACTTACCTTTAGTTATCCGCTTACTGTGTAAAAAAATACAAAAGATTATGTAACTTGAGACTTCACTTTTACATGTCTATAATGCCAACCGATAACAACCCACACAACAGACACCGCAGATCATCAAACTCACAGTTGAGGAAAATATAGATCTCTGCAAAAGCAGATAGTACTTGCTTCCTCATATAAACTACCAAAGAAATTGGAAAAACAAAGATTGTCTTTACATTTTAATTTGAATAAGGAACTTAATTCCATCACTATAATTTTAAGAGATGGATGAATGTTTTGTTTGACAAAACATTGTTCTTTATTAACGAATGATTGGATTATTGTAATCTGATTGATTATCTCTATAGTAGAGATGATGTGGTAGAGTTAACTGTTTAGAATATAACGATGCTTAAAACCCAAAAGGTTGCAAGGTAGTGACTAATCCCACTGAGTTATGACACCTCTAAAACATAAGTTACAAGTTGGTCATAGATGAATGCTTTGGATCGTTAGATCCGGATCCAATGCCTTCTTGTTAAAATTGTATAGAGGCGAAATGTTCAAATATTTATTCTTTTGGAAAGAAGAAAGAATCACAAATTGTTGAGGTTAATTCACTTAGATGTTAGTGGCACTTGTCCACAACATAATACTACTCATGTTGTATGACATTCACTGAAGATCGCTCTCGGTTGGACTATCGTTTATTTTGAATAAATACAAGTCTGAATACTTTGCAAAAGGTTTCAAAGAATTCAAGAATGTAAGTTGATGAGTAAGACATCTAAAGTGTTTACCTCCTTAGATTTGATCCAAGGAATAAGAACACCTTAGAAGAGTTTGCTTGAAAGATATCAAGGACAGTAGCATCATAGGATAATGGAATTCTCCATTGGGAGAAGAACGAACTTGAATAAGATGTAGTTCGTTGGATGTTATCAATTACCCATATATAGGATACATACATCTAAGACAGTATGATTGTCAATTAGAATATCTTCCAAAATGTTTCATGACTCCATAGGATGTAGTTGGAAAGAAAGACAAGTCTTGATCGTGTTAAGATTTGGGGTTGTGTGCTAATAAGCAATATTTGTTAGAGAATAATCTTGTGGGATATCCTTATATTAACCTTTGGATATCACTTCTATAAACCAACTAATAAATGTTATTTGTTGGGTAGTTCATTGTAATCCTACAACAAGATTTGCCTAAGATAGAGCAAATGAATGAGAGATAGAACTCAAAGAATGGGTTCTTTGAGAGACAAGATGGTAATCAACAAATATAATAACCTAGTTCGTACACCACTAGCTCTAAGGTAGTCAAAAGGGATCTATAAATAGTCTCAGTTGAATGGTTTGAACTTTATGACCATGTCATAGAGTTACACCTCTTAATTCGAAAGAAATAAGAATGAAAATCCTTATGACTACAATGAGTGTATATACGACATATACTCAAGGAAATGGTATAATACCATTTGACCTGAAATAGTGAAACCTTCATAGCTAATTGGTAGCTTAAGGTGACTACAATCAACGAGATTGGTTGACTTGGAAGAAATCATCTTTGATGTAGTCTTGGTTTCTATTAATTTGAAGATTGCTAGCAACAACTAAACGGTGATTCAATTGGACATAATATGGGTTTCCGAAACCATTATCAAGATAGTCTTGATTATATATATGTCGAAGACTAGGAATCACAAGACATATAAGTTGTAGAGATCCATCCGTCATGAATCTTAGCAAGCTAGTGGGAGCTATAAGCGTCTTATGAGAGAAAGATCAAATCATTTGATTTCTCATAAAGATGTAAATGAATCTTTTGTTTACTAGGTTTACAAAAGATTAGTGGGAGTTAATCATATTCCTAAATTTGAACATATATATGATGTATCAATTTGGAAATGAAAAGAATTCTTCTTCGTTAAAGTTATGACTTTAAACGTTTTATAATGACAAAATGTATATGGGAGACATAGTCTATATACATTGAATGGAAATCTATAATGATAGATTTCAAGATATAATTGGATTATATCAATCCCTAATGATAGACAAAAGATGCTAGGAAGTTTCTCATATGATGATAAACTTCAATCAGAAGGACAATTCTAGTGAGACTAGGAAGTTGCTCTTCTCAAAGGGAACGTACCCTTTGACTCCCAAAGAAATAATGCGTAAATGGAATCCTTTATGCATACGTAGAAAGGTGATTTATGTATTTCATATAGTATGAAAACATTGATATGAGTTGTACCTAGAACGGTACAAGACGATATCGATACAAGCCTAGGATCAGAACCATGACAACTGTTAAGTAAGTCCTTACATATTTAAGAAATACTAAGGGATAGGTTCCTCAAGAATGAGGAAGAATTAGGGCTGGTTTGGTATTGTTGTGCTTTGAAAAAAAGCTACTTCTGCTGTGCTGTGAGAATAAACAACTGTGAAATAAAGCAGTAGAGTGTTTGGTAAACTTTTTTGTATAAGTGCTTTTGAAAAGAAAAAAAAAGCAGTATTATAGTGTTTGGTAAACTTTTATGTAAAACAGATGTGAAAAAAAGCTGAAGCTGAATGTTTATCAAACACCAAAAACTCTCCCAGCTTTTCTTCATAGCAGTTTTTTTTAAAATCACCTCAACCCCAAACTGGGGCGTAGAGTAACGAATGGAAGCGTGAACATATTAGATTATGAATCTAATATTGTATCCATCATTGGATATCTCTTCATTATGACTGAAGAGATAAAATGATATCTCTTTATTATGACTAAAGAGATATTTGGGTGGAAACACTATATGTAATGACTCTAGTGTGTTCTATCATGCTTGCAAAATATATCGCCATATAGAAGCTTACAACAATGTTGTTTGGATGGGAAAGTTCATTTATGAACTCTCCATTCGGTTCCAACCAGAAAGTGTCTCTAGTGTACCCACACTACAACACTAATGAGGCGATAGCTCAAGCCAGGGAATCAAGGTCTCATCAAGATCCGAACACAAATGAGAGACTGAATCATATGATTGAGAATCACATATAATGGTGAAGTCGTTAATCTCAAGGTTGCTTCTATGGATAACATATAGATATCTATTGTCTAGGCCTACTTCTCAGCAATTTTTGAAATGATTACATAAGAGGTATCATCACCGATGACCATGCTGATTGGCTCTAGTGCAAGTGGGAGATTGTTGGAAATGTGCCCTAAAGCCAATCATATGATGATACTTTATGGGCATTTCACATGTTAAACTAATCTTGTTTAATATAAAGGGCAAAGATTATTGTTTAAAGCTGTCTCATATAAATGTTATATGCTTTAACAATTAGTCCAAGGAACATGTAATTGGGAGAATCTGATCTAAATAAGTTAGATTCACGAGTCCATTTTCTATCGTATACATATCCTAAACGTTCCTGATCATAGGATTGCCAATTGGGTATTGACAGTCCGTTAAGATCAGTACGTGCTATGTCTTCTCTCAGGGAAAGTGACTAGTCTCGAGTCATTGGTGTGACTGACACCAAGACAAGTACGTAGGTGATCAATAAAGAATGAGTTCACTGAACGCGATTAACAAGGAGTTCTTATACTCATGTCATATGAGAACTCATGGTTAGCATAATGCAAAGTAGTCATTTGACCTGAGGCATTGTTTTACGGTTAGGTCCTTGATCTTTGACTATGTCAAAGTCACTCTGTCAGAGGGTGTCTATGACATAGTTGGGGTTAAGCCACTTAGCCATGGAGGTAAGTGCACAACAAGGGATCTCTAACATTCAAACAGTTTGAAGGAGAATACTCTATGATATGATTAAGAATCTCTGGCCAGAGTATGAATGAGATTTAGGAAGTCATTCCAAATCACATTCAAGGTAATCATATAAGTAAGAGAATCACATTGGATAGTAGACATGAACAAACTATCAAACCAAACAATGTGGTCAAGAGTATTGTATTAGAGAAAGACCGTATTGCATTGTAATCCCAAACTGAATAGGTTATCCAACCTCTCCTGATTAGCTTGGGTAGCCATGACATACTGCTAGGTGTCACTCTTGGTTTGTGGAAGCCCTAAAGGTGTATAATCACTAAAGGGAGAATTGAAAGGAAGTTTCAATTCACAATCAATTTGAAGAGTTCTAATTGCCCACTGCCTAGCTAAAAGAAACCTAATGGATCGCACACCGGGTAAGGTAATGTTTGAAGGATTTGACGGAGATGAGTAAGGACAATTAAATGGTTTAATTGTTTATGGCAAGGATTAATTAATATGTTAATTAATCAAATGAATAAGTTCGTTTTAAACCTTGAGTTAGTGTTGGGCCTTAAAGCCCAATGGGCTTCGAATTGTCAAGCCCATTAACTTAAGTTGTATGACAACTTAATGACTAAAGATTCAAAAGGGCCCAAACAGCCCAAAGCCTTTAGAAGGCAGGCCATATCATGAAAGAAAGGTTTTGTTCTTTTTGTCACTTAATTAAAGTGACTATATAAATGACTTTACAGCCAAAATTCATTAGGGTTCTCTTTTGAGGAAATTGGAGAGAACAAAGTCTCTCCCTTTCTCTCTAGGAGGCCGAGCCCCTTAGAGGGAATTGACTAGCACCAATCCTCCTCCAAGGTCACTTATCTTTTTCCTCAACTATCCTTGGTGTCGAAAATTAGAGGTCTCCAACTTTGGGGACTTTTGGAGAACCCAATTCTTTCATCCATATCCAAGAAGACATGGAGCCAAGAAGCAAAGTTCCTCCATCCAAATCCATGGAGCCAAGGAGCAAGGTGACAAAGGCAAGAAGGCCCTCACATGGGTGATTAACCTTTGCTAAGCAAAGACGTGCTTCAAAGGTATAAAGTTTCTCAACTCACTTTGTTTTGAGTTGAGTCTTGGTTCACCATAACTATTAGGCTTTGAATTTCATGGGTAAAGTTTTGTTTCTGAGTGCATACAATCATGTTTCCGCCTTTAGTTGTTAATTGCATGTTGTAGATGTTGCTCAAATGAACTTGTTTTTCACAAATTTTCATTCACATTTCTCTGTCTCTTCGTCAAGACTGGCCTCCCTAAGCTCTTCTTCAATTCCTTTATGGGTCAAACAGTACGGCGTAAACCTCACCCCACAACTATCCTCAATTATTGGCCGGCTTCTCACCCTCAGATAAAAATCACTCGTTTTCTCATTGTGAATCTGAATTTGATGCGAGGCCATCACAAAAACACACCATTCAACACCATCAACCAAAACTGAACCTGTCACAGGGCTAGTATAAAGCCTGCAATTCCTTAATTTGTGAACAAAAAATGCTCTTATACAGCCCATTAGCCTCATCTCAAAGGAATTAAGGTTCGAAATCGAAAACTCTCCCACTTCCGATCCCTTAAAATTATGAAACAAAATCTCTCATTTCTTGTTCCATAAACTCGGCAGTCTGGAACCCGGAAACCCGATTTCTTCTCAGGTTTCTGCTCTTTCTCCTCTTCTTTGGTTTCGGGAATTAGGTCTTTTCTGGTGGGTTTGTTTGTGAAAGAGAATTTCTTTTTGGGTAACAACTTGACACTCAAAATGTCAAGACTCTGTCGCAAATCCGACGTCGTCTTGAGCGAGGACCGAACTTTATAGGAGAGAAAAATGAGGGAATTCGGTATTGATGTGGTTGATTTAAGAAAGTGAAAATGTGCAGAATCTGAGAGAAAAACGAGGGAATTCGGTATTTGGGTTTAGCCAAATTAAAAAGAGCCTTGCTTCATATGTCACTTTGTGGCACCATTCATCTTGAGAATTGATATCCGGATTTCACCTGGAGAATGAGAAACACCTCAAAATTAATTTTAAATATTTTTAATTTTCTCCAATATCTTAACATAACTATTTCACCAAACAATATTGCTTATAACAAGTGTACTGTCTAAATCTCAATCCAACAGCAAGAGACTTCATATTTGTACACATATGCAATATGTTCCTGAAACCAGCAGAGTAAAGAAGACTTATTTACAGAAAGGAAGTTAATTGACTCGAACAGGAACTCACAAGATGCAGAGTACCATCAAGTCATTTTCCCCATCTTAAGAGTGCCAACGCAAGTTCCCAGAGAAAAGGTTGTGGCAGGGGGAGTGATGGATGACGTAGGCTGAAAAGAAAACTGTTAGTAGCAGTTAGTACCATTAGTAACTGTTAGTTTGATAAAACGGTTAACAAAAAGGTTGTTAGTTAGTTGGTTCTGTTGAAAACATATTTCTTAGAGTGTAAGCCATGTGTGGCTATATAAGCAAATGTAATAGCACTAGACAAACTATGGAAATACAATACAGATAATATACAATTGATAATTCTCTTCCTTCTGTCTTCTTTCTTTCTCTAAGAATTGTTTTTCTTTGTTGCTTCTCTGCAACATTGATGCATTCTATGCAACTCTTCATTTCTGTTATCATGGTATCATTCGCCTGGACGATCCTTGGTGCCATTGTCTTCCGCTGAAGGTTACAAACTGGTGATCTTGTTGGGAAACTTCGATTTGAGTTTGTTTATCTGGGTTTCGATTCGTTCCTTGGTGGCCTTCGTCTTCCGCTCATGGTGGTTGTTCCCAGAGGTTATTCTCAGTGTTGAAGATTCATCAAAGCTGTGGTGTTCGAGTTCTTGAAGTTTAGTTGCCGTTATGCGTTCATCTCAGGTTTCTCGAGTTTTTGTGTTTTCTGCACTCTATGTGTTTGTGAAAATGCTTTAAGATTATTTGCTATGGGTTTGTTGATTTATGTGCAAAAGAAAACAAGGCCGATACCATCATTCTGCAATCTTGATTTGGCATATAAGGCCAAAGCCATTATCTCGGTGCAAGTTGTTTGTTTCCTCCACAAGGCCGATAGCCGGAGTGAAAAGTTTTGTCTCAGATATTGTGTATTACTCCTTAAAGGTCGATAGCTGGAGTACAGTTCTTGAAAAGTCTTGTTTGTTATTATTGTGTGCAACTACATTATGGCCGATTGTCGGAGTGCAGTTCTTGTTGAAATCTTGATTAGTAATTCTTGATTCTTGTTAGCTAGAGGTGGATCTTTGGTGATTCGTCGCTCTTCCGCAGTATGATTTGTAGTTGTTAGGTTCATTTGGATGATTTGTTGCTTTTGGTGCAGTTCTTGGTGCTCAAATTATGGTGGAACATCTATGCTTCTTGTTTTTCTGCAATTTGGGTAATGATTTCGACTACCATCAAGCTTCTTGCTTTTCTGGTTTCTGCAGTGCACATCTTCTGTTTGTTTTAATGTGTCAGTGAATATTGTTTTGCATCTTTTACTTGAAAATTCAAGGTCGATAGCCAAAATTGAGTCTTTGTAGTAGAGAAGGCCGATAGCCAAGATTGAGTTGTTGATAAGGTTGATAGCCAAGATTGTGTTGTTGATAAGGCCGATAGCCATTTCTAGTGAATTTCAACAAGGCCGATAGCCATTTCTTGATTCTTGCACTTCTGTAAGGCCAATAGCCGAAGTGTATTGTTGGGTATTGGATATAATATGTATTCTTTCGTTACAAGTTTCTTGAAATATCATGATGTCTGAATCTGTAAAGATTAATGGGTTGCTGGGAATGCTTACAGTTAAACTTCAAGATGATAATTTTGTAAAATGGAGTTTTCAATTTCAGTTTGTTTTGAAAGGATATGATCTGCTTGATTTCTTAATTAGAAATTCGCCATGTCCACCAAAGTTTGTAATCAATACAAACACTAGAGTTACTAAAGATTGGGTGAAGAGAATCTTGCATTACTAAGTCTGCTTATTGCTACTCTTTCCGATGATGCCATGGAACATGTAATTGGGTGCAGAACCTCATAAGAAGCTTGGAACTGCTTACTAAAGGTCTTCACAGTCATCCTTTTGTCAAGCATTGTTTCAATCTCAAGCTAGGAAACCCAGTTAAGATTGAGGGGGGATGATGGATGATGTAGGTTGAAAAGAAAACTGTTAGTAGCAGTTAGTACCATTAGTAACTGTTCGTTTGATAAAACGGTTAACAGAAAGGTTGTTAGTTAGTTGGCTTTGTTGAAAACATATTTCTTAGAGTGTAAGCCATGTGTGGCTGTATAAGCAAATGTAATAGCACTAAACAAACTATGGAAATACAATACAGATAATATCCCATTGATAATTCTCTTCATTCTTTCTTCTTTCTCTCTTTAAGAATTGTTCTTCTTTATTGCTTCTCTACAGCATTGATGCATTCTCTACAACTCTTCGTTTCTGGTATCAGGAAAACATAAAAATCTCAATCGAAAACAATGAATTATTTTCCTAAATGAGAACCTTATAGAATCATAACGCAAGTACTTCACTTTCTACTCATGAAAACCAACTGAAATTGGTCAATCAATTGAGAACTTTTTAAAAACAAAATGAAAGAAATGGTTGATTTATTAAATATAAATACTTGTGAAATTGTTCATATTAAAAGAAAAGATTGTTTGATGCTAGGGTTAGTTCTAAATTTAATCCCTAGCAATCTAAGAATATGTTTTGATTTCCACTAGATCTCCTTACACTCTGTTCAACTTTAATCTCAAATAAAGGGAGAATACAAAATGTACGCTAAAGCTCATAAAGGGGAGCAAATACGTAGTCAATGCTAACAATCAAACATAAATCGTAGATCAAGCTACATGTGCATCAAGGATGTATAAATCTTTGTCATATATGTAGCACCATTTCAATGAGAACAAAATACAGAGACAGGAATTAATCCTAAGAAGGTAAGGAAATCTAAAGGGGCTCTTACTTACTATCATGCTCCCCTGTGAAGTCTAGGACTCCCACGTGGGTGTCTTTTACACCCTTTATTCCAATCTAATTGCATTCTCTTAATATAATATGCAAATATACGCATGCAGCCTCAAATCAGTTTGAGAAAAATTGTCTAATATAATTGAAAACGTTAAACGAATCATCTGAATTCTTTCCCCATTGCTAAACATCTATTTGTAATTTTGGGTTTCAAACTACAACTTACCTATAGTTATCAGCTTACTGTGTAAAAAAAACAAAAGTTTATATAACTTGAAACTTTACTTTTACATGTCTATAATGTCAACCGATAACAACCCACACAACAGACACCGTAGATCATCAAACTCACAGCCGAAGAAAATATCTTATAAATCCAGGCCCTGCGTCTCCAAAACAAAATAATGTATTTAAACAAGACATTTCAAATAAAAATTTCAAACTAAAGGTGATGCGGGAGCAAGCATACACCTTAGAAATTGCTCACATGCATTGGAATTGGAATGAATTAAAATATATTTGCTTAGTGCAATCGAAGTGAGTTGTTTCTCCTTCTAAAATCAAGCATTTGGCTTGGTCGTGTGAGCGAATCCACAATTAGCAACGTCGAGTGAGCTCCGTTGCCCTTGGTTGAGCGAATCTTAGGTTATCTATCCCCCTCTCTTTGATACCCTTGGTTCTGTCCTGGATCAAGTAATAATGCGGGAAGGAAAATAGAGAGGATTATTGAAATCTCAAGCACATCTAGACCCAAGGAACATATAGAGAACTAATCTCTGTTTACATAAAATCATTCAAAATACATAATCCCCCCATTCCTTAACAATTCTAGCCTTTTAATAGGCCTAGCAACAACCTAATTAAACACTAGCATAACTTCCTGGTCCACTACAACAGAAGAAATAATAATCATCAAGTTCCAACCCAACCACATAACTAAAAAACATAATATTCTAAATACTTGATTACTAGGGATATTAACTAGATTTGAAAACTTAAAGGACCATCTCGAATTTCAAGATCGCTACTTAATCAACCTCCTTAATACACTGCATCAGACTCCTCTGCTTGGAATGAATTCGTCCTCGAATTCAAGTCGTGGGTTGAAGAGAATCCCAAGCAGTCTTTGATTACGCATAATTTGTTTCTTGACCCTTTTCGTTTGAAATTGGTGCCGTCCACTCCAATAAAAAAGATATTTAGAATATTTGCTTGTTATTGGATTGCAAAAACCCTTTGTCTTTTTTGGCTTTGCCACCGAAAGATTCCTTTCACCATATTTCATCTCATTAACAAGATCAACTAGTTTTTTTGGGGAACTTCACACTAAAGGTATAAGCTCTAATAAAATCAACTTGTTCACTAATGCAATTTACCTTGGTGTGGAACTCGCAAATGGCTCTCTCATATTCAATTGCACGTTCAAGAACTCTACCAATCATATCAACAAAGTTGACAGCACTTCCGTCAACCTCATCAAGCAATTCGAAAAACTCATTCGCATCCACATGAATAGCTGGCGAATTCTTTTTTTCAACTCCACAAAATTCATCGATCCCAAATTGTTCAGTTTGCTTACTAGAACACAATTCACAATCATCTTCGAGGCAACAATCAAATATTGGTGGTAGATTTACATTCAACGAATCTGACACACCAAAATAACCTCCACAACTTGAACTCAAGAAGTCAGCCTTATCACTTGAGTAACCTGGCTTCAACTCTCCAGATTTGTTGCTAACATTTTGTTGATCAAGTTGCATGGTTAAGAGTTCTACTTGTTGTCGTAGCTCTTGAATTTCGTCGTCACTCTCATTCCTGTGATTTTCTTGCACATGATAATCACACTTTCCTCTACCGCTTCTTACTGCCATTTAGATAAATGATGCATAAGCTACCCAAAGAGCGTAGCAAAGCTCTGATACCAAATAATGCGGGGAGGAAAATAGAAAGGATTATTGGAACATATAGAGAACTAGTCTCTGTTTACATAAAATCATTCAAAATACATAATCCCCCATTTCCTTAACAATTCTAGCCTTTTAATAGGCCTAGCAACAACCTAATTAAACACTAGCACAACTTCCGGGTCCACTATAACATAAGAAATAATAATCACCAAGTTCCAACCCAACCACATAACTAAAAAACATAATATTCTAAATACTTGATTATTAGGGATATTAACTAGATTTGAAAACTTAAAGGACCATCACGAATTTCAAGATCGCTACTTAATCAACCTCCTTAATACACTGCATCAAAAGGTGTATTGACTTCTTGATTGCGTATGAGCAACGAGATTGCCATATCTTTTCCACTACCTTTTCCAGAACCAATCTCATCCAACATGAGCTAGTTCCAAGTTCCCACAATTTCACATTGCAACATCATAATCATCTTGGCAGATAAAATTGAAACCGACTAAGAATGTAAATTTATATAACCATACGCTTAAGTAACAGGACACTAGTCAGTAATCAGAATGCTAGAAAAACCAATAGACTTAACATTTCCGTAATCCACATCCATATTAACACCAAATACAACAAAAAAATGTTACCTTTGTACTCCAAGCACACCCCAGTGACAAAAAAAATGGATAACAGACTCACTCACCACGAACTTTGAAATATCAACCAAACCAAGTCTCTCATTCTCCGGCAAAACAGACCAATTGAGCGATTGAACTGCCCGCAACCACAGGAAATAATCCACGTTGCTCCATTTCTCTGTCTCTTCGTCAAGATTGGCCTCCCTAAGCTCTTCCTCAATTCCTTATAGGTCAAACAATACGACGCATACCTCACCCCACAACTATCCTCAATTATTGGCCAGCTCCTCACCCTCAGATAAAAATCACTCATTCTCGCATTGTGAATTCGAATTTGATGCGAGGCCATCACAAAAACACACATTTTAACACCATCAACCAAAACTGAACCCGTCACAGGGCCAGTATAAAGCCTGCAATTCCTTAATCTGTGCACAAAAAGCACTCTCACGGCGCCCATTAGCCTCACCTCACAGGAATCAAGGTCCGAAATCGAAAACTATCCCACTTCCGATCCCTTAAAATTATGCACCAAAATCTCTCATTTCCTGTTCTAGAAACCCAGGGAGTCTGGAACCCGGAAACCTGATTTCTTCTCAGGTTCCTGCTCTTTCTCCTCTTTGGGTTTGGCGATTGGGTCTTTTCTGGTGGGTTTGTGTATGAAAGAGAATTTATTTTCGGGTAACAACTCGGAGCTCAAAACCTCAAGACTCTGCTGCAAATCCGACATCGTCTTGAGCGAGGATCGAACTTCATAGGAGGGTAAGAAGTACGAGTTCTCGGCGACAAGCTTCTCGAGATCGGAGATGGAGGAAGATATTTGGTCGAGGTGGGATTTGACTTAAGTCGAATCACAAAGCCGACATTGGGCGAGTTGGGACTCGATAGAGCTCTTGGAGTTGGAAAAGCAGGATAGGAAAGTTGATGTGGACTCGAGGGGAAGAGGACGAGTCGGACTAGGCATATCAGCAGGTGAGTGAGTTGTCTAAACAAGTTTGGTGGCGGTTGGAGAGGCGTTCTAGCATTGATTGGTGCTTCTTTTGGAGAGATGGATCTACAGCTGGGAGGTTAGGGTTAGGGTTTGATGATAGAGCTACATCTTCTTCATTTTCCATCGATGGTAGTGATGGGGTTGATTTGAGAAAGCGAAAATGTGCAGAATCTGAGAGAAAAACGAGGGAATTCGGTATTTGGGTTTAGCCAAATTAACAAGAGCCTTGCTTCATATGCCACTTTGTGGCACCATTCATCTTGAGAATTGATATCCGGATTTCACCTGGAGAATGAGAAACACCTCAAAATTAATTTTAAATATTTTTAATTTTCTCCAGTATCTTAACACAACTATTTCACCAAACAATATTGCTTATAACAAAGTCGAATAGTTAGAGATAATATCATTTTCTTCTTGGTTTCGTAATGAACAATATATCAAAAAGTCACACAATCTTCTTAGCGAAAAAACAATCACATAATTATTGCTTACCTCCATACAATTAACTTGTCTCAATTCTCAAACTCATAGTGTTATAGCATACATACTATTCTTCTTCTTCTTTGTCATAAAATGCCAAAAGCACTCACATTTATCAATCAACACTTATATGAACAACATGCCAACAAAAAATTGACTTGAAAAACCCCACTGTCATATGTTTTATTATTTTGCTGATGTGATGTGCTCAAAATAAATGGTTAGATTGGCCCAAGTGTTACGTTTTTCATGTATAAGCTGATAATGTTGGAGGCAGTGTCACAATATATACCAGATAAGCAAACAAAATCAACAAAAACCCAGAAAAGCAGCTCACAAATGTAATTTTATGAATGCAGGAGGACTCGGCATCATACTTGATAATATCAGACTCATGTCTATGATGCTGATGAACTCTTTACGATACAAAAAAATCACTTTTTTTCTTTATATACAACTCATGCCAGGAAGCACTAAAACACAATCCCTAAATCCAACTGAATCAGATGTAAAACAAATTCGAATATAATTTTCTAAATTCAGAATAAAAAGAATCTATTTGTTTGGAGCAGATGAAATTGCAGTCCCCAGGCGAAATTTCTAACCATTAAATTGGATTAGACAAAATCATGAAATTTTTTTCAGAAGCCCAATTATATTAAATCACAAATTTGAAGTCGATTTTGACATGCAATAGGTCAATAACGTAGGAATCGTTTCAGACTAACCTTGATGGCGTGCGATGGAGGAATCATCCAATTACCGTCGGAAAGCTTGAATCCGAACAAAGCTCCAAGGTTATAGGGAGATGCTGTTGATGTGAAATCCAACATGCAAAGGTTGAAAGAGAGGAACTTCAATTTGAAAGATCTGGAGTAGAGTGGCTGCTTGGTGAGGAGAAGTCGCACCGAGTGAGCAGGGGTAAAACAGGACGACGGCCAGGCAGGAAGAAATCAGGAGGAAAGAGATGAGTGCGGGGGTTTTTTGTCTGTGTAAAAACATAATAATGCAAACTTCGCAGGGGTAAAACAGGAAGAACACCGTGCTTATGAATAGTGTTTCAGAGTGTTTTGGGTTTTAGTGTAGATTAAACTAGCAAAAACGCCCGCGCTCCGCTGCCAGTTTTGAAACCTTAACCACAATTTAACACATCCATTTGTAAATAATTCAAAAAACAAATAAAGCAGATAAGTCCACAAGGTAAAATAAGTCTTTAAATTGTCAAACTCGATCTCATCTGTAGTTGTTTCAATTGTATTCAAATCGCTACAGGAAACATGTTCAATTTTTTTTTTTTTCTGTCATTTGTTTTGGGCTTGAGAAATTTTTTTAAGGCCATCCATATCAAAAGTGCGAAAGTCACACTTTTGTTGCATGACCAAACTTTACTTGGAAGAGCTTTCAAGCAACATATGTGCATTATCAGCATGATAAACATTTTCATTGAACATTTCTATTCCATTTGAAGAGTCAGAAGTATGATCTTCTTGTGTTGCCTGATTTCTTTAGCTATATCTTGTTCTTTTTAGCATCATGTGCAAAAAATTAAAACGCCAAACAACAGTTTGATAGCTGGCAAGTAATAAAATGGAACATGCATAAATTAAATTGTAAAATATTCATAACTCCTAAATTTAAATTAAATAAAGGAAATACATAATAATCATATCAGAGTCACAAAAGCAAGGATTTTAAAATGCTATGAAATTGAAATACTATGGATAGTTTTTATTTTTTTTTTTTTTAAGTATATAACTAACCTGTAACAACAGCAGTTATTATCACTTCCAAAAGTTTTTTTTTGTCAAACACTTCCAAAAGATTGATGCAAACAAAGGAACACTGCCTCTGTACTTGGAACGGAAAGCCTGCAAGAAATTGAAACAGTGATGTTAGGATATCTCAAGTGCAGATAATGGGCAACATTATGCAATCCCAAAATGACATAAGTAAACAACCACTACCCAGATTAACAACCCATTTCAACTCCCAAAATTACATACAAATAACTAAAATTTCAAGCAAACACAACGAACCAACATTCACAATTTTCCTCAATTCCCAAACATGCTCATAGATTAATAAACTGTCACTGAAACAATAAGGAACCAGCAAAATCTTGTTTAACTCAGAGTGAGAAATTGTTACGAATAACAGGCAACATAACGGTTGAGAAGAAAAGAAAAGGGAAAAATCCCCAAAAACGAATAAAAGAAAACATTTGTAAAAGTAGCCCTCCCTCTAGCTAGATGGCCATTCCTGATTCTCTTTTCCTTTTCTGCTCAAACTTAACATGAATAAATGACCATTTTTTTATTTTCTTTGTCTTTCTTTATAGAAAGTCAAACAATTTTTAATGAATGGTTAACTGACCATATTAATCAATTTCCCAACTGAAAAACAACAATAAAGAAAGAAAAAAATAGAAAACAACTGGCAAGAAACATTGTTTTAATAAATGACAACAGTAGAAGGAACACGAAAATGGGGATGTATGTAAGCTCCTCTCTTTCAATCCCACCTAGTGATCCCCTAAAAAATATCACTTCAATGTCATATTTCTGAAATGAGGGAGCAAGAATCTGAGTTCTTTGGCATCTTTTCCTTGCAGGTGTTATACCATAGGATCATTATATTTGGTTTTGAATAAGTCAGTTATTTTTCTTTCTATTTTTTTTGTCACTTGTAAAGACATGCCAGAGCCACCACAAAGATAGGAAAGGGCTAATATTAGGTTACTAAATCAGTATTTCTACAGCAATTTGACTCATTTCCAAAAGCTAGCAGCCGAATTTGTCAATGAAAACCAAATTCCAATCCAAAATCAAAAGCCAAAAATTGTCCAAAAATCCCATTTAAAAATAATAGTACACAAAGAAAGTTGTACTTTTAGCTTTGTTTATAAAAAAACTCAGTATACAACTATATATTCCACACGAATTTGTGTAAAAAGACTTGCCTCGGGGATGAAGTACTCCGTCCTCTTACACACATCTATGCCAAAATCTCTGTCAGGCAACTTTTCCAACCCTGTAGAAGCCAATATACGAAGGAAATCATTCAACACAATTACAATTCACCTTATTTGAAGGATATGAAAATGATTTCTTTTTTTAGCTAATAATACAATATAAATAACCATTACCCAATTTCAAAATCCATTTCAACTCCCAGAATTAGTCAAAATTTACTAACATTTCAAGCAAGAAGAACGAAACAAGCGTAAAATAAATGGAGCATATTTTGTTCACCATAAAACCGTAACTAACGGTTTTTTCAGTCAAGTAGGGAGCAGAAGAAGAGCTTAATCTAAACCATTCTAGCAAAGAATAGGAACACAAATAATCTAAACCATAGTCTTCTTCCTGTCATTATGTTTACTAACTCATACCGTGTACAAAAACTAATCGCTTAAGATATGACTTGAAAAAAATTCACACGCCTACTTAAACACATAAAGCATCAAACTTTACTCAATCAGAAATTTATATCGTATACGCTTGCTTATTACTAATTAACCATTGAAAGAAAAGCTTTGAGTTAAGCAGATGCCATTGTCTTCTTCCACTTCCTTAAAACAACCACAAACCCATGTTGATATGGATTTGGGAAAAAAGAAATTTCAAAATCTAATCATCAAAATTTTTTACTTCCTATGTTCTTGGGAATCATCACAATTTTTCTTGTCTTGAATTTGAACACACTCGAAACTGAATTTCAAAACTGCAAACTTAAATCAACGCTCTTAGTTTTAATCCAAAAATTCTTAAGAAAAAAATACAATTTAATCCAGAAATTAAATTAATAAAAAAAATACACTCACACACAATTGCTGGGAAATTAAATTTATACTTTAAATAATGT
The DNA here is from genome assembly GCA_024362995.1 of Heteromeles arbutifolia. NCBI lineage: Eukaryota > Viridiplantae > Streptophyta > Magnoliopsida > Rosales > Rosaceae > Heteromeles > Heteromeles arbutifolia. The sequence continues at coordinate 38,905,687 of JANCRC010000002.1, forward strand.
TTTCATAGAATCCAATTGTAAAAGAGGTATTCATCAATTTCTCCCCTGAACTTGTGACCATTGGCCAATTTCCCCCCTCAACTTTAATTTGGCCAATTCCCCCCCCTCAACTCTCATAATTAGTCAATTTGCACCCTACTGTTAATTTTTTTTTTAATTTTCCATCTATTCTTTTTTTATTATTATTTATAAATCTTTCTAATAACTTCCAACAAAGTACTAAAATTAACATAAACTCACCTGCATAATATAGGGTAAAATGTACAAAAACATAATACAATTAGTATGTGATATGGGTTGATTATAAGAAAAAGTTATGAATCGGGTTTAAAGCATGTAGAAGAAGAAATAATAACAAAAAGAAATAATAATCCTAAACTCATGGATCAGACCTATTTCAATAAAATGGGTTATTCTTAATAAGGAGTAAAAAATTATGAATTGACTAGCCATTTTTGCACTAAAGCTCGATTATCTGCAATTTACTTGAACTTAGCTTTCACTTTTATAAAGAAAATTGTATTCACATACAAAAATGTACACATCAATCCTTTTCGTTATCAATTTTGTATAGTAAAAAATCAAATAAAATTACTCCATACTGATTTATCATGACTAATAATACTATCTATGATAAATTGTAAAATTCTTAATTTTAATCTATTTGTAATAGGATAAAGATATAGGAAAATGATTAACATACATCTTATTTAGTTTCTTACACACTTGTTTAATTATGATCAAATTAAAAAATTAACAGTAGGGTGCAAATTGACTAATTATGAGAGTTGAGGGGGGAAATTGGCTAAATTAAAGTTGAGCGAGGAAATTGACTAATTATGAGAGTTGAAGGGGGAAATTGGCCAAAATTAAAGTTGAGAGGGGAAATTGGCCAATAATCACAAGTTAAGGGGGGAAATTGATAAATTGCTCATTGTAAAATAGGCTTATTTAGTTGGAATATCACGAGCACGCAGTTGCATATTTATTGGCTATCCTCTAGGTCAAAAGGGTATTAGGGTGCATTTTTGTCGGCTATCCTCTATGAAAATACCTTGCTTTTCAAAATCAAACACCTCATCACCAATAACACGAGGCAGTCCTTCCCACACCACAACTCACAGAGTCTGATCAGCCTCACACCAACATCACTAACCAAACCATCACCACGGCTGCACCACCTACGCCCCCACCAACGACTGCACCTGATACTGCACCCCCAGACCTTCCACCAGAAGCCCCAGAACTCGACCAAACTGCCACCTCACAAGACACGCAATCACCACCACATTCACTTAAACAACCAGAACCTCCCTCGCCACTTAAACAACCAGAACCTCCCTCGCCACGTCAACAACCACCAGAACCCTCACTTTGAAAATCTGGTCGCATATCCAACCAAACGTCAGACTTCAAGATTTCCATCTCTACCACACGTCCACCGTCACTCCCAGTACATCATCTTCCTCAAAAGGTACGCGGTATCCTTTATAAAATATTCAGTTTCAAGACAAAGAATCCCAATTGCAGTAAATTGGAAATATATATGAGTGTCTAAAAGGCATTTCACCCAGTGCTCATCCATTCAGACAAACAAAATAGAGGCTGGTCATTGCACGATGCACTAGCATTTCAACAAGTTCACCCGGAACCCAGAAATAAAATTTTCAGCACCACTGGAAAACTGAATAGAAAAACAGAAAATGCTCGCATTGTGAAATCGATGATAACCTTGGGAAGCAGACGGTTAATGTTACTAAAGAATGCTACAACAATCTCAACCCCAAATCAAGCACTTGCTAAACTAGCTAACAAGTCAAAGCTAAACGACCATAAACAGACACAAAACGACACCTAATTTGGCAACTCTCCAAGCTGAACTACAATATCCAATCCGATTTACTTAACTTGCGCCATTACTCAATTTCGAAACAACCATAGCTCAAAATTTGCATATGCTTCACGTAATTCTCGTTCTACCACAAATATTACACAACTTCTATACAATCAAAACCCTAATTTTAAAATTTTACTAATAAAACGATTGAATTTGAAGGATGCCGAAGAGAAACCTGCAAAACGCTGTTACAATAGCAAGTGTTGCCGAAATTCTCGAGTCCGAAATATCGCTCGCCTTCCGGAAACTGGTCGCCGAGAGCCTTCTCGAGTTTGGAGCCCGCAGCACCCATCAGACCGGGTCAATACACAATCTAAATTATATCGCCGACGACTCAGATCCTCTCTCTTCGATTCAAGTCAACGATTCGCATGCCATTGACAATTGAGTTGCTCACCGCGTCGCTGTGTGCGTGTATGTGTTGAATTGTTAGGGTTTGTTCGGAAGTGGAGCATGAACAAAATGAAAGTTGAGTTGAGGAGGGGATGGCAATTCTAACCGTTAAACCCGATAACCGTGGATAACCATCCAAATGGATTGGATTTGGATATGAAAATTCGGGTATGGTTTGGATATGGGGAAAAACCGTTTATATTATTTGGTTATGGTTTTGGATATGGTTATAGAGGTCCCCAAACCGTATCCATAACCAAATCCGATCCGATTAGTAAATAATATAAATATATAATATAATAGTATAATATATATATATATATATATATATATATATATATATATATATATATATATATATATATATAGAGGAAACCTTTCACAAGAGGGATCCCTATTTTTCTAAAAAAATAGGGACACCCTCTTGACCGTTGGATCTGACTTTAATGAAATTGTGTGGCCTGTGTTTTAATCTCAACCACACAATTTCATTAAAGTCAATCAAACGGTCAAGAGGGTGTCCTCATTTTTTTAGAAAAATGGGGATCCCTCTTGGTAAGGGTCCTGTATATATATATATATATATATATGTGTGTGTGTGTGTGTGTGTGTGTATGTATGTATGTATGTATGTATGTATGTATGTATGTATGTATGTGTATATCCATTAGTCACCAAACCATTAGCTTGAGAATACAAAAGTTGCATTTTGTAGGAAAGTAAAGTTTTGAATCAAAATCAATGCGAACTCAATGGTGCTTTTAGGACATAACAAAGACAAGCCAACATCATCAGTGTTTTAATTTTTATACTCAACAAGATCCATTCATTGGATCATTTTATACATCAAATGTTTAATGATGAAATTGATATCTACTAACTTATAATTTCTCAATTGAACGAATATATTTTTTGTATTGACAAAGATGGATATACCCGTTAACCGATGGGGAATCCGTTACCCGGTGGGTATGGTTATGGATAATACCCAATGGTTAATTTGCGGTTATGGATATGGTTAATTTTCGTGATTATGGGGATGGATATAGCATTTCCGTCCCCAAACCGAACCGTTGCCATCCTTAAGGGGGTGGGTGGAGCGGAACGAAGGAAATGAGAAATTTACTGAAATTAATAAATCAACACATATTGGAAAAATAAATAAATAAATAAATCAACACATAAATTGAGGGTGTAAATTGAATTGATTTTATTTTGTATGAATTAAGTTTATTTTATTTTATTTTATTATTCAAGAAAAAGTGATGTAAAAAGACTTGATTACCACTCAACTAAAAGATAAATGATTGGTTCCAAAACAATTTTCACCAAAAACGTTTTCATCTATTATAAAATACTTTTAAATTAATTTTTATCAATGATTGGTTCCCAACTACTAAGAGCATCTTAAATTGTATGCGCAAACAAAATGACAAAATGGTACCATAATAGCTGACGTGGTATGTTGCCTATTTAATTACCTCGTATCTGTCACTCAAATAGACTAGGCAAAATTGTACTTTAATATTTTCTATCACCACTAACCTATTATCTTTACTTTGTCATCTTCCCCTGCATGAAATATTTTTTTATAGATAAAAGTTAACTTCAAATCAACATAAAGTGTTAAGGAGTGACATTTGCAAGGTTGCTTCGGTCACCTAATAAAGATAGTCGATAGAGAAATAAGGGATAAGAAAACAAACACAAGGCATAAGGAGTTCACCTTAAGTTGGGCTACTTTCACGAAGGTAGAGAAGTTTTCATTTATGTAAGAGTTTACATGATACTGAGGTTTAAACATAATCATAATTAATAAGATCTAACTATCGATTAAGGAATCTTAGGTTCGAAGAAACTTAATTATGGAAGAGTGATCTCCTTTTAAAATTGAGAAGAGTCCTCTATTGTCATTCGTGGTCGATGTGGGACTCTAGTATTGACAAGTGTCTCCTTATGATTGGTCTCCTAATTAGAAAGAAACTCATGTGCTTCGACAGAGGTGCCTCAACACAAACTCTTTAGTAAGTCTTCAAACGTATACAATTGATCGATGTCTAGTAGTTTCGGGTTGGTGAACTATGGTACAAACAATAGTTTCAGAACAAATGTGTACTTTAAGAAATCCTTGAGATGGTGTAGGGTAAACAAATATTTTGTTGAAGAAATATATACATGTAATATATGTTGTTTTCATTTGATTTATATAATGACCACAAATAAAAAGGACATGTGAAAAGTTAAAAATGAAATGTGAAAATCACCTAGCTTACTAAACATTGTAATAAGTGTAATTCTATAGACATAGGTATAAGAAATCTTTAGGGAAAGTTTATTTAAACCTATATAACATCTCTCTACACCCAACTTAAATTGTAAATATAACTTGTCTTTTGTAGCCTATTGCATAATTACCATCAAGTACAAGATGAAAATAAATATAAAACTACAATTTATCAATAAATCCACACTTAATAATCAAACTTTACCCTCATACAATCTTTATCCTCCATTCATTTTGACTAAAACCCTAAGAGCTCTCAAAGAGAAAAACAAGCTTTAGTTGAGAAATGGGTGATGACTTTGAAGTTTTGAATCCTCCAACCAAGCTATATTTTTTTTTTTGTAAGTTTTGATTCAGTTGCTTGTAACATTCTAATTTTCTCCAAAACTTTAAATAGAAAATTACATATGCTGAAACAGTTTTTGACAAAAGCAAATTTATACAGTTAGAATGGTAATTATTTGAAAAGTACATGCATATCTGACGAAGAACGGATGCCCAATGATAAAATGCTTCTGAAAGTGCTGCATATATTTCTGTTAGAAGGGAAAATTTTGTTTTATCCTTCACCTTTGCAAGAACAACATTCACTTAGTCATTTCATCATACACTTCTAGCTGGTATTCTACAAGTGAAGTTCTTACTTCCCTTGGCTTCTTTACTATTGGAGACAGAGTTTTAGAGGTTTCAACAAAACCAAACATCTAACTATGAGCTGGTGGCCCAATGGTAAATGGCAGATTACAAGGCTTCCTTAAAACTAAAAACTAGAGGTCTCGGGTTTGAAACCCTTTGTTGGTGTGGAAGCTAGACTTGTGGCCAGCAGGAGGCGGAAATGCCTCTGTGAGTCTTTTCGGCCCTTGGAAGTGGTGGATAACCATGGCTTGCCATCAGTTGTCCCCTTTTTTCAAAAAGATTAAATAAAAATAAAATAAAAATAAAAAATAAAAAACAAAACCAAACATCTTGTTACTAGTACAGGTTGGACCATCATTTTCAAATAATGGTGGCTCCCTGCTTTAAAGTTGTTGAACTCTACAACATTTGGTCTTGAGGATCTACTGCACTGAGACAAATAATCCAGAAGCCTATTTTGATTGATATTATCACTCGGTGCATGAGAAATCCTTCCCACTTATGTTACTGCATAAGAAAATATTTCAGCCCACTAAGTTTAAAAGTTTAATGAATTTAGGTGAGTTTTTATTTTGAATGGGTGTAAATATCAATTTACATATTGAATTGGGTTAATTTGTGAGGGTAGATTAGGTAATAAATTTGGGTTTAAAGAGATATTTGTCGATGCAAATTTCAGCCGTCTCTAGCTTTGACGAAAATGCACTTGCAAAATAATCAACACCTTTGATCAAAGACCTAAGCCTCACGCGCCCACGAGGTGGGGGGTGTTAGGCCAGTGGATCTCTGATGCCTAAATTAGTTTCTCTGAGAAGAGTAAAGTATTTAAGGCTTTTTTGGGTTAGCAAAAGCTTACTGAAATTTGGTAGAATATGGGGTATGTATAGAGGAGTGGCCGGCCATGGTGTTAGGGTTTTACCCTACACATGACGGCATCCTATTAGCCAAGGTTTTATGGAGAAATATTCTCAAGATATTAAATAGGAAATAATATCTTGAGATAATGGAGTAATTATACTAATTGATTTAAATAGGGATTACTTAATTGAATGAAGTCAATCCTCAATTGGGAATGTATTACAGATAAGATTTGGGCATTTAATCATTATCTTTAATGCTTTGACTTTTCCTTGCCAAATGCAGGTGAGTTGTGGGCAGTCGTATTCAGCTGTTGGGACCTTCAGGGTGTGAGCTACGCGTGGGAGTATTAGAGGAGCGTGCCCATTTAATAAGAGTAATCTTTTCTTTCTTGAGCAAAAGTCCACCTGTCGCCTCCAGAATATTTGGGATTATTTTAGGCTCCACAAATGCCGCCACACCTGCTGGGTTGCATGTGGGAAAAAGGCAGCAGGTGTATAAATCTAAGCTGCATAGGCTTGTAGAGTTGTTTCCCAATTTGAACTAGATCTCATTTCTTGATTTGCAGATAAATTTCTTCTAGGAAAAGGAAACCAGTTGCACTAATACCCATTTAATTCTGCCTTAAGCAGGGGATTAAATAAATTTGGAGAACAATCATAATTCCAACAAGGAAGAGAGAAGCCGGAGGCAATTTTTTCCCCCTTCCTAGCTTTCTTCTTCTCTTGCCCTTGCAAAGAGTAGTCTCTTATTGTTGTTCTTCTTTTATGTGTTGCACAAAGGTAAGAAAAATTTGAACTTTTCCTTCTTCTTGAAAATTGGCTCGGAGGGGGCCGAAGAAGTGTCAAACACATGGCAAGGGTGCCACAGGACTGCTATGCTGTATTGGGCAACGTGGGCTGCTGATGGCGCGGCATAGGGGTTGGTTCAGCTTAAGCCGAGATGCTAGTGGTGTGACGCAGGTACCAACTGACGTGGGCCAGGTGATGGCTCGGCATGGGCCGAGGGAATATGGGCACGGGGCTGAGCTCGGGCCTATTATAACTTAAAGGAAACGGAGAAAGGCACGGAGCGCACGTCCCCCTTGCTGGTGGACTGGGCCAAGGAGCCCTTGGGCTGGCTGTGGAGTGCTGGGCGCGAGAGAGAGAGAGAGCTAAGTCCGGGCTGTGGGGCCTGGCTTACTGTTGGGCTTCTACGATTTAGGCCATCGCTAGAGAAGAGAGAAAGCGAGGGCTGGGCCCTCTTGTTGCCTGGCCGTGTGGGTAAGCTGGGCCATGAGGTCTGGCGCTGGAGTGCTGGGCTCTGCGGTCATTTATATATATATATATATATATATATATATATATATTGTTTCTCTTCTCGCGAGTTGTCTTCTAAATATTCTTCTTTGTACTTTTTGCAGGGATTTTGAGATGTCTTCATTCGATCGCAAAAGTGACGAGTACCCTTCACCTTTGTACCGTCAAGGTGGTTTTTCCAGCAAGGTGAGCTACTTCAAGGCTGCATATGTCAAGATCAATTATGATGAGCTGTTCCGGGATTTTCTTGAGACGTACAAGTATAAGATTCCGTCAAGGGTTTGCATTAAGCGGGTGAAGGATGATAAATACCATGAACCGTGCTCTGAAGGTACCACTGCTAGAAAGAGGGCTATCAAATCCCATACTATTACTTCGTGTTGGGATTTACTTTTCCCTTTCTGAGTCTTTTTCAGGAGGTGATTTGCTCCATGAAGTGCGCGTCTGCTCAGTGCTCCCCGAATGCAATTCGTGAGATGGTGGGGTTCTCAAACTTAAGCAGGTTCTTTGATCTTGGCTTGACCATAAATGAGTTTTGGTACTTCTTTGAAATTGGCCACAAGAAAGGCGTGGGGTAGCTGAGGTCTCACGATAGGCTGCTTGATGCTTCCTCCCAAGATGATCATGAGTGGGTGAGAGATACCTTGGAGGTAAGTGGGGAGTGGGAGTTTGACTCCTCTCCTGAGCTGCATGTCTCGACTGTCTTTATCAGTGGTAAGTGAACTGCTTCATTCTTGGCATGCTTGAATTTTCGTTGAGCTGCTCTATGACTTCAGTTTATTGGTCGTCTTTCTTACTTTGTGTAGATTCAGAATTTGGCTCAACTTCAAGAACTTCGGTGGATATGAAGAAAGTGTACATCGTCTTGGGCATTTCTGCTGAGTACTGTGAGTGGCGCTGGCCACTCAGTCATCTTCGTCGGGAGAAAGACGGGCTGCCTCCAAATGAAGAGACAAATCAGATAAAGGATGAGGCACTTGCTTGCCCGATCGTTATTGTAGAGCCTGCTGCCAATGAGGGTGGAAAGAAGAGATCTTCCTCACCTGCTAATGAGCCTTCAACCGAGAATAAGCCAAAGACTTCTTCTACTGCTCGCGAGGGCTCGTTTGCTACTGAGAAGCTTCTTATCGATTTGATTTTTCCTAAGAGGACAAAAAAGATCGTTGAGTCTGAGCCTACGAAACCTACTTCTCCGAAGGTAGCCACGACCATTACTGAGAGTATTACCCAACGAAAAGGTTCGGTGGTGCCCCTTGTGTATGGTTTTGTGTCGAAGCATCCGTCGGGAGCTAAGTTCGATTCTGCTTCTGAGTGGCTTGTCACTATGAAAAACGGGAATGTGGATTTTGCTGCTAAAGTGGTGCCTGGCCTATTCCTCATTCTACTACAATTGATTTGTCTACTGAAAAAGGGAAGTCTGCTCGTATGGGCAGTTGTGAGAGATCCATCGAGTTCAGACTTAGGGAAGTCTGCTCGCATAGGCAGTTTAGTTTCCCAACACTAAAGGCTGACCTGCTTGAGGACGTCAATGCATGGGCCAAGTTTGTTGATAATGTTGGGAAAATTATCGTCTGCTTAGACTCTTTTACAAACTGTTTTGCCTACTAGAAGAAGTCATCCCCGATTGCTTCAATACATAAGACTTTGATCCTGGTAACTGAGTCTATGCGCATCGATCAGGATGTTGTCGAATGTGGTAAAGAGGCCTTAGTGGCATTGATAGCTCAGCTTCGCTCGGCTGCTGAAAAGATCAAGAAACTTGAATATGAACTTGCCGTTTTGAAAGGGTCTGATATCTCTAGGGCGTTCTTGGGTTGAGTTGCTACGTCATTCAGGCCTGGGGTGCTATAAAGTCCACCAATGCCTGGTCCTTTATCGCCCATTTCATCACTCATTGAGAAGTGTCCAGACTATGCAAAACTAATCGCAATGGGTACTGGGTCATGACGATGATCGAATGTCCTTGAAAGTAGGGTATGAGCTTCCGAGTTGAAACAACTAGCGCCAAAATTAGCTTTTTGATCTTCGGGTATCTAGTTTCTACATCAATGAGAGCTTTGGATGTATAGAATACAGGCAGTTGGGCCCCCATCTATTCTTTTATAAGGGCATAGCTCATTGCTACATTCCATACCGCCAGATACATGTACATGTTCTCCGCTGCTTTCGGCTTGAATAGTAGTGGAGGTGACGTCAGGTATTGCTTCAGGTCTTGAAATGCTTTCTCGTACTCATCATCCCATTTGTCTCTCTACGCCCTCTTAATTGCCTTGAAGAAAGGCTTGCCTCGGTCAGTGGATCGTGAGTGGAAACGAATGAGTGTAGTTGCTCGTCAGGTCAAACTTTAGATCTCTTTCAGAGTTGTGGGAGACTTCATGTCTAGAATTGCTCTGACTTGCCTTGGATGAGCTTCAATTCCTCGCTGGGTTACAAGGTACCCTAAGAATGAGCCTGAGGAGATTCCGAAAGTGCAGTATGTGCCTCGCTCGATCACGAATGCAGTTTTCTCCTTGTCAGGCTCGTACATGGCAATTTGATTATAGCCTGAGTATGCGTCCAAGAAGCTGAGCAGTTGGTTCCTGGATGTTAAGTCAATGAGCAGGTCGATTCGGGGAACCGGGTAGTTTTTTTTTTAGGACACGCCTTATTAAGATCTGTGTAATCCATGCATACTCTCTATTTGCCCTTCTCTTTTTTCATCACCAACATGACTTTGGCCAGCTATGCTGAGTGTGCCACGTCTTCAATGAATCCAGCCTCTAGTAACTTGTCGATATCTGCCTCAATAATCGCTACTCACTTGGGTGCGAAATGTCACATTTTCTAGATCACAAGTTTGGTAATGGGGTCGACGTGCAACTTGTGACAAGTTATTGCTGAATCAATACTAGGAATGTTAAAGGGTGACCATGTGAAAATGTCACGATTTTCCTTAAAAAACACCGTGAGTTCATCCTTCTTCGTTAGGCTCAGACGTGAGCCAATCCTAGTCATTTTCTCCAGCTAGTAGGGGTCAAGAATGATGTGTTCGGCGTCCGTTTCAAGTTTCCATCCTGATTTATTTGCCAAGGCAGTGTCGACCTTGACGCTATCTTACTGACCCACCAACTGTGATTGCTATTTGGTGGAGGTAGAATTGTCTTTCTGCACTTCAACTACTACTGCTAGGGTGAAAGACTTTTTATTTGACTGATTGAGAACTTGTACAATGCATTGTTGAGACATGACCTGGTTGCTTTGATCTCTCCAACTGCTCATCTCGGGATTCGAAATCGGATCTTCTAATACTCGATCGAGGTCACAGCTTCAATTTTCACTAGCCAAGATCGGCCCAATATCCTGTTATAGGGAGATGGGTCGCTGACGATCATGAAGGTTTGCGACGAGACAATTGAAGGGCTGGTTATGTCTAGCGTGATTGTGCCAATGACAGTTAAGCTAAGTTCGTTGAATCCGATTAAGACATCTGCTTTGTGCTTGATCGTGCTTTTTATGCCCATCTTCTGGATGACTGACAGTTGTAGGATAATGACTGAGCTGCCGTTATCCACCATAATTCTGTCAATGATGACGTGGGCCAATTGAACAAAAATCACCAATGTTGTCATTGCATCCGACGATCTTTACCTTCATCACCTTGAATCTCTTGACGTATGTGCGAAGTGACTCATTCGGGTCTTTCTTCATGTTGAAGAGGTGGTCAGACTTCTTCTTGATCAAGCAATAGGATGAATGAAAACCAAAGAAAGTTCACTGAAGTTCTGGATTGAACATGACGACAGGGTGTGGAACCAGTCTTGCACCTCGCCTTGGAGCGTTGTGGCAAACATTTTGCACATGAGAGCATCATTGTTACCTTAAAAGGTCATGTCGTTTCGGTAGTGCATCAAGTGTCTGTCTGGATCTTCATCTCCTTTGAACAAGGTGAAATGTGGCAGGCTAAACTTCCACAGTGGCTTCGTCTGGTCGATCTTGTTTGTAAATGGTGAAATGCTCATATTGGCCATGTTTCTACGAAGGGTATTGTCGATAGTATCAATACGTTGAAATCCACGCAGCTGCTCTTCTACGAGCTTTTCTACTTCCTCATGGATTTATTCTTGGTAGGGTAGCAGAGCCTTCAGCTGCCCCCGGTGTTGACCTGCTTGTCCATGTTGCTCTTCAGCATATCTCGTTCGTCTGTGCCTCGATCGTGGTATACGTGGTTCATTCTGTGCTGCTCGCCATCGCGCTTGGTGGGGGCTGCCAATGGAACTTGAGCTAAACTACTTTAGTGCTCTCCCTGGTCCGTCATGTGGTTGCCTACTCTAGTGCTTCGCGGGAGGATCTTCTTGTGGGCATAGCCTCATGTGGACGCTTCACCTGGAATGTCCTGAGTGCTCATCGGAGTGTGGACTTAACCTCGAATGCACACTGACCTGTGAGCCGAGTCGGGAATGAATGCTTTTCTGGGCACTAAGGCGGAAGAAGGCATTTTCCCAAAGGCCCAAATGAGAGTGCACACTACCCGAATGCACGGTTCGTGGCAGGCTGAGCGGCTATTTATCGGGACCTCACTAGAATAAGTCACGTTCTTCTACCCTCGTCCTACTTCGAGACACCTCGTCAGGGACGTACTGCGTCTCGATGCACTTAATGAGCTGGTTCACTAAGATGGTCTGCTGCGCGAGGGTGCTTGTCAAATTAGCGACCTGTTGGGGCAGGTGGTGCTCGTCATTTGGATTGGAATAGTCTGGATGATGGGTGTCTCCATGTGTGGTGGAAGTGTAGTGGACTGCAGGTACAAAGCTTGAGCTAAGAGAGGGCATTCCTGCAGAAAAATGGGGTGAAAATAACCCTGGGTCAATCGCGATATCGGTGGTCAGAATCTGGATCGTCGGAGGTGGCCTCAGATTGGATTGGGCTGCGGGCTGGGTCGTCGGAGATGGTCGTGAGGTGGGCTAACCTGGTTGAGTGATCGGGTCGTGCACCAGGGCACTCTGGGCTAGCACATAGGCCGCCTGCCCTCGGCCTACGTAGCTCGCTGGGCTAGCTCATACCCTTCTCGGGCCTGAGTTGCATTTGCAGCAAATGGGGCTCAATTCTTGCTTGGTCCGTGGCGGCTTGGGCTGCTGCAAGGGCAGCGGTGTTGCTGCTTGGGTCGTGGCCTGTGGCTTTGCCGTGGCTACTGGGTAGCGGCAACGGTGGTGGTGTAGCTTTGCGGCAGTGGTGATCCTTTTACCGTCGTGTTGAGCCTTGAGGATCGCCGTCATGAGGCTATGTCCTCGTCTCCACTCTCCGATCCAAATCCTTATACGTACAGGGTTCCGTTCAGTCGTGGTTTTTAAAGTTCCTACCATTGTATCCTTTCTCTAGGGTTTGATCAAGAAACTTTTCCAGGAACAATTAATCAATACGATGTGTGAGAAATTCAACGTAACAGAAAATTCAAGAAACCAAATGCAAGAGGCTTATTTGAGTATTTGAATCAGCTCTCAATGAAAGCACCAATTTGTCGATGCAAATTTCCGTCGTCTCTAGCTTTGATGAAAATGCACCTGCAAAACAATCGACACCTTTGACGTAGACATGGAAATTTTGTTGCATACAAAAGGTGCATCACAAAGCTCCATGTGGCGTATGACTCATCACAAATGGACAAGTTATTAATGACATGTGGCACAAATCAAGCAAATGAAGCTCAAAACTTCCCCAAAATTCGGCAAAAGGGAGAAAATATCCCTTAAAATCGGCAAGGGGCCCAAAGTGCTTTCAAAACCGGAAAGAAAGCTAAGGCATCTTCACAAAACAAGCAAGAATTGAAGATTGCCCACAAAATAGGTAACAAAGCCTTATAAAATTTGAAGATTGAATCAGAGGAAAAGTTGTAAACAGAGATTGCAACCTACAAATTCAAATCAATACAAATTTACTTTGTACACGTGTTCTCGTTTCATTCGACACAAAATTTTCGTGTTTACAAATTTGGCACGCTCGGTGGGACATCTCTGCCTCTCATCTCTGTCTTAAAACCCGCAAAAAGCACAAATGGCATCAAAGAAGGATCAAGCTGTTCCCACTACCAATGCGAAGAACAAGAGCCTCCTTACCACAAGTGGTGGCACTTCGGGCGTCACAACCCGAAGCAAAGCAAGAACTCTCTCTACCGTGCCTTCCACTCCTACACCAACTTTGTCGAATGAGTAAGAACACTTGAGGCACGAACTCGTGATCACCCTGGCCTCACTAAGAGCGCTAAGGGAAGAAAGCCCGAGAAGGTACTCCAAGTCGTTGACTTCTGATGACGACTCAAGCAGCAGCTTGTATCCTGTAGCCATGCAAATCATGACTACTGGTGCGACGTCCATCGAGGAGCAGTTGGCCTAAATAAGTGAAGCAATCTCAAGGTTGACAAGGATTGTGGAGGAAAAAGACTTGCAGATTGCTACACTTGTCAACCGTTTGGAGGTGCAGAATGACGAGAGAGTTGACCCAAAGGTTGATCCGCCAAAGGAAGAAACTGACGAGAAAGATGAGCCATTGGTTGAGAAAGCTGAGGAGAAGCTGGAGGTGGACTGAGCTGCGACACTCATAGGATCTCTCTATATCCAATAATTGCAAGAGATGATTGCAAGCACCATCAAGGCGCAGTACGGAGGAAGCTCACATGACTCCATGCTGTACTCCAAGCCTTACTCCAAGAAGATTGATGCCTTGAGGATGCCAAGGGGTTATCAGCTGCCAAAATTCATGCAATTCCATGGAAAAGGTAATCCTAAACAACATATTGCCCATTTCATTGAAACCTGCAAGTGCATGAATCAATGTGATAGTATAGCAAGCAAATACGAGTGTCGTACCCACATGGATTTGTTAAGTCACCTAACTAAATCCAATTTTGTAGTACCCACTAGAATTAAAATAACGAAAACAACTAAACTACGAAATTCAAATAATTAACCGAAGAGAAGTTGATCAAGTAATCTTAAGTGCAGTAAATTAAAGAGAATTTATGTAAATAATTTCTGAAAACAATGGTTGAAACACTAGGTATCCGACTTCACCATATCAATCAAATTCTACGTCATTAGATAACTTAGTAAGAACAATTCAATTCAGGTTCTAGGGTTCGTTCTCTCTTTATTATGATTATCTGTTAGGCGTCCGGGTGTAACCAAGTATTCTTAATCATCAACTTAACCATGGCGTCTAGTCTAAGTCAATAATCAAAAATCCTTTAAGTGCAAGAACAAAGAAAACCAAAAAGTGTCTTAGCATGGCGTCTGCATCAACATCAGTTCATTCATTCAAGAGAGCTATCTCCAGGCTAAGCATATGGTGTCTACTATAACCTTGTCTCATACATCTAAAAATTCATATTAAAGGTAGCTAATCAATAACATGAACATAAAGAATGCTTGAAGCATAATGAATGAAACTAGAAACCCTTGAATTGATAAAAGAGTAAAGTTAACTAAGACATAGAATTATCATGAAGGCTACATCGGATCCCTAATAAAGGAATTAGTTCATCACGACCATCAAATTATAACAAAACATAATCATGAAATAAAGTCTGAAAATATGTAAAAGAAAACCCTTGCAGGACCCCTTGGCGTTGGCGTCTTCCTTAGGTCAATTCGCTAAAACCGTATGATGAAGTGCGACTCCTCTTTTTTCTTTCCACGTTGCTGCTCCTTTTTCCTCTTTTTATAATCATCCAAGGAATATATAGTTAGGTTTAGGTTAGGCTTTGCTTTGCCGCAATTGTTGAATCCCAGCCCAAACAAGAATCCCAGCATGTTTCCTGATTCAAACTGGACTCGACTTCCGCGTAGAATTCCTGAACTGACCTTCTCGTACAAAAACAGGTATAACTTCTTCTAGAAGCATCGAAATCATGATCTGTAAAATTATGCCGAAACTAGACATCCAGAGTTTTCCATGCATATGTGACACAACACCCAGTTCGTTCTGATGAATTTTTGACGTCCCAATGAAAATGACAGTTCTGCGCAGCACCTTCCAGCTCCAGTTATAATTTTCACACAGCAGCCATTAAATTGTGGATTGAACAAATTAACATTTGATGATCGTTGGAATGCTTCTTGACTTCAATTCTTCTTAGTTTTGATCCTTTTTTAGTCTTGAAATCACCAAAAGACTCCAAAGTCTTCTCTACGGTCCATTATCTACAAAATATGCACTAAACACATCAAACAACCAATTTCACAAGAAAACATAGCATAAAACATAGGAAATATGGGCAATATAAATGTATAAATATTGTGTTATCATTCACCAAAGCTGAAACACACTTCGTGGATGCCAAGTTCTACATGGATGAAGACATGGTGCCTGAAGCTCTTCCAAAAGAGGTCAAATCCATAGGCCAAGCCGCACCCAAAAAGAAGGACCGGCAAGTTGTGCCCAAGATGTAAGAAGGGGAAGCCGTGCCATCTCAAGTAAAGACGATGATGAGCCTGCTAAGCCCACACCAACCAAAGGGAGTGTGATTCCCTCAAAAGGACCAAACACACCCGTTTTTCGATACATCCCGATGTCGAGAAGAAAGAATGGGCAATCCCTATTCGAAACTGGAAAAAGCAAAGCCGACACACAGCTGCACATGGACGATGTAAAGTTGCTCAAGACAAATGCAGTTTTACCTCTGACACAGCTAGGCGACACTAAGATTTCAAAACCACCACAAGGTTTCTTAAAACCCCTGGCAAAAGGGGCAGAACCGAGCACTCTTCCAACCAAAAGGACCGAAGAAGGTTTCGACCCAAACGCTTACAAACTCATGTCAAAGGTTGGGTACGATTTCACCTCGTCTTCAAATCTTGGAAAGAATAATGCAAACACCGTCAACGACAAAGAACATGACCTCACCGAGTCTCAAAAGAAGATGAAGGAGCATGGTTACGGAGTTGACAACAACAAAGCTGGGCTTGGCTTCACACCAAATACACCAGTGAAGATTTCAAGCAAAGCAAAAAACGTTAGCGCTCAACACATCAGTGTAAACGTTGAACAAGATCAAGAGGAGCCTAAACCCGCCCCTCGAACATCAGTCTTCGATAGGTTGAATCGTTCAAAACCTAGAACTTCGACACTTGATCGCATTGGTGGTCAAGACCGAACTTCTATCTTCAAGCGGCTTAACATGCCAACACCCCAAAGCTCTGTTTTTGAAAGGTTGTCAAAACCTAAGAAACAAAGCAACACGGCTAGCTCTCCTCTGCGACGGTCGACCTTGGAAAGACTCGAAGAAACTAAGAAACCTTCTAGAAATAGGAAGACCACGCCTAAGGAAGGAAAGCTCGATTGTCTAGCAGAAAAAGATGACGTTCGAAGCTTGATTCCTTCAAGGATGAAACACCAAGCAACCTTGGAAGTTGACTCAAAAGGACAACTAAGGGTAAAAAGACGCACCATCATCCATACTGGCCAATCTTCATGCCAACAAGCCCAAGAGGACGACACAGAAGAGGAGGTCCAAGACGTCTTCCACATCACGATTAAAGATGACGAAGAAGACAAAATCCTCGAGGAAGACGTCATTGCTGCACCACCACAACTCGAGGATGGGGAGCAAGCTACGGTTGATGATCTCAAGGAACTCAACCTAGGTACAAGCAAGGAGCCAAAACCTATCTTCGTGAGCGCACTACTAAGTGCAGACAAGATCGATGAGTACTACCAACTGCTATTGGTGTACAAGGATGTTTTTGCTTGGACCTACAAAGAAATGCCAGGCCTTGACCCTACCATTGTCGTGCATCGTATAGCAGTCAAGCCTAGAACACTGCCGATAAAGCAAATTCAAAGACGCTATCGGTCCAAGACCAGTTCAACCCTTCCGGCTTCAGATTTATGGGCCGACGATTGAACTGGGGGCATTTTCACCCTATTTCTCTGCAAACATTTCCCAACTCAAATCTCGCACCCAGAGTCTACCACAATTCCACTACTCAAGAAGACGCATTCCTTCCAAGCTCTTCCAACCCAAATGGGGAATAACACTTGTCTCGACAAGTCATAGAGTTGGCAAGTGCCCTCGCACAGAAGACGACCTTGGGGAATTAGCTCTTGCAGCACACTTAGATGCAATGTGCCCTAGACAAGGTGTCCCGAAATGGGACAAGGGCTGACAAAGAACTTCTCCAGCAGCGTCTCAGCAAGCAGACACTCGACCAGCTATGAACCGAGCGTTCCGGCAGTGTACACTCCTGACTGGGCCCCCGAGATAATGTATATTCCCGTCCTAGTGCACGAAGGAGCGTGCACTATCGATTAGGCCCACGGACGAGCATACACTCACGGTTGGGACCACACTCCGATAATCAACATGAGCAACCTTCCAGGGAAAATGTTCATTCACGGCTAGGCCTGCAAGGAGCATCCCCCACCTTACATCGAAGTAAGCAACACAACAGACGGAAATGAGAAGTCACTCAATCCGGCTCAAGTTCAATCGGCAGCCTACGAGGGATTCCTTCGCCTGCTAGGAACGAACCACATGCACCGCAACTGCATCATAGTCGAGCCGAGCTCATAGAAGAGCAACCTAGACCAGCAGGTCAAGATCGAGGGTAGCCGAGAGCCCCGTTACCCAACAAAAGCAAATTCAGGAAGAGGTATAGAGGCTCCTGAACGAGGGATTACATGATTTCCAATGCAACAAAGTCGCTGATGAAACGCTATGACGGGACATGACCAACATAAGCAGGTCACCCTTCATGAACTAGATCGAGCAGGCAGAGCCTCAACGCAAGTTTAACATGCCGTATTTCACATCCTTGAAATGGGATGAAGACCCAAAGAGACACCTAAAGCACTACCAAAGTGCAAGATATTCATCACCACTCTACAAGGCACTCTCATGTGCAAGATATTCTCCATCACTCTACAAGGCGAAGTGCAAGATTGGTTCCACACCCTGCCACCACAATCCATCTGGAGTTTCGACGAATTTTCTTTGGTTTTCACCAAAGAATATTCATCTTATCGCTCGATCAAGAAGAAGTCCGACCACTTGTTCAACGTCAAGAAGAACCCAAAGGAATCGCTTCGCCACTATATGAAAAAGTTCAAAGCAGAAAAGGCAAAGATAGTCGGATGCAACGACTCGATGCGTCTTCCAAAAGGGACTCTCAACAGACCACCCGCTGTTCGGAGAATTGATTATGAAAAAAGATCTAACTCTAGCAGACTCTTTCACTCTGGCAGAAAAGCATGCACTTTAGGACGAGGCTCGCCGATGCATATTGAAGGCAAATCCAAGCGATCTTGAATATGAAGTTTCTCACTACTCTGAAGGAGATTCAAGGTCTGACTGGATGAGCAGCCGCATTTGAAGCAGCAATAAGCTTTACCCTCATACGAGAAGAGCTGGGGGCCCAACTACCTGTATTCCACAGTTGTTGCAACCCAAAAGCTCAAGTTATACCTTCAGACGCATGCAGTCATCATCATGACGCACTATTCCGCCTAATCCAGATACGCGACAATAAAGGTGCAACACTGGCTGTGCAAAGTTTTTTGACAAATGCAACAACTCGGCCCAAAAGGCACACCAAGGGTAGACGAACACTAGAAGAACACTCGGAATGGAGTTTTGTCCTCGTCGTCCCAGAAGATTCTACATAGGAGTAACATGTACCGGTAGTTGAGCACCACCTCCTGCTGTGCATAACAAAGCCTCAGCTGACCCTTGCTCCATAATTCAGCTCTAGAGCGGCCCAATACCGACAGTGAGCATTTCCTGCTACGTATAACATGGCCCCAACTCCATGGATCCCTACCGCTCCTTCACGCTTAGCCTAGGTGGTGCAACAGAGTTACCCAACGACGCTCTGGAGGTAGCCGAGCACGCCCTAGCCACGCCTGCTTCACCCGATGAAGATTTCTAGCAATTACATGTCGGGGACACATCCAACTACAAGGGCTCGAAAGCAGGCGTGGCCCTTGTCACCCCAGACGGTTCGATGCTCGAGTAGGCAATCATTCTAAGCTTCAAAGCATCCAACAACGAAGCAGAGTACGAAGCCCTACTTGCACTATCCAACAAGAAGACAAGGAAAATTAATTTTTTCTTATCTCGGTACGGCGCGGAAAAGACGAAGAAAGCAACGAAAAACGGTCATTTGCACAGGCAAGTGTAGAAGATTGCTAGGGGAGGGGGAACAAATATCCTCTAGCTTTCTCTCTCTTGTAGGGTAGAATAAATTGCTCTCTGAAGTTGATTTAATCATCTACTTAAGGTAGACTTAAATAGACTTTGGAAGTGATTTATTTCCCTTTCCTAGAAGGCTCTAATTTTCTATTAAAAAGGGAATCTACATCAAAATAGGAAACAATCCTATGTTTCCCAAAGCAAGAAGATCTCTACTCCTGTTGCCCTTTCCTATGAGCAGCCCAACAGGTGTGGGGGCATTTGTGGAGACAAAAATAATCAAGAAAAATATGGAGGCGACACGTGGATTCTTGGGTGAAAAAGACAAGATTACCCTCGAGGCACACCGCGATTTCTACGCGCAAGTAGCGGACTATCATCTCACAATCAAGGTCAAAAGTGATCAAAATAGGTATTAATTCAAAGCCTATTTCATCAACCCTCATCAAATCTCCCCACAAGGTAACTTCCAATTATTTCTTTCAAATTATGTTAATTAGCTAATTAATTGATTTATTACTCAATTAATCTATTAATTAGCTAATTAATTGTGAATAACACCCAAAAATACTAAAGGTGGTCGATTCCCACCTCTCCAAGGGGGCTGGCCATACCCTTATATAAACACCTTCATTTTGTCCAAAACCTAACTTCAATCCTCTTGCAAAATTCTCCAAATTCTCTAAACATTTTTCCCTCAAAATTCTAACTTTGGCATCGGAGGTTCTTCGGCCAAAGCCCCCCATTCATTGTGGGTGCGTGAGGCTCTTGGCCTCGACCTATGGTGTTAATTGTTTTGCAAGTGCATTTTCATCCAAGAACAAGAAGGAAGAAATTTGCATCCACAACGTTCGTTTCAAGGTCAAGTCGCCAAGACCCTTGAATCAACGAAATCCCACATCAATATCACCCTTGCCACACCTTGAGGTGAAGATGATCCACGCATCGTTTCGATCTCAAAACTTGAAACAATCGTTCGTTCAAGATCAAGTCATCGTGACCTTTGGATCAACAACCTACCCATCTACATCAAATTTGAAGACTGAATTAGAGGAAAAGTTGTAAACAGAGATTGTAACCTACAAATTCAAATGAATACAAATCTACTTTGTACACGTGTTCTTGTTTCACTCCACACAAAATTTTCGTGTTTACACAAAAAAATTCAAGAAACCAAATGCAAGGGGCTTGTTCGAGTATTTGAATAAGCTCTCAATGAAAGCACCAATTTGTCGATGCAAATTTCCACCGTCTCTAGCTTTGACGAAAATGCACCTGCAAAACAATCAACACCTTTGATCAAGGACCTAAGCCTCACGTGCCCACGAGGTTGGGGGGGGGGGGGGGGGGAGGGGGGTGGGAGGGGTTAGGCCAATGAATCTCTGATGCCTAAGTTAATTTCTCTTAGAAGAGTAAAGTGTTTAGGGCTCTTTTGGGTAGCAAAAGCTTACCAAAATTTGATAGAATATGGGGTATATATAGGGGAGTGGGCGGCCATGGTGTTAGAGTTTTATACTACACATGACGGCATCCTATTGGCCAAGATTTTATGGAGAAATATTCTCAAGATATTAAATAGGAAATTATATCTTGAGATAATGGAGTAATTATTTCTAATTGATTTAAATATGGATTACTTAATTCAATGAAGTCAATATTCAAATGGGAATGTATTAAAGATAGGTTTTGGACAATTAATCCTTATCTTTAATGTTTTGACTTTTCCTTGGCAAGGGCATGTGAGTTGTGAGCAGTCATATTTAGCTGCTAGGACCTTCAGGGGTGTGAGCTGCGCATAAGAGTATCCGAGGAGCTTGCCCATTTAATGAGGGCAATCTTGTCTTTCTTGAGCAAAAGTCCACGTGTCGCCACTAGAATATTTTAGGCTCCACAATATTGGTAGTTTGGTAAAAAATAATATAGATGTAGAGAGTAAACTAAGTGTAGAAATAAGTTATATGAGTTTGAATAAAATTTCCCAAATCCATCCTTGGGCGGATCGGAAATCTCTGTAAGCGGCGGTAAAAGTGGAACTTTCTAGTTGCTGTTGCTGTGTTTTGCTTTTTGGGCCGCAACTGTTGATTGGCCCTTTTGTAGTCTGTTTGTTTCGGCCCTTTTTGCTTGTTTATAAGTTGCTTTGGGCTCATGGGTCGCGTATTTGTATGCGTTGCTTTGCGGTGTGTAATAAAAAGCTTGCCTGCTTACCCAAAAAAAGAAAAAAGAAAAAGATAAGAAATCCTTATCTGCATCCCAAGCATGGAAGTGGTAGAGAGCAGAGAAACGGAAAAAGGATGTTGGGCGCAATCTCCATAGCTCCACCTTCAACGGTTACATTTCCCTCCAAGCTGCTGTCGCCAGTCTCCAAGTCCTCCTTCAATGGCATGCGAGTCCAACGCCTTTGCCCAAACATCGGCGTTCGTCTTCCGACAGAGTCATCTCGGAGGCCGTGCTCGCCGTCGTCTTCGGTTGTGATGATGGCCAAGAGAGAGGAAGAAATGAAGGAATTCAGGACAAAAACCACTGAAGAAATCAACGAGGAGGTGGTCGACCTCAAAGGAGAGCTCTTCATGCTTCGCCTCCAGAAATCGGCTCGCAACGAGTTCACTTCCAGCGAGTTCCGTCGAATGCGCAAAAGGGTAATTATCTTTCCTTTTTCTTCGAAATTATTTGTCATAAATTGGATGAAATTATGAAATGTGGGCTTTATTTTCCTTAATTTATACGAAATTATTATGCTTGTTCAGAGAGAAAATGATGGGGGAAGGAGGTTAGAACTTTCTGATTAGATGAAGCTAGATTTCCAAATTCCAATTCACAGTGAGTAAAGTAAGCATGCCCATTATTTAGAAAAGGGTAATTGAGATCTGGTTCCGACTTGACTACGGTACATGCATTTACTTAATACGTTCACCTTCGAATGAGTCTCTTCATCCATCGGGGGGTGAGTCAGTGAAACCCGTGTTGTTCTATGCAACCAAAAGAGAGAATATCATATATGAACATATGTAACGGTTCCATCAAGAAACAAACTGCATTCCTACACCCTTTTTCAAGTCATCAATGCACCACCATCTGAGTAGAGATTGCTTGTTTATTAGAATTCCGTTACTTGTTTGCTATCCTTCTGTTCAAATGTGAGTTTTTGGGGTTGTTGCTTTACTTATGTGAAGTTGGTTTTAAATCGTAGATTGCTCGCTTGCTTACTGTTAAACGGGAAAGAGAGATTGAGGAGGGAATTGGTAAGAGGTTATCAAGAAAGTTCAATCGACAATGGAAGAAAAGCATTGTTGTTAGACCACCTCCGTCGTTGAAGAAGTTGCAAGAGGAAGAAGCAGCTGCAGAAGCTGTTGAGAAGGCTGCATCTGCATGAGCCATATGCAGTATTCGGCAAATACCATGTACTAGTCTACCCTTGAAAATTAGAAATGTCAAATTTTGTTGGTTTAAATCATTGTTCAAATTCTGTTTCAGACAATTTGTTTATAACATGATCTGTTGTAGTATAACATGATCAAATCTGGTCGACGTCAAAATTTGTAAACTTCTTTTTAATGACTTTAATGTTGAATTGCATGCGTCTGGTTTTCCCATCAAGATTAATACACCGGCTTACGGAGTATTGCTACAATTTCTATGAAGCTCTGTTTAGTCATATAAGAACGCTTTCCTCGAACTCGAAAGCAAGCTGATTCGGCAGATCGAAATCAAATCAGATAATGTAAATGTGTGAATTAATCTGTTGTGGGTACGATTAGGTTGTACTTTTTCTACTTATAAACTTAACATAAAGTTATATTGATTATTGCCAACTGTTAAGAGTTCACAATGGAAAATTCAGACATGTTTCTGCAGAAGGCATGGCATGGCATGGAGTACAAAGTGCTGGGTTCATCCATTGATATGGTTGGAGGTTAGCAAATTACAATTACATATATAGCTCAAAGAGTTGTTATTGGCACTTCAAAATCAATCGTCCTACACATCACCCTAACGCAGTGAATGAGCCAGATTAGTGTAACTGACTATTTTGAAGTGAAATAGTGTGGTAACCAAATTATTGCTTTTTTTTCTTCGTACAAATTAAAGATTGACAATTTTTTTTTTCTTCGTAAATCAATCTAACAGGAGTATTCAATTAGAATTTTAATAGATTTATAAATCCATGAATTTTGATGGAGTTTAATTGATTTGTATAATTTTCATGTAAATTTGATTTAGTTCCTTTGAAGTCTCAAATAAGAGATGATATTGGTGAATGCTTAAAATATATTATGAAATCTCTCAAATTCCCTTGAATTCCTCAACTTTTTAAAATTCTTTAAAATTAATTCCTAATGGAACAAACTTGGAATGTTATAAATTTTTTTAAAATCCTAATTAAATAAACCCGGATTTCTAAGGATTTTAATAAACTATCTTAGAAAGGTGTATTCAATTGGTTTGAGAGATTTTAATGGATTTATAAATCCATGGATTATTATGGAGTTTAATTGATTTGAGATTCCATGTAAAATCTCATGGGGAGAGAGATGTGAGAATTGTCGATGCTTAAAATACAATACAAAATCTCTCTAATTCTCTCGAATTTCTAAACTTTTAAAAAAAATTTAAAATCAATTTCTAGTTCAATACACCTCGAATGTTTTAAACTTCTTTAAAATCCTAATTGAATACACTCGGAATTCTAACAATTTTAATAAACTATCTTAAAATGTTGATTAAATATACATTGAGTTTTAGAGAATCACTTAAAATGCTAATCAAATACCCGTAAATTTATTAAAAGAATTAAAATCGGTTAAATCCCAATTGAATACACCCCTTAGAGTCCTGATTGAATACAATTTGAATTTAGAGAAACATTTCAAATCTAGTCAATTTAGATTTCAGAGGATTTTAATGGATTTTGACAGATTTATATGGATGTAAACACGAAAATTCTGTATCGAATGAAACGAGAACACGTTTACAAAGTAGATTTGTATTGATTTGAATTTGTAGGTTACAATCTCTGTTTACAACTTTTCCTCTGATTCAGTCTTCAAATTTGATGTAGATGCGTACGTTGTTGATCCAAGGGTCGCGATTACTTGATCTTAGACGAACGATTGAATGATTGTTTCAAGTTTTGAGCTTGAAACGATTGTGGGGATAGTCTTCACCTCGGATTTAAGGCTACAGCAAAGGTGATGTTGATGTAGGATTTCGTTGATTCAAGGGTCTTGGCGACTTGATCTTGAAACGCATGTCATTACAAGTTTTGAGCTTGCAACAAAGTCTTGAAGGAATCGGCACGAGTGTTTGTTGATTCTTCAAGGGAATGTTTCGGCTTTGGTTGAAAGAAAACTTCGGCTTCGGTTGCGCGTTCTTTCAAGAGAGCTTTGGCAGCGTATTAGTCTTCAAAGATTTGTGCAGAGGTTCTTCTGGATGTAGAAATTTCGGCCTTGAATGTAGAAATTGTCGACGTTCTTTGAATAGAGCTTTGGCAGCGTATTAGTCTTCAAAGATTTGGCAGAGTTTAGGCCTTCAATGTAGAAATTGTCGACCCTTATGCTTGGACGAACGATTGAATGATTGTTTCAAGTTTTGAGCTTGAAACGATTGTGGGGATAGTCTTCACCTCAGGTTTAGGGCTACAGCAAAGGTGATGTTGATATAGGATTTCGTTGATTCAAGGGTCTTGGCGACTTGATCTTGAAACACATGTCGTTACAAGTTTTGAGCTTGCAACAAAGTCTTGAAGGAATCGGCACGAGTGCTTGTTGATTCTTCAAGGGAATGCTTCGGCTTTGGTTGAAAGAAAACTTCGGCTTCGGTTGCGCGTTCTTTGAAGAGAGCTTTGGCAGTGTATTAGTCTTCAAAGATTTGTGCAAAGGTTCTTCTGGATGTAGAAATTTCGGCCTTGAATGTAGAAATTGTCGACGTTCTTTGAATAGAGCTTTGGCAGCGTATTAGTCTTCAAAGATTTGGTAGAGTTTAGGCCTTCAATGTAGAAATTGTCGACCCTTATGCTTGTGGGATGACCTTGTATTTATAGGCTTCTCAAAGCTTGCATTTGGGTGGATTTGGCTTGATTTGTGTCCTAATTTGTCTATGGGAGAATTTAGGCATGTTTTGTGTCTTAATTTCAGCCACCTTTACTTCCTTGGCCAAAATTTAGAGGCTTCATTGCCTATTTTGTGAGCAATCTTCAATTCTTGCTTGTTTTGTGAAGATGCCTTAACTTTCTTTTCGGTTTTGAGAACACTTTGGACCTTTGCCGTTTTTAAGGAAAGGTTTTCTCCCTTTGGCAGAATTTTGGGGAAGTTTTGAGCTTCCCTTGCTTGATTTGTGCCACATGTCATTGATGACTTGTCCATTTGTGATAAGTCATATGCCATATAGAGCTTTGTGATGCATCATTTGTATGCAACGAAATTTACATGTCTACAAATACCCCCACTTCAAGGCGCGTTGTAGGCATGTGCTTGTCACATGTAGGAAACATGTTTTGAAGTCCTGCAGTGTGAATGTTCTAACTCAAGGGTCGTTGAGACTTGATCTTGAATTAGTTTGTTTCTTCAAGGGTCGTAGAGGCGTATTTTTTGAATTGAGATGATGAATTTTGTCAAGGGCTGTTGAGGCATATTTCTTGAACGAAACATTTCTTCAAGGGTCGTTGAGGCTTGATCTTGAATTGAAGTGATGAATTTTGTCAAGGGCCATTCAGGCGTATTTCTTAGACGAAACATTTGTTCAAGGGCCGTTGAGGCTTGGCCTTGAATGAAATGAAAAATTTCTTCAAGGACCGTAGAGGCTTGATCTTGAATTAAACTTTGTCTTCAAGGGCCGTTGAGGCTTAATCTTGAAACGAACTTTTTCTTCAAGGGTCGTAGAGGCTTGATCTTGAAAGAAATGAAATTTTTTCTTCAAAGGCCGTAGAGGCTTAGTCTTGAAAGAAATTTTGAAAATGGATAAATCCGCACATACTTATTGTGCGTATTTGATTTTCCATAATCTTTAACAGAATACATTTGGTGTATTTTGAATTTTTTCCTTGTGGGTATGGGAAAGAAATGTTTTTTTTCTTCCTTCGGTAGGAATCCTCTTCAATTTTGGTAACGAGGATGACTTCCTTCAGAGTGTTGGAAAGCTTTCGTGATTTCCTTCAAGGTTTTGGAAAGATTTAATGCTTGTCCTTAGGTAAGTAGGATGTGCATTTTTTTACTTTCCCTTTTTTTTATTTTCCCATGGTAAGGAGGACATTTTTTTTTATTTCCTCTTTTGTTTCCCACGACAAGGAAGGAGTTTTTTCTTTCCCCTTTTGATTCCCCAAGGCAATGAGGTATTTTTCTTTCCCTTTTTTTTTTGTTGTTTCCCGCGGCAAGGAGGGACATTTTCTTCCTTTCTCTTGTTGTTCCCCACAGCAAGGGGGATGTTTTTTCCTTTCCCCCTTTTTTTTTTTGTTTCCTACGACAAAGGGGGGAAATTTTTCTTTCCTCTTTTCATTTTTTTCCACGGCAAGAGAGGGGATTTTTTTGTTCCTTGTTTCAATTTTCCTTTTGTATTTTGCCAAGGAAAGGTACTTTCCTTTGATGTTTTGGAAATTTTAAAGCCCTTTCCTTTTCTTTTTTTTTTTTTTTGTTTCTTTTTCTTCTCTTTGCTGATTTTGGTGCAAAAAAAACGCATGAAAATCCCCTTGTGGCCGAAATTTTCCTTGTCATTTTTGCTTGTAATTTGCTTCTTTCTTTTGGTTGGAATGTGCTTTCTTGTTTTGATTTTCCTTTTGCTATTTGGGTATGTATTTCCCTTATAGCACTAGGAAGCAATTG
This sequence comes from Heteromeles arbutifolia, assembly GCA_024362995.1. Lineage (NCBI taxonomy): Eukaryota > Viridiplantae > Streptophyta > Magnoliopsida > Rosales > Rosaceae > Heteromeles > Heteromeles arbutifolia. Next base: position 38,933,024 of record JANCRC010000002.1, read on the forward strand.
ACCCCTATTTATAGGACAATTGAGTGTGTATTTTTTCACTCACACAATTCTTTGCCGTGGGTTTGCTTGGAGCTTTTGCCGTGGGTTTTGCTTGTTGCTGCTGCTTGCCGTGCCTTTGGTTGCTGCTTGGAGCTTGTTGCAATGTGTCATTGTTTACCACGTGGTGCTGTGCAAAAGGCTACAACGAGTTTATGCTGTGTGGTGCCTTTTGGTCACAGTTTTCCTTTGGTAGTCACATTGCCGTGCAGTGCAAGAAACTGCTTGTGTAATCGCTATGGGGTTGCGAGTGCGATTGGGTAGCATTTTGGTTTTCTTTGCTACTATAGCGCGCTTTGAAGAACCGTCTTGTAGATGCCCTATTCTCCATGCAGTGCAAGAAACTACTTGCGTAATCGCTGCAGGGTAAATTTCTTTACGGCAAGGAGACCTATGCATCGTTCAGCCGTATAGCCCTCACTGTTTTAGTAGGCAGTTTGGTTTTGTTCAACATGTGCCGGGCAAGTTGAAGGAGAACATACAGCCGGAATCTTTGCCAGCCGTGTATATGCATTGGGAGTCTTGTACCCATTCGTGAACAAAGCTTCCATCACCCTTCTGACCAAGGACGAGTTTAAGAGCAATCCAGTGATCCGTGCCTACGTAGGTTGGTGGTCAAAGGTACAATGTGAAGACTTGGGGATGGCAAGTGGCACCAATTCTTCTCGTTCACGCAACAATGTGCTTAGAGAGGGTTGTTTTGCGGTTCCTATACAGCTGGCGCATCTTGATTGTGCGAGTGTAGCTCATTTCCAAGATGGACCTGCGACTTTAGCTCCTCAACACCCGTGCTTGTCTTCTCAACATTTGGATGCTTCTGAAGAGGTGGGTGACGAGGTTGATTTACACGAAGATGAGCTTGTTCTGCGGCAGCGACAACAAGTTTTGAACAAGCGACAGCATAAAGGTGCTTTGGATGATAGCGACGTTAATTTCTGTCACAAGAAGAAAAAGGTGTTTAGGCCTCCTCAGTTTGACTCGGTGAACATGGGCGTTCATTCTTATATGGAAATGCTATTTGGAGGCGATCTACCTACATACGAGGAAATTAAGGATCTTCCTGGTGCAGAGCTTGTTTCAAATCCGCTAAGTTGCCCAAGCTTGTTGTGTGTAGGTGAAGGTGTGCAAGAGCCCGTCATGCATCCAACACCTTTGTCAGCTAGCTCTGAGATCTCTTTGAGGGGATCGAACCTTAGCAGCACTAAGCAACTTATCCATTATATCAACCTTCGTGCAGCCATGGATATCAAGAGTCACATTGAGAAGAAGATTGCAAAGTGCCCGTTGGAGGACCTTGCGTTGCTCAAGGAAAACTTGTCGAAGCTTGTTTATGCGATTGGCAAACTTAACATTGATTCCTCGCTTTTAAGTGTCAAGATTGCTAAACTTATGGCTACCTCAACTGAGTATTCTTCCTTGCATGCTATTTCTTTGAAGAAGTTGAGTCCAGAGATTAGAGCTTAACAACTTGCGGCAATAGATTTATCAATTGCCCAAGTCCAGTCCTCTCAGCAAGCTGCTTTGGAAGGTTATCAAGCCATAGGAACTTCTTTAGCTTCAGTCCAGACGCGTCTAGAAGCGTTGGCACGAGAGCAAGAGCAGTTGGATGTTGAAGCATCATGACTTCAAGGCGTTCTCTCGGAGCAGGAAGCTACACTTTATCAGCATCAAGAGGAGATTTTACGCCTAAAGCAAAGGAAGGGTGCTGTCATAGAAGTGTCCACCTTGTCTCCCACCGATGTGGAAACTTTGAAAACTTTGGAGGGCTTGCTTGAAGATCATTGCCGTAGTTTTAGGGACATTGCTTTCAAGTAGTGTCTTCCACTCCTTGTACTTTAAGTCTTCTTTGTTTTTTTTGCTATTTTGTAATAAGGCTTTGCAGCCGAATTCTTCCTTTAAAGAAATAAATAATTTACATTTGAATTTGTTCTTCATTCTTCAAAGTGTCTGTGTTTTTGTTGATGATGTGACTGTACTTGAAGTTTTGAAGCTTCAAGTTGCCTACGTACCCTCGGTTGATGAGGGATCAAATCATGACGTAGTTCAAGGGGATGGTGGATTTTGACGAATTTGATGGTGGTTTTTTTGTTTTGTTTTGTCGTGCATAGTTTATGCTCTTGCAAGCCAGAAGCATTTTGTGTCGCCTTTTAAGCTCCTGCGAACAATGAGCGTTATGTGTATTTGGTGCCGTTTGCAATTTAGACTCATGCAGGCGTAGAGTATTGTGCCGTTTACAGTTTAGGCTCGTGCAGGCAAGGAGCTTTGTGCCGTGCCGTGTGTAGTTTAGGCTCGTGCAAGCAATGAGCATTGCGCCGTGTGCAGTTTAGGCTCGTGTAGGCGAGGAGAATTGTGCCGTGTGCAGTTTAGGCTTATACAGTTGACGACTTTTGCGTCGTGTGCAGTTTAGGCTCGTGCAGGCAAGGAGCATTATGCCATGTGCAGTTTAGTCTCGTGAAGGCGAAGAGCATTGGGTGTGGATTTGTTGCCGTTTGCAGTTTCAGCTTGTGCAAGCAAGGAGCATTGTGCCATGTGCAGTTTAGACTCGTGTAGGTGAGGAGCTTTGAGTGTCGCCGTTTAAGCTCGTGTGAAGAAAGAGCATTGGGTGTCGCCTTTTAAGCTCGTGCGAACAAGGAACATTATGCTGTGTGCAGTTTAGGCTTATGCAGGCGAGGAGCATTGAGTGTTGCCTTTTAAGCTCGTAAGTACAAGAAGCATTGAGCGTTGCCTTTTAGGCTCATACGAACAAAGAACGTTATGCCGTGTGCAGTTTAGGCTTATGCAGGCGAGGAGCTTTGTGCCATGCAGTTTAGGCTCATGCAGTCAATGAGCATTGTTTGTTTTTTTTAAGAGTTGTAGCGCTTCAATAATCTGTTGTTGATGGGGCCGATCTTCAAGCTGTCTTCCGCCATGATTAAGTAAGCGCTGTTGGTGTAAACCTCTTGTATTACGTAAGGTCCATCCCATTTTGTTGAATGTCTTGGATAGCCGTGCTTCGTAGCATTCCAAGTGTTGTTGAGCTTCGAGCCTCATTTCGTCGAGTGCTTCCAACTCTTGAAGTAGTAGCTTTGAGTTTTCCTCTTCTGTTAAGCCTTCTTGTATAACAGTTCTTAGTGAGAGGATTTGACTTTCAAGCGGCAGAACAGCTTCTGTGCCATATATGAGAGAATAAGGCGTAGCTTGAATATGAGTCATATTTGTTGTCCTGTATGCCTAAAGTGCTTCGCTTATTCTTTCGTGCCAGTCTCTTTTTGTTCTGCTAATTACCTTCTTTAGGAGGTTGCACATCATTTTGTTGAATGCTTATGCAAAACCGTTGGCCGGAGCATAATACATAGAAGACTTGTGCTGCTTGAACTTGTATTTCTCGCAAAGCTCGTCCATGAGTCGATTGGATAACTGATTTTCATTGTCAGTGATGATGTATCAAGGCATACTATATCGGTGGATGAAATGCTCCTTGATGAAACAGATGACAGTTTCCTTCTTGACTTTTCTTAGAGGTATGGCTTCAGCCTACTTGGAGAAGTAGTCCGGTGCAGCTAGGATGTAGGCTTTTTCAACAGATGATTTTGGTGTGATTGGTCCCACGACGTCCAATCCCCATGCATCAAATGGCCATGAAGCAACCGTAGGGTGTAATGGCTCAGGCAGTTGGTGTATAAAGTTGGCGTGGAATTGGCAGGCTTGGCACTTTTTGGCGTATTCCAGGAAATCCTTCACCATGCTTGGCCAGTAGTAGCCCATTCTTTTGAGCTGGAAGTGTAACTTTGGTCCAGACTGATGCGCCCTATATACGCCTGAGTATGCTTCTTCCATGGCTTGATTACCTCTTCCTTACCTAGGCATCTTAGAAGTACTCATTCAAAAGAGCATCGGTAGAGTGTTCCTTTGTAGTAGAGAAAGCGAGGTGCTATTCGACGTATTTCAGAGTGGTGTCTAGGATCGTCTGGAAGCTTTCCATGCTCTAAGTAGTCGATCAGTGGCTGTCTCCACCCTTCAGTGTCGACTAGAAGTACTGAGATGACATTTGTGTCATCTAGTAGCATTTCAGTGATGAGTGGGATCACCCATCTTTGACAAACTGGTACGTCTGCAGTTTCGTCTTCTCCTAGCGCCATACTTGAGGCTAAGTTACCGAGAGCGTCTGCCATTTGATTTTCTTTTCTTAACACATGTTCTAGCATCACAGCCTCAAACTTTTGTAGTAGTTGAGTTGCTAGCAGGAAATATGGGACGAGATCATCTTTCCTCACTTCATATATAGTCAAGAGTTGATTGATTATGAGCTTAGAGTCGCCATACACTTTAAGTGTTGTGATTTCTATGTCGATCGTCATTTGGAGTCCAATAATCAGTGGTTGGTACTCAACGATGTTGTTGGAGCATAGCTCACTTAGTCGGAATGAATAGGGTAGTACTTGTCTTTGTGGTGACATGAATACTACTCCTGCTCCCGCTCCGTCTGCTCATGCAGATCCGTCGAATAACATTGTCCACGTCGGGAAGATGTCAATGTAGAACACCTCATCGTCGGGCAAAGATGATCGGCAAGGAAATCTGCTAGAGCTTTTCCCTTGATGGCTTTAGCTGGGACATAGATGATCTCGTATTGATTGAGAAGCAACGCCCATTTAGCTAGTCGTCCTGTCAAAACTGGTTTGGACATGACGTATTTGACTAGGTCAGCTTTGGCAACCAAGCGGATGGTGTAAGCATGCATGTAGTGTCTAAGCTTTTGGATGGCAAAGACTAAGGCAAGGCACATCTTCTTGATTAGTGAGTGGTTGAGCTCGGCACCAATGAGAGTTCTACTTAAGTAGTAGAATGCTCTTTCCTTTTGGTCTTCATTTTCTTGTGCCAATAGTGCTCTGATGGAACCTTCTTGTGCGGAAATGTATAGGATGAACGACTTCCTAGGAACAAGTGCTCTCAAGACAGGTAGGCTTGCCATATACCGTTTTATGCTCTAAAAGGCATTGTTGAAGGAAATATTTGTGAAAACAAGTTTATTTGAGCAACATCTACAACATGCAATTAACAATTAAAGGCGGAATCATGGTTGTATGCACTCAAAAACAAAACTTTACCCATGAAATTCAAAGCCTAGTAGTTAGGTGAACCAAGACTTAACTCAAGAACAAAGTGAGTTGATAAATCTTATACTTTTGCTGATTCCTCTCTGCATAAGCAAAGGCTAATCATTCAAGGAGAGGGCCTTCATTCCTTGCTTCTTAGCTCCATGGATTTCTTGGAGGAGGATGGTTGAAATGATTCTCCAAGTTTCCAAAATAGAGAACCTCTAATTTTTCCACAGCAAGGAGAGCATTGATGAAGAGATGAGTGACCTAGAGGAAGTAAGATTGCTAGCTAATTTCCTCTAGGGTGGCCGGCCTCTTAGAGAGCAAATAGAGCATTGTGTTCTCATCTTTTCTCCAAAAGAAACCCTTATGATGAAATGGCTATAAAGTTACCTTTATTCCACCTCACAATGGAGTGGGAAACTTGCAATTAAGCCAAGTGCACTACCCCTCTCTATATGGCCGGCCATTAAGGGTTCATTGGGCTTTCAAGCCCCTTGTGTTTTCAAGTTGTCATACAACTTGAGTTAATGGGCTTGACATTCAAATCCCATTGGGCATTGCGGCCCAAAACTAACCCGAGGTCTATAACGAACATATTCGTTTGATTAATTAACGTATTAATTAATCATAGCCATAAATAATTAAACCATTTAATTATCCTTACTCATCTCCGTTGTTTCTTCAATCTCTACCTTACACGGTGTACGATCTATTAGGTTCCTTTTAGCGAGGCAGTGGGCGATTGTTACTCTTAACGATCGATTGTGAATTAAAACATACTTTCAATTCTCCCTTTAGTGATTACTCACCTTTAGAGCTTCCACAAACCATGAGTGACACCTAGCAGTATGTCATGGCTACCCAAGCTAATCAGAAGAGGTGGAGAACCTATTCGGTTTAGGATTACAATGCAATACGGTCTTTCTCTAATACAATACTCTTGACCACATTGTTTGGTTTGATAGTTTATTCATGTCTATTATCCAATGTGATTCATTTACTTATATGATTGCCTTGAATGTGATTTGGAACGACTTCCTAAATCTCATTCACACTCTGGCCAGAGATTCTTAATCATATCATAGACTATTCTCCCTCAAACGGTTTGAAGGTTAGAGATCCCTTGTTGCGCATTCACTTGCCTCTATGGCTAAGTGGCTTAACCCCAACTATGCCGTGGACACCCTCTGACGAAGTGACTTTGACATAGTCAAAGTTCAAGGACCTAACCACAAGATAACTATGATGCCTCAGCTCAAATGACTACTTTGCTTTATCCCAACCATGAGTTCTCATGTGACATGAGTATGAGAACTCCTTGTTGATCATGTTCAGTGGACTCATTCTCTATTGAGCACCTACATGCTTGTCTTGGTGTCCTTCACACCAATGACTCGAGACCAGTTACTTTCCCTAAGAGAAGACATAGCACGTACTGATCTTGACAAATTGTTAATGCCCAATTGACAATCCTATGATCAGGAACATTTAGGATATGTATACGAAAGAGAATGGTCTCATGAATCTAACTTCTTTAGATCACATTCTCCCTATTACATATTCCTTGGACTTATTGTTTAAGCATATAACATTTATATGAAAAGGCTTAAAACAATAATCTTTGCCCTTTATATTAAACTAGATTAGTCCAACAATTACGACATGCGTCATCCCATATGAATGGAGCGTCATTCTTCATGAGTCGATTGAAGGGTTGACAGCATCCAGCGAGGTTGGAGATGAAGCGTCTGATGAAGGCAAGCTGCCTTCGGAGACTTTTCAACTCATGTAGGTTCCTTGGATCGGGCATGCTTTGAATGGCCTTGATCTTTGACTGGTACATTTCAATGCCACGGTGCTTGACAATGAAGCCGAGGAACTTCCCAGAAGTGACGCCAAATGCACACTTCAACGGGTTCATTTTGAGGTTGTAGTGTCGTAATTTGTTGAACACCATTTGTAAATCCTTCAAGTGATCAGATCTCTTCTTGGTCTTGACAACTACGTCGTCTACGTAACATTCTACATTTTTATGTAGCATGGCGTTGAAGATCTTTTGCATTGCGCGTTAATATATAGCTCCAGCGTTTTTCAAGCCAAAGGGCATTACTTTGTAGCAGTATATACCTTTTGGAGTACGGAAGGCTGTTAATTCCTCATCTTCGGGAGCCATGCGAATTTGATTGTATCCAAAGGAGCTGTCCATGAATGATAGCGCCTCGTGGCCAGTGGCCACGTCCACCATGATTTCAATGACTGGCAAGGGAAAGTCATCATTCGGGCAAACATCGTTGAGGTCTCCAAAGTCTATGCAAGCACGTACTTGTTCAAATATTTTAAGGACAATGATGATGTTGGAGATCCATTTAGGTATTGCACTTCTCGGATGAAGCCCGCTTCGATTAGCTTGTCAATCTTGGCCTCAATTTGAAGGACGAGCTCGGATCGATAACGTCTTTGAGTTTGCTTAATCGGTCGTGTTCCGGGCTTGACTGCAAGATGATGCACGGTGATGGTAGGGTCAAGGTCGTGCATTTCCTTGTAGGTCTAAGAAAAGATTTCTTTGTACTCCAAGAGCAGTTGGTAGTACTCTTCGACCTCGTTCGTACTTAGCAGTGCACTTACGAATTCTTTGCTTGTGCCTAAGTTGAGCACTTTGAGATCATCAACCATGGCTTGCCCCCGTCTTCGAGTTGTGGTGGCGGAGCAGTGACATTTTCCTCGGGGACTTCGTCTTCTTCGTCTTCTTGCATCGTGATGTGGAAGACGTCTTAGATCTCCTCTTCAGTGTCGTCTTCTTGGGCTTGTTGACGTGAATATTAGCCAGTGTGGATGATGGTGCGCCTCCTTACCTTCAGTGGTCCTTTTGTGTCAACCTCCGTGGTTGCTTGGCATTTCATCCTTAAATGAATCGAGCTTCGAATGCCATCTTTTTCTGCTAGATTGTTGAGCTTTTCTCCTTTTGGAGTTGTCTTCCTATTTCTAAAAGGCTTCTTGGTTTCTTCAATTCTTTCCAAAGCCGACCATCATGGAGAAGAGCTAGCCATGTTGCTTTGTTTTTTGGGTTTTGACAACCTTTCGAAAACAGAGTTTTGGGGTGTTGGCGTGTTAAGCCATTTGAAAACAGAGGTTCAGTCTTGATCACCAATGCGATCAAGTGCCAAAACTCTAGGTTTTGAATGGTTCAGTCGATCGAAGACTGACGTTTGAGGGGCGGGTTTAGGCTTCTCTTGATTTTGTTCAACACTCACGCTGATGTGTTAAGCACTAGCGTTCTTCGCTTTTCTTGAAATCTTCACGGGTGTATTTGGTGTGAAGCAAAGTCCAACTTTGTTGTTGTCAACTCCGTAACCATGCTTCTTCGATTTCTTTTGAGTCTCGGTGAGGTCACGTTATTTGTCGTTGACGATGTTTGACTTATTCTTTCCAAGATTTGAAGAAGAGGTGAAATCGTACCCAGCCTTTGACATGAGTTTGTAGGCGTTTGGGTAGAAACCTTCTTCGGTCCTCTTGTTTGGAAGAATGCTTGGCTCCGCCCCTTCTGGCAGGGGTTTTACGAAACCTTGTAGTGGTTTTGAAACTTTAGCTTCACCTAGCTGTGTTAGAGGTAAAACTGCTTTTGTTTTGAGCAGCTTTACAGTGTCCTTGTGCAGTAGCGTGTCGGCTTGGCTTGTTCCAGTTTCGAATGGGGATTGCCCATTCCTTCTTCTCGACATGGGGATGTATCGAAAGACAGGTGTGTTTGATCCTTTTTAGGGTGTCATACCCTCTTTGGTTGTTGCGGGTTTAGTAGACTCATCGTCGTTTTTGCTTAAAGATGGCACGGTTTCCCCTTCTTGTTTCTTAGACACGGCTTACCACTTTTTCTTCTTGGGTACGGCTGCCTGTGGATTTGATCTTATTTGGAAGAGCTTCGGGCACCATTTCTTCATCCATGTAGATCTTGGTGTTCGCAAAGTGTGATTCAGCTTCGGTGAATGGCTTGGTGTCGCCTTGTATCACCTTCATTCTTCCTCGGTAGAATTTTAAGCATCGGTGGAGGGTGGATGGCACCACCCTATTCTCATGGATCCAAGGCCTTGCTAAGAGCAAGTTGTAGGAAGTTATTGCGTCAATCACATGGAATATCGTGCTTGACTTGAGTTCACCAATGTTCATCTCGACTCAGATAATGCCCATCGCTCTTTGTCCTCATTGGTTAAAACCTTAGATTAGGAGGGGGCTTCGGGATAGTTCATCCATCTTAATGCTGATTGTGGTCATTGTTGACTTTGGCATGATGTTTATGGTTGATCTACCATCCACAAGCATGCAGTTGACTTTGTGCTTTCTCACGTACCCGAAGATAAAGAGAGGACGGTTGTGAGGCTTGGATCCCAGTAGCAAGTCTTCGTCAGTAAAGTTGATTGCGTCATGGGCGGTACAGTGCTCTTCGCATCTCCTTGGGCAATCACAGCACCTCATCGATGCTAAAGTATGTTGGCAAGCCTTCTTTGGGCGTGAGAGTTTCTTCTTCCTTGACGGCTATATCTTTGCCTTTTAAGGGCTATTTTATCTCTATTTCAACCATGTGATTGGCAACAGTAGTACACTGTTGGAAGAAATCCTTCGAGAAGTACTCGTGCAAAGAGACGGGGATGCGCGGCTCTTGCTCCATAGGTTCCCCAGCGTACGTTGGCTTAGCAGCTCTTACGTCTCTTTTGGGCTTCTTATTATTGCGGCGGCGGTGCTTTCTCACTTGTTCCACCTTTGGCCGTGTGGCTTGTGGTCTTGGCTTCCTTGTCTTCTTGTAGGTCACCAGTGTTCACCCTTCATCATCATTGGTATCTGCATCTTGGTTGTTTACCCCCAACGATGGTTGTGCAGAAGGTGCCGTGCAGCTTGAGCATGGATGGGAGTGGTCATGCGTTACTTGAAGAGGCACATGATCGAAGGATCCAAACATAATCGTAGTAGTGTGCGTTGCGGCCGTGTCTTCTAGGTCGAGTTCAATTCGTCCTTGTTGGGCCAGCTTCATGATGAGTTCCTTGAGGACGAAGCACTTGCCAACATGATGGTTCATAATACGATGGTACTTGTAGTACTTGGGATCATTAATGTGATTCATCTATTCGGGGCATTTGCATTCAGTTAACTCAATCACCTTGTTTTCTAGTAGAGCGTCTAGCATTGCAGCCATGTCAAAGTCAGGAAAAGGGTACGTCTTCGGCTCTAGCTCCCTCAAGGTGTTTTTGTACCTGTCTTGAGTGTGAGAATGTTCACCTCTCTTTATCCCATTCGCTTTATTTTTGGAGGAGATCTTGACGGGCCCAAAGAAGGTCTTGATGGGGGTAGTGTTGATGGTAAAAGCTTCATTAGCGGGCTTCTTCCCAATCTTGTCTAGCTTCGAAGCAAACACCTTGTCCTTCTTGAAGTCAGTGATTGGCTCTTTCTTCCTATGGTTGGCGATACTCAGTTCCATATTGTGGGAATGAGTTGCCAGCTCCTCAAATGTCCTCGGTTTTATGCCTTGGAGGATGTAATGTAGCCCCCAATGCATGCTTTGAACATACATCTCAATGGCAGAGGTTTCAGAAAGCCGATCTTTGCAATCCAGACTCAGTGAACGCCTTCTATTGATGTAGTCGACAACAGGTTCGTCCTTCCATTGCTTTGTACTAGTCAGCTCTAGCATGCTTATGATGCGGCGAGTGCTGTAGAAGCGGTTGAGGAATTCCCTTTCAAGCTGGTCTCATCTGTTGATAGACTCAGGCTCGACGTTGATGTACCAGTCAAAGACGTTACCTTTCAACGAGCACATAAACTGTTTGATGAGGTAGTCTTCCTCTCTCCCAGCATTATTGCAAGTTTCAATGAAATGGGCAATATGTTGTTTAGGATTGCCCTTTCGATCGAATTGCTTGAATTTTGGCAGCTGATAACCCCTTGGCATCCTCAAGGTGTCAATTTTCTTGGAGTATGTCTTTGAGTACAACACAGAGTCGTGTGAGCTTCCTTCGTACTGTGCCTTGATCGTGCTAGTGATCATCTCCTGCAGCTATTAGATAGAGAGAGATCTCGTGAGCGCTGTTGCTTGGTCCGGCTTCTCCTCAACTTTTTCCATCAGAAGCTCCTTATCCACGTCGGTTTCCTTATTTTGTAGATGAACCTTTGGGTCGCGATCATCTTTTTCGTCATGCTGCCCCTCTTGTTGGTTGACGAGTGTAGCAATCTACAGGTCCTTTTCCTCCATGGTCCTTGTCAGCCTTGTGATTGCTTGGCTCATTTGGGCCAGCTGCTCCTCGATGGAAGTCGCACCAGTAGTCATTACTTGCATGGCCATAGGATATGAGCTACTGCTTGAGTTGGCATCAGAAGTCAACGACTCGGAGTACCTTATCGAGCTTTCTTCCCTTGGAACCCTTAGCTAGGTCAAGGTGATCACGGGCTCGTACCTCGGGTGCTCTTGCTCATTCGGCAGAGTTGATGTAAGGGTGGAAGGCACGGTTGAAAAAGTTCTTGCCTTGCTTTGGGTTGTGACGCCCAAAGTGCCACCACTTGAGGCAATGATGCCCTTGTTTTTCGCGTTGGTAGCTGGAACAGCTTGATCATTTCTTGATGCCATTTATGCTTTTTTTGTGGATTTGAAGACAGAGATTAGAGGCAGAGATATCCCACCGGGCATGCTAAATTTGTAAACACAAAAATTCTGTATCGAATGAAATAAGAACACATGTGCAAAGTAGATTTGTATTGATTTGAATTTGTAGGTTACAATCTCTGTTTACAACTTTTCCTCTAATTCAATCTTCAAATTTGATGTAGATGCATAGGTTGTTTATCCAAGGGTCGCGATGACTTGAGCTTGGACGAACGATTGAACGATTGTTTCAAGTTTTGAGCTCGAAACAATTATGTGGATAGTCTTCACCTCAAGTTTAGGGCTGCGGCAAAGGTGATGTTGATGCAGGATTTCGTTGATTCAAGGGTCTTGGCGAGTTAATCTTGAAACGAACGTCGTTACAAGTTTTGAGCTTGCAACAAAGTCTTGAAGGAATCGGCACGAGTGCTTGTTGATTCTTCAAGGAAATGCTTCGGCTTTGGTCAAAAGAAAACTTTGGCTTTGGTTGTGCGTTCTTCGAAGAGAGCTTTGGTAGCGTATTAGTCTTCAAAGGTTTGTGCAGAGGTTCTTCTTGATGTAGAAATTTTGGCCTTGAATGTAGAAATTGTCGACGTTCTTCTATTAGAGCTTTGGCAGTGTATTAGTTTTCAAAGATTTGGCAGAGGTTTAGGCCTTCAATGTAGAAATTGTCGACCCTTATGCTTGTGGGAGGACCTTGTATTTATAGGCTTCTCAAAGCTTGCCTTTGGGTGGATTTGGTCTTGATTTGTGTCCTAATTTGTCCATGAGAGAATTTAGGCATGTTTTGTGTCTTAATTTCAGCCACCCTTACTCCCTTGGCCGAAATTTAGAGGCTTTATTGCCTATTTTGTGAGCAATCTTCAATTCTTTCTTGTTTTGTGAAGATGCCTTAACTTTCTTTCCGGTTTTGAGAACACTTTGGACACTTGCCATTTTTAAGGAAGGGTTTTCTCCCTTTGGCCGAATTTTGGTGAAGTTTTGAGCTTCCCTTGCTTGATTTGTGCCACATGTCGTTCATGACTTGTCCATTTGTGATGAGTCATATGCCACGTGGAGCTTTGAGATGCATCATTTGTATGCAACGAAATTTACATGTCTACAATGGATTTCTGTTATAAATTTTTATGGATTTGTGTGTACTTCATTTGGATTTCTTAAGATTTCTCACCATCACCAAAACAATATAAACATGATAATCATTTTTCTTTGTTCAATTAGATGGGTGAAGTTATAGTTAGATCGTCCCTTGTTCAATTAGATGGGGTGAAGTAGCTTTTTCCCTTAATTTCTCCAACTTCCAGCCAATAATATTTAGCTTATTATAAACCTGCAATTGAGTACTTGACTACTTCCAGAACCCTTCCACGACTCATACAAGTTGTCAAGAGTTGTACAAAGGAGAAGGTCATCCGTATATAAGCTAACACGTGCCAAGAATGGCTTCCGTGCAAAGTTAATGTGTGAAAAACTTTGCAACATTCTGTAGTTCAAGTCGTTGGAATGTGAATACTGTTGGACAAAGCTCTTATCAAAATTATCCGGATGGATTTGTTGAATGCTCCTCCTCATCGGCAACATATGTTTCCTACAAAACCATCCCATCAAATTCAAAATTTAATTGGCTTTGCCAGTTGACCCACATAATTTGTTTGCAGTAAGAGACTACTATGATTAGTTACAGGGTTTAAACACTTGGACTGAAACTCCGAGACCCACTTGCTGGAATTGGCTGTGGGGTTTTGCGTTGAAGGGAGATGATGAGACGATACAGTGATAGTGATGGCTGCAAGAGAGAGAATATTCAGTTTCAGTTTCAGATACAAGTTTGAAAAGAAATCCTATAGTGGAGGTGGAAATTTTTATTTTTTTATTTTTTTGGAAGTGGAGGTGGAATTTTTTGTAGTGTTTGTTATGCATAGAATTCAATCTCAAATTCTAAAAAATTTCTGACATTTTGAATACCTACTGATTTGTAACTTAGATTTTAACTACTAGCTGACTACACAATGATTTTGATGCATTCCTTTAAATATGTTATCTTACTTTGATTGTCAATTAGTATTACAATCTAGTGATATTCCTCTTTACTTGTGAATGAAAGGTATTATTGCTAGCTCATTACGAGGCTTAGCCCACTCCCTCTCTCCCTTCGTCTAGGTACTATCGTTTGTTAAAAAAAAAAAAAAAATTGTACTTTTGCTACAACTTGATTTCAAAATCATTTAATATCCTCTTTTAAAATTCTAATTGACTGCAACGTGATTTTAAAGTCTTCAAATATTCTTTTAAATTTTAATTTTTAAATTTTTGGACAAATGTTAAGAAGATTCTCTCAAAAGTGAGACTCTATGGATTTTCCTCCATCTCATATTGTCGACACAATTCTCGTGCTAACATTATAAAATGTTGTGTCAAAAAGATAAAATGAAGGAGAGCTTGAAAGTCCTAGTTTGAATAGATCTCCTTCGCATTTCTATAAATTTTGTCAAGGGAATTCGATTTCACCTTAGCTAAAGCTAAAGCACGTTTGTTCTAACCAAAGTCTCGGTAAAAATAGAAGAAATTTAATCTACACTAAAACCCAAAACACTCTGAAACACTGTTCATAAGCACAATGTTCTTCCTATTTTACCCTTGCTAAGTTTCCATTATCACGTTTTTACACGAACAAAAAAGCCCCGCACTCATCTTTTTCCTCCCGATCTCTTCCTGCTTGGCTGTCGTCCTGTTTTACCCCTGCTAACTTGGTGCAACTTCTTCCCACCAAGCAGCCACTCTGCTCCAGATCTTTCAAATTGAAGTTCCTCTCCTTCAACCTTTGCATGTTGGATTTCACATCAACAACATCTCCCTATAACCTTGGAGCTTTGTTTGGATTCAAGCATTCCGATGGTAATTGGACAATTCCTCCGTCGCATGCCATCAAGGTTAGTCTGAAACGATTCCTACCTTATTGACCTATTGCATGTCAAAATCGGCTAGATTTGAAATAGCCGAATTAGTTGAGATGTGTTTACTTTCCATTTATCTCAGTTTTATTCGGTGTAAACACTCACTTCTCTGGCTCTATTTTTTTTTTGTTTTTCTGGGTTTTGGCAAAAAAATGGTAATTGTAGATTTTGATATTGAAGGGTTGATCTTTTGGGAAAATGATAAAAAGGGCTGAAGGAAATTTTTATAATGATTGAGGGGTTTGTGTGATTGTATTAGTGTTCAATTGAATCTTCAAGAGACCAAAAGTGGATTAGCGATGTTCTATCTGAATTGCATTTCATTAGGGACATTTTTTTTAAAGTAGAAGAAGGAATAGTTTAGGAGGATTAGTCCTAATTTTAGATTTAACTCAACACTAAATACAGGCAGACATGCAAAAGAATCACAAATTCCATAGCTCTTTGTAATTTCTGGTGCTTTAAGTAACTTCAATGCAGTAATTTATTTTATTTAATTTGGTTCTTAATTCTTTTATTGTTATTTTATGATTAAGGGGTTTTATTTTCAGACTCGAACGGCGTTGTCTTTCGAAGTCCTCTGTAATCAAGGTAAGCAATTTGAAAATTTTGGCGAATGGAAATCAGAGTTTCAATTTACACATTTGTTTAGATTTGACTTTATCGAAGCAAATTTATGCATATTTTTCATCAGTTTTTTCTTCTGTTACTTTGGATAGGTTCTATTGTCCAGATTTTGAGCATCATCTTTTGGGAGTGATTAGTAGCTGCTGTGACAGGTTAATTTTATACTCTTTCTAAATAAATTATGCATAGTATTTAAATGTTGTGCAATTTTAAAATTCTTGCTTCTGTGGTTGTGATATGATGTTATGTATTTGCTTTATTTGATTACAATTTAGATGTGACGAAAAAGTTAAAATTTAATTTCATTATTTTCTTCCCAGCTATCAATCTGTATGTACAATTCTTTTGCACATGCGAAAAAGAACTAGAAATAGCAAAAGAAAGGGTAAAGTACAAAAAACTACCTCAATTATTGGTGTTACGACACTTTCATACCTCATCTTTTAAAATTGACAATGTCATACCTGATCTTTAGAATTTGTGACAATATCATACCTCCGTCAATTTTTCTGTTAGTTTTTCTGTTAAGTGCTGACATGGCTTGATTCGGAGCCCACTTTCTATTAAAATATTATTAAAATATTATTAAAAACTATTTAAAATATTATTAAAATATTATTAAAAACTAAAAAAAATATTTAATATTTTTATCCCTTCCCCCCCTCTCTTTCCCATCTTCATCTTCTTCCCTGCTTAATCTTTAACACACACCAAAAAAAAATAAATAAATAAAATTGAAAACCTAACCCCCCAACCCCACCTGCCGCCGCCCACCCCCCCCCCCCCCCCCCAGTAAAAGGAGGAAGAACCGAAGAAGAAGAAGAAGAAGAAGAAGAAGAAGAAGGAAGAAGGAGGAGGAGGAAGAAGAGGAGGAAAAAAAAAATGGAAACTGCAACCTAGAAAAAAAAAAAAAAAAATCCCAGAAGAAGGAAGAAAATGGAGAAGGAGGAAGAAGGAGAAGAAGAAGAAGAAGAAGAAGAAGAAGAAGAAGAAGAAGAAGAAGAAGAAGAAGAAGAAGAAGAAGAAGAAGGAGAAGGAGAAGGAGAAGGAGAAGGAGAAGGAGAAGGAGAAGGAGAAGGAGAAGGAGAAGGAGAAGGAGAAGGAGAAGGAGAAGGAGAAGAAGAAAACCCATCAACTCAACCCCCCCTCCCGCCCTGCTCGTGGAAGAAGAAGAAGAAGAAGAAGAAGAAGAAGAAGAAGAAGAAGAAGAAGAAGAAGAAGAAGAAGAAGAAGGAGAAGGAGAAGGAGAAGGAGGAAGAGGAAGAAGAAAACCCATCAACTCAACCCCCCCTCCCGCCCTGCTCGTGGAAGAAGAAGAAGAAGGAGGCGAAGAGGAATAAGAGGAGGAGAAGGAGAAAAAAAAAAAAAAAAAAACCCAAACTGCAACCAAGAAGAAGGAAGAAGAAGGAAGAAGGAAGAAGAAGAAAAAATTAAAACACCCCCCTCATGCGGAAGAACAAGAAGAAGAGAAAAGAAAAGAAAAAAAACAAAAACCCCAACCCAACTCAGTTCGTCGTCCCCCCCCCCCCCCCAACCCAACGCGGACTCATCTCTCCTCCCCCATCTTCATCTTTTTCCCCTTTTCCCTCTACCTGCAACCCAGAAACAAAAAAAAAAAAAAAAAAATTTCGAACCCAGTTTCGACCCAAGAAGAAGAAGAACCCTCTCTGTCTCCTCCCCATCTTCATCTTCGTCCCCTTTTCCCTCTACCTGCAACCCAGAAACAAAACAAAAAAACAAAAAACAAAAAAAAAAAACAAAATTCATACCCAGTTTCGGTCCAAGAAGAAGAAGAAGGAGAGAGAAGAAGAACGGAAAAAAAAAATGACAAATCCAGTTTCGGCCTAGGAGAAGAAGAAGGAGATAGAAGAACAAAAAAAATTGAAATTGGTGCGGGTGAAGGAAAGGGGATGCCGCACCCCTAGGAAATTTTATTTTTTGTTTTTTCATTCTTAATTTTTTAATATTTAATTATTAAAAATATATTTAATTATTTTTTAATCCAGCTGGATTAGTGAGTGGTCTCCGTCTTTTGCCACGTCAGCACTTAACAGAAAAACTAACAGAAAAATTGACGGGGGTATGACATTGTCACAAATTCTAAAGATGAGGTATGACATTGTCAATTTTAAAAGATGAGGTATGAAAGTGTCGTGACACCAATAGTTGATGTAGTTTTTTGTACTTTACCCCAAAAGAAATTAAGGGTACAAGAAAATCATACTTCTAACACTGCAAATGGAATATAAATGTTTAATGAAAATGTTTGCCATGCTGATGGTGCACATATGTTGCCTGAAAGCTCTTCCAAACAAAGTTTGGTGATGCAACAAGAGTGTGACTCTCACACTTCTGATATAGCTGGCTTTAAACAATTTCCTCAAGCCCAAAACAAAAGACAAAACAAAATTGAGCACGTATCCTGTAACGATTTGAATACAATTGAAATAATTGTAGAGGAGATCGAATTTGACAATTGAACCAGATTTAGAAGATTGACTGTGCACAAACTTGGGATTTGCTATCCTCCTGTGAACTCTGTCATTGGTCATCTCAGTAATAACCTGTCGTTTTCAAAATTCAAATTAATAAATTAGAAGGCTGTAAAACTTGATTATCTATGTTGACATATACGACAACATCTACTAAGAATACCATGATTTTTCATCTTCTGGACAGGTTTGTCATTGTCCTTCAGATTGACAAAATAATTTACTCCAAATCTCTGAGCCTAAGTTGTATATAAAGAAAAAGAGTGATTTTTTTTTTGCATCATAAAGAGTTCATCAGGATCATAAACACGAGTCTGATGTATCAAGTAAGATGCCGAGTCCTTATGGATTCATATAATTACATTTGTGAGCTGCTTTTCTGGGTTTTTGTTGATTTTGGTTCCTTATCTAGTATATACAAGAAGAGTGACACTGCCACCAACATTATCAATTTATACATGGAAAACGTAACACTTGGGCCAATCTAACCATTTATTTTGAGCACGTCACATTAGCAAAGTAAAAAAACATATGACAACAGGGTTTTTTCAAGTCAATTTTTTGTTGGCATGTTGTTGTTCATGTAAGTGTTGATTGATAAATGCGAGTGCTTTTTGGCATTTTATGACAAAGAAGAAGAATAATAGTATGTATGCTATAACATTATGAGTCTGAGAATTGAGACATGTGAATTGTATGGAGGTAAGCAATAATTATGTGATTGTTTTTTCGCTAAAAGATTGTGTGACTTTTTGATATATTACAAAACAAGGAAGAATAGGAAGAAAATGATCTTATCTATAACTATTCGACTCTGTTACAAGCAATATTGTTTGGTGAAATAGTTGTGCTAAGATATTGGAGAAAATTAAAAATATTTAAAATTAACTTTGAGGTGTTTCTCATTCTCCACGTGAAATCCGGATATCAATTCTCAAGATGAATGGTGCCACAAAGTGGCATATGAAGGAAGGCTCTAGTTAATTTGGCTGTTGGACAAAGCTCTTATCAAAATTATCCAGATGGATTTGTTGAATGCCCCTCCTCCTCATCGGCAACATATGTTTCCCACAAAACCATCACATCAAATTCAAAATTTAATTGGCTTTGCCAGCTGACCCACATAATTTGTTTGCAATAAGAGACTACTATGATTAGTTACAGGGTTTAAAGACTTGGACTGAAACTCCGAGACCCAGTTGCTAGAATTGGCTGTGGGGTTTTGGGTTGAAGGGAGATGATAGACGACTCAGTGATAATGATGGGTGCAAGAGAGAGAATATTCAGTTTCAGTTTCAAATACAAGTTTGAAAAGAAATCCTATAGTGGAGGTGGAACTTTTTATTTTTTATTTTTTATCTTTCGAAGTGGAGGTGAAATTTTTTATAGTGTTTGTTATGCATAGAATTCAATCATTCTACAAAATTTCTGACATTCTGAATACCTATAGATTTGTAACTTAGATTTTAAATGCTAACTGAGTACACAACGATTTGGATGCATTCTTTTAAATATATTAAATCTTACTTTGATTGTCAATTAGTATTACGATCCAGTGGTATTCCTCTTCACTTGTGAATGAGAGGTATTATTGCTAGCTCATTACGAGGCTTAGACCACTCCCTCAATCCTTTAGTATAGGTAATATCGTTTGTTTAAAAAAAAAATCATACTTTTGCTACACCCTGATTTCAAAATCATTTAATATTCTCTTTTAAAATTCTAATTGACTACAACATGATTTTAAAGTCTTTGAATATTCTTTTAAATTTTATTTTTTAAATTTTTGGACAAATGTTAAGAAGATTCTCTCAAAAGTAAGACTCAATGTTGTGTCAAAAAGATAAAATGAAGGAGAGCTTGAAAAGTCCCAATTTGAATAGATCTCCTTCGCATTTCTATAAATTTTGTCAAGGGAATTCGATTTCACCTTAGTTAAAGCAAAAGCACGTCCGTTCTAACCAAAGTGTGGGTAAAAATAAAAGAAATTTAATCTACACTAAAACCCAAAACACTTTGAAACGCTGTTCATAAGCACAGTGTTCTTCCTATTTTACCCCTACTAAGTTTGCATTATTACGTTTTTACAAGGAAAAAAAAAGCCCCACACTCATCTATTTCTCTTGATGCCTTCCTGCTTGGCCGTCGTCCTGTTTTACCCCTGCTAGCTTGGAGCTACTTCTCCTCACCAAGCAGCCACTCTGCTCCAGATCTTTCAAATTGAAGTTCATCTCCTTCAACCTTTGCATGTTGGATTTCACATCAACAACATCTACTTATAGCCTTGGAGCTTTGTTCGGATTCAAGTTTTCCGACGGTAGTTGGACAATTCCTCCGTCGCATGCCATCAAGGTTAGTCTGAAACGATTCCTACCTTATTGACCTATTGCATGTCAAAATCAGCTAGATTTGAAATAGCTGAATTAGTTGAGATGTGTTTGCTTTCCATTTATCTCAGTTTTATTCAGTGTAAACACTCACTTCTCTGGCTCTATTTTTTATTTGTTTTTCTAGGTTTTGGCAAAAAAATGGTAATTGTAGATTTTCACATTAAAAGGGTTGATCTTTTGGGAAAATGATAAAAAGGGCGGAAGGAAATTTTTATAATGATTGAGGGGTTTGTGTGATTGTATTAGTGTTCAGTTGAATCCTCAAGAGACCAAAAGGGGATTAGTGATGTTCTATCTGAATACAGGCAGACAGGCAAATGAATCACAAATTCCATAGCTTTTTGTAATTTCTGGTGCTTTCAGTAATTTCAATGCAGTAATTTATGTTATTTAATTTGGTTCTTAATTCTTTTGTTGTTGTTTTATGATTATGAGGTTTTGTTTTCAGACTCGAATGCCGTTGTTTTCCGAAGTCCTCTATAATGAAGGTAAGCAATTTGAAATTTTTGGCGAATTGAAATCAGAGTTTCAATGTACACTTTTGTTTAGATTTGACATTATTTAAGCAAATTTATGCATATTTTTCATCAGTTTTTTCTTCTGTTACTTTGGATAGGTCATGTTGTCCAGATTTTGAGCATCTTCTTTTAGGAGTGATTAATAGCTGCTGTGACAGGTACAGGTTAGTTTTATACTCCTAAAATAAATTATGCATAGTATTTAAATGTTGTGCAATTTTAAAATTCTTGCTTTTGTGGTTGTGATATGATATTATGTATTTGCTTTATTTAATTACAATTTAGGTGTGAGGAAAAATTTAAAATTTAATTTCATTATTTTCTTCCCAACTATCAATCTGTAGTTTGGCATTTACAATTCTTTTGCACATGATGCGAAAAAGAACTAGAAATAGCAAAAGAAATCAGAGGATATAAGAAGATCATACTTTTGTCACTGCATTTGTGCCAACCACCGATTGTCGTGGCGTTCATCGCCGAGGACTTGGCATTTGTGCCAACTGCACGGGGTGACGTATGGGAGGCCATCATCCGCCCCCGACGCTACCAAGGGAGGTGTCGTGGGGGGGGGGGGGGGGGGCAACGACATGTGACGCCCAAGCAAGTGTGCCCTCGACCTAATGGCTTCGAGTGTAACTTGAGTTCAAAGACTCGATGGTTCATGGGATTCTGCAATTCACACCATGTATCACATTTCACTACATTATTCATCGATGCGAGAGCCGAGATATCTGTTGCTGAGAGTAGTTTTGACATATTGAAGATGACGACGCACCCGCGTGGTAACCGTTTCCAGGGTGGCGGGAGTGCGCTCTTTCGTTCAGGTTCCTTGCCGCAACACGCGCCAATGTTCGTTTGTGCACGAGGGAGCGGGCTCCCGGGATAAGGTGACGTCGAGCCCTAAGGTCCACCGGCCCCCGACGTTGAAACTGGTTCTTGGGTCGTTCTACTGTGTAGGTTTGACAATGATCATTCCGCAGGTTCACTTACAGAAACCTTGTTACGACTTCCCCTTCCTTTAAATGATAAAGTTCAGTTGACTTCTCGCGACGTCACGAGTAGTAAACTACCCACGTCGCCACGATCTAGACACTTCACCGGATCATTCAATCGGTATGAACGACAGACGGTGTGTACAAATGGCAGGGACGTAGTCAACGCGAGGTGATGACTGGCGCTTACTAGGAATTCCTCATTGAAGACCAACAATTGGAATGATCTATCCCCATCACGAGGAAATTTCAAAGATTACCCGGGCCTGTCGGCCAAAGCTATAAACTTGTTGAATACATCAGTGTAGCGCGCGTGCGGCCCAGAACCTCTAAGAGCATCACAGAACTATTATTGCCTCAAACTTCCTTGGCCTAAGCGGCCATAGTCCCTTTAAGAAGCTGGTCGTGAAGGATGACTTCCACATAGCTAGTTAGCAGGCTGAGCTCTCGTTTGTTAACGGAATTAACCAGACAAATCACTCCACCAACTAAGAACAACCATGCACCACCACCCATAGAATCAAGAAAGAGCTTTTAGTCTGTCAATCCTTATTTTGTCTGGACCTGGTAAGTTTCCCCGTGTTGAGTCAAATTAAATCGCAGGCTCCACTCCTGGTGGTGCCCTTCCATCAGTTCCTTTAAGTTTCAACCTTGTGGCCATACTCCTTCTGGAACCCAAAAACTTTGATTTCTCATAAGGTGCCGGTGGAGTCCTAAAGTAACATCTGTCGTTCCCTGGTCGGCATCGTTTATGGTTGAGACTATGACGGTATCTGATCGTCTTCGAGCCCTCAACTTTCGTTCTTGATTAATGGCAAATGCTTTTGCAGTTGTTCGTCTTTCATAAATCCAAGAACTTCACCTCTGACTATGAAATACGAATGCCCCCGACTGTCCTTGTTAATCATTACTCCGATCTTGAAGGCCAACAGAATATGACTGAAATCCTATGATGTTATCCCATGCTAATGTATTCAGAGGGTAGGCTTACTTTGAGCACTCTAATTTCTTCAAAGTAACAGCACCAGAGGCACGACTCAGCCAATTAAGGCCAGAAGTGTATTACCGGTAGAAGGGACGAGCCGATTGGTGTACACCAAAGGTGGACCAGTCGACCCAACCCAAGGTCCAACTACGAGCTTTTTAACTGCAACAACTTAAATATACGCTATTGGAGCTAGAATTACCGCGGCTGCTAGCACCAGACTTGCCCTCAAATGGATCCTCGTTAAGGGATTTAGATTGCACTCATTCCAATTACCAGACTCATAGAGCCCGGTATTGTTATTTATTGTCACTACCTCTCCGTGTCAGGATTGTGTCATTTACGCGTCTGTTGCCTTCCTTGGATGTGGTAGCCATTTCTCAAGTTCTCTCTCCAAAATTGAACCTTAATTCTCCGTCACCTGTCACCACCATGGTAGACCACTATCCTACCATTGAAAGTTGATAGGGCAGATATTTGAATGATGCGTTGCCAGCACGATGGCTGTGAGATCCGTCGAGTTATCATGAATCATCAGAGCAACGGGGAGAGCCCGCGTTGACCTTTAATCTAGCAAATGCATCCCTTCCAGAATTCGGGGTTTGTTGCACGTATTAGCTCTAGAATTACTACGGTTATCCAAGTAGCGGATACCATCAAACAAACTATAACTGATTTGATGAGTCATTCGCAGTTTCACAGTCTGAATTTGTTCATACTTACACATGTTTGGCTTAATCTTTGAGACAAACATATGACTACTGGCAGGATCAACCAGGTATTATTCCTCTTCAACGCCGGCGCCGCACGAGACAGAGGACCTTGACGGTCGACAGCTCACAACGGGCACGACAGTCATACGCATTAAGCGACAAAGCTTCGATTGGACGATCGAATGCCGTAAAGACCTACCGCCCCTTCAGTGTTATGCACCCGAGATGTCGAGCGGAAACTCAAGGACCGAAACTGCACCACAACGACTGTGGCTCATCCGAGACACGAGTACCGCTACGATGTCACCCTCCGACCGGCAAGGCTAACAAGAGGAGAAAAGGGACGACGAGAGGCAACATTCCTTCGCAATAGATAGCCAAAATAGAAACCCATCTTGCACATAAAACAAATCTTGATGCATCAATGAAGCGGGGTACGAGCCGACAGTTCGATGCCAAAGCACGGAGCATGTCGTCAAATACAACCCAATTACCACTTATACGTCGTCACGTTAGCTAAACCCAGCACTGCCCAACGAAAAACACGTTTCAACTAGCCCAATAAAGGGATGCGTCTTGAGTGCAAATACGCTAGTTAGGAGCCGAGTTGCACCGCTAGGCATGAAAACACATAGAAAGGCAACAAAGACAACTGACTAGTTCAACGGCTGCCGAGAAGCTTCGTCGACGCCGTACGAACTCGCTTTCAACATGCAATTGGGGTTAGGAATGACCTAACACATAGCACCAACACCTTATCTATGCACGCCTAGAACACGCACGAACTTTGTTTTTGAACCCCTCTTGACCATCAAACGAGGGACAAGCTTCTTCACCACCGCCGCATGATCTCACACTCAACATGTTAATGCACTGAGAAGGCCCTTTCGGGCCACAGTAAGTCGAACCAACACTAGCATTGCCAAGAACAAGCTTGAGCATTGCTGATTACAAAGCTCCTCAACAGGGACAATCGAAAGAAATGGACAAACTTCTTCATCACCACCGCAAAGACAAATCTTTGACATGCTAGTGAACTGGGCGAGCCCTTCGGAAAACAAACATCCATAGACTGCATTGTCATGCACCCACTAACATGCCTAGGACAAGCCTATGCATTGGTTCATCCAAAGTCGAACCCTCCCTAATATCCAACAATCTGAGGGCAACCGAGGGTTGAAAACATGCATGTCGAAGAAAAAAACCCACTCCCAAGCAAAAGAAAACAAACCCGCCCCAAAATTTTCCCACCCCCGCTGCTTGCAACAAATAATCCCACCCTTTTTTAAAGAGAAAATATTTTTTCCAACCCGCCATTTTTTAAAAAGTTTTGTTTGAAAACAATTTTAAAAAAAAAATGAAAATGCACCCATGGTGGCGGCCGGGGCAGAGGGGGCCCACCACCGTCACCAGCACCATGGGCGGGAATGTCCCAAACCCGACACATCATATATACCAAGGCAACACGTTATGATGTACGAGATTGTCATCCCAAGAGCAATGGATGTAGGCTGCTTGAAATGCATGGATGGCTTGACAAGCAGGGAGCCACTACCCCCTATATAGCATATTATGTTGTTATGGCACTGCTAGGAGGAGACATCAACTTTCGCGATGAGTCATGTTGGGCCATGAAAAAAATAATACTTGGAATTTGAACGAGATTTTTTGCAAGGATGTAGATATAGGTACAATGGATTTTCAGGAAAAAAATTCAGAATTTTCTAGCATGGGAAATGTTTTATTTTATTTTTTGAAATCGAGAAATTCGAAAAATCGAGAAAAAAAAATCGGTGCGAGATTTTTCGAATCCGTAAGTTGGAAGACCTTCTAAAAATCATATACTAACTGTGGGGTGCGGATTGTGCGGGGAAATTATCAATAAAAATGGGACTTGACATTGTTTGAAGAGTTTCGACGCGTTTCGACATGCCTGCTGTGCAATTTGGCATGTCAAAGTCATGTCAGAGTGGGCGCTAGCCTCGCTTGCTATCGACAAGAAGCGAGGCTAATGGCAAAGCTTACAGCAAATTTTTTAAGTGTCAAGATGCGAGGTTTGTCATGTCATTGGCATGCCATGGTTGACATTTTACAAGGCTTGGCATGTCATTGGCATGCCATGATGGGCATTTTGCGAGGCTTGGCATGTCATGGTCAACATTTTACGAGGATTGGCATGACATTGGCATGCCATAGTCGACATTTTGCGAGGCTTGGCATAACATTGGCATGCCATGGTCAACATTTTGTGAGGCTTGGCATGTCATTAGCGTGCCATGGTTGACATTTTGCGAGCCTTGGCATGTTATTGGCATGCCATGGTCGACATTTTGCGAGGCTTGGCATGTCATTAGCATGCCCTGGTCGACATTTTGCAAGGCTTGGCATGTCATTGGCATGCCATGATGTACATTTTGTGAGGCCATAATGGACATTTTACAAGGCTTGGCATGTCATTGGCATGCCATGGTCGACATTTTACGAGGCTTGGCATGACATTGGCATGTCATTGGCATGCCATGATGGACATTTTGGGAGGCTTGGCATGTCATTGGCATGCCATGGTAGACTTTTTGCGAGGCTTGGTATGACATTGGCAAGCCATGATGGACATTTTGTGAGGCTTGGCATAACATTGGCATGCATGCCATGGTCGAAATTTTGGCATGTCATTAGCATGCCATGATCAACATTTTGCAAGTCTTGGCTTGTCATTGGCATGTCAAAGACAAATCATGACATACATTATGCCGACACTTTGCGAGTCTCATCGCGACATACATTTTCCCGACATAACAAAGTCCAAGTCTCGACATGAGTTGGAAAAAGACATGCAAAGCTAATGTCCGACAAGACTTCTTTTACAACATGAATTTGTAGCCAACTTTTAGACCGGTAAACCCTTTACTCAAGTATCGTCGTTGTATTTTTTGGCTTGGCCAATGCAATAACACGCATTATGCTGACACTTTGCGAGTCTTGGCACGTCGCGACAAACATTTCCCGACATGATAAAGTCCAAGTCTCGACATGAGTTGGAAAAAAACATGCAAAACTAATGTCCGACAAGACTTCTTTTGCGACATGAATTGGTAGCCAACTTTTAGACCAAGAAACCCTTTACTCAAGTGTCGTCATTGTATTTTTTCGCTTGGCTAGTGCACTAACAATAATTGCTTTCTTGGACTACGAAATATGTTCACATGACTTAGGAACCCAATATTAGACAGTCCACTTTTGCCATTCATTAATCGTCTAACAACCCACGAACTATAACAATGGGGAGCATTATATTATGTGAGGAAAATGTCGATATTGAACGCACTGTGACATGCCATTGACAATGTGCATTGGTAGCCATAGCCATGCTTCTTGTTGGCATAAAGCGAAGCTCGAGCACCTTTTCACATGTTATAGCAAAATCACATGGACCTTTTGACATGTCATAGCAAATCATATGGGTTGTCCTAGCCTCGCTTGTTCTCGACATAAAGTGAGGCTATATGTCAAAATACATGGCAAAGCTAAAGTCCCGACATGACTTGGAAAAAAAACTTGGCAGAGTTAAAGTCCCGACATGAATTTGGTAGCCAACTTTAAGATCGATAAATGATTTTTGGACAATTGTCAGACAGGCCAAAGTGTTAGGAATTTTTGCCCAATTGTTGACTAATAGCCTTGCCTCTCGAAACATGAGTAAATTGAAAATGGTGTGTGGGGGAGGAAATGAGGAGGGACGAATCGAAGCGACGCATGGCTGAATCTCAGTGGATCGTAGCAGCAAGGCCACTCTGCCACTTACAATACCCCATTGTGTATTTAAGTTGTTTACAAAGGATTCTACCCGCCGCTCAGTGGAAATTACAATTCAAGACAGCCACCGCGGCTCGTCCGCCGCGATGACTTGATCATCAACATGAGCCTTTGGGGGTCGAGGCCTCTACTGCAAGTCGAAAATCGGGCCGCGGGAGCATCAGTCGTTTCTAGCCCTAATTCTGGCTTTTCAACCAAGCGCGATGACCAATTATGCGAATCAACGGTTCCTTTCGTACTAGTTTGAATTACTATTTCGACACTGTCATCAGTAGGGTAAAACTAACCTGTCTCATGACGGTCTAAACCCAGCTCACGTTCCCTATTGGTGGGTGAACAATCCAACACTTGGTGAATTCTGCTTCACAATGATAGGAAGAGCCAATATCAAAGGATAAAAAAGCAACGTCGCTATGAGCATTTGGCTGCCACAAGCCAATTATCCATGTGGTAACTTTTCTGACACATCTAGCTTCAAATTTTGAAGGTCTAAATGATCGATAGGCCACACTTTCACGATTCATATTCATACTGGAAATCAAAATCAAACGAGCTTTTACCTTTTTGTTCCACTCGAGATTTCTATTCTCATGGATCTCATCTTAGGACACCTGCGTTATCTTTTAACAGATGTGCCCCCCAGCCAAACGCCCCACCTGATAATGTCTTCTACCCGGATTGGCTTGCGAACAAACCTTTGTTCTAAAAAAGAGGGGCAATGCCCCACCTCCGATTCACGGAATAAGTAAAATAACGTTAAAAGTAGTGGTATTTCAATTTTTCCGCGATGCTCCCACTTATACTGCACCTCTCAAGTCATTTCACAAAGTGGGACTAGAGTCAAGCTCAACAGGGTCTTCTTTCCCCGCTGATTCTGCGTAATCCATATCCAAATTAACACCAAATACAACAAAAGAATGTTACCTTTGCACTCCAAGAACACCCTAGTGACAAACAAAATGGATAACAAACTAACTCTCCACGTACTTTGAAATATCAACCAAACAAAGTCTCTCATTCTCCGGCAAAATAGACCAATTGGGCGACTGAACTGCCCGCAAACATAGGAAATCATCCACGTTGCTCAATTTCTCTGTCTTTTCATCAAGACTGGCCTCCCTAAGCTCTTCCTCAATTCCTTTATAGGTCAAACAGTACGGCGCAAACCTCACCCCACAACTATCCTCAATTATTAGCCGGCTCCTCACCCTCAGATAAAATTCAGTCGTTTTCGCATTGTGAATCCGAATTTGATGCGAGGCCATCACAAAAACACACCCTTCAACACCATCAACCAAAACTGAACCCGTCACAAGGCCAGTATAAAGCCTGCAATTCCTTAATCTGTGAACAAAAAACGCTATCACGGAGCCCATTAGCCTCACCTCACAGGAATCAAGGTCCGAAATCAAAAACTCTCCCTCTTTCGATCCCTTAAAACTGTGCACCAAAATCTCTCCTTTCTTGTTCCAGAAACCCGAAGAGTCTGGAACCCGGAAACCCGATTTCTTCTCAGGTTCCTGCTCTTTCTCCTCCTCTTTGGGTTAGGCGATTGGGTCTTTTCTGGTGGGTTTGTTTCAGACAGAGAATTTCTTCTTGGGTATCAACTCAGCACTCAAAACCTCAAAACTCTGCCACAAATTCAACGTCGTCTTAAGCGACGACCGAACTTCACAGGAGGGTAAGAAATACGAGTTCTCGACAACGTGCTTCTCGAGATAGGAGATGGAGGAGGAGATTTGATCGAGTTGGATTTGACTTAAGTCGGATCACAGAGCTGGCATTGGGCGAGTTGGGACTCGATGGAGCTCTTAGAGTTGGAAAAGCGAGAGAGGAAAGTTGATGTGGACTCGAAGAAAGGGGAAGAGGACGAGTCAAACTCAGTGGATTTGTGGGTGAGTGAGTTGTCTAAACGAGTTTGGTGGTGGTTGGAGAGGCGGTCGAGCATTGATTGGTGCTTCTTTTGGAGGGATGGATCTGCAGCTAGGAGGTTAGGGTTAGGGTTTGATGAAAGAGCTACTTCTTCTTCTTCATTTTCCATCGATGGCAGCGATCAGGTTGATTTAAGAAAGCGAAAATAAGCAGAATCTGAGAGAAAAACGAGGGAATTCGGTATTTAGGTCTAGCCAAATTAACAAGAGCCTTGCTTCATATGCCACTTTGTGACACCATTCATCTTGAGAATTGATATCCGGATTTCACCTGGAGAATGAGAAACACCTCAAAATTAATTCAGTTTTACTAGTCAATTTAGGATTATATTTCCTAATTTATTTTAATTAATTTGGTTTCCTAGTTTTATTCTAAGACCTTTTCTAGGTAGGGTGTTACTTTGTAGTAGTATAAATAAGGCTTTTTAGCCATTAGGGTTGAGAGAAGACAGGGGAAAGAAGAGAACACACGCACACTTTATAGAGCTTTTGGATTCAAGTTTATTTTCAAGGTGTTTTCTATCCTTGTTTTTAATAATATTTTGTTTTATGATTGTTAGTAAATAATTTCCGTTTGCTAGGGCGAGGCCACGAGCCTTAGCAAGAATATGTAGTTTCTTTTCAATTTGCTTATGATATTGTGCATGCAAGTTTTGAATTATTAATCACTGGTTTAAACTATCTAATTGTCTTAATGCTTGGCTACCATTAGGATCTTTAGAAAAGTAAATTGATGCAATTTTCGTCGGAGGTCGGTCCCTGAAACTGACGAAGGCTTCTTGTGAATAATATGTGCAAGTTCACTTAGGATGAATACTATGTCTTAAGGGTTGTATGGTCTTTCAAAAGGTTTCACAAAACTTAATGAGTCATGCATGTTTAGATTTGATCCGAATACCACAGACGGGTTGCATGTTTGATATACGCTCTATGTTGAAGGTCCAAGTAGGCATATATTAGGAAAACCTAACCTTCAAAATATGCATTTCTAATTCATAAGTAATTGGAAGAACTATATAAGATTGTTAAGGTGACGGCAGAACCCTAGGCTTTTACAATTTAATTTTCAAAAAAAACTGTTTTCTTTTAACTTATTTTATTTTGTCATTTTATTTAATTATTTTCTATTAAATTCGTTTTTATTATTTTAAATCAAAAAATAAACTTTTTCCAAAACTTTGTTTTAGGTAATTAATTAAGATTTGATTTGATACAAATTATTCATCTAATCCCTATGGAGAACGACCTTGTTAGAGCCATCTATACTACAATTACCTTGTACTCTTGCAAGTATTTTAAGTGTTTTTATATCTACTTTTGTAGGTGGTAAAATCCATATCAAATGTCAGACAAGCTGATCATTCCGCTAGCATCTTGCATTCGCGCCTCCGTTTGACTGGGCAGCCACGCCTAACCCATGCCAATCCTACACTCCGTCCATTGTTTCTTTGTCAGTCTGTTCTAACGCAACTTACCCTTTCTTTCAAGACTTGGACCAATTAAGTTTTGAAAACACATACTTGGTAACTCGAAGGTACGCAGCTTTAGTTCCATTATGTAACCTATTTACATATTATCGTCTTTGCTAATCCCAATCAGTTAATGACTCTCCGCTACGAAACCAGCAACAGTACCAAGTTACTATTGTAGCTATAACTGTAATGATGGTACCCAAAATAATCTTCATTTCTTCTTCATGTTTATGTGGAAACCTACATCTACAAAATATACGTGAAAACTATTATATTAATTTATAAAAAAAAAAATTTATCTAAAATGGTTTTTGATATTGGCATAATTCTTTACTTTAGTCTCTAAGATTTGAAATCGATAGAAGTAGTCCATCAGTTTGTCTACCATCAATCATTTTGCTCATTCCATAAAAAATCTTCATTAAACAAGGATAGAATGAGTCAAATCATTTTGGACCATTGTTTATTAAATTGAGGGTATTTTTGTGATTTTGATCCTGATTTAGCATAGATTTTCACAGAGTGACCAAAATAATTGTTGGTGGTCAAACTCAGGGACCACTTCTATCGATTCAAATCTCAAGGACCAAAGTGAGGAGTTATGCCAATCTTAGAGACCATTTTGGCTAAAAAGCCTTTATAAAATAGAAAACTAGATTTTTTTGAGCAAAAATAGAAAACTAGATTTTAATCTCTAAATAAGATGAATTTAGATTAATGCTTGGTACAAGATTCAAAATTGAGTTTAGTCCCTTGGTTCTATATAAATGTCCGCATTTATATTCCATGTCATTTTATTCAAATTAATATTGGTACACAAATTCATTATAGCATAATTCGATACAGACATTTCAGTACAAACATTTAGTTACACTAACAGATTAACGATTCTGGTACTCAAGATTGAATAAAATGCGAATTTCATTAGTAATGCCAATATAATTCGTTTTGTTCAATCGGCAAGTCAATTCCTTCTTGCCTGCTTTGTCTCTACTTGAAAGCTTCCGTGTTCAAGTGAACGGTTAGGGTTCCATATGTCCACATTCTTCCCTTTCATCCAGAGGAATTGGGGCTTGATTTTTCCATGTAGTCGATTCTCTAATTACCCTCCATGAATAGAGTCCATGAGCTTGGGAAGAGAAGTAGGGCCTTCGGTCAACCAAGAGAAGCCCAGCCCTTCCTGATCATTGTCGTTGTGTTCTTATTTCGAGTTGATCAATCAGCTTCTAGCCACCATCAAGAATGAATAAGAATTGCTAAGAATGTCCTAAACTTAGTGACGATTCAATAGAATTTGATTAAGGTCTGGCCAAGCCCCCCTGGTCGAAGGCTATCAATGGAAGTTCCAGAGCATGCAGCTGGTATACCACCATAATGGAACTGCTTTTTACTTTTATTCGAATAGGATTTATGTACTTTTTTATGCCAATATTGGTGAGTGGAGATAACTCTCTTCACTTATTCTTGGGATGGGAGGGAGTAGGTCTTGCTTCATATTTCAAATGAACGCAACCTTCAACCAACCGTCGCTTTCTGCCTTTCTTCTATCTCTCTCCACCGACGAGCACCATGCTTAGTTCTACACGGACTTTTCATCCCATCTTGTGCCTGACTATAAGCTTGATTTTTAGTAAGGGAACGAATTTTGGGGCGAAGCTATTCTATTTGTTGAATATATTTCGATACAAACATTTCAACAAAAAGAAGTCAATTTAATATATTTTGGCACAGTCCTATACACTTATGTATTTACATATTTTTTTTATGTGTCACTAATTTTTTTAATGTTTTCTCATTGAGGTTTATTTATAATTAGAAGAACTAAAATGTCCATTTAATAAAATCAAAATTTAATGTGGAGGCTTTAAATAAAACAAAATAAATAACAAAAATAGAATATAAATTTTAATAAAAGTACACTTCAAAGAATTAAAATCAATATATAATCTAATACTAAATTTTTTTTAAATTTTATCTTTTTCAAGGACTAATGTTCAAAACCCTTTATAAAAATTGTTGTCCGGTTTCATCAAATGAGTTG
Source organism: Heteromeles arbutifolia (assembly GCA_024362995.1). Taxonomy (NCBI): domain Eukaryota; kingdom Viridiplantae; phylum Streptophyta; class Magnoliopsida; order Rosales; family Rosaceae; genus Heteromeles; species Heteromeles arbutifolia. The sequence goes on from JANCRC010000002.1 coordinate 38,965,688, forward strand.
TAGATTTGCTATATATATTAATCTACCTCTTAGTTATTATTATTATATTATTATTGGGGCTATTTGTTTTAGTTTTGGGTCATTCCAATAAAGTTTGAGTCCAATTTGTCTTTTAAAAGTCCAGCAAATCCTTTTATGGCCAACCCAAATAGATGTGACAAGTCTGATGCTTTTTAAACCAAAGAATCATGTTCATCTCCAGTTGTCATATTTCTTCTACGGTTCTACCAACGTCTTTTCATTCTCATCTCCTCCAAATTATCTTCACTAGATGTGTTCTATACGCACTAGTATGGTACAGATGGATGATTTTGCAGAGGCTCGAATGATTCGTGTGCAATCTATACTGATGAGAAATATAGCAGGGATTGAAAATGTTAATTAATTAGTGAGTCATCTTGTATTTAGAATGAGGTGGAAATCATAACTTCTTGCAATGCTATTGCCTATTGGTGGTTACAAGTAGGATGCATTTCTTCTTGCAACTGAATTACGACACCAGAAAGTTAGAAAAAGAAATAGTGAAGCTTTGTATTAACATGGTTTGTTTCTCATTTGTTAACGGAGTAAAAAAGTTATACTGGGGTTATGGAAAATTGAAAATAGCTTTTGCATGGTTGAGTCTAACCATTGTAGGGATTAGGTCCAGGCAAACCCGTGTGCACATTATATTAGGATATCAGCGGTATGATTATCGATTATTGGGTGGTCTAGATTTGAAGATCAATGGTTTAGGCAAGATGATTCGTGCAAGAGGGAGATTTTATTGGGATTATTTAGTATATTAAGCATGAAACACTTGGAGTGATCTTAACTATTCAAGATATGGAAAAATGAAAACATGAAGAACAATTTTTCTTGCATGGTACGTAAGCTTATTATATTGTACAATTATGACTACATATTTTTGGGGGTTATTTTGTATATCAAAATTATGACTACACTTACGAATGTTTATTTGTTGCGATTTGCAATTGTAAATACTAGTTAAATTGTAAATAAGTTACTGTCCCACATTGGTGAAATACCTATACAACAATACTTGTAATCCCTGTATATACTATAATTGGAGAATAATAAATAATATCACAAATTCACAAAATATATATATTTTTTTGTCGAAGCCTAAGGCATTCCACACCCTTGTCAAAATAATATTAAAGGTCGTAGAACTAATCCTAGTGAGGCCCGAAAAGGTTAGACATTTCTTGTTGAGTCACCGTACTACTTTCTCGGTAAGTGATTCTAAAGTTGCTTTTCCATTTGATTTGATTCATTCAAATATTAGAGGTCTTGCTAAAATTGCTTCTAATGGGAAAATACAGTTTGTTAATTTATTGATGACTAGAATGACTTGGTTGTTTTCAAAGGATCAAAAGAGTGATATTGTTTCCGGCCAATAACAGAGGTGCGATATCGCGGCTCATTTTTTTCGTAAAAGGGGTGCAATATAAGTCACGCCTCATGGTGAAAGGCTTCTCTCAATGCCTTGAGCTTGAGTATTAATCACTGAAGACTTGATGCAACATTTTGTTTGACTATTTACACATTTAAAGGGGAGTATTGCAGTCCTAATTAGTTAAGAATGTGACTGTGTAACTCCTATTGGGATTCTACAGTATCTTTTAGATAGGTTCCTATTTCAGTTGTATTACTTGAAAGAGAATGATTCTCCCCTCTTTACTACTATAAATAAAAGTACAATAGGGTGAGATAATACATACCTCAAAATCCGCCAATTTCTCTCTTCTCTCTAGTTCCACTGCCCTTCTCTCCCCCTCTATAATTCTTCACTTTAATAGGCGTACAACAATATAATAAATTTCGTTAAAAAAAACAAAAACAAAAAAACCACCTAGGCCCTTACTTGAGCCCGGCCTAGACACGTATAAGCGCTAGGTTCCTGCCCGTTGCCCAACTAGCGCCTAGCATCCTCCAAAACTTTGATTGTAACTACAATAATGGCTTGATATTGTTATGGATTTCATATTACTGAGTCATTAACAAGCATGTGTTTTCAAACTTCGTCAAGTCTTGAAAGAAAGGGTAAGTTGCAAAGAACAAGGTAAGTCTTGAAAGAAAGAGTACATTGAAAGAAACGTTTGAGGTGCTAAAGATCACCATTCATCTAATTTTTCTTTTGTTTATATGTACATATATTTGTGTGCTATTGTCTACGTACTAGTTTATCCATATTTTAGAATTATCTTGGAACCTTAGATGGAATTTTACAAATGTTGTTTCCAGGGAAGGATGACAACATGAAGCTCCAAATGGCTCAGGCTATGGAAGAAACCATCAAGAAAATAATCAGCAGAGTCTCGGAAAACCCCACCACAAGTTGCAAATCCGAGTTTCCTTTTAGCAAGCTGGCCCATCCGTTTTAACTTTTTGACCCAAAGATACAGATGAGGATGCGAAATAACTGGAACAATCAACAAAAGGAGCTTTACTCAACTTAGTCGGTCGAGGTCCCAAGAGAGATTAAATTTTATTTATCCAACACACCTTAGACATATGACCTGGAGATAAAACTCCAACCTGTCTAATTCAAATCGAAGTAGAACAACGGAGTCTTGAAATAGAACGGGGTCTGCTTTCGAACTGTACTTTTTTATGACACACGTTGGAGATAGTCATTAACTATAAAAACTCAGTAGCTAACTAATCGAGATGTGAAGTTGTGGAAATTTTTTGTCTACTTGATCTAAATATAGGGAATGTACATATATGCGTGTGAAGTTGCGAAAAATACTATGTAGTGGAAATCATTTCCAACACGAAACACACCCCTAAGGTTAACATGAAACACAATCCTAATATTTAAGCTTTTACAGTTATTGCCGGACTAGGAATTTAACTAAGTTGGCTTGCAAGCATACAAAAAGTAGCAATTAATATCCTACCCTTGAAAGATGAATGAATATATTGCACTTGTCGCTTGTTAAGTGTAACAGGGACAATAACAGACAAAGGGATTAAACCCCACAAGTAATCATCAAGCCTTCTGTATCTGAGATACATTTAGGGCAAATATAAAAGGGACAACTTGGGTGTGTGAGGAGACATGTCATTATCAACCTTAGTTATTCTTTCTCTCTCTCTCTCTTCCTTCTAGAACATGTTTAAGTCATTTTCTTCAAGCTTGTTTAGCATTTTCTTTCTTCTCTAATATATATATATATATATATATATATATGTGTGTGTGTGTGTGTGTGTGTGTGTGTGTGTATGTGGGACGCAGGCATCCAGTCCCACAAACCGCCCCAAACATCCAACTTGCTTTCTTTGCACTATTTCTTGTTTGCAAAAGGAACCCCACCAACCACTCTTACCATTTACAAATTACAGACATGACGATGATGATCAGCCATCAGCCTGTTATTCTTGTTGTACGGTTAATCAGTGTACCATATATCCCTATGATCGATCTCGTCAACAATTCCACAATATATTGCAAGTTCGAGAAGCATTTTATTAGTTCGTGTAAAGCTTGTTTTTTACCACTTGCTATACATGTAGTACTTTTGGTTTCCAGGGCAATCCATTAAATGGAAGAGGAGAATTTAAACCTAAAACGCAATGGATTAAACATAAATAACTAGGGTAATCTACCACTTGCTATACATGTACTTTTTTTAGTTACTTTAAAATCAGCACAGAACAAGTTATTTGTCAATTTTAAAGGTACCGACTTATCATGTTAGACCGGCCATGAAACAGACCTCTGCAATTGATCAACTTTCGACTTAATGCGCGCAGTACTATACTACTACTGTAATGAAATCAAGTATCCCTTCGACTTAATATTCATACATATTGGCATTAAGGTGTTGGCTAATTATGATCCCCCACTAGCTAGTTAGTTCCACTAGTTTGTGCCACAGAATTTTCATTTTCCATTTTCCAAATTATTGAACTATATCGGAAATGTGAAAAGCCATGTACGTGAGAAGACGTATTGAGAGAGTTTGTTCGATATAGAAAATTAGAAGCCTTGCATTCACCGATCCCTTCATATTGTACTAAATCTTTTCAGATCACCAATTATTTCTCAAGTTAGGATTGTTCTACCACGCAGGCGCTGTTATTGGTAGATCTGGCATTCGTGTCGCGTTTTCTGTGTTTTTGTCATTTTCGTGTCATACTCGATATCTTCACGGATCGTGTCGTGTCGTGTAGTGTTACACGTGTTAAAGTAAACGAGTAATATGACAAAAACTCGAAATCGACCCGTTAATATTATTAGGCAATATAACCCGACCTGTTACCCGTGAAAGAAAATATTTTTTAAAATCAATAAATAATGAAAATGAAAAACATAATTTGGCCAAAAAAAAATACAAAACATAATACTAAATTAGTATATGCATTCCACATAGTCGCATAAATATTACTCCAAAACATAAAATAAAAAATAAAAAATAACATTTGTCTTTCAAGTATTATATACTCCAAAACAAGAGCCTCATAGGAAAACATTAGTACATTACTATAAAATACCAAATGTTCAAGGATATGCAAAATGAAAGAAGTTCCGTTTCAAGTTTGAGGAACCTTGGACGTTTATATATGCTTTCACATTTTCTTATACTTGTACAATAATGATTATGAATTTTATTTATTTTGAACTTCCTTAAAAATATTATTCATGAGGATTTGTATGATTTTAAAATTCAAACGACGATGTACCCATACTCATAGCGTAGAGGATGTGATCACGAGCATTTGCATATTTTTCCACATTTTTCGCACTTGGAAATTAATTATTATAATTTTTTTAATGTGTTTGGTATTTTAAAATTACTTGATATTTTTATTTTAATGTGTTTTATAATTTTTTTAATCTCACTTTTTGCCTATAGTATACTATAAAAATAAATAAATAAATAAAACTTAAATATTTTTAAATTTATATAAAATAATAATACAAGGATACATATTTATTATACACTATGACTATTGTGTTTACAGTAAGTTATTTTAGTACATTAAAAAATTAAAATCATCAAAATAACTTTTTTCTTAACGTGTCGAAACAGGTTACCCACGTGTCACTTTCATGTAAACCTGTTAGGGACCCGTTATTATCATGAGACCGATAACGACCTGATTAGTTATTGTGTTGACCCAAAACCTATTATTTTTGTGTTATTTACGTGTCGTGTTAACGAGTCGTATAATAAATTGTCAGGTCTAGTTATTGGGTATTCTAATACATTTTTTTCACATTTGTGTGCGCAAAATTATTGTGGCTTAAGCACGCATAGAACACACACACACACACACACACACACACACATATATATATATATATAAAATTCGCTCTTACTATTAACTAAGAGAACTTTTGATATATTTAGAAGTTGAATTCTGTGATGAAATCGATCAATGAAAGGTTTCGCCGTCAACCCTTGTTCACACACAAGACAGAGGTCATGAGGGATGCGTGAGCCATCCACATGCTTCTCTCTTGATTACATTTTTCATGCGTGCGTCTATATTTTGCAGCTTTGTACATATAAATACTGTGTGCAACTGTAACAATGACTATGTTATTAATTCATGTGTTGTCATGCATGGTGACCATTATATGTTTTAGAAAATAATATTAATTCATGTGTTATAACAACACATGAATTATATTACATGAATGAAGATAACACTATATGACAGTATGACTGTCATACAAAAATGTATTGCATAGTTCATAGTCTCCATAGATTATGACAAGTACTGTGCAGTTAAACTTTTTTTTTTTTAAATATTAATTAATAAACTTGAAGCCTTTCAAGTCTTTTAGTGATTAATCTGAATGCTAAAAATTAACATGGGATTTCTTTTAGGATTTTTTTGACAAAATATATAAAATAATTACACTAATTCCTCTATACTATGAGAATGACATTCAAATTTGTGTACAAAAGAGGGTGTAGCATGTGGAGCCAAAAATAATTCCAAAAATCATGGAGGTGACACGTGAATTTTTGGACAAGAAATATGAGATTACCCTAGAGACACACCGGAATTCTCACACGCATGCAACGGACAATAACGGCTTAATCAAGGAAGAGTCAAAGGTGATCAATATGGTATTTATTAAAATCTCTCTCATCACTCCCCATAACACACCCCGACCAAATATCGAGACATGCTGGCCGTCACGTGAGCGTGACGTAGCCATGAGCGCAGTGCGGAAACATTTATAAAGATGATAAGTACTAAAATAACATAACTAGCGATAAAAGACCATTGTGAAGTGTGAAGGACATAAACATAATTTACAAGGTTCGAGCATCCTAGGTGCAGTCCAGAAAGACTTAACAAGATAACCAGAATATTTACAAGGATAGTGCACTGTCAGATTTGCCTTGAAACCTCGCTTCCCTCCAATGCTATCTAATACTTGGAGGGGCGCAAAACAAAAGCGTGAGTGGGCAAAAACAAAGCTTTTCCAAAATCACTTCGATATAAAAGTTATAACCCCTCTCTGTAAAAATATATATACTTCCCAGAAAAATATATATGTACTCATACTGAAAACCAACATTCAAATATTGGCATGTCCGAATAAACCATATCCAATATCAAAGCATGCAACAATATCATCAAAGTTAATCAGGTGATATCTCAATGCATAACATGCCGGCAATGCATATAAATCAGCCGGAGTCACCTATAGTGACCTGTACGGCTGAATCTATGGCTTTTCAACTAAATTCTCAATCCAAACTCTCAAACAATAACCTGCACCCATGTCGGAACCACCTGTAGTGGTCTGTACGACAAGCTAGGTATATAAAAACGCTTTGTGCTACGGTCACATGAAGGCTGGCGACGAATCACAGGTCACCTACAAGTCGGAACCACCTATAGTGGTCTGTAAGACAGGCTGGCATCTGCCTTGGATCCAAGGTGGGCGTACGGTGCGGGAGGTGAACGATCACGTGAAAGCTAAGCCCTACTCTGGCGGAGCACAAACCCCAATGTGCAGGTAAATGAGCCATATTCTAATCTCATCAATATCACCATAATCATCATAACAAAAACACATACTCACCTTACTTACCTAGCATCTGCAGTGCCACAACATATAATCACACAAACATAGTAATAAATATATATGGCATTCGACATGGCATTCAATTTCATAAAATCATTCAAAACGTATTTCTGGGAATCAGTCAAGTATATATATATATATATATATATATATATATATATATATATATATATATATATATATACTGAAAACAAAAGCCCACTCACTGATAAGTAGACGGATCGTAGCCCCCAAGCCTCGCATGGCTGGGCTCGTCCTCGGGATAAATCTTACCTATATGCGAAACAACTATACAATCATTAATTACGCACATAACCAAACTTAGGTAATAACTTGTCATACATTGCTCAATTGGGGTGTTTGAATATACCAAGGCACTGCAACACGCGCCGCCCACGCACAGCCACGTGCCGTGTATGCTGACGAAAACCCTAACGCCGTTAGGGAATATTCCGTTAAATCTCTAGAATATTCCGTTAAGGTTAACTGACGCCATTACCTTCCGTTAAGAATATTCCATCAACTTTGACGGAATATTCCCTTGTCCCCTACCTCCAGTCACGGGAATCGGGCGCCGGCGACCGCTACGTCGCCGGATTCTGGAAAACCTTCAAATCCTCATTTCTAACTCAATTTTCAACCAAATTTCACGAAATTAACATCAAAATGAAGCTTAGGACAAGGGGAAGAGTTTTATACCTCTTTAAAGTTCAAAACACGACTGAAACTCGCCGGAGAAAAACCACGAAATCCGGCCAACTTCAAAACTCGCGATCTCGACGTCCAAAAACCTCCAATTTTGTCCTCCGAGCTTAACAAAAACATTCTAAAGCTCCCTATGATCTTAGAATGTCCTAAAACTCCCTAGATTAAAAGTACATGAAAAGTACCTCTGCAAGTGCTCTCGGGTTTCAAGGATTTTCGAGGGTTTCAAACCAAACTAAGGGTATGGTTGGGTTCGCAAGGTTGCAAGGAACATGATAATGGAGATTGAAGTCTCGATCCGTGCCACGATCAAAAGCTACAATGTTGTCAGTACATATTGCAGAGAAAATAGGAGAAGAATCGAGAAGAATGAGAGAGAAAGGAAGAGAGAAAAAGAGATATGGTGTGTGTGTGTGTGTGTGTGTGTGTGTGTGTGTGTGTGTGTACAATATTAGGGCCACACCACCAAGCTCAATTTCCAAAACAACCCCAAAATACATACACACGTCACCACCGATACAGGGGTAAAAATGTCATTTCATGTCCCTGATACGAATATCTCGGGACAGGCTATTACACCCCATCAATCCCTTATTGATTTTATTCAAAGGGTAACTCCCAAAACTTCCTATTTAATTTATAAATAATTACCATGTTAAGTGCAAGATATTATTTCATATAATATCTTGCAATTATTCACCCAATTACACCATATATGGTAGGCCATTCTCCATCAATAGGGCCGGTCACTCTCTTATAAATACCTCACTTATCCCACTAAAATGTTGGGCCATTTTGCTACCCACAAACTCCTAAACACATTCTTTTCAGAATTCTAACTTTGGCATTGGAGATTCTTCAGCCAAAGCCCCCCAATTCATCATGCACGCGTAAGGCTTTGGACCTTAATCTTAGGTGTTATTATTTTGCAGGTGCATTTTCATCAAAGGAAGAGATGGTGGAAATTTGCATCCACAAATTGGTACTCTCACATTCAAAGTTTCTCATTTCTTGTTCGTTCGTAAATTTTTCATACGCTCTTATTCCTAGAATTTTTTTAATTCTTTGAATAGACGTAGGAGAAAAATACAATGGCGAGAAATTCGGAAACCACAACGAACGGAACTTCCTACGTTCAAGATCCGGATCAAATGATGGAAGATGTGATGTAACCTTACCATGAAGATCCACGAGACTCACCGCGACAAGAGGAGTAACCTTGCCACCACAAAGCACCACCACTATGGCAGCCATGGCAATTGCCGTGGCAGTGGTGAGTGGGACAGCCCCATGGCAACTAGGCCATAAAGCAATGACAACTACAACCCACAGACCCATGACGTCGTGCGAGCCTAAGCCGCATGGAAATGAGGAAGGGCCCAGCGCCCCGACAACCCAGCCCGCACCCACGATCTGACCTGCACTTGTTGTCCAGCCCACTCACGTGGCCCACTTAGCTACCCATACCAGCTCAACCGTCCCAGTTTCATATTTCTGAACCAGGGGTACTTTCACCCAATTTTTGTACAGATTTAACATAACCAAACTCAAATCTTGAGCCTGGAGGCCATTGCACTTCCACTACTCAATGAGACGCATACCGTCCAAGCTCTTCCATCCCAAATGACGAACAACACTTGTCTCGACAAGTCATAGAGTTAACAAGCGCCTTTGTGCAACAAACAACCTTGGTGAATCAGCTCTTGCAGCGTACAGAGATGTAGCGTACCCCAGACGAGATGTCCCAAAGCAGGACAAAGGCAGATGATGGTTCTCTCCAGCAATGTCCCTGCAAGCAACCCTTCAACCCGTCAAGAACCGAGGGTTCTGGCAGTGTACACTCCCATATGCACCATCGAGATAGCGTATACTCTTGTCTTAGCACGATGAGGAGTGTGCACTCCTGATTAGGCCCACAGACGAGCATAGATTCATGGTTGGGGTCACACTCCGATAATCAGCGTAGACAACCTTCTAGGTGAAGTATTCATTCGGGGCTAGGCCTACAAGGAGCATCATCTACATCACATAGGAGTAGGCAGCGCAACGAACAGAAAGAAGCAGTCACTCAATCTGGCTCAAGTTCCAACCGGTAACCTGCGAATAACCCACTCGCCTGTTAAGAACGTACCACATGCACCGTAGCCGTGACATTGACGAGTCGAGCATATGGAAGAGCATCCTAGATTAACAAGTCACGACCAGGGACAGATAGAAGCTCTACTGCCCCAACAGAGGTAAATTCAGGAAAAGTTGATAGGTTCATGACTGAATGATTGAGCGATATCCAGAACAATAAAGATACCGACGAATCACTCTGACGAGACATGACCAACATAAGCAGGTTACCTCTTTGCTGACAAGATCGAGAAGACGGAACCATCCCACATACATTGGCGAATACAAAGATTACTTGTGTTTCGACAAACACAGCAACCTAGCCTAATGGCGCACTGGGGCAGACGGGTACCAAAAGGACACACCAAACCAACCACCAAAAACCAAGGCCATCTTGTTTTCATCATTCCAAACGAATCAATATTGGAGCAACACATCACCAATAACTGAGCATTGCGAACCTAATGGTCAAATTCCTTCTGCTGGGCACAACCTAGCCCAAGCTAGCCCTGACTTCGCTCTCACAACCGCGCCTATCTTGCACCACTACTCCTAGCCGTGTCAAAACCTGCTTCGCGGCTCCTAGTCGTGGCGATCTTACCATACAGCTCCCCGCTGGGCTAACTTTCGCTCAACTACTCCCAACCAAGCCTCAAAATAGCACAAGATGAAACATCTAAGGATGACGCACTACATAGAAAAGGTTCGGGAGCAGCTCACTGCGCTTCCCACTTACACCCTTACGTGGGTTCCACAAGCAGTTCGAAGTCTCAAGCAGATCACCGAACAAGACCTCACAGACTGAGGATTATTTCAGTTGTCCAACACTCCAGCTTTCCTTAGTTGTGTTCACAACAATGACTTCCATAATCTCCAATGCGAAAGGGTAAACCAATTCCCCAACACCCATAAAGTATGTTTTCCAGTACGAGAGGGTAAACTAATTCCCGGACACCCATCTGAGTAAGCTCTCCAATACGAGAGGAGAAACTAATTCCCTCAACACCCATCTGGGTCTGCTCTCCAGTACGAGAGGATAAACCAATTCCTCGACACCTATCTTGGTCTGCTCTTCAATGCAAGAGGATAACCTAATTCTCCGACACCCATCTAGGTCTACTATTCAACGAAAGGGGCAAATTGCCCGTGTGAATTTCCACACAACTACTTGTTTTGATGTGATTAGTTAACGATTTCATATTCTACATATCTTTATCATGTTGTGATACAAGACACGCAGCTCATAGGATCGAATACTCGAATACCAGTCAAGCAGCAAATGATCAAGAGGTAACAGTTGACGATGAACTCAATAGCTCAATGCCCTAAGAAGCCAAAACTCACGGCCATAGTGACACCGTGGGATCGTCATCCTTTTTCGAAGCAGCGTGCCCGACCAACAGTTCTATGGCTAAAAGTTTTGCAAGGCGCTTCAAGCAAGCAAAGTTTCAAGAAAAACAAAGATGGAGTAAAGTGAAGAAAGCAATTTATTAAATTTCTAGCAAATTGATAAACTTATACGAGGTCGTCGAAATTCGACATAAGCTAAACATAGCAGACTACTTATTTAACAGCTTGGATGACCTTGGACTCTCCAGCAGCCATCATGCCTTTAACAGCCACTTCACACTTAACATTTTGCTTATCCGACATTTCATCTTCAGCAACTCTGATCTTGGCAACTTCGTCCTCGATTACTCCATCTATGGCAGCTGAGAAATTAAACTAAACTAGTTTCCTCCTTCTTGGCAAGTAACACAGACGTGGCAGCCCAAACCATGGCCTCTGTCACACCACTTCGTTGGCCCATGCTAAGTGTAATGGCTTGTTTCGAAAATTTCATTTTAATTAGTTAAAATTACGAAAATACCCCTAATGATGAAAACATTGACTTTCGTTCGTAAACATTTAGAAAATTTTTTATTTTATTTTATTCCCGTAGCCCTCATCAATAAGGACGCTTAAGCGCGAATCAAATTCAAAGATGAAACAAAGCTTCTACGATTTTTGAATGACAAGGGTATTTTGGTAATTTCATAAGTAGAGATATTTCTCCACTTTGGGCCTCTACATGGCTAAGACGTGGCACCCTATTTCTAGTGCCTTTCTTCTTTCCTCCCGTGATCTCTCTCTAAAACTCTCCCCATTTTTCTCTCTCTCGTCTTCACTCTCTTCTCTTCTCTCCTCTTCGGCGAGCACACACACACTCATACCCACCTACATACTTACAACAATGATCACACCATTGTCACCACCTGTTGGTAGTGATGACGACCCTTAACCTCAACCAAGCACTCATCTCTCTTTCTCTTTCCCAACACTGTTGTAGTCTCAGTACAAACATTTTTCGACGAAAGTAAATTGAACCACCATTCGATCTTCTTCCCTCGTAGTCTAGATTTCTTGGTTGTTCAATGGAAAATGGTTTTGGTGAAGGTTTAAACATGAAAACAGCTCGAGGAAGCATTTTCCAATTTTTCAGCTAAATACCGTAGGTTGTAGGCTAATTTCCGGCTGATCTTGACCTCGACTCGACTCCATCTTGGTACGACTCAAATCCTTACTCTCTTAGCTTCACTCTAGCTTTTAAATGGTAAATTTTGGTTAAGATTTGACCCCAAATCGGAGCCGGGGAAGTTTCCCGTCCAAAACCCTCGATTCTGATCTTCTCCTTCATTAGGTCCGATGACCCGCGAACCCAAGCAGGTCTGCCCGACCCGTGACCCATAACCCAACTTAAACCCAACCCAAGGTTCAGGCCCAAATCTGTAACCTAATCCCAATCCAATTAGCCTAGGCCCAACCCATTTAACTTCATCCGAATCTAACTCAATCCTATAACCCTTATAACCCAGCCTAAAACCCTTTGGCCCAATAACCTTAACTCGGCCCAAACCATCATACCTAAGCCCAGATCTGACCCGACCCGAGCCTGAAACCCAGTTCCACGGTCAACGAGTGGGTGTGCGTCATGGCTGGTGCGTGAAGCACACGCGCCTCCGCTGAAAGTACTGTGCTCCGCTACCGTCCACGATGACGCCGGTAACTTTTTCGGTGACTCAACTTGGCGCATGCGACGGCGTATGGCCTTTCGGGCCACCACCCCGTGGCAGCATATGGGGGAACCTGTGGTCCCTCCTTAGGTTTTTCGACGTAACGAATCTGAATCTGTTGTCTGTTTTCTGAAATTCCATCATTTTAGTAGAGTTTTATTAAATGGGCTTCATTTGTGTTTAGGTGCATCGGTTGGAAGTGATTAAGTCTTCCTTAGTTCGAGCAGCTCTCTGGTAGTGGAATACTTGTGAGTGGACCCCTTCTAAACTTGCATGTTTTTATAAAATAATAGGCTTGCATGTGTTTCATATTTCATGCATCAAATATGTTTTATATTTTTTTTTTCTGGATTTCTATATTTATGGTTTACGAGATATTTATGATTTATCGAATTTACATTTTACTAAAGCTTATGAAATATTGGGTTTTTGTTTATGAAATTCCATGGATTTCTGATTATGATTTAAGTGGATTTACGGATATGATTTACCATGGATTTACGAAATGAGGCTTTGAGCTTGTGAGCCCCGGATTTGATATGAGATTTTTGAGGTATGTTTTCGGTGCTTATTTAGCGGGTTATCATACAACACATACATACAACCGGGTATGTAGACGTTTATGGCCATAGGACATAGTTGATGATATTAATGAAATACCCCCAGCTTCACTAGCCTGGGCTAGTGTCAGTGTGATATGTTATATGTATATGTTTCTTTTCTGGCATAACCCGGAGTTGTACAGCTTCACCTTACGGTGATGGACCCCTCATTTCTTCTCCGGCATAACCCAGAGTCGTACAGCTTCACCTTCGGGTGATGGACCCACTGCATATACATATATATGTTATATCCTCTTCTAAGGCGTTATCCGAAGTCGTACAACTTCACCTTTGGTGATGGACCATGGTTTCTTCACTAGTGTAACCTAGTGTCATACAGCTTCACCTTCAGGTGATGGACAGGTACTGCCTTCGAGGGACTATGATACCCCTAGGGAGTACAGTATTGATGAGATTTATGGATTTGCCTTCAGGCAATGATAGCACAGTTATGAAGCGTGGCTTTACTCACACTTGTTTTACGAATGATTTCATGGCATGCTAGAGTTTTCAGAAAACTAATTATATGTTATATTATATACGTTTTCAAAACAGAGGGTTAGTAGGTCTAGTTCGGCATGGGATACCGAACCGAAAACCATGTCTCGATTCCCAAACTGAAGTTTTCAGGAATCCCAATTTGAAGACCAATCCTAAACCAAAATTTCAGGAATCTCGAAATAGTTTCAGGATTTCGGGACAAATCGGGAATCATGAAATAGCTTACTGTAACTCAACCATCGATTCATTCTACAGAAGTTTATCTGGTTGATACCACCATACTAGTAAAATGGCAGATAACTGTAATCTAGTTTACATATGCCAGACTAACTTGAATATTCTACAAAAACCTGCACACATCCTAATCTGAAACCCACAATCCTCAAACCCTTACACATTCGACAAAATGCTCAGAAATCAAGTTAATCAACATCAAATTTAACCCTAAACACTAAAGAAAAAAAACCCAGTGAAATCAGAAACCCTTACCTGGATTTTGGGACTCAATTTGTGTCAGATTCCCACCTTTTTGCGGTTGCGTGTGTGGCCGGATGAGCATCATTGAAGTGGATGGAGAAGCGGCGTTTGAACTTGTTTCAACAATAATACAAAATCAACGATGATAAAATAACAATGAATCGAAAACGACAATGAAGAACAAAATCTGAAAATTACTGAGCTAGAAAATAGCATAATCAGAGGTGGCGACTCACCAGAATGCAAGATCTGGAAAAGCTATCAACCGAAGCGAGCATGGTCATTAAAACAACGAGATGAAATCCTACTAAGAATGCAGAGGAAGTTGTCAAATGCAAAAAGAAAATGGAAGACTGGAGTCTGGATATAGTGTGAAGGTAAGGGGGAGAGAGTGAAATAGTGGGGAGAGAAAGAGAGAGAGAGAGAGAGAGAGAGAGAGAGAGAGAGAGAGAGAGAGAGAGAGAGAGAGAGAGAGAGAAAGAAAGAGATTTGTGGGTCTGAACTGAAATGAGTGCATGAGTAAGGAGGGAAGGAAGTGAAGGTGAGGTGAGGTCAGAGAGTTTGGTGGAGAGGTCAGAGAGTGAAGGTGAAGTTGAGGTTGGGTTTCATTTTGAATGAACAGCTGAGATTAATTCTCAACCAATCCAACGGTTTATAATATCTAAAACTATATATATTTTAACTTCGGCTCTGTTTGGGATTACCGAAAAAAATTAGATTGTGAGACCGATTCCCGTACTTAAAAGGTAGGGATCGGTACCAAAATTTTTTGGATTTTCGGTTTGGAATTTTTTCGGTTCAATTTCGGGATTTTTTCGATAAGGTTCGGGATTTTCAGTATTGTTTTCCACCCTTAGGGGTTAGTATGTTCAGAAAGAAATCGGTTTTTATATTATTAGTATTATTATAAATTATGATCCACTCACCTTTTCTGTTTTGCCCCCCTCAGGACATAGTGACGAGGAGTACGACCCGAGCATTGAGTCATTTCCCTACCAGTGACCTTGTATCCCTCCACTTGAGTATGGTTCCCTTCTATGATCATTTATTACTTGATGTCTTACCATTCTTTAGCACTTTTGTTAGTGGTACGCTTTGGACATTCATACATCTTTTGGTTCGGATTTATAGATGTTGAACATTTTGTTAACTCAGGTTTTGATTTGGATTATTAATATTGCCTCTTAGAGTTTGTAAATTTCCTCGTGAATATTGTTGTTGCATGATCTCTGGTTTATTTGTCCTTGCATATCTTCGCATCTTCATTTATTCATGGCTTTCGTCAACCTTGGGGGTCGGCCAGCACGTGCCATCCAGGTGTCATTTGGATATCTGGGTTGGGGCGTGTCACCAGCCCTTGGCTCCAGCAAAGCCGAGCAGCCCAAGTCGTGGCCTTTGCCACACCACCTCATCGGCCCATACGGAGCCAACTCCTGGCCCTTGCTAGTCGACGTGCTGCACCACCCTGACAGCTGCTCCTCGGCAACACCACCCAAGAAGAAGACAAAGAAAATTAAGTTTTTCTTACCTTGGTGCGGTGCGGAGAAGACAAAGAAATCAACGGAAGACAGTTCTTTGCACGGGCAAACGAAGAAGAATGCTAAGGGAGGGGGAACAAATATCCTCTAGCTTTCTCTCTTTCTTGTATGGAGAAATAATTGCCCTCCGAAGTTGATTTAATCCCCTACTTAAGGTAGGCTTAAATAGGCTTTGGTGGTAATTTATTTTCCTTTCCTAGAATAATCTAATTCCAAGTCAAAGTAGGAATCTGCATAAAAGTTGGAGATCTCTACACCTACTGCCCTTTCCTGGGAGCAGCCGAACAGGTGTATGGGCATTTGTGGAGCCAAAAATAATCCCAAAAATCATGGAGGTGACACGTGGATTTTTGGACAAGAAAGACGAGATTACCCTTGAGGCACACCGGAATTCCCACGCGCATGTAATGGATAATAACGGCCCAACCAAGGAAGAGTCAAAGGTGATCAATATGGTATTTGTTCAAATCCCTTTCATCACTTTCCATCAATCCCTTATTGATTTTATTCAAAAGGTAACTCCCAAAACTTCCTATTAAATTTAGGAATAATTACCATGTAAATTGCAAGATATTATTTCACATAATATCTTGCAATTATTCACCCAATTACACCATATATGGCCGGCCACTCTCCTATAAATACCCCACTTATCCCACTAAAATGCTGGGCCATTTTGCTACCCACAAACTCCTAAACATATTCTTTTCAGAATTCTAACTTTGGCATCGAAGATTCTTCAGTCAAAGCCCCCCCCCCCAAAAAAAAATCATCATGGGGGCGTGAGGCTTTTGGCCTTAATCTTAGATGTTATTATTTTACAGGTGCATTTTCGTCAAAATCAAAAGAAGAAATGGCAGAAATTTGCGTCCACATAGCATATTGCTCAAGCTAACTTGGACTAAACTCATGTCTTTCTAAGAGAACTTAATAATTATTTAGCAAAAGAGAGAAGAATAAACCACTAGTATAGTACCCTAAAATAAGAAGCCTATGGTGCATGCTTGCCTGCTTAGTGAATGTTAACAAACCTCTTAAGTTCAGGGGAAGGGCCACCTTTAGATTTTCTGTCAAACAACATAATCGAGCATAAGATCCTATGCACAAAGCTTTTCTTCATTACACGCCATCCATCATAAACTCTAGCAGCATTTATCTGTTAGCTTTTAGTAATTAATTGAAAAAGGCTATCTACTAATGAATACTAATTGACCTGGAAAGCGGATTGTGTTTGTTGTCGTTTTCGTGTTATACTCGTTATCTTAACGGATCGTATCGTGTCAAAATCGTTATCTTAATGGGTCTTAACAGGTTATTAGTCAATAACCCCGACTCTTTAACGAATCACGTCATTTGTGTCGGGTCAATGGGGCATGCTAGAAATTGTCATGCCTAATGTCTAGACCTGCCAAATGGGTCATATTTGTGTCGTCTACATGTCATACATGTTATCTTAACGGGTTTTTAATGCGAGACTTGATAACAACTCAATTCATTAACTGATTCTTAACAAGTGACACAATAACAACCCGACGGGTTGACCCAGAACCTACATTATTTTTCGTGTCATTTTATGTCGGGTTAATTGTTCATGCAAGAAATTGCCAAACCTAATACTATAGCATATATTTTGTCCCAGGACTTGTCTTTCTCGTAATTTAACTTAAAAGGCTATAATTGTTGCTTTGCTTTTTCATTATATCAAATTCACAATAGTATAATTCCAAACGAAATGATTAAGGTTTTAATTTAAGCAGTTAATTACTTCTACTAATCAAGATGAAAGCGATTTCTAAGCATTATGAAAAGAATGATCATCTAATACCATGGTCGTTGAATAACGTTACGTAAATACCAAAATCACATACATTATGCAACAAAATATAGATTAATAAAGGAAAGTCGGTAGATCGCATCAAAATGTGATGATTTTATCAGATTGGGTTCATGATACATGTAGATAATTCAACCTTGAATGGAAATGGACCCCATTTCAAGAATTTGGATAAAAAACAACAGCTAGTAATAAAAGGCTAGTAGCGTTGGGTTGGGGTCATTGACAAGCTAGAACTTTATCAAGCTTCACTTGCTGACAATACGATGGTTCAAGGCTTTCTAAGATAAGTGTGGATGCAAATTTCTTCCTCCTTGTTCTTGAACAAAATTGCACCTACAAAACAAATAACACCTTAGGTCAAGGTCAAGAGCTTCACACGCCCACGATGAATGGGCCGGGGGGGGGGGGGGGGGGGGGGGCGGCTTTGGCCAAAGAACCTCCGATGCCAAAGTTAGAATTTTGAGGGAAAAGTGTTTGGAGAATTTAGAGAATTTAGCAAGAGAATTGGCGTTTAGGAGAGAATGAGGTCGTGGGTGTGGCCGGCCACCTTGGGAGGATGGACCGGCCATTTGGATGGTTTTGTGGGTGATGTTCATGATTTGTGTTTAATTAGCAAATTAATTGAATCATTAATCAATTAATTAGCTAATTAATATAATAAAAAAATGAATGATTTAGGGGTTACCTTGTGGAGAAGATATGATGAGGGATGGATGAAATAGGTTATAAATAAATACCTATTTGGGCACTTTTGACTTGATTGAGGGATGATTGTCCACTGCTCGAGTGTAGGAGTTCCGATATTCCTCGAGGGCAATTTTGTCCTTTTTACTCTGGAATCCACGTGTCGCCTCCATATTGTTCTCGATTATTTTTTGCTCCACAAATGCCCCCACACATGCTGGCCTGCTCGGAGGAAATGGCAGCAGGTGTAGAGATCTCCAACTTTGGTGCAGATTCCCACTTGGACTTGGAATTAGATTCTTCTAGGAAAGGGAAATAAATTGTCTCCATAGCGTATTCAAGCCTACCTTAAGTAGGAGATTAAATCAACTTCGGAGGGCAATTATTTATCCCTACAAGAAAGAGAGAAAGCAATAGGATATTTGTTCCCCCTCCCTTAGCACCCTTCTTTGTTTGCCCATGCAAAGAACTGTCTTCCGTTGATTTCTTTGTCTTCTTCACGCCACACCGATGTAAGAAAAACTTAATTTTCCTTGTCTTCTTCTTGGGTGGTGCTGCCTCAGGGCGGCCGTCAGGGTGGTGCGGCACGTCGGTTGGCAGGGGCCAGGAGTCGGCTTGGCCTAGGCCAAGGAGGCGGTGTGACAGAGGCTATCGCTTGTGCTGCTCGGCTTGACTGAAGCCAAGAACTAGCTCTGCATGGGCCGAGGAAATTGCGTGGCATGGGGCCATGGTTTGAGCTACCTCGTCTGGACTGCTTGCTAAAAATAAGAAAACTGCTTGAGTTTGATTTCTCAGTTGCTGTAGATGGAGCAGTCAATGATGAAGCTGCCAAGATCGGAGTTGCTGAAGATGAGGTGTCGGATTAGCGAACTGTTGAGTGTAAAGTGGCTGCTACCCCCTGACCATTTGTTGCTTAGTTGGTCTTCAAGCATTCGATCTTTTGAGCTATGTGGCCTTCTCGCACTGGAGAGCTTACCCAGATAGGTGTCGGGGAATTAGTTTACCCTACTGGAGAGCAATTAGTTTAACCTCTCGCACTGAAGAGCAGACCCATATGGGTGTCGGAGAATTGGTTTACCCTTTCACACTAGAGAGCAATTAGTTTAACCTCTCGCACTGGAGAGCAGACCTATATGGGTGTCGGGGAATTGGTTTACCCTTTCACACTAGAGAGCAATTAGTTTAACCTCTCGCACTGGAAAGTAGACCCATATGGGTGTCGGGGAATTGGTTTACTCTATCGCATTGGAGAGCAATTAGTTTACCTTCTTGCACTGGAGAGCTTACCCATATAGGTATGGGGGAATTGGTTTACCCTCTCGCACTGGAGAGCAACTAATTTATCATCTCGCACTAGAGAGGAGACCCATATGGGTGTCGGGGAATTAGTTTACCCTCTCGCAGTGGAGAGCATGAAAGTCGTTGTCATGAGTGCAGCTGAGGAAAGCTGGATTGCCAGACAACTGAAATAATTCTCAGCCTGCGATGTCTTGTTTAACGATCTGCTTGTGGAACCCAAGTAAGAATGTAAGCGCAGTGATTTGCGCCTAGAGTTATTACGCCATCATTAGGTGTTTCGTCGTGTGCCCTTTTGAGGCTTAGTTGGCGCAAGCCACATGGCAAGATTGGCATGGCTGGGAGCCGTGGTGCAAGATTGGCATAGTTATAAACCATGGTGATAGATTAATGGCTGCCAGGAGCCATGGAGCAGGTAGGCATGGCTGTGAAAGCAAAGTTAGGGCTGCCTTGGGCCAAGTTACTTGTAACATGAGGAATTGGACCACTAGGTCTATGATGCTTAGCTACTGGTGATGTGCTGCTTCAACATATAATCGTCTGAAGTGTTGAGAACAACGTCTGCCCCTGGTTCTTGCTAGTTGGGCTAGTGTGTCATTCTGGTACTCGTTTTCCCCTAGCGCACTATTAGGCTGAGCTGCTACCTTTGTCGGAACAGAAGTAATCTTTGTATTCGACAATCTATGTCGAATAGTCCCATCTGCTCGATCTTGTCATTGAAAGGTGACCCGTTTATGTTGGTCATGTCTCATCGGAGTGCCTCGTCAATAGCTTAGTTGCACTGGAAATCACGTAATCGTTCGGTCAATATCCTCTTTACTTCTTCCTGAATTTACCTTTGTTGGGGGTGGCGGAGCTCTCAGCTGCCCCCGGTCTTGACCTGCTGGTCTGGGCTGCTCTTGTATGTGTTCGGCTCATCTATGTCGCGGCTGCAGTGCATGTGGTACATTCTTAGCAGGCGAGTGAATTTCTCACAAGCTACCAATTGAACTTGAGCCAAATTGAGTGATTGCTTATCTCCGTTCGTCGTGCTGCCTACTCCGATATGAGGTGGAGGGTGCTCCTTGCGGGCCTAGCCACGAATGAACACTTCACCCGAAAGGTTGCTCATGTTGATTATAAGAGGGTGACCTCAACCGTGAGTGTATGCTCGTCTGTGGACCTAACCGAGAGTGCACGCTCATTCGTACGCTAAGATGAAAGTATACGCTATCTCGAGGGCCAGGTCGAGAGTGTACACTGCAGAACTGCTTAGTTCGTGGTTGGTCAAGTGGCTGCTTGCCGGGACGCTGCCGGAGCTGATTCACCAAGGTCGTCTGCTGTCCAAGAGCGCTCGTCAATTTTATAACTTGTCAAGACAAGTGTTATTCTCTATATGGGTTGGAAGAGCTTGGATGAAATGTGTCTTCTTGAGTAGCGAAAGTGTAGTAGACTCCGGGTGCAAAATTTGAGTTGGGAAATGTCAAATCCACGGAGAAATAGGGTGAAAATGCCCCCGGTTCAATCGTCGACCCAAAAATTTGAAGCCAAGATGGTTGAACCAGTCTTGGACTGGCTTGGGCTGCTTGAGACACCACGGGAGTGGGCTACGGCGCGTGTGCATATTGGGCCTAGGCTCGGATCAGGAGCGCACTGGCCTCGCCCTGGCCTTGGGCCCGGTAGCACTGGGCTGTTTCTCCTACTGCAACTGCTTCGGCTTGTGCTGCTGAGGTAGTGGCTCAGGCTGACTCGCGTTGGGCCTGGCTCGGCTGCTTTGCAGCATGGGCTGTAGATTAGGTCGTGCGCCAAGTGGACGAAGCTTTGGCCTGCGCTGCTGAGGCAGTGGCTTGGGCTGCTTCTAGCGCCTGGGCTTGCTACTACAAAGTGGCGTGGGCCTAGGCTTATGGCTGTCGCGCTGCTCGCTGCTCACCGTGGGCTTGCTGCCATAAAGCTAGCTCACTCCCCACTGCCACGGTGGTCCTTGTGGCTAGCATGGTAGTGGTGCTCCGTGGTGGCAAAGTTGATCATCTTGCCATCGCTTTGGGCCTCGTGGATCGTCGTGGTGGGGCTATGTCTCGTCCTCCATCATTTGATCCGGATCTTTGGAACGTAGGAAGTTTCGTTCGTCGTGGTTTCCTAATTTCCCGTGATTGTATTTTTTCCTCACCTCTATTCAAAGAATTAAAAAAATTCTAAGACTAAGAAAGTACGAAAAAGTTATGCACGAATGAAAAACAAGAAACTTTGAATGTGAGAGTCTTCTTCGAGTGAGTGAATCAAACTCTCAATGAAAGCACCAATTTGTGGATGCAAATTTCTTCCTCCTTGTTCTTGGACAAAATTACACCTACAAAATAAATAACACCTTAGGTCAAGGCCAAGAGCCTCACGCGCCCACAATGAATAGGGGCTTTGGCCGAAGAACCTCTGATGCCAAAGTTAGAATTTTGAGGGAAAAGTGTTTGGATAATTTAGAGAATTTAGCAAGAGAATTGGCGTTTAGGAGAGAATGAGGTGGTTTATATAGCGGTGTGGCCGGCTACCTTGGGAGGAGATGGACCAGCCACTTGGATGGTTTTGTGGGTGAAGTTCGTGATTTGTGTTTAATTAACAAATTAATTGAATGATTAATCAATTAATTAGCTAATTAATATAATAAAAAATGAATGATTTAGGGGTTACCTTGTGGAGAAGATATGATGAGGGATGGATGAAATACGTTATAAATAAATACCTATTTGGGCACTTTTGACTTGATTGAGGGATGATTGTCCACTGCTCGCGCGTAGGAGTTCTGGTATTCCTCAAGGGTAATTTTATCCTTTTAACCCTAGAATCCACATGTCGCCTCCATATTTTTCTCGATTATTTTTGGCTCCACAATAAGTACTCCTTAGTTGAAGTCT
Source organism: Heteromeles arbutifolia (assembly GCA_024362995.1). Taxonomy (NCBI): domain Eukaryota; kingdom Viridiplantae; phylum Streptophyta; class Magnoliopsida; order Rosales; family Rosaceae; genus Heteromeles; species Heteromeles arbutifolia. Next base: position 38,988,447 of record JANCRC010000002.1, read on the forward strand.
AAACTCTTGTGGTTTGGGTGTGACACTAAGTTGCATCTTTTGCCCTTTTCGTTTTTTACTTTTATTTTTTCTATATGGTATATTTACAGTAAGAGATGTGAGAGGAAATTGGTTTTGAACTCACGCCATTCACAAGTATGGTTCTAAAACTCCCTACCTAGCGCCTAGGTGGTTGGTCACCGACCAAATTAATTCCTAGGTGTTTGAAAATTAAGAAATTACGCTTAAACCTGCCTAGTGACTGCCTAGACCCATCTAGGCACTCTTTTCGGTCACGACTCTCACTTAGACTAAAAATATATAACTTTTTCCATTTTACTTTTTCAATAAACTGGAAGAAACTTGAATACTTAGATGAACATTCATTATATACTTGTTTCTCATATTTCCAATATGTTCTAATACTTTATAATTTATATATCATTCTATTTTGCAATTTATGTATCTCAATACAATCATGTATTTTTTTAAGTATAAATAGATATTCATTTATATGTTATATAATAAATTTAATTGAAATTAAATAATAAAAAACCGCCTAGGCACTAGGCCGTTACCCACTGCCCGACTAGCGCCTAGCACATTTTAAAACCTTACAAGTGAGAGAAATACTACTAAACCATAGCAAACATAATGTTACGAATCATTACATATTTTCAAATTTGAAGAAGTTCAGGAATAAGTATTTTCAATGTGAGAGAAATATATATATATATATATATATATATATATATATATATATATATATAATTGGAAAAGTCAAATATAGGACTGCACCCAATAAAAATAAAGGAAAACTAATGAAAAAGACTTGAAAACTTTGAGTTTTAATCAAAATGACAAAAAGGTGTTGTAAGTGAATAGTACCAGGAGTGACTTTTTAGAGTAAAAATGTCATTTTCGTTAAAAGTGAACAGTACCAAGAGTGTTTCGTTAAAACTCCCTAAAAATAACCAAGTACTTTCTTCATTACCCTCTTGTGTTTTAGGGATGTTTGACATTCTTCTTGAAAGGCTAAAAACGTTTTTGAACTGTGTTTGGAGAATAGGTTAGAAATTTTTCTAGGGAATAACCTACTAGGTGCCTCTCAAGAAGAACTTCCAAATACTTATTCAAAAAACACTTGAACTTTTAATAATTTTTTTAACATGTTTGTGATAATAATACTTTTTGTGTAAGTGCTTGTGAGTAGAAGTATTTCGTACATAAAGAATTTTAAAAGAGCTCATATCATGAGTAGTGCGTTGTAATTGAGTAATTAAGTAGTTTTTACATTATGGTTGAGAGAGATGGAAATTTCACCGGTATAGAATTATACTTTTTTTTATAGAACAATATATTACATTAAGGAGATGGAGAAATAAAGTGGTTCCGAATTCGCACCATGCACAAAATTTAAACTTAAAACCTCTCACTTACAATTAAACCGTGATATTAATGGGTTCCGATACAATTTCTTTTTGCAAAGACAATTTTGTCGGATCACCGCTGCTTGATCTTTTTGGTGTCGGAAGGGAGGGTGTTGATATTCTTGAGACCAAGGTAGCTAATTTTATTCAGGAGGGTGTTTGGTCTTTTCCTCCAATGTTTCAATTGCACTTCCCTGTTATTTGTGAGTTTCTTAGGAAATATGATCTTTTTGGTGTCAGAAGGGAGGGTGTTGATATTCTTGAGACCAAGGTAGCTAATTTTATTCAGGAGGGTGTTTGGTCATTTCCTCCAATGTTTCAATTGCACTTCCCTATTATTTGTGAGTTTCTTAGGAAATATGCTCCTGTTTCCATGACTGGCCAAGGATTTGATGCGGTAATTTGGGAGCCCTCTCCTTTCAGGTAAGCTATCTTCCCGCGATGGATATCATTTTTTAAGGCCTCGTTTGCCGGTTATTAGGCGTGGGAGATTGATTTGGTCTAATTTTATTCCTTCTAGAATCTCTATATTGGCATGGAAATTTTTATGTGGTCTTATTTTGACTGAGGACATGCTGCAAAGACGCATTTTATGGCATCATGATGTGTTTTATGTTGTTTGCACGTGGAATCTTTTGAGCACGTTTTTGTTATTAAGGATAAAAATGTAATTACACCTACAAGGGAGAATGCTTAAAGGATTAGGAATCTTAGTTTGTTTTGGTTGTTTTCCTTTTCTGTTAGATGTGATGGTTTGTGTATAAATACCCAAAGCGTAACATTATTCAGTTAATCAATGGAAAAATACTTTTCCCAACATGGTATCACCTGCCTATAGTCTCACGACACCTCCTTATCTTCGATCCTGTTTTCCTGCTTCTCTCTGCACCGCCTAACTTTCTTCATCTTCTTCGATCAATCGATCGATCAATTTCTTGATCTTGATCGCGATTTCTTCATCAATTCCCAGCTATGGTGACCTCTGCATCTCCTTCTTTGGAATCAAATTCTCCTGTTCATCTGAAGAAGATAGTTTCAACTGCACCGTTTTAGGCGTATAACTCCTCTACTGGTATTCTTACCTTGCCTACAAACCCTAATCCTCAAGCATTTGTTGCTCATCCTATCTCTCAATTCAACAATCAAGGTCACAATTACCAGCATACAAATCGTGGCAACTATCAGAATCGTGGTAACTCCAGATTTAACAATGGCAAGAACAACTACTCTTGCAATACTACTTAGGGATTTAACGTGGAGCTCGAAAAATTACTCTTCCAATAGAAAGACTTCTTGTCAAATTTGTCATCAATTCGATCATAAAGCCTGTGACTGTCCTCATTGCATGTATCAAAATTATGGTGGCAAATCCTCTCATTCAACTATGGCCAACACATCCAATTCTACACCTACTTGGATTGTCAAATCCGATGCAAGCTCGTATATGATGAACTCTTATGCCAATCTTCAGAATCCAGAAGCATACTATGGCCCCGAGCAAGTGTATATTGGAGATGGCAAAGGTTTGCCCATTCTCCACTCTGGTTCTTCTTCTTTACACACTCCAAATCATTCATTTACACTGAAACATGTTTTACATGTTCCCGATTTGAAGCATGATCTTCTTTCTGCAAATCGATTTCTCCTTGATAATTGGTGTTCAATGCATCTTTATCCTTTTCACTTCACTATGAACAAGGTTCTAAAAGTTGCTAGGCGCTAGTCGGGCGGCGGATGGCGAGCGGCGGGCGGCGGGCCTAGCTCCTAGGCAGCTAGGTGGGGCCTAGGCGAACTAGGCGGATTTAAGTAAATCTACCATATTTTGTGTAAACAAGTGTCTGCTTATACTTGAAATCTATATAATTTCATCATAAACTACAAAATAGAATACATATATATTATGAAGTATTGGAATATAATGAAAACATGTGAAATAAGGATATAATGTGTGTTCATGTAAGTATGCAACAAGTCTCTTACAATTTATTGGAAAAAAGAAATGCAAAATGAAAGTTATCTATTTTCTGTCTAAGTGAGTTGCGACCTAGACCGGTGTTTAGGTGGGTCTAGGCGGTCTAGGCGGTGCCTCAGACTCCTAGGCATTAATCAGGGCGATGGCCAACCGCCTAGAGCCTAGGCGGCTCTAGGCGAGGATTTTTAGAATAATGACTGTGAATGATCTTTCTTTAGGGAGGATGCTTTTTAAAGGTTCAGTGCAACATGGCTTATATTCTTTTCACTCATCATCATCTCCTACTACTCATCAAGCATTCACTGCATCTGTCAAAGCTCTAAGGTATCTCTAGCATCAAAGATTGGGTCACCCATCTACTAAGATCATAAATAAATTGGCATCACAGTCATGTCGAATAAGAAGTTTTGCTCAGATTGTGCACTAGGGAAATGTTCTAAACTTCCATTTTCTAGTTCTACTTGTACTACCTGCAAGCCTTTAGAACTCATCCACTCATCCATACGGATGTATGGGGACCATCACCTACAGTTTCTCACCATGGTTTTAAGTACTATGTCATTTTCATAGATGACTATACTCGATACTATTGGTTCTATCCCTTAAAGTGTAAATTTGATGTACTCTCCACTTTTATGCAATGGAAATTACTTGTTAAGAAGTCTCTGGGAACAAATATTATCGCATTACGATCTGATTGTGGTGGCGAATTTGTTTGTAATGCTTTTTCTCAGTTCGTAGCTACAAATGGAATTTAGCACTAACTTACTTGTTCTCACACCCTTGAGCAAAATGGGTGTGCTGAACGTAAGCACTAACATATAGTTGAGACTGCTCGGACTCTCTTGGATCCATCTAAGGTTCCTTACTCGTATTAAATGAAGGCTTTTGCTACGTCAATGTATCTTATCAACAGACTCCCAACCATTTATCTATCTTCTCCTTAGTAGTCCCTCTTCAACAAAGTCCCAGATTATAAGTCACTCAAGGTTTTTGGTTGCAGTTGCTTCCCGTGGTTAAAGCCATACACATCTTCAAAACTGGAACCTAAGAGTAAGCCATGTGTGTTCTTGGGGTACAGCCTAAATCACAAGGGCTATCTCTGTCTTGATATAGCTACTCACAAATTATATATTTCAAGACATGTGTTATTTGATGAGCTTAGTTTTCCTTATCATTCTTAGCATCCTTCACCATCAAAACCTGTTATCTCCACTTTACATCAATCATTCATTCATTTATCCCTCACTTTTCACACTTTTCCTTCCAACCCTGCATATGTATCTGTTCCAGTAACCACATTAGTACCATTAACTTCTGCCACATCATCCAGTCTTCTATCTACCTCAGATTATGTCACCACATCTAATCCCTCACATCCTACACCTTTATCAACCTCCTCACTTCTCTCACACCCACATTCTTCACAGACTCACCCTCCTAGCAATATTCACCCAATCCAAACTATATCCAAGTCTGGAATTTTCAAACCAAAAGCCCTCACAACAACCAAACACCTTTTTCCTCCTCACCTTGCAGTTGATTATATCCCTAAAACTTACCTACAAGCTTCTAAATATCCTTATTGGCACACAGCAATGCAAAAGGAGTTTACTGCTCTTCTCAAAACTGGCACTTGGTCTCTTATACCTTCATCATCTTCTCAAAACCATGTTGGATGTAAGTGGGTTTTTCAGATTAAGAGGAAACCAGATGGCTCTATTGACAGGTATAAAGCCTGATTGGTTGCTAAAGGGTTTCACCAACAAGAAAGACTGGACTATACTGAAACTTTTAGTCCAGTGGCCAAACCTGTGACGATTCGACTCATTCTCACTCTTGCAGCACAGTTTGATTAGTTCCTAAATCAACTAGATGTCAGTAACGCATTTCTACATGGCACTCTTACTGAATTAGTGTTTATGCAACAGCCACTTGGAAGATCCAGCAAAACCAACTCATGGTTGTCAACTGCACATATCCATCTATGGTTTAAAACAGGCTCCTCGAGCCTGGTATGACAAGCTTCATCATGCTTTGCATTCTCTTAGGTTCACAGGTTCTCAAAGTGATTACTCTTTGTTTGTGAAGAGATCTCCATCTTTGGTATTCATTTTTGTCTATGTCGATGACATATTGGTGACTGGTCCAAATTCTACAGCATGTCAAGAAGTTATCACTCAACTAGGTGCTATTTTCCCAATCAAGGATCTTGGTGCACTTCACTATTTTCTTGGTATTGAAGTCAAACATTCATCTTCTGGTTTCTTCATATCTCAAACCAAGTACATCTTGGATCTCTTGACCAAAGCAAAAATGGAGGGAGCTAAACCTTGTAGCACTCTTCTTAATACAACCAAGCTTGATCACTCATCTCATCTGCTTGACAATGCTTCTGAATATTGATCTTTGGTTGTAGCTCTTCAATATTTAACCTGGGCACGACCTGATCGTAGTTTTGCAGTTAACTTGGTATGTTAGTTCATGCACAAGCCTCGAGTTTCACATATGCAAGCAGTTAAAGGCATTCTTAGATATCTCAAGGGTTCTATCGATCTTGGTTTATGGTTTTCCAAGTGTTCCACAGCTTCATCTATTCAAGCCTTTTCAGATGCCGATTGGGCAAGCTGTTCTTTGGATAGGAGATCCACCGGTGGTTAGTGCATCTTTCTTGGCAACTCTTTCATTAGGTGGACCGCCAAAAAGTAACCCACAGTTGCTCAATCTTCAACAGAAGCTGGGTATCGATCCATTGCAAACACAGCTGCTGAAATCACTTGGATTTGCCAATTGCTTATTGATATTACTTATCATATGCCTTCTTCTCCTCAGTTATGATGTCATAATGTTTCTGCGATATCCTTTGCAAAGAACCCTATCTTCCATGCTCGAACCAAGCATGTCAAAATTAATTATCATTACATCCATGAAAAGGTTATTGCCAATCAAGTCTCTATGCAGTTTGTTTGTACATAGGATCAGATAGCTGATATATGCCCCAAATCTCTCTCAAAGTCCAGGTTCTTGCTTCTGAGAAACAAACTTCAACTGAGAGTTCCCTAGTTTCATTTGAGGGGGATATTAAGGATAAAAATGTAATTACACCTACAAGGGAGAATGCTTAGAGGATAAGGAATCTTAGTTTGTTTTGGTTGTTTTCCTTTTCTGTTAGATGTGATGTTTTGTGTATAAATACCCAAAGTGTAACATTATTCAGTTAATCAATGGAAAATTACTTTTCCCAATATTTGTTACATGCACTCTTACCATGTCAGTTTGGCAGCATATTTGGGATGCTTTTGGTTTGGGTACACTTCATGGCTCTTTATTAAAACGTTTTCACCATAGGTTGGCCTTGAATAAGAGTTCACAATTACGAGATTATTGTTGGTCAGATCCATTATACAAATAGAATTGGGTCTGGTTATATGAATAATGTTGTTTGCGATTTATGTGTATTGAAGAGGTTTGGTGCTACATGTAGGCCTCGTTGAGCCCTCATTATTTTAGAGGTGTGTTGGCTTCCTCCCAATCTTGGTTGAGTTAAGTTAAATATTGATGGTGCTTGGAATAGTGGTTCCGGTTATGCTGGTTATGGTGGTTTGTTTCAGGAATTCAAAAGCCTGTTCTTTGGAGCCTTTTGTTCTAACTTAGAGATTCCTAGCTTTGTTGGGGAGGAGTTAATAGCGGTTATTAAAGCTATAGAATTAGCTTGGGTTCGGGATTGAAGTTAAATTTTGTTTGGTTAGAAGTTGATTCTGTTTTGGTTCTTGACTTCTTGCGCTCTCCTCAATTGGTTCCTTAGCAGTTGAGAGTGGAGTGGAGGAATTAACTGCATAGAATTTCTCAAAATGCATTTTTGGTCTTCTCACATTTATAAGGAAGGTAATCAAGTCGTTGATGCCCTTGTAAATCATGTTTCCTCTTCTACTGAACGTGGTTGGAGTTGAATATCAGAGTGCGCAACGAACAAGACTATAAACTAATACGAATATTATTAAACAAACGAGAATGCTGGAACGGCTACAAAACCCTAATAGGCTACATTGTGACTAGCTTGCTATTCTACGAGCTACAAAACATCATATATATATATATATATATATATATATATATATATATATATATATATATATAACTAACCTAACCCTAATAAGCAAGAAAACGAAACCCTAATACTAATGGGCTAAGCCCAAATTCAAACAATAAAATAAATAACTATTTTCCAACACCCCTCATCAAACTCATGGCGGTATACGACATCGATTTGCAAACAAGCAGATGCAAACTGGCTCCGTTAGGCAGATTGGCAGGCATTCAAACTTGACTTGACTTGACTTGACTGGCGAACTGGTTCTTGATTACTTGACTTGATTCTTGATTCTTGATTCTTGATTCATGCTTCTTGATTCTTGCTTCTTGCTTCTTGCTTCTTATTGGCAAACTGATTCTGGTTCAAACTAGCTAGTGTTGAGAGTATGGAAAGAACCCGTCTCTAAACGTACGAAATTTTCATATCTCAATTCTAGCAACGAACGAACAAACACAACTATCACTCGAGTGGTCACAGGTCTAAGTACTCGAATGATCACATAACAGTCCCAAACGACAGCATCACGTGGGCCTCGGACTTTAAACCAAAAATGGGGGCAAACAGCCCACATTTTCTCCTTGCCCGTGTGGGCCAAAAAAACCTCCAACTTTTCCTTTCTTTTTTCTTTTTTCTTTTTTCTTTTTTCTTTTTCCTTTCTGTGGTTCCTTTTTTTTTTTTTTTTTCTTCTTCTTTTCTCCTTCATCCCCTGTTTTTTATTTGCTGGGGGATCTTCTCCTCTGCAAGCAAAACTTCTTTTTTTTCTCTTTCAGCAATACAGACTTGTGGGATGCTCCTGCAGGTTGCAGCATTCAAAGGTGCAGAAGCAGGTGGCAATCTGGGTCAGTCGGATCTGGGTGATGGTATGAATACGGATCAGCGGTCGGGTTAGCATCGTGATTATGTAGGGCTTCCACACTACCACTTTAAATAAGTTATCTTTTGTTGGCCTTGTTATATCTTGTATTGGTTGTTGGAGGTTTTGTTTGTTATGGTTGCTATCATAGTCTAGGTTAGACTTTATGTCCCCCTTGACTATTTGTAATTTTCTTCTTTTTTTAATAAAGTTACATTTTTGTCACTTCCCATTATAACAATATTAGAGTAGGATTGACTTTGAGGTTTTACCAAAAAAAAAATCCCCTCAAGAATGTCTTTAGTAAAAAGATGCAAATCTAAAATGTAAAAACCACGTTTACATATCTTTTTCTTTTTTTTTTTTGTTTTTTAAAACAGAGGTATTTTGAAATACCTCATGTTGAAATACACACACACTTTTTTTTGTTTTTTAAAACAGAGGTATTTTGAAATACCTCATGTTGTTGAAATACACACACACACGCACATACATACATACATGGATGCATGATTCATCAAAGTCGCCATCCCAACGGATACCAGCCTTCGAACCTGAAACCTCGTGGAACAATGCTTCCACAATCCACACTTATCCACCAGGCTTGGAAGAAGGCCAGTACGTTTACATCTCAATTTGCACCTTCAAGAAATGTGAATGTGAATTCTACTTTATTGAAAAATATGTAAATTTGAGATCTCATTTATTTTTCTCTTAATTACTCATAGGGCTCATTTTCTAAAGATGTGTATTTACATTTTCCGACAAAAATGATATTATACATCCTTCCATTAGAGAATTTTTCGATCAACGAACACTATAAAATGTCTATTTTAAAGTCTTTTGTCTCTTCCATTGCAATGCTCCCTGAGCACAAAAGAGTATAGCTTGTATGTCCCATGGTTCTGCACCTTGAGCACAAGAAAGTATAGTTAACTGTATACTAGAGAGATTTTTCAATGTAACTGAAACGCGGGGTGGTACATCACATGTTATTATATAATTAATGGGATATGTGTGTTAAAAAGTTAATAATTTAAAAAATAAAATTTCTCACAACTTATATAAAAACACGTGGTGTACCACTCGTGTTCCAATCACAATGAAAATTTTTTCCGCATACTGTCCGATAATGGAGAGATTTTTCAATGTGCCCGAAACATGGGGTGGTACATCACGTGTCTCCATATAAGTGATGAGATTCTTGTGTTAAAAAATCAATAACATAAAAAATAAAAAAATTCACTATTTATATAATAACACGTGGTGTACCGCTTGTGTTACGGGCACAAGAAAAAATTTCTCCCAACAACGTGTCCACATTGCATATACACAGGGATAGAGCTTTTCTTCCAACCTTTTCTAACAGAAATTAAACAATGTTTAATGTTAGTTTACAAACAAATATTAACAAGATAAGAAATAGCTTCAAAGGGCACGAAAGGGTTTTACCTGAATCAGCTATAAACAATTTTCTTCTTGTATCTATATAGATTCAACCCAGTACTTATCACGAAGCACTGGATTATTAATAAATAAGGAAGGGCTGTTCTTGTTCCCTTGTGTGTCAATTAATAAATTAGAATGGTTAGCCCATGATGATATATTATCCAACCTTAACTTAGTGATCGAAGAGTGATGGATGACTTTGGGGGGACTCATCTGGTAGATATAAATCTAAAAATTAATATGATTAGCTATATATTTGATATGGACAGGTTGGAAGTCTGCCATGGCTGTGTATGTGGCAGCAGATGAATGGTACCAAATGGCGAGGGCGGCACACCAAACAGACTCTCGACAGGGAGGAGGAGATGGATAGTGAAAGGCAAGAATGTGACGATGTGATATATAAGTAAAAGGTAATATTGACATAAATCGCTCATTTTTATCGGGAAAAAACGTAACATCTAGTTTAGTGCCATACAAGACATCATCATAAGAAACTAATTATAAGAATCATAAATGAAGTATAAAAGTAATTGTCAAATTGTAATCTAAAAAATTGGCAAATATTAATTTGACGAGTTCAATAAAAATGGAAATGTTTATGAAGATAGAATAATGCTAGAGACAACAAGTTGTGCAATTCCTCATAGTCTTTCCGGCCTTGAAATGAATGGATAACCATGGTTTGTCATCAGTTTTTCTCTTCTTTTTTTTTTAAGAAAAAAACAAGTTGTGTAACAAATTTGATCGGTCTCAGATTAATGATGTGGAAAATGTCTTATCATTCATTTTAAATGAATACGAGTTTAATTCCAAATGAATACAAGTGAGTATGTATTGAGTAATTAAATTATTTTAAAGATAAACTAGAGTAACCCTAATTGCATCTCACAACACCTAAGCGCGGCCCTTCGCATCACCACACTGTCCGTCTCTCCTAGGTGGGAGGAGTTCTCTGTTTCTAAATTAACATCTCAATGTTTCTGTTGTATTCCAATACCATACATTGATCATCTATATATATAGTGATGTATTTTGAAAACTGATAACTTTTTTTCTCAATGGGGATTTAAAAATGTTTATATAAATAACAAATAGACGAGATGGTAAAGTCAAGAGATAATGTGGGAGTGAATGTTGTTAAAACTTAAAGCTACAAACCTAGTTTAGTTAAGGGAATAATATATAAAATATATAGTTATATGCGGAAAATCTTAGAACACAAAATAGCGGTTGGCGGGGGTGGCGTGTAAACATGGTGCCACACTCACGCCGTCCAAACACAAGCTTTGCATCTCATTTTCTCAGCTGCCACCCCACGCGCAATGCCAATGCGCAATCAATACCATTACCACTCTTATGTACCCTCTCCTCTCTTTCTCTTAATTCCATATATACCATATCTCTTGCTTTTAAACTAATTACAATTAACTAGCTCTTTTCTTCATTTAAATCTTCATCTCATCACCATCGAGCAGCTGGCCCATGTATATAAATACATTTATTAGCCTCTCTTTCTCTTCAGCAACAAATTAATATTGACTTCACAGAACTGCAGAAGCCCTCCCTCTCTCTCTCTCTCAAGCTAGGGTTCACCGGATCCAACTAATACATACATCTTCAATATTTCCATTCTTTTTTTACGTCTTCATATATCATCCTTGAGTATTTCCTTTTCTGATCTCTTACAAGTTCTTTTCTTAGCGCAAAGAAGGCAGTTGCAGCAACAGTTTTATTGATATCCTGTGAGTATTTTCCTGTGTGCATGATATAATTCAGATCATGCATATGTTAATCACACTGTTGCATGCAGAACTATATATATATTTATTATACAACATATATATTACTAAAATTGTTTTAATTTCTTAATGCCTTTTGACAGATGAAATTACTCGCGTTTGTGTAATGCATCTACATTTACAGTTAATTAAAATTCACATTTTGTGTGATGGATGATCGATCGATGATTTGTTTGTACTAAATGTAGGTCAATCATTTAATAATCTTACGGTAATTAATGAAAAAATTAGATTGGTTTTTATTGATTAGTTTTGATTGTGTGGTTAGCGTGGTTTGGGTATGAAATGAATTGTTTTTTAAGGAATTTAATTCCACCACTGTCACTACCACTAGAGATCGACCGAGTAGGAGGTAGCAGGCAGGGAGTGCGCTGTACTCAAAGAAATATAACATGCTTGTGCCAGCAAAGTCAAGCTTTTCGGCCAACTTTTGTGTTCAATATATATTTGCGCCTAATTACTCCATGCAACTAATGAAAACAAATTTACTTATGAGCTTAATTATAGGATAATCCTACTTTTCAATGTTAGCGTGGTGGTTTCTAATCCACTACTAATCCTCTGTCATGATTTCTTTCTTTTCCGCAATGTCATATAGCCAAGAACACATGCAGCACCACTAACAATTCCCACAAGTGAAATCGTCATCATTACTAGCTAGATACTTAGCTACTATATAGCATAGGGTTTAAATATCATGCATACGACTTTCAGAATTTCTTCTTCAATATCCCTCCAAATTAAGAGTCAATAGTTTTTTCACAAACTAATTGTTTGGTTGTCTTGTCATTGATGTTAGACCTACGCCAATTACAAGAACCCTTCGATTATGTTTGGGCAAGAAATTTTCAAATCCTTTTAAGGTCAACTTATAAAGAAATGGATTATAAAATATTAGACAGAGAGAACTAAGAATGACAATAATGACCATCATATAGGCATGTAAAAGGAATTTACAAATGACACTTTTCATATAAGGATTTATAAATCCCTTTCACATGTCTTTACAATGATCATGGAGAACATTTCTAATCTTTTTTATATAACATTTGTAAATCCTTTAAGACTGAAAACTTTCTTACCTAAACATAGCCTTCAAGGGGCAGTCCATGTAAGAAAAAAATGTATCATATGATTCTTTTATTTCATGTAATCATGAATATATATATATATAGGGCAATTCTATGGCATCCTTTAATAAAATGCATGTGGTATCATTTTGAACGTTAGTAGTGCAATACAATCACATTCAAGTATAATATCTCACATTTACAATATAATATGATTATGATAAGGTTAAAGTTAATAACACTGAATTACATTGTTATTATTAACAAGATTGGTAATTACATTGTGGACTATATATATACACACACACTCATGCACATATATAGCTAGTCAAGAGAATAATTATAAGGACTCTCTCTCATACTTCCTTGCATGATATGCAGGTGCGTCTAGAAGACCAATAGTAATGGAGATGGAATCTTGTGTTCCACCAGGCTTCAGATTTCACCCGACAGAAGAGGAACTTGTGGGTTACTACCTGAAAAGAAAGATCAACTCACTACAAATTGATCTAGATGTCATCGTTGACATTGACCTATACAAAATCGAACCATGGGACATACAAGGTACTTTAAGAACCAACTTATTTTTAACGTTTGCAGCTTGACCTCGAAATGGCACAAAAAGATATGTACCTAATGGGGGTTTCTGCGTTCATACTATTGGATATGGCAACGTAGGAAAACAACATTGGAAAAATCCGTTGATATATGCTTGTTAGGACAAACGAAACAAAATAGATAGCGATTTTAATACTTCATTTTAGCTATTTGCACTCCAAACTGTATAGCTAGCATTCACAAAATGAATACATGAAACTAATTAAAAAATGATTAATCACTAACCAAAAACATATTGCACTTATCTCCTCTTTGATTAGTCAATTCCATCTTTTATATAGTACTTGACATTATGGTAGCTAGCATTAATGTGCTATAGTGCATGCCACAATTTGGTGCAAGTGGCATGCATTTTCCTCAAAATTATAACATAATAGAAACAACATAAACACAAATGCTACTCTTTGTCATCAATGGCTAAACAAAAGAGTTGTTATTGACATCGCATAAGATTATGAGCATATGGATGCATTCTGATAACTGTGTATGTATTGTATGGTACAGCGAGATGCAAGCTGGCCTACAGTGAACAGAACGAGTGGTACTTCTTCAGTCACAAAGACAAGAAGTACCCGACTGGAACTCGAACAAATAGAGCCACAGCTGCTGGATTCTGGAAGGCAACAGGAAGAGACAAGGCAGTGCTTTCAAAGAACAACATTATAGGAATGAGGAAGACCCTGGTGTTCTACAAGGGACGAGCACCTAACGGCAACAAAACCGACTGGATCATGCATGAATATCGACTCCAAACTTCTGAACATGCACCCCCTCAGGCAAGTTCTTCAATATCGTCCATCGATTAACTTGTTATTTAATTTTCTTCAGTTGGTCGAGAAATTGACAATATTAATATATTAATTATATGAAAAACTTTATTATTAGAGAGAGATGCCATCATTAAACCCTAAACCAGTAAATAACGTGTGCTTACATACGTAGTTTGAATTTTTATATTATATGAATATATATTTTACACACACACACGCATGCTAATTTGCAAATTAAATCCGGCCTGGTTATGATCGTGCAGGAAGAAGGATGGGTTGTATGTCGGGCATTCAAGAAGCCAAGTCCTAGTCACAGGCAAGGTTTTGAAGCATGGAAGTATGCTTACTATGTCAGAGATCATCCTTCATCTTCATACTTCTCGAGTGAAATGCCTATGGCTATGCTGATCAACCCCAATCAAGGTTTCCATCAACCTTTTCGTTCAGATCACCAAGATCATTTCGTTTCGAACAACATTTTCTTGGGTAACCAACTCATGGAACTTCCTCAACTAGAAAGCCCAACCATTTCAACAAGCTTTGTCACCAAAGAAAACATATTGAATAGCAATAATCTCAGCACTGAAGACTATGAGGACGACAGGAGCAACAACAATAACAGCAATCAACACATAGATTGGAAAAATTTGGACAATTTATTCGAAGTGCAATTGACTGATAGGGCATCATTTTCTCATCCAAGTTTGTCGTCGGCACCCCAAAATTATGAGCAAGAAACTCCAAGCAACCATCTTCTTGGGTGCTTCCAAGACTTGTGACAGTAGAAGATCAATATAAATGGTCTCAACAATTTATTCTTGTTTGGCTCTTGAAAAAAATAAATAAATAAATAATAGTCCAGTCCATATCTAGTTGTGTAGTCGGGACAAGGTTATATATTAAGTTGTTGAGAGATTGCATGCTTAATAGCATCTTTAATGAAGATGTCAAAAAAAATATATTAAATGTAAATTTTTAGGCTTATTTGGTAAATGTCAAATTTTCTTTTGCTCAAACTCATATGTTTTTTCTAATTCAATTAATATTTGTAGGACCCGGTCTTCAAAAAATAAATAAAAACTAATTATCTAGATTTATGATTGGTGCATTACTAGAACCCACACAACACAACATTCAAAAAATCAAATTTTATTAAGTGACATTCCACTTAAAATTTGCATTTCATTTAAAGACAGTCTAAATTTTTTAAGACAGAACCCAAAGTACAATGAAGGTATTTAGACAGTTACTAAGAATTTCGGCTCACAAGGCCAATTTTATCGTAGGCCACAATAATTTGGTTACGGCCCATGCTCAATAGCCTGATTACGGAAAGTCAAGAATGTTGGGCTGGGCGGTTTTGTTTTGATGCCAAGAAACAAAAGTTTTAACTTTTAAATGATAATTTATGAATACTTTCGATACCGATATAATATCATCCAATAAAAAAAATTCTTAATAGTCTCATATTTCAAAATACAATAGTGCTCTCCTAAGGTTCTCTTTTCGAGGGTCTGTAAGGACCTCTTTTATATTAGACATAAGATTAATCTAACGGTATAAAAACTATTGAGTTTATATAATCCTGTAAGGATCTCTTTTATATTAGCCATAGGACTCTAACTAATTCTTTTAGCCAATTTCCCACCGTTAATTTTTCATATATTCTATTCAAATTTCTGCTAAACGGAAGCATGTGTATAACATGCGACAATCCTTTGAGAGCAGAAACGTCATTAAGCAAGACCTTCACACAATATACCATGTGCAGTCACAGAATTGCAGAGTGGTCGTTTAGAATTCTAGGGACGCGATTTGAAAGCTGGGTCTTCACTGAAACTTGGGGGAAATTGACATTGCCTTTGTCGATTTCATAGTCGGTTGATGGCGGATTCGACAAAATCAGTAAGATTATAAAAAGATTTGGGAGTTGAAGATGCCTCTAGAGGTGCGAAACAGAGGGAATCATCCAAAATATTGTAAGTATATTTAATCCCTTTTGTAATTGTTTGTTCAATACGTGAATGTAGGCTTTACATGGCTTTTTCTCTATTCTATGGCTTTGTATGAGATTTCTTTTTGGTATTCAAATGGTAGTCAAATGTATATGTGGTCCTAAAGAAAAGCATGTTATACTTCACCACGGAAGGAAGAGGAAGAGAATGGGTGTGCTTAAGAGCTGGTAGCAATAAAAAATAAGGAAAACTAACGAAAAGTAAAAAACTTTAGTTTTAATGAAAAAAAGACAAATAAATGTGTGGTGAATAATATCAGGAAAAGGTAAAAATATGGTTTTTCGTTAAAAGTGAACATTACCAGAAATGTTTCGTTAAAACTCCCAAAACAATTGGATTTTTAATAATCAGGGTGCTAGTGTTTTTGGGAAAAAACGAACCCAGATAAAAAAAATAAAAATAAAAGTGTAAAGCCTAATTTATATATTGATATGCCAGGCAACACTTGGATTTTTTTAACAACTGCGTATTGAAATTGATCTTGCTGAAATGCTAGATTTTCAAAATTGATCTTGCAGAAGTGCATAAAATTTTAAAACTGATCTTGCAGAGTGTATGAATTGTGAAAATAAACTTGTAGAAGTGCAGAAATTAATTTTTAAGGATCTAAAATCAATTTAAAGTTTTTTATAAATGATGTCAATTTGTAGTTTTTTATAAATGATGTCAATTTGTAGTTTTGGCTTGGTTAAGTAACAAGTCCATTAGGGCATGGCTGAAGTTTTGTCTCTATAGTTAAAACTCCATGTAAATAATAGCTTGACTTATGGTATTTCTACTCTGAAGACATGGTGTTGGGTTTTTGGCCATATAATTGGAATTTATTTAAGTTGAATAATTAAATACAGAGCTGAAATAATAAATAAACATGTTATATGTAATTCCAATTCCATATATGGTTACTTGTAATCAATAAAGCAACAAAAAAAGATGGCAAAGAGATTAACTTAGATGAATCCTTAGCATGTGTGCATTGCTTTGTAGGAATCATGCGTGTGCTTGTGTTCTTCCTCTTCATGATTCATCACAAGAAGCTCTTAAATGTTGAGTCTCCAGGAGTATTCACATTGATACACCAACAACGGATGATGAAGTGAGAGATTTGATTGTGCTAGCAAGATCACTAACTTGAAATAATATTTTGGGCGGCACACTATAGGATTTTCAACTAGAGTTTCCTCTCTTGGGGGCAAATTTTAACATTTGATTAGGCATATATGAGAAAACACCTATGAATTTATGCATCCCCTTGTCGCACCTCTATGGGCTTTAATGTCATGGGCCTTGTCCCATGTGTCTACCCATTTCCACTTGCCCACTTGAGCTTGTGACTTTGACACTTTTTAATTAAAACCCAAAGTTTATTTTAATTTAATTCCACAAGCCACAACCTTCATTTAGGAGCGATCAAGACCAAGCACGACAAGTATGGCATCTTCTTGCTTCCACCATTCTTCTTCTGTCAAAGAGTCAGATTTGAAGTTGTTTTCTTGGTCTTCGAGCAGTAATTGCTATTTAGGGTCATCGGGAGTCTTCCCAGCATCATCTGCTAAAACTGACTGCGCCTGCCTTGTTAGATCATTTATCATCGGCTTTTTCTTGGAGGGCTCCTGCTTCTTGGTAGAATCTGGCACCTTCGCTACCCACTTTAGGTTCATGGTGATGTCTTTGCGGAGTGGATGATTTGCTGGCCCTCGCATAAAATCTATCCACGCGATCATTTGGTCGCAGTTAACAATATTGGCCTTCTCAGTCTTGAAGCATTAAATATACCCTATGATAGACTCGTTGGGCTTCTTGACCACACTAAAGAGGTGATCGGATAATTTCTTGATAACTTGATAGGATGAGTATTCCTTCGTGAAGAAGACTAATTAGACAGTTTCTAAATAACTCGTTGGGCTTCTTACCCATATTGAAGAAGTGATCAGACAGTTCCTCAGATGCACCTCCACATCATAGTGGACCATGCAGAGCACCTTCAAGCTTCAATAGAGGACTGGACAACAAAGAAGTAGATAGCCAACAGGAGGTCAGTAGGGAGTAGGTGCTCAGAGTAGTGGAGATGAGACATCACAGGGAGGTTCCAGCGAGTGGCCAGAGTTAGCTCACTTTTCGCCTTGGAGGTTGAGGCGGAGCTTGACGCAAGCACGAGTATTTTGAATTTAGGGGACTAAACTCTTTTTAAGGGGAGAAGGATGTGAAATTCCATTCCCGAATTTTACTATTTAAAATTTTTATTCGTAGTTGATACACCACTTTCCTAGTTTCGGCGTAAAAAAAATTTTTGGTTTTGCAAAAAGACAAAAAGCCCCTATTGGGCTTAGCGGAGTTCTATATGGGCATTTAAGCTCATTTCGTGTGTTCCCTCATTTCTTTGCATATTTGGATAGTACATGTGATACGAACACGTAAGCGCAAACAGAACAAAATCTGGAGTTAGATCGAAGATTCTACAAGGCTTTTACCATTAATTGGCCATATTTTCCTTGTTGGCCAGTTGGACTACACTCGGGACCCTTCTCTCTCTCTTCCTTCCGAGTTTCTCTCACTTTTTCTTCCTCTTCTTTTCATTGTGAGCCACACCACCATCACTTCCAATCTTTTGGTGATTTGATCACCAAACCACGACTAAAAAAATCTCCTTATCTTCACGAGCTCAAAGATGATCTTCAGATCATGAGAAAATGACTACGGGCTGATATCCTAGGCGCCCTGACGAGACAAGGTTTTATGACAAGTTTTTCAAGCACATCTCGTCCTTTTGGATGGTCCCAAAGCCATTAGAGGACTACCCATTCTCCTTAGACTCAAGTTCAAGCAACCCGAACTCGATCATACTTGGTTTCGAAGGAAACCCAGGACGTTGGTTTTGGGTTGAGACTTCTAGATGAATTTCAGGCCATCTCTGGCCATCTTTCAGACTCCAAATAGGTATAAACTTGTTCTCCTCTTCTCTAGCTTCATTTTGACAAAAAGGATCATTGAATTTGGTTAAGAATTGAACAAGTTATTGCTTTATAAAGTTTTTCCATAAATTCCAGCGAAAATTCCTAGTTTTCTTGCTTCGGCAACTTAAGGAAGGATGAAGAAGAAGAATATTCCGTTAACTGTAACAAAATATTCTAGAACGCCGACAAATATGATGTTAGCTTTCTGTTAATTTTTAGCGAAATATTCTGTTTTTAGCATCCGTTAATTCCACAATTTTAATCTAGTTTCTTAGTTGGTCGCCACTTAAACTTGCAATTGGTGGATCCGACCATCGGATTGTCATGAATTGTTATTATGTTGTTGTGGAAGCTTAAGAAGAACCTTAGGAAGTTATAGATTGGAAATCTGATATTCAGATTTTCCGAATTGAATGGCGTAGAGTTGTTGACTCTACCATTGACCTTTGACCGAAGGTTGACTTGTGGTCAAAATGTCCCAAATCATCTAGATTGTTGTAGAGGACATGTTCAAGCTAGAATTATGTGTTTTATCACTAGAATTATAAGACAGGACTTGTGCTTTGTTTGAGGTGCCAATAGTACGTGAGCGCCTTGATCGTTGTTCTAGGGTCTTTTAGTGTGGACTCCAAGTGAGTGACTTTAATATATGTAGTATGGTTATTACCCTGAAAATTGCCATACTTATATACTTAATGGATATGACATTGCTTTACAGAATGTGTTTTATACTAAATTATTGCTTTTAAATTCAGTCGTCGATTTATTTTTATGAAATGTGATTTCACATGCATAATTGAAATGTTTGTGAAACGTGAAGGCTAGTAAATGACCATTAACCTATTGTCATGGGGAGTTGTCGCATCAAAAGTGTGTCATGGCTCGTTTCATTGAGCTATTCTAAACTAAGTTTTAGAATTCTTCTCGGTTCTGTTAAGTGCTCTAGAACTAGGTTTCGTTGAATTGTCCAGAACTCTACCTTCATATGGATTTCGTTGAGTGGTCCATAATCCTTCTTTTACACGGTTTTGTTTAATGGTCCGGAATCATGTTCAGTTCAGATTTCGTTGAGTGGTCTGAAATCTTTCTTCCTATTTGGGTTCATTGAGTGGTCTGGAACCCTCATTCACTTGGATTTCATTGAGTGGTCTGGAATCGCATTTCTTACTCGGTTCAGTTAAGTTGGTCCAAAACCCTGTATTCGTTGGTTTTCGTTAAGTTGGTTCGGGGGTCCCACTTCATTTCGGTTTCTTTGAGTTGGTTTAGAATATAGAACTTAAGAAGTTGTAGGCTTCAGTCGAATTGTGTCACTCTAGCATGAGTTTTCTAAGTATTTATGAACTAGAGATTTGAGAACCTTTGTGGTTTAGTTTAGAAAAGTTGATGGATGTGTAAATGATTCCTTTGGGATTTCCAGTGAATTACTTATGATATTATAAAGTATGATTTTATGAATAATGATGTTTTTAAACTATGATCGAGGGACATGTTTTATGATTGTCATATACGTTGAATTATTGTCACCCACACGAGCTTCACATCTTATCCAGGTTGTTGCCTTGCCCGATGCACCACTTCTACGGTGTAAGGGCAATCGTGCAGGAGAAAGAGGTCTATGTAGATACGAGGAGCTTTTGCGGTAGTAGTCAGAAGTGAATTAGCTTGGAGTGATTAGGTTACCCCAATATCTTTTCTTATATTATGTTGAGAACTATATGTTTGGAGCCTACGAGCATGTTACTCTAGTGAGCTTTATGAGCTTTTTGTTGTACAGTTGTCGTAAACATATTATTGTTGTATTGTTTCTTTTTCTTATTTTTTTATATGAAATAGGGAGTTCTAAAGGTGCAATAACCCATCACCAAATGTCTAGTTGTAGGATAATTGGTCCAAAAAAAAGAAATAAAATATTGAATCATTAATGTTCAAAAGTGGGCTTCAGGCCAATAATCTTGGTGTCAGATTAATGAACTACTGGTCACTTTTAATTAATTCAATAGATCGAGATCATTCGAGGTCGATCGTAGAAACAAAATAATACAAAGTTTCAGGCCATATTTTTTGCTAGATGGATGCAGGCCATGTAAAAAAAAAAGCTCTAAAAATTGGTTAAGGCCGTGAAATCAGGCACCAAAAAAATATGGGTGGGGGTTGAAAAAAAAAATAAAGCCAAAAATGGCTTTGGGCCGAGAACAAGAGGCAGCCCAGCATTGGATTGCTGGCTGATGTCCAATCTGCAAAACCCAGCAGCTACAGGCTGCGGGTTGGGCTTGGGTGAGGCTGCTGCAGGCAGCCCAACAACATGCAAAGCAAGTAGCCTGCTTGCTGCAGTGTTACAGGCGGAGAGAAAAAATAGAAAGAAGCCCAGTGTGCAATCAGCAGAGCTGGCCGAGTTCAGGGGCTAGCCCAGTTAGCTTCTGGCTGATGGAAGGTGACCTGAAATGTGTTGGCCTGTCAGATTTCAGATAGAAGCCCAGCGTGTGGGCTTTGGGTTCCTGAAGCCCAAAAGAAGGTTGCTGTCAGTGGGTTCAGTTTGGTGCGCGGCTTGGCTTGGCTTGAGGCCAGCTAGGCGCGGCTTCCCAGATTTTTTTTTCTTTCTTTTTTTTTAATTCGAATTCTAGGGTTTTGAAAAACCCAAATAAATAATCATGCTTATATTTATTCCACATAGGGATTTATAATTTCATAATGCATGAACGCATAATATATAGAGACAAATATATGAACGCATACAATGATATATATATTGGAAGGAAAATATAAATGTAGGAGGTTCATGCATCATGAGAAATGTTTGTATGCTTCATGAGCTTTTCAAATATCTTCATTTATTTTAAGGGTACATGATTGATAGAAAACAACAAAATCCTTTGAATTTGTAGAATATCCTTCTTTGAAAGTCGAAATTGCATCTCCAATGCGTTGTATCACGTTCAACAAAAATAAATAGATCAATTTAATAAAATAATAAATTAATTATAAAAAAGATGATTAAAACGTAATACTTTCTTGATTGAATATCAAACTCTCTTTAGATCTTTTCAACAAAAAAAAAAAATTATAACTCTAATAAAATAATATCTAATCTAAGAGATATGGTAAAATCTCATAAGGATATCTCAGATAGTCCTCTCCATTCAAAAACTATTTTTATCAATTTTCATTGCAAGATGGACAAATTTAGGAACCATTTTTATCATTTTCTTAGGATTAAAATGAGGAATTGGGACGTTCCCAAAAAAGAAAAAAAAAAAGAAAAAAAAAGAGGGACAAACGTTTTGGCTAAAAAAGCCAATTTCTTTTTTCATTCGGTTACCATCTTTTTTAGTTGCTTGTCAACCTAAACTGAATCTGATTTTTGAACACCAACACAGAAGAATTGAATCTCCATCTTCAAAACCAAATTCAATTCCCAAATTTTGAATCGAAGAATTTGATCCGCAACATGTGTCTGACTCGGATTTGATTGATGTCGGTCGCATTCTAAAAACTCAGTTGGAGCTTCTTGACAACGAAACGAAGACGCAAAATTTGTCGATGAATGAGTGTTATTATTGAAGTGGCCCCTTACCATCTTCCTGTCGGTGCTGGTGCAATCCGTACATGGCGGCTCCGAGAAATCTGGCGGGGGACGCCGGGAGGCTGCCGATGGACGAGGAGAATGCCAAGGAGGACGATTGGTCCACCGGCAAGAGGCCCAGGTCCGATAGGTTCCCGCTGTCGCGGTGGGAATTCGCAGCGGCTTTCGGCGTTTTCTTGGTCTTCTCTACCGGTCTCTGCTGCGTCTACTTGACCATGCCTGCCGCCGAGTACGGTAAACTCAAGCTGCCGCGCTCCGTCGCCGATCTTCGCTTGCTCAAGTACGTCCCTCATTTCACGATTCAATCAAATTCTCGTTTGGATTTGTTCATATTTTTTTGAAATATATGATAATCTAGTTGTGTTGTTGAAGGGTTATTGAGATTTTGATAATTGCGGAAGATTTGATTATGTGGGCTGCTTGTTATTGTACTTTTGGATTGACATCTGAGTTGCTTTTCTCTTTCTCTGATTTGCATAAGATATAGTAACATATGTTCAGTTGATTTGGAATTCGAAAAAAAAATTATGAAACTAGTAGAATTCAAACGTCCATAGGGCTTATTTTTAGTCACTATATTATCGAATTCACCTCCGCACAGTTTAGGATGTTGGTTCACATGCATACTTGAAGACTTTGGTAGAATGAGAATACAGAAAGAACTTTCGTTTAGACAGCCATTTTGCATTTGAGACTTGACAGAAAGAATTTATCTTACCCCCGATAACTCAATATGGAAAGTTTCACGTGAATGTTTCTGTAAAGAAAGTTTAAGCTCGGTGTGAGATGTCCACCCTGAACTTCCCTATTATAACTCCTAAAGTTATAAGTAATTCATCCATAAGCTGAAAATGTTGATTTCTGCATGTTTTTATGCAAATTTTTCCTAATAGAAAAGGTGAAGTACATAGATGATGAGCTATCTTCAAATTAAACAAAAGGAAAGAAATCATAAATGGAGCATCAACCATAAGGGTACCAGTGTAAGACTGTTCTTTAGGAACATAAAAACCCAATGACCACAACTACCAAAAAAAAAAGGAAAAATATGTTCTCTTCAAACTTGGCGATATGGAAGCCTGAACCGAAAGTCAATAGTATCTCAAATCTCATCTATCCATTGTCTCCTTCCTTAGAACAACCTCGGCTTTCTTTCCATTCACAGAGAACCCTATGTGTGACCAAGAGAACACATTTCCAAAATGTTCATGCTCGCTTACTAAGACCATATATCGTGACTTAAGTTCCCAACATTTGGAGGAGAACTGAAGGGAAGGCATTCATTTCAAACAGCCGCTTCCAAATCCTAGAAGCAACTGGGGGATGCACCTGCTAATGATACCCATATTCCACATCATTTTTTCACATGACACACCATCGGAGAGACTGACACAGTTTTGTCCTATGCCTTGGAGTGATGTCATGTTTTCACCTTTGTCTGTCTATTTTATCCAGTACTTTGGCCTCTATGGTCCCCATTTAACATTAGTCACTTCCCCTGAATGCTTGTTCTGATTTTGTAATATTTTTTATAATCTTTTGCAGAGACAATCTGGCAACATATGCCAATGATTATCCAGCACAATTTATTCTGGGTTACTGCTCTACTTACATCTTCATGCAGACTTTTATGATTCCTGGGACAATTTTTATGTCATTGCTAGCTGGTGCTCTCTTTGGCGTAATCAGAGGCCTTATCTTGGTTGTCTGCAACGCTACAGCTGGAGCGTCATCCTGCTTCTTTTTGTCTAAGTTAATTGGAAGGCCTTTAGTTAGTTGGTTGTGGCCAGAAAGGTTGAGATTTTTTCAGGCAGAGGTACTTTTTATTACTTTGTTAAATTTGGTCAATACTGCTGTCGTTCTTCGACTACTTTAACCTGAAATTTTGTGCACCCAGATTGCAAAGCGTAGGGAAAAGCTGCTAAATTACATGCTTTTTCTTAGGATAACTCCAACCTTGCCGAACCTTTTCATCAACTTGGCATCTCCAATTGTTGATATACCGTTTCATATTTTCTTTCTGGCGACTTTTGTTGGTCTTATTCCAGCATCTTATATCACAGTCAGGGTAAGTTCTTTCTACTCATTAAATGACGAAATTCTATTTTCTGTAAAAAAAAATGGAACTATCTGGTTGTTTTGGTGTCTGTATATGGGGCTCGCTATACTTTTTAATAACGAATTTGTCCAATAAAATAGTTAAACAGTCCACACTGCTTAGATTAGTTCTGGGCAGCATTTTACTTCATTGTTTTGTTTTGCTTTAGGAGGTTTTGGACTTGAAGGCCTTGAAGTATGCCATATTTAGAGGCAATAATCCATAATCATTGACGCTGTGGTGGGGATTGGTCAGAGAAGCATGGGTCGATTGGGTTATTATTTTTGAGTTATGTTCAAACATTTATTGTCAAAAGTATGTCTTTTGGTGGTAAAGGGACAGAATTCTGTGGACTTTCCCTCCTTTAACTATCTCTTGGGTAATGTGGTTGGACAGAAATATGAGATGGTTGGACAGAAATATAAGAACATGTGTGGAGTTTGGCTGTGGCTTCTTTAGGGAGTATAATGGGGATTTACAATAGAATCCTTGGGGAAAAAAAGTGAGGTTTTGAGTGTGTTCTATGTATTATTGCTTTCTTGGGTAATCATATGAGCTTAACTACCTTGTAGTGTCTGTACTGTGGTTTCTTGCTTTCTCCAACCTTTAGAGATCTTGCATATTCTTTAATTTTATTAGAGTGGGGAGCTGCTGTAGCATAGTTTTTAGAGTTGTATTGCAATGTTAGAGATGTATTTATGGATTTGGTTTTAAGATTGTATCATATAGTGGGTGGACCTCTGGTTTACTAAGTTTTACCTCGCAATTTTAGCTTTTTAATAAAATTCTATTTTTCAGATTTGTGGAGTCTGGAAAAGACAGGGTAACACCAGTGGATTGCAGAAGAAACTTAGTAGATATGTGTTTTGTTGTCTTATCTTTAATCTGAATTGTGATTCACAGTCACGTGGGATATTTAAATTGCAAGGTCTTCAGCCAACTGCTGGCTAAGGTAGCCTGCTGGGAGGTCAGGCGATTGAGCCACTGAAGAAATCGACCAACTATGTTGGTTGACCTCCATTCCAGAAAAAGTTCTGGTTTTGGTTCTTCTCTTTCAACGTGTCTTGTCCAGCTCCCATTTACTTGGGAGTCCCCATTACTCCTAGGGTCCAAGATATAAGTGAACTAGTTTTGGTCAAAGTACTAGGCTATCGAGCCAGTCTAAGCTTATAGTGTGGTAAACTCTCCTATTAGCAAGCTCTTGCAATAATTTGATGTTATATTGATCGAGGCCTTCAAGCTTCTTGCAGATTCTCATGATGTCTTCAATGAATACCTAAATCTAGATCAAAGTCTTTCATGAAATTTGCAAATTTTATAGGCCTTTTCTTTTGGTTGGAAAAGTTCTAGACCTACCTCATAGTGTCAAAAAATTTTAGTTTTGAATACAATAAATCATAAAGATAACAAATTGACTAATTTACAGTAAACATAAAGTGAATAGAATTTTTTATATCGTCATGATGAATTAAGGGGTATCAGTAATTGTTATTGTCATGTTCCCTGTGCTGTATAATTAGATGCAGGACTTGCTATGTTTGGAGATTGATTTGTCCATGTGAGATAGGCCATGATAATTAAACCTTTTTCAGTTAGATTGCAGCTGATGTTTGTGCTGGACCTATCATGAGGGTTTGTGTTTTTTCGCCCGACAGCTATAGAATTTAATAACTTCGCTAAAAATATTGTCAATATGTTTGAAGAGAGCTTTTGGATAAACATCAAGTATATATCTACTTAGAATTGCTTTCTTACATGTATTTATGTGTCGTCCCTGTCCAAATAAAAATATGATGGATTAAATTGATTTTCATCATGCTAACTTGTGTACCTTGTTTTATGGTCACTTTGTGGCTGCGTTTATTATAATAATAAAATAGAGCTTTGTTGCACATAGAGAAGGCATCACAATTGTGACCAAATCAAGATACACATAAATGGAACATCTGATCCCATTGGTTTATAGTGTAGTTGACATCCTAATTAATGCGGGTCATTTTTTAACTGTTTGGTTACAACTGAACATCTTGGACTGTCAGAAATCTGTTTTTCAATTTCACACATGACAGCTTCTTTTCGTGAAATGTTTTTGTTGTAATAATCGATAGCTGCTCATTTTGTTTTTCCAGGCTGGCCTTGCTCTTGGGGATCTCAAGTCAGTCAAGGATCTCTATGATTTTAAAACTCTGTTTGTGCTTTTCCTCATTGGTTCTGTGATTATACTTCCAACCGTTTTGAAGAGGAAGCGAATCTATGAATGAAAGTTCAGGTGTTGAGGGCTCCATTCCATGCTTCTGTCCAAAAGGCGGCTCATGTAGTCTGACCGCTAAATAGTGCAAATGTTACGATATGGTGAAGCTTAATTTTTCCAGTACCCAGAAGGGAGTAACTGTTTTTCAATAGAGGCTCCTCAAAGCATTCTTTACTAGGTAATGTATTATTACGGAGTTAAAAATGATGTTTTGAAAGCTGCTGTGCGAAATTATTTATGAATTTATCATTGCTTTAGGCTCATGTAACATTGATAGTCCTTGTAACATGGTTTACAATTATATAGCAAATCTTATATTTTTTCCGATGCGGTTGCCCTTTTTGTTAGTTGGAACTGCTATACTTTTCTATATGGTTAACCATTTCAGGTCGAGTGGAAGTTTGAAAAAGTGTTGATTTATACGTTTTTAAGTTGTAACTGAATGCAATGAGGATGATATGTCGAAATTGAAATGGTTAAATATTAAGGAAATTGTGATTCAAATGGGATTGGAGAAATTTTTGTATGCAGCAGTGGGACGAGTTTCCTCATACGTACTTGCCAGGATTGCTTTGGATCGTTGGCTAATTATTTACTGTCGGACATTGTTGACCTCCTGCCCAAGTCACCTATGTTGGAAGGGTTGTCTGCGGTTCAAATAACAGCGTTTAAAGATGAAAGAACATTTTGGGTTTAAAAACTTCACAAAACATCAATCTTCAGAAAATAGTGTTAAAAGATTCTTCTACAAAAGCGGTTTGAGCCATCTTTTCCAGAACTCTATGTTAATGATCTCCTACCAAAGTGGCTTGAGCCCTCTTTCACAAAAAACTGTTGAAGTAACTTGAGGGGGGTGTTAATTAAGTTCATTGAATAATTAGGCTCATTAAATCCTATACATAGGTTTGTTGACTCTTCTACATTAGGTTTATTGTATGAAAGAGTAAATGATGTGTATTTATAATTAATCTATGTATTTGTATTTACTATTAGAGTAAATTGTAGCTGTGGTCCCTTAACTTTATCTCAATTGGAGCAATGGTCCCTCAACTAAAAATCCATTACCATTGGTCCCTCAACTTATCAAAATGTGTAGCTATGGTCCCTCAACTAAAAATCCATTACCATTGGTCCCTCAACTTTAATTCAATTGGAGAAATGGTCCCTTAACTTTAACCCAATTGTAGCAATGGTCCTTCTAATATAACTCGTTTTAACAAAAATTTTGACATAGTTGACGAAAAGACCATAATTATACACTTTGATGAGTTGAGGGATTCTAATTGTATAAATGGTCATTCTAACATAGCTTATTTTGACAAAATTTTGACAAAATTGATGAGAAGGACTATAGCTACACATTTTGATAAGTTGAGGGACCAATGGTAATGGATTTTTAGTTGAGGGACCATTGCTCCAATTTGATTAAAGTTGAGAGACCATTCGTACAATTTAGTCTTACTATTATTATACATTTGAGGGTGAATGAAATCAAGTTTTCCCAAATACATTTCTCTTTATGGTATTATAGCAGGTTATCCTACGCGTAATGCCCAAAGGCCACACGTGATCATGTCACCCGAGTTGTGTTGTCCACGTGTTAGGCTTGAAGATTCGCCACATGTGAGGGGGCGTGTGGAGAATTAATTTTACAGTGAAACCTCAACTTTGTTCGGCGAGTCCGTTTAAAGAATGGGGCAGTGAGGTTCTCGGAACTGCAAGGAATGGAAGGGAAAGTGATGATTTTTCCCTCATGGTGAGGACGATTGAGGAGTAAATTTACTTGAAAGGAGGAGTACATTCAACCGTTAACTCAAGGGTATTTACGCATCACTTCTATCATGCGGTATTCAAATGTTATACAAAAATATAATATGACTAGCATTAAGTAACGAATACAGGGTTTGTCGCAAACCGAATTAAGATGAATCAAAAGGCTACTCTTCATGCCAAGTTTTCTGTATTCTTTCAACTAAAACAAATCAAATTTTTCTCTCCAAAAGACAATTAGTGATGGGATTACCACGCATTAAGCTCTAACATATAAAACAAAACCCTTGGAATTAATCAGGCAGCACAAGATTAAGAAACTTAAGCTATTCATCAGTTCCTTTTACAATTTGCATGTTTACAAGAACTTGCATTTCTCTGTTACCATCTCATTCTCCGGCAGACGAAGACGTAGACTGATCTTTTATTCCGAAAGCGTCACCCAAATTAAAGTTCAAATTGTTTCTCATGGTTCTGCTCCTCCCCATTCCTCCATCACCCCCCTTCCTCATCATTGCAGCAAACTCCCCATAATCGATACGCCCATCCTGCCAAACTTATGCAATTAGGCTTCCGAAACTTCAATAATATTATTTCTCATCGAAATAAAAATGAAACCAAACGCTTACATTGTCTTCATCAATCTCTTTGACAATTTCATCCAGATGAACGTCGCCCAGACCAAACTCCTTGCAAGCCTGTTGAAGCTCGTCGACAGTAATATATCCACTACCATCTTTGTCAAAAAAGGAAAAGGCTGCAATCAAATTCTCCTCTCTTTCCATCTTGTTTAAGTGCAAGGTAGCAGCAAGAAATTCACCATAGTCTATTGTTCCGCTGTTGTCTATATCAGCCTGCAAACATTGCCGAAGCAAAAATGATTTTGTGAGGGTCATTCGTGTTAATAACGTTTGAGATCTATTAAAAACTTAAATGGAATATGTAGCCACAGTTTATGGGGATCAATCTATTAACTGCTTCCATAAGAGACTTGATTTCAGACTCCATTAGCTCCGAGCCCACTTTTCTCAATCCTTCTTTAAGTTCCTCAAATGTGATTGTCCCGCTACTATCTGTGTCAATCATTTTGAACAGCTCTTTTAGACCACCAATCTCTTCTTCTGACAGTCTTTCCGCTATAACCTGCGCAAAGAAAACAAGAATGTCAGAGTGAGACACATTACACCATCGCCAAAACAAAATAGTGGTCACAGTAGAAGAAGAAACAAATCGCTGTCATCAGAAATATCCAAGATAATTGAGTGAAAACTCCAGACGTTCTGGTTAGAACTTTACCTTAACCATAACTGGTGTATATATATAAATTGTATTGACATATATAAATCGTTATTGTCTGCCTACTTCACTATGGCCAGAAGTTGCATATTTAGTGGTTAGAGAATTAAACAGAAAATGAGAGGTCTTCCCTCACTCTCACGTCTCAAAACCTTTATTACAACAGCAAATACTCTCACAATTCACAGCATAAACTCATCTTGTGAAGTTGATACAAAAAATATATGATAAAAACATGTGTATTATAAGGAAAGTGACAAGTTTTGAATAAATCAAAAACGATATTTCTGCTCAGACCGACCGTTATATGATACAATGTACACTGCAAACGACCATTTCTTGATCATTAACAAACAAACATTCCATTGGTTGCATAAGAATTATTCCGCAGTAAAATTTGGTATACTAGAGATTTTTCAACTCCGTTGGAAGTTGAATGTAATGTATAAATGGAGTCTCGATCTGGAAACTATAAATACTGTGTGTCTTGGTTACAGCCAACGGTTTTCAAGGTGAAATTAACTCCCAAGTCCCATCATGTATCATATTGCTTCCATTTTAAAAACTACTGGTTGCTGAAGTTATGTAATTATTTGTTATCTCAGAAATAGACTTGACAGAGATTGAAGTGTAACTCTCACATTGGATGATAAATGAATTTACCGACTACTGCCAGGGTGCTGTGTAAAATGAATTAGAATGATCGATCAACAAAAAGATGATAATGGTAAAACATTTATAAGACATACACGAAGTGCCATCTTCTTAAGCTTATTCATTGCTGAGAACTGCTTGAGGCGGGACAGAACCGCAGAATCTAGTGGTTTATCTGGCGCAACTCTGTCGTCTACAATCCAGGGGTGGCCTGAAACGATCCATTTTAGAGTTCAATGCAGCTAGCATTTTGGATATAACCTTATCTATGCAACTATCACATAAAACTTAATTGGCATTGTATGGTAGGTATTAAACCACTCACATAGGACTTCATGGGCAGAGATTCTTTTCTTCGGGTGCCTCTCAAGCATCTTATACATGAGATCTTTCGCACTTTCTGAAATATTAGGCCACGGCTCAGATTCAAAATCTATTTTGCCATGTAAAATCTGTCTGAAGATCCCTGATTCAGTTTCTGCAGATACATATTGAAAAATTAATCAACTCACGATATAGCAAAACAATCAAACGTAATAATAAAGGTATGCCTCACTGATAATGGTGTGATAGTCCAGAGTGTAAGAGATTGTAACTGTAGAGGATCACTACCTGCCCAAAAAGGAGGAACCCCGCTTAAGAGGATGTAAAGTATCACACCAGCACTCCATACATCCACTTCGGGTCCATAAATCTTGGACAACACCTCAGGTGCAACATAATAGGGACTCCCAACTATGTCATAGAAATATTGTCCTGGAACAAGAAAAGGTAGAGCAGAGCACGTAACCAACCATCTTTATGCATGATAAAAACACCATTCAAGCTTCAACGGGGAGAAAGAGAAGAACACAAGGCAGAGCCACATTTGATACAGGATAGTGATTGCATCAATTGTATACCAGTTTGAAAACCAAAAAGAAAGAAAAAAGCATTATTCTGGCAAAGTAATACATTCGAAATTGTGTTTATGTAGACGGACTGTCTTAGACAAAGAGATTGATGACTAATTTCGCCCACGGGAATGACTGAATTAATTGGTATACTGAATAAAACGTAGATACCTTCTTATGGTATCAATACCATGACAGATGAGCCAACCATCTCCAACCAAAAAGACATTAAAACAGTTGAATCTGGCGATGCAATATAGAATCAGGCTTGAAAGGAAAGAAATTTCTAAATAAATCTAGCAACCTCCAAATATGGCATAGAGAAAAATACAATATCAGGGAAATAGCTCCTGTCTTCTCCCTTGTAGGCGGAGCAGCGGAGTTTATGTTTGTTCAACATATCCAAGACTAAGTAGAGAAACAATCTATAACCAATAACAGTGTTGATGTATAAATCAAGCAACCCTAAAGATTGAGTACGCAACAAGGCACGAGAAATCTAATTCCGCAAAATTAATGAGTTGAAGAAATAATCAGAAACATTCTCAAAATTGATGGCAGACCAACATTTCCAATTCCAATTCTAATAAAAAGAAAGAACAAGTAAAAGTGGATCTGATCTGGAAATGAAGGGAAGGAAGCTGAACCTGGCTTATAAAAGACGGACAAGCCGAAATCGGTGGCTTTGAGCGTGGCATCATCCGAAGGCGTGTCGAACAAGAAATTCTCCGGCTTGAGATCGCGGTGCATGACGCCGAGGGAGTGGCAGCCCTCCACCACCCCAACGATGGTCTTGATGAGCTTGGCCGCCTCCCTCTCGCTGTAATGCCCCTTCTTGACGATCCTATCAAACAGCTCGCCGCCGGCACAGAGCTCCATGACGAGGTGCACGAAGACGGAGTCCTCGTAGGTGCCCTTGATCTGGACGACGCTGGGGTGCTCGGAGAGGTGGTGCATGATCTGAATCTCCCTCCAGACGTCATCGTAGTCCTCCTGGCAGAGGAGCTTACGCTTGGGGATGGACTTGCAGGCGTAGTGGGCGCCGGTGGGCTTGTGGGTGCAGAGGTAGGTGGTGCCGAATTGTCCTTGGCCCAATTTCTTGCCCATCAGGTAATGGTCTCTCAGCCGCGGCGTTTCGTACGGCAATACTGAATGCGATCCTTTCTTCATTCTTTCGATTCAATTCAATTTGATTCTCCGATAACGATGAATTTCTTCTGATTGTTTTAGTTTTTTATTTTTGATCTGTGATTCGATCGTTTTCCATGCTTCCCAGGCCTCTGAAACTGTTATTTCCGTTTGTTTCTATATCTCTCTTCTTTCTCTCTCCTTGTGTGCTTGTGGATTATGGTTGATCACTATCCGACCACTCTCCCTCAATTGTTATTTATTATTATTATTGATATTAATATTTTGCTTCTTTGTGGGGAAGTAAGATTGGAGAGAGGGAGAGGATGTGAGTTAGTTTGTTAAATTTGTTTGTTTTGTGGTGTAACTAACTGTATTCAGCTTCAGCTTTGTTGCGCGCGCTTTCTCTCTCTCCTCTCCTCAACCCACATACATTCCCTCCACGTTAGCAATGCATAAATACGACAAAGGACGAAAATTCCTCTATTAACTTGACATACGACTGTAGAAAAACGTATTTGGCGCGACTTAACTTTCATTCATCCTCAAATGTATAATATACAGTAAATATAAATACGTATCCTTTACTCTTTTTATATAATGAACCTAATGTAGAAGAGCCAATAAACCTATGTGGAAAATTTAATGACCCTAGTTGTTCAACGAACCTAATTAACACTCCCATTCAAGTTGGATAGAAATTGCTTTAACATATTTATGTGAAAGCTGGTTCAAGCTAGACCTCGCAGTTTCTGACACGACACGAAAATAACGTGTTTCGGGTTAACACGATTTCTAATCGGATCATTATCGGGTGACACGGTAAGAACTCGTTAATAATGGGTTTTGAACGGGTATACATGCGGGTAACACGTGGGTAACTTGTTTCGACCCGTTAAGAAAAAAAATTATTTTGATAATTTTAAAGTTTAATTACTAAAAGATTTATTATAAAATACAATAGCCATATTAATATATACAATATATTCTATATTAAATATATATATATATATATATTATATAGTTTTGTATTATTATTCTATATAAATTTTAAAAAAAAGTTTTGGTCATTATTTATTTTTATTATGAGAGTTCCTTATTATCATTACTAGGCTAAATTTTACTTAACATGTTGTTGTCCAAACCCTTATGAATAATGTTTTTTATTTGAGGGCAAAATTAATAATAATTATTGTAGAAGTGTAAAAAATGTAAAAAAAATTATACAACCACTCATAATGACAAGCTTTACAACTTTCATGAAGGAGTCAACTTCGAAATCCTACACTATAATCCATAAATCTTAAATTTATATTTAACCGTCGATTGTCATTTTCGCTTTATTCTTGTTACTGAATTTCATTTTTAAAATTTTCTTTTTTGAAAACATGATCATTTGGCAGATGTAAGAAGATGAACGGTTCAGATCTTTGATATCATGTTTCGATATTTATGGTTAACTGAAATATGAGTCGATGTCATATAGTTTGTAGAAACTTTATAAACATCAAGCAATATTTTCACTAACCGTAAAACTCTAAACATAATATCAACGATCCAAACCGTTCATCTTCTTGCATCCTCTAATAGATCATGTTTTCAAAAAACAAAATCTGAAAAAACAAAATTTGATGAGAAAAATGAAGCGTAAATGTAAACAACTATCAACGGTTAAATTTTGATCTATGATTTATATGATTATAGTGGCGAATTTCGAAGTTAAGCTCTTCACGAAAGTTGTAAAGTTTATCATTACGAGCGGTTATATATTTTTTTCTATATTTTTTACACTTCTACATTAATTAAAAAACTATTAAAGACTTAAATTAAATAACAGCCGTAAGATAAATGAGAGTAAATATGTACCGTTGGATTCTATTTCACTTATATTATTAGAACTTTTTGGGACAAAAAAACCCTTGTATTTTCCAATTTTACCATCTGATCTGATCAAAAGATTCAAAACAAAAGCCTGCCCTAATCCCTTTCTATCCCCCCACCCCCGTAACCCTCTCTCCCGACCCTCCGCCTATTCTTTCTAGCTCCTTTCTCCCGCCGTATGTTCTTCCGGTAGCCTATCTCAATATCTCTTTTCTCTTCCCTCATGCAGTGGACGCCTGGATGGAATCATTCTTGATCTTGTCATCTCTGCTCTGGTCGTCTCTACATCTCTGCATTCTCCAGATTCCACTCCAGGTTCGATTTTGTTTCTACAACTCTACATCTTTGTTCTTTTCATTTGTTTAATGTTGTATCTTCATAAATCTTATGTTTTTGTTTCTTATTTTTCATTTGAAATTATGAATTTTCATTTCTTGAAAAAAAAACCATGTTTTGTTTTTAAAATCTGACAATCTTTGATTAGTTCCAACATGCAGTGATTTAACTTTGGATTATATGACTTGTTAACTAATATGGGGATTATGGATTTTAGCTACTGATATCTGATTTACTTTTTCGGTTGAAATCTGCTCAGGGGGTATTTGAGTTTCTGCATTTCGTTTGCTGAGTCTGTGTTTGCTGCTTGTTAAGTACATGATGTGCACCCTACTGCTTGATGTAAATTTGTTTAAAACATAAGTGTTTTACCAGTTTCACAGTCTTGTGTTGGACCAATTTGGCACCTCTTTGTGCATAGTAGCTCGTTTAGTTTTATCAGTATCATACTTATCCCCTTATTTGGTTTTTCATTCCAGAGATTTCTTCTTTCTATGAGTACAT
Source organism: Heteromeles arbutifolia (assembly GCA_024362995.1). Lineage (NCBI taxonomy): Eukaryota > Viridiplantae > Streptophyta > Magnoliopsida > Rosales > Rosaceae > Heteromeles > Heteromeles arbutifolia. The sequence continues at coordinate 39,023,840 of JANCRC010000002.1, forward strand.
TTTTCATGAATTACATAGCTGTTATGTGGTCAATCTGAAATGAAGCAGCAGAACATTATAGTGGTGTTATATTTTGTTTGCCTATAGATATTGATCTTTAAACATTTACCTTATATGCGGTATTGAATTGGAAGACCATAACAAGGTCAGGTTTACGTTGCATGCCCCAGACCTAGAGTCCCGTTTGTGTTGTAAACTGAAGAATTCTGTGACATTTTTCTCGTGCCATTTTTTTTTATTTGACGTCTCTTCATTCATACGCTGTGAACTCAATCCATTGTCCCTTTTTTTTTAACAGGGAGAGTTCTATAATTATTCGGGATGCTGTAACACATTCAATTGCAACCATCATGTTGTGCGCTAGTTTATTGTAGACTGCTTGAGGTAGAATTTTCTGAATGTTCAGTCTCAATTTTATCAGATATAATTTCTTTTCATCTGAAATATGCATTGGTGAATTTGATGTGGAACCTATTTATAGTTCCCTGAGATAATCTGCATTGCATAAATACATTGTGAGCTCTGAGATCTAAAGTTGTGTAATAGCCATGTAATAGTGTCATTCCATAACCCAAGTGTGCTTCTGAACCATGTCATTGTCTCTATATGACAATCTCCCTTTGTAATTAATAATTATTATGGAAAGGAACTAGCAAATTTTTGTTCTTATAAGCTTAGTTATTCCATGTTTCAGAAAGAGAAAAAATTTGTTCATAGTTGAAATTTTTTTATAAGTGTTTTGATAAGATATTGGGCACCAGATCAGTGTGATGTCTTGCCACTGCTATATCTGAGTGAATCTTGCCCACTTTTTTTCTTCTTGTTGTTTGTTTTCTATCTTCACTTCTGTCATTTTTTCTGAAAATAAATGGTTCTTGAAATTCATTCAAGTTAGTAGTAGTTGGTGCCTTGAAAAAACTTTAAGTCTTCAATTTCAACATATTGATATCTTGTCTAATGCTGAATGCTTTATTGCTTAGTAATATACTAATCAAGCAATTGTGGGTTCGAGAGTCCCACTGGGCGTGCAACCTTTTTTTCACTCAAAAAAAGTATTATGTTTTTCATTTGATTATTTATTGGTTTAAAATATATTTTCCTTAACGAGTAATGGGTCGGGTCATGTTACCCGTTAATATTATCGGGTCGATTTCGAGTCTGATCATTTTACCCGTTTATTTTAACGTGTGTTACACGACACGACCCGTTAAGATATCGGGTATGACACGAAAACGACACGAACACGAGAAACACGACACGAATGCCAGGTCTAGTTTAGGCCACTTTTTTAGGAGAGTGGAGAGGCTTTTAACACTCACTCTCAAGTTGGAGAGTGAAGGTAGAGAACTCCTAATTTGCATCACAAAGGCTTTGTAAAAACATCTGCTAGCTGTTGCAAAGACGCTATATGTCGAGTAGCAATCGTGCCATCAATTATCTTGTCTCGAATAAAATGGCAATCCATTTCACTATGTCATGTCCTCTCTTTAAAAACTGGATTCGCCACTATATGTAAAGCAGCCTGATTACCACAATATAAACATGAAACTCCTAAATTAGGCAACTGTAAATCTTTTAATAAAAATCTCAATTAAGTGACCTCACAACAAAGTGTCACTACTACAAAAAGGGATATCAGTGGCGCTATAAAACCGACAAAAAACACCACTTAGATTTTTGGTAAAAATCCGACATTAAATTGTGCAATGTCGCATAGTGGAACCGACGCCAATACTACCGTCACAAAAAGGGTATTGGTGTTGCTTATCACCCTTAATCCGCCACTAAGAAGGAAAGTATTATAGAATAAAAAAGAACAACAGCGTCGCTTAAAAGCGACATCGGTGCTTATGTCGCTTAAAAGCGACATCGGTGCTTACGTCGCTTAAAAATGACATAGAAATCTGATATGATGGCGGTCCAAACCGACATTAACTAACAAATAAACAATTAAAATATCACACTTACTGTCGCTCTAAACCGACATCACATTAGTTAAATAAATAAAATAGTCGAGCTACTGTTGGTCGTAACCGACATTACCTTCCGTCTTGATAAATAAAATAATTAGCTGCTGTCGTCTATAAGCGACACCAAATATATTAATAATAAAAAAAATATCATGTCATAGACCGCCATCCTTCTCCCTTGATGGGATGTCGAGAAACGCTCGAGCGTTCTTCTATTCCTAATCCTCCGAAACTATTTCGTCATCTGTTTCATCATCTGAGGACGATTCCATTCCTGCATGTAGCTCAATTCCCTTTCTCAAAAGCTCCATGAGCCTGCTCACTTCCTCCTCATAGTACGGATCCTTTAGTCTTCTTTGATGCTCCTGCCAACACGGCTCACAACCCCAAACCTCCGCTTTCTCATGCCGATTCTTCACGCCTTCCCGAGCTTGAGACAAAACGAGCTTGATGTGAGCTCGGCGCGTCTGGGGGCTTTGCTTGGTTGCTCGTCTACTTCGATGTTAGACATGACAAGCAACTCGACATCCAAACCCTTGAGCTGAAAAAATGATAAACAATGGTAAGTATCCCCAATCGCGCGCGTTATTTGAAGCCAAAAACGAAAAGTGAACAAGAGACTGATGAAGTGCATGCGTATTTGTGCATTATTCTCGACATTCTTGAGCAAATGCAAGATGAAGTTGGCAAAACTGACAGGCCAACGCTTGCTCTTCGCCTGACGTCAACAATGAAAATGAGTGAAGGGAATGGCTTGTTTTTGGACCTTAACAACATCCGCAAAAAGAACAAACGAGCAAATGCAAATGCAATAGCAACACTTACGTACCTTGAAAAGAAGGGAAGAATTGGAACATATCATTCGAGTCCTTGGCATACGCATTGCATTCATTACTTAGGGGATTAGTGATCTATAGCAAATCCGGAAGGAGAAGAGGAAAAACTGAAAAGGAGGAAGAAAGGGACGCACAGATGAAATGGGGAAGGAGAAGAAGAAAGACTGAAATTGGGGGAGAAATGAAAGCACAGATGAAATGGGAAAGAGGGGTTTAAATATGGGTACTTAGTTGGCGTCGGTTTAAACTGACATGGATTGACTGACGTCGAATTAAAAACCACTGGTGTCGAATTAAATGTACATGGTATCGGTTAAAACGGACGCCAACCTAACACACTTTTTGTAACTAGTCTTCTTTCTGACCAAGGTCTAAAATATCCATAATATCCCGATATTTCCATCGAAATTTCCGTGTTTTTGGACTATCGATATTTTCGATGTCATCGATATTTCCATCGAAATTTCCGTATTTTTTAAATTTCTATATTTAAAAAAACACCAAGGGGATTTGAACCCCTCCCATTTTACTCCTTCAACACCTTGACCACCATATCACTTATATTTTTGTGAAAATATGCTAAAATATTTATATATTTTCTACTCTCACAATGTTTGCCAGCTCGCTATATAATCAACTTAAATCAGTTAAATCCATCATGCAATGCATTTCCTTCCAATTTTTTGTGATAAACTAATAGATAATTGATTAAATAAACATCCTGCAAAGTTTCAATAAAAATTTCCAAGTTTTTCTTACAATTTCCGTGGTTTTTATTCAATTTTTATCGATATTGATAATATCCCGATATTTCCATCGATATTTCCGTGTTTTTGGACTACCGATATTTCTGATATCATCGATATTTAATACCTTGTTTCTGACACTCTTTATTAAAAATACGGCGTCGGTTTAAATTAACGTTGGTGTCGGTCTTAACCGACACCAACTTTTGACAAACTTTTTGAAATTCACAAAGCGTCGGTTTAATGAAACTTGTGTCGCATTAAAAGATGATAGCGTCGGTTAAAACCGACACTAAGTTTACCAAACGGGAAATTTCCCACCTAATATTTCAACGAATTCATCCATTTCAGGCCTAATGTTTGGGAAATTTCCCACCTAATATTTCAAGATATCCATCCATTTCCCGCCTAATGTTTAACCCAAAGAAAAAAAATAACCAGTTTTTTTTTTTTTTTTTTTTTTTTGTGTTATCTCATATAACATTTTAAAATTTTAATAAATAAAATTTAACTTGAATAAAATACGTAATAAAAAACATAAATATAATTTTATTAGTTTCGTAGAATTCGTATCCAATCAAGTTCAATAGTGTGTGTGTGTATATATATATATTTATTTATTTATTAAGTAGATTTAAATTTATTTATTTTGTATGTATAACACTTAAGAAATTGAATGGTATGTATATTTAAGCCAATCCAATGGTCACCAATTTTTAAAATTTAATTTAATATATATATATATATATATAATTATTATAGTTTTTAGGGGTATAAAATTGTTAAAAGCAACACCAGTATTTAAAAAATACTTTATGTCGCTCAAAAGTGACACCAGTATTTAAATATTATTAAAATGTATGTTTACGTCGGTTTAAAAGCGACATAGACATTTTATGACGCTTATAAGCGACAGTAAATCTGACGTCATGTTCAGTTAGTGTCGCAACTGTCTTATCCGCCACTATATTATATTAAACCGACACCACCCACTGACACTATAAGGCTCTTTTGTAGTAGTGTGTCTACCATCGCCTTATACTCGACCTTGGTGGAGGATAAGGAAACGATCTTATGTCTCTTTGTGCACCAAGAGATGAAAACATTACCAAAAAAAAAAAAAAAAAAACACAATACCGAGTGGTTGAACGACGAGTCATAGGACAACCAGCCCAATCCAAATCACAAAAAGCAACTGAGTTTAGTTTTTTATCAGATCCATGTGAGGTTGTCGTGGTTCATGCATAAAACGGCTAAGAACATGTACGAAATAAGTGATATCCGAACGAGTGATAGTGAGATAAATTAGTTAGCCCGCCACATTGATATTTGGCAGGATCCTTAAGCAATTCGCCTTTGTCTGAAAGTTTGACATCTTCAATTGGGAACTCCACTGGTCTAGCTCCCAAAAAACCTTGAATTTTGAGTATTTCAAGTACATATTTGCGCTGTGAAATATAGATGCCACTTTTGGAAAGAGAAACTTCAATGCCCACGAAATATTTCAAATTCCCAAATCTTTACGGTGAAAATAGGTATGAAGGAAATCTTTGAGAGAGTTGATTGCATGAACATCATTACTCGTAATTACAACATCGTCAACATATGTCAATAAGCCTGTGAAAGACTTTCCTGAACTGCAAGTGAAAAGTGAAAAATCGGCCTTAGATTGGTTGAAGCCATCAGTAATAATGGCTTTGGTGAATTTGGCGAACCATTGCCTTTAAGCTTGTTTTAATCGTAAAGCGACTTGTTGAGGCGACACACAAGATTCTCCCTCTGTTGCCGAATACCAGGAGGAATGGACATCTAAATTTCTTCATCTAAGTTGCCATGGAAAGCATTATTGATGTCAAGTTGTTGAAGATACCAATTTTGACTGGCAACAATAGCAATAAGGCAGTGGACGATGATCATCCTAGCAGTTGGAGAGAAAGTGTCATGATAGTCAATGACTTCAGTTTGAGTAAAACCCTTGGCGACAAGACAAGCTTTGTACCTTTTGATAGAACCATATGCTCGATGTTTAATTTTGAACACCCATTTGCAATCAATTAGAGTCTTGCCAAGGGGCAAAGTGGTGAGAGTCTAGGTGTTGTTGGCAGCAAAAGCATCAAGTTCAGACGTCATGGCCTAGCGCCAGTGATGATTAGTTGCTTTTTCAAAAGAAGAAGGCTCCAAACTTCGACGGGCAATATTTCGTTAAACTCAAATATACAACTAAAAGATTTTTTGTATGTGCCTAGTTTTAAAGTTGATCTTTTATCCATTGGTAAAATTACAGATGGATTGAATTGTTTCGTCACCTTTTTTCCTCTTTGTATATTTTCGGACTTGGGTTCAAAGGCGATTGATGTTAGGAAGCGCTGTGGTGACTTTACTACCTCGTTGCATTGATCTCCGCCACCACTGTCGTAGCAAGAACCCACCATCTTCAGTCTTTATGAATTTGTACCTACAAAACAATTAACACCTTCGATAAAAAACCAAAGCCTTAACCCCCCCCCCCCCCAAACGAGGTGGGGTAGGGTTTGGCCAATGGATCTCTGATGCCTAAGTCAGTAACTTTGAAAAGATTGGAAGTTTAGGACTTGTATACTTAGCATAAAGTTTACCAGTAAATGGTGGAGATGAGGTATTTATATGAGGTCGTCGACCATGGGTGTCAGATTTTCCCTACACATGGCAATTTCCAAGTGGCCAAGGTGAGTCAACCTGATGGATGAGGAAGGAATAATGCTAATATATTAACTAGGAGATAATATCTTAGAATTATCATGTAAGTATCCTTGATTGATTATGATGAAGATTCCTTCTTTGTTTGAGTTGTTCTTCAATCAAGAATATATTAAAGATATGATTTGGTGATTAATCCTATCTTTAATACCTTTCACTTTTTCATGCCACGAGTAAAGGAGCTTGATAGTGTCGTAGGTAGTTGCTCGAGTCTCCAGGGATGAACTACGCGTGGGAACATTTGTGTCTCTTCCCATATAATAAGGGTATTCTTTTCATCTTTGGGAAAAAGTCCACGTGTCATATTCAGGATTTTCGTAATTAGTTTTTGCTCCACAACCACTGCCCATTCCTTAAATTTTGTTTGCCATCTCCTCACCACCTCACCCGAACTTTGGCACCGATGATTAGGTCACCCTTTTTCTGCCCGTCTTGAAATATTAGCTAGCACATTTTTAAATTGTTCTTTTGATTCGAGTCAGATTTGTGAAGTTTGTCCATTAGCGAAACAAACTCGCCAACCTCTTGGTACTAGTTCTATTTCAAGGTCGAGTTATTTTTTCTTTTTGCATTGTGACATTTAGGACCCTAAGAAACATCCCTCTCTTATTAAGGCTTATTATTTTTTCTTATCCGTCGTTAATGATTTTTTTTATTTAGTTGGGTTTTTCTTATGCGTTATAAACATGAAACACAAAATAATGGGAGAATTATTTTCCATGCGGGATTTATTTGCCAAACAGAAGTTGATTTTTTTTATTTAGTTCAATTTAGTTGGATTTTTTTTACTTACATTGAAACACAATTCCAAACAAAAGTCCAGCAAATACGAGTCAATAATGGGAAAATTACTTTTCATGTGGGATTTCTTTGCCGCTCATGTGTCGTTTACCAACACACAGGTATCTACACACCACAATAAAATGGTGTTGTAAAAATAAAACATCGTCATCTTCTTGAGGTAGCTAGAGCCCTCTGTTTTCAATCCAATCTACCATTTAAATTTTGGGGGAATGTGTTCTTACTGCCGCTTAGCTTATAAATCATATCCCTACACCCTTACTCCACAAACAATCTCCTTCTGAAGTCGTCTACAAAAAGCCACCTTCCTACCACTACATGCGAGTTTTAGGTTGCCTCGCTTATGCCACATCCATTCATCCCGCATCCAAATTCCCGCCCACACAAATGCCTTTTCATAGGTTACCCCATTGATCAAAAGGCTTACAAACCTTACGACCTTGAAACCCATAAGACACTCACTAGTCAAGATGTCACCTTCCTTAGGGACACTTTTTCCTTTTCTTGCCTCACCATCTGAACCATCCACTAATATCTCCATTCCTCAAATCACTCCAAATACCTCATGACCAACCCTCCCTACATCACTTGAAACCCACCAATTTTCCCTTTTCATATTACCTCCGGACCCACCACTACCCCAAAACATATGACCTCCAGACATTTTGAGACCATCCATTTATAATATGGAAAACTAATGAAAAGAGCTTGAAAATTTTGAGTTTTAACGATAAGGACAAAATAAAGAGTAAAGTGAATAGTCTTTTTAGTGTAAAAATATGGTTTTTGGTTAAAGTGAAAAATAACGGGAATTTTTCGTTAAAGTTCCCATATATAATAACCTATAGGTCATGAAATGTTGGGGTCACAACATTGATTTGATTTGTGGAAGGAGGACAACCGTGGTCATTGTTCAGAGTGCGGTTGTGAAAGAATAGACAGCCATGGTTGTAGTTTGTAAGTTTGCATATTGGTCCCACGTTAAAGGAACACAACAAGAAAGACATCGATATAAGAAAATTATTTTTTTTTTCACACATAAGACATCGATATTATACTTAGAAAAACACTTTAAACTTAATAATTTAGAAACACGGAAAAACTAATTTTTGTATCGAGAGAAGGAAATCAAAAAACTCCAAACTTACAAGTAGATAGGTGATGAGTTTTGTTTTCCATCTAAACTTTTGAAGTGTTTTTGTATAAATCGTGAGATGTTTTTTCTTATTTACTAACCTTGTCAATATGGGACTAAAAAAAATAATGATGTTTTTGAGTCTTTAATTGATATGTATAAGTAATAAATAGGCACCAAATTAAATCTTTTGATGACACGTCATATGATTTGCGAATTTGGTTAACGCATTACTCTTTGTTAAAGATTAGATTTGAATTGGAACGCATGTTTAAAAATAACAACACACATAGCTACTAGCTAATAATTAAATATAAATTAACAACCAAACAAAAATTTGTGAAAAATGAAAAGAATAAACATGCACATAGCATATTAGCATTTCAAACTTAGGACCTCTCGTTAATTTTAAACAAGGGTTTTTATCACAAATGGTCCTTGACATAGATCAAACACATCATTTTGGTCCCTGACATTGAAAATCAATAGAAATGGTCCCTGAGATTGATCAAACACATCACAAATGGTTCTTCTGTTAAAAACTCTTTGGGCAATTTTCAAAGCTTCTTAACTCAATCGTTTCTTAACCAAATTCAACCCATAATATATCAAAATGAAGATAGGAAAGTTTAGAACAAGATTATACCATTTGGAAGCCCAATGGTTGCCGGAGATGGCCGGAAAATATCCTCAAATGTGACTGGTCCGCGGAAAAACTGGAAAACTCGCCGGAAACTGGGTAAATTTTAAACGTTCATAACTTCTTCAATAATCAATGAAATCGAGTCATTCAAAAACGAAAATCATACTTCTCGACTAGACGAAGAGAATGGTATCTTTCTTGATGGCTAACTCGCCGTAGTTTGGCCGGAAAATGGTTCGAAATTGTCTAACTAGAAAATCGTTATCCATTTTCGAGCTATTTTCTGGCCAAACCACAGTGAATTAGCAGTCAATAAAGGTACCATTCTCTTTTTTTTGTCGAGAAGTATGATTTTCATTTTTGAATCACTCAATTTCGTTGAGTATTGAAGAAGTTATGAACGTTTAAAGTTTACCCAGTTTCCGTCAAGTTTTCCAGTTTTTCTGCGGACCAGTCACATTTGAGGCTATTTTCCAGCCATATCCGGCAACCATTGTGCTTCCAAATCGGTATAATCTTGTTCTACACTTTCCTATCTTCATTTTGATATATTATGGGTCGAATTTGGTCAAGAAACGATTGAGTTACGAAGCTTTGAAAATTGTCCACAGAGTTTTTAACGGAATGACCATTTGTAATGTGTTTGATCAATCTCAGGGACCATTTCTATTGATTTTCAATGTCAGGGACCAAAATGATGTGTTTAATCAATGTTAGGGACCATTTGTGATAAAAACCCTTTTAAACAACAAAAACCATTGCTTCTAATTAAACTTCTTGATCATTTAGCCAATTTTATAAATTTATACTCTTACGAAAAGAAATTTGTAAAAATTGGAAAGTAAATAAGCACACATGATGTTTTGAATCCAAGACCCTCCTCATTAATTTCAAACAACAAAACCACCAATTCTAGTTAAACTTTTTTGTTATTGGACCAAATTTTATAAATTTATATTCTTATGAAAACATATATAAATATACCACTTTAATTTTGGTGCCCCCAATTTTTTTGGGCCCCGGACAATCGCCATTCCCACACTGGGCCTGGGCCAACCCTGTTACCAAGTTGAAGACAATATCAATGTTGTTGGAAGCGGGCCTTCGGTCGATCTCTCTGATAATTTCACATGGTATCAGAGTCAGAGAGCGGACCTATATTGCCACGTGATGGGTGGGTCCCCTTAGGCCTTCAAGATGATGGTGAGTCCCTTGGCCCTGTGTGTAGGGTAAGTCCCATTGACTCCATATGCTTGCCGATGTGTGGATCTCCCACATGTGACCCACTAAATGGGTCCCACGTGACAGAGTGTGTTGAAATATATCACATCGGTCAAATTTATCAGAAAAGAAGAGTTTAAGTATCATAACCCCGCTCCAACTAACCGAGGTCTTTCACCTGATGAATTGTGTACATGATACTTACCAAGTTTGGAACGATAATGGTGTTGTTAGAAGTGGACTTTCGGCCCGTCTCTCTTATAATTTCACATGGTATCACCATTTCCCTTTTAGAAGTATTGGTCGACTACCCTACCACATCTTTGCCCCAAAGAACACGAGCATGCATGGAGGCTCCTTAGAGACCCAAATAAGATCACATGTTTTCCTACCTAACTTCATGTTTTAAGACTAGCTCTTACGTACAGTTTAGTATCAGGCACCCAACCTTCATTGCCTCTTATCAGGCATCCCCCAAAAGGAACACTCATCCACCAGTAGGACTACTGCACTCGTCGGCATGCATAACCCTAGCCTAGTAGATGACTAATGGACTTCTTCCATATTAATAGTCGTTGAAGGAAACAGGTAATCGAGAACTATATTCAAAACTCATTTTTCTTTTTCTCTGAAAACTCTGGATAGTCATTTGATCTTTCTATGTTATCTTTTTTTTTTTTTTGTAAGTTTTCTTGTCAATATGTTTTGATCAACAATTTGTCTCCACAACTAACACGAAATCGGAAAAGTGTAACATTCACCTTGAAATAATCGAGTACCTAAACTTTATGATTCAGATCAACTTGGGGGCCAATTGACATGATTCTTTTTCCTTACTTCCCCTATTTCTAAGTTCTCTGATTTCTTCTTTAACCTATTTATATTAAGTACACAAGCTTTGAGTCGAATCTTCCATTTACAAGTGTTTGGGCCCAAAATGACAATTTGGGCTGAGTTTGGAGATACTCTCGTCCCAGCGGTCTTCCAGGGGTATCATGGGCCGGTTAGGTCACCATGAGTTGTCCAGTCAGATTCGGCCAAGTCCTGGTGCAAGAAGGATTGGTTTGGATAAAGACGAGATAATTGAATCCTGGTACGACAGTGAGTCTTAACGCTAAAGACGCTAAGAAGTAGGAATGAATCTAGTTCAGTATAGGGCTTGGTTCAAAGACCTGTTGGAACTAGGATTGGCTGAAACCTATTCGGATCGGATTAAGGGGTCCTAATCTGAGTACATCTCTAGTTCGGCCAAGGGCAGGCTCATTGCTATAAATATAAGTCACCGTGCAACATTTCAAGCCCTTCCAATTCAACACACAAATTTCCCTGTCCAAACCTCTCAAACCCCTTAAGATTTTTATTTTCTTTTTCGCCAACACATCTTCAGTTTGGATAAACTGTGAAGGCAACCGGTGACATCTTCAGTTTGGATAAACAACACTGTTGCCGTAGAATCAGTTGACCAAGGAGCACTTTCAGTTTGGATAAACAACAATGCGTCGAGGTCGACTGGTTACCTATCCAAGTCTCGGTCAAGAAGGATTTTCGAGTCCTTATTGGCAGAGTTCATCTCATTAGCCTTCTCGTCAAAGTGAGGTGTTACAGATTATTGGGCTCGGCACATGGAACGCCGAGTTATTTCATGATTGGGTATTCACAAGTTAGTTTTAGAGTTCGGCATTCTTTTGGCCAAACCACATTCATCATCAAGACATAATCTCTTTTGAGTACTTGTGTTCGTATAGTCTGGTGCCAGTTCGGCATGCTTATACTCTCATGAATATAATCATTGTGACCGAACCCGGCGTCGAAGATCAGTGAACTTCACAAAACTAGCAGCCTTGTTTTCAGGCTCTAGAACCCGAAGGCTGAGACGTGTTCCTTCCTCTGCCGCAGTCGCGAGATTAAGAAGTCAGCAGTGCGCTCAACGCCACATCAACACATTTTATTCGTCGTCCGAGCTCGGCCAACGAGTTGGCATGCCCCGCACATAACCGAAGGACGTGGTTAGCTCATTAGTTATTCGGCCTGCGCGCCATGTAGGCTTGGTAGTTTTTAGGGTCAACAACAAGTGAGGAGGAATGTCACTACACAGTAATACCAATAAAATTACACTTTCTTTTGAGTAAATTAAAAAGGAGTAATTGTTGTTTACCCACTAAACTATCACGAAATTATTAGTGTACTCCTCAACTAATTCTTTAGCCAGTTTGCCAAATTTTACATTCATTCAATTTTTTATTAAACAGTGTTGCATGCCAAGTAGGGGTGCAACTTGGGTTGGGTCAATCCAAATTCATCCATGTCCAACCTGATTTCATACTCGATCGGACCGATTAAAATGAAGTAAAAACTCGTCCAAACCCAACGCAACCTCAACCCGATTATTATGAGGTTGAGTTGGGGTGATGCTCTGCCCACTAATGTCAACCAAACCCAACCTGGTTTCTAGACCGAATTGCTCATGCACATATTACCCTTCTCACTCCCTAATATATAAGCTAGGTACAAGTTTGGGAGGGCTATACTTGAAGTTTGTTGTTTGATTTTCATTTGAACAATGAATGATAGTGTTGCTTTTACATTTCTTTTGATTACAAATTTGGTATTGTCTTGTAACTTAATTTCAACTTTGCATAGTTGAAACTTTACAATGACGACACGCTACTTGGTTTATCTTTTGTATGGATGATGATGTGTAAAATTGAATTTTAAATCATTTTGATATTATTTGGTTTAAAATTTGAAATTTATCTTATACAATAATGTTTTACAAGATTGACCTTTATATGAGCAAACCTAAAAACCGAGTAAGCTTGAGCTCAATTTAAACCCAAACCTGAATAAACTCACATGAATCCGAACTCAACCCAAACCCGAATTAGAAATGTTGGGTTAGGGTTTGGTTGAGCTTCTTTCCATTGAATAATGACACATTGGCATCTTGGTGTTGAATAATGACGTCATCACCTAGGCTAAACCTCTTCCAAATAAATTGAGAGCAACTTAGATGGACCAGCTACACCTAGCGTCCAGTTCAATAACACAATACCACAGCTGCTTTTCGTCTACTTTTATATTTTTCCATCACTTCATCTGAATCCTACCCTGCCCCTAAGGGCCCCAACGTTGATTGACCCAAAGCCTTCTCAAATTAAAATAAAAACTTAGAGCCAGGGCCTGATGTTTGTAATCCGCACTGCACCCTTACAATTTACAAATCATCTTTGGAACGTAAGCATAGTCATCCATCTTATATTTCCCTGAGGAACTAGACGTACGCTCAAATTACTACCTCTGCAACTTAACAGGGAATTAAGTAATCTACGGAAACTATATATACAACATATCAAGGTTACATAAGTACGGCAATCTTAAACTTTTATTATGAGCCTTATTACACAAAGATTCACGGCATGCCACGAGTAAACAAGTTTATTGTTTTATACACCAAGGCGGATACTTGAGTTTAAAACATGTTCTTATGTATGGAGTTCAGTTCCTCTACTGCAGCTTTCCCGGTCCTGAATGTAGCTGGAGTGTCCTGCTTGGTACAACCTGAAGGACCCCTGGTAGCTCTGCCAATATCGAGTAGACAACAAAACAATGAGTATTTATTTCTAATCATCCGAAACTGGCTAGTTTACCAGACTCATAACTTGCATAAAAGATCTATTGCTGTAATTCAATAATCAGTAAAATGCCTAAAAGTGTGCATAATTGACAAATGGCTTTGTCTACAATGGTTTTCCTCTTCACTTGTAAGTGAGAGGTCTTAGGGTCGATTCTCTCCAAAAGCGAATTTGAACCACATTATTGCTAGCCCATTTGTAAGGCTTAGCCCACTCCATTACCCTCTTAGTGTAGATAATATCGTTTGTTAATAAAAAAAGGTTTTTTCTCTTTTGTTTTCTGTTTATTTTTTGAAGAAGAAATGACTTCAACTCACTTTCACAATGCACATGCCTTAAAGTTTTCCTAGCATCAATCAACAAATTACTCATATACATTCGTCATCTGCCATAGTAAATAGATGAAATACCAAATTTGACCTAAAATGTGAAAAGCAAATTCATATCAATGCCAGCCTAGAGACATAAACAAAATGCCATGACACTGGTAATTCCTTTACCATATGAAAGCCTATGCAACATTTGTGATGTGTTTAATGGTAATAATACACAACAAAAACAACGACAACAACAAGAAAAGGGATACACTGCCAGCCATCAGTACTGAGACTGAGCAAGAAGCATTGTACAGCCTCAGTTAAGCACAAGTAAACACTGATAATGTGAATCAACAAGGAAACAGTAGGTGTTTTACCAATTGGATACTCGTGGGGGCAACAATAGTAGTATAAAACTTCTTTTATAAAGATAACGTATAAAAAGTACATCAGCTAACTTTGAATCGTTTAGAAGTTAGAACCACAAAGACTCTGAATCAACAACAGGATAAGAGGATTATAGAGATTATGTAACCAATGACAAACAGTAAAAACATCATTTGAGGTTTTATTTATTTTATTTTCCTCATGTTTGGGTATTGCCAAATTTAGCATATTATGAATTTCACAGGAGTGAAACTTTGGAGTGTGTGAGGGACTTTGAAGTTTCATGGAACTTAGGCTAAATTTGTTAGGAATGCGCTACAAAAATTAGAGGGACTTAAAGATGACTAGATACAATCAATACATTGAGAGATTGCTCAAATGACTCCATGAAAGGTGTCATTTTGAAAGCCCCGTGTTAAGTGTCTTTGTAGCGCATTTTTAGTGTTTTAGCAGTAGCTTTGTGGTGTTTGACTAGTTCACTAGTAGTGTTCTTGTTGTGAATTTTTAACAATTTAGTCAATGTTCCTTGGGACTTAGATCTAAACATAGGGTTAAAGTCCACGTGGAATAAGGACCCAGTAGTGTGAGCAAAACTGAAACTTTAAGGCCTTGTTTGGTATAGAGGATTGAATTGGAATGGATAAGATACTCTTTTCAAGGTATGAAGGAAGAAATGAAAAAATAGTGACCAACTTAAAGGTAGCCAAGGGATTACTCAAGAAGAAAATTTATCCATTCCAATCGTCCCCAAAATGGTAGGATCAGAAGGAAGAAGTTTTCTTCATGTCTAATCCCCTAAAAATTCTCCTCAACCTTCAATATGCCTTGAATTTAGAGGGTTTTCCATTCCATTCTCCTATACCAAATTAGTCCCAAGCATTCTGAACATGCCAGGAAGATCACCTTTAAAAATCGACTCACTTAGCTTGAAACATTCATATTAACCATGTCAAAGAGGAGTACAAGGGATCGGATAAATAAATAACATTTGCTAAGAAAACCGGAAGAATACTCATCACCAACACTAGAAAAAAGGGGAGAGAGAGAGGACTAACTTGAAATTTGGTCGACCTGCTGAGGAGTGAGCTTAGCGGAGAATCCACTGGCAGCCGTCTTGTAACTGTATACCAGAGCCTCCTTCGCAGCCTCCTCACTGTATGTGTATATGTATGGATGCATATCACAATCCACAAATTCACAAAAATTCACAAAATTCATTTTTCTTTGGTTTTCCCAGGAAACAAACAGTAGATAAAGGAGGGAGAGAGAGAGACCTGCCGAGGACGGAGGCTAGGGTTCGGATGTGATAGGACTCAGGCTCCTCATTTTCAAGAGGGCGTTCGGTGTAAACGATGTGGACCGCCGTTTCGGAAGAAGAAGCAGCGACGGATTTGGGAGCAGATTCGTCGGCCATAGCGAACACAGAGAAGATGATGAGATTCAAAAGCAAAACGAAAGAGAGGAAAGCGTTGGAGCTGGTGGTGCTTACCATTCCTTTTTATACAATTCAATCACGAATTTCAATTTGGGCAAATTCCTTTTAGCAATTTAGGATATGACTTAGCTGCTAAGATATCTGCGTGTGTTTGATAACTCCGTCTCTTTCTTTGGCTTTTCTGCCTTGCGTGAGGAGATATTTTTCTGTGTGATTATCCATCACATGTTATTATACAAATGGTAAGTATATACATTAAAAAGTTAATAACTTAAAAAATATAAATTCTCATCATTTATATCATCCGTGTTCCGATCATAAGGAAAAATTTCTCCTAAGTCCTTGCCTAGTTGCCTTTGCCTCTTTGGCCTGCACCTTGGAACTTGGAAATGGAACCTTCTTCCTGATCCTTTCTTTCCTTTTTTTTTGTTTACTTTCTATTTTATTTCCTTTGCTTGAGTTTTCTCCAATGCGCTTCAAAATTACGCATTTAAGTTCCAATATAAAACAAGAGCCATTAGATCCTATTTGATTATTCTATCTAACGACTCTTCTTCTGATGTGTAACTTAAATGTACGTTTTTTTTCAATGGTGTAGCCTTCCACAAGGCTAAGGTGGGCTGTAGCCCAGAAAGGTTTTTTGTAAGGGTAGTGCTATCTATGCACTCATTTTTACTTCTCACACTCCTCTCAATTTTCGGCTGTTCGGATCGAATAAATTGAAGATGATCACTGACAAAAAATGAATAAGACTGTATTGGAGGTAAAAATGGGTTTGTGAATAGTAACTATTCTTTTGTAAACTCATGCTTATAGCCTACTCAATTTCAATACATATTATTATTATTTAATGTATATTTAGTATAGGATAGGTAGTAAATAATACATTTTATGATAAAATTACAAATTAGTTCTATCTCCAGTTCCCCTTTATATTCTTTAAAGAAAAATATCATTTATCCTATGTAATTTAGCCTCTGTGCTTCTTACTCAAGAAAAGAAAATTAATTTTTTTAAATCCACAATTAAATCACTATCTTTGCAATTCCTTACTTTCAGTTGCGATTTTCCAATGAATGTCACCTTTGGTATGTTCTTAATCTTTTTATTTACTTATTCTTGATTTAATTAGTAGGCTAATTATTTATATGGTCCTCGAATTTATCGGTTAGGATTATGATTTTGAGAATAGTTTATATTATATTGTTGATTATGATTATGAGAATAGTTTATATTATATTGTTGTTCTTTTATATTGATTATTATATAATTTTATTTAAGCAAAAAATAAACGTATGATTTTATGGTACTATTTTTAGCTAGCCCACCAAAAAAAAAATTTCTGACTCCGTCCTTGGCTTTTTTTTAATAATTGATGGTAACCAATACTATAAAATTCACTAGGCAGTAGTCGGGTGGCAATTCTAGTGCAAGTTGAAATGATGTTTTTGTTGGATGCATGCCCTCAAAGCAATCAAGATTAGTTGATTGCTTAAGGTAATACAGGGATTAGTCCATAATCTAATCATTGGGCAAGATCACTATAGGTAGATTACCAATGTAACCTCATTATTGAGTCCATGGATAACGATTATATATATGTAGAGGTAACTTATGAAATAATGTTAAGGTGACCAACTTCACATGTGTGTATCCTAAACATTGCTTTTGGTCGTTAGATTATTTGAGTGGATATCTTATAATCTAGTAAGACTGGTACACCCTATGTGTGCACAATTGTAGGATCTAATGCATGGTTAGTCTCAAGCCATTAGCAAGAGTCGCTAAAACAAAATGTATAGGTGCTTAATAAAGATGTAGTATACCGAACGCAAACACCTCAAGATCTTATTTATGTATACTTGATACATACTCATGTCAATAAGAACTTGGTTGTTGTAGTAATGCAAACTAAAGGCACCCCAATTGTCTTCTTGTTAGTTCCTTAATCTTAGATTATGTTAAAGACACTCCGGTATGAGTGGGTGTCCATAACTTCGTTGGGCTTAAGGCCACCTCCAACCAAAGGCTGGCCAAAGAGCTCGTTTTAGCCCTATGGCCCTCCAAGAAATTAATATTTTAATGAACAGTGCAGGGCCATATTTCTTAGGCCATCTCCAACCGATGGCTGGCCAGAGGGCTCGTTTTAGCCTTCTGGCCCTCCAAGATTCTCCAAGATATTAATAATTTAATGAACAGTACTGAGCCATATTTGCCTCCGTCTCCAACCGAGGGCCAAAGAGTCATAGGGCCAAACATAATTTATTATTTAAAAACTACAACTTAAATTCAAATCCAACGGCTAAGTGATGTCAACTAGCCGTTGGTAGCTGACATCATGCTGACATCAGCTAGCCGTTGGATTTGAATTTTTTTTTGCTATAAATAGGGTGGATATTGGGATATAATTCACACAACTTTGAATTCAATCTATTTCAATTCAATCTCTTTCAATTCAAGTTCGCAATGAATTCCAACTTTGGATCCTCTTTGAATTCCAACTGGGGGTCCTCATCCAATTCCAAAAGAGAAGCAAAATGGGCGCAAATGAGACGAGAAGATGATGAGTTTGATGAAGAAGTTCAAGTAAGGTGCAACAAACAAAACAGAGCAACAGCCATGGCTGCGGCCATGGTGTGTCAGCCAACTGAGGAACAACCTCAATAGGGTGGCTCTGTTGCTGGTCGCTCTTACAAACCACGAAATAGTGCGATGACGCATGCCAATCTGATGAACAACTACTTCAACCCCAACTCGGTGTACACAGAAGAGGATTTCAGACGTCGCTTCCGGATGAGGCACCATGTCTTCGAGCGTTTACTTCATGATGTCCAGCAAGTCAATCCGTACTTTCGACAGAAGCGAGACAAAGCAAGCCACCCTGGTTTCTCACCTCATCAGAAGGTTACTGTTGCACTCCGAATGATAGCCTATGGCTCCCCAGCTGATTCGATGGATGAAACCCATGGTATGTCTAAGTCTACATGCCTTGATACTGTTCAGGTTTACAAAGACAAGTACCTCCGCGAGCCAAATCAAGAAGATCTGAATCGGCTCCTTCGCAAAGCTGAAGACCGTGGGTTTCCGGGCATGATAAGGTCATTAGACTGCATGCATTGGGATTGGAAGAACTGTCCCACTGGATGGCAAAGAGGCTTTAGCAAAAGGTCTAGAAAGCCAACTGTTGTGTTAGAGGCGGTTGCCTCATATGACACATGGATCTGGCATGCTTTCTTTGGAGTCCACGGATCCCAAAATGACATTACAGTTCTTGGGCGTTCACCCCTCTTCAATAACTTGACGGAAGGTAAAGCACCTTAACTTGACTATTACATCAACGGCCGTCAATACAATATGGGGTATTACTTGGCAGATGGCATCTACCCAAAGTGGGTGACACTTGTCCAAGCAGTTCCAAACCCTAGGAATGACGCAGAAAAGTTGTTTACCTTACACCAAGAGGCATACCGAAAAGATGTTGAGAGAGCTTTCGGTATTCTACAAGCACGGTGGAAGATCATCAACGAACCGACAAAAGGGTGGAGTCGAGAAAATTTGGACTCCATCATGATGTCTTGCATCATATTACACAATATGATAGTGGAGGATGAGCGAGATGGGTATACTGATGAAGAGTCCGATGATGACCAAGAAGATCCAAATAGGTCAAGAAGGGCTCTAGTAAAAATATATGATAGGCCTAATTTGCCTTTCAATCCAAAAATTGGTAGTATCTCTATAAATGAGTACATGAGGCGCTATAAAATGATACGCTCTCGTGCCACAAATAAGTACCTACAACAAGATCTTGTTGCACATCTTTGGGCCAAAAGAAGCATGGAGTAGGCGTTTAAGTTTTATGTTGTTAAATGTTTTTAAAAATGTTGTTTAAGTTTCATGTTGTTAAATGTTTTTTTATGTTTTATAATTTGTATGTTGGTTAATGTTATTTAATGTTGTTTCATATTGTTTAATGTTGTTTCATGTTACTTAATTTAATTTAATGTTGTATAATGGCTTAGGAAGTTATAGGAAAAAAAATATGAAACAAATTTTGTGAAATAGAAGTTATAGGAAAAAAAAAGAATTTAAAATAAAATGAAACAAATTTTGTGAAATAGAAGTTATAGGAAAAAATGGAATTTTAAAAAAATATGAAACAAATTTTGTAAAATAAAAGTTATAGGAAAAAATATAAGTTATATGAAAAATTTTGTAAATAAAAAATAATAATAAAACTGTAAAATAAAAATTTTGCATTTGAATTTTTTCTTAAGAATTCCTGTCGGTTAACCAACAGTAATACATTTATACTAAATAATATAGATGTATTCATGTCGGTTATAACTGACACACCCCGTCCCGAAGGTAGGGCGTGCTGGCCGTCACGTGAACGTGACGAAAGCCATGTGCACTGTGCGGAAGCAGGATCAATTCAAGGATACGAACCAATTAAAACCGAAACACTAGCAATACTAGTGTACAAGAAGTGTGAATTTCAATAATACAGAGCATAATAGTGTACGTGTAGTCAAGCAGAAGTACTGAATAGAAATAACACCCGAAGGTGGTCCTACATAAATGGAATTCTGTCAGAGCGTCCGATGAGCTCCTCGTATGCCACCAATGAATGCTACCTAATACCTGGAGGGGCGAAAAACATAAAACTGAGTGGGTCAGCAACAATTCTTTTCAAAACCTTTCCTTTCAAAAGTTATAACCCCTCGCCGTAAAACCTGTATAATTTCCCAAAAATAAAGTATATACTCATATATATACATATATATATATATATATTTCTCAAAACCCGCAGGAAAATACACATGTATGAAAGTATGCATATGCCATGCCAAAGTATCAACTGAATGCCAAAGCAACTCTGTGAATGTGATTGAATACTCAAATATCATCTCAGCCCTTGGCTGTATATAGCTCATATCAACTCATCAAATCATGTAAGTCATAATCATCATAATCAAATCATATATATACCCTGCACACACATCAATACCACCTCTAGTGGTCTGCACAATATCACTGATAATAAACTAATATGCTCTAGTGCTACAATCACGTGAAGACTGAGCGATAAATCGCGGGTCACCTACGAGTCGAACCCACCTATAGTGGCCTATTCGACAGGACTGAGCACCTAACTTGGATCCAAGGCGAGCATGCGGTGCGGGAGGTGAACAACATGTGAAAGACTGAGCCCCTCTCTGGGCGTGAGCACTAATATCAGTGTGCAGGTTTATGAGCTCTAATCATATCACATCACATCACATTTCATCACATTTCATCATTCGTTCACAATAACTAGCATATAAGCTTACCTGCCACTTACCTGTGCGTCATCAGCACCGACATTAATATAAACAATCAATAATGCATAATTAAACAAATAGATACTTTGCATGGCATTTCATATCGCATTTCATATCATTTTTCATTTAAACTGATTTTCTGGGCAAAACTGATTTTCTGGGCAAAACTGATTTATATAGGTGTATACGGAAAATAACTGCCCACTCACTGGTATGTAGACGGGTCGTAACCTCCGTGCCTAGCCTGGCTACGCTCGTCCTCTGGATAGGTCTCGCCTATATGAGAAGTAACTGAAATAACGTTAATTAACGCACATAAACGACAATTACTAATAACTTCTCATACGTAGCTCAATTTTGGCACATGAATATACCAACGAGACCTACACGACGTCACGAGCGTCGTGATATTTTTAAAATAATTTTACTGCAGCTCACGCACCCCCACGCACCTGACAAGGAAATGAGAAACGCGCCCCCACGCGCATGGCACGAGCCGGTGCGTGTCGTCTTCAACCTTGGGTCGCCGGCGCCGGCCACCGATCGCCGGAAACCTGCAACTTGCCATATCTCGGCCATTTCTTCACCATTTTGTCTCATTTTTCTTCCTACGTGCTCTAAATTAAGAGAGGAAGAGGGCTATAACTTCAAAAACCTCGAAAAACCTTCGAATCACGACGGAGCAAAATCTCAAAAATCGGCCATTTTCGAACTGGGGTTTCTCGACGTCCAACTCGAGCCAACGATACACTTCGAGGTTCGTGAGGGTCTCACAAAGCTCCCTGTGAGCTTGGATTGTCCTAAAACAAAGCCAATAAAAAGTTGATGAATAGTGCTCAAAACGGACCTCGGGTTTTCGACGTGAAATCGTACGAGTTCTTACCTGAAACTGGTGTCGACGAGTTCGTATGGACCTCAGGAACACAATGGAACCCTTTTCTGCGTCGATCCGTGAAGATTTGGTTTCCTTTGGGTGTGGTCCGTACGTGAGGGAAGAGAGAGAGAGAGAGAAAGTCGAGTTTGAGAGAGAGAGAATGACGGGAAGAGAGAGAGAGAGTGAGTGTGTGAGGTGTGCTCTTAGTCACCAATCAAATTCAAGGACCAATAATTTGATTGGTTCCAATTAATTAGGGTAGTGCACCATTGGACCATTTTCACACATTCAAGGACCAATAATTTGATTGGTTCCAATTAATTAGGGTAGTGCACCATTGGACCATTTTCACACACATACATACACACATGTCAATAAATCCCCGCAAGGGTATTTTCGTCCCTTCATGTCCCTAGTGACGTAAGTGTCGGGACGGGCTGTTACAGGCTGTCATTGTGAGTGAGGTTGTATTGTCTCGAATTTTCTATTTAATATTTTAGCAGAAGATGTATGCATTTCCCAAACTATTTAATTATCACCTTAATCTTGGAATCGGGTGTGTGACCTTTTAGGTTCTTGTTGAGTGCAATCTTTTAGGTTCTTGTTAACGAGGTTGTGAGTTCTCTTGTCATATTTAAAACTCATCTTTTAACCCAACTCTTTGTGAAGACAATAATGATTGTCTTCGAGGATCTCATAGATCACGAGAGACGCTTAGTCGCATGTCATGGTCCCCTAGTCAATGTACTATTTATGAGAGAACCTATTCCCTTGCAATTACAATGAAATATAAGGTCCTTCTAATACAATACTCTTGGTAACATTAGTTAGGCTATTTCATGTCAAGTGCCTAAAGTGATCAACTCATGATTCAACTTAATAGGTTTGGAACTTCATTTCAAATCACGATGCTTTGGCCAAAGATTCTGAATCATGTTGATGAACATTCTCCTTCAATTGTGAAGGTTAGAGATTCATTATTGTACATTCACTTGCCCCTATGATTAGGTAGCTTAGGCCATCTCCAACCGAAGGGTCCAGAGGGCTGAAAACGGTCTCTAACCGAGGGCCAGGCCAGAGGGCTCGTGGGCCCCACTAGACAAAAAGGGCCAAAGGGCCAAACAGTCGGCCCAAACTAACCAGCCAGCCGGCCCTGGGCCGGGCTGAAATTCAAATTTGCAACAGCTAGTTGCTGACGTTATGTTGACGTCAGCTAGCCGTTATTTTTAAATTTTTTATTTATTTACAAAATTTGTTTTAAAATTTGTAAAAATTCTTTTTTTCCCCCTATAACTTCCTAAACCATTAAACATTACATAACATTAAGTAACATGAAACAACATTAAATAACATTAAACAACATAAAAAAAAAAATTTAACAACATGAAACTTAGCCGTTGGATTTGAATTTAAGTTGTAGTTTTTAAATAATAAATTATGTTTGGCCCTATGACCCTTTGACCATCGGTTGGAGATGGTTTTTTGTGACAGGGCTAAAACGAGCCCTATGGCCCTCGGTTGGAGATGGTAAGGCCATCTCCAACCGAATGGTCCAGAGAGCCAGAAGGCTAAATAGCCCAAAAACCGTCTCCAACCGAGGGCTAGGCCAGAGGGCTTTGGAACTTGGGAGGGCCCCACGAAATCGGAGAGGGTTGGAGGGCTGGCCATTTTTTTTTCAAGTGTTGTTATTCCTGTCGGTTATTGTAACAGCCCGTCCCGAAAATTACGTCACTAAGGACGTGAAAGGATGAAAATACCCTCGCGGGGATTATTGACATGTGTGTATGTATGTGTGTGAAATTCCCCAATGATGCACTACCCTAAATAATTGGAACGAATCAAATTATTGGTCTTTGAATTTGATTGGTGACTAAGTGAACACACAGACCTTACGTTCACTCTCTCTCTTCCCGTCACACACTCTCTCTCAAACTTGACTTTCTCTCTCTCTCTCTTCCCTCACGTACGGACCACGCCCAAGGACCTAGAATCTTCACGGAACGACGCAGAAAATGACTTCATTGTATTCCTGAGGTCCATACGAACCCGTTGATACCAGTTTCAGGTAAGAACTCGTACGATTTCACGTCGAAAACCCGAGGTCCGTTTTGAGCACTATTCATCAACTTTTTATTGGCTTTGTTTTAGGACAATCCAAGCTCACAGGGAGCTTTGTGAGACCCTCACAAACCTCGGAGTGTATCGTTGGCTCGAGTTGGACGTCGGGAAACCCCAGTTCGAAAGTGGCCGGTTTTTGAGATTTTGCTCCGTCGTGATTCGAAGGTTTTTCGAGGTTTTTGAAGGTATAGCCCTCTTCCTCTCTTAATTTAGAGCACGTAGGAAGAAAAATGAGACGAAATGGTGAAGAAATGGCCGAGATATGGCAAGTTGCAGGTTTCCGGTGACCGGTGGCCGGCGTCGGCGACCCAAGGTTGAAGACGACACGCGCCGGCGCGTGCCATGAGCGTGGGGGCACGTTTCTCAGTTCCTTGTCAGGCGCATGGGGGCGCGTGAGCTACAGTAAAATTATTTTAAAAATATCACGACGCTCGTGACGTCATGTAGGTCTCGTTGGTATATTCATATGCCAAAATTGAGCTACGTATGAGAAGTTATTAGTAATTGTCGTTTATGTGCGTTAATTAACGTTATTTCAGTTACTTCTCATATAGGCGAGACCTATCTAGAGGACGAGCGTAGCCAGGCTAGGCACGGAGGTTACGACCCGTCTACATACCAGTGAGTGAGCAGTTATTTTCCGTATATACCTATATAAATGAGTTTTGCCCAGAAAATCAGTTTAAATGAAAAATGATATGAAATGCCATGCAAAGTATCTATTTGTTTAATTATGCATTATTGATTGTTTATATTAATGTCGGTGCTGAGGACGCACAGGTAAGTGGCAGGTAAGCATATATGCTAGTTATTGTGAACAAATGATGAAATGTGATGAAATGTGATGTGATGTGATATGATTAGAGCTCATAGACCTGCACACTGATATTAGTGCTCACGCCCAGAGAGGGGCTCAGTCTTTCACGTGTTGTTCACCTCCCGCACCGCATGCTTGCCTTGGATCCAAGTTAGGTGCTCAGTCATGTCGAATAGGCCACTATAGGTGGGTTCGACTCGTAGGTGACCCGCGATTTATCGCTCAGTCTTCACGTGATTGTAGCACTAGAGCATATTAGTTTATTATCAGTGATATTGTGCAGATCACTAGAGGTGGTATTGATGTGTGTGCAAGGTATATATATGATTTGATTATGATGATTATGAGTTACATGATTTGATGAGTTGATATGAGCTATATACAGCCGAGGGCTGATATGATATTTGAGTATTCAATCACATTCACAGAGTTGCTTTGGCATTCAGTTGATACTTTGGCATGGCATATGCATACTTTCATACATGCGTATTTTCCAGCGGGTTTTGAGAAATATATATATATATATATATATATATATATATATATGAGTATATACTTTATTTCTGGGAAATTATACAGGTTTTACGGCGAGGGGTTATAACTTTTGAAAGGAAAGGTTTTGAAAAGAATTGTTGCTGACCCACTCAGTTTTATGTTTTTCGCCCCTCCAGGTATTAGGTAGCGTTCGTTGGTGGCATACGAGGAGCTCATCGGACGTTCTGACAGAATTCCATTTACGTAGGACCACCTTCGGGTGTTATTTCTATTCAATACTTCTGCTTGACTGCACGTAGACTATTATGCTCTGTATTATTGAAATTCACACTTCTTGTACACTAGTATTGCTAGTGTTTCGGTTTTAATTGGTTCGTATCCTTGAATTGATCCTGCTTCCGCACAGTGCACATGGCTTTCGTCACGTTCACGTGACGGCCAGCACGCCCTACCTTTGGGACGGGGTGTGTCACAGCCCTCATTTATTAAGTTATTTAATTAATTATTATGACGGTTATATGTCCAAAATGAGCCGAGCTCGAACTCAAACTTTTCGAGCCATGTCTTGTAGCAAGTTGGTTCGATTGTGTAAATATTTTTTTTTTCACAACTTGGCAGTGTACATGAATGATAGAATATATTGTTTGATCATTGATCGTGCCATTTCTTGTAGAATTAGTAATCCGAAGATATAAGGTTTTATGTACACTACTGTACAAATAAGAGCATAAACTTACAGCAATATCTTACCCATGTTTCCCAGTTCGGCCAAAGGACTTTGGCTTTTCAAAAATTGTAGTATTTAGGGTTTTTTGAGCGACAGCTTGAAATCCTATTTGGCTATTTCCACCGAATTCCACAAAAAAGGAAGAAACACTTTTTTTGTTTTTATGAACACACGATATTATCTACACTAAAGGGATGAGGGGTAGACTAAGCCTTACAATGGGCTAGAAATAATGTGGTTCAAATTCGTCTTTGGCGAGAATCAAACCTAAGACCTCTCACTTACAAGTGAAAAGGAATATCACTAGACCGTAGTACTAGTGGCAAAAGGAAGAAACACTATTAAAATACCATTTTAATTTTTTTATTTTGTTAATTACCTTGATTTGATTTGAGCCTCCGAATATGTATCAGAAAAAAATTAAATATAAGAATTGGTTTGACATGTATTTTGCTCTTACGTTCAAGCTTGAACGACCGAGAGAAGCTCAAGTCTAACTCGAGCTATCTCATAAAAAAACTTTAAGTTGCTCACGAGCTTTAAGAACCAAACATACTAATGACTTGGTTGGTTTCTTAATTGAGCCCAATTAGGCTATGCTTGGTTGTTTCACGAGCCAAGCCTTGCCTAGCCAAACACAAGATGAACCTGATCCGATTTCGAACTATTTCGAGCTAATTTACAACACTATCCCTAAGTTACACCAAAAAAAGAGGAAGAGTTTGAACCTAAGTCGCAATCAGTTAAGCCACTTAGTACTACGATCTAATGGTATTTATTTTCATTTGTGAGTGAGAGGTCTTAGGTTCGATTCTCGCCAAAGGCGAATTTGAACCACATTATTGCTAGTCCATTATGAGGCTTAACCTACTCTCCCACCCTTACTGTAGATAATATCGTTTGTTAAAAAAAAAATTCCGTCAAAAAAAGCCTTATTCACTCATCAATTACAAATTGTGATTTATCTTCAAATTGAAACAATTATTAGAAACTAATTGGCACAATTGAAACTATAGAAAACTACATGGGCCAAAATTGAAATTTGCCCTTAAGAGGTATTTTATCCTTTTCGTTTGCTTCTGCAACGCCAAGTCAGTCCGGGTGGTGTGTATGTTCGGCCGAGAGAAGTCATTCAACCGCAGAAACACAACAGAAACGAGGCGTAAAGGTGCGGACTTTACCAATTCTGCGCTTTCTTTTCCAATTAATATCTGAAAATTTACAATTTTTAAAATTTTTATTTTATCAGAAACGATCGGAGGAAGTGGGAAATGGCGAGTGCAGTGGACCCAGCAGGAGATCCGATACCAACATCGGCTGTCCTGACGGCGGCGGCGAAGCACATTCAGTTCAACTGCCAAGCGGAGAACGTGGCTTTTCTCAAGTGCAAGAAGAAGGACCCAAACCCTGAGAAGTGTCTCGACAAAGGTCGCCAAGTCACTCGATGCGTTCTTACCCTGTAAGCCCCTTCAAGTTTTTGCCCTGAGATTCGTATGCTTTGGACCCTTTCCCTTTGGAATTGGAAAAGTTTGATTAACTGGGCTCATGGTTTATAGAGAATTTAAAGCTTGGATTGCTCAAATGAGCTCTATGTGGTTCATTGGTTATATACAATTTGTGGGTTGGATTACTGAAATGAGCTCAATGTGGCTCATGGGTTGTATAGAATTTGAGACTTTAATTACTTAAATGAGCTCAGTGTAGTTCATGGATTATAGAATTTGAGACTGGGTTGCTCAAATGAGCTCAATGTGGCTCATCGATTATAGAGAATTAGAATTTGTGACTTCGACATTTCATATGAGCTCAATGTGGCTCATGGGTTTTATCGATTGCTCAAGTGAGCTCAATGTGGCTCATTGGTTATAGACAATTAGAATTTGCGACTTGGATATTTCAAATGAGCTCAATGTGGCTCATCGGTTATATTGATTGCTCAAATGAGCTCAATGCGGCTCATGGGTTGTAGAGAATTCCCATTTGTTGGTTGAGCTAGAGACCAAACTTTTATGCCATCTTTGTTGAAATGGAAAAATCTAAATAATGTGATACAATACATTGCGATGTACCATCTATCCAAACAAATGTTTAGAGCAATGCCATTTGGTCTAGCTGACTAGTCTTCGTTTTTTAACACTTTTTGTGCTTATGCTTTTCATCCTCCTCGTTACACTCAGTGAGTACCAACTATTTTTTAAGTTCAAGAGAGTGTTTCCCAAATGAAAAAGGAAAATCCCGTTGGTCCTTAGATACTCACTAACAGCCTTTGGATTGGACTAATTTTCAAGGATCATCATTCCTTTTTCTCTCTTCGAAGTTTTTTGAATTCTGCATCACATTCTTATGTTTGCACTATTTAAGATTTGGAGTTTTTTTTTTCCCAGTGATTTGATCATCCAGTTAATTTGATGATGTCTATGAAAACTTGAGGAATAATGGTATTGGAAACAATCTATCAAAATTCCCAAAGAATTCATCAAGAAATTTGCTTAAAATGTTTCAGTTCTCATATCAAACAGACTAATATACGTGTGAGCACGTGCTTCTTTTTTTCGTGGAGCAAGAGAGGCATGCCTTGTTACATTTCTAAATATGACATTTTGTCCTTGCAGGCTGAAAGATCTTCATCAGAGGTGCACGAAAGAGGTGGATGCTTATGTTGGATGCATGTATTACAATACAAATGAATTTGATTTATGTCGCAAAGAGCAAGAGGAATTCGAGAAAAAATGCCCGTTAGCTTAAAAACATGTCCCTAGTCCCGCCATTTCCACAATAATAGGAGCAGCGTGCAATGAGCAAATGGCGTTAGGTACAATTTGAATGGATCTTGTTTTTTGATCTGAGCTATTTTCATCGTATTTGTATGTCGAATTTTTGCTTGGGGAATGCTCCTTTGAAACATGAAGCATGATTACTTGTGTTGCAATTGGAATTGTTGTACCTTACATGATCCGATGGCAACAGGGCAATAGGAAAATGCGTTTTACATGCTATGGATCCTTAAATTCTTCTCTGCATGTGAACTCATGGTTCTTCAAAGTACCCTATATTCCGGAATTTTTAATCGTTGAATTATCTTTCAACAATAACCTTATTTGACAGATTATGAATATTGCTTTTAATTTTCTTTTTTAAACCAGGTCCTACGTTTATAATTTTAAATGTAAAAAACATATGGGTTGGAGTAGAAAGAATTTTAACGTTGCCTCACAACCGTTAAAATTAACATTTGACATTTTTCTTTGCTTTTTTAAACCAGGTCCTACATTTATAATTTTAAATGTCAAAAACATATGGGTTGGAGTAGAAAGAAATTTAACGTTGCCTCACAACCATTCAAATTAACATTTGACATTTATCTTTTGACATCTTTATTGGAAATGCTCTTAAATGCCCTAGACTATACTATACTATAAAGAGAAATGCTAAGCCGACTTTCTCAAAAGTGATACTTCTTATGAACTCCTTGCGACCTCATAGTTTAAAGTGATTTTCTTGCCAACATTATAAAACATTATGTCAAAAATATGAAATGGCAAAAAGTCCATTAAAAATCTCACTTTTAAGAGAGAAATCTTCAATTTCATTGAATGGAGAAATTTGACTGGAAATTGCACAATCAGACGTTCGGTTTTGTTCACTTCTCACCTACACTAAAAAAGTGGAAAACAGCTTTGGAGTTAAAACTCAAATAGAGTACCAAACGGGCTCGAATTGAGCCAACTTTTAGCAATTTTCTTTTTTTCTTCCAGGATTCTGAGACAGGAGCGCAAAGTTATCTCAAGACATATTACTTGCATGCATGCATACAATACAATACATACAATGCATGTCAATTCCTGAAGCAATGCTGTGGTAGTCTGATATGCAGTGCAGAATACAAAATATTACAAACCCAAGCTCTCTCTCTCTCTCTCTCTCTGTCAGTCTGTTATCGACATATAAGTGCAACCGGGTGATTGCACAGAAATGACTTCCAGATTACAGACTTGTTTGGATGTGCTTTTAAAATGACTGAAAGCTCTTTTGGTGAAAATATTTTTGGAAACAATCCTTAGTTAAAATGTTAGTAAATCCTGGAAAAGCACTTAAAGTGCTTCCTGGAAGAAGCACATAACTGGTGCTTCTTGTAGAAAGCACTTAAAGTGCTTTTGAAACCCAAAAACATTTTTTCTAAAAGCGCTTTCGGTCATCTTAAAAGCACGTCCAAACAAGCCCAGATTATGATGTCCACAAGAAGTGCATAGCATCCAATTGATTCAACTTTGTGGATTTGAGGGATAATTTGTAAAGCTCCCTCAGTTTGCCAGTATCCACACACCTGTTGGATACTGAAGCTGGCTGAGAAACCGAAGATTTGCTTGCGCGTGAGGAAAGCGCCAAACCCAGCATCTTCTTCAAAAGCATCTGCAACTGATTCCAAAACTTGGCATGTACCTCGGGGTGGTTGGTTTTCAAAGAGTCCAAGTCTCTTTCTGACACATACCGTCCTTCAAGCAAGCAAGACAAAGCTGATTCCAACATCTGTAACACAATAAACATTTCAGCTCTTCCAGTATTTTAATAACAGAAACAGTAACAGGAAGACGAGAATATATAAACTATGAGTCTATAACTATCTCAATAAAATCATACAAAGTCGTAATATGATGAACTCTCCAAATAAAGAATAGCATAACGTTCAATATGTAGTCAGTATAGTCAGTGTACTTAGCAAGACTAACTATGCAACGTAACTATGACGTATTTATTTAATGATTCAACCCCAAGAAAAAAATGCAAACCAATATACATTAATTAATTGCAGTATAACTAATAAAAATGTATAGATGGACTCTACATTGTCACTGCTTGATGTGAAGACTAAGGAAGACAGATGCAGCAGTATAGATAGACAAGAAAAAAGAGAGGAGTTTGATCAACTTCCACTAGTATGAGTACATCATGTCCGATTTTTTATGGGGGCCAGTCCGAAAATCAAGATCAAATCCCTTGATCAGATCCT
The DNA here is from genome assembly GCA_024362995.1 of Heteromeles arbutifolia. Taxonomy (NCBI): domain Eukaryota; kingdom Viridiplantae; phylum Streptophyta; class Magnoliopsida; order Rosales; family Rosaceae; genus Heteromeles; species Heteromeles arbutifolia. The sequence goes on from JANCRC010000002.1 coordinate 39,055,062, forward strand.
AATCAAATCGCAATCTTAACCAACTTAATGTCATGATCCATGATGATAAACAGTACAAGTCAGAGAGTCATCAAGATGAATAAAAAAATGCGTCAGCCAGGAGTTCAAAGGGATAAGATCAAATAAGCTGAAGTCAGAAGAGACAATCTGTTCATGGCTAGTTGTATAGCATTCCCTCTCTTTGCAAAGATCATAAGAGTTCACCAAAAAGGAACAAATTCAAGAATAAAATTTCTTTTTATGGAACAAAAAAAGGCAAGGGAAGAGAGAAAGGGACTCGGAAATCTAGAACACCACCAATGGGAAACAAAAAGCAACCAAAATGGCCAAGACACCATGATTTCCAAGCCTATAAAAAGGCAACATGAAGGAATGCAGATCGATGAATTAGGATTCAATTCCCCTTAAAATTCCTAAATTAGCATAAAATCTCAAATTGCAAAGAAAAAGAGCAAAAGAGCATTATGCCTTCATCAAATAATTAACAAATCTAATTTTTCTCATCTAAAATACTTAATTATATTTTGATTTCGCACACAGCTAAATGTGGTGCAATTCATGCATGCATGTGTATAAGCATTATTTAAAATTCAAAGCATTATGTATAAAGCAAGTTCAAGAACTTACTGCATTTGAGTGTAAAGGGCTTGAAAGGCTCAATGAAAGAGCTGCTCTCTCTATAAGAATAGTTAGGTACATGGTAGGATGCGTTTTTGGGCCATAAAAATCCATGGCCTTTTGCATGTTCCTCTCCGCCAAGGATGCATATTGCTTGACCCGTTGGATAATTGTGTTTTCACCTTTGGATAAGTTGTTTTTCTTATGATCTGGCTCTAAGAATTTCAAACAACAATCCCTTTGGTAGCAAGCCAACTGAAAGTAGGAATATGCAGCCTCCTGTTTCCGCAATTCACCTAATGATTCATAAACAGACAGTGCCTCCCTAATGGCATCATTAGCTGAAATCTCATGCTTTCGTGATTGTTTTCTTGATTTTCTGCCACTAGGACTAGTGAAACCGACATGCACATCTACCATCACTCCAGTTTCATAGACATCAACAGTCGTATCTTCTCTTGCCAAGAGCATTCCGAGCATCAGATACGTATGAGCAAACTGTGTATATACCTCCGTCCTCAATTTGTTTAATTCAGAGCCAACCTCTTCAACAACAGCATTGAGTTCTACTTTTGCTGCCCCATAATACTTAAGGGATTCACTATATTCTAACTTTGCAGTCTCCAGTGCATGGTTGTATGCGTTATGAAAGATTGGATGCCCCTTGAGACTATCAATCTTTGATACCATCTCTTCTGCCAATGCCCGTCTTCCATGCCCCAAGTTACAGTTTATCAATATGATATTGGTATGATCAGAGACTTCTCTGAATGCTTTGATAGCATCTACAAAAGCAAATTCAGCTTTTTTTAGTTCTTTCCTTTCAAGCCTGTTTCGACCCAGTTCATTGCATACCCACCCTTTCTTTTTCATTATAGATTGTAGTTCTGCAGAACTGGATGGAAGACCACCTAATGCCTTTGAAGCTTCTTCATAACAGCATAGGGCATCTGAAAGTTTGTTTTCAGCATCTGCAACTGCAGGACCACCAAGGTACTTGAATATACCTCCATTTTTCACTTTCGTTGTTTCTCTCAGAGAAGCATTAGATTGGGAGGCCAGTATTGGCCCCATGTCATCCACTCCTAAATTGCCAGATTCGACGTGTTTCACTACAAGCTGATCTCTATTCGAAGATTGTACTATGGTTTGTCCATTTCTCTTTTGGTGTAGATATCCGCAATCAGAAACCTTTCCACTCTCCGTTTTTAAACAAAGATTATTATCTTCTGGGTCTCTTAAAAGGGGGAAGGCATTGCTCTTAGCATATGGTCTTTTACTGTGTTTCCTGCTAGAATTTACTGAGCTCATATCACCACTACTACTACTTGCACTGCTACCACTGCTTGCCCTATCACTCTGGCAGCTACAATTTACTAGACAACATGAACTGCAGTATTGTGTATGCTGCCCCAACTTCTTCTTGAGCCTTTTAACTTCTTTGACAACCTCAGATGATACTTTCAACTCTCTAATAGAATATTTTCTCTCCTCTGGTGGAGAGATCATACTATCCTTAGCCAAATGGAATTCAACATAAACATCTCCAACCAGTGACCATGCCTTGGCCCAGAAGAGGTAGATGGACGAGAACTGCTCAAAAGAAAGACAACCATGGGTGGAGCTGGAGCTCAGATCTTCCTGACCACTATTAGATGATGTAGTCCTTCTAATTGTATAATCGAATTTTATCGGTGATGAAAAGAAACTATTCATGGAAGAAATGAATTTTGTGTCTTCCAGATGCTGAGGCATTGATCCATATACAGAACAGGCCAATTCTACAACCTTCAAAGCTTGATGCAACTGACCATCCTCCTTATAAGCTTGCCCAAGTGCCAAATACGACTCTCCAAGCAAAAGAACAAGTTTCCACACCTTGTGGTCCAATGTTGATGTCGGAAGCCATTCTCTAATGTCACACACTTCGATACAGTCAGCATCACCACATGCACAAACAGAAAGATTAACAGATGAAGGTGGCCTATCATGGGTTTCACTCTCCTGGTCCATCAACTTGGATTCAGTAGTTTGCAGTTGGCGCATCCATCTGAGAGATTTAATAGCTTGAGAAACATGATGTATTGCAGCTAGCTTAGAAGAGATTGGTTCAGCAACAGTTTGAACTACATGTCCGGTTGGTGCAGGCATTTTGCAAACTGCAGAGCTTTCACTACCAGAGGAATTTGGTACAGCTTCTGTCAAATCTCCGGAGTCCATGCTACCTTCTGCTATCAATTTTCTTGGAGAATATGCATTTGCTTCTAAAGTCATCTTTACTGAAGTTTCAGTTACTAAATCTTCAACATTTTGACCATCATCATACGATTTCTCCTCTCCCACCAGGCAGGATTCTTCATGGACTGTCGATTCAGAAATGCTACTTACAAAGTCCAAAGAATCTTCTTCAGCATCAGTAACGGTAAGTTCGCATTCTACAGGCAGATCATCAGACGCTAATTCCAGCTCTTCATCGTGGTTCAAAATAAGCCTCGCAAATTGTTCATGTGCAGATGCACGCACAACCTATTCAGCAAAATATCAATTACAGTTATCATTTCATTTCTGAGACTTAATTGATTTTGACAAAAATCCTGAACTAGTAACCAAACAAATAAAAAGAAAGCAAAAAACATTAGTTCATAACACAGTACCAGATGATCTGGCGCATCTAGGAATTCTAAACATTTTTGGAAGAACCTTGCACACTTTGCCATATTATTTGGAGCCTGCAGGTATTCCAAATGGATTAGTGATAACTAAAAAGGGAACAAAGGAAGGTAGAGAATAAAGTAGTCAAATTTCTGCCATACCACTGAAAGTGAAAGCCTGTGAGCACTTCGATACAAGAGAGTCCCCAATGAATACAGAGAATCACTTCTTCCTCGATGCAATAGAGAAGGAAGGGAGCTTGAGCTATCATCACAATCATTAGAAGAACAGTTCTTGGGAATAACAGAAAGATCGAAGAGTTGAATGACATCTTCCCCAGCATTTTTATACAGCTGAAATTTTGAAGATATAATGAATATTATTATGGGAATTGCAAAAATAAAACTGCAAAAAGAAAAGGCAAATGAAAAATCAGTTTAACATAAAATTAAATCACATCAGTACCCAATAAGCTCCAGGATCTTGCTTGCAGTTTTCTTGAAGGAACCTCAAAACAGAATGGCCGTTTTGCTGCACCACATAAGGATGAAAAGCAGGAGCGCCTTCCTCAGAGATCCCTTTTAGTAGAAATATATCATCTGTTTTCAAAAGCTCGTATCCCTGCACTACACCGTTTTCATGATAACAAATGGCCATCTCAGGCACACTTGCCATGACATTGTCAAGCCAGGCTTCAAGCCAAGTTAATGGTGTAACCTGCCAATAAGATTAATAAAAAGGAAAAAACACACAAACAAACAAAACGAGGAAAACAGTTATTATGCAAACAAAAAAAAATGGAGGGAAAAGAACAGGACAAAAATTTTGGTACACCACTTCAACCTGTCGTGACACATCCCAGAGATGCAAGCTAACAGCAACATATTTTTCATTACTGAACAGAAGCAAGTCACTCCCTATGAGCATGCGGAAATTGTGAAATTGCCAAAACAAAACCCTTAGAAACCCATCGTTACCAGCTCTTCTATGTTTTTCAGACTCTTGTATTGAGCTTCTGGACTTCTCGCCAACTTGTGAAGCCTTTTTTACAGGATTGCGCCCGTTATTTTTCTTATCCTTCTTATTTGCCAAAAAGAAATCATCCCTCTTAACCTGTGCGTACTCTGAACGATCTGATTTTCCACCCGGAGCAACATCATCATGCTGTCCCACAAAGTGAGTATTTGCCCCAGGAAGAACAGAGGAGTTTGATTGCTCTTGTGATGGGACATGATGAGTTGGCGGGCAATCACAAGCTTCCATCCGAACAGAATGCATAGCAAAATTCAAAAACAAAGACTGATCTGCACCTTTTGATTGATTTTTACGTCTTCTTATTAACTTTTCCCCCTCTTCAATGTCAGGCCTACACTTGAGAAAAGGATCAGATAAGATTTTCTTTTCTTCCTAAATTTTATAAAATAATAGAATATCACATTAGCAGGGTATACACACCCAGTATTGAGAACAAGCGTCTGTCCGACACGCTGAACTGCAATTGATAATCGAGCCTTGGAATACGGCATTTTGAAGATCTGCTTCAGAATGTCGGCTGGAGCAATGACGTCGATCTCATCCCCATACTCAACCAATCCAGACACCGCAAGGGCCTCGCATTTTCTAGTGAGATTTGATGTAACAGTGCCACCATCCCAAGCTATATCTGTCAACTCAAATGATACCATATCCATACCATGTTTGTTACAGTTTCAAAATCAGAAGCCAAAAATAATTCTAAATGTATCAAGCTAAAAAACCCTCGAATTATTTCAAAATTACTACCATCCACATACCCTATATAAAATTCTAATATAAAAAACTAAAAAGGGGAAATATTATTAAACTAAAACTGAACGAGAAGTGAGCATACCTCCGGCGGCCTTGGAGTGCACGGCAGCAATGGGAAGAACTTTGTCCGGCGAAAGGAGCGGCGGGCTCTTGAGGTCGGTCTCTGTCGGAAGCATTCGATACCGCGGAGCACTCACTCTGAAAATTCACAAACAAAATCAATGAAAACTGAAACAACTGTAGAGAGACAGAGATAGAGGGAGGGAGAGGCGTACGGACGTTTGGTGGGAGGGAATTAGAGCGGAATCGAAAGAGTGGAAGGCTTTGTCGGTGGGAACAGGGATGGAGCCGCAGAGGAAGCCGACGGGGTTCGGCCTTTCGATTTCTAACTTGCCGATGCACTGAAGCTCTCGAGAGCCATCGGAGCTCGACGGTGCCGATGACGCCCCTGATTTCTCCATTGCTATTCGGTTTGCTAAGCTAGGGTTTCAATTTCAATCTAAATTTTTAATTCGCCTTCCTTCTCAAAATTTGGCAGACTCTCTGTTAATAAGGTTGCTTCTCTTTCTTCTGGACGCGAGAGCTATTCGACTATTGCGCACACATTTTAATTTAAGTTTGAACAATGTTTGGATACAATTAGGAAGAATTCTTACTTAAAACTTGATCGAATTAAAGAATTTTGTGCTCATAATCAGAACCTATTATGAATTACACTATAAACATCATTTTTGTAAAAAAAAACTACCTTCGTCTAGTAGCAAATACATACCATGTTGTTCATAATGCTTTCACCAATTCCGTTCATCTGTTTTTATAACTAAATGACCTTATATTTAATTGATTTTTTACAGAAACAATATTTATAGAGTAATTTATAATATAAACAGTTTTGAGAATAAGCACGAAGTTCTATGAATCGGCAACGAGCAATTTTGAGTAGAAACTCTTACTCATCTTTTGAGTAGCCATGTATTATTTTTTTAGTTTTTCAAGTCTCTCTTTTTATTTTTGACTTCTTTTTTTTTGTCGATTTTTATTTTTGGCTATTAAATCAAACGAAAATAATGTACAAAAGATGCATTTGTGAGAGGTTTTGTGTTTATTTATTTATTTTCTGATAGTAACATTGATTTTCTATTAAATGTTGTTCACTGAGACTCGAAAAAATTTATTATTTCTCCAATTTTTTTGTATTTAAAAAGAAAAATACATTTACGTATCTTGGTGGGTGTTACTTGTTGGGAGATATGGAAGGAAATGTGTAATGCTTTTTTCAAGAACCCTGATGCAATAGCTCTCCCTCTCTATTGCAGAGATGGTTGGACATCGGTCCTACAAGAAATGAGATTTGTACCCCTCCCACAAATAAATGTAGATGACGCAAGGAAATCTTCGTCCAATCGAATCTTCTCGTATCATATGTCGAGGAAACTGAGGCAGAGGCTGCACTTGCAAGGCTCGTATTAGCTAAAGAAGGGGATTGAAAGTGATTCCAAAGTTTTTGTGGAAAATGCTACGGTGTTGCAGGACTCATGAGGGAGCTTGATGTGTAACGTTGCTTTGCTCTATTGTTCATTTCTTTTGTCATATCACTGGTTTTAATGAGAATCTCACTAGACCAAGAAAAAGCTTGTGCAGCTAACTTCAACGTTTACACCTATCTACGCATAAGACGGCCTCATTGTACGCACAATGCATGTATTAATGAATGAACCCATGTCAACAATCAGTGCATTGAGTGAGGATATTCTTTGAGATGTCCATAAACTGCCAACTTTGGCAGCTTCACACTTGGGACGAAGCCTAGAGAAGGAGAGAAATGTTGAAGGTAAACATTATACAGGCAAGGCAAACAAAATGATGATTTAATCTCAGACAATAAGACACAAGACCACAACTTAATCAACGACTAAGATTACTTCAACTCATCAGACTCTAGCGTTTTGTGGATTAAATAATCTACTCTCTAGTTTTTAATCTGAGAAACTCTATTATCCAGCGATAAGTATTACCTAATAACAAACACAGATATATCCTGTTTTCTTATTTTCGCTCGGCCTATACTTCAAGTTGCATTGCTGATGAGAACTAGCTAGTTTGTGGACGACATGAAATTTTTTACAGGCATTTATGCAGCTAGCACATTATGTTTTGAGGACTTCAAATGCAACAAACACGCATACGGACACATTCACTTTAAAATCAAAATGCTCATCTTTTTACTTTTGCTTTGAGAACCCAGCTGGTTTATGGATTTTTTAGGAAACGTATTTTCATATTCTTCTCCTACATTAAAATATCTCCATCTCATGTTGAACATCTCAAACCACAAAGTTAATCTGCAGAGCAGGTAATGTAAAAATAAAAGAGCACAAAGCAGCAAGTGAAAACAAACCAGAGAAGCAGACACAACAGAGTCCCATTGCATGTTGTTTCATCCACTGGAAGAGGACAGATATATGTCTCAGGTGTTCAAAGTAAAGGTACACTGGAATAAAAAAACTAACCGGCAATCATCAGAAAAGCACCAATGTCGACGTCTTCATTTTCCTTCTTTTTCTTGCTCTTTAGTTATTTATATCAATGTATACCACATTCTTTCCACCCATAATTTTCGAATTTCCTTGTTGATACAAAGCAAGAAATTAAAATCTTGCATGCTTGGAATCACGACTTTTCTTAACCAAATTAAATTTCTGCATCCAAACCCGATGTAAGTATTGAATATAGATTAATTTATTTCAAATTAAATTACACATAAATCATACATCATTATATCTTTCCTCAGCAGTAAATTAGAAGTTACACATAAATCTAAATATTCTGAACAAAAAATCTTACCATGGTATGAAATATATTATCATGCAGCAAAACTTGTGTAATGTCCATTAGATGCCAGACATTGCAGCATTAGTGACTTCAATGAAATCCAATTAAAGGAGTAGATTTGTGCGCCTTGTTGGATAAAACCCTTTCCGGTACATCACTTCTACCCATCTCTTTGCCTCAGATGTCCTCCCATGTTTAAGAAAACCTTGTACTATGGCGTCATAAGTCCAACGATTAGGCTCGTAACCTTTCTGGCACATCTTATCGAACAAAGCACAAGCATGCTCCATGTTGCTCTGGCTTAGTCTTCTAATCAACAAATTGTGTGTGAACACATCTAGCGGAAAGGACTTTTCAATTACTTCTTCCAAATTCCCAATATCTTGGCTCACCTGAATACGACCAGAAAATGCACCAATGAGCAGACCAAGCATTGAACAACCAGACATCTCATTCTGCTCCTCTCTCAGCCGTACCCAAGACTTGTAGAGCTCTGGAGTTTTCAGAGAATGCAACAGAAGTATGTTACCAGTAAATGATGTAACATGGCGGCCAACTTTCTCCAAGTCATTTATGAGATTTACTGCCATATCAAATTCTTTATTCCAGCACAGCAACTGTATCAGAAACTCGTAACAGTCATCGCTTGGAACCACTCCCTTCTCTTTCATTTCCATCAAGAAGTTAACTGCAATTTCCGCCTTTTGGGCTTTGCATAGGCCAACGATCAGGGCACTGTATACCCTTCTCCCCAACACCTTTCTTCTCTCGTGCAGATCATTGAAGAAGTTCAAAGCATCGGAAATCCGTTCACCCTTCAAATAACTCTGCAACATAATAACATCAGATCTCACATTGGGCTGAATCCCACTCCTCTGCATCATCTCATACACTTGTCTAGCCAGATCGGGCCTTTTAGCATACCCAGCTCCGTAGATGAAAAAGTTGTATATATCACAGCTGGGTTCCCTGCAAGACAACTGCATCTCCAACAAATTAAAAAATTGCTTATCTGGATTTTCCATATTACATAGACAACAAATTACATCTTTGAACAGCTTGCGAGTCGGTAAGTGACCCCTTTCTTGCATTTCAATCAGAAGTCTGGCAGCAATATCCCCCTTGCTCAACCCGTTAAAACCATTTATCAAGCTAAAGTATCTACTCTTTGTAGAAACCTTGTTAATTCTATTGAGTTCCCCATGTATCAAATAAGCTTCTTCTACCCTCTTAGTTCTGCAAAGAGTTGTAATGAACTTATCATATGTGGAGTTACTTGGCATAAATTTCCGCTCTAGGGCAAAAGTAACCAACTCTTTCATCTTCTCGAGCCTTCCCTCTCGGCACAATGAGTCTGCCAGAATAGAAAACGTTTTCCTTCCTGTAAAATAACCTTGTTCCACAGAATGCTTCATAACTCGATATGCTTCGTCAATGCTACCTTCCCCACAGAAAACATTGATCAAATAGTTGTAAACCATAGCATTAGGCGTGAGCCGAAACTCGGATCTCGAATTATATAACTCAAGTGCGACATCCACCATCCCCGCTTTGCAAAAGAAGCACAAGGCAGCATTCATGGTGACCTTATCAGGGGAAATCTTATCCTCCTTCATCTCCATCAGCAAATCACAAACCTCCTCGAGGCGATCCTCTTTCAAAAGCCTACATATCAAAGTATTGTACCTAAAAGCATCGGGCACATATCCTTCCAACGACTTCTTGTTCTGAAAAAACTCCAATGCTCCATCCAACCTCCCAGCCTGAACAAGATCGCGTATCCACACACCATAAGCACTCTCCATGAGAGCCACCCCCAAGTCCCGAAACTCCTCGACTAATTCACCAGCCTGCTGGAACTTCTTATGCTTACAAAGGGCGTCCACAAGGACACTGACTGCATGCCCGGTGATGGGCTTGCCGTCAGACACCAGTTGGCGCAAATAGGCTTCGGCTTGATCGAGCAACTTCTGCTTACACAACCACTTGAGCATGATGGAATGGGTGATTTCATTCTCAAAACCCCTCAAAGAAATCTGTTTGGCAATGACCTGAACGGCATCAAAGCAACTCTCCTCCACCAAAGCATTCAAAAGGACATGGTAGGCAAAGGAATCGAGGTCCAGACCCTGGAAGCGCATTTTACCAAACAGTTGGAGGGCAATGTCGGGCTTGCCGGCGACAGCGTAGCCCATGACCAGCGTGTCGTGAAATCGGACGGTGTGGGCGTACCTCTGCTTGCTGTAGGTGGAGAGGACGTCGAGCATGAGGGACATGAGCTTGGCCTTGGAGAGGATCTTGAAGATGGCGATGAAGGTGGCGCGGGTGTGGTGGAAGCCAGGCTGGCGGCCGGCCCAGTCGAAGAACTTGAGGCAGGAGAGGACGTCATGGTCGTTGCTGCCGTAGCGTAGGACCTCGAGGACGAAGGACTCCGAGAGGCGGAGGCTGAGATGGGAGAGGGCCAAGACGTCGTCGTCGGTGGAGGATTTGAGGATGAAGAAGATGCGGTCGAATAAGGCGTCGTTGCGGGTGTTGAACCATTCTTTGAAGGAGAGGACCACGTCCCTTGCCGGAGTCAAGCGAGCTGAGGTTGAAAAAGGAGCGGGGGGAGGGGAAGCGTTGGGGCTGAAACTGAAGGAACAACAACTGCTAATGCTGCTGGTTCTGGCGGCGGCGGTTGTGGTGAGAAGAAAATTGGCATCGACGATGGCGGCGGAGGAGCAGCAGAGGGAGCAGTTGGTATTGGCCTTGGATTTGGCTAGATTTCTGAGTGAAATAAGCATAATTACTACTGTATTATTAATTTAATTGGAGGAGGAGGAGGAGGATTCAGGATAGTGAGTGAGGTTCAGCCACATTTGGGAAACCTCGTTTATATTGTCGATAGCGTTGCTGCTGCTGCCGCTGCCGCCGCCGCCGCCGCCGAACCCCAGCGCAGCAACAATTGGTTTCCCTCTTCCGTTTGCCCGTTTGCCCGTTTGCCGGTCCTGGTTAAAAAAGGACAGGGTTTATAAGCATTGGAAATTACCAAGATGCCACTTGCGGATTTGATTTGCGGAGGAAGCTAGCATAGCAAAAAGCCAACGATTAATGTTTCAAAAGAAAGAAAGGGAATTCCAGCAGCGACGGCGTCGTATTGAGGCTGAAGCAATCACGAAAGTAGACAGGCGCAATGCAGAATGCAGATCCAGGGAGGGCCGGCTCTGTGTACTCCCTGTTAGTTTTGCTAGACATACACCAGTTTCAATCCTAACCGTTAACCGTTGCAAGATATACATCCGATGGTTCAGATTAGATTATGCGAATTATTATTTTTTGAGACACTTTCTTGTTTTGGAGAATAGTTTTATAAGTAGACAGTTCCGATCGTTAAAATATAACATATGCTACTAAACCTTTTGCTTTCACTATTTCACACAAAAGAGTGCTCCGACCGAGTAATGTAGGACAACCTCTACACTCCGGTGCTGGTCAATCCCACGAGCTATCCATTCGCTTCATCTGTCCTTAAGAACATGGATTTGAATTTCCCTCTAGTACATCATTTCTACTACTACAGGTTCGCTACTTGATTCATTTGCTTTCCACTTTCAGGGAAGAGTAAAACATTCGTGTCAAATAATTTCAACAATACAATCATTTGTCAGCACAAATGCACTTGTTCTTCGCACAAATGCACTTGTTCTTCACACACACACCTATAAAACTAACTTGCTGAAAGGGAATAGTTACCGCCAATCCAAAATAGTAATCCCGCACTCCTCTAAATACAATTTCTCCTTATTTTCTCACCATGAGTGCAAGATAACTTTTTTGAGTTCATGTAACAACTCTCAGTTAAAATTATAAAATTCAAAAAACATATGCACACGTATCAAATTGTGATTTGTGATTTGAAAAATGAATCATCCCAGGAGTCGGATAACTTTTTCCCCCCAATTGAATTATACAGAAACATTTACCCCATACAGATTGTGATGTTTCTTTGCAATAGATTTACAAATTCAATTGGCTACGCGAAAATTAAACTCCTTCAAATGCAATTCTAAAACCGAACCCAGCATCGCGTGCATTGTGCCATACAATCTCCCTTGCAATCAACATTGAAACCCAATACTCTTGGATTTCGAAGAAGGAGGTTTCGGAGAGATTTCCCTTTTATTCCCCACTCCTTTTCCAAGATCTGCACATTGATTTTCACCTCCTGTTCAAGATCACATCCAAGAACCTCTGGAAACTTCTTTAGCAACTTACACAGGTCATCGTCAGAAAGGTTTAAACTCCGAAGATAGTCCAGTGTTTCGTTTAATATCTCAAATTTTGGTACTTCCGTTTTCCGTTTTTCACCCCAGTAAGGTGAATGAACCAGGCCAAATGCTTTTCCAAGTATCTTCTCTCCCTCTTCATTGCTGATGCCAAATGCAGATATAGCTTCCCGGCATCTTTCCCATGCCTTCCTGTCTTCATCTTTCAAAGTCGTATTTTCAATCTCTGCAGTTGAGTGTTATACCCATTTCTTGGTAGACAAACCTGGTGAGCAAGCTCCTCTGTTTGGATTTTGTGAAAAATTGCGCAATCTGATATTCGGTGCTGTATTTACAACATCAGGCTGCAGCAAGAATTATCATAATATTACGTCATACTGTAAACTTGAAAAAGGAAAATGGAAAAAATTTCAACCGTTCACCCCTAAAATTGGAAGCAACGCACCTTTGCAGACCATAAGTATAAAAATTGAACATCAAACAGAATAAATAATAATGGAAAAGGCAAAGCATAGAAAAAGTTACAATACGAAGATATATCCATCAGCAAACAGGTAAGAACAAATCTACAGTCGATACTTGTTCAGCCATAATTTTTGTCTCATGTCACTCGATACATTTCATGCTTTTTGAGGTTGTGTTGTCATTGTAATTGATTTTGTTTGCACTTTTTCTTTCTTTTTATCATTTCGTTTCTACACAGAATGCTTTTACTGGCCAGTTTAACATCAAGTTAACTTACATTCTTGTGAAAATTTTGGAAAAGTGAACATCATGGAATTTACATTATACCACTCAGCCAAAAAAACAGACACATACTTTTGAATGGACCAAAAGCACTAGGATGGCAATTAAGAGAGGAAGTGTAAATTCGCTACAAACTGAAGCCAACAACTGCCAAAAATCTAACTTCTTCCCACAAGAAATCTACTTCCTACACACCTTTTCCCTAAAAAATTCAGTCTTTTCCGCCCTGAGAAAACTACAAAACACACTGAAATTCCACAAAAAGATAAAAGGCCTTTTATCCTAAAAAAAGCATAATGTCTCTTAGTAAATAAAAATTCATGGGAAGATGATATCACCAAATTCAACCTTGCTTCAGAAAACAAATTCCACAATCTGAAAGCAATAAGACCGTGAAGGAAAGGATGATCAGCTGCCTCTGCAGACATGGTATACCAAGGAGATGATAAGCTAAAATTACAGTTTTCCTTTGAATAGCGTCAAGGGTAGTTACTCTTCCAAGGGCAAGAGTCTAAATCAATACACTGAGTTTGACAATAGAATGAGGAAAACTGCTAGAGGATTAAAATTTTCAGTACCTATCTTCTAACCTCAACGAATATAACATGAAATTTTTTTAACCGAAGAGCATAGAGTAGATAACTAACCAACTTCAATTCACGTTTCTACGGAAATTGAGATTACAACCAACTCGAAAGGAAGAAGGACCCAAAAACTAGCTATGCCAATCTAACATTCAAACCAAAGAGGGAACGAAAACTAGCTGTGACGACAAGTGTTTGAAACTCACATTTCAAAACCTTTCAAGTTTCTAGGGAAACTGTGATTCCAACCCACTTGGAAGTAAGGAAGAAGGGACCCAAAAACTAGCTATGACAAGTGTATCAAACTCACCACTTTAAAAGCATTCAAGTTTTTATACTGAGGTCAACATATAGCGTCAATAATCAATGGAGTTATAACAAATAGAGTCATACGATCTAGCATTTTAAAAGTTTCCAGAAAATGGTACTCACAGTAGAAAAGCAAAAGCGTGTTGCACAATCATGGGTTAGCAATGGGGAAGCTAATGATTTTCCTAGCATCCCGGCACTGTAAAAAAATTAGAACAATAATGAAATAAAAAGTCAATAGGGTCAGAAAAATAAAACAGCTGACTCATGGTTAATGATAAACGTGGAACCAAAAAGGGAACAGAGACATGAGAGTATTTTGTTGTTGTAATCATGAAATTTAGTTTAGTGAACCAACATCATAAACTGCACCATTCAGGCCCATTTGATAACCATTTTGTTTTTAGTTTTTGTTTTCCATTTCTTATTACTAGTCTTACTAGATATAGAGAGAAAGTAGATGGTGGATCAAGAATGTGGAGGGAGTGTGGTAGGGGGGAGAAGGGAGAAATGCACATGGAATGACATACAACAAAAAACAACAACAAAGCCTTATCCCACTAAGTGGGATTAGCTGTATGAATCCTAGAACGTCACTGCGCTCGGTTTTGCGCTAAGTCTTCCGTTGGCTCCAAGTCTTGACATACAGAATGAAAACAACTGGAGTCGGCTGTATGGAATGACATACAAAATGAAAACAAAAAACTAGAAAGAAAGAAAAAAAATGATTTGAAAATTGTTTTCAGTTTTTCGGTTTTTGGTTTATGTGTTGTGTATAATTTCTATGTGCATTTATTCCACATTCTTCCCACCACCCTTCCTCTATATTCATGCCTCCTTTGTTCCTTGTATTTCCTTCCAACCAAAAGTGAAAACTAAAATCAAAAAACGAAATGGTTATCAAATGAGCAGAGATCATGCATCTAACAATTTCTCACCCATCAAAAGACGAAATTAATCTAACCTTTCCCAATCCGTGCAATAATATTAAGCTGCCAAAGTTACAATCAAATGATAAAAGCAGTCAACAATTTCCCCGAATAGTTACATTGACAGTAGTACTAGATTAATATTCTTTTCAATAACTCAGAGTCGAGCATGCTATATTTATTCAGAAGAAGATGAACAAACCAAAAAGAACAAAGGAGGTGCTTCCTCAATCAACTAAGCATCTATTTTCTTAACTATTTTCCCTTCCAAACTCCTAAACTAAAAGATTTCACTCCAGCACCACATCAGTAGATATATATATATATATATATATATAATATGTATACATGTACAACAAGAAACATCTTTCCCTAGCTGCCTGAAATCGTCATCTGATTGTTCTACAATGACTGAAGCACGAAAAGACAGAAATTAAGGTGAAAATGGAAATGAAAAATACCGGCGATTTATAAGTCGGTGTCGACTTGGCCACCACACCAGTTCCTTCCAAGGGAGATTGCGGGGAGAAAGAGAGAGAGAGAGAGAGAGAGAGAGAGAGAGAGAAAGAGAGAGAGAGAGAGATTAGAAAGGGCGTTCTGCCGAGAGAGACGCTGGGTTCCACTCCAACTACGCGCGCCACAAATTTTGGGGGAGCGATCAGGTTCAGGTGGTCAACTCCGCTGCCAGTCCTTGGCTTTGGCTTTGGTTTCCTTTTGTTTTCCAGGACAATTACATAAATGCCACTAGCAATTTAATTTTAGGGGGGTTTAGAATTAGATGCCTCATTGTGCTATTTGTTAGATTAAACATCTATAGCTTTTAGATTTTTTATTAAACATTTTCCTACATTTTAGGTGCTACATGTATTATAAGTAGTGTCACAGCCCATCCCGGAATTAATTAATCGAGGATGTGAAATGACGGGATTGCCCTTGAATCTACTACGGTATGTGACATTTCATTGGGTTTTATTGTCCTATCCTAAGTTTGTTTTGGAAAAATAGTTGGAAATTAATTTGAAATATTTTTATGTGGTTGGGGTTTTTGTAGACCACACACCTTCATTTTTTTTTCACTCTCTCTTTCTCTCCCGCATGCTCACGGTCTCTCTCTCCCTTCTCTTTCGAAAGGTACGGACAACCCCAAAGGTTATCAAACCTTCACGGATCGACGTGGTTGAGACCACCATCGTACTCCTAGAGACCATACGAACCCATTGGTACCCATTTCAGGTAAGGGTTCATACGTTTTCACGCTTAAATCACGAGGTCCGTGATTGTCACTATTCACCAACTTTTAAATGGTTGCATTTTAGGACAATCCAAGCTTACCACGAGCTTAAGGAGGTCCCCACGAAGCTCGGAGTGCTTCGTTTGAAGGTTTGGGACGTCGGGATCACAAGGTTCGAAGGTGGCCGGTTTTGGTGAAATTTTCCCGACGCGATTTGGAAGGTTTTGAGGCTCCAAGGAGGTATAGCCTTCTTCCTCTCATGATTTGTGACATTTTGGTGAAAATTTTATGAAAAATGGTGCAAAAACGAGTGAGAAAAGGGCAGTTGCAGGGTTGCCCAGAATCCGGCGCCGGTGGCACTGTTCCGGCGTCGGGAGGTTGAAGATGATGCGCATGGGGGGCGCGTGAGGCCGTGGCCTCCCCGGCGCGTGAGGGCGCGTGGGCCCTAGAAAAATTTATTTAAAAATATCACGATGTTCGTGAGGTTGTGTAGATCGCGTTGGTATATTCATACGCCAAAATTGAGCATTTTATGAGAAGTTAATTCGAATTGTTGGTTATGTGCTTAAAATAACGTTTTTATAGTTGTTTCGCATATAGGTGAGATCTACCCCGAGGACGAGCACAGTCGAGAAAGGCTAAGGGGTTATGACCCTTCGATATAACTGTGAGTGGGCAGTTTATTTCAGTATATATATATACTTAACGTTTTCCTAGAAATCGATTTTTGAATGAAAGTATATTTTGAAATGCCATGCATAGATTTATATGAATATGTGATTTGAAATGCCATGCATAGAAATTACATGAATTATGTGAATTGTTATATGATGCATATATGTGAATTGGTGCTGCGGACGCACAGGTGAGTATCAGGTGAGTTAGATATGGTGCATTGAATTGTTTGATGAGATTTATGTTGATAGCTCATAACCTGCACCCCTGGTGTTAGTGCTTATGTTATTCACCGCATCACACGCTCACCTTGGATCCAAGTAGATGCTAGTCGTACAGACCACTGGAGGTGGTTCCGACATGCTAGTCGTACAGACCTTAGAGACGGTTCCGACTAGTAGGTGACCTTAGATTATGTGCGCAGATGATTGATGAGAGAAGCACTAGAGCGTATTATTACACCATCCGAGTCGTACAGACTACTATAGGTAGTTCCGACTCATGTGCAGCGTAGTGCCGTACAGGTCGTAGTTGGCGACTCCGGCAGGGCTGTACAGGTCACAGTTGGTGACTCCGGCTGGATTGGATATTGAGCTCTAGAATCAGCCGTACAGGACCACTGCAGGGTCTCCGGTTGATTTATTATTTCACCTGATTATTGTTGATGCATCCATATTATGTTTTTGGCTCATGGCATGGCATATTTCTCTGGAAAATGATGAATAAGGGTGTTTGAGATTTCCGAAGCTATATATATTTATATATTCTATTTTTCT
Organism: Heteromeles arbutifolia; assembly: GCA_024362995.1. Lineage (NCBI taxonomy): Eukaryota > Viridiplantae > Streptophyta > Magnoliopsida > Rosales > Rosaceae > Heteromeles > Heteromeles arbutifolia. The sequence continues at coordinate 39,072,468 of JANCRC010000002.1, forward strand.
GGGAAAGTATACAGGTTTTTCTTGCGAGGGGATATATATGTTTATAAAGGAAAGATTTGGAAAGCTTTGTTTTACTGACCCACTCACCTTGTTTTGCGCCCCTCCAGGTTCGAGTTAGAGCAGAGCTTTGGTGGCCACGAGGAATCCAACGGTATTCTGACAGAATTCACAATGGTATTTTAAAGCTTCCGAACTGTGCAAATGGTTACGTCACTCTCACGTGACGGCCAGCACGCCCTCCTTCGGGACGGGGTGTGTCAAGTAGCATTTTATTAATTCAAAATTACACAATTTGCCATTATATATAATGTACCAATTAATTAATAATTATTATATTAATATTCCAAATCTCCTAGAATCTAGTTAGTTGACGTATGTTTTAAAAATCTAAAAACTATTCAAATTTGATCTATTTCTACTTCTAACGTGATATATACTTCTGCCATCTTTTTCCATCTTCTTCCACGACCATTCAACAATTTTTCCATGCCATTTCTTTGCTCAGGTTAGTTGACACTCTTCCGTTCTCCCTTGTTAGTCATATTCATTTCCTTTGTATTTTCATTTTATGCACACCTCTTAATTTGAGTATATGTACCATGGTACATTTGGAAAATAGATTCTAGTGGTAGATGGTATTAGGTATGTTTCAATTTAGCATTGTACATTTGAGGATCCTTACCATCGTACATTTGGAAAATAGAGTCTATTGGTAGATGTTAAAAGGTACGTTTCAATTTAGCATTAGTACATTTCTAGATGATATATTGGTACGTTTCAATTTGGCCTAGGTACATTTTTATCAGTAGCGGTACATTTCAATTTGGCATTGGTATGTTTTAAGTCAATATTGGTACGTTTCAAATTGGCATGGGTACATTTCTATCAGTATCAGTATGTTTCAATTTGACATTGGTATGTCTCAAGCCAATATTAGTACGTTTCAACATGACATGGGTACAATTCAAATTAGACATAGATAGACGGAGAAACACACATTAACCATATATGCAATTCTCTTCTTAATGGAACCTCCTCTTTGTTCTTCATGAATCCGTTTTAAGAGACTCCTTATTTGGGAAAGAGAATCAAGAAGTTTTTTTTTCTTTCCCAAAGAATATTAACCCTTACAGTAGTAAAGATTGTACCAAGTTAGGAACGATTTATATGTATTACCCTATTGAAAATTCTTAATTTTTTTTTTTTTTGGAGAAAGATATTATTGAATTTTTAAATTGAGGAAAGGATAAAGATAATAAATTAAATAAATATTATTTGAAGGCATTTTTAGTGTAGAAATTCATTTAATATAAATTTGAAAAGCATTTATGTGACAGCCCGTCCTGGAAAATATTGATTTTATAATTTATTAAGTGATTTTACGAAAATGCCTTTGAGGCACGCGCATTGTTCGAGGTTAATCGTTGTGTCGTGCCATCTAAGATTTGTTTTCTTGACATATCCTCGTAGTACTCGTCACTACGGACGCGTGGGCGCAAGTGGTTCGTGATTTGGAGTTATAACGAAAAAGATATTAAAGTTTGAAGTTTGGGCATTTTGGGAATTATAAGAATAAAATATGGAATTCTTTTATGGAAATGGACGGCCCAGATTTAATGAGGAATTAATGGATGGCTAGGATTGGAAGAAATGAGTTTATGTGTGTGTGTGTTTGTGGCTGGCGGAAGAAGAAGGAAGAAGAAGAGATTGGGCAATCTGCCCAACCAGAGGAGAGCAGAAGCTTCAGGAGAGAAGGGAGAGAGACTGACCAATGGAGAGAGGGAGAGGAAAGGCCCAGCCAATCGGAACAGGGAAAGGAGGAAAGGAGGGAGAAGGTGGCGCGGGGGATCGGCCGGATCCCCTTGACCCGTTTTCGGACCCGGTCGGCACCCGTGTCCATGTTCGATGATTTTCATCCGTTTTTCCGGCGAATTGATCCGACAAACCTCATGGGAAACACTCTAGGACCCTTCCTCTACCCATTCCACCTCAAATTTGGAGAGATTTGGTTGTAAAAATGGAAGAAACCGTGCAAAAAGGGGCGCACTGGTTGGGTTCATTTCCGCCACGATGTGAAGCAATTTCTTCCAATCACCACCACCCATGGCATCCTCTTGAGGCCTAGAACAAAGCCCAAGCAGTGGTTGAGGCGTTGGAACAAGTTTGGAGGTCGAATTGGAGCTCACCAAACCTAGGGTTCCGACAGGTTTTGTTGGAATTGGAGGCTTTGCCGACCGAATTGGCCTTGGCCACAGGTATGAAAGTTGTTCTACTCATTGAGATCTTCATTCCTGTAAATTTTGGTAATTTTTGGAGATAGTTGGATTTTCCGGCGAGCCAGGGCGGCCGACCGCCACCCACGGCGGCGCGTGGCCAGTGGGCCGCCAATGTCATTTTTAAACTATATTGGATGTCCTGAGTTCAGTTTTGATAATGGCTTAACGTTAGTTGATCATTTGGACTTAAATTCGTTAAGATGCATGGTTAGGCCAAAATATGAATTGACGATCCGACCGTTGGATTGTCACCAAACTTTGATACGTTGTAATACGTAATATTTGAGGATTATAGGAACTTACGGATCGGGAATCCGATTTACGGATCTCCCGGAATTGGAGTTGTAAGTTCATAAAATAGAATGTTAAACGTCACTTAGTGTTGGCAATTGACGGAGATCCGACCGTTGGATGGTCACGAAATTTTAGGATGTTGTTCTAGAGATTTATTATGGACCTCTGGAAGTTACGGATTGGAAATCTGAGTTGCAGATCTTCCGGATCGAACTTCATAATGACGTGTTCTATATAAGTTATATATTCTATCGATATGATTTCTGAGGCATGATTTGATTATTGTTCTAGGCGCTGATCGTCATGACGCCTCGATGTGTTGTGCTAGGGAGTTGTAGGGCGAACTCCAGGTGAGTGGGCAGTTTATTTCAGTATATATATATATATATATATATATATATATATATATATATATATATACACACTTAACGTTTTCCCAGAAATCGATTTTTGAATGAAAGTATGTTTAGAAATGCCATGCATAGATTTATATGAATATGTGATTGAAATGCCATGCATAGAAATTACATGAATTATGTGAATTGATATATGATGCATATATGTGAATTGGTGCTGTGGACGCACAGGTGAGTATCAGGTGAGTTATATTTGGTTCATTGAATTGTTTGATGAGATTTATGTTGATAGCTCATAACCTGCACCCCTGGTGTTAGTGCTTATGTTATTCACCCGCATCACACGCTCACCTTGGATCCAAGTAGATGCTAGTCGTACAGACCACTGGAGGTGGTTCCGACATGCTAGTCGTACAGACCATTAGAGATGGTTCCGACTAGTAGGTGACCCTAGATTATGTGCACAGATGATTGATGAGAGAAGCACTAGAGCGTATATTATTACATCTAGCCCTGTCGTACAAGTCACATTAGCTGACTTCGACTTGTGTGTTAGCATAGATTGATGAGCAATAAGTGCAGTCGTACAGGTCACATTAGGTGACTCCAACTAACATACTCACTTAGATTGTAGAGCACATGCCTATATCTATATTGTTGTTAACTTAATGTCTGTATCATACTTCTGTATTTTACTGTTGGCATGCATTTGATTTCATACTTATACGTAGTATGATTTTCTAGAAGCTATACATGTTTTACACCGAGGGGTTAGTATGTTCCAAAAATAAATGGATTTTGAAACCTTTGTTTTTGTGCCCACTCACCCTTCTGTTTTTTGCCCCTCCAGGTTTTAGTAGCTGAGCTTATGTATCGACGAGGACTCATGGCAAATCTCGGTATAAGTGGTTATCTTCAATGGTATAACCATCACCCTATTTACTGTATTGTTTTTTATGCTCTGACGTCACGTGTGAAATGGGTTCAATCCCGCACACCAACGCACTCTTTTGATTAGGCACTTTTAGGTTTAAATTTATTCACATTTTCCACATCACTACACTTTATGGCTTCGTCACATTCCAGGTGTCAGCCAACACAGCTCTATTCGGAGTCTTAGTGGACATTCTGGGTTGGGGTATGTCAGTCTGGTATCAGAGCATAAGTTTGGGCAGTATTGCGTTCATCACACGCGTGATGTAAGCATTCTTGGTTCTTGAACCTAAGTGTTGAAATCTTGCCAAGAGCACGGAAAATGTGCTATCTTTTCTCTAAGTTTTGGGTAACGTCATTTTAGAAAATCGTTTTGCCAATCGCCCCTAGACTTTAAACAATGAACCTCCCTACCAAGGAATTTCTATTTTGGGAAACAAGTTGCTAGAGCATCATCAAGGATTTACCGATCAATCCTATTGCTTTTCTTCCATTGTTTTTATCAACCATTTGATATAGTAAACCATAAGAGGTTTTGTTTCTTTGGCAACATTCATTAGTATACCATCTCTTAGAATTCCTACGAAGGTTACTTCGTCAAGATTCTAGAAATGTCTTGAGCGACAACCTGGTGCTAAAGTGGTAACACTCGACATAAGATCATCTAAGGGACAATCACTTTTGGTCCCCGATAGCATTAATATTTTCAAACGTACTAGTGATCATTCTGGATCTTTGGGAGGAAGATCGACTTTTGTTTAAGTTAGTTCCAAAGTAGATTGTTAGCAAGTTCTTTTTCCAGCCTTGGGACTTTCCAATTAACGCTAATTCCCAGATTTTCTTTCGATGTTGTACTCATCATTTGGGTAAGTATAGACTTACAAGTACAAGTTGTCATACCCTTGGAGCAACAAAATTCCAAAGTCAGTAATCAAATCCTCCTAGAATCAACAAACTACTTCACTTGACCAGTTTCTTTCCAATCACCCGAACGGGCTCTAAACCCATAATTAGCCTACTGAGGCACTACTAATTGACGATGTTGTCCGATATCCAGATACCGTTGACCAGTATTCAGTGGTATGATTTCTGATACTGGACACATGTGCTAGTATCTGGGAGTGATACCTTTATGCCAGAATGCCGGTTCACATTTTCAGGGTAACGAACAATATAAAAATATCTTAAGCGTGTTAATTAGTGGCGCGACTGATAGACTAATTAACAGTGGCTACTTGAGCCGAAGAAACTAGATCGTGGAAACTTAGGAGCAAACTTTGCATTACAACGGTAAACTCATGGTCGTGTTAACCACACTACCTAATTAGGTAACTGGAACCTCTTCGACAATCCCTTTTCTGATTACTTTCATAAGTAGACAACGGAGTCGAAGTTGAGCAATTTTTCCGCTGTAGGAGAGGAATAAATTTTGAGAAACTTACGAAGACCTTGTAGCGCGAGGCATAGAGAAAAGAAGCAGTATCATACAATCTGAGGACGTGTACCTTTGACGTTATTCCTCAAAATTCTATTGGAACCATCACCACGTTGTGAGGTGAGGTACACCTCGACCCAATTTTCGTGTTACACCAGTTCTTCCTTGTGTCCTTTCGAATAACTCTTGCGTCCTTAAAAGAAGACGACACGTAACTCTTATGGAGGACCCTACGCTTATCCAACCAAACCCCTTAGCCGGGGAATCTCAAACCTATCCACAATGGTGAAAGGTCAAACCTTATAATCGTACTTAGACTTTAGCAATTTAAGTGGTTAACGACTAAAACCGTTAGTCCTACTTCGAATTGTTGGTCTCTCCGATTAACTTTTAGAACCTGAGAGTTTTTCCGTAGCCTGACGAAATTCGGAGTAGTCTTACCAACAACTTTTCTATTAACTTAAGCATCAAAATCGAGTATTTAGGAACACCGACACTCAGCCTTATACCATTCCCTCAAGTAACCATTATTAAGTTGGCACCTTTTTGGGAGATGTGATCTCAATAAACGATATTCTTTTCTTTTCCAAAAAGGGTTTAGTGGAAGAAGGTTGAAATTCTCGCGAAGTGTTGCGAAACTGAGATATCTTTGATCTTGTCGATTCATCGACAAATTGTTGGCGAACTTTTCAACTACAGTGTCATTCCTCACTTACGACTGAGGAAAGTTAGTTCAGTTTGGTATCAGAGCCAGGTTTTGATCTTGTCGATACATAAGCTCAGCTACTAAAACCTGGAGGGGCGAAAAACAGAAGGGTGAGTGGGCACAAAAACAAAGGTTTTCAAAATCCATTTATTTTCGGAACATATTAACCCCTCGTTGTAAAACATGTATAGTTTCCAGAAAATCATACTACGTATAAGTATGAAATCCAATGCATCCCAACAGTCAAATACAAAAGTATGATAGATCACATTAAGTCAACAGCAATATAGATATAGGCATGTGCTCCACAATCTAAGCGAGTATGTCAGTCCGAGTCACCTAATGTGACATGTACAACTGCATCTATTACTCATCAATCTATGCTAACACACGAGTCGGAGTCACCTAATGTGACCTGTACGACAGGGCTAAGTGTAATAATATAAGCTCTAGTGCTATGATCATGTGAAGGCTAGCGCTATGCACGGTCACCTATGAGTTGGAGTCGCCTAATGTGACATGTATGACAGGGCTAGCACCTACTTGGATCCAAGGTGAGCGTGCGATGCAGAGGTGAACATCACGTGAAAGACTAGCCCTAACCCGGGGTGGGAGCACTAACACCGGGTGCAGCAATGATGAGCACTACATGAATATATGCATGCCATAATGATTCTATGATTGCAACAATATAATAACTTACCTAAACTTACATGCGTATCCCGTAAGATTGATTTAGCATCTCATAATAGTGCAACATTTATGAGCAAGTAAAATGCATATGAATATGCCATGACAATATGTAAATCTCAACCACATAACAACATTTTCGAAATTAAATAAATCATGGCATAAAATGCATAAAATCGATTTAAAGGCATTTGTATGTGTGTGTATGTACATATGTATACGAAAACAAAGTGCCCACTCACAGATACGCAGTAGGAACGAAGCCTCCGAGCCTTGTTTGACCTCGTACATCCTCGAGATACATTTCCCCTATACGTGAAATTACTAATTCAATTAGTTTAATAACAGATATACGGAAATTTAAATAAAACCCTTATAGTTTGCTTAAACATAGGGTTTAAATATATGAAATCGATCTACTCGACGTCACAGACCTACACAAATTGACAGAAAGCCAATTGGAGGCTGGACGCGCTCCCACGCGCCGCCTAAGGCACAGCCCTACTCGACACCATGCACTGGCATAGACTGACGAAGACCCTAACGGCTGTTAAGAATATTCCGTTAAATGGTAACGGCGTTACCTGACGCCGTTAGGATATTCCATTGTCTTCTCCGGTGGTCATCACCAGTCGCCACCGTCCGATGCCGTCTGAACTTGCCAAAAATCTGGAAATCTTCGCCGGTTTCTGGGTAAAATTTCAAATCTTCATAACTTGCTCATTTCTCAACCATTTTTCACAAAATTTAAATGGAAATGAAGCTTATAAAGAGTAGAACACAATTGTACCTTTTGGAAGTCCAAAAAGTGGACGGAGGTGGCCTGAAAATGGCTCGAAAGGTTCGGGTTAAACTCCGACTTCTCGAAACCTTGTATTTTGAGGTTGTCTCTTCTTCAACCCTTCACTAAAGACCTTGGGGAGTTGAGTGGAGGCCTTTAGACTTCCTAAAAACTTGTAACTCGCTCGTAACTCGTCAGGAAAAAACTGAGCCGAGTCGGACCTTCCGAGTTGGCGAGTTAAAACTCGTCCAAATCATGATCTGGGGGTACGGCTGTGTTCATGGAGGTGAGACGAGTTTGAAGGTGTGGTTTTCAAGCCACGTTTGTGTGTTTTGGGTATCTATTTGAGAGAGTTGCAGAGTGAGAGTGTGAGGGTCTTCGAGGAAAGAGAAAAGAGAGATGGAGGTTTGCTCAGTTTCTGATTGGTGGAACAGAAATGGAACTTGTTTTCTGATTGGGCGTGAGTGAGAAAGGGAAAACAATTGATTGGTGAAGAAGAAAATTAGGGAAAAAGGAATGGTGGTGAGGGATTGGTGGAAAAATCAATTTGAATAATTTGATTGGTTGTTGAAGATAGGGGGACCGGATCCACCAATTAGGGAAGGGATGGATTTTGTACAATTTTTAATGTACAATATCTGCCTCTTTGACAATGTTTCCGACACTGTAAATTTGTAAGTGCGTTTACAAAATTACCTGTGATTAATGTACTTTGACGTGCGTAACTTTTTCGTTACATATCTGATTCGAGTCTAACACGCGCTCACGCGTTTGTAACGACGAGTACTTTTTAAGTACGAAACCAGGAAAAGAAACAACAGTCGAAAAACTACGTCCACGTCGGATTCCACTTTTGTCTAAAGAAGGGTAAAATCGTCAAATTACACCAAAGGAAAAGAAATTACAGTGAGAACTAAGGACGGGTCGTCATAGTTTCTTTTGCTTTCAGTTGTTTCAGAACTATGATTTTGAAAGAAAAAAACAATTTTTTTTTCATTTACCAAACATAATTAAGGACTCAACTTTTTTAAGAAGCTACTTTTAAAAAAATTTAAGCAACTCAACTAGTGTTAAGGCCTTGTTTGTAAGATCCCACATCGACCAATGGAAAGGGGGTGATGTGCCTTATATGTACATGCTCCCCTCCTTATAGCACGAGGCCTTTGTGAACTCACTGGCTTCGGATTCCATCGGAACTTCGTAGTTAAGCGAGTTTGGGCGAGAGCAATCCTAGGATGAGTGACCCGCAAGGACGTTCTCGTGTCAGTTCCCAGAAACAAAATCGTGAGGGAATGGTAAGCCCAAAGCGGACAATATCATGCTACGGGCGGAGACGAGTCCGGGATGTGACAATTTGGTATCAAAGCCACTATGCCTTTCGGTACGGATGTGTCGGCGAGGATGCTGCATTCCCCTTAAGTGGGGTGGATTGTAAGATCCCACATCGACCAATGGAGAGGGGGTGATGTGCCTTATATGTACATGCTCCCATCCCTATAGCACGAGGCCTTTTGGGAATTCACTGGCTTCGGATTCTATCGGAACTCCGTAGTTAAGCGAGTTTAGGCGAGAGCAATCCTAGAATGGGTGATCCACTGGGAAGTTCTCGTATGAGTTCCCATAAACAAAACCGTGAGAGAATGGTAAGCCCAAAGCGGACAATATCATGCTACGGCGGAGCCGAGCCCGGGATGTGACACTGTTTGTTATTGACTTTTTTTCACCAAAAGCTGTTCATTTTAAAGTTAAGCAGTAAAAAAGTGTTCGGTAAAAATAAAATATCTACTTATTTTAAAAGTAATAGCCTATAGACAAGCTTTTAAAAGCAACATGTAGGTTGTTTTTAAAAGATGATTTTCATAAAAAAATGGTGTTGGGTCTGTAACGAATATTTTCAATTACTATAATATTCTTTAAAAATGATATTATTTATCATTCTACACACATTTCATCCCTTGGAAAGTAAAATGATTGTCACCACCTACTACTACAAACACTAACCTTACACAACTACTGTCACTAACACCGCTAGTGTTGCCACCAACCAAACAACCTCCACCACTGCCACAACCACAATCGCCACCATTGCCGCTAGGGAGATTATATTGACACACCCCAAATTACTTCTCCCACACCCTTTTAATTTTATTTATCAAGTGCTAGTGGTGTGTAGAAAATATTAAAAAATTTAAAAGGTGTGAGAGAAGTAATTTGGGGTGTATGAATATAATCTCTCATGCCGCTACTATCGCCCCTAGAACCATTGTTTCATGTGCACCCCAACAACCACACCACATTGTTGGCACCACCACCATACCCCCTCCCCCATGATTGCTGCTACCACCACTATCCCCACCATTGCTCTCATAGCCACAAACCCTACTACTATGTCCATTTTTTTTATTATATACAATTATATCACTTACATTAATGTTTACCAAACTATTTTACATTGTTTTTCATATTACAGTTTTTTTTTTTTTTTTTTTTTTTTAAAAAAAAAAAAAAACCAAAGCAGTCTCAAACTTGAGGGCATAAGGCCATCTCATCAGTAAGATGGCTCATGCTCCTTTTGGTGGAGTTAACCAACGAGCTAATGAGATTTGCAAGTTAATACATAGTGACGTGTGTGGTCCGATGAGCATTGTTGCAAGAGGTGGCTATAGCTACTTCATCACCTTACTGACAACATGTCAAGGTATGAATTTGTGTATCTTATGAAACACAATTCTGAAGCCCTTGAAATGTTTAAAGAACTTAAAACCTAGGTGAAACTGCATACTGAAAAAAGAAGAGAGACCCTCAAATCAGATCGGTGAATACTTAAGTGCTCACAGCTTACTTGAAAGACTGGGATATTGTTACAATGGAAACCTCTTGCAAGCCACAATTGAATGATGTTTCTGAAAGGAGAAAGCGAACATTATTGATCACAGATTGGTCCATGATGATTTATACTGATACGCCTCTGGGTTATGTGTTTGAGATAGTTGAGTATCTACTTGACCGAGTCTCTTCAAGTGGGTTTTGAGGCCGGTCCTAGGGTCCCCAAGCTCGGACCGGATCACCAATAGCTGGTAATCGTGTCCAACGTTGGGAGAGCCTTTTCCAAGTATTGGGTACTCAAGCAATACTCCACATGTCATAATACAAGTGGAGAAATTAATTTATTTTTTCGTGTCCCTCCACTTATGTTTCGCGTATGGAGTACTCTCTTAAATATTGGCCACTCAAAAAAATTTCTCCAACTCTCGAGGTCATTCCCCCATGTGAGAATGCAAATATCTCTCCTTTTGCGAATAACGTGTATTCATTGTATTAATTTCATAATCAGAACTGTTGAACTTCTTAATGTTCATTTGAAGATCATCTTTACAAAAATCATTCGAATAAGAGGTCGTCTAGTCCTGCAAATGTATGAAACAAATCGACAGTGTGAGCACCAAGTAACATATTTATGATAAATCGTCCATTAAGTAGATACACTTGATTACTAAACAATCTCCGATTTGATTAATTTTTCATAGAGATGGTCTTCAAATAATAAAGGCTGAGAAATTGAACGGTTTCGAATATGAAGTTCATACGATGAAGATACGTTCTTCGCAAAAGGTGGGGAAACACAAGGTCTATTCTAAATCAAAATTGAAGACTACAATTCATTTTAAGAAAAAATTGAAAACTTAACTTGGCTATTTTTAGTTTTGATAGAAAGTAAAAATTAAAAACCAAATGGTAACCATGCTCCATGTTTTAGATTGTAACTTGTTTACATAACCGTTCTAACGGTCTAGCTCTCCCCCACCCTCCTCAATACCAGCCTTCCCTATCATATCATCCGTCTTTCTCTCTCTAAATCACCCACCTTCTTTCTCCTCCTCAAACCCTAATGTTTCCAACATCTTCCAAAACATTCATTATTATTATTTATTAATAATATTATTGGAGATTTAGAGATTACAGAATCAAAGCTGGACACGATCCATGTAAGTTCATCCTTTTGTTACACCTGCTTCTTCTTTCCTTCTTAATTCTGATTTCAAACGTTAAATTATAGGGAAGAAAGTTGATTTTTTTCTTTCTGTTAGGGGTGAATATTTTTACATTTTTAGTTAATATATGTTTAGATGATATCCTTAACAATGCCAAATACACGGATCATAAATGGGGTACGTTACATTGAGCTCGTAATAGATAATTACAAGATACAATTTGTTATTTTCTTGCAAGCAGTGGATTGCTTTGGTCGTTAGGATTCTCATGTTCAACCCATTGCGTCCCCAGATCAAACTATCCTCCCAAAAAGAAAGTATAAGAACCAATAATTGAATTAAACATGTAAATGATCTACCATGATGTTATGTTAAGATCATAGATGAGTAACAGCATTGTATTCTTTCGATTTTTTTTCTCTGTTTTGATGAACAATGATCATCTCTACGCTCGGAACTCCGAAGCTTGAGTGCAGTCTTTTAAGTTTTTTCTCCAATGTATACCATGGCAGCGTCGTACCTGATTGTTTTTATTGAGTATATTGTTGTACTGATTGAATTTTCAGCATTTCTTTGCCACTCAGTGACTTGATTTGGGGCTTGTTGTGAATTCTCACATTCTCGTCTTGCATCTATGTAACCGCTGATACAAAATGTTCGATTGCACTCGCAAATCACAGTATATTGGTGGCCAAAAGGAGAAATTTGTACGGTATGCATTGTACATTATTCTTTGCCCTTCTGCTTTCTGTTTTCCTTTTCTTTCTTCCGGAGGCTATAACTGTCGTTGACATATGAATCTTATCTGCGTTTTTCTAGTGGTTTGTAACCGAAAGCCTCAGAATGTATTTTCTTTTCCAGCGGATTCTTCCTACATTGATCGATTGTGTTTTCTTTGAATTACTCTTGTTTGGCTTGATTTGGCTGCGTTGGGTCGTTATGGTTAACGCCTGAGAACATGAAAAATATAAGTGTTGTTTAGATTCTTAAGGATTTCTCATTTTTTTGTGCTGGATTTCTCTTAGCATGTGTACTTTTCAATAAGCCAAATGAATTCTAATTCAAGTTCTTTGAAGCTTTGAACTTGTGTGTCTTCTTTGACGAGTCAAACTGAGTTGCCGGTAAAACTTTGACGATGCAAAAACATATTTATGGAGTTTTCCGCAGAATTTTATGGTTATGAATTGTTATTTCTCTATTATGACTTGGCATATGTTACTTGTAGGTTGGATGACTTGGGTTCTACGTATTCCATGAGTTCTGATACCGGTAAAATGAATAAATGTGGATTTAGTATCGAGTCATTCCCTTTTACTGGCGGAAAACCAAAGAGAGCACCGTCACAATCATTCAGGTATGGAATTCAACAGGGAACAGATGGACTAAAGACATTTGGTAGATCATTAAGAACTGGCGTCACCCGTGCAGTGTTCCCAGAAGATCTTAAAGTGTCTGATAAAAAGATATTTGACCCCCAAGACAAATCCCTCCTGTTATGGAACAGGCTTTTCGTCATAACTTGCATCTTTGCAATATCCATTGACCCTTTGTTCTTCTATCTTCCTATCTTCGACAATGATGAGGATTGCCTCTCTATCGATCGAAGATTAGGAACGACAACTATAACTATACGGTCATTAGTAGATGCTTTCTACCTTATTCGCATGGCATTACAGTTTCGTACAGCTTATATTGCTCCATCATCTCGGGTTTTCGGAAGAGGTGAACTTGTGATAGATCCTCCGCAGATAGCAAAGCGATATCTACACCGTTATTTCTTAGTTGACTTGGCTTCTGTGCTCCCCTTACCCCAGGTCTGCATGCAACATACTCAATTTCTACCATTGACACCGCTACAAGGCGATAAATTCTTTATGCTAATATTCATAGCAATCAAATTTGGAATATAGAAACGATGGTTCTTGGATTTATCTTGTTTGCTCATGACTACAGATTGTGGTTTGGAGATTCTTGCATGGAAGAGAGGCAGAGGTATTGGCTACGAAACAGGCATTGCTGTTTATTGTCTGGCTCCAGTTACTACCGAGATTTGTACGCTTATTAGCTTTAAACTCAGACCTGAAAAGGAGTGCGGGTGCTTTTGCCGAAAGTGCTTGGGCCGGGGCTGCCTACTATTTGCTTTGGTTTATGCTTGCCGCTCAAGTACGTGTTTTATCTTCTCCTGCCTCCTTCATAGTTTCTGAATACTACCACTAGATGAAGTACCTTATAGGAAGTACTACCATTCTATTGAATTGATTTGGCCACTCTTGGATAAATTTACAGGTCACCGGGGCTGCATGGTACTTATTAGCTGTGGAGCGCTATGATGGATGCTGGAGGGGAGCTTGTAGAAAGAGTGGAAAATGTAGGATAGAATACTTGTACTGTGGCATTGATGCGAATGCCCCCGGATTCAAAGAATGGCAAAAAATCAGAGTGGATCTTCTTAAGAAGAGCTGCACTGCGGAAGGGGAAAATCCGCCATTTAATTTTGGAATCTTCGCAGAGGCTATATCTTCAGATGTCATTGCATCAGCCGAATTTATGTCCAAATTATTGTTCTGCTTGTGGTGGGGACTGAAAAATTTAAGGTGTGTAAGTGTAACTCGCTCATCAATGATCGTCTTGCTCAAAATTCGGTGAAAATCCTGTATTAAGTACGCTAATGTTCTGATTTGGGTTCTGAAAGTCTTACTAATTTTCAGTACATTGTTCTTTCACTTTCTGCAGTACACTCGGCCAGGGGCTCGAAACTAGCACCTACCCTCTAGAGGTTCTATTTTCCATCGGGATAGGCATTTTCGGGCTCATCCTCTTTGCCCTTCTGATTGGGAATATCCAGGTGAGATGCAAATGAATCCTGTGAATGCTTTATGGATATGTATATGTATATGTGATCCAATGTTTTAAAAAACTCGCCTCAAGGCGCGCCTAGGGCGCCCTTGAGGCTGGGCGCCATGGATAACGCCTCAGTTTTGCTGGAGTGGGCGAAAGGCTTCGCCGGAGCCGCCTAGGCGCGCCTGAGGGCACCTCAGTGGCTTTTTCCTTTTTTCTTTTTTTTTTTTCTTTACTCCCAAACCCAAATTTTGGGTAGGATTTTAACTACCTCATACCTCTTCCTTGCACTTTTGTCTCTATGCCTTTTTTCTGATTTTTATTTTTTATATAATGGATGTGTGTTGTTTGTGTGCATTGTTATATGTGTGCTCATTGTGCTTTTCATCCTCTATTTTATACATATATAATATAATATATGTATATATATGTGTGTATATATATATTTATAATATATGTGTGTGCTCAGGGTGATTATTGATTAATAATCTTCTTCTTTTTAATATAATATGTGTATACTCAGTGTATATATTAAAAAATTTAGGTCCCATGAGGCTTCGCCTCACGCCTAGGCCGGGCTTCCCCTCGGACGCCTCGCCCACGCCTCAAGCTTTTAATACATTGATGTGATCCGAATTTTACGCCATAAATAACTGATATGTTGAGAGTTAGCAACCTGCATTTAGTTAGTTAATGGCTTTATATTCTTTGAGCTGAGGGCTAATTTGATGTTTAATGAAATATTGACAGACGTACCTTCAGTCTCTAACAATTCGTCTTGAGGAGATGCGGATTAAAAAGCGCGACTCTGAGCAGTGGATGCACCACCGCTGGCTTCCGCAAGAACTTAGGGAAAGGGTTCGGCGCTATGATCAATACAAGTGGTTGGAGACTCGCGGTGTGGACGAGGAGAACATTGTCCAGAGTCTTCCAAAAGATCTAAGAAGGGACATTAAACGCCATCTCTGCTTGAATTTGGTTAGAAGGGTAAGCATCCAGTTTCACCTTTGTTATTGTTTGTTCTTAATCGTGAATGTCGCTATGTTATTGCAGATGTATGTTTACAAGGAATATGTTATCGTTCTTCTTATATTTGCGCTATGTATTTTGAAGACGGTTAATTTCACATGGTCATGAGTGATTTATGCAGGTGCCTCTTTTCGCCAATATGGATGAGCGGTTACTTGACGCCATTTGTGAGCGTCTGAAACCAAGTTTATGCACGGATAATACCTACATTGTCCGGGAAGGGGATCCGGTTATTGAGATGCTGTTCATCATACGTGGTCGCCTAGAAAGTGTAACTACAGATGGCGGTAGAAGTGGATTTTTCAACAGCGGTGTACTGAAAGAAGGGGACTTTTGCGGAGAAGAGCTCCTAACATGGGCACTGGATCCTAAAGCTGGTTCTAACTTGCCATCGTCAACTCGAACTGTGAAGGCTTTAACTGAGGTTGAGGCTTTTGCTTTAGAAGCAGAGGAGTTGAAATTTGTTGCCAGTCAGTTTCGGCACCTGCACAGCAGACAGGTTCAGTACACCTTCCGTTTCTACTCCCAGCAGTGGAGGACTTGGGCAGCGTGCTTTATCCAAGCCGCATGGCGCCACTACAGGAGAAAATTGGCAGAAAAACAGCGTAGAGAAGAGGAAGAAGGCTTTGACTACAGTGAAGGAGATGATGATGATGATCGTGGTGGTGGTGGTGATTTTAAAGGCAGTTCGGGTACAAGCATGCTTCGTTCTGCCATCTATGCATCCCGGTTTGCAGCAAATGCTCTTCGTGGTCATAGGATCCGCAGTGGAAGGGAGCAGATATTGAAGCTGCAGAAGCCCACTGAACCCGATTTCTCTGCTTATGATGACAAGTAATCCCAGTCTCAATTGACGTTAAAAATCCGAGCTCGTTTCGGTAGCTTTGGCTGTATAAAATGTATACCACTAGTCACTCATACACACAATTGTCATAGCATGATTTTGGTTGGCACTTCCTAGTCATTCAAAGGAATGTAAAACGTCTTGTTAAAAAAATTGGAGAGAAACGAAAGGAAAATCTTCATATCGTTTATGTTTCGAGCCAAGTTAGCTACATCAGCCTTTAGCATAACAAATCGGGTTTTAATCACAAATGGTCCCTGACATTGATCAAACACATTATTTTGGTCCTTGACATTGAAAATCAATAGAAATGGTCCCTGAGATTGTCCACCATCCATCATTTTGGTCCTTTCGTTAAAAACTTCGTTAAGTGTCTCGGAGCTCTTGGCCGGAAGTTTGGACAATTTTCAAAGCTTCGTAACTCAATCGTTTCTTAACCAAATTCGACCCATAATATATCAAAATGAAGGTAGGAAAGTGTAGAATAAGATTATACCATTTGGAAGTCCAATGGTTGCCGAAGATGGCCGGAAAATAGCCTCAAAGTTGACTGGTCCGAGTGAAAACTTGAAAACTTGCCGGAAACTGGGTAAACGTTCATAACTTCCTCAATACTCAACGAAATCAAGTGATTCACAAACAAAAATCATACTTATCGATGAGACGAAGAGAATGGTACCTTTTTCGATGGCTAACTCGCCCTAGTTTTGCCGAAAAACGGCTCGAAAATGGTTGTCTTGGTCTTGAGTTAGCCACTTTCGAGCCATTTTTTGGAGCGAGTTAGTAGTCGAAAAAGGTACCATTCTCTTTGTATCGTCGAGAAGTATGATTTTTGTTTTTGAATCACTTGATTTAGTTGAGTATTGAAGAAGTTATGAACGTTTAAAGTTTACCCAGTTTCCGGCAAGTTTTCAAGTTTTCACTCAGACCAGTCAACTTTGAGGCTATTTTCCGGCCATCTTCGGCAACCATTGGACTTCCAAATGGTATAATCTTATTCTACACTTTCCTATCTTCATTTTGATATATTATGGGCCGAATTTGGTTAAGAAACGATTGAGTTACAAAGCTTTGAAAATTGCCCAAACTTCCGGCCAAGAGCTCCGGGACACTTAATGGAGTTTTTAATGGAAGGACCAAAATGATGGATGATGGACAATCTCAGGGACCATTTCTATTGATTTTCAACGTCAGGGACCAAAATGATGTGTTTGATCAATGTTAGGGACCATTTGTGATAAAAACCCTAACAAATCATGTCTAGCAACTAACAGAAAGTGACGAATGATTGACCGGAGCTTGAGACAGATATATACTTCATCCAGAGTAAAGCGTGTTGCACTCTCTGCTACGCAAGTATAAGAACCATCGGCTATAATATTCAGTTTGTCCATACTACATTCAGCTTACACATGTATGATATATACTTAGATTGTCACTACTTAGAGACTACTCAGTAATGGCATGATTATACAGTTATATTCTCAGCTTGTCATTAATTTGAGACTACTTAGTATTGACATGGTTATATAGTTATACTCTTAGCTTGTGATGACTTAGAGACTACTCAGTAATGATATGATTATACAGTTATACTATAAACTTGTCATTACTTCAAGACTACTCAGTAATGACATGATTATACAGTTATACTCTCAACTCATCATTACTTCGAGATTACCGAGTAATCACATGATTATACATTTATACCCTCACATTGTCATTACTTCGAGACTACTCAGTAATGACATGATTATAATATCCAGCTTACACTAGCTACGGCTAGTGTATGATATTGGCTAGTGTATGATATTGTATGCTATGCCCCCGATAAGTAACAACTCAATATATGTATGTCCAAGCTTTTTAGTTACCATGACATGCTTAGATTTTCAGAAAATATACATGGTACTATGTGTTTTTAAAACGGAGAGTTAAAACGGAGAGTTAATATGTGTTTTTAAGCACTCAAACATCGATCCATCGCCCGCTGGCTCGCTCGCTTACTCTTCCCAGATGTGTTTTTCTTTCTTATAATATTCACAGATTAAACATTGAAAAATTAAAAAAAAAAAAAAAAAAAAACAGAAAAAGTAAACTCATGTGTAATTTGTGGGAGGACTCGAGCGCGGGAGAGGAGTGAGATTAACGATGCAAGAATGGCTCAGCAGAGGCAGTCAGGGCTGGAGCGGTTGGGATTACGCGGCCACGATCCCCACCATTCCAACGGCGGAGGACCACCAGATCACCTCGCCATAGGGATCCGCTCCGCTACCCACAAGCCCGTTCGGACCCGCCGATCGGGTCGATCAGACAAGGGCCCACTTAGAATCTCCATTGGCGCCGTCCTCCTCCTCCTCTTCCTAGTCCTCCTTGTTACTCTCCTCGCCTACTATTACCTCTCCCGCAGCAATAGAGGTATGTATGTTTTGCTTCTCAATTTTCTTCAGGAACTTTCTGTATGGTTTCCGTGAAATGTAGGAAAGGAAAAGGGAGTTAGTTAGTTACTTGTCAATCTTATGCACTTTGAATGTCTGGTGGCGACTGCCTTGTTTGGCTGCTGAGAAAATATAGAAAGAAGGATCACATTTTACTTTACTTTCTTAGTTGATTTCACATTTCGGTTTTGGAGAGAACTAAGTGCTTCTGCAATGAAAGATCTGTGTTTTTGTTCATTTGAAGTTTCTGATTATGGAAGTATGCAGGTTTTAGCTAAGCATTTGGTCTTGTTTGTTACAAAGAGAGTGCGAAACATTCGGAGTATTAAATGTCTTTGCTTGATTGTTGATAGGTATAGGAAAAGGATCAACCCGACTAATTGTTTGATTTCCTTCTCCATTGTTGTTTAAGAAATGTTACAAAAGGCTTTCACATTTTTGCTATAATTAACAGTATCTGGTTATGGAAGTATATGGATTCTAGCTTTGTATTAAATGATTGCTTTCTCGTGTTGGCGCAGAAATAAATAGTTCTGATGCTGAGGAAGACGACTTAAAGAATGATCCTGACTTTCTCACAAATGT
The DNA here is from genome assembly GCA_024362995.1 of Heteromeles arbutifolia. Lineage (NCBI taxonomy): Eukaryota > Viridiplantae > Streptophyta > Magnoliopsida > Rosales > Rosaceae > Heteromeles > Heteromeles arbutifolia. The sequence continues at coordinate 39,091,665 of JANCRC010000002.1, forward strand.
GACACGGACAGAGACTTCTAAGGTCCTTAGGTTTGGGAAGGGTTCGGTAGTTCATGGCCGAGATTCTAGGTATTGGGATAAAGATGATAGGAGAAGGGATGAAGATTACAACGGGGATGAGGTGGAGCATAGTAGTGCAGGTGTTAGGGATGAATCCACATATAAGGATGATGTTCCTGTGAGTGTTAAAAGCAGCAAAAAGAAGTCCTCAAATGACGACTTAACTAAACGTTCCAATAGGAAAGGGGGATTGTACAACGAAGCTGGGCGTAATGAGTTGAAAGTTTATGAAGCAGAGTATGAGGCCTCTGTGAAGAATAGTCAACAGTATAGGGATGAAGATTTGGATAAGCAAAAGGATGTAATTCATATTGATGACGAGTACGATGACGGGATTGATTTTTATGATGATACAAGACATCAGAATGATGACCATTTTGGTGAAGAAAAATCACATGATGAAGATGGTAGAGAGTCCCTTGATGTTCCTGATATTAAAATTAATGATCATAACGTTGTTGAGAAGGTTGATAAAATCTTCGCCAGTCCATTTGAAAATGACTCTGCTCAGCACTCTCGAAACCTGGATGAAGTTAACAGAAATTCCAGGCATGTCAGTGTAATTTCTGGTCAATCTTCAAGAAAGTCGCGGTCCAGTACAAAAAGGAAAGCTAAGCACCGCAAATCTTCTGGTAAATTATCTGTTTCTTCTTGTAAATTGGTGTGTGAGAACTATGTCTAATTACATTTATCTTTTCATTTATTGATATTGTATTCAGCTTGCATGAGTGAAATATATCATGGCTACTGCTTCTGGATCTGTAATTCATTTTCACATTTGATCCCGTGATCTCAGCATGCCATTGGTTATAAATTAGAAATTTTATGAAACTCAGAGAAGGACTCCTTAGCACATACAAAAGAGATAGTTCTTATTGCAAATCATAGAAGTGCCATAGAGTGCAGACAGAACAGAACAGTTAATTCTTTTTGCAACTAGATAACTGCATAATTTCAGTATATTGGTATAATGTGGAAGTGACTTTTCATCTGCTTCCCATACTATATTTCCTTAATTTATTTCCATTACTTAGAAAGAAAAACAAAAAAAGGGGAAAGGAAGCCGCGAACACATAACTTCGACATGGTGATTGCTACAGTGTTCTCAAGTTGTCAGTAGTCCTATAAAATCATGACCATAGTGCTGAGTCCTTAAACTTCATTAATCTCAAAGGAACCTATCTTGGTTTTGTTAATGAATTTTTACTGTTCTGTATCAAACATATTTTTGGCCTCAGATTGAGCATATCTTGAACTTAGACCTATTGCCAGTCCTACATGCACTAGGAGGCACTGGGAAGAACTTGAGCTTGGTAATGATTGTTTGATGCTGCTCTTTATGCATAAGAACTGGTTCTGTGAAATCATGATATTTTCTTGAGCATCCTCTTGGAGTAACAAATTTCAGGTGTTTTATTGAAAGTGAGATATTTCTATAGATTATTAGATATAGAAATTGGGGTTGTTAGGAGTAAATGCTGTGAATAAGATCATGACTGGTTGGAAGAGCCATTATACTTGTTTTTTTCTTTTTTTGCTTGGTTTTTTGAAAGATTGTTTTACGCTTATAGTTGAATGCAACTTCATGACAGGAGTTGCCTTCAATCTAGCTGCTTTAGGGGATGCTCCTTATCGCTGATGTTGTGTTTTTGACATGTTATATTGAAATTCTTCAGGTTCCTCTTGTGAGATGAAGTTTTTAAACTCTACTGCACATCTTATAGAGCCTTTAGAAAGTCCAAAGTTTGCAAGATTCAGCTTGCAGTATACTGAAGCAGAGGACAAGCCTGAAGCAGATGAGCAATGGGAGCCGAGATTTGCGGGGCATCAATCTTTGCAAGAATGGGAAAATTCCTTTTTGGCACATGATCAAAACATAAAGTGTGGCTTTGTTAAAGGTCCTAAAGGATCCCCAAGCACTGGATTTGACTTGGCAGAAGATGACACAAATTACATCACCAGATGCCACGTCGCTGTTATCTCTTGTATCTTTGGAAATTCAGATCACTTGAGGATACCTTATGGTAAAACGGTAAGGAGGTTCTCTTTAATGGGGTAACAATATTCTCTATATTATCTTCTTGTCAAGAAAAAAAATGAAAATTAAAGCTTCATATCGTCTTTGTCAACCATTGTGACACAGGCGTAAATTGAAGTTTTATGCCATGACATGTTAACCTGGATTGAATGACTGAAAACTATTGGAATATGGACTATAACTCATATGTAAATCAATATGTAAATGAAGTATGGAACTATAACTTGTTGGATTAACAGTATAAGTTATAAATTTTATACCTTCTCATGACTTTTACACCATGTCACAACTTTTACAATAACTTTTACACCTGCCGATACTCTAAATAACAATGTTTTGGCCCTTTTTCTTATTACATGGTTGTTGAACTCTCACATGATAGAGCAAATTCCAGTGCATTTCTCGTAAGAAAAAAAAGTCAAGTCCAAATCTCCAAGGCTTGTCTAGTTCCTATCATGAATGTTTGGGATATAGTGTCTGCTTTGTACCTTGATTTGAGTGGAACATGGACTCTTTTATCATCTAATTCAGGCAGTTTAACCTTACAACACTCTTTAAATTGAAATTCAATGATGTGTAGTGTAGACCAACATATCAAATGTAACTTTGCGATTGAGCTTGCTTCAAATGTAACTTTGGGATTGAGCTTGCTCGGTAGGATTTTATTTCCTAATATTTCAGAATTGTGATTTTTCTTTTGTTCCATGTACCAGTTAATTCGTACATTTGTTTAGATGAATCTTATACTTGTTCTGGTCTTCTATAATGGACTTAGACTTATCCACTGGGAATTTCCAATCACAGTGCAAAATGTTCTGTTTTATCCTTTTTCAGTATAAAAAAAAGGCAAATTCTTTGATTTAGACATAAAGTTGCAATAACTGCCATAGCCAATAAGGGGAAAAGAAAAACAGAATAAACAAGAACGGCAACTCATGTGAAACTCTCTTGATTTCAGGTCTCTCGTTTGTCAAGGAAGAATGTGTGCTTTGTTATGTTTATTGATGAAGTTACTTTGCAAACCCTGATTGCTGAAGGGCAAACACCAGATAGGATGGGTTTTATTGGTTTATGGAGGATTGTGGTGGTGAAGAACCTACCGTACACTGATATGCGGCGAGTGGGGAAAATACCCAAACTTTTGCCTCATCGGCTTTTTCCTTCTGCGAGGTGAGAATTTGACTAGTAATATGTACTGATTGTCATCTTCTAGGTGGTTAATCATACTTAGCAGTTACCTTTAAAGGTTGTAACACCGATGCTAACTTGTGTGTGTATGCACGTTAGTTGTATAGATTAGATTGTGCATGTGTGTCTATGTGTCCATGAGAGTTATGAAAATCAGTTATTAAACTTGAATCACTACTCAAATTTCAGATATCAGTCATTAAATCTTACCAAAAAATGATATGCATCTTTAAGAACATTAGGAGGTGTGAGATTAAGCTAGCAATTGAGGACCACTGTACAAAGAATGTAAGCAGCTGCATATTACTACAATAGAACTAGTGCTTTTGTATGCTTTGCTCGTTGGATTTGTTTATTTGGTGGGTGGTGCTTTTCCTTAGCTCTTGTCTAAAACCCTTACATAAATTTTCAGGTATTCAATCTGGTTGGACAGTAAATTGCGCCTCCAACTTGACCCCTTACTCATATTGGAATACTTTTTGTGGCGAAAAGGTTATGAGTATGCAATTTCCAATCACTACGACCGACACTGTGTATGGGAAGAGGTTGCACAGAATAAGAGATTGAATAAGTATAACCATACTGTCATCGATCAACAATTTGCCTTCTACCAAGCTGATGGCCTAACAAAATTTAATGCCTTGGATCCCAACAGGCTTCTTCCCAGCAGTATGATTTGTTCAATGAGAAAAAGAGTGTTCTCACTGCAATGCATTTTCTTTTACCAATCCATGACATAATTTGTTTAATCACTTCTGCAGATGTACCAGAAGGGTCTTTTATTGTCCGGGCACACACTCCAATGTCAAACTTGTTTTCATGTCTATGGTTCAATGAGGTTGAGCGGTTTACCCCTCGTGATCAGCTAAGTTTTGCATATACATACCAGAAGTTAAGAAGGATGAATCCGGAAAAACCTCTCCATCTTAATATGTTCAAGGTAAAATTTATGCAGATTATTGGTTATAGCCAAACTGAATGTAAACTGCGTGAATAATTTGGATTTGATTCAGTAACTGTAAGAATTACCTCTCCTCACCGCAACCAACATGAGTGAATAAATGAATAGTAAGAATAACAATACTTGGATGCCTTATGGATAAGGACTAAAAAGTTTGTTCTTCTTACAATCTTAGGCGGGTAAATCCCAGTTCACGAGTCAACCTTGTAAGGAGGAATACTCCTTGTGCATAAAAAGCCAAGCATTTTTCTCAATAGGAAAAAAAGGAGCCTGGATTGGTTATAACATTTTTAATCTGATTCTGTCAATGTTGCAGGATTGCGAGAGGAGAACCATAGCTAAGTTGTTTCGCCACAGGTCAGAAGAGAAGCAGAGTATTCGGAAAAAAGCAACGGCGTAGAACTTCTTTGGCTTTTCCGAAACTGGCTTTATACGAATGGTGTTTGGCCACACTCTTCACTGTGTAGAAGTGCCGACTGACTACATGGTACACGGAAATTTTGCACTTTTAATGTGAGAAGACTATAACGATGATGAACTTTTCTTTTTTCCAGAGAGTTCTTGTGGGGGTGGAGTTAGCATTTCTGCGGTCGCTTTTACTGCTGAGCGGGCTCCTTAGAAAAGATACGTAACGCTTCTTGGTTGTTATTCCTCCCATTTTTTAATTCGTTGCTCCATATCTGGATTCGGAGGCAAGTAGCAATACGCTTATGGCAACTGACACTGTATCCAAATCATAGGTCGATTCATGTATTTTACACCAAAAGGATGTTTTGCTGTTATATTGTCTCTGTAATTGCTTATTCAGAAGCATGTACTATATGCATATATATATATATATATATATATATATATATATATTCTTTTAGGCAAATACAATTTGATCGATCATTCATTTCCCTGAATTGACCTTGTTGAGCCATTTTGCCCTCACATTTTACTTTAGTAGCTTCATTAAAGAGAGACTGTGGAAGAGTTTACAAAGTTGGAGGGGGTAAAAGCTCTTGAGCGCTGCGGGCATGGAATTGCTTGTGAAAGTGGTTGCTCAATCCTTTCCTATTTTACACCATGAGTAATTTCCTGCTTGCTAAATATTTTTTTTTGTGATGATCTCAACAAGATGGTTGCTTCCCCTCCTATCATCCCTTCGATTTTTCTCTCCAAAACCACCCAACTCTAATCTGCTGTTTCTCAAAGATCTGTGGTTGAGGAAAGCTTGTGCTGATTCCTTTTTTCTGGTGGTTTTGTAGCCTGCCTTTTTTCAAATTATTTTGCAATTCTGCATCTCTGCACTTGTATTTATATTTTAAGCTCTGCTATATTGCATGTAGTATCGATTTCCTTTAAGAAAACTTATTTCCAAAACAATTCAGCAACTTGCTAAGACTTGCCTGATCTCTTGTCCTTCATATTTCTTTCAAGATTATTACTTTGTTGATGGAAATTTGATTGATATGTATAACTCTCTCGTCCTTCATATGTCCTTTCATTTCCACAGTCTGTCATGCATTTATACGATTATACGTATATGAGAATTATAAACTGTCCAATCAGTTTGTGGTTATCATTTGGCATATATAAAGAAAATATTTGAAGTCCTTTACAAAATAAGGCATGGAAAAGAACTTCACATAGATTTTACAGCATCCATGACACATTCTCTTGACTAGAAGCTCAGTTTATTTCTGGTGCAAGCTTACATTCCAATAAACAACATTATTCAACTTTTCTGTTGGTATTAGCCAACAGTGGCACGCCTAATACAACAAATGACTCATTTAAAAGAGTTTGATGCATTTTAAACTGACAAGAGTTTCAAACACTCGCAGGGGGAATTGTGTCCACCAACAAATCACAAGTTATATATGCAGATTGACTATATGTACGCTTGGAAGAATTACTATTGCATCTTGGTTTGTAGTCGAAAGTTCTTTGTTTTTATATTTTGAAATGAATGGAACATTGGTTGTGATGATAAATTTTTGAAAAGGCATAGTGATCACTTTTTAATAATTGGAAAGGTTGTGCTTAAAAAAGTGGTCACATGCTTCAGTGGAAGAATGTTAGAATGTGAGCATGAGACTGGAAAGTTAAAGCCTGCTGTTTCAGTCCAATTTGAATAAGAACGTCTTACTAGAAAAGGGGCTAATCCTTATTGGGTTTGGCAAAAATTGTATGGTTGTATAGTGGTCACTGTTCTCACAAAATATACTAGGGGTGGACACAGGCCGGGTCTGGCCCAAATTTACAGGAACCGGACCCTACCCGTTGTAAATAGTAATGAGGCGGGTCGAGCTGGGTAATGGGATTTCTGATTTAGGAACCAGATCTAACCTGGTTCATTTGAAACGAGCTATTACGGGCCGGGTCCACAGGTCCAATTTCATATTTTTCTTTTGGTCAGGGACAACCTCGTTGAGATCGTATTCCTCAGCATACACAAGAGGATCGACCGTGGGAGAACGCACAACCATATCCTGATCGAGCTCTCTCCTTTGTCCTCGTCTCTTTTGCTTATCTCTCCCAATCCCCAAATCAAGGTCTCTGTCTCTCGACTCCGATCAACGACGATGGCGCGAGGCTCCAATCTGACTCAGATCGACGATGGCACGAGGCTCTATCCAGATAAGTTCAGCAGAGATCTCGAAGCAATCGGCGCAATCGATTCGACTGTGGGAGGGAGAAGAGAACGAGGAATGGGTGGTGCCGTCGAGGAGGAGATAATGCCTAAACCAGAGATCTCGATGCCGGTGATGGGTTGGTGGTCGTCGTTGTGGCGGCGATGGGTTGACGATGGAACAGTCTTTTGGGTTTTCGGTGATATCGTCAAGGGAGATAGAGAGGAGTGGGAAAGATGAGATGAGTGTCGGTATTGTGAGATTTGGGAAGGAGGGAGATTGGGAGGAGGACAATCGAGAAGATGGGCCATCGTGGTGGTCCCCAGACTCGCTACGACGGTGATGTTTTGGGTGGTGGAGAAGATGACTGACGGAGAGTGGGGGTGGAAGGGAGGGGACGCAAGAAAGAGTGGAGTCTATAACCAGAGAGACTCGGCTATGATTGAGACCTAGGGTAAAAACTAACGGATAAGATTGGATGTATATTACTCTTCAAATCTCGTCTCCGTCCATTACAATTACAAACGGGCCGGTCCGGGGTCCCCTTTTTCTATATATCTGGACTCGGGCCGCCCCTAAAATGGCATCTCCTTGCCCCGCCCCATTTTTCCTCTTAAAAAATTGGAACCGACCCGCGGTTCCTATATCCGTTTGCCCACCCCTAGAATATACACTCTTGTCTGAACTGAAAACCCATTGTTCATTTGAGCACTGAGATTCTGATAGAGAGGAGAATGTCTCTGTGAAGATGGGGCTTCTTGGCTTCTTTATTAGCTTCAAGAAGTCAATTTTATTCTTACATTTCTTTATTGTGCAACAATGAGCTCTCTATTATATTTAAAAAAACTGAAATCATAAGATGCTTTAGCAAATAGTCAAATGGATAGAGAAACTGAAATACATTCATACATAGACATGACTTGGTCATGAGACGTGCCCTATGTACCTTCTTTTGATTAATCAAACTATATATGATCAAATTATTTACACTGATCAGTAGTATATGATCACCCCATTAAAAAAAGATATTAGGAAGAAAAAAAAAAGAAAAAAAAAACAAGAACACAAGAAAGGGAAGAGGTAGACAATTTGATCATGGCCATGCAGGTTTCTTGAGTTTGTGATTAGGGTTGGGGAGGAAGAACAACCTTTTTATGACCTTCATAATCCCCGCGACGCCGACAGCAGTAGTAGTAGTACTGTTGGTTTTCGAAAACTTGAAAGATTGAACGCAGCCCAATTGTTTTAATATCTCTTGTGAAAACCTACCAGAGTAGTCTGATCTTGCTGCAGTTCTTGACATTGGTAGTTCTTCATTGAAATCTTCCCAGAGCATGTCCATCGTCTTAGTCTCCTCCCCTTCCTTCTCTCTCATTTTCCGGCCCCCACGCTCGATATGTGAAACGCTCTTTCTTCTTTGATAACTACAATTTACAGCATCCATGATGTCTTCTCCATGATTACGATCTTCTTCTGCTGCAGGAGATAAGCACCACAACGGGGGTGAGTCGATAGGAGTTAAAGGGAAATTGTGTGTGGGGAAGCTGAAATCGTCTGTGTCCATGAAGTGGTTGATCTACTGGGAATCAAATAGTTGGTCGCACAACGTTAATTAAAATGATGAGATACGCGCACAGGAGGAGGTTTGGTGGTGGTTGACAATGTTGCAGCTGGTTGTTCTGAAAAGTTTTAGTTCAACTGCTTCCTGCGGGTCACCATTTCTTTTTTATTTGATGAAATATAGGTTAAGGGTGTCAGGGCCCCCCGCGTAGTTGCATTTTCAAGGAAGATTTATATATTTTTCTCTCAAGTGAACCCAAAACACGTGGCTTAAACACGAGAAAGACTTTTATTGGGTTATTTACGATAAGAGGTGGAAGATTTGTGATATTAAGTCACATAATTGGTCAGTCATAATAATTTCATTCAAACTTACGATTTACGAGAATTAAAATTAAAACCTCTCATTTACAAGTAAAGAAGAGGATCGTGAAGCGAAATATTAGTCGAATTTAAAGACGACATGTGCTAAGAAACAAAAATGGGTAATCCAATCTGGGGCTAGGGGCGGTACAACAAAGATAAAACCTTTTTGATTGCTTCTATTAATTAGCAATATACGTTCCAAATTGTGTTGAAAAATATAGTTTCTTGCAAGACTTGTTGAATTGGAAAGGAGCAAAGGGGACATCTCATCTATCGGCGGATTGGAAGGAGGAAACACCTCCCCTTTCAAATCAAAACAGCAAGGCTGTTGACTCTGAAGCTGTGAAAGGGATTTGCTTTGCCACTTATGTCCTGCCTAGGAACCAAGTGAACCAATTGCTTTTTTTAGTGGATAAAATGATAAAGGTTTAATAAATTAAAACTTTAGTATAGATAATATTGTTTGTTCAGGAAAAAAAAAAAAAAGTTTAAAATCTTTATTACAACAAGATCGTGATGGTTCAAATATAAGAGTATTCCTAGCAGACGACGGTATAGTTCTATCCCTATAAATAGAGTCCGTCAATAGAATGGTCCACATTAGTAATTGCATCCGTTAAGTAATTTGCCACCCTAAAACCATTTCGTCAGGAGATCCCTCAAACTTGAGAAAGAGCCACTTGATGTCAGTAATAGTGAGTTTGAGATGCCGTGCAGTTGCAGATCGGTGCAGCATAGTGTCAATGACAAGTAAACCAATTGTTTAGCACTATTTTTTTTTTGGTTTTTTGTTTTTTTGTTACGTCTTTTTTAGAACGGTGAAATTATTAGTAGATGGATTGTGCTAGATTGTTCCACCATTACTTTTTGTAGGGCTAGTTTTTATTTGGGCCAAACATTATATTACATTTAATATTAAGTGTTTAGCCATTATTTAATTGGCGAAGCCCAAAACCTAATTAGCTTGATTAGAACTTGAGAAATTTTATTTGAACTCATGTAATATTTTTCTACACCCAACTTATTTTCTTCACTCATATTGTTTTTTATTAAAGAATTAATCTCTCTTTAAACCCAATTTTATTACCTAAACTACCCTCTCAAACCCAATTCAAAATGTTAAGTTATCTTTACACCCATTCCCTTTATAAAATAACATCTGTAATTGAATTTATTTTTTATTTTTAAAAGAGGCGTCCTTGCCCCACCCCTCTCTTCACTCTAGCATTTCCATCGCTACTTTTTTTTATTTCTGCTACCAAACCCAGACATTTGCCTTTTTTCTTTCTACTAATGTGCATAAGCAACAAATCGAACAATTCATCCACTTATATTTATCAACAAGCAAGGAAGTTTATAATCTAAGAACATTGGTAAGAAGTTTTTCCTTATAATTTTTTAATTGCAGAAAGTTTAACAAACCATTCAGGATTTGTGACGACCCGTCCTTACTTTTCACTGTAATTTCTTTTCTGTTGGTGTGAGTTGACGATTTTACCCTTTTTAGCAAAAGTGGAATCTAACGTGGATGTGGTTTTCGGCTTTTAGTTTCATTTTCCTGGTTTCGTACTTAATTAGTACTCGTCGTCACGAATGTGTGAACCCGAGTTAGACCTGAAACGAATATGTAACGAAAAAGTTACGCCCTATTAAAGTACGTTAACCACGGGTATTTTGTACACGCACGTACAATTTTATAGTGTCATAACACTGTCAAAAAGGACATATTTTGTACAATTAAATTTGTACAAAATCCATCTGTCCAATCCCTTCCCAAGAAAAGTGGATCTGGTCCCCCCTATCATCAACAACCAATCAAATTATTCAATTTGATTTTCCACTAATCCCTCACCACTATTCCTTTTTCCCCTGAATTCCTCTCCACCATTAACATCTTTTCCTTCGAACTGGTAACCAATCAGAGACCCTCACTCCTATTCCCTCTCACCAATCAGAACACTCAAACTCTCTCTCTCTTCTTTCTCTCCATTACCGAGCTCTCTTTTTCTCTGTAACCCTATCAAATTCACACCAAAACACACAAACGTGACAAACAAACCTCACCACTGGAATCTCCTTGAACCCACGAACACAACCATACTCCCCAAGGTTTTTAGTGAAGGTTTGGTGAAGAAACAACCTCGAAATACAAGGTTTTGAGAAGTTCCAGTTTTAGCCGTACCTTTCGAGGCTTTTTCAAGCCACCTTCGTCCACTTTTTGGACTCCAAAAAGGTATAACGCGACTATACTCTTCATAAGCTTCATTTCCATATAAATTTTGTGAAAAATGGTTGAGAAATGAAGAAGATATGAAGGTTTGAAGTTTTTCCCAGAAATCGGCGACTTTCCCCAGATTCTGGCGAACCAGACGGTGGCGGACTGCTGCGACCGGCGAGGACCACTGGAGAAGATAAGGGAATATTCTATCAACTTTGACGGAATATTCTAACGGCGTTAGGTAACGTTGTTAACGTTTGTTAGCATTTTAACGGAATATTCCTAACGTCCGTCAACCTCTGCCTGCGCGTGATGGCGTGTATGGCCGTGCCCTATTTAAGTTTCCGTATATGTGTTATTAAACTAATTAAATTAGTAATTTCACATTTAGGGGAAACATATTCCAAGGACGTACGAGGTCAAGTAAGGCTCGGAGGCTTCGTTTCGACTACGTATATGTGAGTGGGTCATTTCTTTTTATAGTACATGCATACTTGTTAGTTTCCAGTTATACTTTGAAAAAGAATTTACTACGTATGCCTAGCTTAGACTAAAGTTACATGAAGAAATGGAATGGTGGAATTTAGGAGATTATTTGCTGAACCCTATAGGTTCACGGGTATGCACGAGATACCATGATATTGTATTTATAGCTGTGATTATTACTATGTTGATTAGAGTTATCGAATCTTTGTGGCACGACTTTATTTATGTTATTTGCTCATCATTGTTGCAACCCAGTGTTAGTATTCTGCCCAAGGCCAGGGCCATCCGCACCGTTCGCTTACCTTGGATCCAAGTTAGGTGCCAGTCCTGTCGTACATATTGCATTAGGCAATTCCGACTCGTATGTGACCGCGCTTCGGCGCCAGTCTTCACATGATTGTAGTACTAGAGCGCATTTATTGCACCCAGTCTTGTCGTACAGGTTGCATTAGACAACTCTGACTCGTGTGTCAGCATATGTTGATGAGCATTCTTTATGTTATCTTTACATATTGCGAGATTATGTGATTACGGTCACATTGTGCTTACTTACGTAGCAGTGCCTTATTGATTTTTTGAGATTTTGCAAGCTACGGTAAGTATTTTCTTACTATACATAGTACATATATATTTTGGAACTATACTTGATTTTACGACGAGGGGTTATATTGTTTTTGAAAAGGTTTTTACAAAACTTATTTTCTGACCTACTCAACTTTGTTTTTCGCCATTCCAGGTTTAGTAGCTGTGCTTACATGTAAACGAGGATTCTGGCAAATCTCTGGAGATGGTTATTTTCAGTGGTATAGCCCTCATCCTATTTACTATACTATCTTATGCTCTGACATCACGTGTGAAATGGGTTCAATCCCGCTCACCGAGCACTCTTTTGATTAAGCATTTTTAGGTTTAAATTTATTCACATCCTCTTTCCACTACACTACACTTTATGGCTTCGTCACCCTCCAGGTGTCGGTCAACACAACTCGATTCGGAGTCCAAGTGGACATTCCGGGTCGGGGTGTGTCAGGATTGATGAAAAAAATTGAACCCCAAATACTCATCTTCTAAACTTTTAAAACATTGAAATCAAATGAACAATATATTCATAAATTGAGTCATACCTTAGTTGGAGGATTCAAAACTTCAAAATCACCATCCATGAATAAAAAAGCTTGTTTTTCTCTACAAGACCTATTAGGGTTTTAGCCAGAATGAACGTAGGATAAACAAGAAGTGATGGTAGGGTTTAATGGGTTTATTGATAAATTTGGGTTTTATTATTAATTTCATTTTGTACTTAATAGTAATTGTGCAATAGGGTAAAATAGACAATTAACAATTTAAATTTAAGTTGGGTGTAGAAAGAGGTTACATGGGTTCACGGAGAATGAGGATTGCACAACCGTACTGAATGACAACAATAAACAGAAGACATGACATCCGAACGATATTAAGGCCGACACTCTAGTAGAATATGAGAAGATCCTAAGTATGCTTTGAACAAAGCATGCTCTGATACCAAACTGACACGCTGCAACCCAAATATCCTCAAATATCAGGGTAGGCACGTGCTGGCCGACACGCGAGGGTGATGAAGCCATTAAAAACATGCTTACCATTAAGAATACATAATTAGAATAGATTAAACCAAAGCAGAATCGTGTTCCAAGCACACAACTACTCAAGAATAATAAGAAAAAATTATTATGAAAAGGTACGAACAAAGAAATGATACCTATACTGAGAAGACTCGAGAATACCTATGATGTAGAGTCCTGACGCCGGGATCATGTGCCTCGTTCCTAACTCCTGAGGGGGCACAAAAACAAAAAAAAAGGTGAGTGGACCAAAGTTTATAATAATAATATTAATAATAGAAAAACCATTTTCTTTATGAACATAGTAACCCCCTGTTTTGAAAAACATATATAATACTACATATAGGTTTTATAAAAGCCCTAGCATGCCACGCAAAACCTTCGTAAAACATGTACGTGTAAAACCATGCTCAATAATGCTGAAAAGGTCGCTCGAAGGCAAATCCGTAAATCTCATCAGCGAAGTACTCAACTAGGGGTATCATAGTCGCCCGAAGGCAGTACCTATCAATCACCCGAAGGTGAAGCTGTATAACATGTCCATCACCCGAAGGTGAAGCTGAATAACCTGTCCATCACCCGTAGGTGAAGCTGAATCAAATAGCATAACATCCACACCGACACTAGCTGTGGCTAGTGAAGCTGTCCGACCCCACTTTCGACGGTGAAGCTGGGGGTATAATATATATCATAACTCACTCATCCATCATCTGTGTCCTATGGCCATAGACATCTATACCCGTGGTGTGCGGATGTGCCATATGATAACCCACTAGGTAAGTACCAAAAACATATCTCAAAAACTCATATTAAATCTCGGAGTTCAAATACTCAAAGCATCATCTCATTAATCATATAACTTTCTAGCTCAAACCATCTTCATAACCATAATAAATCCATAGAAATCCATAATTGCAAATTCGATATTTCATAACCTTTAATAAAATGTAATTTTGATAAATCAAACTATTTCGTAAACCATGATTATAAAAGTTCATAATGCATAATATAAAACATATTCAAATCATGGAATATGCAATGCATGCTAGGCTAATATTTTATAAAAATATATAAGTTTAGAAGGGGTCCACTCACATATTTTATTGCCCGAGAACCGCTCGATCTAGCGAGGATAATGTCGCTTCCCGCTAACGCGCCTATGACTAAGGCCAATTTGGCTGGGAAAAGCTCCAATTCGTCTCCAACCCGTCGGAAACCCTAAGTTGGGTGCTCTCCAATTCGCCCTCAAATCGAATCCGACACCCCCAAACTTGTTTGGGCTTTGTTCATGGGTTCAAGGTGAGTGGTTTGATGGTGGTAATTGAAGGAAAACGTTTCACAATTAGAGGATCAATGGCTAGACACCCTTAGACCCGTCGGTGTTCCATCGCACAATCGAGACCTAAATCTCGTCGGCTTTGGTTGGAAATTGAAGGAAAAGTGGCTGGGAAATTATTTGGCAGTAGTGGTGGGGAGCTTTGATTTACTCGGAAAACGCCACGAGGGCGTCGGAAATGGACACCGGCCGAACCGGTTCGGGGTGAAAGAAACGGGTCAAGGGGAAGAAGTTTTTGATTGGGTGTTTCCTCACCTCTCTTCTTTCCTTCCCTACTTTCATTTCTGATTAGGCAGCTCATTCCTATCCTCTCCTTTAATTGGCCAACACTACCGCTCAATTCTCTCCTTTATTTCTTCTTTCCTCCGTCTATCTCTCATTTTTTTCAATCTTGGCCACACATGTGGCTTCCCAGATTTTGCTCCAACAATTTGGAGCCTTCCGGAAAATGATCAATTGACCATTTTGTCCTCAACTTTAAACGTTGATAACTCTTTCGTTATAGCTCCAAATTATGATCCGTTTGTGCCCATGCGTTCGTAGCGACGAGTACTATAAGAATATGCTAAGGGAACAGATCTTACGTGACACGACAAGGTGGTCAACAAAGGTCAACATATTTGCCTTAAAGGGTATTTTTGTAATTTCATATTTTAAAATTATAAAAATTGTAATAATTGGGGACGGGTGTCACAGCCCATCCTGGAATTATTTTATCGTGGACGTGAAATGACGGAATTGCCCTAAAGGTTGCTAAGGTGTGTGACATTTATATTTGGTTTTTATGTCATATTCCTAAGTTTTGGAAAATTATGGGAACTTATGGTATTATTTTTTTTGTGTGGTTAGGATTATTGTAGACCACACACACCTAAACTACTCTCACTCTCTTTCTCTATCTCTCTCTCTCCCGTGAGCACTATCTCTCTCTCTCCCTCTCGGTTTATTCATTCCCGTGCACTGTGCACGTACGGGCGAAGTTGGAACTCGTCCATTTCTTCACATATTGACGTCAAAAAGGTAAGATTCTTGATCCTTGCAACCTTCTGAGCATTCTGGTACCAATTTTGGAACTTGTAACCCTCGGATTAGGCGAGAAACCCTAACCCCGAAAATGTACATTGTTCATGCACACGTAAAACCTTGCATTTTAGGGAATTTCAAGCTCACAGTGAGCTTACGGAGGTCCTCACGAGTCTCGGGGTACTTCGTTGGTAGATTTTGGACGTCGGAGAACCGAGATCGAAGGTTTTTAAAGTTTACCAAGCTATCGAGCTTTCTCAAGTAAAATCTAGTGATTTCCAAGCCTTGAAACTTGTTTAGATGTGTTCTACATGCTTAGAGCTTCATTTTGGTGCAATTTCATGAAAAATGGATGAAAAATGAGTGAGAAACCATAGTTGGAAAGTTACCCAGAAACCGGCGAACTCACCGGCGGCCGGCGAGTCGCCGGAGAAGATGACGGAATATTTCGTCAGTTTGGACGGAATATTCCTGACGCCGTCAGTTAAATCTAACGGATGCCGTTAGCAGTTAACGGAATATTCCTGACTCCGTTTGGTTTCCGTCCGTGTGCCTGGCACATGACCGCGCGTGGGGGGCGCGTGGGTCCGTGCCATTCCCGGCGCGTGGGGGCGCGTGGCTAGTCCAAAAATTATTTTAAAAATATGGGGATATTTGTGAGGTTGTGTAGATCACGTTGGTATATTCAAACACCCCAATTGAGCATCGTATAAGAAGTTATTTCGTATTGTTAGTTATGTGCTCTAAATAACGTTATTATAGTTGTTTCGCATATAGGTGAGACCTATCCCGAGGACGAGCGCAATCAAAGGCATCACGGGGGTTACGACCCTCCGACATACCAGTGAGTGGGCAGTTGCTTTCTTTATATACCTATATACTTACTGATTTTCCCAGAAATCGAATTTAATTGAAAGTATGTTTTAAAATGCCATGCATAGAATTGATATGAATTATATGAATTGATATATGATGCATATGTATGAAATGGTGCAGTGGACGCACAGGTAAGTATCAGGTGAGTTATATTGTGTTGATGATGTGATTTGTGATGAGAGCTCATAACCTGCACCACCGGTGTTAGTGCTTATGTTGATATTCACCTCCTGCACCGCACGCTCCCTTGGATCCAAGTAGGTGTAAGTCTTGTCGTACAGACCACTTTTGTGGTTCCGACTCGTAGGTGACCTGCGATACGTCGCACAGCTGTTTGATGAGAGATGCACTAGAGCGTATTATTACACCAAGTCCTGTCGTACAGACCACTTTTGTGGTTACGACTCGTGTGCAGGCATAGGTATTGAGCTATATGATTAGCCGTACAGGACCACTGCAGGGTCTCCGGCTGATTTATTATTCTACCTGATATATAGTTGCATGTCTTCACTATGTTTTGATGCATATGGCATGGCATACTTTCATACTGTTGATTTTGAACGATGATTTGAGAAAATGTTGAGATATATATGCTATATGCTATTTTCTGGGAAAGTATACAGGTTTTACAGTGAGGGGTTATATATGTTGATAAAGGAAATGTTTTGAAAACTTTGTTTTACTGACCCACTCACCTTGTTTTACGCCCCTCCAGGTTATAGTTAGAAGTGTTTGGTGGCTCACGAGGATCCCCACGGCTGTTCTGATAGACTTCACACATGTAGGACTCACCCTCGGGTGTTGTAATTTAGTAATTGTCCTACTTGACTGCATTTAGAATCTTATGCTCTGATTATGTGTATTTCACACTTAAACTTTCGCTAGCATGTCATTTGGATTGTACTGCTAGTATTCGGCTTTTAGTCTTTCATAACTCTATTATCTTATCGCTTCCGCATTGCGTTATGGTTACGTCACGTTAGTGATGGCCAGCACGCCCTGATTTCCAGGTCGGGGTGTGTCAACGGGTCATTACAGTATTTGTGTCAATGTAAGTGAGATTTTGGATACATTTGAAAGTTTTTATAAAAACTGACATTTTTGAAATTATGGGCTAATATTTGACTATATTTGACAAATACTCAAAATCCAATCCTTCCTAGAAAAGGACTTAGAATAAAACTAGGAAACTAAATAAATTAGGAAACATAATCCTAAATTGACTAGGATAATCCCAAAACTGAACATCCACATTTTGGACTTATATCTACTCCAAAACCCGCCCAAAATAGCTGGATTTAAAGCTTGGACTGTTCTGAACACTTCTGAAGAAGGCCATGAACCTATCAGAGGTCATCTTGGGCTCCAAAAATCGCAACTAAGCCCAAAAAATTCACTTTCCAACACCGTGCACTACTTCTTTATTTAATCGCCAGAAAATAATGCTTGGTAGAAATAGCTGAAATTTTGACATGAATAAGCTAAGGAACACACGAATGTCCTGCAATTTGAATTACTCCAAAATTCGTTCGTTTGATCATATTTTACTCCAGAGGAAGTCGAATGTTCTATGTTGAAAATATAAAGCAAAGTATCAAAATTCTACCAAAACAAGTACCAAATTATACTAAGAATAGGGTAAAATATATAATATGAAATCGACTCATCAGATACTTTATTCAAGAACCAAAATTACAGTTCGATAACAATTTTTTTTGTTTTATCACAAAGGCAAATTTCATTATGATAAAAACTAGTACAAGTCCTAAAAAGGAACGGTAAACAGTTACAGGGAAATTAAAAGGCCCAAGCAAAATGAGAGCAGCAACCCAAGATACAACGGGAGACCCACACAAATTTAGACCCAAAGGCAGCAGAAAACAGACAATAAAAAACCTAATCTCCAGCAGGAAAGACCATATCGCCGCCGCTGTCACATCCTTGGAGGAAGCCAAACTCCGAACTGAGAAAGTAGACACCAGATCCAAGTCCCTTTCAGGAACCCTTGCAAATATATACAAACAAAGTATCATACGGGTATAAAGTGACACTAAGGGGTATGTAAATACCCAACACTTGGCCTCGATGGGGATCTAACATAGGCATGCTAGTTGGGGGATGGGAAGTGAATGAGGGTAGTAGATTTGGTATCCTATTCCTAATCAGAGCATACCTATCCAAGTACATGGTAGGATGAGGATGGAGTATCACAACTAATGAGAAGTGAGGATAGAAAACAGTAAAAGTAGGCAAAAGATGTCGTATAAGGGGCATGAAGCCCAAATCTAAGACAAGCTCATGCGATAGTTAAGACCCAACAAAGGAAAAACTGCGATAAACTCAGAGAGAATCGAGAATAAATAGAAAGAAGGAGACTGGAAAAAGAAGAGGAAGAGATGGATGCAGGGATAGGGATGAAGCAGAGGAAAAAGAAGAAAAAGGCAAAGGAGGGAAGAAAGGAAGGGGGAAGAATGAAAGAAGGGAATAATGAGATTAGAAATAGGAGGAAGTAGCGGGTTGCCGCCTACCCCTAGCAAAAGCAAGGGGTGGCGACTGAAAGTTGAAACCTAAGAAGAGGCTCTGGATCTGGGTTTCTAGAGAGAGTAACAAGGAGAAAGAGAGAAAGAGAAAGAGAAAGAGAGAGAGAGAGAGAGAGAGAGAGAGAGAGAGAGAGAGAGAGAGTGTGAGAGAGAGAAAAACACGTTTTTTCAAAATTTATTGACACAATATTTCGATAATAGTTTAAAGACGACTAGCCCAAATTATTTATAAAAAATAAAGTTCAAGAACCAAAATTACGGTTCGATAATAGTTTAAAGACCACTAGCCCAAATTGACACGCCCTGATCCCGATGTGCCACGGACATCGGAATGGTCACATGCTAGTCAACACCCGAGGGTGACGAAAGCCATTTATTGAAAACATGAGAACTAAAATATGAATAAGATAAGGGAAATTTAAATATAATTAATATACAAATGAGAAACGTGTTCTGAGCATACAACTAACTAGAACACTAAAAGAAATAATATAAAATTGAATGAATAAAAGAATGGGTCCTACACCGAGAGGACTTGAAGATGCCGATACGGAAGTGCCTTGACGCCAGGATTGTACGCCTCGATTCTAAATCCTGAGGGGGCGCGAAACAAACATGAGTGGACCAAGTTGATATATATAATAAAAATAGTTATCAACATACTAACCCCCAAAGTTTTATGAAAACTAATAGCATAATATGTAATAGAGTTTTCGAAAATCCTAGCATGCCATAAAACCTTTCACAAAACGTATCTCGTATATAGTGTGCTAACTAGTGGTATCATAATCGACCCGAAGGCCTCTACATCACCCTACCCAAAGGCCTAATATATAAATCTTCAATCGACCCGAAGGATTCTACATCACCCGACCCGAAGGCCAATATAATATCATTGCCCGGAGGCAGAACAGTGACCACTAGATACGCACAAAACATTGAATATAGTCTTTCCAAACATAGGTACATATATCTTAAAATCATCTTCATCTATACTATAAAGAAGTGTGTAAAAACATGTTCTAAATAGTATATCGTCATCCATCAGATATCCTATGAAGAACATAGGTTCGATAGAAAATATGGTATTCCAAAATCTTCTAAGTAACCATGATAATCATATAAGGTAAGTCCAATTTACTCATAAAACGTTATCTGAAACGTGATCATTAAATCATGCTTTTCATGTATGCATTTCTACTATTAAAATATGCATTTTAGAAGGGGTTCACTCACAGATACTCCGTCGTCGTAAAGCCGTATGAAATAGGAATGACGGAATCGAACTCTATTCAAATGATTGAGTTTGAGAAAATGAATGTCAAAAACGGGTCCAGGACGTTGAAATTAGCTTATGAGGGGTCTCGGACGAAAACCCAAAAAAGTCAACAAAAGTCAACGTTGATCGTTGACCGGTCAAAGTCAAAGTCAACGGTCAGCGTTGACCTGGTCAACGGTCGCAGGTCAAACCAGGTGTGGAGGGTTTTGGGCTTGGGTTCTTAGGCCTGGGCTTAGCCACTAGGCTGGGTTCTAAGGCCCAAAGGCTTAGGTCCAAGGGTTTTGGGTCAAAGGCTCACGGGCCGAAGCCTTTTGGTCTTGGGCTGAAGGCCTGGCCCAACTAAAAGGGTTTTGGGTTTTAAAGGTTTACGGGCCTAAGGCCCTAACGGAATGGCCCAAGGCTTTTGGGTTTTAGAAACTAAATAATTAAAACAAATAAATTAAAACAAATAAACTAAAACAAAGGTTTTGGGTTGGGTTTAACGGGCCTAAGGCTCGAGTCCTATACAGGGCCCAAAGGGCCTTGGTTCAACTGGGTTGGGACGAGCCAGCCTAACGGCCTAGTCTCGACGGGAAAAGGACGTCGGAGCTTCCCCAGCTTCGGTTGACCGCGAACTACTACCCTAGGGTCCGATCTAGGCATCAGCAAGAAGAGTGAGACGAAGAGAAGAGGTTGTTACCTTTGTTTAGCTGAGAAGAGGTTGGGGGTGGCCGGAATTTGGGTTGGGTGTCCTCGGGGTGTCTCGGGGCTTCATAGAGACAAGGGAAAAAGAGAGAGCGTAGCACGATGACGGATGTGGTCTGTCATGGATGGTTGCGGTGTCACGCCGTTGTTAGGGCGGCTCGGGTGTGACAGTTGGTGTGTGGGTGAGATCGGGAAAGGTAGTCCTAGATAGAGAGATAGAGAGTGAATGAGTGAAAGAGAAGAGTGAGCTGAAAGAGTGAGAGATTCAAGAGAAAGATCGGGGAAAAAGAGAGAGAGTAAGTGGGTTAGGAGGCTACCACGTGGCAGCGTGGGGGAGAAGGGAAAACAAGATGGAGGGTCCGGATTAGATGGGAATAAAGGGACCAAAATGAAAACTTCAAATACTTTTAGGGAAGAAGAAAAATTACAAACTAAATTTGGGGAGGGATTTTACAGTCTACCTCCCCTTAAATAAAATTTCGTCCCGAAATTTGAAATAACTTACTACACTGAAAAACTCAAAGATAGGAAGAAGAATACACACACACACACACACACACACACATATATATATATATATATGGGATAGGATCAAGGGACAAATATTTTTGGGTAAATTACAAAAAACTACCTCAACTATTGGTGTCACGACACTTTCATACCTCATCTTTTAAAGTTGACAATGTCATACCTCATCTTACGAATTTGGGTCAATGTTATACCTTCTGTTAATTGGCCGTGAATTTTTCAGTTAAATGCTGATGTGGCTTGATCCGGGACCCATTTTTTATTAAAAAATTATTAAAAATTAAAAAAAAATCATTTAATATTTTTTTTCAATATTAAAATAATAAAGAAAAGTTAAAAAAAAAAAAAAAAAAAACCAACACTCGTCCCCTCCCCCCCCTTCTCTCTCTTCTCCCCATCTCCATCTTTTTTTCCCCTTCCTGCGACTGCAACCCAGAAAAAAGAAGAGAAAAAAAAAAAAAAAACCAATTTGTCTTCCCCCTTCCCCACCCCAAGTTGAGATTTTCTGCACCTATTTTTGCATGTGGCCCTTCTGTGTCTTTGCTTATTGAACCAAACATAATTAATGTTAACTTGACAATAATTAAGATAATAAAAAATAAACCCAATTCTCAGCCAATTAAAGAAGGCACAGAGGGGCCACAGGTAAAAATGGGTGCAGAAGATCTCATCTCCCCCACCCCCCACCCCCTCTTCTCCCCACACCCACTCTCCGCACCCAACCTCCCCACCTTCACACCCAACCTCGCACCCACTACCTGAAACCCAAAAAAAAAAAAAAAAAAAAAAAAACCAACACTCGTCCCCTCCCCCCCCCCTTATCTCTCTTCTCCCCATCTCCATCTTTATTTCCCCTTCCTGCAACTGCAACCCAGAAAAAAGAAGAGAAAAAAAAAAAAAAAACCAATTTGTCTTCCCCCCCTCCCCACCCCCCTCTTCTCCCCGCACCCAACCTCCCCATCTTCGCACCCAACCTCACACCCACTACCTGAAACCCAAAAAAAAAAAAAAAAAACCTAGATCCTGTTGAGGTGGAATCGGGAAACCTTCAGCAGGCCGATTAAGAAGGTTGAGAACCTGGGTGCAGAGAAAATAGGAGGAATGGGTGTGGAGGGAAGAGGGTGAGGGGGGGGACGGACAAACTGGGTTTCCTTCTTTTTTTTTCATGTTTTTTTCTCTCTTCTTCTTCTTCTTCTTTCTGGGTTGCAGGAAGATTGGGAGAGAGAGGGGGAGGAACGAACTACCTTGAGGTTTTTTTTTTTTTTCTTTATTATTTTAATATTTAAAAAATATTAAATACATTTTTTTAATAATAATTTTTTAATTTTTTAATAAAAAATGGGTCCCGAATCAAGCCACGTCAGCATTTAACTGAAAAATTCACGGCCAATTAACGGAAGGTATAACATTGGCACAAATTCGTAAGATGAGGTATGACATTGTCAACTTTAAAAGATGAGGTATGAAAGTATCGTGACATCAATAGTTGATGTAGTTTTTTGTCATTTACCCAATATTTTTACAAATACTTTTACACTCTTTTTAAGCATTTTGATTACATGACATCCAATAGTTCTTATTTATTCATTAAATGACATGGATGCTTATGCGAATTTTAACTAATATTAAAGATAAAATAAAACTGAAAAAAAACATAAAATCTGGAAAATTAAAACTAAAATTTAAAAAGAAACCCTAGTTGTACGCAATCCTCCGTCTCCCCCTTTGCTGATGTGGTTTTGCAACTTCATGTCTTGGAAACGGCAATTGTCATGGAAACGACACTTTGTTTCTTGGAGCACAACTTGGCAAGACCGAAATCTGATATTTTTGGGTTGAAGTTGTCATCTAATAGTACGTTGTGAGGTTTGATATCGAAATGAAGGATTCGTTGGTCAGATCCGTGGTGAACTTACTCAATTCCTTTGGCTATTCTGAGAGTAATATGTCACATCCGAGAGCTTTCCTTTGAACACTGTTCCAAATGTTCGTTGTCCCAACTTGTCTCTAAATTTATTTATAATCCGCTTGATATCAGCATATGAGTACCTTGTAGGCCTGAGAGCTCTGTAGTTTTCCAAAAATTCTTCGATCATGGTTTGCCTCTCCTTTTCTATTCGGTCAATAAGTATGTACACGATGGAGACCGACAAGTATCAGCACAAGTGAAAATGAACCAAGGACTGCACCTGCATAGTTTACGTTCAATTAAGAACCTCTACACTAACCTTCAAATTTTCAAAAGGAAAAAAAAAATCTTTCATGGTGAATGCATATAGAACGAACCTGTAACAACTAGTTTTTTTGTGGTACCTGTAGAAAAATTTCAATCCCATTAGTTCTTCATTTGTACCAAATCATTAAATCATTGCATATTTGTTTACAGAACATTCTCAAGTTCTTGATTGTGAATGGAACATTTGATAACTATGGAGCATGGGGGTCTCTACTAACCGAACTGGGTCTCTGCTTGCAGGTTGAGCAGCGGGGGTAGTTGCGATTTGTGCAGAGACGGAGGACTGCATACAACTAGAGTTTCTTGCTTTTTTAATTTTACTTTTAATTTTTCAGATTTTATGTTTTTTTTAGTTTTATTTTATCTTTAATGTTAGTTAAAATCCACATAAGCATCCATATCATTTAATGAATAAATAAGAACTATTAGATGTCATGTAATCAAAAGGCTTAAAAAGAGTGTAAAAGTATTTGTAAAAATATTTGTCCCTTGATCCTATCCCATATATATGTAACGAAGAAATCAAGTCAAAGCGGTTGCACAAAAGGGAAAATGCCACCCCGTCACGATCGGGTTGCAATGATTCTATCTTTCATGCCTCCATGCCCATACTTTCTTCCCCCATTAGTGTAAAAGTAGAAAACATACTTCATAAAGATATAGAGTCGAAAACACAAAACAACGTAAGGTCGAAAGTATGTACGTAAAATACGATGTCGCCATAATAGATATGTAATAACATAGAGGTTGAAAAGTCGTACTGAAATTAACACTGAAAGTGGAAAAGACTTGACCAAATATTTGTAACATCTGAAAACAAATATATGTAACTATAATGAGGTAGTTTTAAATACTTGTACCAAAAGTCAAAAACTGAAAATGAGAATGGGTCTCGCCTAAGCATACATAACGTCACGTACTTCAAGAGAAAGTGTCTTCGAGTCGAGTCCTAACACTAACTACTCAGTAATATCTACCGTAGATAGGTCTACCTGCTCACTTGCTTAGCGAATCCGACGAATAAGCCATTGATGTCACAGTCGGCCGCCCGCGATATCGACAACATATTGTTGTTTCAATAAGCAAGCAGTGATTTCCTAAGGGTGCACCATTTCCCATATTGTAAATTCAATACTCCGAAGACAAGTTCGAAAACTCCTCTGTGAACCAGTGTTGCTTGTAGAAGTTCTTGTACCATGTCGCCAAAAGTGCCAAAATACCATTTGCTCCGCAACGTGAGAGTGTGCAAAGATCGTCCGATTCTCACCTCGACCATGCTGTCGTACTGTTCTAGAGCGCACTAATCAGATCTGCTAGAAGTGTTTCGACATCCACGTACTCACAACAATAAGGTCTTGAAGTGAAGCAATGGAAAGATGCGTTGAGGTGCACACATCTCCTTATCATGCTACAATTCATAGGCATCAAACGTTATTTGAAACGTGATGATTAAATCATGCTTTTCATGTTTGCATTTCTACTATTAAAACATGCATTTTAGAAAGGGTCCACTCATGTTTGCTTTGCGCCCCCTCAGGATTTAGAATCGAGGCGTACAATCTAAGCGTTAAGGCACTTCCGCATGGGCATCTTCGAGTCCTCTCGGTGTAGGACCCATTCTTTTATTAATTCAATTTTATATTATTTCTTTTAGTGTTCTAGTTAGTTGTATGCTCTGAACACGTTCCTTATTTGCATATTAATTATATTTAAATTTCTCTTGTTTTATTCATATTTTAGTTCTCATGTTTTCAATAAACGGCTTTCGTCACCCTCGGGTGTCGGCCAGCACGTGACCATTCCGATGAGCGTGCCACAAATTATTTATAAAAAAATAGAGAATTGAACTCGAAACCTCGAGTGCAACTTTAGCTACAAATATTTCTTGTTCATATAAGAAGACTTCTGAATCAAAGGTTTGGAATAGAATGTCAATGGTGTACCAATTTAATCCAAGTAAATAAAATAAAAAAGCAAAAAGGAACAGAAATATCAAACACAATGATTGGTCTTGGTCAATGCAGTCCCGGTTCAAAGCATAAAAGTCAGTGGCGGCCCCGGTTCAATCCCAGAAAAAGGGCCGGCGGAAGATTCACGGCATAAGCACTGATATTATAGTGGCGAGTGGCGAGTGGCGAGTGGCGAGTGGCGACGACTCCCTAAACCAATCGAATCAAAACCTCATCACATTTTCCGCAAACAAACGATTTTTAGTGGAATCTTATTCTCACCTTCCCATATTCTCATCTGTATTTCTAACTTGTTCTGTTGTTTGTCTTCATTTACGCGTTTTTGAACAGCCTTTGTTTTTCTAGACTTGTAGTCAAGCATGACTCCACAGTCCACATGGTAGAAACCATTATAGGGCTTTATGAACTCAGAAATTCTTAAGTCTCGACTTTCTTATCACGTCACGTGTACGCTCAGGAAACATACAAAAAGGACTCTTGCATGGTCGTCTTAGATTTAAATGCCAACGGGAGTTTCTCCTTTTATGTGTCTTGAGTGTAATCTCAATTCCTACGTGGTGTGATGTGGATTGATAGCAAAGGTGGTTCATGTCAAATTTGATAGTAAATTATGAAAAGTATATAATGTAATAAATAATAATTAAATTTGACATACCGGATGCCGAATTATTATTGTAACAAAGTTGCTCAATTTATACTTACGTGTTTTTCACGTACTATAATTATTCCCTAATTTACTAACAACAATGGTACCCATAACAAGAATCCCTACTCAAAAATCACTCGTACAGAGATCACTCATTTATTTAACAGCAACCACTTTTGCTGTTAATCCGTAATTTACTAAGTCTACCGACGACTTGGAGTTTCACGCTAGAGAAGACACCACTCATTTATTTACTTTGAAGTCTAAAAGTGTCTTTGCAAGGCTACTTAGTACTACGGTCTAATGGTATTCCTCTTACAAGTGAAGAGATTTTAGGTTCGATTTTTGCCAAAGGTGAATTTGAACCACATTATTGATAGCCCATTGTGAGACTAAGCCTACCCTTCCTCCTTAACGTAGATAATATTTTTTTGTTAAAAAAAAAAATGTCTTTGCAAGAACAGACCCATAAGTCAATAGTCCAGTCAACTCCACTTCCCAACCAACACGCCCAACACTTTCTCTTCTTCCCGTTCCCACAACATTTCCACTCCTCAAAAACCCCATAACCCAAACACAAACACAAACACAACCAGACATCTCTCTGCAATTCTCTCTCTCTCTCTCTCTGACCTCCTCCTCCCACCTGAAAACCACATAAACTATTTATACAACTCTCCCTTCATATTTATAAATTATAAAAGACCAAACACACGTGCAAACACAATAACCTTTGTAGCCCAAAAATGAGCAGGTATGGCCGCCAAACCACCTCCCTTGTCCTGCATTTCAACTTCCATTTCTTCTTGTCCTTGTTCTGCTACCTTCCTCTTCCTATGGTCTTCTCTCAACTCTCCTCAAACCAGAAAACCGCCATGATCCATCTCTCCAACAACCTCAACACTCCTACTAGAGTTGTTTCATGGGACGTCAACAAAGAACCAAACCCATGTTTGTGGAAGGGAGTTCGTTGCAATCCCCCGACCAATTCATCCGTCATCCAAATTTCTCTGTCCGGCTATTCTCTATCTTCCTCGGACTTTCTGCCACTCGTTTGTCGGATTCAGTCTCTGCAGATTCTCGATGTGTCCGGCAACCGTCTGACCACAATCCCACCTGGGTTTATCTCGGATTGTGGAAAGCTAGACGGGTTAAAGCTGCTCAATTTTAGTACAAACAATTTGGAGGGTCGTCTTCCCGATTTTGTCGGGTTTTCTGGGTTGGAGGCTTTGGACTTCGCTGGGAATAACTTGAATGGAAGCATTGACTCCGAGTTGCACGGGTTGGTCGGGCTCAGAAGCTTGAACCTTAGCTTCAACCATTTTACTGGGTTTGTTCCGACCCGTCTCGGAAAGTCCAAGGTTTTGGAGGAGCTTGAGCTTTCTATGAATATGTTTGATGGTTCTATCCCTGCTGAACTTGTGGGATACCAGAATTTGACTCTGATTGATCTTAGCGGAAATCGGCTTTCCGGGAGTGTTCCTGATGGAATCAGAGAGCTCGCCAAGTTGGAGGTTTTGATTCTTTCGGCTAATAGATTAACCGGTGGAATCCCACAAAGCATTTCCAATATCACCAGCCTCTGGAGATTTGCAGCAAATTCTAACAATTTCAATGGTTCAATTCCTGATGGCATTGCAAAGCATCTGAAAAACTTGGACCTCAGTTATAATAGCTTGAGTGGGTCGATTCCATCGGACCTCTTGTCATCGTTGAATCTGCATACTCTGGATTTGTCGAATAATAGATTGGAGGGACAGATACCGGAAGTTCTATCTCCGAGCTTGGTCAGGTTGAGACTGGGAAACAATTCGCTTGATGGGAAGATACCTTCTACAGAAAATGCAACACATCAAAAGTTGACCTACTTGGAGATGGAAAACAATAACTTGACTGGACCAATTCCTCCTGAATTGGGTGACTGCCAGAATTTGGCGCTGCTGAATTTGGCTCAGAATCAACTGTCTGGGGCTTTGCCGGTGGAGTTGGGTAGCCTTAGCCTTCTTCAGGTCTTGAAACTTCAATTTAACAATTTGAGTGGTGGAATTCCAATTCAAATTACTCAACTGCCCAAGTTGTCCATTCTGAATATCAGCTGGAATTCTCTCAACGGTTCAATACCTCCTTCAGTTTCAAACATGCAGAATCTTATTAACATGAACTTACAAGGCAACAAGCTCAGCGGTTCCATTCCCGCCAGTATTGTCTCCATGGATTCTCTGATGGAACTCCAACTTGGAGAAAATAACTTAAGCGGTGACATTCCAAGAATGCCGATGTCTTTGCAGATTGCCTTGAATCTCAGCAGCAATCTTTTTCGAGGACCTATTCCGGACACTCTTTCGAGGCTCAGTGAATTAGAAATTCTGGATCTCTCAAATAACAAATTCTCAGGTGAGATACCTGATTTTTTTACTAGAATGGGAACCTTGACACAGTTGTTACTTTCTAACAATGAGCTCTCTGGAGAAATTCCGGAGTTCCATTCTTGGGTCATGGTCAACACAAGTGGGAACAAGGGTTTGACTAACAGAACAAAAAAAAGCACCCTGCCCAAATCGGAGAAGAAAAAATCATATGCAGTGACAATTGTTCTTGCAGTTGTAGCAGCTGTGGTTGCTTTTGGAGCGGTCACCACTGTTGCCTTATCACTATCGCGACAGAATGACAGGGTTAATGATGAACGAGTTCAAACAGGGGAAGAACTTGCTGTGCCTGAGGTCCTCCAGGGAAATCTCTTAACTGCAAATGGAATTCATAGATCAAACATCGTTTTCACTAGAGCGATGGAAGTAGTTTCTGACCGATCAAACATTGTGCTGAAGACTAGGTTTTCAACTTACTACAAAGCCATCATGCCGTCTGGAGCAATCTACTTTGTCAAGAAGCTCAACTTGAGTGACAAGATATTCCAACTGGGCAGCCACGAGAGGTTCGCCAAAGATTTAGAGGTCTTTGGGAAACTAAGCAATTCCAATGTCATGAATCCGCTGGCCTATGTGTTGACTGTTGACAGTGCTTATCTGTTCTACGAATTTGCTCCAAAGGGAACCCTTTTTGATGCTCTTCATGGTATCTCGGGTGATGACATGGATTGGGGGAGCAGATATAGTATTGCAGTCGGAGTAGCGCAGGGTCTTTCTTTTCTTCATGGGTGCACTCCAAGTCCAATACTCCTCCTTGACCAGTCAAGCCGAAGCATTTTGCTCAAGTCCCTCAAGGAGCCTTTGATTGGAGAAGCTGAGCTCTTGAAGGTGACTGATCCGTCAAAAAGCACCGGAAGCCTTTCTACTATTGCTGGTTCTGTTGGCTACATTCCTCCAGGTAAGCAATTCTGTGGTTTCTTCAGTAACTTGCTGGATTTAAAGCAATTATGTCTATATCTTGTCTCTGTTTTGTGGCAGAGTATGCATACACTATGAGGGTAACAATGGCCGGCAATATCTATAGCTTCGGGGTCATTCTGCTGGAGTTGCTGACGGGAAAGCCAGCAGTTAGCGAGGGAATTGAGTTGGCCAAGTGGGTCTTGAGTAACTCAGCGCAGCAAGATAAAAGGGATCACATTCTTGATTATAGTATCAGCAGAACATCAATTGCCGTCCGAAGCCAGATGCTTGCAGTCCTGAAAATTGCTCTCGCTTGCGTTAGTGTATCACCCGAAGCAAGGCCAAGAATGAAGAGTGTGCTTAGGATGCTCCTCAATGCAAGATAAAGTAACACGGCATGATTCAAACTCGATGTTAAATACTAGTTCCATGCATAAGATGGGATGAACCCGAAGTTTTGGTCAGTTCCTACAAGTAGAATATCAGTGGTTCGATGTTTGTGTAGTTAAAGCTTATCTTGCCATAGAAGATAGAGCAACTATAAGAAGTAATGTAAAACGTAGAAAATTTACACACTGAACTAGATTATATTTGAGCTTTACCACTTATACAAGATAGCCAAAGCTTGGCAGATCAGCAATTTCCTGCATAAAAAACAATGCCTTGCTTGTACTACTGCTTCCAACAGAGCTCCAAATGCAATATTTATTGATAAATAGACATAATACGTACGAAGTCCTAATAACATTTTCCAAATGGATATCAGTAGCAATACTTCTGTATCATGAATATGCTTAAAGTTACAAATTTGATTTCACTCAACCCATACGCTACAACCTCAATAATGAGTTTTGTGCAATAGCCAACCCTAAAAAAAGAAGGAAAAGATCGAGAAAAAACAACAGCCAGCAAGATTTTACGACAGAACCTTTGACGGACTAGAACTAAAACTCATTATGCATTTATATTCAAAATTATTTTCCTATTCTTCGTAAAATTGAGCCAGCCTCCCGTCAAACCTAAAAGATAAGCAACAGTAGAAGCATGCCTGACGAGATCAAATTGAGGAAAATAGCAGACATTCTGAAGGCCAAGCGGGAATCAATTGGGGACAAGGCATGTAGAGACTAGAAGGTAAGATCTTTGGGGTCCGCAATAATCTTGGCCAAGGTTTGCAAGAATGAAGCAAGATCAGCTCCATAAATTATGCGATGGTCAGCAGTAACATTTACCTGTAAATAATTGCATGTTCCAAGAATTAGAATTTGTAGTTTCATTCTATGTATTGTACCAATAAGTATATATTTCATTATTTCTTACCTGCATTTGGTTCTTCTTACCAATACGACCATCCTTAGTAGCCACAACAGTAGGCTGAGATGATCCGACAGCCATAATTGCACCCTGTCGAAGTTGAAATCAGAAACGCACAAATATTAATAACCACCAGCATAAAACATGAACCTTCACTCTCTAACAGAAAATAAAGAATGAGAAAAACATGAAATGAATCGCTTACAGATCCAGGTGGCAGAATAGCATCAAACCGATCAACACCAAACATCCCAAGATTAGAAACAGTGAATGTACCTACAAAACAGCAAACAGTCGTCATTTAAATCAGACAAAAATGGAGCACTTTGAATGTCAAATTTTCAGTAAAAGACTGTAAAACAAGTGCTGCAATCTTCAGAAGCTCTGTACTGCCTTCACTTAGCATAAATATTAGCGATTATGCCACTATTTCTCTCTTGAAGAATCCAAATATCATATGAATATTCTAACCCACAAATCATCAATTAAAGTACATATACCAAAACTCAAAAATAAAATTAGGAGAAAAAATGGCAGAAACCCTGAATTGCATAAGAATAGAGACAGATACTACTCAGGAACTCGACCACAGTAAGGTTCTGTGAGCCTAATGAAAAGGCTGGCTAAAAAATAAGGGCCAGACCCTTCGAATGCGCCACAGTCCAAAGGTGACAGAGAGAACAGGCACTGTAAACTGCATCATTAAAAAATTTCTAGACACTGTTGCTCTAATATGCATTCTGACTGTATTGGTGATCTGAATAAAAAGGAAAGACAATACAACACAAAATTCTAATGGCGCGGCTAAAGCTTTTGGTCAATCTTAGAGTCAAACAAGAGTTGTGACAAAGAGCCAAGATTGAGTTGAAGCACTGAAACAAATCGACTTTGCAAACCAGCATTTCCTGTTTGTAAAGCACTTTACACGCAGTACAGAAAGTTGTAATATTTTCTGATTGGTGTTCATATAAACCATGTTTTACGGAAAGCAGAAGAGGGAAAGTCGCTCAATTTACAATTACTAAAAAGAATTTAGCCACAGCCTTTTCCACAGTTACAGAAGAGAAGCCTTTGCCGAGCTTTGAAATATTGGCCCGGATTACGCTTTCAAATGGTACTTATTTGAAAACAAAATGAACCCAACTGACAACTAAATTATGTACATGTTATGGGGAACATGAGAACTCTGAACATAGGCAACCAAATTATTTAGGCATTGTTGCCTGAGGAAAACAGACGCTGGCTGCCTGATCAATGATCACCTTGTTCTCATTCTATTATTCAGCTTTGGTGTTTAATTTCATACCACAATAAAGCATAAATTGAACTATTACATGTCAAGCTTCAGCTAAATAATTAAAAGTTCATAGAGAATGTCAGTGCACATAAATCCCTGTTTTTTCTCCAAATGAACTTACTTTATCGTACGATCGAAAAATCTAGTTACTACTTTTTGATCAATATGATTATTTCTTTCAAATTTAGTAACATACTTTTTCGTGTTGGATCGAAAAAGTAGTTACTAAAATTGATAAGAATAATCATGAATTTTGAAGCATTTTATACAAGTTTTAAAAACTTCACATGCAAAGGTCGTCTGTGTTCCCATTTCATTCTGCATGACAATGTATTAGAACATATACCAAACACTCTCATGCCCTCTCTGCTCAACATGTTGTGTGGTTACTAAGCATTTAGGCAAGTAATAATAGTACCTGTATTGTACTCATGAGGTTGTAGCTGCTTGGCCCTGGCCTTATCAACTAACTCCTTCCACTTTCTTGACAATGTATATATGTCAACCTGAACCATTAAAACTTCGAGCCTCAGAACCACCAACCACCTTCCCAAAACAAAAGAAACCACTACTATAAAGCATGGAAAATGAAAAGGCAAAAACCTTGTCTGCATCCTGAAGCACTGGCGTAATCAATCCACCATCAATTGCCACAGCGACTGCAATGTTAATGCTGCTGTTGTATGTAAAGCTCTTACCATCTCTACAGCCGGAGTTCACAACAGGATGTTTGATCAATGCAAGTGCAGTAGCCTTTGCAAGCAATGCTGTCATGGTAACTCCCTTCGACTTGATCTAGAAAAAATAAATCATAACATCTACTCATTACAACAAAATCACATGGTAAAATTGACTTAATGAATCTACTGTCCTGATTCAGAATGCTCGACCAGTAAGCCACATTCTTGTGGGGAATAAAATGCTACCTTATTAACGAAGCAAGCACATACTATAGACTACAATACTCTTCATTTAAATGGAAAAAGAAATCGTTTTATGATTTTAGGACAATGTCAAATTATCAAGTCAGAGACTCAATTTTGATGACACAAACTACGGATTCTCATGTTAAGCAACCCAAATTGTTGAATTGAAATTACCTAAAAAACAACTTTTCGGTGCTGCGCATAAATGAATAATGAAATTTGATACCCGAATAAGATTTCAGCATTGTTCTTGCAAAATGTGAAATGAAAAGCATATTTCTCGAAAATTTGAAGTTACCTTTTTGTACAGGGAATCCAGCGCGTCAGTGGTGATAGTGTATCCTACTCTGAAAGTGGGCACAGAGAGACTCTCAAGCATGTTCCTACTCACAGCCCCCTGCATTGTTGTGAAAGGCACCACCGATCCCAACTCAATTCCTGCCTCCGCCGCCACACCAGCGGCTGACTTTCCAACACTCGGTTCAGAAGCCACTGCCACCGTCGGCTGAGCGGCAAAAGCTTCAACATCCTTAGCCACAATCCTCCCCAGTGGTCCACTTCCCACCACTGACCCCAAGTCCACCTTCAAGTCCTTAGCAAGCTTCTTTGCATACGGCGACGCCACGATTCTCTTCCCTCCCTCTGACGCCGGGTGGGTTGAAGCCACGGTTGCCGCCGCCTCAGGGACCACCGCGGGACCCGCATTATCTGGAATTTTCTCCGGTTGTGGCTCCGGAGCAGTTGCGGGCGGTGCTGGTGCCGCTGGAGCTGGAGCTGGAGCTGCTGATGAAAAATGGGCCTTGGCCTTGGCCTCGGCAATCTCGTCCTCGGTTTCGGCCAATAGAGCAATAGCCGAACCGACGGCTGCGACGCCGCCCTCCTCGACCATAATAGAAGCCAAGTAACCGTCGTAGAAGGTCTCGACGTCCATGTCAGCCTTATCGGACTCGACGACGACGACGCTCTCGCCCTTGTAGAGCTTGTCGCCCTCGGACTTGACCCAGGAGACGATCTTGCCCTCAGTCATGGTGGAGCTGAGAGCCGGCATGAAGATCTCCCGGATCTTGGCCTGGACTTGGGCCCTGCCCCGGCGCCAGGAAATGAGTGCCGGTGCAGAGGAGGCGGGGTTACGGCGGAGGGGTTGAGAGGTGGGGATGAAGGAGGTGTTGAGAAGGTGAGCCATTGGAGTGGGCAGTCAGAGAGAGAGAGAGTGAGGTGGATTCGACGGGAAGGTTTTGTTTTGTGGGTTTATTTCGATTTCGTAGTTGATATCTTCATCGCATTTGGGTGTGTGTGTTTCTCGAGTGCATCGAAACGATGGCGGACGATCCAACCTCCAACTACTTCACCAGTGTCGATGTTGATGATGTGCTTTTGGTTTGCTTCGTTTCTATAAACTTCAAAGGTTTTTACATCACTAGTCCTTAAAATTTGATCAAAATCCTCATTTTCGAACCTCAAATTCAAAATCCATACGTCAATTTGGTTCTTTTGATTAGATTTTGTCAATTATTTTGTGATAACTAAGGCCATCTCTACCCGAACATTATAGGTCACTTATAGTCAACAAAATCAATCTCCCGTTAAAGAGAATCAGGCTAAAAGAATTAGGTTAAGTTTAGTCCTAAAAAGTATTAAAATATGAAGGCGAATATGACAAATGATAATGTTAGTGGGTTCAATTATTAAATGCTAGTGGGAGAGTGATTGGTAGCGATCAAATCTGTACCAAGGTGCATAAACATTATTGCTTTATGTCGTTGTAGTTTAGTGCCCCTTACATACCACAACCATGAACCCAATAACCACCATCACGTCCATCCCTCACCACCACGACGATCCCATCAACACCACCATCACTGCAACCGCCAACCTCCACAATCTCTCCTTCATTAATTTTTCTACCACCATTGTAGAATTGTGAAACCATCTTACTACCACCAAATCCACCATGATAGACCTCAACCATCAATAAGAAAACCTAGCAGAAGTTGTTTCACATAGTCTTACATTTGATTTTTAAATCGACAATTTTAAAGTAGTGATCACGTGTCAAGCGAGTTCATCAAGACTTGCTTTTGAGGTGTGTCTTGCTAAGCAAAGCCCAATATCACTTTGTAAGACTACCTCATTTGTTTGTCGAGTGCATTTCTGTTCACCCTCAAAATTGAGGTTGATGCTCGTCCCTCTGTTTGGTTACAATAAGATTTGTTTAGTTTAATTGGTTTAAGACACGAATTTCAAATTTAAACTAATTTATATGAAGGAGTAAGGATCACCCTCACTTCACTTTAGGGTGAGCAAAAGTAATTCCTTTGTTTGTCAATTTTATAACATAATTTAGTTTTTTTTTTTTCTTAAAAGGGGATCAGTTTGTGGCATGGTCACGTCAGTTCACTTTTTGGGGGG
Source organism: Heteromeles arbutifolia (assembly GCA_024362995.1). NCBI lineage: Eukaryota > Viridiplantae > Streptophyta > Magnoliopsida > Rosales > Rosaceae > Heteromeles > Heteromeles arbutifolia. Next base: position 39,127,151 of record JANCRC010000002.1, read on the forward strand.
TCGGAAGACTCACAGAGGCATTTTAGATTCCCTAGCCACCATCGTGCGATTCATGAGCGCCAAAAATCGAACCCAAGATGTGCCGTGTGGAATACGAGTAAGGAATTCATCCACAACCACTGAACCACCTGGTTTATAACATAACCAATTTCTTCCTAAGTTGACCCTTGAAGAGCCTTGGGCAAGAGCCGGGCATAAACTAGCCCCTTGAAGAGCCCTGGGCTATTTTAACCTAGGCTAGATATTATCCAGTTTGAGGTCGTGTGGTATAAGATGGTCTAAAGTATGTATGTCAAGTTTATCTATGCAAAGTTTATCCTTTCAGAAATCATCTAATTATTTATGACAACTATTTGATAGACTCTCCGGGTTGAAACCCCTCTAACTTTTGTTTCTTATTTTCTTTCCAGAAGACCTGGGAAGGAGTAGAAACAATGAAACAGCTATAATATGTGAAAATAGCAATAAGCGTTTGATAGTATGGGATATCTGTTTCCTTCCTATTTTAGTGCTGCTGCTTCGGTATTTGAATTTGACATTCCAATATAAACATCATATACTTGTGTTTATGAACGGGCAAGGATCTAGTTGTGTGAAATAAAATTTCAAAAGCCAGTTTGCTCTATATTTCAAAATAGTATCCTTTTAAGTGTTGAGTCTTTTGATAATTAATTTTTTATTAGTCTGGATACTTTCCTATCATCTTGGATTCTTTAAGCCATGCCTGTGCAATTGAAGCTTAAAACGTGAAATCTCAAAAAGGCCTGTAGGTGATAAAATTCAAATAATTTGGTTTTTTGCTTTCCATTATTTTGAACATAAAGTGGTGCAGGTTATAAAAGTAGAAGGTCATGAAGCTGATGATGTTATAGCTGTTAGGACTTAGCATGGTTATATAATTAAAACACAAGGGAATCATCGGCTGACCTGATTACAGCAATTGCCATGGAAGTTGAACAAGACTGACTTTTACTGGTGTAGCCATGGTTGGTTGTTAATCACAAACAAGAACTCTTCTACTCACTTAGAGACCCGTATATTCTGATGGTGATAGACCCTTAATGCAGAACACCTTCTTTGTGAGCAGGGAATTCATTTTATACGGATGCAATGGTAGCCAACTTCCATCTATCATGGGGAGTTGGTTGTTCACCCGTTGCACCAAATCCCAACCATGTATGGAGTGGCTTTAGAAGCACGTTGGATGTATTTCCCCAATTATAGGATGTTGGTTTTACACGTATTCAAACTCTAATGATTTGCATTACCAACATATTACTTCTCCTTTATCACAACTAGTTGAGTCCACATAGGATTCTTACATTCTCCCACATAGACGTTAACTCGTTGTGGTTTGAAGCTACATGTCCATGACAAAATCATTCCTTAGTGATCACATTGAGTTATACGCAACTAACATCTTATACACATCTACCAGTAATCATTTGAAGCTTGAACTCCAGGAAAAAATACATGTAATGGTACTGTATGCACCTTGGAATCACAATCCTCGAATTCATACCGTATGTGTTGGAAGTATGCTTACAAAGCCACTCATTTGATGTAATAGTTTTTGGAATACTTAATGTGTTAAACTATTATATGTTTAATGAAGGGCAAAGCTTATTGTTAATCACTATTTATTGTATTATGTGTTTAAGCAATAAGGGAATCCAAGGAATATATTTAATCTAAGAGAGAAGTGATCTAAGTAAGTTAGATTAACGAGACCTTTCTCTTATGTTCATTCCTAAAACGTTCCTAGCCATAGAATTGCCAATTGGGCATTGACAATCCGCTACGGTTAGTATATGTTATGTTAACTCAAGCGTGAGTATGACTAGTCTCAAGTCATTTAGTGTTGGACACTGAGACAAACACATAGGTGCTCAAAAGGTAATCGAGTACACTGAACAACGATCAAAAGAGAGTTCGAACATACATGTTATGTAAGAACTTGTAAGTTGCAATATGCAAAGTAGTCCTTTGACCTGAGGCATCGTAGATGTTTAATGGTTAGGTCCTTGATCTTTGATCATGTCAAAGGCATTCCATCGAGAGTGTCCATGACATTTTTGGGGTCAAGCTATCTAGTCATGTAGGCATATGAACGCACAACAATGGATCTCTAACCTTACATGGTGGAGGGAGAGTACTCTGAGATATGATTCGGGAGTCTTCGACCAAAGCATACGAATATGACTTAGGAAGTTTGTTCCAAATCATATTCAATTGAATCATATAGAGAAGTATCACATTGGATAGTAGACATGAAACAAACTATCACTCAAACAATGTGATTAAGAGTATTGTATTAGAGAATGACCGTATTGCATTGTAATTGTAACTGGATAGGTTCTCCAACCACTTCTACTTAGCTTGGGTCGCCATGACATACTGCTCGGTGTCACTCATGGTTTGTGGAAGCCCTGAAGATTAGCAAACACTAATCTACATCAAAGGGAGAATTGAAATGTAGTTTCAATTCACAATCGATCGTTAAGAGTAACAATCGCCTACTGCCTCGCTAATTGGAACCTAATGGATCGTACACCGAGTAAGGATGAAAGTGAAGAAATATAAATGAGATGGATAAGCAATTAAATGGTCTAATTGAGAATGGTCAAGATTAATTAATTAGTTAATTAATTATACGAAAGGTTTGCATTGAGCTTTTAAGTTAGTTTCGGGTCACGGGGCCCAAAAGGGTTTTTGGTCCACAAGGCTCATTATGTTTAAGTTGTATGACAACTAAAACAAAATGGGCAATTAGCCCAATAAACAAAGTCAAAACCGGCCAAGGGTGAGTGGTACAAACTTGGGTTAATTGCAAGTTTGCCACTCACATGTGAGGTGGTATAAAGGCAACTTTATAGCCATTCTCTCACTAGGGTTTTCTTGAGGCAAAGAAGAGAGACATTTTCTCTCTTTTTCTAAAGAGGCCGGCCACTTAGGGGAAAAATAGCTAGCAATCTTTTCTTCCTCTAAGTCATCCATTTCATCTTCATACCTCATCCTTGGTGTGGAGACTTAGAAACACTAAACCTTTGGTGTTCTTGGAGATCATTTCCTCACATCCTTAAGGAGCAAAGGAGTACCAAAAGGAAGAAAATCACAAGGAAGATCTAAGGAGCTAGGAGGTGACTTGAAGGCCCTCCACTTGGGTGAATTCCTTGTGTAAACAAGGATGAGCTTCAAGGGTAATGAATCTCAAAATCCTTTCTTCTCTTTAATGTTGTTAAAGAGTCTTGTGGTTCACCATTCACTAGGCTTTGAAAGTCATGGGTTTTAGAATTGTTTTTTAATGCATGCCTACTTTAAAGTGTTATTAGTTTGCTTATGTGTTCAAATGTTCTCACATGTTCTTAGCTAGGACAAAATTTTTCCTTCAAGTGGTATCAGAGCCTAGGTCTAGTGTATGGTGAATCCTTTTGGGTTTTGTGTTTTTTCATGGTTTATGATTTAAATGTTGTAAATGTTACAAGCTTTGTTCTTGCTTTTTTAATATAAATTTTGCTTGAAAATTTAGCATCTCAAATGTTGTAGATATAGTTCATTTAAGCATGATTATTGGAACTAAAATTTGGTGCCATGTATGTGGGGAAATTCGGCCAAATCCAAAGGATGGATTTTTGGGTTCATGTTTGTCTTGTTAAAAGTGTTTTAAAGTGACATTAGGAACCCCTAAGTACCCTAGAATGTTAATCCTCTTTTGTGTAGTGAAAATTTGAGTTTTATTGTGTGAAAACATTCATAGAGCTCTTATGAGTTTTCATGTCTGTTCTTCAATGTTCTTGATGTTCTTACCAAGAACAAAAAGGTTTGGTGTTTTGATTAATGTGTTTGTTGTTTTTCATAAAGTTTTGGTTTGTTATTGATTGGTGATGGATGATTTGTGTCTTTATTGTTTGACAAACCTACATCTTACAACACATACCAATCAAACTTTTCAACCATGCCAATTAACTATTCAACCCATACCTTTCACTTTTTCAACACACTTTATGAAATTTTGAATTTTCAACAAAACCAACCCATCACTTAACTACCAAAACCGGCCACCCCTTAGTGAGGGTACTTTTTGAGCTTTTATGCAATTACATAAAGTTTTGATACTTTTGTGTACTTTGGCCCAAAAATTTACATTTTTACATAAAGGCCCAAAATCACTAAAGGACAAATTGTTTTGCTCATTTAATGAAGTTTTTGTAATTGTTGAATTTTTTTGGGGTTCTAGTTGTAATTACATGAAGTTGTGGACTCTTGTGTTTTTACAAAGTGACCCCAAAAGTTTATGTTTTAGCATTGTGGCCCAATACTTGTGGTCATTGCATTTTCGGTCCAAATTATGATGAGAACAGAATGGTTTTGTTTCTTTAAATGAGAATTGTTTTTTCATTTCATTTAGTTCCATTTAAATCAATTCTATGAATCCGAAAATCAATTGTTTAAGTTGCTTTCTTAGTTAATGTGATTGATTAAGAAAAAGGTGATTATGAACCAAAGGCCTCGATAATTAAGCTATGTGATTGGCCGCTTTACAGTATGAATGTTTGGGTTAAGTGGTTTAGATTTGAATGTAATTTGATTAGTTCAAATGTGTTGTAAAAGGGCATAAGTCCTTCAAATGTGTTGTCAAAGGGCATAAGCCCTTCTCTTTATTTCAAGTATTCATTTTTGTTTATTTGCATGCAAATTGGAATAGTTGGGTCTAACGCCCAATAGGAAATAACGGTTTAATTAGATTAAACGCGTAACTAAAATCAACAACTACCTACCTTAGACCCAAGGTCCAACACAAGGCTTGTGTTTGATCAAATCAAACGGTTCATAATCATCCTAAGACCTAAGATGACTATATAGTCGATATGAGGATGCTATGCATTCGTTAGTAGTTCCACATAGTCTCGCTTGTTTCATCGAAACAGTGGGAGTATTATATACTACTAATTCGTATAAACTTGGACCAATGGTTGTGATAGGCCCAAGTTCTTTTAATAAGATTAAAATGAAATTGATGTAACCCAACACTACTCCCTTAAAACGAATATTAAGTTGATAAGCAAGAGATGCTTTGAACATCTCTTTGTGGGCCTTCCATCGTGGTAGGCTCCAATCATTTGTGACTTATACACTGGCTTCACCCTATAATGGGGAAGTTCAAAGTATGTGTTTACACACAGGAGGAGTCTATAAACACATATGATGAAGTGAGTGTAGACAACGAGTGTGACCAACATGATATAATTCTGAGGTTGTGCTTGAACCCCTACATAAACTAGCATGGTGGGAATGACTTAACTAAGTGCAATGACACCAACATGATATAATTATGAGGCAATCATTCTCTAGAGGCCAAAACAGATGGGTAATTACAAAAGTTGTAAATGGCTAAGAGTTATCCTCTCATCATTATTGTTGCTAGCCAAAATGATATAATTCTGAGGTGGGCTTGGTAATGGTGAGTCTCCCATACCCCACTAAGAGTTCAACATAACTCTCGAATTCCATTTAGAGGGATGTGGAATTTGCCAAAAATAGTGGGTGGTACTATTTGATTTAAGACCCAATCAAGTAGTTTTAAAATCAACAATCTAATACGATTTCTGTTATGTTATGTAGTTAACAACATGCCTAAAATTACACCTACCATTGTACTTGACAAAAAGGGCCTTAGGGGCCAACGTTTCCTTGCTTGGTATCATCACATTGAGAATGTCTCAAAGATGAATGACATATCGTATGTGCTCAAGCAATCTCATCCTCATGTACCTCCTACGAAACTAGTTTCAAATGAGGAGTATCAAAATTATGCAAGACACAATGAGGATGACTTACAAGCCAAATGTTTAATCCTCACTTCACTTAGTAAGGAGCTTAAGAAGCTACATAAGCACATGGACACTTCTTGTGCCATGGTTGATGGTTTGCATAAGATGCATGACATTGAGACTAGTAATGTACAATTCTCAAATGTTTGTAGTCTATTGAATGCCAAAATGGCAAATGGGACATCGATCCAGAAACATGGATAAAAGATGGAAAAGATCTTTCAAGATCTTGAGAGTTTAGGAATTTCCATCGATGGGAAAATGGCCCAAGACTTTTTCCTTGCATCCTTCTTGGATGATTTCACTAAGTTTATAATAAACTATAAAGTGAATAGATTCGATCATACTCTTACCGAGATGATTGACATATGCTGTGAGTTTGAACAAAGTTTCAAAAGGGACAGTGGGAGTGAGAATACAAGCATAAGGAAAAGGTTGCACTAGAAGAAGGCAAGAAAATCCAAAGGAACATGCTTTCATTGTGGGAAGGATGAACGTTGGAAGAAGAAAGACATGGTGCGCATTGCGAGCCTTATGACATGAACTTTTGAAGGGACTATTTTTGTCATAAAGAATTCTTTTACAGTGAGCTTCAATTCCTGGATATTTGATTCAGGTGCTAGTCAACATATCTGCAATTCGTTGCAGGGACTAACAGGGAGCAGAACACTGCGCAATGGGGAGATGATTGTGCGAGTTGGGAACAACACTAAGATCTCTGCAAAAGTAGTAGGCACTTACATGCTTAAACTACCCTCTAGGGAAGTCTTGGAACTTAAAAATTGTTTATATTTTCCTTCATGTATAAAGAATTTGATTTCCATCTCTATACTTTTACGAGATGGGCACTCAGTATTGTTTGACAAAATGAGTTGCACTTTATACTTGAACGGTCGTATTATCTCTTATGGTAATATGAGGGACTTTTTCACCTAAAGACAAGTAGTGGGATGCACTGTATTGAGAGTGGGAATACCTCAAAACCCAGAAGAGCTAGAGAAGAAGTTAACCAAGTTAGACTTTGGCATCTTAAACTTGGACATGTAAACTAGGATAAGATTCGTAAGATGTCGAAAGACGGATATGTTAGCCCATTGGGTAATGACCACATGGGCACTTGTGAACCTTGTCTATTAGGGAAAATGTCTAAATCTCCATTCACTGGGAAAGGAGAGCGGGCCAAAGATATACTAGCGTTAATCCACACAGATGTATGTGGACTTATGTCCACCACATCGAGGGGAGGCTTCTCTTACTATATCGCATTCATCGACGATTACTCTCGGTTTGGTTATGTGTATCTTATGAAGTACAAGTCAGAATCCTTTGAAAAGTTCAAAGAATTCAAGAATGCAGTAGAGAAGAAAACTGGGAAACAGATAAAGACCCTAAGATCAGATCGAGGGGGTGAGTATCTGAGTACTGAATTCCTAGATTATCTCAAAGAGTGTGGAATAGTATCACAGTGGACTCCACCAAGAACTCCTCAACATAATGAAGTTTCTGATAGGAGAAACCGAACCTTGATGAACATGGTTCGTTTTATGATGAGTTCCGATGATCTACCAATATCATTATGGGGATATGCACTACACACAACAGCTTATTTGCTACATGCAGTACCTTCTAAATCTATTCCACAAACACCATATGAGATATGGTATGGGAAGAAGCCAAGTCTTAAACACCTTAAGATTTGGGGTTGTCCTACATACGTTAAGAAACAAGATGCAAGAAAGCTTGAAGCAAGATCTGTTAAATGCTATTTTGTGGGGTATCCTAAACAAACCTATGGATATGAATTCTATCACCCTGACGACCAGAAAGTCTTTGTCGCCAGAACTGCTATTGACACGCCCCGACCCCGATGCCCTCGGGGCATAGGGATGGTCACGTGCTGGCCGACACCCGGAGGGTGACGAAAGCCATTTATTGAATGCAAATGCTGAGAATAAGGAATAAATAAGACTTATAAATATAAAATAAATAGTATGCATTTAAGGACCGTGTTCAGAGCATTGTCACATCCCGGCCCGGGGTGCATCACTTCCCAGGCCCGCTCCACCACCGTAGCACGATATTGTCCGCTTTGGGTCCCGACTACGCCCTCACGGTTTTGTTTCTGGGAACTCACGAGCAACTTCCCAGTGGGTCACCCATCCTGGGAGTGCTCTAGCCCCATTCTCGCTTAGCTTCGGAGTTCCTACGGAACCCGAAGCAAGTGAGCTCCCAAAAGGCCTCGTGCTAGGCAGGGATGGGAATATACATTTAAGGATCACTCCCCTGGGCGATGTGGGATGTTACAGCTATATTCCTTGAGGATGAATTTGTTCTCAATAGAACTGGCAAAAGAACAATAGAATTGAAGAAAATTCCTAATGAGCCACAAACAAGCAATCAACAGATGGACAACCTTGTTCTTAAACCCCTGGCTCTACGTAGATCTAAACTGGTCAGCAAGCTACCTAAGAGTTATGGCTTGGATAATGACTTTGGAGAATTGCATATTTTCGATGACAATGACACAAATAAGGACCCAAGAGACTACACTGAAGCAATGTCCGACATTGATTCAAAAAGATGGCAAGAGGCCATGAAATCCGAGATGGATTCCATGTATCAAAATCAGGTCTGGACTCTAGTAGACCCTCCAGAATGTGTAATACATGTTGGAAACAAATGGGTCTTCAAGAGGAAGATAGGCACTGATGGGAACGTGGAGACTTATAAGGCTAGACTAGTAACCAAGGGTTACAGGCAACAAGAAGGGATTGACTATGAAGAAACCTTCTCTCCTGTAGCCATGATTAAGTCCATTCAGATTTTTCTTACAATAGCTACATACCATGATTATGAGATAAGGCAAATGAACGTGAAGACGGCCTTTTTGAACGGCTACCTAAAAGAAGAGCTCTATATGACTCAACCCAAAGGTTTCGTGTCTAAGTTTGAAAAGACTAAGGTATGCAAGCTTCAAAGGTCCATTTATGGACTTGAGCAAGCCTCTAGGAGCTGGAACATTCGTTTTGACACTAAAATCAAATTGTTTGGTTTTACTCAAAACAAAGACGACAATTGTGTTTATCAAACGGTCGTTGGGGATGCAGTTGTATTCCTAGTGTTATATGTAGATGACATATTACTATTCGGGAATGACACTGCTTTCTTCTGTAGAAGTATGGTTGTCCAAAACCTTCCACATGAAAGATTTGGGAGATGCATCTTATGTGCTTGGGATAAAGCTCTATCGTGATAGATCTAGAAAATTAATTGGATTATCCCAATCTATGTACATAGATAAGGTGCTAAGTAGGTTCCAGATGGAACAGTCTAAGAAAGGTTTTCTTCCTGTGAGACATGGAATTCACCTTTCTAAATCCATAGGACCTAAGACTCCTGAAGAAATACGGCAGATGAGTGTTATTTCTTATGCTTCCGCCATAAGAAGTCTCATGTATGCCAGGATATGCACAAGGCTTGATATCGCATATGCTGTGAGCATTACTAGTCGATATCAATCTAACCCAGGATCAGAACACTGGGCAACTGTCAAGACAATCCTTAAGTACTTAAGAAGAACTAAGGACATGTTCCTCGTTTATGGATGAGCGACAGAGTTGAGAGTGGAAGCCTATACAGACGCAGTTTCTAATTTGACGTTGATGATAGAAGTTTCAACTCCGGATATGTGTTCACTCTGAATGGTGGGGTTGTCAGCTGGAAAAGAAATAAACAAGATGTAATTGCTGATTCCACGACGGAGGCTGAATATGTCGTTGCAGCTGAAGCTGGCAAAGAAGCGTTCTGGATGAAGAAGTTCATTACTGAACTTGGAGTGGTTCCAACCATTACATCACCAGTAACTTTGTACTGTGATAATAGTAGGGCAATAGCTCAAGCCAAGGAACCCAGGGCTCATCCAAAGAACAAGCATTTTGACAGACGCTTTAATATCATTAGAAGATATGATGCCGAAGGGAAAGTCAACATCCTCAAGGTTGCCTCAGCCGATAACATAGCAGATCCACTGACGAAGCCAATGTCTCAAATCCAACTTGACCGCCATATGGAAAAGATGGGTATTAGATATACGGGAAGGTGGCTTTGAGTGCAAGTGGGAGATTGTTGGAAGTATGCCCACAAAGCCACTCATTTGATGTAATAACTTTTGGAATACTTACTGTGTTAAACTATTATATGTTTAATGAAGGGCAAAGCTTATTGTTAATCACTATTTATTGTATTATGTGTTTAAGCAATAAGGGAATCCAAGGAATATATTTAATCTAAGAGAGAAGTGATCTAAGTAAGTTAGATTAAGGAGACCTTTCTCTTATGTTCATTCCTAAAATGTTCCTAGCCATAGAATTGCCAATTGGGCATTGACAATCCACTAAGGTTAGTATGTGTTATGTTAACTCAAGCGTGAGTATGACCAGTCTCAAGTCATTTAGTGTTGGACACTGAAACAAACACATAGCTTGGGTAGGTTCTCCAACCACTTCTACTTAGCTTGAGTAGCCATGACATACTGCTAGGTGTCACTCATGGTTTGTGGAATCCCTGAAGATTAGCAAACACTAATCTACATCAAAGGGAGAATTGAAATGTAGTTTCAATTCACAATCGATCGTTAAGAGTAACAATCGCCCACTGCCTCGTTAATTGGAACCTAATGGATCGTACATCGAGTAAGGATGAAAGTGAAGAAATATAAATGAGATGGATAAGAAATTAAATGGTTTAATTGAGAATGGTCAATATTAATTAATTATATGAAAGGTTCATATTGGGCTTTTAAGTTAGTTTCAGGTCTCAGGGCCCAAAAGGGTTTTTGGTCCACAAGGTCCATTATGTTTAAGTTGTATGACAACTAAAAAAAATGGGCAATTAGCCCAATAAGTAAAGTCAAAACCGGCCAAGGGTGAGTGGTAGCAAACTTGGGTTAATTGCAAGTTTGCCACTCACATGTGAGGTCGTATAAAGGCAACTTTATAGCCATTCTCTCACTAGAGTTTTCTTGAGGCAAAGAAGAGAAACTTTTTCTCTCTTTTTCTAAAGAGGCCGGCCACTTAGGGGAAAAATAGCTAGCAATCTTTTCTTTCTCTAAGTCGTCCATTTCATCTTCACACCTCATCCTTGGTGTGGAAACTTAGAGACACTAAACCTTTGGTGTTCTTGGAGATCCTTTCCTCACATCCTAAAGGAGCAAAGGAGTATCAAAAGGAAGAAAATCACAAGGAAGATCTAAGGAGCTAGGAGGTGACTTGAAGGCCCTTCACTTGGATGAATCCCTTGTGTAAACAAGGATGAGCTTCAAGGGTAATGAATCTCAAAATCCTTTCTTCTCTTTAATGTTGTTAAAGAGTCTTGTGGTTCACCATTCACTAGGCTTTGAAAGTCATGGGTTTTAGAATTTTTTTTTAATGCATGCCTACTTTAAAGTGTTATTAGTTTGCTTATGTGTTCAAATGTTCTCACATGTTCTTAGCTAGGACAAAATTTGTCCTTCAATATGATGCAAGTGAAATATACATTTATATACATGCCAAATAATAGACTTCGACCTATATCACACTTCAAGCCTCCCACACATTAACCTAGTATACCTTCATTGATTGAACATTGAAATTTAATCTTCAGTCACTGGACTTTTCCTTCCAAGCGTCCTGCATAATAGACTCAACTAAACATGTTCTTTGGAACAATGATCAGTCATTTAATTGCACATTACAAATTTGAATCAACATAAACATTGTCAATAATAAGCTTGGAAACTAACTCAATCTGTAGTTATACAAGGCACAATGAAACATGCAATAGTTTCCTTTATTCCCACATTTCAGCAAACTCCATGGAATCATGCACTCCCACATTTCAATGGCCGTTAAATGCTATAGCCTAAAAGATCGCAAACCATTCATACATTCCTCTCTTTGGAAAATAATATTGACATGTATTGAGTTTTAAAATCATAATTTACATAATCCAGTTCAGGGAATCTTTTCACTTTGGTGAAAAACATATGTACACAAGTCTATACTACAAAATCTTGCTCAAAAGTTTCTTGAAGAAGTAGAGGTTAGTGCAAAAAATATTGTTATGATTACAAGTAACAGGAAAAAAAAAATAAGCATGCACCAAGTGCTCATTCATGCAACTTAACTTAAGGAAGACAAAATTCAAGCACAAGTGAAAATTTATACACATCTTGCAAAAGTTAATGAGTGTGAAAGCCAATTTTCATTTCACTTATTCTCCCATTTGGGCAAACACTCATAAACATATTCTTTCAAAGAATGAGCCAAATAAAATTGCTTCATATTTTAGACATAAGAAAATATACCATAACCAACATAAAGTTGTCAAACTGAATTTCAATAATAAGTTACTTTAAATTTTACCATTATTACAATTCATGGCAGAAAATTATGAAAATTTGCAGAAACATATTAGACACGTATATGCTAAACATATAAAAAATTCAGGTCATTTGGTGACCATTAGACATGTCATTCATCTGACTTTAATCAAGACACGCAATCTGCCAGAAAAATTATGTGCATCTATCATAGATCTATACATCCATAACAAATTCAATTTCACATCATTTCAATTTTGATGTCCAAAGGAAACTCAAGTAGTCAAATTTCATCCTCTAAACAGGCATCATAGTTCAAATTGAAAAGATTTACAAGCGTCATACTTAAACAATGCGTACCTGGGCAATCCTTGATTAATCTTTATGAGTCCAATATTTTTGCATCAACAAGGCTCATAAAGAGACACATAGTATATCATGATGCATCCAATTTCTATGCCACAAAACTAAAACTAAAATTGGGCTCATTGTGAAGACATGGAACTTAATCCCCAATGAAACTATTTTAATTTACACCTTTGGGCAAGAAAATTAATTAGTTTCTAGTACTAGATTATATGTCACAAGAGTACCTTCATGAAAAACTTCAACACCTGCGGGCAAGATAAAACTTTCACAACTCTTGTGAAATAAAATCCATACTATGCCATCTTAATTAAGATGCAAATTTGATCAAAGTAACCTCAAAAACAATCCCTTACATCAACTAAGTCACTGCGCTTGCTTAGTTGATGCAAGCATGTAAAGAAATTGATCAACTCCAACCTGAAATAAGTCAAAGGTCACATGGATTGATTAGATGTAAGTGACAAATTATGATAACCTGATACTTCGAGTCTTGCCAACAAATGACATCGACCCAATAGTCTCCTTCATGACTCCCTTTAATATTCAATTAATCTCACAAAAACTGTCAGCATGCTTGAAAGAGATTAATCACAATATAACAAGCCATATTAGAATTGTAAAATCATACTTCCTCCACATGGATGTCAATATTATAAAGCATGCTGGAAATAATTGCTTCAAAAAACCCATAAATGACACACATCTTCTCTCTTGCTGAAGCTAACATCATTAGCTACCTCAATGTCACATCCCGACTTCGCCATAGCACGATATTGTCCGCTTCGTAGCCTCACGGATTTGTTCTTAGGCTTCCACGAAGCCCAAAACGCATCATGCTAGGAAGAGAGGGGCATGTACATATAAGGCCAAGTACCAACCCTCACCCCGCCGATGTGGGATCTTACAATTGTCACATCCCGACTCCGCCATATCACGATATTATGCGCTTTGCAGCCTCACGGATTTGTTCTCGGGCTTCCACGAAGCCCAAAACGCGTCATGCTAGGAAGAGAGGCATGTACATATAAGGCCAGGTACCAACCCTCATCCCGCCGATGTGGGATCTTACACTCAAAGACCTAGTTTATTTTCGGTCAGTAATGCAAATCCACTAGACCACTAGTATCAGAAACTTTGCATTCGCCTTACAAACACAAAGCTGAAAAATTAAAAGAACTGACAATTTTTTCATTTTCTTTCGAAAAGAATACCTCTTGTGGATGCCAAATGTTAGAATTGTACAATCCTTTTTCTTCTCTTTTGACACACATGTTGATAAATATCAACGAATCAAAGCGCATTGTCCAATTTTCTACAGGTGAGAGAAATGAATGTTGCAAAACTAAAAATAGATTAAACCCAAATTAACATCGATACTTCCCACACCATCACTTTTAATTTCATATCTCATGCAAGTACACATATATCATCACTACGTGTTTATTGAGAACAACAATTTTAAGGATACTCCCACAGATTGCTACAACCTTAATCATTTGTGTACATATGTGCTTCATGTTCTTGGCGCCATCAACAGCATGCACAGTGCAGGGAGAGTAAAAGAAAGAGTAAAAGACATGGTTTCTGATAAAATAGTTTCCTTTTCTTAATTTATGATGATCCCCAGCCTTTTGTGTGCCTCAAGGACATTAAGAAGAGTATTTCAATTTACAGCCCATTCTTGAACCTTGACCTTAACAGTAACTTAGTAAGTTTTTGTGAATGCAAGCTCCGTGTGATCCATGTTTTTGCATAGGATCATCTCAAGCTAAAGCAATGTAGGACGACTCAATGCTTATTTAAACACACAATATGTCAATTTTGCCTCATGTTTGCAAAACTAAAAATATGTAATCCATATTTGATTATTTCCCACAACAACCAATAATATAATATGGCTATTCAATTCAGTCAATATATATCCACTATACATTACCATAGAACACAGCAGATTGAGAAATTGATTTACATGCATTTACTTTACCCATTTAAATGGAAATCAAACGCAACATACTTACTCATGCAAGGGTTTTGTCAGGCACCAATCACATATAGAAATAACATGGATGATTCTTACTCCCATAGATGAATCAATTACATGCACAACGATCTGGAGACCGAGAACGGGAGATGGAGCAAATGCGGGAGCGGGTGTGGCGTGATCTGGTGCGCTCGGGTGTACGCAACCTCTACACCCATCAAGAAGAGCCTTTGTCTTTCCTTTTCCTGCAGTGAATAAAGATTTGGCTGTCGAAGACATGAAAAACTTGAAACAGCCATTAGTGATTGTTAAATGCATGTTTATATCACACCTTTGGGCAAGAGATATAAACTGCCATTGACCTTCATTGTATAGCCATCATTCAAGAATCTTATCATGCAATTATTACAAGTCTTTGGACAAGAATATGGCCTGATCTACATGATGTCATACACTGATTAAAACTACCAACAATTTATACATCCTCTTCGTTGGAAAAGAATGTGAACATTTCATGAGTTTTAAACCACAAATATTCTTCCTTTACTGTAATTGAACAATATTCTTAATTGTTCATTACATTTTGCTGCAAACCAAACTGTCAGTATAGGAGCAGAAAAGATAACCGGATTGTAAACCAGATCGAACCGGATTAACGTAGTGAACAAGCAAACATCTGCAAGTGTGAGTTCATCTCCGCACAGGTATCTCCAACTACTTAAATGATCTTCGATCGTGTCCAGTGTGTCGAACGACTTGTTCACCGCTGTATCGTTTTCTTGTTGAGACAGAGCAAACCCACATCTATAAACTTCATTGTTGATATTGGGGTAGATTATGCTATTCCACTTCTCAATCTTATGCTTCAATGGTGTTGGCGAAAGATCCAGACCCGGATTACGAGCCAACTCATTGAGTCCGGAGTTAAACAATTGGATTATATGGAAGCTCTCGTTGTAGGCCACTTCATTCCTCTGCGCATACTAAAGCATTGGCACTGTGGACCTCCCGTCGTACCCTCGGGCCCGGGATAATGGTATCTCTCATAGAATCCAAGGTGATGTAGTTATCAACAAATGAGAAACCAGCAATAACCCAAACAGTTGAGTTCCATGTTATCGCTGTCATGCAATTTAACCATACAATGGATCTAGGGCCTGTTAAATTGGCTCTGAGGAATCCATGGATGTAACTCAAGCAGTTTCTTCTAAACAGACATGTCCAAACGAAAACATAAATCCAATAAAATAGCAGAGATTATAACAGGTTAAAACCATGCTTTGTGATTCATGACCGTTGTGCCGCAAGAGAAAAAGGAATGTGGAGGTCTTGTTATCCTTATATTATGGTGTTGCTCATGTTAATTGATGGCCGTGGGTTGAAAAAATTGCATAAAATTTCAGGATAGGTGCACTGTATTTTCCTACACCTTGCTTTAAAAAAAAAAAATTTAAAGCTCAGTTCATCAATTTTTCGATAATTTTAATCAAACTTCAATCTTAATAGGTTTTAATCACATAACCAGTGGCTCTGATACCAACTGTAAGGACTTAGCATGGTTAAATAATTAAAACACAAGGAAATCATCGGCTGACCTGATTACAGCAATTGCCATGGAAGTTGAACAAGACTGGGTTTTACTGGTGTAGCCATGGTTGGTTGTTAATCACAAACAAGAACTCTTGTACTCACTTAGAGACCTTTATATTCTGATGGTGATAGACCCTTAAAGCAGAACACCTTCTCTGTGAGCAGGGAATTCATTTTATACGGATGCAATGGTAGCCAACTTCCATCTATCGTGGAGAGTTGGTTGTTCACCCGTTGCACCAAATCCCAACTGTGTATGGAGTGGCTTTAGAAGCACGTTGGATGTATTTCCTCAATTATAGGATGTTGGTTTTACACGTATTCAAACTCTAATGATTTGCATTACCACCATATTACTTCTCCTTTATCACAACTAGTTGAGTCCACATAGGATTCTTACAATAGCTACATTTGTGGGGCAAGTTCTTCAAACAGAATATCGGGTGGTGATTGCCTCTCCTGATAAAGATTTTAAGCAATTGCTTTTGGAAAATGTCCAGCTTGTTATGCCCCTGGATGAGTTAGAACGCTGGTCATTTTACACTCTTAAGCACTACATAGCTCAGTATAACTGTGATCCATGCTGTGATTTGAGCCTTAGTAAGTATAATTGTAATGTGGTGGTTTCATATTTCAATTAATTATGTTAGTTAGCAACATGACTCTAAATGTTTCCCAGTTTTGTTTCCAGAGCCAGTTAAGATGTTGATGTATCTTATCCTCGACAGTTTTCTTCATATATGCTATATCTGTGACTATTAACTGTTATATGACACTTTATTGATTCATATAGTCTATAGCTTTTATGGATTAATAAAAAATACTCATTAAATTTTGCTAGGTAGGATGTCGTAGAGTGAACACTGACATATTCAGATAATTATTCACGGATGAGAATTTAGACAGCAACTATACCGCAATTTTTTGTAAAGCATTTGATCACATTCAAACACACACATAATGGGGCAACAAAATTGGACTTCTTTTAGAGACAGTGATTATTTCTTCTTAACTTGTCAGTGAATTTACACTTTTCTGCAGGGATGTCGATGTTCAACTTAGAGAGGAGCGGTTGGTTACCAGAGACACAAGAAACGATTCAGAAACCGTGTCTAACTTGTATAAATTCTTGGAAGAAACCCCGAGTTTCAGTCGTCAAAGAGCATCTGCTTCAAATGGCTAAGCTGATGGGTAATTGCTTTTAGCTTTCCATATGACAGAAACAAGTTCATGATCTGTTCCTTGTTTCCCATTGGGGTTTGGGGAGGTGGGGCAGTACTTGTTGAGGATCAGGTCTTTAATTTACTGATTTGTCTTGCCTGTCCATTTCTCAAATTTCACTCTACATGTCCGTTACATAACTGTGACATTTCTGAAATTTTGAAATACTATAAAGTGCAGTGTAATGTAAAAGTTCATTCTATGGACACATTTCACCTTTACAGTGTCTTTGTCTAACACACGCATGTTCTTATTCAATATAATCCGTTTCTTTACATTACCATGATACAATCTTATTCATTTTTATGACGCACCTGGCTTCCAGATTGTTTAATTCAATATTTCTCTACATCATCTATATACATAAGCTTATATTCGTTACGCGTCTCCTTGATAGAGCTCATGAATGTTTTCTACATACCACTAAACAAAGGATTCTCAAATGACTTATTTCAAGTAGTCATTTACAAACCCCTTGAAGTGCATTACATCTAGTCATTACAAATCCCTCTGTCTAATGTTTAGAGTATGGGTAATTCCAGTTGTGCGGAATTTACTGTAAGTTCTCACTACCTGTCTTCTCTCTCTTCTTCCCTCCCTCTCCCATTTTTGTTGCTTCTCATATGCTATTCTCCTCCTGCTTCTGGGATCTCAGATTTTGTTCTACAGTGGCTAAGAGAAACTTCGAGGTGGTAGATTGCAATGTTGTCGGATGGTTACAGTGCACGAGTGAGTGCTGAAAGTTTTGGAGCTGCAAATCTCAGCTATATATGCAAATGTACCAATTCCGCCCAACGGGTGCATTTGAATGCTTTTGATGTCAAATTTCATCTTAACTGTGTCTCTAAGGGTGTATTATTATCTTAAATGATGAGGATTTCCATAAATCAATCACTGTTGTCAATGGTTGTTATTGCTTCGGGGACTTTCTTATTCCTTTGATACTTGTTAAAAGTTTTTTTGGTAACTGGACAATGTCTTTTGTGTCAAGATTGTGCCACAAGCTACTACTAGTAGTTTGTACAGGGAGAATTATTTTGTTTTCCAATTTTTTCTTTTTTAATTTTTAATCAAAGAGGAAAAAGAATTTGAACTCGCAACATGTTTCAACACTGCAAAGAGAAGCATCTACGCGGACAATAATTGGACGCGAGAAGCATGACCTTAACCGTTACATCGGAATTTCTTGCTGTGAGACAAGGCAGAAAAGAAAACCTCTCATTGGTTAAGAAAACCTAGTTACAGTTGCATGTATTTATGGGCGAACCCTCTAATTGAAAGAGAGAACATTGAAAACCATCCTTTGAGGTTTTTAACATATTCCCCTCCCTGCAGGCCATTCTTATCCTCAGAATAAATTTTCTAGAAATTCTGCTATCTTGACAGTATCAGAGATTTTCGTGCTATAATATCTCATCCTTTGAATAGGACATGAATATTGGAGCAACTGGCCGATTCAACATCTCTTGAATATGAAAACAAGAACCGGAGACCATGATCGGTTTACTGTCTGAAACTCAGAGCAGACCCACGTCTCAACCGGTAATTTGGAGATGAAATCTTGGACAGTCTTCAATTCTTCCCTGAATTTCCAAAAGGAAAACGTAAGTCTAAAACATAAGAGTGCACAAGAACACAACTGAAACAAAGAACTAGTACTACCAGTCATAAGCTCAAGAAGATACAAACAAAATCATAAACAATCCTAAAAATTACACTCCTCAGTCCTCAGTGGTATAAAATAACAGAAGACAACAACTCTCTAAAATCTGAAGCAGCAGATGCCCTCAGAGAAGCCCAAAATCGAACTGTATCCCATAAACAATCCAACTCCTCATCAGCCAAATTATCAAAAACCCTCCTATTCAGTTCTGCCCATTAAACCCTTCTTTTACCCTTAAAGAAACTAATTTCTCACACAATGAAGCATTACACGACACTGGAATGGACCAGCATAAGCCTGTCACCTTGAGTAATCGCAACCATAAAGAATACGGCACAGGGAAATAAAGCAATAAGTGATCCATATTTGCAGAAGTCCCCGTCGTCTTTGACCCATTTCACAAATATTAATCTTCCCACGAGCAATTAGCCAAACTAGCAACTTAGGAGGTCTTTAGCTTCCCATATTGCAAAGGAAGGTGTCAATTTCGCAAGGGTAGAATTATTCAACAGATCTGAAAAAGATCTGCAGGCAAGTATTCCAGAAGCCTTCAACCTCCATACTCTCTTATGTGCTTCAGCTCTACTTGGAACCAACCACCCAGTTTCAAGGTCTGTCCATGAAGACTTGACCTCCCCATTCCTACTCCTTAAAGTTTCTTCCACACCCAAAATCCCAACTAATAGGGAAGGAGGACAGATTGGCACACATTCCAGCAATCCAGCAATGGGAAAATCATGATATCAGACAATCTAAAGAGATGAGGATAATTAGTATGAGAATCTGTTTCCCCAACTCAACCTGTATTCTCTATCGAGCTTCTAACTTTCACTCTTCATTCCACAATAAATTCCTTCTAAGTCATGCTTCCACTTAATTAAAATAATTAAGGGACAACTAATATCAATGGTTTAAAAACTTTGTTTTCAATATCATTACGTAGTATTCTGCTGCCAAAGAACTTTTTTTTTGGTTAATAAATAACTAACCATATATTTCAGACAGAGTTTGGAGGTACTTAATTGATCTTATATTTCCCTATGGATTTTTTTGGTCTAATACTCCATCCGAGAGTTGCCAGTATTTATCAAAGTTGTTCCCTAACAATCCAATTTCATATGTTTATTCCCGTATTTAAGAAAAAAACTACTCAGTCGGTTGTAATTGTATGGTTTTGCTTAAACTGCACAGTGAGCGAAATAAAACCCAGGAAGTACAAACTAGCATACAAAGTGAAGAAAAAGAAAATATTAGAGCAGAAGTGTTACCATCCACCAGGATGCCCCACATAAACCACTAAGCTGATAAGCCCTCCATCCATCAGGATACTTTTTGCAGCTTCCAATGCTTTTAGTGTTGTGTCTGACTGTGTGGTAATTATTTTGTCACCCCCTGGAAGATAGCCTAGGTTGAAAGCGATAAGCCTGGCAACACCCATTTAATCAAAGTTTTCAGGAAGCAAGTTCTTCCTATTGCAGTAATGTGGTCAACAATATTGCCATCTATATGAATAAAGATTATATGTTTTCAGCTGTCCAAAACACTTACTTCATTTTATCTTCTTCTGTTGTTCTTTTTTTTAAGAAGGAAAAACAATGCTTTTATTGAATTTAAAGAACAGTGCAAACACAGTGACCAAGCTTGGACGCTAATATCCACAAAACTGTCAACTAGCTAACAAACAATCATTATACACCTCCACAATACACTATTTTTAGAAGCTGGACTTATGCAATTGCATAATACTAGGCATGTAAGCTTTCTGAATGTATTCTTGTTTTCTTAACTGATTTTCTTTGCATTCGTTAATGAAGAACTGATGTAAAAGAGACATAGACGTCAAAGGTATTGGCATAAAATTAAATTCCATTTGGGTTTCACATTATCACTCTGATTCAATACACAAAACAATGCGATGAGATCATCAAGAATCTTGAGTTAAAGTGAGTACCTAACAGATGTATTCCTTGGTAGAGCTTCATGCATTTTACTGTGGCATTTGGAGAACAGCTTAACGAGTCCTTTCTACATATAATTGAAACTAAGAAGAATTTTCATACATCCACAATATTACCACCAAAAAAAAAAAAAAAAAAAAAGAACTAAAAGTAAAACCACAAGATAGTTCAATAGTTCAGTCCAGTCCCAACCACCAGTCCGGAATGAAAGCATGATAAACATCATTATAGTTGGTTTCAATCACGCTAATAAATAACTGGATGAAGGAAAACATGTGTATGTTAATAAGGTTTTGAGTATACAAATCACGCATAACACAGAAGTACAAACATAGAAACACAATGAAAGCCAGAATTCTCCGAAATAAAGTGCCGTTAAAACCTCTTTTTAAATCTAATTAGCAATCACATTCACTTTCTTTATTATTCAACAGTCAAATATGGTGCATTTAGAAGAACTAATCATAAAGACAGTGGTGAAAATATGAGTACATCAGATACTACTCTGACTCCACTCCAATGGACTCCGCAACTGAGAATAAACAGGAGATCAAGGCAAAGCCTATATTTCCTGTAATATTAGTCCTACATAATATGCAATGGAGGTTCAACCAGTGATGATTAGACAATAAATTACTCATGGACTGAACACACATTTTTTATCCACACTCGTTTTGGAATCAAGACCACCGATTTCCTTCCCCCAACGGGTCCAAAACGAGCTGCCTTTTCTTTTATTACTTCGCATGCAGTTTTGTTGATACAGTGACCTCTCAAGTCTCACACAACTGCTCCAACTTTCTATTTCCTTAAAAGACAAAATTTTGGAATCATGAATTACAAATGCACAAACTTTCTCTTTCCTCAGAAAGAAGACAATTTGTCAAAGGTACCTCATTTGGAGTGACCGATTCTTCCAGCAGAGAAGAAGTTTTCTGTAAAGCAGCTTCCTGAATGTCAAGTCCGTAAACAGAACCCTTCCCCGATTCATCAGCGACCATCTTGAGCATCGCTAAGGTATCATGACCATTGCCACAAGTGGCATCAATGACTGTATCACCTTTTTGGACAACATGTTTCCATACCCTGTTAAGAAAAGACACTAGAAGATATTCAGAGTTGAAACAATAGTTACAATACTATCACAAAATAAAGGAAAAACTAAGAATGATAATCTATAGCGTGGGAGATACCGCATAACATTACGTATGAAACCCAAAGCTCTCGAATTTACATGTTTGTTAAACCAATTAATATGCAGTCATTGTGCATAATAAAAAACCAAAAGGCTCGAGATGCTTTCCTTGAAAACCAGAAGTGGGTTAAAGGTAGGCTCAAAGCCTCAAATATAACAATGCAAATGTAGGTATAAGTAAACAAAAACATGTCCGAAATGCAGACATATTTAGGGAAACTAGTGATTGATTTCTTACAAGTGGGAAACTTCTGTGGCCCTCTTCTTCCCCAGCATAAAGCTCACTAGTAGATCCTCCAATCCTGAATCATGGTCCACATTCTAATAAGTAGCTGATTCCAATTCGGTTTCACTTTAATGTCTTAATTATCAATTTTACCCCAACTCCACAACCACAGTTGACACACTAGTTATCTGTTTGGTTCCTGAGAAAATACAAAATTTAACCCAGATTTTCTCTCAGCCCAAGTAAACAAATCATAGCATAGCATAATAGTCTAGTTATTCCCCTCAAATTTTCTCAGCAACCAAACAGTTGAGATAATTCAGACTTGGAAAATAAATGCAGCACATGAATTATCATGGGATGTGGTAGTACAACTTTTGAAACACTGCACTTACCAAAGAGTGGAGAGTCTTTCGGGAAAGAAACGGAAACGGAAACGGAATCACTGGCCGCAGGGGCAGGGGTTTGGGAAACGTTTCGGCGGAAGAGGTCACGAGGAGTCTGACTCAGCGAAACGTTTCGAGGAGGAGGAGAGGCAAAGAGGAAGAAGCAGCGTGTTGAGGAAGAAGAAGTTGGTACTAGCGTTAGGGGTTTGTGTATCCCAAGCAAATGCGCGCCAAATCTCAATCTGACAGGCACTGCCACTGCCAGCATAGCTCCGGCGGCCTCTACCTCCTCCTCCTACAGATCAAAGATAACGGCGTCGAAATTCACATTCAATCAAATTAAACAATGCAGTGCAAATGCCGTCCGAATTGAAATTTCTGTAAAATGAGTCGGGTCAGGCTGAATCAAGCACAACTCTGGCCCGTTTAAAGTGGGCACGGCCCAGTCTGGACTTTGAACTAGTTTAGGTGGGCAGCTGGAGTGAGAACCACCCACATCATGTTTGGATGAGTAAATTGTAAAAAAATGCACTATAATCATTCAATACTGAGTCACTAATATTGCGGTCTAGTAGTATTTGTCTTTATTTGTAAATGAGAGTACTAGCTTCTTCTCATATGAATGAAGAGTTCGATGCTTAATTATGGCTAACACATTGTGTCACTTAATGTAAAGCTCTAAGGGGGTGTGGGAGTGGACTAAGTCTCACATTAGGTTAGCTACAATAATGTGGTTCATATTCGCCTTTGGCAAGAATCGAACCTAAGACCTCTCACTTACAAGTGAAGAGAAATACCACTATATTGTAGTACTATGTGACATCATTTCTCTACTTTATTAAGTGTCTTTGTAATACTCATGTAGTGCACTTTATTAACTTTGGCACTACAAAATCTCTCATAAAAAAACATACCATTAAGGCAAGATAACGCGTTTAGATGAGGTCCATGAAGTGGACATTAAAACCGAACCAAATCAAACCATTTAATAAAGGGTTTTTTATTACAAACGGTCCCTGAAATTGGCCCACCCTATCAAGATGGTCCCTGAAATTGAAAATCGATCAATGTAGTCCTTGAAAATGGATGTTGCAAATCAATGTGGTCATTCCGTTAAAAATCTATCAAAAATTTTGTTATGTGCTGACGTGGCATATAACTGGGTCCCACAAATCTAATTAAATATTGTTATAAGAATTAAAAATATTTAATTAATAAAAAAAATTTCTTTTTGTATAATTAAAAAAAAAAAGAATAACGAAGATGAATTGCAGGCATTTGAATGTTCTTCGCCTCCGCCGCGGAGTCTCTGAGCTCGGTGGCGTTCGACAGGTCAATCTCCACCAGATTCTTTGCAATTGGCAGCCAAACTCAGTAATCCAGTTCCGAAAAAGCAATTCGACCGTGAAAGATCTATCAAAAGGAGGCTGGACTTCCAGGCATTTGAACGGTGACGATGGAGGCGTCTGGGACTCACGGGCAGAGCGTGAGATCGACGTGGGAGGCATTTGGGTACCAACAGAGGACTCACGGGAGGTGGTTGGAGCGCAAAGGCTTGAGCTTCTTGCAGTGCTTGGACGACTATATGCCGTTCATTAGGAACTTTATAGTTTGTACAGGGAATGGCATCTCCCCATCATGTGCGACGACTGGGGTGGGAAGAAGAAGAAGATGAGCGGTTCATCTTCTTCCTCTCTTTTTTTCATTTATATTTTTCAAGTTTTTAATTATATAAAACAAATTTTTTTATTATTTATTTTTTTTTAATTTAAATAAAATATTTAATTAGACTTGTGGGACCATATTATGTGCCACATCAATACATAACAAAATTTTTGACAGATTTTTAACGGAAGGACCACATTGATTTGTGATACCAATTTTCAGGGACTACATTGATTGATTTTCAAATTCAGGGACCATCTTGATGAGGTGAGTCAATTTCAGAGACCATTTGTAACAAAAACCCTTTAACAAATGCTAAATTGGAGTAGTCATCTGGACAGGCAATACATATCCTAGTCAGGTCATATCTCATGGGGATTGGAGAGTTGTACATGCTGACCATGTTCCTAGAAGAAACCAAGGCACCTTCCCCTTCCAAGAAGAAACGTTGGCGCACATTTCTCCTCCGTTACTTTACTTTGTAGTAAACGTCCACCACTTCACCCGTTCTAATCGCATATTTTATTCATCTTTTTCTTATTTTATAAGATGCAAATTTGAGATGTAACAGCCCCATATTTACCTTTTTAGAAAATATAAATATGAGTTATTCTGATAAATATGTAGATTAGGAATCTAACCGATCATCTTCTTAAATCGTAAAAAATAATGTAAATAGACATCTCTATTTACATCTTCTAGTAAAAATGGATAATTTACATTCTGTTTTTCGAATCCTGTGTAAACTTTTCATTTCAAAACATTTTGCATTTCCCATTTAAAATGCTCACACACTAATAAATCATAACTCTTAACGTTTGAACAAATGTAATTTTCTTGCTCAGAATTACGATTTAATAATAATTTCAAATGTATTGATTGTAAATAACAAGTTCATTTATTATTTTTAATTTTTTAATGATACTGAGTCAAATAACGCACGCTCAACCAAACCAAGTCGAATTGAAATTGCATGCCCACAAATTCCAAAGAAATAATTACACATGGAAAGAGTCGTCCCGAATCAGACTCCAGAGTCCAGAGTCCAGACTTCGTCTCTTCTGTGAGAAATCTCAACCGTACAAACCAATCCAGATCTGATCACAGCCCATGAACGGTCTGATTGATGGGGTTGACTAAAAGCCCTTGGCCCCACTGTGTTAGACTGAAAATTGTAAAGCAGAGATTGCTGATATTTGGAAAAAAAACAAACGAACACAGAGATTGCTGATATATATAATATATCTACATAGATATGTATATGTTATGTATAGATGCGGCTGAGCTCAACTTCTGTGTCAAACAAGTATATAAATTTAACAGCTAACTGGGTGGAGAAGAGGGAGAGGAGACAAAAGAGCATATAAGCACAAGCACTCGACAATCTGGTGATTTTCTTACCTCCCTTTCTAGGGTTCTCATATGTGTGCATATATATTTATATTTGATTTTTGATTTTTGATTTTTTGATTTTATTTTTTTGCATGTGGTAGGATCTTATGTAATCTGTTTTGTTTAACTGAAATGGATTGTGCTGCTTTTGGGAATTATGAATGATATTTGATGGGATTTTGGGTTTCTTACTTAGGTTTAGTGAAAATAATTCGGCTTGAGCTATCTTGAATTGAGATTTTGGGTTTCTTAATTGTTAATTAGCAATAAGTGTGTCATTAAAGTTATTTAATATGCACATAAAGCTCCTAATCAATCAGTAGAAATTGTTTTTGGAAAACTAAGTTGAATTCTGGATGGGAAATAGGTAGGGATTAATGATTTAACTCTGAGAATTGTTACCCTAAGAGGATATTTACAGTTTATGCTGAAAGTTATTTTGTTTTTTTGAATCATTTCATGAATAATTTGGTGAGGAGATGATAGTTTTGTTAAAAATAGCATCAGAGGGGAAACTGGGTATTGAATTTGTTCAGATTTTCGGTTGCTTGTCGTGCAGCTGTATCTTAATTGGATGATTCATTTCAGTTTGCGGTTGCTTTGATTTACAGTGACGATTCTCTTGTCTCGTATATTAAGTTGGATTGGTGTTGGATTTTGATACATCAGGTGAGCATATAAATTGAGAAATGGATCCTAAAGAAAGGCAATGGGACACCTGGGAGAATCCTTCCACTGGGAATGATGTGACGAATACGATTTCCTCAGATCATCCATCTTTTACCAATTTCAAATCGCGGCAGCATCAACAAGAGTGGGAAACTCCCTCTGTTTTAGATTATGAAATGAGGATGGAACCGTCCTTCCAGAAGTTCCACCAGCCTTCTGATTCGCAAACGTCATACACTTGCAACTCCAAGAATGATACAAAAATTCCAGATCGAGAAGGTGGTAAGATGCATGAGGTGCATCAGCCTAATAAAATCCAAGACTGGGATGCAAGAACAACGTTGAACAATCTCACATTCCTGGAACAAAAGATCCATCAGCTTCAGGATTTAGTGCATGTGATTGTTGGCCGGAGAGGTCAAGTTCTAGGACGACCAGATGAACTTGTGGCTCAGCAACAGCAGCTCGTAACTGCCGATCTTACTTCAATAATTGCTCAGTTGATCTCTACAGCAGGTAGTCTTCTACCATCTGTGAAGCATACGCATTCCACCACGTTACCTTCTACAGGACAGTTTGGGCAGCTTGGTGGGTCATTTATGCCTTCTGCAGCAGGAAATGATGCGGGTGTTAAGATACAAATTAATAGCGGAAGTAAATTAGCTGATCAGGCCAACCAGACTGATCTAATAAGTAATTATGGGACTGAGCATATTGAAGAACATGAAACCAAAGATGAGGAGGATGCTGATGAAGGTGAGAACCTTCCGCCTGGTAGCTACGAAATTTTACAGTTAGAGAAAGAAGAAATCCTTGCACCTCACACTCACTTCTGTGCAATTTGCGGAAAGGGATTCAAGCGGGATGCAAATTTAAGGATGCACATGAGAGGTCATGGAGACGAGTACAAAACCGCAGCAGCACTTGCTAAACCCAACAAAGAATCCAGCTCTGAACCAACGCTTATCAAAAGGTATTCATGCCCTTATGCTGGCTGCAAGCGGAACAAGGATCACAAAAAGTTTCAGCCTTTGAAGACTATTTTGTGTGTCAAGAATCACTACAAGAGAACCCACTGTGACAAAAGTTACACTTGCAGCAGATGCAATACCAAGAAGTTCTCCGTTATTGCAGATCTGAAAACTCATGAGAAGCATTGTGGTATGGACAAGTGGCTTTGTTCTTGTGGCACTACCTTCTCGAGGAAAGACAAGCTTTTTGGGCACATTGCCCTTTTTCAAGGCCACACTCCTGCCATACCCCTCGATGAAACAAAAGGAACTCTAGGGCCAGCAGACCATGGGGAAGGCAGTGAAGCGTCAAACAGAGTTGGAAGCATAAACTTCAGTGTTAGCTCCACTGCTCCTGGTGGAGGTGGAGCAGCTCAAAATCTCATGGACGTGAAAGAAAGTATTGATGATCCGACCAGTTACTTCTCTCCATTGAATTTTGAAACCTGTAATTTTGATGGGTTTCAAGAGTTCCCTCGACCCCCATTTGAGGATTCAGAGAGTTCATTCTCTTTTCTTATGCCAGGGTCTTGTAATTACACTCACAAAACTGGAGGAGGTGAGTCGAATTTCAACAATCTTCATCGACAGTAATGATGCCCCCAGTGTATGATTTCCTATAAGTATTGTAAGTTTTAGATGATCCCATGTATTTATGATTTCTTGAGCTTAAATAAATGATTTTCTTTACCAGTTTGGAGCTTGGTGTAAGTTTTAGGTGATCCCATATATCCTGAATAATAATGCATACAGAATTTGAATTTGTCTCAGTCCCTTGCTCTTGACAAACAAGAACTTTCATTCAAGGCTTCAAACACGTTACGCGTATATTTCCTAAAGAACTTGAATCAGAGCTCCTTAAAGCATCGTTTTATTTGAACGATGTAATGATGTAATGACGCATAACAACAGATTTCGATTCCTCAAGTTCTCGATCTAATTAATCCTTTACATCCCCGACAAGGTTTGGATGAGGCGACCCTTATCCTTTGTGAATACAAGTTCGTTCCTTCTTTAATCAATAGCATATTACTTCCAGAAAAAAACCAACACATGAGGACAATTTGATTCCTCAAGTTCTTGATAAAATCAGTTGAAATAAAGAAGTTGAAGTGCTTGATAAAGCACAAATAAGTCAACTTCTTCGGCATCATTTTGCTCGACATAACAACACCATTACAACTTGAGTTGAGAACGGAAATGAACACTGTTTTTTAGTTCGTCTAACGGATCTGCCCGTAATGAGAATTGTGGTGCAGAATGAGCTTCAAGCCCTTTGCACCTTCACCATTTGACAACTTCTTCAGAGGGCCGCCGCTATTGTACTTTTCTCTCAAAGCTACATTGCCGGAGTACGACCATGTACGCCCACAGGGAGAACTGTCTGGCCACATAAACCTCTCAGAAAGTGGGTTCACCAGACTCTCACGAAATTCTTGAGCTGTCTCACAAAGCAAACCCTGAAACAAAACCAAAATCATGTTTAAAAAAAAAAAACGCCTGCATTATGCGCAATGATGCGTCAAGGGTGGAAGGAGAAAATGGTTAAAGTACTAGTTGTAGCATCATTACCTCTGCCATGGCTTTGATCTTCAGGGTAACATCATTACTGAGAAGGATAAGTTGTCCATCGTTCCTCTTCATCCTTCTATGTAAAAGAGCACAATCTAGGATATGGTCTTCTGGGGACGGTGATACAAGGTCCATCGTGCTCCCACACCTCGAAAAAGTTAGTGAGCCCGTTGTCCCAGAAGGAAAGCACCAACTCTTCTCACTAAATAGAGACTGCGGAGAAACAGGAGGGGTTGGAGCAATCAGTCTTCCATCTTCCATTGAGCTCTGGACATGGATCCACCAATTTGTTTTAACCATACATTCTTCGATCCATTCCAGAACCGATTCAGCCTCTGTTTTCTTTCTGAAAAGGCTGCCACGTTGCTTCAAGCAATCCAGTTCCCGTATGACTGTTTACAATAAGCGAGTGCATTCACAATCATCAGCAACAACATCACTTAGCAAATAAAATGACCAGGCAAGAAAACTGATGCACGTATTCAAATTTCATTACCCATTCTTGGAATGATTAACTGAGTCCCCTTAAGACCTCGTAGAAACTGCAATGACTTCCTTGATTCCTTGTCGAGAAGAGTAGTAGCATCTGCAACCATAGTCCAGCTCCTCTTTCCTTCTCCAACAGATTTATTCTGAAAATTAACTTTGAGTTACATGTCTATGCTCGATAAAGCTATTTAGAGCCATGGAAATAAATTCATGGAAGAAAGTTAGAGCTGTGGGAATAAATTTATGAAAAATTTAACCGAGTATTGACCAACTTACAGAGTGTGCATTGGCGACCTCCATATTTTTAGTAGAACTGAAAGATATGCTGCTTTTTGTCGCTGTGTTAGGGACCGAGTCTTCTGATATGTTCTTGCCTCCGGAGCTTTTTAGTGATTGAAAAGGAATCCTCTCTCTTCTTAATTTTGTTACTGTCAACTTTTTCTCGACCCTTGCTTGATTTCCAGAAGTATTTCCTGCTAATTTTGTTTCCTGGAGTTCCTTCATTATCTGGTTCTCTTTTCCTGGGGATTCAATCAGCTCTTGTTGATGGATATTGGAGAATAGATTTAGTTTCGACGAGGATGATGTGCTTGACTTGGAATGCTTAACTTTTATCGTACCCTTCTTTTTCAATGACCTCAGTCGAATAGTATTTGGGGTGAAATTTTCCTTGTCTGGAGTAAAGATCTCCTCGTCCTCTTCAATATCATCATCATACCCAGCCTCTGTAGATTTTCGTCTGCTCTTATCTGTTTGAAGCTTTACAGCACTAGCAGGTTTGCCTCTTCTTGCCCAAACGCTTCCCATCCTCGTACTTGATTTATTCTCTGATCTCAGTGGAGGGCTTTCACAGAATTCCGATTCAGGCTGTCCTGCTGCAGTAAAGAGAGATTGTGGGGTCCGGCTCTCTTTGTCATCTATTATCTCTGACATAGATGAGTTTCCAGATTCTGTCACAAGAGGTGCAGAAGAAATGCTTGTATCCCTCTTTTCATGATCTTCTGGTGCCACGCTTTTGTTTTCCGATTCTCCACAACTCACATCCAGTAGACATTCTTTTTCATCAGAATGTTCAAAATTCAGGTTAAAGGGCAAGTTGGATCTTGGTTCTGGGGTCAGGCTTTCTTCTACAACTTTCTGATCTTTGGTCTCCCCGAGGACTTCCCCTATTGGCAATGATAAGTTCTCCATCACAAGAGGTCCAGAAAAAAGACATGAAATATCAGTCTGTCCATTATCTTTTCCCAATGGGCTTTGGTTCTCAAGTTTCTCAGGTACAGATGCAGCAGCATAAGCTTCCTTTTCCTTTTCATCAAAATGTTCAAACTTATGGCTAATCAGCAAGTTCGGTTTTGGTCCTCGGGTCAGGATTTCTTCTGGAATTTGTTCATCTTTGCTCTCCTCAAGGACTTCCGCAGTCCGCAAGGATGAGTTTTCCATCACCCGAGGTCCAGAGGAAAGACATATACTATCAATCTGTCCCTGATATTTTCTCGAAGGGCTTTGGCTCTCAAATTCCCCAGGTACTTGAGTAGCAGGATGTGCCTCATCTTCCTTTTCATCAGTAGAATGTTCAGCATTCAGGTTGACTGGCAAGTTTGGTTGTGATTCCGGGGTTAGATTTTCTTTCTCAACTAGCTGAATTTTAGTCTCCTCGAGGATTTCTCCAGTCACAAGAGGCGAAGTCGAAAGAATAGAAAGATCATTCTTTCCATGGTCTTTTCCCAATTGGCTTTGGTTCTCAGTTTCCTCAGGCACTTGCACAGCATGATAAGCTTCTCCTTCCTCTGCAGTAAAAAAGGAATTATCTGGGTTCTCTCTTTCAGAAACCTCTTCTGTGACAAAGTGAGGCTGTAGGTGCTGGTTTTCCTTTCGACTAGGATTAGATTCTTCCATATTCATAAACAGGTTCACCGATTCCGTTCCAAATGCCCAGAAGCTTGACACTTCATTCTCTTCACCGCTACCTTTCGATAAGTTCTCACCACCTTCTTCACTTTGATCACAGATTGAGTAAATGGCATTTTCCAGCAGCGGAGGTGCTGATGGGACCTCCATATTCCCAATTACTCCCACAATTTCATCATCGAACAACGATTCTATACGCACTGAATTTGAATCTGGAGATTCAGGTTTTTTGTTTTCAGCTGACAAAGAATTCTCCCACTGCACGAACCCAAATAGAAAACGCAAAAGAAAATTTGTATAAAGGTCATTGGCAACTGGAAAATCCCTATTCTATTCAATTCAATTCAATTCGTAATAATTCAAAGATGTATGAAATTAAGAACATAATCAAGAACAATTCAACAAACAATCTTTTAGGCATTCCTCAAATTCATGTCCAAAATAAACAAGCTACATAATTTCTTACCTGGTCCACTACTTGTTCTGCACTTTCATCATCTTCCTGCTCTACGAATGGCACGAAAGGGGTTTCAGAATCATAGGCCCGACTCATAGGAATCCAGTGCAGGCTGTAGACCCTGCTGGAACCACCAAGCTGGAGCCTGTCCCCTTCGCTCAGCTCCACTCGAACTCCCGGCTCGATCTTCTTGTCCGAAACCCAAGTCCCATGTACTGCAACAAAAACCCCAATTAACCCAACAAGCCATATATTTTGGGATTTTCTCATTTAATTAAAGAAAATTGAATGAAATGCCAAATAAATAGTTACCTGAAGACAAATCGGTGAGAGAGAGCTTTTGGGAAAAGGGGTCGGAGAGGATTTGGAGGTGGAATCTGCTGATGCTGGGGTGAGTCAAGACGATGTTGCAGTCCGGGTGTCGGCCAACGATCAAGATTTCTTCATGGGTTTTCCGGTGGACTGCAGAGAAGGGTTTGGAGTGCGGCGGCGGTGGGGATTTGTTGACGATAAAGATGTTCTTGAGAATGGCTCCGTTCTTGAGGACTGTGAAGACGGGGATTTTCGGCTCCTCTTCTTCTTCTTCATTTCCTTCTCCGTTCAGTTTCCTGTTCACTTTCTCGTTCGCCATGACTGTTCTTTGCTCAAGATTTGAATTTTGCGTAGGGCAAACTGGGTTTTAGAGAGAGAGAGATGACGAATTGTTGTGATTCCTTGAGAAAATATGTGGGAGGTTGTGGTGGGATTTTATTTCAAAAAGGCTACCGTTGTGATTTTTTTCAATTATATAACGGCTATTTAAGGCCGACTAAATTTTCGGATTTTAAAACTAAATTCTAAATTCTAAAGATTTTAAGAAAGGAATCTTTTGATACAGGCGCCTCAGTTTTGAATTTTTTAGATCAAACATCCATGCCTTTTAGTGATTTTTTTTGTCAAACGATAAATTTTGTTAGATTAGCCACCGACGGATTCGAACCTACGCCGTCATGCAAGAGCTAAACTTTTTTCCACTACTGTAGTAAATGGTCACTTGCATTCCTTTTAATGATTTGATTAAATTTTTTGTTTTTGGTCATAATTTTGGTGCTATATGCACATTATATCGTAACAAATTTCCTATAATCTAACATTTTGATTACACTCTCATCCCGTTAGAGATAATTGTAAAAAAAAAGGTTAGATTCAATTTATTTTCATAATAATGCTACAATTTAGCAATAATTATTTACGATTTAAGATATTTTCTTTCCAAAATAGTTTAAAATATTTTTAAATCCCACAAAATCAAACATACTGAAATAAGTTTTTCTTCAATAATATAAACGTACCAATACACAATGTGTACAAAATAAAACGTACCAAAATAAAAATAGTGTACCAATATTAACAATATGTACCAAATCAAACGTACCAAAATTGCAAATAAACGTACCAATTAATATTAACAATATGAAAATTCAAAGGTACCCACAGATAATATATATGTAATGTATTGTACCTAATAATAATTCGGCAACAACTATACTTCAAAAAACAACAAAAAAAATATAATTTCACAAAAAAAAATTGAAAAAATTACACGAAGCTTTTATGTTGATCACCAACTATTTGAAGAAAAAAAAACCATTTGGAAAAAGAAATAATATTAAATGTTTGCATAACAAAAAAAAACTGTGATCGAAATAACGTATCTGGAAGAAGAGAAAATATAGTTTAATTACTAATATCTCCACTAAATAAGGAAAAGTGCATCATGCAAATAAAACGATAAATTCAAAAATTATTTTAATTTTACAAAATATAATAATGACATGTAATTTAGCTTGAGGTGGCTATTGGTCAAAGCACTTTAATCAAATTTTAAAAAAGCACAGATGTTTAATCTAAATGATATAGAAAAACGGTAGGGGTTCTAATTTTCCCTTTTAAGAAAAGAAATGTTCAATAAATAAATAAAGGTTAGCTTAACTGAAAATTTCAAAAAAATGCAAAGGCAGACATGGCAAGGAGAAAGGTGTAATGTTTGGATCAGTTCACTTTCATACATTAAAATTGAAATTGAACCTAATAAAATAAGGAAAACTAATTAAAAGGGTTTGAAAACTTTGAGTTTTAACGATAAGGACAAAATAAAGTGTAAAGTGAATAGTACCAGGATTGATTTTTTAGTGTAAAAATGTGGTTTTTCGTTAAAGTGAACAGTACCAGGAGCTTTTCGTTAAAGTTCCCATTTAAATAACTAGTTTAGTTTTTTTTTTTTTTTTTGAAAACTAGGAATTACATTCCAAGGCTGAGAAGCCAAAAGGTACATGAAAGCCTACGAAGAGGCAAACACCAAGAAAGGCACAACGAAAACCACAGCGATGAAAGGGGATACAACCAGAAGACGCTTTAACCAAGTTGAGCGTCACCCCTAACACCGCCACTAATAGTTCAAGTCTAAAACTCAACTCTCGTACACGTAGTTATCAATAAACTCTAAGATACCACGAGAGAGAGTGGAGGAAAAGGTTACAAGTGTGGCAGACTGTAAGAGCGCGAGGAGATGAGCGAGGTTGACATTGTGATGAACATGAGGGAGGGTCAAAGAGATTACAAGGCTAGGATTTTTGGTACTAGAATTAGTTGCACATCACCTTATAACTCATCTGGTTTCGAATTTTAAGTTGGAGGATGCTGTGAGCTTTAGACTTGAAGGCCTTCATTAGGTTACCAGATTGTCTTTGACAGACTAATCAAGTCATTGTCTTTGTTCATTTGAGTTTGTAGAAACTAGAACATTAAATCGCTCATCGGAATGAACAAGAAAATCCGATCATTGACAACTCACATGAACAAAAACGGGGGCTCAGCGTGACAGATTATAAGTGCGGTGCAAGAGATGAAAGTTCAGCAAACGAGAGTTTGAAACCAAAGGCGTTGTGAACGACAGCAAAGAAGTGCCGTTATCTTATAGTACAGGATCCCATCCACAAGAAATTAACAGCCAAAACTATCATACGCGGATTGTGATGAATTATCGTACACAAAAATAGGTCAAAATTTGATGTTACAATAAAAAAGATTATGATATGGGAACCTTGAGCACAATGCTTTAGTTGGTCCTTCACGTAATTCATGACTCGGACATCTAGCTTGTAACAACGGCATCACCTAGACACAAAATGTTCCGAAATAAAAAGCCAAGAAGGGCAAACCCCATATTCATATGGCTGGCAATCCGGCACGAGAGGAGCTCAATCCTGCTTGCTTTGAGAAAGCCTTGCACGATGTCTTAGCTCAGCTCTTTTCCACTTAACAATCAGGCGACATAAGGAAAAGAGTGTGTTTACCTGCGAAAGAAATTAGATTCAAGTTAAAACAAAGAATTGAAAATACGGAATCAGACAAGATACAATAATAGTTGAATATCAAACGCACGCACGTACTAACCAAAATTATGATTGCAATGACGAGAAGAGGCCCAGACCAGAGTGTTGAGAGAAAAACTCCACCCTCATCAAAATAATCCTGACTGGCAAAGCTCTTCCAGTTTGCACGCAGGAAACGATTCAGCCTCTCTGCAAGATATACTCCAGCCACTGCAAAGCAATTTCCACATATAAGTATCTAGATAGGCAATAGGAACATATGTAAGTCGACAGCCCAGTTCCACCCTTGTTCTGAAAGCAAACCCCATAGGACATGAAAATATTTCTTCGTTCCCTTCATACTCACAGCAAAACAAAAGAACATCAGTACTTAACACTGATGCCATAAATAAAAATTCTATAACCCCTTGTGATAAGTACTGGTTGGTGACTGAGTTGGCAAAGTTTCCGACTAATCTCAAAAACTGGAAATTATTACAATTCTCCATTAACAAGCTTCTACAAAAGGTATGAGGAGCATGATATGCTAGTTGTACGATTCACCCAAAATGTTTTGAAAACATCAATCTTCTGATAAAGAATAAAGAAATGATCCAAACCCTAGAGAGAAACAAGGCCACCAAAATAGTAGTATTTTTTGCAGTTCTTTCTTTGAGACTGATATCAGATGTTTCAATGGATTTCCTCAATAACCAGAAATCGAAACGGAAGAGATTCATACATGTTCTGGAGAAATCACACAGCACGCGAAATACATAAAAAATCTATTTAGATTTAAAGCTTCAAATAAAAAAAAAGCACAAAGTGATTAAATAAATGGCCAAATGATTGGGTGTTGCACCCGCCTTTTGAGAAAAGTTGTGCCTAGTAAAGGCCAAGGAATTCCTGAACAATCCTTTGGCACTCCTTCCCCAGTTTGATAAAAAGCTTGGTCAAGGTTCTTATGGCATCTCGCCTAACAACTAGGAAAAATGTTATAGCTTGATCGAGTTTGTTCCTCAGTTTTATGTTCCCTCATCAAACCAGATCCTCAAACCATGTTTGAAAGTCTCCATCGAACTATCAAAGCACAAGTTCACCAATCTCCTTGGAGGCAATCAGAATCATTTGATGAAAATGAATTAGGCTGCATCTAGCAGCACATAAATCCAAATTCTTTTGCTGAAAATCCAATTGAATAAAAGAGGATCTCTGCTACCATATCTCAAGGTTTCATTAGAACCATATAAACGAACCAATTTACTTGCTAAAAATGCAATGAGTTTTGGCCTTGTATAACAATATAAACTGACCAATACTTAGTAGAACCAGAGTAGAACCCCAGGTTTCATTACAAGCATTTTCCCCCTTTTGAACCAAGACAATAAACAAGCTGCTCAGATCTTGTCGGGGTCAGCCCCAATTACCATTCTCAATTCTGCTTTTAAATTTCGCAGTCAAATTGCTTCTGGAATCAACTCATTCTAACGTTAAAAGTATGCAAAAGGACAAGCACACATTATATGTTTCATCCACGATCTAGCCACAAGCGAAAAACAATGCGATTTTGCTCAAGACACAAAAGGACTAAAGACAAGGCATAAATCTAACCTAATTGAAAGCATTTCAGCCATAACCCATTATATGTTTCATCAAACAACTACTCTATATATTGTTGTAAGGGAGGAACAACAATCCTTCACGGATCGACTGAAGGCGCAATCACACATTACGCGATCTCGCAAACAACACAGAACACTAACTATCATACAAATTTCATATGAAAGCAATATAAAACGAACTTACATGCCGAAAGGAACAGAAACATTTGAAAGTTGAGATTCCTCCTGGAGGTAATGGCTACTATCAGAAACACAAGATGCATCCCCATTAAACCCATCAACCAAGGTTCCTGCCAATCACCCATTAAATTAAATTAGATTTTCTTTTCAAATTTGTTTAGTTTCTGGGAAACCAAACAGCGAGAGAGAGAGAGAGAGAGAATGGCGGTACCTTCCAGTCGATGGCGTAGAAAAAGCCCAAGAGAGTGTTTACAGCAGGTGCAAGACCAGAACGTAACTCTGCGGATAATTTCTGGACGAGATCTGCCATTTGATCCAGGTGCTCCTCCACTGCCGACCGAACCTGCTCCATTTCTCACTCTCACACTGCTCCTTTCTTCTTCTACCTTCTACCTTCTTCTTTTCTTTCTTCTTTTAATTTCTGGAAGAATAAATAATGATCGAGTCTCTCTCTCTCCCCTCTTTCTGAATTCTTCTTCTCAGATCCAAAGCTGAGAGTGTCGCTGTTATTAGTCTGATGAGTCCAACGTTGCAGAGACAAGAGAGATAAGAGGAGAGACGAGAGGAGATGAATAAAGTCCAAGTCGACCCAAAAGCTCCAAGTCGACCCAAAAGGTATAAAATGGGCCGGCCAATTTCCACTTTCTTATTTATTTGGGAAGGTTTTTTAGCCAAAATGATCATTGAGATTTGCATAACACATCATTTTGGTCTCTGGGATTGAAAATCAATAAAAATGGTCCATGAGATTGTTCACCAGCCATTATTTTGGTCATTCCGTTAAAAACTCCGTTAAGTGTCCTGGAGCTCTTGGCCGAAAGTTTGGGCAATTTTCAAAGCTTCGTAACTCAATCGTTTCTTAACCAAATTCGACCCATAATATATCAAAATGAAGATAGAAAAGTGTAGAACAAGTTTATACCTATTTGGAAGCCCAATGGTTGCTAGAGATGGCTGGAAAATAGCCTGAAAGGTGACTGGTCCGAGGGAAAACTGGAAAATTCGCTAGAAACCGGGTAAACTTTAAATGTTCATAACTTCTTCAATACTCAACGAAATCGAGTGATTCAAAAATGAAAATCATACTTCTCGACAAGACGAAGAGAATGGTACCTTTCTTGATGGCTAAATAGCTGTGGTTTGGCCGAAAAACGTCTTGAGTTAGCCATTTTGAGCCATTTTTCGGCCAAACCATGGCGAATTAGCGGTCGAGAAAGGTGCCATTCTCTTTGTCTTGTCGAGAAGTATGATTTTTATTTTTGAATCACTCAATTTTGTTGAGTATTGAAGAGGTTATGAACATTTAAACTTTACCCAGCTTCTAGCAAGTTTTCATGTTTTCCCGTGGACTAGTCACCTTTCAGGCTATTTCCAGCCATCTTCGACAACCATTGGGCTTGCAAATAGGTATAATCTTGTTCTACACTTTCCTATCTTCATTTTGATATATTATGGGTCGAATTTGGTTAAGAAATGATTGAGTTTGAAGCTTTGAAAATTGCTTAAACTTCCAGCCAAGAACTCCGGGACACTTAACGGAGTTTTTAACGAAAGGACCAAAATAATGGATGGTGGACAATCTCAGGAATCATTTATATTGATTTTCAATCTTAGGGACCAAGGTGATGTGTTATACAAATCTCAGGGACCATTTTGTCTAAAAAGCCATTTGGGAATTGCTTGATCGCGATTTCTAAGGTGCGGACCTTACATGCGGAAGGGTTGTAGGCCGTTAGATGAAAATTTGACGGCTGAAAATGAATCTATCATAATAAGCTTAGGGTAAAACCGGGTCATAAATGGCTCATCACTTAAACAAAATGGTACCTAGCATGAGTTCAAAATTTCTTGGGATTTAAACTTCCCCCGACATCAACACTTACCATCTTTAATTAGTCTTGTCCTCCTCCAAAAACTCTCCCTCACCCGTGTTCGCTCAAACATCCTTGTCATCGAAAACATCATTTTCGTTTGAAAAATTGATTCTCGTTGCAAACTCAGTTATAGTATGTGCTTGTGTTCTCCAGCCTCACATAAATTCCAGATAGCAATGAAGAAAATCAGGGGAGTTTGGTTGAAGGTTGTGCTGTCAATTCTACAGAAAAGATGTGTTTTTCGCTTTATTCGAGTTGGGTTCAGAGTGCTTCAGCGATAGTCGACGTCATATTTGATTCCCCCCAGTGAATTTCAAATTTGGTGAGTTTTGAAAATGGAACCCTAGAATTAAATTTAAGTTAGGTGCAAGGTTAATTATGCATGTTTGTTGATATAATTACCTGAATTTTGTGGATATATGTGAAATTTTTGAGAAATTTGGGTGCGTTGTGAAGTTATGAAGCTATGTTGATTAGTTGTGTAGAGGCTGAGTCGTTACCTGTTGTTTTGGTAAAGTTGTAATTTTGAGTAGGGATTGATTTTGTATCTAAATTATTGCTAATTTTATGGTGGTAGAGATTGATTTTTTTCATCTGAACGATTGTTAATTTTATGGGTGGGACTTGAAATTGCTTAAGTAATGAGCATTATTCACAATAAATTTATAACTATGAAACTTTGATGACAGGTTGTTGTAAGGTTATTTGTTGTTATTGTTAATTTTGTGGTGGGACTTGAAATTGCTTAAGTAATGATACTCTTTTCACAGTAGATGTATAACTATGAAATTTGGTGACAGGTTGTTGTAAGGTTATGTGTTGTTGATTGTTGTCTATGTATTGTTATATGTACATGATATGATAACCCAGGGCGTTCAACTAGCAACCCAATAAGAAGATGCGTATAAGGAAGGGTTAACAACCTATCCCAAGCCCCTCATGTGTTAGGATTGTTTAGGGAGAAGTTTAATGAGGCACAACTTTGTGCTTTTAGGACATCCTGCTTTGGCCACCTGCAGAGTGTGGATGAATTGGTCTTCATTAGGCAATTGGTCCATGAGTTGTCGTTCCATAGAGTGGAAAATCAAGGGGTTAAAGACCTAGAGGGGCTGACTTATTTAATAGGTTGTGAATTGACCCGGTTCGCAAAGTAGGACTTCTGCCTCATTACCAGGCTTCGATGTGACGAACCCTATAACATAAAGCTTGAACCATAAAGGATTAGGCTGCTAAGGGAGTATTTTCCCAGTAAAGTAGGGTTGGTAGGTGAAAGTAGCAAGGGGAGGAAGGAAAAGGGGAAAGGTAAAGCCAAAGCCGCCGCCAAGAAAGTCACCAAAAAAATATCTGTGACTTACGGGGAGTTTGAAATGGCATATAAGGAGTGCAAGAACAAGAAAAATGCCTTCAAGCTAGGTCTGGTATACTTTGTTGAGGCTGTATTGATAGAGGCAAAAAACAACGTTGATGTGAATCTAAACTACCTTCACCTTGTGAAAGAAAAAGATAGGTTCAACAACTTTGCATGGGGTTCCATCTTCTTCAAACAACTTCATGACAACCTCTTGTTTGTTGATTTATGAAGAGGTAGAGGTAGAGTTGAGGGAGATGGTGAGGGAGATGAAGAGGAAGAAAAAGAAGAAGTTAGGGAAACGAAGATGGCTGCGGTCCAGATGGGGCTGCAAAGGATTTTCGTACGGTTTTCAGGTAATATGTGTTGCTTTCATTAGTAAAATTGGCTTTATTAATGTGATTGAGTATTAATTTATTGAGGAATACATGGAAATGTGGGTAAACGAAAAAATTCCCCAATTTGAGAAGCCCTTACGTTATTGCAAGATGACGGATCCGACAATAACACTGAGAATTTTGCAGTGGAAGACAATGAAAAAGTAGCCAATCACATTGAAAAACATCATCACCCCATAATATAATTCCATGATAACAAGTCTAGAAGAAATACAATATAAAATTTCAACCACAACCACATCTAATCACATGGAAAAATAACGCTATTTTTTGGAAAGTCAACTGGATAGTGATCATCTAGATAGGCCAGTGTATATCGCAGTAAGGTTCGCATGGTTTCATGCTACACATGTTGGATACGTAATGGATATACAAGTGTTTGTTTGTTGAACAAGTTCACTGAACACTGACCGTCCAAGAAGTTTTAACGCATCAAACATTACAAGGTTTCTGGTTGTAGTATGCAAATAGTTCTTAGTCCTGAGGCATCATAGTTATCTTATACTTGTAGATAACTTTGATTTCACCTCAAAGCCCTCAATGAGATCGTAAAGCCAATAGTGTGATATTTGGGTTCACATGTATAAGTATGAAGGCACATGAATGTGCAATAAGGAATCTATCACATTTTGGTATAATTGTTCAATAGAAGGATATATCCCTCGAAGCCATTTGAAGATCCATCTCGGAAATCTCTATCCAGAGTAACTGTTGATAAAGCTATGTTTGTAACAACTGCTTCAATATGAGATGTATCATGGTGATCATAGATAATTATATGTGATTTGACATAATTCTATATTACATAAATCATGATCGGGATATGGATGATAGAAGAATCGAATTGCATTGTAACTACTATCAAGGTACGAAAGAGTATCATAATTAGTTCACGTATACTTGTACTAATCCATGTAGCCATGATATGCTGCTCGGTGTCACTCATGGGTTATGGAATTAGGTTAATTCATTAATTAATTTCATTGCCGGCTTTTGTTACTAAGAGGTCACACATATATGATAAGTTCTAGTAACATTATATGGATGATGATTAGATATAATTAATTTTTAATTATATTGGATTAATTATTTGGACTTTCTGGACATGTTTGAATTAAATAGGCATTGACTTTATTTAATTAAAAGGGATTCAAGTCACAAACCCAAAGTGGGTAAGTGATTAAGCTAAGCTCATGGAACAAAGCCCATGCCACCTAACCCTAGGGAGGTGTAGCAATGAGTCTATAAATACTCCTTGTGTTTCTCTCATAAAGATAATGCAAAAGTTGTTTAGTTTTGTCCCTAGAAAAAAAAAAAAAAACCCGAAGCCAAAACACCTTAGTGCTGCCCTTTCTATATTGATCAAAGTGAGAGATATTGCTAGCACATTTAAATCAATCACTCTATCATCTGTTGCTAGATTTATCAGTGTGGATGCTCTTAGAGGCTCAACACTTGGGAAGTTTCGCGTGATCAACCATGAAGATGAAGATTGCAAGCAAAGGGATGATCCAATCATAGGGTATGCATGTAGCTAGAGATTCAAGTAAGTTAATCTCTACGAGTTCTTACTTTGTTGCTGTAGCTATTACAACCAACCATTTGGATAATGTATTGTATGTTATTTGTTATTATCCGCTGCGTATTTAATTATTCAAATTAAATTAGTCTCAATAATATGACCAGAAACCCAACGTGTTGCTAGCGTGATGTATGTCTACAGACTTGATGACTTCTAAATCTCGAACTCAATTGAGTTCCTTGGCCTTCTCTTTTACAAGTAATTCATATTAATGTTTCCTGTATATTGCTCCATAACTGGATATATCAATGGTAGCTCGATAGTCGTCTTGAATGCATTAACAATCTCATACTCGGACAATGATCTAAAAGGTGGCCGTCTAGGCCCTACCTAGGCGCTAGATGGCTGGCCACTGAGACAATTAATTCGTACACCTTTAAAAATAAAAAAGCACACCTAGACAGGTTTGGCAGTTTTGTGACTTCTTTAATTTTTTTCAGAAAATAACTTAGGCTCGCGACTCTATCTCTCAACAAAAAATAAATGACTTCCATTTTACATTTTATTTTTTCAATACATTGTAAGAGACTTTTGTTGGATACTTTGGATACTTGGATAAACATTTATTATGTTTCAATAAATTGGAGTACTTTATAATTTATATATTATTCTATTTTGCAATTTATGTTTCTCAATACAATTGTTGTATTTTTTTAAGTACAAACAAACACTTATTAATTTATATGTTATATAATAAATTTAATTAAATAAAGAACCGTTTAGGCCTCTGCTTAACCTCTTGCCTAGTCCCCAAGCTCTAGATCCCTACCCGCTATCTGACTAACAGAATTTTTAGAACAATGTACTCAAAATGCCATGCGGGGGTTGAACTTTTTGCAATCATTGAGAAAGACAGAGTAAGCGGTTTGCGTTGTGCGTGGTGTGAGGAAAAGAAAGGGAATATGTATGAAAGGCCATCCCACGTGTGTAAGTACCATGATACATAGGGAGAGATTTTTTAGTGTGCCTGGAAAACTAACATCACATGTTTTTATATAATTGGAAGGAATTTTTTTTAGTGTCCTCCAATTGTACAATAACATAAGATATTACGCCCATGTTCCGAGCACACTAAAAAAATCTCTCATACATAGGATGAATTTGCGGTTTTAGTGCTCACTTACCTGCCAAAATGGTAATTTTCATTAATTTAGGGTTTGGCAAACCTTTCCCTGCAACCACTTGTTGGGGTTAAACTAAAGTTACATCTAATTAGGGTTTCTTGTGCGTGGGACTTTTGAAAAACGTGATAACATATGAAAATCCCAAGTGGAGTATATATGAAAATCCCAAGTGCAAATGCATGAAATGTAGTGCATGTGATCATACCTTGAATTTGTACCAAGCTGCTTCATTTCTCTTATGAAATCGACCTTGAATTGCCACTACTATATTTCTAAGTCTATCCCATTAAGTGATTGAGTAATAATAGCAATTACAAGTAAATATGTGTGTAGTTTTATAGTCAAGTAAGCCTATTGACAAAAGTCCTAACTTAGCACATAAGTTCTAGACTAACATGAGCCCTTGCTCGATCGAGGACCCTAGGCGACCGTCTCACCAGGCTCCTCTTAGGACCGGCCGGCCTAAGGCAAAATGGTGATTAATGTAGATGAAATGTATTAGACATGTACATAAAGTGAAAACTAAAACTATTTCAAGTTGTTATGTCTTCATTCATTCTTCTTTATTTCTTTCTCTCGCTCTTACCACTCTTCCTTCATCCATCGTTCCTTCAAATACTTTCCTCATATCTCAAGTAAAGAGATGAAGTAATGTCAATTATTATATATAGCGGACTGGAAGACGTTCTTAATTAATTGATACTAAAACAGATGAAGTAAATTGGAATTACTTATATGATTGATACAATCAAAGTTCTAAAAGATGCTATACACTAGCCGGGTGGCGGGTTGGGTAGACTGGGGGACTATGCGGATTTTTAATTTTTATATAACATATAAATATAAATGTCTACCTATACATTAAGAATACATATGATTGTACTGGGACACATAAATTGCAAAATAAAATAACATGTAGATTATAAAGTATTAGAACATATTGAAAATCTGAGTAACAAGCATATTGAGTGTTCATCCAAGTATTTAACAAGTCTCTTACAATTTATTGAAAAATTAAATGAAAAATGAAAGTTATCTAACTTTTGTCTAAGTGATAGTCATGACCAAGGCGGGGCGGTCTTGGTCGCCTTGTATTTAGGTGCCATTTCTTAATTTTCAAATGCA
This sequence comes from Heteromeles arbutifolia, assembly GCA_024362995.1. NCBI lineage: Eukaryota > Viridiplantae > Streptophyta > Magnoliopsida > Rosales > Rosaceae > Heteromeles > Heteromeles arbutifolia. The sequence continues at coordinate 39,171,700 of JANCRC010000002.1, forward strand.
TGAGAATTAATTAAGACGGTAGCCAGCCGCCTAGAACTTAGACGAGGAGTTTTAGAATAGTGGATACAATATTAGTGTAAAGAGTCAATCTGATATATATATATATATATATATATATATATATATATATATATGATAATCAGCAAACAATAATTGCTTAAATTCAAAGTTATTGTATCTGAAGAAGAAGAGATTACAAAATAATGAATGTGTTAGAAGATAAATATATATATTTATGATACAGTGCAGTGCCATGCAGAAATTGTAAGAAGATGCCTGTCTTGCCACCCAAGAGATATTGTCCTTCCATCGTCTCTTTCGAAAACCTTGAACCCAGCTGCAGCTCCACTACTCTCTCCATCAAACTCAAGTGGAGAATAGTGAGTCCTAATTTTCAAAAGAAGTCTTGCTTGTATCTTGGACTTAGAGCTTAGATTTATTCCTTCAAAACCATGACTCTCCATCTTCGCCTTCCATGTTTCCATCTTTTCAGTTTTCGGACAATTCTTATCGTTGTTATTGTCGTAATTGAGCATGCTTTTGATCTCTTTTCCAAGGTGGTTCTTCTCAATGCTCAACCTTTCAACACTCTCTAATGGCAGACAATCATCTAAAGAATCAAACATGGCTGCAAAATAATGCAAAGACTCCATGAATCTCGATAAGAAACTTCGAAGACTTTTGCTCCGTTCTTGTTCAACCAAGATTACAATGGAAGGGTTAAGTAAATGTACAGATTTTAACAAGTCAGATATCTTCAAATTATTGCTCAAAGTATTCAAATGAAAAACCAAATTCACTGCAATTGTTTCGTTTCTCTTCTTCCTCAAGTTTATGAGCTTTGAGCCTCTCAACAACCCTTGAAATTCAAAAACAAGATTCCGAAACCCCTTTGAGAAGCTTGTCAGTCTGTTCTCCGTTTCACGTAGCTCATCCACGCTTCTTCCGAACCCCGTTATTCTGAGCGATATACGATTGCTACTGCTTGCCTTCTCGGACAGAGACTGTATAAGAGAAGGCCACTGAAATCCATAGGAGACATCAAAATCAATAACATGTAATGCACGATTGTTCTTCTCTTGTTCCTCCTCAAATGCCTCAATGATTGCTTGGTTTGCCGTGAAATGAGCAAACTGGTAGTACGGAGACACCCGGTAGAGAGCGGTGAACGCTACAAACTCTTCTTCACTCGTCGGTTCCTTCATGATCATGTCATAAAAGGGCGATTTTCGAGTGAGAAGCCTTGCAGCCAAGCCGTCTGCAAAATAAGCCACTACTCGTTGGACAGAGTCACCGCATAAGGAAACAATCTTGTACAACTCAGTGAGATGCTCCAAGGCTGAGCCGACATTGTTTTCGTTAACTGCGGTGGCTGTTATGAGCAACATGTGGATCAGGTGGAGGCCCTTTCCATCTTCATCATCAAGAGCAACCCCTTTCTTCTTCTGAAGGTCTAGTTTTTTTAGCATTTGTTCCCTCATTTGAAGAAGCCTAAATATCTTCCCTTCACAACCTTCATAAGAGTTTAGAGGGCTCACCAAAATACTATTAGCAATACCATCATCTCTTGATCTCTTCCTCTTCTTAAATCTATCCCTCCCTGAACTTGTAACAATTGCAAGGCTAAGATTCAGAAGCTCCTCCTCCTCATCTACGTCTTCCATGGATTTAGAGAGAGAGAAAAAACAAAACCCTAAAAAAAGAGTCGATCGAGAGAGTGTGTAGTACTGATTGATGAAAGAGATCATGAATGAGCATTTAAGGAAGTGGGGAGGGATGGAATATCTCATTGCGAAAATTCCCTTCTGTCATTACATGGGAATGGATCAAAAGACATGAGAGATATTGAAGAATAGTTTATATAAAACATTTTTTTTATTTTTTTTATTTTTTTTGAGATGGAGAGACAAGAGATGAGTATCTTTATATTCTTCTTGAGAGAGAGAGAGTGTGTGTCTTGGGCCAAAAAAACGTATTGATGATTTTTTATTTGTGTATTAAAATATGAAGGCAGTTTTGGAAATTTATGAAAGTGTTTGATTAGTAGTTCGGATGGGTAAGAAGATGCCATATGCATTCTGACAAAAAAACCAGCGGGCAAAAATTAGGGTATCAAACCTACCGTCCTTGAAAAATCGTCGTAATTTGCCAACATGTGCTTCTAGAGGTATATTATATATATGTCCTAACAAATGCTGTTTTCTAGTTTTTCCCCCACCAAATCAAAACCATATTCCTCTTTACTTCCTTTTCTTTAACTTTTGTTTTTCCTGAAAATGACTGCCATTTTGATGCTACAAAGAAGAAGGGCATTTGATTCCATTTTGTCAAATGGTTTACGAAATTGGCGATGATTACTCATCAAATGGTTATTTTTTTTGGTATATGTCGTCAATATTTGATTGATATATCGTCAATTTTTAATTGTTGTGTCATCAATATTTGATTGATATGTCGTTGATTTTGATTAGTTCAACAAGTTCAAGATTTAATTTCTATTTATTTAATTTTTGATATATGAAAGAGTAATATTTGCTCCTATCGTTGTTAATGTCTTTGTCCATTGTTGTAGGACGTAGTGTAAATTATATCATTTTTTTGTCAAACGATAAATTTTGTTAGATTAGTCACTGATGGGGTTCAAATACAAGCCGTCACGCAAATGCTCAACTCCTTTCCAGCACTGTTATTTACTCTATCTTTTATAGGAATAGGAGATGTTCCTATTACATTTTTAATTATTAGTAAAGTGATCAAGTAAAATTATGGTCTTTATAGTATATTTTGCTTCCAAATTAGAAGAGTAAATTGTAGCTATGATCCCTTAACTTTAACTCAATTGGAGCAATGGTCCCTCAACTAAAAATCCATTACCAATGGTCCCTCAACTTATCAAAATGTGCAACTATGGTCCCTCAACTAAAAATCCATTACCATTGGTCCCTCAACTTTAATTCAACTAGAGAAATTGTCCCTTAACTTTAACCCAATTGTAGCAATGATCCTTTCAATATAACTCATTTTGACAAAAAATTTGACATAGTTGACGAAAAGGACCATAATTATACACTTAGATGAGTTGAGGGATCCTAATTGTATAAATGGCCATTCCAACATAGCTTATTTTGACAAAATTGATGAGAAGGACTATAGCTACACATTTGGATAAGTTGAGGGACCAATGGTAATGGATTTTTAGTTGAGGGACCATTGCTCCAATTTAATTAAAGTTGAGAGACCATTCGTACAATTTACTCAAATTAGAATACTTGTTTATTGGTTCCATTGTGTCAAACTCTCTTTTACTTGAACAGACCGCTATTTGTATTTGACTTGTTTTCGTTCACTATTAACAACTAATGATTCTGAAATATGGAAATCATCCAGTAGTTTGGTGTAAATTACAAGAAAGTTCAACTTTGGTCCTAATAATTTATATTCTCTTAAGAACTTTTGAAATTATATTCTTGACCACCTAATTGACTGTTTCAATGGGTCGTTGCATGTTTCAAACCATGTATTCATATTCCTCATTTGTTTGTATTTATAATTAAGAAAAACAATGCCAAATATATATTTTTTTTTTCTCAGGAGAACAGAAAATATATAGCTAGCAGCACGCGTTAAACCAAAGAAAAAAGGAATCGGCTTTTTAATTATAGTTTCTTTGAAATAGCCGTTTGAACGAGTCCAAAAGAGGACATTGAATCCTCAAAAGTCACATAAAACATGGAAGCATCAAAGCTCTCTCTCTCTTGGTGGTTGGTTATGGAGGACATAGTTTAATAAAATGGAACTTTATATTTGGCTTATAGGACAATTCCAAAATTAATATTGCATTATTTACAAATGAGCTGATTCTGTCGCAGAGAGTGTGAGTTCGACATATGGCAGATTCCCAGATGCTCTTTCAAATACAGTATGCTCGATCGAATATTATCGTTAATTTATTTGTTTGTTTCACAAGACATAATTTTAAATCGACATGATCCGTTAAAGGAGGTTTTGCCGTATCATGAAAATCTGCAACTTTTTTAGGAAGCCTGCATGCATGATCATCACATAGCAGCAGCCTCACCATTTTAAACAAGATATGCAGACCAGTTTAGCTCATCATGAACTGTAAACATCTTATATAACTAACGACCTATTTGTTCCCTTTTTACAGTGGCGAAGCCAGAAATTCTACCAGGAGAAGTCAATCTCAAATATCTATAAGCTTAAAGTGAAAAAGAAAAAAAATTATGAAACTTATATAGTAACACAAAATCATAGTTTGAAGACGATTTTAGATGTATTATGTATATTAATGTTTGGACCCAAAATAATGTTTTGGGCCGAGCCCATGATTGTTCTCGATCCAGTATGAGGTACCAGGAATATTCCCATCATGGACCTAGCCCAGTGGATTTCAGCTGAGTCCTATTAGGAGAAGGTTCTATCCAGATAAAGGTGAAGCAGTCGAGTCCTAGTACAATAAGGAAACATCAGAAGCTAGGAATGCTTCGAATAAGAAAGGATGCTGAGAATCAAGGGTGAATATGAGTGATTAAAGAGCTTGGTTCAGAGTCCTACAAGAGTCAGGATTGGTCGAGATCTATTTGGATTGGGTTAAGGAATTCTAGTCCGAGTAAAACTCTACCCCAGCCACAGAGGAAATTGCTACTATAAATAGAAAGGGGAGTGCATCATTCAAAACCCCTCCAAATCTACACACAAAACTGCTCTACGCAAACTCTCGCTCTACGTGAAACCTCTCAAAGACCTTGAGATTTTTATTTTCCTTTTTCCCACCAACACACCTTCAGTTTGGATAAACAGTACTATGGTGGCAACCGGCAACATCTTCAGTTTGGATAAACAACACTGGAGCCATAAAATCAGCCGACCGAGGAGCACCTTCAGTTTGGATAAACAACACTGCTTTGAGACCGACTGGTTATCTATCTAAGTCTCGATTAACAAGGATTTTCGAGTCCTTGTTGGAATAGGTCATCTCATTAGCCTTCTCGGCGAAGTAAGGTGTTACCAAGTTACTTAATATTCGGCACATTGAAAACTGAATTCGATATTAAACTTCACAAAACTAGCAACGTTGTCTTCAGACTCTAGAACCCGAAGGCTGAGATGTGTTCCTTCCTTAGCCGTAGTCACAAGATCAAGAAGTCAGCATCGCGCCCAACGCCACATCAACTTTTATTTTACTCTCGGTTGAGCTCGGCTGATGAGTTGGCACGCCTCACATTCAACCGAATAACGTAGTTAGCTTATTAGCTATTCGGGCTGCGTGCCACGTGGGCCAAGTAGATTTTAGGGTCAACAATTAACTTCTACATTTCTAATATGACATGATTAGACATAAATTGTAGTATTAGGATTAGTTGATTAGCTAATCGATGTTTATTCACACAATAGAGAGAAAAAAATACAAAATGGTAAATTTTATTCATGAGTTATATCTTTGAAGATACGGGATTATCATACTTTTCAATGGACCAAAAGGGTCAAAACCTTAAATATTTTGATACAAAAAAAAACAAAAAAAAAAAAAAAAAAACCAAATACAAACAATCATATAATAGAAACTTGGAAGTGAGAAAGTTCAAGTGATCCTCCTGAGCCTTCATTGACTTCGGCAGTGCCTTTTTATCTACATATTTACAGTCTAGTTTGGTATGCTGTATAAAGTATATTGGATAGGAAGAATAATACAAAATCAGTTGTTTTGTGCACTTATGTAGTAAATAGTCACTCGCTTGATTCTGTTAGGCCCATGATCTCTCATTTTCTAGAATTAGTTAGACTTTATGGGAGTACATGCATTGTATCCTTGTAGATTGAACTTTATTAATTTACCTAGCTACCTAAATTAGGTCTGTTGTATTCCTATATATTGTAACCTTTGATATCAATCAAATGCATCAAGTCAATTATCTCAAGCCTTATCCTCTCCAACGTCTCTACTAGGTTTATATTTTTTACATCGTTTCATTGACTTCTATGTCTTCCACCGAAGTCTTCGATCCTCTTGGTCTTCTGGGGATAAATGTGTAGAAGAAGGTAGTATATTGATAAAGATATTTTTTTTCAAAATCAAAAGAGGCAATTGGATTGGAAAAATAAAGGACTTCTAACCGTCTTGTTACTCTATAATGAACATAAATCAATTACATGGAAAAAGAAAGGCTAGAGAGTCTATTGATGAGTCTTACTTGTTCCGAGATATCTATTATTTTCTTACCTTTTTAATTTGATACAAAACCAAATACTTAATACTATCACATGCACATGCACATATTAAGCTATCTGACACATTATAGTAAACAAGGCCTATGTGTATAACAAAATTAAGACCATCTCTAATCCAAAAATTAAAAGTTCAACTAAGGACGGGACAAATTAAACGAATCTGGTATTGCAAGTGGTTCTTTACCATAGTGGTGGACAAGAGTTGAGCTCTTGCATTGATGACGTGGATTCCAACCTCGTCGGTGGCTAATCTAACATTTAATAAAAAAAGTCTATCGTTTGACCAAAAAAAAAAAACAAACCAATCTGGTATTGGAACTAACTGTTAGAACGTGCCTTTTCAAAATGAACCTAGTTTGTAACTCATTGAGCATCTCCAATACAAGATGCAAATGAAATTCGCCGTAAAGCTCTTTAATGGAAGAATGTGCAAATGCAATTCCCCATTCTGGCTGAAAAATGTAATCTTTGAAAGTTGGCCCACTAAAAATTAACTACATAGCGATCGATATTGACAACACAGTGATTAGATGTCAACAAATTGTTATAAACAGGTGTGAAGAACATATTCAAGTTTTTGAATCCCAAGCAGTTCTATTTTTGTACAAGTTACAAAGTGAACCCTTTTAAAAGATAAAGGGTTTTTATCACCAATGGTTTCTAAAATTGACCACCACCATCAAGAGTTCCTGAAATTGAAAATCAATCAATGTAGTCGCTGAAAATAGGTGTCGCAAATCAATGTGGTTTTTCCGTCACAATTTTGTTAAAAATTCCGTTAAGTGCTGATGTGGCACATAAATGGGTCCCACAAGTCCTTTTTTTTTCTCACAAAAGGTCCTTAAAATTGACCCGCGACATCAAAATGGTCCCTAAAATTGACCTGCGACATCAAAATGGTCCCTAAAATTGAAAATCGATCAATGTAGCCCCGCTAGTAAGTGTCCCAAATCAATGTTGTCATTCCGTCACAATTCTGTAAAAAATTCTGTTTTATGCTAATGTGACACATAAATGGGTCACACAAGTCTCATTAAAATTTAAAAAAAAAATTAAAAATAGGTTTAATAATTTAATAGTTAATAAAAAGTTGTGAACCCAAAAATCCAGTCCGACAATCACCTCCGATCCTAGTCCACATTCCTCTAACTCCTTCACTGCATATCCTTTTAAAAAAAATCTCAATACACCCATCTTTACACATTTCGATACCCTTTACCGTATTGAACCTGGATCAAGATCACCTTTGGTGACGGTTTGGTTGATTGGCAACGACTTCTGGGACATCACCATTAACATTTAGGCAATCAACATCCTCACAACCTTAATCTTGGAGAGCTTGTTCAGGACTTTCCTGGTGGTCTGGTGACTCAAAGAAAGACAAGGTCTGCTTTGAGATAACGAGGTTATAACCGAGGTGCGTCTATTGTTGGTTGAAAAGTATTTCCAAACCCCCTCTTAGGCCTTGGTTAAGCCTTGTGCTTTTGAATTTATGAAAAAGATCTCTCTTCGGAGTAGGTCCTACTATAAGAAAAAAATTCTATTGTGCAAAAGAGTATTTAGACAACTTTTTAAATTAATTATTAAACTCACATCAGCACATAACAAATTTTTTTACAGAATTGTGGCAGAATGATCATATTAATTTGCGATACCTATTTTTAAGGACTACATTCATCGATTTTGAATTTTAGGGACCATCTTGATGGTTTGGGTCAATTTCAGGGACCATCTTGATGGTGTGAGTCAATTTCAAGGATCATTTGTGATAAAAACCTGTAAATCTTGTGGGGTCCATTTATATGCCACATTAGCACTTAATAGAATTTTTATCATAATTCAATTTACTCTAATACGACAGTAGCACCCAATTCCTTTAACTTGTCGACAATAGGCCTGCCTCCTCCTTGGTTAACCCTTTCTTCACTACAACAAGGACCTTCTCCACTAATTCTTTAGCATCCTTCAGTTCCAAGTCAATGAAAGTCCTAACCTCATTTATGATCTTGATCTTTGCTGCTGCGTCGAATTTCTCAATCTTTATATCAAATGCAATCTTCTCAGCAACCTTGGATTCTGTAGAAGCAGGCCCAGAGTCAGAAGATGTCGATCCAATACCCGAGATTACTGGTCCGTATCGATTGAGGCCCATTTTCAGCCTGAAAATGATGGAATAATCATGCCTCTCGAGCTTTGTGAGGTCGGAGCTCGTCGGCAATGCACTCAAGCTTCTAGGTCTGAGTCTCATTTGCTACAGTGGCTGTGCTGAGGGCACGGGAAAGGGTGAAGGTGGCAAATCTTGAAAGGGACCTGTAGGGAACTTCTATTGTCATGTTGGAAACTTGGAAATTTTGGCAACTTTCGATGCTAAAAAGATTTGGATAGTCTGACATTCATAACCAAGCTGTAATAAAATGTTGCAATTACACCCTCGTCAAGTAGTTTGGGTTTGGTATTGACTCCAAGAAGAGTGGCTTGATAATCACTATGCAAAAAAGTGTTAGGTTTTTTGGCTCGTTAAATATGTCCTAGTTGGTTTAGGATTGTTCTAGGAAATTTAGAGGTATACCGATTCTTGTCCTAGAGGGATTAGGAAAGAATTTCAGTTTTCCTTATTCAATTTATGTTTGGATTTCTAGAAGTCTATTTGGATTTGGATAAATGTAATTTCCTAATCCACTTAGAAAAAAGAATTCAATCAGCCTTGGGACATGTAAGCCGAACCTATGCCTATAAATAGGTTGCATCAAGGCTTAATTTTTAGAGAAAAAACAGCCAGAGATAGCCGAGAGTTTTGAGATTAGTTCTAGGGTTTGCAAAAGTTCTGTAATCTCTATTATTAATCAAATGAGCGATGATTTCTCTAGGTAGAGAAATCACAACTAGACGTAGGCAAAAGTTCTGCCGAACCAGTATAATTCTTGTGTGTTTCCAAGTTTTTCTATATTTGCTAATTTAGTCTATTGTCGTTGGTTACATTAAAGAACAAAGTCTAGTGGGCGTGTTTTTAAGAATTGGTATCAAGAGCTAGGATCAAGGTGTTATACGATGTCAAAAAGGAAGATGAATACGGATCCAGGACTTGCGTTAAAGCCCTTTAACGGCAAGGATGACTTCACGGACTGGCAAAGGATGATGAAGAACGTACTGATACAGCAGGATTTGGACGATGCACTCGATGGTGAAAAGCTGGAAAACATGACAGAAGCAGCATAGACTACGGTTCTCAAGAAGGCCAAGAGTTCCATCGAGATCCATCCCACAAGATCAGTTCAGTCACACATCACCGGAAAAATGACTGCCCAGGAAGTAGGGGAAAAGTTGGAGAATGTTTATATGGGCAAAACCATGTCCAATAAACTTTTTCTAAAGGATGAACCATTCGGGCTTCGACTAGAAGAAGGAGGTGATATTGAAGATCACGTATGCAGGTTCCAGAATTGCATAGCTAATCTTCAGAAGGTCGAAGAAACTTACAAAGATGATGATATGGTTATCATCTTGCTGAGGTCTCTACCTTCGTCTTTTAAGCATTTTCGAACAACTCTAATGTTTGGAAAAGATTCCCTGAAGCTTGAAGACATAATTCAAGCTCTTCAGTTATATGCCAAACTAGATGATATAACTGAAAGCTCTCAAGGACTTTATGCCAAAGGCAACGAAAGGGGGCGGGAAAAGACAAAGGAAGAGAAAACCGACAGGCAGGTCAAAATCCAAGAAGAAAAAGGAAACTAAGGAAGGTTGCTTCGAATATAGTTCAGTCGATCATTGGAAGATGAACTGCAAGATTTGGAAAGAGAAGAAAGCCAAGATGGAAGGAAGCTCAGGTTTAGCTAGTGTAGTCACCAAGCATGAGAGTGACAGAGAGATTCTTTCAGTAACATCGGGCTCCAAGGCTTTCACAAATTGAATTTTGGATACCAGATACACGTTTCATATGTGTGCAGTAAGAGAATGGTTCGATACTTACAAGGAAGTCAGCAATGGGGAAGTCTTAATGGGGGACGATTCTTCATGTCTTGTAAGAGGAATCGGTACTGTTCAATCAGAATGTTTGATAGGATGATACGAGCTTTGGGGAACGTCAGGTATGTCCCTAGACTAAGAAAGAATTTGATTTCCTTGGGTACTTTAGATGAGGCCGGTTATGGATACAAGTCTAAAAGAGGAAGACTCAGGGTAACCAAATGATCGCTAGTGGTAATGCGGGGTGACCTACAACCCAATAAGTTGTATAAGTTAATTAGGACCACTACAGTCGGAGGAGCAGCTGTTTCTATAAATCATAGTGTAGAAGACAAGACTGAACTCTGGCATCATAGGCTCAGGCACATAAACCAGAAAGGGTTGCAAGAATTACACAAGAAAGGCCTGTTGGAAGAAGTGTCATCTTGCAAACCGAACTTTTGTGAATATTATGTTCTCGGAAAGCAAAGAAAGGTATCATTCGCAAGTAGCAGTGTAGATAACTGAAGCAAGGAGCAATTCAGCTATATTCACTCAGATGTTTGGGGCCCTGCACTAACTAAATCAAATGGTGGAGCCAGGTATTTTGTTACTTTCATGGATGATTTTTTTAGGAAGGTTTGGGTTTATTTCATGAAACAGAAATCCGAGGTTTTTGCAAAGTTCAAGGAATGGAAAACAAAAACCGAGAATCAAACTGGAAGAAAGATCAAGTATCTGAGAAGTGACAATGGAGGTGAATATACAAGTAATGAGTTCATCGATCACGGCAAGCAGGAATGCATCATAAGGCACTTCACAGTAAAGAAGAATCCCTAACAACATGGGGTTGTTAAGAGGATGAACCGAACTCTCATAGAGAGAAAGAGAGAGAGAGGCATGCGATTTCATGCAGGATTGCCTGATAGATTTTGGGCAGAGGCTGTTAATCATGCAAGTTATTTGATTAACAGGTCACCATCTACAGTTCTCGGTTTTAAGAGTGCAGAAGAGGTATGGTCTGAGAAGCCGGTGGACTATTCCAAACTCAGGGTGTTCGGCTGTAGTGCTTACGCACATATTCCAAGTGATGAAAGGTCTAAGCTCAAACCGAAGTCTACACATTGCATATTCTTAGGTTTTGAGAAAGGAGTTAAGGGTTTCAAGCTTTGGGATTTCAACAATAGGAAAAAGGTTATCAGTCGAGATGTTGTCTGTGATGAGACAACCATGCCTCTGAATAAAGTCGAGAGTAGTAGGAAGAAGACGGACGATGCTAAAATTGAAGCAACAAAGATTCCATTTATCAATTCAGATAAAGAAGCTCATGTGGAGCAAATCGAGCAAGAGACCAAATCTGATGGTTTTGAGGAAGAAAAACATCAACATCGTTCACCAGTTAGGAAGCAGGTGGAGCAAAAAACATGACATATTGAAGGCACTCCAATCCACCAGACATCCCAAAGGGTTCACACTCCAACCAACATTCCACTCGCATTCTAAAGATGCATAGCACTGGACAAACCTAATCGGAATAAGAAGAAACCTGACAGATTTGAGTTTGACCAAGATGAAGTTAATTATGCTCTTAACATTAGTCAAGGAGATCTGACTACTTATCGAGAAGCTATAGCAAGTGATGAGCGAGATAGTTGGATAAGTACAATGACACAAGAAATGGAGTCTCTTTACAAGAACTCTGTTTGGGAGTTGGTTCCGAAGCCCAAAGACAAAAAGCTAGTTGGATGTGAGTGGATATTTAGGAAAAATGAAGGACTACATGAACAAGATGCTGTGAGATTCAAAGCGATGCTCGTGGCTAAAGGGTACTCACAAAAGGAAGGGGTGGATTATGATGAGATCTTTTCACCTGAAGTCAAGCATACTTCTATCAAATTGTTTTTAGTAATGGTAGCTCAGCATGACATGGAGATTGAGCAAATGGATGTAAAGACATTGTTTCTTCATAGGGATTTAAAGGAGAAGATTTTCATGGCTTAACCAAAAGGGTTTGTTGAATATGGGAAAGAGAACCTAGTATGTTAGCTAAGGAAGTCCATGTATGGCCTGAAACAGTCTCCAAGACAATGGTACAAAAGGTTTGATTCATTCATGCTGAAAATCAATTTTGAAGATGTTTATATGACTGATGCATGTACTATCATGTGTTCCAAGATGGGATGATCATATTGCTATTGCTATATGTTGATGACATGCTAATTGCTTGTCAAGCCAAGTCTAGAATTCAAGACTAGAAAAAGATGTTGAGCAAGGAGTTCGATATGAAGGATCTAGGTGCTGCACAGAAAATCCTTGGCATAGAAATTTAGAGAGATAAGAGCGCTGGAAGAATCTGGATATCAAAAGCCAAGTATATTCAGAAGGTTCTTGAGAAGTTCAACATGCAAGAAGCAAAGGTAGTTTCGACTCATTTGGCAGCTCACTTCAGGTTAAGTGGGCAACAGTGTCCTAAGTCTAAGGAAGAGCAACAAGTAATGAAAAAGGTGCCTTATACTAATGTCGTGGGCTACCTTATGTATGCAATGGTATGCACACATCCCGACATAGCTCAAGCAATCAGTGTCATTTCCAAATACATGGCAAATCCAGGAAAGCAACATTGGGATGCAGTAAAGTGGATTTTGCGTTATTTGAAGGGTTCTTAGCGACAAAGGATTAAGTTTGAGAGGCGGCAAAAGGAAAGTGCGGGGGTGTTAGGATATGTGAATGCCGATTATGCAAGGGACTTGGACAAGATAAGGTCAACTTCTGGTTATGTGTTTACATGTGCAGGAGGACCAATCAATTGAAGGGCACTACTACAACCAATTATAGCTTTGTCGACCACAGAGGTAGAGTATATTGCATTGGCCGAAGCAGGAAATGAAGCGATTTGGCTTAGTGGCTTAGTAAGTCAAATGGGAATCACTAAAGATTGTGTGAAGCTTAAGTGTGATAGTCAAAGTGCCATTCACTTGGCAAAGAATCAGGTTTTTTCTGGAAGATCAAAGCACATTGAAGCAATGTATCACAGAATTAGAGATTGGGTGAAGTCTAAGGAAATTTGGATTGAAAAGATCCATACGGATGACAATGCTGTAGATTTCCTTACAAAGATAATGCAGGCCAAGTAGTTCAAGCATTGCTTGAACTTGATGAATCTCGTTGATTGATTAAAGTGGAGCACCTCTTCACTTGAGGTGCAATGAGGCAAGAACATTGCCAAGGTGAAGACTTTTAAAGATTTCCAGAGCTACTTCAAGAAGGTTCAAAGATACTCTGGGGTGCAACGATCAAGACTTGGTTTGACTCACCAAGGTGGAGATTGTTAGGTTTTTTGGCTCGTCAAATATGTCCTAGTTGGTTTAGGATTGTTTTAGGAAATTTAGAGGTATACTAATTCTTGTCCTAGAGGGATTTTTAGTTTTCCTTATTCAATTTAGGTTTGGATTTCTAGAAGCCTATTTGGATTTGGATAAGTGTAATTTCCTAATCCACTTATTCAATTAGCCTTGGGACATGTAAACCAAACCTATGCCTATAAATAGGTTGCGGAGAGAAAACAGCCAGAGACAACAGAGAGTTTTGAGATTAGTTCTAGGGTTTGCAAAAGTTTTGTAATCTCTATTATTAATCAAAGGAGCGGAGAGAAATCACAACTGGACGTAGGCAAAAGTTCTGCCGAACCAGTATAATTCTTGTGTGTTTCTAAGTTTTTCTATATTTGCTAGTTTAGTCTATTGTTGTTGGTTACATTAAAGAACAAGGTCTAGTGGGCGTGTTTTTCAACAAAAAGTCGAGATGAAACATACTTATATAAGCACATATTCAAATAACTTCAATAGAAAATATCAATATGACTTCCGACGGAACATTTACATTGTTTAGCAAAAGATTCTAGTGCACAAGAATACGTTAAGGATAGAGTATAATACCTATATATCGCTATTAAGTTATTGATGATAACTGAAAAAAAATCCCTAAGACAATGACTTCTAAAAGATCATTTACACTAGTGAGCAGAATCCCTGGTGCACAAAGACCTATCTTATGCAAGAAGTGTTAAAACCTATATATTGCTGCTAACTACAATGGATAGTACCTCAAGCACAGAAAATCCTGGGAATAAAATAAAATTCAAATCCTACAGCAAAATTTTATTCATCAAGGCCCATATGCTTCTTTCAATAGGAATTAACAGAAAAGGAACGGAAAATGATACAAAAAACGGAACATACTTCCATCTAGACGTAAAGTTGATTTTGCACCTCTCAACTTACACTGATCCTTGTTGAGTTGTAGTTGTAGCAGGTAAGTCTATTACAAGCTGTCACGTATGCCAATGAAAGAATTAGAATTAAAGACGATGGACAACTGATATTACCAAGCACAAAACAAAGTAAAACCTGGCTTGCTGACTGTGCAAAACTTGTGTGTTCATGGAAAGAAAAAAATTATGGCCTAAAGTTTTTATTTTCACAAAAATATAACAATTTGCACAAAGGCCCCAATTGGAATGTACTACCAAAAACTGTTTCCCTAACATAAGAGAGATTACTCAAAGAAATGGATGATGTTCCACATGGAAGAGTCAGTAAAACATATAATTAATCAGATTAAGTTGTAGAAAGAAATTGATGAGGGTTGTACCCCACTATGAATATGTTCTTCTGATGCCAAAGGCCATCCTTACCTCACCAGATTTGACCTCCCCAAATGCGTCCACCAAAAAAGGTTTGGACCCTGGGACAAGAGCGGTTCGAGAAAGACGAGCATGGCTGGAGAAGCGTTGCAGAGAGCTCGCCATCAGAAATTTACAAATCGATTGAATAGCCAAACTTGCACCCTGTTGAATACAAAATCATCAGGATATTCAAAAATCAAAATCAATATATGACATTCTTGGTTCATAACTAACTGTAGGTGCTGCGTACCCTTTAGTTTAGTTTGGGCTCTTACCAGTATTTCAATAGATTTATTCTTTTGGCAATAATTTGCACATAATTAACTGAAGATTTAAAACAAATAAGATTTACAAATCCTAGGAGCTCAATTGGTTAATAATTGAAACAGGTAGACGTGTAATGATGAATACAAGAATGAAAGAAAAACTGACCTACGAAGGTAAATGGTGCTTCACCAATTAACCATGTATAAGGAACGCCCATATAACTATCATTAGTGGCAGAGCCATGATTTTATTCATATGGGAGCGTAAAAAAATCAATTAAAATAGAGTTATGAATTTACAAACAATGGAAATTTGACAACATTTTCATAAATACGTTTACAATTGTCCTCGGGAAGCTTCATGTTTTGCAAGCATTAGGTAATAAACTCACTATCAATCCCATTAAATACTTCTTTCTCAAGAGAGACACCAAGCAGTCATTCATCTATTGATCTCCCATTCTAATCAACAATAAATTACATAAGATGATCTACTCACTCCCGAATTTAAAATATATGAGAATGTAATAGAACCAACCTCACAATATAATTGCTTGGGAAGGAGTTTTTACCCTTAATCACAAATCTCAGACCCAAACTTGTATCACGTTTTAACAAGGTGAGTCAACTTGTTGAAACCTCTGTAATAGTGTTCATGAATCTCCTGCCGTGATGCATACAGAGTGCATACTCTAAGGCTTAGTAAATCATATAACCTAGTTTTATTTTGTTTTTTTATAATTGGATTTTGGGTTTGGTCTTTAGTGGGCCAATCAAATCACACAGGCTTTGATTTGTGGGGGTTTTACTACACTAAAAAGTTGTATAATTATCAAATTGCCTCTGCAAATCAATAGGACAAACACCTGCACTCTTTTTTCTAGTGGGCGCAGCTGCCCACACTAGGCATGCTGTAGCTCCGCCCGTGACCCAACCATTTTAGTAAAATCCTCATGTCACATTTAGAGCTCCACAGCAAGCTTAAATCGCAAATCTTTTGAAGAAAAAAAATTCAACGAGAGAAATGGAAATCAATTTTTTTTTTCTAGTAGCCCGACAATTTTTGGAGACTAACATCACCGAACAAATTTTAGTTGTAAAGCTGGCTCAAGTTAATTGAAAAAAAACAAACGGAACAGCTAAACAATCTTACAAGATTTGACAGAACTTTGATATGCAAATTTGATGAAACAATGTTATGTTTTTAAAGTAACAATCCGCCAATAACTATCAGAAGATACGAAAAATTAAGAATGATTCAAAGACGGACTGACCATAGCGTGGTAGAAAGCATTAAACACAAAAGAATGATTTGAAGACGGACTGACCATAGCATGGTAGAAAGCATTAAACACATAATCCTATGAGTCTAATCTCAATTCAGACAGTCCCTACCATAAAAATAGACACTTTTGTACCCAAAGACGTACCGACAACAACAATACAGCTCTTCCCCCTCTAAACCCTTGAGAAAAATCTTGTTTTTTTTCCGCTCTACTATTGCAGGATCAATATACAAGAAAAGTTTGACACTAATGCAGAGGTGGCAATTATTAAAGAATGCAAACCAAGATACTAAAAACAAACAAACAAAACAGGGAAATAAACAACATTTGAATACCCAGAAACCAAACATCATCAACTAAATACGAACAGAGTTAAGGAAACATAATGCAGATATTAAATCAGAAAGCTTTTTATAATTCTTTCGTTTCCTATGTAGGATGGACTATTTAATAAACTTCCATGTAACTTACCTCTCCAGTGTAGAGTGTCGATTAATCTGTGGTGGCTCCGTGGGGGATATCGGTCGTGGTGGTCATCTGGGGAAGTGATTGTAGGCAGCGGCTTCGGAAAAGAGGAGTCGTGGGTGGTTGAGGGCTGAGGATGGAGGTTGGCGCGGATCGAAGGACTATTTGACTGAGATTTTAGGGCTTAACATAACACCCACTAGTGATTAGGTGTTGTAAGATACATGGTATTTCCTCTAATGTTTTAAATCACAATTAAAGGTTAATTTGAGGGAAATATTTCAAAATTGGACAATTTTTTAATCTTGTAATATAAATACAACAAACCGGTCATGCACAAATCATACACAAAATTAAAATTACAAAAATACTCAAATATAAATGGGTTATTTCTCACTTTCTCTCCCCTATTTTCTGATTTCTCTCTCTAGTCTCTCTCTCTTCCTTTCTCTTCTCTCACTTTCTCTCAATACTCTCCCTCCTTTCCTCAGATCTCTGAGCTCTGATTTCAAAGAGATAAAAGTCCAAGAGAGGCAAGAAGAGTGAGTTGGGCTTTGGGTTCACCTTATACCTCTCATTTCGAACAAAGGGATGCGAGAGAGAGGTGAGAAGAGTGAGCTGGGTTTTGTACCATATTTTCTGTTTTGGCCGGAAAGTTCCATTTTTTCCGACGACTAAAGCTTTGGCAGACATAGTAAGGTATGGTGTTTAGTTCCAAGTTCCTTCATCAATGATTTATGGAATAAATGGGTTGTTTGTAACATGAATTAATACTTAGAAGTTAAATTAGGGTTTGTGTTTTATGTTGGGGCGTATGGGTCGTCGAATAAATTTCAAGTTTCGACATGCTACAAGATTGGGATGGAACAATTTCTGGTTCAAGTGTTTAATTGCAGAAATTTGTGAAATTTTTTCTGTGGTGTGCATATGGTGTGCATGTCTACATTTTAATATGAGAAGCGGGAATGTTTACTAGTTAATTATGATGCACGTATATTGTGCCTCAGATTTTAGCTAGTATGACCACAACCTAGTTGGCCTCGGTGAAAAACAAAATTAAGAAAAAACTTAGAGGACGTTAAGGGTTATGCGTGTTCGTGAAATAACGACAACGAGTATCATGTTTTTCACTTGCACGGTTAAGCGGTAGTTGGTATATGTAACAAGACTTTTCAAACTGTCACCGTTAAAGTTTCTCTCGTTATGTGCATATCATGTGCATGTATTGTACATATTATGTGCATGTGGTGTGCATATAGTGTATTTTGCGTAGATGGTGCGTATTTACATCTTTGATACTCTTCGCATTAACGTATACCACTTTTTCCTTTGATTCAGATGCAGGTGACGAGTAGATTTTATATTATATATTTAGGGAAATTTTATTTGAACCCATATAACATTTTTTACACCTAACTTACTCTCTACACCCATATTATTTTCAATTAAAGAATTAATATCTCTTTAAACCCAAACTTACTACCTAAACTACTGTCACATCCCAGCCCGAGCCCCGACCACAACCCGGG
This sequence comes from Heteromeles arbutifolia, assembly GCA_024362995.1. Classification (NCBI taxonomy): domain Eukaryota; kingdom Viridiplantae; phylum Streptophyta; class Magnoliopsida; order Rosales; family Rosaceae; genus Heteromeles; species Heteromeles arbutifolia. Next base: position 39,190,124 of record JANCRC010000002.1, read on the forward strand.
CACGCCTCCACCGTAGCACGATATTGTTCGCTTTGGGTCCCGACCATGCCCTCACGGTTTTGTTTCTGGGAACTCACACGAGAACTTCCTAGTGGGTCACCCAGTGAGCTCCCAAAAGGCCTCGCGCTAGTTAGAGATGAGAATATACATATAAGGCTCACAGGATCCACTTTAGGTCGGGGTGTGTCAACTACCCTTACAAACTCAATTCAAAATATAAATTTATCTTTACACCCATTTAAAAAATAAAATTCTAAATTGAATAGTTTGGTGACGTTTCTACTTGTTTAAAGGACTGAGAGCTTTCTAGAGTTCGATTTGTATGGACAAGTCAATAATTTGGTAAAATTTTCTAGTTGTTTATGAATCTTGTGCGACCACCACAAATTACGATAACAAAAAGTGGGCTAAACATTCTAATCTAACAACTCCTCATCGTTTTTGGCTTCCTAATCAACCAATTTTCAGTAGCTGTGTCATTCCTTTTTTTTTTCTTTTTTAAAGCAACGGCATGAGTTTGTATTAATAGAGATCTAGAAAAAACAGTAGCAAATTACAAAGTCTGGGATAAATCTTGCAACACTAATCGCTACAATCAACCAACAATATGCTCATTTACTTTCGTGAGTGTTACTGTTATGATCGCAGAGAGCTACACGATCGTCATCTTTTCTCTTTTTACTATTTTTTCCTCAATTTTTACTCTATCAAATCATAAGCAATTAGACTCTTAAAGGTAATGACCACACACAAAGAATAGCAAACCCCAAAACCCGTCTTCTCAACTTTCAGCTTTGATGGTTGAAACACAAAAACTCTTCTTTTATATTTGAAACTACTATATTCAATTTTCCATCAATTTAAGTCACGTTACTTGCATGTGATACACATTGGAGGGTAAATTGGTAGTTTTTCATAAAGAAATAGTGTATGGAGTTAACTTTGGAGAAGAAATTGGTAGTTTTTCATAAAGATATAGTGTAAGTTAACTTTTGAGGGTAAATTAGACATTAAATTCGCAACCTATATGAAATGTTAAGCACTTATAGACAAGAAAATGATGGTATTACACTCTAAAGTGACTTAAGTTGACGAAAAATTGGATAAAATAGCTTTGAATATAATAGTATGGATGAAATTAGCAATTTCTAATGAATTTAGGGACTTATTTTACCGAAAAAATAATTCAAGGACCTAATTTTCACTGAGGTGATAGTTCAATGACTAAATTGGCACTTCACCCTTAAATTTATAAGTCTTATTTATTTCTTGTTCTCAGCATTTGCATTCAATAAATGGCTTTCGTTACCCTTGGGTGTCGGCCAACACGTACCTACCCTGGTGTTCGGGGAATATCGGGATTGAGGCGTGTCTGTGAGCATAACATATATGATCAAAAATGAAAAATCAAAATTGAAGGATTTGGGTCTCCTCCAAGAAACACCAAACCAATCACTTCAACTCCAAAAATCCATCAATCAAAAAGCAAAATTAAGCAAACCCAGTTCACAAAACCTACAAATGAAAAGGTAAAAATCGAAGAAGATGAATGGGTTAGAGAGAGATCTCTTGTGCATATTCGAAATGTAGAGAGAGAGGAGAGAGAGAGAAAGAGAGAGAGCTTGGATGAAGAAGATGGGTGGGTTAAAGAGAGCTCTTGGATGAGAAGATTGGTGGATTAGAGAGAGCTCTTGGATGAAGAAGATGGGTGGGTTAGGGTTCTTTGAACTAGAATTGGGGGAGAGAGATTTTCTCTTTCTCCTCTCTGTTTCTCTATCTACAAAATGAGAAATAGGAGCTGAAATTTCTAGATAACCCATTTATATGGAAGGACAATTTGGTCATTTTAAGGTGTAGAAAAAAAATCATATTTATGTCCAATTGTTGTGCATGGCATGTGCATATTTGAAATGTCCTATTTCTATCTCAAGATTAAGAAATTGTCCTATTTCTGGATATTTCCCTTAATTTTATCTTTAATTTTTTTACACTAATTAATGATTTATTTATCTATGTTAAAAAGTTTATCTCCCTATTAGTATAAATATACTCATATAGAGCATAACTTTGGTAAATGTTCCATAACACATTATTTTCTTGCCCACTGCTTGAGTCTAACTTGACTGTTGGATAACATTGGCTGGTACCACATTTGTACTTCAAGTTGAATGTGGTTGTTTGCTTTCTTGTAGATATCCAGGCTTGCAGACCGCCTCCATCCACAACAGTGTGCATTTTTGGTTCCAACAGTACTCGAATGATGTGAATTTGTCTTATGAAAACCAAAGGAGAAGTGAATGAATTATTTCAACAGAGTCATAAGATGATTCAACGGTGATAATGGAGGTGAGTATTTGAGTACCGAATTGATGAAGTAATTGTTCAATGGGTAAATTACATTTTACCCCCTCATGTTTATGATCGATTTCAATTTCTTACAATATCTTTAAAACATTTTAATTTCATACATTTACTTATCATTTTATTTCAATTTCATACATCCGTTAGAAAATCTGTTAAGTAAACCGTTAAGTGATGAAGTGACAAATATGAGATCCACATTTGTATTAACGTGACTGCCAAATTTGTGTTACGTGGTAAAAATAATAATTTTTTATGCGTTAAAATATAATAATATTTACCCTATTTAAAAAAAAAAAAAAAACAACCAAACCCAGAAACCCATCTTCCCCCTCCACTCCCTCAGCTGTTCCCTCCGCCCAGCAATGGCGATCTGCCACCAATCTCTGTTCAAGCTCTTCACCGCCATCCCATCACAATCATCGAAGCCCAAACCCCTCCACCTCCTATGCATTTTCTCCCTCCCCTCCCGACCCCCCTCACCTTCACTGAGCCCAAACCCGTCTTCACCTCCGTCAAGGCCTTCGCGACTTCTTGGGTTGCGCCGTCGACGGCCTCGGCGACTTCGTCTCCCTCACCATCGACCCCCAGGTCTCGCCGGGCGAGATCTCCGGCGACCACAACTCCAAAAAGCTCAGCAGAAATTTGGCAGGGAGGGGAGGTGAAGGTGGAGGTAGAGGTGGGTTTTTGGATGGGAGGGGAGGTGAAAAGAATGGAGGAGAGGGAGGTGGGTCGGGTGGGGGGTGTTCTGGGTTTCTAAGTTTGTCTGGTTTTATTTTTAATTTTAATAGGTTAAATGTGGGGGGTGTTCTGGGTTTCTAAGTTTGTCTGGTTTTATTTTTAATTTTAATAGGTTAAATATTATTATATTTTAAATGCATAAAAATTATTTTTTTACCACGTGGCGTAAATTTAGCAGCCACGTCAGCACAAATGTGGATCCCATATTTTCCACATGATCACTTAACGGTTTATTTAACAGATTTTCTAACGGATGTATAAAATTGAAATAAAATGATAAGTAAATGTATGAAATTGAAATGTTTTAAAGATGTATGAAATTGAAATCGACTGCAAACCTGACGGGGTAATATGTAATTTACCCTTGTCCAATGGTGGGATTGTTCAACAGAATACATGTTCCTCAATACCTCAGCAAAATGGGGTGGCTGAGCAAAAGAATCAACGTGTCGTCGTAGCGGACTGATGACTCAACTGGTTTATCATCTTTCATTTCATTAATACTTTACAGAATATTCATATCAGTAGAACTTGATTTTTATTTATTTTCATTTTTTTCTGAAAATAATGTTAACTTTACAGCGACGGTCGTCAATGTGTTTTAAGACGAAACAAGTTTCTTACATTTATTATCATTTCCTAAATTCCTCGGATATTAGGGGGTGGCAGTAGAATCACCCAAATAAATTTCTGAGCTTCTTTTGCAAGACAATTTTAAGTGCAGAACCAATCAATGGCCAACTTGTGACGATGGAAACATACACAAGCAACCACAACGACCACTTAGTCCGTCGGGATAGCTGATCTAAGCACCTTCTAACAGTAGTAGTTACATCAAGAGGCTTCGCATCCTGCACGTTAGTAACTTGTTCAGATGATTGGGGGATTTCTGCCAACGAGTGTGATTCTGGCTGAATCATCTGTTCATCTTGCTCTCCTGAAACCATTTCGTCAGTTTCTCTGTCATGGATCTTTTGCGGTTCAAGTGCATCTTCTATCTTAGTCTCCATCACCTGTTCATTTCCAACGGCAGCTACCATTCCATCTTCTGCAACGTTTACATAGGGACCTTGATGATCTATTGAAGAGTCCAACGACAACCGTGGGCCAGAACTCACCATCTGAAAAACATGAAGATCAAGAATATTAATTTGCAGAAATGGCCTGTATGCTCCACAAACAACAATTTGCATGTACTTCTGGACAGTATCAGAATCTAAAACCTCCACTTCATGCACCCAATAACGACATTACTTCATTAAGCACTCAAAGATTAAGGAAAATAAAATTATACCTTCTGTACATGCATATATTGGCTAGAGTGAAGAATTTTAAGAAATTCGTCAACAGCCCTTACCCACCTGCAAGGGAAAGAAAATTAATCACGCATGTTAGAACAAAAGCTATGATGAAGCTACCTAAAAGTGCGCTTGCCAACCATAGCAAAGAGAGTATTATGATCACAATAGCCGCGATGAACACAAATATACCATATTACAACAGCTTCAAAAGGACAAGCTATAAAGTACCATTACATAGGTTGCTACTAAGCTAGCCATGTACAATAATATAAAGTTTATGGGAACAAATATATTAAGTTAATCTCCAAAGTGGCAACTAATGCAAACATAAGAGAAAGGTATAGAAATAATATGGAACCATGAAGTACCAGATGCCAGAAGCAGTTAATCCTTCAAAGAAAGCCAAGTGTCCTCCATGCTTTGTTGTAGCCAATACAATATTTTTGTTTGCCCTATTGAAGACAAATACAAGGCATATGCTTAACTTATGTGAAAGAAGAAACCGATGAAAGAAAACACTTTAAGAAGTCCACCTGCATTCATCCCAAGGAATGGCTTCCCTAGTGCAGACTGGATCATCTAAAGCACTGATACAGAGCAATGGGACAGCAACATTTCCCACATAAGTAGCACTGCTACAGCACCTGTAATATGTGTCCACGGTCTGTAAAGGAAAAGCAGATGCTTAACGCAATAAATAGAGCAAAGGTAAGGTAAGAGGAATTAACGCAATAAATAGAGCAAAGGTAAGGTAAGAGGAATTAGTGAAATCTACATTATACCTCAAATTTCCCAACAATGCAGGTAGCGTGCTGATCAAAATCACGAATAGAGCGCGACTATTGAAGAACAAAACGAACATTAGTACAAGGCAGGTAGCGCCACTCAATGAAGCATACACGGACACAGAGACTATTTCCACACAACTGTTTCATTTGGATGTTTCTTATTTTTCATGAGTAATATTTAAATCCACAATTAAATTCAATTTATGGGGTCCATGGGTTTCAAAGTTGAACATTCCAGAAGTAAAATTACTTGCTGCAGGTTTTAACAATATTTCATAATGTGATAAACTTTCTAGCAGAGTACAGAGGTCTAGTATCAACTTTATTCGCTGCTCTAACAATGATGCTGAGCTCAACAAAAAAATCTTAAAGACAACACCGACCTTTTTTATGCCTTCCCAATTAGCGAGCCGTAAGAAGTGAGGCTGGTTTCTGCATTAACCATTTATGATTTGTCATAAATATATTTTAAAAGGGACAGAAACTATTGTTAATATATAGATCCTATTCCTACCTTTTTGATATTATAAGAAACTAATATTATAAGAAACTAAATGAATACAGTGCATACAGTGGAGCAAATATACACACATATTCCTAGCTTTTTAAAAATAACCCCTTTGTGATTCAGATTAAAACAATGAAGAGTTAATGAATAAAAAAGTTTGGTTTTCCAGAGATTGGAATTCTTATCCTGCGATGGGATTATTGTGGTGAGATGCCAAAATTCTTGGTGAGAACCTAAGAATGGGTGTGATGCCTCTGGAGTGATTCCAGTCATCTTTTATAATTGTTTTACTTTAATTTATCTTTGTTTTCACTTCCGTTGAGCTATCTACATTCCTTTGCCCAACTCTATCCTACACCACATAATGTTTTATGAGGTATTTACTACCCAAATTAAAACTTTATCAATATATTGTTTAAATAAACAGACATACAGTTGAGCATAGCCTTGAAGGCCGATTGTTAGAGCTTTATCATAAATTTTTTGCAACAGCCTACGGCCTATAAATCTATCACCAATCTGCAAAAAAAAAAAAAAAAAATCATAGGATAAGTAACTTCATTCAGTATGAAACTACTGCAGAAACCAAATGCTAATTTCAATTCCATGACACATTCAAGAGGAAACACCTTTTTTTTATAACAATAGCATCAAATGCACAATTAATTTCTTCATCTAGCTGAAGCTTGTTTGGCAACTTGCAGACAGGTGTCAGCGGAGGAGAAAGCAACAGCAAAATGGTTTGTTTGCCCAGCAGTATATGGTACGACAAAGGATGTCCAATATTTCTTTTTTTTCATTTACTCAAACGGTCATATATTTCCAAGATACATTAAATTTGAGTTGCCGTTCAGTATATGCTACACTGTGAAACCAAACATGTCTCGCGCTATTCTGCCATACCAGCATGAGTGTTTCTTATATATTTTAATATTACCGGCTAAATGATGAATGCTGAAGCCCAACATGATACCAAAACTTATGAAACCCAAATAGCCACTAAGGCCTAAAATAACAATGATTCTCATGCAAGTTCAAATAAATAAAAAATATTAAGTCACGTCGCGCTGCCATGCAACCCCAAAAAAAATCAAGAGATTCCAAAAGTAGAAAACACAGGGTACAATATATGATGCACTGCAATTTATTGCTAAGCAACACCTTAATATGTTGAACTAGTACACAATAGGTTTACTGAAAAGTATCTCTGCTTGGCTAACTAACATATTAGCTCTTTCTAACAAGGTTCCGACAAACAAAAATGTTCAGAAGTTAAAACACTCAACTCTGAAACCCAGACCAAATTTTAACCCGTGAATCCATAATACTGAGCCCCTAGTATTATCCCCTGCTGACCCTTTCATTAATCGCCGTGGACATATGCAATAGCCTAGAATGGTTAACAGTAAAAAAGAAAATTTGGGACAACCATATACAGAAACTTGTCCACACACGCTGCCAATGCATTAATCACAAACCAGAAACATTACCCTTCACATAACCATTAAGTTGAGACACTAACCAAAAGGTCCCAAGGGGAACATATCGCTACAGCCCCAGCAGCAGGAGTCTTCTCGCCATCCTCGCCAAGATACTTGACCTGAAAACGATTAATTAAAATGGATGTTAACTTCAGGCGATTAAATGAAACAGAGAATGTTGAAAACTAATTTTATATTGGAATTATTTTAAAAGATCTCCCAACAACTCATATAGCTCGGTGCTTTGCAGAGTTGATGCCAAAATTACTAGCAAATGAGAATATAGAGAGATAATGAAATTGACTTGTATAAACGTTCTATAAAGATCTGTTTGATCTCAGAAAAATTAGAATAGTGCTAAAAACTGCAAGGTGAGTGCCTCTAAAACAAAAATGAAGTTAATATATGATTAAGGGATCCAGAATTAGAAAAGTAGTGAAATCAAATGATACCAAATAAAAGATCAAATCTAATTAATAATTACAAAAGGCTTAAAAACGAATCTTACACAGGCAAATAACATACCAAAATATTGGCACCTATACTTGTTCCAACAATAAATAAAGGAGCCTTGGGGTATTCATGGTGGAGGTTATTAACGACAGTCCGTAAATCCTCTGTCCATCCAGCATTATAAAAGCAATCGGACTGAAAATAACAAGAAACAGAAGACTGAGATTACTTCATTGGCTTAATAAGAAAACTAATTATTCAAAGAGAAACGCACAATATCCAGAAAGTTAGACAAGGGAGAAGCAGCACACAACACATTACTATAACAACATGCTCGTTTGGATCCTTTTCTTTTTTCCTTTTTCTGTTTGTATTTGTATTTGTAGAAGCTGTTTGCTAATGGATGTTATTTGTACTTCTGTGGATAGGTTGTCCACTTTCATTGTTTTCTAGTTTCCTAGATTATGAATAAAGTGTGCTTCTCAAAAGAAAAATAACAACAAAATACTAAACATTAACGATCGAGAATTATCAGAATCTTTAATATCATTAGCTTGTCAACTTTTGTTGCTTATAAAACAGCTTCTTACTGTCATTGAAACGCCACCCAGTCCTCTGTGATTGCTAACAACAGCATTCCATCCCTTTTTTGCTGTATTGCAAGCAAGATGCTTTATGTACTGCAGCAACAAGAAGTAACATCAGTAAATCATCATGAATGCAGACAAGTCATATCTCACACATGCCAAAAGCTTATTATGGAATGAGTCTAAAGAAGATATCAAGAGGAGCACTTCTATTTTTTCTATAACTGAAATAGACTTCGTGATTCATATCATGAACTATCTATTTATATGTTAAATCGATAAACATGATTTATTGATGTAAATCATGCATAAGGGTGCAGATTTTCTTTAGATTTTGTGGTAGCTTGTTAATCATAGGTTGTGGCCAGCTCTTTAGTTTGTATGGACTGTTGGTCCACTAGATTGTACTTCCTTCAATTTAATCATTACGTTTCCTATAAAAATAAATGAAAAAACATAGTGTTTCCTAATGTGACAGCACAATGAAATAAATGTGAAACATAAAAAACAAAGTAAAATAACTCTAAAGCTAGGAGCTAGGTCCTCCCCTTTTTCCATTTCCTCCTTTTGTTGTAGGAGCAGGACAACAGTGAGAGAACGGAAGAGCGAGATTCTTACCCTAAAACCCGAACCCAGGCCTTCGCAATCCCAACAAATGTGCATTTTGTTTTCATAAGAAACAAAATTATTAATAGACAGAAAAAAGGTACATGAAGAGTGAACATGGAATCCACTTCTATTAAATCGTGAAACCTAAAAATCAGCTCTACACTAATAGATACAGCATCACATTAAACAAAAAGAAACGATGCAAAGGTCAATTTCTGACTTTGTTACAATTGAATCAGGTCAATGGCTCACTTTTGTGTAAATTTACATTCCATGTGCGGTAAGGAATGGAAATACGCTCTTAACTGGAATTCTAGTCCTCCTCTTTGTTAAAATTGACTGGTCAATTGCCAGCCAGACAATGTGCCAAACATCTCATATTGGTAAAATAGGAATTACTTTCCCATTCCTGGACTGGGTTATGGCAAAATAAACACGACCTAACAGAAAGGGACAACTCCTTCATCATTAATCCCATCGTCAAAACTTTTAAACTACTCACGTATTAGCGCATTCCACGAAATTGGGATAAACCAACTAAAGCTTCTCCTTCAGTAATCATGACCATAAAGGCTCCCATCCACTTTCGGGTTGATTAATGTCAGCATCTAGGGAACGGTGTAGGTGGTACAAAATCTATCATGATTACAGGGTGTAATCTTGTTGTAGATGGGATGGCATCTGGACTTAGAGATTGGACCAACTACTTAGGTTTGAAGAACCCTGGATAATTTAATTCCTATTTTGGCTGAGACTAGGAGTGATGTGGCCATGGCCAGGTCAAGTTGTAGTTAGTTTTGTGTTTCAGACATATAATAACCAATAAGTCCTTGCGAAGATCTTAAAAGTTCCCCAATAGCAATTTCGTACTAAGTTTATAACTGCCAGTGAGCTCTAGCTCAAATTCCATTGGGATAGGGTGGGAAAGGTTCTATCTTAAAGACATTTTTTCTGAAGAAAAAAAAAAACACTCAGTTGAGATTCTAAGATTCATCAGCTTTCGAAGTTCTAGAGAAATTGATTTTACTATTTTAACTTCTTGCTTGACTAAAACCAAAATTTTTATTTGAACCAACTAAATTAGTTCAAATATTTTATTCCTATAGACTCTAAGAAAAGACATGGAGTACTTTTATTCCTAGAGACTAAGAAAAGACATGGAGTACTTGGAGCTAACAGAAGACTTGGCGCAAAACCGAACGCATAGGCATTCTAGGATTCATACAGCAAACCCCACTTAGTGGGATAAGGCTTTCTAATTGTTGTATTTTATGCCTAGAGACGAGGACCACAACAATAACTAGTAGAATTTAAATACACTAAAAAATTGAGTACCAATAAGGGTTTAGTCAAGTAGTTTTCTCCCATGTGGTAACGGGTTCAATTCCTTATAGTACCAATCTAATCTAGCAACTGCAAGAATTTCCCACCTTCCAAATTGTAGGGTTTGACACGGGACCCCAGTTTCGAACCAGAGCCCTTGATGCGGATTTGGAGAATTCTGTTTATACAAAAAGGCAAATAAATAATGAAGAAATAAAGATTAAGCTTACAGCAGATTCAGAATCGCTGGTTAATCCAGGAATCACCAGCACGATAGGGGTGGTGTCATCTTTAGGAATAGCATTGTTTGTGCTAAAAGCACCTCCCAGAACTGCAATACAAGCATACACATGGATCAGAAAAGAAAAAGCATTTACAACGACGATTACCATGAAATCAAGAGTGTCATAACACTTCAGACGAGCTTGATAACTAAATAATTAGTAAAGCCACTACACCGGGACACATTTTAAGATTGTGAAAATTCTTTTTGTAACCAATGAAAAAAATGGTTTTATTTACTTTATGAGAAGAACCAAAATAATCTTTTGGGTGGGTTTGAAGGGGTTTGGGCATAGGGTTTTAGAAGATACAGGGGTTTGAATCAAGGAATATCATTGAGAGTTGCCTGGTCAAGTTTACAAAATACTAGGTAGTAATTATGTTTAGGAGGCTAAAAGGCTATGTCTGGTAGTTATTGAAATATGGAAGTGTACCCAGTTGTTATTATCCTATAGTGAGTTTAAAGGGTCTGTCTGTCTAGATGATGCTGTCTCGGGATTAGTTACTAATGATATCCATATAACATGAAATGGACCCAAGTACAACCAATTGAATTGAAAATTCAGTACACTAAAGTGAGGAAAGAAAGATGAGAGAAATGTAACATAAGCAGGAGATTACAAGAATAGCCCTAGTACTAGCACAGCAGCATAAAAATTTAATAACAAATCTCATATTGAACAAAAATAATACAGAAATTTCAGTTTGACATAAAATTTCATTTTTCTCCTGTTTCAGGCCAATTACCAAGACGGAAAAGATTGGTTGCCTAAATTTAAAATTTTTTACAATATTCTGTAGAGAGATCAATTCACCATCTAGCCCATAGAACTTCAACTCTTCAGTTAAAAAGATTTGACAATATTGCAATGTCCAACCAATAAAGGTCACACAATGGAACAAATGGTATCATGAAGCCTCACAATAAAAATAGACGATGCCAATTTAGAATAAAACCTACAACTGCTTTCTCTGAAGATAACATCACTGAGGAACTATTGTCAATTAATAAGTAAGCATTCTTTTCTTTTGAGAAAGAATTAATATATGAACATGAAAGACTACATTTTTACAAACACAAAATATAAATACAGCCCACGTTACACATCCTATCACCACAAGCCAACACAACATGGATGCTAAGTAGTACACAACCAAAGAAATACAATATAAGATCGAACGAAAACAAAGTTACAAAAACATTAGATCGAACGAAAACAAAGTTACAAAAACATTGGAACTTATGCTTGTATTTTTACTGTATATCAGAAACATAAAATTAAAATGATAAGGCTAGTATGATTTAGTGCTCACTACATTACACACCCTTGAAATTTGGGGTGATTTTTAAAATGTGTCATGAAGTTTCAATTTTCTTATTTAATACCATAAGTATTAAAATTGTATCAATTTATGTCTTTGGTCAGATTGATTGCTTGATCCTTCATTAAATTGATGGCATAGTGAGTTGAGATCATTATGTGGGCTACCGTTTAAGCCACATTAGAACCACATTGACAAAAAAAATCAATTAAACAGAGGATCAGATATTCAAAGAGACAAGGTGTAAATTGATATAATTTCAAAACTTCAGGGTGCAATATGAGAAAATTAGAACCTCGTGGTCCATTTTGAAAATCAACCCCAAATGTGAAGAGTGTACAATGTAATTAACCCCTTACTTTGCGTTCATTAATGTCCATAAAAGAATGTATGTACATGGTCATTAATTTCAGGTAAATGAATAATAGTTACCATCAGAATTCCTTAGCCAATCCAAAGCAATGGTTCCACCATCAGATAGATGAAAAATTTCTCTGTGAGGGAATATACATTGCTATCTGTTAGTCAAAAGCATGAATCAAAATTCAAGAGGAAGAATAGTCAATGACAGTTGTATAATAAAAATATATACGTATTTTAGTAGAGACACAAAATTGCAGCAAACCTACGCGAGAAAGCAAGATCATGGAAACAAATGTTAAAGTATCAAAGATCCAAGCAAACCTTTAAAAGCGAGACAGAAACAGTTAAGGATCAATATAGAACAACACAGTTACATTTCTCATTTCTTGACAGTAAATCAGTAAACTAACAAGCCAACTGATTCATTTCCCCAAATAGACCCATCTCATGTTTCATTACGGCTATAAATCACATTATTATTTTTTTTTTGGATACAAGGCTATAAATCACATTATAATCATTTTATATCTATCCTTGGGTCTCAAACAGGACTAAAACCACCTTATATAAAGTTAAACTCAGATTCTAGGAAGCTCGTTAAGTTTCAGTTACAACGGAAAGGTTGCTCCTTTGTGACTGGAAGGTCACGGGTTTGAGTCATGGAAACAGCCTCTTTGCAAAGCAAGGGTAAGGATGCGTAAACTAGATGTCCAACCCCCCCCCCCCCAAACCCACCCTCGCAAAGTGGGGAGCCTTGTTGGCTTGGGGTCGCCTTCTTTTTGTTTGTTTATTTAGATGGAGGGCAAGCCTTGGTGCAACGGACAAGTCGGTCACAGGTTAGATTTGTGGAAGCAACCTCTTTGCAAAGCAAGGGTAAGGTTGCATACGATAGGCGTTCCCCTCTTCCCTCCTGACCACCCCCGACCCTCGCAATGCGGAGAGCCTTGTTGGCTTCAGGTCGCCCTTTTTGTTTGTTTATTTGGATGGAGGACGAGGGGTGCAACGGAAACATTGCTTCTTTGTGACCGAACGGTCACGGGTAAGAGTTGTGGAAACAACCTCTTTGCCAAGCAAGGGTAAGGCTGTATACGATAAATGTTCCCCCAACCCCCCGCCGACCCTTGCAAAGTAGGAAGCCTAGTTGGCTTCGGGTCGCCCTAGTTGGGAGGCAGCTATGTGTTAATATCAGCTGGGATACTCAGTATTTTTTCCCTCTAGAACCTTGTTCAACAAGCCCGAAACCTTAAAGCCAGCCAGAAATGCATACAGACTAAGGTTTCTCTTCGGTATTCTTTCCTTTTACAAGAAATAAATATGTAAGCCTGATTTAAACTACACCAACCTGGAACATAATGCAATCTAAATACATAACAGGCCTAAAATGGCCAACACATTTGATGTTTTTTATATTGTGTTAAATGTGAAACAAATACGGTGGATGAAAAAATTTAGGCATAACCTATATTAAAACACAGTATAACTCCTATTCAAATGATCAATGTTATAACTTTTAAGCATATCAACAAGACTACACCTAAACCAAATAAAATCAGACACATATAAAATACACTGAACACTAAAACCTCATCCCAAAATCACACTGAATTGTAAACTGAGAGCATTCTGGTTTAAGATATCATCCAGACAGACAACTCATATAATACATCACATTTGCTTTGCGGTTTGCATCTTTTAACAGACTCAAATAACAGTAAATTCGTGTTTTTACTATTCATAAAATCCTAATTCACATACGAAGAAAAAAAGTACAAACACTCGCAGCCGAATTGGGTTTTGCAGTGGTACACTAATACTCTAAAATATTTCACTCCCAAACGCACATGCACACAGATATAGAAGAACCCACCACACAAAAACAACCACAAATTTCAAATCTTGAACTAACCCAGATGGCGAAAATGCGAAAGCATAAATAACCCCCATTTGCCCACAAAATTTGAAAATTGGGTCGACCACATGGGACAGATGCAAGCGTACCTTTGGTAGCTGAAAGCAGGAGGCCGCCCAAAGAAGCTGAGAAAAACAGTCTGGAAATGGGGGCTCGAGAGCCACGGCGTCGCCAAATACCTGCAAGTTAATCGACTAATAAAGTTAATTGAACAACAAAATCAAGGATTTAATAGTTGATTAATCAGATAGTATTGAATTCGAACCTGGAATGGAGAATCCGGCACTTGGAAACGACGCCGTGGTAGGTATGGGAGGCGGGGTTGAAGGTTAAGGAGATGGCGGAGCCTCTGAAGGCGGTGAAAAGGTCTTGGAAGAAATGGAATTCGAGGAAGTGGTAAAGAATTGCAGCGGAAATCGCGAGGGAGGCGAAGAGGTAATGCCAAACGGGAATCAGAGAGAGGTCGTTAAGCAGAAGAATGTAGGGGTTGCCGGAATCGGAATCCTCGCGGAGGAGGACGTCCCTGCAACGGCAATCCATCGTCTCCTATGATTTCTGGCTTCTGGAAATGAAAGTTGATTTTCGTTTGACGTACGAAATGGGTGGACAGGTGAGCTAAATATTAGGAAACTAGGTTTAACGAAAATGATAAAAATGCGTGGGGCTAAGTACATAACATTAAGATTGACTTTAAACGTATAATTTTTCGTTAAAATAAACAGGATAATGAATTTTTCATTAAAATTTTCCTAAATATTCAGCTGCTCTCGGGAGCGGGGCCCATGCTGACGGATACGAACGGTTGGGTGGACAGGTGAGCTAAATATTAGGAAACTAGTTTTAACGAAAATGATAAAAATATGTGGGAGTAAGTAGATAGTATGAAGATTGTTTTCGTTAAAATGAACAAGAAAATAAGTTTTTCATTAAATTTTTACTAAATATTCAGCTGCTCTCGGGAGCGGGGCCCATGCTGACGGATACGAGCGGTTGATGAATGGGAACGTTATTCATACGAACGGTTGAATATGAATGGGAACGCGACTCAAGATTTTCCTTGCAAAAACCAATTATAATTAAGAAATAATCAGTTGTATCATAGATAAATAATTTGGAGTAGTGCTATTTATATTTTTATTTATATTTTTATTTTTTATACTTTTTTTTTTTAATTTTCAGACTTCAGATCGAATAAATTAAAAAAGATAAATGGTAAACAATTAAAAAGAATGTTTGAAAAAAAATGTATGAATAGCATTATCCATGTTTTATCAAATTCGTCTGTCTATTTTTATCATGTTCGATAACTAAACAATCTTAAATTAATTGTTTTTTTTTCTCAAAAATGATCAGTACATAGTTATGAACCGATTAGCTACATAGAATTGCGTGAACAGACCAAGAAGTATTTTAAAAAGGTCATTGAGGAGTCGAGGAGCTAAGTCTTTTTCTTTTTAAAATTAAGATACTTGAATAGTTACTAGTCAGTATATAATTTGCTGACATCTTGATGTGATAAATAACATTTTAACACATCTTTAAAAAGTTTCCTAACATTTCCTATTTTGCAAACCGAACACCAATCATCACTTTAAATGCATAGCCAACTGCCACCGACTTTTTCTAGCTATAAATCCCATAAGTTGCTATTTAATTTTTTTTTTTTTTTTACTTTTTTTTAAGGGAGACAGTTAGTGGCAAGCTACGGTTATTCACCCTTTGCAGGGGTTGGGAAGACTCACAGAGTTTCAGCCTTCCACTGGCCACAAATCTAGCTTCCACACCAGCAACGAATTTCGAACTCGAGACCTTCAGTTTTTAGTTTTAAAGAAGCCTCGTAATCCGTCATTTACCATTGGGTCACCAGCTCGTGATTTAATTTTTAATTTACCCTCTCAAATTTCGTAAACCTTTTTTTTCATAAAAATAAGTCCTTCAACTCATGAAAAACTATCAATCTATCCTCTAAAATGTTTTACATGCAAATTATACATAACAACCTCCAAACAAAGAATTCAACTTCTGATTAGATGAGGTGGGAAGAGGATCCTCTCCGAATCTCTTTCCACCTAATCCACCTAGTTCGGGATCCGAACCTTTGAAATTTGATCCAACGGCTACAGTTATTATCATTTTTAAATGGGTCCTCTATTTATAACCGTTGGATTAAATTTTAATGATCCGAATCCCGAATTAGGTGGGTTAGGTGAAAAGGGATCCGAAGAAGATCCCTTTCCTATGAGGTGGAGGAGAGGGAATTGGTTCTGCCGGTTCATGAAGATGAAAATGTAGCACCACAAACCAGATAAATTACTATCAAAGAAAAATGCCTTTTGGGCGTAGCTACTTTCTCTATTTGTCTTTTTTTGTTTCACTAATTTTTTGTATGTGAGCTTTAACGAAAAGTTCATAGTACTGTTCATATTAACGAAAAAATCATATTTTTACACTAAAAAATCAATCCTGGTACTATTCATTTTACCCTTTATTTTGTCCTTATCGTTAAAACTCAAAGTTTTCAAGTCATTTTCATTAGTTTTCCTTTTTTTGATATGTTATCTATATATTTATCAAAAACTTCAATGTTTTAAAATTACTAATTCTTATTTTCCGCTTCTGTTCCTATAAAGTTATTAATAAATAAAAAAAGTGTTGGAATTAAATTCACCACAATCACTGTGAAGGGAAGAGATGCATAAAATCAACTATATGTATAACCGTAAACAATCGTAAAGTAACATTTGGCACCGACCGGGTGCCGTCGAAGGCTTTCTGATGGTCAAACTAGTAAGAAATTTATAAGACTCACGCAATAGAAGTATGTGATTATTGTGTTACCAGAGATGAACCATAAATGAGTGTATTCATACCATGGTTCTAAAAAACGCTAGGCGCCAATCGGACGGTGGGTTGGAACCTAGCGTCTAGGCTGGGCCTAGGCAGATTAAGTAATTTTTTTTATTTATCATTATAAATAAGTTCATATAACAAGGTTCTAAAAAACACTAGGCGCTAGTCGAGTGGCGGGCTGTGGCTTAGCGCCTAGGCGGGGTTCTAAGCGGACTAGGTGAATTTAAGTAAATCTATTATATTTCGTGTAAATAAGTGTCTACTTATACTTGAAATATACATAACTTCATCATAAACTATAAAATATAATGACATATATATTATGAAGTATTGAAACATAATGAATACATGGGGATCAAGGATATAATATGTGTTCATTTAAGTATTCAACAAATCTCTTACAATTTATTGAAAAAATAAAATAAAATGCAAAATGAAAGTTATCTATTTTTTATCCAAGTGAGTCGCGCCCTAGGCATCTCAGAAGGTCTAGGCGTCATTTCTTAATTTTCAAACGTCTAGGCATTAATGGGGGCAATGACCAACTGCCTAGCGTCGGGATTTTTAGAACAATATTATTTACACATAAAAAACTATACTTACATTTTTGTTAGTTGTTAGTTCACAAAAAAATGTTCTTTAATTAATATGTAGTATAAAAAAAAATTAACTGTCAACTTTCATTTATAGATTGACTAGGTTCATTTTGGACTTTACTAGTTGGTTGGGTGGACAAGCCCATTAAATTGTGCACAAGTCCAGCACATGGAAAGATTCTTTATTGCACTCCACTTAAACAAACCAAACCGACGAGGTCGTTTAGCCTTAGGTTATTTTTAAAAGTTACTATTCATCACCTTCTTCTCCTCTTCTCGATCCATGATCGCGCAAAGATTTTTCTACCCAGATGCAAAGAAGATTATATAGCTGCAGTTCCAATATTTTCCAAAAACTCAGTTGTCTGCAGCCCGCCCAACGCCACCTTGTAGCTCTTAGGCCCCGCCTTGTCCTCCGCCTAAAGCCGCCTACTCGGTTATCCGATTTTTCCAACAATTAGGCCTTAATTGGAATGACAGTCAGCCATAGTGCGCCTAGGCGGCCGCCTAGGTCAATTTTTAGACCACTGATTTGTACCAGAGAATCCTTTTAGTACATAAAATCCATACTAAACTGAGAAAATCCCAAAGGATATCTAGGAGTAGATATGCATCTTATTTGGAGTATGATTACTTGTAGCGCACACCAAATCCCTAGATTGTAGGAATCGCCGATAATATAAAAACCTGGCTAATTCCATACTGGATTAGGTTTTCATATCTTACGGATCAAGATGTCAATCTCAACGAAATAGACAGACTTTGCCCATTTATCTAGAAAATTGTGATGGTGGCATCGCTGATCATTTTATCCATATTTGCGATATAGGCTATTGAGTCCATGACAGAACTTTTAAGCTACCCGTACTCCGATCTGTCTTACTATGTCCCAAGACACCTTTGTCCCTAACTATGTATCTCAAATGGTTGTTCCCCTTAAGGATGGATAGTTATCGAAAGACCATACATTTCAGAGTAAATCGAAACACGTATCGTTTAAATTCTTTTGACACGGGACAAATCAGTCTCGTTACTATTGCAAAATAGTTGAGACGTTGCGGATTCAGGCGTGCGCTCCTGAAAGTCGTGCCATAAATGTCGTAATAATGGGAATGTCTTAGTTGCGTATGTACAAGAAACAAGTTACTGTTTTTCAAGTTTTTAACTGATTCTTGCCGTTAGATTTGTTGATCTCGAGGAATGATGACCGAGATTCAAAGGTGAGATGACTTCTAAATATCTCCATAAATATCTTCGGATTTCTTCTTTGTCTTCTTCACACCTCAAAGGGTTTAAGCCATCAACTTTAATTCTGAAGTTTCTACAGAGCCTTTCCTTAAATTTCCATCTTCAAATTATTTTCCCCAATTATTTGATTCAAAAATATCTTCTTCTAGTGTTCTTTCTGCTTCCGCTGCCAATAATGACTTAAACTTTGACCCTCCGAAGGTAAGGCTTGGAAAGTCAATGAGATCTTACCTTATAAGGATTGATTTAGAAAAGAATACATTAATTAGTTTCCATTGTTGTATAGCAAGATTGTAGGATGTCAGTTGTATAAATCAAGCTCATTAAATCAATGGAAAGTATTTTGGCAGAATATTTTTCCATACCAATTTTACATGGCATCAGAGCCAGGGAGCGGGCTCGTACTGTACTGCCACGTGATGGATGGGTCCCTTTCACCCAGCGCGATGATGTTGGGTCCCTTGGCCACACGTGTAGGGTGAGTCCATTTGACTCTACGTGGTTGTCGATGTGTGGATCTCCCACGTATGACCCACTAATTGGGTCCCACATGAATTGGCGTGTTGAGATGTCTCATATTGACCATATCAATGAGAAAAGAAGAGTTTAAATATCATAATCCCATTCCAATTAATACAGAGACCTTTTGTGATAAAACCCACACCTAACGGATTGGGCAGGTGGTTATTACCAAGTTGGGGACAATATTGGTGTTGTTGGAAGTGGGCCATCAACCCGTCTCTCTGATAATTCTACATTGTTGAAATGTCTCACATCGACCGTATCAATGATAAAAGAAGAGTTTAAATATCCTAACCCCACTCCAACTAATAACGAGGCATTCTGTGATAAAACCCCACACCTGACAGATTGGTCCGGTGGTAATTACCAAGTTGGGGACAATATTGGTGTTGTAGGAAGAGGGTCTGTCTCTCTGATAATTCTACATGGTACCAGAACAGGTTAGTCCCTAGTTCTTTGCTTCCGTCATTGATCTCCTCCTTAGAATATTGCGAGTTTCTTTAAGTTATTGTCCTTTTCACAATGGGCAGCAATCAAGACATCAAGGATGAAAGCAAGACTAACACTTCTCATCCAGTTTTTCTTCATCACTCTAGTGTTTCTTGTAGTCTTCCCAAGGGTTTCTCTTTGTCGAGATCAACTTATAATAAGATGACTAATCATCCTACATGTTTGTCAAAGTTAGTGCCTGATCTTCGTTGGATTATTGATAATGGGGCAACAGACCACATCATCTCAATCCCCTAACTTACTAAACAGGAAGGTTATGAAGCCTACTATACCGCCAGTACTTCTTCCCAATGGAGAGAGTGTACCCATCACTTCAACAGGGACTCTATCTCCTAACTCTTACCTTTATTTACATGATGTTATATGTGTGCCTACCTTTCAAGTTAATCTTATGTATGTGAGTCGGCTTACAGAAGGATTACAATGTTAAGTGACTTTTTTTCCTTGTTGGTGTATTTTGCAGGACTTGGCTACGAGGACGATAATTGGTTTGGGTAAAGAACGTACTGGACTTTACTATCTCATGGCGTTGGCGTCTGACAAATCACTTTTCATCCCCCGCCCAACCTGTCACCTAGCTATTTCTCCTGCTGATTTGTGGCACCTTCGTTTAGGACACATCTCTTCTTCCCGTTTGCAATTTTTAGCCAAGTCATTGTTAAATTTTCCTTCGCAATTCAATGGTGTGTGTGATGCTTGCCATTTGGCTAAACAGACTTGCCTTCATTTTCCCATTAGTTCAATCTCAACTTCAAGACCATTTTCCTTTATTCATTGTGACATTTGGGGTCTTCATAAAATTCCTACCATGTCTGGTGTACACTATTTTTTTACTATAATGGATGATTATTCCCGTTTCACTTAGGTTTCCTTAATGCACCATAAACATGAAACACAAGGCCTACTCAAATCTTTTTTTTTCTATGGTTCATACCCAGTTTAATACTACTATCCAAAACATCCGTGTGGATAATGGGGGAGAGTTTGTTTCGTTGAAAT
This sequence comes from Heteromeles arbutifolia, assembly GCA_024362995.1. NCBI lineage: Eukaryota > Viridiplantae > Streptophyta > Magnoliopsida > Rosales > Rosaceae > Heteromeles > Heteromeles arbutifolia. Next base: position 39,210,878 of record JANCRC010000002.1, read on the forward strand.
TTTTTTTTTCCTAGAACAAGGGACCATTTACCAACATACTTGTATTTATACTCCCCAACAAAATGGGGTAGCCGAGCGCAAACACCGCCATATCCTTGAAGTCGCCGGGGCTTTGCGATTTCAAGCACATCTTCCTTTTCATTTTGGGGGGGGGGGGGACTGTATCTACACATCGGTTTACTTGATTAAGTGTTTACCTACCTTGCTTTTTCAAAGAAAACTCCCTTTGAAAAGCTGTATCATAAATTCCCCTCTTATAGCCACATGAAGGTTTTTGGGTGTCTTGCCTTTGCCATTATTGTTGGACCTACTACCAAATTCGACCATAGGGCCAAGAAGTGTGTTTTTCTCGATTACCCACATGGGCAAAGGGTTTACAAACTTTATGGTTTGTCTACCAAAAAAATCTTTACAAGTCGTGACGTTGTGTTCCACGAAAATGTTTACCCTTTTCAAGGTCAAGATCACAGCAGCACCAAACCTTTGTCCATCTCCCAATCTGTCATTTCTACTTTTGAACCATTCCTTGATTTGGCTAGTCAACCATAAGAACTTCTTGACTCGTCACTACTCCACAAAAACCCCAAGAACCTGAACCTTCATTCACACCACCTCACGACCTAACCATTGTACCTGCGTTGTAGAACCTCGATCTTTTGTAGAGGCTAAATTTGATCCCCGATGGTAGCAAGCTATGCAATCTGAAATTGATGCATTGAAATCCACCAACACATGGACCTTTACCACTCTGCCTCCCGGGAAGCAACCCATTGGCTGCAAATGGGTCTACAAAGTCAAGCATTGTTTTAACAGCTCTATTGAAAGGTATAAGGCTCGTCTTGTTGCTAAAGGTTTCATCCAAATCGAAGGCATTGATTACCATGATACATTTTCTCCTACTGCAAAGATAATTAATGTTCGTTGCTTGCTTGCTCTTGCTGCTGCATGTAATTGGTCACTTAATCAGCTCGATGTCAATAAAATATTCCTTCATGGTGATCTTCATGAAGAGATTTACATGTCTTATCCACCTGGTTTTCAACGACAAGGGGAAAACTAAGTGTGTTGCCTTAACAAATCATTATACGGCCTCAAGCAAGCCTCTCGCCAATGGTTTGCAAAGTTCATGGAAGTTGTTCACGCTCCTGGTTATGTTCAGTCTAAAGCAGACTACTCTCTCTTCACTCGTAAATGTGAAAAGTCTTTGACTGCCCTTCTGATTTATGTTGATGACATATTAATTACAGGTAATGATGATAAAGCCATCTCTTCTCTCAAACAGTTTCTTCACAATAGGTTTCGTATCAAAGACCTTGGGGATTTGAAATTCTTTCCGGGGATTAAAGTCTCTCATTCAAAGAAAGGTATATGTATTTCACAAAGGAAATATGCTTCGGATATACTCAAAGATGTTGGCTTGCAGGGCACACGACCTATCAATTTTCTAATGGAGCAAAACCTCAAGCTCTCGGATTATGACGAAATACTCAATGATCCATCTTGATACCGAAGGTTAGTAGACGCTTAATATATCTAACCATCACTCGACCTGACATCACCTACACAGTTCACGTTCTTAGTAGGTTCATGCATGAATCTTGCAAACCACATCTTGATGTAGCTCTCGGGCTTTTACGGTACATCAAGACTACTCCAGGTCAAGGCTTGTATGCAGAAAATAATCTAAAATTGAGAGCTTATAGTGACTTTGGTTGGGGAGGCTGTCAACTTACTCGGAGATCCATTACTAGGTACTGCATTATTATGGGAAATTCGTTAATATCTTGGCGGTCCAAAAGATAAAAGACGGTTTCACTTTCTTCAGCCGAAGCTGAATATCGAGCCATGGTGGGGACTAGTTGTGAACTCACATGGTTGCAATACCTTTTACATGATTTGCAACTACCTTATACTGAACATGCGACACTTTACTGTGACAACAAAGCAGCATTACACATCGTCACTAATCCAGTTTTTCATAAGAGAACCCGACACATCGAGATGGATTGCCATTTTATTAGGGACAAGATTCAAGAAGGTTCAATTGTGACTAGTTTTATTCATTCTGCACAACAGCCAGCTGATGTGTTTACGCAAGTTAAGGAGTTATTGACATTCACTCTCCAACTTGAGGGGGAGTGTTGGAAAGTCAATGAGATTTACCTTATAAGGATTGATTTAGAAAAGAAACTGATTTGTAATTTACATGTAATTGATACATTAGTTAGTTCCCTTTGTTGTATAGCAAGATTGTAGGACGTTAGTTGTCTAAATCAAGTTCATCAAATCAATGGAAAGTATCCTGGCAAAATATTTTTCCATACCAATTTTACAGCCTTGTTTGAGTCTTGAGATCTTGAACATCGGTGTACCAGAATCCATCCCCGGTACCTGGATTTAGGATTGGAATTCTCTCTTTATGCTCTCTTGAAAGAGATTTTGGTTTGCTACAATGTTACCCTTTGCAACCTCACCCATGCTTCCTTCCACATTATCACATATTTTGAACTACTAAATGAATGGTACGGAGCAAATCTTGAAATCCAGGAATTTCGCATGCTTTACACTATGCGGAAGAGTTCAGTGACGCACACAATACTTCTTCCAGTCGTGACCAAGGCTTATATAGGGAGCGCCCCTCATTGATTTGCCCTGACACAGCAAGGATTGGTACAAAGATGTCCTGGTGGTCAACGTTAATTAGGAAAGTGAAATTTTCAAGATTCAGGTCCGACACCATCTATCAATCTTCCGGCTAATAGCGATGTGGGAAACAGCAGGCTATGCTGATTCGAACTAATTGTGTTAATCTCTGAAATCATTCTCGGATTAAACTAACAGACACATTCTCAAATCAAAAAAATGTAAAATATTATGTCATTTTTGTTTTACAAAACAGGTTTTTTTTCTTTTCAAAACAAATCGTTTTGTAAAACGTACTGTACGTACCCTATCTAATTGCAAGCTTTGAGAATGAATGGGGGAATACGATACCATAAAGGAACCATAGATGTTGCGAGGTTCCCTTCAATGAGATCCATCTTGTTCTTAAAAAAGGGAGTTAAAATGTGAAATAATCTTGAAGATGTGCAGGGAGTTAAAAAGTCTGAAATAACTTTGAAATCAAGTCATTTGTTATGACTTATTTCGGATGAAAAACATAACAAAGTTAGGATGAGATGACATAATAATTTGGAATGTTGATATGACAAATCTATTAAAACTTTAATTTATAGGACAAATAAGAAAAAATTATATATGTTCATATGACATTTCAATAATTGGGTTCATTTAAAAAAAAAAAAAAACTTATATAGCACGATTACATTGACATTAAATATAAATTTTGACACAAGTTTTATTTCAAATTTGGGCATTTTGGAGATAAATTTATACAATATATTTCAAGGGTCGTGTTATCACACAACCCTTTATAGATTTTTGTCAAATAATCTTCATCAATTAATTAAATTTGACGGTCGAAAATTAATAAAAACGTATAAGATATAAAAAAAAACCTATTTAATTGCGAAATACCGTGCCGTGTAGTGCAGTTCCTCTCATTTTGAACAAGATATTCCAACGGTCTCGCCGCCCAGGCGCAAAGTTGTCACGGATAACGCATCGCGACACCTACCACTAGCACAGCCACCTCCGTCATCTTATCCGGCTGCCAAACCGTAGCCTCCTCGCGTCTCCTCCACCGTATTTCAGCTGTTGAAGGTGAGTTTCCTGGATTTGATAGCTTAGCTGCTGCTGCTGCTGCTTCTTCTTTTCTAATTGTTTCTTCTTCTTCCTCTGCAATAGCAGTAGTTTACTTCCTTTTTTAAGCATACAGTTGTTACACTCTGAATTTCTGATTTAGTTCTTTGTTTTAGGGATAGAGATTTAGGAAATTAAGACTGCGGAATTTTGGAAATTAGGGATTCAGATTTCAATTTCTGTTTCTCAAATTCAATTTTTCAATTTTGGAAATTAGGCATCTTGCAAAATCTCAAACTTTTTGGGGAATGTCATAAAAACAATGATACTACGTCGAAATTTCGATCGAATAAACTTTCCTCTAAAGTAAGGAGATTTGGCTTAAATTTCAACCCACCCCAATTTTAAATCACATCTATGTGTCTGTAGCCGCTTAATTTATGATGTTCTGCTTCTAGGGTTTAGTAGCACTTATGACAAAACAGATGATTTCCATGATTCCTGCTTAATTTTTAAATAAAACTAACCGGAACTTGGAAAAGTCAGCTTATACTTTGGGGAAAAAAAAATTCGCTGCAGAAAAAGCTTTGAGCATGAAAGCAATGTGCAAAGAGGCTAGTTTCCAAGAATTGATAGACTTGAATTTGTGAGTACTTTAATCAGTCCTTTTATAGTTTCTAGCTGTAACGTGTTTTATAACATTGAGTATTGTCAAATTGAGCTGTGTCATGTTGGATCAAGATAAGGTGGGAAATGGCAACTATACATGTGAATAGTTGGTTGATAAATTTTTCTGTGACTGAAATTTGGGTGAATTTCTTGGATCAGTTACTAGAACTTCAGTCAATGAATTTAAAAATCTGTCTTTGTTTCATATATATTTGACCAGTGGTAGCATAAATATAACTGCGGGCCTTCTGCATGATTGGGAAGATGTCAACTTTGCAGCCTTTAAAGAAATTAGTGTCCTGCATTATCTTTGATTTGGATGGCACACTACTGAACAGGTCCGTGCTCTGAAGAGCATTTTCAGTATTACTTTCGCGTCATTTTAGTGTGGTATGTGATAAGGGAGATGCTTCCTTTTGTCTTTCCTATGCTGGATCGATTTTGGTCCTTGCATGTTGCTATTTGCTTTCTACTGGTGTTGGTGACTCTTTTTCTATTCATTGTTTTAATTAATCACAGATGGTATTGTAAGTGATGTTTTGAAAGTTTATTTGGGCAAGCATGGAAAGCAGTGGGATGGCCGGGAAGTTCAAAAAGTAGTTGGCAAAACACCACTTGAAGCTGCAAGTGTTATTGTGGAAGATTATGGGCTGTCTTGTACAACGAGTGAATTACTTTCAGAGGTTACCCCATTGTTCTCCAATCAGTAATTAACTACCATTCTTGTTCTTATGTCTGTTTAGAAAAACTCTTTTGCTGCCGCTACCAATTTATTTTGTTTTGGCGATTATGTGTTGAAAAACTGTTGATTGGATTTTGACAATTGTCACTATAGGTGGTGCAACATCAAAGCGCTTCCAGGTGCCAATCGGTTAATCAAACATTTGAATGTTCATAGAGTGCCAATGGCATTGGCTTCAAACTCTTCAAAGGAAAACATCAACAGCAAACTTTTGTCACTATAGGTGGTGCAACATCAAAGCGCTTCCAGGTGCCAATCGGTTAATCAAACATTTGAATGTTCATAGAGTGCCAATGGCATTGGCTTCAAACTCTTCAAAGGAAAACATCAAAAGCAAACTTTCTTTTCATCAGGGTATACTCCTGTTCTTCAAAAGCATGTGTTGTTTGCTTATGTTTTACATGGATAATTATGATTTAGTCTTCAAAAGCATGTTTCATATTTATCCTTGAGATTATGAGTTAGTCTTATTGTACCAAACAAGTACTTATTTTCTTATTATTTTTTCATATGCAGGCTGGAAGGAATCTTTTTCAGTCATCATTGGTGGTGATGAAGTTCGGGGAAGCCATCTCCTGAAATGTGAGATGCAAAAATTGTTTATATTGCTTGAGTGTTTTCTATCATGGATGAGATATATATAGTGTTATGAAACTCTAAACATTTGTTTTACATTTTAGATTCCTTGAAGCTGCTAAAAGGCTCAATGTTGAGCCTTCCAGCAGCCTTGTCATTGAAGATTCTCTGTACGTATACCCACCCTGGTTCTTTTATTAGAGTTAAAACAAAAACTGTGACAGGGAACATTTTTGTTTTGAGTGTTATAGTTTTCATTCATTTCTCTTTAACTAACCTTGCTTACATTGCATCTAAAACTTCTTCGATAGAGTAGTGAACCTGAATGAAAACCTTGATTTCTGCCATTTTTATTCTATTTTATATACAAATAATTCTTTCAGAAAACTTTTATGTAGACTAACTTTGATAAGGCTTGAACTTGCTTTACTCGACCATAAATCATATTGCTTTTCTGGCTCATATATAAACGACGTATCTGTACTGTTTTTAACAATTGGTTTCTTGTTATTGTTGAACTTGCTTTACTCGAAACCGCCAACACCAACACTAAGCCATCATCAACTCATTCTTCTACTCGCTCTCATCGCACTCATCAGCAGCAGCAAATCCCACTAAAAAAAATCATCTTGGTTGCTTCAATTTCCCCGGAACCCAATTCGGGTGGGCTCTCCAGCTCTCCCTCCCTACTAAGTCCCTACGTCCAGCAGCTTGGGGTCCCTCACAAATGGGCCCCCTTCATCTGGCTCTGCGGTCCCATCTCCGGCCTACTAGTCCCGCCCGTCGTAGGCTACTACAGCGACCGGTCCACCTCCCGCTTTGGCCGCCGCAGTCCCTTCATGGCCGCATGCTCCGCACTGGTCGCCGTATCCGTCTTCCTAATCGGATACGCCGCCGACCTTGGCCACTTATTAGGGGACTCACTCGACAAAAAGGCAAAACCACCTGCAATCGTCTTTTTCGTGGTCGGCTTCTGGATCCTCGACGTCGCCAACAACATGTTGCAAGTAGGGATGACAATTCTAACCGTTAAATCCGATAACCGTGGATAACTACCTGAATGGATTGGATTTGGATATGAAAATTTGGGTATGGTTTGGATATGGGGAAAAACCGTTTATATTATTCGGTTATGGTTTTGGATATGGTTATAGAGGTCCCCAAACCGTATTTATAACCGAATCCGATCCGATTAGTAAATAATATAATTTATATATAATATAATAGTATAATATATATATATATATATATATATATATATAAATATTTGTATATCTATTATTCACCAAACCATTACTTTGAGAATACAAAAGTTGCATTTTGTAGGAAAGTAAAGTTTTGAATCAAAATCAATGCAAACTCAATGGTGCTTATAGGACATAACAAAGATAAGCCAATATCATCAGTGTTTTAATTTTTATACTCAACAAGATCCATTCATTGGATCATTTTATACATCAAATGTTTAATGACGAAATTGATATCTATTAACTTATAATTTCTCAATTGAATGAATATATTTTTTGTATTGACGAAGATGGATATACCCGTTAACCGATGGGGAATCCGTTACCCGGTGGGTATGGTTATGGATAATACCTGATGGTTAATTTGCGGTTATGGATATGGTTATTTTTCGTGGTTATGGGGATGGCTATAGCATTTCCGTCCCCAAACCGAACTGTTGCCATCCCTAGTCGCAAGCCCAGTCTCTTCTCGCCGACATATCGGGAGCCGACCCAAGAAAGTATTGAATGGTAATCTTGTCTTGGCCCAAGACATACAATCCAACCCATGACAACACAAGCACAAAACTCGTGAATGAGCGAGAGAGTTCTAGAAAAAAGTTGGTCCGTGCATCATGCATGCATATTAAAATATGCTAGATGGTTCTAGCAGCAAGTTGGCTTGTTTGCAATTAGAATATACTAGAATATGTATTGAATTTGTGGCCGGGAATGGACAACCACGGCACCGACTTAACAATGTCGGTTAAGTACCATTTATATATATGAGAGATGCTGCTATTGTTAGAGTAACAAAAGAGAGAGCAAGTAGTAAGAAGTGAGAGTGCCAAGTGAGAAGTGAGAAGTGAGAAGAAGCAACAAAGCTTCTAAGAGTGTTTGAGTGTTTCTTCTTGTGCTAGTTTGTATGAGAATAAAATTTTTGTGTAATAATTTGAGTGTTCTTTCTTTCTCTTGCTTATCAATTTCACTGCGTTACATTCTTCTTTGTGAGATAAACATCTCCAAAGTAGTAAAGTCTTGTTAAGTCCCGACAAAGTGGTACTAGAGCTATGGTAGCCTTCCAAGTTCCAGTGCTCAACAACAACTTCGATAATTGGAGTATCAAAATGAAGGTCCTTTTGGAAGCACATGATGTCTGGGAAGTCGTGGAGAAAGACTACACTGAGCCAAAAGATAAAGCTACTCTGTCTCAACCCCAGAAGGAGAGTTTGAAAGATTCAAGAAAGAGAGACAATGAGGCTCTTTACCTCATCTACCAAGCATTAGATGAGAAGGTCTCGAGTGCAACCTCCGCCAAGTTAGCATGGGAGAAGCTTCAAACCTCTTACAAAGGAGCCGAACAAGTGAAAAAGTTTCGTCTTCAAGTATTAAGAGGTGAGTTCGAATCTCTACAAATGAAAGGGTCTGAATCAATCTCCGATTATTTCTCAAGATCCTTAGCCGTTTCCAATCAAAAGAAATGGTGAAAAATTGGAAGATGTTAGAATTATGGAGAAGATACTACGCTCGTTGGACCCCAAATTCGAGTACATTGTCGTGATGATTGAAGAAACCAAAAACTTGGAAGAAATTACTATAAAGCAATTAATGGGTTCACTACAAGCATATGAAGAGAAACATAATAAGAGGCAAGGGAATGATAAGCAGCTCCTCAAGACACAAGTCTAGCCAAATAAGAAAGAAGAAAGCTTCAACAACGAGAAAAGCCAATACGAAAGAAGTCGTGGCTAGGTCGCGGACGTGGGCGTGGACATGGATGTGGACGTGGTTGGAACTTCAACAACCATAGCTACTACGAAAGAGGAAAAAGCTCAACAAAAGGTCGTGGAAGAGGACTCTTAAACTAGAGGTATGAAAAATCTCAAGTTCAATGCTACAATTGTCAAAAGTTTAGGCATTATGCTTGGGAATGTAGAGCTCCAAGCAATAGACTAATGAGAAGGTCAATTATGTGAAAGAAGATAGAGAAGAGAATGACATTGTGCTACTAGCATGCAAGAACAATGATGGAGACCAAGATTGTACATGGTACCTTGACATCGGCGTTAACAACCACATGTACGAAAGAAGAAGCATGTTCGTAGAGCTTAATGAATTGGTGAGTGGTAACATTTCTTTTGGAGACAAATCCAAAATACTCGTAAAAGGAAAAGGTAACATCCTTATTCCCTTGAAAAAAGGCGATCACCAATTAATTTCAAATGTCTACTACGTGCTCAATATGAAAAGCAACATTTTGAGTTTGGGTCAACTCTTAGAAAAAGGTTATGATATTCATATGAAAAATTATAGCCTTTTTCTTAGAGATGACAAAGGAAGATTAATTGCCAATGTGAAAATGTCAAAGAATAGGATTTTTCCCATGAACATTCAAAACGATGTTGCAAAGTGTCTCAAGACATGTTACAAAGACATATCCTGGCTTTGGCATCTTCGTTTTGGGCATCTGAACTTTGGGGGATTGGAGTTATTATCCAAGAAAGAGATGGTGAGAGGTTTACCGTGCATCAGTCACCCTGATCAAGTTTGCGAAGGATGTTTATTTGGGAAATAGTTCAGGAAAAGCTTTCCAAAAGAGTTGACCAAAAGAGCCAAGAAGCCACTCGAGCTCATTCATGCCGATGTGTGCGGTCTAATAAAACCAAGATCTTTTGGTAAAAATGATTATTTCCTTCTCTTCATTGATGAATTTTCAAGGAAAATCTGGGTGTATTTCTTGAAGCATAAATTAGAGGTATTTGGAACATTCAAGAAGTTCAAAGCTGTTGTAGAAAAAGAGAGTGGTTGCAAGATCAAAGCCATGAGATCTGATCGAGGAGGAGAATTCACTTCAAAGGAATTTCAAGAATTCTGTGAAGCTAATGGAATTCATCGACCTTTGACAATTCCAAGATCCCCTCAACAAAATGGTGCGGTAGAAAGAAAAAATCGAACTATCCTCGACATGGCTTGAAGCATGCTCAAAAGCAAGAGATTGCCTAAGGAGTTATGAGCAGAAGCTGTATCATGTGCTGTCTACCTATCTAATCGGTCTCCAACAAGAAGTGTGTGGGGAAAGACTTTGCAGGAAGCATGGAGTGGAAGAAAGCCAGGTATATCTCATCTAAGAGTTTTTGGAAGCATAGCCCATGTACATGTACCAGGCGATAGGAGAACCAACCTCGACGACAAAAGTGAGAAGTTCATCTTCATCGGCTATGATACAAATTCAAAAGGCTATAAGATGTACAATCTGAACAATGGGAAGACGATGATCATTTGAGATGTGACGTTCGATGAAGGAGAATGGGATTTTGGTTCTTATGCATGTGAACTCCATTTTTTTCCTCAATTTGAAGAAGAGAATGAACAAACAATAATAGAGCAAGCAAGAGAAGTTCAACAAGAATCCACTACTCCACCTGTTTCACCAACATTAACCAATCATGGCAATTCACCAACATCAACATCGTCAAGTGGGAGTCTAAATGAAAGAGAAGTACCACGCACAAGAAGTATACAAGATCTCTATGAGGTAGCTGAAAGACTTGATAAGCCTACACTTTTCTGTCTCGTTGCTGATTGTGAACTAGTCAACTTTTAAGAAGCAGTGCAAGATACTAAGTGGAGGAAAGCAATGGATGAAGAAATCGAAGTAATCCAGAAAAATGATACATAAGAACTCGCTATTCTTCCGAAAGGACACAAAGTCATCAGAGTCAAGTGGGTGTACAAGACAAAGAAAAATGTCAACGGATAGGTCGAAAGATACAAGGCGAGACTAGTGGCAAAAGGCTATAGTCAAAGAGCCGAAATCGACTATGATGAGGTATTTGCATCCGTAGCTTATTTGGAAACGATACGATTACTAATTTCTTTGGCAGCTCAAAACAAATGGATGTGAAGTCCGTTTTCCTAAATGGAGTCCTTGAAGAAGAAGTCTACATTCAGCAACCATCAGGCTATGAAATCAAAAGGCATGAAGACAAGGTTCTGAAGCTAAAGAAAGCCCTATATAGTTTAAAACAAGCGCCAAGAGCATGAAATAGTCGCATCGACAAGTACTTCCAGGAGAACAACTTCACCAAGTGCCCTCATGAACATGCTCTCTACGTCAAGTCAAAGATGAAGATATTCTGATTGTGTGCTTATATATGGATGATTTAATCTTCACCGGAAGTAATCCAAACTTGAAGAGTTCAAGAGAATGATGACCAAAGAATTCGAGATGACCAACATTGGGTTGATGGCATACCACATAGGCATTGAAGTCAAGCAGAACGAAGAAGGTATTTTCATCTCCCAAGAAAGCTACACAAAGGAGATTGAAAAAGTTCAAAATGGATGACTATAAGCCCATAAGCACGTTAGTGGAGTGCAGAGTCAAACTAACTAAGCATGACCAAGGAGAAAAGGTAGATCTAACATTTTTCAAAAGTTTAGTTGGAAGCTTGCGTTACTTGACTTGCACATGACCAGACATTCTTTATGTCGTCGGATTAGTCAGTTGCTACATAGAGAATCCCACAACTACACATTTGAAGACCGCCAAAAGAATTCTTTGATACCTTAAAGGTACTATTAACTTTGGCTTATCTATTCAAGTTCTGATAACTACAAACGTGTTGGATATAGCAACAGTGATTGGGCATGAGATTCCGATGATAGAAAAAACACTACTGGATTTGTTTTCTTCATGGGAGACACTGCATTCATATGGATGTCGAAGCAGCAACCGATTGTCACACTATCTATATACCTATGAAGCTGAATACGTAGGTGCTACCACATGCGTCTGTCATGCAATTTGGCTGAGAAACTTGCTGAAAGAATTAAGCATGCCACAAGAAGAACCAACAGAGATTTATGTCGACAATAAGTCTGCAATAGCTCTAGCAAAGAATCTGGTGTTCCATCACAGGAGCAAACACATAGATACCCGTTATCACTAAATAAGAGAATGCATTGCAAGAAAGGATGTGCAAGTGGAATACGTGAAGTCTCAAACCAAGTCGCCGACATATTCACCAAGCTACTCAAACAAGAAGACTTTGTTAGATTGAGGAACTTAATTGGCGTGACAAGACAATATTAAAGAGGGGGGCGTTGAATGGTAATCTTGTCTTGGCCCTAGACATACGATCCAGCCCATGACAACACAAGCACAAAGCTCGTGAATGAGCGAGAGAGTTCTAGAAAAAAGTTGGTCGGTGCATCACGCATACATATTAAAATATGCTAGATGGTTCTAACAGCAAGTTGGCTTATTTGCAATTAGAATATACTAGAATATGTATTGAATTTATGGCTGGGAATGGACAGCCATGGCACCCACTTAACAAGTCGATTAAGTACCTTTTATATATATGAGAGATGCTGCTCATGTTAGAGTAACAGAAGAAAGAGCAAGTAGTAAGAAGTGAGAGTGCCAAGTGAGAAGTGAGAAGAAGCAACAAAACTTTTAAAAGTGTTTGAGTGTTTCTTCTCGTACTAGTTTGTGTGAGAATAAAAATTTTGTGTAATACTTTGAGTGTTTTTTCTTTCACTTGCCTATTAATTTCGCTCTATTACATTCTTCTTTGTGATCTAAACATCTCCAAAGTAGTTAAGTCTTTTTAAGTCCCAACAGAAAGAAGCGCATCGCCTACGCCTCATGCTCCTTCTTCATGGCTGTCGGCAACATTCTCAGCTATGTCGCTTGGTCCTACAAACACCTCCACAAAATATTCCCCTTCATCATCTCCAATGTTAATGTTTTGGATAGTTTTGAGTTATATTTCACAATGTAAATGAATTCAAATCAACAAGTAATTGATATGAGATTGAAGCTGGAATATTGAAGATGAAATTCAGAGAGAAATGAAGTACATAGCTCCTCGAATCTACATTGGATTTTCCACCAAAGTCGTCTACAAAGTGGGGTTTATAACTGTTGCATACTCACCAAAGCTATGTGACTATGATCACGTGCATATCACATGGTTTCATCAACCTTTTAACAAACTAGACACGTGGCAAGTTATACACCATAGAGATGTTAGAATCTTAGCCATCCATTACATGTATTTAAATTTAACTATAACTAACACTTGAATCATATCCAACATAGATTCCCATCCTTCGCTGAGGCCCCATTTTTGTACGTAAGGGCGGCGAGATCGGCATATATACCATACAACCAAAAATGCGTAGATGTGATACGTCGGGTTCGTATCCGGTAACCATCTAAAGGGCACTAAATGGTTGTGTCGCAACAGGCCTCAGGCGAACCAACTTTGCTGCGTGCAATATTGCATGGCCCCAAGCAGTTATTGGGAACTTGATACATATGACCAATGATCGAGCAATCATTTGTAAGCGCTTAATGAAAGCCTCTGCCAAGCCATTCTGGGTGTGAACATGGGGTACAGGATGTTCAACTTCAACCCCAACCGACATGTAATAGTCATCAAAAATTTTAGATGTGAATTCTCCAGCATTGTCACGGTAGAGATGAGTAGCTTCAGTTTGTTCTTCACCAAAATCTTGAAGTACAAACCTCAATCACACAACTTGAGTGGTTGCTTCAGTTGCACTCATGTACTCAGCTTCAACGGTTGACAGAGCAACATTATGTTGTTTAACTGAGGCCTAAGAGAAAACCCCACTCCAAAAGAGAAAACATATCCAGATGTGCTTTTCATATCAATTTCATCCCCACTTTAATCACTGTCACAATAGCCTATGAGAATTGATTCTTTGCCTTTCTCATACTCAATTCCATAGTCTAATGTGCCTTGTATAGATTTGAGAACCCTCTTTGCTGCTCCTAAATGCTTCTTTGATGGTCCATGCATGAATCTAGCAAGTAGGCTAGCTACAAACATAATGTTTGGCCTTGTTGCAGTTAAGTACAATAGACTCCCAACCAATTGCCTATATACATTCTCATCAATTTTGTTAGATTCATCCTCTCTCTTAAGCTTGTCACTCACCACCAATGAAGTGCTAATAGGTTTGCAGTTCATCAATCCAAATTTCTGCAGTAAACTAATTGCATATTTTATTTGATTAATGAAGATCCTAGATTCATATTGTAGTATTCCCAAGCCAAGAAAGTGATATAGCAGTCCCAAGTCTGTCATTCCATATTTATTCATCATGTCAAATTTAAACTCTTCTAACAACTCAATGTTGCTACATGTGTAGATAATGTCATCTATATAGATAAAGACTATAATACTTTCTCTTTCTCCCCTTGACTTAATGTACAAGGTTGCCTCACTTGGACTTTTGGTGAATCCACAATTGTGTAAATGGGTATCAATTTCTTCATACCAGGCCCTTAGGGCTTGTTTTAACCCATACAAGGCCTTCTTCAGTTTATAAACTTTGTCTTATGCACCTTGCACTACAAATCTTTCAGGTTGATCAATGTAAACTTCCTCTTGCAACACTCCATTAAGGAAAACTGATTTCACTTGAAATAGCTTCCACTTCTTTTGAACTGCTAAGGCAATAAGAGTCTTAATAGTGTCTAATCTTGTAACAGGAGCAAAAGTTTCATTGAAATCAACACCAGGCTTCTGTGCATAACCTTTGGCAACAAGTCTTACCTTGTGCTTTTGAATTGTCCCATCCAGATTCAATTTGGTCTTGTATATCCACTTCACTCCAAAAATAGGTTTGCCTGATGGTCTATCAACCAATTCACAAGTCTTGTTCTTCTCAATCATATCAATTTCTGCATTTATAGCCTTTTTTCCAAGCTATATCAGACTGCATCAATGAAGCATTCTGGTTCAATCATGCTAACATTACATCTAGCATATATCTCACTTAGTGAATTTTCTTTAATTGGTGTAGACTTAGTAGAACTAGACTCACCACTCTCAGTTTAAGAATTAGTGACACTTTAAATTACACAATCACTCTCTTCTAGTTGAATGTCATCTCTCAGTGGTAAATGATCATTCTCAGGTAAATTCAGGTTAACGGGGAAATGATAGCTTCTCACCATTTTCAGCATTCCAACTCCAAGTACCATTCTCATCAAATACAACACTTCTAGACAGAAAAATCCTCTTGGTACTCAAGTTGTAGATATTGTATCCATTCTCCATCTTTCCATACCCAACAAAGATACATTTCATAGAGGATTCATCAAGTTTCTGTCTTAATTGTCCAGGTATGTGACCATAATAGATACATCCAAATACCTTTAAGTGTTGAATACCTAGTTTTCTTCCACTGAAAGCTTCAAATAGAGTTTTGTGTTCCACAACATTTGTTGGACATCTGTTAAGTAAATACATAGCTGCATTAATAGCTTCTCCCCTGAACTCATAGGGTAATTACTTGTCATGAAGCATGCTTTTAGCCATTTCAACAATGGTTTTATTCTCCCTCTCAGCAATACCATTTTGCTGTGGAGAATAGGCCACTGTTAACTGTCTCTCAATGCCTAAGTTTTCACAGAATTTGATAAATTCCTAAGAGTTGTACTCTCCACCTCTGTCACTTCTTATTTTAAGCAGTTTATAACCACTCTGTAATTCAACCATGAGTTTGAATTTCTTGAACACTTTGAAGATTTCTGGTTTGTGATTTAAAAGGTAAACCCAACACATTTTGGTAGCATCATCAATAAAAGTCAAGAAGTATCTGTTGCCTCCAAATGTTGTGACCTGCATTAGACCATATACATCTGAGTGAACCAATTCCAGAGGCTTGCTTGCTCTCCAAGTCTACTATTTATTGAAGGCAACTATGTGCTGTTTTCTAGTAATGCACCCTTCACATACACCAGTTGAATTCTTAAACTTTGGTAGACCCAACACCATTTCTTTATCAGACAATAATTGCAAGCTGTTAAAATTCAAGTGCCATAGCCTTTTGTGCCATTCCCATGCATCTCCCTCAACACTTTCTTTCAATGCAGATCCATTCATATCCTTCATCAAGAATGGGAAACATCTGTTGCCAGTCATCTATACTGTAACAACATGACTCTCCAAGTTTCTATCCTCAAAGATTGTAACATGATCATCACCAAACAACAAGAAATAACCATGTTGCATCATTTGACCCACACTCAGAAGGTTTTCATCTAGTCCTGACACTAGCATTACTTCTTTAATGTGTCTAACACCTCTTTTGGTTTCAATCACCAAAGTTCCTTTTGCACTAGCTTGAACAATTTGTCCATTCCCTATTTTGATTCTTGTTAAAACACTTCTATCTAGATTAATCAACATAGACTCATGTGAAGTCATGTGATTGCTATATCCACTGTCAATATACCAAACATGTTCACTTTTAACTAACAGAATTACAAGCAAAGAACATAGAAGTTTCCTCCTCTATTTACTGTTCTACTTGAACCTGTTGAACTGGTTTACTTCTGCAATCTCTGGCAAAGTGATTAAATCTACCACAGTTGTGACACTTTGGCTTTCCCTTAAACCTGCATTCACCATAGTGTATATTCCCACATATTTTACATGCCTATCTTGTGTTCTCCTTGTTAAACCAGGGTTTATTAGCATATTGAGGCCTATCATTGGCCTTAAAATCACCCTTCTTATCTCTAAATTTGAAAGCTTCTTCCCTTTGTACCTAGTGGTCTGTGATCCAGTTTTGTTTTGGATACTAAGACTACTAAATGCCTTATCATTCACTTCCTCATCTTCAATATGTCTTTTCAACCTCTGCTAAAATCCTTTTAGAGTTGCAACAACCTCATTTGGATCAATCTCATCCAATTTCTTGGTTCCCTCAAAGACAGACACAATTAACATTTTCTCAAGTATTCTCTTGTTTAGCAAAGTTTTACCAAACATCTTCATCTTATTCACAAGAGCAGATAATCTAGCTAGATAATCAGAGAGAGATTCATTATTTCTCACCCTAGCATATTCAAAATCCCCGCGAATACCTTGTAATTTCATATCCATGACTTGAGCATCACCCTTGAATTCTTGCGTAAGAACATCCCAAGCATCCTTTGCAGTTTCTTGATTTGCGATTCTGGGAAAGATCTCATCACTCACAACTCCTTGTATCAATCCCAACGTCTTTGCATTTCTAAAGATAAGATCCTAAGCATCAAGAATTTGCTTATCATCTGTCTCCTTCCCTTTCTTCGATAATGTGAAGCCATCTTCAACAAAGCTCCACATATTATGAAACTTGAATATAATCTTCATTCTGATACACCAGAATAATTGACCACCGTGAATACTTGTGCACGAAGATCGATGCTAGATCCAGCCATTTTAATGTGTTTGAGTTCTTCGTTGAAAACCCAGATGAACAATCACAGATTCACTCTCAGATTCAAATCTAACCTAGCTCTGAGGCCATGTTAGTGTTTTGGATAGTTTCGAGCTAGATTTCACAGTGTAAATGAATTCAAATCAACAAGTAATTAATGTGAGATTGAAGTTGGAATATTGAAGATGAAATTCAGAGAGAAATGAAGTACATAGCTCCTCGAATCTGCGTTGGATCCGATCCACCAAGGTCGGCTACAAAGTGGGGTTTATAGCCGTTGCATACCCACCAAAGCTGCGTGACTATGATCACGTGCATATCACATGGTTTCGTTAACCTTCTAACAAACTAGACACGTGGCAAGTTATACACCATAAAGATGTTATAATCTCAACCGTCCATTACATGTATTTGAATTTAACTACAACTAACACTTAGAACAATTCGATCTTCATCTTCTTCTTCCATTCTTCATCTGCAATGCTTCTGTAATCCAGCTGCCATGCTTATACACCAACATCCAAAGCGTGCGGCGTCAAATGCGCCAATCTCAAAAGCTGCTTCTTCATATCCATCGCTCTGCTCTCCGTCCTCACAGTCTCGGCTCTCAACTCCGTGCGGGAAACGACAAAGCGAGCCGAGTCGGAGACAAAATCGATAACAAATCGGCTGATGCTGTTCTTCAGTGAAATAGTTGGGGCAATAAGGAAGTTGCAGAGGCCCATGTGGGTGCTGATGCTGGTGACGTGTCTCAATTGGATTGTAAGGTTTCCGTTCCTGCTGTACAACACTGATTGGATGGGGAATGAGGTGTACGGAGGTGAGGTCGGGAAGGGGCGGTTGCATGATATGGGGGTGAGGGTGGGCGCGCTTGGCCTCATGCTCAACTCAGTTGTCTTGGGGTTCACGTCTCTTGGGATGGAGCCTGTGGGACGTTGGGTTGGTGGGGTTAGGCGATTGTGGGCCATCATCAACTTTTTGCTTGCTATTTGTTTGGCTTTGACTTTGTTGATCACTAAATGGGCTCAGTCGAGTAGGCATAACGCAGTCACTGCTGGTCACAGCGGAGCTGAGCCGCCTCTACCACCCGTCGGTATCATGGTTGGCGCACTGTGTCTGTTCACGGTGTTGGGTATACCTCAGGCGGTAAGTGGCATTCATACTATAAGATAATCTAACTGTCAATTATTTCAGTAGTTTTGTACAAAAATTGTTTGGCAAATTATGAGCACAATTGATGACAAGTACATGATATTTTTCTGCTGAAGAAAACAAAATCGGTCAGTTGCTGTATGGGGCGTCTTTGTATTTATGTGGCCTCGATTCTCAAGGACAATGGATAATATGCATGCAGATAAGGGTTAGACTCTTATGAAAATTTTATGGTGCTCTACCTGAGTATAAACTACTTTGAAATTTTTAATTGTTATATCTTAATCGTTAAACATTTGATTAAGGATCTAACAGTTAAAAACTTCAGAGTATAGAATACCACGCGGAGTATACTGAAAGATCCCAAATCTGGACACATTTTACCAAAACATCTACTGACTTATGGTAAATATCAAATTTAAATTTTTTTAATCATGTCTTTATTTACCCGTTCATGTAACCTTTAGTATTCCCTTTGCTCTGGCATCCATATTTTCCAGCACTGCTGGTGCAGGCCAAGGCAAATCTTCTCCCTAACGAAGTAGCAATTAATTAACTAGAAGTTTACTGAATCGTGGAAGTTTAATGAATCAACTATTTGGATGGAGTTAGTTTACAGGGCTTTCTTTAAGAGTCTTAAATCTTGCAATTGTCATACCACAAGTAATGCTTGCTTTCATTGCTTCAATTAAAGTTTAATTTCAACTGCAGTAAGTAGTTAGACATGCATGGTAGTTAATTACTTGTTGAATTTGTAGATGGCGGTGTCTGTAGTAAGTGGACCGTGGGATGCTTTGTTTGGAGGTGGCAATTTACCAGCATTTGTTGTAGGAGCTGTTGCTGCTGTCGCAAGTGGGGTATTGGCACTCACTATGCTACCATCTCCACCACCTGGTCTTCCTGCAGCTGCTAATAAAACTGCAACAGCTGCAGCCGCTGCTGCCTCCCATTGACATGCATTGTTTGTGATGTAGAACGAATGGCCGAGAGGATTGAAGAGGAAATAGACCGACGGAAGAGGAAATGAACGCAGCAAGAATTTGCAAATATGGCGTTTGAGTTCCGATTTGGGCCCATAATACCTTTCTGAAAAGAGAATGATGCAACATTTTGCTCGTATATCGTTTAGGCTTCCAAAAATGCATTTTAAATTTTGTAATAAAAATCTGACTCTTCGTTTGTCTTTTAATTAATATCGTTTTGATTTTGTTTAATTCCTAAGTCCTTTGAGCTTACCCGGGGCGTTTTGATTAAGTTATTTAAGCCTTTGGCTTCCACTGTAATGTCATCTTTCAATCATTAATCAAACGAACTCTTTGGGATTTGATGTGAATTTAAACTAATCTAATAAATAGAATAATTCAAACCAAATTTTCTCTCAAGTGCACAAATCAGTTGTAGTAGAAATACGTAAATACGAGATCGAATCCACCGGGGTTGAATTACCAATTGAATCTTATAACTATTACTTGACGAATTGAAACAAAGATTGGGTTTGTATCGAAGAAGAATTAAACAAAAATATGTTTGAAAACAAATGTAAGAAAACACTAAAGCTTTGATTCCACCACTAATTATCATACCCTGGTATCCAATTGTCAACTCATGAATTACCAAATTCATGAAAATAACTTTCGTACATATGTCCGTGGTCAAGTACACATGCCAATAATTTTCCAAAAAGATGTGAATTTTACCATGGTCAGGCTTAAACTCATTCCTACGGTCTATATATCCATGGTCCGATATACACAAACAAGCAGAAATCCAATTAAGCACAGTGAGAAACAAATTAACTACTTATCAACTTGGTCACGTCAAACAAATAGTTAATTTTCTAGGAACCCACACAAGCCAATATTCATCAATGGTCGGATTAAAATATAAGTTCACGATTCTCATTCACAAAGCATCGATAGAATTCAATTCATGGTCCAAAATAAATTCATATGCATATAATTTCAATATCAAAATCCTAAGCTATGGTGAAGCACAAAGAACCAAATATCAAAATTACAATTCAACTAGTGAATGAATATTAATCATCAAATCTGAATCCATGAATCAAACAATCAAATAACTAAAGTACTCATAATTGGGGCTTCCTCTTAGCCCTAGCTAAGAGTTTAGAACCCCATGAACGACGGATTCATAGTAGTTCAATGGAAAATATGCATAAAATAAAACTGAAGAAGAGAAACTAAATTGCTGCTACTCTGCCGCTGCCTTGTACCACGCCAGAAGAAGTCCAAGTCCCTCTCTATTGCTCATATCTTCCCTTTAATATATGTGCCTCCAGTCCAAGTTTGCTAAAAAAAATAGGAGTTACAATCAATTTGAGATTCTTTCCTGAGATATCTCCACTGCCTCATGTAATCAGCTTGTCCATCTTTCTTTAATTCTTTTCATCCTTCCTTTTCTATATCAATTGTCCCTTGCACTACCTCACTTAAAAGCCCCCACTGGAATTTGGTTTTGGGCAAGTGAATTTGATTCATCCTTCTCAAACAAGTCGAAAAGCCCTCCTTTGAAAGTATTCGCTCTTGGTCCAAATAAGTAAAAATCAACCCACCTATTCATCTTCAATCTGCAAATAAAATAACGATTAATTAAATGGATGAAGCCAATGTAATTAGGAAGACTAAAACGTATAGAATGTGTCAAAACCTTGTCAAATTCCACTTTTTATCGATACACATCCTAATACTTATAAATTACAAAAGTATAGTAATTAACTCCAAATTAATCCAAATGAAACACTAACAAATATAAATAATAGCTAACAGATGTAATAAATACATGTCTATCAGGATTTCTCTCTAAACTGATGGACTCCAGATTCACCTGCTTTTCGGTCGTGGCGCTCCGAGCTATTCTCAGGTACTACAGTTGGCTTGCTTGGTTGTTGTGCCTTGTACCTGTTCGACGAATTGCCCCAGAGAATCTGAAATTCTGTTTTTTCTGGGTGCCCAAGGATTTTCTGAGTTCAACCACAAGACTGTCGCTTGATATGAAAAGGCATCAATTAGTTGAATATCAGAGTGCGTAACTAATAAGACTCTAAAATAATAAGAATATTATTAAACAAAAGAGAATGCCGAAATTGCTGTAAAATCTCAATAGGCTACATGGCGACTAACTTGTTATTCATGCTAAACTACAAGATATATTTATAAAGAGTAAAACCTAAAAACCCTAATTCGGATGGGCTAGGCCCATATACTAACTAACAAGCAAACTCAAATAATCAAAATATACTAATATTTTCCAACACCCCCGTTAAACTCATGACGGTATACGACATGGGTTTGCAAACAAGTAGATGCGGACTGGTTCCGTTAGGCGGACTGGCATGCAAACTAGACTTGACTTGACTTGACTTATTCGGCGAACTGGCGGACTGGACTTGACGGGATTGGCAAACTGATTCTTGCTAGCAAGCTGATTTTGGTTGGCAAACTGATTCTAATTCAGACTGGCTAGTGTTGAAAGTATAGAAAGAACCCGTCACCAAACAGACGAGATTTTCATATCTCAACTGTACCAACAAACGAACAACTTCAAAAAATTCTTGCAACTATCACTCGAATGGTTATCACTCTAAGCACTCGAGAATTCATTGCGAACGGCAACGGCAGATACCCAAACTTCAAAACACATACCTCACAATAGGATAACCAATTTTTTCTTGTTGCCCGTGTGTGCCTTAAACTAACAGCAAACAATTTTTTTTCTTTCTTTCCTTTCTCTTTTTGCCTTTTTTTTCTATCCTTTCCTTCCTTTTGTTTCTAGACCGGCGGATACAAACTCGCAGGTTGCTGCTGGAGCGTGTTTAACAGCAGCGTTCAAGGGTGCAGCAGCAGGTGGCAATCTGGGTTAGTCGGATCTGGATGATGGTATGAATACGGATCATCGGTCGGGTTCTGGGTTCCTGATTGCAGCATGATTGCGGCGGCAACATGGGTGGATGGGGATTGGGCGCGATGATGTCGGGTCAGGTACGGCGTGATGCGGGTTGGGTTTCGACGAGAATTGCAGAGATGGCATGCGAGTTCAACAGACTACGACTTTTTTGTTTTCTCAAACTAACAGCGACAAGACAAACTGATACTGAACAAAAGCAATAAATCCCGAAGGATCAAACCTGCTCAATATTAAATTGCGTAATGAACAAGACTTCAAAATAATAAGAATATTATTAAATAAACGAGAATGCCGGAATGACTATAAAATATCAATAGGCTACATCGTGACTAACTTGTTATTCATGTTAAACTACAAGCTATATTTATAAAGAGCAAAACCCAGAAACCTTAATTCGGATGGGCTAGACCTATTTAACTAATAAGCAAACTCAAATAATCAAAATATACTAATATTTTCCAACCCAATTTGCTTTATGGTGTTGACAATTCAAAACTGAATTATCATGGGCACAAATAGTGTTTGTCCATGGGGCTTTCTTGCAGAAACGGCTATGCCGACTTCTAATAAGTCCCCCGTTCAACCAATTCTGAAAGCAAGGACTTTTGCTTCTGTGGTTTCCACCCCAATTGAAGATGTTCATCTCAGCCAACTTCCGACTCCAGTTGTGCGTGGTGACAAAACATATGTCAAAATTAGTGAGGATCTATACCAAGAACAATTGAAGTTGTTTCAAAATAATCTCCTTGGAAGTTTGCTCCTCAAAAAGGGTTCTACGCCAATGAAGACCGGTGCTCTAAAATCTTGTTTAGAAGATGCATGGCACCCTACTGCACCATGAAACCTTGTTCCTATAGGTAAAGGTTATTTTGATATCCATTTCAGTAAGGAAGATGATATGCGACGGGCATGGGGTGGCGGTACGTGTACTCTTGCTATTGGTTTATTCAGGTTATCGAAGTGGACGCTAGATTTTCAACCAGGTGACGTTCTCCCTAAACCTCATGCCCAGGTATGGATTAAAATTTTTGGTTTGAGTCAGGAATATTGGCATCTTAGACACTTGATGGAAATTGCGAGTGGGGTTAGCACTCCCTTGCAACTAGATAAGCTACAAGGGAAAGGCAATATGGTTATTATGCACGTATATTAGTTGATGTCAATCTTGTAGATGATTTACCTATATCCCTTATGGTTGAAAGAGAAAGTCATGGCTTCCCAGTTGAGGTGGTTTATGAAAATTTACTGCTTAAATGTAGTCACTGTGGTTTGATAGGGCATTTGGTTAATAGTTGCAAACAACTTAAACAGATGCCGAGAGGTCGTTCTCGTAGCCGGACGCGGAAGGGTGGTAACATGGGGGACAACAAAACCGGAGATCACTCTCGGAGTCAACTGCATATGGAATGTCGTCCAAAAAATGATACGGCAATACCAGTTAATTTTTATGTGGGTCACATGCTTCTGAACCTCTTCAACAGGTTGATCAATTGTTACCTGCCTTCAATACTGAAGGTAATGAGGCAGTGGTTGATGGTAAAGACGAGCCCATTCTTCAGTCTCCACTTGGTACAGCGCCAATTGTCTCTGGTAATGATAATAATGTCATAGTAACTCCCGATAATGCCCGTACTCTTATAAACCAAGTTCTTGAACAGGTGGTCGATGAGGCCTTAGGGATCATTGCCCAAGCTATGGTTAATTCTGAAAATGAAGAACATGGTATCCAATCCCCTGGGATATCTCATATTAGCAACTCTATGACCGGATCGTTGTCATCAGATGGATCACCTTCTTTAGAATGGTCATTCTTATGGTCAGCAGTTCGGCAACACCGATGTCCCCGCATGATCTTCATGACCACTCTAGCATTCCTCATGGGTTTGAACATGTTGCGACATTAGGTAAGGATGTCATTGATATTGTTAATCACATAGATGGCTGTGATAAGGATGGTTTTACTCCTGTGTTATCTAACAGTCAAAAAAAAAAAAAAAAAAAAAGCACGTTGCCAAGCTTAACCATCCCTCTGATAAACCCTATCCGAGTAGGGTCCGTGGAACACCAGCTCATTATAAATGAAGATTCTCTTCTGGAATATCCGTGGCATTGGTAATGATGACTCACAGACAGAACTCTCTAACATTTGTCGGTTGCATCACCCGGATTTGGTTTGCATTGCGGAGCCCATGATGACTTTTAATTCTATTTCAGTTGCTTATTGGGATTCTTTAAATTTATCTGCTCTTACTTTTAATTCTAGAGGAACTCTTGCTCCCAATCTTTGGTTACTAACATCTTCGACTTGTGCAGACCCTTTAGTTATTTCTATATCTGATCAACAGGTTACTGTTCGGTGTACTTTTGATCATATCCTAAGTCAGTTCACCTTTGTTCATGCAAGCACTTCATCTATCAAAAGAAGAGACCTATGGGCTGACTTTATTACTCTGCGCTCACAAGCATAAGTTCCATGGATGGTTATTGGTGATTTCAATGTTATCCTAGGTGCCCACGAGCAGATGGGAGGAGGCAGACCGTCTCAAACTTCCTGCGCTGAGTTTAGTAACATGACTGACTGTTACATCCCGACCCGGGTTTCACCACATCCGAGGTTCGACTCCGCCGTAGCACGATATTGTCCGCTTTGGGCCCCAACCATGCCCTCACGGTTTTGTTTCTAGGAACTCACATGAGAACTTTCCAGAGGGTCACCCATCCCGGGATTGCTCTCGCCCGAACTCGCTTAACTTCGGAGTTCCTACGGAATCCAAAGCCAGTGAGCTCCCAAAAGGCCTCGTGCTATTTGGAGGTGGGCATGTACATATAAGGCATAGAGGATCCACTCCCCTGGACGATGTGGGATCTAACAATCCACCCCCCTTAGGGGCCCGACGTCCTCGTCGGCACAGTTTTGACCAGGGATTGGCTCTGATACCAAATTGTTACATCCCGAGCTCGACTCCGCCGTAGCACGATATTGTCCACTTTGGGCCCCGACCACACCGTCACAGTTTTGTTTCTGGGAACTCACACGAGAACTTCCCAGAGGGTCACCCATCCTGGGATTGCTCTTAACTTCGGAGTTCCTACGGAATCCGAAGCCAGTGAATTCCCAAAAGGCCTCGTGCTATTTGGAGGTAGGCATGTACATATAAAGCATAGAGGATCCACTCTCCTGGGCGATGTGGGATCTAACACTGACTTTGTAACTTTACTCAGTTGAACACTTCTGGGGCAACTTTTACATGGTCTAATGGTTGGAGGTTTCATGGTCGCACAGAAAGAAGGTTAGATCGTTCTTTGTGTGTGTTGATCCTAAAAACTACCAAGCCTACGTGGTGCGCAGGCCGAGTAATCAATAAGTTAACTACGTCATTCAGTTGTGTGCGGGGCGTGCCAACTAGTTGGCCGAGCTCAGTTGGGGATTAAAATGTGTTAATGTCGCGTTGGGTGCGCTGCTGACTTCTGTGTCTTGCGATTGCGGTCGAGGAAGGAACACGTCTCGGCCTTTGGGTTCTAGAGCCTGAAGACAAGGCTGCTAATCTTGCGAAGTTCAATATCAAATTCGACTTTCAATGTGCCGAATGTAGTAACCTGGTAACACCTCACTTCGCCGATAAGGCTGATGAGATGACCTCTGCCAATAAGGACTTGAAAATCCTTGTCGACCAAGACTTGGATAGGTAATCAGTCGGCCGAGAAGCAGTGCTGTTTATCCAAACTGAAGGTGTTCCTTGATCGGCTGATTCTACGGCTCCAGTGCTATTTATCCAAACTGAAGATGTCGCCGGTTGCCTTCACAGTGCTGTTTATCCAAACTGAAGGTGTGTTGGCGAGAAAGGGGTAAGAATAGAGTTCTCAAGGTTGTTGAGAGGTTTTGCGTAGAGCGAGGGTTTGCGCAGGGCAGATTTGTGTGTTAAGATGGGGGGGCCGCTTTCGTTGTTTGTAGCTTTGTATTTATAGCCAAGTTTCCTTGATCGCTAATCCAATCGAAACCTTTCTCGAATATACTTCAGAAACAATATCCAAAACCACTGATATTAACTTTAATATATTTCGGCAAAAATCTCCTTAGTCTCCTTATGCCTGTAAACTTTCACAAGGCATGCATACTGTAATTCCATCATCACTTCTTATCACTTTAAACTACCATAGACAACACCCATCACCATGCAAAAAGGCCTAGCATACCTAGGTTTCCTGCCACATCATCACCAAAAAACCTAGCTTTCCTAGGCTCCCATCATCACCCAAAGCCATCATCTTTAACCAAAAATGTCGCATGCATCCTGAATGCTAATGTTCATTTTTAATTATCACCATATTTTAAATGGATAATATCCTGTCCTGCATGCTTCATTATCTGATGCCATGCTTATTTGTCAACCAAAACTGATCCAAACCACACATCCACATCAATTTGAATTGTGCCGCATGTTTCCAACTTGGCGATATATTTTTCCTCTTTTGTAAAAAAAAATGTCGAGATAAATCACTATAAGATAATTATGATAAAAATCATAATATTGTCCTTTAACAACAAAATTATCTCTGTCTTTTCATCCGACGGTTGTGAGCTATGCCTACTCAACGACCTTGATTACACGGGCCGATGATGTAATTTTGGGTCTAAACACAGCCCCCCAGTTTCCTTGAGCTTCGGCTCATAAGCCGAATGGTTATGGAAATTAATTTTTTATAGCCAGCAAGATCCCGTCGTATCGTCGAAAAAGAAATTTTGTTTCCCGGCAATAAAATCACTCATCTTCTACCAGCATTGTGGTTTCTCTGTGCTGCCATCACTCTCTATACCAGGCTCGGCAAAGACTACTTCGCCAGAAAAACCTTGTAATCACTTCGACCGTCCATCTCATGATTCGGTCAAAACTCAAAAACAAATGAAGCAGAGAAAAATCTGATTCTTGGTAACTCGGCCTGTTATCAAACACTTCAATCACCCATGAACCGAATTAAAATAAAAATATATACAACCACTAGCTTCTTTCAAACATATTGGCCGAGACCAACAAAAGTCGAGCCCCACCGCTTAAATGGCACCTGAACATAATGCACTGCTTGACCAAAGTTGAGCTTCTAGCTTCATATTTGACGAATGCCACGGAAGTTGTCATGTAGTCTAAAGCTTTTGAATGTTTCGCCGAAAATGCAAATAACATTTGCTCACCGAGGATGAACACAACTCGACGAAAACAAACCGTCAACAAGCTACTCCAGAATTTTCCATAGCTCACTAGCAGGGCCGGCCCTGAGAAATTGGGGGCCTAGGTGAGCCTTCGAATGGGGGCCCTAAAGTTATTTGTCACCCGACTCGTTATACATTTATATGTATAAGAAAAGGTTTCGCTAAATACATGAAAAAATTCATTTCTACATCAAAAATCATTAGAATTCATATCCAAAGAAGAAAGATATGCAAACATTAATTAAATATTACACGTCTCGCGTTTTTAGATGCAAATGTACTAATTAAGTTTACATAATCTAACTTTTCAACCAATTCTTTTTCAATTGACAAAATAGCTAACCCATTCAATCTTTCTTGTGACATAGTTGATCGAAGATACGATTTGATCAACTTTAATTTTGAGAAACTTCTTTCTACAGAGGCAACTGTAACTAGTATGGTTAACAAAATACGATAAGCAACCCATGCATTCGGGAAACAACCATCCATTTGTCTTATATATTTTAGCACTTCCATTGCCCGATTTATTTCCTTCGGCAAAGTTTCTCTCAAGATTCTTAGCTCTATAAATAAGTCATTTCCATCAATATCAGAATGCTCACCATGTTTTAGAAATCCTTCAAGATTGATACAAAAGAAAAAGGTTGAATTGTTGCTGAAGCTCTACACCCCACCCAAGACACTTTGTACACCAAGTTTCAAAACTATTATATAATTTTATACTTAAATATTTTATTAAATTCAAACTCTAAATATATATATATATATATATATATTATATATACACATATTTAAGAAATATTTTGGGCCTTCCGGCCCTTCCCGAGGCCAAAAGCTGCACAGCAAGTTCCAAATTTTTTTTTTTATAATTTCATATTTAGATATTTTACTCAAACTACAAAATTATTCAGGAATATATATATATATATATAATTGTTATTGGAATTCATATATATATATATATAATTGTTATTGGAATTCCAAAATTCTAGTAGAGTATGTTCCAAACTTTCTATATTTGAAAAGAAAAATATACTTGTAAAAAGTGTAAGACAAGATTTTTAAAGTGTCAATAACACTTCTTTATATATATAAAAATAAATAAAAAAATTTGGGGGCCCTCTGAAGTGGGGGCCCTAGGCGTCTGCCTACTCGGGCTACTCCCAGGACCGGCACTGCTCAGTAGCTCGCAGTGTATATCAACGACAATGGCACACTCAATTTGAGCCTTGCTATGCGCGTCGACAATATAAAACCAACCTATCATTGAAAAGCATCGTCGAAAAATCAAACCTTTCAAACTTTTCGGTACATGACTCGGATAAGACTTGACCGTCGATATTTCTTAACCAAAATTCATGCCAAAGACACTTGCTCACCGAAAAAAAAAAATTTGACCTACAGAATGGCACGTAGAGATCAACCAAACGGCACCAAGAATGATGTTACCTCCATTTTCAAGCAGGCTTTCAGAAGCACAGACTCTAAGCTGGCCTCAATTTTCTTTATTCAGCCAAATCTCCATTGTGGGGATCCCAACCGAATTGTAAAAACCCTGTTGAATTAGACAAGCAACAAGGCATCAAATATTCTTCTTCGGTGAGGCTTAAAAAAGAATAGGCTTCATGCCTAGTTCGGCGACTTCCACTTAGTATCTATTATCGACAAAAGCATGCTATTTTCCTGGTCGAGATGTACACAAGACCAAAAATATTGTCAAGCTCAACGAACACCCTATCAAGTCAACGATTCGTCTTCTTTTTGAGGCGGTGCGTTAAAAACAACAATCACCGAGTGATCTCTGTTTTCTTTTTCTTTTCTTTTTTCACCTTGGCTAGTCTTGTACTGTAGATATGACATGCTGTGGAAAAGGTCCCATGATTTTACCACGATAATCTATGCCCAGCACCAGCTCATGCTCGCCGAGCTCGGCAAAAAAGACATTCGTCCTATATTATCCAGTGCATGGCTCAATTGAGACTCCATCACTGAGTTCAGCAAATACATGCCATAAAAAAGTCCTCGGCACGTAGATTGTCTCGACCATCTTCTTCATCCAGTCGAAAAAGAAAGGGAAATAAAGCCTAGGAAGAAAAACCAATCTTTTGGTATAATAAAATCACCAATACACCACTAGCATCTTCCTGATTCTAAATCTGTTGGAACTTGAACCTTTCATTCCCCACATTCTGACCATGGAATGGGAATCATTTGAATGCCACCGCATGACTTTTACCTTGTAAAAATGGCACCATATAGATTTTCATTTGCATGGTACCATCGAAAGCATGTGCACATGACTATGCCGACAGTGCCTTCCCCCCTATTTTCTTAAGTATCGACCGAGAGGCTGAATGGTTAAGAAGATAACTTATTCACTTTTTTTTTTTTTTTACCGCACCAAGCATCAGGCCTTCACTGCTTAAATTTCACCGAGGATGAACTTATTGAGAGCAAGCCTATAATGTCTGCCCCCCATTTTCTTTACATCGGCTTGCATAGCTATATGTTTAAGAAAATAATTTATTCATTATATATATATATATATATATATATATATATTAGCAAAAAAAAAAAAAGTGGCCGAACAATAGTCAGGAGGAGGCCAACGATGCTTTATTCCAAGTCGAGATCTTGTAATAACAAAATTTTCAAATTGATTTCGCTCTAGGCCGAATAAAGAATCATATCCAAATACTTTTGACTTGGCGAAATATTTTGTATTTTCGGCTGCCGAATGTGTTGAACAATTATTATGCCCCTCGGGCACAATAACTTCACCAATTTCGGCTTTTAACTCGAACAACTTAGCCGAATGGGATTTCTCCATATCGGCTTTATCGCCAATAATCAAATCTATTGGCGTAGTTTCGGCGTCTAAGACCATGTCTTGGCCCTGTTCGTCATTGGAGCACTAGGGATGGCAACGGTTCGGTTTGGGGACGGAAATGCTATATCCATCCCTATAACCACAAAAAATAACCATATCCATAACCGCAAATTAACCATCGGGTATTATCCATAACCATACCCACCGGGTAACGGATTCCCCATTTGTTAACGGGTATATCCATCTTCGTCAATACAAAAAATATATTCGTTCAATTGAGAAATTATAAGTTAGTAGATATCAATTTCGTCATTAAACATTTGATGTATAAAATGATCCAATGAATGGATCTTGTTGAGTATAAAAATTAAAACACTGATGATGTTGGCTTGTCTTTGTTATGTCCTATAAGCACCATTGAGTTCGCATTGATTTTGATTCAAAACTTTACTTTCCTACAAAATGCAACTTTTGTATTCTTAAGGTAATGGTTTGGTAAATAATAGATATACAAATATATATATATATATATATATATATATATATATATATATATTATACTATTATATTATATATAAATTATATTATTTACTAATCTGATCGGATTCGGTTTGGGGACCTCTATAACCATATCCAAAACCATAACCGAATAATATAAACGGTTTTTCCCCATATCCAAACCATACCCGAATTTTCATATCCAAATCCAATCCATTCGGGCGGTTATCCACGGTTATCGGGTTTAACGGTTAGAATTGCCATCCCTATGGAGCACTCATCTGACGAATCATTTTCTGAGTCAATTTCTGGCTCAGAGACTTGAACTTTTTTTTCTAGGCCTACCACACTTTCAGCCTCGACCGAAAAAACAGGTGGCCTAGGTTTTTCTTTGGCCTTCTTGACAACTTTCTTAGGCCGAATTTTGATTGTGGCCGGAGCAGAAAATTGCTCCCATGTTCTACACCACTTCTCAAGGAGTTTTGCTCTCTCCATGTAGCAATCCTCTAATTGCTCTAGGAGCTTGTATAATCGGCTACGTGAAGCCCAATTGACATCTTGATATATCATATGAACTTCGTAGTTTTAGCACTTGGTCCCACTGGGCGTGCCAAAATGTTGATCCTAAAAACTACCAAGCCTATGTGGTGCGCAGGCCGAGTAATCATTAAGCTAACTACGTCATTCGGTTGTGTACGGGGCGTGCCACCTCGTCAGCCGAGCTCGGTCGGGGAGTAAAATGTGTTAATGTCGCGTTGGGTACGCTGCCGACTTTTGTGTCTTGCGATTGCTGTCGAGGAAGGAACACATCTCGGCCTTTGGGTTCTAGAGCCTAAAGACAAGGCTGCTAATCTTATTAAGTTCAATATCAAATTCGGCTTTCAATGTGCCGAATGTAGTAACCTGGTAACACCTCACTTCGCCGAGAAGGCTGATGAAATGACCTCTGCCAATAAGGACTTGAAAATCCTTGTCGACCGAGACTTGGATAGGTAATCAGTAGGCCGAGAAGCAGTGTCGTTTATCCAAACTGAATGTGCTCTTTGATCTGCTGATTCTGCGGCTCTAGTGCTGTTTATCCAAACTGAAGATGTCGCCAGTTGCCTTCACAATGCTGTTTATCCAAATTGAAGGTGTGTTGGCGAGAAAGGGGGTCAGAATAGAGTTCTCAAGGTTGTTGAGAGGTTTCACGTAGAGCGAGGGTTTGCGCAGGGCAGATTTGTGTGTTGAGTTAGGGGGGCCTTTTTTGTTGTTTGCAGCTTTGTATTTATAGCCAAGTTTCCTTGATCGCCAATCCAATAGAGACCTTTCCTGAATATACTCCAGAAACAATATCAAAACCACTGATATTATCGTTAATATATTTCGAAAAAAATCTCCTTAGTCTCCTTATGCCTATAGACTTTTACCAGATGAGCAACTAGTGTCCCTTTGAAACCCTTTCACACGGCATGCATACTGTAATCCCATCATCACTTCTTATCACTTTAAACTACCATTGACAACACCCATCACCATGCAAAAAGGCCTAGCATACCTAGGTTTCCTACCACATCATCAATTCATCACCAAAAAACTTAGCTTTCCTAGGTTCTCATCATCACCCAAAGCTATCATCTTTAACAAAAATATCGCATGCATCCTGAATGCTGATGTTCATTTTTAATTATCACCATATTTTAAATGGATAATATCCTATCTTGCATGCTTCATTATCTGATGTTGTGCATATCTGTCAACCAAAACTGATCCAAATTACACATCCACATGCCAAACATCCACATCAATTTGAATTGTGCCGCCTGTTTCCAACTTGTAGATATATTTTTCCTCTTTCGTAAAAAAAATGTTGAGATAAATCACTATAAGATAATTATGATAAAAACCATAATATTATCCTTTAACAACAAAATTATCTCTGCCTTTTGATCCGACGGTTGGAAGCTATGCCTACTCAACAGCCTCGATTACACGGGCCGATGATGTAATTTTGGGTCCAAACAGTGTGATATAAGTTGGTTTGATTCTTGGCCTCACTCTACATGCATGGTGTTGCCAAAGGTAGTCTCAGATCATAACCCTCTTATCTTTTCTGGTTCAAGAGTTTTAAGTAGTGGTCATCGTCTTTTCCGTTTTCAACCAATGTGGGTTCAACATTCATCTTTTCGAGAAACTGTAACTCAGTGTTGGAGGAATACAGTTGCATGTGGTTGTCCTATGTTTATCATTCTGCAAAAATTGAAAGCTTTAAAAATCTGTTTGCGCCAATAGAACTTTTCAGTTTTTGGTGATGTCCATAGTAGAGTGGCTGATGCTCGGCATAAACTCTCTATGATTCAACAGAGAATTTCAACTGAGGGTATCAATAATGATCTTTTCGAAGAGGAGATTGTCGCCAAGACTACAGTAATGGAGTCTTTTAAAATGTAGAAGGTCTTTTGGAAAGATAGAGCTCGTGTTAAGTGGTTAACTGAAGGGGATAGAAATTCTTCTTTCCTTCATACCTATGCTTGTATTAAATTCTCCAGCTCTCGTATCAGTTGTATTCTCGATGGAGATAATCTTCTTACTAATCTGCAGGCAATTGAGAACCATATTGTTAATTTTTATCAGACTTTGTTCGGTTCTTCTTTCACTTCTTTAGGTATTGATGAGGTTTGTGAGGTCATTCAGCTAATGGTCACTGATTCTGAAAATGATCTTTTATTTGCATTACCTACTGATGAGGAAATTAAAGAGGTAGTTTTCTCTTTAAGTGCTTCTAGTGCGCCTGGGCCAAATGGTTTTCCAAGTTTTTTCTATCACCATTGTTGGGATATTGTTGGCTTTGATGTTATTCAATTTGTGAAGCAATTCTTTCAATCGAATTGGTTATACCCTAATGCCAACAGTAATTTTTGGTTCAGATACCTAAGGTGAAAGACGCTATTTTCATTACCCAATTTAGACCTATTACTTTGGCAAATTTTCTTTTCAAGATTATTCCCAAAATTTTGGCAGTTCGTCTTTCTCATGTTGTTCAACGCATTATTTCTCCTCAACAAGCTGCTTTTATACCTGGGCGACGTATCACAGATTGTATTGGCCTTGTTTCAGATTGTTTCAATGTGCTTGACAAAAAATCTAGGAGTGGTAATATGGGAGCTAAAGTTGATATAGCTAAGGCTTTTGATACTTTAGATTGGTCATTTCTACTGCGGGTACTTACTAACTTTGGGTTTTCACCTTGTTTTATGGGCTGGGTTTCTACTATCTTAAGATCTGCTAAATTTTCCGTCTTAATCAATGGTTCCCCGCATGGTTTTTTCTCTTGTTCTCGAGGAGTGCGCCAAGGGGATCTTCTCTCTCTGTTACTTTTCTGTCTAGCTGAGAAGGCTCTATCAAGGGGTTTGAGTGGTCTCCAACTTAATGGGCTTAGTAAGCCAATTTTTGCCCTAAGAGGTTGTATCTCCTATTCTCATGTTCTCTATGCAGATGACTTATTCATTTTCTGTAGAAGTGATGGTGTCACACTGCGTAATTTGCAAGGTTTTTTCGATAGATATAGTAAGGTCTCTGGTCAATTTATTAATAAGGCAAAAAGTACTTTCTACTTGGGCTCTACTTCAAGGCACCGCAAAGTTGTGGTTGAGAGTTATTTGGGATTCAAAGAAGGCAAAGTACCATTTGTCTATTTAGGAGTTCCAATCTTTTGTGGCAAGCCTAAGAGGTGTCATCTTCAAGCCTTGGCAGATAAAGCTAAAGCTAAGTTAACAGTTTGGAAGGGGAAACTTTTATCTATGGAAGGAAGAATTCAACTCATTTAATCAGTTTTTCAAAGTATGCTTCTGCATTGTTTATCAGTGGCCTTCTTCCTTGCTGAGGTCTCTTTCACAATGTGCTCGTAACTTTATATGGTCTGGTGATGTGACATCCAAGAAGATTGTTACCATTTCTTGGCATCAAATATGTGCTCCAAAGAATGAGGGTGGTTTAGGATTGCGTGATCTTTACTCTCTAAATACTACAGCTCTCTTAAAGCTTGGATGGGTTATTATTACTTCTGATTCTCCTTGGAGTGTTTATTTTCGAGAACGATTCCAGCTACATGGTCGTTTATATTCTTATAGTTACAAGCGATCTTCTCTATGGCCAGGTATTAAATCTGTTCTTTATATCTTGTTTCAGAATTGTCGTTGGGTGAATGGAAATGGTTTTAGTACTTCTCTTTGGGTTGATAAATGGTTGGATACGCCTATTGTGGACTTCGTTGGTGCAACTGAGATTGCTCATTCTCTTTCTCGTACTAAGGTCTCAAAAATCATTCGTATGGGAAAATGGGTTATTCCTTCTATTTTATTCTTCTACTTTTCCAAACCTAGCTAAAGAGATTTTAGAAATGCCTGGACAAGGACGTGTTAATTTGGGAAGCTTCTACATCTGGAGTCTTTTCGTTTTCCGATGGCTATGAAATTGTTTGTCATCAATTTCCTGTTAAGAATTGGGCTTCCATTATTTGGCGTCCTGTCATTCCACCTCGTTACTCTATTTTAGTTTGGAAGATTCTTTTCCAAAATGGAGGATCAACTTCAGCAACGGGGCATTCCGCTGGTTCCAATATGCCAACTATGTTACAAGAATTCTGAATCTATTGACCACTTATATTTTTAGTTATGAATTTGCACAACGTGCTTGGTGTTGGCTAGCTACCCCCAATTTGGCACTACTTTTCCACCTACAGGCTCCCTCTCTGATTTATGGCTTGCTTTTGTGTCAAAGTGGTTTTCTCCACAACTTCGCAATGTCTGGCTAGCTTCAGAGTTTTTCTTGCTAATGGCTATTTGGAAGATCCATAACAAATTGAAGTTTGAAAGTAAACCCCTTTCCTTCTCACGCCTTTGCTGTTCCACCTCGGCCTGTATTAGGCAGGTTGGAGTTCTCACCCCTGGTCATGTACGAGGCATTTTGGATAGGCAACTTTTAGTTTCTCTTGGAATCTTGGCTAAGTCTTGTAAAGCTCCTTCTATAGTCCCTGTTCTTTGGCATCCCCCTCATTTTTCTTAGGTCAAAGTGAATAATGATGGCCTTGATAAAGGTAACTCGGGTCTTGCGGCTTGTGGTGGGGTTTTTCGAGATTATGCGGGCTATTTTCTTGGTGGTTTCTCCTTAAGCTTGGGGCATCGTACTTCTTTCTATGTGGAGCTCCATGCTATCATTCTTGCTGTGGAATTGGCTCACGCGCGGGGTTGGCAAAGTATATGGCTTGAAAGTGGCTCTTCTAGTGTGATATCTTGTTTCACTTCCTGATCTTTCTCTCTTCCTTGGTCGCTCTAGACACGCTGGAACAATTGTATTCTCCGATTGCAAAACATGGTTTTCCGTTGCTCTCATACATTTCGAGAAGGGAATGTTGTTGCTAACAAATTAGCCAATTTAGGGCTTTTCTCATCTTCACTTGTTTGGCATTCCGTTCCTCCTATAGAGATTCTTCCTCTTATGCACTCAGATTTCTTGGGCATGCCAGCCTACAGGTTTGTCTCCCTTTCTTGATGTGTGATTTCCCTTTTTTACCTAATCTTTTTGGATTTCCTTTTTCGTTTTGCAGCTTATCTTGCAGGTTCTTACCTTTTAAGGTTTATAGAGGGGTTTGGGCATATGTCCACCCAATCTTTTTCTTGTAGTTTCTTTTTCAGGAGGGGTATGGTCTATGTCCCCCACCATCCCCCCCCTTCCCTATATTTTCTTTTCCAAAAGGGGTAAGGTGTATGTCCCCCCCCCTCTTTGTATTTCATTTTTCTTGTTCTATGAGGGATAAGGTTTATGTTCCCCCCTGACTAGGTGTAACTTCCTTTTTCCTATCAATAAATTTACCTCGTCCCGCCAAGATTTTCCCAAAAAAAAAAAGAAAAAGTGTTGCGTCAATTTGTAGTGAGTTTTGATCTTTATTTCAAGTTAATTTGATCATAATTCAAATGTCAGTAGCTAGAAACCAAACTATATAGCTTCATAAAAACACCAAACTAGCTACATTAATTCTGATTCTACCTAGCTAGAGTGTAGACGAATCGAAGTAGGCTTCATTAGCACACATTGCTGCGTCTTCTCATCTATTTTCAACTTATGTGCGGTCAGACCTTTAGGCCCCGTGTTTCTGGCGGCCTCTTGTAGTGTGAATATTGTTGTATGAAGCCGATATCCCAGACAATGATATGATAACTGGGAATAAAAGGGAAATAAAGGAAAATTAGAAGAAAAAATAATTCTCATATCTCATATATCATTCATAGGCGGCAACAATACAATATAGTAGGAGAGTTTCTAGAAACCCTAGTGATTCAGTGCTGCGCAGTAGGCAGCAATCCGAAAACTCAGAGTGATATTTCGGGAACCAAAGTTAGGATGTGACAGCTAGATAACAGAAATGAGAAAAAGGGTATGCTGATAATTTATCGTATCAGACAATGACATTAACTATATATTTTGTATACAAGTCTATGTTGTTAGTTAGTTGTTAGTTAGGGTCTCAGAAAGAAATTGTTATTAACATTCCGAAGTATTTACGTAGTTAGGCTTTCTCTCTTCCTTTATTTTAATTTTTTTTTTTACTATGGAAGTGTTTGTGATGACTTTTTTAGAATGTCAACAAATTATAAGCTATTACACAAACTATATGCACGTTGGGCAACATTTATAACAAAAAGGAAAGTTACAATGGTTTCCTAATAACAGCATAATGGCAAAACAACATAGGGAGGCATTCACTGCCTTTAAGCTACTCTTAACTAGCCTTAACTATGGTAACTGGCTATCATTCCCCGCAAACTTGACACCTTGAAAACAAGTCGTTCAAACCATTTAGAGAGTAACCTTTTTTTGTGAAGACGTTTGCAAGTTGAAGCGCAAAGGGGACGGACTGAACTTTGTGACTACCAGAAGCAACCCGTTCATGGACAATTGGATGACTAATTGGACAATGAAGTTCAGAGAGGAGACCTTGAA
Source organism: Heteromeles arbutifolia (assembly GCA_024362995.1). Taxonomy (NCBI): domain Eukaryota; kingdom Viridiplantae; phylum Streptophyta; class Magnoliopsida; order Rosales; family Rosaceae; genus Heteromeles; species Heteromeles arbutifolia. The sequence goes on from JANCRC010000002.1 coordinate 39,248,638, forward strand.
CCCATATGGTATCAGGACAGGCGTAGGAAAGGGCACGATACTCTGCTTCTGTACTCGAAAGAGATACTATCGTTGCTTCTTGGCACTCCACAAGATAAGATTAGGTCCCAAAAATGCACAATACCCTATTGTGAACCTTCTGGTATCAGGGCATTCTGCCCAATTAAAAAACAACAAGCAGGTGATCGTCGAACAGGAGGGCCAACACCAAGCATTCCCTTGAGATACAAAGAATTCTTTTGACAGCTTCATGGTGAACATCACTTGGAAACCTGACAAATTGACAACATATATATGAGATGTCAGGACGGGTCATGGTGAGATATTAAAGGGCACCAACCATCTGTCAATAGTGTAGGATCAGTGATGGGCATTACCATGAGTCGGGAAAGGGTGTTGGAAGCTAAACAGCTTCTGAAGTTGAGGGATCGAAGGCAGCAAGGAACTCCTGAGCTTGGATTCGGTCTGCATCGAAGAAGAAAGAAGAAATGAAGGGTTTTAGTCTCCAACGGCTAGTTTCAATTTAAATGTATGAGTGAGTGTGTGAGTGACAAGTGTACACTCCAGATTAAATCACTTAAACCCAAATAAAGGTGTAGGATTAAATCTAGAGAAGTAAGGTAGAAATACTTGTTTAAGTCTTATGTCAATCACTCTCTAAAAGAGTATGGGTTATGGCAATGCACCATACCCTTCATCACTCCTCTACTTAATGAAATTAAGGCTGCTGCATTATACAGTCTTGAAGCCGTCAATCACTTCTCCAAGCTCTCTCCATTCTCTGCTATTCTAACCCTAAGAAACCGATCCAAAACAATCAATCAAAACACCTAAACAGACAAACTTTATCATGGCCTCAGAGCTTGGTTTCTGATCTAACAACTTTCTGGGCGTAATCTGTGCAAGTTAAGATCTTTGGGAGCACCTACGTAGTGTCCTCAACAACAACAACCAGCAAACAACCCTGCAAATAAAGGGATCCAGCAGTAGCAGTGAGCTAAAAGCTCCAGTCTTTGATGGGAAGAACTATGACTTTTAGAGAATAAGAATGACAACCATGTTCAAGTCCTATGATATATGGGATATGGTTCAACATGGGTATGAACTACCTGAGATGGAGGTCGATGCTCTAGAGGAGGACAACTCAAAACACTAAAGCAGAACCAGATGGAGGATGCTAGAGCACTTGGAATCATCCAAGGTGTTGTCTCTGACACCATTTTCCTGAGGATAGCAAGTGAAAAGACTGCAAAATGAGCTTGGGAAGTTTTACAACAAGAGTACAGAGGATACACCAAAGTCAGAAAGGTAAAACTTCAGTCCCTTAGAAGAGATTTCGAGTATACGAGAATGAGGGAAAATAAGTTGTTGAAAGATTACTTTACTAGGTTGTTTGATGTTGTAAATAAGATGAAAACACATGGTGAAGAACTGCCTAATGAGATAGTTGTCCAGAAACTGTTGATCAGTTTGACTAAGCCCTATAATTCAATAGTGAGTGTCATTGAAGAAACCAAAGACATTAAGACTCTTAGTGTGCAAGATGTGATGGCATCCTTAAGAGCTTTTGACCAAAGGCTCGAAAAGCATGCTGATTTTGCCACTAAGAAAGCATTTCAATCACTCTCTGTTGGATCTAGTAGTCAAGCTAGTGCAAGCAAACAAAAATCACAGTGGAAGGCAAGAGCAAGAAATGGGAAGGAAAAGGGTATAAAAAACCCTAGACCTAACCAAGGCAGCAACTCAAGTGAAGGTCCAAGAACCAAGCAACAATGCAAGCATTGTGACAAATCCCATTTTGGGGAGTGTTGGTTCAAGGACAAGCCTAGATGTCACAAATGTAACAAGTTTGGGCACATCATGAGGGATTGCAGATCAAAGAATGTGCATCAAGTGAACAGTGCAAACCAAGTGGAAGAAGAAGCAAATGTGTTCTGTGCTTTCAGTGCAAAAGTGGAGAAAAACACTGAAGTATTGTACATTGATTGTGGCTGCAGCCACAGTCTAAAATATCGAAATTATCGGCGAAATATCGTCGATAATTTCGTTTTTTTCACACAGCGATATTTTTACACATATACAAATAATTATCGCCATAATATCGCGATATTATCGATTATATCGATAATATCGCGATATTGTCGATATTATCGACAAAATCGCCGAGGCTCCGTCGTTAAAAAACTGCAGCCGGGGCTCCGTCGTCGCAGCTGCCAAGATCTGCGCCTTTCTCTGCAATCTGCGCTCAGACCCATCCAAATCCGCAATCCCTTCTCTCCGGATCCCAAAACCTGCTCAGGTTTGATGGATCATTCGCTTCGTACAGCCTAAACAAGGCCTCCCCTTGCCTGATGCTGCTCGCCGGGAGGTGAGAAAGGGAGGAGGAACGGTCGACAGGTGGTGATGATGCTCGCCGGAGTGTGTGCCACTGTCGTGGAGGTCACGGTGGAGTGTGGGTGTAGGTGTGGTTTGTCTGTGCTCCGGGAATGAGAGTTGCAGAGATAGGGGGAGAAGAAAGAAGGAGAGGAATGAGGGAGAAGGTTCGAGGGATTGAGGAAGGGGGAAACACGGTTGTGTGTGTGTCTGTCTGCTCGGGGAATGAGAGATGCAGAGAATAGATGGGAGGAGAAACGGAGAAGAAGAAAGAAGGAGAGGGAAGGTGTGTGTGTGTGTGTGTGTCTATCTATCTACTTGGGGAAGGAGAGATGCAGAGAAGAGATGAGGGGAGAATCGGAGAAGAAGAAAGAATGAGAGGGAATGTGTGTGTGTGTGTGTAGAATGATCGAGAGATTATGTCTGCATCTGCATGTGTGCGTGTGTACGTATGTGTGTACGTATGTACGTGTGTGCGTGTGTGGCACATGATTTTTTATGAAACCACGGTTTTGTGTACGGTTTTGTGTGTGTGTGTGCGCGCGTGTACAGTTTTGTGTGTGGGTGTGTGTGGCACACGGTTTTGTATGAAAGAATTGGAAGCAAGTAACTTTGCTCAGAAGAACCAAAAATTTTGTCAGAGAAGAGCCAAAAAGAGAAGACCAAATATTCTCCACGTGAAGACCAAATATTCTGATAGAGAAGAACCAAAACACGTGAAGACCAAAAATTCTGTAAGAGAAGAACCAAAAAATATGCTTACTTTATCTTCTTCTCCACGTGAAGACCAAAAATTCTGTCAGAGAAGAACCAAAAAATCTGCTTACTTCCAATTCTTTCACATTCCCAGAGGTCATCACACATTTTTTAACCCTTCGAAAATTGAAAAACCTCTATTACACCTTTTCGTTTCTTCTTCTTCCTTTAGCCCTTTCAGAGCCTTTTCAGAGATTCAACTGAATAAATGGATTTGCAACTCACGCCACTTCAAATTAAATGTTAAATACCTTCTTTGTCTCTCATTTATTCACAGACGGTAAGCTGCAGATGATCGTCGAGGTTTTGCTGCTACGTACGACATCGAAAGTTCCAGATTTGTTATATTTGTGTAATTATTGTTTTATTGTTGGTCCACGCAGATTCTATTTGGCCTTTACACAAAGGGTTCCATATTTAAGGTAAGTTTACAAACTTAGATGTTAATTTTTTGAAGTAATTAAGTAATGTTGTATAATTATTCTTTAGGATAATTTTAATATGTTTAATGTTATTTATTATTTTATTATCAAATTGGATTATTATTCATTAATATTAGGTTTTATTATTCCATATTATTTTTATAATTACTTAAATTCTTACAATCATTTTCTTTACTTCCTATTTAATTATTCTATAGAATAACTTTATTATTTACGTTCTCTTATATAACCGTCACTACTATATATTTTTTGGCCAAAAAATAATTGCCTAATTTCCATGAAAAATAAATATAAGTACGTTTAAGTTGTCCAGTGGAGTTACTAAATGTGATCCAGCTTGGGAACATGGAGACCCAATATACGGAAACAAAAATGGCACAATTTGCAAATATTGTGGTCAGGTAATGAAGAGTGGCGGAGTGACACGACTTAAGTACCATCTTAGTGGATTAGATCCGGGAAATAATGTCCAACGATGCGATAATGTCCCCCCAGAAGTGAAGGCATTCATCACCACATTATTAAAAAATAAAAAACACCAGAAGGAAAAGAAAACACATGGAATGGAAAATATTCGAGCTGCGCTACAAGGAGAAGTCATTGGCCAAGCGGTTGACAGTGATGATGATGACGATGAAGACAAATGTGATGATGACATGGGACCTGAAGAACGACACGGTTTGAAACAAGCATTACGTGCCTCCAAACAGTCAGCATGGGAAAGAGAACACCTTCATAAAATTCCTAATAGAGCACAAGGTTCCGAGACAAGTGGTGGTGCACAAATGAGACGGGGAGCAAGTGTTAGAGAATCACAACCAACACCACCAATAGCCCCAAGTTTATATAAGTCCTCCAAAGCACGTCAAAAGAGTGTTTGGAGTTATTTCACTGGAGGTAATGTGAAGGAGGGAATGGGCGTCTAATTAGCAAGTTCTTTATCTATGAAAATGTCCCTACTCAGAAGGCATCGTCACATCATTTCAAAAATATGGTATTGGGATGTCAACAGGCCGGTGTTGGAGTACAATCTCCCACTCCTTATGAGGTAAGAAACAAATATTTGGAAATGGAGTATAAAGACATTGGCGAGTATGTTAACAAGTTAAGGTCAAAGTGGGAAACTAATGGTTGCATAATCATATGTGACGGATGGACTGGCCCGACCATATTATCTATCATAAACTTCATGGTATACTCCAAGGGAAAGACAATTTTTTTGAAGTCAGTTGATGCTTCAGACTATATAAAGAACAACAAGTATATTTACAAATTATTGAGGGATGTAATCATGGAGGTGGGAGAGCATAATGTTGTCCAAGTCGTGACCGACAACAGTTCTGCATTTGTCAAAGCTGGAAAAAAGTTAATGAAGCATCATAATGTGTTTTGGACATCATGTGTAGCACATTGTATTGATCTCATGTTTGAGGCAATGGGGAAGAGAGAGAATATTGCTAATGTCATAAAAAGAGCTAGAACGATCACAAATTATATTTACAATAACGGTTGGTTGTTGGCAAAGATGCGTGAATTTTGCAAAGGAGAAATTATTCGTCCAGCTACCACTCGATTCGCCACCAACTATATTGCATTAGACAACCTACTTAAGAAGAAAGCAGGTTTGAAGCAACTATTCACTAGTGACGATTGGGCCAACCACAATTTCAGCCGCTCAAATGCAGGTCGTATGGTGGAAAGTATAATGCTTGATCATGCTTTTTGGACTAAATCAGAACATGTGTGTCAAGTGTTTGAACCTCTTTACAAAGTTTTACGAATCGTTGACACATAAGTGTATCCTACTATGGGGGCAATATATGAGTTGATGCGTGTGGTGAATGAGGACTTGGAAAGAAAACATAGTGCAAGGTGGGTCATAAAGATAATTGATGACCGATGGTATAAAACATTATACCACGATTTGCATGCAGCAGGTATAAATTATGTCATAATTTGCAATTTATTTCTTTAGTTGCATAAGTATTATTTCTCTGATTAGAGTATGTGTTTCTTTGAACAGCATATTATTTGAATCCTTGATACCAATACAGACCCGGTGTTGGAGATGATGGTACCCTTATACGTGCTGTACATAATGTATACTCTAAATTAGACCCTGCATCACCAGCAGTTGGCCAATTTGGAAATGAGGTACACAATTACTTAAATTATAATAATTACATTGTTGGATTAAACTAACACGATTTATTGTATTCAGCTAACATGGTTTAAAGATGCAAGAAGAACTTTTGGAGAACCAACATCAGTTGATGCTCGAACAAAAATGTCTCCTAGTGAGTGTAAACATATTTCATTATCAGTTTATAATAGAATTTGTTGGAGTTATTAGGCTTATCAACATTGTTTTTCATTGTAGCTGAATGGTGGATCATGTATGAGACTGATGCACCAACTGTGAGAAAGTTAGCAATCAAAGTATTATCACAAACAGCTTCCTCATCTGCTTGTGAAAGAAATTGGAGTACATTTGCACTCATACACACAAAGCAAAGAAATAAGTTGGCTCATAGTAGGTTGGAAAAATTAGTTTATTGCTACTACAACATGAAGCTTCAAATTCAAGATAAGGAAGAAGAAATAGATCATGTCGACCGTGGTGACCCACTAGATGTGTTTGATATTGTTGCTGAAGATGATGATACAAAGGGTAACCAACTTTATCAATGGATTAGACCTCTTCATTTAGATGATGATGAAGGTAACCCAGCTCCCAGAGTTGCTGAAGAAGCACCTAATGAAAGGATAAATGTAGAAAGAGTATTAGAGGAAGAGGTGGGATCTAGCAACGCTGACTCTTTGGAAGAACTTTTGCGCCCGAGACCAAGAAACACTGGAATTCCACCTTCTTCCAATCCTACACAACCACAAGATCATGCTGATACTAATGATAGTTCTAGTACAAGATCAAGAGACTCACCTACCACCAGAGGTGGGAATGATGAAGGATATAGTGGAGCTGGAGATGGTGGTGGTGGATATGGAAACTATGTTGGACCACCTCCCAGATTTATGAGCCCCTTCATTGGTGAGGCAAACTTCACTCATACAACACAAGATGAGGACCATGGCAGTAGGCGGGCAGGACCAGGAATTGGTGCCATAGGGAAGAACTATACTCATAGAAAGAGGCAAGGGGACTTTGTCAAGTCAAGAAGATGACTCGTTATCTATAACTTCGGACTCTGTTGGAGTGGGAAGTAGTAACTATGGTTATACCCATAGCCAACCATTTCCCTACCCTTCATATCCCATTCATGTTGGGATGGAATCGAGCGACTCATGGAAAGAATCCGAGACTCAATCTTCAAATGATTTTGCTTATGGACAACGTCAACCAATCTCGGATCCATATGGGTGGCATGTTAACAATTACATGCAAAACTATTTTGGGGATTTATCATTTGATGACTATTCTTCACAATACACTTACTCTACACATAGAGATGATGAAGATAGTGAAAAATTTGAACATCATAGGAACTCTATGTGGTATTAAGTCACTCATGTATCTTACCATGCAATGTATAAAGTGTAAAATATTGTACTAATTCATTATATATAAATGATTATGGTGTGTTTAAACTTCTTTCATTAATTACTACATATTTTCTACACTCACAATGTTTACCGGCTAGCTATATAATCAACTTAAATCAGTTAAATCCATCATGCAATGCATTTCCTTCCAATTTTTTGTGATAAACTAATAGATAATTGACTAAATAAACATCCTGCAAAGTTTCAATAAAAATTTCCAAGTTTTTCTTACAATTTCCGTGGTTTTTATTCAATTTTTATCGATATCGATAATATCCCGATATTTCCATCGATAGTTCCGTGTTTTTGGACTACCGATATTTCCGATATCATCGATATTTAATACCTTGGCTGCAGCAACCATATGACTGCACATGAGTCATTACTCATTGACATTGACACAAACTTCACTAGAAAAGTGAAAATGGGAGATGGAAACATTGTCGAAGCCACTGGGAGAGGAACTCTGGTCATTAACACCAAGAAAGGAAGAAGATGCATAAGGGAAGTGATGCTAGTGCCTGGATTGGATGAAAATCTACTTAGTGTGGGTCAAATGATGGAGCATGGCTATTTCCTACTCTTTGGGGGAACTGTGGTCGAGATCTATGATGACAGGTCCCTATCAAACCTAGTGACTAGAGTGGAAGTGAAAAACAGAAGCTTTCTACTTATGTTGAAGTACCTAGAAGAAGTGGCAAGGAAAGCAAGTGTGACAGTGTGTATAAAGCTATGGCACAAGAGGTTTGGTCACTTAAACATGACAAGTCTAGAAAATCTACAAAAGCATGAAATGGTACAAGGTATACCAAAGTTGAATCAATGCAGTGAAACCTATGAAGGGTGCGTGTTTGGAAAGCATCACAGAGATCCATTTGAAGCTGGAAAGGCTTGGAGGGCAACAAAGCCACTCGAATTGATTCACACGGATGTGCGTGGACCAATGCAAACAACATCAATCGATGGAAACAGGTATTTCCTAACCTTTATTGATGATTACTCACAGATGTGTTGGGTGTATTTCATGAGGTTCAAGTCTAAGATATTCAAAATATTCAAGAAGTTCAAGGCAATGGTGGAATTGCAAAGTGGATACCAAATCAAGAGACTGAGAAGTGATAGGGGAGGTGAGTACACCTCACATGAGTTCAATGCATTCTGTGAAGATGTGGGATTGGAAAAGCAACTCACTGTGGCATATTCACCATAACAGAATGAGATTGCAGAAAGGAAGAATAAGACTATAGTCGAAATGGCTAAGTCTATGATGCATGAAAAGAACATACCCTATACATTTTGGGGTGAAGCAGTGAATACTGCAGTGTATCTATTGAATAGGTGCCGTACTAAAGGATTGGACAAGAAGACTCTATTTGAAGTGTTTGGTGGCAAAAAGCCATATGTGAAGCACCTGAGAGTGTTTGGCTCAGTGTGCTATACCCACATTCCTCAATAACTAAGACACAAGTTGGAGAAATCAAGCAACAAGGGTGTTTTTGTGGGCTATGATACCAGTGAAAAAGGGTACAGAGTTTACAATCTGTCAACTCATAAGATAATCCTATCAAAGGATGTTATCTTTGATGAAGACTCAACATGGAATTAGGAAACAAGTGTAGAAGAGAAAGACATGTCTCTCTACAACTTGACCTCAACAATGGGAAAACAAGGGAGCCTATAGAAACCTCAATTCAAGAAGAGACCACAGAGAATGGTGACATATAAAGGACTCCACAGCAAGCAACCATGAGTCCACAATCAAGTCAATCATAGATAACAACTCCAAGTTTAACTTCAGTGAGGTTGAGAAGCTTGGATGAGATCTATGCTACATGTAACTACTGTGTAGTGGAACCAGAAACATATGAAGAAGCTGAGAAAGACAAGGCTTGGAAGAAAGTAATGAAGGAAGAGCTTGAAATGATAGAGAAGAATGACACTTGGGAAATTGTAAATCGACCAAGTGATAAGCCAGTGATTGGAGTGAAATTGGTGTACAAAGTAAAGCTAAACCTAGATGGTTCTGTGCAGAAGAACAAGGCAAGATTGGTAGCTAAAGGCTACTCACAGAAGCCGGGTGTAGACTTCAATGAAACCTTTGCTCCAGTAGCAAGGTTAGACATCATAAGGACCTTGATAGCCCTAGCAGCCAAGAAGGGTTGGAAGCTGCATCAATTGGATGTCAAATCTGCATTTCTAAATGGAAAGCTAAAAGAGGAGGTGCTTGTGGAACAACCTTAAAGGTTCACAAGTCAAGAGTTTCCAGAGAAGGTGTACAAACTAAGGAAGGCTTTCTATGGCCTAAAGCAAGCTCCAAGAGCTTGGTACAGTGAGATTGATTCCTATTTCACTGAGAAATGATTTTATAAAAGTCCTAGTGAAGCTGCACTTTACACCAAGATAGAAAGCAACAACAAGACACTCATTGTCTCAATCTATGTGGATGATGCGGTCTACACTGGAAATGATGCTGCAATGATTGAAGAGTTCAAGGAAGAGATGTTGAAGAGGTATGAAATGACTGATCTAGGCTTCTTGCATCATTTTCTTGGCATTGGGGTAATTCAAGAAGCAAGTAGCATCTTCATTCATCAAAGGAAGTATGCTGAAACTTTGCTTGCAAAGGTTGGATTGAAGGGATGCAAACCGGTCTCCACACCGTTAATTGCAAATGAGAAACTTAAGAAGGAGGATGGAAGTGAACCTGCAGATGCTAGTCTCTACAAATGCATTGTTGGCAGTCTATTGTACCTAACTGCAATAAGGCCTGATCTAATGTTCTCAGCAAGCCTACTTTGTAGGTTTATACAGAATCCTAGCAAGATACACATGGGGACAGCAAATAGAGTTCTAAGATATGTGCAATGAACACTTGATTATGGCATCAAGTATGAAATGGGGAAGTCAACTATCCTAATTGGATTTTGTGACAGTGACTGGGGTGGCAGTGAAGATGATAGCAGAAGCACATCAGGTTATGCTTTCACCTTTGGATCATGGGTATTTTCATGGGCCTCTGTGAAGCAACAAAGTGTTGCACTGTCCACAGCCGAGGCAGAGTACGTGAGTGCATCAAAAACAACGGCTCAAGCTATTTGGCTAAGGTTTATACTCAAAGACTTTGGCGAATTGCAGGTTAATGCCATACCACTCTTGTGTGACAACACTTCTGTAATTGCCATGACCAAAAACCCAGTTTTTCATCAGAGAACAAAGCACATCAAGAGAATGTATCATTTCATCAGAGAGGCATTGCAGGACAACACAATCAAGCTAATCTATTGCAGCACAGAAAATCAGATAACATACATTTTCACAAAAGCATTACTGAATGAGAGATTCAATTACCTGAGGGGATTGCTCGAAATGACTCCCATAAGTAGTTTAAAGGGGAGTGTTGGAAGCTAAACAGCTTCTGAAGTTGAGGGATCGAAGGCAGCAAGGAACTCCCGAGCTTGGATTCAGTCTACATCGAAGAAGAAAGAAGAAATGAAGGGTTTTAGTCTCCAACAACTAGTTTCAATTTAAATGTATGAGTGAATGTGTGAGTGACAAGTGTACACTCCAGATTAAATCACTTAAACCCCAAATGAAGGGGTAGGATTAAATCTGGAGAAGTAAGGTAGAAATACTTGTTTAAGTCTCATGTCAGTCACTCTTTAAAAGAGTATAGGTTATGGCAATGCACCATACCCTTCAATCACTCCTCTACTTAATGAAATTATGGCTGCTGCATTCTACAGTCTTGAAGCCGTCAATCACTTCTCCAAGCTCTCTCCATTCTCTGCTATTCTTACCCTAAGAAACCGATCCAAAACAATCAATCAAAACACCTAAACAGACAAACTTTATCAAAGGGTACCTTTGGAGGCCATGGGGGTGGAAACAAGTTTACAGTCCAAGAGATTGTTGAGTTTGAGAAGATCTACTGTGTACTTTGAGTAAGATGAATAGAATCTGTGCGGTAGTTAACATCAACAACAAGAAAATAATGCAAACACCCCAAATCCTTGATGTCGAACTCAGCTCCCAATGTGTGAATAAATGAATGTAAAGCAGAAGAATTACTGCGGTGAGAACTATGTCGTCCACATAAAGCAGCAAGACCATAATGAGGGAATTATCTTGGTAAACAAACGTAGAATTGTCAGCTTGACTTTGAATAAAACTTGTGGGAATAAGGAAGGAACTGAACCTCTAAAACCATGCCCAGGGAGACTGCTTGAGGGCATAAATGGCCTTATGAAGTTTACACAAATGATTGGAACGAGTAGGATCAACAAACCTAGGCATATAAACTTGTTCATATTTTCTTTAGGTCTCGGCAGCTTACGCAGACATGAAAAAGGCGAAAAGGGCGTTGGCAGACCGCATTTTCTTTAGGTCGGATCTTGAGATGTCAGTGAGGACGGCCATTAAGCAGAACGTAAGATTTTGTGGTAGCCACTAGTGTTAACATTTTAAATTGATGATAGGATTCGTTGATTGTATTCTTCTAGGGTTGAGGAGTGCATTTGTAAAAAATATCACAATAAGAGCTAAAACAACAATCAAATATGTGATTGTCGTTTCTTCGGGTAAAGTTTATTTACCCGATGAAATTTCGTTCCTCAGACAATATGTCATCGGCAAATGCTAAGTTCTAGTAGGGTGTGAAGTTATAGCTGCTCGAGAGGGTGTTTCAAAAGTTTTGCAACAATGGCAGCATATGGCCCTTGAGAGTGATGTGCTCCAAGTTGTTCAAGCCATTGGTAGTCTGCATAATAGTTTTTGTGCAGTTGGCTTGATCAAGGCTTGGATACATACAGTAATTGATATGCCATTAACGCATATTGGATTTTTAAAGAGAATTCGGTTACAATCACAACACCTGCTAAGATAAAGAGGGAGTAAACCAAAATGAATAAGATAGAAAAGAAAGAGTTTATTAACTATATTATATATAAGTAAGAAGCTAGAGGCCGTAGGGCAAGCAAATCAATGGAAGGCAACAACAGCAGCTCTTGCATTTTTGTTCGATGGAAGATCGGGTGGCGGAGACGGTAGCATAAAGAGAGCCAATATTCCACTTACTATGGCAGCAACCGCTCCCGCGACAAATGCCGGTAAATTACCACCACCGAACAAAGCATCCCACGGTCCACTTACGACGGACACAAACATCTGCAAGTTCAATAATTTAGTAATTAACTGTACAGTTTGATTTAAAATTTAAGCGGACGTGTATTTTTTTTTAAGCAAAATTTACTAAAGAGATGAAACTAGGGATACATTACCTGTGGTAGGACAATTGCAAGATTTAAGACTCCCAATGAAAGCCCTGTTTAATTCAAAGATCCAAAATAGCAGAATTTAGAAAATATTGCACTCAGTAATCACCAAAACATAATGGTTTAGTTCTTAAATTTATTTATCAACAAATGCCGTCCTTTAATAAAAAAGGAATTCAGGTTTTCCAAAATTAATCGAATACGGGTAAAAATTAAGTTAATTTACCTTGGCCTGCACCAGAATCGCTGGAAAATATGGATGCCAGGGCAAAAGGAATACTGTATGTCACCTGTGTAAAGATAACAACAAAAACCATGATTAGCTGACAGTTAATTAGAATAGGTCAATTTAATTAAGAACAATACTTGACTCCTCAAAAATGAGTAGGAACTCTTACTCAAAATTTTTAGTGTTTTAACCACGAAGCTTTGTGCTTGTGATCAGAACCGTTCATACTATGAATCACACTGTAAAGATCATCTTTGCAAAAAAAAAAAAAAATTAAAACTAAGGTCGTTTAGTCAATCTATTGTAGCAAATGCATAGACGGTGTGTAATACTTTTACCAATACCGTTCATTTGTTTTTAAATAGTTTGATGATTAAACGACCTTAGTTTTAATTGATTTTTTGCAGAGGCGATCTTTATAGAGTGATTTATAATATGAACGGTTCTTATTATAAAACACGAGGTTTTATAAATTGACAACAAACAATTTTAAGAAATTTTGAGTAAGAGTTCCTACTCATCTTTGAGCCAAATGTTCTTTAATTAATATTAATTCGTAAACTTAATTGTCACAAATACAAGCACATCACATATGGGTGGAATTATTTAATTGTGGAAATGGAATGCATCTCACTTTCACTTTCCCTTCAACATATCAAATGCTTTGAGTATTATGAAAACTTCTTTTGTTTTGTTTTATTTAATTGTGAGGATGAAGAAAAGTTGTTGATAAAAAGGAGTAGAATAACATGGGACGTGGGTATTGACAAAAGCAAAACATGGTAATTGTAACCAAGCACGTAATTAATCAACCCCTTAAATTAAGATAAATTAATTTGTAAAATGAAAAAAAGGAAAGTTAAGAAACAGATAAAATCTAATTGAAATTCCCGACAAAATTATTATCGAGACTCATGTAATTGTACTCTATCCTTCATGTTTGTACATATTTCCAATTTTCAAAATTTTCAATGAATGAATATCGTACTTGATCTAAAAAAAGAAACGTATAAAATCTAATTGATCCCCTTAATTACAAAAAAAACCGCAAATTGAGGAGCTGTTCGAAGAATCAAAATGATGATACGTCTAAGATTTGCATGTATAATCAATTGGCACTGATAAGTTTCCTCATCCTAGTAAATGTTGCTAGTAAATGCACGGTGAAACCTTATCTGCATGCACTAAATGCCTTGGATAAAATCAAACAAAACACCTTCTGGATAATGGATAACCCTATTTGTTCTTCAAAAACCAGGCAAAAATTTTACCACCCAAAAATTGAATAGTAAAAAAAACTCCATGGTCCTAAGTGAAAATCTTTTCTAATTCCATAGCATCATTTGTCAAGCAATTTTCAAGAAATTAATAAATAAATTATCATTTTGTATACACTATCAATATTTTTTTTCCCTTTTGTGTAACAAACCAATTGTGAAAAGTAATTAAGAATTTACTAAATGTAATTGTACGTAATAATCAAGAATACTTACCGCTAGAGGAATACCAAGAACGGCGAACAGAGACAATGCGCCGGCCTTGACACTGGCAGGTGGCGGCGGGGGCTCAACACCGGCGTGACCGTGTCGGCTGGCCTCAGCCAATTTAGTGATCAAAACAGTCATGGCCAAACAAACGGCGAGCAAGAAGTTGACAATGGCCCACAATCTCTTGACACCACCAACCCAACGGCCGAGAAGCTCGATTCCAAGGGACATGAACCCCAAAACGACAGAGTTTAACAAGAGGCCAAGTGAACCGACCCTCACACCCAAATCGTACAGCCTCCCTTTACCGACTTGGCCGCCGTACACCTCCTTCCCCATCCAGTCAGTGTCGAACAGCAAGAACGGGAACCACGCAATCCAGTTTAGACACGTCACCAGAAGCAACACCAGCATTGGCCTCTTCAACTCCTTAAAGGCCCCAATCATTTGACCAAAAAATGGCACCTTCGAAGTGGTCGTTGACTCCTCCTCCGGCTCGTCTGGCTGAGACTCCTCCTCCGGCTCGTCTGGCTGAGAGACGTCGGCGGTTGTTTCCTTGACGTTGGTAAGGGCCAATACGGTGAGGATGATGAGGAGGGCGATAGAAAGGAAGAAGCAACTCTTGAGATTAGCGCAGTAGATGTCGCAGGCTTTGGTCATCGTGAAGGGGAACATTTTGTGGAGGTTGTTGTAGGCCCCAGCGGCGTAACCAAGTACGTTTCCGACAGCCATGAAGAAGGCGAAGAGGGCGTTGGCAGTCCGCATTTTCTTTGGGTCGGATCCAGAGATGTCGGCGAGGAGGGCCCTGCATGGCCCCTGCAGCATGTTGTTGGCGACGTCGAGGATCCAGAAACCGACCACGAAGATAGAGACAGCACGGGGCTTGGTGGCCTTCTCAAGGGAATCGCCGGTGAGGTGTCCCAGATCAGCAGCGTAACCGATGAGAAAGACGGCGACGGCGACGAGGGCGGAGCCGGAAGCGATGAAGGGGCGACGGCGTCCAAAGCGGGAGGTGCAACGGTCGCTGTGGTAGCCAACGATGGGCTGGACGAGCAAGCCGGAGATGGGGCCGCAGAGCCAGATGAAGGCGGCCCAGGTGTGGGGGACGCCGAGGAGCTGGACGTAGGGGGTGAGGAGGGAGAGTTGTAGGGCCCACCCGAATTGGACGCCGGCGGCAATGGAGGCGACCAGGATGATTTTTTTCAGCGGGTTTTTCAGCGGGCTCACCTGCTGCTCCAGCTCGGCCTGAGAATTCTTGTCAGCGGTTTCAACTTCCATGGCTGGGTGGCAGGACACACGCTTTCTGTCTCCGTGACTCTGTTTCTCTGTGTCTATATGTCGCTCTGGTGGGGAAACGGAAACCTAATCCTCACTTTTACAATAGGAAGATTGAGAGAAGTTTTAGAGAGAGGGGGAGTTGTGATGAGTTGTCTGGAATTTATTGAGGTGGTGGTGGTGGTGGTGGTGGTGTTTGCATGGAGGAGGAGGAGGAGGCAACTGGTGAAAGATGGGGTTGGACTTTATGTGCCATTGAGTCAGAGTCCGTCACAGTCTCTCTTCTGAGTCGCAAAATTCATTGAATAATTGTTGCCAAGTGTAGAACACTGCCTTTATTACTCACTTTTATTTTCCGGGGACCGACGAACTAAATTTATTGAATTATCCAAATTAATCCAAAATTGCCTTCATTACGGTCCAATATAATCCCCTTTTTCTTTACTTTCCCTTGCTGTATAATATATGACTCAATTATGATCCAATCTTTTTCTTCTTCCCCACTCAAATTATAACATTAACACTTCGAAAATATTCTGTGCCATGGATTTGGATTGGATTCAAATGGAAAGTTAATCCCAGTAAAGCGAGAATATTTTGTTCACCACCTAACAATAATGTTTATCACCTTATTTATTACTATTAAATGAATTTAGATTTTGAGATATCTATAATGAATGAATTTAAATACAGTAATACTAAGTATGGTGTGGTTTGCGGTAAGAAAAATGCATACGGTAAAGAAGTTGCCATATTCTATATAAGAAGAGTAATGCAAGGGAGACTAAATTTGTAAACTAAATGAGATAGAAGTTGATGATTGGATTATTACTTAAGTCTTATTGGTAATACATCATTTAGTTTGCACATACATAACATTACTCGTATAAAAATAGGATAATACTAGGAAGACCAAATGTTTAGATCAAATTTACAAACCGAATTATGTGTCACCAATAGGATATAAGCACGTTAATCAACACAAGTAACAATTCAATCATCAACAACCACGTCATTTTGGTTTACAAAATTTAATTTAAAATTTTGATTTCCCTAGCATAACCCATAAAATATCCAATAAGGACCAAGAACTTGATCAAACCGAGGTCACGAGAAAATTAGTGGTAGAGTCACATGAGGACCAGGAACTGTTATAAAACTCCAGCAATTTTTACATTGCATAATGAGTTATTATACAAGCAATTAGACTGAAAGCACAAATTGACACAATCTCAATACTTCAAGGTGAAAATTGAAACTTCGTGACCCATGTTAAAAATAACCCGAACTTGAAAAGTGTAAAATTTAGTTAACCCTTTATTGTTAGTATAGTCTTGGAGAGAATGGGAGAAGCATGAACTTTGGATTATTAATTGAAGCATGAACTTTGGATTATTAATTGAATATTCTGTACATATTAGCCACTAAGGAAAGCTATAAACCAGCATCCTTTCCATCTACAGAAATTTAACTTACATTGAGCAAAATACATTTCTCACCCTACCTTTAACACTCAAAACGGCAATGACTTCTCTCTTTTCTCAGCTTCTATGCTCGCTAACGTGACATCACCCTCGCCACAACATAGAGCACCCGACAAGGACAGACGCCATACACAAGAACCCCTTCGCCTGTGCATTCAAACACTTCGAATTGTGTCCACTCGATCAATGACATCCAGTGCTTTGCTCCGGTTGAAATCAAAGTCAATGATAGGAACCGAGGACGGCCTCCTTATTGGAAATGGATCCTTCCGAAGTTCATTTGTTGGGGAGTGGTTACTACTCTTGCTCAGCCTATTATGCTTGCTGAACCTGGTCCTTGCACTGTCAAATTCCTGACTCTTACTAATCCCCGGTGTCAGTTTTCTCTTACTTACATATCGAAGCATTTCTTGATCTTCAACTGTTAATATGGGTGATGGACAGTTGGTTTTGCTTATGCATAACTGAGTTGCCTTCTGGTTGGGGGAGCAGAGAGGGGATTTAACAGGAGATCTAATTCCACTGTTTCCAACCCTCGTTTGGTTGACGAGATGGTGAAGCCACACCACCAGTTCAAGAATGTAAGACTCGGTTCTTTTTTTATCAGCATGGTGCAGTGTCTCAATCCTCAGCAAGTCAGTTTGACCAGCAGATTTTCGGTTCATCTCAGACCTAAAGAATTCCAACTAATAAAATTAGGAAAATATCAGGGATCATAAGTAAATGGAAAGACACCTGCAATTAAGAACTCACCCAGTGTTTGCCCATTCTCCAACCCAACCAAAGCCATGATGAGCTCTACATAAAACCGCATTGCAAAAAGTAATCAGTAAACAGAACTGAAGGAAAATGAGACATAGTTGTGAAATATTACATCGTCATAAATGAAGAATGTGGACACCAAAAAAATTGGATAATACGTTAATCACTCCAGTTAAGAGGGATAAAAGAAAAACTAATGAAGCTTTACTTGGTTGTGTTAGTGGCAATGGGAACCAGCCACTGCAATGTTTTCTCCATTTCAGCTTTAATTTCAGCGATTGTATGCTGCGATAAAAAAATAAAAAAGCATTTGAAAATTAGTTATAGGTTAGTACATTCATGGGCAAACAACTATGAGCTTACTTTGAAGTGGCAAAATACAATTTAGGCGAGTTGTTAATAATTCCACTCATTAAATAAAACTATAGACACCTCTTCCTTAAACTGAAATGACTGTAGTTTTGAGCGCAAAGCTGACTTCACGTCAGGCGGGAGCCCCTGATATAAAGTATCCCGAGTGTTTGAAGGCACAGAACTTGATCGGGTCACCTGGTTACATTCAAACATTAACTCAGAGGTCATGGCCCACGTGATTTGATATAAAGCATAAAATTCCATTTATCAAGCAACATAAACATAAAATTTGATTGAAGGGAAGAATGATTATTATGATTTAACAGAAAATGGGAAACTTCCCAACATAGACCAGATAACTACTATAACCTGCTATTTGCTACTTATGGTATTCACAACTGAAGAAAAGCTAATAAACATACATTGTCCGAACATCCTATATTTATGGAATCCGACTGACAGAAATCAGAGCCCAATACTTTACCACCACGCTTGAAATCCCCCAGGCATAGGACTGCTCATTAAAAAAGAAGTCTAGAGGTAGCAAAAACTTTTAAAAGAACAGTACAGAGAGAGAGAGAGACAGACAGAGACAGAAAGACAGATTTTTGGCACTTATGAGGCTGCATAAACACACAAGAATATGGCATTGACCTGAATACAACCCTCACAGTCAAAAGTTGGTTGCTCCACACTAACGAATGAGAAGTTATAACCCCAGAATTAACACATCTCAAGTCTAAAATGGTATTGAAACTTAAAACCTGCTAGCTTACAGTAAAAAAACTTGTATTTTCACCACCGTAATAAGTAGTTCACTGATGATATCACATACTTGTTTACACTGAATTAAAAGAACAGAAAAATATTATCACAAAGGTTGAAAATTTCAGAAATGACTATAACATCAACTCACAAGAACATCAATTTGACTGATAATATTTGCATAATGCAACGCAAGACCAGCAGACCCCAACTTCTTGTGATTGTTCCGAGAACCTTTCACAGGTTTATCAGTATCTGCAAGACCACAAAAATCACACAAAGTCACTTAACAATTGAACACAATGAACAATTCTACATAATTGTTATGCACTGGTGAATATTACAAGAGATGTTAGCTTTCATTTTGGAGATGTTATCTTTTACCAGATTGGAGTGTTTCCAATACCATCCCATATATCAATTACACTTGAGCTTTATATTAATTCAACAATGCCAACTTTCTAGCAGTCGAATGCAAATTTGTTTTGCAAGTATTAAATTTAATCAAAAACAAGAAACAGCCATTATCTTTCTCAGCATCGTGTCCTTCTTCCTGCTTTCCAAGCAGACTCCAAGCAGACTTAAAATACCAATATCATAAATTCCATCCAAAAACTTTTGAGGCATACCTGCATTTCCAAATGCTTCATGAATCTCCATATGTAAGAAATGAACAACGTCGACAAGTTTCTCCATGACCTGTAAATATGAGATATTAGGATGGTTGTAGAACTTCAAGGGCAATTCTATTTGCACAGTGCACCGTTCAACAACCCAGAACTTAATTTAAAAAGCATAAGACATAGAATTCACACATCCTAAATATTCTCAAGACATCATAATAAAAAAAGCAATCTTTTTATTTCTTTGAAACCAAAAAATTAAAACCAAATAAAAGTAAAGGATCCCTCCCCATTACTGGCCTTGTTTGTTTATCTTTTTCCTAAATTAAGAAACTTTTTCTTTTCCTCAAGTGGTTTAGGCTTTAGTGTGTTTTTATGAAATCCTTTCTAGAAATTCGGAAGAAGGGTACTTTAAAATAAATGCATGCATTGAGAAGTTCTCTAGCTGCAAATTGAAGCTTCCAAAGTTGTATTAGGTGACTAACAAATATATACCACCCATTTTAATCAACAGAAAAGTTATTTTCAGTAGCACCTAGACCTAGGTGAGATACACAATTAGAAATACTGACTTGCTACCTCTTCCAAAATTCGGGACCAAAGTGATTTTTTCTTCAAACTTCTCACATGCTTCCTTTGACTCTTCAACTCTGCTCTCAAGATTGCAAGGCTATCTCCTACACATGACAAGAATACACAAGCACAAAAAACCAACTTTACTTTCAAGTAATTGTAATCATTTCATTGCAAAACAAAAACCAACTTTACTTTCAAGTAATTGTAATCATTTCTTTGCAACAAAACAATAAATTGAAAGAAATCAAAATTTCAACAATACGGAAGGTTTTGTAGGACACATTTATTGAAGCCAACCACCCGTATTATAGATTTATTGGCTTAGACCAACAATGGAAAAACATTTGAGTGCCCAGGCATGGCATTATAAAGGTACAAACAAAGAAAAACATCAGGAAATACCAAAATAGTAACAATTAAATAATTACATAATGAACAAACTTCAGAACAAGTACTAGCGTGGTATCATTATTAGATATGAGAACTGCCAAAATAGACCATTGAAAAATCTACAGTTCCACACACACAGAAACATATGGAAAGGATATTGATGCACTCTCAACTCAATACATTATCAAAGTGAAATGTAATCCTTTCTTTATGACACTAAGTCATCAACTGGAAAAATAAAAGCTGGATAATGTTACCCAAAACAAAAGATGGATAAATACAAAAGGACACTCTGTCGTCAAATGAAAAAAAAGACTGGAGAAATACAAAATAGATTAACTATATTCATCTACAAGACCAAAATATGGAGATAAATTTTCATATGACATTGTAAAGGAAATACAAGATGCAAGTTACCTCTTTGGGTGGTGCTTGACTTGTCTTCCTCTTGAAGCTTACGCCGATAATCTTGTTCAAATCTGTCCAAGGCATGTAACTCATGATATAATTCCTGTAACCAAGAAAAAGGTTTGCTTTCGTTCAGTAAGGAACAACATATGTCCAGCAGCTGCAGTAACATTTTTTAACAACACCAATGCTTGTTTATAAAATTTGAAGTTATATAATGTTTATACAACACTAAAGAGAGCTAAATCCTAAATGCAGAACAGCTAAATTTAATTGTCTTGATTGAAAGCCCTTCAACTGAATAAGAACTACAAGGAAGCTCAACAACGTTTTGAGTCATTAACTGTAATCTTCATAGGGATAGATGATTTACCAAACATTTGGCAATTCGAGCAACAAAACCTATTATACTTAGAATACAGTTGACAGAATATAAAAATAAGAAAACTTAATAACTTTTAACGCTATAGAAACAAAGAAATGGGGAGAAACAGCCTCTTCGGTCCATAATACCATGAAGCATTTTGGTTCAGTTTCATTTCATATCCTAGTTATAGAATTCAACCATATCAGCCATGAAAGCAAATAGCTTGAGGAGGGAACCTCATTCAAGATAACTAAAAACAATGATGTAAAACTAATCCAATGACATTCTTATGCCAATGATGTTTCACAGTGGAAAGGAGATATAAAAATTAAATATATTATTATTTTCTCTTTGACATGGTGCATGGTGTTACAGAAATTTCTAAGGTAAGTCACTAATGGACACAACTGCTACTAGAGGTTGCATTCTCTATACGTGTACTTACAGCTGTATTTAGAACTAACGTCATCAATTGCTGCATCACTGTCTCTGCATCTTCCTGCAATTGCCTCTGCGGTGTGATTTCTGAACCCAACCTAACATTTGGGAGATAGCACAGGTGGCAGTGTCACAACATCATCTATGGAGTTAAACAGAAACAGACATGAGGAAAATATCAAATTTCTTTATAGGTTTACTTTTCAAAATAGCGATCCAGATTATGCCACTGAGGATCTTTACAACGATTTCCAAAACGCACTACTTCTCCCGAGAAAACTTTGAGCTCTTCTCTGCCAGGATTTTACCACAAAATTATTAATTCTCCAACATTCATATACAATTATTCAAGACATAAACACCACATGTTAAGAAACAAAAATAGTTATAGCTTGTTCTGATTATTCAGAAAATTATATAAGGTTTTTCAAATATCAACCTCTTGTCAGCTGCAGCAATTCTCAGGAGTTCATCCATATCTCTAGATATCAAATTCTGTACCCCTTCTGATGGAAGCACCACCTCTTTTAAATGTTTGATATTATCCTTAGAAAGGGACTGCATTAAATTTGAACCCTTGACAATTGTGTTTGCGACTTCAAAAGCCAAAATTGAAATTTTATTCCCTTTTGTTGTCACCCCTAAGGTAAAACCACTGCTTGGATTCAAATTTGTCATGCTACTACCAAGGGTGTCCAATACTTCCACTGCCTTCCCAAGGCCAGCAGTACCAGCCCTGCCCAAAAGCGAGCTCACTTCTGATACCTATAACAAAAGAAGAATTAAAGAAACAAAGAACCAATAACGGTTGACTATGTCTATTCAACCACAAAGCAGTAGAATTTTCTTCAGTCGCTTCAATATCTATTTTAAAAACCAACTATCATATGTCCTGAAACAAAAGAAAAACATAAGATAAACATGAAAAATTAAGTACAAGATGAACAGGGAAAAATATGGGATAACTGATAAATTCCATCAGACTACATGCATAGTATAATTACAAGCTCAATCATAATTTATGCAGTCTCTGCATCGCTTTGTACATGCTGAATCATGGAGAACCCAAAGTATAGAAGACATATGTGAACTTCTGAAATAGCAACAAATTTATGGTTTAACCATGTTTTGAACAACAAACTTGAGAAAGCAATAGAAGAGAAACTTGAAAATCATCCACAATCCAATGACTGAAACTGCATATTTTAGGTCCCTTTAAAGAATACGCCATTTGAAACAACCAAGTAGGATCTTTGAATGAGGCGGTATCTGGAGTATAACTCGTCCAGACATGCGTTTAAGAATTTTCAAGTGAGGATGCTCTCACCGTAAATAAGGAATGCAAACATCCTCCGCAGCGCACCGTGCAATGCAATTCTTAATAATTGGAACCGTCTTTATTTTAGGTGCTTCAAGGGTCATCCATGCAAAAATATACCTAAACCTGGGTAATCTAAATTGTGAAGACAAACAAAATATGCCCAACAAACTGAAATGACAACGATGGTAAGGGGAACATCATTCTGTGAAGCTCTTGATCTGTGTATAACAGACCTCCAATCGGGAAAGAAAACAACAATGGGAATTCCTCAAATTCCGGAGATTGAAACCCACAAAATTTCAAATTTCGATTCTATTCCAAAAAAGCCTTCATCCTCCCCCCATATCTGTCAAAAAACCTTCTACTTATCTGCATTCACACTACCCAAGACACAGCCTTTGCTCAACACCTCCACAAAACTACAGCCTTTATCCTTTCCCCAACAGCCTGTATTCTTCTCACTAAATAAATGTGTTACAAGATACCGAAATAGCCTAGCTCAAATCAGCGTCTTTATATACTTCCTTCCCTACTTTCTAATAATGTGTTCTGAATATTTATTCAACAGAAGACACTCTAGAGAAAGCCCTGATTATTTACTGAAGCTGTAAGGGGTTTTTCCTCTATGAATGTTTATGAAGGTAAAATTATAGGGAAACTAATTTCTGCTCTGCATGGAGAAGTATCTAGATCTTGACTTGCAATGACAGTTTATCACATTCTAAT
The DNA here is from genome assembly GCA_024362995.1 of Heteromeles arbutifolia. Taxonomy (NCBI): domain Eukaryota; kingdom Viridiplantae; phylum Streptophyta; class Magnoliopsida; order Rosales; family Rosaceae; genus Heteromeles; species Heteromeles arbutifolia. Next base: position 39,272,246 of record JANCRC010000002.1, read on the forward strand.
TTGCAATGGTAAGATTAGATAAGTTTTCTTACCATTGGGGTTTTGGGATGGATAAGTTTTCTTCATGAGTAATCCATCTTCTACCTCCGAGTTGGATACTTTTTTTTTTTTGTTTTTTCCTTCAACGTGCCCTGAAAATGGTGGTTTATCTTTTCAATCCAATCCTCTATGCCAAAATTAGGCCTGTATTACTTGGGAATGACAGGATGAGCATCTATGGAAACGAGTGGTGAAAAAGAATCAGACAAGTGGAGTTTAATGCGTCTCTCCATGCTTTAAATTAATGTACAGTTGTCTTTCTAATTTTTTTGGGTAAGAATGCTTTCTAAGAACTGTGTGAAATAAGTAACCATGTCATTTAGGCATACAACTTGAAAATAGAATAGGAAAAGGCTAAAATCATTTCCCACTATTTCTCACCGCTGTAGCGAGAAGGTTGGAAGGTTTTCCTCCTTACCACTGCCCCACTTAAATATCTAACTGTGGAAAGAAAATTCCTGCTTAAAGTACTTCACTTCTATTATTATTTTCAATCAACTCCTTCAATCGAAACGAAGTGTAGGAAATAGATGGACAAACTTTTCTCTCCCCAAAGAAAAGGGTCCCAATAACCATAATCCACAACCAACATGAGGCCTTCTAGTCCAAGTTTCACAATAGTATTTCTATGCCAAACCTGATTAAAGGTCAACTTAGCACACAAAGTCTTTGAACAGCTTGTCACCCTCATTCTGAATTCTTCACTTTTAGAGTAACAGTTCCATCCCAACCGCTACGGAACGGTTCTGTGGTTCCAAAGGGTATAGAAACCAAAATGTGCATCCAGTAACCATTCATACCGCAATTTCAAATTATTCATTCCAACACATCATAGGCAAGAAGAAAAGAAATAAAAACTTACATATCAAAGTCAGGATTACCTTTGCCACAGCCTGGTTAGACTTGGTAGATCTAGTTTTGTGTGATAAGTTCCTCGACAAGTGAGGAATCCCGTCGTTGACATCATCTGTAATGAGCCCATAAGGAACCATATTATTTGTCTCTGGCAACGTAAATGGGTCTCGCAATTGTTTATTTACGCCTTCACTAACCGGGGATGGAGTCGAACTGGAATTTACTTTCGGAGGCAGACCACGAGACCCATTACCAGGATGGCCATTAGCAGTGGGAATGCCTCCACTGGGGGCATTACTTGCATTGACATCGTCTACAGTGGATCTCCTCGTCTTGGAGCACATCCCACCCATTGTGTTGATAAGCCACACAGTATATTTCATACAAAATCCAAAGACAAGAACTTGAAGCCTTTTCAAAAGTTAAAGCCAACCCGACTACAGACAACCATTGCTATCTATAAGAAGCTCAAGATTGAAGCAACCAGTGGCGAAATCGGAATCATCCTCAACGAGTTACAAAACAAGAATGACAACACCAAAGCTGTGAAATAAGTAATACAGATACCGGGTTCAACATAGATTACCGCAAAACCACGTCTGATCACTGTTGGAGTTCCAGTCCATCAACTCTGGATCACAGAAGATGGAAATCCAGAAATTAACCAAAACCCATTAGTCAGAAATGTTCATAAACAACCATAAAACTACAATGAGGATGAAATCTGCAAAGCACAGAAAAAACCCACATCCACAAATTAGATAAATTACATAACTTGAGAGTTTACAAACAGGTACAAAGCAAACCAAGCAACAGTAGTTAGAAATTGTACAAGTTAGAGAGAGAGAGAGAGAGAGAGAGAGAGAGAGAAGAGGGGGAGGGGGCTTACAGTTGGATCTGTGAGAAAATGGAATATTTTTCAACAGGTTCAGAAACAGAGATGGTGATGATGGCAGTGATGGTGATAGGAAGGGAAAGCTGAGTTATTTTTTCCTTTTTTTTTCAGTATATGCAAAGAGAGCTAAGAAACTAAGCAGAGAAGAAGGAGAATTGCCAAAAAAAAAAAAACGGAAAAATAAGAAACAGCCAACAAAGAGCAAAGCAGCAGTGAGTGAGGGGCAGTTTTTGCACTCTAAAATCTAAAGCCTCTCTCTCTTCCCTTTTTTCTCTCTCTAGGTTTGGTCAGTGGACTGGAGGCTCTGGGCCTGGCACAAGCAGTCTCTTTCTTTCCAGTGTGAGGGGAGAGAGGAGAAGGTAGTCAAAACGCAAAGTCACCAACCGGCCACTGCTAATTAAACATTAACACCAGTTTAACACATAATCTTTTGTATTTTGCTAATTAACTGTTAGAGATTATCATTATCAAGAAAAGACGTCAAAATGAAATCATGAAAATTTTGCAGCCGAAAAAGAAGAAAATTAACCAGTAATTTTCACCTGAAAAATCATTAGCATTTGACAAAAAAACAAAGATTCTAACAATTCCGATTCCCTTGCACCCAACCTTTTACCTAAGTTATTCCGTTTAACCCGATTAGTCCTACCATATGAGATGTGTCATCTGAATGTGTAAACGCCACATCAATTAAACATTCTATTTTATCGAATATTATTATTATCTCGTTAAGTGTTGATTGAATGTATTACATATTACATGAAGAGGTGTTAAAATATTGTACAAATATGCGGTAAGTCAACTTCTAGATATATTACTCACCTTTTTCTAATATGTTCCAAATTTCTTCGGGTAAATTTTTTTTTGGAAAATTCTAATTTTTCTCTATAGTTATTTAGGAAAGTAATGTATTTTGTAATCAACTTTTGCATTTATACCAAGTTCAATGTTAGTTTTGGGCAATTAATTCATTGTTTATATTTAATTATATACTTTTACAGTCCCCATCTATTAAGAAATTCCTCAAATAATTTTATTCGAGAGACACCTTATGGTGTCTATTCTGTAATTTTTTTTTTAACAATTTAAACAATTTATATTTTAATTCATCATTCATAGATCCTTACAGGATATTAGAGAAACCCAAAACAATTAAGACACCCAATTGTAATGAAGAAAATCGACAAATACAATTTTCAACACTAAAATGACTACGTTTGATCCAAAGATCATATAGTTTTGGACTTGGGTGATTTATAGTGGATATTGTGGAGACATAAATTAACCACATCCAGTAGGAGAATGACATTAGCTCAATATAACAGATTTACTCTTAACATCACGAGTTGACCACACACTAGACCTTAATGGGCAAAGCATATGCATGTCCTATCGGTCTTGGGCCTTTGGGCTCGTAAACATATCAAGGCATCCTTTTGGCCTTTGATATCCCCACTCCTATTATCGGGCCTTCCCCGGCTCAAGGAGGCAGGGGTCAACGTTTCAGCATCTCCCTTAAGTGTCATCCGCTCTTGTGCGAAGTGTGATCTGCACCACTCTAGCAGAACACAAAGGTCTATCTAGCATTGTAAGATCCCACATCGCCCAGGAGAGTAGATCATGTGAGCCTTATATGTATATTCTCATCTTTACCTAGCACGAGGCCTTTTGGGAGCTCACAGGCTTTGAGTTCTGTAGGAACTTCGAAGTTAAGCGAGTAACGCGCGAGAGCACTCCCATGATGGGTGACCCACTAGGAAGTTCTCGTGTGAGTTCCCAGAAACAAAACCGTGAGGGCGTGGTCGGGGCCCAAAGCGGACAATATCGTGCTACGGTGGAGTGGGGCCAGGGAAGTGGTCGAGCCCGGGTCGGGATGTGACAATTTGGTATCAGAGCCTAAACCTGGCCGCGTGTGTGCCGACGAGAACGTCGGGCCCCTAAGGGGGGTGGATTGTGAGATCCCACATCGCCCAGGGGAGTAGATCATGTGAGCCTTATATGTATATTCTCATCTCTACCTAGCACGAGGCCTTTTGGGAGCTCACTAGCTTCGGGTTCCATCGGAACTCCGAAGTTAAGCGAGTAACGCGCGAGAGCACTCCCATGATGGGTGACCCACTAGGAAATTCTCGTGTGAGTTCCCAGAAACAAAACCGTGAAGGCGTTATCGGGGCCCAAAGCGGACAATATCGTGCTACGATGGAGTGGGGCCCGGGAAGTGGTCGAGCCCGGGTCGAGATGTGACAAGCATGGCCTACAACCTTGCTTTTCAGGATTCCTATGAGGTGTCTCTCCTATAAATAGGCAAGTCAAACAAAGAAATCGGTAGTCGCCACTGACTACTTGGAATTCTTTCAAACTATAAGCAGCCTAGTTAAACAGAGAAATCGGTAGTCTCTCCTTTTTCTTGGGTGTTCGTCAATTAACCTAACAATATTAGTGTTTTGTAGGTGTAGTTTTTGTCAATCCATTCATGGTGAAAAAAATTGCTTCTAGAGGGATGATCTTTAAGGAAATTCCTAAAATATAGATGGGTTAGATTGTTGAAATAAATTATAGAGCGACCCTACAAGAGATCCCTCAACTAAGCTTATTTGAGCAGAGACCTCAATTGAAGCTAATTGTACACATATAGGTTAAAAAAGATAAACATACTAGTATATTTCAAAATTAATTGAATATACACACAACCATAATAAGAAAAAACAATAAATTGCATGTATGAAAAAGTAAAAAAAATAAATATCCAAACACGTAAAATATATGAATTCCAAATTATATTCTAAAATTTCAAATTTGAAAATTATAATATGATCCGATCCGAATTGTTTGGAATGAAAATTGAAACTACCCCTAGCCGTGACCAACTGAACCCTTCTATTATGTCATTTTTCATCATTTTATTCGAGGCTAGTAATAATGTGGTATTCCTTTTCATCTAGTAGTATTCCTCTTCACCTGTAAGTGAGAGGTTTTAAAGTTCGATTCTTGTCAAAGCGAATTTGAACCACATTATTGATAGCTGCATCTACCACAGTATGGTAAATTTATATTGGTCAGCCGCATCTACCGTTATTGTGATAGATTTATTTCAACAATCTAACTCCGTCTATAATAATGTTGTTCACTTACAACTCAAATTTGAAATTTTACTAACATTTGAACCACATTATAATATGATCACCTAGCTAACCCTTCTATTTGTGTGTTAGCTAGGATAGATAACGTTGTTGGTGTTGGTAGCCGTGAACACTTTTCCTTGCAAATAATATAAGGTCAAGGAGAAAGAAACACATATACATCTAAATAATGATATCCCTGCATGTTTTCTTGTAGGTAATCCTATGCTTTGTCTTTGTCTCTGTCTCTGTCTGTGTCTGTCTCTGAGTTAATAAAAAAAAATTAATTGCCGGACCTTCATGTACATCTATGATGAACTTTTGTCGAGTCAACTGGGGAGTCATGAGATGTAGGGTCCTTTTGGAAAGGATGGACGTCAAGTTTAGCATTTGGATTCTTTCTTGGGACAAATATATGATATGGTATTCCATATAGCTAGCTACCAACCTAACGTGTAGTTCAGAATTTGATCAGTGATTAATCTAACATCTAATTTAATAATATCTATTGTTTGACATAAACAAATAGATAAGTTCTCTAATGATCAATAATTTGATATGAAAATAATTTGCACAAAAATATAAAGAGAGTAAAACCCCTACATGACCACCACATAAATAAAAATCAATGACTGTCAATAAAAATCTACCACAATAACAGCAGATGCGATTGATCAATATCGGAATACACACACAAAGTCTGATCCAAACAGCAAGAACACGTCACCCGCTAAAGTGGCACAAACAACTAAAAAAACTAGATAATATAAACCAAGAAAGAACAAATCAAACAAGCAGCTCCATCTTCATAGTAAATGTTAAACCGGCAGCGAAACCACATGCCTACATTCATATGTGATATAATAGTTTCAGTTTATATGTGACCCACAGGATATGCAATGGTATGGTGGAGTTTTCGTTTTCCCATTTTATATAAGATGAACAATTAATGGTGAAGATTTATTTGGTGATACCGTGATGGAAACATGATGTGTTGCCTTCGTTTTCAGCAAGACCAAGTCAAATATGTAACTTGGAAGATCAAACAAAGACTTTTGGGGCACGTTTCGTCTCACTTTATCTAAACAAAACAATGTTGCTTTCGTCTAGTTAACACTCACAATAATCTCTGTTCAAAAAAAAAAAAAACACACACACACAATAATCATAGCTACTACTTTACTACGGGATAGTTCGAAAGCAATTTACACCTGAATTCAAAGACAGATAAAAAACGCCACTTAGTACTACGGTCTAATGGTATTCCTCTTCACTTGTAAGTAAAAAGTTTTAAGTTTTATTTTTGCTAAAAGCGAATGTGAACCACATTATTGCTATCTATTGTGAGGCTAAGCTTACCCAATTCCCTTAGTGTAGATTATATCGTTTGTTCGAAGGGAAAAAAAAAGACGGAGATAAAAATGATTGAATGTGTGAATTGGTTTGATTAGGAAAAACTTACACAATATATTGTAAATTATTGTTATAAGAATGTTTCCTTTACATTTGGGAAGAGTAAGGGAGGAAGACTATTAGCTATTACAGCATTCCAATTATATGTGGCATCTTTGTTTATTTAGAATTGGAGGTTATGAATCGGAATGATACATGCTCGCTCATGTTGAGATAAGTTACCCTTTTTTGGTTGATTTGAGATTAGTGATTGTAATATATGACTCCTTTCTAGTTTGATTCCTGTATGTTGGTAAAATATAGAATCAAAATTTGAATGATATTAAATTAAGTTTCGTTTGGAACTACTTTTAAAATGATTACGTTTTGGTGAAAATGTGTTTGGTATGAATCCTTAGCAAAAATATAAGTGAACTGATGAGTCAATATTTTACTGTATATTTTACCCTAATCTTAGTAATAATTTATTGATTATTTTGGTGAGATTTTGATACTTTGAGTTATATTTCTAACGTAGGACATTCGACTTCCTCTTGATTATAAAGTAATCAAACAGTCGAATTTTGAAGCAATTCCAATTGGAGGATATTCTTGAGTCTTTCAAGATGATTGTATCAAAGTTTCAAATTTTGCTACTGAGCCGTTTGACCGTGGCAATGAAATAAATGCCCAGCGCGCAACTTTTCCATATTGACGTTTTTGGACATTTTGGGTATTTTGGAGGTCGAGATGACATATTTTGAGCAAGATTCCTTCTGAGAAGTTGTTGGGAACGACTAGGGATGACAACGGTTCGGTTTGAGGACGGAAATGCTATATCCATCCCCATAACCACAAAAATTAACCATATCATTAACCGCAAATTAATCATCGGATATTATCCATAACCATACCCACCGGGTAACGGATTCCCCATCGGTTAACCGGTATATCCATCTACGTCAATACAAAAAATATATTGGTTCAATTGAGAAATTATAAGTTAGTAGATATTAATTTCGTCATTAAACATTTGATGTATAAAATGATCCAATGAATGGATCTTGTTGAGTATAAAAATTAAAACACTGATGATGTTGGCTTATCTTCATTATGTCCTAAAATGATCATTGAGTTCGCATTGATTTTGATTCAAAACTTTACTTCCCTACAAAATGCAATTTTTGTATTCTCAAGCTAATGGTTTGGTGAATAATATATATACAAATATATATGTATATATATATATGTATTATACTATTATATTATATATAAATTATATTATTTACTAATCAGATCGGATTCGGTTATGGATACGGTTTAGGAACCTCTATAACCATATCCAAAACCATAACCGAATAATATAAACGGTTTTTCCCCATATCCAAACCATACCCGAATTTTCATATCCAAATCCAATCCATTCGGACGGTTATCCACGGTTATCGGGTTTAACGGTTAGAATTGCCATCCCTAGGAACGACTTGAGCTTTCAAAATAGACCTTTTGGAACCAAATTGGAGTTGATTTGGTTGGTCAAAAGTCTGATTTTTTTAGAAGTCCGAATTTCAGTTCAAATAGGAAACCTTTTATTTTCTGTTTTATTATTTTATTATGTTTCCTAGTTTTATTCTAAGAAATTTTAGGGTTTTATTTTGTATAGTATAAATAAAGATATTTAGCCATTAGGGTTTAAGAAGAAAAGGGAGGAGACGGACTACTTAACTTTGACGATTCAAGTTTATATTCAAGGTGTTTTCCATCCTTGTTTTTAATAATATTTTTTTTATGATTGTTCGTAACTAATTTCTTTTGCTAGGGCAAGACTACGACCCTTAGCAAGAGTATGTAGTTTATTTTCAATTTACTTATGATATTATGCATGCATGTTTTGAATTATTAATCATCGTTTTAAACTATCTAAATTTCTTAGTGATTCGCGACCATTAAGATATTTAGAAAAGTAATTTGATGCAATTTTGATCGGAAGGTTCCCTAAAATTGGCGTTGACTTCTTGTGGTTAATAATTGTAATTTCACTTAGGATGAACACCACGTCTTAAGGGTTGCATGGTTTTTCAAAGGGTTTTCATAAAACTTAGTGAGTCTTTCTTGTTCATATTTGATCCGAAAGTCCGGACGGGTTGCATGTTAGATATACGTTCTATGTTGGAGGTTCCAAGTAGGACATATATTAGGAAAACCTAACCTTTGAAATATGCATGGGTAATTCAAAGGCAATTGGAAGAACTACGTAGGATTGTTAACAGAGCCGGCCCTGAGGGTGTGCAAGTGGTGCCACCGCACAGGCCCCCAAATCCCGATTTTTCAATTATATATATATATATATATATACCAATGTCACAGCCCGTCCCGAAATTATTTTATCGAGGACGTGAAATGACAGGATTGCCCTTAAGTTTGCTAAGGTATGTGACATTTATATTTGGTTTTTATGTCCTATCCCTAAGTTTTGGAAAATTATTGGAACTTATGGTATTATTTTTGTGTGGTTAGGATTGTAGACCACACACATACCTAACCTACCCTCACTCTCCCTCTCTTTCATGAACACTATCTCTCTCTCCCTCTCGGTTTACCCCTCCCCGTGTACTGTTCATGTACGGACGAAGTTGGAACTCGTCCATTTCTTCACAGATCGACGTAAAAAAGGTAAGATTCTTGATCCTTGCAACCTTATGAGCATTTTGGTACCAGATTTTGGAACTTGTAACCCTCAAATTAGCCGTGAAACCCTAACCCCGAAAATGTGCAATGTTCATGCACACGTAAAACCTTGCATTTCAGGGAATTTCAAGCTCACAGTGAGCTTAAGGAGGTCCTCACGAGTCTCGGGGTACTTCGTTGGTAGAGTTTGGACGTCGGAGGACCGAGATCGAAGGTTTTTAAAGTTTGCCGAGCTATCGAGCTTTCTCAGGTAAAATCTAGTGATTTTCAAGCCTTGAAACTTGTTTAGATGTGTTCTACATGCTTAGAGCTTCATTTTGGTTCCAATTTCATGAAAAATGGATGAAAAATGAGTGAGAAACCATAGTTGGAAAATTACCCAGAAACCGGCGAACTCACCGGCGGCTGGCGAGTCGCCGGAGAAGATGATGGAATATTCCGTCAGTTTGGACGGAATATTCCTGACGCCGTCAGTTAAATCTAACGGATGCTGTTAGCAGTTAACTAAATATTCCACAGAATATTCCTGATGCCGTTTGGTCTGTCGTCAGTGTGCCTGGCACGTGACCGCGCCTGGGGGCGCATAGGTCCGTGCCATTCACGGCGCGTGGGGGCACGTGGCTAGTCCAAAAATTATTTTAAAAATATGGGGATGTTTGTGAGGTTGTGTAGATCACGTTGGTATATTCAAACACCCCAATTGAGCATCATATGAGAAATTATTTTGGATTGTTGGTTATGTGCTCTAAATAACGTTATTATAATTGTTTCGCATATAGGTGAGACTTATCCCGAGGACGAGCGCAATCAAAGGCATCACGGGGGTTACGACCCTTCGACATACCAGTGAGTGGGTAGTTGCTTTCTTTATATACCTATATACTTACTGATTTTCCCAGAAATCGAATTTAATTGAAAGTATGTTTTAAAATGCCATGCATATAATTGATATGAAATATATGATTTGGTAAATGATGCATATGTATGAAATGGTGCGGTGGACGCACAGGTAAGTATCAGGTGAGTTATATTGTGTCGATGATGTGATTTGTATTAAGAGCTCATAACCTGCACCACCGGCACTGCACGCTCCCTTGGATCCAAGTAGGTGTAAGTCCTGTCGTACAGACCATTTCTGTGGTTCCGACTCGTAGGTGACCTGCGATACGTCGCACAGCTGTTTGATGAGAGTTGCACTAGAGCGTATTATTACACTAAGTCCTGTCGTACAGACCACTTTTGTGGTTCCGACTCGTGTGCAAGCATAGGTATTGAGCTATATGATTAGCCGTACAGGACCACTGCAGGGTCTCCAGCTGATTTATTATTCTACCTGATATATAATTGTATATCCTCACTATGTTTTGATGCATATGGCATGGCATACTTTCATACTATTGATTTTGAACGATGATTTGAGAATATGTTGAGATATATATGCTATATGCTATTTTCTGGGAAAGTATACAGGTTTTACAGTGAAGGGTTATATATGTTGATAAAGGAAATGTTTTGAAAGCTTTGTTTTACTAACCCGCTCACCTTGTTTTACGCCCCTCCAGGTTATAGTTAGGAGTGCTTGGTGGCTCACGAGGATTCCCACGGCTGTTCTGACAAACTTCACACATGTAGGACTCACCCTCGGGTGTTGTAATTTAGTAATTGTCCTACTTGACTGCATTTAGAATCTTATGCTCTGATTGTGTGTATTTCACACTTAAACTCTCGCTAGCATGTCATTTGGATTGTACTGGTAGTATTCGGCTTTTAGTCATTCATAATTCTCTTATCTTATCGCTTCCGCATTACGTTATGGTTACGTCACGTTGGTGATGGCCAGCACGCCCTAATTTCCAAGTCGAGGTGTGAAACCAATATGTGTAAAAAATTATAAAATCAACTGTTAGCACAAGTGGTTGTGCGTCTTTGTATTCGTTTGGTAATGGGTTCGAGGCTTTGCCTCCATCATTTTTTACTTTATTATTATTAAATGCATAAACTTCCACAAAAATCATATAAAAATTCCACAAAACTAAAATAAAAATTCGAACCCTAGACTTTTAAGTATTTTTTTTTTTGAACGAACGATATTATTAGGTTTTTAAAAGGAACCTAAAGACCAGTTAGCTGGATTAAGCACTTAATAATTACCAAGTTGAAAACATTATCGATTTCGTTAGGATGGGGCCCTTAGGCCAGTCGATCTAAAATTCCAACAAAAACTCCCAATTTCATACATTGATTTACTCTTGTGCCAAAAGTGAAGGTTCCCACTTGTGCCATTTTAGGCCTTTAAAAGGAACCTAAAGACTAGTTAGCTGGCATCACGTATGAATAAATATGCCTCCATTTCAAATTCTAATTCATTTCTGATCATTAGGTTGTAATAGGAGCCTGACCTACACTACACTAGTACAAAAAGGTCTTAAACGGCAGTTTTTTTTTTTTTTTTGAACAAACGATATTAATACATTAAAAGTTTAAACGACAGTTTTAAAGTAACGTCTGGTATGGAATAAAAAACGTTGTATACCATCTTATAGCTAAGCAAACAACGGTTATAAATTAGCGAATGAATACTTAAGCAGAAGCAGGCTAAACTTTTACCATTAACCTGCACCTAACCATTGTGGAACCCCTCTCTCTCGTTTTGCTCTCCTGGTCTCCATTTTCGTTGTTTTGTTTTTTGGCAGAAAAGAAAGGACGCAATAACACAAATGAAGATTAAGACGGAACGATTGCGATTATAAAGATTAAGACGGATCCGTTGCGATTACAAAATTTGTAGAGTGAAGATACGTTATTTGCAAGGAATGGGTATGCGTCCATCTTTTTCTACTTTTTAAACATATTCTTTTGCGCCTGCAGTGGCAGGGTATGTATTATGATTTTATGAGTACATACTACATATATCCAACAAACGCGCCCACTTTGTAGTAACAAAAGAGATGAAAAGGAAAAGCAAATGTTGAGCGGGAATGCCAACTAGCAGTTTATACAACCTTTCGACTATCAGAGTTCTACGATTTAGACATACAGTGGGTCATACTTGTCAGAATAATACAACAAACACGACCTTTGAAATGCCTAGTTCTAGAATCGGGAAAAAAATGAGGCAGAATGACCATTCAGATCCCTACTGCATCTAGAATCTTATGCTCTGAATGTGTGTATTTCACACTTAAACTCTCGCTAGCATGTCATTTGGATTGTACTGCTAGTATTCGGCTTTTATTCATTCATAATTCTCTTATCTTATCGCTTCTGCATTGCGTTATGGTTACGTCACGTTGGTGATGGCCAGCACGCCCTGATTTCCAGGTCGGGGTGTGAAAATTTGGTATCAGAGCTTAGGTTTGCAGTCCTGTATAAATTGTGAACTTTCTAATTTTCTTTGGTGTCTTCTGTCAGAACTATGCCACCTCGTAAGGATCCACGTTCTTCTTCTGAGCCCAGTGTCCCCAATGTAGCTCAGTTGGGGGAAGCCATAGCCCATGCTTTTTAGACTTCATTTTGTCATCCTCAGAGAACACCCCTGGAAACCGTTTATAATCTGAAGTTGGATCATTTCATTGGTAATGAAGGTCATGAAGGGGCAGAAAAGTGGTTAGACCGTATGGAGAAAACCTACCAGGTGATGCAGAGTCAGGGGAATCTTCCTGCTAGTAGATGGGTCGAGACTACTATGTGGTTTCTAGGAAGAGAACATACTGGTTGGTGGGAAAATGAGACTAAATTTATGACGCCTGAAGCAGCAGCTGATTGGGAAACATTTAAAGAGACATTTAAGAGAAGATTCATTCCTTCAGAGTATATTGATCGTAAGAAGCAAGAGTTCACTCAGTTGAAGCAAAAGAAAATGTCGGCGAATGAGTACTATAGGAAGTTTACAGATTTATCTCGCTATGATCCATAAGTGGCTGTTAATCAAGTGGAAATACTTCGTCGCTTTAAGTTGGGAACGAATAAGAAATGGCGGACACTTGCTAGTGCTATTCCTTGCACCACTTATCATGAGTTTTCTGAGATTTTGGTTCGGATTGAAGACTCCGAAAACTTGCCTAGTGAAAGTGAAGAAGATGAAGATAAGAATGGTGATAATTAGAGAAAATATGATAGAGGTAAAGGTACCTTGACTTCGGGACCCCGTAAGACCCAGAATTTCAAGAAAAGTGGAGCGAGCTCGAGTTCTTCTAGTGGAGGATTTAGTGCTACAGGCCCTAGGAAAGGTGGAAGATTTACTGGTAGACCCAGGTTTCAGAGGCAGAGAGATTTTGGTGGTGCTAGTGGTTCAGGCCCTCCATTATGCCGCCGTTGTAATTCCAAACATTATGGAGAGTGCAGGAGAGGTAGCAGTGCTTGCTACAGATGTAGACAGACAGGACATAGAGCTGCACCGTGTCCCCAGAGTCAGCAAATGCCTCAGCAGTCTATTATGCCTCCTCCAACGCCGATTCAGCAGAATCCCAAAGCAGGCAGTTATGGTCAGATGAGTCAGGGTGGTGCTGCTTACCACTACTAAGGTGATGCCGCTCCCTATGCTTCAGGGCAATATCAGTATTCCCAGGATCCTTATTTTCAGAGTGGGTATTCCCAAAATCCTGGAGGTTACACTTCTTATCCTTCTATGCCAGCTAGCAGATCTCAATGGTATCAGGGAGGTCAGTCCCAGCAGGGAGAGGTTGCTGCTAGCAATGCAGGACTATCTAGGTAGTCTAGCCAGGCAGGACAGGGACGTAGTTCTCAGGGGCGAGGTAAACAGAGTAACAGAGGTCGTGGAGGACGACAGCAAACCCAGGGATGTGTTAACAACATCTCGCTGCAAGATGCTCAGAACCATCCGGACTTGATTATGGGTACGTTAAACATCCTTGGTCACTTTGCTAGAGTTTGGATTGATTGTGGTGCTACGCACTCTGTGATTTCTCATACATTTGCTCAAATGACACAACCTCATCCTACACCTCTAGAATTTGATTTAGAGTTTGCTATGCCTAGAGGGGACAGATGTCATGTTGATAGTGTTTATCCAGGGTGTCCAGTGATGATAGATGATGTAGCTATGCCAGCTAATCTTATCCCGTTAGATATTGTGGATTTTGATGTGATTTTAGGGGCATATTGGTTGCATTATAATCGTGCCCATATAGATTGTTACGGGAAATCAGTCACTTTTCATCGTCTTAGACTACCAGAGGTTATGTTTGTGGGCGACAGAAGTGGGGTGAGGCATGGTGTTATTTCTGCCATGAAGGCAAAGAAGTTGTTATCGAAAGGTTGTCAAGGATACTTAGCACATGTGGTGTTAAATGATGTTACTCCTAGTAGCGTGGAGGAAGTTGGAGTAGTCAGGCATTATCCTGATGTATTTCCTAATGATTTACCTGGATTGCCGCCAAACAGAGATGTGGAGTTTTCTATTAATTTGCTTCCAGGTACGAACCCTATATCTTTGACTCCATATAGAATGGCTCCGGCTGAATTGAGAGAGTTGAAAGTTCAGTTGCAGGAATTAATTGATAAAGGTTTTATTCAACCTAGTACTTCACCTTGGGGAGCCCTAGTATTGTTTGTGAGAAAGAAAGATGGAACTCTGAGATTATGTATTGATTACAGGCAGCTGAATCGGGTAACGATTAAAAATCGTTATCCATTGCCTCGTATTGATGATTTGTTTGATAAGTTTAAAGGTGCATGTGTATTCTCTAAGATTGATTTGAGATCTGGCTACTATCAGTTGAAGATCAAAGCTGAGGATGTCCCTAAAACGGCTTTTAGGACCCGTTATGGACATTATGAGTTTTTGGTGATGCCATTTGGATTGACTAATGCACCAGCGGCTTTTATGAGGTTGATGAATGAAGTATTCCAACAATATCATGATAGGTTTGTCATTGTTTTCATTGATGATATTCTGGTATACTCTAAGTCGAAATTAGAGCATATTCGACATCTTCATTTGGTGTTAGAGAAATTGAGGGAGCATCATTTGTATGCTAAGTTAAGTAAATGCCAGTTTTGGTTGAATCAAGTGGCATTTTTGGGGCATGTTGTATCGGCACAAGGAATTCAAGTAGATCCTCAAAAGATTGCAGCAGTGGAGAACTGGGAGCAACCACAAACCGTCACTGAGGTACGGAGTTTCCTTGGTCTAGCAGGGTACTATCGACGATTCGTTCAAGATTTTTCTATGATTGCTTTACCACTAACAAGGTTAACCAGGAAGGATGTTAAGTTCGAGTGAGATGATAATTGTGAGCAGAGTTTCCAGCGGTTGAAGTATTGTCTCACTTATGCACCTGTATTGGTACTTCCTGATGATAGTGGCAATTTTGAGATTTACAATGATGCTTCATTGAATGGTTTGGGATGTGTTTTGATGCAGCATAATAGAGTGATTGCTTATGCTTCTCGGCAATTGAAGATTCATGAAAGAAATTATCCTACTCACGACCTTGAGTTGGCAGCTATTGTCTTTGCTTTGAAGATTTGGAGGCATTATCTCTATGGTGAGAAATGTAAGATCTTCACAGATCATAAGAGTCTTCAGTATCTTTTTACTCAGCATGATCTTAATCTTCGTCGGCGAAGATGGTTGGAGTTACTAAGTGATTATGACTGCACGATTAAGTATCATCCTAGTCGTGCAAATGTAGTAGCTGATGCACTGAGTAGGAAACCTCAAGGCCGACTTAATGCTTTGTATGCTTGTCGTGTTCCTCTTCTTGCAGATTTGAGGTCTACTGGAGTAAAGTTGGAAATGGAAGATCGAAGGGAAACATTTCTTGCCAGTTTCCAAGTCAGACCAATTTTGGTTGATCGTGTGCGTGAAGCCCAGGTGAATGATGAGGAATCTCAGGATATAATTGAGGCTGTTGAGAAAGGTAAGAAGAAAGATTTCAGAATCAGGGAATCAGACGGTATGCTTATGCAAGAGAATAGGATGTATGTGCCTAATAATGAGGAATTAAAGAAGGGAATTTTGGATGAAGCACATTGTTTGGCTTATGCCATGCATCCAGGAGGAACTAAGATGTATCATACCATTCGACCATTTTATTATTGGCCGGGTATGAAAAGGGAGATTGCAGAATATGTAAGTAGGTGTATTGTATGTCAACAGGTTAAAGCAGAAAGGAAAAATCCATTTGGGTTGATGCAGCCGTTTCCCGTTCCTCGGTGGAAGTGGGAAAATATCACTATGGATTTTGTGTATAAGCTTCCACGTACGCATAATGGTTTTGATGGTGTTTGGGTGGTCGTAGATCGGCTTACCAAGTCAGCGCACTTCATTCCAGTGAAGGAGAAGTATCCTCTGAACAAGTTAGCTAAATTGTTCATTAGGATGATTGTGAAGTATCATGGAGTGAGTATTATTTCTGATCGAGACCCAATATTTACTTCTAAGTTTTGGGTGGCTTTTCAATAAGCTCTTGGTACGAGATTGCTTTACTGCACTGCTTATCATCCTCAAACAGATGGTCAATCTAAGAGGACCATTCAGACGTTGGAAGATATGCTAAGATCTTCAGTGTTGCAGTTTGGTGATTCTTGGCATGATCGCTTGGATTTGATGGAATTTGCTTACAATAATAGTTTTCATTCGAGTATTGGTATGACACCTTTTGAGGCACTTTATGGTAGAGCTTGTCGTACACCTTTGTGTTGGTCAGAGGTAAGTGAACGAGCTTTGGTGGGCCCTGAGATAGTGGAGGAGACTACTCAGAATGTTCAGGTGATTAAGTCTAACTTGAAAGCGGCCCAAGATCGACAAAAGAGTTTGGTAGATAGACATGCCACTGATCGAGTTTATAATGTGGGTGATTTGGTATTTTTGAAATTATCACCTTGGAGAGGTGTGGTTCGGTTTGGAAAGAGAGGCAAGTTAAGTTCTAGGTACATAGGACCTTATGTGATCACTGAAAAGATTGGTGAAGTTGCCTACAGATTAGAGTTGCCTCCAGAGTTATCCAATGTGCATAATGTGTTTCATGTCTCGATGTTTCGACGTTATGTTTCAGATCCTTCACATGTGATTCCTCCTCAACCTTTGGAGATTAATCCAGATTTGATGTATGATGAGGAACCAGTGACTATCTTGGATTGGAAAGACAAGGTTTTAAGGAATAAGACAGTGAGCTTGGTGAAAGTATTGTGGATGAACCACTCGGTAGAAGAAGCTACTTGGGAGACTGAAGATCGAATGAGAGATATGTATCCGAGGTTGTTCTATAGGTATTAGTGGTTTGATTGGTTGTGTGAATTTCGAGGACGAAATTCTATAAGGAGGGTAGATTGTCACGGCCTGTCCCGGAATTATTTTATCGAGGACGTGAAATGACGGGATTGCCCTTAAGTTTGCTAAGGTATGTGACATTTATATTTGGTTTTTATGTCCTATCCCTAAGTTTTGGAAAATTATTGGAACTTATGGTATTATTTTTGTGTGGTTAGGATTGTAGACCACACACATACCTAACCTACCCTCACTATCCCTCTCTTTCGTGAACACACTCTCTCTCCCTCTCGGTTTACCCTTCCCCGTGTACTGTTCATGTACGGACGAAGTTGGAACTCATCCATGTCTTCACAGATCGACGTCAAAAAGGTAAGATTCTTGATCCTTGCAACCTTATTAGCATTTTGGTACCAAATTTTGGAACTTATAACCCTCGATGATGTGATTTGTGTTGAGAGCTCATAACCTGCACCACCGGCACTGCACGCTCCCTTGGATCCAAGTAGGTGTAAGTCCTGTCGTACAGACCACTTCTGTGGTTCCGACTCGTAGGTGACCTGCGATATGTCGCACAGCTGTTTGATGAGAGTTGCACTAGAGCGTATTATTACACCAAGTCCTGTCGTATAGACCACTTTTGTGGTTCCGACTCGTGTGCAAGCATAGGTATTGAGCTATATGATTAGCCGTACATGACCACTGCAGGGTCTCCGGCTGATTTATTATTCTACCTGATATATAATTGTATATCCTCACTATGTTTTGATGCATATGGCATGGCATACTTTCATACTATTGATTTTGCACGATGATTTGAGAATATGTTGAGATATATATGCTATATGCTATTTTCTGGGAAAGTATACAGGTTTTACAGTGAGGGGTTATATATGTTGATAAAGGAAATGTTTTGAAAGCTTTGTTTTACTAACCCGCTCACCTTGTTTTACGCCCCTCCAGGTTATAGTTAGGAGTGCTTGGTGGCTCACGAGGATTCCCACGGCTGTTCTGACAAACTTCACACATGTAGGACTCACCCTCGGGTGTTGTAATTTAGTAATTGTCCTACTTGACTGCATTTAGAATCTTATGCTCTGATTGTGTGTATTTCACACTTAAACTCTCGCTAGCATGTCATTTGGATTGTACTGGTAGTATTCGGCTTTTAGTCATTCATAATTCTCTTATCTTATCGCTTCCGCATTACGTTATGGTTACGTCACGTTGGTGATGGCCAGCACGCCCTAATTTCCAGGTCGGGGTGTGAAACCAATATGTGTAAAAAATTATAAAATCAACTGTTAGCACAAGTGGTTATGCTTCTTTGTATTCGTTTGGTAATGGGTTCGAGGCTTTGCCTCCATCATTTTTTACTTTATTATTATTAAATGCATAAACTTCCACAAAAATAATATAAAAATTCCACAAAACTAAAATAAAAATTCGAACCCTAGACTTTTAAGTAATTTTTTTTTTTGAATGAACGATATTATTAGGTTTTCAAAAGGAACCTAAAGACAAGTTAGCTGGATTAAGCACTTAATAATTACCAAGTTGAAAACATTATCGATTTCGTTAGGATGGGGCCCTTAGGCCAGTCGATCTAAAATTCCAACAAAAACTCCCAATTTCATACATTGATTTACTCTTGTGCCAAAAGTGAAGGTTCCCACTTGTGCCATTTTAGGCCTTTAAAAGGAACCTAAAGACCAGCTAGCTGGCATCACGTATGAATAAATATGCCTCCATTTCAAATTCTAATTCATTTCTGATCATTAGGTTGTAATAGGAGCCTGACCTACACTACACTAGTACAAAAAGGTCTTAAACGGCAGTTTTTTTTTTTTTTTTTTTTTTTGAACAAACGATATTAATACATTAAAAGTTTAAACGACAGTTTTAAAGTAACGTCTGGTATGGAATAAAAAACGTTGTATACCATCTTATAGCTAAGCAAACAACGGTTATAAATTAGCGAATGAATACTTAAGCAGAAGCAGGCTAAACTTTTACCATTAACCTGCACCTAACCCTTGTGGAACCCCTCTCTCGTTTTGCTCTCCTGGTCTCCATTTTCGTTCTTTTGTTTTTTGGCAGAAAAGAAAGGACGCAATAACACAAATGAAGATTAAGACGGAACGGTTGCGATTATAAAGATTAAGATGGATCCGTTGCGATTACAAAATTTGTAGAGTGAAGATACGTTATTTGCAAGGAATGGGTATGCGTCCATCTTTTTCTACTCTTTAAACATATTCTTTTGCGCCTGCAGTGGCAGGGTATGTATTATGATTTTATGAGTAGATACTACATATATCCAACAAACGCGCCCACTTTGTAGTAACAAAAGAGATGAAAAGGAAAAGTAAATGTTGAGCGGGAATGCCAACTAGCAGTTTATACAACCTTTCGACTATCAGAGTTCTACGATTTAGACCTACAGTGGGTCATACTTGTCAGAATCATACAACAAACACGACCTTCGAAATGCCTAATTATAGAATCGGGAAAAAAATGAGGCAGAATGACCATTCAGATCCCTAGTGTCTGTCTTTTGCGTTAAAAAAGAGTGGAACAGATGATTCGGGAAAAGTTGATTAGCTCTTAGCAGCACGCTATTTGTTCCACGAGAATAACGATGCATCAGATCGCTGTAAAGTGGACAAATACCGCAGAGTTGGTCAATAGCAAGCGGACTACTTCCATCTTCACTGAACATTGCCGTTATCATCAAGCTGCTGTCAAAGAACGGAAGACAAGCAACGGACAGAATTTATTCAAGATTAACAGCAAAAGCTGAATGTCAACTGTTCAACAAAAGTTCTACCTGAAAAAGTAATTCTGCAAAGTAGTATTAAC
Source organism: Heteromeles arbutifolia (assembly GCA_024362995.1). NCBI lineage: Eukaryota > Viridiplantae > Streptophyta > Magnoliopsida > Rosales > Rosaceae > Heteromeles > Heteromeles arbutifolia. The sequence goes on from JANCRC010000002.1 coordinate 39,292,332, forward strand.
AATGCTGCGGACAATCTTCTTTTAGGACACAAGAATTTAAGAATGACAATGAGCATACCTATTTTGAGCTCGTTTCACCATTCAAATCCGAGATGAGGTCTTCCAATTCATCAACGATGGCAGAATAACAGAAAATATATTGCTCCTAATAAATCACAAGTGCGAGAGAGTTAGAATAATTGTTGAAGTAAAGTTGGCACACATATTGTGACAGAAAACAATAAACTCTGGTTTGCCCTACACAGATTTGCACAGTTGTCTAACACCTGTGGTTGTTTTTCCTAGATTGACTTCTATAACGTCCTATAAACTCTGGTTTGCCATACACAGATTTTTAGTTTATAATCATCAGACTCTATAGGCACAAGGATTCCCCCAAAATTTTCAGGTCAGTAACTTCAGCTCCAGTAGCAACACCATATTTTATCACGGAAGAAACTCACTAAAACCAAACTTTAAACATCAACAACAAAACGAGCTTCATACTTTCATAGAGTAGTGAGATTTATTCAAAGCACCGAGGAGGCATAAACCATGTACAAAGAGCATAAATTGTAAAAATTAGTGTAACGACAGCAAAATTCCTACAAGAAAAATAAAAAAACAATGAAAAATTCTGTGAGGTCCAGCTCAAATAACCATCTAAAATCTTGAACTTGGCCTTCACTAAAGAATTATGCACTCAAATGCTCTACTTTTTTTCTCCATGCATACTAAGAGGAACAAGGAATGGCCACCCAAACTTCTACTTTTATTTGACAAAAAAAAAAAAAATAACTTACTTTTAATTTTGTCCACATATCGCATGTGGTAACCAGAGTTTTACTCAGTTCCCTATGTTGGCATACCCAAACAATCCATACAGAAACAAACGTGCATATATAAATCCTATAAGTCCCTAGCAACAAGGCAATGCACTTAACTAGCACAGCCATATCTTAAGTCTTAACGTAATGTAATAGGACTCTTAAGAGCTGGTTCCATGTGCCAACAGGGCTTAAGAGAATTAAAGTTTTAGACTTGTGCTGGTTCCATATTTGCTTAATGTAATAGGAATGTTAAGAGCTTAAGAGGATTAAAGTAATTGATTTCAAGTGTGACATGCGCACATGCCGTAAGTTATGGGATTTTGAGCCTTGGATATTTCCTTTTTCCCTTCAATTTATTTATTTACCATTTTGTTTATTATCATTCTTTTGCTTATTGATTTGAATGTGAATTACCCTCGAACTTGAACACACCCCCTGAATTGGTTTGGGTGTTAAATGCAGGTACCTCTTCAAATGCCAGATTCACCATTTTCCATATATTCTAGAGTATATAGTCCGAGTCGCCATGTCCTTAGGGTGGATGCAAATACATTTCCATGTGTCAGATTCCTAATTCTTGCTACTAAAATTTTGAATACCTACCTGATAAGCCATGACCTAAGAGAGCCTAGCAATGCTTGGTCTTCTATTCGGGTGCTTTAATATAATCTCACAAAATAATACAATTTTGACAAAGACCAAAAAATTCAACAAATGAATTTCAAGAAATACAAATATCAAATTAACATACAAAAATAATATGATTAAAAATACTTTTTGGTAATTATGGTTGGAACTTATGAAATAAACGTTGTGGTTTTTTTTTCACTTATGAGTTAACTTACACCTCATGTGGTTTCCTAAGGGCCCATTATGTATTGCTTTTGGTTTTGGCTTTTATCTTTTTATTAAAAACAGAGAAGGAAAAATGTGAGAATAGTGAGACGAGAGATGGTAAATTTGATGGAGGAAATGGGGAGACATATAATTATAGAACAGTTGTTTAGAAACAAAACTAAAAGATAAGGGGCCATCTGGTAACACTTCTGTTTCCAATTTTGAGCATCTAGGAGCTTCTTTTGGGATACAACAATAAATTTTCTAGACCCAACACATTTTTTGTAAGATATAAACTCCAATAAAATTACAAATAAAAAAAAAAAAGGAAGAAAACTTAAAACTGAAAAAATAATAATAAAGAAGTTAGAACAGTAACTGCACCACCGGTTCCAGGGACTACAATCTGAGGGTGGGGTCTCGCTGGACAAAGGGGCATAATGGAAAACCTGAGACTAATTTTGTTGGGTCTCAAAAGAAAGTACTAGGGTCTCAATAGAATTTCCCTTTTTTTTATTATTTAGGCACTGTCTGGGATAAAAGAGGAAGACGAAGGGAGAAAGGGACAGAATGCATATGGAAATTACCAAAACCGAAAACAAAAATCAATTTAGAATAGTTCTTTTTTCAAGTTTTTATTTGAAACATACTCTTAATTTCTCCCTTATTCCTCCCTTTTTGCATACACATCCCGTTTCTAACTAAAAAGAAACCTAATACCATCAACAAAACAACTAAACCATAAACATGCAACAAAACACTCTGAATAACTATTTTGAAGGTTTTTTTTTTTCATTTTTTTTCAACCAGAAATAGAAATTCACCAAGCAGGATTTAGAGTGTTTTTAATATCTATTTATAACAGCACATGGATTACGATTATTTTACTCTCTTCAGTTTTGTCCGCAATATAGGCCAAGGGGAGTTTCCATTTTCCACAGAAACATACTGCAAGATAGGAACCAGTTCCTATAATTATCAAACACTACTTTACATTTAATTATGTTTTTTATGTGTGTTCTATTCTACTCTCAAAACTGCAAAACATTTGCACTAGCGAACGGCTCAACCAAATTTAATTTGGTATTCATAAAAAGAGAAAAATTAACAGTTAACATTTAGACAAATATCAAAGAAGTTACCAGTGTCTGGACCATTCCAATTCGCTGAGACCGAAATGTGCTTATTGTATCAACAAGATCTAAAGCAGACATGTCCCCAGCAAGAATTCTTTGCACAGTATTATGAATTGTGCAGTATGTTCCAGTTCTCCCAATACCTGCACTGAGTAAGAGAGTCAGGGTGTCAGGAAAACATGCACATATAACTTACGCAAACATCACCTAGACATGCAAGTCATAAAAAAGAGTTTAACCTGCAATGCACCACAATTGGGCCAAGGTTTGGTGGCACATTATATAATCTTTTCAAGATTTCACGGACAGCAATCGTGTTCTTTGGAACTCCATGGTCGGGCCATTCAGGATACTGAATGTGCAAAACAGACATGGCTGGTTCCTCAGACTGCAGCAGTAACAAATAGAATATGAGGTAATACTAATCCAATCTATGCACAATGGTGGCCATAACTCCAACAATGTAACATGAGGGAATACCAATAAAATATTTTCATAAAACATTTGATAAAGAATAAGGAACATTGAAAGGAATATGGACAAGAACCCAAAACTTGAGTCGTATTTTCTTATTATAATAATCACAAAGACAAAGTGACTTGGGAGCCAAAATGTGAAGCAAAGGACTGGCATCTTAAAAATAATTTCTAAAGGGGGGGGAACAAGAAAGAGAATCTCCAAAACCAAACTTAAGATGACTAAACACCATATAATATCAAACAACAGAACTAGGCCCAAAATAAGTGCCTTTTTCAACATTCAGAATTTCAGAGCCAGGAAATATTGGACATTACCATAAACCTAACTGCCAAAACTAGGTAAACTCACACAAAACAAAATAAACAACCCACAACAAAAGACATAAAGAAAGATGCACAATACGATTATCAAGAATTCACGTCATGGGGTTAAGTGGCATGCTCCAAGACATCTGTGCCTCAAGGTGATGCAACAGAAACGCCAGAGTATTTGGTATATGCCTCACACCTTTATGCTGAGGAATATGCGTCAGGGGCATTGTGGAATTGAAATACATAAAACAGAACCCCAATTCCTCGACCATTCCCTGCCTAATACCATTTCTCCTTCCGTGTGATCCCTCATTAATGGCTTTCAGCAAAAATTTTCCTTTGATGTGGCTAGAAAACAAAGAAGATAACAAATCTTCAATAAGAAGATTATAGTACAGAACCCTAATTGTCCTTCAGCCATCATCATGACTCATGCATAGACTTCAATGCAAACCAGTCAATAAAGATGAAAGGCCTTAAACAATGCCATCTAGTACTTCTTGTTCACAAACAAAGTTTGGGATTGCCAACAAACTATGGAGAAAACGCCTCATAGCTCCGAAGTCGTTCCTAATCTGTGAAAACATGCATCAGAAACAGTCAAAACAGAACTGTTTCATTGAGAGTGGAACAATATAGAAAATCTGTTCAGAGACCAGGGTGATCACTGATCAGATATCTCTTGTTTTTTCCTTTCTTATAATTAGGCCATAAACTTACTGAATGTGATACAATAAAGATCAAGGTAGTGCAGTAAAGCTCATATTGTAAAGCTCTGAATGATAAAACTAAGACTTAATATTGAACTCTTTTTCTAACCAGTCAAGCACTGTTACATCATTTGATATTAAATGCATTAAAATTTAAGGATAATGCATCAGTAAAGTCATAAGATAGTTATAGGCCATGTAAGTAATTTTTTCGTTTCTTTAAACTTTAGGTATGCCCTACTAATTAATCTTTTTCTTTTTCCTCTTGCTTCATCACGATAACTTTTCAATTGCTAGACATGGTTTCAGTTGCAGGTCATATATCTTGTTTAGTTGTCAATTTAGGTAACGAGTTCTTGCTTATGTGTATCCCTTAACTTAGTTTATTATTAAGAATCTTGCACTTATTAGGTGAAGATCAAGCAGCAGCCCATGAAATCGATAAGAACCCAAGGACCAACAGTTTAACATCAGACTGTATTTGGATTCAAAAGTGATTTCACCATCCTGGTGATCCAACACACTGGAACTATATGATATTGGTCTGCTTTCCTAATTGGACAATAAAGTATTTGTTTTATTTACTTTATTTCCTCTCAACTCTTATCCACATCTTCACAAGGTAATTGTCGGAAATTTCTTATATGAACTGGTTGGCACTCTATACTGCTTACTTGTAACTTGCAAGTGTTCAGGTAAAGAGCAAATGAACAAGTCGATGAACCCACAGGTCCAGTGATGGTATGGAAAAATAGATTGGCATTTAATGCTTTCGTTGGAAGTGGGCTAATACCAGTCAAAAGAAGGCAAAAATAGAAGTATAGCAACTGTCTTGAGTTTCAAAATTTCTTGAACTTTACATCCATGTCTCAGACTCTCACATGATAATCTCTCCAAGTGACTCCTATTAGGATGCTCAGGATCCCAACTCCCGTAATAATGGTTGACATCAGATTGACTCTTTGACTAACTCTTCAATGAAAAATTAACAGACAATGAATCTTAAATGACATTTGTCTTTTGATTACCTCCAACCAAATGAAACATTCTTACTTTTCAAAAACTATTCTGCATTATTCTATTCCAGATGTACCAAAACGCACCCCAAGTAATCAAACTTTTTAAAGGCCCTAGTAAAATCAATTGTTCCTGTCCCCAAATTCTATAAAAACAAAAAGGAGAACTGATACAGCATGATTTCTAAATATATTCTTTAACTTGGTTTAACAGCCATTTGTATCCTGGACAACAATGAAAATCATGTGATGCCTTACCTCTTTATTATTGACCTCCAAAAGGCGCAATACTAATGAAGTGTCAGTAGTTCTTAGCCACTTAGTGCTTATACATATGTTACCGAATTCTCTAGGGCCATCTTCAGCCTGAAAATAATCTCCACATTTAACCATCTGCAAATACATGTGAAAGATTAAGAAATCAGGAAAAGTAATATTTGTAAATTTGTCTGCTCACCTAATTTTCAAAATGACAAAAAGGTTTTGTTAAGAAGAATATATTACACGGATTCAAGAATAAGTAGGTAGGATCTCTCAAAAGGTTTGTAAAACGTTGAAGAGCTTTGTACTGCAATTTTCATGATAATCAAAGTCTAATTTAACTGTATATCTTCCGACGAGGTTATGCCCAATAAAACTACTTGCAACTCAAAACAGGAAAGTACCGTGTAACAGTCGATTAAGCGAGTAAGCATGATGACCACCGGGCAGCGTTGCTCAAGTACCATCTCCCAGAAATCCTCATAGGTGTGGGGAAGTGGACCTTGTGTTGCTATAAACCGAGAAATGCTTTCAGAAGAACTAGTCTACATTTAACAGTAATTACCAAGCAGTCATTAATGTGTTACTAATATCACTTCAGTTTACAATTCTCTACTTCAAAAACATGAATTTGAATACCGTGATTAAGCTGGCATTGATGTAACCTCTTGCGGAAGGTCTGTAATCCTTCGACGAGTTGAGAACAACCCTATTTTTGTCAACTGAATCCAACAACAAAAACTCAAATCAATTTTTCAACAATGTAAATTGTGTAAAATGTAAAGAGAGCCCAGATTGAGGCATACATGGCACGACATTGGTGTATCGGTTTTTGCTCGAATTGACATTGTCAAGAGCCACAGTGCAATTTGTCTTCATTTCAGATGATGTCATCCTCTTGGCCTAAGCATTCATGGCAGATTTTAATAGTTTATTTTCTGAGAGAAATTAAATAAATCAGGAAAGCAAAGACCTGTAGCTGAGCGAACTCCTGGTTGATATGGCCAAGCATCTGGAGCTTTCCTTTGAACAGCTTGAGAGCCTGAGAGCAGTACTTGTACTGATCGGGGGTGAGGGCGAGTTTCGGAAGCGGAGAATCGGCCGAGACGTTCAAGGATGGGAGAGGTTTGGCTGTCGCGGAAGAGGCGGTGGCGGCCATCGCCGTCGATCTCCGGTGGCTGCGGGAGCGCCTGGAATTGACGTTCCCCAGTTTTTGGGGTTTTTGGTAGTACAGAATTTTGATTGGGTGATTGCTCGGAATTCCAAATTTGCAATATTCTCTCCACAGTTGCGATTAGGTTGAATTCGGAGGACGTTGGTTGGTTCGTTTACACGTAAATTTCAAGAAAGAAATATTCACTAACAAATTAAAGGTTCGACCTGACAAGTTTACATCTCATAATTATATGCATAACACGTGACTTATCCAAATCGAACAGAATATTAAAAGTGACACGTGTCGACATTTGCCAGCAGTAATTAAAAAATCATCTTTAATTAATCCTTTTTTTTTTCTCAAGTATCTTTAATTAATCTTAATTTAAATCTGATTTGAATTAAAGGAAATAATCAACCAATCAAATGAATGGCAAATCGGGGAGATTGTCAAAATAAGAATGAAGGTGAATGATGATTTATTTGATTAAATAAAAGATTATTTGAATAAATCAAGATTATTTAATTAAACCAAATCATACACCATCATGTCAAATTAAGTTTTGATTCTTTCTTCAGTTAATCAAGTCCAAATCAAGTCTTGGTTCTTTCGTCAATTAACCAAGTCCAAAGTCAATGTCATCTTTTTCAAGTCGTTACTCTCAAAATTTAGAAGAAACCCTAAACTTCATCCTCTCTCCTGCCGTCGGCTTCTAGCTTCTACTTGGAGTCGATGGCAGCTAACTTTTCAAACTTGTTTTCCTCCTCCTCCTCCTTCTCTATATCCTTCTAATCCTTCCCAACACCTGCGATGGCCCCATTTTCCGTCTGGAATTTGGAGATCTACACACCTTCTCCGAAATGAGTGGATGGAGCACTATCTATGGGCCTTTTGTCTTTCCCCGCACCTGCAATGGTCCAGTTTCTTGTCAAGGAACGGTGGAGTAACCCACCATCTACGGGTGGTGTGGATGGAGTACTATCTCCGGGCTGTTTGCCCATGTGTCATGCTAATTTGATTTGGAGCCTTTGGGCTATGATTTGGGGCCCTGCGCTCAAGATCTTCCAAAACTTCGAATCAAATTCCAAATTTGGTGGATCTCACCTCAACACTTACTTGCTGCTTCTTTCGTGCTTCTTTTCGGTCAAAGACAACTATATGTTGTCACCCCTAAAAAGGTCCGGTATCTCTTCAGAATGGTGTTTATACCACCTGACCTTTTTTGTTAATGCTTGGTTCTGGGCATTTAATTGCCCATTGTGTGCTTGGTATCGATTGAGGACTAGAAACGTGGTGATCGGTATTGGTGTGGTTTCATTGAATATGCAAATTTGGCACTTTTTCCCCGCCATTCTGATTATGATGGATTTAAGCTGTGCCCCATGAGAGGGTTTTTCTTGGATTTTTTGTCCGCTAGTCGTCTTCACCTATTCGGCTGCGTACGCGACTGGTGAAGCTCTGTTTAGGGTTTTTTAGGATTTTTGTGTGGTCACTTTTGGGCCTCTACAATTGGGCCTTAACTTTTGGGCTTCTATGTAATTCTTGATTTAGGTATAGATAGGAACCTTTACTCATGCATTGTGTGCATATGTGGCGTCCTGTCTGTACTGACCCCTTTTTGGGGCTATTTTATTTCTTGTTTTCACCTGCGGAGTCTTTGTCATTTGTCCTTCTGGGCTTCGTTATGAAAATTCCCACCGACCAAAAAAAAAAGTCGATGTCAAATCAAGCTTCAATTAAGAAGACATGGAGAGTCCCATAAATACGAGGCTTCAAAGCAAAGAAGATCATCGCATCATTCAGAAGCTTAAACTCTCAAACACTCTACACACTTAGAAAACTCAGAAAACCCTCTACATTTTTTGCCCCTTTTGACACACCTCGACCCCGATATCACCAAAAATCAGGATAGGCACATGCTGGCTGACACCCGAGGGTGACGAAGCCATTTTAAACATGCATACAAATAAAATACTTAATTAGAAAGAAATATGCCAAGGCGGAAACGTGTTCAGAGCATACAACTAATTAAGAATAATGTGAAAGAATTATTATAAAAAAGATACGAACAAATGAATGGGTCCTACCCATAGAAGACTCGAAGATACCTATACGTAAGTGCCCTGATGCAGGGATCAGATGCCTCGATTCTAACTTCTGAAGGGGGCGCAAAACAAAAAGGTGAGTGGACCAAAGTTTATAATATTAATACTAATAATAAGAAAATCATTTTCTTTCTGAACATACTAACCCCCTGTTTTGAAAACACATATAATACTACATAATAGGTATTCTGAAAATTTTAGCATGCCATGGAAAACATTCGTAACAAGTACGTATAAACTAGTGCTCAATAATGGAAATACAACCACTCGAAGGCAAATACGTAAATCTCATCAATGATGTACTCAACTAAGGGTATCATAGTGGCCCGAAGGCATAATCATCACCCGAAGGTGAAGCTGTACGACTTTAGGTTACGCCAAAGAAAAGATATAATGAGTCCATCACCCGAAGGTGAAGCAGTACGACACTGGGTTACGCCAGTGAAAAAATCATGGTCCATCACCCGAAGGCGAAGTTGTATGACATTAGGTTACGCAAGAGAAGATATATAATGAGTCCATCATCCAAAGGTGAAGCTGTACGACACTGGGTTACGCCAGTGAAAAAATCATGGTCCATCACCCAAAGGTAAAGCTGTACGACTCTGGGTTACGCTAGAGAAGAGATATATAACATAACACACCGACATTAGTTGTGGCTAGTGAATCTGTCCAACACTAGTTTCGCCAGTGAAGCTGGGGGTATGTCATAAATATCATCTACTGTGTCCTATGGCCATAGACGTCTAGATACCCGTGTTGTGTGTATGTGTTGTATGATAACCCACTAGATAAGCACCAAAAGCATATCTCAAAAACTCGTATCAAAACACCGGAGCTTAAAAGCTCAAAGCCTCATCTCATAAATCCATGATAAATCATATTCGTAAATCCACAAAATTGCATATACGAAAATACAATAATTCATAATGTTTCTTAAAACATAATTCGATAAATCATAAATAATGCATAAAACGTAAAATCATGATATCATGCTTTTCGTGAATGCAAGCCTAATATTTCATAAAAACATGCAAGTTAAGAAAGGGTCTACTCACAGATATTTTGTTGCCAGGGAGTCGCTCGAACTAGAGAGGACGGGGTCACTTCCCACCGACGCACCTAAACACAAATAAAGACCATTTAGCAAAACTATACTAAAACATTAGAATTTGGGAAAACGGACAGCGAATTCGGATTCGGCATGTCGAAAAACCTAAAGAGGAACCTTAAGTTCCCCCACTCGCCGCCGCACGCGCGACAGCCTAGGAGGTCAGGAGGTCACAGTCTACCGCACACGTCGAGATGGGTCTCCAAAAAATTTGCCAGTACCTTCGTCCACAGTATTTCTGATGGAGGCGCGGGTGCTCTACGCGCTGGCCATGATAACCATCCATGTGTGGGCCATATGCCAACCCTAAATCAGGGAATTGGGTCCAGGTCGGGTCGGATCTGGGTTTTGGGTTGCAGGGTTAAGCCGGTTGCTGGGTTGGAACCAGGTTAGGGTTAATAAGCCAAGGGTTTTGGGTTACATAGCCCAAAGGTTTGGGCCGGTTATTAGATCAGGTTTTTAGGTTGCGGGTCGGGTCAACTCGGTTAGGCTCGTGGGTTGCACAGCCCCCACCAAACTCAAGGAAGGAGAAAGCTGAATCTGGAAATTTTAGTCGGGGAAATTTTCCGACTTCGTTTTGGGGTCAAAACTCTACCAAAACCAATGCATAATATATGGTTTTAAAGCTGGGTAAACAATGAGGAGGAATATACCTATCTCGTGGCTAACAGTGACCGGAGTTGGCCGGAAAATGGCTCGAAAGTCGTCAGATCTCCACCGAAATCTAGAAATTTAAGGACAAACATGAGCAGGGTTAAAACCCTTAGTTTTCAACTCAAAAACCACCCAAATATCTAGAAAATGTCATTAGAAACTGAGATAAAATCCTAATCAAGTCACGCTCACCTCGTCGTCGGGTTCTCGCTGGAGAAAATGATGGTAGCTAGCCTCGGCCTAGCCGTTGTTGTGCAGGGAGGAAGACAGAGAGTCCAGAGTGTAGTCTTAGCTTCTAGTGTTCTCACAGATAATGATAGTCTGGTGATGTAAGGGTCTGGAGTTCATCGGAGACGACGACAAGTGATGATGGTGCAGTGCATGGCTGCACTGGTTTTCACAGAGGGCGAAAAAGTTTCAGATGGGGAAAAGTGAATGATGAGGGAAAAAGTGATGAGAGAGAGGGAGAGCTGAGAGGGAAGAAATGAGAGTTGAAGGAGAAAGCTCGTGAGAGAGTTCGAGAGTGTCCAAGAGATTGAGAGGAGATGACAAGGGGAATAAGGGTAAGTGGGGTGTGGGCCTCACGTGACAGAAAATTGTAAAATAATAAAATATCCAACCTTAATATCTAGAATAGTGAATTGACTTATTTACCCCTCAACTTCGTAGTTTCGTAAAACGTTCATCGTAACTTTAATTTTGATTTCGTTTGTGCCCACACGTCCGTAACACTGAGTACTACAAGAATATGCCAAGGAAATGGATCTTACGTGACACGACAAGGCGGTCAACAAAAGTCAATGTTTTTTCCTCGAAGTGCATTTTCGTAAATTCACACTTCAAAATTATAAAAATCGAAATATTTGGGGACTAGTTGTAACTCTCTTTTTGAAGAACCATCAAACACGACCTACACGTGCCAGTTCCTTCATCACTAGAAATCAATATCCATGGTTATGAAGAAGGGTCAAGTTGTTCTCGCGATCAAAAGAAATAGCATGAGCACTTTCGCTCAAGTAGAGACTCTGTCGGCGTCACGACTCGAAGCAAGACAAAGGTGGTGACCACATTTCAACACACCACCTCCAAGTTGATACTGCTGAAGGCGCAAAGAGAACATCAGAAGCCCGAGCTTGTTATCAGCCTAGCATCACTGAGGCAACAAAGCATGCTTCTGCGACAAGCGAAAGAAACTTCTTAACATGATGAGTGGGGTTATTTGGCTTAAAAAAAATTCAAGAAGCGTTCCTTGTCACCGATTTCGAATGCAGACTTAAGCACATAATCATACCACGAATCGCTAAATGCGACCAGCAGAAGGGGACTTTGTTGAAGCCTTCGATGTCCAAGGGAGAGTTTTATTCTATGGTTATGCAGGTTAAGACGAATGGTGCCACCTTCATTGTAAAACAACATGCTCAAATGAAAAAGGCAATTGCAAAGCTAACAAGGGTCATTGAGGAGAATGACATGCAGATCACTACACTTATTAATATGTTGGAGTTGCAACATGATGACGACGTCGACCTTGGCCCAAAGAAGAAGGAGAATCAGCAGACGATGAGTCCACGAGAAAGAGGCACGTCATGAAGACAAGGTTGGAAAGGAACTGAAGCCAAAGTTCGAAGCTACATCAATGGGCTCTTTTTCCATCCAACTTCATGACATGATTGCAAACACCATTAGAGCATAGTATAAAGTTGCCTCTCGAGATACACTGATGTATTCCAAACCGTACACTAAGCGGATTGATAGCTTGCGGTAATGTTCTAAAAATCTCCGCCTAGTGTCGCCTAGGCGCTAGGCGGCTGACCATTACTCTGATTAGTCTCTAAGCGTTTAAAAATTAAGAAAGTGCGTCCAAACCCGCTAGGACCGTCCTCCCCTAAATCATAGAAACCTCACATCATCAATTCATCATCACCTCATATCAAATAAAGACCAAGACCAATTTCTTGTCATGATTTTTCACAAACCACAAGACCTCTCATTCACTTCTCACGTACAGAGATACCATTGATGAAAGGGGAGCACAATAGAGCAATGGAAGATCTAGGTTTACGAAGGAGGAAGATCGATAGAGGGGGTAGGTCAACGAAATAGGCCGCTTGGAGGAGAGGACGAGATTCAAATCGGAATAGACAGAAGTGAAGGTTGGAGGAGGAGACATAAGTGGGGTCGACGAAGAAGAAAGGTTGGAGGAGGAGATGGGGTGGGGTCGACGGAGAGTAGTAATTGGAGGATGAGAGAAGTTCACTGGATCTTTGGTAGTGTCTATGTGAGGAAGAAAGTGAGTGTTTGGCTACAAGCTTAGCAAGAGTACGGGAGAATATTTATTTTTTTTTTTCAAAAGAAAGAAATTTTATTATATTCAAATGAAATTTTACATCCGAAGCCAAAGTATTAAATAGTTATTCTGGCTCATGACTATCCCAATTAGGCCATATTTTAGCCCGAAATGCCATAAAACCCAACTCTAATGGAGGGAAAGGAATTGGGACCCACCAGGCCAAAGGATAGCCAAAAGGATACCGAGCTGGGTATGTTGAGCCCGCCCAGTAGCCCCTTAGCCCCATTCGGTAAAACAATTTTTTGGACAAGTGTGCCCTTTTCCGTTAATGGTCTTATGCCCTTGATAATGGTTCCACTGGTCTTACAAAGATAACGGCTATCTTTATTTATTTATTTTTTTGTTGAAGGCTATCTTCACTCTTGTCTCCGATAAAATTAAAAGTAAAAAATCCCAAGGCAAGACTAAATAATTTGGTTTTATTAGTCTAATTTACTTTGCTCAAGATAGTCCTAACTTAAGAAAGTTGAGTTGAAATATCCTTTCAAACACTATTCCGTTATGTATTTCAACAATCAAAATCGTTTATATTTTTTTTCAATTATCATTTAAAGATTATATTTGTAAAAAATTACCCGAGTTCAACAATGTTTAGTCTTTTTTTTTAACAAACGATATTATCTTCTACACTAAGGGGAAGGGGTGGGATTAACCTCATAATGGGCTGGCAATAATGTAGTTCAAATTCACATTTGGTGAGAATCAAACCTAAGACCTCTCACTTACAAGTGAAGATGAATATCACTAGATCATAGTACCAAGTTATTTACATAGATAATTCTTAAAAGAGAATGTAGATACTAAATAGTTTAGAACGTTGAACGACACTAAAAAAGAGTGATGTACTTAATAAAGTCAATAATGTAGAAAAATGTAGCCATATCTTATATAACCTTATTTTAATATGGTAACGTAGTTCAATTAACCAATAAGTTAAAGAACAAACTTAAAAAAAATAATAAATTATTGAGGGGCTAAAACATAGCCCATTTCGGTTGGAGATGGTATATAAATATAGCATGACAACACTGTTCATTTAAAAATAATATTTTGCGAGGCTATAATTCTGGACGGGGCAATGTTTAGCCCTTTCGGTTGGAGATAACCTTATGAAAGCCCTCTTCTCGAGCAACAAAAGAAGCCACTAGATGTGCTGCCTTATTGCAAACACGAAGAACGAAGATAAATTCTACTATTGTTTCAAACACAACGTCAAAGAGGATGCCTTCAATTACAACATCAAGTTAATTTTTCCGTTAAGCATTTCCATTAGACATTTGGAGTCTGATTCTATTTGAACCACCTCAAAGCCCTTGTCAATACAAGCCAACATTGCCACTCGTATCACTTCTGCCTCTGCCATTAAACTAGATTCATATAACAGATCTCCACCATTGCCTACGCCCTGAAAAATACCCGCGTAATCTTTTGCCACCCATCCATATCCACCATGACCTTGAACCAAGCTCCATCAACATTCACTTTGATTGTACGAAATGATGGGCCTACACAACTTTTAGGAAAAGGATCACTAACATGGGCAGTCTCTCGCTGCTGCACCCCATCTACATAGGCTAATGATCTGCTGTCCCTAAAAATGGTGTCTCCCTTTGCGTCTCATTTTTATTTGTCTGACACGTGTCTTTCACTTTAATAGTGGTTAACTTCTGTTAAGCTTTATTATTTTCTATTGATAAATAATAGAAAAAACCTCCAAAATACCAAAAGTCAAGCCGAAGCGGCCGAGACTGTCTATTTCCCCAACGCCTTCGTCTTCGTGCGCCCCCCATCTTCCCCCAACACCAAAACTACTCGCCGAACATCCCAACCATCCCAAAAATTGCCATAATTCTCATTGATAGTGTCCACTCTAAAACTGATCATGTTCTAGGAAAAATTGGAAACGATGTTCCATGAAAAATATATCGATAAAGTTTGGAATTGAATTGAATCGGAATTATCATATGGAATCGAATTGAACCGGAGCCGGCGATTTGATTTGAGTCGAACTAGAGCCGGCGATTTGATTTGAATTGAACTGGATCCGTCGCTTTGATTTGAATCGAACAGAATCGAAGCCGGCGATTTGAATTGAATTTCTGATGAATTGGGAGAGAACGATGTCGTGGGGATCAATTAGACTCTGAAGCGGGCGAGGCCGAGGGTGTTGTCGTCGGTGAGGTGGGGTGGTTGAGGTGGTTGGTTGACGGCACCGGTTGCTCGGGAATCTGATACTCCTCATGTATTTTGGGGAATTTCTTTTCTTCTGAACTCACAATAATACAACTTTAACTTCCGTTAAAATGGATGACACGCGTCAAATTAATAGAAAGGAGACATAGACGGAGACACCATTTTAGGGACAGCAGGTACCACAAGAGAATATTTAATTTACAGGTGTTAAAATTTTACTCGCCCATCTGTGGTCGGTAAAACTTAAATTATTGTAGCTTAGTGCCAAATTTGGAAGAGAACGCGATTTGGTGAAGGAAAATACACTGTTTGCTCTATTGTCAATCAACTAGTTTCTTCCTTTGAGCTGGATTTTGTTTTCAAAGAAACTTGAATGAATCTGCACTCCAGAAACTCACCTCTCTGCTGTCTTTGTTCGAGAATGAATATTTTCTTCAGGACCAGATAGCAGAAGATGACAGTCAGAATCTTCTGGGTTTTTTTTTTTTTTTTTGCTGTGCAAATCATATTTTAGAGGGACATGTGACAGTTCTCACTCCAGCTTCACGCTTATCGTGTGTCCCTTTTTTCCGAGAAGCAACAAGTCTTTCGATGCACTGGATAACTCGGAGTTTGTAACCCAAAAAAGTGCACAACAGATACCAGAACTTTCCTGATTTGTAGTCAATGTTACCCAAGTGCTTGTTGTCAATAGTATTTTTCATTGAAGTGAAATGCAGTTAATGAACAGTATTTGATTTGCTCTTTCTTTTCTTCTTAGATGGTCCACTGAATAACGAAATTGTATTTCGGAATAAAACCGTAGTTCCGGCATGTTGGCGTGTTTTCAGGTGCGTTTACCGATCACTCTTCTAGCGTGCGAAGTACAGCAAGCTATAAGGACTTTGCAGGTTGTTTTTTACAGGTCTCAAATTCTCCTTCCCTTCATAAATCCTCTGACCATCTGGGCCAGAAGTCCTTTGCACGCCTCATCTACTTATAAATTCATATATTAATTAAACTCTCTAGTACTACGGTCTAGTGGCAATGTCTTTACTTTTGGCTAGGACTTTTCAAATTCCAAGAAGTACTTTCATCCGCCCATCGTATGCAATAACACACAACTAAGTAGGACTGGTGTGGAATCGGTTGGGAAAGAAAGAAAAAATAAGGAGCCCTTCTATAATCGTATGTGAGATCTTGCTTTAGCAATCGGACTTAAGAATTTCTCCTTTTTCAAGTAAACATAACACCAAAAATATGTTTAAAACTCCAGTCTCTTTATTGTGCGGCATTAGATTGTCAAGACCAAAAATACCCCTTCTAAAAGGGGGACGAAAATGTAGGGCATACTGAATATTCCTCTTGACAATCTAATGCGGCACACTTGGCCGGACCCTGGCGACCGACCCTGTCCCTTTCCTTTTGGGACAAAAACACACCCCTCAAAACCGTACAACCCACCAAACCAACTTGTCCAAACAAAAACTAAAAAAGTCAACACAAATCCCACATAAAAAGTCAAATAAATTCATCTATACTATTACTGTTATCATCTCCACCGTTGATCAACAACCCTTTGCTTTCTTCTTCATCTTTCTCATGCCCTTGCCTTTTATCTCTGCACTCACCCATTTCTAACCCCGTCAGCATCCTTGCGTTCAAAGACTCAGCCTCCCAATCCGTCCTCGCCACCACAACATACAGAATGGACACAGCGCATGCCACCTGAGCAGATAAGAGCCCGAACCAAAGCCCTGGAAACCCTACCTTGAGCCAGAAGGCAAGCCCAACCGCCACAGGGGTGCCCACAAAGTAGAACGACCCTAAATTGATGCGGGCACCCACGGCCGGGCGTGCCGTGCCACGTAGGATGCCACAGCCAGTAGTTTGGGGGCAGTTGCCTAACTCGCAAATTCCCATGATTGGCATGACTGATGCAACCAAGGATTTGACGAGCTCGTCCTTGGTGAAGAGGCCTGCCCACCTCTCTCTCAGAATCACCGTCCACGTCACGTTGATGATGCCAATCACAAATGCACATCCCAATGCCACCATCGCTGCTAGCTTCGCCTTGTATGGCTTCCCACGCCCAAGCTCATTCCCAACCTGCAAAAAAGATACATGTACACATCTTAAACATCCACACAAGTAGCGAAACGCTCACATATAAGTGACTGTCAATCGTTGATAGAAGTAGAACCTATTTATCAACGGATGACAGTCATCGACTCGCCCATGCCCTAGCACGGCTCATATAAGAATCTCATTGTGAATATAATTACTGTGGCTTGCCACACCCAAGCTCATTCCCAACGTGCAAAACATATATGCACATCACATTCAAACACGTATAAAATAAGAAGCGAAAACACTACTGACAGTCGTCCATGCACACATAAGCGATTGTTCAACTGTTGACGAAATTACAAAGGCTCGTATATGAATGTCATTGTGGATATAAGATTGTGGTCACTACTATACCACTAACAAAATCTACATTTTACAGATATTTGATGGGACCCAGAAACTCAGATATTGTAATGGGATAGTGTGAAGAGTATACATCTAAAGGGATAAATGGGGTTGCTGGTGGCGATGGCTGGTTTCACTTTCTTTTGTTGGTCGAATGGAATCGTCACAGAAAGTGGAGGGAATCTTTAACAAAAAAGAAGGCAATTGAATTGGGTAGTAGAACACAAGTACTTGCGTGTCTTATACTAATTTTGTCCTATCACCTTGCATGTGTGACCTATCTGGTTCCACATAAGTGATGCAATCCCCCTCACAGATAATGAAAGCACATCTTTCCATACATAATTTCCACTTCAAAGAGTTGGAATATCTCTACTCGAATGTTCCGAAATATCCTACACTCTAAAACTCTTGAACGGGTAAATTTTGATCATTGTATCTTTGACTAAGAGTCTAACAGCTAAAATGTTAAAATATATAATATTCAGAAGCACCGACAGCGCGATAGAACTTATTCTGCAAACAGAGGATTCTACTTGTCTTGGCATTTGGCAATGTTGCAAATATTATAATAAAAGCATTGAATTGAATGGTGCTTTAAGGGGGACCAGTGACCCTGTTGACCCTTAAAAAAAGGACTACAAGAAGGTACTAGATATACACGTTCACACAAATCTTCATCTCATATAAATTTCACCCAACTGTAGAGACCATAACTAATTTCATGTATAAACTAGAATACTTCTTGTCTTATATTTTTATGTAAAGGAAGGGAAGGAGATTCGAACTTGTGTTTATCGAGAGAAGGGGAGGATTTTGGACATATTTCAACGTTGAGGAGAGTAATTTCGTTGGATTTAAAGCTAGCTCGTTCGATGAGTAGGGAAATTTGATTGGATTGAACACTCTAATGCTAGAGTTGTTATTGGGAGTGCCAATTCTAAAAAACACCGCGCTTGTAGACTTTTCGAGAGTGCCAATACTAACTCACTTAGGGCTGGTTTGATATTGTTGTGCTTTGAAAAAAAGTTGCTTCTGCTGTACTGTGAAAATAAGCAGCTGTGAAATAAAGCAGCAGAGTGTTTGGTAAACTTTTTTTGTAAAAGTGCTTTTGAAAAAAAAACAGAATTATAGTGTTTGGTAAACTTTTATGTAAAACAAATGTGAAAAAAAGCCGGTTTTTCAAAGCTGGGTTTTGCAGCTTCTTGTTTTTGGATTTTTTTCACCCAAAACTGTGAAAAAAAGCTGAAGCTGAATGTTTACCGAACACCAAAAACTCTCCCAGCTTTTTTTCATATAGCAGTTTTTTTTAAAATCATCTCAACCCCAAACTGGGGCTTAGTTTACTTCGATCTAAGATTATTGTCCTTTTTGTTCCTTCTCATACTAAGTTGCCTAAAAAGCAAGAAAAAAAAACAGTATAGACATGTATGCAACTGAAATGGTGAACAAACTAACCCCCCAAGAAAAACAAGATAACAATTACCTATCGAGCACGTTTGTGCAACTGAAATGGTAAACAAACTAACCCCCAACACAAACAAGCAAGATAACAATAAACTATCGAGCGCATATGTGAATTAGACCAATCGATTTATTACCTAGTTCCCACCACATTGCATTGAAGTTTAATTTTCCGTCCATAAACAGCCTCCTGTAAACTAGGGTAGTTTAAAATATCGCTACGTCCAAAGTAAAGAGACATAAATTGATAAAGGGAATAAAAAGGAGGTTGGCAACTTACCCTGGCAGAAACACAACCACAAAGGGCCAAAGGGACAGTGTACATCATGCTAGTGGTCTGAATAAGAATCCCGGTGGCGGCCACCGCCAGCGTAGGATTCGGCAGATATCCAGCCATGACAGTCACAATCTCATACCACCACCACTCCAAACATATCGCCAAGCAGCTCGGCACCGCCAGCTTCAACAGCGGCCCAATCCCACTGCACAAATCCCCAATCCCAAACGTCCATCTCATCTCCCCCTTCCTCCAACCCCACCACACGTACCCCGTCATCAGCACTGCCATGTTCAGGTTCGTCAGCACCGATGCCACCGCCACCCCCGGCACTCCCAGCCCCATCACCACCACCAAAACCACGTTCAACGGCACGTGAAACGCCACGGCTATCAGAGAGCAATACATCATGGGCTTGGTCACTTTCTGAGACCTCAGAAAAACCCTCAAAGGCTGCAAGACCGTGTTTGTCAACAAGTCCGGGAGAGAATACAAACAGTAGGTGGCGGCCATTGCAGTGATGGCCTTGTCCTGTCCCATGAAAACCATGATGGACTGGAGATTAATCCAGAGAAGGCTGATGGGGATTACGGCCAGGAGTAGGATTAAAACCATGCGCTGGAGGGAGAGGGAGAGAAGGTCATAGTTCTTGTTGCCGAATGCTTGGCTGCAAACAGGTTCGAGGCCGGATGCTAGTCCCATCAGGACAGAGTATCCGGTGATGTTGGTGAAGCCGATGGACAGTGCACCACCGGCTAGCTCTAGGCTTCCAAGCCTACCCAGGAATAGAACTGAAACCGCGGCTCGGACAAACACCAAACAGTTCATGGCCGTTATGGGAAACGCCATCCCCCATAGCTCTTTCAGCTCTTCCCACACCTGTAAAAAATAAACCAAAGTACATGTTTGAAGACAGAGAGACAAGTAATGGAAATTTGACGATATGGGTTGGTTAAATTAGTACCTGAGAAGCAGAAGGGAACTTGTGGGAGCAAATATCCGGGTCCTTTTCTGCCATTTGTGTTTACTTCGCAAGAAAATGGTGTTTTTATTCTTTCGGAAAGAAGCGTTTAATCAAACAGTTGTTAAACTAAACCAAATGGAACCCAATAGAGATTTGGAGTTGTACACTTTACTTGGCGGATCAATTGGAGAAATAAACAGAAAAGAAACCCAAAGATTGGAGAGAAATCAAGGGAAAAACTCACTTCTTTGTTAGCTTTTATAACCACAGAGAGAGAGAGAGAGAGTTGGGGGATGGGGTTGCTTTTTTGGGTTGATATAAAAGTTGAGGAAGCAGAAGAAGACGCAGGGCTAATGGCGGCTACAGAGTGAGTCTATATATAGACTGTCTGGGTGTGGGTGGAGAGATTTTTCAGTTTTATCATCACACGAGATGGTATATCACGTGTTTCTATATAAATGATAGGTTATATGTGTTAAAAGTTTAATGACTTAAAAATTAAAATTTATCACTACTAACATAAAAACACGTGATGTACCATCTCGTCATATCTAAAAATTTTCCGTGTGGGTGGGAGTTTTAATTTCAAGGCATATGAAGGGAGGAGAGAGAGAAAGACAATGTAAGGGAGCGTTTTTCTTTTGTTTAGAGGGAGTGAGAGTGGGAGAGTGGATGTAGAGAGGGAAGGCATTTTTAAGCTTTTAGTTATGATTATTGCTGCTGAAAAAGAAAACTTTGAGAAAAGAGAGTGCTACAGAATTGAAGATGAGAGAGAGAGAGAGAGAGAGAGAGAGAGAGCGCAAACGTTGGTTTGGCTCCAACAGGATCTTCTCCAGATCTTTTTGGTGAAGATTCGTAAATTGTGTTCGTTTATCATATATTGTACGGTCAGTTTTTGTCAAGTATTATTTATGTTTATTTTAAATAAAAATATTTAAATCATTTCTGACCGCACGATATACGATGAACAGACACGATTCATAAATTCCCGAAATCTTCGTAAGGAGAATCCGGTGAGGATTCGAACTCGGTTTGGCTAATCCTCACTTAATTTAACTTTTTATTTTGGCCTTAGTGAGAAATAGAGTGTATAAAAAAGAATAGACATGGAGAAAAATTATGAATTGTCCATCATTGGAATTTGGAGGGTGTTATACACAGACTTACAAACTATGAGTATTTAATTTCGCACTCATTTATTTTCATTACCTTAAATAAATGTACGTTATAAACTTAATTTATGGTATTAACCTATGAATTTACAATATTTCAACTTGAATGTCACACTATGTCAATAAATTCAGTGGAACAAAGGAAAAAAAATATGTTAATGCAAAGTACTTTTAGGCCTAGTGCAGGTTGGGAAAGAAGCCATGAAAAGCCTAAAGAAGTTCAAGAAACCCAACGTCCAAGGAGCTTAGAAAAGAATGCTCCCAAACGCTATAATCGACTGCTTGCAAGCTGAGCCCAACTAGGATATGGAAAAAGCTTTCCGACCGCTAGGCGCACGTGGTCTGCTGACAGTTTTATGGCACAAGTCTCTAGGAACAGGTCTACTCATATGTTAATTAGGCCACGTGGCAGCCCCCATTCAATGGCAGAGACCTAGGATGGGACGTAAAGGTGGTCGGAGCAACGCTCAGAGAAGCAGGGTTATATAACCAAGGTCGAATACGCTCGGTCTGCATCATTCTGATAGAACGTGCCATTTTGACTAAACATATGTCACCTCACCGACTGAGTGTTCATAATCTTGGGCCTTTTGGCCATCGTTTGCATAATCTGAAGTGGTCGACATTTTGTGTGCTCAATATATACAAACAATTTTAATTTTAGAAAAAGGAGAAACATGAAGGCAATCTATTCAAAATTGCAATGTCCTAAGTGTTAGTGCTAGAAGGTGCACACTTGGGTATGTCGTGAACCTAGTCGGTCTATTGGGCCAGTTTACCCCGATTCGATTATTAAAGAACTCAACGATTGTGATCCTTACCGGCGTCACTCAACACTGGTGACGACCAGCAACTCAAGATTAAGAGAAAAGGTTTTAAAATAGCGATTAAGTTGCACTCTATCATGACCAAGAAAAGTACCAATGTGTATGACAAACCTAAGATAAGCCAATGGAGAATCTTGAAGATCTTTTGTATGTTCACTGAAGAAGAAGGTAGAAAGAATTTGGCAGATCTTCACTTTAAAAAGAATAAGATACAGCCCTGAGCAACAGATCATAACCATTAGAAAAGAGGCGCCAAAATAACAAGAATGTGACATATGGCATCTTGGTCGATTTAGTTTTTGAAATAGAAGAGACGTGAATAGCCATTGCCATGCGCGAGGCCATGCTTGCCTGCAATGCATTTAATATGGAGGCGCCTTGATCACTCTGCCAATCTACCACTAACACTGGCCTCGGGCACCTAATTGTCTCATGGCCATTGCTCTAGAAGGGGGACCGACAGGACAAGGCTAAACGACTGACAGTGATAAGCCAGGAACATCGAGACAGTTACTCTGCCTGAGCACCACTTGAAGTGCCGACTGACCATTGCAACTCCATGCCTAAGAAGAAACCCTTGGCCAAGGAGTTGGGGTACTTGTTAGTCCAGGGCACTTTTAAGCCCATGTAGTGGTACAGGCTGGGAAAGAAGCCATGAAAAGTGCCCAAAAGTTCAAGAAGCTCAAGGTCCAAGGGACTTAGAAAAGAATTGTCCACACTACTATAGCCAATCGCCTACAAGCTGCGCCCGACCATTATATGAAAAGGCTTTTAGACTGTCTGAGACATATGGGCTGGCTGACATCTTTATGGCATAAGTCTCTAGGAATAAGTCTACCCAGATGTTAATCAGGCCACATGGCAACCCCTATTCAAAGGCAGAGACCTATTATAAGACCTAAAAGTGGTCGGAGTGGCACTCGGAGAAGCAAGGTTGGATAACCAAGACTGAGTGGGACGCTCGGCCCGCATTACTCTAACAAAATGCGCCATTTTGACTGAATACATGTCACCTCACCACCGAATGTTTGGTTGGTAGGTGGAAATGTGTCAGAATGCTAGTCTACATAGGTTGTGCATTAAATGCCAAGTTGGGAACCCCAAGGCTGATGGGTTCATTGAGGGCATATATAAAGGGGTGGGAACCTCCTGAATTAAGGTCAGACAACTGAAAAGAGAGAGAGTTCATATAATAGTCGAGCACTATTTTTAGTCTTGAAATCAATATAATCCGAGTAACATAGTGGATGTAGTCCAATTTTGAAGGGTGAACCACTTAAACCTTTGAGTCCATTTCATTTCAGTCCATATCCCAACGCCACCATGAGTTTAGTATTTATTTTGTGAACTTGCAAATTCTGAGCGTTAACAGAGTAGACATCTATCATCTATGTGAAACTTAAAACATGGAAAACATGCGTCAGTGCCTCATTAAAATTTTGACCAAAAAATCTAGTGAGATAAACATTTAAATGAAAGAAAAAAGAGTACAGTGTGAAGATATTACTGACGATGTGCTACTTCTGATATGAGGTTGGCGAAATGTTGCATGATTGCTAATGCTCTCCCTAATGCTAGGTTGACACATTTCAATGTTATAAACCATCTTCTTGAATGTGGTAGTTGCGTTGGAAGTGTTTTAGTGAAGCTCATGTGTGTTAATTATATATATCAAGTGTGGGCGAATAGATTTAGGGTTCTTATGGGGAAGCTAATGGGGAAACAGATTGAAGCGAGGACCATTAAGTGGAAACTGAGTCTTACTTGGGGTTCGGGGGTGAAAAATCCTTTCTACCTTGATCACTTTGGGCATCATTGGTATGTTTTTGAGTTCACTGAGCTTGAGGAGATGGAGTATGTGTTAGATAATAGACCCTGGTATGTCAGGGGTCAGATTTTTCATCTGGAGAAATAGACAACCTATTTTCGTGATGTGGAGATGATTTCTAACCTGAGGGTTTGGGTGCGTATTCCTAGGCTCCCAATTCAATACCATGATGTTGAGATTTTGGAAGTCATTCTGCAACCGGTGGGTACTTTCATTAGAGCTGATGAAAACTCTCTGACGGGTTTGAATGGCTTGTTTGTGCGAGTTCTTTTGGAGGTGGATCTGAGGCTACCCCTGAAGAGAGTTATGGTCCTTAATGACCAGGAGGATTTTACGGGGTTGCTTAGCTATGAGAAGCTGTTTGAAGTGTGTTTTTACTGCGGTCGAAGAAGAGTGGAGGGGCACAAGTGTCTGGCTCTTGAGGATAAGGACGGTTGGCTTTTGGTTGACTGTGTTTTCGAGGATGAACCATTGGTGCTGCCAACGGGTGCTGAAATCTCTGCTGAAACCAGACAAGGTTTACACAGAGGTGTTATGCTGGTGTTTCCTCAACCAACCTTAGGGGACGAATCACCCTTTAAGGATGAAGAAGATGTGGTCTTAAGGGATCAAGGCAGGGCTCGTGAGGACAACACTAGTGAGGGGTGGACTATAGTGGCGTCGAGGAAGAGTAGGTCTGCGGGTAGAGGCAGAAGTGGGGCTAGGAGAGATGGCCGTTCGTATGAAAATGTTGTTAGAGGAAACATAACCTGGGTTTCTAAAGCTGATTTGGTTTCTAGGTGGAGACCTGACTGTGCTCTGGTGGATGATGAGCTAATAGGAGGTAATCATCTAGGAGAAGCAGTAATACTAAGGGGAAGATGGCTGTTGAGGAGAATGAAGAGTTTATGGAGTCAGAGAAGGAGAATGGGGAACTGCTGCAGATTGGAGGTAGTAGGAAGAGGGTAAGAAACATTGGTAATGAGGATAGTTCTGGTTATGTGGTGGAAGATGTGGACTGATGAAGTGCTTAGTTTGGAACTGCAGGGGATGGGGTATACCTGATTTTGCCCCGCAATTTAAATTTCTTTCTAGTTTAGTTAAGTTGGATGTGTTTTGCGTTTTGGAAACTAGGTCTGGTCAAGGGAAGTTGTCTAGGAATGTTTTTTGCAAGTGGTTCAACTCAATGTTTTTTGCTGAAGTGAAGGGACAAGCGCTGGGGTGGGGAGGGCTTTGTCTCTTTTGGAATGACCAGAATATTAATATTGATGTATTGTCTTTTTCTCTTAGATTCATCCACTGCAGTTTCCATATTAGTAATACGGGTGTTAAGTTCCTGTGCACTTTTGTTTATGCTTATCCTCAAAAGTATTTGCATTTACAACTTTGGGAGGAACTATTAAATTTGTATGATATGAATGTTAACACTCAGCCGTGGCTTTTGATGGGAGATTTTAACAACATTTTGAGTATCCATGAAAAGGTGGGGGGTGTTAGAAATACCAATACTCATATGGTGAATTTTGCTGATTTTTTAATGAGGGGAGGTCTTGTTTCGATTCCTGCCTCTGGGGTCTCGTTCACTTGGTCTAATGGACATAAGGATAATACCTTAATTTTTGAAAGACTTGATAGAGCAGTGATTAATACGGAATGGTTAAACCTGTTCCCGAATGACAACCTTCATAATTTTCCAATTTTTGGCTCGGATCACAACCCTATTCTTTTATACTGTTGTCGTAATAATGAGTTTGGTATAAGTGGCAGGAATGAATTCAAATTTATGGCTATATGGCTTAATCATCATGATTTTTCTAACATTGTTATGAAAGCATGGAGCTCAGAGATGGAAGGGAACCCCAATAACAAACTAAGGGGGTGCCTTAATGTGCTACGACACTTGATCAAAGGATGGAACAAGGAGGTGTTTGGTAATGTTCATATTAAAGTAAAAGAGCTTTTCGAGAAAATGAATATTATTCAATCACAAAGTATGGGTGATCCAGCTAATGTTCAACTATTAAATGAAGAATTGAGGATTCAAAATGAGTTGAATAAAACTCTCAATAATGAGGAACTCTTATGGGCTCAAAAAGCAAGAGTTAATTGGCTCCAACTAGGGGATAAGAACACAAAATTCTTTCAAACAGTAATTAATATTAGACGTCGAAAGAATGAGATTCTTAAAATTAAAGACTCTGGGGGCTTTTGGTGGATGAAAGGGGAGGGAATGGAGCAGGTTTTTGTGCAGGACTTCAAAATGCGTTTTTCTGCCCAGGCTAACCCAAATAATGAGGTGTCGGGTAATTTTATTGGCATTATTGAGACCTGTATAACTGAGAGCCAAAACTTAGCCTTGCTTAGCCCTATTAGTGAGGGTGAAATTTTTGGGGCTGTCCTTGGTATTGGATCGTTAAAAGCTCCTGGTTCGGACAGTTTCTAAGCGATCTTCTATAAAAAATGTTGGGATATCGTTGGGCCTTCAGTTATTAATTTTGTGAAAGATTTCTTTTTAAATGGGTCAAGCTTAAGGTTAATTAACCATACAAATATTGCTCTTATTCCCAAAGTGCGCAATCCTGAATCTGTGGCTCACTTTAGACCTATTAATTTATGCAATGTGTCGTATAAAATTATTTCTAAAGTAATGGTGAACAGGCTTAAACCTATTCTAGAAATGTGTATTTCGAATAATCAGGGAGCCTTTGCTCCAAAGAGATCTATACATGATAATATTCTTGTTGCTCATGAGATTGTCTTCTTTTAAACGAAAAAAATGGGGTACGGGAGCTATGGTAGTTAAGATAGACTTGGAGAAGGCTTATGACATGCTGAGTTGGGATTCTGTTCGGTTGGTCTTAACAAGGTTTGTGATGAATACCTACTGGATAAATCTAATTATGGAATGTATCATGTCTACATCTATGTCAATCGTGATTAACGGTAAAGCTCATGGTTATTTCCGACCCTCTAGGGGAATTAGACAAGGAGATCCTCTGTCGCCTTATATTTTTATTCTTTGTATGGAGCCGCTAATTAGACACTTTAATCAGTTGGCTTTAACGCCTAAAACCAATGTAGGGCTTTTAACTTCTCCTTTAGGTTTTAAGATCTCCAACTTAATGTTTGCAGATGACTGCCTTATTTTTGCCAAAGCCTCTAAAGAAGTTGCTAGAAATATCTTAAATACTCTGAACATGTTTGCCTCTGCTTCTGGACAAAAGATAAATTTTCATAAATCTTCTCTCTATTTTTCTGGGAATACCATAAATCTTCTCTCTATTTTTCGGGGAATACCATTAATAGTGTTCGTGTGGAGATTGCTAATATTATCCAAATTCAACACAAAACAACTATTGGTAAGTATCTAGGCATAAATAACATTATATGCTGGAGAGACTCGGTAAATACAAAGGAGGTTGAGCTAAAAATTAAAACCAAATTAGCAGGTTGGAAAGCCAATGCACTCTCGAGAGCGGGAAGACTTACTTTGATTAAGGCAAATATTTGTGGTTTACTCAATCATATGATGTCTTGTTTCAAATGTCCTGAGAAATTTACCAGGATGTTGGATAAAGAAAATAGGAACTTTCTTTGGGGCAAAGAAGGGAGGATGAATCATGTTGCTTGGGACAAAGTCTGTCAGCCTAAAAGTAATGGGGGCTTGGGTATTCGAAAGAGTAACTGCTTTAATAATGCGTGTCTTGCTAAACTTGGATGGAAGGTCTTGACTGATGACCATAATTAGTGGGTTCAAGTAGTTAAACAAAAATATCTTCGTAAAGAAAATTTTATGGAGGCAAAAGTAAGACAACATTTCTCGGTAGCGTGGAAAAGTATTCTAAACGCTAGGCCTGTCATTGAAAAAGGTGTGCGATGGATTGTGGGAAATAGTAAGGACATTTTGTTCTGGACCCAGAATTGGGTTTTTCCTTTCCCGTTAAAGAACCTTATACCGGAGGACCAGGTAAGTTAGATTGATTTAAACCTAAAAGTTAATCATTTCATTAGCGGTGGGAGGTGGAATAGAGAGTTACTAAGAGAATTTGTGGTTGAGGATGTTATTTGTAAGATCTGCAGTATACCGTTGCCTTTATATGATAAGGAGGATTAAATGCTAACGGTAAGTTTAGCGTTAAATCAGCAACTTGGGTCCAAAATACCATGATTAGTGATGACTCAAAGAATAAGTTACTAAATAGAATGTGGAAACTTAATATTCCAAATAAGGTCAAATTTTTCAGTTGGCTTTTAATTCTCCATAAGCTTCATACTAGAAGTAAACTTCATAAATTTATTAACACAATAAGCGAGAATTGCTTATTATGTAACGGTGATGCAGACAATCAAGATCACTTATTTATTCATTGTGAGTATGCTAAGCAAGTTTGGGCTTATAGTCCGAAAATTAAACCTCCTACTAATCATAATTCTTGTTCTTTGTTTGAGTGGCTTGGGTCGCTGGATGCAGAGGATGGTGAAAATCTTTCAAGTCTTAGCTTTGCTTTTATTATGTGTTGGCAGATTTGGAAATCGAGGAACAATGTCGTTTTTAATCAAGCTAAGATCCACCCTGTTAAAGTGGCATCGCTAGCCTTTAATATGGCAAATGATTACAATAATGCTAGCAAAAAAGGTGTTCTTACTAGGAAGAAGCAAGATAAGTTAATCAGATGGATTCCTCCAGAAGAAGATATTCTTAAATTAAATTTTGATGGTTCAGTCAAGCATAATGGAACGGCAGGGGGCTTTGTTATTTGGAATGAGCGTGGAGATCCAGTGTTGGCGGGTACTAGAAGCTTGGGGGAGGTTTCAATCAATGTTGCGGAATGTTTGGCTCTAAGGGATGCTCTCTGGCTAGCAAGGAGTCAGGGGTTTCAAAAGATCATAGTGGAAGGGGACTCAAAGCTTATTATTGAGGCGGTTAGAGGTACTAGTGGTGTCCCATGGAGAGTCAAAACAATCATTGAAGATATTAAATTTATTGCGGCTTCTTTCGAGTTTATCTCCTGGAACCACGTGTATCGAGAAGCAAACTTTGTGGCTGATGCTGTGACGGATATGGGCTTCCAATATGGAAACCTCCACATATGGGACAGATTTCTACCACCAGCTGCTTGTGAAGTTTTGTTTTTTGATCGTGCGGGTCTAAGGTGTTCTAGGGGTTTTTCTCTTTTAATGTACTGTTCTTTCTATCAAAAAAAAAAAGAAGTGTGGCATCTAGATTTACGTGGATTTGAAAGATAACCAGCATCATAGCCAATAATTTGAAATTTTGATTCTTCTGAATAAAATTAGCTCGTGTAAATTGTTTCATGAAAATAACAAAATGCATACATAATACACCGTTCAAATGCCTTCAAGTTGGTTGGTGCATATATGTATCTTGCTAATAAGTCCGCAAAGAAAGCTCACATTAAATAATTACACCAAGTGATAAAACAAATATAGTAACCAAACCAAGCGATGAAAATGACCTTTCACATTAAGTCTTCACACTTAATCCATATAAAATCATTTAAGCACATTTTCTGTTTATGTCAATTGATGGCTGAAAGACCTTTTCTGTGTTCGGAATACTCGTCCAAGTAGTTTTTGTTTTTCAAAAAAAATTAATTATGTTTGAAGCGCTGCTTTTCATTCTAGCCAATCATTTCTATGTTGACATTCTTCATCAGTTTTTGGTTTATGATCCTTTGACATATGAAAAGGCATCACCAACAATCACTTTCTTTCTTTCTAGCCCAGTTTTCTTTTGTACTCATAAAATTCAAATAGATCTATGGGCGGCTATAGAGTATATATATGGACCGCCTGGGTGTAACCTACACCTGGCATTCGTGTCGTCTTTTTCGTATTCATGTCGTTTTCGTGTCATACCAGATTTCTTAACGGATCGTGTTGTGTAACACCAGTTAAAATAAACGAGTAAAATGATCCGATTCGAAATCGACCCGATAATATTAACAGGTAATATGACTCGACCCGTTACCCGTTAAGGAAAATATATTTTAAACCAATAAATAATCAAATGAAAAACATAATACTAAATAAGTATATACATACCATATTATCACATCCAAAACATAAAAACGCATTTTTCTTTTAAGTATATTTTCGCGTACCTAAATTCATTGCTCTAACCTTTTTCTTTGCAAGACTCGTATTTGTATTGTATATACTTTCGCTTCCAATATCTCGTTCTGTATAGTCTATAGTTTTTTAATTAATGTAGAAGTGTAAACAATATAGAAAAAATATATAAACGTTCGTAATGACAAGCTTTACAACTTTCGTGAAGGGCTTAACTTCGAAATTTGCCACTATAATCATATAAATCATAAAGCAAAATTTAACCGTTGATTCTTGTTTACATTTACGCTTCATTGTTCTCATCAAAATTTTTTTTTTCAGATTTTCTTTTTTGAAAACATGATCTATTAGAGGATGCATGTCACATCCCAGCCCGGGCCCCAACGACATCCCGGGCACGACTCCACCGTAGCACGATATTGTCCGCTTTGGGCCCTGACCACGCCCTCACGGTTTTGTTTCTGGGAACTCACACGAGAACTTCCCAGTGGGTCATCCATCATGGGAGTGCTCTCGCGCGCTACTCGCTTAACTTCGGAGTTCCGATGGAACCCGAAGTCAGTGAGCTCCCAAAAGGCCTCGCGCTGGGTAGAGATGAGAATATACATATAAAGCTCACCGGATCCACTCCCCTGGGCGATGTGGGATCTCACAATGCAGGAAGATGAACGGTTTGGATCGTTGATATTATATTCAGAGTTTTACGGTTAGTGAAAATATTGCGTGATGTTTATAAAGTTTCTACAAACTATATGACATCGACTCATATTTCAGTTAATCGTAAATATCAAAACGTGATACCAAAGATTTGAATCGTTCATCTTCTTACATCCGCCAGATGATCATGTTTTCAAAAAAGAAAATTTAAAAAATGAAATTCAGTGAGAAGAATAAAGCGTAAATGACAATCGGCGGTTAAATATAAATTTAAAGTTTACGGATTATAGTGTTGGATTTCGAAGCTGACCCCTTCATGAAAGTTGTAAAGCTTGTCGCTATGAGTGATTGTATATTTTTTTTACATTTTTTACACTTCTACATTAATTATTATTAATTTTTCCCTCAAATAAAAAACATTATTCATGAGGGTTTGGAGGATTTTAAAAATCTAAACGATAATGTAAATGTAACCATTAGTTACTCGTGGGGAAATAATGATGAATCACGAGTGTTTATATATTCTTTCATATTTTTCATACTTGTATGTATGTCTTCTTAGTTCTTACCTATACAAATACTATACTAGTTTATTTTAATTTTGGACAACAACATGTTAAGTAAAATTTATCCTAGTAATGAAAATAAGGAACTCTCATAATAAAAATAAATAATGACAAAAACTTTTTTTTTAAACTTATATAGAATAATAATACAAAACTATATATTTAATATAGAATATATTGTATATATTAATATGGCTATTGTATTTTATAATAAATGTTTTAGTAATTAAACTTTAAAATTATCAAAATTTTTTTTTTTCTTAACGGGTCGAAACGGGTTACCCACGTGTTACCCGTGTGTATACCCGTTAAGAACCCATTATTAACGTGTTCTTAACATGCCACCCGATAATGACCCAATTAGTTATCGTGTTGACCCGAAACCCGTTATTTTCGTTTCATTTCGTGTCGTGTCAGAAACTGCTGGGTCCAGTGTAGCCTGTGTGGGTGTGAGTGGTGTTTTAATTTCAAGGTAGATGAGGAGAAGAGAAAGAAAGACAAGGTGTTAACACGGATATTTATTTGACCCGGCCTTATTCTTGCCATGTCATCATTTTTAGGGAAAACTCTTTGACGAGGAACTAGATCACCATTGGATGGAAGACTCGTTGACCCGCGCTTCATCACCCTTAAACAGGAGACCTTTTGGTGCATGTAACACAAACATAAATAATGATTCAACCATAAACGCGCCACGTCCACTGTAGTGTGTGTGTATACATACATATATATATATATATATGTATATGTACATATATGTATATGTGTATATATGTATATGTGTATATATATATATATGTATATTGTGACAGCCCGTCCCGAGAAATAATTATCGATGGCGTGAAATGACAAATTTACCCTTGAACGATTGGGTGTAATTGTGTAAGTGGGTTAAGGATTTGGTCCAATTATTTTCATTCCCTAAAGTTTGGACCAAATGGGAAATTAAGTTGTTTTGTTTGGGTTGAGTGGACAAATCCGAACCATACACACATTCACACACCCAAACTGTTGACCCTTTCTCTCTCATCCCTCTCGATTTTTCACCCATTTTCCGTACAAAACGTACGGCCAACCCCAGAAAACCTTTCATCACTTGCAGATCGAACTGTTGGAGGCCATATTCATACTCCTTGCGAGCCCAGGAACTCATCCATACCTTTAGATCGACTTGAGACCTTCGAAAACCCCAAGAACCGTAACCCCAGTTTTGGTGCACTATTCATGCACACGTAAACGCGAAGGTTTCAGTGATTTTGGAGGTCATAGGGAGCTTCTAGACGTCTCCACGAAGCTCGGGGAGCAACGTTGACGTGTTTTGGACGTCGGGAAGTAGAGATCGACAAGTTTGAAATTTGGCCGGAATATCGAGGAATTTTTCGACGAGATTCCGTGATTTTTGGAGCTTCAAATTGGTAAGGTTGTGTTCTACATGTTTAGAGCTTCATTTTGGTGA
Organism: Heteromeles arbutifolia; assembly: GCA_024362995.1. Taxonomy (NCBI): domain Eukaryota; kingdom Viridiplantae; phylum Streptophyta; class Magnoliopsida; order Rosales; family Rosaceae; genus Heteromeles; species Heteromeles arbutifolia. The sequence goes on from JANCRC010000002.1 coordinate 39,325,198, forward strand.
AAATTTCAATAAATTTGGGGTTGAAATGGCTGAGATATGAAGATTTTTCCATTTTCCAAAAACCGGCAACGCAGAGGTCACTGACGCCGAAATCCGGTGACTTGCCGGAGAAGAAGGAGAATATTCCGTCAACTTTGACGGAATATTCCTAACGGAAGATAACGCCGTCAGGTAATTATAACGGAATATTCCTTAACGGTAGTTAGGATTCCGTCAGGTTTCCCTGCGCGTGGCCGCGTGTGTGGCCGTGCATCTGCCGGCGCGTGAGGAGTAAGAAAATAATTCTAAAAATATGGGGATGATCCTGAGGTTGAGTAGGTCACTGTGGTATATTCATATACCCAAATTGAGCAATATATGAGAAGTTATTAGCTAGTTTTGTATATGTGCTCTTAAGTGACGTTTATATAGTTGTTTCACATATAGGTGAGACCATCCTGAGGACAAGCGTAATCATTCGAGGCTCGGGGGCTACAACCCTTCGACATATCTGTGAGTGGGCTTTTGTTTTCAGTATACACACACACACACACACACACACACACACACACACACACACACACACATACTTGCCTCATATTTTAGTGTATGCATTATCATATTTATGCATATTGTCGCATGTTGCTGCAGAGGCCCAGGTAAGCTACATGTGAGTATACTATGTTGGTAATGGTTATGAGATATGATGATGATGATGTTGAGATATTGAGCTTATCAACCTGCACCCCGGTGTTAGTGCTCCCGCCCAGAGTAAGGCACAGTCATTCACGTGATGTTCACCTCCCGCACCATACGCTCGTCTTGGATCCAAGTTAGGTGCACAGTCCTGTCGTATAGACCACTTTAAGTGGGTTCGACTCATAGGTGACCCACGATTAGCGCACGGTATTCACGTGATCGTAGCACTAAAGCGTATTTATTTACACCCAGTTTTGTCGAACAGACCATGTGAGGTGGTTCCGACTCGTGTGCAGGTATATACATGTTGAGATATATGATTTAGATTGAGATTGAGCCGTACAGGTCACAAGAGGTGACTCTGGCTAGATGATGAGCTCTAGATTTCGCCATACAGGTCACGTCAGGTGACTACGACCGACATATGATTTATGTTGAATTATATAACCTGGCTTACTTATGTGATAATGTGATAATAGACATGGCGTAAGTACTGGACATGGCATATGCATGGCATTTTTATATGCGGATTTCGATATTTCTGAGCATGATTTTGAGATATATACGTATGTACTCTATTTTTTGGGAAAACTATACAGGTTTTACAGCGAGGGGTTAAAATATGTGAGAAATGAAATGATTTTGAAAAGCTTTGTTTTTGCCCACTCACGCTTTCTGTTTTTCGCCCATCCAGGTATTAAGTAGGAATGGTTCATTGGTGGCTTACGAGGGCTTGACGAAGGTTCTGACAGTTCACCTTTCATGTAGGATCATCTTCGGATGCTGTATTATTAATAATTGTCCTGCTAGACTACACTAGGTTACTTATTCTCTGAATTATTGGGATTCACTCTTAATTTCACACTAGCACATTATCTTAGTTAGTACTGTTAGTGGTTTGGTTTTAATTTATTCCTATGTCTCTATATCTTTCCGCTTCCGCAATGTGTGTATGACTACATCACCCTCACGTGACGGCCAACACGCTTTGATCTATATATATATAGATATATATATATACATATATAGATATGTGTGTGTGTATATATATATATCGATATATATTGTGGTTCATCCCATCACCAAGGAATCTATATTTGTGTTACCACAAGGAAATGAATGTTTTTTATTTTTCTTTTGAGGGAGTAAGCATAGGGGCGAAGGCAAAGAGAGAAGGAATACGAATCGGAATGTGGGACCATGATTTTTTCAGGGCCAAAGTTACACGAATCAGAATACGAATACCTCAAAAATCTGGTCATGAGCTCAACATCTCTTATCAATTGAGCTGCATAAGCAGACCAGCAATGCCACCATCATCCTTTGTTCCCGAAAGGTACGCAAAGTTAGCCGACTTTGCTGAGATTGACCATTCTTATTCCATAAGATATGGAAGCCTAATCTGATTGGAGATAGATAAGTTTCTTATATTCTTGGAGATTCCTACAATCTAAGGATTGGCATGGACTACAAGTAATCACACTCCTAAATGGATGCAATACCTACTCCTAATATCCTTTTGGATTCTCCCGGTTTCATACGAATTCTATATCCTAAAATAATTCTCTCTCGACTAGTATAAATATACTTTTGTAGCATCAATCTCTGGTAACACAATTATTGCATACTCTATTCTCTTTCTTATTGATTGAGTCACATAAATTGCTTGCTAACTTGACCGTCAAAGAGCCTTTGGCCGGTACCCCATCGGTGCCTAGGTTATCTTACGATTGTTTGCTCTTTTACAGGTAATCGAGTTTGTGCATCTTCTTTACATACAGTGGAGCACGAATTTGGTACCAACACCATAGATCTAGGAATTCCACGATCGCAGGCCCTTTTCTCCGACTTGGGGTTGATGACATCCCTTTATGCCTCCATCTTAGCTTGTTTACTTGCTTAGAGTGAAATGCTAAGGATGGTAAGTTCTCAAACAAGGACTTCATATACTATATTAAGAGCAGAGTCAGTGGACATAGGACATGCCCCCCTTATGGCGTTCCCCTAGCATGTAATCGCATAAATTATCAAAATAAAAGAATTGAATCTTATGTACAGTTTTATAGAGTGGCAGTAAGAGTGACTTATCTGTCAACTTTTCCTTTCTCCCTCAGTCCCTTTGTTATCCTTCCACTTCATCATCCCTTATGTTTCTTCACTCCATTTCCCGCCCCTAACCTTCCACGCCTCGTCTTCCCTCCAATCTCCTTCTTTTTCTACAAAATCTCCAACAATCCTATGTGGTGTGGTTGAGTTAGTCATTAGTATTCTTAACGAGAATGTACCAATTTTGTCGCTCTTAAATGTAAATGGATGGGGGTAATTATTGGTTGTTCCTGACAATGGTTTGGTGTGCATATTTGAAGCGATAACTTTCTTTGGCAAGTTACGGTAACGCACTGTGTTGTTGGTTTTGTCTTTGCAACCCCTTTGCCACACATAATGTTGCCATTGTCTTTGCTAAAGCTGTAACTCACACTAGTTGGCGAAATTTTTTTCCGTCCCTGGTGCTATCAAATCTTATGCAGGTTTATGGGTTCGTGGTGGTGTTACGACGACAGTGGTGGCTCAGGCTGGAGATCCCATTAGACCAAGTCCACCCCTAAAGACTTTGCGCCAGCACCCAGCGCATTTATCCACTCAAGTGAACAGTAATAGACCCCAGTAAACAGTTATAGGCCAAAGCATCTCCACCCCTAAAAAAATGCGTTGGCACAAATGATCTCTACCCCTACAAAATGCGCTGGCACCCAGCCCATTTAAAATATTTTATATTTTTTTTAAAAGAATAAATAAATAAAATAGTTTTATTTTCGGATAAGATTTTTAACCAATTTCGGATAAAATTTCAAATAAACTTAAAAAAAACACACTAAAATAAAATTACATACTCATCAAATAAACTTAAAAAAAACACACTAAAATAAAATTACATAAACTCATCAAATAAACTATAAAAAAAAAAAAACACACTAAAATGAAATTACATAAACTCATCAAATACACTTTATTCTTCAACCACAAGCTTATTTTAATTATCTTCACCTTCTTGCAATGAAGATGGATGTAGGGATGTATGGTTTATATGGACAAAAAAATTAAGGATGAGCTTTTTGGTATTTTTTTTCACACAAAAAGTATATGAAAGCTTTGGTAGAAAGTGTAGAAAATATTGAAATGCGGTGTAAGGTGGAAGATGAGGGCTAGGTATTTATAGAAAAAAATAATAATTTTTTTTAAAATTTTTCTGTATTTTTTAATAAATTTACATTTAGTTAATTAATCTGGACCGTTGGATTTGAAAATTATTCAAATCCAAGAGCCAAGGAGCTGCCACGTGGCCAACGGTCATAATTCTGACCGTTGGGCCTTTTTTTTGGGGGGAAAAACGTGGACCGTTGATCTGTGATCGGACGGTCCATTTTAAAACTCAAATTTAAATTTTTTTACCGTTGTAAATCCAACGGTCTAGAAAAACTAGCCGTTGGAAATGCAACGGCACTGAGGAGGGCCACGTAGCTCTAATCCAGGTCAACACAAGTGGGCTGACAAGCGGGCCTCGTCATCTGCACCCTTGTCTTCTACTCGCGCCCAATCGCGAGTGTGCTGCACGCGCCGGCCAAATAGGCCGGCTTCTGGGTCTGTCCGAAATGGGCTGGTCTGTTGCCTGGCTTGGGCTAGGTGCCAGGCTGTTTTGCTGGCTGGAGCAGATTGACAGGGTGCTGGGCTGATTTTTGGACAGGGTGCTGGGCAATTTTGTGTCCGGTGGACTTGCTCTTACCACCCACCCTTTTGTGCACTGTCATGGCTACAACTAGGGTCCCACATGCCTCTGATACCTGTGCCTCCGGCCAAATTTGTACATTGGTCTTCTCTGTTGACACGTCATCCGCCCTAATTTTTGTTTTTCAGTGTACTTTTTATGCTTTGTTTATAACGAACTTTAACGAAAAACTTTCGGTACTATTTACTTTAACGAAAAATCATATTTTTACACTAAAAAGTCAATCCTGGTACTATTCACTTTACCCTTTATTTTGTCCTTATCGTTAAAACTCAAAGTTTTCAAGCCATTTTCATTAGTTTTCCTTTGTTTATATTGCCTAGAACGGGTTAGGTTGTAAATTTTGTTTGTGTCGCTTCAATCATTTGGGTGGCCTAGCTGTTTTCAATGGTTATGTGAGGATTTTGGTGCTAGGCATGTTCATATTTGTGACTCTCGGCTCTAATGATCTCGTGTGGTGGTTGCCTAGAGATTTAAGATCATTTTTGTTATGTGATAATTATCTACAGACCAAGAAATTGGTCACTGGAGAAAACGTACCCATATGGTACATCTTGTAATTAGTTGTTCTTGGTAATGAAACACTTTATCGCCTCTGTAAAAAAAGCTAACAACATTTCGCACCTTTTAAAGTTTTTGTTGAATTTCAACCTAGATCACAAAGTATCAATTTTCTCATATTGCACCATGAGGTTTTGAAATTGTATCAAATTAAGCTTTCAATAGATTGACTGTTTGATCGTTCATTAAATTTAGGGTAAATTACATTCTACATCCTCAGGTTTGGATGAAATTGCAGCCTCATACAACATCTTTAAAACATTTCAATCTTATATACAAACTTGTATTTTGTTGCACTTTCATATATATGTTAGTCAAACCGTCAATTTAACTATTAAATGATGATGTAGCAAATTCATGACCCACATATTTTAATTACGTGGCTGTTGACCCTAAAAACTATCAAGCCTACGTGGCGCGCAGGCCGAGGAGTCTATAAGCTAACTACGTCATTCGATTGTGTGCAGGGCGTGCCAACTTGACGACCGAGCTCGGCAGGTGAGTAAAATTTGTTGATGTTGTGTTGGTCGCGCTACTAACTTCTTGATCTTGCGACTGTGGCTGAGGAAGGAACAATTCTCGGCCTTCGGGTTCTAGAGCCTGAAGACAAGGCTGCTAATTTGTGAAGTTGAATATCAAATTCGGCTGTCAATATGCCGAATGTAGTAACCTGGTAACACCTCACTTCGCTGAAAAGGCTGATGAGATGACCTCTGTCAATAAGGATTCGAAAATCCTTCTTGACCGAGACTTGGATAGGTAACCAGTCGGCCCCTTCACAGTGCTGTTTATCCAAACTGAAGGTGCTCCGCGGTCGGCTGATTCTACGGCAATAGTGCTCTTTATCCAAACTGAAGATACCACATGTTGCCTTCACAGTGCTGTTTATCCAAATTGAAGATGTGTTGGCGAAAAAGAAAATAAAAATCTCAAGGTTGTTGAGAGGTTTCGCGTAGAGCGAGGGTTTGCGCAGGGCAGATTTGTGTGTTGAGTTAGAGATCCTGGAAATGTTGCACGACGTCTTGTATTTATAGGGACGAGTATGCAGTTCTATGTGTTTCTCGCGTTCCATCTGTTGAAACCCCTGAAGATAAGCACTCCATACAAATAAAAACTCTTGATAGCCATCCCAACGTCAATTATCCATTTAACAATGACCCATCTTCATTGGCTAGTGGCCATTCGATTTGATGAAACCAAATCAATTTGCATGCACATGAAACTCTTCCTATAGCATCCTGAGAAACCATGCAATGTTAGTGCCCATATTCGCGTCTAGGTGCATTAGCCCATGCCGTGCTTCCACTTGAAGGATATGCTAATTATTAGCATATATTTCTATGCTAACAATTATCCCAATTCGAAATATGCCGCACCATTATCTTTTTTGTGATTATCAGATACCACCACTAATCAAAAGGTAACCTTCATGCATGGTTAACCAACTCCAAGCATACGTCTAAATGCCGAGAATCCCAAATCAAATTGAACTGTATCGCTTGCTTCCAGGTTGGAGATATAATTTGCATCCTATCTATCTGGTTGAAGAAGATGCCAGGATAATTCATATTAAAAAAAATAATTATTATGATAAAAAACCATAATATTATCCTTTAATAATAACAAAAATTATCTCCACTTTTCCATCCGACGATTGAGAGCTATGCTCACTCAACGGCTTTGATTGCACAGGCCGATGGTATAAATTTGGGCCCAAACAGTGGCATAAAAAAATAATTAATTATAAAAAAATAATTTAAATACAAAATATATTAAAACAAAGTAAAAAGGGGCCCGCCCCTCTTCTCCCACCCAAGCAAAGGGCGTCCATCTTCATCTCCTCATTCCTTATGGGCTTCTACGTTATCTTATAAACAAACTCCACATATCACACATCATTAATTTAATAGATGTTAGATTTTCAAACAGACAAACAGTATAAATTGATAGATTCAAAATCTCATAGTGTAATGTGAGAAAATCGAAACCTTTTTTGAAAACCAACTCAAACCTAGAGAGTGCAAAATGTAGTTAGCCTTTTAAGTTTAGATGTTTTTAACATAAGTTGTAAAGAGTTTGTAACTCAACTGATTTAAAATATTTACCTGTGCATCTTGAGTTTGATTCCCTCACCTCTTCATATCTCGTGTATAAAAAAATAATTACACCCCAAAACAATCAAACCCCTAGAACAATATTGCCAACACCTAAAGTAAAGTCATCATCAAACTCATTGCACTTAACCATTACACATTATGGAACACGGGACGGATTTAAGGATAACATGATTTCCAGTGATCTAAATACGGATAATATCAAATAAACCTCTCACTTGTAAAATTATCTTTTACTACTAGAATGTAATACTAACTGATTGTATTTGAGATATTATGTCATGTTGAATTCTAGATTTTTATTTACATGCTTCAAATGTTGAAATTTGTGATTGATTGTAAAAAAAACGAAAGGAAAAGACACAAAGGTACACTCCACAAGCATGAGCATGCGAGCACACTTTTGATACTTTATTTATGAAGGTAGTAAGTGACATATCCACTATTTCACTCTAATGTTTATTTCTATTATATATGACAATATCGTACACTATTGAAATTTCAAAATTGACCAAATAATAATAGTAATTATTTAATAATTAATAATAATAGTATTTTAAAATTGAAAAGATTGTAAGCATTGGTTATAGGGTAATGTTAGAGAGACTAAATTTATAGACTAACTTTGTAAACTAAATAATATGGAAGTTGACGATTGAATTGTTACTTAAGTGTTGATTTACACGCTTATTTTATATTAATGACATATCATTTATTTTGCAACTTTAATTTACAAATTTCGTTTACCTAAAATAACTCTTCAACATAATATGATGCGCATTTAAGAGAGAGAGAGAGAGAGAGAGAGTTGAGAGTTTAGCGAAAAAGATGATGAGTAATGTTAGTTAGTTAGGTAGGGAAAGGAACTTATGCTAAAACAACCCAAAAGCATATCGTTAATAAAGCAAATTAGAAAGATTGTTAAGTGATTAGTGCATCAAAAGAACCAAGAGAGACAACCTTTATCCCCTTTGTCCAGATCAAATCCAACTTAAAAGAAGCACAAAATCTTGTTATACACAAATTATTTTTAGTATTTTTCATCCAACCAAGACGCGAACATCGTAATCGAGATAAAATCAAATTATTCTAAATGAGAGGACTTATGTTTTTATTTTTTCATTCCATTTCTCAATCAAACTATATTATAATCTAATTTAAATTAGATGGAGAAGAATTTGGACTTTGGTTTTTGATTGATTTGACTTTGGAACTGCCTTTTAGTCTCACTTTGTCATTGAAATTGAATTTGTCTCATTTTACCCCTAAAACTGCCAAAGTCGAGCCATTTCGCCCCATTTCCATTAATTTTTGTCTCGTAAAGGTTAAATGGGAGGGCATCTAGAAAGAGCCATTATGGTTGGCATTGAATGACTATTTTGACAGTTTCAGAAGACAAATCAATAAATTAGCCTTTGAACATACATGCACAGGGGGGATAAGGAGTCGGGGATGAGAAACATAGTGCTCTAGTCAGCTTGGCTACACTTACATTATTTGTTTTTCACTCTATTGGTCCTTATATAACTATATTCAAAATAGGAAAGTGTTATTAGCATTCCAAAAATCTCATTCTACACTCCTTACAAATGTATTTTTCTTTCATTATATAGAAAGTTTGGAGTGTAGAATGAGATTTTTGAAGTGCTAATAACAATTCCCTCAAAATAATGCATCCCTTTTATTTGTGTTTTTTTATGTTTTGACTCTTTTTTCTTTTTTTCATATTTAAGAACTTTGACGTATGGTCTACTGTGCAGCGGGTACGATCTCCTTTTGAAAAGGATATTATTCCAGAGTTGTGGTGGAGCAATTAGATTAGATTTAAGCATGGTTTATTAGTGGTTTGGTACTGGAAGCTTTGCATTTTAGTAGTAAACAATAGGGTCCCTAATTAATATTTTATTACTGTAATTAACATTGTTGGCTTCAGATTTTTGTTCATAAAGTTGTTTTTGAGTTTTGAGACTGGGCCAAGTGACTCTGATATTTTCGGATGCACAAATAAATACTCTTAATCACTTGAAATGAATCACAAGCCGCAACGGAGCACTTGCACTCGTCTAATTCTTAAGATTTTAAAACGAAATGACTAATCAGCTAGTGGAAAACACAGAAGGGGACAAAGACCTTGAAACAAGTAAAAGGACCAAACGATTAACAATAACAAAACGACTGAAGGGAGAGGTTAATTTTGATTAAGCAAAGAGTTGAGTTGAGTTGAGTTGAGTTGAGTTGAGTTTACAAAACAAATTGTAAACAACAATGGTAACTACTGCGGTAACAAGTGAAAGCCAACAGAAAGTAGTTTAAAGAGAAGCCAAAATAATGAAAAATTAGTTGTATGTGTTGGAGACAGATCCACAAATTTGCTTTCTATTCCGCTTGATACATTCTTGCAAGATTGTGTTGAACAAGAACGAGACCTTTTATTCGACCAAAAACAAAAATAACGAGACTTTTAAGAAGAGAAGCTTTCCCCCTTCTCACAAAAGTTCTCGTGCTCCCCTGCTCCTTTCCTTGCTGCCTGTTTGAGAGTCGACGGTAGACTTCCGTATAGATTAGACATACAGAATATGCATTCCAATCTCACATGTAAGATTCACCAGGCATTTGCATCTGCAGGAGCAGCAAAAGCAGAAAACTCCGTGGTAGCCTCAGATTGCAAGGCACCTGTATTAGGAGTAACATTTGAGCTGCAGCATCAGAATAGAGTGAGACCATAGCTTAAAGTCAACATTTGGATCATGTCACTGAAAGACCAAACTTTAGCCTCGACGCTTGAAGACACAGAAAATGCAATAATAATGCGGAAAAGAGTGCTGTTAATGCCATGTCGTCTGTTCAGTGCATTCTTCTGAAATATCAGATTCTCTGCAGAGGCACAAACAACATCAGTGGAGTAGCAAAACATACATGCTATGATGACTTTAATAACATCGACATCCATCAATAATCAAAGAGTTAGTGAAATCCTTTTACAAACATAAGCAATGTTGTACAAAGCATACTCTATTCAGAAAGGCATACCGTACTCACAAAAAAGTCACCGTCAAGACTTAGTAGCTATCAACAACGACGACATGCTTGTATTTGCACAGTTCACACAATATTTTCCTCTCTTTTCAACATAGGAGAAAATAATCAATCAATCAATGTAAGGCATTCTGTACATCAAAACTATAACTTAATCATATGTATGTGTGAACACTTAAGGCATGGAGACTATCTCGACTATGGCCTACAAAACTCTTGGTAAGAGGCACTCGAACATTCTTACATCAATAATTACTTTACACGCCATGACTCATATGCTGCAAAGAGGGAGACGAAGATCATGCTTATTACAGTATAGAAATGACTGATGCACTGTCTATATAATATTTACAAAGCACTGCTTAGCACTGCAAATAGAGAAATTAAACTCTGGTTACTAACCTTGAAATAAACTCTGTTCGCCTTAACGAGACCCACCCCCTCTCCTCTTATCTCTGAAACTGGAGGGTGGATATCAACTGCCCCTAGCTTGCTAAAATTAGAACTGAGGCTACAGAATCACTTAAACCAAACTCTGGTGATTAGTCTTTACCATATGCTCAATCTTAACTGATGTTAATAGCCTATATCACCAACACCCACTTGCAAATGTTTATGAGATTGTACGAAGTAAGAGGAGCACAGAATTTGGTCTAAACCCTCATATGTCATAGTAGATGTAGTTTAGACTGCCTCTTTGGTGGACTTTAAATAAATTATCAAACTAATATAAGGTTTTGCACGAAATCATAGCAGAATATAACGCCTTGTAAAACCAAAAGGCCACTTATTTTTCAAAAAAATTCAAAAGAATGATTCATTTAAGGAGCCTTACCCTCACATAATTTTTCCTTAACCACCTGCATGCTTCCCTCATAGCAAAGCAGCTACATCATGTCACGCACGGTTAGAGATACAGGCATCTTTTACAAAAGAAAAGCACCAAGTAATCAGCCACAGAGTGTTTCACATTAATCCCCTGAAAAGTACAAAATCGACAAAGAAATAGTACTTGGGCAAACAAACGATGGATAAAATACTATGAAAGGAAGAAATATGCACATGATGGAACCTTCATGAAAACGAAATCATAACCACCAAGTACCAAGCTTGATTGGGTACAAGTACAACCAAGAAGAACCAATTATATACACATATTATTGAAACACAAGTACAAAGGAAACTAAAGGTTTATTCCGCTCCAGAAATCATAAATAAGAGCTCATATAAGTAAAAGGTTAACTAGGAGATAAAGGAGTTCAATACGACTGATGAATCCAGAAATACTGACCCTTGTGAAAAGAAAATTTTAATTCAAATAACACCTCACTCCTATGAAAATAAAAATACTGAACTGCTTACCTAATCTGTAAGTGTATTACATTAGCAAAGAAAATAATGCACTAATCAAACCAGAACCTTCAGTACATCAATTATATAACAACTAAACTATGAATCTTCAATGAACTTGATATATTAAACAATTGACCCGAGTCTAATAGCAAGCTCTACTTCAAAGCATCATATAATATCATTTATAAACAATTTTTACACGATAACATATAAAAAATATTGTCTTAATTAACGTAAGACTATGACTTCCTAGTTTCACTGTATTGAATTGGATAAATAGAACTAGAATACAAGAAGAAAAGATATGTGTGGAAATGAGATTCAATTTGGGTCGGACTGTATAAGGGATGCAGTTGCCTTCTCCGTATTCCTCCCTGATGTTAGAGGCGATACTCCCGAAATTTGGTATGATGAAAATGAGGAGGGAGCTGGGGCTGAGTCTGCGGCAGTGGATAAAGGGCTGATATTACTGCTCACAGTCATGCTGGTTCCACCAGCAGACCCTTCGATGACAGCCCTTGGGTCTGGGGGGTTTTGAATATCTGTAATTCCTTCCAGCAGCTGCACAATCTTTCCCATCATTGGCCTGTGAGATGGTTGTTCCTGTATGCACCAGAAGGTTACCTGAATTGCTCTCTTCACTTGATCCATATCAACATCTTGGTCGACTAACCTTCTATCGACAATTCCCTTGATGTTACCCTTCTCAAATTCCTCAAAAGCCCATAAGGAGAACTTCTTCCTATTTGTTGCCTCAGAAACTTCAAAATTCCTTCTCCCACTCACTATCTCTAGCAAAACCATACCGTAACTGTAAACATCAGATTTGGAAGTTATTGGAAGATTTGCTAGCCATTCTGGTGCCAAATAGCCTCTAGTACCTCTAACACTTGTCAAGGTTCGATACCTATGGTCCTTTTGATTAACGAGCTTTGCGAGGCCAAAATCTGACACTTTGGCATTGTAATTCTCATCTAACAGAATGTTCTCCGGTTTTATATCACAATGCACAATGCAGTCTCGGCACTCCTCATGAAGGTATGTGATCCCCCTTGCAGTGCCGAGGGCAACGTTGAACCGAGACTCCCAGTTCAACAACTTTCCTGATTGCTCTTCTGCTGCAAAAAGGAAACTATCAAGGGACCCATTTTTCATGAACTCATATACCAGAAGCCTATGGCGCCCCTCGGAGCAAAAACCAATCAGCCTCACCAGATTCAAATGGTGGGTGCTACTAATTGTTGCAACCTCCATCCTGAACTGTTTCTCCCCTTGCTCAATCCCCTCAAGTTGCTTAACTGCAACAACAGTTCTATTAGCAAGAATGCCTTTATAAACAGCCCCAAATCCTCCTGCCCCAAGCTTCTCCTTGAATCCCTTAGTTGAGCGTTGGAGCTCCTTATACGAGAACTGAACCGGTGCACCAGAAGCATACTCAAGAAGCGCATATTGAGCAGACAATCCACCAAAGCTGCGACTGTTTCTGCAAAACCACCACCACAAACCACCTTCGAATGCCATCAAACCAAAGAGGGTGGCAATAACTACAACAACCACTATCCAAGCACGCAACTTCCAATTTTTTTTGTTGCCAGCGGTCCCCAATGATGATGATGGATTTGAAATCACTGGTCCACATACCTTGATATATGAACTACTGGACATAGCTGGACTGTGATACCCACTCAGAAAACCTGGTGTCTTGGAGTAACATAGCCCTGTGCCATCAGACAAAGACGTTGAAGCATCACAAGCACTACTTCCAAGACAATTCAACCTGCAAGCCGATATTCCTGCAAAGAAAATCTGCGACTCTGTCTCAGGAGGGTACGTCAAGAACCGAGTATGTTCCAAGTCCAACATAGTCACACTCTGAGGACAATCCTTAATCTCCATCTTCCTCTTACACCCTTTCCTGCTATCCTTGGGATCAACAAGCTCAAAATTAAGAGACATACATCCGCATACCGGATCAGTATCGTTATAACTACAAACTCCCATGTCCCCACAATACCCGAAAACCTCACACTGATCAGTAACAGCTGCCCATCTCTCTATTACAGTCCCACTACCTCTAGCAGAGCTATAAATCCTCAGATTCCCATCACTCCCCAACTTCAAAAACCGCAAAATATCACCCGCTTCGGCATAATCACTACTATAAGCAACAATAGCATCGGTGGACAATTGTGGATCAGAAATTGACAGAATACCAATTGACCGCAATCCTAGAGTAGGCGAACTCAAATTCGTATTAACAGAAGAATTCAATCCCTGATTCCAATACACATTAATATCATTCCACAAAAGTGTAAGGTTCCCGTTTTTCACAAGCTTAAACGAGTACAACGCAGATCGCAAAACCTTACTCACAGTGAAGTTCTGCCCGGGGACGATCGAATCAGTGGGGTTGTCGAAGCTGGACCAGACCGTAACAGTGCCGTTTCGGAGTACCAAGTTGCCCGAATCGTCAATCTCAGCCGAAGAGACGCCGCGGCTGGTGGTGTTGGAGTCCCAGAGAGTGGCGCCGGAGCCGTTGACGAGGCGAAGGGTGCCGGATTGGAGGAACTGGAGGGTCCCACCGGAGTCAACTACTTTTCCTGCACCAGCGGACCAGACGGGGACGCCGCCGGAGTAGGAGATGGCGGCGATGTAAGAAGGCGGTGAAGTGGGGGGGTCGGAGGAGATGAAGCCGAGGGAGAAGGTGTCGTTTGGGGAGGACCAGGTGGTGTTTGGGTTGGCGGCGGGGAGAGATGAGCCTGGTGAGATTGTGGTGGCGGCGGAAGCGGCGGAAACGGCGGCGGAGAGGAGAAAGGCGATCAAGAGGTGTGAAAGACTGATGTGGGTTTGGAGCGCCATTTTTAGGTGAGCCTTGGATTTTGGGTATCAGTTCATTGGTGGGTGGGCAGAGGAGAAAGTTGGGTGTATTTAAGGAGGAGGGAGGAGGAGGGAGGAGGGAGGAGGGAGTGAGGTGAGGGTGGAAAGGAAGACTCTGACTAACAAATTTGGGGGGAGGACGGCGTTTGATTCATGCGACATCCGGTTTTTCTTCTGAACGCATAGCAAAATATAAACGCCGTTAACATATATAAAAATATGAGGAAAACTCAAATTAGGTATTTAGATTTTCAAATATTTTTGTTGACCAAAAAGATTTAGTTTTGTTAGTATTATATCTCATCAATCTATAAAGCATTGATTTATTTATTGGAAGTTCATTATTTTTTTTGAAGATTAACCTAAAGCAAATGGGAATGACCAACCAACAACACTACACTATGTAAAATAATATTACCAAACTTCGCTTTCAAGTTCATCAATATTAAGTGGAACTATATCTCTAGAGATGTTAACTTTGTAGCTAATGTGTTAGCTCGTCAGTGCCTCACTGTTTTTGCTAATCATATTTAAGAGTAGTGTATCCCAAATCTTACTGAAAGTTTTTGCCAAAAAAAAAAAAAATGTATTGAAAATCACTAATACTCTTTTGTGATTTTTTAAAGGGTTTTTACCACAAATGGTCTCTGACATTGATCAAACACGTCATTTTGTTCCCTGACATTGAAAATCAATAGAAATGGTCCCTGAGATTGTCCACCATCCATCATTTTGGTCCTTCCGTTAAAAACTCGGTTAAGTGTCTCGGAGCTCTTGGCCGGAAGTAAGGGCAATTTTCAAAGCTTCGTAACTCAATCGTTTCTTAACCAAATTCGACCCATAATATATCAAAATAAAGATAGGAAAGTATAGAATAAGATTATACCTATTTGGAAGTCCAATGGTTGCTGGAGATGGCAGAAAAATAGCTTCAAAGTTGACTGGTCCGAGTGAAAACTTGAAAACTCGCCGGAAATTGGGTAAACTTTAAACGTTCATAACTTCTTCAATACTCAACTAAATCAAGTGATTCAAAAACAAAAATTATACTTCTCGACGAGACGAAGAGAATGGTTTTATGGCTAACTCGCCCTGGTTTGGCCGGAAAACGGCTCAAAAGTGGCTATCTTGGTCTTGAGTTACCCACTTTCGAGCCGTTTTCCTACCAAACAAGAGCGAGTTAGTCATAAAAAAGATACCATTCTTTTCGTCTCGTCGAGAAGTATGATTTTTGTTTCTGAATCACTTGATTTCGTTAAGTATTGAAGAAGTTATGAACGTTTAAATAAGTATTGAAGAAGTTATGAACGTTTAAAGTTTACCCAGTTTCCGGTGAGTTTTCAAGTTTTCACTCGGACCAGTCAACTTTGAAGCTATTTTTCGGCCATCTCCAGCAACCATTGGACTTCCAAATGGTATGATCTTATTCTACACTTTCCTATCTTCATTTTGATATATTATGGGTCGAATTTGGTTAAGAAACGATTGAGTTACGAAGCTTTGAAAATTGCCCAAACTTCCGGCCAAGAGTTCCAGGACACTTAACCGAGTTTTTAACGGAATGACCAAAATGATGGATGGTGGACAATCTCAGGGACCATTTCTATTGATTTTCAATGTCAGGGACCAAAATGATGTGTTTGATCAATGTCAGGGACCATTTGTGATTAAAACCCTTTTTTAAATGCAACTCCAACTTTAACCATAATACTTTAAAATTCCTATTGTGCATTCTAAATTTTTTATATATATAAAAAAAATAAAGAGTGATGTTATTCTTGTGAGATCCCACATCGCCAATGGGAGTGGATCATGTGAGCCTTATATATATATATATATATATATATATATATATATATATATATTCACATCTCTACCTAGCGCGATGCCTTTTGGAAGCTCACTGTCTTCGGGTTTCGTCGGAACTCCGAAGTTAAGCGAGTAGCGCACGAGAGCAATCCCATGATGGGTGACCCACTGGGAAGTTCTTGTGTGACTTCCTAGAAACAAAACCGTGAGGGCGTGGTCAGGGCCCAAAGCGGACAATATCGTGCTACGGTGGAGGTGTGCCTGAGAAGTGGTCCAGCCCGGGCCGGGATGTGACAATTCTCACCCTAATGTCTTATCTTCCCACCCACCTTTAATGAATTTTTTAATTACAAATTTGTCCATTTACAAAAAGACTAATAAGGACATTAATTATCTTGTTTTGCTTAATTAAAAAAAAAAAGTTGGGCATGGGAGACGATTTATCTACCTTAAACCCTAACTCATATTTTCATCTCCTTTCTTTCAAAGAAAGTAAAAAAAATATCAATGGACTTAGAAGATGAATTTTTAATTGAACAGGTGGAAAATGACGCTTCTACGAAAGATGTAGAAGATTATATTTTCATTGAAAATGTAGAAGAATAATTTGTGTGTAGGTCATTTGAATTTGTTCATCGTGTTTTTACATTTGTCGTTGTCGAATTCTTTTGAATTTGGATACCTCTATCGTTTTCATTTGAATTTGCAAACTTTAGTGGTTTTCATTTGCATATTATTTGTTATATTTTTTAAGAAACAATTTTATAATTTCATATGTATGTATATATTAAAGGTTATTTTGGGAATAATAATGGGTGGAAAAATAGCATTTTAATTTTTTAACTTTTAAAGATGGATGGAATTATAGTAAGAAAATAAGACAATGGGGTAGGTCTAGTAGCTCTTAAAATAAAACATTGTGAAGGCCGGGCGATGCGATTTTTAAATTAGTAATAACAATTTTCAAAATAAATACCAAATCATTATTAAATTCCTAACTTTTGGTTGTTGTGTTTTCCAGCCATTAATTCTTTTTATTTAGGGAAGGTACTTTTTCAAGAATTGAACACGTGGGTTTGAGAAGAAAAAGTCCAGCCTTCAATATGCGTTAACGGCGTTAAGGTTGAGTCAAACAACAGCAGGGGAAGGAACCGGTGACCTGACAAGATTTCAACTTCTGACAGCCGCCGGATATCTGTTTTCTCGGACTTGTTTTTTGTCGTTTTTCGTTTTTTTTGGGCCCAGTTGACGAACAAATCGTCTGCCTCAAAGTTAACATCTTCGTAACTGATTTGATATTGGGATGATTTTATAAAAAATGGGTATAAAAAAAACTAAGCTAAAAAGAATGTCTGGTAAACACTTAAAAATAGATTATTTTCACAGTTTTAGGTGAAAAAAATCTGAAAATGTGAAGTAGCAAAAATGAATTTATTTTCACAGCACAACAGAAATAATTTTTTTTCAAAGCACAGTAATACCAAATCAGCACTCAATTTCAGGTTGCGCATATCATTTGGGTTTGAGAAAAGGACATTATACTAACTAATGTTCTTTTTTTTTTATTTAAATAAACGTGACGCTCATCTTTGACTTCTTCTTACTTTACTTGCAATTTACAAATTTATTAAAAAACTCTGACCACAAATTTCATGCTTATGCTCTTTCACGTATTGTAGTTTTCACATTATTGCACATTTGTTGAGTTTTGGTTAAAATGAGTGGTTATGTTTTTTCTTTATAATTAGAGTTTTGATTGGCCCACGTCTTAATACTATATATGGTTTTTAAATTTTAATTTTGAAAATTTTATTTTGGTTCTAGCTTCTCTTTTAATTTATTTTCTCCTAAACTTGTTTAATTTTTTAACAATCCAACAGTCAATGTGAATTTTTATTAGTCCAATAATAATAAAAACATTTTGTTTTATTTTCCGTTTCTAATTAATCTTTGCGTTAATTTCATTTTACTACCGTAAATTTTTTTTATTTCAACATTTCATATATCAAGTTTTTTCGTTCTACCTAAAGTCATAATTCTAAGAAACTTTCATACATCCGTTAAGTTTTCCATAACTGATGACGTGGTCAATCTGGCACACGTGAACATTAAAAAAAAAATTAAAAGTTTAAACAATAAAAAAATTAAACCTCCTCCCTCGATTCCTCCTTTCTCTCTTCCACTCTCCTTTGTCCTCTGTCCCCTTGATAATTCTCTGTATTTCCTTCGACCTCACCCTCAATCTCTCTCTCCTCTCTCTCTGTCGGCAAAAGAGATACAAAAAGGTACGGTTTGATCCAAGCACAAAGCTTTTTTGGTATTTCTCTATCTCCTCCCTCCCCCACCCTCCTCTGTGCCTCCGTACACTATGAGCCACTCACGAGCGAGCTCGAACAAAAAAATTTCAGAGCTAAATCCAATAGTGCAAGATCATAAAATCAAAACCCAGAAAACATATAAAATGAGCAAAATAAAGTTATAAATGTATTTTAAAAACCCCATTTTCAGATGCTTCTGCGTGTTCTTCTCCATAAACCCTTTACATCTCTGGTCATTCTCTATCTCATGGCTTTTATTTAACATTTTTTTTTAAATTTCTGGGTTTTTCTTCTTGGTTTTGTGTCGCATGCAGAGTTAAATTTATTTGATATTTTCTGGGTTTATTGTTTTTAGTGATTTAGGTTGATGAGTTTATGCATTTTTTGGGAAACTGAGCCTCCGACCGATTTTGAAAGCCCGAATTTGGTTGAGAATTGAGGGTAGATATTGAAATTTTGATTTTTCGAGATCAGAGATTTATTGGGCTTAGTTTTTAAATTTTTTAATGTTCACGTGGGCTAGATTGACATGTAGTGTCCAATCATGGTTCACGTGAGCGCCGAGTCTTTAGTTAACAGAGATTCTAACGAAAAGCTTAACAGATGTATGAAAGTGTCCCAGAATTATGGCTTTAGGTACTAGACTGGGATGAAAAAAACTTGATGTCTGAAATGTTGAAAACCAAGAAACTTTAGATAATAATTAACCCTCCATTCCTTTGGTAGTCATCCATGGATTGTTCTTCTATGTCACTGTAATAGATAAAAACTCACATTCCAAACAAGTATCAACCTATTGAAGATATCACATCCAGTAAGTCTAGCTAAAAATTTGTTAAATGAACTAGGTTACTTTGTCACAATAGAAAGTCATGGAAGTATAGCCTCTACCAATACTCCATCACCTCCAAACCCAACACAAAACCACAAACTCCACCCTACAACTCAAGCCCCCAACTTCGAGAAGAAGGTCATGGAGGTTGCTAAAAAATGGTATGGACAACCATGATACAGCACTACCATCTTCACCGCCACAAAAAAAAAGAACTGAAAATTTTACAAGCCGAGATGAATGAGGAAATCACATGAGAAGAAACAAGATCCTTGAAATCCTATCTGAATTTTTAACTCTATTCTTTGTTTGGAGATTGCCCTCTTAATATTGAGTTTTTTTTTTCTTTCCATATTATATAATATATGTTTCAAATTTTAGATATTGAAGCAACTAGTAAAAAAAGTTAACTTATGTTATCATCCAATATAGGGGTGTGATATTCACACACCCTTCTAATTTTCAGCCGTCGGATTGGATGAATTGAAGAAAATCAACGGATAGAAATTAACAAAGGGTGTGTAAGAAGTAAAATGAGGTGTGTGGATAGCACACCCCTAAGATATGGTCTAAGATGGGCAATATGACAAACACATTTGTGACAAGTTTCAAGGTAAAATTTCAATTATTTAAGATAATAATACAAGGATATATAATCAAAGTTGTGCAAGTTGTTTGACATTAATGGGATAAACATGAAATTCAAGAGTGGAAGCATAAGCCTTGGTTGCTATTTGAACATTCAACGCTTCCGTTGGATGCAACCCATCAAAGAAAACAATTGTCGTCCTGTTTCTGTTCTCACATGTATCTCCACCTCTTTCGCACAATACTCCATTTCCACCTGCATTTGTTAATTTGTTATTGCACGAGAGATTATATGTCGATAGAGAAGCCTAGAAGAAGGTTATCAAAAGATGAATGAAAAGAACCTTCAATTTGAGATTTCACTTTGCAACAGGGGTTGCTCGTGTCTTCAAAGCCTGTTATAATAAAGGCACCCAAAAAAAATAAGACATAACATTTTGTTGTTTATGTTATAAGGCATTCGACAATGGTTTAGGTGAGTTCGAGTCCTATATATAAGAATTAAACATCTTAAGTTTGATTCTTATAACACTATTGTTATGTGATTTGGTAAGTGTGAGTTCTATCTATTAATTGTAGGACCATTTATTTATTTTATTCCTATTTTATGATCGGTTATTTTTTGGACCGTTTGATGACTAATTCGTCGTTTTCAGTTTTTATTTTTTGTTTTCACTTTTTTGAAAGTTGAAAACCGAAATCTTATTTAGTAACTACTTTCAGGTTTCAAAAAAAATAAAAATAAAAATAAAAACTGATAATTACTCTCTATTGAGTTTTCACTTTTTGGTTTTCTGAAAATTGAAATTACAAGATTTCAATTTCAGTGAAACTAAAAACGAAATGATTATTAAATGACTACGAATATCTATCTCTTAGATAGTTCATCATTTATTGTATAGAAGAAGTGTAATATATTGACTCAAGAATTGGAATCACTCTCATATAACTTAATTTTCCAGTTATTTTTAAGATCGAGTTTCTAACTTCATATCTCTTGAGGATGATCGTTGTTGATTAATCGAAACCAAATAAAATTCAGGATTGAATTACCTGTGGACGAAGGATTCTGGATGATGTTAGTCATAATGTTATATGTATCGACCAAAGCAAAACTGAAGTCAGGCAAATCACTTTTGAGAGCATCCAGCAGTGTCCTCAGTTGAGTGTTGTACAGATGAGCTGCTTGGTTCAGAGCTTGAGGACTGCCAATATAATTGGGCCTGTTAACAACGGGACTGTACCCTAGTGGATTTATCGACATTGCCACAAATTTTCGACCTCCCAAAATGTACAATTTCTGCAACACTAAATCGGTTTCATGATTAAAATTGTGTAAAAACTTGCTCAAACAAAATAGTCACGCTATAAGGAATGATGTTTGAACACACAAAACTGACGCACTTGATGACACATACTCTATTATATGTGAGATCTACAATTAATGATAGGACTCACTTATATTAGAAAGTGTGTCAACTAGTGTGTTTTGCTTCTTTTTTTTTGTCCAAATGCTAATTACTATGGTTTAATGATATTTTTTTTCACTTGCAAGTGAGTCTTGAGTTAAATCTTGTGAATAGCGAGTTCAATACCAATTTATTTCAACTTTTAAAAAAAATTTATGTGTCCAAATAGCTTTATTGATACCGTAAATGCACCTTGAGTTTTTGGGCTAGAGATGCTAGGAGAGTTGCAGTGAAGGTTTGGAGATCAATTTGAAAGTAGGATTTCTTGAGGAAATAGTTGAACATGTAATCATTCCCACCAACTCCCACAACAAACAAGTATCTTGGAAGAGATTGAGAGCTATTGCACGCCAGCTGAGCTTCTAACTCTGGCAATGTCACCTCCTCAAAGTCCCGGATTTGCTGACTCAAACTTATAAAAATATTTCCCTGAAATATTAACTAGCTAGCTTAATGATTGATTATCTTAAATTCTTAATTTAAATTACTAACCATGCATGGTAAATATAACTTTAAATTAAATTTACTCGAATCGGAAATTTCTCGACTTTATATATAGCAAAATTATTTATTATATATATATATATATATATATATATATGAAAAATAGGATCATCAATTTTGTCATACAGATCAAGCAAGCAGATGCAACTATATATAGGTTACTTGTGAAACACGTGAGTACTACTATGTGTGTATGGTTGTCGATCACATGTTACATATGAATTTAAACCTTATAATTGCATGAATATGTCTCAGGTGGGTTGGCTAGTGTAGCTAATATATGTTCCAATCTAAGTACAAGATATTTCTTTCCTTAATTTTACTTCGTCAAATTCCATCTCTACGGTTATAGGAATTAACTAACATTTCACAAATCTCTACTCTAGTACGTAGAAAAAGTGAATACAGTCGAGACCAATTCAAGGTTTTATAATGTACTTGCACAATCAATAGGCAAATTCGTAGCATAGAAGTTTACTCCCCTTGAATAATGACCTATAAGAATTAATGTACCCTTAAATATGTACATTGTTTATCAAAAACCTTGGATCAATATGTGGGTAAATATTTATATGAACTGTTTATCGAATTTCTTGTGTTCGACTACATAAAAATAAATAAAAATATTAGTATAGGTTGTGACGTACGTACCCCAATAGAGCCGGTATCATCTAATATACCCGAAGAGCCAGAGGCATGGTTGACACCATGAACAATGTTAGACCCCTTGGTTGAAGGGTCCTTAAATGGTGGGATGAAGGAAGGAACCATCAGTTGTTCACCAAGAAGGTCAATCACATTTTTACCATTTGTGAATCTCCCAGAAGGTAATCCACTTGGGAAATCTATTCCATAGGGCAAGTAATCGGCTTTCGCCGTGCTTTCGAAGAAGTTATTGTTGCCATTGTCAACCAAAGAGCTTCCAAACACAAAAATGCCTTCGATCGTCGCTGCAGCCCCATGATCTTCTGTGAAATCACAATCGGAACCGATTGGAGATACACAGGCAAACAATGAGAGATACAAAACCACAAGTGGTTTGTATGGTTTTTCCAGATAGCGGTATTGCATGGTAAGTGGTTTCTGCTATTATTTTTGTTACAAGGAGGCAAAGGAAAGGTTTAAATTTGGCTTGGTTCCAGGAACAAACTCTTCGTTTTTTCCCAAAGTATGAGTAGAAGAACCTGGTGAACGTGTATTTGTTGACCGTAAAGTCTGTCTTAATTAATATTCACCAACATTTGTTTGAGTTTGGTTGTGCAATAATTTCTTCCAAAAAATGGATTTATGCATATTCACCCACATTTGTTTATGTTTTTGTTTTGATACAAGTAATATTAAAAAGGCGGGGAAATCAAACATAGAATCTTGAATTTCAAAATAAATATTCTTAATCAACTGAATTACAAATTATTTGCATGTGGATTAAACTTATGCGCAACACATTCTCAAAAAATAAAATAAAGACGACTATGTGCAAAACCTTATGTATATATAGCTCATTTGAATCTCTTTCTCGTTAATTAAGGGTTTTTTTTCATTTATCTTTTTTATTTCATTTTATCAGTTCTTGTTGTAACATCCCACATCGACCAATGGAGAGGGGGTGATGTGCCTTATATATACATGCCCACCTCCATTTAGCACGAGGCCTTTTGGGGACTCACTGACTTCGGATTCCATGGGAACTCCGAAGTTAAGCGAGTTCGGGCGAGAGCATTCATAGGATGGGTGACTCACTAGGAAGTTCTCGTGTGAGTTCCCAGAAACAAAACCGTGACAGAATGGTAAGCCCAAAGCGGACAATATCATGCTACGGCGGAGCCGAGCCCGGGATGTGGCAGAATGGTATCAGAGCCACTCTGCTGTGCGGTGCAAGTGTGCCGACGAGGACGTCAGGCCCCTACGGGGGGTGGATTGTAACATCCCACATCGACCAACAGAGATGGGGTGATGTGCCTTATATGTACATGCCCACCTCCATATAGCACGAGGCCTTTTGGGAACTCACTGGCTTCGGATTCCATCGGAACTCTGTAGTTAAGCTATATTGTCCGCTTTGGGCCACGCCCTCACGATTTTGTTTCTGGGAACTCACGAGCACTTCCCAATCGGTCACCCATCCTAGGAACAAAAGATAAAAGAAAAAAAAAAGTCTTGATGCTGCAATCTCACTTTTTGTGCTTTTCTAATTTGGTCCAATAGTTTAGCACCCACCCACCCTATCTTGATGAAGGTCAATGCAATTGATTACCGTTCCACATTAACGCACCAATACGACATGCAAAAGTTAATATAGCTAACTGTACAAACGTAATTAGTAGATTAAGCCTAAATGTATGCTTGAGTAATAACTGAAAATGAAAGTAAAACCAGGAAATTGGATGTAATCATTTCATGATGGAATCAAGATTAAAAACGTTTATAGAAGTGATTCTGGGCTGATAAGCCAGTCTACATGACTTGAAAAGTTAATAAGACTTGAAAATGTAAAGAAAGTAGTAAATTCCAGTAAGATTGAGGCCATGTTAGGACAAGATAATGTTAAAGGAATCCACCGAGGTTATTGTATCGGATTGAACTAAAATTGAAACAATGCCTCAAAGAGGTGATTAGGGTGTTTGGAATTGCACGTGAATCGAGTTATACCACGGGGTGGTAGAGATGTAAAAGTTTTTCAAATATCAGGGATCGTAGGCAGTGTATACTTTGAAGGAAGACTTTGAGATTGTAGCTAAAAAACTAGAGGTTTTACTAAAGAGCAATTTAGGTTATGCTGAAAAGCAGTTGGGTTGATTGAAGAATCACTTGAGGTTTGCATAATCGTAGAGATTGAATTTGACAAAGGTCCTGAGCTTGAGCCTTTGGCTCTATTTATAGACAGTGGGGAAAGAGCAGCCTCAATCTTCTCATTGAGCTGGAGCAGGACTAGATCGGTCATTTGCCGCTAACAATGATTGTAATTCCTGGATGGCGGTCTTTAGCTTTGTCCTGTGGTGTTTCGCATGATTACTGCAATGACATTAGCTTGTCGAATGATGTGCTCATCGACATTTAAAGAGATGAGATATTTCTAGGTCTGGTCGTCTGTGTGGAAGACGCGCTTTGATAAGGGTCGAGTCAGAATCGTCGAATGGCTTTGGAGTTATGTGAGTTAGTAGCCCGAGCCCTAGGATAGGATCTTGGTTGGGCCTAGAAGTTAGTGGGCCATGTTGCGTGGCTTTGAGTAAATAAAAATAGATTGCCCTCCTAGTAGACCTTATTTTTATTTATGGCCCAAACATAAACAATGTTTGGTTTTTTGACAAACGATAGCGCGTTAGTGGGTTAAATTGTTGGGAGAGGGGGAGACCGGTGTGGATTGAACCCGTACCAAAGTGCATAGACATGATTGATTTATGTGTTTGGTTTAACTAACCTAACTTTTGTAGGTTGTTTTGGTACATTGATGCGAAAAGGTAAGCAAACTTACATTGTTATTGGTAAACTGATACAATCATACAGAAAAAGGGGGGGGGGGGGAGTGGGTAAATATGGAGGCCAGATGGTAAATTTTTTAGCACAATAAATTCTCATTCACTGAATCTCATAGGGTTAACAGCTCTAATGATCCATCAATGGTGAATATCAAAGAATTAGCTTAACAAGGAAATAAAAGTGAAACAAATAAACAATGCATGGCTGAAGTTGATGAACATGATGAGTTGTGTTGAATGTTCACTTGATGATAGAATAAACAAATAAAGCCAGAAAAATTGTTTCTCTTGATGTGTCTTTTCCCTTATCCAAAGCCCTTGTTATATAGTGGCTAGAAGGAGAGAAAAAAACTGATACGACCAATGTGAGATTATGTGCACCAACAATAAAACAGCCTCCTTATGAATAATATTAGGGTAAATTACATTTTACCCCCTCAGGTTTTGGGTCGATTTCAATTCCTTACAACATCTTTAAAACATTTCACTTTCATACCTCAAGTACTATTTTATTTCAATATAATACCCCCTCTTCACTTTAAGAGCTGACGTGGCTGCCACATTTGTGCTGATGTGGCTGCCAAATTTGTGCTATGTGGCAAAAAAAATCGTTTTTTTTTTTTATGTATTTAAAATATTATAATATTTATCCTGTTTAAAAAAAATAAAAATAAAACCCCCTCTTCATCTTCCCTACCTAAGCCAACACCCATCTTCTTCTTCCATTTTCTTTGCCATGAAAATCTGGCAACCCCTATCCTCCTCTAAGCTCTCATCCTTCAACCCCACCAAAAATCCATGAAACTCCCACCTTCGTCTCCATCCAGTTCAACGAACTTGCGAGACTTAAGCAGGAAAAGAGAAACCGAGAGCGAGCGAGATCGAAATGAGGAAATGTAGAGAAGATATCAACTGTCAGATCAACGACGGTCGGGTGACAAATGATATCCACAAGTTATGAATCTCGCTTTCAGGGTTCACAACTTCTGAATCTCTTTTTTCTTCTCAAAACCCTCAAAACTCTCGTTTTTAAGAACACCCAAAATCTCAGTTGCAGATGCAGAAGAATTTCCAGATGCAGAAACACCCAATTTCAAACCCTAATCCCCAAATTGCTCCTCTACACAAATCAATTTCAGACCCTAATCCCCAAATTGCTGTTCTACTGAAATCAATTTCAAACCCTAATACCTGAAGAAATGAGCATGTTGCGGATAGTCTGAGAGACCATGGCGGCCACTTTGTGGATCATGAACTCAATCAGCTTCATGGAAGAAGTACCCAGGGCTGGCGCCATCGCCTATGTGAGGATGGTCGGCATTCGACTTCAAACCCATTGCGCTCAATATCGGATTTTCTCGGGAAAATTTGAGTAACAAAAAAGGTATGTGCTTTGAGAGTTGGGAGCGAAGAGAGAAAAACAAGATTAAGGTTTTTGAGTGGTGGAGCAGATGGGAGAAGGGAGAAAAGGGGTAGGGGTGAAGAGGAGAAAGGGCTCGGGGAAGGTGGGGGTTGCAGGGGACTCATGCTTTTGTTTTATTTATTTATAATTACAATAATTATAATTAAAAAATTATTATTTTTGCCACGTGACACAAAGTTGGCAGCCACGTCAGCTCTTAACGGATCAATGGATGGAAAATTTAACGGATGTATTATATTGAAATAAAATAGTACTTGAGGTATGAAAGTGAAATGTTTTAAAGATGTTGTAAGGAATTGAAATCAACCCTAAACCTGAGGGGGTAAAATGTAATTTACCCATAAATTATGATTTATTTTTTAATTTATTTTTAAACCAAATGATGTGGATGTTAATGATTAGATTATTACTTAAGAGTTGATTGACGTGCTTATTTCCTATTGGTGACACATCATTTGGTTTGCAAATTTGGTTTAAAAATTTGGTCTCCCTAGCATTATCTAATTTGAAAAGGGTTTTATAGAAAGCAGAAGTGCTGCTATCTTACTTTGAGATTGCTAAGTTGGTGATAAAAAATGGGATTGTAGTTTGTTTGAAAATATTATCTTTAGTATGATGTTTTGAGTACAAAGATGTCAATGAACCGACATTTGTATAGTAATTTAACCCGATAGGGTCCCAAAAGAAAAAAGATTAAAACAAAACGAAAGCAAAGAAGAAGAACTAAAGGAGCGGTCACCGGTGAATACCACGGTTGCTTATGTTTGTCTTGGTTTGGTGTGTTCCATCCCGTGATATTCTCATGTTATTCTCTTCCTAATATTGGAAGAAGCCAAGTTCGAATCCCCCGTCCCGTGAACAAATAACTGAACAGAATTAATAGTCTCAATGATTAAGTTACAACTTGAATGTTTTCTTTCCTACTTCTAACTTTGAGTGTTTTATTCCGCAACACTGTGAGTTCAGTTCATTCTACATCAATCTTAATTTCTGTTTCCTTCGATTCAATCCCCTCTACATCATCATAATCATTTACTTAAAATGATATTGGCAAAATAAATTACTAATTAAGTCGATTTTAATTTAATTTTTATATTGAAATTTTGTTTTAATTGCAATTTTTGGCATACACTATTGGACTTGAATTTATGATAACGCAGCTAGAAGAAGAGGTCTACTAATTCTTCAAACATTTGTTACAATTTAGTCATATGCTTTTACCATTCTGTTTAAAAGACAGTTTTCAGTTTTTAGGTAGCATGCGTTTGTGATACAATTTTTATATATTTCAAACATAATCTTTCATATAATTTTTTATTGCGCAGCTACGCGAGGACACAACTTTATAGTATAGAATAAAAGTTGTTCTTTTGATGCAGTTGGCCTATCGATCTCACTGAGAAAATTTGGGAGAGCCACCAACTAATGTTAAACTGAAGAAAATTGTTATTAAGCGTCGTTATCCTTTCACCTTCTCTAGAAAGCAGAAGTCTCTATATATTTGGAGCTGGTAGAACAATTAAGAGATCATGCTGTAGCAAGGATGATGATTGCTCCAAAGGTAATCACAGTTGCTACAACTGCAAGAACAATTGTCAAAACTGCATATGATTTTTTCTTCTCCAATTTCGGCAGAGTGCTTTTTGTTGTTCTTTTAGTCACACCCTCGATCCCACTTGTGTCGACCATG
Organism: Heteromeles arbutifolia; assembly: GCA_024362995.1. NCBI lineage: Eukaryota > Viridiplantae > Streptophyta > Magnoliopsida > Rosales > Rosaceae > Heteromeles > Heteromeles arbutifolia. Next base: position 39,353,710 of record JANCRC010000002.1, read on the forward strand.
ACCCAAGAAGCGAACTCCGGAATTTCTCCAGAGAGCTCTGTTCGGGCAAAGATTCTTCTGGAGAAGGCTCCTCGGACCTCAGCACAACTCCCCAAGGGATTGGCACTTTGGATGTGTAGTCGGGCTCTTGCTTGTTGATATGCTACAAGAAGAGGACAAAGTTAATTCTGAAAGGTGCCTTTGTAGGGCCTTAGGTGTAGGCCTTGAGGCTCGCAATCAAAACTAACTTAATGCTACTCGTGCCACTGCTATCTCAGTATAGCAGATGTAGAACAAGTGTGTTTTAAGTCAATTACTTGCGCCCCAAGTTACTCAAACTTCTTGTTATCAAAGGATTGTCGTGGATGGGTTAAGTCCACATTAAGTTCTTGTTCTTGCCTTGTAAATAAGGACTTTTAGTTCATAGTCTTATATGTTCGAATGAAGTGAGTCCAGATCCCCTTAAGTTACTTGTTTGATTCCATATCACATTTAATGAAAACATATTGATCAAATTAACCAGATCCAGATGCAAATGGACTTCTCAAAGTAGAAAAACAGGTGGAAATAACTTGAATACATACTGGAGAATGCATTAAGTAATAGATCTACTAATTTAGAACACAAACAAAGAGCTTTGTGCAAGATTTCACCTTATCTGGTAAGGTTGAACTTCGTGCAATCACTTCTCTTTGAGTTTACAAGAGTTGTAAGCTTAAAAAGGGATGAATGGTAAACAAGTTTACACAAGGGAATCGATACTACGCCACTAAGGGAGGTAGCAGAGCTTTTGTACTAGACAAGAGATAGCTTTTTTTTCAGAGAACTATTGCTAAAAAGAACTGAATCTGGGTTGATTTCAGCTTTTAGATGCAAATCTGGCTTGAGAGCAGAGTTTGTGTGTTTGTTTGTTTGATTGGTTGAGTGTCCTTGTCTCTGGGGCCTCTTCTTCCTTTTATAGGCGAATTAGCCCGACTGTTGTAACTTTTGTTCTTGCTCGAAAGCACTTGAAGGGTAGTGAGTTATTAGCTTTTTACTTGGAATGCCACTAGAAAATGCTCTTTGGCTGGTATTAGGTTAGTCTCTATCACTTGTCACTTCAATGGTAAGTACGTGGCTTGTATTTGGCTGAAAAGGATTCAATTTACCTCTGGGCACGATGTTGTGCTTCTGGCAAGTCCTTTTTTAATTGGCATCCTTGGGTTTCCCTTCATCTAAACCCAATGTTCAAATATTAACCCAAACAAGCTTATTGTTAGAAAGTAACAACTGTGTCAAGGTTCCATGTAGTAAAAAATTCAGGTATCTTACCTGAGAATTTGTTATTTGAGAGATCCTGAATTTCTAATCCACTGAGACTCGAAAGAGTTTCCAGAATAGGTCATTGAAAAAGATTGCTGCTGAGATTCAAAGCAATCTGTAAAATCGTTGGCATTCTTGGAATGTCACCACTTAATTGATTTTCTCTAAGTTGGAGTTCCATCAGAGAATTCATGGAGGCAATACTGACGGGAATGGAATCCCTGAGCTTGTTGCCTTGTAAGTTCATGTCAATAAGATTCTGCATGTTTGAAACTGAAGTAGATATTGCACCGTTGAGAAAATTCCAGTTGATATTTAGAATGGACAACTTGGGCAGTTCAGTAATTTGAATTGGAATTCCACCACTCAAATTGTTAAATTGAAGTTTCAAGACTTCAAGACTGCTAAGCTTACCCAAATCTGCTGGTAAAGCCCCAGACAGGTGATTGTGAGCCAAATTCAACAGTGCCAAATTCCGATAATCACCTAATTCAGGAGAAATCAATCTAGTCAAGTTATTGTTTTCCAGCTCCAAGTGTGTTAGTTTATTTAGTGTTCCAATGGTCGCGGTAGGTATTACATCATCCAGTGAATTACTTCCCAGTCTCAACCTGACCAAGCTCGGAGATAGAACTGCAAGTATATGTCCCTCTAATCTATTATTCGACAAATCCAGAGTGTGCAGATTCAATGATGACAAGAGATTCGACGGAATCAAACCACTCAAGTTATTATAACTGAGGTCCAAGTTTTTCAGATACTTTGCAATGCCACCAGGAATTGAACCACTGAAATTGTTAGAATTTGCTGTAAATCTCCAGAGGCTGGTGATATTGGAAATGCTTTGTGGGATTCTGTTGGATAAGTTGTTGGCCGAAATAATCAAAAACTCTAACTTGGCGAGCTTTCCGATTCCATCAGGAACAATCCCGGAAAGCTGATTTCCTTAGATCAATCAGAGTCAAATTCTGATATCCCACAAGTTTAACAGGGATTGGACCATCAAACGTATTCATAGAAAGCTCAAGCTCCTCCAAAACCTTGGACTTTCCGAGACGGGTTGGAACAAACCTAGTAAAACGGTTGAAGGTAAGGTTCAAGCTTCTGAGCTTGACCAACCCGTCCAACTCGGAGTCAATGTTTCCACTCAAGTTATTCCGAGCAAAGTCCAAAGCCTCCAACCCCAAAAACCCAACAAAATCGGGCAGATGACCCACCAAATTGTTCACATTAAAATTGAGCAGCTTTAACCCGCCTAGCTTTCCACAATCTGAGATAAACCCAGGTGGGATTAGGGTCAAACGGTTGTCGGACACATCTAGAATCTGCAGAGACTCAATCCGGCAAACGAGGGGTAGAAAGTCCGAGGAAGATAGAGAATGCCCGGACAGAGAAATTTGGATGACGGATGAATTGGTCGAGGGATTGCACCGAACTCCAGTCCACAAACGTGGGTTTGGTTATTTGTTGACATCCCATAGAATAACTCCAGTGGGAGCGTTGAGGTTGTTGGAGAGATGGATCATGGCGGTTTTCTGGTTTGAGGAGAGTTGAGAGAAGACCATGTGAAGAAGATGGTAGCAGAACAAGGACAAGAAGAAATGGAAATTGAAATATAGGACAAGAGAGATGGTTTGGCGGCCATACCTGCTCATTGTCTTTGCATTTGTGTTTGGTTTTTTATTATTTATAAATATGAAGCGAGATTTGTGTACTATATAGTTTATATGATTTTCAGGTGTGTGAATGAGGTCATAGAGAGAGAGAGAATTGGAGAAAGGGATGTCTGTTTGTGTTTGTGTTTGGGTTATGGGGTTTTTGAGGAATGGAAAAGTAGTGGGAACGAGGAAGAAGAGAGTGTCGGGTGTGTTGGTTGGGAATGTCGGGCGTGTTGGTTGGGAAGTGGAGGGGACTCGACCAGACACTTTTAGACTTCATAGTAAATAAACGAGTGGTCTCTTCTTTGTTTATGTCCCATGAAACTGTTGGAGCATAAACATGACAGCTGGTTCAATCATCTAAGGTTGCTGCAATGAAGAAGAAGAAGAAGCTCGAAATGTATAAGTGTAGAAGTAGTTGGTATTCAAATTATGTAATGAACGGACAAGATTAAAACATCTCAATGGTATGTATCTTGCCACGTGTCTAGTTAGTTAGAAGTTAAGTGAAAGCATGTGTGTTGCACGTGATCATAGTCATGGTGCTTTGATGTATTGGCAATGGCTATATAGCTGGTTTTCAGCCGAGTTTCTTGGATCGAATCCAACGCAAATTCGAAGGGAGGAACGTAATCCTCTTCTTAAAAGTTCTTCTATGATATTCCAGTTTTGCATTCATTTCAATTTCTTGTTGAATTGATTACAGTTACGTACATAAATATAGCTCAAAACTCGATCAAACACTAACATGGTATCAGAGGCAGGTTGGATTGGAATCTAGGAGTGAAACTGTGAATTTGTAAGTGCTCATCTGGGTTTTAACAAAGAACTCAGAAGCTTAAAAATGGCTGGATCTAGCACCGATCTTCGTGCACCAGTATTCACTAGAGTTAATTATGAATTCTGGTGTATCACGATGAAAACAATTTTCAAGTCTAATAATCTATGGAGTTTTTTTGTTGAAGATGGCTTCACATAGTCGAAGGAAGGGAAGGAAACGGATGAGAAGCAAGTCCTTGCTAATCAGGATCTCATTTCCAAAGATGCAAATGCGTTGAGACTGATATAAGGAGCTGTGAGTGATGTGATCCTTCCTAGAATCGCAAATCAAGAAACTACAAAGGATGCTTGGGATGTTCTTAAGCAAGAATTCAAAGGGTGATGCTCAAGTCATGGCTGTGAAATTACAAGGTATTCGCCGTGATTTTGAATATGCTAGGATGAGAAATAATGAATCTTTCTCTGATTATCTAACTAGATTATCTGGTCTTGTGAACAAGATGAAGATGTTTGGTGAAACCTTGCCAAACAAGAGACTAGTTGAGAAAATGCTAATTAGTCTAACTCTAGCATATGATAATATTATTTCTGTTATTAAGGGAACTAAGAAATTGGATGAGATTGATCCAAATGATGTTGTTGCAACTTTGAAAGGATTTGAGCAAAGATTGAGGAGACATACTGAAGATGAGAAAGTGAGTGATAAGGCATTTAGCAGTCTTAGTATCTAAAATAAGAGTGGATCACAAACCACTGGGTACAAGGGGAAGAAACCTTTCAAATTTAGGGATAAGAAATGTGATTTTAAGGGTAATGATAGGTCTTAAAATGATGTCAAACCCTGGTTTAACAAGGAGAACACAAGAGAGGCATGTAAAATCTGTGGAAATATGTACTATTGTGAATGCAGATTCAAAGGGAAGCCTAAGTGTCACAACTGTGACAGATTCAATCATTTTGCCAAAGATTGTAGAAGCAAACCAGTTCAACAGGTTCAAGTTGCACAGAGAATGGAGGAGGAAACCTCAATGCTCTTTGCTTGTAATTCTGCTGCAATTGTCAAAAGTGAGCATGTTTGGTATATTGACAGTGGATGTAGCAATCATATGACTTCACATGAGTCTATGTTGATTAATTTGGACAGAAGTGTCTCAACAAGAATCAAAATGGGGAATGGATATATTGTTTAAGCTTGTGGGAAATGAACCTTGGTGATTGAAACCAAAGAGGGCACCAGACATATTAAAGAAGTAATGCTTGTGCCAGGACTGGATGAAAATCTCCTAAGTATGGGGCAAATGATGCAGCATGATTATTTTTTATTATTTGGAGATGATCAGGTTGCAATCTTTGAAGATAGGAGTTTGGAGAGTCATGTTGTTATAATACAAATGATTGGCAATAGGTGTTTCCCACCGCTCTTGGAGGATATGAATGGTTCTGCACTAAAAGCCAGTTATGAGGGTGATGCTTGGGAATGGCATAAAAGGCTGGGGCATTTGAACTTCAACAGCTTGCAGTTGTTATCAGATAAGGAAATAGTGTTCAGGTTACCAAAACTCAAGAAGTCTTCTGGAGTATGTAAAGGATGCATTGTAGGAAAACAGCATAAAGATACCTTCAGTAAATAGCAGACTTGGAGAGTAAGAAAGCATGTGGAATTAATCCACTCAGATATTTGTGGAGCAATGTAGGTTACAACATTTGGAGGAAACAGATGCTTCTTGACTTTCATTGATGATGCAACCAGAATGTGTTAGGTTTACCTTTTGAATCACAAATCAGAAGTGTTCAAAGTGTTCAAGAAGTTCAAAGCCATGGTTGAATTGCATAGTGGCTACACAAATTCTAAAGTTAAGAGGTGATAGAGGTGGAAAGTACATCTCTCATGAATTTAATCAGTTTTGTGAAGATTTGGGGCTTGAGAAACAGTTGATAGTGGCTTATTCCCCACAGCAAAATGGTGTTGCTGAAAGGAAGAACAGAACCATTGTTGAAATGGCTAAAAGTATGCTTCATGACAAGCACTTGCCTTATGAAATCTAGGAATAACTTGTTAACACAGCTGTGTACCTACTCAACACGTGTCCAACCAAGGCTGTGGAACACAAAACTCATTTGAAGCTTTCAGTGGCAGAAAACCAGGTATTCAACACTTAAAGGTGTTTGGATGTATCTGTTATGGTCACATACCTGGACAATTAAGACAGAAGCTGGATGAGTCTTCTATGAAAGGTATATTTGTTGGATATGGGAAGATGGAGAAAAGATACAAGATCTACAATTTGAGTATCAAGAAGTGTTGTATTTGATGATAAGAATACTTGGAATTGGAATGCAGAAAACTGTGACAAGCTATCATTTCCTGTTAATCTCAATCTACATGAGATTGATCATGGTATTCAGCTAGAAGGGAGCAAGTGTGTAACACATGAATGCATTGATTCTCAAACTGAGAGTGGTGAGTCAAGCACAGCTAAAGCTACATCAGTCAAAGATCGATCACTGAGTGAAATCTACGCCAGATGCAATGTAAGCATGATTGAACCAGAGAATTTCATTGATGCTGCCATTGATATAGCTTGGAAGAAAGCAATGGATGCTAAGATTGAGATGATAGAGAAAAACAAGACCTGGGAATTGGTTGAAAGACCATCAAGCAAACCCATTATTGGAGTAAAATGGATCTACAATACCAAACTGAATCTGGATGAGACAATTCAAAAGCACAAGGCAAGGCTAGTTGCCAAGGGGTATACACATAAGCCTGGGGTTGAGTTCAATGAAACTTTTGCTCTAGTTGCAAGATTGGATACCATCAGAACACTCACAGCTTTATCAGCTCAAAAGATTTGGAAGTTGTATCAATTAGATATGAAATCAGCTTTTCTTAATGGAGTGTTGCAAGATTACGTCTTTATTGATCAGCCAAATGGTTATATTGTGCAAGGTGCAGAAGATAAGGTCTACAAGCTTAAGAAAGTTCTGTATGGATTAAAGCAAGCTCCAAGAGCTTGGTATGAAGAAATTGATGCTCATCTGCATAACTATGGATTCACTAGAAGTCCAAGTTAAGCAACATTGTATATGAAGTCAAGGGGAGAAAATGAAAGCATCATTGTCTTAATTTATGTAGATGACATTATCTACACAGGTAGTACTACACAGGTAGTAGCACTGAGTTGTTGGAAGAATTTAAGTGTGACATGATGAGAAGATATGAAATGATAGACTGGGGACTGCTATATCATTTCCTTGGAATGGGAATTCTTTAATCTGAATATGGAATTTTCATTAACCAAAGGAAATATGCAGTGAGTTTACAGCAGAAATTTAGGTTGAAGGACTGCAAACCTGTTAGTACTCTATTGGTGGTGAGTGACAAGCTCAAGAAAGATAATGAGAGTGAGAAAACATATGAGAATGTATATAGGCAATTGGTGGGAAGTCTTTTGTATCTGACTGCAACTAGACTAGATATTATGTTTGCAACTAGCTTACTTGCTAGATTCATGCATAGACCAACAAAGAAGCATTTGGGAACAGCAAAGATAATGCTCAGATATATACAAGGCACTTTAGATTATGGAATTGAGTATGAGAAAGGCAAAGAATCAATTCTCATAGGCTATTGTGACAGTGATTGGAGTGGGGATGAAATGGATATGAAAAGCACATATGGATATGCTTTCTCATTTGGAAGTGGGGTTTTCTCTTGGGCCTCAGTTAAGCAGCATAGTGTAACTCTGTCAACAGCTGAAGTTGAGTACATGAGTGCAATTGAAGCAACCACTCAAGCTGTGTGATTGAGGTTTGTGCTTCAAGATTTTGGTGAAGAACAAGCTGAAACTACTCATATTTACTGTGATAATACATCTGCCATTGCCATTAAAAGAAATCATGTGTTCTATCAGAGAACAAAGCACATTTGAAGAAGGTATCATTACATTCGAGAAGCACTGTAGTCAAACATCATCAAGCTAATCTATTGCAAATGAGAAGATCAGTTTGCTGATATTTTCACCAAGGCACTTCCCAAAGATTGTTTCTTTGCACTCAAAGAGAAGCTTGGAGTTAAACCAGCTACCAGCTTAGAAGGAAGTGTTGGAGCATAAGCATGGCAGTTGGTTCAATCATCCAAGGTTACTGCAGTGAAGAAGAAGAAGAAGAAGCTCGAAATGTATAAGTGTAGGAGTAGTTGGTATTCAAATTATGTAATGAACGGATAAGATTAAAACATCTCAATGGCGTGTATCTTGCCACGTGTCTAGTTAGTTAAAAGTTAAGTGAAAGCATGTGTGTTGCACGTGATCATAGTCACGGTGCTTTGATGTATTGGCAACGGCTATATAGCTGGTTTTCAGCCGAGTTTCTTAAATCGAATCTAAAGAAAATTCAAAGGGAGCAACGTACTCCTCTTCTTGAAAGTTCTTCTCTGATATTCCAGCTTTGTATTCATTTCAATTTCTTGTTGAATTGATTACAATTACATAGAGAAATATAGCTCAAAACTCTATCAAACACGGATAGAAACAACAAAACTAGTAGGAGTACTGTTAAGATTGTTGGGGAGATTGATCATGGTGGTTTGTTGGTTTGAGGATAGTTGAGACAACACCATATTAATAGAATGATAGCAGCAAAACAAGGATAAGAAGAAACATGAATTGAAATACAAGACAAGGGAGGTGGTTTGACCATACCTGCTCATTTTCTGTTATGTACCAAAAAGAGGATGAAGAAGAGCAAAAATTTACTATGCTGCGATGTATGACATGCACTAAGAATTCAATGACTAAGAATTCTATGGTGGCCAGGGATCATAGTAGAGAACCTGGATCGAGGAAAAGATTGATTTCTAGGACTGATTTTCTTTTCCATGAATATGCATGTATGCATGCATGTCAGGGACTAATATTGTTAGAGGGGAGAAGACAATACTAAAGAAAAATATAAGGGATTTTATATAAAGAAAACTGAGAAGAAATTACATTGTTAGGTTTTTGCAGATGGAGCTGTATAGAAAGCAATCATGGCTATGTATCGTGGTGCGAATTCGATCTCTACCAATTCTCCTCCCCTTAACAACTAACTATTTAACCCATCAATGTTATTGCTCAACTAGAAATTAAAAAAATAAATTGTTTTTTTTGTCTATGGAAAGGAAGGAGAAGAAATGTTGGGCGTGAATAAGGGTGCCATCTCACATCAACCCATGGCCACCATCTCCGGCTGCCAGACAGAAGAATTTTCCATGAATGAGGGGTTGCGTTGACGTGTTGATCACGTCAGTTGACTTACTGCATGAAGACTTGAGCTGAACTGAGACTAGTTTGAGTAATGTTGTCTTATCATTCCCCTTCCCTCAATGGGCATGGACTCTTGAAGAGAAGATTGTGGAAAGCTTGGCTAAAAGTTGGAGGACCAGCTTCTGTTCAAAAAGCACTTTTGAGGAAATGATATGGAAATTCGACTAAACCTAGTAAAGCAAAACATATGTTGCTTTCAAAAAAGCAAAAATATGTTAAAGGTAGGACTAAATGATTTGAAGTCGTGATATGGATTCAAATCAGTTTCCAAATCAATTTGTTATTAGAATATCAATTTGAAAGTCTTTTTGTTTTTTTAACAAACGATATTATCTACACTAATAAGGAGATGAGGGAGTGGGCTAAGCCTCACACTGGGCTGAACCATATGGTTCAAATTTGTCTTTTACGAGAATCGAACCTAAGATCTCTCACTTACAAGTGACGAGGAATACCACTAGACCGTATTACTAAGTAGTAAATTTACGTCTATCTTACTTGTAGCGTGAGCTCCGTCATCTTGCTTTGTATTGGCACTATTATGTGTTAATAGTATTGAAAATGTTTTGTGACTTTACAGGGAAGGAGTACGACAGCTCCTCCTCTGTCCAAGAATGAAATTCAGAAAGGGGTGTGCTATCCACACACCACATTTTACTTCTTACACACCCCTTGATAATTTATGTCCATTGATCTTCTTCAATTTATCCGATCCGACGGTTGAAAATTAAAAAGGTGTGTGAGAAGTAAAATGGGGTATGTGGATATCACACCTCATTTAGAAAACCTTCCACTTCGTGGTTTTTAAGTTTTCTTAGGTCGAACTTGATCTCTTGGAGATCTACTAAGTAGCGTATTGTCTCACGTTCAAGTGCAAAATATGAGTATCGTACCTTTTTTTGGGTCAAAATGAGTATCGTACCTTGGCTCATGCTTGTGTTGTAAATTTACGTCTATCTTACTTGTAGTGTGAGCTCCGTCATCCTACTTTGTATTGGCACTATTATGTGTTGGGAGAACCTTAGTACTACATATATGGCTGCTAATTTGGTATTTTTTAAGTCACTTAACACGATAAATTATAATTTTGTAGGTGAGCCGTGAGCGCGTAAAGATGGGCCCTCACACATGAGCGCGTAAAGATGGGCCCTCTCACCAAAGAGCTTCATAAACTTCAGCTTCGTCTTTTATTGGCCAAACTTGTCCTTTTAGATTTGGGTAAATTACATTTTCATACCTCATGTTTGGGGTCTGTTTTAATTCCTTACAACATCTTCAAAACATTTCACTTTCATACCTTAAGTACTATTTTATTTCAAAATAATACATCTGTTACATTTTCTATCTATGGATCCGTTAAGTGCTGACGTGGCTGCCACATATATGTCACGTGGTTGTGTGCCACGTGGCAAAAATTTTTTTTTAATGTTTTTTTAAAAAACCTCATTTTTTTTCTTCTTCCTCCTTCCTTTTTCTTCTTCTTCTGGCTTGCAGGGGGTTCCCCCTTTTTTTTTTTTTTTTTTTCTTATTCTTCTTCCTCCTTCTCCTCCTTCTTCTTCTTCTCCTTCTTCTTCTTCTTCTTCTTCTTTTTCTTCTTCTGGGTTGCAGGGGGTTCAGGTTCCCTTTTTTTTTTCTTTTTTTTTTTGCTTCTTCTTCTCCTTCTTCTCCTTCTTCTTCTTCCTCCTCCTCCTCCTCCTCCTCCTTCTTCTTCTTCTTCTTCTTCCTCCTTCTTCTTCTCTTTCTTCTTCTTTGGGTTGTAGAGGGTTCGGAACCCCTTTTTTTTTTTTTTTTTTTTTTTTTCTTCTTTTTCTTTCTTGCATGTTTTTGGGTTCTTCAGGGATGTGGGTCGCTGGGGGAAGGGATAATGGGTTTCTTTTTTTTTTCTTTTTTTTGTGTGTGGAGGAAGAAGAAGAAGAAGAAGAAGAAGAAGAAGAAAAAAAGAATCCCCTGCAACCCAGAAGAAGAAGAAGAAGAAGAAGAAGAAGAAGAAGAAGAAGAAGGATGAAGAAGAAGAAGAAACAAAAAAAAAAAATTCAGGTTTTTTAAAAAAAAATTAAAAAATTATTTTTACTTGCCACATGGCAGACATTTGGCAGCCACGTGACATATATGTGGCAACCACGTCAGCACTTAATGGATCAATGGATGTAAAATGTAATGGATGTATTATTTTGAAATAAAATAATACTTAAGGTATGAAAGTGAAATGTTTTGAAGATGTTGTAAGAAATTGAAATAGAACCCAAACCTGAGGTATGAAAGTGTAATTTACCTTTTAGATTTTCTTACTTTTTAAGGAGCTGTGAGCCGTGAGCATGAAAAGATTATTTGTTCCACAAGTATTATACTTATATGTAAATTAGATTTTCTTACTTTTTAAGGAGTTCTAATCCTTGATTCACAAAGCTCCTGATGTATATATAAAGAGTTTACTTTATGAACGAAATCGACCAGTTCAATATTTCTACATTAACCTCTTCAATATAATAGTACAAAATAAAAATAAATAAATATTTGCCAGACCAAATCAGACTGTCGATTCAGTATGGCCAGATTTTAGTTTTCTAAGGGCAAATGTTCATCCCAAGTCTTACCTTGTACAAGTGAGAGAGAGAACCAACTTTACACATAGAACTCCTTTGGTACGAAAGAAAAAAAGAAAGATAAGGTGTTAACATGAATATTTGTGTGACCTGGCTCCACATTTGCCATATCATTATTTTGAGAGAAACTATTTGATCATGGACTAAATCACCGTTAAATGGAAGAATCGTTGACCCACGCTTCATCACCTTTAGATGAGAGACCCTTTGACGCGTGTAAGACAAATATATATTTGTGTACAAGCTTATGCTCTTGTAACACAAATAGATATAGCGGTTCACTCATCACCAGGGAATATATATTTGATTTAGCACAAGGAAGGGAACGTTTTCTTTTCTTTCGAGGGAGTGACTGTGGGAGGCGGAGGCAAAGAGAGATGGCATTTTTTGGCTTCCTGTTATAATTATTGCTGCAGAATAAAGAATATACTACAATCTCCAAAACTGAAGATGATAGTGGGGCGGGAGGGAAGGGAGCTTTTGGAAAGACCAGGGTCGGTTTGGCTTAATCCTGTTATAATTTCCCTTTTTTGGTCTTATTAACTCCCCCTCTGCTTGTTATGGTTTAAAGTTTGGCTTTTTAAGTTATTTAATATTTACGGTTTAATAGTATTCTTCTTGATTTAAATGACGAGTTGGATATTAAATTATTATGGAAGACTCACTCGAAGCCCTCTACCTCCTTCGCCAAAAATAAAAAATAAAAAAAAAACTATTAGATTTAGGCACTCCACAACTGCAGCCCTTTTCTCCGACTTGGGGTCAGTGACAACCCATCATTCATCCCCTATGTTTCTTCACACCCCTCTCATTCTTTTTCCCGCCCCCACCTTCCATGCCTCGTCTGTTATTAAGCGTCGTTATCCTTTCACCTTCTCTAGAATGCAGGAGAAGTCTGTATATATTGGAGGAGCTGATAGAACAATTAGGAGATGATGCTAAGAAGCAGCTTAAAGAAGTGCCTTCAAACGTTGAGTTTTTTGTTAACAAAACGTAAGTATTGTTTCGTGTATAAAGAAAATGCAAACGCATGCGTCGAAGAATCTTCACATCATAATCTAATTAAAAGCAATCAATAATTTCTTTTTTTGACCAATTTGTATCCAGATAGTGATATTGCAAGGATGGTGATCGATCCAACAACCAAAACAGTAGAAACAATCGGAACAAGAATTTTCCCAGCACATGACATTTCTTTCTTCTCCAATCGGGGTGCAGTGTTTCTTCTTGTTCTGTTAATAGTCAAACCCTCGTTCCCACTTGTGTCGACCATGACCCAAGAAGCGAAATCCGGAATTTCTCCAGAGAGCTCATTGTTAGAAAGTAACAACTGTGTCAAGGTTCCCATTCTAGTAAAAAAATCAGGTATCTTACCTGAGAATTTGTTATTTGAGAGATCCAGAATTTCAAATTCACTGAGCCTCGAAAGAGTTTCCGGAATAGGTCCTCGAAAAAGATTGCTGCTGAGATTCAAAGCAATCCGCAAAGACGTCGGCATTCTTGGAATGTCACCACTTAATTGATTTTCCCCAAGTTGGAGTTCCATCAGAGACTTCATGGAGGCAATACCGACGGGAATGGAACTGCTGAGCTTGTTGCCTTGTAAGTTCATGTTAATAAGACTCTGCATGTTTGAAACTGAAGGTGGTATTGAGCTGTTGAGACAATTCCAGCTGATATTCAGAATGGACAACTTGGGTAGTTGTGTAATTTGGATTGGAATTCCACCACTCAAATTGTTCGATTGAAGTCTCAAGACCTCAAGACTGCTAAGGTTACCCAAATCTGCTGGTAAAGCCCCGGACAGGTGATTGTGAGCCAAATTCAGCAGCGCCAAATTCCGGCAATCACCCAATTCAGGAGAAATCAATCCAGTCAAGTTATTGTTTTCCAGCTCCAAGTATGTTAGTTTTTTCAGTGTTGCAATCGTCGCAGTAGGTATTACACCATCAAGCGAATTGCTTCCTAGTCTCAACCTGACCAAGCTCGGAGATAAAACTGGCGGTATCTGTCCCTCCAATCTATTATTCGACAAATCCAGAGTACACAGATTCAACGATGACAAGAGGTCCGATGGAATCAACCCACTCAATTTATTATAACTGAGATCCAAGTTTTTCAGATGCTTTGCAATTCCATCAGGAATTGAACTGTGACATCCCACATCGTCCAGAGGAGTGATCCTTAAATGTATATTCTCATCCCTACTTAGCACGAGGCCTTTTGAGAGCTCACTGGCTTCGGGTTCCGTGGGAAGTCCGAAGTAATTGTCACATCCCAACTCGGGGCGGACCACTTCCCGGGCCCGCTCCACCACCGTAGCACGATATTGTCCTCTTTGGGCCCCGACTACGCCCTCACGGTCATGGTCTAAAATATCCATAATATCCCGATATTTCCATAAAAATTTCCGTGTTTTTGGACTACCGATATTTCCGATGTCATCGATATTTCCATCGAAATTTCCGTATTTTTTAAATTTTTATATTTAAAAAAACACCAAGGGGATTCGAACCCCTCCCATTTTACTCCTTCAACACCTTGACCATCATATCACTTATATTTTTGTGAAAATGTGCTAAAATATTTATATATTTTCTACACTCACAATATTTGCTAGCTCGCTATATAATCAACTTAAATCAGTTAAATCCATCATGCAATGCATTTCCTTCCAATTTTTTATGATAAACTAATAGATAATTGACTAAATAAACATCCTGCAAAGTTTCAATAAAAATTTCCAAGTTTTTCTTACAATTTCCGTGGTTTTTATTCAATTTTTATCGATATCGATAATATCCCGATATTTCCATCGAAATTTCCGTATTTTTGGATTACCGATATTTCCGATATCATCGATATTTTAGACCTTGCTCACGGTTTTGTTTTTGGGAACTCGCGAGCAACTTCCCAGTGGGTCACCCATCCTGGAAGTGCTCTAGCCCCTTTCTCGCTACTTAAATGTATATTCTCATCCCTACTTAGCACGAGGCCTTTTGGGAGCTCACTGGCTTCGGGTTCCGTGGGAACTCCGAAGTAATTGTCACATCCCAACCCGGGGCGGACCACTTCTCACATTCCTATGGAAGTGCTCTAGCCCCCTTCTCGCTTAACTTCAGAGTTCCTACGGAACCCAAAGCCAATGAGCTCCCAAAAGGCCCGCTCCACCACCGTAGCACGATATTGTCGGCTTTGGGCCCCAACTACGCCTTCACGGTTTTGTTTTTGGGAACTCGCGAGCAACTTCCCAGTGGGTCATCCATCCTGGAAGTGCTCTAGCCCCCTTCTCGCTTAACTTCAGAGTTCCTACGGAACCCAAAGCCAATGAGCTCCCAAAAGGCCTCGTGCTAAGTAGGGATGGGAATATACATTTAAGGATCACTCCCCTGGACGATGTGGGATGTCATAATCCACCCCCCTTAGGGGCCCGACGTCCCCGTCGACACACACGCGGCCAGGGTTAGGCTCTGATACCAATTGTCACACCTCGACCCGGGGCAGACCACTTCCCCGGCCCACTCTACCACCATAGCATCGTGCTACGGTGGAGTCGAGCCTGGGAGGTAGCTGCACAAAGCTCCTGATGTATATATAAAGAGTTTACTTTATGAACGAAATCAACCAATTCAATATTTCTACATTAACCTTTTCAATATAATAGTAGAAAATAAAAATAAATAAATATGTGCCAGACGAAATCAGACTGTCGATTCAGTATAGCCAGATTTTAGTTTTCTAAGGGCAAATGTTCATCCCAAGTCTTACCTAATACAAGTGAGAGAGAGAACCAACTTAATACTTAGGACTCGTTTGGTACGAAAAAGAAAAAATAAACAATGTGTTAACATGGATATTTGTGTGACCCGACCCTACATTTGTCATGTCATCATTTTGAGAGAAGACTCTGTGATCAAAGACTAGATCAATATTGGATGGAAGACTCGTTGACTCGCGCTTCACCACCTTTAGATGAGAAACCCTTTGGCGCGTGTAACACAAATATATATTTGTGTACAAGACTATTCTCTTGTAACACAAATATATATAATGGTTCACCTACAAACAGGGCTATGTTTACTGTAGTCTATATATATATGGTAGTCAACCCATCACAAGGGAATATATATTTGTGTTAACACAAGGAAAGGAACGTTGTTTTTTTTTTTGTTGGCCTTTTGAGAGAGTGACTGTGGGAGGTGAAGGTAGAAAGAGAAGACATTTTTTGGCTTTCCGTTATAATTATTGTTGCAGAAAAAGAAAACTTTCAATAAAGAATTACTACAATCTCCAAAACTGAAGATGAGATGAGGGAGGGGAACTTTTGGAAAGACTAGGGTTGGTTTGGCTCAATCCTGTTATAATTTTCTTTTTTTTGGTCTTATTCACTCCTCCTCTACTTCTTATGGTTTAAAGTTCGGCTTTTTACGTTATTTAATATTTACGATTTAGTAGTATTCTTCTTGATTTGAATGATGAACTCGATATTCAATTATTATGGAAGACTCACTTGAAGCCCTATGTGTCACATCCCGGCCCAGGCCCTGACCATAACCCGGGCATGCCTCCACCATAGCACGATATTGTTTGCTTTGGGCCCCGACCATGCCCTCACGGTTTTGTTTCTGGGAACTCACACGAGAACTTCCCAGTGGGTCACCCATCATGGGAGTTCCTAGAAACAAAACCGTGATGGCGTGGTCGGGGCCCAAAGCGGACAATATCGTGCTACGGTGGAGGCGTGCCCGGGTTGTGGTTGGGGCCCGGGCCGGGATGTGACAATTTGGTATCAGAGCCCAACCCTGGCCGCGTGTGTGCTGACGAGGATGTTGGGCCCCTAAGAGGGGGTGGATTGTGAGATCCCACATCGCCCAGGGGAGTGGATCTTTTGAGCCTTATATGTATATTCCCATCTCTACCTAGCGTGAGGCCTTTTGGGAGCTCACTGGCTTCGAGTTCCATTGGAACTCTGAAGTTAAGCGAGTAGCGCGCGAGAGCACTCCTATGATGGGTGACCCACTGAGAAGTTCTCATGTGAGTTCCTAGAAACAAAACAGTGATGGTGTGGTAGGGGCCCAAAGCGGACAATATTATGCTACGGTGGAGGAGTGCCCGGGTTGTGGTCGGGGCCCAGGCCGGGATGTGACACTCTGCCTCTCATTCGCCCAAAAAAAAAAGAAAAGAAAACCCTAGATTTAGGAGCTCCACAACTGAAACCCTTTTTTCCGACTTGGTGTCTGTGATAGCCCTTCATGCCGCCTTCTAGCCTTTCTCCCTACCCTATGTCCTCCTCCTACTTCTTTATCCCCTCTATTTCTTCACTCCCCTCTCGCCCTTTTTCCTGCCCCCACCTTTCATGCCTTGTCTTCCATCTCATCTCCTATTTCTCCTGAAGGATTGGATTGGAACGAATAACCCTCTGAATTCGATATATTTGAAGATAAAGGAGAATAATTTTTCATTTCAAAGGGATTGGATGAGGATATTAGATATGAAGAAAATTTCTCCTTTCTAATCCTCCCATTTTGGGGAGGATTGAATAGGATAACTTTTCTTATTGAGTATTAATCCATCTCCCGCATCCAAGTTCGCCACACATTTTTCCTTTCGTTTTTTTTTTTACAAGAAATGCTAAAGAGATTTTCTCAAAGTGGGACTCTCTATGAACTTGCCACCTCATCTTTTTGACACGTTGTTTTATAATGATGGCACGGGAATGCCACAAAAATGAGGTGGCGTAAGGTTCATGAAGAGTCCCACTTTTGATCAGAGGAGTCCAAATCTTCTGCATTTAGAACTCGCTGTGCTTCTCTGTGGCTTATTTCATTTGTCGACACATGTCCTTTTGAATTTCATCACTTAGGGCCAGTTTGGGATTGATATGCTTTTTAAAAAAAAAAACTGCTTCTACTATACTTTAAGAATAATCAGCTATAAAATAAAGTAGATGAGTGTTTGGTTAGCTGTATTTTAAAAGTGTTGTGAGTAAGAAAAGCAGTGTAAAAATGTTTGGTAAATTTTAATGTAAAAGTAATATAATTGTATACAATGACAAAATGAACATAGTAGTAGAAGTTGGGAAGATGACAATAGTGGTGGTGGTGGTAATGGGTGTAATAGTGGGATGTGGTGGTTGAGGTGTAGAGGTAACAATGGTGGTGGCGGTGGTAGCGCCGGTGGTGGTAGTTGTGGTTGTAGTGGTAGTGGTGGCGGTTGTGGTTATGCTGGATGTATGATGGTGGTGCTAGTAGTGGGATGTGGTGGTTGGGGTGTAGAGGTATCAATGGTGTTAGGCGCGGTGGTAGTGTTGGTGGTGGTGGCCGTGGCGGCAGTGACGGTGGTGATAATGATGGTATGTTGGCAATGGCGGCGGTTGTGGTTACGGTTATGGTGGTGACAACAATGGTGGTTGTAATGGTGTTGATGGTGTAAGGTTAGTGTTTGTAATGGTAGGTCGTAGCAGTCACTTTATTCTCTAAGGGATAAAATATGTGTGGAAGGCTAAATAATGTTATTTAAAAAAAATTTAATGAAGGTATTACAACAATTGAAAATATTTATTAAAGGCTTAAGTCCGCTTTTTATTAAAGCATCTTTTAAAAGCAATATACAGGCTGCTTTTAAAAGTTGATGTCTGAAGGCCATTACTTTTTAAATAAGCAGGTTATTTTACTTTTACCAAACACTTTTTTTACTGCTTAACTTTAAAGTGAAGCAGTTTATAGTGAAAAAAAAAAAAAACAATACCAAACGAGGCCTTAATCACAACTTAACATCGTTACACATAAATTTAAAAAAAATAATAATAACAAAACAGAGAAGACAACCAACCGGTGCACCCTTTTGAGCTTCTGCATTCACATTTATGCATATCACACCTCCCCTCCCTTCCCGTGCTCTCTCGCTCAAGAGTCTCTTAGCATTTTCCTTTTTTTTTACATATAAATACATGCTTTTGGTTTACACGTGTACGAATTGTTTATGGGCAACTTCCAAGCAGGGATGCATGCTAAGAACATCAATCATATATGACAGTATATTAAAGAGTGTTTATGTGTCTAATGTTGATCGTCTTATTTTATTTCGAAGACAAAACCTCAGATTGAAGAGAGATCTCTATACGTACTTTTGGAGATGGGATTTTTGATGATCATGTAGAAGTTGACAAATACAAGAGCGGAGCCCGGTCTCTGTGTCCTCATAACATCAACCAACGACTTCAAGTGAGTATTGAAGAGATGAGCTGCCCGGCCGGTTCATTTTCTGCATGCAACCATTATGTGTTGGCCGGCTTATCCGCACCATAGGATTACACCCAAACCCAATTGGATTTCTTTGACATCGTCACCACAAACTCTCGAGCTCCCAAACTGTGCAACTTCTGCAATCATCACCAAAATTGATGACATATTTATATGCATATAATTGTTGTCTAGCTTGTGAATATAGAAAAATAATTTCTTTTCTCAAACAAAAAGAAAAATCTTGCAAAATGTGGTGAAGTTATTACTTTTACAAGCCAATTTGTTTTTTTAATTAGTCTTTTAACCAAGTACATGTCAGAGTTTTTGAGTGGAAATTTTCTTCCATTGCATTTGTCCCATATTGATCAAGTTGGGAAATTTCACACTTTATAACATCTTGTCCATCGTACAAAGTGATGATTGGAAAGATGGATTATCGGAAGCAATATTGGGCTTAAACCTTAGGTTTGGCTTGGGTCTGTGATAATTTAAAATATAATTAAAATATATTTAATTGTCAAAAGATGGACCTTGGTGTGGCAGCCCGTCCCTAATTTGACGATTTAAGGAATCTTGAAAGCGTGATTTTACGAAAATGCCCTTCGAGGCTTATGCTTTGACCTTTGTTGACTGTCGTGTCGTGTCACATAAGAATTGTTTTCTTGGTATATTCTCATAGTACTCGTCGCTACGAACGCGTGGGCGCAAGTGGAATCGAATTTGGAGCTATAACGAAGAAGTTATTAAAGTTTAAAGTGGGGGATGAAATTGTCATTTGAAAATATTATGGATTCTTTTTAGAGAATTCTGATGCCACGTGTGTGTGGCAGTGACTGTGAGGTTAGGGCATAGCCTAAATAGAAATTAAGAAAGATGAGGGAAGGAGAGAAAGCCACGGGAGTGGCAGAGAAAGAAAAAGGAAGGGATTGGGCAAAGTAGCCCAATCGGGAAGAAGGGAAGGAGAGAGAGACCGAATGGGGAGAGGAGAGAGGAAGGTCAGTGACCAACCAGAAGAGGGAAAGGAGGGAAAAGAGGAAGAAGAAAATGAAGGGGGAAAACCGGGTTTTCCTTTGACCCGTTCGACCCGACAAGCTTCACGGCCAAATTCAGCCATTTTTCCAGCAATCAAAGCAAACCATCACCTAGAAACAACTTCCTAGCCTTCTCTCTTCCATTTCCATTCAAAATTAGAAGGAATTTGGTGGTAATTTACTCAAAACCGAAGGTGGGTGCCGTGAGACCCTTGCTCGAAATCCACCACTTGTGAAACTTTTTCTTTCAATTTCCACTACCATTAGACTTCCCTAGAACCCAGGAACAAAGCCCAGGCAGTGGTGGAGGCGTCGGAGCAAGTTTGGAGGTCGAATCGAATCACACCCAATTCTAGGGTTCTGCCGGGTTTGAGCAAAATTGGAGCTTTTCTCAGCCAAATTAGACTTGCCCACAGGTATAAAGTTTACTCTACTCATTGAGATCTTTATTTCTGCAAATTTTGGTAATTTTTGGAGAAAGTTGAATTTTCCGGCGAGTCGAGGCGGCCGTCCGCCACCCACGGCAGCGCGTGGCCTGAGGGCTGCCAATGCTATTTTTAGCCTATATTGAATGCCTTTAGTTCAGTTTTGAGAATTTTTTGACGTGGGTTGATCGTTAGAACCTAAACTAACTACGTTACGTAATAGGCCATTTTATGAATTGATGATCCGACCGTTGGATTGTCATCGAACTTTAGTATGTTATAGTACATAATATGTGAAGAATGCAAGAACTTACGGATCGAGAATCCAATGTACGGATCTTCCCGAATTGGATTTGTAAGTTCATTAAATAAAATGTTGGACGCCATTTGGTTTTGGCAATTGGCGGAGATCCGACCGTTGGATCGTAATGGAACTATAAGATGTTGTTCTAGAAGTATAATGTGGATCTGCAGAAGTAACGGATCGGAAATCCGTGATGCGGATCTCCCGGATTGAATCATAGGAGTGTGTTTTGTGTAAATTGTGTATTGTTTTGATACGAATTTTGAGTTATGATTTGATAATTATTCTAGGGGCCAATCGTTCGTCGGAGTTGTAGCGGGAACTCCAGGTGAGTGGGCTTTTGTTTTCAGTATATATATGTATGTTTGGTATTTTCCCAGATAATGTGTTTAAATGAAATAATGTTTTGAAATGCCATGCCTTATGATTACAATTGGAATATGAATCGGTATAGTATACATAAATGTGATTTGACGCTGCGGACGCCCAGGTAAGTTCAGGTGAGTATCTATATCGATGATAGAGATTGTTAATGTGAAATGATGATTATGTGAGATATGATGTGATACATTGAGAGGTCATAAACCTGCACCCCAGTGTTAGTGTTCCCGCCAGAGTTAGGGCACAACCTTCACGTGATCGTTCAGCTCCCGCACCACACTCATCTTGGATCCAAGTTAGGTGCACAACCTATCGTATAGACCACTTTTAGTGGGTTCGACTCGTGGGTGACCCACTATCATTAGCACAACCTTCACGTGATCGTAGCACTATAGCGTATTGTTATACACCCAACCTGTCGTATAGACCACTATAAGTGGGTTCGACTCGTGTGCAGGATATGATTTGATATGATGGAGATTGGTTATGAGCTATGAGTTCAGCCGTGTAGGCCACACGGCTGATATGTTATTTCTCATTGAATTATCTCACCTAATTTACCTTTGCTATATTAATGAGATATTTGGCATGGTATACTTGTGGATTTTGCTAATCTGAGCATGGTTTTGATATATGTTTATATATTTTATTTTCTGGGAAATGATATAGGTTTTACGGCGAGGGGTTACTATCTTTGATAAATGAAATGATTTTGAAAAGCTTTGTTTTTTCCCACTCACACTTTCTGTTTTGCACCCCTCCAGGTTTTAATTGCTAAAAGTTCATATTGACGAGGATTCCTGGCAAATCTCAGGATAGGTGGCTACCTCAGAGGGTATAATCTTTATCCCCTATGCTCTACATACTTATGCTCTATCGTCATGTGTGAGGTGGGTTATTTCCCGCTCACCAGCGCACTCTGGTATTTAGGCACTCTTATGTTTAAATTTATTCACATTTCTCCACATCAATACACTTTATGGCTTCGTCACCTTCCAGGTGTCGGCCAGCACAACTCGATTCGGAGTCCTAGTGGACATTTCGGGTCGGGGTGTGTCACTTGGCCTCGGATTCTAATATTAAATTTAATAATTAATTAATTTTTAATTAGTAGAGTCTGAGACGATGAAAGAATGCCAAAGAGCAACACACACCTCTGAGCAGATGCCTTCCAAAAGTTGCATCTCATATTCAAACCTGTTGCGAACAGGCATATGTGCATTATATATATATCCATTTGCATGCATGACATTTAGAACAAAGAAAAAACGAATTCTCCTTCTAAAATCCCAAAACCTTCTTGCTAAAAGAATTACAAAGATATTCGCCACAAGCCAAGTTTTCCACTGTTGGAATCCTGGTTTAATCGTTGAATTCTGATGAATCAAACGTCTATCGAACTACAAGCACTAAGTAAGGACGAAATTCTGTTTCAAGAACATTGCAGTATGCAAACCTCGATCAATATTTTTATCTATATAGTGTCTTATATCAATGTAATTTCAAATAAGTATAATCACTCACGGATAAGACCTTGTTAAACATCCATGAACCACACCCGGTGATTCAAAAGTCGGTAACGAGAGCTCCTTTTATACGAGTGATATTAGAAGATGGAGATTTGATATAGAAACTCAAGTGTAAAGCTAAACACTATTAGCCACTTAAGGTATAACACTTTTAGAAGTAATGAAATCCGCCACAATGTACGGATGGCGTGTAGGTGGAGAAAATTCAGTGTGTTAGGTTTGAGTTAGGCTTGACAATTTCTGACACGACCTGATAACCCGACACGACATGACACGAAATTAACAGGTGTTCGGGTCGACACGATAACGAATTGGGTAGTTATCAGGTAACCCGATAAGCACATGTTAAGATAACGGGTTGGTTCGGGTATACACGTGGGTAAAACGTTACACGATAAGCAAAATATTAATTTTATAAAAAAATACTATAATAATTATATATATATATATATTAATTTAACAATTTTATACCCCTAAAAACTATAATAATTATATATATATTAAATTAAATTTTAAAAATTGGTGACCATTGGATCGACTTAAATATACATACCATTTAATTTTTCAAGTGTTATACGTATAAAATAAATAAATTTAAATCTACTTAATAAATATATATATATATATATAGGAATCCTTTCACAAGAGGGATCCCCATTTTTCTAAAAAAATGGGGACAACCTCTTGACCGTTGGATTTGACTTTAATGAAATTGTGTTGTTGAGATTGTGTGGCCTGTGTTTTAATCTCAACCACACAATTTCATTAAAGTCAATCCAACGGTCAAGAGGGTGTCCCCATTTTTGTAGAAAAATGGGGATCTCTCTTGGTAAGGGGCCTGTGTGTGTGTGTGTATATATATATATATATATCACATACTGTAACAGCCCGTCCCGGAGATTTCGTACAACGGATGTGAAATGACGAAAATGCCCCTAGGCATTAATTAAGGTATGTGTGTGTATCTAAGTTTGGGAGTTTGGTTGTTGGTATTTGGACCACACACACGCATACACATTCACACTCTTTATCTCTTTTACTCCTGTATTCTCTTTATCTCTCAGACATTCTCTCTCTCTCCCTCTCTGTTTTGTACGGACGGCACCCAAACTCATCTCAAACCTTGCAGATCGAGACTAAGGTAAGCAATTTCATGTTCCTTGTGATACTAGGAAGCCATTAGTGCAAGTTTTAGAACTGGAAACCTCCGATTCATCACGAAACTGTAACCTTCGATTTGTGCACTGTTCATGCACAAGTAAAATGTTGTTTTTAAGGGAATTCTAAGTTCATAGGATGCTTAAGGAGGTCTTTACGAAGCTCGGAGTGCTTCGTTGGAAGAATTTGGACGTCGAAATCGCGAGATCGGAGAGTTTCTTTTTTGCCAGAATTATCGAGGCTTTTTCCGGCGAATCCTCGATGAGTTAGGGGTTGAGTCAGGTATGGTTGTGTTCATATTTGTGAGATCTTCATTTTGGTATAAAGTACGTAGAAAATGGTGCAAAAATGAAGGAGAAACCATAGTTGGAAATTATTCCAGAAACCGACGAACAGTCGCCGACGACCGGCAACTTTTGGAAAAATGAGATTGTTATGAGCTATATGATATGATGAGATTGTTATGAGCTATATACAGCCGAGGGCTGAGATGATATCTAGTATTCAATCACATTCACAGAGTTATGCTTTGGCATTCAGTTATGATACTTTGGCATGGCATATATACATTTATACATACATATTTTCCAGCAGGATTTTGAGAATTATATATATGAGTGTATACTTTATTTCTAGGAAATTATACAGGTTTTACGGCGAGGGGTTATAACTTTTGAGAAAAGAAAGGTTTTGAAAAGATTTGTTTCTGACCCACTCAACTTTGTTTTTCCCCCCTCTAGGTATTAGGTAGTGTTTGTTGGTGGCATACGAGGAGCTCATCGGACGTTCTGATAGAATTCACTTATGTAGGACCACTTTCGGGTGTTATTTCTATTTAGTACTTCTGCTTGATTGCACGTGGACTTTTATGCTCTGTATTAGTGGAATTCATACTTCTTTTACACTAGTATTGCTAGTGTTTCGGTTTTAATTGATTCATAAATTCTATCCTTTATTGCTTCCGCACTGTGCACATGGTTACGTCACTCTCACATGACGGCCAACACGCCCCACTTTCGAGTCGGGGTGTGTCAGAATGGTATCAGAGCCTATCTCTGGCCGGAAATGTGCCGACGAAGACGTCGGGCCCCTAAGGGGGTGGATTGTAACATCCCAATCGCCCAGGGGAGTGATCCTTAAATGTATATTCTCATCCCTACCTAGCGCGAGGCCTTTTGGGAACTCACTGGCTTCGGGTTCCGTAGGAACTCCGAAGTTAAGCGAGAAGGGGGCTAGAACACTCCCATGATAGGTGACCCACTGGGAAGTTGCTCATGAGTTCCCAGAAACAAAACTGTGAGGGCGTGGTCGGGGCCCAAAGCGGACAATATCGTGCTACGGTGGTGGAGCGGGCCTGGGAAGTGGTCCGCCCCGGGCTGGGATGTGACAAATGGTATCAGAGCCAGGTTGTCCCGTATTAGTGGAGAATGTGGTTATGCCTGCTAACCTCACTCCGCTAAACATTGTGGATTTTGACGTTATCTTAGGCATATATTGGTTGCATTACAATCGTGCCCAGATTGATTGTTACGGGAAATCAGTGACTTTTCATCATCTTGGATTACCTGAGGTTACATTCTTTGGTGAACCTAATGGATTGAGACATGAGATTATTTCAGCTGTGAGAGCCAAAATGTTACTAAAGAAAGGTTATCAAGGGTATTTGGCTCACATGGTACTAAATGATGATGCTCCGGTTAGCATAGAGAATGTCAAGGTGGTTAGACACTTTTCTGATGTTTTCCCTGATGATTTACCTGGATTGCCGCCAGACAAAGATGTGGAGTTCGCTATTGATTTACTTACAGGTACGGATCTTATTTCTTTAACTCCTTATTGTATGGTTCATGCGGAGTTAAGAGAATTGAAGATTCAGTTACAAGAGTTGGTTGATAAAGGTTTCATCTAGCCTAGTACTTCAGCTTGGGGAGCTCCAGTTTTCTTTGTAAGGAAGAAGGACGGTACTTTAAGGTTTTGTATTGATTACAGGCAACTGAATCGAATGACGATTAAAAACTGTTATCCTATGCCTCGTATTGACGTTTTTTTTATCAACTTAGAGGTGCCTGCGTATTTTCAAAGATTGATCTAAGGTCTGGTTATTATCAGTTGAAGATTAGGAGGGACGATGTTCCTAAAATTGCTTTCAAGACTCGTTATCGTCATTATGAGTTTCTTGTGATGCCATTTAGATTGATGAATGCACCAGCAGCTTTCATGGGTTTGATGAATAAGGTGTTTCAGCAGTATTTGGATAGATTCGTCATTGTCTTCATTGATGAAATTCTGGTGTATTCTAAGTCAAAAACAGATCATGTTCGACATCTTGCTTTGGTGTTGAAGAAGCTGAGGGAACATCAGTTATATGCTAGGTTCAGTAAGTGCCAATTCTGGTTAGATCAAGTTGCTTTCTTGGGGCATGTTGTTTCAGCTCAGGGTATTCAAGTAGACCCTCAGAAGATAGCAGCTATGGAGAATTGGGAACAGCTGTGAACCGTCATTGAGGTATGGAGTTTCCTTGGTTTAACGGGTTATTATCGGCGATTTGTTAAGGATTTCTCAGTTTTGGCTTTACCACTAACAAGGTTGACCAGGAAGGAAGTTAAATTCGAGTGGGATGATAATTGTGAGCAGAGTTTCCAGCAGTTGAAGTATTATCTCACTCATGCACCTGTTTTGACTCTTCCTGATGATAGTGGTAATTTTGAGGTTTACATCGATGCTTCTTTGAATGGCTTGGGATGCGTGTTGATGCAGCATGGTAGGGTAATCGCTTATGCTTCGCGTCAATTAAAGCCTCACGAGATGAATTACCCTACACATGACTTTGAGTTGGCAGCCATTATTTTCGCTTTGAAGATTTGGAGACACTATCTCTATGGTGAGAAGTGTAGGATTTTCTCATATCACAAGAGTCTTCAGTATCTATTCACACATAAGGATTTGAATCTTCATCAGCGGAGATAGATTGAGTTGCTAAGTGACTACGATTGTACGATTGAGTATCAGCATGCACGTGCTAATGTAGTGGCTGATGTTTTGAGTAGGAAATCTCAAGGTCGGGTTAATGCTTTGTATGCTTCTCGTGTTCATCTTCTTGTAGATTTGAGGTCTACTAGAGTGAAATTGGAATTGGAAGAAGAAGAAAGAGATGTGGCAGAGCAAGAAAGAGCCTTACTTGCTAGTTTCCAAGTTAGGCCTATTCTGATTGATTGTATACTCGAGACTCAGATGAATAACGAAGAGGTTCAAGAGTTAATTCATTTGAGGAATCAAGGGAAAAAGAAAGATCTCAGAGTTAGAGAGACGGATGGCATGCTTATGCATGGAAATAGGATGTACGTGCCAAATAATGAGGAATTAAAGAAGGCAATTCTTGATGAGGCACATATTTTAGCTTATGTGATGCATCCAGGAGGAACAAAAATGTATCATACCATTAGGCCATTTTATTATTGGCCAGGTATGAAAAGAGAAATTGTTGAGTATGTAAGCAGGTGTGTCGTATGTTAGCAGGTTAAAGCTGAAAGAAAGAAGCCGTTTGGTTTGTCACAACCACTTCCCGTTCCACAGTGGAAATGGGAAAATATTACTATGGATTTTGTGTACAAGCTTCCACATACACAAAACGGCTATGATGGAATCTGGGTGGTTGTAGATCGGCTTACTAAGTCAGCGCATTTCATTCCTGTGAGGGAAAAGTATTCTTTGAACAAGTTAACCGAGTTGTTCATCACGAAGATTGTGAAGTATCATGGAGTTCCTATGAGTATTATTTCTGATCGAGATCCGAGATTTACTTCTAAGTTTTGGATAACATTCGAGGAAGCTTTAGGTTCGAGATTATTGTACAGCACGACATATCATCCTCAGACAGACGGACAATCTGAGAGGACGATTCAGACTTTGGAGGATATGCTAAGATCTTCGGTGTTGTAGTCTGGCGACACTTGGCATAAGCAGTTGGATTTGATGGAATTGGCCTACAACAACAGCTTTCACTCGAGTATTGGTATGGCGTCATTTGAGGCACTATATGGCAAGCCTTGTCGTACACCTTTATATTGTTCAGAGGTTGGTGAACGAGTTTTAATGGGCCTTGAGTTAGTGGAGGAGACTACTCAGAACATTCAGGTTATTAAGTATAATATGAAAGCGGCCCAAGATCGCCAAAAGAGTTTAGCAGATAGACATGCCACTGATCGAGTGTCCAAGGTTAGTGATTGGGTATTTCTGAAGTTATCGCCGTGGCGAGGTGTAGTACGATTCAGGAAGAAATGCAAGCTAAGTCCTAGGTTCATCGGACCTTATCAGATCACCGAGCGAGTTGGTGAAGTTGCTTACAGACTTGAGTTGCCGTCAGAGCTGTCTAAGGTACATAATGTGTTTCATGTATCGATGCTTCGTCACTATGTGGCAGATCCTTCATATGTGATACCTCATCAACCCTTAGAGATCAGTTCAGATTTGACTTATGATGAGGAGCCGGTGACGATACTTGATTGGAAAGAAAAGGTTCTGAGGAATAAGACAGTGCAATTGGTTAAAGTCTTGTATAGGAACCATTCAATGGAAGAAGCAACATGGGAGACAGAGGATCAGATGAGGGAGATGTACCCGAGATTGTTTTATGAGTACTAGTGGATGGTTTTGGTTGTATAAATTTCGAGGACGAAATTTTTATAAGGTGGGTAGATTGTAACAGCCCGTCCCAGAGATTTCGTACGACGGATGTGAAATGACGAAAATGCCCTTAGGCAGTAATTAAGGTATGTGTGTGTATCTAAGTTTGGGAGTTTGGTTGGTGGTATTTAGACCACACACACACACACACATTCACACTATTTCTCTCTCTCACTCCCGCGCTCTCTCTATCTCTCAGACCTTCTCTCTCTCTCCCTCTCGGTTTCGTACGGATGGCACCCAAACCCATCTCAAACCTTGCAGATCGAGACTAAGGTAAGCAATTTCATGTTCCTTGTGATACTAGGAAGCCATTAGTGCAAGTTTTAGAATTGGAAACCTTCAATTCATCACAAAACCGTAACCTCTGATTTGTGTACTGTGCATGCACACGTAAAATGTTGTTTTTCAAGGAATTCTAAGTTCATAGGAAGCTTAAGGAGGTCCTTACGAAGCTCGGAATGCTTCGTTGGAAGAGTTTGGACGTCGGAATCGCGAGATCGGAGAGTTTCTTTTTGGCCAGAATTATCGAAGCTTTTTCCGGCGAATCCCCGGCGAGTTGGGGGTCGAGTCAGGTATGGTTGTGTTCATCTTTGTGAGATCTTCATTTTGGTATGAAGTACGTAGAAAATGGTGCAAAAATGAAGGAGAAACCATAGTTGGAAATTTTTCCAGAAACCGGCAACTCGCCGGAGAAGACAGGGAATATTCCATCAGTCTTGATGGAATATGCTGACGCCGTCAGTCATCTTTAACTGTTACCGTTGGGTTTTAACGAAATATTCCGAGGTATATTCCTAACGCCGTCAGTGTGCAGATCACGTGGTTGTGCGTGGCCGGCGCGTCTGGCTGTGCCTTAGCCGGCGCGTGGCGGCGCGTGAGTGGTCGGAAAATTTTTCTAAAAATATGGGGATGTTCCTGAGATTGTGTAGATCACGGTGGTATATTCATATACCCAATTTGAGCAATGTATGAGAAGTTGTTTCTAAGGTTTTGGTTATGTGCGTTAATTAACGTTATTTCAGTTACTTCTCATATAGGCGAGACCTATCCGGAGGACGAGCGTAGCCAGGCTAGGCACAGGGGTTACGACCCGTCTACTTATCAGTGAGTGGGCATTTGTTTTCCGTATATACCTATATAAATGAGATTTTTCCCAGAAAATCAGTTTAAGTGAAATGTGATATGAAATGTGATATGAAATGCCATGCAAAGTATCTATTTATTTTATTATGCGTTATTGATTGCTTATATTAATGTTGGTGCTGAGGACGCACAGGTAAGTGGCAGGTAAGTTTATATACTAGTTGATGAGAACGAATGATGTGATGTGATGTGATATGATTAGAGCTCATAAACCTGCACACTGATATTAGTGTTCCCGCCCAGAGATAGAGGCTCAGTCTTTCATGTGATGTTCACCTCCCGCACCGCATTCTCGCCTTGGATCCAAGTTAGGTGCTTAGTTCTGTCGAATAGACCACTATAGGTGGGTTCGACTCGTAGGTGACCCACGATTTATTGCTCAGTATTCACGTGATTGTAGCACTTGAGCATATTAGTTTATATTCAGTGATGTTGTGCATACCACTAGAGGTGGTATTGATGTGTGTGCAGGGTATATATATGATATGATGAGATTGTTATGAGCTATATACAGTCGAGGGCTGAGATGATATCTAGTATTCAATCACATTCACAGAGTTATGCTTTGGCATTCAGTTATGATACTTTGGCATGGCATACATACATTTATATATACATATTTTCCAACAGGATTTTGAGAATTATATATATGAGTGTATACTTTATTTCTGGGAAATTATACAGGTTTTACGGCGAGGGGTTATAACTTTTGAGAAAAGAAAGGTTTTGAAAAGATTTGTTTCTGACCTACTCAACTTTGTTTTTCGCCCCTCCAGGTATTAGGTAGTGTTCGTTGGTGGCATACGAGGAGCTCATCGGACGTTCTAACATAATTCACTTATGTAGGACCACCTTCGGGTGTTATTTCTATTTAGTACTTCTGTTTGACTACACATAGATTTTTATGCTCTGTATTAGTGGAATTAACACTTCTTCTACACTAGTATTGCTAATGTTTCGGTTTTAATTGATTCGTAAATTCTATCCTTTATTGCTTCCACACTGTGCACATGGTTACGTCACTCTCACGTGACGGCCAGCACGCCCCACTTTCAAGTCGGGGTGTGTCACATACGCTTCACAAAAAACAAACATTCAAAGATCAAGTAACGGGACAAAATTTTTCGACGGTTATAAAACGAAAAATCAAGATTTAACGGTTATTTTAACTCCGATTTTGATTATTTTTTATAGCTACACTCCTTGATCCTGTATGAATACAATGAATGAATTCGATCTTCAATTTAAAATATTTACACTAGTGGATACGACAAAATCTTATGTTATACTTAATGAAAGTATAAATAAACTCTAAGTGTTAGTGAATCTATCGTTTTGATGGGATACGCATCCTACGAAACTCATTTCAACGATCCAACCGTCAAACTTGTTTGTATATGCTTTGAGATCACATACTCCAAAAATATCAAAAAACAAACATTTAGAGATCAAGTAACGGGACAAAACTTTTTGACGGTTATAAACGAAAAATCACGATTTAACGGTTATTTTAACTCCGATTTTGATGATTTTTTACAGCTACACTCCTTGACCCTATATGAATACAATGAATGAATTCGATCTTCAGTTTAAAATATTTACACAAGTGGATACAACAAAATCTTATGTTATACTTAATGAAAGTATAAATGAACTCTAAGTGTTAGTAAATCTATCGTTTTGATGGGGCATCCTACGAAACTCATTTCAACGATCCAACCGTCAAACTTGTTTGTGTATGCTTCGAGATTGCATACGCCAAAAATTGCAAAAAATAAACATTCAGAGATCAAGTAACGGGACACAACTTTTCGACGGTTATAAACAAAAAATCACGATTTAATGGTTATTTTAACTCCAATTTTGATATTTTTTACAGCTACACTCCTTGACCCTATATGAATACAATGAATGAATTCAATCTTCAATTTAAAATATTTACACAAGTGGATACCACAAAATCTTATGTTATACTTAATGAAAGTATAAATAAACTCTAAGTGTTAGTGAATCTTTCGTTTTGATGGGATACGCATTCTACAAAACTAATTTCAATGATCCAACAGTCAAACTTGTTTGTATATGCTTCGAGATCGCATATGTCAAAAATCGCAAAAAACAAACATTCAGAGATCAAGTAACGGGACAAAACTTTTCAACGGTTATAAACAAAAAATCATTATTTAACAGCTATTTTAACTCCGACTTTAATGATTTTTTACAACTGCACTCCTTGATCCTATATGAATACAATGAATGAATTCGATCTTCAATTTAAAATATTTACACAAGTGGATACCACAAAATCTTATGTTATACTTAAATGAAAGTATAAATAAACTCTAGGTGTTAGTGAAT
Source organism: Heteromeles arbutifolia (assembly GCA_024362995.1). Lineage (NCBI taxonomy): Eukaryota > Viridiplantae > Streptophyta > Magnoliopsida > Rosales > Rosaceae > Heteromeles > Heteromeles arbutifolia. The sequence goes on from JANCRC010000002.1 coordinate 39,385,600, forward strand.
CTATCGTTTTGATGGGATAAGCATTCTTCGAAACTAATTTCAACGATCCAACCGTCAAACTTGTTTGTATATGCTTCGAGATCGCATACGCCAAAAATTGCAAAAAATAAACATTCAGAGATGAAGTAACGGGACACAACTTTTCGACGGTTATAAACAAAAAATCACGATTTAACGGTTATTTTAACTCCGATTTTGATATTTTTTACAGCTACACTCCTTGACTCTATATGAATACAATGAATGAATTCGATCTTCAATTTAAAATATTTACACAAGTGGATACCACAAAATCTTATGTTATACTTAATGAAAGTATAAATAAACTCTAAGTGTTAGTGAATCTATTGTTTTGATGGGATACACATTCTACGAAACTAATTTCAACGATCCAATCGTCAAACTTGTTTGTATATGCTTCGAGATCGCATACGCAAAAAATCGCAAAAAACAAACATTCAGAGATCAAGTAACGGGACAAAAATTTTCGACGATTATCAACGAAAAATCACGATTTAGTAGTTATTTTAACTCCAATTTTGATGATTTTTTACAGCTACACTCCTTGACCCTATATGAATACAATGAATGAACTCGATCTTCAATTTAAAATATTTACACTAGTTGATACCACAAAATCTTATGTTATACTTAATGAAAGGCTTCAAAATCTTGAAAACAAAAACTCTTTCATTTTGCATATCCTTGCACATTTAATATTTTGTAATAGACTAATAGTGTATGAATGTTTTTTTTATTAGACTCTTATTTTTTAGTGAAGATGTAGTACTTAAACGACAAATGTATTTTAATGTTTTGAAGTAATATTTATGTGGTAATGTGTGGTATGTGCAAATTTAAGAAAAATATATATTTTTCTTAACGGGTCGGGTCACTTTACATGTTGGGTAAAGTGACCCGACTTGTTAAGATAATAGGTGTGACACGATACAACCCGTTAAGATAACAAGTGTTACACGAAAACGACACGAACACGATAGACACGACCCGTTTGCCGGGCCTAGTTTGAATGACGAACTTTATGTTTGTCTATATATCTTCCAACAATTATCAATTACTAGTCTATCTGATTGCACTCCATATTATACTCGTATATAAATAAAGCTTTACTAGCTACCATAAAAGGTGAAATCTTAAATGTTATTTTTACAAATGATCATATATATGCAGGTTGTAATACTAATCATTGAAAAGCCTTGTAAGCAAGGAGGCCTTGTAGATTTTTTTTTCAACCGATGACACCAAGTGAAATAGATATAAAGAATAAATGTTGTACTCTATTTGTTACGTAACAATATTTATGGCATTGATGGTGTCGTTGAGACAATTTATTGATTTCAAGAGAGGTTTTTTCAACCTTGTTGTTAAGAGAATTTTCAGTACACCTGTAATAACACAAGATGAAAGAATGTTGAGAATTCACCATAAAACAAATTGACAATATATAAAATAATCTAACCACTTATAAACACATGTAATATTTATTTTCTTCTGACGTGAAATTTATACTCTCAGTATCAGCTTGTATTTCGATTACAATAACATATTTTGTCCTTGTCGTGATTGAAAGAGGATTGTGATATTCACACACCATTAACTACTTTTCCCAGACCCTTTATATTTTTTAATACTTAATTGGTATCCTATTATTTAATCTTCCATATATACCCTTCCTACTTTTTGACCTTTTGACCTTTGGAATTTTAGAATACTTTTGTTATTTTATTTTAAACTTATTTTATTTTTAAACACTTAAGCATAAAAACACTCATCCATATATGCCCATTTGTAACTCTTAAGTTCTACTGCCTAACCTAAGAGATCCCAAAACAAGTATAAAACACCTATTATAAAAAAAATAAAGTTTCAGCAATATATAAATAAAAATAAAATGATTACCTAATGATATAGCATATATGCATAAGTTACATGAATTGTACAAAATACTAGTAAGCAATCCACATACACTTTAATCTCCATAATAGTAGCCTCATGCCCCAAAAAATATATCAGATATCATTACAAGCTTTCACATCCTGCCTACACTATGTTTGGCCTTTAATCTTGTGTTCAAAAGTAGATGTCAATGTTACCAAAAAGATATGAAATTCATGCACTCCAACCTACAAGAAAATAAAAACATGTCAACAAAAGGAAAGAAAATTACAAACTTGATTAGTATTTTTATGGGAAAAAATCAACAAAAATATATGTACCTTCATGTGTTCTTTACACATCTAAGCTATTATTAACAAAAAGTTTCTTTGGCAAATCATTATGCTCCTCACACCTATAAACAATTAACATTAAGTTATACATATATATAAATAATCATGACCATAGTAGACAATATTAAAAGATAAATAAAAAAAAATGACATACATGTCGAGCACGTTTCTGAGCCTTCTCCACTATTTCAAACTTTGAAGGACCACGCTTTGTAGAGCTTGATTCTTTTCTATTTTTAGACCCCATTGGACAACCTTTGTGAGGTTTAACATTAGGCTCAAGAGTTAATAGAAGAGAAGTATCAAGAAATTCACAAAGTTGCCTTTTGGTATCCTCTTTTTGAGTAAGAGGCAACTTTTCATACTTATCTTTAAACTCCAATAGGAGGTCGCTTATTTGATCTTGTTCATTGTCCAAGCTTACATGACGATCATTGACAAACAATCTTCTATCAATCCTCCGTTGTGGATGTATGTCATTTAGTTGCAAGACTTCAATATTCATCTCTCTAATCATGTGAGCACAAGGAAGACCCATTGTCTTGAGAAAATGACCCTTACATTGAGATGGAAGATCACAAGAACTTGATGCTTCATATTGATTATATAACTCATTCAATGCAAATCTAGATACATGAGTAACAACCTCTTTGAAGAAGGGAAGTCGAAACTTGTGTGAAACTCTAACTTTTTCACTTGAAAGTTGAGTTTTGATTTCTTGAAATTGATTTTCAATAGCAAGGCATATTTTTTCTTTTACCTGGCGAAGACCTCCGGTTGAAACTTGAAGATATTGTTTTAGCGTTGCATGTGCACCTTCGGTTCTTGAAGTAACACGATTACCAAAGTGGGTAACTTTCTCAGACCATGCACTTACAAACTTTTCTTTATATGGAAGCCATGTACTAAGAATATATTTCAAAACAAATTTATTCTCCTTGTACTTAACTTCAATACGACTCCAAGCTTCATTGAATGATGTTTCATTAGGAGATTGGATTAAAATTGTCCAAGTAGAAATGAAATCAATCCAATCAACTTCTTCCTCAAAATGAGCTTTACAATTTGCAAGTATATTTTTCTCAATATGACACGCACAAAAGATTGGAAGTTCTCGGAAAGACAATGCGTATAGCATTCATTAATGCCAACTCCCTATCCGTTATAATCACAATAGGATGATTATCAACTACCAAAATCTTACTAAACATTTTTAGAGCCCACACATAATCCTCTTCTTTCTCATTTTGCATGAAAACAAAACAAGAATAAAAGGATGTGTTGAAACTTGAAACTCCTATGATATCCGATAATGGCATCTTATACTTGTTGGTCTTATATGTGCAATCCATCACAAAAACATATGGGTAGCTCTTGGTCAACTCTATAGACAAGGGATGAGCAAAGATCAAATGAGTCAAGTGGCTTTCATGATCATACTCAATGTTATATGTGAAACCACCTTCACCCAGGTCTTCTAATAATGCTTGAATATGGACTAGACATTTAAGTATCAAATTTATACCAAAGCATTGTATGCATTATATCAAGTTTACACCAAAACATTGTATGTATCAAACTTAACTCTAACAATTGGTAACTTTTAAGCAGTGCGTTGGTAAATATATGAAACATGATTATTTTTGTATCAATTTTTACATTCCTATGCCGACATGGGTATTACCTAAAATTTCCTTTCTTAACTTTTATATGGGTGGCGTTAGGAATCCTTATCATCCTAACCTATGGAATTGTATTGATTGACAAACTAGTGCAGTAAATGGATTGAATATTCATTCATAGACAAGAATTATTGAACAATGTGTAGGTATTTACTGGCAGCAGACTCGAAATTTAAGCTGCAAAGCGGCTCTCTACATCGATTTTTGCACATTAATATTAGGCACCCAATAATTCCATATGGTCATGGAGCCTAGGTAAAACCACAACAATTAAACCTAATACCAATTTACCATTAAGTTAAAGTGTATTGAGGACCAATAGAAACAGCATTCCAATAGAAAATTAATTTCCTCAAAACCAACACAAATCAATTTTTAATTTTCTGATCCATAATTTGAAAATCTTCTCTAAAAATTAAAACTACACCAGTATTCATCCATTTATTCGATTGACATTTGAACCACAAATTAGGGAAAGAAAAAAAATAAACCTAAAAAACAAATTGAGATAAAAACCTAACGCAAGAAGAGAACAAAAACCCTAAATTCCAAAATCAATCTTAATAATTTGAGAAAATACTTTAGAAACTTACCATCAAAAGTGTTAAGAGGAGGAATGCATTCTGAAATTTCTTCCATGCCATATCCAATATGTTATGCAACTCAATGTCCATCTGGAGCTCTTCATCTGTTATTATCAGGTCATCCATTGTGGTTTTTCACAAGAAGTAATAAAGAAGGGTAATAGATTGACTTTTCATGGAAGGTATGAATGGAAGCAAAGATGACAGGGGAACGGAGGCACAGAGGAAGGGGAGAAGTCTGGGAGTTTATCTTGAGTGTTGATTATTTCTAAGTGTAAAAATCTAAAGTAAAAAACAACTTTCAAAAGTCAAAAAGTAAGAAGGGTATATATGGAAGATTAAATAGTAGGATACCAATTAAGTATTAAAAAATATAAAAGGTGTGGGAAAAGTAGTTAAGGGTATGTGAATATCACAACTCTTGAAAGATTATATATGGGCGGTGTGGTTGTTGGTGTAAATGGTTCTTCTTAACTTGGTCGTTGTTTCCCGACATTGAAACAGACATATTACAGACTACAAATACTATATCATCTACTACTCATCAGATTATTTACTACCTATGGTTGACCCCTTTTGTTTGGAATCCACTATGACCAATAGCATACGTTGGAACTATTAACAGATGCAAGAAGAAAAACTATCAAGATTGAAGCTTTAGAGAGAAAACTTTAACACTAGAGAGAGAGAAATGAAGAAGAAGAAATTGTTGAGCTTTTGATTCATAAAGAGAGAAAGATTACACGCTGCTATATATAGCAGCAAACCCAAAGCTTATTAGCCATTACAACCAATTAACAAACTAACTGACCCTTAACAAACTTCAGCCAATCTAATAGCTTTTAGCTGACATGGACAATGTCCAATACAATTGTGACATTTGTACACTAATATTCCTTCACTTATCATCCCCCCTCAATCTCAACCGGGGAAACCAAGTTTGAGATTGCAACAATGTTTGACAAATGTTGGTACATGTAGTCCTTCTGTTAAAAGACCAGCATCAATTCATTCCAGATCCACCATTGTTGCATATTAACATATGAAAATTAACAGATGCAAGAAGAAAAACTATCAAGATTGAAGCTTTAGAGATAGAGCTTTAACATTAGAGAGAGAGAGAGAAATGAAGAAGAAACTGTTGAGCTTTTGATTCATAAAGAGAGAGAGAGAGAGAGAGAGAGAGAGAGAGAGAGAGAGAGAGATTACATGCTGTTATATATAGCAGCAAACCCAAGGCTTATTAGCCGTTACAACCAATTAACAAACTAACTGGCCCCTAATAAACTTCAGCCAATTTAACAGCTTTTAGCTGACATGGACAATGTCTAATACAATTGTGACATTTGTACACTAATATTCCTTCACTTATCAGGAACTATATGCATTAAACAAAGGAAACTTTAACGAAAGGCTCCCGGTAGTGTTCATTTTAACGAAAAACGACATTTTTACACTAAAAAGTCAATCCTAATACTATTCATTTTACCCTTTATTTTGTCTTTATCGTTAAAACTCAAAGTTTTCAAACCATTTTCATTAGTTTTCCCTTAAACAAAAGCTAGCTAGTTAGGAGTTCAAATTTTCTCCACTCAAACAGGTTGTGATCTCCGATTTCATGACATTTGTCACTTACTTAGCCCAACTTAACAATATCACTTATTTCTCTGTTAAATTTATTCAAAGAGTAATGCTAGAGAAACTAAATTTGTAGACAAAATTTGATAAACTAATGACATGAAAGTTGGTGATTGGATTATTACCTAAGCATTGATAAACGTGCTCATTCCTATTAGTGACATATCATTTTGTTTACAAATTTTGTCTCCCTAGCATTACCCTTTCCTCAAATTCATAGTCACACACCGAGCAGTCCTTTCATTACCCTCTATAGCTTTTATGATATTGGGCACATCACCACTGGTCCACCATATTCAATAACAACAACAAAGTCTTACCCCACTAAGTGAGGTCGGCTATATGAATTCTAGAATGCTACTGCGCTCGGTTTTGTGTTATGTCTTATGTTAGATCCAAATAGTCAAAGTCTTTTCTTAGAGTCTCTTTCCAAGTATTTATATGTCTTCCTCTACCCCTTTGGCCCTAAGCTTTTGTCTCATAATCACATCTTCTAACCAGAGCATCTGTAGGTCTTCATTTCACATGTCCAAACCCCCTTAACCGATCTTCTTTCATCTTATCTTCAATCTCAGCTACTCCTAATTCACCCTCATTACTAATCTTGTCATTTCTCGTGTGCCCCCACATTCAACGAAGAAAGTTATAGGAGGTGGGTATCAGAAATTTTTTGCAAAGTATGTTGGACTTTTCTAAGAAATAATCATAAGGGAGAAGGAGAGAGATGAGGAGGAAGATGAGAAGGGTGGTGATGGTGATGAGGTGCGATGATGGTGGTCAGTATTGGGTAGGTGGGGGCGGTTTTTTTATTTTATTTTATTTGAACAAACAATATAATCTACATTAAAAGGAATGAGTGATTTAGTCTCACAATGAGCTAGCAATAACGTGGTTCAAATTTTCCTTTGGTGATAACCGAACCTAAAACCTCTCACTTACAAGGGAAGAGGAATACCAATAATGTGATTCAAAATCGTTTTTTATAGTTTTTCTTTTTAGAGTTTTATTTTTTATTTAGAGATAGTAACATTGTTAAAGTAAGAGTTAATAAATGGACAGTTGTCACGAAATAGATAATACTTAGCTACTTAATAGTGAGAATTTCATACACTTAGGTCCTTTGTTTTTTATGAATGGACATGTGTGAAAAATGAGTTTAGAATGTATTCAATAGTAAGTACCTAAGTGTTCTCATCACGAAATTAAAAAGGCTACAAAGAGACTACAACCCATTTTTTAAGTGCAGAAGATTTAAACTCTATCTTTTAACCGGTTCTTGTTCAAAAATCAAAAGTGAATGTATTGGATATAGAGTTGTCCATAATTCAGTACAAGCCCACCTGTATAGAGATAGATTCCGTGTGGGCCACCACTAAGCGGACTACATCCCAAAGAGGTCGCACAAATTTCCCAGAATCGTAGAATATTATGATCCTCTCTTGCCTTTACCAATTACCGCCTATAAATATAACACTCTCCTCCACACTCTCTCTCGCTGAAAGAATCAACGCCCCCAGCCACCACCGCCTTAGCAAGCGTTGCGCATCAAACTCAGAACACAGAAGGTATGTATGTCTCTCAGATCTCAGATCCTGTCTTTTACCTCCATTTATTTTGTTTGATTAGATCTTACAAAAGCGTTTTTATTTTATTTGCATATGTTGATCTTTTTCTGCGTTTGTCTATTTCAATTTTGGTTTACTGTGTTCTGGGTGTTTATCAATTGAATTGCTCTAACTCCCAAATATCTTGGAATTCATGTTTATTCAATTGCCTGTGGAATAATCAGATAAGGGTTTTCTTTGATTTTTCTTTGGTTAGCAATAGAAGATCTGGAGGGTAACAAATTGTTGCTGCTAGGAGGATTGTGGGGCTGGCTTTTCAATTCACAGTGTTCGAATTTAGAACTTGATTCAGTTTCTTAATTTGGTTTTATATCTTGTTTTGATTAGAATCCTAATTGCATTTTATTTCCGGGGTAGGAAGTAGAAGCCTAATGTACCTTACTAGTATTATTATTCAGAAGGGTCTTTTGGTGCATGTGGAATCGGCTATTGAAGTTAGACTCTGTTCAAAAGAGTAAGTGTATAAATGAATGAAGCCTTCTTTCTAGGTGAGAGCCTTTGTAATGTTCGAGGTGTACAAAATTCTTAATCAGTTAGAAAATAAATAGAGGAATTTTAACTTGAAATAACTATTTTGGAAGAATTAGACAAGCGATATGAAAATCTATAACTAGTTGTGCGTATGTGTGAACAAATACTCGACATACTTTGAAACACTAGAACACAACAAACAGAAGCAATGGCCATGAGTTCTAGTGCTACATTCCATCATATCCTAGCTCATAATTTTGTGAGAGTAACATTATCATATCTTTCTTAGTTACCTTTAACCATATTATTTTTATTTTCCTCTTTCCCTGGCACCAGTCTTCATTATTGATTAGGTCACTTTTGATGCATCGATTGGGGCACTTATTGGTCTTTGTTAAACGACCACCGTGATAAGTTCTCTCTCATTTTGTGTTCAACTGGTGCTACTTCAATTTTTTCTCTTTGAGATCATCCAAATTGTTTCTCTGCCCCCAGACACGTCCATATAAACATCCTACTTCTGGCACATTTTTTTAGGCTATTGTTGTTGGCACTCCAAAAATTTCATTGGGCACTCCTCATAAGTGTATTTTTCTTTCTAAATAAGAAATATAGAACGTTTGGAGTGCACAATGAGATTTTTGGAGTGCCAATAACAGCACCCTTGCTTTATGATGTTTTATTTTCTAACTGCCTCGACACATTATTTGTCATATAGCATATGTGTTGGTTTTAATATCTTTTGACCAATTTTTTCTACGGTTTTGGTTTTAAAATGACAAGGCAATGGAAATCAAGGATCGTATACTTTAATTGCACAATTTTCACCAAAGTTGGGGGGAGAGGGGTGGGGTGTGTGTGTGTAGATGTAGATGGGGTGTGTTTTGTGTTTGATTGCTGCTTGTGACCAAAAAGTAATATATAGATCATTAAATATCAGTTTCCTTAAGAATGCCTTATGACTTAAAGTTTCTATCATTCCAAGCTCATGGCAATATAGGTCACACCGACCTTATGTCGTCCTGCATCTTTTTAATCTCACAGTTGTCAACACTATAGTTCCTTCATGTGACATTTAAGCTAAAGCGATAACCTCTTGCTCAACGGTTAGCATTGCTGCAAATGATGAGTTCGATACCTTGGCCCTTTGTGTGGCTTATCATTGTATCAAAAAGCACTACTAGAAGATAAGAACTGGTTATGTACTGCATTTAATAATAATATTCCAAGTGCTTGTCTAGAGCAGGAACAAAAACAATGTAATTCTATTAAGTTATCATCAAGATTAGAGTCAATGGTATAGGAGCTATGAACTGAACCGTACTGACTTGTTGTGAAGGACAGTTATTATTTTCTCTTAGTGTTTCATTTAGCCAGCTAACATTTTCTACTTTTACTGTTTCGTGGTCCTTCAATTATGTTGAAGTATTATGCTAGCCCTATTCATGTGCTTCTCTGAGTGTTATATTAAGATTTCCCTATTTCATTTAGTTTATTCCTTGTAGATGCATCAAAGGATGATGATGCTTTCCATTTGTATATTTTTCCTTTGTGATAAATTGAAAGGAATGGGCCTCTGTTGGACCTGCGTTACCTGGACCCTTTACTTCATGCATGCATATTCATGCAACTAAGACATGACTGTAATAAAGGTGTAGTGTAGCTACCAGATGATCCAAGTAAGTACGAGATTTTAAGAAATGAACAAATATCATACATGGTCATGTACGCACATTCAATGTTCATAACTAAGTTCATATAACAAGCTTGGCCTTTAGATTCAAAACTAATGTTTTGAAAGAGAAATCAAAGTGCAAGGTTGAAACTTAACTTGATTAACCCTTAGGTGAGGTTTGGCAACATTATGGGTTATGTATTTGTAGTGACCGAGTGAACTTACAGATGTACATGACCAAACCTTCAGAGTAATAGTTCTAACTTAATTTTGTTGCGAGTGCTCACACACATAAGATGAGAGAAAATCGGTTAAGATGGTTTGGACATGTGAAACGAAGACCTACAGACGCTCCGGTTAGAAGATGTGATTACGAGACAGAGGCTCAGGGCCAAAAGGGGTAGAGGAAGACCTAGGAAGACTTGGAAAGAGATTCTAAGAAAAGACTGGGACTACTTGGATAAAACGGAAGACATAGCACAAAACCGAGCGCATTGGCGTTCTAGGATTCATATAGCCGACCCCACTTAGTGGGATAAGGCTTTGTTGTTGTTGCTGTGTTGTTGCTCACACACATAAAGAAGCATTGTGCTGAATCAATGCGTAGTTTTGACACTCTATTCTATGTTGCTTATTTGTTACTTTGTGATTGCATGTCCTTATCATAATCCTTACAACATGAGAACAATACTCACCCTTCAAAAGCTCGAGAATACAGCTTTGATCTCTTATACAACTTGGCATAATGTGCAGTCCCCAGTTTCTAATGCTTCGGTTACCTGGTCTTTTGCATTCCTTGGATACAGAATTTACTTGTTCTCTATGACTACGAATAGTCTAGTAGTTGTAAAAACAGTTTCCATCTTTTCATAAAAAAATTTCTTCATTTTTTGCTTCCATCTGTATTCTTCTCTTTTAATTGTTTGCTATTTATTAATCTGTCATCTAAATGGAATGTGCTAACTTTATGGTTCTATCTTGATGTAAATTGCAGATTTGAACTCTGCAATTGGTGGCAGCTTGCAAGTCTAAATATGAGTTTGGCATGCCTTGTGTGCAGTGTAGAAAGTCCGTCACACTCTTTTAGGAGTTACTCTGTATCGAGCACAGAAAATGATGGAAGATGTTCTGCTATTGCCAACTGCTTAACACGGAGGCCATCTCTCCCATTGCCAAGACATTCCAACATTGCATCATCCAAAGTAACTCCTCAACCAACTCTTTCAAACAGCGGTTCCATACCAGGTACCCCAAGGCTAGTTCGAAGCAGGGCTGTGAGAAGGGATATGGTGAGGGACTGGAACTTTGACGAGGTTGTGATGGGGCGTTAAGAGTTTTCCGGTTTGACTGGAGAAAAGAAGGCTCTTTCCATGGTATAGTTGTAGGAGACAATCTTGTGGTCTATTTTTGTTAGATACGGCTACATTGAACACACTTTTCCCTCTAGGAAAGTTTGTCCATATGTAACCATTGAAATTTGTTTATAATGTCCTTCGCAGATCAGTCGTGTTGAGAACCATTTAGTTATGAAACTCTAATCAAACATACTGACAAATGATGTGTTTCCGACATTGAAATGTTGGTGATGAAAACCACATGATTTGAGGGGTTTCTGTTTTGGACAATACTTCAAAAGAGACCCGAAAGAATGTAAAGTACCAACAGTTTGGACATATTGCAGCGTCAAGGTGGGCCTCAAAAACTAAACGGTTAAAATGTCCGGATTATCTTATACTTTGAAGCACTATAGATTTCTTGTTTTTAGATTTTAAGTTTTTGTGCTTGAGAAGTAGGATTAGTTTTTGGGGAAAAGGAATGATGATGAAGGGCAATGGGAGAGAAGGATAGAAATGAAGGAAAATGCATGAACGCAAAATACATATCCAAATCGTATTACTTGATCTGATGTAAAACTATTTGATTCTTACTTTTAATTTTTAAAATGTTCCAAGTTAGACCTTGCTTGTGTAAAAACAAGTCCAAAGGTGAATCGACATTTCTTATGTGTGGGTGACCCAGCCTAGACTATTAGGGTGTGTTTGTTTCACCTTCTTAAGTGGGATTGGACTAGCTAGGAATATTGTCCCATGTTTGGTATGCTTGGGGACTAACTTAAATGAGACTAGCCCGGACTCGTGTGGACTTCGGGCCTCGTTAGGTCGTCCAAATTAGTCTGGCGTTGAATTGCTAAGAACGCCTTCCTCACAACGATGTCTCCTTCGCCGTTCCTCATCTCTCTGTCTCTCCCTCTCCCTCTCTCTCTGCTCTCATGTCCTGTCTTCGCTCCCGATCTCTCACTAATGCTTGCGTCCTTTCCCTCTCCCATCGCCCCGAACCCAGATCACGTCCTCTCCCTCTCTCCTCGTCCTGCTCGATGCCGAGCCGATCTGCACAACCCAACCTCGATGCCGAGCCGATCTGCACGACCCAACCCAGTTCACGTCCTCTCCCTCTCTTTCCTCGTCCTACTCGAATCAGAGTGTCGTTGTTGGGTATACAAGGAACGAAGCTATGATTTTGATTTCGATTGAATTTTTTATTGTTTGTGTTTTGGGAGCTTTATTGATTCAAATGGAGAAGGATGTGGTTGCAAGTAGTGGAATTTGGACGGAGAGCTTTATCAATTGAAATGAAGGAAAAGTTGTGATTAGAATCTAAGTAGTTTGGACGGAAAAAATGAGAGGGAAGAGAGGTTTCAGGCAGAAAAAAGAAATAGAAAAAGAAAAAAAAGAATTATTTTTATTATCCTACTTCTACTCCGATACTGCATCAAACGCTTCATTAAGTTAGTTCTGCTTAGTCTAGTCCAAGCCAGCCCAGCTTAGTTTCTGAAGCTAGTCCAGTCCAAGATAATCCGGTTCAACAAACGCACCCTTAAGGGTTGGTGGTCTACAATGACGCACATATTCATAATTTCATATTTATCTAACCCTATAAAGAAGTAAAACAACGATTGTTGTATTGGCTTTGTTAGACATAATTCTTTTGAATAGAACACAGAGATCATTTTATATTGTTGTTTTGTTATACGACATGATTGAAAACAGATCTGTTTGACCCATAAGACCTAGACCGTATCAAACAGATCTAAATGAGTTGATTCCACTAATAAAAATGCATAATTCGGACCGGCTTGAACTCGTTTACAAAAAAAACAAGGCGAGTTTGAATTCACCAAAAATGGACCCAGCTCGACCCAAGCCCACCCCTAAAATTGTTCTTGTTTTTATATTTTCTCTGTGCATTTCTTCAACAGCATTCCACCCCTCTGTAGCATTCCTCGTTTCTCCCTTAATTTTTTTCTTCTATATCTAATTCAAAACCTGAAAATTATTAGCTACAAACGAAATTATGATCAAACAAGTCATAAACAGCGTGATACCGCATGTGCCCGGACGGTAGTAGCATTGAGGCTAGTATTCAACCGCTAAATTGCGCGAGCCACGCACCACGCGCCACCGAGGCTAGTATAGTCCAACAGTAAATTCAAAAGGAAGCTTCGGAAGTGCAGGATAAAATAATAAGATATAATACTCCTGGGATCCTCCAAAACATGCAATTATGGGCTCTAGCTGTATGTAGATGTGCCTCGGTGGACATGTCCCCATAACGCGCTTAATTTAGAGCCGGATTATCGCCGGATCATTTTTGTGAAAATCTCAAGAATTTGTGAATCGTGTCTGTTTATCGTATATTATGCAGTTATGAATCATTTTAAATATTTTTATTTAAAAATAAACATAAACTGTACTTGATAAAAAATGACCGCACAATGTACGATGAAGTGACACGATTTACGGATCTCCGGATCCTCACCAAAAGATTTGGAGATGATCCTGTTAGCCTAATTTATACCTATTATTCACCAAACTTTACAAAACTAATACTTTTAAGTATAAATAAACAAGCCAATTAATGCTAGGTACTTTTTTTTTTATTTGTAAGTGCGAGGTTTTAGGTTTGATTCATGTTAAAGGCGATTTTTTTTTTTTAACAAACGACAAACGATATTATCTACACTAAGGAGGAGGGGTAGACTTAGACTCACAATGAACTAGCAATAATGTGATTCAAATTCGCCTTTAGCGAGAATCGAATTTAAAACCGCTTATTTACAAGTGAAGAAGAATATCGTTTGTTAAAAAGATTGAAACCAATTTGAAATGACATTGAAAAGTTGAGAGGTTTTAGGTGCTTAATCCATTAAACAACATAAAAAATTAAATGTATTTGAACAAATTAAATTATAATTTAAGTCTTTGCAATGAATTTAATTGGTTGATCAATGCCTGTGTGTCTAGGTGCATTTTCATCGATTTCCGTATGCGACCAAAGCGAAGAGAGAAGGAAAGCAAAAGGCATGGCAGTGAAGGGCACCGCCACAACGACACCTTCTTCATCCGTATGCTCTGTTCCCACTCTCTTATTCGCATTCACTCTCCTCTGCGCCCTCTCTCTTTCTCTCTTCTTCCTCTCCAATCCTTCTCCTTCTTCCTCTCCTCCTCCTTCTTGCTCATCTTTCATTTCCCAAAACGCCCCTCTCTCTCCCCAGAATTCCCTCAAAGTCTACGTAGCAGACCTCCCCAGATCCCTCAACTATGGCCTCCTCGAAAAGTACTGGGCTTCCGGCCCCGATTCCCGCCTCCAAACGGACACCGACCACCAAATCCCAGACTCCCATTTGCCCAAAAACCTTGAATTTCCACCCTATCCAGATAATCCATTGATCAAACAGTACAGCGCCGAGTACTGGATATTGGGGGATCTGATGACCCCTCCGGAGCACAGAACTGGGTCGTTTGCCACCCGGGTTTTCGATGCCTACGAAGCCGACGTTGTTTTCGTCCCCTTTTTCGCGACCTTGAGCGCAGAATTGCAGCTGGTCACGGCTAAAGGGGTGTTTAGGAAGAAGGCTGGGAATGAGGACTATGAGAGGCAGAGGCAAGTGGTGGACTTTGTGAAGAACACCCAGGCTTGGAAAAGGTCAGGTGGAAGAGACCATGTGTTTGTACTTACTGGTATGTTGGCTTTGTGTTTAATTTTTCGTTGGGATTTAATTCCTATTATTTAAATTCGATGTGTGCTAATGGGCATTGAGTAATTTCTGTGATTGTTCACTGGTTTTGATGATTAGGTGGTGATTTTGGTGTGATTTCTGTGATTATTTATGTGGGTCTGTAGATTTAAATGTGTTCTAGTATTTGCAATGAATCCATCTGCATCCCATTTGATCCTTGGAATTTAGAAAGTTTGGTCCTTTTATTAAGCCGTTGTGATTTTCGAAGTTTTATTTTCTTGGATACCATTTGATCAATTGGAGGTAACTGGGAGCACCATTAAAATGTTAGAGAACAATGTAAATGTAGTACATGCTATAGCAGCTTATGATTTAGTCTCTGGGTTTGTAGGTTGTGTTAAAACTTGAAGCATTTTTGGCAGACCCGGTGGCAATGTGGCATGTTCGAGCAGAGATAGCCCTGGCGGTCCTTCTCGTTGTAGATTTTGGAGGGTGGTACAGACTCGAATCCAGGTCATCAAATGGCAACTCATCAGATGTGATTCAGCACACACAAGTGTCACTACTCAAAGATGTCATTGTGCCCTACACGCATCTACTTCCCCAATTGCAACTGACAGAAAACAAGAAGCGTCATACGCTACTTTATTTTAAAGGAGCTAAACATAGGCACCGGGTTAGTATGCTAGATTTGAATCTTACTTCTCCCATTGTATCTGACATATGACATGATTTTCATTGCCTTTCTTTTTTGACTGCTTGTAACTCATCACTTTGTCTTAAAATAGTTTGTTTATATTGTTATGTGGCAAACCTTTGAAGTTCCACCATACACTCTTTTTATGTCCTAATGCATTGCGAACATCTCATGTCATTCATCGCTGGGTTGTCGTAAAGTTTAACAGTCATTATAAATGCTTTATGTGATATAGGATACTATGTTTGTGACCTAATCTAGGTTGGTATAAAGCTAACTTGTCTATGTTGTGTAATTATTTTAGTAACATAACGGAGTTTTCTGATAACAGGGAGGCTTAGTTCGAGAAAAATTGTGGGACTTGTTGGTTAATGAGCCAGATGTTATCATGGAAGAAGGCTTCCCTAACGCCACTGGGAGGGAGCAATCCATAAAAGGGATGAGAACTTCAGAGTTTTGCTTGCATCCAGCTGGGGACACTCCCACTTCATGTCGGCTGTTCGATGCGATTCAAAGTCTCTGTATACCCGTTATTGTCAGTGACAACATAGAACTTCCTTTTGAAGGAATGGTAGATTATTCCGAGTTTTCAGTTTTTGTGGCAGTTGATGATGCATTGAAACCGAACTGGGTTGTGAGCCATCTTAGGACCTTTACTAGAGAGCAGAGGGATAGATTTCGACGGAAAATGGCACAGTTTCAGCCGATGTTTGAGTATGACAATGGTCATCCTGGTGGCATCGGGCCAATTCCTCCCGACGGTGCAGTGAACCACGTGTGGAAGAAGGTTCATCAAAAGTTGCCAATGATTAAGGAATCAATCGTTCGTGAAAGGAGAAAACCTCCCGGTGTTTCAGTTCCACGCCGTTGCCACTGTACGTGACTTTTACAGGCCTATACTTATACATAATTGTATCTCTTGTTGTGCGGTAGCTTTTGTCATAACTTTTTCTTTTTATTCTTTGTGAGAACGGTAAATTGGTTACAAATTTATTCACACAAATTATATTCCTTTCGTTCCCTGTTAAGCTTCCTTTACTTTGATAAAAGTTTATCAACATCTAGAGTACTAAAAAAGTATCCCTCAGCAGCAAGAACGGTAACCAATTCCCCTTCTCTTAGAAGGAAACGACACAAACGAAACACTAACTACAAACCCTACCACAAGAGGAAGAGTGTTGGTCACCCTCTTAGGCATTGCCAGATAATAACAACCCGCAACATCATAAAGCAAAGCTGCAAACGCTAGAAACGCGATTACTGAAAGTGGAAGTGATGCACGGAAGTGATCAGCCCGTCTCAACCTTTAATCGGAGGGCAGGCGTGGCTTGTTCCGGCCGCCATTGAAAGTCCATATCCCCCGAAATGTTGCCCAAAATCATTCCAGTGCAATGTTTGTGTTTTGTGTCCTAGTTTTGACAAAACATAAATGGATGGTTTTGTTATGTTAACAATGGTTGTTGCTTCAACTTCAAGAATGTTGGAGTTATCGTTGATGTAATTCTAGAGGGTCAGTTGTATAATCTAGGTCCTTGCTTCTGCTAAAGGCTTTGTGCACAAGGTTCTTTATCATGGGATTCTCCAATTTTGGCCAAAGCCGCAGAACGCTTGGCCTCGAGGGAAATCCGACATGCCAGTCGAGGAGGGGCAGTGAGGAGCGAAAACAGATATGGCATCCCTCTTCGATTCACTGCTCATGTGGCTATGCAAAGGTTGTGGTGGAGATGGATTATGAGGATAGAAGGTAGAGAAAATAGATGGGGAGAGTGGAGGTACGGGTTCGAAAGGGACAGTAGGGAGAAGGAAAAGGTGGAAAACTAAAGACAATAAAATAGCAAAATTCGACGATAAATGTTAGGGAAGAGGCGAAGATTACCTAGAATGTATGCCACCGACTATTAAAATGGCAACTAGAGAAGGCGATTGAGGGCAGAGAACGGGAGAGTGAAAAAGTTTTAGAGAGAAAGGGGGAGGAGGAGGCTAGAAGGAAGAAGGTGCAGTAAAAAAGAGGGGGCGAAGGAGACGGGAGGAGGGGCTAGAGGAAGAGGCAATGCTGAGTGATATTCTTGTTTACTTGCAACTGAGAAGTCATATGTTGAATTTCATAAATGGTGAATTTGTAACAAATTTCATAAAAAAGTTGTATTCCTTTTGTTCCCGGTTAATCTTCCTTTCCCTTAATAAAGTTTATCAACAACTAGAGTAAAAAAAGCATCCCCCAGCAGCAAGAAAGGATAGCCAAATCCCCTTCTCTTAGAAGGAAACAACACAAACAAAACACTAACTACAAACCCTACCACAAGAGGAAGACTGTTGGTCAACCTCCTAGGTATTGCCGGATAATAACAACCCACAACATCATAATGCGAAGCTGCAAACGTTAGAAACTCGATTACCGAAAGCGATGCATGGAAGAGATCAGCCCATCTCAACCTATAATCGGAGGGCATGCGTCGCCTTTTCCGGCCGCCATTGAAAGTCCATATTCCCCGAAATGTGGCCACCCCGTAGTATAACCTGCCAGTCGCTGTTTTGAAGCTATCGGTGAATGTAAAGAAAATGCAGGATGCTGTTGAAAGAGCGATGAAGAAACCCATCAGCCAGTGGTTGAAAGGGGTGCATACGCCGTCGTTGGTGAAGAGAGGAGTGAAAATGGTGAAGGAAAGAATGGGGGCTGTGGGCAGGAGAGCATTGAGACGTGCAGTGCCACTCAGTATTGCATTCATAGCAAACATGAAATTGGATTCGTTATGTTGATCGTCATCATGTTCTTCAGTGCTTTCAATGAGGTCTTGGATGATGGAGTTGCTGTCCATCGTTTCTTAAGGAGGCAATTACTTCTGAGGCAATTTAGATGGAAGGGAGTTTATAACAACTGCCCTGCAGAAAGGGGTGAGGGGGACAAGCAATTCTCTGTTTGTTAAGTATTGAATTTCTTGTTGGAAGGTTTTCTTCGTCGACTCCGTTTGGAAATGCTTCTCTAAAAAGCATTTTTGCTCAGAATCACTTTCAATAAAAGTGTTTTTATTTGGAGTACATCAAAATTTTTAAGATAAATTCAAGTGCTTTGCTTCATTAAGGAAATACACGCATATGCTTCTTCCAAAAAGCACTTCAACTGCTTTTTTTTTTTCAACCCAAAAGCACTTTTGAAGTTCAATGCCAAGCATTATCATAAGCACTTTTGGTGAAATGAAAGTGCTTTTAAATATAATAGCAAAAAAACACTTTTAGTTACTGTATTAAAAAAAAAGTTGTAGTGTTTATGAGTTGTAAAAGCATTTTCAAATGTTTTTTTTTTCTAAACAAGTACCTACTTAAAACGCAAGCGAGACTCTTTCTCTAAAATTTCTCGTTTTCTCTCTCCCTCTTCTCTCCCTTGCCAAGGTCTTTACCCACAAACTCTTCCCAGCCGCTGGCCCCTCCTCTTAATTGGCTTTCCTTGCTTTTTTTTTTTGTTGTGGTTATGTTCCTTGTATCTGGTGATTTTGTATCTGAGCTCCGTCTTTGTTTCCTTGAGTTCTATCTCAGTTTCTCTGGGCTCTGTCTTAGTTTCTCTGGCCTTTGTCTTAGTTTAGGACGATTCTCATCTGAGGTCCGGGATTCATGCTTTCTTCCACTCCAATGATTGTTCCTAGCCGCGAGTCAGCATCCACTAGCCTTAGCCACTCGACTCATCTTGTGTTTCTTCCATGGATCTCATTGGGAGACATGCTTTGGGTTGGCTGGCTCTTAAAATGCTTTTAGCATTACTTGGTAGGATTATGGGAGCGCTCATAGGGCGGGTGGTTTTCCACCTCCATTTTCCGTTTCATCCAATTGGTTCGTTGGGTCTTCTTCTCAATAGCGGCGGCTTCGCGACGGTGGTGTGGCTGCTTGGGTGGTGGCGGCCAGTCCCTTGTATTTTATTTGGTTGTACTCTTGCTTGTTTGCTTGTTTTGGCTTGTCTCGGACTTTCCTAACCTTGTATTAGCCATTATTTAATGAAATTCACCTGACCCAAAAAAGCACCTGCTTGCAGGCAGAAAAAGCCCATCAATTTTTATCAAAAAAGTAAAAAATTGGCTTGCCTCTCTTAAATGAGATTCCAGCAAAAGTTGTTTGGATGCTCGTAGATTGAGAAGATTAGCGAGTGCACAAATAAGCCACCAACTAACCATGCACAACTAGATATCCAAAATTGACCTACATCCATATTTTATTGGATTAGCAATTTAGCAGTATGTAAAGACCAAAACAAACCCACATATAATCTACTTAACAGACCAAATGCAGGGTTTTAACCAAATTAGCTTCAAGCCGAACTGAAGAAAAGCCGAAAGAAAAAGAATACTGAAAACACAAAACCAAAACTTAAATAAGAGCAACAAATTGTATAAGATTTTTCACTAGCTTGCATTTTGCGCACTTCCGGCACTGAAAATCCGCGGGTAGCTTTTACAGATGTTACTAGAAACAATGTCGTCAACAACAATAATGGCTACGATTCACTGATTCCAATTTACTCTCAGCTTTTCGACCACTGCAACTCTATACCTCCTTAATAGGCTTTACAAAAAAATTTATACTTCTAGCTGAATACTGTGACCGATAGATAGGTCTGAAACTATCCCCAGAAATTTGCCAAAAATCGCACAATAACAGGGCAGAACTGGACGATGAACTATGTACAGTACTAAAGCTGTCAAAAGGAGCAGCATTGATATATGTAGATGTAAAAAAGAAAAATGATGATACCGGATAAAAGGCTGGCTTAGGCTGACGAACTGTTTTATCCGCCTTTCCTATGGGATTTTGAATGAGAAGAATCATCATTTCCAAAAGCACATTGGTGACAGGGGTCAGAGGATTCTGGTGAGCACCAATCATCAGGGACGCTCAAGAAATGCTTAGACATGAACTTTCTGAATCTCCTCTTGTACTCTTTTGGAGAGATGACAGTCGGCAAGACATTTTTTGGCACAAGTGAAGACTTCACCCATGTCTCTAGTTGCTTGTCCCATGTATACTGCCTAAGATAATCAATAATGCCACATACAAGCTCACGGCGTTCAGTATCTACTCCCACAAGCAATGAATAATCCATGACATTGATTGACTGAAAATTTAAGAACAAAACCATATCAGTTTAGTGGCAGAGGTTATAATAGAATTAGAATAGAATTGCAGCCAATGGACAATAAACCGGGTGGAAGACAATTAAATGTAGAATTAAAAAAATTATCATAGAACGGCAGATACCCCTTCTAGATAGGGTAGGACCAGTAATATCCTCTGCCGTTATTATAGGAATTTCATAAGATCCGGAACTACAAACAAATGGAGTGAAATATGTGCAACTCACATTGAGGAAAGTTGTGTCATTCCACACAGCCCGCTCCAATATACGCTTTGCTTTGTTACTAACATACAGTGGAGATGAGTTCATGTCATTGACAAAGTTCTGATCCAAAAGAACATCTCCCGAACCATCAGTAGCAGAATTGAATCGAGCATGTAGAGCACCTTTCAGATCATACTGGCGAGTGATGTTCCGACCAAAGGTAAGATTCTCCATGACCATCAGATCATGCCTCATCTCTTTCCCACTTTTTGTCTGTCTCACAATCACCTACAAAGAAAAATTTTAGTACGCAGAAAGAAACAATCCCACCGATGGAAAGAAAATCAAATGCTACAAACCTGATAAATTCCAAGAACTTTCGCAAGGCATGTTTGATTCCCATTGTCAAATGAAAGTTTTACGTGCTTGAAATACTCATCAGAAAACTTCATAAACGACTCAAATTCTGTCTTCTTGATTTCTTTAATTATCAACCTGTCATCAAGTGTTTTGGCAAAAAAGGATTTGCTCTTCCCACCTTTAGCATCCCAGTTTCTGCAACGGCTAAGGGAAGCAATATAATCAACTTCAGATTGGAAGCATCGATTGCGAAGATCACGAAATTGATTGGCATATGGACATATTACAGTATATTTATCCTTGCCAAGTGATTTTGAAACTCCTAGAGGGACTACTGTTCCGGGCGGAACCAGAGAATCCAACAAATTCAACCCATAAAAACTGGAGAAGCGCGACTCATCTGAAGAAATGCTTGCCATATTATGGACAGAGTCTAAATCTAACGAACCATTTGAAGACCAATGCAGGGTAGTATTAGTGGGAAGTCGAGTCAGACCGTGTAAATGCTCAAATGTTCGTGCAGCAACTCCACTCTCTCCCTTGCTATCATCAGTAAGAACCTCCGTTTGTAAAGGTAGATCTTTCAATATGGCCAGTGCACAAGCAATCATACTCGACAGTTCTCCTTCATAGTCTGACACAATATGATTATCAGTTCCAAGAGGAATGTGCAGCATTTTCCCTTCTTCCGTGATCAGCTGATACGCTGTGGGTAAGTGCTCTGCAGTATAGCTACTAATTGTTTCAAACTTTGAAAAGAACACTCTGTGTAGATCTCTCACGCCAACTTGACGAATTTCGGAGAGTGGTGCCCAAAACCAGTCATGTGAACCTTCCAAGTCGAATGATAGTGAACGGTAATAAGTACCTTTCATTGATAGATTTGAATCAGCAAAAGCACCACAATCCACATTTTCTGCTAGCTGATCATTCTCACAATGATCATAGCTGGAGCCATTTGTCAGATTGGACCCCTGCCTGGCCAACCGTTTTGGGCTTGAACCATCCACATTCGGTGTTTTGAAACCCTCAGCCAAATCAGACACATCAACTGGATCAGCTCCATTAGATTCTTGAACAGGACCTTCAATTGGAATGTCTTCTATTGGAGATCCATCAGCTTCTGCAGCTGTATCCAATTTGACTTCTAAATTGATACCAACATCCGAATCAACTTTTTCTGGCTCTACCTTCTCAGAAGCTCTAGAATGGATAATCATAGGATCTAGTGACAGTAATGAATGCAAGCGCCGTTCCCAAATGCATGCTTCAAGGAGCAGTTCCCACAGTACTCTGTTCAAGCTAAGTAGTTTGTAGGCAGCCTGGTCCGAGTTCTCAGTCTTGGTAACAGCATTCTTGAGCACTACCTGTTTTTGTAATTAGGATCCGGTGAAAAAGATAAAAAAGCAAATTTCCTACAATTGAATTTACTACTGAGAACAAACAAAATTCGTGAACTAAAGAAGTTCATGAACTAAAGATTTATAAGCAAATCATTCTTAAATGTTTAAAAAGGAAATCTTAAAAGTTCAGTTTAAAACAAATAACAAAATGAATTCAATGCATCTGAAAAGTAATAATTTTTTAAAAGGACAACAAATCTGTACAAGAATGTCATACTACATACAAATGAGAAGATCCAGACCAAATGTCCGAACACAAACAAATTAGGCAATTATTATGGAAATAATAAAGAACACTCGAGCAATACAACCTTTTTCACAGATCACAAAAGCCATTACAGAAGTATGGGCAATGTTAGCAACATACTGTAACAAATGCATTCACATTCAAACGAAGACAACCAAGCAATCCTTTCTGCAATAAATGCCACAAAATTAACAGGACAAAAAAATGTATAGAGAAAGGTGACCTCGAACTCAGATTTTTCTTGCTTTAGCATCTCTTCGATGTCAGAGAATTCTTTAAATGAGCCTCGAAGTTTCAAAGTCAACCCATCAAACTGAGATCTCATCTTCTCTAAAGAGTTGGCAACCTCTTTGAACAAGTAAATCAATTTCATGTACACCTGGATTGAAACAAAAAGGTCACATCCAGTGCAAGGAAATAGGAAAAGGTTAGGTAAGAGAAGGCTAATGTTTCTGCAATAGGCATATGACATAATAATGAATCATCAGAAATCAAAGAAGCAAGCAAAAATCAGAAAATAAATATACATTCTGAGTTTCTTTCATAAGCCAGTCTTGTCTAATTGAACTGCTGAATGGAAGCTTCAGAGGAGGCACAGAAACAGTATAAGTCGTGACGGGGGAATACTTGAACAGAGCAACCATAGGGCCTAATCTGCAGAGCGTCCAAAAATAACATAATAAGGATAAAAACAAATAAAAAGTGTACAGTTGCTTGCTTGCAGACTTAATATAAAAGTACAGATCCAATCCAAAAGAATATGTGACTTTTTCCCATGATTTTATTCTAAAAATTAAAATAACCACAAAAACAGAATGTAGCACAGCATCAAAATGCTTTTAAACCTAGGAAATGTCTTCCCATGCACCAGATAAGTGCCAAACGCGACCTCCCATAGTGCATAATCCTAAGTAGATTTCCCCATGTAATTGAATGGAAATCCTTTCATAAACTAGAAGGTTTGAAAATACACTTTAAGTAACCGCTGATATAAGCCAAAAGTACCACTAGATGAGAGCAAATAAATTTATACCCAAAGAAGTAGAGAAAGTCCTTCTGCAAAGAATGGCCGCAGCTAGAAAATAAATTAGACAAAGATGGGTTCGAGAAATTGAGCTCCAGGAAATTTCCAAATGATAGACAACGTGCAGAAGTGGAAATCAATACTCTTTTTGTACACTTTGAGATTCCATTCCTAGATTTACATTTACCACATCGACTCCACATCCAAAGTTTCCCTTCTGCTTCACCAGGCAAATGCACTTCTCCTGGGAGCCGTTTAACTCGGATAGTAAGCTGCTTGTTACGATGTGCATAATAGTAGAAGTGAGCTTCTGGAAGTTCACCACATGATGTGCACTGGCTTTGCTGCAGGATACAAGTTTCATTCAGTCCCATCTTCAAAAATGCTTCTTTTTTTTTCTTTTTTTTAATCAAATCCTTAATGTAAAGGAACTGAGAGTCAGTACTTAAATGACTGAAAACATTAGGTACAGTATTTAATAAAACTCAAAATAGCAGCCTTCAGCAGATAACACTGAAACATTCCAGAAAACATATATGCATAATGGGTTAGGATCTGGCGACACACCTCTATGACACATTTTGACACATTTTTTGTGGGGCCCACTCCGTAATGTATTCAACGATCCAACCGTCTATCTTTTATGTTTTACCTCAAAGATCATGACTACTATAAAGCACCCAAATCCGAAACACATATGACCATTGGATTAAATTTAGTGTTCTTTGTAGAACCGTATTCATCCATCCTCTTCACTACAAATGAATGCCTTAATGGTTTTGGATTTGTCCAATTTTTGCAAGGATGATCAATGACTGATGAATTGAAATATAGACGGTTCAGATCCTTGAAAAAAGTTGCATGGGAGCCTCAAAAACATGTGTCAAAATGTGTGTCCCCGGATCCTAACCCATACATAATAACACATTGGACCTAACCATTTACAACATACTATGCAACAAGTAAATGTCAATAAAATGCCTAAAGTTAGAGATATGTGCAACCTGATTGAGTAAATTATCTTGAAGAAACTTTCCAATGGGGATATCGAAATTCTTGTAGAACATGATATGAGAAAAATGGCTCTGCTCACAAACAGTGCCTCTTAAAGCATTTTGGCTAGACATCAAAACCAAAATACTCTGAGAATCCAACACAGTGCTGATTTGGTTCTTACTTTTCATTTGATCTTCACTATTTCC
The DNA here is from genome assembly GCA_024362995.1 of Heteromeles arbutifolia. Lineage (NCBI taxonomy): Eukaryota > Viridiplantae > Streptophyta > Magnoliopsida > Rosales > Rosaceae > Heteromeles > Heteromeles arbutifolia. The sequence continues at coordinate 39,410,797 of JANCRC010000002.1, forward strand.
ACCATTTTCTTTCACCTCAAGAGAAGCTTCTGAGCATGTAAATGAAGTCTGATTATGCCCATTAAGTGATCTCTCTTTGTGGAAACTACCTTTATCTTCAACATCACAATGATCAGTTGCCTCAGGAGTTGTACAAGCAGAAACAGATCTTGTGATCGGGTCATTCAGTTCTCTTCCACTGAATCCAAAGTATGAAGAAAGAGACTGATAAGAAGAAGATGCTTGAGGAAAATTCTCCCCTATAACTTTCCTTAATGATGCTGAAATGGATGAGAAGCCAGGAAGGACACCAGGGTTGTAAGATGCATCGGAAGTGGAATGGCCTTCAAATTCCAAGGTAGAATCGTGGGAACATCCTTCATTAAATCCATTGGAACTGGGAATATCAACTGTATCAGACCCAGTTTCAGCATTAGTCTCTGTATTCTGATGAACACATGGGTTAATAGATCCTAAATTAAGGGTTTCTTTATCAGTGGACAAATCAGTTTCTACATCAGCAAATGCAAGTGTAGAGAACATTGCTCTCTGGTCAACAAGGAAAGCAGTCTCGTGAATTAAATGATACGCCAGAATAACTGCACACTGCACTACACACTTGACCTTCTTCAATTCATCACTCTGTGCTCCTTTCAACAAAATCTGTAGGGTCAATTCAAGCACAGTTATTCATATGAGATGCTAAGCAGTCTACAAAAGTTTTCATTCTCTTATCAAATTTGACGAAATGCTTATCATATGATTGCTAGTGTCAGATCGCAAAAGAATGTTCAAGAAGTCCAATGAAAAAAGAGCGGTCTGAACCTAGGCAGTTCAAATTTAAAGTTATGACTCAATAAAAATGATGGCGAAAGAAGGCACATTGACTGAATTAAAGAAGTTGTAGGGCTCTGAAATTGTAGATTAAAAAAGGCATATTGACTCTGAGTAAATATAACTTGAGATGAGATTTATATTTTCCGGAAATACAGCAGCTCCTTCTTTGAGCAGTAGTTCTCAGTATGGCACTATTTTTAATAATAAGTGTGAAAAAATAAGATGCAATTATTTAAGTGAAGCTTAAGCTATTTGAACGTAAATGTTACAGAAAGAACAATGCAACATGTAAGAATCAAATATTATACGGAAAATTCATATTCAAAAGGACTCTGGAGTGTCATTAAAGTATTCAGCACTGGAACGTGTGTGTATAGATCATGCAAATATCAGACTAAAAGGGGGTGGATTATTCACTAACCGTACAGCCAAGGCGTGTAGGACAGCCCTCAATAAACATTAATGTTTTACTTGGGACCTTTTCTCCACCTCCAGCATGTTCCTCTTTAAATTTTTCAATGTGAAAAGAGTCGCACTTTTTTAGCTTTTCGCTCGTCATTGTATCTGATGACAAAATTGGTGATCCAGTACAACGAGCAACTCTCTCTAGGCGATGGAGCTTCATGTCAAAGATCAGTGTCATTCCTTTGTCAAGAATAGACTCTTGAATATCACGAGAAACAGTTTTTTCCACTAAAATCACATCTGGATGGCACAGTTCTAACATTTCGATGACAAACTTCAGATAACCTTTTTCCTGTTAGCAAGAAAATATGAGAACACGTAATTGTTTACTGCCCTGATATAATGACTGAATTATTATCCAGTTACCTGTTCCATTGAATCAAAGGATGACAATCCACTTGAAGACTGACCAAGTACTCCCTTGATTAGCAACAACCTTGGGTTCTTGTACTTGGTCGACATATGCTTGTGTGCAGCATGCTTTTTGAAGACCAAACCTTTCACTAGTTGACTGCAGTGGCATACACACATTTAGGTTTTCATCTTCCCAGATGAAAAATATTCTCAGAATATGCTAACTAAAATTAATAGTGAGGTGATTATTACACTGTTAAATTGCATCTCAAAAGTCTTAAAAATTGATAAAATGAAACAATAGAAATTTTGGGTGGTGATTCTAAGCAACCAACCAGGCAAGCATTCCCTATATTAAAAAATACATCTAATGAGTTAGAAGGCAAAAATTTAATTATCTTTTTCAGGAATTCTGTAATGGAAAGGAGGAACAAGCTGCTACATTTTTTATTTATTCAAGGAGAAATAAGTTTTTTTTTTTAATAAAGATTATAAGTTGTAGTTGTAGATGAAGTTGAAATAGCTGACTCTTCAACCTCATTTAACTTTGAGAAAAAAAAAACAAGAAGAAGCTCAGGTTGCATTTAAAAATTTAGCAACAGCAATTTTCTAAAGAAAAAAAATCTGAAACATGCAGCCATGATGCTTTCAATGAATATAAAGATATCGACAAAGATAAAAATACCTAAATTTAAAAAAAAGAAAAGAAGAAGATAATTAACAATTAAAAACTGAAACGTAAAAGAAAACCAGTTGTTTATTACTGTCACCTTTGGCTGCGAACACCGGTTGCGATGCATTTTACTTTCACGTAGCCATCTGGATCCATTGCTTTACCAACAACAGCATCAGGTTTTAAAAATGAAGCAGCTTCCCATGACAAAGAAGCAATAATGTCCGCCCAACTTTCACCACCCTCCCCCAAAGATGCAACACCCACGGATTTAAGTAGCTGACTGATCAGGGCTTTAAACTTTCCATTAATCACTGCTTCCATTGCTCTTTGTTTTTCCTCTTTAAACCTATAAATCCCACTTCCTTCATCTCTATAATGACTCAAAGAACTCGGTTTACACCATTTCATGCCATCACCACATTCCTCTTCGTCATCATCATTGAAGGCAACACTACCCTCCATGTCGTCCTCTGGATCATCAGGTTCAGGGGGTTCCCATATCTCAGCATTCGTATCATCTTCGAAAGAATTTGAGTTCTCAGTTCCATCACTATATGAACCAGTGTTTGCATTAACATTACCTTTTGCTTCATGGTCATCGCTTGTCTGCATAATCTGAACATCTCTTACTGTATACACATCACTGCCACAACTACTTTCACTCAGGTTGATTTGCCTCTGTTTTTTTGATCTATCAAGTTCATTTACTGGATGTCCAATGCTTGAGTGTTGTAATCTCCCATTAGACCGACAAATGAGATCCTCTTGAGAACTGCCTGTCGTGTCTTCCTCTTGAATACCCCTAAAGGAAATTAAAGTAAAATATTGGTCATGCAAAGTACTTAGGAAAGATTACTGTAACCAGAAACAAATTTTAAAAGGAGGCTACACACCTATTGCATGAGCTCACATCAACAGAAAACTCACCTAACAGAACAGAAGTAAAAAGAAATTATGAAACATATCAGCATAGACTAAACTTCTGTTATTTTAAGAAGGCCGAATGTATCATACAAAATACAAAATTGGACACTTACTGCAGCTAGATACACAACTGTCACTGCTTGACGAGGAAGTTGCTGGACTGATCATTGGCATTGTATATAAAATTGCATTACCCTGCTTGATAGATTCTCGCTCCTGTTTCCCCGCACAAAATTTGCAATACTTACTGGGGCCTCCTGTACCTAATGGTAATGATTTCAAATTCTCCTGTTTGATCTTCTTTTCCTTGGACTGTCAATTCTGCACCACAGCGGTGACACATACTGCACACCCAATTCCAAAAGGAAACCGAAAACGGACTTCTAATTAGTCACCTATTTGGTTCAAACAAAATTAAGAGGAAAAATTAAACAACAATACAAGGAAAAACAGGAAAACCAGTTACCAATCGTATCTTCGCTAGTTGAAAATCTATGTTTAACAGCCTGCTAACAGTCTAAACACTTTAAAGATTGACCATTAAAAGTTTAAGAAACCGGGATTCCTTTATGGTTATCTGATATTTCTAAACACGAATTCTAGTTACGAGGATCAATACAAATCGATTCATAATCAGATTATACTACAACAAAACAAGGTGATGGACATGCACACATACTTACATCACCCAGTGAAAAAAAAAGAGAAGAAGGTTGAACAACCAGTCCAAATAATATGAAAGTCCAAATAAACCAAGTCAAGATTAAAATTTGGTCATCAAATAACCACATGGTGCTAAATAAAATGAATATTCAAACGGAAAACGCACAAATCTTCCTAAGTATTTTTACATTAAACCGAAACCAAAAATTGGATTTGTTTCTGTAAAAAAAAAAAATTACAAATAAAAGATGCAAAAATAAATAAAAAAAGAAGAAGCAACAAGTGAAGATAAATACCCAATTCTTGAATGACTTCCAGCCTTCACCAAGAGAACAGATTATGAACAAATCATATGAAAAAACTGATTCAGAAAAATTGATATGCAAAATTCAGAGAAAAGCCCCACAAACCCAACAAAGAATTTGAAGTGAAAAAAGTGATCCACTAAATAAAATCATCAATCAAAATCTCATATTTCCAAAATTAAAATCACCAATATATTCGACAACTGGACAAGATTATTAGACATACAAAATAAAGAAATAAACTATTTATTAATAATAAGAACTTCCATTTTCAGCGCTCAAATAATTAAACAAGAAAAAGGAAAATGAAGGAATAAATTGATTACTTACTGTTAAAGCAATCGGAAGGAACAAAGATGGCTGTCTGCTGCGACATCCATACGATCCCAGACTCCAGAGTATAATACTATTAGGCGTGTATTTGAAAAGTAGAAATCGAAAGCAAAGAATTGTAGAAGGGAGTGAAGAAGTTGGTGGTGGTGGTGGTGAGAGTCCACAGAGAGAGTCTATCAGACGCGGAGCAGAGAGACTCGGACTGGAGTCGTAAGATATGGAGAGAGGGAAAAGGGAGGATTGTCAAAGAATGGATGAATGGAAGGAGAAAGAAAAGAAAAAGGAAGGAATTGAATTGAATTTCCTACCAGTGGGGTCCATGCAAAAGTGCTTACTAGCTGTAAAAGAATTCTTTTTTACTTTTTCAAGTTTTATTACAAAAGGATACTCCATAGTCCATATATAATATGCAAAAATATGATGTCACTGTTTAGTCTAGTGGTATTTCTTTATGAATGTAAGTAAATATATTAGAGAGATGACAATTTAATCCGTCAAATCTTATTTTTGAACTGGTTCAAGTGGTTCGACTTTAGAGATTAAGTTTCACGCATTTTACAATTATAGGTAATCATCGTGTAAATTTTTCAATTTCAGGTTTGGTTAGTGTTATTCAGATTTGTCAACTTCACTGTTTAGATTTATCTTTGGTTCATGTTGGCTGATTTTAGTCTGTTGGAGTTGGAACTATAATTCAATAGAAGATGAGCACACACTTTGTATTTGAACAATTTCATTTTCTTTTTTGTTTTTTATTAAGGAGTGTGATTAGTTTTTAAAACTTTAAAAAAGAGTATGAGACAATAATGATAGGATCTCTTAATAAGGGCATATTTTTCTTAATATTACATAATTACCATTTTGCCCTCTTTATGTAAATATTGTGTATCAAAAGTGAGGGTAAAATAGGGAAAATGGGGATATGATTGTCATTTTGTCAAAAGGTACAAAATGACTATCTTGCCCTCCTTTTTGTCAAGAGTGTGTCTCAAAAATGAGGGCAAAATTGGAAAAAAAAATGGCAAAAAGTTGACAAGGAGGGTTTTCTTAATATATAGTAGAAAGCTACTAGACTCACCCCCAGAACCCTATTTCCCCACCCCACCTTATATTACCACCCCTCAAAAAAAGTTAAAAAAATTAAAACACTCTTTCTTCACCCACCTATATTCCTAAAATGTCCTTTACATATTCTACCATTTTGTAGAAATTGAAATAAATAAACTAAAAAAAGCACTCAACCCAACTACCACCCAACCCCTTACAACACAACGCAACTCGACGGCAGCCTCTCGATCTTCATTTTTTCAAATAAGTCCAAAGCCTCATTCTTAAAGAAAGTGCAAAAATCATCGCATTCCAAGTACACTTTTTTTTTTAACTACCATTTGCTGGAACACGTATCCAGTGCTATCCAAACAACCAGTCTTCCTGTAAAGTAAAGATCCACCAACGTAGTCCCTAAAAACACAATCAATTCAATCTCATTCCAAATAACATGCTTATGGATTTGCTTTCTCCAATAAATAGATCCCAACCCATCCAAATTAGCACAAGAAGAAAGCACACTAACATAAGTAGCTTCATTTGGCTTTCACAAAACAACCCAGATGGGGAAAACATTTAGAAAGAAAAAAAAATCAGATGGGGAAAAAAGAAAAAAGGAGGATAATATTGTGAGGGAAAGGGGATGAAAATGAGCTGAGAAAGCAAAGTAAGAACAGTAAAAATCAAAGATTGCACTTTGAACAACTTCTTGTCCTTATTCGTCATTTTGCTAAGAGGTTAACTCATAAATAAAATTTTTATTACGATATGGGTGGGAAAATAAGATACAGGGGTAGGGATATCAGCACTCTATATAGTATAGATATTGAGTTTGAATGACATGACAACTTATCCATTTAAGGCAACTACATGAAGAATTGCTTATGGCCATATTGATTGAATTAAGAATGCAAGAACTATGTATTGAGATGAATTTTTTTACAGGGACTTGCAATTTGTGTAGTATTTGGGGGAACCTACAGCTGCTTTTGTTTGTGCTCAATAATCGCACTTTGAACATGAAATATATGTGAAAGTCAGTTGTGAAACAATCATTGAGATCATTCCATACTTAGTGTGTAAGTGTAGAATTATGATTCTTTGAATTAATCATTTATATAAATATGGGATTTGACATAACTCAAAGGGAGTGACTCTCTCTAGCTTTTCACTCATCGACTACAAACCCTAGACCTGATTCTCAACCACCGTCATTTGCTCTTGCTTGAGACCGCAGCAGCTCACTACCCCCTTTCCTTTTTCTCTCTATTCCTTCTCCTTACCTCCCATCTCCTCTACCCTTTCCTTTAATCTTCCCCTCCCATCTTCTAAACTCTTTGTTGTACTTAACTCAGTGCATAAGGCAAGACATTTTCTCCGTTGTTTATCTATTGATAAGATTTAGCACTACATTACCTGCCGCCACTGGATTGGCATGAAAAACATTTTACCTTACTATGGATTTGGGGTCATCCCTACACATTCCTAGCGGATCCTTTCCTTGATCCTTGGAATAATGCTTATCTTGTTGTTATGCTGACACATGTAACTTATCACACCAACACAAGGCATGTCCCCAAACGGTTATGTCTTTACTGTTAGTGATACCATAATATCTTAGAGGTCCACAAATACAACTTGGTTATGTCTTTACCACGCCACACATGAGAGATATGGTTGAGAGTTCTTGTTGAGCATATTCGAAGCACTTGAAGTTTTTCATCCATCATCGAGTTTTAGTGACGATTTGTGAAGACAGTACTTGTAATACCCTGAAAAATTTAAAATATGTGATTATGTGGAAAAAATTTATCGATAAATGGTAATGACGAAAATGTCCCTTGTTGACTAAACGTAATTTTATGAGGACGTATTTTATCCTCATATATTTTGTCATGTTTCTTGACATATTTGGATTAAGTTCGATCCTACGAGCTGTAGGCAAAAACCGCTCGTGAAACGGAGTTATAACGAATGAGCTATTAGCGATTGAAGTTGAGGGCAAAATAGTTATTTTGCCATTAAATTGGATGGCTTCAGATTTTCTGGAGAAATGGGAGTGCCACGTGTGTGGCTGAGATGAAGAGGGAATGAGAGAAATGAGAGATAGGAGGATTGGGGTTGCCCAATCAGAAGAGGAGAAAAGGAGGAAAATGAGAGAAATGAGAGAAAAAAATAGAAATAAAAAATAAAAAAAATAAAAATAAAGGTCATGACATGTGCGACCCAACCGGCGGAAGCCATGGAATCTGGTGGCCTCCAAGCCAATTTCTGGCGAGTTGAAGCCCCTCACCACCTGGAAATCATTCCCCATCATCCCCTCTACCTATTCCACCCCAAATTGGAGGGAAATTGGCCCCGAAATGGTGAACACCCGCATGGGGTGCGACGAGCTCGTGGTGGCGATCCACATAAATTTGAAAGTAACTCCGACCACCACCACCACCACCAATAGACTCCCCTCAACCTCAAGAACAAAGCACATGCATTGGTTGGGGCGTCGGAGCTGTTATGGAGTCGAATCGAGGACACCCAAATTCTAGAGTTCCATCGGGTTTTATGGTAATTTGAGGCTTTTCCCGGCCAAATTGGACTTGGCCACATGTATAAAGTTTGCTGTACTCATTGAGATCTTCATTTCTGTAAATTCTGAGAATTTTTAGAAACAGTTGAATTTTTTCGGTAAGTCGGGGCGGCCGAAAGCCATCCGCGACGGCGCGGGGCCAAAGGGCCGTCGATGCTATTTTTAGGCTAAATTAGATGTCTTGAATTCAGTTTTGAGATTAGCATGACGTAGGTTAATCGTTTGAACCTAAATTCACTACAATACGTTACTTGGTCAATATATGAATTGACGATCCGACCGTTGGATCGTCACCAAACTTTAATACCTTATAATACGTAATATTTGAAGACCTTAGGAACTTATAGATCGGGAATCCGAGGTATGGATCTTCTCGAATTGGATTTGTAAGTTTGTAAAATAAAACATTTACCGCCACTTGAATTCGTGATTGGCGAAGATCTGACCGTTGGATCGTAATGAAATTTTAGTATGTTGTTCTAGAAGCATAATGTGAACTACGAATGGCTTGATCCCTTCATAGGGTACGTAGGCAGTCTAACAAGGCGGTTAGATGCGGCCATAAAACAATCCAATGATATTGTGTTGGTTTTCTTTATATGAAAGAAATTTATTACGGTTAATAGTGTAGAGATTAACCATGACTTTATTTTGGCCTATCACCAGATTTAGCTTCCAAATAAGAATTTTGGGTCTTTACAAAGTGGTATCAGAGCGAATGATCCTACTTCCAAATTTGTTATATTCTTGAATTCTTATTGTTGTGAAATATGATATGCAATGTGAATGCATTATTTCATAAATTTTGTGAACAAAGTGCTATGTGAATTATGATTTGCATTATTCATAATTTCTATGATTAATGTGGTATTAATGTGAATTACACATGTATTATGAATCTCGCATTGTCAAGTGAGTGAATATATCTATATATATATATATATATATATGTATATATTTATATATATTCTCATATTTTAATGATGTGAAATATGATTGCAGTGATATTGCAACATTTCATTAGTGTGATGCATCATGAGGCATTTATGTGAATTATGATATGCATTGTGGTTGCATTATTTTATAACTTTTGTGAATAAGTGACATTCATGTAATATACATATGTGAGATACATATATGATTTGCATTGTGATTTTGGTGCAATTTCCAAGGTGATTATGGAATTCCGTTAGTGGAAATTATGATTTGCATTGTGGTTGCAATATTTCATAATTTCTATGAATATGTGATGTATATATTTTGTGAATCACTCACGTGTGGGAATGTGAGCACATGTTCTGTGGATTGGAATTACAAGTTCCCTGGATGATATTGATGACCTAAGAGTGAAAAGGACTGTGAGGTTCCCCTGGGTTTCGATCCCTTAAACCTTCAGAGGGTGTTATACTGACGAGCTACTCTTGCAGGATAGTCTATGTGGTATAGCCGTTGGAAAATGGACACTCTTGGATTGAGATGTACTAGAAGTGAAGGGCATCGCACGCTGCCTTGGGTTTCGATCCCCTAAACCTCTGGAGACCTACACGGCCGGACTTGTACCATATCTCGTGGGGAGGGTACTTGGTTCCGGGGTGTAAGATTAAATGGGGTACTTGGTTCCGGGGTGTAAGATTAAATGGACACTCTCGTTACCCTACTTCGTGCAGTTGTGATCAGATTGAAGTGAGAGTAATCGGTCGCGAGACCAGTCATCAGATTGGATTATGTTGGCACACAAGTTCTGAAAGTGAATCGTGGTAATGGCTGTGTATAGCCAATAATGGTAAGTGATTTTACCAGTGATTGTGATTTGAAATTCCAATAATTTTGGCTGGAATTTCTAATAATTGTTTTGCCAATGTAAATGGTTTGGCTTGAAATTCTAATAATTATTTGGCCGATGATGGTTTGGCTGGAATTTATGATATTTGTTTTGCCAAGGATGAATATGGCAAAATTTTCTGATGTTTGATATCGCCAATGAATGTGGCTAGAAATTTTGAGGAAGAATCGTGGTAACGGCTGCGTATAGCCAATGATGGTAAGTGGTTTACCAATGATTGTGATATTTACTTTTGCCAATAAAAATTATGGCTTGATGTGATATTTATTTTGCCAATGTGTATGGCTAAAATTTCCGATATTTATTCTACCAAAGAGCGTGGTAGGAAACCTGAGTATAAATGATTACATCGTGGAAGTATTTATTTCTGGGGCTTGAATAAAATCGTAGACTGAGGTTATGATTTTATTCACTATAAATGGAATGGTGGAATTAACTCTAATTCCTTTTTCGTTATTCGATGGTAGAAATCTCGAGGACGAGATTTTTTTTAATGGGGGTCAAATGTAATACCTTGAAAAATTTAATTATGTGGAAAATTTTTATCGATAAGTGGTAATGACGAAAATGTCCCTCGTTGACTAAACGTAATTTTATGAGGACGTATTTTATCCTCATATATTTTGTCATGTTTCTTGACATATTTGGATAGAGTTCGATCCTACGAGCGTGTAGGCGAAAACCGCTCATGAAACGTGGTTATAATGAATGAGTTATTAGCGATTGAAGTTGATGGCAAAATAGTTATTTTGCCATTAAATTGGATGGCTTCAGATTTTCTGGAGAAATGGGAGTGCCACGTGTGTGGCTGAGATGAGGAAGGAATGAGAGAAATGAGAGATAGGGGGATTGGGGTTGCCGAATCAGAAGAGGAGAAAAGGAGGGAAATGAGAGGGGGAAAAAAAAGAAAGGTGGGGGGGAAAACCGATTCTCATGACTCGTGCGACCCAACCGGCGGAAGCCATGGAATCTGGTGGCCTCCAAGCCAATTTTCGGCGAGTTGAAGCCCCTCACCACCTGGAAATCATTCCCCATCATCCCTTCTACCTATTCATTCCCAAATTGGAGAGAAGTTGGCCCCAAAATGGTGAACACCCGCATGGGGTACGACAAGCTCATGGTGGTGATCTACCCAAATTTGAAAGTAATTCCGACCACCACCACCACCAATAGACTCCCCTCAACCTAAGGAACAAAACCCATGCATTGGTTGGGGCATCGGATCTGTTATGGAGTCGAATCGAGGACACCCAAATTCTAGGGTTCCGGCGGGTTTATGGCGATTTGAGGCTTTTCTCATGGCGGCGCAGGGCCAAAGGGTCGTCAATGCTATTTTAGGCTAAATTAGATGTCTTGAATTCAGTTTTGAGATTCATATGACGTAGGTTGATCGTTTGAACCTAAATTCACTACAATACGTTACTTGGTCAATATATGAATCGACGATCCGACCGTTGGATCATCACCAAACTTTAATACCTTATAATATGTAATATTTGAGGACCTTAGGAGCTTACGGATTGGGAATCCAACATATGGATCTTCCCAAATTGGATTTGTAAGTTCGTAAAATAAAACGTCGACCGCCACTTGAATTCGTGATTGGCGGAGATTCGACCGTTGGATTGTAATGAAATTTTAGTATGTTGTTCTAGAAGCATAATGTGAACTACAAATGGCTTGATCCCTTCGTAGAGTACGTAGGCAATCTAACGAGACGGTTAGATGCAGCCATTAAACAATCCAAATTTAATACAGTGCTGGTTTTCTTTAAATGAAGGAAATTTATTATGGTTAATAGCGTAAAGATTAACCATGACTTTATTTTGACCTATCACCGGATTTAGCTTCCAAATAAGAATTTTGGGTTGTTACAGTACTATTGTATCGACCTAGACCAAGACATGATACATCAATAAAGTCAACATGAAGTTTATTGTGCCCTTCTCATATTAGAAAAGCATCAAAATATTGAAGTCAAGAAAATCTAATCCTAAAACAACCTTGCCGATGTTTTCACGAAGTCATTGTTGACGTCAACCTTCCAGAAGCTTGTTTGAAGAATTGATATGCGTAACTATCTCATTTGCAACTCTGGTAGTTCTTAGAGGGAGTTTTGTAGAACTCAAGGGGTATCCTAAAGTATACTCACTTAACCTTAGTGTATTATTTTTCACTTAGATCATGAGCATTTTCCCATTGTGTTTTTGCTTACTTGATGAGGTGTTGACAAGGCATCCACATCAGAATGGTCATACCCTTGTGTGTGTTTTTTACCACTTACATCCTGAAAATGTTAAGTATCGACATGTTGCATTAACTCATCTTTTCTCCTTAGACTATGGGTTTATCACATTAGGTTTTACCATGGGCAGATTTTGATGAGACATACTCTTATATGCAATCCCCAATAGAGAATCGTATTCACTACTTTGCCGATTAGACGAGACGACTTCATCAACTGCTTCTGCATCATCCATGAAGATCTGATGTGACAACTACTTGGGTATTTACACACTCAAGGGGAGTGTCGTGATATTAATTATATCACAATGTGTAAATCATTAGTAGATTGTGCTTAGGATACTAGAAGATCTTATCCCTTTATGAAATAATGTCATTTAATAAAAAATTTAGTATATTGAATCTTATGAAATATGGTCATTCAATAGTTCTTTTGAAATTACTGTGAATTTAATGTGAATTATTGTTTCTTTATTGTGGTTTTTTTTTTCTCCACATATCGTCATTGCGATTGATCACCGCATAACACAAGGCAATATAGTGGTCGTTTATGACCCATTTACTCAGTGTGCAAACGTCAAAGTCCACAGCCTATTGGCTTACGACATTGGTGCCATCATATGCACCATATTGTCCCATGATTGCCCCTACATGAAAGAAGCTCGCCCCCGAGGTGAAGGGGTGATGACAGAGATAACGGTGAGTGTATTTTTTTTTAATTTATTATTTGTACTAATTTTACTTATTTAGTGTATTTTTTAAACTAACATTTTTTTTTGTCTATTTCAAGTTAACTTCGAGATCGACATGGAAGAGTCGACTATGCCCATGTGCATAAACTGGGTGAGGGTTGATCGGTTCAAGGAGTGGAGTTCAAAGCTGCATAAGTACTACAAGACTTGTGCATCTCCTGTTGAAGCTCTAACAAATCCACTCCCGAAGTTTGTGGAAAGGATGGACGAGTGGCACTAGCTCTGTTGTTACTTTCATAGCCCGAAATGTCTAGTAAGTTTGTTAAAACAAAAACTAATGAAAAATGCTTGAAAACTTTGAGTTTTAACGATAAGGACAAAATAAAGGGTAAAGTGAATAGTACCAGAATTGACTTTTTAGTGTAAAAATGTGGTTTTTCATTAAAGTAAACAGTACCGGGAGCTTTTCGTTAAAGTTCTCTTTTTTAAATTTCATTTCAATTTTCTGTTTCTTCAATTTAATTAATTAATATTTTTTTATTCACAACATAGATACCAATGCTAAATAACACTCCTCATGCCCTTCTCCGTCTTGCTCTGCCGCACTCTCTCTCCTTTCAGTAAAATAGGCCACAACAATAATTAATTTTTTTACTTTTAATTTTTTATTATCCACATGGACAAATTTGGCCTCCACGTTGGTAAAAACGTGGGCTCAGAATTTGCCACATCAATTTAACAAATATTTTAATGTAAGTATAGAAACTAAATATTGTTTGAAAATGAGGTATGGCATTTTGCATCCGAACTTAAAAAGACAAAATATAATTAATCTTTTTTCAAAATTTATAGTGCACACAGTTAATTTAATCAATTATGATATACATTGACGTATACCAATATTTTATTAAGTTGAAAATAAATCTGATATGTTATAAGATTGGTATTGCTCCATTTCTTTATTATGTTCTGAGAATACCACTGCATAAGTGGATTTTTCACATTAAAATAGAAAATTGGAGGGTCAAAGGCTTTGTGACGCTGCCCAATGTCATTCAGCCGCAATGACGGCTTTTGGCTTAAAAGTTTTTAAATGTTGTAAAATCGATGGTGTGTACAGTGGAATAAATAAACAAGACACAATTTACTAGGTTCCTTTACAGTCAGTGTGACTGGAGTACATCCTCGGGGCAGTAGTAATGCTTTCATTTATAATCTGAAATAATAAGATTACAAAAATAACTCTCTCTATTCTCTCCTCTCTTTTTCCTCTCTCTGCCATAAGCCTTCTGGCTTCTACCTTCTTAGCCGTGTGACTTGAGTTGATGTTCACTCTTTCTTCATTCCATATGTCTTGTATTTATATAAAAGCAAGGGTAATGAAAACAAGCATCAGCCACTCCTAGTGGAAGGACAGCTTTGCTTGTTTAGTGGACAGTCATTGAGTGTGGATTCCTTTTGTTGAGTGGGCATCCACTGATTTACAACACTCCCCCTTGGATGGCTACAAGCTGTGATTGGCTCGTTAAAATCTTGATCTGTGTTTGGATGCTCCCTCTGATGAGTAGTAACACAGTTGTTGTACTTGTTGACTTTCCACAGGCTTTTTCTTGAATTGGGTTGAAGGGCCTTCTACTAGACTTCCTTCAAATGTCTGAATTTACTCATTTGATCTGGAGCTGAATTTGATTCAAGAGTGGTGGACACATGATCTTGAATCGGACTTGTGATTCCTTCAAGGGTCGTCGAGGCTTGATCTTGAATGAAATTGGACCATGAGGAGCTTCAAGTGGCAAGTGATCTTTGGCTTTGTCGGGGATGAATCAGCACGTGTTTGTTGCGCTTGTTGATTCTCCACGAGCTTCGATGTATCATTTTCACTTGCCTTATCTGTTCCCCTTGCAGAAGTGGTATTTTCCCTAGTTTTTCCCCATGTAGGTTTAACATCTTCTCTTGCAGCATTTGTCCTCTGATGCAGGAGTGGAATGCAAACCTTGCATTTGGATGGTCCTTTAGAATATCACTTATCAGCGACTCATCATGCTTGATAGCTATCATTATATCAACAGTTGAAAATGAGTACTCGAGAGCAATGCTAGGTAAGCAATCAGGAAAGTTTCCAGGCAATCAGTTCCTGACTAGAAGTTTGATTTCAAATTCCGACTGATTGCTTTCTTTTTCCTTGTTCTGCAGGTGAGAACAAAGACAAAGAAAAGGGTAGGGAAAAAGCATGATATGAGATACTCTTGCTTTCGACCTTGATGATATGAGATATTCTTGCTCTGGTGTGACTTGTTTGAAGAGGTATTCTCGGAGAGGAAGAAAACTAAGTATTTCAAGATGCTTTGTTGAAGATGCATTCTCGGTGAGGAAGAAGAGTTAGATATTTTTGCAAGTCTACCTTGTTATGGAAGATAGAGGTTGGCATATATAGGGATTTCCCAATAGCAGGTAATAGTGTTATGCCTTTACTCTTGTCAGCAACTGTGGTGTAATTAGAATAGTAAGATTAACGCGTTTTCAACTTTATCAGAGATCTTTGACAAAGTTGCATGTGATATCCAAAAAGTTGAGGTTGCATCTAAGAAATGTTAACAGACGTCATGCAAGGAAATCCAGCTTTTGAAATTCGAAAATCGGTGTCTCTTCGATTTTTGAACAAGTGACCCTGTTGCTTCTTCTTTTATAGAGATATCAATTTTGTTCAGATATACTCAGAAAATTGCTGCCTGCAAAAATTTCCCCTTCTTGCACTTCTGAGATTTTATCTGACCTCATTTTTCCTTCATCATTTCTGAAAATGGCTTGCCCATCTAACATTTGCTTAGATTTGAGTCTTAGGACTGATACAGACGAGCTGCGTCATGATAATATATGGCGCCCGTCTTTCTTATCTTCTAATGGTCATCTTACGGTTAGAGACTCTGTGATGAAGAATGACCTAACCGCTACAGTGGTAGCTAGGAATCTTCTCACTCCAAAGGATGACATAATCCTTTCAAATCGGTCTGATGAGTCGGCCATTCAAGACACATTATCTCTCAGTATTCAGTGTGCGGGCTCTGTTTCTAATATGGGTCAGCGCCTACTTGCTCGAACTCGCCAAGTTGAATCATTGATGGCTGAGTTGGCAAGTCTTAAACAAGAGATGGCTTAAGCACGAGAATAGAGTGTTACGCATGCTTGCAAATAATTACTCGACGAGCATGAAAAGAAAGCTCGACCAGCTACTGGAATCTGAAGGTCGGACTCAAACTGACAATCAGGGGTTCGGGTCTTTATTCCAAAAACACTCATTGTCTCAGCCTTCTGGAGTTCCACCAAGTATTGAGGCTCCAAATAATCAACCTCTGGTGTTTCCCTCTTCTGGAGTACTTCTGAGTATTGAGGTTTCACATGAGCAACCTTTGTGAAGGTTTCATCCTATTTGTTTGTTTTAACTCATGTCTATAATTTCTCAGAGATATTAATAAATAAGCTTCATTTCATTGTGCCAAATACAATAAAGCATATACTTCACTAAGATGTCGTACTTCTGGACCAAATATCAATTCATATTTTCCCTCACGAGGATGAATAATTTTTCTTAGTGTCTAAATATTAATAACCACTTGAGTGTTCAACTCATGATCTTCAATCCATATGTTTTTTAATATCATGGATAAAATTCGTGTTGGCGTATTTTTCGATTTGCAGTTCGAGACAATATTTCTCTAACGCTTTATAATCTTTCTTAACTCTTCAGGAGTCCCAATTTAATATCATCAACTCTTGAGGAGTTCTAATTTAATGTCATCAACTCTTGCCAGAGATTTTAGTATGTTGCAACAATATCATAATGATAGTACTCATTAAGGCAATTTATACCATCCATTGGTATGGAGTACATAATTTATGCTTTATCCTTCGGGGGCTTACTTCAAGCAATTTGAATCCTTCAAGGATTTTCTACACTTCATGACACATTCTCCTTTGGAATTTATACAGAGCAATTTGCTCCCATGTATACTTGAGGGATTTACTAATGGAGATAAGATGTGGACGACTCATAACCCTTTGTATATAATTCTCCATTTATATGAACTCGTTTACAGGAGTATAATTTCAGGTTTCAATTAGTAACCTTGTGTCATATCATGTGAGTGTAATTCACTGTATTACAAATGCCCAAATGTAACCTCCTTGGTTCAACATCTTTTGACTATTTGTCTTATATTCAAATATCTATAGGTCCATTTTTCCACGTTCTTACAAAATTGTAATGGAATTGCCTTTCTCCATTTTTTGGCAAATAATATTTCTTTTTGTCGACGAACAAATCAACATAGCTCATTGATGAATTTAGTAGCTACTTGTAAAAATCAAAATTACCATTGGTTATCTTCAATCCATGATCCCATATTCTCATGTGCATGCGCATGCATAAAAGCTTTTCATTTCTTTGGATATCCATTGCCTCTTCAAGGGCTTTACATTGTCTCTTCTAGGACAATCATCTCTTATTAGATGAATTGTTTGAGAATTTGGATCATAAGCTCTTCTAGAGCTTTATAGAGCTTGGATTTTAATTTTCACTTATGGGAATTGACTCATTGGAACCTATACGTCTATCATGCTTCATGCATGAGACATCAAAATTTTCATGTCCACGGATTGTCTTTTCTGGGACGTGTATCCATGCGGCGACTGTCATGCTTCCGGCATGTAACAGTTATGCTTCAGGAATGCAATAGTTCAGTAGTGCCATATTCTTCTTCTTTCAAATGACTGAACCTTTTGAGTCTAAGGGTTTGCCACGCTTCAGGCGTGTAACAAATAAATCATTTGCTGTCTCATTATTTTGTCCAACAGGGACATCAATTCTTGTAGGCACATTTGCAGCAAGTATATGTGATTTTATTACTTTCGTTGCATCATTAAATGCATCTGGCACTTGATTTGCATATCGTTGCATCATTCAATTATTCTCACTTCGTTTTTATATTGATTGCTTCGTGAATCAAAATAAGACCAATTCTCTTCGTTCTTCTGGAACGGTCTTTTCTCATCATTCCTCTGAAATGATATTTTCTCATCGTTCTTCTGGAACGATGTTATTTTCTCCCCCCTAATGGCGGGAAAACTGTCTTATCAAAATCATAGTCTGCAAATCGCACGGTAAACATATCCCCAGTCAAGGGTTCCAAATGTTGAATGATAGATGGTGAATCAAATTCAACATAAATTCCCAGTTTGCCTTCAGGCTTCATTTTAGTACGTTGTGGCAGTGCAATAAGCACATAGATAACATAACCAAATACTCGTAAATGTGTAATGTTTGGTTGGTGCCCAAACACGAGTTGTACTGAGAAATATTGATGGTTGGCAACTGGTCTCAACCGAACTTTAATAGTGAATTATGTAAAATGGCATGTCCACATGTAGAAAACTTGCAATTTCGTTTTCATGAGCAGAGCGCGGGTAATCAATTTCATCCGCTTAATAAATGCTTCTGCTAAACCATTTTGAGTACGGACATGAGGAACATGATGTTCAACATCAATGCCCAATGACATGCAATAATCATCAAAACTTCGAGATGTAAACTCTCCAGCAAAATATGCATTATATTATCATTTACATACATCAAGGAACTTCTGGTCCTTATTTAATAGCCTATGGATTAGGACTCTCGTGACCCTTATTACAATTAAGTTGTGGCACTTCGGCTCTTCAAACTTAAGGTACTCATCAAGGAACTTCATGTCCGATCTTGAGGATCTAGGGACTTCATTCCTGATCTTTTTGCATGATGGAACTTCAGGTCTAATCATTTTATGTGATGAGGATCAAGAAACTTCAGGTTCAGTATGTACTCATCGTAACAAAAAGAAGTACAATAAATAAATTAAAGCAATAGGCGGTAATTCCAACCATGGTAAATAAATTGCTTTTAAGTAAATAAAGCTTGTGACAAGGACTTTGATTCAGCACCATTCACATAAATATCAAAGCTTTAAAGCAAAGTTTAATAATTCTATCCACTGTAAATAAATGGAACTTGTGATAGAGCTTTAAACCAACACCATTCACATAAATATGCCAAAACAGAAAATGCAATGATTAAGTCCCCATCTTTTGCTTTTTCTTTTTTCTTGGTCTGCCACTTTCTTTTGTTTGATTCCTTTTATTTTTATTTTTATTTTTATTTTTAGTTACTCAGGAAGTAATAGTAACAATAAGTTTCAATTGGTGTTCCTCCTCCGTGAGTTTGAAAAAATCGAAAAGGTTCCCATAAGTTTTGGAGTCAAGAGTACTGTCTGTAACTTATGAGAAGATCAAACCGTTAGATTTAGTTCAAATTTTAGTATGATATGGATAAGGGGATACCGAACAACTTTCGTGCAGAAACAATTTTGATCTGAGCTACCGAAATGGAGTTTTGGTACTCATAAGGTGCCTGTCCAATTTTCTGCGGAAATTGGAAACTGGTTTGGTATTTCAGGCATCTGCGATGATCGCACCGTTGGAATTTTCTGAAAATTTGATATGTTGTAGGTACTGGGTGGACGAACAACTTTGAAGAAGAAAGTATTTCAATCCGAGGTCTGCAAGTTGGAGTTCCGAGGCTGTTTACATGGCTGTCAGATTCTCTACGAATTTTGAGTCTGTACTCTTTTGCTTCTTCAAAGGATGATATACAGTCATACAACAACATATATATATATATATATATATATATATATATATATATATATATATATTTGCTTCAGGAAAATCAATAGTACAAAGATTTTAAGATGAAATGAAAAGATTTTCTTATCCGTGAGATTCCAGGCAACATAGGTGAACATGATTTGTTGTGTTGTGCTGTCCACTGACAAAAGAGCTTCTCGTGCTGATAACGTGTGGTAAAATCGACGGTGTGTGCAGTGGAATAAATAAACAATTCACAAAATTTATGAGGTTCCTCTAGAGTCAGTGTGACTAGAGTACATTCTCGGGACAGTAGTGATGCTTTTGTGGAGCCAAAAATAAACAAGAGACGACACGTGAATTTTTGGGTGAAGATGACAAATTTACCCTCGAGGCACACCAGGTTTCCTACACGCGAGCAGTGGAGAATCATCCATCAACCAAATCAGGAGTACCCAAAATAGGTAACAAGTTCAAATTTGCCTCATCCATCCTCATTCCATAACTTACAAAACATTCATTTTATTATGTTAATTAGCCAATATTTATTCCTAATCAATATACTAATTGCTAATAAAATCACCAAATACCACCCAAAATAGACATAGAGGGCCGGCCACCCCATTCCCTATATATATGACCCTATTTCTTCTAAAAAGCTAAGTCTACACTCTTGCAAAACTCCCAAAAATTCCCTAAACACTTTTTCTCTCTAAATTCTAACTTTGGCATCGGAGGTTCTTTGGCCAAAGGCCCCCCCAATTCATCGTGGGCGCGTAAGGCTCTTGGCCTTGACCAAATGTGTTAATTGTTTTGTAGGTGCAATTTTGTCCAAAAAGAAAGCGGCGGAAATTTGCATCCACAGCTTTCATTTATAATCTGAAATAATAAGATTACAAAAATAACTCTCTCTATTCTGTTCTCTCTTTTTCCTCTCTGCCATGAACCTTTTGGCTTCTCTCTTCTCAGCCGTGTGACTTGAGTTGATGTTCACTCTTTCTTCATTCCATGTCTTGTATTTATATAAAAGCAAGGGTAATGAAAACAAGCATTAGCCACTCCTAGTGGAATGACAACTTTGCTTGTTTAGTGGACAGCCATTGAGTGTTGATTCCTTTTGTTGAGTGGGCATCCACTAATTTACAACATTAAATTCTTTTTTACTCCCTTTCTCATTTCTTCACTTCTAAATTTCATGTGAGTAGCATATAGTCTAATATCTTAAGTTTTCACACATGCGTTTCAAGCTGCTTGATTTTACGCTAGTACTTATATGTTGCGGATAATTACTTTTATTAATTTAAATTCGGAACAAAGTAGTTAAGGAGAAATGCTATATTCACTAAAACAACTCAGCACATCTGAAAATGTTTTACGAAAACACAAAAAACTTGATGATACGGTATATAATTATTTTCCGGTAAGGCTAATGGCAAATAATTTTTCTACGATTTATTCTACTACTCAGCACATGCACAAACCTTTATCCTCTTCCAAACTTCCAGTGATTTTCTCTCTCCATTTCGAGAGTAATAAACTAAAAAGCCCTCACTTGTATATGTTTTTACCGAATATCAAAGTAGTAGAAATTCTGGATGAAAAGTCAGTTGGATAAGGGGAAATTTTTTTCATGCACGTAGCATTAAATGCCACGAGCCTCGAATAATTTAGATTGAGCTGGATTATTTCATTTGGTTCCGTGAATTCAGGTCATCTAAACTCACAACATCTAATGGCTATGTAGCACCGAATTGACCTCTAAATGATCTTCGTCGTTCGTTATGCTCGTTTTGACTTCCAATATATATTATTATATATATGCAAGTTAACTATATTGTCCCTCAAAGTGGGTTAATCAATTTCCAACTTGCTATTCAAGAGGATTATCCACTCTTTGGTGTTTAGACTCTTTAACCAACCCTTTCACCAAAAAGAAAAAGACTCATTAACCAACCAGTATATATAATATCTGAATATTGGAAGTTGTAACGATGGTCTGCTGGGAAAACTAGTACAAGCCAACAACTTTTGAAAGGCCCATTGTTTTGCTTGTCATTTGCAGGATGCTTGTAAGTGGTGGAAATTCAAAGGTTTTCTCACTTTACCACGTAATATCACTGTAAATTGTAATAGTTAGGTCAGCAAGTTTGTAGCAGTTAAGCTTGACAAAGCTTTTTGGATACTTTTTGTAACGACTCATCCCGGATTTTACGAAACACGGAACATCGAGGGTAATTTTGTAATTTCACGTTTGAGAGATATTTGTATTTTTGTCTTTTATGGACCTTGTTTTGTGAGCCACTAAGGGCCCAGATGTTCCCTTGTCTCCCGGCCCTCTCTCTCTTTTCCCCCTCTTTTCTTTCTTTCTGTTGACCCTTTCTTCTATCTAACTCCCTCATCTCTCTCAGCTCTCCATCTCAGGTTACTCTCTACCTACAAATCTCTCCCTCTTCCTCTGAGTTCACTCACAGTCCCTTTCTCGGACTCTCAAACATCTCTTGTCCTTCTCCGTCCACTGCAAGTGCAGACACCGAGCCACCCTCACCACCCTGGCGAGACTACGATACCCCAACCCCATCTTCCCTACCCATTCCTACGTCTAGAAATCAAGGGATGAGCCTCAAGCTCGCTGGTCTCTCTCCCTCTGCACAGTGAGGCACTGTTCATCGTATCCCCCGACGAGTTATGGCGAGATAGCGTCGTTCGTGACGGAGGGTAAGGTTCTAAACGATTCGAATTGTCTTTCCCTTGTCTTTTGTTGAAGACTAACTCATTCATGCGTGTTTTAGATGTTGAAGCATCTTAGAAACTGCTAGGGGAGACTTCCACAGATTCCAACGAGAACCTGAGCCTTCCAGGCCATTTTCCGGCCAACTCCAAACACGGCTAGCCACGTGATAGGTATAATATTCTTCCTTGTTCCTAGGGCTTCAATTTGGTATATTGAATGACTAGTTTTAGTTGAGTTTTAGGGATGAACAGAGCTCTCCAAGCTCCGGTTTTCTTCTTCGTGGAAGTCGGCTGACCCATGGCTTGAAATTAAGTCGACCCGACCCGACTACACTGGACCCATTTTTGAACCAGATCTGATCCGAATCCGACCTGATGGAACATTCTTCGAAATATTCTTAGAATATTCTTTGAAATATATTCCTTATGCTGACTTTTACGAAATTTGTCCAGGACCCCTTTTAGGGTAATTCGACGCCCTGATTCCAAATCCGCGCTCCGTTATCCCAAATTCAATTGTTTTAGTAGGGTTTTAATTATTTGGTCCCTTTATGAGCTTAGGTGCGTTTATTAGTGGCGATTCTGTCATCCCTTGTTCGAACGGCTCTTCGGCGATGAAGTATATGCGAGTAGATCCCTTCCAAAATGCATAATTTAATTACTAGAAATGCGTACATGAAAAGCATGATTTTATGACTATGTTTTATGAAACGTTTAATGAGTTATCGGATTTACGCTTTATGAAATATCATGCTTTATCGAATTTACGTTACTGAGATATTTATGAATATGATTTATGATATGATGTTTGAGCTATTGAGCTCCGATGAGATATATTTTGGAAAGATTATGTTTATGATTTTTTGTGCTTACTTAGTGGATATTCATTTGTATATGCCTTTGAGCGGGCAATGTAGGGCCTTCGGGCGGGCGATGTAAGGCCTCGAGCGGAAGATTTATATATGCCTTTGGGCTGGCGATGTAGGGCATTCGGGCAATTGTGATACCACTACTAAGCACACTATATACGATATATGTTTTATGAAGGTTTTATGGCATGGTAAGGTTTTCAGAAAACCTATTACTTATTAGCTATATGAGTTTTTCTAAAATTGGGGGTTAGTACGTTTGAAGAGTAATTGTTTTAGTATTACTATATATAAACTTGGTCCACTTATGCTTTGTTTTGGACCCCCTTTAGGACTTAGTATCGAGGCGAACAATCTCGGCGTTAGGGCATTCCCGCATTGGTATCTTCAAGTCCTCTCGGTGTACGACCCATTCCTTTGTTCATACATTTTCATAATATTCCATCTACAATATTCTTGATTAGTTGTATGCTCTAAACACGTTCCCACATTTGCATATTCATTATAGTTAAGTTTACATGTTTTATTCTACGTTCGTTCTTTCTTCATATTTTTTACATGCATGTTAATATGGCTTCGTCACCCTCAGGTGTCAGCTAGCACGTGTCTACCTTGGTGTTTGGAAGATATCGGGGTCGGGCGTGTCAATTTGGTATCAAACCCTAATTAATTCAGAGCAACTTAGGATCTTCTTTTACTGTAGTAGTGTGTTGGCCTTGACATCATTTGGATGTCACGACTTCTGGATTCGGTGCCTTTCGACGCAGTTGTGCAAATTTTTTTCTGTCTGAATTGTCACATTCTATTTGAAGTAAAAAAAAATCGTGTAGGGATTGTGCCTCATCGGTAAAGAAATTGAATGATGGACGACTTTCAACAACGGACCGATACTCTGCGTATGAATGGCGGACAAAGAATGATTTACATTGAAGTGACGTGAAATGGAAAAATCTCAGTGAGAGGAAGTTCTGTTAAGACCAGCTGAAGATCTGAAACAAGGATGATACTCTGCAACTTGCGTTCCCTAGGAACGGCGGGCAGAGTCGTATCTTTATGGAGATTGCTTGAAACATCTGAAGTTCATGTGGAGAAAGTGAGTAAGCACTAGTTGTATGCGAAGTTTAGCAAGTGTTAGTTTGGTTGGACCGAATCAATGTCCTCGAGCTTGTATTTTCCGCTGAGGGAATTCGTATGGACCCTCAGAAGATTTCTCAGTGATTGCATTTCCTAACAAGTGGACGAATGCTCCAGCAACGATCATGAACCTAACCGTCCGGTTATTCCACCCATAGTCCGACGGATTGGTGATTTTTTTTATCAATAACCTTCTTGTCTACTCCAACAACGAGGTCAAGTTCACTAATCATCGACAGTCAGCTTTACACCAAATTCTTCAAACATTGATTTGTTTAGATTATATACTTTTCTTGGTAAACTCTATTGTAGCAGACGTTATTCTTATCAATTTCCAAAAAGGTTGCGACTGTTGAAAATTGAAAATCCTCACAAGGTGTTATGAAATGCGAAATATCTTTGGTCTTGTCAATTTTTACCGGCAGTTCCTAACTCGTTCTTTAAGCATAGCCCTGTTTCCTTTTTGGCTAAGAAACAAGTCAATTTTGTTTGAGATGTTGAAGGTGAACGAAGTTTCTAACAACTGAAGTATTGTCTCACTTGATCATTGTTCTTACACTTTTTTATAACATCAATAAATTTCAAATTCTACGGTGATGTTTTATTGAATGTTTGGTTGCACGTTGATCCAGCACAATCGAGTAATGCGTGTGCCTCTTGACGGTTGGAATCGCATGAAGTGAACCATCCTATCTACGACCTTAAGCCAATGGTTACCATCTTACTTGAAAACCTAATGACACCCTTTCCTTATAGAAATTTATGTAGGACGGAAGTTGGGAACATAACTTTATGGAGTTTGGAACATCGTCTTACTCATGCTCCCGCCTCTGCTTTTCTTGATGTTGGTGGTGAGTTTTAAGTCTCTTGTTTTGCATCCTTGTCACGTTTGGGGGTTGTTTTCTGATGTAGCATAGGAAGGTCATCCCTTATACTCCCAGACATCTCAAACCTCACAGAAAGAATTATACTATTCATGACCTAGAGCTGGTAACAATTTCTCTTGCTGTAAAATCTGGTTATGTTTTCTCTATAAGAAGAAGTGTTTCATCCTTTCTGACCAAAGAAGTTGTAGTATGTTTTTACACAGAATGAGTTGAGTTTGAGACAGAAGAGGTGGATGGAACTCATCGGTGATTTTGATTGCACTTTTGAGTACCATCTTAGTTAGGCAAATGTTGTAGCCGATGCCCTTAGTCAGAAATCCCATGGACAGCTTATCTCCATTCGAGTTATCCATGTCCCACTATTGTTTTCTCTTTGAGGAATTGGCATTACTTTGGCGCCCAATCCACGGTGAGTATTGTCGACTCACTTCTAAGTCAAACCTATGTCGGTAGATTTTGGGTAAGAAACCCAAAAGTTTGATCAGTAATGTGCAAGTTTGAATGAGCAAGTGTCGGATGCCATGAGATGGGATTTGAAAGTCCGAGGAGTTGGAACTATGTTGATAAGAAACAAATTAATTTTGCCTAAGGGTAATGAAGTTGTGAAAAAGGAAAATTTTTTATGAGGCTCACATTTCAGCGTATGCCATACATGCTGGCAGTACTAAATTGTACCACTGTTTTCATCCATTTTATTACTAGTATTGTATAAATGGGATATCGCTGAATATGTGAGGAAATGCCCGATTTACTGGTAAGTAGAAGCGGAGAGATGGAAGTCATCGAGCTTATCTCAATTTCTTTCTATTCCGGTTTGGCGGTGGGAAGAAATTTTCATGGTTGTCATTTTTATGTTGTCGAGGACCCATTGAGGATGCGAATGGAAACGGGTGAATGCCACCATAGATTTCTTGTACAAACCACGTTGTACACATGGAGACTGATGACGTTTCAGTATTTTTTTCGATCAACTCACTCAACATATTATCTACCAGTCCGTGAGGACTATACTTTTGACCGCTTGGCATAATTCTTCATTCTAGACTTCGTTCGACTGACATCTCAATTAACATCGATTTCAACCGTAATCCCAGATTCACCTCATGGTACTAGAAGGTATTCTAGACAACTTTGGGTTCGTGTGTACCCTACATCATTTCGTATCATTTCTAAAGCAGACAGACTGTTCAGGAAAACCACTTAGGTTCGAAATTTTTAGCTGAGACCATCGGTCATTCAATCACCCACTAACACCCTATCGAGCGAATCATTACCACTAGTGATTGAATATCCCTGAGGTTATCGTTGTAACAAGTTGTTGTGAATATTGGAATGGGAAAAAGTCTAAGTTCCCGCCTATCAGATTACTTTAGACTACTAATCAAGTCGAGTTTGAGCTCAACCATCTCTACTTACCACCACAGAATCAAGTTAGATCTTGCATCAAGTTATGCATTCAATCCAGTTATCTTGTACTCTAGATTTGATGGACTTGATTTGACCCTTAAATTCTTTAGTGTTCTTTTAGCCTTCTCGGCATAGCCTTTTGCTAAATTCGAGAGAAATTTTTGATGAATTAACTCGCTTAGGCTTTGTGAATCACATTGTTCGGTTATAGGGTGTGCCGTCACTATTGTACCTAATCGGGATGCGCGCTTCACTTCCAAGTCTTGTGAAGCCTTCCTGAAGGCCATTGGTGCTAAGTTGTTATCTAGTATCACATTTCATTTTCAGACTATTGGCTAGTCTGAACGAATTATCCAGACCTTGGAAGACGTGTTGTGTTCATCCGTTTTGTGGTTTCAGCATGATTAGAAATTGCATCGATCTCTATTGGAGTTGTTTACGATGACGGTTATTATTTTCGGTTTGTGTATGGCACTATTTGAGACATGGTATGAGAGATTCTACAGGCAACACTTGTTAGACAGAAGAGTATTACGAACTGGTATTTGAAGGATTGAAATTTCGATATGGGAAACTGTATACTTCAGATGATGTCGCCTTAGAGTTTGGACAAAATGGTAATTTTGCACCTCGGGATTTACTACTTGTTTATCGAGACAACAATGAGTTGTTGATATTGCGGGCTACAGACTGTAATATCGATGACTTATTCGTTGGGTTAGTTAAGCAAGTGGGCAAGTAAACCCGTCTACGGTAGTAGTTACTAATTAATTATTTTTTGGGCTCGACCCAAAGACACACACACCTATTTTCAGAGTACGTGACGTTACGAATGCTTGGGTGAGACCCATTTTCATTTTCGGTTTTAAATTCAGTACAAGTTTTCGACTAATATGTTAATACATATCTATTTTGACGTTATCTTACTATACGTACATATTTTTGACCTTACAATATTATATATTTTCGACTGTATTTTGTTATATACAGATATGATACTACTATTATATTGTTGGGAAGAAAGTATGAGCTTGGAGGCATGAAAGAGGAATCATTGCAATCCGATTGCGACAGAGTGGCATTCTCTTTTATGCAACTGCTCTTACTTTTTTTGTTCTTTATACATATTCTTCTTCCTATTTTCGAGTATTTATGTATAGCAAGTTATTTCAAATTTCGGGACAAAATTTTCTTAACGGGGGTAGATTGTAACGATCCGTCTCAGATTTTACAAAACACGGAACGTCAAGGGTAATTTTGTAATTTCACGTTTGGGAGATATTTGTATTTTTGTCTTTAATGGACCTTGTTTGTGAACCACTAGGGGCACACATGTTCCCTTGTCTCTCGACCCTCGTTCTCATTTCCTCCTCTTTTCTTTCTTTCCGTGGACCATTTCTTCTCTCTAACTCTCTCATCTCTCTCATCTTTTCCTCTCTGGTTGTCTCTAGCTACAAATCTTTCCCTCTTCCTTTGAGTTCACTTACAGTTCCTCTTTCGAACTCTCTCACATCTCTCGTCCCTCTCATTCCTCTGCAAGTGCAGACATCGAGCCACCCTTACTACCCCGGCGAGATTACGATACCCCAACCCCATCTTCCCTACTCATTCCCGCATCCAGAAATGAAGGGACAAGCCTCGAGCTCGCTAGTCTCTCTCCCTCTACACAGTGAGGCATTGTTCATCATCTTCCCCAACGAGATAGCGTCGTTCCCAACGAAGGGTAAGGTTCTAAACCATTTGAATCGTCTTTACCTCGTCTTTTATTGAAGACTAACTCATTCTTACGTGTTTTGGACATCGAAGCATCACAAAAATTGCTCAGGGAGACTTCCCCAAATTCTGGCGATAACCCGAGCCTTCTAGGCCATTTTCCGGCCAACTCCGGCCACGGCTAGCCACAGGATAAGTATAATATTCTTCCTTGTTCCTTAGGCTTCAATTTGGTATATTGAATAACTAGTTTTAGTCGAGTTTTGGGGATGAACAGAGCTCTCCAAACTCCGGATTTCTTCTTCGTGGAAGCCGACCGACCTCTGGCTTGAAATCGGGTCAACCCGACCAAACTACCCTGGACCCAGATTCGAACTGAATCTGGCCCGGATCCAACCCGACCCGGACCGGATGGAATATTCCTGGTGCGTTGACTTTTATGAAATTTGTTCGGGATCCCTCTTAGGGTAATTCAACGCCCTGATTCCAAATTCGACTCCGTTTTCTCAAATTCAATTGTTTTAGTAGGGTTTTACTTATTTGGTCCCTTTATGTGCTTATGTGCGTTTATTAGTAGCGATTCCGTCCTCCCTTGTTCGAACGGCTCTTTGGTGACATAGTATCTGTGAGTGTCCTTCCAAAATGCATGATTTAATTACTAGAAATGCATACATGAAAAGCATGATTTTATGACTGTTTTATGAAATGTTTAATGAGTTATCAGATTTACGCTTTATGAAATATCATGCTTTATCGAATTTATGTTACTGAGATATTTATGAATATGATTTATGCTATGATGTTTGAGCCATTAAGCTCCGATGAGATATATTTTGGAAAGATTATGTTTATGATTTTCTGTGCTTACTTGGTGGATATTAATTTATATATGCCTTTGGGCGGGCGATGTAGGGCCTTCGGGTGGAAGATTTATATATGCCTTCGGGCGGGCAATGTAGGGCCTTTGGGCAGAAGATTTATATATATGCCTTATGGTGGGCGATGTAGGGCCTTCAAGCGATTGTGATACCACTACTAAGCACACTATATACGATATATGTTTTATGAAGGTTTTATGGCATGCTAGGGTTTTCAGAAAACCTATTACTTATTAGCTATATGAGTTTTTCTAAAATTGAGGGTTACTACGTTTGAAGAGTAATTGTTTTAGTATTACTATATCTAAACTTGGTCCACTTAGGCTTCGTTTTGTGCCCCCTTCAGGACTTAGAATCGAGGCGTACAATCCCGGCATCAGGGCACTCCTACATTGGTATCTTCGAGTCCTCTCTGTGTAGGACACATTCCTTTGTTCGTACCTTTTCATAATAGTCCTTCTACATTATTCTTGATTAGTTGTATGCTCTGAACACGTTCCCACATTTGCATATTCATTATAATTAAGTTTACGTGTTTTATTTTACGTTCATTCTTTCTTCATATTTTTTACATGCATGTTAATATGGCTTCGTCACCCTTGGGTGTCGGCCAACACGTACCTACCCTGGTGTTTGGAGGATATCGAGGTCGGGTGTGTCAGTTTTTACCTTTCAACACCCTTTAGCTAGTTGTTACCATCTGATAATAGCATTTCATGTAACTTGGAAGTGTCAATCCTATTATTTGGAGGTGGCATCACCGTTATCTATAAACTTAGTTGGCCAGAGAGTTGAGTGCTCACAGGAGCTTGACGTAGATAGCATGCTCCCATAAGTTCATTAATTACTTAATTATTTGTTGGCGGGTCTCTTTGTATGTGTTGTTCGGAAAAAATGAGGACTCAATGATTATTTGTTCCCCGGAACATGCATGAATGGTGGCACAACCCATGCAGGCCAACCTTTTAGTCGCAATTCTTAGACAGTATGTGGCAAATCCTCCTCCTAACCATTTGATTTACTTCAACCATGAGTTTTGATTGGGGTTTTGAGTGGCTCGTGGGAAAGAAAAAAAAATACGGGGAAGAGAGAAGAGAACACAGAGAGAGATCAGAGTGTGTTAGTTGAGATTGCATGCGACTGCATGCAAAGAAGTGCACATAGAGAGTGAAAGAAATACAGAAAAGAGAGGGAAATAAAGGAGATATTTTTCAATGTGATCGTTACACGATGTGATACATCACGTGTTACTATACAAATGATGGGATGTATATGCTAAAAAGTTAATAATTTAAAAAATAAAATTTTCCACCACTTTTATTAAAACACGTGGAGTACCACTTGTGTTCCCGTCACAATAAAAAATTTCTCGAAATAAAGGATGTGATATCAATGTGTGGGACCAATAGGTTGGTTGTCTTGCCGGACGCCTCATAATCGAGATGAGTGGTTTATGTAGTATGTTCTAAAACTTTTTATTTTTCGATGACTTGAAAATTTGGGATTTTTTTCTTTTTACAAATATCTCTCTATCTCAAGTCAAGCATGGTTGATTTCATGTATTGTTTTGATGAGAACATATACATTATGCGTGTAACTCTTGTGCTTTTTCACGGAACATGAGAACTTTAATTAGTGTTGTATTATTCTGAGGGATAAATGTAAACTGCACACAAGGAATATTAGGGGTCACGTGGGAAATTACATTTGATGAAGTATATAATGAATACGTAAAGAGATGATGTGATATGAAATTATGTAATATATTTATTTAAGTACTCTATTTTCTAGAGTTTGTAAAACAACATCCCTTGACATATTACATATTGAACTCACCAGGTGACGTTGGTTATTACTTATCCTTCATCCTTTTATTTTTCTGATGGTTTGTGGTAGACTACATTTTTTTTTAAATATTTTATTTTTTGTACACTTATAAGGATTTCGGTTATTTGTATAAAAGAAATTTATTTTTAATTCCGTATTCTGTTTATTTTTGTTTTTATTTTTACTGGTATTTGCGCAACGGATGCGGGGTTTATTATTTTTTTACCCACCCTGAGTCCAAGGCGTGAAAGGGGAAAGGATCCTCGCAAGATCTTTTCCTAAGGATCCTAGGGATCCCGTGATCTCATTCGTTCATCGTATATCGTTCAGTCAGAAATCATTTCAAAATTTAAAATTTAAAATTAAATATGAATAGTACCTAATGAAAACTGAGCGCACGATATACGATAAACGGGTGAGATCACGAGATCCCTAGGAAAGGGATCCGGCAAGGATCCTTTTCCGTGTGAAAGAAATTGAATTGTATAAAACAGACGAAAGAAATTGGTAAACGTATTACAAACTGTTTATCTATTTGCTCAACTTGATTTACTAAACGACCTTAGTTTTAATTTTTTCTGCAAAGAAGATCTTTATAAAGTGATTTATAATATGAAAAATTCTGATCATAAACACAAAATTGTATTAATTGGACAAATAGAATTTATTTGAGTAAAAATGTCTACTCATCATTGAGTAGCCGAGCATCTTTCTTTAATTATAGATGATTTGACCCATCACCCCATACACAAGTCGATGCAGCATGACATAAAAGCTGGTAAATCAAAATTGAGAATGAGGATATAATACCACAAACATTATCCCTTGTAATTCAGTTGTCACCATTTTTCCCCTATAGTTTTTTTTTATTCTTTTAGAAGCTCTTGTAGTGTATTAGTTGTAGCAAATTAAGGACAAGAACGATTTCTGTTTTTATTTTTTGAACTTTTCGAGTGATGTGTATAGTTTTAGAGTAATGCTATTCTTAAGTTGATGTGGGCATATCCAACTCATATACTACCTAAAGTGGTATTAAAATGTGGTATAAAATTCTGTGAAAACTAGACATTCAAAACTTTCCTACATACGTAGCAACGATGCACAAAATCCAGTTAGTCCTGATGAATTTCTAACAGCCCAACAAAATATGACAATTTGCACAAGAAGTTCCAGCTCCAGTTGCAATATTCAAACAGCAACCTTTAATTTGCACATTGAACGTCCAATTAGACACTGATGATTTAGTTGGAATACTTCTTAGACTTCATTTCTTCCCAGCTTTGACCCTTTTAGCCTTAAAATCAGCAAATTAGCTCCAAAGTCATCTCTAAGGTCGATTATCTACTAAACACTCATTCGACACATTAAACAACCAATTTCACAAGAAAAGCATAGCAGCATAAAATGTAGGAAATAAGGGAATAGTACATGTATAAAGATGAAGTCATCAAGTTTCAATGTGATGAATTTTTGTATCCAGATGATAACTCGGGGTGGAGTTCTTTCAAGGTGAAGGAGACTGATATACAATAGCTAGCCGAGATGTTCATGGAGCAACTTGACAAGCAGA
Source organism: Heteromeles arbutifolia (assembly GCA_024362995.1). Lineage (NCBI taxonomy): Eukaryota > Viridiplantae > Streptophyta > Magnoliopsida > Rosales > Rosaceae > Heteromeles > Heteromeles arbutifolia. The sequence goes on from JANCRC010000002.1 coordinate 39,443,433, forward strand.
CAACAAAATAAACTCGATTTTGGCAAATTTATGGTTTTAAGTCTCAAGACTTGTTTTCCAAAAATTTAGATGCTAATTTTTGGATTATCGATCTCGGGATCATTTTTTTGGTATCTAATAAGTTCTACCTACTATTGGATTTGAACCAATGACTCCCACCGTATGAAAGCAATACTCTAACCACTGAGTTAAGTAGGTCATTTATCATCACAAAGAGAAACAAATGGGACCTATCACATTGATGGATTATAAATGTAATATTACTTATAAGCAATACCAATCAAACGTATCAAAGAGATATAAGCATGTTTGGTATTCTACTTGAATCCAACTTTTTAAACTCAAAAACAATTTTTAAGTTTTAAACCTTAAAAACTTGTTTGCTAGAACTATTTTCAAAAACTAAACTCAAGACTAACTCAAAAATATAGTTTAAACTCACTATTTTCTTTTCTCACCCTCCTCCCCTCTCACTCCAAATATATATATCTCTCTTTTCTTCTTTCTCTTTCCTCTTTTTTTTTTTTTTTACCTTTTTCGTCTCTCCTCCAATTCGCTTTTTTCATTCTCTCGGTTCTTTCTCTCACTCCTCGTCCTCTTTATCTCGTCCGATCCTCTCCCTTCTTTCTCTTTCCTTCAACCATCTCTTACTTTCTTTCCTCCTCTCTCCTCTTTCTCCCTCTCCAGCGACCCCCTCTTTTTAGATCTCTTTGTCTAGTTTAAGTTATAAGATTTAAAAATTTTAAATCGCAAACCAATCAAGTTTTTGAGTCTTAAAGAAAATTGTTTTCAAGAAATGTTTTGAGAAATGATAAAAATTTTCAAATAAGATACCAAACAGGCCCTATTTCCGAAGTTTCTTATATTGTAGGAGCTAATTAAGATTTCCTAAGACTATATAAACAACTTTTAGGGTTGTAATTCAAGCATCTTTGAACTATTATCAATACACGTGAGTTTCTCTCTATTTCTTCCTAGTGGATTCTAGGATTTGCTAGTGGATTGTAGCCTAAGGGTTAACGTTCGATTTCATCATATATTGTGTTCCGTCAATTTGTCATTCCTTGTTTCTTTAATTGTTGCAAATTAAGGACAATAGTTTTGTCATCTGTTTTACTTAAAAGCATATGTAAAAGTAAATTAGACTTTTCGGAGGTAGAAAAAATCACGTGACTTTCACATGTTAAATTCGTTGAGACGTGCCAAAATTAAGTTGTTATATATACGATGGATACAAAGAAAGGGAGAGATATAGGGAGACCGACAAGGGGGGGAAAATTCAAATCTAATAATTGGCTAGGAAAAAGTAAAAGCAAGAAACTCGTGACAAGCAATATACAAATTAACTCTCCCCTGCAATACAACTTTTCTTCTGCTCATCCGAAGACTCTAAACTGCAATTAAACCCTAGACAAATTAATCGTACGTAATTAAGAAAAATCCAGTTGCACAAGTTAACATGCATCCTCATAGGGCCGGCCGTGACTTAGGGCGAGCAGGGCGACCTCCCGGGGCCCAAAAAAGTCAGGGGCACAAGTTAGTTAACATTGTTCTTAGCAAAGAATCCCCATGCATGCATATAATTAGCTAGCAGTAGCAGAGGCCGTCGCAAGGTGGAGATCTGAAGATGAATACTAGTTAGAGGGAACATGGTAATACTTCCCTTTACACATGCACCTGTAGACTATTGGGCATGACTCTGAAGTGGAGCACTTGAAGCTCACCATCACTCTTTTACATGGAAAGCACGGTCCGCACGCATGTGAACAGTCCGGCAACCTCGATCCGCTTTGGTATAGGTCCTTCCTCGCTTCTTCCTTTCCTCTTTCCTCGTCTCCTTCCTCGCTTCGGTACAGGTTCTCCCTGTTACCGGCTACGACTTCTCTTTGAAGGTTTACTGAAGCATCAAGGGAGACGAATTAATTACAAAAACAGGAAATTCGGTTTAGGCCTAACACGTATAGGATAATGATAATACATGAGTGATTATATATGTAACCAATATCAATTAATGAGATAATGATAATCCATACGAGGGACGTGAGGAGGCCAAACACGTAGGCTTCTGCCCATCGTAATTAGCATGAAGAAAACCACAAGGAGGAAACTTGTGTGGGCTGCAACTCCAACAGACAATCTCTTCTTCATACTTTCTTTGTAACTTGTAATTCTTATAGTGACTGAAATTAACTACACAAATACGAGGAACTACTCAGTAGCCTGAGAAATAATAAACGGTGAAGATATAACTTTAAGAAATCCAAACGGTAAAAGATTGTTTAAAAAGTCGGACCACTTGATAGTGTGGACTGCTGAAGGTAAACCCTGCGAAGAGATTTCATTGCAAAGGAAAGAAGACTTAAAGAAAAGCTAAACGGAGAGAGATAATAAGGGGAAGAAGAAGTAGAAGGTGCATGATGAGGGATATCCAAGGGGGTAAATATATACATAATTATATAGGGAGAAAAATATTAAATGGAAAATAGGAGGGAGAGGGAGGGAATGGTTTTAAATGTGGCAGGAGAGAGGAGGGGACATCTGTTGCACTTCACATGATCCACGGCCATATTTTCAATTTCAAGGTATCACATGTTTTGGCAAGTTATCCAATTTTAACATAAAGTCTCAGATTTTGTAGTGTCCATAATTGATGATTTCAAAAGGACAAAATTTGAAACTTGTACTGTTACTTTACATATATAGGATACTGAGAAGTGAGCAGTGCATGTCTAAAATTACACCATTGGGTCACAGAGTAGCATGTACACAATCTCAACAGCTATGCAACTCTCTTGTTAGACACAGCTTTAAACAAAAGGTAAATTCAAATTAAGTATCAAGTTGGACTTAGGTTTTAAGGAAAAATACCATGTTTAAGGAAAAATACAAGTTCCCGATCGACACAACTTTCAACAAAAGGTAAATTAAATTAAATACCAAGTAGGACTTGGGTTTTATGGAAAAATACAAATCTAACTAAATTTGGGGTGTGCTATCCACAGACCCTCTATTACTTCTCTACACACCCCTATTACTTCTCACATACCCCTTGTTAATTTTTGTTCTTTGATTTTCTTCAATTCATCCGATCTGACGGCTGAAAATTAGAAGGGTGTGTGAAAAATAAAAAGGAATGTGTGGATATCACGCCCCACTAAATATTAAAGGATTGTTGCAAACTTTATTGCATGTTAGCCACAATTCAGTGGGGAAGTTAATGGTATATATGGCCCTTTGATGATTGGTTGGACAATTTGACACTTTAGCTAACAAAGTAGTTTGATTTTTCAATTAGTAGCTAAATTAAAAATATTGTATTTTAACTTAAAGTTACTTTAGATTTGGTATTTAAACTAAAAGCTCGCTTGAACAAAATACATATAATTTATACTAGCAATCTCACATAATGGTGGTTTGGAGAAAATATGGAAGACAAATGTATTGGAGGAAAATATGGAAGAGAAATGTATTCATTTTAATAATTCAAAAATACAAATTTGTGATATCCAAGACAGAATTGAGATTGGTAGTATTTGTGTTTGCTCCCCTGGTGGTGCATCTTGTGACTATTTTTGTGTCACGTAATAATGATTTCCATAGATGAGATCGGTTTGAGCCTATCTAATTATTTAATACGTTAGCATGTGATGTAAAAGATTGTCATTCAAATTTAATAAAGTTCACAAGTTGTCGTTTGAATAGAGTGGTAACCTAGCTACGTGACGGTGATGGCTTGCGGTTTCGGGTTTATAGGCTTGTGGTATCATTACATTGGGAGTTTGTATCATTACCTACGACGATCAATTTGGTTTTGGGGCTTTCCCGTTTGGAGTTCAATTAAAACCCCAAACCACAACCCATCACCACTTTTATAGAGGATCACCCACCCTAGTACTACTCTCGCCCACACTCGTTTAGATTCGGAGTTCGGATGGAATCAGGTGCATGTGGACTAGTATGATCGCATCCCAAAGATTCGACATAAGATAAAAGTGTCAGCTGTCGATTATCTAACGCACTCCCCCTCCTCCTTAGCCCCAAAATTATGAATAATTTAAGAAAAATATTATCAACAAATTACACAGCGGAACCGTACAGAGAGGTGTTCATCGGCGCCTTATCGCAGGCTCTCCTAGTAGGACACTGAACAAGTTTTTTTAGGAGAAAGCCACCATAATTCGGATAACGCGGAATAATGTACAAGCAAGATCCACCAAGCCGGCTACATATGATACACTGCATTTGGAAAGCCCGGTTTTCTGCATTTCCGAGATGCAAAACTCAAGAACCTGCATCTTGTGCAGCTTCACTAACTTGATTGCCCATTGGTGGATCTGAATTAACTTTGTCTTCTGCTACCGGAGCAGAATTTTCTTCATCTATTGCTAGCTGGGAAGAGTCCTTTTGGTCAGTTGAAGCAGGAACAGACTTCGTTTTCTCTGGTGCTGCAGGTACAATGTCCATTTCATTTGTCCTAGAAGGAGCAGAGTCCATTTCATCAGCTGCCGGTTGACGCGCTGTCAGCGAAGTCTCAGTCTTTTTCTCTATATTTGTTTCAGCGCTTTCGTATTCGGAAATGAGATCCATGAATTCATTAAGCAATCTCTGTACTTTTCTATTTGAAGCCATTGCCGGAAGGATATCTTCTCGTAAAAGTTTATGTTTCCTCATTCCCTGCAAAAGCAAAAACACAAGTGAAAAACATGCATAAACAACCTTCCAAAGGCTTAATAAAAAGCTAAAGCCTAGTAACAATCGGGTCGCAAAGATTGGATGACAATTGTTAGGAGTATGTGTCATGTTATATACACCATTGAAATTTCACCCTGCAATCAACCAAACTGCATGTGAAAGTACCGTAGATTTACAAATTGCTCACACATACTGCTTAACCCTCACTATGCAACCAGACTGAGTAAAAGCAGCAGAAATTTAGACTCAAGAAGAGTATCATTAACGCCATATAACAGAACAAATGGAGGGGAAAAAAAAAAAAAACACTAGGGGAAATATGGGTTGAAAAATAGCAAAAGACACCTAAAGAACTGTATAGAAAGCCTTACAAGCACACAAGGATCCCATGCTGAGTTGTTTAAATCTAAAGTTGTATCATCCACCATCCCGGTTGGAGGTCCAAGAAAACTCTCACACACTTCTCGTAAACGAGACTCATCTGCTTCCCTGAAATCAGTGAAAACAAAAATTCATAATATAAGACATGTGTGTGTGTGTGTGTATGCTGCAGAAACTAAAGCTATTATGCATCAAAAATTTTAAAATTGTTAAACATCCCACACACACATATACATATATAATGTTGGCATCACATCTTAAGAACAGACATTCAGAGCCCCCATGCAATAACATCCACTGCATGGACATAAATATACCTCATGTTTCAAGATACCAAATTCGCAAATTAGGGTCAAATTTGCAAAATCAAATTCACACCTCATGTTTTCTGCTGTATAAAGGGTAAGATGATGCCAACAACAAAAGAAAAAGCAGAAGCATAGCATACAAGTATTAGTTAAGAGAAGAACCACCTAGGAACATTATAATAATAAAAGAGTACTCAACATTAGTAGAAATATATGCACATATAGCACAAAAGAGGAGCAGCAGGACTGCAAGGATGTATAGGTCTTCCTATATTTAATAATACATGCACAATAGAAAAGAAATACCTTGCAAGGAAGCGTATATATGATAGAAGGCATTGGCGATAATCTTTAGCTGACTTTAACGCTAGCGAGGAAGCCAACTGAGCCTCCAAGTGAGCACGTGTCTGCACTCCATCGTCTGTCACCCTACAGGAAAGTAAAACAGATCAATTCCAAAAGCAGGATACAAGACTGTAGTATGCAGGTCAGCAAATATTATAATCTTAACAATTCCATATTTATCAGTACAAACCTGCTCCAACCTGGCTTTCTGGCCACATATTTCCTAACATCAACCTGCAAAGCAGCCAGCTCACCACCCTGAGTTGAACCCGAATGCCAACAGCTTGCAAAATTTGACCCAGGAAAGCAGTCATCTGCAACCCTAAGCCAACACATCAGGCCCATGTCAAAGAGGAAGGCATGGCGAGTGGCAAGAACAACAAGAGGAGAACCAGATCTTGATAGCTTTGCTGATATAACTTTGATCACACCTGGAAAGCATGGATAAAAAGATCAGAAATAAAAGGAGAAAGCAATACCAACAGCCACAGTGGTCGGGATGTTAAGCACATCTAAACCGCATGCTGACAAGACATAGTTATGACTATCCGCCAACTAGAGATCCAAAAAGACACTTAAAGGGTTGAAAAGACGAGTGCAATGTGGTACCTGCGTCTTTTGCAGATGGGTTTGGGTTTGAAGCGACCAAAGATGCCAATGAGTCATGGAGGAGGCACTTCCGCTTTAATAGATCCCATACATAAAAGGATCCTTTTCTTGTGACCAAAAATAATTTCCAGCACTCGTCACAATCTATAAATATTGCTGCAGATCCTACCATCATAGTTGGCATAGCACGCCTCCCACACTTTGTGTAAACCTACTCAAGGGAACCAAAAACGTCGATAAGTTAAATAAATTCAACCACTTATAACAAGCTTGGTGGTAATATATTTGTATCTAAAAATCTACAATGAACATAAATGGCATGATGCTTGTCAGAATAGTTAAGGAGATTGAACTCGCTTTTGAGAATTAGCACCTTTGGGTATTCTGCCCCCTTGAATGAACCATATGCCCAACCAAGAGCTTAAGCCAACCAATTGTTCAAAACCCTTTTTTTTTTTTTATGGATTTTCTTAACTACCTTGAAAGAAAAAGAATGCTAGGTTCTGACCTACGGTACGTTAGCATCTTTGTCAGTTACAATCACTTAAAAATCAAATGCTGCAAAGGAAATAAAATGCTATAGCTTCAAGGGTAATTCAATATAAAAGATTGATTAGAAAGAACAAGTTGGCATCAGAATCCTAGTACCAAGGTGTTTGTCATAATGTACGACTAAGTCACTGTGGAAAGAAACATTTTAGTAATAAGTATGCTAAACTTTAAATGGGATATGAGGAGTGCAACCGCCTAGAAAACAAATCGAATTATATTATGCAGAGTTTTGAACTTAATGAGAAATAAATCTACTAATAACACTTGGTGGAAAAAACGAAGAAAAGGAGAAAACTTGTATGTATACAAGTGCAAAACCAATATAGATTTTCACCTGTATGCATCCATCTTCACACCCAACAGCCCAGAAGTTTGCGTTTCCAGCTAAAACAGTGACTTTCCCAGATATCCTATCTGACCAAAGAGTTTGCAACCCTCTTGTGCAAGTAATTTCTGTTTCTTTCATGATAAATGTATTTCCCATGCCAACAATGTCGTTTGCAGCGTGTTCCCGAGGTCGAGCTTCCAAGCAAATTGGTACATTGCCTTCTCCTTCTTTCCTATCTAACACCCTAATTGAAAGAGTGGAACATGAAGAACCTGCCGAACTAGAAGCCTTCAAATTCCCCGACTGTTCCACAGCTATGCTTTCATCTCCACCTGTGGAGGCAGGAACCTTCTCAATAACAAGGCTTTTGGTAATCATAGCTCTAGCAGTTACCCCATGTCCCTCCTTTATTTCAGCGCTTCTGCCAATTGCTCCCCTAACAGATGTTTCTTTGATGCCACTATCAGCTGCAATTAACCCATTCTCATCATGTTTTTTATCAGAAGGCATAGAAGGGAAGTCAAGTGCCTGGGTCTGAACCCCAGCAGAAATATTTTCCTGCTGCAGAGGCACCCCAACTGCTTCTGGAATAATCCTCTTTCTACCATCAGGGCGTCTATATTCCCTCTGCTTCACAGGACTGGAAATTCTGGCAGGCATCGAAACCTTATTCAAGCCATCTGCAGAAGTTTTTGTTGCAACCGTTGCATCAACAGAAGGTTTTACAACTGTCTGGTTTTGCTGAACATCCAGAACCACTTTTTTGCTTGGGGCTTGCTTAGCAGATGCTGCTTCGAGTAATAATTGAGCTGGGCTTTCAGCTAAATTTGCTTGCCGACCCCTAACATCGCCATAACGGTTTCTCTTCAATTCATCCAGTTCAGCATCACTTAAACGGTTGCCAAGTTCTTTAACATCAAAATGGAAAGTTGCCACTGAACCATCCAAAGAACATGCAAAAAGTGAATAACCATCAGGACTCCTGTTTCAACAAGAAAAGAAAAACACATTATATAAAGGAATAAACATAAAATGAATAAAAAAGCTAAATTAAAATGATATAGAATATGAAAAAGTACTAAATGGTAGATATTTATAGGAAAATGGAAACCATACCAGGATAAATCCACAACACTTTGAGTAAAGAAATGCTTTGCTACGAAAAGGGGTCGGGGACTTGCAGTAGTCCATACTGTTATAGTCCGGTCCTGACTCCCAATAGCAATGACATTATAAGGTTGTGGTTCTTTCTCTTTTCCTCCTGTCTTTGAAGCACCATTAGTCCACCCAACGGGTGCAGCTTTTTCCTGAGCATTGGAAAAGTTCCTCCTAAACATTGAATGGTTAAACTTCACTACAATCACAGGGGCATTATGTCCTAAGAAGTCAAATGTAGCAGACCATTCCCCTCTCTCTAGAACAGGGGCAGAATGCCTTGGTTTCTGGAATCCGTGAGTGGTAGTAATGAAGTGGCCACAAGGGGACCATCCCAACCGCCTGAAAAAGGTAGATCCAAGCTGAAGAAACACAAGCATGTTAGAAAATGATATCTGAACTTGTATAACGAAACCTCAGTGACACAATTGACATACTGATTTTTGCCAATGGCCGTCTGTCCTGTGCACAAGACTCCAGTCACTTGTTCGCCAAATAATTACAGTCTTATCATCTGACTGACTTGCTATGAAGGAGCCAATAGGATCCCAAGTAACTCCTTTAACCAGGCTAGAGTGACCCCTCAGAACAGCAGTGCAAATACCATTGTTCATGTTCCAGATGTGTATAGTGTTATCTAAACTTCCACTGGCCAACATCGAGTCATCTGGAGACCAATTAAGATCCACCTACTTTAAGCATGGAAAAACAGCACCTCAGTAAGACAATACCCACCAGGAACTATAAAAGGATTCCATAGCATTCATTTAGGAAAATTTAAATAAAACACAACTAAATTATCCATGTTTTTTTCTTTGGTAGGGCAGCTGTAATCATACATCGTAACTTCAAAGACCCAATTCACTGTAGCTCAAGATAATCCCCGGAAAGCAAGATGACTTTATTTTTTGAAAACAAAAGGTGGATCATATTCATGAAGCAAACCAGACTCGATTTCAACAAACTATAAGATGAAAGAATTTATTTAGGTGGTCTGAGTCCCAAATGGTAAAAGCAATGGCATTACCACATCTGCAGTATGCCCTCTCAAAGTCATTGCAACTTTCCAATTTTCAAGGTCAGGTGGCTCTCCACTGCCAAACTCGGTGGTTCCTGAACCAGGCTTTCTCTCATGAATTAGAATCACTTGGTCATCTGATCCTGATGCAACAAACCGACCATGCTTTGCCCACCTAACACAATTCACAGAACCAAAGTGATCACGGAGGGTTGCAAGTAGCCTCTGGGCTGATGATTCTTCATTATCCAAATCCCTGCCAAGGGATTTCATGTTCCATACCCGCACCTGTAATTTGTAAAGTGGGGAGGAATAAATCACTTCCATGGTATAACAAATGATATCATGTAAATTATTGCAACAAATGTCAACATAAAATAAATATAAACTTGACTATGACCAAACCTGTCTAAAACAAGATATCAGTCGATGACATTATGTTGGTGTTCAAACACCATGTGCAATAAAGAATTATTAAACATAGTTTTATGAAAATTTTGAATGTATGCACACAATGCCCTCAATATTATTGACGCCACCCTTTCAAGTATTTGGAGTGAGTTGTTTTTCTAATTTTTCATGGAGAAGTATTTTCAATGAATTCTATTACCAGAATATGATAGCACAAATACAATGACATGATTTACTTCAGGTCCAGAACACTATAAATAATTAAGGAAATAAAAAACACGAAGTTTATTTTATATTTGTCTAACTTTAAGAAAGATAAACATATATTGTCGGAAACAGCTTCATGGTCTTAAAGAACGCACATAGCATGGACTACAACTAAAGTGGAGATATTACTTTAAAACTATGGTAGACCTTTGCCACAACAGTTTCAGACTTTGAGTAGATGAGTTATGTCATACATGAGATTCTACCTCGAACTGTTAATGTTTTTCATCTATTGCATTTCAATTTCAATTGCGAATAAATAAAAACTAGTAATGTACAGACAGCACAAGAAGTACTTCAATAACCATTTTTGAAATACGAAAAGCTTAGTTAAAAATAATAAAATATATTTTTAAAAAAAAAAACACAAAAGGGTTTCATCCTAGTAGACAAGAAACATAAATGAAAGCACTCAAATGAAAAATAAAAAATATTCAATAAATATCTGCTTAGACTGTTACCAACAAAAACTGGAAAATGATGCAGCCCTACAAACAAGTTATGCTCTAAACTGTTAAAAATTATAATATCCTTAGTTTACGGATTTAAAAGTTAGTACGCATTCTGCTGCGTAGATTTAGAATGGTGGATTTATATTTGACTACATAGTTTAATTTGTTTTCATCAAACGTTACGTAACATAAAAAAATAGTTTTATCTATCACCGATTCAGAGGAAACCACATTGTGATTTAAACAATAAAATTAACCACCGTTTTTCCTGCGTATTTGAGCTCTGCCCTATTTCAGTTTGTATTTTTTACTAACACAACACAATTCCTAATAAGAACTCAGACCCCTTCTAAAAACACAATCCAAACACATCATTAGATATACATTACAACCTATTTCCTATATTTCCTGAGCAAAAGTAAAAGGAGGAGAGGAATTGAACCTTGTGATCACCCCCACCAGTGGCAAGCCTAAGTCCACCAGGCTGAACGTCAATGGAGAAAATTTGCATTCCCTCATGTCTGATCCAACTGGGCTTCTCTGCAATCATCTCTGCTACTTATTTCCAGAACCTAACAAAACAATACCACCTGATGATCCCAAAATTCAGACTGTAAGAGAAAAAAAGACACATTTGAGTTAACAAACCAAAAATATAAGCCAATAAAACAAAAAAACCACCTCCTTACTTGACATCATATAAAACAGGTATGCAAATTCATGGTTTTTAAACCAACATAAGCCCTATAAAGTGCCTCACAAAGGGCCAGCTGAGACAAAGAAACAAGATCTCACTCAAGAAAGGATTTTAACTTGTTGCCTTGACATAGCACCAAGCCCGAAGGTTATGCAAGATTCCGTGGTTTGGAGCTGGAAAACCCTACATTAATGACGTATAATAAGCCAAACATTAGTGTTTGGGCTAGAGGGGTAAGGATGAGAAAATCAAGGGATAACTGCTCTTGGAAAATTGCAAACCACGATGAATTTTTTGCATCATAAGAAATATTTTTGGGGTCAATTACTTTTTATTTGTGTAGGAATAGAAAGGATTGAGTTGTTAACATCATGGTTATTTACTCATATGCTTTCTGATTACAAGAAGATTAAAGAGCACAAAAACACACATCATGCAGGATTCAAAATTTGATATACAAAAGAGTATGTTTGTGAAAGGAAGCAACCCTAGAAGATCCCTTCCTACCAATTTCGCCTATAGGCATAGGATTCTAAACTAAACTGAATCGTGTCACGTGCATGTGGCAACGAGAAGCTTAACACAAATTCAACTGAAAAAAAACTTGAGGAAACCATAGAGAAGCTTAATAAATAACAAGGAGATCCTCAGATTTCAATTCCACAGTAAAAAAAACTCCCCGTGCTGCAACGTTGAATCTAAATTCAAAGCTGATGAATCGAAGAACGCCACAAAAGGTCCATCACAGGCCAATAAGTAAAAAATACACATGAAGCATTGTACCTAGAATCCGCAAGAACCCTAAAAGTTAAAATTTCAAACCCGTTTGGAAACCCTAGCGTGGGAATTAGAGTCTGGCATCAAAACAAGCGAAATGAGGAGCACCATTGAGCACAAATCGATCAAATTACAAAACCATTGAACCTAAGTTTACAGAACTGAACAAATCGCCCAACAAAAACGAAACGAAAAAACACAGAAAAAACAAAGGCGTATAAAAATAAATAAAATAAGGAAGATTGAGAGGATTTGAAACCCTCGAATCGAAATTTTTGAAGAGATTGCTTGCTTACCTTTGTGTGGCAGAAGAGGCTGGAGATTTGAGAGAGATTGGGGGATTTGAGAGATTCTGAGAGATTGTTGTGAGAGTGAGGTCCTTTCTTTCTTTCTCTTATGCGAGAGTGGACGTTTTAGTGTTGAAGGCCCTTTTGCAGACGAGGGGGTAGACGTTCATTACAGAAACACGGGGGTAGACGAGGTCAATTTCAAAAAACTTTAAGGGTATTTCTGGTATTTAAACAACGTTTTCAATTTCCATCCAAAATTTCGGGAACAGAATCCTCTGCAATTTTGAAATTCAGAATTTTCGGAATCGAAATAATATTGGAAGTTGCGAACATAATTCAAAAGTTTATATATGTTACAAGTGTTTTAATATTCTTAAACTTTTTTACACATGTCATTTCATGGGTGCAGTGTCGATTTAGTCATTCAACTGTCATCTCAACGAAAATAAGATTCCTGAATTATTTTTTTCGGTCAAATAAGTCCTTAAATTCATTAAAAATTGTTAATTTCATCCCGACTATTATATTCAAAACTATTTTATCCAATTTGTTGTCAACCTAAGTCACTTGACACAATTTGAAGTGTAATACCGCTCTTTTCTCGCCCATAAGTCCTTAACATTTCATATAGGTTGCGAATCTAACATTTAATTTACCCTTCAAAGTTAACTCCACACACTATTTTTTAATGTAAAATCACCAATTTACTCTCTGATGTGTATCGCATGCAAGTAACGAGACCTAAGTTCGCGGAAAATTGAGTATAATAGCTTTGAATATAATATTATGGATGTAATTGGCAGATTTTTATAATTCAATGACTGATTTTTCTGAAGAAAAAAAAATAGTTTAAGGATCTAATTTTCACTCAGATGATAATTCATGAACTAAATTGGCAGTTCACTCTTTAGTATATGTTATGCAAATTCATTTGGAGGCATATTAGTGGGATTTGGATCCTCTCCTGAGCCCAAGGAGAGGATCCTCCTGACCAGTTATTATGGGCCGTTGGATTTTCATCCAACAGCTATAATTATTATAACTTTAAATGGACCCCATGTTTGTAGTCATTGGATGAAAATCCAACGGCCCATAATAACTGGTCAGGAGGATCCTCTCATTGGGCTCAGGAGAGGATCCAAATCCATATTAGTGTGCATTTTACAAATTGTAATTTACTATATTTAATTTCTTTCATCTCACTTTTATACTTAGATTTTGATTTTTTCGCCACTTTGATTTTTTGTTAACTTAACCATTAACTTTTCTCTGTTAACTGATGGCTTGTAAAACTTTAACCCACTAATTCATGTTAGGTGAGCTCACAAGCATGTATGATTTTATCACACAATATGCATGTTGTACATAATAAAATGGCCATGTGGATACTAACAATATTGACTACGAGCATTGCTCATGATGGTTTAGTATATTTATAACATGCAACTTTGTGCGTGGTTATTCACTATTATTTTACAACAGACGAAATTTATTTGTGATAAAAAAATTAATTTGTACTTTTTATAATGTGCTCGTAAAAGCCATGGTAAAATTGTCTTGGTAGATGAGTTGTTGTCTTGTAATGCATTCTCACGTGTTGGTAATACTCACCACTTTATTTATCATCGTTAAATGAGTTTAAATTTTGAGATTTATGTTTATTCACTACACAGATCTCTAAGTTTAAACTCAAACAACTATGATAAATAAAGTAATGAGTATCACATTCACTTAAGAATGGTGAGCAAAAATATTCTCATCCTAATAGTTTAGGTCGGTTGTGCCTTATCTTAAGGATTAAGGGTATGCATTAATTTAAGCTTAAAATTTCTGCACTTATTACAATATGAAAACCAAAAAGTGAATATTTTTTCTTTTTTCTTTTATCACAAAGATAACTTTCATTACATTAAAAACTAGTATAGGCCCAAAAAGAACCCGGTAGACAACTACAGAGAAAGTAAAAGGCTTAAGCAAAATGAAAGCGACAACCCAAGAAACAACGAGAGGCCCACATCAGCTTAGGCCCGAAGGCTGCAAAAAACAAACAATAAAAACCCTACTCTTAAGCAGCAAAGACCACACCGCCGCCGTTGTCATATCCTCGGAGGAAGACAAACTCAAAACCGAGAAAATAGACACTAAATCCAAGTTCCCTTCACGAACTCCTGCAAATATATACAAAGAAAGTAACATATGAATAGAGAGTGAGGTTAAGGGGTATGTAAAATAACCAACACTTGGCCTCGATGGGGATCCAGCATAACAATTGAGGGAGAGGAAGTAAGGGAGGGAAGTGGATTTGGTATCCAATATCTGATCAGAGCCCGTCAATCCGGGCACATGGTGGGATGGGGATGAAGTATCACAACTAGGGAGAGGGTAGGACAGAAAAATAAAAGACATAAAGCAATAAAACAGGTGAGGGGCATGAATTGAGACTCGGCTAAAGGAAAACTGAGATTAAACTCAAGGGAGAACCGAGAATAAAAAAATGAAGGGAGAAAACTAGAAAAGGCGAAGGAAGAAGAGGAAGGAAGCTGAAAGGGGAAAAGAAACAAAGGAGATGAAAGGGGAGGAAAAGGGAGATGGCAAAGGAAAGAGAAACTGAGAAAAACCTAGGAAAAAACAGAGGAGAGAGGAAAGAAGAAAATAAGGAAGGAAAGAATGAATGAGGGGTGGATGCCTCCGGCACCTAAGCCAAAGGCTAGGGTCAGCGGCAAAAGTTATTAGGATTGTGGTTCACGAAGAGAGTTATAGAGAGAAAATGGGAGACTTTTTAGAGAGGTGGATTTTTTTTCATGTTGGCTACATGAGGTCGTGGTTGCCTTGTGTCATAATGTTATGTGGTTATTAAGTGCAAGCTTTAGGGCTTTGTTGTGAAAATAAGTGCAAGCTTTAGGGCTTTCTTGCATTATGAGGTCATCAGTTTGAGGCTTGTTTGAACTTCTTAAAGAAAAGAAATAAGAATCGGTGTCACATAGTACTATGGTGTAGTGGTATTTCTCTCCATTTGTAAGTGTGAAGTCTTTGGTTTCATTTTCGACAAAGGTGAATTTGAACCAAATTATTGTTAGTCATTGTGAGGCTTTGGCCTATTCCTCTACCCCATTGATGTAGGTAATATCGTCTATTAAAAAAAAAAAAAAAATCGGTGACTTAGAAACAATTAATTATAAAAAATTTAAATTTTTTTATGGAATATACATATCAATATTCATGGATTTTCAAAGCCCGTTCAGATGCTTTAATCCTTCATTCATATTCCGTCCAAGCTCTCATTGTATTCGTCTTTATTCTTTCTTCTTTCTTTGTTGTACATATGTTTGAGGTTTTTTTTGCATTATGAGGTCACCGGTTTGAGGCTTGTTAGAACTCTTTTTTATTTATTTATAATTTTTGTCTTTCCTGATGTGTTTTTTATCATACATTAAGATTTAAGGTGAGAATCTTAATATTTTGGGTAATGTTAGGTAGACTAAATTTGCAAACTAAATGATGTGTTACCACTAAGAAATAAGCACATTAATCAACATTTAATAAATAATCGAATCATCAGCTTATATGTCATTTAGTTTACAAAAATCAATTTACAAGTTTAATCTCTCTAACATTACCCTGTTATTTTATTTTCCAACAAAGAAATGAATTTACTTCATATATAGTCGTGGTCTAAACTCATCTAAATAAAAATAATTCATTTCTAATAAAAGCGCCTTCAACCAAATTCATTCATGTGTGTCTGACCATGTTTAACATTTTAGCTTAATTTCAAACAAGCTACTTAGTACTGGTTTAGTGGTATTCTAATAAAAGCGCTTTCAACCGAAATCACTCATGAGTGTCTAACCATGTTTAACATTTTAGCTGTTTTAAAAGAAATTTCAAAGCTACTTAGTACTGGTTTAGTGGTATTCATGTTCAATTGTAAATGATGAGTCTTACGTTCAATTCTCGCTAAAGATGAATTTGAACTATACTATTGCTACTCGTTGTTAGAAGGAAATTCATAATCAACTAAAAACACTTATCTGGATTAGAACCTTCGTTGAGCAATCTTCTGAACGTCTGCATCTCTCCTTGTATCATTACAACTCTATAGCTTAAACAAATGATCATCTACTCTTTCACTCACATTATCACAGCTCTACTCAATTGGGCTAGAAGGGTTATTTCTGTGTGTAGAGTGTGAAAGCAGAGACCTTGTTATATAGTAAAAGAGGTGGAATCCGAGTAGGAAACTTCCCATCATGTAATTATACTCGAACAAGACTTTTATCACCTAAACTTTAGTATTCATATCTGATTAGGTTTACTAATCGTATCAGGATTACTTTAGCTATAAAATCCTAATAATACACTCTCTTTATTAGCATACAAGTATTATTGAAATCAATCTCTCCAATCCTTAATCTATATGAGATGTTACATACAAGTGTGTAACTCTAATATAGCCTTACATTCTCCCACTAGAGTCAACACTTGTATACAAAAGACTCAAAATCGAATATTAAAAATTGCTCTTAATGGCCATGAGATCAAAACAATAAAATCCATGATAAATAAACTTCTATTATGAGCTAATATCCATAAAGAACCAGAGGGAATGACATTTTACAAATTAAACACTATCCCCAAGATTACTGTCATGAAATTAACAAACACATGAAGGTCCAACAAGATATGAATGAATCAATGCATAGTATTAGTCTTATAAGTGCAATATGTATAACACTAAGCATTTGGTCACCTTAATGACTGAAACCACAGTCAAACTGTAATACTTTTAAAGAAGCCTTTATAATTGCATGTCTGCTACAACACTCAAAAAAGTTGCTGCAATTATAAACTGACATGACTAAAAGCTCAGAAACTGGGAAAATTTCCATAGCAACTTAACACAGCAACAATCTTTAATAGTTATGATAAACTGTAAAATCCTTATTACATTAAAAACTAAAAAACGAATCAAAAGCCCAATGGCTCCCACTGGTTTCGTAGATTCCAAAATCAATTTATAACTCAATTATGACACGTGCTTCCTGAAAACTCATATAGCCCTAATTTATGTAAACAAACAAGGACTTCACATGAGCTTAATATTGGCGTGAGTCAATATTTAAGGAAAATGAATGTAAATATTGTGTAATTATTAAAGTCATGTTTTAAGAATGATATATTTGTGTCCTTTATTGTTTCCTTATGTAACAAGGATTGTATGTACTTATATTGAGAATTATGGAATACAAAGAAAAAAGTCGTAAAATTCTATTTGGCATCAAGAGCTTGGTTCCGATCCGAATTCTATACAGTAAATCGTGTACAATTGTTGTGTTTTTAGCAAGTATACCATGGATAAACTGTTGCACTGATTACATCGTATTGTGTCTTTGCTGCTGTACTCATTGCAGCAAGTGTGCCGTGTACTAGGTATCGTATTGTGCCTCGTGGGAATATTGCTCTGCTGCAATCTGCTTGCTGTGACCATTTGCCCGTGTAAGAGGGTTGTCTTCCAAAAACAAGGGGAAAAAAAGAGGGTTTGATATAAGGAAAAAGGGATTGGCTGCTGGAATTGCAACGTGAATCCATTTTGTTCTTCTGTCTTGTAAGTGCCGCTGCTTGTGTTTTATTTGCAGCATACAATTGTTGTGGTTTTGCAATTGTCCCCATAAGTGTGGTTTTTCCGCTGCTGCCTTGGATTGCAGCGTGAGATACTGTGTGAGGAGTGGTTAATCATTATGCAAGAGGATTGCAGATTTGTTTGGTACTGCAATTTTTCGTGTATTGGTGCGATTGCTGCATATCTCCAATTACTGTGCTTGAGCAATTGTAGAAGTAACTCTGCTGCAAGGTCTCCGTGTGTGCTGTAGTCTTGGGTATTGGTGTGATTGTAGTATTCCTGTTTCAACTTTCATGTGTTATAACAATGACGAATATAGGTTGGATTTTGGACTTTGGTGCAACAAATTATATGACATTTGATAAAAATTTGTTTACTTGTGTGACAACGACTCATCGGAAGTGTATAGCAATGGCAAATGGCACCATTGCACTGGTTATTGGGGTCGGTACTGTGGATCTTACATCAGCCCTCTCTCTTCATAATTGTTTGCCTGTTCTATCGTTGTCTCATAATTTGTTATATATTCCCCAAGTTACTAAGCAATTAGATTGTGTTGTACTTATGTATCCACTCTTTTGTTTACTACAGGATATTCAAACCAAGGAGATAATTGGGCGTGGCACTAAGAAAGAGGGGTTGTATTATGTGGATGACGTCGTTCCGGGTAGAGCTAATGCAGTTCGAGCATCTCGTACCAATAATTTACAAGAAGTTTGGTTATTGCATCGTCGGTTACGATATGCCTCATTTGGTTATTTACGGCGTATGTTGCCTAGTTTATTTCATGAAATAAAAGAATCAGACTTACATTGAGAGGTATGTATTCTCGCGAAAAGTCATCGCGCTTTGTTTCCTCCTAGTATGAATAAAAGATTGTTTCCGTTTGATCTTGTGCACTCTGATGTTTGGGGTCCCTCTCATGTTAGTACTCTTTCCACAATTAAATGGTTTGTTACCTTTGTTGATGATTGTAGCTGTATGACTTGGATATATGTGATGAAAAATAAAAGTGATGTTCCTATGGTGTTTCGATCTTTCTCTCAGATGTTTACAACACAATATTCCTCTGTTATTAAAGTTCTCCGCTCTAATAATGGAGGTGAATATATGAGTTCCGAATTGTTTGGTTTTCTTCGAGATCAAGAAATTCTCCATGAAACTACTTGTTGCCATACTCCGCAACAAAATGGGGTTGCTGAGAGAAAGAATCGTCATATCTTGGAAACTGCTCGTGCCTTGCTTATTGGTGCGTTCGTGCCTAAACGGTTTTGGCCTGAAGCCGTTACCTATGCCGTTGTTTGGACCCAAATTTATATTATTGGGCCGAGTCTAAGTTTGTTCTCGACCCAATACTCTTCCAGAAATATTATGGGCCGTTCAGTCCCCATAGGCCGTCAAGTGAGGTTGGCCGAGTCCTATTGGGAGGAGGAGTGATTTGGATAAAGGTAAAGAGGTCGTATCCTGATTTAACAAGGGGTCTCAAGGTTGAAGGCCCTGAATTAGGAAATGAATATGGTTCATTATTTGAGCCTAGTTCAGAAACCTATTGGAACTAGGATTGGCCGAATCATAATCAGATTGGGATAAGGAGTTTTAGTCTGAGTACGTCTCTGGTTCGGCTAGAAGTACTTCGGTCCTATAAATACAGATGCAATGGTAACGAGAAAACTCTCTCCAACTCAACACACAAATCTGCCCTGCGCAAACCCTCGCTCTACGCGAAACCTCTCAACAACCTTGAGATTTTTGTTTTCCTTTTCGCCAACACATCTTCAGTTTGGATAAACAGCACTGTGAAGGCAACCGGTGGTATCTTCAGTTTGGATAAACAGCACTATCGCCGTAGAATCAGCCGACCGCGGAGCACCTTCAGTTTGGATAAACAGCACTGCGAAGAGGCCGACTGGTTACCTATCCAAGTCTCGGTCGAGAAGGATTTTCGAATCCTTATTGGCAGAGGTCATCTCATTAGCCTTCTCGGCGAAGTGAGGTGTTACCAGGTTACTACATTCAGCATTGACAGCCGAATTTGATATTGAACTTCGCAAATTAGCAGCCTTGTCTTCAGGCTCTAGAACCCGAAGGCCGAGAATTGTTCCTTCCTCGGCCGCAATCGCAAGACGCAGAAGTCAGCAGCGCAACCAACGCAACATCAACAAATTTTACTCCTCGGCCGAGCTCGGCCGACGAGTTGGCACGCCCCGCACACAACCGAAAGACGTAGTTAGCTTATTAGTTACTCGGCCTGCGCGCCACGTAGGCTTGGTAGTTTTTAGGGTCAACATTTTGGCACGCCCAGTGGGACACAGTGCTAAAACTAC
Source organism: Heteromeles arbutifolia (assembly GCA_024362995.1). Lineage (NCBI taxonomy): Eukaryota > Viridiplantae > Streptophyta > Magnoliopsida > Rosales > Rosaceae > Heteromeles > Heteromeles arbutifolia. Next base: position 39,463,659 of record JANCRC010000002.1, read on the forward strand.
GAAGTTCACATGATATATCAGGATGAGATTTGGCGCCTATTCAAGGAAAGTGTCGAGCAACAAAAACGCCTTGGCCGGATCGTTGAAGCAAATAAAGAAAGGCAAAAATCTTTCTCTCAAATGATAAAGGTGAAGGTTCATCACAGCTTACAAGATCAGTGGTTAAATGAAGATCGAGATCGATATTGTGAGTGGCTTGATAAGAAAACACCTTTTGGGTTCAAATCAATTCCATTTGAAGAATGGTTGGTTCAAAAGACTGGGGGGCAATTTTTCGCTCCGGCCACAATTAAAATTCGGCCTCAACAAATTGTCGAGACGGCCGAAGAAGAATCTAGGCCACCTGTTGTCTCGGTCGAGACTGAGAGGGTGGTAGGCCTCGAAGGAAAAGTCCAAGTTTCTAAGCCAAAAGTCGACTTGGAAAATGATTTGTCAGATGAGTGCTCCAATGACAAACAGAGCCAGGACATGGTTTTGAACGCCGAAACAACGCCAATCGATATGATTATTGGTGATAAAGCCGATATGGAGAAATCTCATTCGGCTAAGTTGCTCGAGTTAAAAGCCGAAATTGGTGGAATAATTATGCCCGGGGGGCATAATAATTGTTCCACACATTCGGCGGCCGAAAATGAAAAATATTTCGTCAAGCCAAAAATATTTGGAGAAAACTCTTTATTCGGCCTAAGATCTCGGTTTGGAATAAAGCATCGTTGGCCTCCTCCTCTTTATTAGTTCGGCCACTTTCGTTTTTCTTTTGTTAAAAAAAAAAAAAAAAAAAGGAATAAATTATTTTCTCGACCATTCGGCTTTATGGGCCAATACTTGAGAAAATAAGGGGGAAAAAAGATGGTGTGCTCGGCAAAATTTTGTCTGAACTATGGCATGCTCGGTTTAAACGGTTGTTCCTTAGCCGAGCTGAGACAATTTTGGCCGAATAAAGAGTGGCCGAATATGATAGGTTTGGCCGAAGGAAAAAAGGGGAATATATTAGTTCGACCATGAAGTATATTGGTGCAGTGTGCAATTTGTATATGCCAACTGCATGGCCGGCAGATCCTGATTTTTTATCGACCTCGACCTCTGTTCTTCTCTATCTATATCACACAGGCCGAGCTCGACGGATTGGTGCTCGGCACAGGTTCATTTTATACATGTGTATGCTCGGCACAGAACCCAATCATCTAGTATGGCTGATTTTCTTCCTCAGCAAGGTTGTATTCAGAACAACTTTCTACCAAGTGAATTTATATTATTGGGCCGAGTACTTATTTTTCTTCGACCATATATTTCTTTGACTGCATTAATTTCCTTAACCATTCGGCTTACGGGCCGAAGTTCAAGGAAATTGGGGGGCAATGTTTGGACCCAAATTTATATTATTGGGCCGAGTCTAAGCTTGTTCTCGACCCAGTACTCTTCCAGAAATATTATGGGCCGTTCAGTCGCCATAGGCCGTCAAGTGAGGTTGGCCGAGTCCTATTGGGAGGAGGAGTGATTTGGATAAAGGTAAAGATGTCGAATCCTGATATAACAAGGGGTCTCAAGGTTGAAGGCGCTGAATTAGGAAATGAATATGGTTCATTATTTGAGCCTAGTTCAGAAACCTATTGGAACTAGGATTGGCCGAATCATAATCAGATTGGGATAAGGAGTTTTAGTCTGAGTACGTCTCTGGTTCGGCTAGAAGTACTTCGGTCCTATAAATACAGATGCAATGGTAACGAGAAAACTCTCTCCAACTCAACACACAAATCTGCCCTGCGCAAACCCTCGCTCTACGCGAAACCTCTCAACAACCTTGAGATTTTTATTTTCCTTTTCGCCAACACATCTTCAGTTTGGATAAACAGCACTGTGAAGGCAACCGGTGGTATCTTCAGTTTGGATAAACAGCACTATCGCCGTAGAATCAGCTGACCGCGGAGCACCTTCAGTTTGGATAAACAGCACTGCGAAGAGGCCGACTGGTTACCTATCTAAGTCTCGGTCGAGAAGGATTTTCGAATCCTTATTGGTAGAGGTCATCTCATTAGCCTTCTCGGCGAAGTGAGGTGTTACCAGGTTACTACATTCGGCATTGACAGCCGAATTTGATATTGAACTTCGCAAATTAGCAGCCTTGTCTTCAGGCTCTAGAACCCGAAGGCCGAGAATTGTTCCTTCCTCGGCTGCAATCGCAAGACGCAGAAGTCAGCAGCGCGACCAACGCAACATCAACAAATTTTACTCCTCGGCCGAGCTCGGCCGACGAGTTGGCACGCCCCGCACACAACCGAATGACGTAGTTAGCTTATTAGTTACTCGGCCTGCGCGCCACGTAGGCTTGGTAGTTTTTAGGGTCAGCAGCCGTGTATGTGATTAACCGTATGCCATCTCGGTTTGTAGAATTACGTACACCTCTTCAAGTATTGACGGAACATGTTCCTGTAGTATCCACCAATACTCTTACTCCTCGTGTGTTTGGATGTTTAGCATATGTTCATATTCACAAGATTCATCGTAGCAAGTTGGATCCATGTGATCTTCAATGCGTTTTTGTTGGGTTTGCCCCCCAACAGAAAGGGTATAAATGCTATCACCCTGAAACTCGACATATATATATATGACTATAGATGTTACTTTTTCTGAAACAGAGTATTTTTATTCTTCGATCCCATCTTTCAGATCACCAGGAGGAGAACATTAATGGTGATCAAGGTGATCTTGGGTGGTTAGAAGTACCAGAGGATTTGATATGTAGTTCAGGGGAAGCATGTGTTGACGACAAGGATGAAAATAGGACACCAGTCTCTCGGCAAGAAACTGCCGAGAATGCTGCCTGCCGAGATATGTGTAGGCCATCGGCAAGGTTCTGCCGATGAAGCTATAACAGTCCAGCAGCTAGTTGCTACCGAACCAAGTACATCAGGGGAATAAGTGCTACCTGCCGAACCAAGTACATCAGAGGAAGAAATGCTACCTGCCAAACCCACATCACATTCTTTCTCTAGCTCGATAGTGTCATCTAATGTGTCTTCTCTGAATATCCCTGAGGTGAGTATTACAGATGCTCATGTAACTAATTCAAATAATGGTGTAAGTACATATAAGTTGCCACCAAGGCAAAATCGTGGTGTTCATCCTTACAGGTTTTCTCCCACAGGAAAAGTAAAGTATCCGATAACAAATTATGTGTCATGCAAGAACCTTGCGCCTGAACGCTAAGCATGAGTGAATAATGTGGAAGCAATCCAAGTACCAACCCGAGTTGATGAGGCATTGAAGGATCCTAAATGGGCTGCTGCAATGGATGAAGAGATAATGGCACTACATAAGAATGATACATGGGAAGTAATGGAACTACCGAAAGGAAAAAAATTAGCTGGGTGTAGATGGGTCTTTACAATTAAATATAAGGTTGACAGATCAATAAACAGGTATAAAGCAAGGTTAATAGCAAAAAGTTATACTCAAACGTATGGTGTCAATTACCAGGAAACTTTTTCCCCAGTAGCCAAGATGAATACGGTACGTGTTCTTATTTCAGTAGCTGCAAATTTGAATTGGCCACTAAAACAGTTTGATGTAAAAAATGATTTCCTTCATGGGCATTTGAAAGAAGAAGTATATATGGATTTTCCTTTGGGATATAATGCCGGAGAGAAAACCGGAGTGTGTAGGTTGCGAAAGTCGGTTTATGGGCTTAAGCAATCGCCTCGTGCATGATTTTGTAGATTTACTCAAGTCATGAAAGGGAATGGATATTACCAGAGTCACTCCGACCACACGTTGTTTGTAAAACAGAGAAGTGGCAAAGTGACAACTTTAATTATCTATATGGATGACATGATAATAATAGGTGATGATTCAGAAGATATGGTAAAATTGGAAGAGAGTCTTGCCGCTGAATTTGAGATGAAAAATTTGGGAGATTTAAAATATTTCCTTGGAGTAGAAATCGCTCGTTCGTGTAAAGGTATTTTATTGTCTCAACGTAAATATGTTCTGGAATTATTAAAGGAAACATGCATGCTTGGATGTAAACCTGTGCACACTCCCATTGTAGAGAAACATTATTTGGGGATTTATCTAGATCAGAAACCGGTTGACAAAGGTAGATATCAGAGACTAGTAGGGAGGCTAATGTATTTGTCTCACACTCATCCGAATATTGCCTATGCCATAAGTGTGACAGTCCATCTCGAAAAATTATGATTTTTATATAATTTTATTACGTGGAATTTCGAAAAGGCCCATTGAAGTATATGCCTTGATTTGTGTTGATCGCTTGTCATGACACGTAAGACTTGCTTCTTGGCATATTCTCGTAGTACTCGTCATTACGGAGGCGTGGGCACAAGCGGTTCGTGATTTGGAGCTATATCGAAGAAGATATTAATGTTTGAAGTTTGGGACATTTTAGTAATTTAATTATTCGTGGTAGAATTTCAGTTTTGGAAAGGGGAATTAAAGGTTGGGCGCTGCCCAGTTAGAGAGGGACTGCTAATTAGAAGCAAAAGAAAGGAAAAGGGGGATTGGTTGCCTAACCAAGGAAGAAGGAGATGGACCAATCGGAACAGTGAGAGAAGAGAAGGACCAATCAGAATCCGAGGAAAGGAGAGAAATGAGAGGAAATGAGGAAATGGATCGGCCGGATCCCCTTGACCCGCAAACCCGGTCACGACCCGTGAGTATCTCTGGCGAAATTCATCAATTTTTCCGACGGATTGAGCCGAACCACCACTCTCAATTCCTATATCGACCTTCCCTCTATCCATTCCACATCAAATTTGGGAAGATTTGGCTTTCAAAATAGGTGAAACCGCAAGGAGGGGGTGCGGCGTCTTTGGCTTCGAATCACCCAATCCCGAAGCAATTTCTTCCAATTACCACCACCCATGGTATCCTCTTGAGGCCTAGAACAAAGCCCAAACAAGTTTGGAGGCGGCGGAGTTGTTTTGGAGATGGATCAAACACACCCAAATTCAAGGGTTTCGTACGGATTTGGAGGATTTGAGGCTTTTCTCGGCCGAATTGGCCTTGGTCACAGGTATGAAAGTTGTTCCTTTCGTTGAGATCTTCAATTCTGCAAATTTTGAGAATTTTTGGAGAAAGTTGGATTTTTCGGCGAGCCGGTGCGGCCGACCGCCACCCACGGCGGCGCATGGCCAGTGGGCCATCAATGTTATTTTTAGGCTATGTTTGATATCCTAAATTCAGTTTGGATAGTGGTTTGACGTAAGTGGATCATTGAGCCAGATTCTTTACGATTCGTGGTTAGGTAAAAATATGAATTGGCGATCCAACCGTTGGATCGTCACCAAACATTGATATGTTGTAGTATTTAATATTTGAAGAATGTAGGAACTTATGGATAGGGAATCCGACGTATGGATCTTCCCGGATTGGATTTGTAAGTTCATAAAATAAAAGGTTAATCGCCTCTCGATTTTGGAAATTGGCGGAGATCCAACCGTTGGATCATAATGAAACTTTAGTATGTTGTTCTATAAGCATACTATGAATCATGAGAAGTTACGGATGGGAAATCTGATATGTAGATCTCCCAGATTGAGTTATGTAGGGTTGTGGACCCTACCGTCGATCTTTGATCGACGGTTGACTTATGGTCAATGAGTTTTGAAGCACTCTTGAATGCCCTTGAGGATGTGTTTTATATGAGTTATGTGTTCTATCGACAAGTATTCTGAGATGTGATTTAATAATTGTTCTAGGCGCCGATAGTTCGGGATGCTTCGGTACTCGTTTTAGGGAGTTATAGCGTGGACTCCAGATGAATGGGCTTTTGTTTTCAGTATATATATATATATACACACACACACACACACACATACTTACCAATTTTCCCAGAAATCGAATTTAAATGAAAGTATGTTTTAAAATGCCATGCATAGAATTGATATGAAATATATGAATTGGTATATGATGCATATGTATGAAATGGTGCGATGGACGCACAGGTAAGTATTAGGTAAGTTATATTGTGTTGATGATATGATTTGTGTTGAGAGCTCATAACTTGCACCACCGGTGTTAGTGCTTATGATGTTATTCACCTCCCGCACCGCACGCTCCCTTGGATCCATGTAGGTGTAAGTCCTGTCGTACAGACCACTTCTGTGGTTCCGACTCGTAGGTGACTTGCGATTATTCGCACGGCCGTTTTGATGAGTATAGCACTAGAGCGTATTATTACTTCAAGTCCTGTCGTACAGACCATTTTAATGGTTCCGACTCGTGTGCAGGCATAGGTATTGAGCTATATGATTAGCCGTATAGGACCACTGCAGGGTCTCCGGTTGATTTATTATTTCACCTGATATATATTTGCAAACCTTCATTACGTTATTGATGCATATAGCATGACATACTTTCATAATACTGATTTTGAATCATGATTTGAGAATATGATGATATACATATGTTTATATGCTATTTTCTGGGAAAGTATACAGGTTTTTCAGTGAGGGGTTATAAATGTTGATAAATGAGATGTTTTCGAAAAGCTTTGTTTTTGCCCACTCACGCTTTTTGTTTTGCGCCCCTCCAGGTTCTTGTAGCATAGTTTCTTTATCGACAAGGACTCGTGGCATATCCCAGTTCAGGTGGCTACTTCTGAGGGTATGACCCACACTACTGTACTTTACTTATGCTCTGACAACACGTGTGAAATGGGTCCATACCCACTGACAGCGCACTCTGATAGTTAGGCACCTTTAGGTTTAAATCTATTCGCATTCTTCCATATCATCACTTTTTGGCTTCGTCACCTTCCAGGTGTCGGCCAGCACAGCTCGATGCGGAGTCCTAGTGGACATTCCGGGTCGGGGTGTGTAAATATGTTCTGGAATTATTAAAGGAAACAGGCATGCTTGGATGTAAACCTGTGGACACTCCCATTGTAGAGAAACATTATTTGGGGATTTATCCAGATCAGAAACCGGTTGACAAAGGTAGATATCAGAGACTAGTAGGGAGGCTAATGTATTTGTCTCACACTCATCCAAATATTGCCTATGCCATAAGTGTGGTTAGTCAATTTATGTACTCACCAAGTGTGGATCATATGGCGACGGTAATGAAAATTTTGGCATATTTAAAGTATGCCCCAGGGAAGGGAATTTTGTATGAGCATTATGGCCATATGAGGATTGAGGGATTTACTGATGCTAATTGGGCAGGAGATGTGACTGATAGGTGTTCTATGTCCGGGTATTTTACATTTGTTGAAGGTAATTTGGTTACTTGGCGAAGTAAGAAAAAAAAGGTGGTGTCACGGTCTTCCGTGGAAGCCGAATTCAGAGGCATGGCGCATGGAGTGTGTGAGATCGTTTGGCTACGAAAGTTGCTTTGGGGTCTCGGTTTTAAGCAAAAAGAGGCGATGAATTCGTATTGTGACAATAAGTCGGTGAGAGAAATAGTAGAGAATCCAATACAGCATGATAGGACTAAGCATGTTGAGGTTGATCGACATTTTATTAAAGATAAGCTTGAGAAGAAGGTTGTGTCAATACCGTTCGTGAGCTCGGAAGAACAACTTGCAGATATTCTTACTCATGCCGTGTGTAGTAGGAGCTTCGATGACTCACTTATCAAGTTGGGCATGTGTGATATCTATGCACCAACTTGAGGGGGAGTATTAGCGTGAGTCAATATTTAAGGAAAAGGAATGTAAATATTGTGTAATTATTAAAGTCATGTTTTAGGAAGGATATATGTGTGTCCTTTATTGTTTCTTTATGTAACAAGAATTATATGTACTTATATTGAGAATTATGGAATACAAAGAAAAAAGCGTAAAATTCTATTCTTAATTAGAAATACTCTGGCTGGTTGCTATAATCACAAACTTTTTTTTTTTTCTTCTTCTTTATGCGCATATACTTTAAGCAAACCGGATTTATTCCTTAAGATTTTGAAAAGCCAGTAAGACATAATGTCCAAATGATAAATTGAATTCAAATTAATGCTCCCACTAATTTACTAGATCAATAATGAATATATAACTTGCGACATGTTTCATGAAGGATTCCTTTTTAAGAGCAATATGAATTGTATCAACTTAATCTGAATGACCTTAATTAAATGCACATTTATCCATTTCAAACCGTACTAATACACATTCATCTATAAAATTTATATGCATGAACTGAAACACTGAGGTTTGATAAAATCATTATAGTCATTTAAACCAAAGTAATATGCATACATAGACATTAAGTACTATTATCCTTATTGGCATGGCTTAATTTTTCCGTACCACCCAAGTATGAAACTGAATCTTATCACAAGAGATTAGGCAATACAAAAACATTACTTCGTCCAAAACTTAAAATTTGAGAAAAGAAACTGAAATAAATTTGGTAAGAGACTTCTTCAATATCTATGTTTACAATTGAATCATTAGAAGGAGATGAGCATGTGTCAATAGCCTTAAGCTCATTCCTAATGTTTGTTCAAAGAAACAACGAACTAAAGACAGAAAAAAAATATTTTAGAATATCAGACCTCCTTTGCACTTAGTAAGACCTTGGTATTAATCAAGTTCCACATGTCTATACTTCAGACGAGTTAGACAAAGTTAATTCAAAGTTTGTAAACTATTTACTTTGAACAAAACATTTTTGATGAAAGCTTACTATAAAATTTTGAGCAAAACTTCAATGTAACAAAAATATTTTAGAATATCAGACCTCCTTTTCTCCCATTGTACGCGTGTTGGTCATTGTGGGAAGGAAGTGAGGCTGGATGTATGTGTGTTGGTCATCTAGATATGAACCGTTTTGGTATGAATTTTCTTCACATTTCACCATTTGATTGGAGATCTCGATATGAACCGTCGATTTTGAATTTGTATTTAATTTTTCGTAGATCTGTTGGTTGCATGTCCAAGAAATTTCTTTTTTGGGTATGTTCATTGTCCAAGTACTTAATAGGTTTCTGTATCTTTGAGAATCCGTTATTTATCATTTCTCCATCAATGATTTTGACAGGTTGGTTCATGAGTTTCTGTGTCTTGATTATCCTTATCATCAGTGTAAGTGAAAACAAATATAAAGTTGTACTGCGAACTTGACTTTTGAAAAGATCACCACCACCAAGCTCTGTTTGATATTATGCACATATCTCATCTTTATTTGTGTGTCTCTGTTGGTTTTTTATTTTTATAGGTTAAAGAGAGTAAACGCGGAGATGCGGGCAAGGAGGTTGCGAAGGATCCGTACAAGCTAAAGAGGCCTACAGGTGCCTTCTTCGTTGTCATGTACATTTCGTTTTTTCAATGATTTAATTTTTGTAATTTTATATTTACGAATTTTTCGTTCGGTTTTATCTAGGGAGGATGTTTTTGGCTTAAAACTTTTAAGATTTATATTCCACTTTCTTTCGATTTTTTGACCTCTTGATGTTTCAAAGGCACAAACCAACACACAACCCACATATTAAAAACACTATCACTCCTACCTGTTAATTTTATTATTTTTTTCAATTATTCTGGAGAAAATTTGAGGCCAATGTTGTTCGTTTTTTTCAGACTATGTAATGAACTCTTCTCCAAATATCTCTTCTTTTGATTGTATAATCTTCATGGTGTGTTTGGGCTTTATGATTTTCAATTGGATTCTCTCTGTTGGTTCTGTGTTTGAAGTTGAAAAAATATATATGTTTGCTTTTACGGTCTGCATAGGTTGATTTAATTCATCTATAATTTATTATGATAATAGTGGTTGTCAGTGTAGGGAATTATCATTTTAAGCAATGCTTAACTAAAACTGCTATGTTGTATTGTATCAATTTTGGAATTAAATGATAATTAGAGATCACAAAGAGAGATGAAAGCATCTTTAATGGTGGTTAAGAATTTTGTTATAACATGATTGTTTCCTTCTCTGATCACAACTTGGCTTCCTGTAACATCCCACATCGTCTAGGGGAGTGATCCTTAAATGTATATTCTCATCCTTACCTAGCACGAGCCCTTTTGGGAGCTCACTGGCTTTAGGTTCTGTAGGAACTCCGAAGTTAAGCGAGAAGGGGGCTAGAGCACTCCCATAATGGGTGACCCACTGGGAAGTTGCTCGTGAGTTCCCAGAAACAAAGCCGTGAGGGAATGGTAAGCCTAAAGCGGACAATATCGTGCTACGGTGGTGGAGCGGGCCCGGGAAGTGATCCGCCCTGGGCCCGGATGTGACAATTGGTATCAGGGCCAATCCCTGGTCGGAAGTGTACCGACGAGGACGTCGGGCCCCTAAGGGGGTGGATTGTAACATCCCACATCGCCTAGGGGAGTGATCCTTAAATGTATATTCTCATCCCTACGTAGCACAAGGCCTTTTGAGAGCTCACTGGCTTTGGGTTCCGTAGGAACTCCGAAGTTAAGCGAGAAGAGGGCTAGAGCACTCCCATGATGGGTGACCCACTGAGAAGTTGCTCGTGAGTTGCCAGAAACAAAATTGTGAGGGAATGGTAAGCCCAAAGCGAACAATATTGTGCTACGGTGGTGGAGCGGGCCAGGGAAGTGATCCACCCCGGGTCGGGATGTGACAATATTGTGACATCCCACATCGCCTAGGGGAGTGATCCTTAAATGTATATTCTCATCCCTACCTAGCACGAGGCCTTTTGGGAGCTCACTGGCTTCGGGTTCCTTAGGAACTCCGAAGTTAAGCGAGAAGGGGACTAGAGCATTCCCATGATGGGTGACCCACTGGGAAGTTGCTCGTGAGTTCCCAGAAACAAAACCGTGAGGGCATGGTCGAGGCCCAAAGAGGACAATATCGTGCTACGGTGGTGGAGCGGGCCCGGGAGGTGGTTGCGTCCGGGCCGGGATATGACAAATTGGTATCAGAGGCAATCCCTGGCCGGAATGTGACAATATTGTGACATCCCACATCGCCTAGGGGAGTGATCCTTAAATGTATATTCTCATCCCTACCTAGCACGAGGCCTTTTGGAAGCTCACTGGCTTCGGGTTCCGTAGGAACTCTGAAGTTAAGCGAGAAGGAGACTAGGTCATTCCCATGATGGGTGACCCACTGGGAAGTTGCTCGTGAGTTCCCAGAAACAAAACCGTGAGGGCATGGTCGGGGCCCAAAGAGGACAATATCGTGCTACGGTGGTGGAACGGGCCCGAGAGGTGGCTGTACCCGGGCCGGGATGTGACAAATTGGTATCAGAGCCAATCCCTGGCCGGAAGTGTGCCGACGAGGACGTTGGGCCCTTAAGGGGGGTGGATTGTGACATCCCACATCGCCTAGGGGAGTGATCCTTAAGTGCATATTCCCATCCTTATTTAGCATGAGGCATTTTGAGAGCTCACTGGCTTTAGGTTTCGTATGAACTCCGAAGTTAAGCGAGAAGGGAACTAGAGCACTCCCATGATGGGTGACCCACTCGGAAGTTGCTCGTGAGTTCTCAGAAACAAAACCGTGAGGGCATGGTCGAGGCCCAAAACGGACAATATTGTGCTACGGTGGTGGAGCGGGCCCGAGAGGTGGCTGCGCCCGGACCAAGATGTGACACTTCCAGTTTCTTAGAAAAAGTTCACAGTTTTTTCCTTCAACAAAACAACTCAGATTCCAAATTTATCCAACAATTTACTGATTTTGTATGTTTTTTTTGTTTAGACTTATTTTCTTAAACATATGAACCAACTTTTTGTCCTGGAGAGAAGAGCTTATGCATTGACTTCGTTGAGTGTTGTCTACAAGAAAATGTTACAGGTTACTTCATTTCATTAGTATTTAATTTTACCTTCAACCTCACAAATTTTTATTATTTAGTGAAATGACACAAGCTTTCTTTTTATGCAAAAACCTTTAGTTAACTTGGAAATTTTCTGTTTCACCCACTGATCAATGCCAATGCCAACAGGTAAAGGTGTAGTTAATTTTAAAAAACTTCTTCAATATTCTTAGACATATCTTGATAACACTAAATATAATTAGAAAATTTTAATTTATATTTAGAATATATGTTTACAAAATAGCTCCCATATATGTATACATTATTTGTCAGTCCTAACTGGTGATTTATATTTTTTAAACAATTATCTGTTTGTAAATAGTGATTGAGTGTTTACAGTTTTACTTATACATTTTAAGGTCTTGGAAAAAATATGTACACTTAATAAATTTATTAAAAGTTTTAAATGAATTGTGGTTTTCTTCTGACTGAGGTTCGAATTCATTGTTACTTTTGGTTTTTGAAGTGTTTCCCAATTGGGAATTGGCTACTCTTTATTTGTGTTCTAGGTGATTAGTCAACTTGCTACATCACAGTATTTACTCTCTGGTTTATATGAAGTATAACGAGGGGACACAATTAGCTTCTTTTTATCAATTTGTTTTATTTTGTTGGAAAATTAGGCCTTTATTTATTTGTTTGGTACGAGTTTTCTATTAAGGTTTAAATAAGATTGTTAAATTAATTTTGTTGCTTTGCAGCGGAGTTTATTTGCATTTTTAATGAAATAATTTCAGTTTGTAACGCTTTGGTTCTTTCAATTGCAGGTATTTAACTGTTGCGTTTTTAAATTTTTCGCTCCAATGATTAAAAAGAGTCTTTTGTAAATTGGGAAGAACCCCTCCATGTATTGTTTCTATCACATAAAACTATTCCTTCCCAGCCATATTGTTTCTATGGTATAAAATTATTGCCACACAATTAAAGTATATAGTAGACACATAGGTACAAGACACCTTGGAAATAAAGTATGGTTATTAATAGTTAATTAATTAATTGATAAAAGTTGGTGATCCTGATTTAAAGGCTACACAAACTAAATACTTAAATTTGGGTAAAAACCACAAATCTCTAATTCTTTTCGATTTTTGTTCATTGTAGCTTCAGCTTATTCTAAAGCCATGTTTATGGAAGAAAAAACGAACTCCCAACTATGAAATCCAAGAAAGGTAGTAATATTCTCTTTCTTTGTCAACTTATTAAAAAATGATTTTCTAACCATTATTTACACTTTTTTGCTTACGGTGTGAAGAAGTTGTTCATTATCTGATTGACCTTAGCCTTTGTTGCCGCCACAACTGATACACATTTCAATTCACTTTCTGTAAGTAATGTCTCAGTCGTTCTCCATATTTCACACTGAATTATTAATGGGAATTCAATCTGCTGGGCTTTCTACACCCACAAAACTGTTCTATACATAATATCTCATTAACACGGCCAGGATCCAGTTTTAGTTTCTTTGGACCACATTTTTCTATTAGTTAAACCTCAAACTCCTGCTAAGAGTTGAAATTTGTATCTAAATTGTTCAAACTATTGCTCTGATGTTCCGGACCTTTAATTTTTTGTGTGCACTTAAGGCCAAATACATAAACATCCATCTACTCTTATATTTTTTAGGTATTTTAAGAATAACCCTTTCCTGCTTTTTTTACGATTTTGTATCATATGGTATGAATCAACATTTTCCCTGCTATGCTGCAAATGATTTTACATTTCTTGGTAAAAAGTTGTCAAACAATGTGGTCAGCTTTTTGACATTTTGCTATACAGTTTCATATGTAGAATTTGTAAGTTCGAATCATGTTTTTCTTTTCAGTTATATGTTGAGATACTGCATTCTGCAACTAAGCTGTTGTATAAAACTTTTAGTTGCTGAAAGTGTTTGATCCATTCTAGCAATTACTCTACTAAATTATGTCTAATTTTTTAATGCCCTACCAAAATAAACAAATTATTTTCGTTAGTTTAGGCGAAATCATATAAATTTTAACATTAGTATTTTAGTTGTTGTGCATATATCTCAAAATAACACTTATCTTTTGTCTTTTATAAATTTGTATTTATTGTGTCTTTCATATATAACACTCTTATACTCTACTAATTTTTGTTACACAATCAATCACTCACATATCATACTATTCATAAAGTGGTTCAAAGAATTCCAAGAGCTTCATTCACCAAATTTCTGCTCTTCATGTAAAAATTATTTCAAAAAATTGAAACATCATTTAGTGTAAATAACATTAACCTTCTTTGAATTTTTTCATACGTTTCTAATCCCGCAGTGACACACCCCGTCCCGAAGGAGGGCATGCTGGCCGTCACGTGAGAGTGACGTAACCATTTACACAGTTCGGAAGCATCAATATAAATCAGGTAAAATAATAAATCAATCGGAGACCCTTTGTGCCGTACAGGTCACAGTTGGTGACTCCGGCTACGTGACGGCCAGCATGCCCTCCTTCGGGACGGGGTGTGTCACGCAGCAAAACGCGAGCAATCTTTCTAGTGTATTCTATATATCATGTATTCCTTTTTAATTCTCCCACTTGGACAAATAGTCACTAGTCACTATATTTTGTTACCTCAAAAGAACTAATACAAAATTGTCGAACAAGATTTATGCAATGTACTTTTTGTTTACTCTTTCAAGTTCAATTAGCCTCAAACAAGTATTTAACAAACTACAAACTTGTCTAGATATATGAAAATAAAACCACTATAAGTCTATCTAATAACTAAAAATACACCCTAATTGAGGCAGCTAAAACTACCAACATATAAACTTCTTAGTTAATTAACACATGCAGTCAATAAGAGGACAGATAAAAATAAAATTTACGTTATTTGGTGGTCTTTAGACTTTTGGCAAACTTTAGGCAGTATGCACAAACTAGGAAATTATGTGCATTTACGTTGAATGATTAACATATTTTTCTTGATCTCTAAAAATTTAGAATGTCTACTTTATAATTTTCTCAAGTGTTGATTCTAATTGCAAGGATATCAAAACAAACAAACGACACTCAAACCAACAATTCTTTTCTTAATTTTTCCATGCAAGTACCTTTATTCCAACTTTAGACGTCTTCATTATAGAGTTTATGAACCTTTATTCTAGAATCCAAATAGTTTATACTTAGGTGGTGAATGGGTACAAATCCACCACAAAATCTAATTATATGTATACCTCAAGCAGTTTCGATTATCCTTATGCCCAAAACTGTATGTATCAATGCTTATGCTTAATATGTAATTATAACACAACGGACTTTAGGGAAGAAAACAAAAATGAGACATACAGAACTTTACATGAGGTAAGATTAATCATGGTGGGATTCAAAATACTAGTCAGCTAGTAAAAAGCAAACAAATTGTAGCACATTGGCTAAGGATTGAAAACGGTCGTCCGTCCTAACAAATAAATCTTTAAGGGTAAATGACAAAAAACTACCTCAACTATTGGTGTCACGATACTTTCATACCTCATTTTTAAAAATTGACAATGTCATACCTCATCTTACGAATTTGTGCCAATGTCATACCTCCGTCAGTTTTTCTGTTAATTTTTCTGTTAAGTTCTGACGTGGCTATATACGGGCCCACTCACTAATCCAACTGGATTAAAAAATCATTAAATATAATTTTTAATAATTAAAAATTAAAAAAATTAATTTTTTTATAATATTAAATCCCTCTCTCTCCCTCTCCCTCCCTCCCTCCCACCTCTCACGCCTCTCTCTTCTCTGCATCCCCAGAACCCCTTCCCCCAACCTTCCTCCACCACCCTCTCCAAAAACCCAGATACCTGTGTCCCCCCTCCCCCAAAACCCAGCTCCCCTTCTCCCACTGACCAATTAGGAAGAGGAGAAAAAAAAAGGAAGTTTTCCATCCTTCCCGTCAGCACTTGCACCCGCACACCCAACCCAACCAACTCTGGCGATTCTCACCATTTTTTCCGTCGAATCACCACCATCCAACACCCATAACCTCTTCCACAACCTCCCCTCTACGATCTCCACCCAAATTTGGGGACTTTTAAGCCCAAAAATCGTGTAAAACCGTGCGGGTGGCCGGAGTCTACAGCGGTTCCTAATCTCTGCAACCTTCAACCCAAAATCACAGCAGCAAAAGCTTTTTGCTTCCTCCTCTTCTTCTTCTTCGAGATTGGCGAATTCAAATTCTAGGGTTAGGGTTTGGGATATTTATAGGGATTAATGGGTGTGCAGGAAGGGGGGGTGGAGGAAGAGAGGGCGGATGCGGGGCGGGGAAGGGAACACTGTGAATGGAGGGTGAGGCGGGGGGGGGGGGGTTGGGGGTAGGGGCTGATTGCTTGGGTGGTTGGGGGGGGACACGGGGCTGGAGTGGGGATAACTGGGACTGGGTTTTTGGTGAGGATGGATGGTGAAGGAAGGTCGGGTGGGACAGCTGGGAGGGGTTGGGTCGGAAAGGGGCTCGGGGATGCAGAGGAGAGAAAGGGGCTCGAGGATGCAGAGGAGAGAGAGAGGTGGGGGAGAGAGAGATTTAATATCATAAAAAAAATTAATTTTTTTAATTTTTAATTATTGAAAATATATTTAATGATTTTTTAATCCAGTTGGATTAGTGAGTGGGACCCGAATGTAGCCACATCAGCACTTAACAGAAAAATTGATGGAGGTATGACATTGGCATAAATTCGTAAGATGAGGTATGACATTGTCAACTTTTAAAAATGAGGTATGAAAGTGTCGTGACACCAATAGTTGAGGTAGTTTTTTGTAATTTACCCAATCTTTAAATTAAAAGCAAGACAACTACACGATTCCACACCACATCAAATTATGATGTATAGCTTTAGTGATATAACTCATGGCATACATAGTGTGACACGTACCATGTTTATGCTATTTGACAATCCAGTTAGTAATACCAAAGTGCAAACCCCTTATTATTCCAAAGAATTTAGGGTAAATGACAAAAAACTACCTCAACTATTGGTCTGACGACACTTTCATACCTCATCTTTTAAAAGTGACAATGTCATACTCATCTCACGAATTTGTGCCAATGTCATACCTCCGTCAGTTTTTCTATTAATTTCTCAGTTAAATGCTGACGTGGCTAGAAACGGAGCCCACTCACTAATCCAACTAGATTAAAAAAATAATTAAATATATTTTTAATAATTAAATGTTAAAAAATTAAAAAATGGCCTAAAGATTCGGCCTTCCCTTTCCTCCACCCGCACCAACCGTTTTTCTTCTTCTTTTCGACAGCCACCAAACCTTTCCCCGTCCCCCCAACCTTCCTCCACCACCTTCTCATGCCAAAGTAATCCACAAAATACGATAAGGTCTCGTCAGTCTGCTCGAAATTAGGGTTCGAGATCAGCCACTGGTTAAACCCAATAACTGTACGGGCGGCCTCGGGGAACTGATTAAGTACGGAGAGGACCAGGGAAGGGGTTAAAGTGATGTGAGAGAAGCTCAACTGGAGGCGTTAGGTTACGGAGGGGATCTGAGCTAAGGTCTTGGAGGAGCAAAGAGGAGAGAGACTGAGCCAATTCGAATTGATCTGCATCTTGGGTCGGTGGGGCGGAGGACGAGAAAGGTTTAGAGAGAGGGAAATGGGGTAGAGAGAGAAAGTGGGAGCTTGTTGCGGTGGTTATGGCGGGTTGGGAATGGCAGAAATGGTTGGGGTTTTGGGAGAGAACCGGGATATGGGTTTGGAGTGTTTGGGAAGACGACGGCAATGAAAATGAGCTAGAGAGATAGCCGAAGAAAAGCCGCCGGAGTTGCAGAGACCGTAAAGGCCGCATTTTGAGAGAGAGAGAGGGAATGAAAGAGAAGCTCACCAAACCCACACCCAGATCCCCTTCCCCTCCTACACACCCAAACCCTCAATTCCCTCCCCGCATTTCGCAGCGACCCGTTGTCGCCACCCTGGGCTTCTAACCTCGCCGCCTCCTTGCGCCAACTCGTGCACGATTATGCCTGGGACCCCGTGGGAAGGAGCAAGATGACGAGTTGGTGGACGCTGGCCTCGACGCCGGTGGTTGCAGAGAGAAGAAAGAGTTAAAGTGGGAGAGAGATGCAGGAGAAGATAAAGAGAAGAGAGAGAAGGGTTGGTGCAGGTGGAAGAAAGGAAGGCCCGCATCCCTAGGCATTTTTTATTTGTTTAGTTTTTTAATTTTTAATTTTTTTAATTATTAAAAATATGTTTTATTATTTTTTAATCCAGTTGGATTAGTGAATGAGTCCCGTTTCTGGCCACGTCAACATTTAACAAAGAAATTAACAGAAAAACTAACGGAGGTATGACATTGACACAAATTCGTAAGATGAGGTATGACATTGTCACTTTTAAAAGATGAGGTATGATATTGTCATTCGACCCATAGTTGAGGTAGTTTTATGTAATTTACCCAAGAATTTATCATGCTTAAAAATACTTCTACATGTTAGTCAATGCATGATATAGATATTGTCTTGGTTAAGAATTCATATCGTGCTTCCTCTTCTGACATCAGTCTCAGTCCATAGTTGTATGAATCTGAATGAGTTCTTGACGAAACTGGAGAACATAAGTACTTATAAAAAGTCTTTAACATTTTTAACCGCATAACTATATAGTTTACAGCTTCGACACCTTTGGATGAAGAAATACTGATAACAATTTTTTTTTTATTTTTTATAATACTACCATAGCTATGTTTGAATTTCATGTAGCCTTGCTTTCATATCTTTGTGATAGGAGAAAACAAAACCTAATTTAAACATATGTATATGATATATTATACCACTAGAATCCGAACCATGAAAAACAAAAATTAAATCAAACCTCCTTTGGAAGGGTTTCTTTCTCCATGTTATGAATTCTAGTGCAATTCTAATCATTAGTTCTTTGATCATGTTCAGAAATTACACATAAACAAGAGGGTAAAGTACAAAAAACTACCTCAACTATTGGTGTCACGACACCTTCATACCTCATTTTTTAAAGTTGACAATGTCATACCTCATCTTACGAATTTATACCAATGTCATACCTCCGTCAGTTTTTCTGTTTATTTTTCTGTTAAGTGCTGATGTGGCTACATTCGGGTCCCACTTACTAATCCAGCTGGATTAAAAAATTATTAAATATATTTTTAATAATTAAAAATTAAAAAAATTAATTTTTTTTATGATATTAAATCTCTATCTCTCTTTTCCCTACCTCTCTCTCCTATCTCTCTCCTCTGCATCCTCGAGACCCATTCCCACCCAACCCCTCCCACCTGTTCCCCCCCAACCTTCCTTCACCATCCTCACCAAAAACCCAGACCCAGGTACGGCCACCCCAACCCCGTGTCCCGCCCCCCGCAATCAGCCTACCCCCCACTCCCCCCCCCCCCCCCCCCCCCGCGCACCCTATCTTCCTGCATTCACTGTGTTCCAACCCTTTCCTCCTCATCCCCCCGTGCGTCCACCCTCTCTTCCTCCCCGCGTCCGCCTTGTCTTCCTCCATTCGTCCGTTCGTTTCCCCCCCCACCTCACCCCACCCAGCTTGCAGCAGCCGCCGCCCACACCCCGCGTCCGCCCTCTCTTCCTCCATTTGTCCGTCCGTTTCCCCCCACCCACTCCACCCAGCTTGCACCAGCAGCAGCCCCAAAACCCAGTTCGTCCGTTCCTTCCCCCCCACACCCAACTTGCAGAAGAGGAAGAGGAAGAGGAGAGAGAATGAGGGGAAAAAAAAACCTGCAGAAGAGGAGGAGGAAGAAGGGGGAGAGAAAAGAAAAGAAAGAAAAGAAAAACAGTTAGGGGGAGAAGATGGGCTTTCAAATTTGGGCCCCGGGGGGTTGGTTTGACGAGAGAAGAATGGGGGGTGTGTGACGGGATCTGGGCGCAGGGGGAGGGGGGTTGTGACGGGATCTGGGCGCGGAGAAGAGAGAGGGAAGGAGGGCTGGGGTGTGACGGGATCTGGGCGCGGGGGGAGGCGGGGGTGTGATGGGATCTGGGGCGGCGGGGGGGTGTTTGTGACGGGTTTTCAATTTTTATTTTTTATTTTTCTGTTGAAGATTAGGCAGGTAGGGGAAGATGAAGGGGGAGAAGAGGGGGGGATATGAAGGGGGAGAAGGGGGGGAAGGAGAAGAGGGGGGAACGGGGATGAAGGGGGAGAAGGGGGGATGGAAAAGAGGGGGAAAGGGGACGAAAAGGGTTTCTTTAATAATTTTTTTTTACTTTTTAATTATTTTAATATTTAAAAAATATTAAATAATTTTTTTTTAGTTTTTAATAATATTTTATTAATTTTTTAATAGAAAGTGAGGTTCAGATCAAGCCACGTCAGCATTTAACTGACAAATTAACGGTCAAGCTAACGGAAGGTATAAGATTGACCAAATTCTAAAGATGAGGTATGACATTGTCAACTTTAAAAAATGAGGTATGAAAGTGTCGTGACACCAATAGTTGAGGTAATTTTTTGTCATTTACCCTAAACAAGAAGGGCTTTAGCCAATACATGAATACGCAACATTTAATATGTTGATTGTGATCAGAGTGATGAAGCTAATAACGCAAGCTGATAGGCATCTTCTGAATTTTTGTAGCTTTCCAATGCCTTTTCCGTCTCTCTGCAACTCAATATGATTAGTGTCGAAAAATATCAAGACCAAATTTACTACATTCTTCATTGGAAAATCTTAATAGAATGAGAACAAAAACAAAATAGTATTTTCCCAAATAAGACTTCAGTGAGGACAAAGTAATACACAACCAGTGATGGTTGTTCACGTTTTGTGGCTTCATGATCATAGGTTTTTGAAGACTTCATAAATAACCATTGAACTTCACACTGCAACTTGATTCATGAAAGTATCTCCAAATATCCATGGGATTAAACAATTCTATATGTTAAAACATTTAGTGGACATTTTACCAAATGAAAGAATCACGAGAATCAAGCAAACTTAATTAGATAAGCTCACGGAGACGATTTAGTCACTTTCATTGGATTTGAAAATACAATGTGAACTGAAACTTATTTTCATGCATGTTTTGGAAAATCAATGAATCATGTAAGTAACTCAGGCTCATATTTCTTTAGTTACAATCAAAATATTAGTGGTGTACTCTATAGCATGGTGTGGCAAGAAACAAATTTTTTTGCACGTGTTGTTATCAATATCATGCCCAATAAATAAATCAAATCATAGTAGATAACATATATTACTCTAGTTTAATGTTACGGATGATCTCAATTATATAGACATACAAAAACCTGTAATTCAATTTGTTGTCTCCAGAGCCCCGTATAAGTAACCAAGAAATTCTTGAGAGGCATGACAATATTGTAAGCACCCCAAATCTTAATATCAATATCACCAGTAAGCAGTTGTTCATAATCTTTATGATGTAAGATGCTTGTTGTCATATTTTTTATGTATTGATATACATTTATGACTCAATTGGCTTACCTTATTGACTGAAGCCAAAACAAAGATTACACAAAACACGTACCACTCACAAAATACCAATCGTCTGGTCTATTCTTTAATTTTCAATTTTGTATATATGTCAATCAATATAACTCTCAATTCGGCTTCTTCCTCCTTTAGTTATCACCACAATACAGACTAAGAAACTCAAAGATCCCATGCTACAAAGAAAACAAATCGTCCTCTTACTTGTAAAAATCAAATTCTCATCTTTTTATTCTCTCTTGGCTTTTATGATGGAAGCATTCATCTTTTATTTTATTTTATTTTTAATTTTCTGCTAGCAATTGAAAAGTATCAGGCTTTTGTTATTGTTGGGGAACCTGGATGTGGAAAAACTACAGAAATCCCTCAATACCTTTATGAGGCCGGATAACAAAAAACAGAATCTCAACAATGCATATTAGTTTTTCGTTGGTTTTCCTATCCCACCTGGAAACGAACACAATTTTTAAATAATAGCTAAAGTGTCGATTTCAGCATGGCAAGTTGTATCCATTATATGTTTGAAAGCACAAAACTTATTTCTTGATTGAAATCTAAAACATGTTGTGGACTCTGTTTATAAATTTAAGGGTTTACCGAATAGGTCTTTAGTCGTATTATGAGCAACGTTCTAAAAATCACTAGGCGCTAGTCGAGGGGCTGGCAGGGGTCTAGGCGGATTTATGTAAATTTATTATATATCTTGTAAATAAGTGCCTATTTACACTTTAAAAAAAAGGAAAACTAATGAAAATAGCTTGAAAACTTTGAGCTTTAACGGTAAGGACAAAATAAAGGGTTAAGTGAATAGTACCACGATTAACTTTTTTAGTGTAAAAATATGGTTTTTCGTTAAAGTAAACAGTACCGAGAGCTTTTCGTTAAAGTTCCCAAAAAAAACTTATACTTGTATGAATAATAAAATAATGATAAAATGCAAAAATAGAAGTAGAAGAATACACAAAGTACATCCATCCAACAAGTTCAATATTTAAAAAACAGTAAGCATATAATCATAATGAGGAGTATTCTTAGATGATAGACTAAATTCTTCTTGTTCATGATCCTTGCATTGGATTAGACATAGTATCTAGTTTATTTCTTTTCTTTGTATGTATCCCCTCAATAGTGCTCCAATTCATTTCACAATTGGACGAACTTGTAGTCAATCCATAATTTGCAAATTAGGTACAACATTTCCATAAATATACCACCATGAAATTAAAAAAGAAAAAAGCACACAATTAATTAAAAAAAAAACTAAACCGCCTAGCCCACCTAGGCGCCGCCTAGGACCGCCTAGCTCCAGATCGATTTTTCGAAACGATTTGCCCTAAATTAGGGCGGGCCTTCACCGTCTAGGCCGATTTTTAGAACACTGATTATGAGCGGCTTTGATACCATATGTTAGAAGGAAATTCATAATCAACTAAAAACACTTATTTGGATTAGAAACTATGTTGAGCAATCTTCTGAGCATATGCATCTCTCCTTGTATCCTGACAACTCTATAGCGTAAAAAAATGATCTTCTACTTTCTTTCACTCCCCTTATCACAACTCTATTCAATGGGGCTAGAAGAGTTATTTCTATGTGTAGAGTGTGAGAGCAGAGACCCTTGTTATATAGTAAAAGAGGTGGAATCCGAGTAGGAAACTTCCCATAATGTAATTCTACTCTGACAAGATTTTATCACCTAAACTTTAGTATTCATATCTGATTAGGCTTACTAATCGCATCAGGATTACTTTATTAGCATACAAGTATCTATATGAGATGTTACATGTAAGTGTGGAACTCTAATATATTCTTACAATTGTTAGCTAGGGAGTGTTCGGACACAACGAACTGATCGCCCGCGCAAACATAGAGAGGTAAGCGGTACACGCAGGAAGGAAGGGAGTCCTTGTCCATTAAGCAAGCTTGTACTTAGCAGGTAGTCGTCTCCTCCTCAGGTACTGATCATAATTCTCAATCATATCCTCATCATCCAATTCCTTCAGCTTCTGCAACATCAAAATCCAATACGCAGAGAAAAGATTGAATCTTTTATTTGGGAACTAGGGATCTGGATTTTCATCGGCCATGTCGATGCTCGATTCCTTCTTCAACAAGGGCTTCAAAGCGGCCAAATGGTACCCCGTCACTCATCTCTCTCTCTCTCTCAGTTTGTCTCTCTTTTTTTTTTCCGTTTTGGTTTCGTCTCAATTTTTATTGAGATCGAAATCTTGGATCGATTTGGTACTTCTGTTTGTCTGTTGAGGAAGTGTGAGATTTTACAAAATTTTAATTTCTTAGAAAACCCATTTGAGTATGATATACTGAAGATTTTATGGACGGGGGTTTTGAATTATTTGCGTTCTGTGGATGTGCAATGTAACTTTGAATTTTTTGATTTTGTGATTTTATGTAAGTGTGTATTTCTATGTGCAGCAAAACCATGCTGAAATTGACGATTCCGCGGATAAAATTGTTGAGGAACAGGAGAGAAATTCAGATTAAACAGATGCGCCGCGACATTGCCAAGCTTCTTGAGACTGGCCAAGAGGCTACTGCTAGGATTCGGGTAATACATCTCTTTTCCTTATATTATCTATACTAAGAGATTCTGCTACGTATGGAGTATATGAGTTGGGTCTCTTATTAGAAAGTATGAAGAGAAAGTTTAGTTTGGGTATTTCTAACGATCATTTCGTAATGGTGTTATTGATATTTACATTTCAGGTAGAGCATATTATTAGAGAAGAGAACATGATGGCAGCTCAGGAGATCCTTGAGCTATTTTCTGAGCTTATTGCTGTCCGCCTTCCAATTATTGAATCACAAAGGTTATTCTCTAAACTGATGATTTGCTTGTAACATGTTCCTGTTCAGTTTCTATTTCTGATTGTTTTTCATAAAAAAAAAAAAAATTATTTTAACCCAACCTTTTGGTTTAACATTTCTGTAAGCTTATATTTTCTGTGGTCAGAACCCTAATCTGAAAAATTGTGTCAATATCTCATATTTCTCTCTAGGGAGGGAACATTTTGAGAACTGTATATATTGTAAGTCTAAAAACTGAAATGATTTGGGGAGCATGGGTTATAGTGCATGCTGCTATGCCTGCTATCTTTTTGAACGGCTAACTATAGGTTGGTTAACTTGGTTTCACCAAATCAAATTTAAGTCAATGTTTGAAAATTTGGAAATATCTACACATATCTTTTAGTATGGTGAAAGAATGACTGTCTGTGGATTGTATAAAGAAGGAACATTTAGTTTTAGATTGATGTTTGCTTCCACTTTCTGTCTAGAATCTCATTCTTAAAGAGCAATTGATACGTTGTAATCCCTTATAAACTTGCAAGCAATTCAGCAATGTGTTAGTGAAAAATCTAGGGTGCATCTCTTGGATTTAGTAACAGGCTTGTATTACAGAAATTATGAACCAGTATGATTTAGAAAGACAAAAGTTGATATTGTTAATAATCCTCAGTCCATAGTGTACTCATTGTTTCTTTTCCTTGCGGGGAGAGGGATGGCTTTAAAAAAAGACCATTGTTGCTAGAATAAAGAATAAATTTCTCTTAATCAATTAATCAAATCAAAGGATTTTTTTTTTTAAATACTTGAGGGATTGAGCGCAGGACCTCTAAAATCCCTTTGCTCCCCCCACCATACATGTTTCCCCACCCATATTTTATCAAAAAGTTTTATTGGAGTTCTATCACTATATGTTATTACTTTAGGATAATCTAAATTAGAAAATAATGCCCATGTCTTGATTTTGACACCTAACTATATTTTCTGAATAACTTCTTTTCTTTCTTCTTTTCAAGTTTCCTTACAAGACCAAATAAAGCTCTGTTAGTTGTTAGTTGCAACTTTGCGTTAGATTGATGTGACTATTTTTTCTTCACGAAACACCAGACAAACTTAAATCTTCTTGGAGAAGAGCCTTATAAACCACATCTTCTAGCAAAAAGGGCAAACAGCCCCGCATTCCAAGTGGGTTTTAACAGAAGCAACCTCTTTAGACTAAGACAAAAGCACACATTCACAAACACACACATCATTTTGAGATGTACATGGGTGCAGAGGTAAACTCGTTAAGAGAAAATTATAGATGTCTGCAATGTTGTAGCTACATAAATTCTTACATACGAGGCGTGGGACTTTGGATATGATGATATGGTTTCTCATAGCATTTTTTAAGTCAAGAATACATCATTTTATTACTTAATCAGATGTTGCTGTGGCTCATCTGCAAAGCTTGTAATTTGTGGGGTATTACTTTTAATTTTTAGTGTCTGACTAAGCTTGTAAACTAGCCTATGTTTCTCATGGTAGGCAGAAATTTGGCTGCTGCATTTTGGGTTAGATCACAAAAGCTTTTTGAAATAATTTGAAAGTGCAATGATCATATTTTCTTTTGCGTCTAATCAATAATATTACATGTTTGATTGGTTAAAGGTCCGAAGTCAAACATTTTTGAGTTTTTGGGAAACCCAAACTTAATCCTTTAATTCACTTGTTTTGTTGCCCTGTAAAATAGATATGCATGAAAGAGATTCACTTATTTGCAGTTCCATAGAAAACATGCTGCTAACAGGCTTTCTCTCTGTAAGCTTGTTCTGGGTGTCTAGTTTCATATATACTTAATTTGTCTTCAAGAAATAGTTGGGGAGAGAAGAGAGAGGAAAAAGAAAATTTGAGAACTAGTGAATGGTTTTTCTTCTTGTGGAATACAAGCACTTCAGCTAAGCTGGACAGATGTATAGGTTTGTACTTTTCTTCCCAAATTGTTACAAATAAAATATCAATACCATCATTTACCAATATATTCAAGTAACCAAACAGAGTTTGTCATTCAAGGATTGCAATTCAGTCACTAAACCCATCAAATTGTAGCGGGGAGCACTGTCTGCTCTCTAACCGGTGGTTTATTGTTGTGCTTCTGGAATACGGAGTCCAATAGTATCAGTTACAGGAAGTTTGTTTGAGTTTCATATTTACTCTGTCCTTGTTCCTTGATGGAGGATCAAATGAACCTATTATGAAATTTCTGACTGTACTAAGACTTTACGAACTGTTGTGGCGATCCAGATGGCATACCACGCATTATACAACCCCAACCCTCATGTTTCCCGGGGAATTCCATTAACTCACATTGCACTTCCACATAACCCACCATGTTATTTTACTGAGGTAGCTTGCGACACGTGCACTTCTAGCATCACATAGCTTATTATCTCGGTTAGTCTGTGTACCTTGGTCCTTTACTAGGTTCATATGGTTGATTATTCTCAACCATTTGTCGCATTAAGTGTTGTCTGTGATACTTGATTTACTTTTTTGGCATTAAAGTTTGTTGAAGTCGACACAAAAAAGTTAGTTAAGTTTTACTTACATTTTAAAATTCACATACTGTATTTATAACTTTTCGTTTGGTACAGGGAATGCCCTATAGACTTGAAAGAAGCAATATCCAGTGTGTGTTTTGCTGCGCCAAGATGTGCTGATCTGCCGGAGTTGCTGCAAGTTCAAATGCTATTTGCTTCAAAATATGGGAAAGAATTTGTAGCAGCTGCAACAGAGCTCATACCAGATTGTGGTGTCAATCGCCAGGTTTTATGAACTTTCTTTTTGTAGTGTACTCCCTTTTTCTCCCATGATCTTTTTGTCAACTAAACTTGCAAGGGTGTTGTTCATGATATTTAGTTTCCTACTATGTGTTTGTGACATTCGGTTTTGGTACAGTTGATAGAACTGCTATCTGTTCGTGCACCCTCACCTGAGAAAAAACTGAAGCTTCTGAAAGAAATTGCTGAAGAGCATGACCTGGATTGGGATCCTGCTGCATCTGAAGCTGAAATTTACAAACCGCATGAAGATTTGTTGGTAAGCATATATGCCCCTGCTTGGTCTCATTTTTCGCTTGTCCTTTCCCTTTTTCCTTTTCACCTATGTCTGCTTAAATCTGTCCTCTCATTGTCAGAGTGGTCCGACACAGTTTGTTAGTGGGTCTAAATTGCCCCTTCCCAAAGAAAAACATGATGAAACATTGCAATACAGCCTGGATCAAGACCAGAAAGAACTGTCTGATTCTGATGACGGTTTGGACTCATTAGACTTTCCTGAAGTACCCAAGCAATCACTACAACCAAGTGCAAATCCAGCCTCGGCACCAGCAATGTCTCCTCCTTTACCAACGCATCCACACCCTGAAATTGATCATGACTTGTCAAAGAAATTTGGGTCCGTTGAAAGTCAATCTAAAGAGCCATCCTTTGAGTCTGGAGAAGTGATGGAAGAAAGATCAGTAGCTAACAATCAGGAACAGTCTCATGTCTCGGTTGGTGCTGTGGAAGATAAGCAGTTTTTGCCATTTATTTCTTCCCCCTCACTTTCTTCTGCATCATTTTCGACAAGACAAAGCAACCCACCACCCAATCTTTCAAGAACAAGAAGTGAGGTCAATGTAGATTTGCAAGATGTGTTAGCTGCTGCTCAGGCTGCTGCAGACTCTGCAGAACGTGCAGCCACAGCGGCTCGCTCAGCAGCTAGTCTTGCACAGGTCAGAATCAACGAGATTACCAAGAAAAACGGTGAAGTCGTCCCTGAAACTAGCTCTGAAAATCCATTTCATGTAGACATTCCTAATCAGTCGGATACTAGAGAAAAACCAGACTCCGATCATCTTACCCCTAATGGTGGTTCTGATGGTGCAGTAAATTCCCCGGGACCCCATCAAATCCATTTATATGGCCAAGGATCGGAGATATCAAATGCTTCGTCTGTCACTATGGAACCACTTAATGTTCATTTTGATTCCCCACATTCCAATGATCATGATTTTGAGCGTGAACCTGTCCGTCATCAGCCTCAGAGATTGGCTTCAATGGAGGATGACCCGTACTTCTCGTACCCAAACTTATTTACATCGCAAAATTCAACTGTCGGATCTGGTGCTCAGTCTTCTGCAGATAATCCTTTCCCATCGCAAGAACACTGAGGTTTGAGTATTTATCGTTTTATTCCACGGCACAATTTCTCTTTCTTAGATCTTGCTGAGTGGGGATATGTTTGTACTATCACACAACTTTGGTTATATGGTGTTTTCAATTATTTGTAATTTTGTATAGTAGTGCAGTGTACTAGTTTATGTAAGTTGAATGGGTGAGTTTGTGCTTTTGATTTTGTTGAGGTGTTCATGGTCGAGAATTCATGGTATGTACTCTTGGTGACATTTGGGATAGCAATGTACCAATTGTATTGATGCTCCAAATAATTAGATATATGCAATATAAAAAGTTTCTTGATGTTATTTACTCTGTAGAGGGAAATTTAAACTTGAGTGCAAAAGAGCGGCAAATCACGTAGATAAATAATTATGGTTATGAACTTATGATGGGAGAAGCTTGGTCCTTTTTCTATGATAATACCTTGGTCCTTTTTCTATGATAATACCTTTTATGATGCCAACTATATTGCAGTGGTAGAAGACAATATTTTAAATTACTCAAATTTATAGGGAGTGAGTTTTAAACTTAGATCAAGGAGTAGACACATTGCTTGGTGGACTAGCTTAACTCATATTTACATATATATATATATATATATATATTTATTTATTTATTTATTTTGGAAGAAAGGACGGCATATATTTCATAAAGCCAGTAAGGCTAGTTAGTACAAGGTAGAGAAATATCCTCCATAAGAAGATCATTAATAATGATAGGACGTTCGTCGAACCAAGTACAATCCCCTCCTCCATGGAGGGCAAAACGTGCCAAACGGTGGGCTACCGAGTTTGCTTGACAGCGGATATGGGCAACCAAAGCTTCAGCGACCATAGCCAGTAAGAAGTTGGTGTCTTCGATGATAGGCCCCATGGGAGACAAGTTCACCGAGGACTCCTTCACTGCCGAAATGATCTGAAGTGCATCACCTTCAATGCCAATCTTGATTAAGCACCCTTCAACCACCAGTTCAAGAATCACTCTCATGGCCAATGCTTCCACCTGGATAGGAGAAAACACGTCCATAAACACACGGGGAGCCGCACCCACAAAAGCTCCTTCAGCATTTCTGATGATAATCCCCACACCTCCTATGCAATTCTCCTTATCCCTGGCCCCATCAACATTAAGCTTCAGTTTGCCAGATGGTGGACAGGACCACCGCGGAGGGACACCATGATCGATCGGTTGTGACGGAGAGCAGGTCACACGCAGGAAATCCTGCCACCAATCCACAGCTCGACCCATTATCGCCAAAGGATCCGGATTTGGAACCTCACCCCAAAGTTTTGCGCTCCTGGCCGTCCATATTGCCCAAAATAGCATTAGAATGCACTCGAAATCTGACTTCACTAGATTCTTTACCATCAGCAACGCCCATAAATGAGCGGCTTTTAAATTTACAAATTTTTAGATTTATTTTTACACTCATAAATATTAGGATTTTAACTATTTAGAAAAACATGATCAAGCCACTTAGTACTACGGTCTGGTAGTATTCTTCTTCACTTGGAAGTGAGAGATCTTAGATTAGAATCTCGTGGATGACGAATTCGATACCAAATTAGGTTGCCCATTGTGTGGTTTATCTGAACTCTCACTTCCTTTAGTGTAAAAATATCGATGTATTCACAAAAATAAAAAAAAAGCATGATCAGTGCAAGAAAAGAGTGCAAAACTTTTGTTTAAGACCTCGTTATATAACCATTTCGCCTTTTATTTTTGTTTTAGAAAGAGAGAAAAAGTACATTGGAGAAATGAGAGACATAAAAGAGTGAAGATGAATAGATGACAATAATTAATTGTGCTTGTTGGGCTGAATTAGTTTGTATACCTATTTCATTTAATTGAAAAATACACATATATTTAATATTAATTTACTGTTAATTGGGCCATAAATTCCTTGGTGACGAATAATGAAAACGGATATCCAAGCATAAGAGTCTAGATTTAAAAAGGAAAAGCTCAATGTCAATAAATTTTAGACCCCACGAATTTAAAAATAAGAGTTGCTAGAACAACTATTTGTAAAATTGGCACATAATTATATTATATTTTGGGTAAATATCAGTTTACTACCCTCATGTTTCGTGATTTTCAACATTTAGTACATCAAGTTCTTTTCATCCTAGAGTCATACCTAAACTGTTAATTTTGGGACAGTCTCATACATCCGTTAGTCAAACTGTTAAGTCTGCCGTTAACTGATGACGTGGCACCTATGTGGACAATGACTGGGCGCCATGTGTCATTAAGGGATCCACGTGGAATATTAAAAATTAAAATAAAATTAAAATAAAAACAATTTATAATTTAAAATTAAAAAAATTAAAAAACCAAACCTAAACCTAAAAAACCAATCTGGGTTCATCTCTCTATTTCTTCTTCCCCACCCAATCCAACGACCAACCCTTCTTTTCTGTTCTCCCTCTCTGCTCCGCCCTTGCTGCTTACCCGACGACCCCCTCCATCACTTCTCTCCTCGCTCAGCTCCAAGTATCTCTCCCCTACGCCTCAATCAGCACCGCCGTCGTTCCCTCACTCCAACAAATCACTGAAACTCCTCCACAATCTACTCACCGACTCCGCCGTTCCCCAAATCTCCCTCATGACCCTCAACGGCCTCAAATCCCTACTCTTGTCCAATTTTTGACCCAAGATCGGACAACCCACGTCTCAAATTCTGACCGAAATCGTCGCCATTGTCGCTTCTCGAATCTTCAGCGACTCCGACCAGCTATGGGAATGTTAGGACTCAAGCCTAAGGGAAGAGCCTAACCCAAAAGACTAGCCTGATAGGTGGGAGAACCCCTTACACTTAAGAACCACTACACAATTTCTTGTGTAGCCGATGTGGGATCATAACATTACACCACCCTTCGGAGGACCCGACGCCCACGACGGTAGTCACGTCGCCCAATCCCTCATCACGAAGTCCCTTGGAGCCCATACTCCCAAGGCGGTAATCACGAGGCGGCACGTCACATCACCAAGACCCGTAGCGTTGGGCACTTAGGCTCTGATACCAATGTTAGGACTCAAGCCCAAGGGAAGAGCCTAACCCAAAAGACTAGCCTGATAGGTGGGAGGACCCCTTGCACTTAAGAACCACAACACAATTTCTTGTGTAGCCGATGTGGGATCATAACAGGGAAGAGCTCATCGACTATGTTTACGTCTCCATTACCGGCTCCAACGTCACTCAAGAAGTCCAAGAAATGGGATTCAGGATTCAAGGCTTCAATGTCTCTGTCACTCACTTTCTCTCTCTAAAAAGAAACCCTAACTTTCTCTCTCCAAACATTTTTTTTCCGTTTTCTCTCTCTTGGATTCGTGTGGTTCTGGGCCTTCAATGGTGTGAGATTAGGGCTAGACCAGCGAGATTGTCAAAGATCTAGAGCAAAGAAACAGGAGATGGGATGAACAATGGGCCTTTAATGGGTTTTAACATTTCCATGTTATTTTTTTGTGATTTGTGCCAAGTTTTTTTCCACATTTAAATCCTGATGCTTGTATTAAGGGGCAATGGTGGGTGCTACCGTGCGCTGGAACGAAAGAAAGGAGAAAAGGGAGGGAGGGGGTCGGGGTTGAGGTAGGGGACGGAGAGGTATGGATTTAGGAGGAATGTATAAACTTTTGGTTTTAGTAAAAAAAAAAGTTGGGATTTTTCATGGTTTAGGGGGTATTTAGGGCTGAGATTTGATATGGGTTTTGAAAGTTTTAGCTCGATTTTTGTAGGGTTGTTGATTTTTCTGGATTTTGGAGATGAAGATTGAGATGGGTTTAGGATAAGGGGTTTGGGGTTTGGGATGATGTAGTTTTAGAAGAGAGAAAGGAGGGAATGGGTGCGGGTTGTAGAAGAAAGAAGGGAGGGAGAGGGTGCGGGTGTTACAGCCCGTGATAGGAGCATATTTATGCGACTTAGTTAGCTTGTTTCCTTGCATTTACTTAGTTAGTTTATGTTTATTATAGTGTTTTAAGCTATTTTCGTGTGTTTGTAGGTCCAATTGGCAAAGTTGGCAAGAAAGTGCATTTTAGAGCATTTTGGAGCAATTCTGGGCTGAAATGGATTGCATGCATATGGAGCACAAGGAATGGACGAATTTGAAGTTCAAATAAGGTTAGGAATGTGTTTAAAAGTTGGAGAAACAAATTCAAGTCAAAGAAGATAAGGAATCAGCTACAAACATGGAACATTATCCAAACCAACCTTATCTTATCTTATCCTTATCTAATCTTATCCTATCTTAATTCCAGCTGCAAGGGGGACTCCTTTTCATAATAGGATGCCTAAAACCTGTTTTTAGGAGGTCTTTTCCATCTAGAAACATGCCACAACACTCCTTTCTAGAAGTCCTAAAAATCTGGCGCCCCAAACCTTTCTAGAAGGCCTTTGCCTTGCCTTGCACTCCATCCCCTTCCCTCCAATTGCTGCCGCACCTTCCCTACCCTTATTCCTCTTGGATTCTGATTTAATTAGCCTATTCCCTTGTGGATTTGGATTGTGCAAAGCCTTTTCAAAAATTAATTGGGCTAAACCCCTTTCCTGATGAATTTAAGCCTTGTGCAGCATCCTAGGGCCCTAATCCTTTATTTCTGCTAAGTCCAAGTCGTAACCTGATTTCCCTAGGGTTTGCCATGCCTATATATACATATTTTGAGGCTTTGCTGCAGGTTACCACCCCCTATACCACACCATAATTCGTAGCCATCACCATCCATACACAGAAACACCCTTTGCCGCAAGAAGGAGAGGAGGAGAGCTTTGCCGTGGCTTCCATTGGAGGAGGACCTTGTGCCGCAACAACCTACAACCATTGGAGACTTCCTCAGTTCTTTCTTCCCTTGTTTTAGTTTCAATATTTATTTCAGATCGCTTTTCAATTGTCATGAACATGTGTAACTAAGTTTTTCTTAGTTAGAGGTGAATTCGAAGCCATGGACATATGTTTAATATGAATTGATTACCTCCAGTTATTGTTTCGTAAAACATGAATGCGATTCACTTATCTGTTTGATTAAAACTTATTCTTGTATGTGGGTTAAGGGTGCACACTTAGTTTGCATGTATGAATCTGATGCTAAAATATAAGGGAATTTCACCTAATTGTTATGAACTTATATTTATGAGTAGTAAAGGTTGCTAGTCACAATCGTGTTAAGTGAATCCATGGCAGGAGTATCATCATGCTTTTCATAGTTACGAATGCCTTGTCAATGCTTATGATTTTCATAGAACTTAATGATCTTTGAATGTATCTCTATTATGCGTATTCCATGTAGGGAACTTGATAAGAATAATTTGATTGTCGATGCGTTATCCATCCAATTCAACGAATTAAGGAAAATCTGAAAGTAAATTTGTGCATTCACGATTAATTTGGGGCATTATCATTCATGGTTTAAAGAAACAATACTGGAAATCAATTTGTATGCATATGTTTCATGTGTGGAGAAGGATCCTCTAACTAGCTTTTCACCCTTGAATTCACCTTAATTTCGTTTTAACTTACTTTGTTTGCTGCAATTTACTTAGTTTTGTCAAATTCGTCCAAATCTGTCCCCTTTCAGTGTTTTGAGTCTTACTAGTCTAGAATTTGTCCAATTCACTCTCTAGAATCTGTTTTGAGTCTATTTAGCTTAGTTTGTGTGTTTTGAGTCAATTTGGTCAGTTTTGAGTCATAAGAGTCTAGTTTAGTGTTTTAGAGTTTAAATTGTGTAGATTAGCATCCCTTCTAATCCCCGGCCTAAAACGATCCCTACTTTCATATACTACGTCGATAGGGTTTTAATTTGAGTGTCAAGTAATTTTCACATCAGCCCGTTCCGGAGCTTGTATATCATTGGTATGAAATGACTCGATTTCCCTTGGACGTGGAAGAGTATTGTGTGTATGTTGTATATATTTAGTTGAAGTTAACTTTTATTCCTTAAGTTTTGGAATAAAGTGAACCAAGGAACAAAATTTGGGTGGTTGAGATTGGTGGTGCGTGTTTTGAACCACACACACACGCATGGACCATACACGTACACACACACACACTCCTTCTCTCTCTCTCTCCTCCTTCTCGTATCTCTGCACCCATTTCCATATACGTATGGACAAACATCAAGAACACCCCAAACTTCACGGATTGAGAGTTTTGAAGTCACCATTACATTCCTCGCGCCATTTCGAGTTGGTTAGTACCCATTTCAGGTAAAGATACCTTCGAAATCTTGTGAAACCGAAACCCCAATTTTCATGCACTGTTCATATGGACGTAAAAATACTTGTTTTAGGGAATTTCAAGCTCACAGGGAGTTTAAGGAGGTCCTCACGAGTCTTGAGGTACTTCGTTGGAAGGAAATGGACGTCGGAGGGCCGAGATCGACGTGTTTCTAGGTAAGCCGAACTATCGAGCTTTCTCAGGGAAAATCTAGTGAATTTTAAGCCTTGAAAGTTATATAACGTGATTCTACATGTTATTAGCTTCATTTTGGTACCAATTTTGTGGAAAATGGTAAAGAAACGAAGGAGAATAGTGGTTTTAAAATTTTACCCAGAAACCGGCGAAGTCGTCGGCGATCGGCGTCTCGCCGGAGAAGACAGGAGCATATTCCGTCAAAGTTGACAGAATATGCTAACGCCGTTAGTCATCTTTAATGGTTACCGTTAGGACTTAACGGAATATTCCCTAGTATATACCTGAAGGCGTTGACTAACGCCGTCAGTGTGACTGTCACGTGGCTGCGCGTGGGGGTGCGTAGGTCCGTGCGCTCGCCGGCGCGTGGGGCTTCGGAAAATTTTTATAAAAATATGGGGATGATCTTGAGGTTGTGTAGGTCACTGTGGTATATTCATATACCTAAATTGAGCAAAGTATGAGAAGTTATTACCTATTGTTGGTTATGTGTGTTAAATAACGTTTATTCGGTTATTACGCATATAGGTGAGTCCTATCCTGAGGACGAGCGCCATCAATCGAGGCTCGGGGGTTATGACCCTTCGACTTATCTGTGAGTGGGCTTTTATTTTCCGTATATACCTATATAAATGAGATTTTTCCCAAAAAATCAATTTAAGTGAAATGTGATATGATATGCCATGCAAAGTATATATCTATTTTATTCATGCATTAGTAGCTGTATATAATGGTAATTGGTGCTGTGGATGCACAGGTAAGTATCAGGTGAGTATATATATCAATGATAGAGAATGATTAATATGAAATGATGTTTATGTTGAGATGTGTTGAAAGCTCATAAACCTGCACCCCGGTGTTAGTGCTCCTGCCCAGGGCCAAGACTCAGTCCTTCACGTGATGCTCACCTCTCGCACCACACGCTCACCTTGGATCCAAGTTAGGTGCTCAGTCCTGTCGAATAGACCACTATAGGTGAGTTCGACTCGTAGGTGACCCGCGATTAGCGCTCAGTCTTCACGTAATTGTAGCACTAGAGCGTAATTATTTACACCCAGTCTTGTTGGTGAGACCACGTGAGGTGGTTCCGACTTGTGTGCAGGATATATATATATATATATATATATAAATATATATATATATATATATATATATATATATATATATATATATATATATATGTGATGA
The DNA here is from genome assembly GCA_024362995.1 of Heteromeles arbutifolia. Taxonomy (NCBI): domain Eukaryota; kingdom Viridiplantae; phylum Streptophyta; class Magnoliopsida; order Rosales; family Rosaceae; genus Heteromeles; species Heteromeles arbutifolia. Next base: position 39,499,454 of record JANCRC010000002.1, read on the forward strand.
TGAGATATGATGAGATTGATTATGAGCTATAGTTCAGCCGAGCTGATCACTCGGTGAATATGTTATTATCTATGATGAGTTTTCACCTGATATAGTTATGTGATTTGATGAGATATATTTGGCATGGCATATACCTTGCATATCACTACTTTTGGCAGGATTTGAATTTATAAGTTGAGATGAGTATATATGTATATATGCTATTTTTCTGGGAAATTATACGGGTTTTACGGCGAGGGGTTAGAACCTTTGAAAAGAGAAAATGTTTTGAAAAGATTTGTTTTTGCACACTCACGCGTTTTGTTTTTCGCCCTTCCAGGTTCTAGGTAGCAGTGCTTTGGTGGCCACGAGGGACCCAACGATGTTCTGACATAATTCAAAAAAGTAGGATTCACCTTCGGGTGTTATATCTTAGTAATAGCATCTTTTCTTAGCTAGTATTGCTAGTGATTCGGTTTTTAGTTCTTCGTATTTCTAATTATTTTCTTAGCTTCCGCACTGTGCACATGGTTACGTCACTCTCACGTGACGGCCAGCACGCCCTCTTTGGGACGGGGTGTGTCAGCGGAAGGATGAGGGAAGGAGAGGGGGCGGCCGCGGGGGGGGGGGGGGGGGGGGGGGGGGTTGGGGGTGGTAGAAGACATGTATTTTTTATTTATTTTCAATTTTGAAATTTTTTTAAACTCCTTTTCAGAAGAAAAAAAATCCATGTGGACCCCTTAATGACATGTGGCGTCCAGTCATTGTCCACATATGCGTCATCAGTTAACAGCAGACTTAACAATTTGACTAAAGGATGTATGAGATTGTCCCAAAATTAACACTTTAGGTATGACTCTAGGATGAAAAAAACTTGATGGTACTAAATGTTGAAAACCACGAAACATTAGGGTAGTAAACTGAGATTTACCCTTATATTTTTGTTTGAGTTTTTATCACAAATGATCTTTGAACCAATGCAATCAAGGTGGTTTCTGAAATTGAAAATCGATCAAGGTAGTCCCTGAAATTGAGTGTCGCAAATCCACATGGTGCTTTCGTCAAAATTCCGTAAAAAAAATCTATTATGTGCTGATGTGACACATAAATGGATCATACAAATGTAATTAAATGTTATTATGTGAATTAAAAATATTTAAATAATAAAAAATAATTTTTAGTTTTTATAATTAAGAATTAAAAAAAGAAAAAAAAAAAAAAGAAGATGATCGAACACTGTTCATCATCTTCTTCCCCTCTCACCCTCCACCTACATCCCCCACCCCACCCCCTCCCACTCTCCCACGAAGTTGTGGGTATCTTCCCACCCCGTTTCTCCCCCTTCGTGTGGCGATCCTTCGACGGCCTTGTAGCCGGTTTCGGCGCCGTAGAAACGGGTACCGGAACAATCCCATGGAGAAAGTTCAAGAATCTTAGGAAATTTTAGGGCCTGTTTGGTATCCTATTTGAAATTTTTTATCATTTCTCAAAATATTTTTTAAGAACATTTATTGAAAACAATTTTCTTTAAGACTCAAAAACTTGATTGGTTTGGGATTTAAAATTTTTAAATCTTACTACTTAAACTAGACAAAGAGATCTAAAAAGAGAGGGTCGCAGGAGAGGGAGAAAGATGAGAGAGGAGGAAAGAAAGTAAGAGACGATTGAAGAAAAGAGAAAGAACAGAGAGGATTGAACGAGATAGAAAGGAAGATGAGTGAGAAATAACCGAGAGAATGAAGAGAGCGAATTGGAGAAGAGACGAAAAAGGTAAAAAAAAAAAGAGAGAAAAAGAAGAAAAAAGACAGAGATTTGGAGTAGGAGGGGAGAAGGGAGATAAAAGAAAGGAGTGGGTTTAAGTTTAAAAACTCTAAAAACTCAATTTTTATGTTTTTAGATATTAGACTATATTTTTGAGTTAGTCTTAAGTTCAGTTTTTAAAAATAGTCATACCAAACAAGTTTTTAAGGCTTAAAACTTGAAAATTCTTTTTGAGTTTAAAAGGTTGGATTCAAGTAGAGTACCAAACAGACCCTTAAGAACCTAAAAATTTAACCCATCTTCTTCACCTAAACTCCATCTTCTTAACCAAAAATCTGTCGGAGTCAAGAATCTCAGAAAATTTCAAGAACCCAGAAAACCCCATATGAAATAACACTAAATTAAGTTAAAAACGAGAAAATTTCAAGAATTTAAGAACAAGAAATCTCAAGAACTTTAAAAATAAAAACTTAAAAATTTATTTTCGAGGGAAGAGGATGATGAATAGTGTTCAATCAGCTTAAAACTAGACAACACTTTGATTAAAGATAAACAATAGGTTGGCCTGGTTCAACTCTTTAGTCGTGCTCATGCCATCCCAGTGCTTCAGACGCACCAAGGGCCTAATAAAAAAAAGGGGTGTGCTATCCACACATCCCTTTTTACTTCTTACATATCCTTGTTAATTTTTGTCTATTGATCTTCTTCAATTCATCTGATCCGACAATCAAAATCCAAAAAGATGTGGGAGAAATAAAAAGGGTTGTGTTAATATCACATCCCTAAAAAAACTATACCTATTATTAAACGAGAAATTAGATTCTCAATTGCATTGATTAAAATTATATTTCTTTTTAATTTTTGATCAAGATCCCTAATTTTTAAAGAGTCATTATTTCAGTTATAAAAAAATTATTTACATATCAACACAATATAGTTTAATTTTTAAAATATATTCGTTTAGTATTAAAAATGTTACATTTAATATATTTATATTTAGGGTAAACTGTCAATTTAGTCCCTGAATTATCACCTTAGTGAAAATTAGTCCCTAAACTATTTTTTTCAGAAAAATTAGTCCCTGAATTATAAAAATTTGCCAATTACATCCCTAGTGTTATATTCGAAGATTCTATATTCAATTTTCCGTCAATTTAAGTCACGTTACTTGCATGTAATACACATTGGAAGGTAGATTTGTAGTTTTTCATAAAGAAATAGTGTATAGAGTTAACTTTGGAGGATAAATTGGTAGTTTTTCATAAAGAACTAGTGTAAGTTAACTTTTAAGAGTAAATTAGACATTAAATTCGCAACCTATATGAAATGTTAAGGGCTTATAGACAAGAAAATAATGGTATTATATTCTAAAATGTGTCAAATGACTTAAGTTGACGAAAAATTTGATAATATAGCTTTGAATATAATAGTAGGGATGAAATTAGTAATTTCTAATGAATTTAGGGACTTATTTTACCAAAAAAATAATTAAGGGACCTAATTTTTACTAAGATGATAATTTAGGAACTAAATCGGCACTTCATCCTCATATTTATACCAAAAGCGCGTTCAACACACAAAACATAGAAAATAAAGGCTATGCTATAAAAGTTATCCACGCGTCAAATCCATTATCTCGGTATCTCCTCCTCAAGATATAAGTGGCTATGAACTTCAAATTCCGGATAAAAGCTCATCGCATCTCAACCGTCAATCCCTCTCCTTCTCCCCCATCCCAACCGTCCGTCCATCCTCATTTAAATCCCCAAATGGTCCAAGCCATTTCTTTCCAACAAATTATCATAAAAAAAAAAGAGAGAAGAGAGCCACCCAATTCCACCAATGGCCGCCCTCCAACACACCCCAATCTCTCTCCAATGCAAAACCACCGCATCCCCACCACTCTCCTCCGCCCTCACCCCGCGAACCACCACCCTCTCCTTCTCCTTCTCCTCCACCTTCTCCCCCATCCACCTCAAACTCTCCGCCTCGGCCCTCACCGCCCGCCGCACCGGCTCCGGATCCCTTGGCGCCCGCATGAACGCCTCCGCCGCCGCCAGCTACGCCTCCGCGCTAGCCGACGTGGCGAAGTCGAACAACACCCTCGAAACCACCTGCGGCGACGTGGAAAAGATCGAGAAGTTCTTCGGCGAGCCGTCGGTGTTCGACTTCTTCATCAACCCGACCATCGGCCTGGAGAAGAAGCGGCAGGTGCTGGACGACATCGCCAAGTCGTCGGCGCTGCAGCCGCTCACGATCAACTTCCTGAACATCCTGGTGGACGCGAAGCGCATCGACCTGATAAAGGAGATCGTGAAGGAGTTCGAGGTGGTGTACAACAAGATAACGGACACGGAGTTGGCGATCGTGAGCTCGGTGGTGAAGCTGGAGTCGCAGCACTTGGCGCAGATAGCGAAGCAGGTGCAGAAGCTGACGGGGGCAAAGAATGTGAGGATTAAGACGGAGATTGATCCGAGTTTGGTGGCGGGGTTCACAGTGAGGTATGGGCAGTCGGGGTCCAAGCTTATTGACTTGAGCGTCAAGAAGCAGCTGGAGGAGATTGCGGCGGAGCTTGATTTGGGTGACATTAAGCTCAATTTATAACTCCACATTTGCTCTTAATATTTTATTTTTTTTTATTTTTTTGGGTTAATGTGTAAAACCATATGTTTGAGTATATATATATATATATATGTCATATGTATGTATGCTTTCTTCTTGGGGAGTTTGACGTGGATTCGGGCAAATTTTGAAGGTTTTTGTGCTGGTTTAGTTAGTTTGAACCTTGAACTCAGTGGATTAATTCGTTGTATTTGGTGATTTTGCCTTTAACATAGTCTGTTGTTTCTATTTGATTATTCAATTTGCCGACAAAAATAATTAAATAGTGTGTGGGTTCAAACTTTTACGTCTTAGCTCTGTTCCTAAAAAGTGACTTCAAGCTACCAAGACTCTATGCTTTGAGAGTTTTGAAGAGAATGTCTGGTACGTAACTTTATTCTTACTTTATAAAAATATCATTTCCACGACTCGAACTTATAACATTCAATCACAAAAGAGCAATTTTCTGTACACGACCTTGAATATATAAAAACCTACATGTTTGTGCATATCATCAAACTAACAAAAATTTGGACGAAAATTCGTGAACCTCAGTTACCGAATTTTAAGTTCATAAATTAATTGTAAATTAGGGTGAAAGGTCATGCATCAATTGGCCCAATACCATTAATACTTTTTCTCAAAAGTTCATGGGTCACCATTAATGAACGGTCAGCCACACGCTCCGGCCAGTGGGCCACTTGGGAGCCCCAAAGCTGCTTGTATAGAAAGCCACTATCGCCAGTAACAGCAACATCCTATGACCATGCTACTTTCCCTCCTAAACTTATGGTCGTCAGATTGAATGAACTGAAGAGAATCAAATGACAAAAATTCACAGGCAGTTTGTGAACAACACCATTCTAAATTAATCCAAAGCAAATTTCAGCTCCAACTATGGGACTTGAACTCATTCCGAGATGAGATTGCCCGCGTATAAACGGATACTGGACCGCACATAAGTATGGAGAGCATAAAGATTAAATCTGCCACAGCTTCTTATATGTATATATAAACGAAGGGCTTTGTCACACTGCAGCAGATGATACAAATTGCACCTAACTAAAGCAACTCATATGCACAAGTGTAATGAATAAAATGCAGAACGGACTCATAAGAAACATTAATCGGGATAGCTATCGTCATTCGGAAAGAAAGAAAAATGTAGGTTAAAAAATTAAGTAGAAAATAATTCCTCCCTCCCTCCTTTTACCAGCGTCTACAGCACGAAGGTCACCTTGGACCAGATAACTCGACTGCATGCAAATTTTCGGTTGAGTCAACAATCCAATCAGAATTTGGGTGAGGAGCTAACTCCACTTCTTGGCGGAGCACTTCGACCTTTTGCCACTCATCCCATCTTTCTGCCAACCCATCACCTTCAAGCATCCTTACAACTTCCGACATCTTAGGCCGGTCCATTGGGGAGCCTTGTGTGCAGAGCAGTGCAACTTGAATTAGCTGCTCTACCTCAGCCTCTACGTAATTACTCTGGAGATCAGGATCAACCAGCATTTCTAGCTTTTTCTCCTTCAGTAATCCTTTCACCTGGAAAAGCACTCATCTCTGTTAGATGTTGTAGAAATTTCGTATTCATCTCTCTTAGCAATGCGGAGAAGCCCCACAAAGATTGTTGATAATTCCTCAATTAAATGAATGGGGAAAATATATGAAACCAGAAAGCAAATACAAATTTTTTGTCATCTGACTCGACAAATACCAAATATGACACCGGATTTAACTTTAGACGACACAAATATACGAAAACTGGTCAGACTGCAATTCTCAAGACTTTCTTTAAAGTTCATTAAGCATTCCTACCCTACCTTAGGCTGATACTCTCTCAATAGCTCTTACTTCCATTCTAAGATTGGATATCATTATCAAGAAATCAGCTTGTTGGTTTCTACAGGTTTACACAAGGGATAAAAAGCTACAATGCAATTTCACAGCTACAGTCCAAGAGAATATTCAACTGCGGCAGCAGATCACAGCAACAGCGGCAGAAGCAAATTGAAATCAGAAAAATGAGTAATAATGGAACAGATACATACCCAATCAAGCAACATGACATCATCATCATTTGCAAGGCGAGCAAGATCAAAAGCCCTCTGACCAGTAATAAGCTCCAGAAGCATGATACCATATCCGAAAACATCAGTTTTCTCAGATGACTTCCCGGTAGACAGGTACTCTGGAGCTATATGTCCAATTGTGCCACGTACAGCAGTAGTGACGTGGGTGTCTTTGTAGTCCATAAGTTTAGCCAACCCAAAGTCTCCAACAACAGCCTCAAACTCCTCATCCAGCAGAATGTTAGCAGCTTTCACATCACGATGAATAATCTTCGGATCACAGTGATCATGCAAATAAGAAAGACCCCTTGCAGATCCCAGTGCAATTCGCTTCCGACTTGGCCAATCAAGAGGTGGTTGGTTTGGAGGGCGTTCTAGAATAATGCACAAATAAAGCATGAATATGACAAGGACATAGAATGGGACAATGTACATTAAGAAAATTATAAGAAAGTGGAAACCAGGGTTAAGAATTTTTTTTTTTTTTTTTAAGGTTATAATTAAATAAACAGCACATTGATGTGTCAGAAAATTTCCAAAGTAGAGTATCATCCTAAAAGTTTTCTAAAATGCAATGAAGCTATACCTCTTAAACATGAGGCAACACTTCCATTAGCCATGTAAGGATAAACAAGTAACCGCTCAGTTGGTGTCATACAGAACCCACGTAACCGAAGAAGATTTCGGTGCACAGCCATGCTGATCATCTCTACTTCAGTTTGAAATTGCAACTCCCCACCAGGGGTGCGCTCTTCTTTCAGTCTTTTCACAGCGACTAGCGAACCATCTGCTAGGCGCCCCTTGTAGACCTTACCAAATCCACCTCTCCCCAAAATGTTTTTGTTACTAAAACTATCCGTCGCAACTTGTAATTCTCGCAAAGAAAACCTCTTAAGTTGCCCAAGATGTACTTCAGGATCCTCCTCAGCTGCAAGAGATATAGTTTAAGTTTTTAAACAAACTATTGAACTGAAAGTGATTCATATTTCAGTTTAATTACTAACCAGGTACATCAAAGAAAAATTCTTGTGGCTTCCTCCGGCGCCACCATGCAAATGCAATTGCAGGGGCAGCAAATAGTAAAGCAGCACCAGCAGCAACTCCACCAGCTATAGCCCCAGTGGCACTATTACCTCCTGATGTAAGATGAAATAAAGATTAGATACCAGCTACTCACAATTTTATAAGCCAAAAAAAAGGTTACATGCAAACACTTCACCATATTTATAATTTACAAAGATAGTGCAGTTCATTCAATCTCTGGAAGCCTGGAATGACAAGAACACAAGTAAAATGACAAAATCTAACAACTAAATATGCAATGACCGCCTTTGCAGAGAATGAATGCAATAAAGCCTCCCATAGGTCAGCAATCGCATTCTTAACAAGGGAAACATATCGAGAAAAAAAAAATAGTACAACAAAAAGAAAACGAAAAATACTGTCCAAGTAATGTATAAAACTGCAACCACTATAAACAAAACTAGTAACTCCTTGCAAGAGAACTTAACAATAATAACCAAGCTACATATAGATGTTAAAACTCAAAACATTCTAGTCTAAGACTAGGTAGCGCCTTGGGCAAAGACATGCTATGTCGCTTCAGGAAGAAACATGCCACACAGATCACCTAAACCCCTGAAATCTAATAGTCAACAACAGGAAAAATTACCTGGTATTGAAATTGGCGGTGGTGGGACAAATGGTGGGGGAGGTGAAAATGGAGGAGATCCTGGGCAGGGGTGACCAGTTACTGGGCCACATAGATTCATGTTGTTAGCAAAACTGCAAATGGGAGAGAACAGTCATTCAGAAATCGTCAACAATAGTCAGAAAATGCAAGAAAAGTTTGTACATTAACAAGTAACCTTATGGGAGTGAATAAAGAAAAGGAGCCATTGTCTGGAACTACTCCTGAGAGACGATTATTTGATAGATCCCTGCATTTTGAAAGCAATATCAGAGCATAGAATCTTGCAACGAACAATACTAAACATGAGATGTGACGTGTGCGAGAGACTGGGATCAGATTGGCACTCACAGTACTTGAAGTGAAGAGATATTAGTCAATGACATGGGAATCGGACCCGCCAAGCTGTTGTTGTTAAGCCGCCTATCCTTGCACAAAGGATTTCAAGAAAATACATGGTAAGATCTACAATCAATCAACAAATATTCCTCATTTGAATCAATAATAGACAACAAAATAAATAATTTATGCTAGTCTAACAGAACAGCACAAGCACAATGTTTTATATATGTTTGGACTGAAATGTTTGTACACTTGTTTGTACGATATAATTATGATGATTTTATAACACCACCTGATTTGATATATGTTTGTGTTCGTGAAGGCCCACAAAGATTGAACTTAGGCTCGTTTATACAATCAACATCCCAGGGATTTTCTATGCTCACGGAACCCTAAACCTTTATTTTGCTTCATCTACAAATGAAGCGCATGGATTTGTTATTTTATCACTGAATGTACCTTTTCACATCCAAATTTAGAATCTTAAATGTGAAGCAGCTCATTTCAAAGTATCATGGCATATATTATTTTCCTTTCTTCCATTTACCAAGATGAAATAATATGGCAATAAATATTTACAAAATATAATTGTATTTTTCCGTGCAAATAAATATTTCTTTCAATCTTTGTTGGGTCATGAGGCTTCAGAATACAAGCCAAACACGCATGACATGGTACTTATGTTTACAATATGGGCATTAAAGAAATACGGTAAAAGATAAGTATACCCACAGGAATCGTAGTTTTGACAGCTTGCCCAAGGTGTCTGGGATTGGACCTGAAAAACTATTCAAATAAAGATCCAAGCTCACTAAGCTGGTTAGGTTCCCCAGTTCCCTAGGAATTGGTCCACTTATGTTATTACTGTAGAGTTCCCTGTCATAAAGGAAAGAAGAAGATAAGTTTTACAAGATAGTTCAGGAAAACTGTGCAATACCATCAGATGGTTCAGGCAAACAAATGATATGAAAAATCTAGATTGTGATCTTAAAGCGTGTATGCCAAGAAAAAATAACAACGTTAGATAGTATTAATAAGTTATTTCCAGATAATCTGCCAAAAGAACCCAACATTTCCTTCAGGTCTGGGTCTGGGCATACAAAGATGTTATTACAATATGGCTTTCCCCCAAGGATCAGCTGCAACGAACATCTCAAAGAATGGGCAGAAGATAATCCCAAAATCAAATATAAAGTTGTACATAAATAATAGCATGCAAATTTTATCCACTGTAACAAGTAAGCTATCACTGAAACTAGTCTAATATCATAGAACACAGCTACTGATAAACAATATTTTTGATCTGGATGAGAAGCAACCAAAAACAAAAAACCAGTTAACAATTTCGCAAACACTGAACAAATGTTAGATGACAAATTTGAGAACATTTCCCACAAATGCATACGGGACTTAAATACTGTGAACTAAATAAAACTTGACTACCAATAAGGGAAAGATCTCTACATGGAGCCACATCTCATTGTTCAGAAATGACGAGCTACCAGAACTGTGACAAAGAACTTTCAAAGTTTCTGATAGAAGCTTGCTACAAAAGTCTAAATCAATAAATAGATTACAATTTTGGGTTGATCTAAACTGATCTCAACTTGATTACAAAAGGTTGTATATTTTGCAGTTCATGTCAATATCTGGTTTGGTTTAGTTTTCATCTAGGTACAAAATATATAAGTTCTAGTAGTCATAGAAAAACCTAATTTAAAATAGACAACACGAGTGCTCATAAGGACAATAAGTGTGATTCTGCAAATGATGAATGCAACCACATATGTTATGCTGCTAACTGGGCAAGAACAGGTTGGCTGATCAAAAAACTTGCACTTGCTTCCCCCGCCCATGTCTATACTCTGAAATGATTAGCTATTTACATTATCCTACGCAGTATGCACATGAGGCTTGCTTTATATTATCAACAAGCTGTCCTCCATAAGTTTTTCTAACTATCAAGCATCATATGGTTGAATTGATTCAACTGTGAAATAAAAAAAAAAGTATATTATGACGTGTGTATCTAGGGAATAGTTGCTTCAAAGTGAATTTTCCCTATAGATACATCTATTAAATTAAATTTTGGACCTATCAGAATATATGGATTGTGCTAAAGATTCAAGCTTCAAAACGAATTTTTATCTGTTTAGAAAAAACTTTAGAAAAGAAGAAGTAAATAACTCGTAAAAATTTATTCGAAATGCTTTTATATTTCTAGAATTTTCAATATATGTTTGACATCTTCTATGCAAAAATGTTTAATTTTCAATCGTAAGCCTTTTCTACATCCATATGATCTATTAAAGTAGATACGTTTTGCCCATATAATGAAAGCAGATCTAGGTCCATGTCATTTTAAAGATACTTTCGAGATTGAGTAGAATAATTTGCAATAACTTAACGGTACTCATCAACTTGGGAAACCTCGTTTTGTTTACCTTTACTTTTATAACAAAATCTAAATGAAGACCTATCCCAACACAATGCCACCTTTTTCTTTAAAGTAAGCCCCAACCCATCACCAACCTTCGTAGTCAAGGTTTAGGGGCCTACTACTTACCGTTAATACTTCTCAAACTCTCATAACTTTAAGTCCTTCCGTTAAGTAGATACCAGTATATCTAACTGAACTAGAAAAATTTCAAAGAGCAGGCTAAGTTCTTCACCATCATAGTGCTTGATTTACGTTTATTTGACGTAACTGTATTTGCACATCAAGTTTGCTAACCAATCTGACAACCATGACCCTAATTCAATGTATTAGTATTGCCGGTGAAGTAGCTCAACAAAAGATCTTCCAAATGGAGAGAATATCGTGCCCCCAACAACCTGATAGCCCATGGCCTAGGCTCCACCATGGCGCTAAGCTGATAACTACATTCTTTCATATGCATAACAATCAAATAACTATGTATTAAAGCAAATGGAATAAGTATAACTACACTAGGACAAACAATACTTAGGAAAAGAATGAAAGCAACAGCGCAGAATTAAACTACAAAGTAACTTACAAATACTGTAAATTCTTGAGAAGGCCAAGCTGCGGAACAAGTTGACCAGACAAGGCTGCGTTTCCAAGATCACTGAGATTACACATAAAACAAATTATGAAGAGTATTCTTCTGAAAGGGAGTGATGCAAAAGCATGTTCTTTAAAGATGTCAGGAGTGAGAAAACATACACTCTTATGACGCTATTTTCATTGTTGCATGTAACATGAAACCACGTACAAGGGTTCACAAGAGTAGGATCCCAACTTTGCAGGACATTGTTGGGGTCCTCCAAGTTGGTCCTTAGATTATGCAAGGCATCACCTGTTTGTAAAAACAAGAAAAGCAATTAGTTGCACACCACAAGCCATAAACACACTAGAAAGTCGTAACCTATCAGACCATAAAGTTTGAATTTTGAAGAGCACGCCATTCTAGAATATCCAGAATGAAATATAAAACCATCATGCAGAAAAAACATATAATCCATAGAGATACAAATTTGTGGAATTTGTGGGACTTGATGTACAAAGCAAAACTCAAGCCTCACAATTGATCACAAGCAGAAACATATGATTGAATTCAGGTCTACAATCATAAAGTTCTGTGGGTACAACACTTCATTAACTACGGAAGGCAACTACTACCCTCAAAGTCTTATTGACTCATAAGACTTACAAAATAGATAGAGGTTTTACACAGAAATCACACATCAAAAGGCCATAACTGGGAAATCAAATAATGGCACTTAATATCAATTGTAGCAACCGAAACACCAATACAAGCCGTAAACTAGTACGATTCTTCAAGGCTTTATCACATTAAAGTTCAACTTCCACTTCATTACATTTAATAGTTCTCAAAGCAAATTGAAAGCTTAAGAAAACACTCTAGTATTCAAGATTCATAAATGGCTTTCAAGTCCCAGTACAAGGTAAGCGACTAAGTTTAAATGAGCATACAAAATTCTACCACCCCATAAATTTTACAGCAACCTATTTCCAGAAATTCATAATATCAAGAAAATAAATAAATTTATTAAATTTTTTGTACTAAAAAGATAACAAATTATAAAGGAAAAAGAATGAGAAAAAGGAAACTCAGCAAAAGTAAAGCTAGCTGAAGAAAGCAAACAAGTACAGACCTTCCATATTAGCAAGCACCATTGTCATCCATAGTGGATGAGCTACCAAGATCAACCAGAGACAAACTGAATTCCCAACCTTTCTCTCCATTTCTCTCACTTGCTTCTTACAAGTCTCAGATCCAAATGGTATCTCACCCCCAAACACACCATCCCCCACCCCCCAAAACCACCCCAACTCACTCAGATTACCAAATCCCAGCTAACAAATCTCACCCTAACAACAAACCCACCACTACCCACTTCCCCAAATCACAAAAATCAACCACTCTACCAAGATCAAAACCCTAAGATCTCACCAACAAAAACAACCCACCAATTAAAAAAAAATCACAGATTTGCAACCATTACATTCGCTTTCTCTGCTACCCTTTTCGCCAAACCTCCCCTTTTGCTCCCTCTCCCTCTGCTCTCAGCATTTGCGTGGGATTCTTATTTCTTAATAGTTATCTCTCTCTCTCTCTTTGTTTTTTTTTCTTTTCTGTTTCTAATTTCGCTTTTTTTGAGTGAGGCGTGCGCGCACACAGAGAGCGACGAGTGAGAGAGAGAGAGAGAGAGTGTGGAGTGAGAGTGCCAAAAGCAGGGAGAGGGAGAGCTGCCCGAACAGTGCTGACCGGTGCCCGGTGGCAGACTCAAAACGCCTTCGCGCTCGTATCGTGGAAAAGGACGTGACCGTGGGCAGGGCAACCCCGTTTCTCAGTCAAATCCTGGCCTTGAGAACGTGGGAGCCCACACCATTAGCCACCTCCGATTCGGTCCAACACATAATTTTATTTGATCATCAAGAAAGGGAAGTGAAGCCAAGCAGTCGTATTACAACACAATTTTATTTGATTACGACATTACTATTATTTTTTTATTTTCGTCTGGATGCTGAGTTGTTGTACACTTTTGTATTGTGTCACAATATTTATGCACATTGGAATTATTAGGCTCTATGTATCCCTGACAGTGTTTTCCTCTTTGTGGCAACCAGGTCTTGGTTTAAGCTACCTAGGTAAAAAATGAAAAGGAAGGAAACATGCTAAGATAAAACTAAAAATGGGCTTTGAAAAGTTTACGATAAAGTAGTGTTTGTCAGTAGTCGGATAAATAACTTGGAGAAAAGAGAATTACTTCGAGAGTAAGAAGATTACACTGAAGGATAAGTTTGTTTTATATAAGGTAGCAGAAAGACAAAACATAAAGACGTTCAACTCACAGCACAAAAAGACTTTAAAGCTTTGTAGCCTACCTTTTTTAAGTTCCTTTTGTAGTTCAGCACATTTGCAATTGTATTTATGTTTTAAGCTCTAATACATTGCTTGTAGTATTGATTTCTTTTAAGAAAACTTCATTCCAAAGCACTTCAGCAGCTGGCAAAACTTGCCTGACTAGCAAGAGAGTTTGCGCGGAATAGGTGTAAACTTTCCTTATCTCTTGTGCTTAGCATTTCTTCAGGTTATTACTTTGTTGTTGGATATTTTATAAGTATTAACGTAATTTCCTTTATGTTCTTACATTTTCAAGAATCATGAAGAAGAGTGCCCTTTGAATGGTTGCTTAATTATGACCAATGCTTGGAGTGACCCAAAAAAAAGAAGCATAATAAATTTGTATGTCAATTGCAAGGAAGGCACATCACATTTGTTTGTTCTAAGGAAGGCTCTAGTGAAGCACACACCGGGGAATACATCTTTGAATATGTTGACAAGTGTGTTGGAAATTGGGCTTGAAAATGTAGTTCAAGTGGTGATCGATAATGCTCTAACAATATGGCGAAGGGCAACGTGATGAAGAAAAAGAGGCCAAATGTATTTTGGACATCATGTGCCACTCACACTTTGAATCTCATGCTTCAAGGGATTGGTAATCTCCCTAGGTTCAAAGGAGTTATTGACAAAGTAAAGACTTTCACTATCTTCATTTATGCACATCATAAAACTTTAGCATTGATGAGGAAGCATACGAAGAAAAGAGACAAAGTGAGGCCTGGAGTCACTAGATTTGCAACTTTTTTCCTCACAATGCAAAGCTTAAGTGATAAGAAAAAAGACTTGAAGATTATGGTTGCTAGTGATGAATGGGAACAATGCAAACATTCCAAGAGTACAAAGGGGAAAACGACATATGATACCATAGTGAGTGCACATTTTTGGAATGGGTCTCATTTTGCTTCAAAGTGTGTGAACCTTTATTTAAGGTACTTCAAATTCTGGATGGGGATAAAAAGTCGTCAATGAGGTTATTGTATGGAGAGCTACAAAAAGCAAAGAAGGAGATTAAAGATGCATTCAAGAACAATGAGGCCAACTATCAACCAATTCTTATTGATGGAAAAAATTAGTGAGCGGCTTGATAGTCCATTAGATTTGACGGGCTACCTCTTGAACCCTTATTACTTCTTTAAAGATCAAAGCATACAACATGATCCAATGTCATGGATGTGATTTTTGCTTGTGTTGAGAAGTTCTTCCCCAATAACTATGAGGTCCAAAACCAAGTGATAAATGTTGAAATGCATACGTATAGAGGAAAATAAAGTGGATTTGGAAGACATTTGCCAAGATTGGATGCGTTGAGAATGATGACAACTATAATCCGGATATGAATATTCATTATTCACATATGCTTATTTTTTATCTATTAAATTTAGCCTTACTACTTATTTTGTTTACTAATTGTGTGCTTTTTTTCTTCTTTAGTTGCATGGTGATATAATTATGAAAAATGGTGTACCTAATTTGCAAAAGATGACTATAAAGATTCTCTCATTGATTACAAGCTCATCAAGTTTTGAGAGAAATTGGATCACTCTTTGAGGGATACGAAAATGAATAGACTAGATACAATAAGGTTAAATAATTTAGTCTATGTCTAATTCAATGCAAGGATCATGAACAAGAATAAAAGAGAGAAGGAGACATCAGAGGTGGGTAGTTCGTAGAGCCTAGGAGGAGTTCTAGAAATGTTGAAGTAAGAGAACTTCACGAAGAAGATTTTCTATCAAATGAGGACACGAAAGAAGAAGAAAAAGTTGATGAAGAAGCTGAATTTGAGTCTGACACGGAGATAGTCTTGGAGGGATATGGACAAGAAGACATTGATGCCTAGCTTTGCAACTTTGTAAGTATCTTATATTATTATATTTTCTTATTCCTCCTATTTTGCATTTTATGTGTTTTCACATTGTGAACTTGTTGGGTACATGTATGTTTTTAAATTTTGGACTTGTTGGATACATGTACTTTATTGTATTCTTCTACTTCTATTTTTTTTTCATTTCATCATTCTTTTATTATCTTATCCATACTAGTATAGCTTTTTTTTTTTTTTTTTTTAAATATCAATAAGCACTTATTTACAAGATATACAATAATTTTACCTAAATTTGCCTAGGCGCTAGACCCCAGCCGGCAGCTTCTAGCGTCTTTTAAAATCTTATGTATAGCAAATGAATCTTATAAGTAATTCTCTTCATCATCTTTCTTTGTTGTTGTATTGATTATAACCAACCGATATATAATTGAGAATCTGAATGATATGTTTGAATCCCACAAACAAACCATGCGAACTTAAATTTAAAAGAAAGCTATAGAGCATTTAATGTTTCCAGCATAGAATATTACCCATGCATGCTTATAAGGAGAAAAATGGGAGAAAGAAAGGATGAACATTGCCAAAAATAATAAGCCCCTCAAAAAGCCAGTTGCATGAAATTTTAGGGCAGAGTGCTATTTTTTTATTAGCACCTATCACCAATATAGGCGTAATGGGAAAAAGTAAGGTGGAAGCAAAAAGAATGATTTACTAAATAAACACAATTAAAAAAGAAACACTTTGTGGAGCTTGAAGAGCAAAAGAACCTAGAATCCATAGCTCTAGCATAACTATTCTGGAACCAGCGAGCATGCCATTCTCAAGTTGCCAAAAATAAGCCTTTACATCTCCTCAAGCAATCCTCTTCCATATTCTATTTTTTGAGCCACCAAAGCCAAATCTCTTAAACATCAATCTCAAGCTATTACACATCACTAATCAATTAGAAAACACTATCCTTGATATCTCATATTGATGAGAAGAATGATCTTGAATGAGCTTATAAGTAAGTTGGGCTACTCCTCATATTATCAATTACTTTTATGATGGAACCTCAACTTTTTTTAATAAAAATGCACGCTTTTTACTCTGCAACCAATCTTTTTACACCGGAAACTACTACCTTCCCTCTCTTAACTCTTATAGCACTTTCATTTTGAAAATTATATATTAAACTCATCTAAGAAGGGGGTGTTGAAGATCTTGGAGAGAGAAAGATAATGCATCCAAGCTTCCATCCAAGGGTGTCCGAAGTTGGTCGAAAAAGGCAAAAATACCATTAGACTTGAAAAAACTGTGGAGGCTCAATTAACCTCGTACCGGGGCTTTCAAGGTTAATATACTCCATGTCAGGTTGTATATGAGGGCGAGATGAAGTGAATAGGGTTGTCTTCATTTGAGCTTCGTTGGATTTTGGCTGGATTAGTAGGAATATGTATCCAAGAACTTAACGTTTTCAACGTGGAGAGAGATAGTGGTGGCAGAAGTAGTTGTTGGCTATATATAGTTGTTGGGGCTAGACCTGTCATTTTATACTCAATCTGTTAACCCGATCCAACTCACCCGTTAAAATTAGTATTTAGGTGAATGTTTAATGGGTCGGGTTGTTACCCAATAAACCCGTTAAATAATGAGTCACTTTGAGTCAACCCACGAAACCCGTTATTGAGGGTGTCTTGTGTAATTTCAATGAAGACTTTACAAAAAAAAAAAAAAGAGCCTCGCTGACTCTCTGTCTCACACACTTGTTTTGCTCTCTAGTCTCTATCTACTCTTCATCCACTTCGTTATTTGGCAAAGGTCACTCGCCTCTTCAACCTCTCTCTCTCTTGTGAAGCTCTGTTACTCAATATTTTCCTCTGTTTTGTGTGCTATCAGTATCAATTGAAAGTTTAAAACCTTCGGATTCTGTGTTTCGGTTTCTTTGCAGCTTGTTTGTTTTCTTTGCAGCTTGGCTTGTTTTCTTTTGTCTTGTATTGGCCTGTTCTTTGCTTCATTTGAATTCAATTCACCATGATTTTAATCATCCATTTGAATTCAAATGAAATTGGTAAGTTTTTCAATTAATTGAGTAGTTTTTTCAATTAATTGAATATAGATGAATTGGGCTAGGAGGATGGCAGAACATGGTACTAAGTCCAGGTTGTGCAAGCTTTGATGAATTAGAAATTTTGAGCACAAAAGAAAGTTTTTGCAGGATCTAACATTTACTTACTCATCCGGGGTAAATTTTCCAGGCAGGATGAATATTTTGTACCTGAACTCAAAAATTGTAGTTGATCCTTCGATCCGTACTACTATAGATGTTAGACTGATAGTTACTATGGTTTGATTAGTGTTGGGTTGTAACTTGATTACAAGGTTTTATCATACAACTATTGCCAATTGTAACTTGTAAGACATATCAACTTTGCATTTGGGTACTTTTAAATGCGTTGGACCTCCATACTTGAAATCTTATGTGTAATTTGTATGGGAATGTAAAAAACAAAAAGAAATTATTCATGGGTGATAACGGGTGACTCACTAGTTTAACGGGTTGGGTTTAAATGACACATTAGTTTAAGAGATGGGTGTAAATGACCTGTTAACTTAATGAGTCGAGTGAAACCCGGCCCAAACCCAATAAACCCGACCCGTTTATAGGTCTAGTTAGAGCCATTGAGAAAAGAAAGAGAAAACTATGCAGCTTTATATAGTTAACTTATAAGGTAAATTACAAAAAACTACCTCAACTATTGAGTTATTAACAGTTTCATACCTCGTCTTTAAAAAGTTTCAATGTCATACCTTATCTTTCGAATTTGTTGCAATTTCATACCTTCCGTCAGTTGACTGTCAGTTCCTCAGTTAAATGCTGACGTGGCGTGTGACGTGACAAATTTTCTATTAAAAAACTAATAAAATAATATTAAAAACTTAAAAAAAATCATTTAATAATTTTTAAATATTAAAATAATAATTAATTTAAATTTAAAAAAAAAAAAAACACACCATCAGTTTCGTCCCCCCCCCCTCCAACACACCCTTCCCTCCCCATCTTCTTCCCCCGAACCCAGCTTCATCTTCTTCCCTCATCCTCCTTCCTGCAACCCAAAATAAAACCCAGTTTGTCTTCCCCCTGCACCCACCCTCTTCCCTCCTCTACACACCACACTCCTTAAATCCACACCCATTCCCCCCATTTTCTCCGTGCCCAATTTCTCCACCCGCGGAATCGGCAGAAGACGGGATCTGTCGGGGAAGAAGAAGCTGGGTTTTTTTTTTTTTTTTTTTTTTCTGGGTTGCAGGTAGTGGGTGCGGAGGAGGAGGGAAGGGGAAGAGGGGAGGGGGAAGAAAGGGATGGGTTGCAGGGAAGGGGGTCGGGGAAGATGAAGATGGTTTTTTTGTTTTTTTTTCTTTCTTCTTCTTCTTCTTCTTTCTTTCTGGGTTGCAGGTGGATTTTTTTTTTCCTTCTTCTTCTTCTTCTTCTTCTTTCTTTCTTTCTGGGTTTGGGGAGAATGGTGGGGGGGGGGGGGGGGGGGGGGGGGGGGGATTTTGGAAGATGAACTTGGGGCTTTCTTTTTTTTCTCTCTTTCTTTCTTCTTTCTTTCTTTCTGGGTTGCACGGGGTGGGGGGGAAGACTTCTTCTTCTTCTTCTTCTTCTTTCTTTCTTTCTTTCTGGGTTGCAGGGGGTGGGGGGGGAGACTTTTTTTTCCCTTTCTTTCTTCTTTCTTTCTTTCTTTCTGGGTTGCAGGGGGGAGGAAGACGAACTTGGGTTTTTTTTTATTTTTTTCTTCTTCTTCTTTCTTTCTTTATGGGTTGCAGGGGGTGAGGGGAGAATGGGGTGGGGGTGGGGGGAAGACGAACTTGGGTTTTTTTTTAATTTTTAATTTTTTAAATTAATTATTATTTTAATATTTAAAAAATATTAAATAATTTTTTTTTAGTTTTTAATATTATTTTATTAGTTTTTTAATAGAAAGTGTGTCACGTCATCATTTAACTGAGGAACTGACAGTCAACTGACGGAAGGTATGACATTGCAACAAATTCGAAAGATAAGGTATGACATTGAAACTTTTTAAAGACGAGGTATGAAACTGTTAATGACCCAATAGTTGAGGTAGTCTTTTGTAATTTACCCTAACTTATATATATATATATATATATATATATATATATATATATAAAATAGATCACGACTCTGAAACGATCCATATTAGAGCCAATAATCGAAGATCGATTTAATTAAGATCAAACTTCTTATATAATACACCGATCTGTTTTAAAATATAATCCTCTTAACGTTACTCTTTAACAAATGCTTTAATGTTCCTACGTACATCCTCTCAAAGCACTTAATTTGGCCTAACGATGGTCTCTAAATTTACCCCTCTAATTTGGCGATCGAGTCTCTCTATCTTTGCATGTGTGCGCGTATTTTATTATTAGCAGCAACTTGTCCCACATAGAATATGTCAATTTGTTAAAAACACATTAATTAATAGAGTTATCGTGATCTAATTAGCCGCGATGATAGATTAGAGAAAATATAATATGAGATTAGGTGGTGACAATGAGTTGAATACAATCATCCGACATTCATATATATTCTTTGATAGAGTATGCTGACATAGCTGTTAAGTAGAAGTCGTTACATACATATGTTAGCCCGATTTGAGTTCCCACTTCCCACTGGTCATACTTTTGCTTTGAATGGATAAAAAAAATGAACCATCTGCACTAGTAAATTCCAGTCTAACTAGAATAAAACATGAACCCTCCTCCGCCCTCATTGTTTGTGAAGGCCGTTCCCGCAGAAAGACCAAACACACAATTTGTTTTTTATTCTTTTATTTAGCTATGAGGGCTCTTTATCCATTTATTCTAAGTTATTGTGGGACATGGAACTTAACTCAAGACTTTGAGTTCAAAAGTGAATGTTCTTGATCAACTAAATTATAGATTTATTACTGTTTTTTTTTAAAGTTATTTGTTTTATTTTAAAAGACAAAATTTTAAATTACTTTGATTCGTAGGGAGAGGAAGTCGAACATACGAACGCCACGTGACATGATAGGCATGTTGATTCTTTGCCAATAATATTAAGATTTAGTAGTATATCCCTCTCAATTTATAAGGAGAAAGTGATTGACGCAGCGGGATATATGATAAGAGAAAATAGAAAGAAATTTCATCTAGAATCCACTAGCAAGCCCTAGGGTCCATTAAGAAAATAGAGAGAAAACTCACGTTTATTGAATAATAGTTGAAAAATAACAATTCCAACACCTAAGAGGTTTAAATATTATGCGTCCTAAACATAAATTCAAACCGTAGGACATAACGTTCAAATAGGAAATAAAATGAACGGTTAACAAAGTACCGAAAGTATTCCTAAAACTTTACATGTTGTTTGGGATGGTAAACGAAGGATTTGGCCAAAATTGCCCATATATCACAAGCAAAGTTGTTTAGTATTGTTTCTCGTGTCATTCTTATTCAAAACGACATATTTTACGCCAAGTGCGGTCTCTGAGATTTCGAAAGTCTTGTGCGAAATTTATCAAAATGGACCCTCCTTAAGATAATTTTTCAAAAAAAGTAGGACAATGTATTGACGCTAGAAAGCAATAACTTGAATCAATAGAACTGACTCTTGTAAGTTTAAATCAATAGGATTGAATCAGATTCAAGCTAACGAATTATTTATCACATTGCAGTATGAAACCTAATTATTTATTGGATAAATTGTTTTGGGTCAATGAGAACCACAGATTAATTATTGTGAAGGAAGTGACAAAGTCCATGCATGAACGATCTATTTAATGGGAGGGGAGGGAAGAAGAAACTAAAGTAAATCAAGGAAAAGATCATAAACACAATACTGGAAAAATCATCGACGACAGTGTCAACACAGGAGGAGATGATGAGCACTACTACTGATGATGTGGAAGTAGTTGTATTCGATGCTTACAAGCCCAAGCCTCGTAGTTTATTCCTTGAAGTAACAATAAGAGCTCTTTTCAAGTGTTTCGGTGCGGAGAAGATAGAACAAGTTGCAAAGTGCCCAGGTAAAACTACAGAAACTCCCGTTGCAGATACGCCAGTTTCCAATGATCCACCCGTAAATCCAGAAGCTGCTCCTACTCCTCCTGTTGAAACAGACCCGGTGAGTTCGGTGCGGTTCTCTCTCTCTCTCTCTCTCTCTCTCTCTCTCTCTCCCTCCCTCCCTCTCTCTCTCGGCTGTTGAAATAATGTTCTAATTAGTTAGTTATGTATTACACAGCAAGTTCCTATCCTTAAAAGTAGGCCAGGCCTATCTGACGGGTCTGGTGGTAAGATTAACTAGTGCCCCCAGGTCCTAACTCAAATGGATTGACGAGCTGCAGCCTGCCACATGCAAATTAATTGTCCGCGCACGTATTGTAATACTGGAGAAATTATGTAGACAGTAGACACTGTTTATCTGTATTTCTATCAATTATAAATTTTCTTTCTGCATTTGGTTTGTTGGATTATGTAGTCCTTTTCCTGTACTCCGACAAGGAGTGCATTAATAAGTTTGTACAAGGCTCATCATGCGATGTAGTACATATGTAATGTAATGTGTTGATTTGTTTAGTTACAGAATAAAAGAATTTATGGGAGGTTTGAGATTAAATTATCATTTTTTTCATTTAAAATACTTATTAAGGGTATTCCATGGCCGCCAGCCTCTGGCTAAGGCTGGGGGTCGGTGACAGCTTCTTTTCCTCTCTCTAGCCTCCCTCCCTTCTCCCCCTCTCCTCGTCCTCTCTGTCCTCTCCATTCCCTTCCCCTTCCACCACACTTTTCTCTCGCCTCACCATACACCCTCTTCTGTTTTTCTTTCGCCACTTCCCCCACCTCTCTTCTCCTAGCTCATCCTCCATTCCTCCTTCCCATCTTCCTCATCCCAGCCCTCTTTCCCCCCTCACCATACACGACCTTCTCCCACCACCTCATGCCGCCCACTCATTTCCGGCCTTACCTACCTCCTTCCCCCCTCTCGTGCCTCTCTCCCACCATTTTGGGTGCGGTTTCTACGAATTTATGCCCTACATCCTAACCTGGGACATGCCATCTTAAGATTTTCTTGTTTCTGGCGCTCGTTTTCTTGGTGTGGAGTTTGGATTTGTGTTGTGGGTGGGTTGGATCCACCTTCGTTAACTCGTTCCCATGGTGGACTCACCTTCCCAACTTGGTTTCGGTGGATGCACTGTTGTGCACTTAGATCTGGCGACTCGGTTACTGCAGCCCGATTGGATCTGTCCGGTTAGTATCGATGCGGTTCGGGTGAATCTGCAGGTGGCGTAGGCCTGTGCATATTTGCCAGCGTTTTTCTCTCGGTTGTTTGGACATCCGAGGGCTATGCCCTTGGAACTGTCGTTATGTCTTCTTTGGTTTTATGGTGGTGGTGGGATGACGGTCATTGCCCAGTTATTTCTTACCATTACTGTGACCAACTCCGGTTGGAGGAATCTCTGGTGGCTCTTGGTACTATTATGTTGGTCTGGTTTGTGGTGGCGTTCCGACGACTTTGGTGGCTCTGGCTGAAACCCTTTCCTCCCCACATCTCTCTGTTCGTCCCGGCTACAGTTGGCGTCACTCTCATCCCGACATTTCTGCACGTACCTCTGGTTTTGCTCCCCACGCCTACTGCCAACTTGCAGCTGCACCACTTGTCTCTTTTGTTTTTTTAAGTTAGTTGTCTATTACTGGTCTGTTGTTTCGGCCTTTGTGTCACTTATGTGAATTTGTTTGTAGCCTTGCTGTCTCGCGTAGGTTTTTGTATCGCGTATGTGGTTTTGTAGCCTCGCTGTCTAGTGTAGGTTTTTTATGAGGGTTTCGGTGCTTGGTATGTCACGTTTTACGGGACATATCAGTCTCGGAATTTCTCGTCTTAGTGTTGTGTTTTGTCTGATGACCGTATAGGGGTTTTTAAAATCATTTGTATTTGTGCTTATTACCTTCAGATCAAGAAATTGATCACTGGAGTATATGTACCCATCTGGCATCCTTGTAAGTGTTTGGTCATGTTAATGAAATCCCATCGTTTCTTCTCAAAAAAAAAAAAAAAAGGGTATCAATCAATTAGTATTTTGGGTTAGATACCCATTTAATGAAATGTCGCACAAGAAACTAATATAAATGCAACTAAATCCCAATGTTAGTTATTTCATTATCTTGTCACTCAACAATGGCAAAAATATCCTCATCTAGTTTTTAGTTTGCGCATCCTCAAATTTGTATGTTGCCAATTTTCATTCATATTTATAGATTCAGGAATTTGGATAAAAGTGGAAGAGAATGGCGTTATGTAGTTAACATCCAGCACTCCGTTTCAATGTCATCCTATAATTTATATATTCGAATGTATAACTCCAATGCAGAGTCATAAATATTTAATAAACCTCCAAACTCGAAAAGTTGTAAAATTTCGTATGTGTTATAAATAGGTCAAAGTTAGAGAGGTAACATTTTTCTAGTGACAAGAGCGAAGTAGGTGTAAAATATCACATTGTAACTATAACACAAGGCTATGACAAATAAAAGAGGGAGGGATAGATATTGCTGTTATTGATCTTTTCTTCTTACTCTTGTATATTTTGATAGCCGTAGGAGCGCTCTATTTATAGAGAAACTCCAAACAAATGTATTAATTACATATGGAAATTTACAGCATGCAACTTTTGAAAATACGTTCTCCTTCATTTCCAAAGTTCAACATTACTGTGTGTGGGTATTGAAAATCTATGTGGGCATTCATTAATCTACCAATATTTTCAACATTGCCAATGTTTTCAACACTCCCCCTTGGATGCCCACATATCAACATCAGTTGCCTCGTTAAAACCTTGCTCGGAAAAACCCAGTGGGAAAAAACCGTAGTGAAGGAAAAATTGTTCAACTTTACTTGGATTGTTGATATAGTGTTAAATATGCTCATGTTGCCTCGTTAAAACCTTGATAGGAAAAACCCAATGGGAAAAATCCTAATCGAAGGAAAAAAGCACAATATGCATGTATCATGGATGCTCCCCCTGATATATCTCTTCCTGATTTCACATTCTCCAAATTTAGCTGTTTGGTAAGTCGACGTAATCCGATACTTTTCACTATCTTTTGAAATGTGCATTTTGGTAGAGATTTGGTGAACAAGTCTGCCAGATTTTCATTGGAACGGATTTGTCTAACTTCAATAACTTTAGCCTTCTGAAGCTCATGTGCACTGAAAAACTTTGGAGATATGTGTTTAGTCTTATCGTCCTTGATGAATCCTTCCTTCATTTGGGAAATCCTTCCTTTATTTGGGAAACACAGGTTGCATTATCTTCATGAATGACAGTTTAAGTGTCTATCTTTGAAGTTAGACCACATGAATTCCGAATATGATGGATCATTGATCTTAACCAAGAACATTCACGACTTGCTTCATGTAAAGCAAGTATTTCTGAGTGATTTGAAGATGTAGCAACTAATATTTGCTTTGTTGAGCGCCATGAGATTGCTGTATCTCTATTCTTGAACACATATCCAGTTTTTGAGCAGGCTTTATGCGGATCAGAGAGAAAACCAGCATCTGCATATCCAACAAGGACCTGGTCATTTGTGGATTTCTCTGAGTAGAAGAGACACAAGTCTGTTGTCCCACGAAGGTATTGCAATACATCCTTGACTCCCTTCCAATGACGAATTGTTGGAGCAGAGCTATATCTTGCAAACAAGTTGACTGAAAAAGCTATATCTGGTCTAGTACATTGTGCTAAATACAATAAAGCACCTATTGCACTTAGATATGGTACTTCTAGACCAAAGACTATTTCATCATCTTCTTTTGGACGAAATGAATCTTTCTTAATGTCCAAAGAACGAACGGCCATTGGTGTGCTGAGTGGATAAGCCTTGTCCATGCTAAATCGCTTAAGGATTTTTTCAATGTAAGCTGATTGGTGGACCAAAATTCCATTAGCACAATGCTCGATCTACAGGTCGAGACAAAATTTTGTTTTTCCAAGGTCTTTCATTTCAAATTCGCTTTCAGATATTCATCAGTTTTATTGAGCTCTTCAGATGTTCCAACTAGGTTCATATCATCGACATATACTGCCACTATAGCAAATCCAGAGTTGGATTTCTTAATGAACACACAAGGGCAAATGACATTGTTGATATATCATTCTTTAATCAAATACTCACTGAGACGATTATACCACATTCGTCCAGATTGTTTCAGCCCATACAATGATCGCCTTAATTTGATTGAGAGCATACCTTCTGGTTTGTTAGTTGTTTCATGCAACTTAAGCTCATCTGGGACTTTCCTATGTATGTCAGTATCTAATTCTTCATATAGATACGCTGTGACGACATCCATAAGTCGCATGTCAAGTTTTTCTGAAACCACTAAACTTATTAAGTAATGGAACGTAATTGCGTCCATTACGGGAGAGTGTGTCTCCTAATAATCAATTCCAGGTCTTTGCGAAAAAGCCTTGTGCAACGAGTCGTGCTTTATATCTTGCAATCTCGTTTTTCTCATTGCGTTTCCTTGTGAATACCTATTTGTAACCCACAGGGTTTACACGAGGCGGGGTTTGGACTATTGGTCCAAAAACATTTCGCCTTTCCACGGAATTTAATTCTACCTAGATTGCATCTTTCCACTTAGCCCAATCCTGCCTCTGTTTGCATTCATCAACAGAGTAGGGCTCAATATCATCACTTAATATGATTTTAGTGGCTACTGCGAATGTGAACACGTCGTCGATGATTATTTCATTCCGATCCCACAATTCATTAGTACAAGGATAATTTATGGAGATTTCTTTGCTTTCATGAATCTCTGTTTCTTCATGTACATGTGTTTCATCAAGGACATTTTCTTTTTCTGAAAGTACAAAATCATGAATCGTGGATTTGTCATTCATTTTCTCTTCTTGAATGATTTCATTTGGATTCAGTTATGCTCTCGTCTTTCTCTTTCGAGGGGCTGAATCTTTTAAACCTGGGGGTCTACCACGCTTCAGGCGTGCACCAGATAAGTCATTCGCTGCCACCTTATTTTGTCCAACAGGGACATCAATTATTGCACGTGCATTTGCAGCTGGTATATGTGATTTTGTCACTTTCATAGCATCATTAAATGCATCTGGCATTTGATTAGCAATACTTTGAAGATGAATGATCCTTTTCACTTCATTTTCACATTGAGTGCTACGTGGATCAAAATGAGACAAGGTGGGAACAACCCATGTCAGTTCTTGCCGTTCTTTTGGAACGGTCTTTTCTCACCCTAACGATGGGAAGACTATCTCATCAAAGTGACAATCAGCAAAACGAGTTGTAAACATATCACATGTCAAGGGTTCCAAATATCTAATGATAAATGGTGAATCAAAACTCACATAAATTCCCAGTCTGCGCTAAGGTCCCATTTTAGTGCATTGTGGTGGTGCAATAGGTACATAAACAACATAACCAAAAACTCGTAAATGTGAAATGTTTGGCTGTTGCCTAAACCTGAGTTGTACTGAGGAGTATTGGTGGTTGGCTATAGGTCTCAATCCAACCAATGATGCAACATGTAAGATTGCATGTCCCCATGCATAAACTGGCAATTTTGTTTTCATAAGCAGAGTGCGAGCTATTAACTGAAGTCGCTTGATCAATGCTTCTGCTAAACCATTTTGAGTATGAACATGAGGAACATGGTGTTCAATATCAATGCCCAATGTCATGCAGTAATCATCAAAAGTTTGAAACGTAAATTCACCAGCATTATCAAGTCGGATTGACTTAATGGGGTAATCTGGGAATTGTGCTCGTAACTTAATTATCTGAGCAAGAAGTCTCGCAAAAGCTACATTCCGAGTAGACAAGAGACAAATATGTGACCATCGAGTAGATGCATCAACCAAAACCATAAAATATCAGAATAGTCCACAAGATGGTTCAATATGCCCACAAATATCCCATTGAATTCTTTGCAGAAATGATGGGATTCAGCATCAACCTTTGTGATGGTCTAATTATCAACTTCCCTTGAGAACAAGCCTTACAAGGGTTATCATTTGAGATAGCAATGTGTCTGCTCAATAATGGATGTCCATTAGAGTTGGTAATGATTCTACGCATCATGGTAGATCCTGGGTGACCTAGACGGTCATGCCAAAACATGTAAACTTTTGAATCAATGAACTTCTGGTTCATGACAGTATATGATTCAACTGTCTTTATGTATGTATAATACAATCCACTCGACAAACCATGCACCGTCTCCAATATACGCTTCTGGGTATCATTGGAGGTAATGCATATATACTCTACATTTTCTGCACTTTTCGTTTCAATGTGACGTATGTCTTTAAAACTCAACAAATTTCCAGTAGATCGAGTAGCATACAACGCATTCTGTATGGACAATATTGTTCCATTTGGTAACATAATTTGGGCTTTCCCTGAGCCTTCAATCACATATGATTGCCCTGATATTGTTGTAACCTTTACTTTTGTAAGCATCAATCTTGAGAAATACTTTCGATCTCGAAGTATTATATGCATGGTTGCACTGTCTGGAAGACAAATATCTCCGCCATTTCTCATGTTTTGAGAATGACCATAGTTTTTATCCACGCTCTATGAGTAAGGGAATCATAGTTAAAAGCAAGTTATAACAGGAAATTTAAATGCCACTTTTATTGAATCTGAAATGCTAGTTTTAAACTACAAGTTCAGTACTTCAAACATAAACAATTCAGTCAGACCGGTACACTTCATTCCCCATTTCCACAATGAAGTCCGAGACATCTAGGTGGGTTGTGTTCAACTGCCCTGATAAGTCACACACGGGATTAGGTATATCCATTGGTTTAGCCTGGTTGAGAAAATTGGTCTCAACACCCTTATTCTTGAGGGAGGCTTGATACAGATCCACCAGATGCTTTGGAGTACGACAAGTACGCGCCTAGTGCCCATTTCCACCACACCTATGGCATGATCCTTCAGAGTTTCTGGGAGCATTGTTCATGTGAGACTTGCCTTTGTGGCGATTCACATTTTTGAAGCTCGGGCCTGAGTTATGCCTTGGAACCTGGTTGTGAAACTGGACACTATGATTCTTGCCTTTCCCATTCCACCGTCCTTACTTGTGGCCACATCTTCGTTTATGATTATTGCCACTAGAGGATGTGGCGTTCACTTCGAGGGAAGCAGCATTCACTTCTAGGAATTGTGCAGATCTAGTAGGTTGGGAATGATGATTTTTCAGCAGGAGCTCATTGTTTTGTTCAGCAACCAGGAGCACAAATATCAGCTGGTTATATTCAGTGAAACCTCGCGCTCTATACTGCTACTGCATGAGCACGTTTGAGGCATGAAAGGTGCTGAAAGTCTTTTCTAGCATATTTTCTTCAGTGATGGTTTCCCCACAGAGTTTCATCTGGGAGCTAATTTTGAACATCGCAGAATTGTACTAAGCTACTGACTTGAAATCTTGGATCCTTTGGTGAGTCCACTCATAATGAGCTCTTGGAAGAATCACCGTTTTCTGGTGATTATATCTGTTTCTCAATGCCTTCCAGAGAGCTAACGGATCTTCAACCATTAGGTACTCGCTCTTTAGTCCTTTATCAAGGTGGCGACGGATAAAGATCATGGTCTTCGCCCGATCTTGAGAAGATGCACTGCTCTCCTACTTGATTGTTTCTGGAAGATTCCCTGCCTCTAGATGGATCTTGACATCCACTACCTAGGTAAGGTAGTTCTTCCTAGTAATGTCCAGGGGAACAAAATCAAGCTTTGCCAAGTTCGCCATTTTCTTTTCTGAAAGAAAACTGAGATGTGTAAGAACTTGCAATAATATGTATTTTGGGGGATGTAGTGTTAGAACTTTTGGTTTTTACAAATTCTTCATTTTGATCTTCAGGCCAAAATGATAAGCACTCGAAACTTTTGGCTCGAGATTTACATGATGAATGAGGAGGGCGATTGTACCGCACCATTCTCATTGAAATACAATAACATAGGATGGGCGATTATTCTGCACCATTCTAGTAGCAGGAAAATTTAAATACGCAGAGCAGGGTGGGCGATTATATCGCACCACCTAAAATTACAATGAAATTAAACAGTAGATAAATTTAAATATGCAGGATAATGTGGGTGATTATACCGCTCCACCTAAAATTTGCTGTAAAATTAGATATGCAGTCTAAGATAGGCGATGATACCGCACCATCTTGGATCGCAGTAAGATTAAATTTGCAGTTCAAGATGGGCGATTGTACCGCACCATCTTGGATTGCGGTAAAATTAACATAAATAAACACTGGGTTAGTAATCAAGATCTACACCAAACAAGAAATCAAAGATATATGTAACTGTTAGGTTGAGAACTAAAAGCAGGCATGGTGCAAACAGTTCTTCGCGAGGGTATATCCAGCAGTTGAGGCAAAGGAAGAAGAAGAACAGTAAAATCTTTAGAGGAAACATTTTTTTTCTTTCGGCGAAGAGAAATGAGAGAATGATTAGAGAGTCGTGCTGATAACGTGTTATAAATAGGTCAAAGTTAGAGACATAACCTTTTTCTAATGACAGGAGCGAGTAAAATATCACACTGTAACTATAACACAAGGGTATGACAAATAAAAGAGGGAGAGATATATACTGATGTTATTGATTTTTGCTTCTTACTCTTGTATATTTTGATAGCTGTCAGAGCGCTCTATTTATAGAGCAACTCCAAAAAAACGTATTAATTACATATGGAAATTTACAGCATGCAACTTTTGAAAATACGATCTCCTTCATTTCCAAAGTTCAACATCATTGTGTGTGGGTATTGAAAATCTATGTGGGCATTCATTAATCTGCCAATATTTTCAACACTGCCAATGTTTTCAACAGTATGTGCACAACATAATGTTCAATTTAAAAAATGTTTTTATTACATGTGAGGAAAACATATACATATCATGTTGAAAATTAACTGGTGGATTAATTTAGGAGTGCATGGCACAGTCCAACAATACGTAAATCACAACTCTCAACAACACGAATGTATACTGCCCCTTATACCTTATAGGAAAGTAACACACAACACCTATCCCACCCCAAGCCGGCCCCCGCCCCCCAACCCAAAAAAAAAAAGCACGTAAGTTTAGAAAAGGTATAGAAATGTTATGTTCTAACAATACTCAATGTTACACACTAACATAAATAACCTCTATGTAGTCCTAAAAAATTATGGCGCCTCTTTTTCCCAACGATACATCTTGACATGCTCTCTAGTAGGTAGGATAAGTAAATTTGAATTGATATAATTAACATTACGACTATATACAAGTTTTATTCTATAAATGATATTTATCGACTATTAACGATAGCTTTACTTTTTGGACCATATAGATAAATCTCACAAGTTAGTCTAGCGCGTAGAACTGATGCTTTGGCTTACACCCAAGTACTAGGTTTCTTTTAGTACATAAAATGATATTAAAAAATACTTTGATTAATTTACGGGATGGGAACTTGCATGTAAGAGAGCTTGCTCTCACCAACTAGCCTAAACCACATATTATATTATATAAATGCACAATAATAGTGGAAAACATAGACATTTAAGCAGAGAGTTCAAACTGCAAGCCAAACGAAATTAATGAAGACGTGGCAAATATATAACAATGTCTCTCTAGAGGCTAACTTTCAAATTTGAATTGAAGATTTTCTGTGATTGGAGATCAATATCCAAAAATAGTCCTGCACAACGCTTCTCTACTTAATGAACTGTAGTTGGTGCTAAAGGCCTCGTTCTCCAGCATTGGTTTTATATATCTCAATTCCAATCAATGCATGCTCGAGAACCAGTCCCCTCTTTTCTCATGTTTATATTTTCAAACCTTCGTTGAAGTTTGATCCTCAATAATCCTTTGCACAGAAGACAAAACGAGAAAGTCGCCAGTTAATGTCATTCTTCTCCGGTCTACTTTTTCCGAAAAAAAAATAAATTTATATGTATAAACTACGTACCCACATGCATTTTTATAGCCGAAAAAAGAATACGCTGATTAATTTGGATTCGCACTGCCATTGGCCGTATACTTTGTTCTTCCAGAGGAATGAATTCCAATCAACATTACCCCACATGCATCATGCTGCATGCATACACTTACCAATATATATGACCAGAAACCACAATTTTATAGGAAAATCATAAAACCAATCATCTGGTGCCAATGGTATACAACATTTTATAGGATATTGTACCCAACTACTTCTGCAAGGTTTGTATGTATGTATTTGGCCTTTTGTTCTATGTGCTGGTTGGTTAATAGTATTTGACACTTGCAAAAACTGAAGTCATGCTACCCTTTTATCGTTGTATAAGAAAGTTAAAAAGAGAAAGAGAGACGAATCACAAGTATATTTAACGAGATATTGGGGAGCAGGGAAGAAGAAAATGGAAGAGTACTCATCATCAACAAAAAAATCAAGAGAGAAGATATTGGATGTTTACAATAAGAAACCATGCTGCAATTTCTTTTAAGCAGTGAGGGCACTTTTCAAATGTTTGGGTGTTTAGGCTTCTTCTTCACCTGCAGAAACCTCGGTGATTAATTTCTCTCCCTCTCTCTCTCTCTCTCTCTCTCTCTCTCTCTGTGGGCAATTTTCTCATGCTGTTGTATACTTGCATGCAGCGCGGAATCGTATGTGCGGATGACCCGCCTTTAAGCACAGGGAGTGGTGGTCATATTAATTGAGCCTGCATGCTACGGACAATCTACTATATCTATATGTGGAATACTTAATTAAGCCAGAGTTTTCAATCAGTTTGTCAAAGTTTTATCTTTTTACATTAGTGAGGAGTATTAAACCCCTTTTAAAGCAATGTTAGAGAACCCACACCGTATCATGTCTCAAACATTTTCTTTTCATATAAAATAATGTCAGTCATGTCACCAATTTAATCTTTCTATTATTTAAATAAATTAAAATTGTATTTGTGAGGAATATTTATATCAAAATACAAAAGAATACAAACTAAAAAAATTTAAAAATTCCCTTCTCCATGCACTTGCATGTGAACACTTGGCTAGTTACTACGTACTTTGATTAAAGAAGAGAAAAGCTTGGCTCCACAGAACTTCGTGCTTATGATTGAAACTGTTCATATTATAAATCACTATATGTAAGGAACATCTTTGCAATAAATTAATTAAAACTAAGATCGTTTAGTCAATCAATTGTAGCAAATAGATAGACGGTTCATAAAGATTTTACCAAATATGTCTATATGTTTTTATGTAGTTCAATGACTAATTAAACAATCTTAGTTTTGACTGATTCTTTGTAGAGATGATTATAATATAAACTATTTCAATCATATACAAAAAATTCTATGAATAAACGACAAAATATTTTAAGGAGGAGTTCCTTCACAATCCTTGAGGAGGCAAGTCTTTCATCTTAGTGAATACATTTAATAGAAAACTAGATTTTAATCCTTAAATAAGATGAAGTTTATAAAAATGTTGTATACAAGATTAAAAATTGATTTTAGTCCCTAAACTTTATTTAATGTCAGCATATTAAATGTCTCTCTTTTTTATTTATAATTTTATGGTGTTCATAAATTAAATTTTATGAAAATATTATAAATTTTAATTCTCATTATGGTAAGTATCTTATATAAGAAAATATTTTCGTAAAGATTCAGCACACATTTTTTTGCAAATTTTCTTATGAGCCACTAATTCATTACAATATATTTAGGTACGAACATTTCGATACACTAAGTTAGTATAATATGTTTAGGTATGAACATTTCAGTACACTAGTTTATTATAATATATTTAGGTACCGATATTTCGGTACACTAGTTTAGTATCATATATTTAGGTATGGAATTTTTCGGTACACTTATGTTTTTACATATTTTCTTATGTGCTACTAATTTACTACAATATATATTTAGGTACGGACATTTCGGTACACTAATTTAGTAAAATATATTATGATACGAACATTTAGGTACACTAATTAGAGGAAGTAAAATAAATATAATGAATTAAAATGTGTATAATAATAAATAATTTTAATTTTAATGTAATGACATTAAATAAGATATCTATAATATTAAAACAAAAATATAATATAAATTTGAATTAAGTACACATTAGAGGACTAAAATCAATATCTAATCTAACACCAGATTTTTATTGAATTTTAATCTTCTTCAAGGATTAAAGTTCAAAAACCCCTAAATTTAACCCCATCAAAATTGACCGAGGTCCAACAACCCAAACGATACATGAAGAAGGCCGTCTGTTAACATATGCTTGAGCCAGATTTATGATGGTAAGACCAAACTGGACATTCCATACCAAAAACAGAGTTCATCTTCATATAAGATGATTCATACATGAGGTCCCTCTACAACTAAAGACTTCCGAGTACATATGTAGAACAAATCACTAAGATGACTGAAGAGCAGCTCAACAAGTGCCAAAACAGAGAAATCCTGTGTATATTCCGGCTCCATGCTCGGAATCAGTCCCATGATATGTTGTAGCGAAGACAAGTGCAACCCACTTCTTTTCAATGGCCTACAAACAATTTTAGCTAAATTCTGATGCATAAAATGTTAAGTTTTCAAATAATTTTTTGGATTATATTAACTTCTTTATTTGCTTCCAATTTGGGTGCC
Organism: Heteromeles arbutifolia; assembly: GCA_024362995.1. Lineage (NCBI taxonomy): Eukaryota > Viridiplantae > Streptophyta > Magnoliopsida > Rosales > Rosaceae > Heteromeles > Heteromeles arbutifolia. The sequence continues at coordinate 39,533,829 of JANCRC010000002.1, forward strand.
TAATGATGTTAGAGTTGTTTAGGTATAAAAGGACGACATTAGCGTTGCTTTTTGTTACGATGCTTCAGTAAGCGTCTAACTACACTGACGAGGAAGCTCCTTGAGTATAGACAGAAATGATCCCGTTCCTCATATAAAGCATTTCCCACTCTCGAAATAGAAACCGTCCACTGTTCGGTAAACATGAATTGATCAAAGCCTTAATCGATTGTATTTGAGAACATGTGTTTTTAAATTTGTGTTATATATGTGTTGACTCTAAAAACTACCAAGTCTACGCAGTGCGTAGGCCGAATAGCTAGTGAGCTAACTACATCCTTAAGTTGAATGTGGGGCGTGCCAACTCGTCAACCGAGCTCGGTCGGTGAGTGAATGAACATAGTGGTGGTGTCGAAGGTGTTGTTGACTTCTCGTATCCGAGCGATTATGGCCAAGGAAGGAACTCGTCTCGGCATCTGGGTTCTAGAGTCTGAACACAAGACTGCTAGTGACTGCGATGTTCAAGGATCGTCTGCACTGGGCTCGGCTACTTCAATTATATTTGCGAAAATATAAGTTCGCCGAATCGGTATTATACTGTATGGACACAAATACTCAAAGGAGATGAGTGCCTTGACTATAAATGTGGTTCAACCGCCGAAGTGCCGAACTCTAAAATGCACCTGTGAATATCCAATCATATAATGGGTTTGGCTTTCAACGTGCCAAACAAAGTAATTTGGTAACACCTCAACTCGTCGAGAGGCTAATGAGATGATCTCTTCCAACAAGGCTAATGAGAAAAAACCTAGTTGAAAGCACCCTAGTGTGGCACACAAATTTTTTCCAAGAGAGTGATACTGCTAGCACAATCGAATCTTTTACTCCATCATCCATCGTTGGTGTAGCAGTGTGGATAATCCTAGAGTTGTAACACTTGAGGAGCTTCATGTGATCTTCATGTGATCGACCATGTAAAAGAAGAACCAAAGCACATAGATGATCCTACAAAAGCGGCACCCGCATGGCTAAGGAACCTTATAAATAATTCTCTTCGTCATCTTTTTTATTGCTTTATCGATTATAATCGACTTATATATAATTGAGATAACATATTATATGTTATTTATTATTTTTCACTGCGTATTTAATTATTTAAATTAATTTATCCCAATGATATTCCCCAAACCCAACAGACAAGCCATGCGATAAATTCAAAAGAAAGCCATAGAGCATTTAATGTTTCCTGCATAAAAATATCACCCATGCATGCTTATAAGGAGAAAAATGGGAGAAAGAAAGGATGAACGTTGCCAAAGAAATAAACCTCTCCAAATGCCAGTTGCATGAAATTTTAGGGCAGAGTGCTGTCATTTTGTTAGCACCTATCACCAATATAGGTTTAATGGGAAAAAGTAAGGTGAAAAGCAAAGAGAATGATTTGCTAAATAAGAACAATCCAAGAAGAACCACCTTGTGGAGCTTGAAGAGCAAAAGATCATTGTCGCCCTAGCATAACTTTTCTTGAACCAGAGAGCAAGCCATCATCAAGCTCCCAAAAACAAGCCTTACATTACCTCAAGCAATCCTCTGCAAATCTCTTTTTTGAACCACCAAAGCCAAATCTCTTAAACATCAATCTCAAGCTATTACACATCACTAATCACATAGAAAACGCTCTCCTTAATGTGTATTATAGAGTGTACAGTAAAAAAAGGAAACCTTTTTCACGCCAGAAGAAATATTTCTCTTATTATAACTTCATGCTACAAGCTTTAGAGCTGCCGAAAGCTAGAAGACTCCAACAAGGTATCTTCTATTCCCTTTCCTTCAAGAAACCATCAAGTTGTTGGCCAGTCAAAACCGCCACGTTAGAACCTATAATCCTATGTCAATTAACCTTTCACCAACCTATGAAGGCATAAGAGTAAATGCATTTTACGCTGCGACCAATCTTTTTACACCGAAAACTACTACCTCCATTCTCTTAACTCTAATGGCACTTTCATTTTGAAAAAGCAATTAAGCTCATTTAAGAAAGGGGTGTTGAAGATCTTGGAGAGAGAGATAATACACCCAGCCTTGCATCCAAGGGTGTCCGAAGTTTTGAAAAAGACAAAAAAAAAAAAAAAAAAAAAACCATTCGACTTGAAAAAACTGTGGAGGCTCGATTCACCTCGTGCCAGGGCTTTCAGGTGTTGGGTTGTATATGAGGACGAGATGAAGGAAATAGGGGTTTGTCTTCGTTGGAGATTCGTTGGTTTTTGTCCGGATTAGCCGGAATATGTAGTCAAGAACTTAACATGTTTTCAACGTGGACAGAGATCTAGAGAGAGACAGAGACAGAGAGAGAGACAGAGAAAATATATGGAGAATTGTAACCATACAATACGACCGTAATCGAAATACATACATTTGTCTCCTACACTATGGGGGGTAGCAGAAGGAGGAGTTGGCTATATATGTGTTGGTGGCGAAGATTTCTCTGGAGAAGGATCCTCGGACGTCAGCACAGCTCCCCAAGGGATTGGCACTTTGGATGTGTAGTCGGGCTCTTGCTTGTTGAAGTGCTACAAGAAGAGGACAAAGTTAGTTCTGAAAGGTGCCTTTGTGGGGCCTTAGGTGTAGGCCTTGAGGCTTGCAATCAAAACTAACTAAGATCTGGGTTGATTTCAGCTTTTGGATGCAAATCTGGCTTGAGAGCAGAGTTTGTATGTTTGTTTGTTTGATTGTTTAAGTGTCCTTGTCTCTGGGGCCTCTTCTTCTTTTTATAGGCCAATTAGCCCGACTGCTGTGACTTTTTTCTTACCCGAAAGCAACTGAAGGGTAGTGAGTCATCGTCTTTTTACTTGGAATGCCACTAGAAAGTGTTCTTTGGCTGGTAGTAGGTTAGCTCCCATTGCTTGTTGCTTCTCCAATGGATACATGGCTTGTTCTTTGACTGAGAAGGCTTGAAATTATATTTGGGCTCGATGCTTGACTTCAGGCAAGTCCCCTTTAATCTGGCGTCTTTGGGTTTTTCTTCATCTGAGCCCAATGTTCAAATATTAACCCAAACAATATGTAGTTGTTGGGGCCATTGAGAAAAAGAAAGAGAAAATTATGCGGCTATATATAGTTTTGGAGAATAGATCAAGGCGGCTCATGGAATGATCGATATTAGAGCCAATAATCGAAGTTCGACTTAAGTAAGATCAAACTTCTTAAATACATATGACTGGAAAGTCATGATTTCACGAGGAACGAAACTTTTGATTAATGAACTTATTTGATTGGATGTTGATTGTAATAGCTATAGTGTCATAAGATGGTGACACTTGTCACTAGTTAAGTCTGTTAAAAGAACAAAAGCTAGTTAGAGGGTATTGTAGTAATTGTTGATGTAAGAAGAGTCTTTATAAAACATTGTGTGTAATACTCTTTTACATGGTGTGAAATATACAAGCTTTACATTTCTCAAATTCTCTCTCTTCCTCTCGCATTTCAACTTCTTCTTCCTTAGTTCATTTGTTCATCTCCATTGTACTGTTATCATGGTATCAGAGTAGGTTGTCTCACGTGTGAAGCCAAATGGCCACACACGCTCCACGTCAACCCGTTGTGTTGTCCACGTGTTAGGCTTGAAAATTCGCCACACGTGAGGGGGCGTGTTGAGAATGAGGGGAGAGTAAAAGCTATAGTGTCATAAGATGGTGACACTTGTCACTAGTTAGTTAAGTATGTTAGAAGAACAAAAGTTAGTTAGAGGGTATTGTAGTAATTGTTGATGTAAGAAGAGTTTCTATAAAACCTTGTGTGTAATACTCTTTTACATAGTGTGAAATATACAAGCTTTACGTTTCTCAGATTCTCTCTTCCTCTCGCATTTCATCTTCTTTTTCCTTAGTTCATTTGTTCATCTCCATTGTACTGTTATCAGATTGTATGCATCACTTGGCACATGACATAGTACACTAATTAATGTGATTTAAAATTGCGGTGACACTTGTCACTAGTTAGTTAAGTCTGTTAGAAGAACAAAAGTTAGATAAAGGGTATTGTAGTAATTGTTGATGTAAGAACAGTCTTTATAAAACCTTGTGTGTAATACTCTTTTACATGGTGTGAAATATACAAGCTTTACATTTCTCAGATTCTCTCTGTTCCTCTCGCATTGCATCTTGTTCTTCCTTAGTTCATTTGTTCATCTCCATTGTACTGTTATCATGGTATCAGAGCAGGTTGTCCCACGTGTGAAGCCAAATGGCCACACATGCTCCACATCACCCCGTTGTGTTGTCCATGTGTTAGGCTTGAAAATTCGCCACACGTGAGGGGGGGAGTAATAGCTATAGTGTCATAAGATGACGACACTTGTCACTAGTTAGTTAAGTCTATTAGAAGAAAAGTTAGTTAGAGGGTATTGTAGTAATTGTTGATGTAAGAAGAGTCTCTATATAAAACCTTGTGTGTAATACTCTTTTACATAGTGTGAAATATACAAGCCTTACGTGTCTCAGATTCTCTCTCTTCCTCTTGCATTTCATCTTCTTCTTCCTTAGTTCATTTGTTCATCTCCATTGTATTGTTATCAGATTGTATGCATCACTTGGCACATGAGATAGCTAGTACACAAATTAATGTGATTTAAAATTGTGGTTTCCTTAACATTACTCTATAACAAATGCCTTGTTCCTATATCCTCTCAAAGCATTCAATTTGGCCTAACAATGGTCTCTAAATTCATGCTTCTAATTTGGCGATCGAGTCTCTCTATCTTTGAATGTGTGGGAGTACTATATTATTAGCAGCAAGGAATCCCATATAGTAGTTAAAACATTAATTAATAGAGTTATGGTGATTTAATTAGCTCAGATGAAAGATTAGAGAAAATATAATATGAGGTTAGGTGATAGATTGGAGAAAAAATAATATGAGGTTAGGTGGTGACAGTATATGACCTGAGCTGGGGTCAATGAGTTGAATACTATTCATCCGACATTCATATTCTTACTTCTATAGAGTGGGTTGACATATAGCTATTAAATAAAATCCGTTACATGTTGGCCCGATTTGAGTTCCCACTGGTCATAGTATTGCTTTGTTTGGATAAAAAATTGAACCACATGGACTGGTCAATTTCCGACTCCCGTGTCTAATTAGAATAACAACATGAACCCTCCTTCCCCCTCATTGTTTGTGAATTGTGAACAAGACCGTTCCCACGGAAAGACCAAACAGCAAACACACACTTCGGTTTTTTTCTAATCTTTTATATATCAATGAGGGCTCTTTATATATTTAAACTAATTGATAAGGAACTGAACTAAAACCTCGAGTTCAAACGTGAATATTTTAAATCAACTGAATTACATATTTTAAAGATGAAATTTCTTTTATTTATTTTCTTAAAAAAAACAAAATTTTAAATTTTATTTCATAGGGAGAGGAATCGAACATGAGTGCCATGCATGCTGATTCTTTGCCATAATATTGAGATTTCGTAGTTTTCTCTCCACTTATAAGTAGAAGGTGCTGACGTAGTAGGATATATGACAAGGAAAATCGAATGAAATTCTAGCGCTACAATCCACTAGCAAACCCTAGAGTTCACACAAAAAAAAAAAAAAAAAAAAAAATGGAAAGAAAACTCTCGTTTATTGAATAATAGTTGAAAGATAAGAGGTTGAAATATTATACCTCCAAAACATAAATCCAAACTGCAAACGGACTTAACGTTCAAACAAGAAATAAAATGAACAGTTAACAAAGTACTAAAAATATCCCAGAACTTTTAATGTTTAGTATTGTTCCTCGTTCATTCTCATTCAAAATGTCATATTTTACGCTTGCTTCCAGTTTTGCGCCTTCCGACATGTTCTTCAATCTTCTTGGCCATTTGTTCTACATTACGGACAGACTTTAATGTTTCTTTAAAGTCCAGGATTATTGATTGAGTCGTTCGAGAAATGAACGGTGAAGATTAACTTTAAGAATGACTTTAGGAAATCAAACGGTGAAAAACTACTAGGTAGGTTGGACTACCAGATACAAATACGTGAGATTCAACTCTTATGAATTGCGAGTTTGGTATTTAATTATTGCTAACTAATTATTTATCACATTGTATAATATAAAACCTAATTATTTATTCTTTATTTTGGGTCAATTAGAATAACAGATTAATTTATTGTGAAGGAAGAGACAACGACCATGGATGAACGATCTATTTAATGGGAGGGAGAGGGAAGAAGAAACTAAAGGAAATCAAGGAAAAGATCATAAACACAAAAATGGAAAAATCATCAACGATAGTGTCAACACAGGAGGAGATGATGAGCCCCACTACTGATGATGTGAAAGTACTTGTATTCGATGCTTACAAGCCCAAGCCTTGCAGCTCATTCCTTGAAGCAGCAATAAGAGCTCTTTTTAAGTGTTTCGGTGCTGAGAAGATAGAACAAGTTGCAGAGTGCCCAGCTACAACTACAGAAACCCGAGTAGCAGATACTCCAGTCTCCGATGACCCACCCGCAAATCCAGAAGCTGCTCCTTCTCCACCTGTTGAAACAAATCCGGAGAGCTCGGTACGTTTCTCTCTTCTCTCTCTCTCTCTCTCTCTCTCTCTCTCTCTCTCTCTCTCTCTCTCTCTCTGCTGTTGAAATAATGTTCTAATTAATTAATTAATTATGTATTACACAGGAAGTTCCTATCCTTACAAGTAGGCGAGGCCTAACTGACGGGTCTGGTGGTAAGATTAACTCGACCTCCCAGGATTGATGAGCTGCAGTCTGCCACGTACAAATTAATCGTCTGCGCATGTATGGGAAAGCTGGAGAAATTATGTCGACATTAGACATTATTTATCTTATATTTACCAAATATAAATTTTTTTTTCTGCATTTGGTTTTCTGGATTATGTAGTCCTTCTTTTCCTGTACTCCAATAAGGAGTACATTAATAAGTTTGTACAAGGCATCATCATGCGATGTAGTACATATGTAATGTAACGTGTTGATTTGTTTAGTTACAGAATAAAAGAAATTAAGGGAGGTTTGAGACTAACTTAGAGTGCTACTAGAAGTCTAGACTCATCCCATTGTCTTATTTTTCCACCCACGTTATAATTTCACCCACCATAAAATTACGAAAAATATAAAAACTATATTTCCACCATTATCCCTTAACTATCCGTACTAGCTTAAGTTGTAAAATGTAAAATAAAAAAGACTGAAAAACTAAAAATACAAACCAACACCCACAACACCACCCACCCCAACCGGCAACAATAAATCAGGCACAATCCCTGCTGGCGGCATCTCCTTTTCTTTTATATGTTGCCCTTGTTTTCTTCTTCTCTTTTATTTCCCCTTTGTCTTCCTATATCTCTATCTATCTCCCCACACTAAATCTATATTTAACACAATAAACATCAAAACTGAAATTTCTTACCACGTTTCCTGTAGCAATTGAAAATTAGAAAGAGAAAAAGGATGGAGAGAGTATGGGGGAGAGAGAGGGGGACGGAGGAGAGATAAATGGGAGAGAACGAGAAAGAAGGGGGAAGAGAGAATTAAGGTTGGGGTTGGAAGACAGATGACGGTGGTGGCTATAGTGACGCGGCTCCGCAGCGGTAGGGCTCCTTCTGCCGTTGCGTTAGCCTTGAGGACCTCCGTCGTGGGGCTCTGTCTTCGTCTCCACTCTTCGATCCAAATCCTTGCACGTACGGGGTTCCATTTGTAGTAGTTTCTAAATTTCCTACCATTGTATCCTTTCTCCAGGGATTGATCAAGAAACTTTTCTCGGAAAAATTAATTGATACGACGTGTGAGAAATTCAACGTAATAGAAAATTCAAGAAATCAATGCGAGTGGCTTCTTCGAGTATTTTGAATCAGCTTTCAATGAAAGCACCAATTTGTCGATGCAAATTTTTGCCGTCTTCAGTCTTGACGAAAATGCACCTGCAAAACAATCAACACCTTTGATCAAAGACCTAAGCCTTACGCGCCCACAAGGTGGGGGGGGTTAGGTCAACGGGTCTCCGATGCCTAAGTTAGTTTCTCTGAGAGAGTAAAGTGTTTAGGGCTTTTTTAGGGTAGCAAAAGCTTTGAAAATTTGGTAGAATATGGGGTATTTGTATGGATAGGGCCGGCCATAGTGTTTAATGGAGAAATATTCTCTAAATATTCCCAAGATATTTAATAAGAAATAATATCTTGAGATAATGGAGTACTTATCCCTAATTGATTTAAATTAGGATTACTTGATTGGAGTCAATCTTCAAATGGGAATGTGTTAAAGATAGGATTTGGGTAATTAATTCTTATCTTTAATTCCTTGCCAAGGGCAGGTGAGCTGTGGGCAGTCGTACTCGGTTGTTGAGACCCTTAGGGATTTGAGCTGTGCGTGGGAGCATCTGAGAAGCATGTCCATTTGTTGAGGGCAATCTTGTCTTTCTTGAGAAAAAGTCCACGTGTTGCCTCTAAAATTTTTGGGATTATTTTAGGCTCCACATACTGGTGTGGGGTGTACAAAGCTTATTTGTGTATTAATTTGATCCTAGTTAGTTGCATTAAAAAGTGATTAAATGGATTGCCTCCAAGCCTTAATTTTCTAATAAAAGAAAAGTATTAAAACCAACTAGTTCATGTCTATTTTGCAGGTGGTTGAGCTCCTATAAACTTTATGTATGCACCGCGTATATCCAAGACACACACACACACACTTTGTATTGGCAAGACTTAATATTTTACCATTGCGGTGTTGAAAGAGTTGTATTGATTTCAACATTTGAAAGCGTTAATGTTGAATGCATTGTTATATACATATGTACAGAGTCTTTGAAGGGTCTTTAAGAGAAGGGATCCTCACTTTTTACAAAAAAAATTAAAAAAAAAAAAAATTTAGTTATAGAATGAATGTGGAGTGAATTTCACTACTAATCCTCATTAAAAAAAATACGGGTCCCTTCAGCCTGCCGTTTGAAAACCTAGCAAACATTCCCAGAGGAGAAATAAAGACCCTCAAAAGAAAATACTGCCATAATCAGTCAATTATTTTCTCACATTTCTATGCAAGTCTTCTCAATATTACACATATACAACTCAATGCAAACAGGATCACTGAACTAGAAAATTGCTCTCAATTATTAGTACTCTTCTTCCACCATGATGGATAAATATTATGACAATATTATCCTTCGTCAGGAAAGTTTGGTTAGCTTCAATTAACTAAAGGATCTCTAATAGGATATGCAAAATGGTCTGGAAAGGGTATTAAATGTTTTCATGGCCAAAAAAACCCTTCAATGCGCATCGTGGTCATAAGATACAAATAAAATGTAGTTTACATCAATTTTTATATCAAATGTGACTTTGGCATAACACCAAAGTCATAAATAGAACATCTCCAATAGAAAGATGCGAATTTGAGAAGTAAAACTCACATTTACATCTCAAAAAGATGTGAATATGATTTCTACTCTAATTGAAGATCTAAATTTAGATCTCATTTATATAAAAAAGGATGCAAATATACAATGTTATTTATATCTTCGGTCAAAGAAAAAAAAGACGTAAAATGCATTTTGCATCTCCCATTGATATACAGTATAAGGGCATTTAAATAGAAAAATGAAAAATTGAGATGCAAAAACCATATTTACATCTCATTTTACGTTTCCGGCGGATGTAAATGAAAGTTATACTCTAATGAGAGGGATATTTAAGATTCCATTTTAATATCCTTTCTTTGATTAGTGGGACCCATCATCAAAAGATGTAAAAACGGAATGTAAAGTAAAGTTTCTATTTATTTTTGCGAAGATGATTAATTTACATCATGCCATTAGAAAATATATTAAATAAATTAAATAAGAATGTAGTGTAGCACTACTTCGTATTAAGGTAAATTTTAGAAAATATATTAAATAAGAATGTAGTGTAGCACTACTACAAGTCTACAAATAAGATACATTCAGATCGAACTACATAGTAAAGAATCCTTTTTCTTTGCAAAAACATAGAATAAAATCCTACACTGCTGACATATTTATAATCCGTAGGTAATACCAAATTAATGCCTCATAGAACTTTTAATGTTCCTGTAAGTTTTCTTCTTACTCTCCCAACCGTAACATTGACTGGTGGGAAGTTTTAGATAGTGAATTTTTAACACAAGCAGGCATGTAATCAGGGGGTGGGCGCATACTTGTCTCATCACTTCCTCCATTCTTAACTATGAAAACAGTTCCCATGCCCCAACTCATATGTCGATCAAAATGGCAGTGCATGAACCAAACCCCTATAAAAAAAACTGCATGTTAATAAAATATATTTCATTAATTAATTATATATTAACATATATATTTTTTGTCAAAAATATATAGGGATGTAATATCCGCACACCCATTTTTACTTTTCACACACCCCTTATTAATTTCAATTCATTTAATTCGATGGTTGGAAATTAAGAGAGTGTGTGAGAAGTAAAAATGGTGTGTGGATTGCACACCCCTATATATAGTAATCAGATATTGAAGATCATACCTGGATTGTTCGCTATGAATCTAATGGTGGCCCAACCATCCTTAGGAACTGAGAAGGTATTAACTTCAGGTGGATCAATCAAGTTGTAAGTTAATGGATCAGTAACATTATCGAAATTTCCCAGACCAGATCCAATGACATAAAACCTGAATCCATGCAAATGAACTGGATGATTCTCTGCTGAGTCCATAATATTGGTTCCTTGGAATGTTATTTCTACTGTGGCATTATAATCCAGCATCTTCACCTTGGTACCCCGATCAGTAATACTATAATTGTCTGCTCTCAATTCTTCTGCAGTGAAGTTGAATAGATTGGGCGGTTCATCTGGGAAACTTGCGTCGTAATATCCACTGATGTTCCTGTGACAAATGAAAATTTATTTATATGGGGAGAATGCAATTGAAGTGACTCGCACGTATGACCTCCATATTGGTAGAGTGACACAAAACCAACTGACATGAAGTAGAGCGGCGATTTATCTGCATAATCTCAACTACATATATATGTCATTATTATGGTCCCAAAAAAAAATGCTCATCAAATGGCACCATTTAATTAGATGTAGTATACAGTTACATTTCATGCTGAAAGTGTGAAAGGTAATAGTACCTATAGTATGCTTGCAAAACATCAACAGCAGGGTTGGCAAAACTGATGTTGTTCAAACCAGAAGCAATCCTATTTCCCTCAGGCCCAGCACATGATCTGTTAGGACAATGCAACATGCCTATGGAAACCGTTACAAACATTCGGGTGGTGACATTCAGTGGAACGTCAATCGAGTGCTCTGCAGATGCCAAACTCCTGAATTGTTTCACAAAGTTGTTTGCAGAACCAATGTCATAAAAACCGGGAATGTTGGTTGGATAGATGGGCGATGATGGAGGAGTGTAGTTGCCGTTGTATTGGAATATGGCGCTGGCAATACTTTTGTCAAAGTCATCAGCCTCTCCATCATAATAAGGACTGGCAAACATGTAGTAATGCCCAAGAGATTTGTTTGCTGTGACTAAAACGTCCATTGTTTGTCCTGGGGTGATCATTATGTAACTGGAAACTATAGGTTTGACATAAGAACCATCCATACCCACGAGTATGAGATTGTGATCTGCAATGGCGAAGAACATGTCTATGTTTTGCACCGAATTGACTATTCGGAGAAGATAGGTTTTTCCATAATCAACAGACATTCGATATGTCGTTTCTACAATGCAAAATTACTAGAGATTATTAAGTAGTTCTATGGAAAAAATTCTAGAGATTGTTACGTTCTATGTTCAGATTAAATTTGTACCTTTGGAGCATGAGTAAAAGTCTCCTGGCTCGCCGTTGATTACATAAGAATCTGATGACGTTGTTAGTCCGCCAGATTTGAGGGTCTCATCGAGCAATGTCATTACATCATCTTTATACCAGGATGCTGCGTAAGAACAATAGGAGGGGGAAGTACAAAGTAAGATGTACAACTTTAATTTATAAAATATAGCTTTGAACTTAAAGCTAACAAAGAGAATCTAAAAATTGCACAAGAGAGAGGATAGTAGAAGATTTTTGCATACCAAATACAATAACCTGTTCTTCATCAGGCTTTGGAAATGGATAACTGGTTCCATTTGCTGGCAAGATGAGAAATGCTCCATGTACAGTGGCCCGAGACCAATCGCTATGAGCATGCCAAAACAATGTACCTTCTTCGGATGAAAGTAGGATTTGGTATGTGAAATTTGTTCCAGGTTGAATAGGGCATTGTGTGATATACTCAGGTCCATCGAACCAGGGATTTCTAGGCTGCTTTATCCCATGCCTACAAAATAACATATACAAATTAAAAAACAAAAATCTAATTAATATTCAGTGAACATCATTTGAAACAAGCACTCTTTTCTTAATTACCAGTGCATAGTGACACCATATCTTCCTTGATTGTAAACATTCACATAGACCGTATCTCCCTTTTGAGCTCGGATCACCGGCCCCGGAAAACTGTCGTTCACAGTAAATGCACTCTTTGTGCTACATAACTTTGTGAAGTTGGTGTCCTTAAGCTGCAATCACAGATCAAAAACATAAAATAAATTTAAAAAAAATTCTTTTTATTCAATGATTGTCGTCCATATATAAAATTTGAAGTCAGTAATGTGATCATTAGCATGAAAATTCAAGTCTTTATAACCTTGTCAACATTTTGTGAATATTTTGTCACAAACAAGTCGAAAATTAATAAAAGACAGCAAGAACAAAGCGGGGAAATCGACTTACAACAAAGTCATAGGAATGAACGTTTCCTTGGGCCAAGCAGGAAAACACCTGTGTTTGGAGGAGCAAAGTAGACAGAAGAGCTAAGAAGAAGAAGCCCGTTGTTTTGAATAAGCACTCCATTTTCAGAGTGCAATCTCTGCTCGATCTCCTAGAATACATATGCAGGTGCTTGTTAATTCTTATAACCTTGTTGGGTGGGGTTCTTATACTTGCTTGGAAAATGCTAGGGAGATGGGACCACTTGTATTGTGGACCCTATCTCTTTAGGGAAATAGCACTCTCTTGTATTGTACACGTAGGCAAATTACCCGCATGGAAACTTTCTAAAAGCATTGATTCGAACTTATACAGAGCTTCTTTAGTTTTCCCAATGTATTAAAATACTTGAAGCATATTGGGGACGTATAACACATGTACATCTCTTGTTGATCGAAAATCTCTTTACTAGACAATTTCAAAGGAAAATAAAATACTCATCTTGACTGAAAAATGCAAATAATTCTGTAAAATTTCAGTCTTTAATTTGTTTTTATTTCAAATAATTTACATTCTTCTTTGAGGATAAAAATCACATTCACATCTCACATAAACATAAATGTGATCCTTACATCTCAAATTTGCACCCCTTCACTAGAAACGCTTTAAATTATTGTATTTGTTTTAATAAAATTTGTCGCAAGCTTTCGGTATTTCTCCATGTGATGAAAGTTTTCCTTTTTCTTCTTCTTATTTTGCACTTTTCTTTCATGGCAATTTTGGTATCTTCATTTTAATCCCGCTTTCTTTGACTGTGAGAATCGTTTGTGTGAGAGATTACACTGTTGGTAAAAACAGAAAATTCCAGAAAAGTATAAATGTAAAAGTTGAAAGTCCAAAGTAACACAACTAAACCAAAAAATTGAAAAGGAGCAAGCCGAAAACAAAAACCAAACAAAAACAAAGGGAAAGAAGGGAATAAAACTGTTTTGAAAGGAAAAAGCGGCTATTGTGTGGGCTCGAAGGATTTATTTCATTTCGGTATCATCTTGCCGAAAAGTTTATTTCAGCCCAAGTTCTACTTTGATTTTTTTTTTTTTGAGAACTTTCATGAATAGAGCTTGGACTAAATTTATTTTAATAGCTTAAATTTTAATGAAAAACCCTTAAATTTTAATAAAAATGACAAAGAACTTAAATTTTAATTAAAATGACATAATTTTAATATTAATTTTTTTTTTGAAAAAAAATCTGACGCATGCTGACCCATGCAAATCCTCACACAAACTATTTATGAAACTTTCTACACTGTTTATGAAACTTAAGACACTGTTTATGAAAACTTACGACACTGTTTATGAAACTTACTACACTGTTTATGCCACAACCTCGTTGGACCGCTTCACCAGCCCCTCTCTTTCCCTCCTCAACTCCCTCAGCTCCTCATGGAGCCTATCCAATATCTCGTCCTGCAACTCATCCTTCTTCCCCCTCACCGCCTTCCACTCCGTCTCGACCAGCTTCACATCCCCCTTTCCTCCTATAACCTCATCCACACACTTCAGCAACACATCCACCATCTCCAGCAGCCTCTTCGTATACTCCAAGTACTCATAATTCACCTCTTCCTTATCCAAAAACACCTCTGAAACTAGCGGCGTCGGGACCGCAACACCCTGACCCGCCCGAAACTGTGCAAACCCGAAAACAAAGCAGAATAGCCCCAACACTACCTGCCTGACAATGAGTTAGGAATTGGGTAGCAGAGTTTGCCTTAGGAGAAGATGGAGCAGGTTGTGCAGATTATAAGGAAGAGGAATGGGCATTTGAAGCAGGATGGGGATGAGATTGAGCTTGACATTAAGGTCGTCGATACAGAAACCCTCTGGGAGCTTGATCAGCTTGTGACGAATTGGAAAAAGATGGTTAGCAAGATAAGCATTGATGGGCAACACCAACAGCAACAGCAAGAGCAAGTTGGGTTTGTTAGGTTTTTTTAATTTTATTTTATTAATCTTTTGTCCTTATTATTAAATAAAGTTAGTGGGTGATTTTTTATTAAAATGTAAAGATTTGAAGCCCTTTTTCATTAGTTTTCCTTTTTTTTTTCCTCAGAAGTTCTACTTTGATTCATGCACTTCAATTATAGGGCTTTTTGAAATGGATAATAGTTGCATTCTTTTGTGGAGAATTCACATATTTCAGTTTTTGCGAATAATATTTAAATTTATAATTTAATAATTGAATTTTTTTAATTTTTATTCGAAAATCAATCCTAAAATTATTTGAATCGGTAATTGTTTAGTTATCTAAATGTATCAAATAAATGAACTGTTTGTCATGAGTGTGTTACTTGATGTTCATACTGTCAATTTGTTCTACACATTTTTCGACAACATTCTAACAAAGCATGATGTAGCAAGCAGTGTCTACAAATGTGAGATATAATGAAGCTCTTATTGGAGGATATTTATGTTCGTTCACTAATTGGTGTAACCATTGCTCCATTGATTCCTCAAATGAGCAAGCCATTCATTTCTCAATTGATTAGGCAATTATTACTCCCTATTGAAATCGGGATATTTTGTACTTTGTTAGGATATCCATAGCTCTATATAAAGGTGGCTATACGTCACATTGTAACAGATGAAATTCTCTAATAGGAATTCCCTCATCCTCTTTCAAATTATTTCCTTCTCCAACACATTATCAGCACTTTTTTTCTTAACAGAATCAAAACCACCAGAAAATAATCTTCAAAATTCTAGATATTTCTTTTGCAGCCACCCTAGCCGCAAAAAAAATTTAGAACTTCCTTACAGGTCATCACAAAAGACTAATTGCAACCTAAGAATTCATACCAATATCCATGACGCTGCAAAATCACTCTATTGGTGCAATCCTTTCCCTACCGCTGCAAAAGCCGTATGCTGCCATAGTTTTGTCAAGCCGCCGCTGAAGATCTTTCGCGACCAATTTCGTCATAAATGTGCTGACTGGTTTTTCTCACTTTTTAGTAACAAAATTTCAGGCTTTTTGAATTTTGAGAGTAGGATCATATTTTAGTTTTGAAGTAACTATTTCGTTTCATTATTTCAAGTTCATGACAAACTCATTATTATGTGTTTAAACATCCCATGAAACTGATTATAATATTTTCTTATTACTTGTGTGATTTTTATGTTTATCATATATTGTTTTTTTTTTTTTTTTTTTTTTTTGCAATTTTGCAAAACCCTCACGATAAAAAACATCACCATGACACATGAACCCCCTTAAATCTAATTTTGTGCATTATAAATCCAAAATGGTTGAGTGTGATTTTTATTTATTTTTCGTTATAAACATGTGTGTATCATATGGAGGATCAAAATGATTTCCCAATCTCCATTGCCAAAAAATCCTAGTAACTTTATTGGTAATTGACTTCCAGAAGTAATTACAACCCGACGCCCAGAAGTTCATCCCATGCATTCAAATCGAATTCCCAAACTAGTGTTCCAGTCTAAAACCCCAACCCGTATTCTAGTCAAATATAATATTCACATTCTAGCTGAATGAATAATTTTTTGCTCTCATGTCGAAGCCCAATTCCATATTTTAGAAGAATATGCGAATAAGAATAATTCATTTAAGTGGCATGAACTCAATTAATTCATTGAGTTTCAAGTCTCAACAAAACCCGAGCCCAAGTGGACCCGCTAATCGTGCTTCACTATGAGTGCACATCTGTAGTCCAAAGCTCACCATGGCATTCTAAAATCACCATCGCCTTCCTTTCATCACCACGAGTCCAATAGTGGTCTCTGTTGGAACCAAATTCACGACCACAAACTTGAGCAACTTGTAAAATAGTAAACAACCACAAGCAAGCATGAGACATGAGAGGGGGAGTACACTCGCCAAAAGCTCTCCGATGGTCAAGTTAGTGAATAATTCAAGACTTAAGTAGTGGGCGAGATAATTGAAGTGTTTAAATTGCGTTACCATAGATGAACCCTAGATGAGTGTATTTATATTGTGGGGAGAGAGACCTTTTTTATGATAGAATCCTCGTTCTAAGTCAGGAGAATCCTAGAGGATATCTAGGAGTAGATAGTGCATCCTCTTAGGAATTGTGATTACTTGCGGCGCAAGCCAATTTTAGATTGTAGGAACTCTAAGACTTAGAGGATCTGACAATGTCCATATACGAATCAAATCGTGTGTCTTGGGGAAGCATGGTCATCCAGTGGAGTCGCTAGGACTTCGCCTAATGCCTTGGAACAAGGTGATGGTGGCACTGCTGCTCCGTTTGATACAGCTCCGCACGAAGTTAGTGAGTCCATGACCAGATTTCTTAGATAACTATATTCGGATCAGCCTTACTCCGGCCTTGGAAAGTCATGGTCCCACATAGAGCTCCACAATTGGGCTTTTTGGCAAATTTCCTATCAAATTCAGCCGAGGTATGGCCTCAAACCATTTGGTTGAGAACGAAGCTGGGAAAATTCTCTGAATTTTTCTTGAAACCAGTGACTTTTCTGGTAGCTTAGGTTAGAATCCGTTGAGTAGGGTCAGCTCTGGCAGCTCGGGTCAGCTTCGGTGGCTTGGGTCAGCTCAAATCCGGCTTGGTTTAACTGTTAACTTTAATGGTCAATGTTGATCATTGACTTTTCAGTTTTCGGCCCCGGACCCCTCCTAAAGTAAATTGACACACTAATTCCCAATTTGCGCACCATTTTTTCAAATTCAAACGTTTTAAATGAGTTTTACTAATATGCCATTTTATATGTTCAAATGCAAGCAGTTGTAGAAGCCTTAAAGGACAAACCCAACTTAAGGAAGACTTCATATATGATCAGTAAGTGGACTTTTATTTCAGAAATGTTTTATTTATCTAAATTCTAAGCATGCCTAGATAAATATGAATTTTCAGTTATATTTTACGAATTATACTAATTTCATGTTATATCTTTAGAATTGTGATTAATGACATGATATATTCTCTACTTGTAATTGTCTCGAGATTACTCAGCAATGACATGATTATATTATCCAGCTTCCACTAGCTATAGCTAGTGGCTTATTATATTATCCAATTTCCACTAGTTACAGCTAGTGGATGATGTTGTATGTCATGCCACTGGTAAATATCAGCTTAGTATATATCTCTCTGATCAGCTTTCAGTATATACAAGTATTTATAGATTTCAGTTTTTTGCAGCATGCTTAGATTTTCATAAACCATATGTAGTATTATATGTGTTTTCAAAACAGGGGGTTAGTATGTCTATAAAATAAAATCGTTTTGGAAAACTTTATTTTTCATCCACTCACATTTTTATGTTTTGCACCCCCTTAAGATTCAGTAGACGTAGCAGTGATCACATTCGACGTCGAGTACTTTCCAGCAGCTCTGACATATTTTACTATGTATGGTATTTACACAACATATTTAAGAACTTATATTTGGTAATTATGCTCTGAACCAATTCTCATGCATGTGATGGAAGGTCGGACACCCATTAAGTGTGGCCCTTTGAGGATGTATTGAAACAAATGTGATTATCTGCATGTGGTTTGATTTGAGCTTATCCCTATTTTAGGAGAAGCTCCGCCGAATTTTCAGTAGATTTTAATATTAAATAATTTTAGTTATGACTTCATGCATATTATGGCTTTCTCACCCATCTCGGAGATCACCAACACGCATCGGCTTTGGTGTCCAATGGACATCTGCGTTAGGGTGTGTCATAGAAACTGAAGTTTTCTTGCAAAACAACCTTTAATTTGGTTTTACATTCATTATGATTACATATTCTACTCATTTTCTACACCTTGTAAGGTTTTTCAAATTATTTGTATTAGAGAAGTTTATTTTCAAATCCATTTTTCATTTATTTCCATTTTTTTTTTGGTGCACCAAGCGTGAGGTTTCCACCGACCCTGAATTCAAAAGTGTGACAGATGAGTCAACCTTTTCTTCATTAAGCGAAGAAGGTCACACTTGTGTCCTTGAAGAATGCCAAGAATTGACTTGGTTTGCCACCACTTTGACTCATCTTGATCCCCGAACTGAATGCGAAAGAGAAGTGCTTAGAATCCTAAACCTTCAAAGCATTGCTTAGAATATGTTATATGCCCATTTTTCTCTCTCAACAATCATAAGATTACACATTCATGTTGCCAATATCCCTGTAAGGAATAATGTTTCTAAATTCATCCTGGTCGGATGTCGTGTTCTAGAAGAACATGTCTAGTGTCTTGGTCCTATAGTTCCACAAGTTGACATTGTTTTGGATCATGGGAATGTCCTGGACAAGACCTAAGAATCCCAACTCGGAGAACTTTGAGATACTTGTCTGGAAGATAAGTAGAAACGAAACAAGATCATCATCGACAGTGGCGGATCCAAGAAAAATTATTTGGAGGGTCGTATGTAAAAGTTCACAAGCATTTCTTAGACATATAATAACCTTAAAAATTAAACCATAGCTTCATCATTCATAACACATAGAACAAATAACAATACAAGTTACAATTGTCCACGACATGTTTTCATATTTCGAAAATGCTGCATTATAGCTTCATTATCAATGGAAGGAAAAAACATTACTCTCAATATAAACTACCATGCTATCATTCAACCGTTGATCTCCCATTCGATTACGCAATGGACCTTTCACAATATTCATAGCAGAAAAGGCTCCATTCAGTGAAGCAGTAGCGGTTTCTTTCAATTGAGAAAATTAACTACTCGAACACATATCAAATAATGCCCAAGTTGATATTGAAGTGCCAAAAGTTGATAAGTAGAAAATTCATTCTGACAAAATTAAGCAAAACAAATTAGTTTTTGTTTATCAAAATCAGAGAATGAATCATTCGGACTCAAACATATATGATTCACATCAATGATCAAATCTAATTATTCATACAAGAAAATTAATTTGAATAAGTTATGAAGAACTTAATTTGAAATTTGAAAGATGAAATTTCAGTGGTCATCAAAATGATTGCCGGAATGGGATGGTAGGAGTTTGGGTGTTAGGGATTGAGTTTGGTGGGGTTGGGATTTGAAAATGGGAATTAGAAATTTGGAATTGAGTGTGGGGACTGGGGTTTGTGGCTCGTTGCAGCTTACAAATGGGAATCTTTTTTCTTTTTTTTTTTAAAGTTCTAGTGTATCTTTTTATTTTTTTCTTTTTGCTGCTGCTGCTGTTTTTTTTTCTATAGAGTAACTAGCTCAAAATGACATCGTTTTGGCAAGGTAATATTCAAAAGTAAAATAATAAGAAGACAAACCTTCTTTAAGGCATTTTATCAAACAGTTGGATGGCATGTATGAAGGCCAACTCCAACCTTCAAATGGGCAGCACCCAAGTTATCTATTGAGATTCACTGGAATTTAGAAGGTCAGCTGACCCTCCTTGCCTCTTAGTGCGTTCGCTTCTGATCATCAATGATGTGTATGCGTATGGTGTGGGCGTTGGAATAGTAAAAAGCTATGACATTGAACCATGATCCTTTGTTGAAGCGCAAATTTGATTTGACTGGCCAAAATCAGAAGAAGCAGTTCAGTTCAAACTTGTTTTTATAATGTAACTTCACATGTTCGGACCAGTTATTCCAGCAACCTCGGACATATAGGCTTCATAATAAGGTCGTACAATATAAGAGTCGTCTCCTAGTGCAAGGTTTCTCACAATGCTCTAGGATTGAATAGGAGGAGACAAATTCTCCCATAATGAATGTTATTACGTTCCGCTACTTAATCGGATTAGTAGTTACTGAGTATGCAGCTTATGAACATGGCCACTGCATATCTTTATAAAGATTTAGATTTGAAAATTATATGAAAGTCCTAGTAGGATTGATTATACCTAAATCAATGTGTTCCCAACTATGGAATACGCTTCCAATTAAGTTGAAGCATTCACTATATGGTTGAAGTATTTGATCGAAATATGATATGTGAACAACAAATTATGCCCATGCGTATTCACTAAGACCACCAATTCTAGTTTTGTGATAATTGTAGTATATGTCGATTACAAGAACATCATTGGAACTCTAGAAGAGATCCAAATGACTGATATGCTCTTCAAGAAGGAATTTGAGATGAAGAATCTAGGTAAGACTTAGTATGTATATGCCCGCAAATCGAGCACCATGAAAACAAGATCTTAGTCCACCAATTGAACTACACTAAAAAAGTGTTGCGTCGATTTAACTTCCTAAAAGAGAAGTCAACTAGTACGCGCATGGTCGTTCGATATTTGGATCCTAAGAAAGATCTTTTTCGTTCTAAGAAATAAGACGAAGAGATCTTGAGACCAGGATTCCTCTATCTTAGTGTTATTGAAGCCTTTTTATTCTTAACTTAGTGTACTATACCAGACATCTCATTTGGTGTGAATTTCTTGGAGATATACAATTTCGTGCCAATATGATGCCACTGGAATGACATCAAAGAATTATTATGATACTTTAA
Organism: Heteromeles arbutifolia; assembly: GCA_024362995.1. Taxonomy (NCBI): domain Eukaryota; kingdom Viridiplantae; phylum Streptophyta; class Magnoliopsida; order Rosales; family Rosaceae; genus Heteromeles; species Heteromeles arbutifolia. The sequence goes on from JANCRC010000002.1 coordinate 39,555,050, forward strand.
TGGTACTATGGATATAGGCATGTTTTATACCTATGCATCCCTAAAGTGTGGTGCGCTTCTTCTTGCATTTACCGATGTTGGGTACCTATCATACCCTCACAAGGCACATTACCATATGGGTTACATCTTTACCATCAGAAACACCGTTATATTCTAGAGTTCTACGAAACATACCTTGGTTACTACCTTGACTAGTCATGCTGAACTCATAGCTTTTTATGAAGCTAACTAAGAGTGTAGTTAGCTACGAGTTGTGATTAAGCATATTTAAAGTACATGTAAGTTAACCTCTGCTACTGATGACATACTAATTATCTATGAGGACAACATTGCATGTATTAACTAGTCAAAGTTAGATTTTTTCAAGGGTGATGCCACCAAACACATAGCACCCAAATTGTACTTCTCGCACGAACAATTGCAAGAGAAGACAATTGAAGTCTTTTATATTGGTTCCCAAGATAACCATGCTGACCTATATACCAAATTTCTGCTTAAGAGCTTATTCTAGAAGCACGTTAAAGGTATTGGGCTACGTAGGCTTTCAAAGCTAGCGTAAGGAGGCTCATCGATGCTAGTTGTAAACACGGAAATTCCTGCGATGGAACAGACAAGAACACATGTACAAAATAATATTTTGTATTGATTTTTGGGGTAACAATCTTTTTTTCAATTTGTTTATCTGATTCGATCTCCGTAAGATGTTGGTTTGTGGATGTTGTTGAACCAAGGGCCGTGAAGGCTTGATCTTAGGTGAACGGGAAGTTTCTTCAAGGGCCGTTGGTGGCTTGATCTTGAAGGTGGATGAACGTTTCTTCAAGGGCCGTTAGGCTTGATCTCGAAGATTGGATGAACAACGAACGATGAATGATCTTCAAGGGCTTTGGGCTTGTTCTTGAAGAACAGATGAACGGCGAACGATGAACGAGCTTCAAGGGCTTTTGGGCTTGATTCTTGAAAAAGGGATGTTGTTGATCTAAGGGCCGTCGGGGCTTGATCTTGGAGGAATAGGTGTGTTGATCCAAAGGCCGTTGGGGCTTGATCTTGGAAGGTTGAACGAAGTTTCTTCAAGGGCCGTCAGGGCTTGATCTCGAATGTAGTTGATTGTCAATCCAAGGGCCGTTAGGGCTTGATCTTGGAAGAACGATGCACGAAGAACGAAGAGAGTTTTCTTGATCCTTCGGGATTTGCTTGAGAGCTTTTAGAGTTTCAAAGCTTCAAGGTTTTGGTGTGATGTCTATTGGTTTCCCTTCTCTTTTTCTCTCCCATTTCTTCTTGATGGAGAAGCCTATTTATAGGCTTTGAGAATGAATCACCACCATCCATTTATTTTGGTGGATGTTGTAGGTGAATTGGGTGAATTGTTGTAGGTGAATTTGGATGGATTGTTGGGTGGATTGTTGTAGGTGAGTTTGGGTGGATTGTTGTAGGTGAATTTGGGTGGATTGTAGTTTTAATGCAATGGTCAACATTTATTTTACCGAAATTTCAATGTCTACAGTTGTAATTTTAATGCAATGGTCAACATTTATTTCACCGAAATTTCAATGTCTACAATTGTAATTTTAATGCAATGGTCAACATTTATTTCACCGAAATTTCAATGTCTACAAATGCCCCCACTTCAAGGTGCGTCGTATACATGTGCTTGTCACGTGTAGAAGATGCGTTGTGAAGTTCCTTAATGTAGATGTCGATCCAAGGGTCATCGAGCCTTGATCCTGAATTGGGCTGGAAATTTCTTCAAGAGCCGTCGGGGCTTGGTCTTGAATTTGGCAGGAAGATTTTATGGTTTCCTCCAATTGTTGATTTTCCACAGGCTTAATCTTGAACTGTGCTTGAGGGTTTTTTGGTTTCCTCCAAAGGTTAATTTTTCACAGGCTTAATCTTGAACTGGGGTGAAGGTTTTTTTTTTTCTGGTTTTCTCCAAAGGTCTGAACTTACTTCTTTCATCTGGAGCTGAATTTGATTTAAGGGTGGTGGACACTTGATTTTGAACCGGACTTGTGATTTCTTCAAGGGCCGTTGGGGCTTGATCTTGAATTTAGATAGGACCACGAGCAGTTTCAGGGTTTGAACGCCTAGCAGGCAGACACGAAGTGGAGGTGATGACCTCTTTCTTTGTTCAATCTTTCCAATTCGTATTGAAGAGGGTTAGGGGATGAATCAGCACGTGCAGTTGTCGCGTTTACTGATGATCCACAAGATTGATGCTTCATTGTCACTCGTCTTGTTTGTTCTCTAGGCAGATGCCGATGAGTACTCAAGAGCAATGCTAGTAAGCAATCAGGGAAGAGGTTCCAGGCAATCGATTCTTGACCGGAAGCTTGATCCCAAGTGTCGCCCGATTGCTCTTCTTCTTATTGTCCTGCAGGTAAGAACAAGGACAAAGGAAAGGACATGGAGAAAGCATGATATGAGATGCTTTTGCTTTTGAAGAAGTAGTGGTGATTTAATGGCGTTGCACGATGAGGCTTTGCTCTTCGACGACGGTGCCAGCGAAAGGTTATTGAGGCTTCTCGAGCTCTTTGATTAGAGCAACGATGTTGAGCTTGGATTTGGCTTAGACTCCTTCATCTGGATTATGCAGTTCTACAAAGAAGGGTGTCGTGCTACAGTGATTTGTTACAACTCATCACGCTGCATTCTTCTCTGCTCGTTTCTTTTGTGTAGCGGAAGTAGTGCGCAACCTTTCGCGTTTGAATGGTCCTTCAAAGCATCACTTCTCAGCAACTCATCCATGCTTGGCAACTTCAGTGCAAAGAGCCAACAACATACCAAATGTTCTTCGATGTTGGTGACTTGAGACCCAGATCCAACAACAATTGAAGATGACCACTCGAGAGCAATGCAAGTTAAGCAACTAGGCAAAGGTTCTGAGCAATCAGCTCCAGATCGGACATTTGATTTTGGGTTCTAACTGATTGCTCTTCTTTCTCCCTATCTTGCAGGTAAGAGCAAGGGTAAAGGAAAGAAAAGAGAAAAGCATGATATGAGGTACCTTTGTTTTCGACCCTGATGATATGAGATACGTTTGCTCTTGGAGAAGTAGCGGATGAATTAGCACATATATTGGTTGCGCTTGTCTCCACGTACTTCGATTCATCAATTTCACTTGCCTTATCTATTTTCCTTGCAGAAGTGGTATTCTCCCTAGTTTTTTTTTTTTTTTTTTCATGCAGGTTTGACATCTTCTCTTGCAGTATTTTGCCTCTGATGCAGGAGTTGAATGCAAACCTTGCATTTGAATGGTCATTCAAAACATCATTTCTCAGCGGCTCATCATGCGGAAGTTTGAGTGGAAGTTCTGACATATTGCTTTTCTTTATCCTTGTCTTACAGGTAAGAGCAAGGACAAAGGAAATGAGAGGGGAAAAGCATGATATGAGATACCTTTGCTTTCGACCCCGATGATATGAGATACATTTGTTCTTAGAGAAGTAGCAGACGAACCAGCACATATATTGGTTGCGCTTGTCTTCACATGCTTCGATGTATCAATTTCACTTGCTTCATCTGTTTTTCAGGCAGGTGTGGTATCTTCTCTGGAAGCACAAGATGTTGAAAATGAGTATTTGAGAGTACTGTCAAGTAAGCAATCAGGGAAGGGGTTTCCAGGCAGTCTGTTCCAACTCGGAAGGTTGATTCCAAGCGCCGGCTGATTGTTCTCTCTCTCTTTGTCCTGCAGTGAAGAGGGAGGACAAAGAAAGGGATATGGATAAAGCATGCTATGAGATACTCTTGCTCTCAACCTTGATGATGTGAGATATTTTTGCTTTTGAAGAAGTAATGGCGATTTGAAGACGTTGCACGGTGAGACTTTGCTTTTCGGCGACGGTGCCAACAAAAGGTTTGTTGAAGCTTTTCGAGCTCTTCGTTTAAAGCAACGACGCCAAGCTCAGATTTGACTTGAACTCCTCCGTCTAGATTATGTAGTTTTACAAGGAAGAGCATCGCCAGGTAAGCAACCAGGCAAAGGTTCCGGACAGTCAACTCTAGATCGGAAGAGCAAGGGCAAATGAGAGAACAGGGTGATTGCATGATATGAGATACTCTTGCTCTCAACCCTGATAATATGAGGTACTTTTGCTCTTGGAGGAAAGAATATAAGATTTTGATGTGGGTGTAAACTTTTCGATTGAGAGGGGTTTCTGGTTGAGGAAAATGAGCCGATCATTTTGAGTGACTTGATCGAAGAGGTGTTCTCGGAGAGGAAGACAACTGAGTATGCTGAGAGGCTTGGTTGCAGATGCATTTTTTTTGGCAAGGAAGAAGAGCCAAGCATTTTGGATGCGTGCTTTGCCATGGAGGGTGAAGGTCGACCTATATAGGGAAAGGCGCAATAGCAGGTAGTGGCACGGATGTGGCATTGTCACCCACGCTTGTCGACAAACGTATGGTGGTTGGGATAGTGAACTTCACGCGTTTTCAACTTTGTCAGACATTTTTGACAAAGTTGCACGTGCTATCGTTCTTTATTGTTGACGGTGTTTAAAACCTTCTTTCCAGGATTCGAAGAAGAAGCGAAGTCGTATCCGGCTTTCGACATGAGTTTGTAGGCGTTTGGATCAAAACCTTCTTCGGTCCTCTTGGTTGGAAGGAAGCTTGGTTCCACCCCTTTTGGCATAACTTTTATGAAGCCTTGTGGTAGTCTTGCAACCTTAGTGTTGCCTAGCTATGTCAGAGGCAAAACTGCATTCATCCTGAGCAACTTTGCATTATCCTTGTGCCGCTGTGTATCGGCTTTGCTTACTCCAGTTTCGAATAGAGATTGACCATTCTTTCTTCTCTACATCGGGATGTATCGGCAGATGAGTGTATTCGGTCCTTTTGAAGGCGTCATGCTCCCTTTGGTTGTTACGGGTTTAGCATACTCGTCATCATTTTTGCTTGAAGATGGCACGACTTGCCCTTCTTGCTTTTTGGGTATGGCTTGCCACTCCTGCTTTTTAGGTGCTGCTTTGCCCGTGGATTTGATCTCTTCTGGAAGAGCTTCGGGTACCATGTCTTCATCCGTGTAGAACTTGGCGTCTGCAAAATGTGATTCGACTTCGGTGAATGGCCTGGTGTCCCCATAGATCACCTTCACTCCTTCTTGGTAAAATTTTAAGCATTGGTGAAGGGTGGATGGTACTACTCCATTCGTGTGAATCCAAGGCCTTCCTAAGAGCAAGCTGTAAGAAGTTCTTGCATCAATCACGTGGAATATCGTGCTTGACTTGAGTTCGCCAATGGTCATCTCCACGCGGATCATGCCCATCGCTTTTTGTCCTCCTTGGTTAAAACCTTGGATTAATAGACGGCTTAGGGATAGTTCATCCACCTTAATGCCGATTGTGTCATTGTTAACTTTGGCATGATGTTTATGGCTGATCCACCATCCACAAGCATACGGTTGACTTTGTGCTTCTTTACGTATCCCGAGACAAAAAGAAGACGGTTATGAGGCTTTGATCCCAGCAGTAAGTCTTCATTCGTGAAACCGATCGCGTCCTGGGCGACACAGCATGTGGCACATTCATGTGGCCAAAGCTTCAAGCCTTTGTTCTTGCTTTCTTGTACCTCGTGGTCATCAGGACTTGCCAAGGCCGCTGCTAATGCCCTTCGCATCTTCTTTGGCAATCGCAGCGCTTCCTCGATGCTAAAGTGCGTTGGCAGACCTTTTTTGGGCTTGAGGGTCTTTTCTTCCTCGATAGTGGTGGCTTTGCCTTTTGAAGGTTCTTCCATTTCTACCTCGACCATATGACATGCAGCGGTAGTGCACTGTTGGAAGAAGTCCTCCGGGAAGTACTCGTGCAAAGAGATGGGAATGCGTGGCTTTTGCTCCATAGGTTCCCCAGTATATGTCGGCTTAGCAGCTCTTATATTTCTTTTAGGCTTCCTATTATTACGGCGGCAGTGCTTTCTCCCTTGCTCCCCATTTGGCCTTATAGCTTGTGGTCTTGGCTTCCTCGTCTTCTTATAGGTCACCAATGTCTACCCTTCTTCATCATCGGTAGGTGTATCCTGGTCGTTTGCCCCTGACGATGGTTGTGCAGAAGATGCTGTGCAACTTGAGCATTGATAGGAATGATCGGGTGTGGCTTGAAGAGGCACATGATTGAAGGATCCAAATGCAATTGTGGTAGTATATGTTGCAGCTGTGTCCATAGCGTCTGAAAAGTGTTGACGGATTTTATGCAGGAAAATCCGGCTTTTTAAAATTTGAAGAGTGATGTCCCTTCGATTTTTTTTGAACGGGTGGCTGTGTTGCCTTTCTTTTTATAGAGATGTTGATTGTATTCAAAATGCACACTCTGAAGATTGCCCGTTTATGAAAATTATCTCTGCTGTATTTCTGAGATCTTTACTTCATCTGACCCTTTTCTTTTATCGTTTCTGAAAATGGCTTTCCCTTCTAACATTTGTTTAGATTTAAGTCTTGGGAGTGATACAGGTGTGCTGCGTCAGGGTGATATATGGCGCCTATCCTTCTTATCTTCTAATGGCCCTCTTACAGTTGAAGACTCCGTGATGAAGGATGTAATGACGGCTACGGTAGTAGCTAGAAACCTTCTTACTCCTAGAGATAATATGCTGCTTTCAAGACGGCCTGACGAGTTGGCTGTCCAAGACTCCCTGGCTCTCAGTGTCCAGTGTGCGGGCTCCGTGTCCAATATGGGCTAACGCTTACTTGCTCGACATCGCCAAGTTGAATCATTGACAGCTGAGGTGGCATTTCTTAGTCAAGAGATCAGACAGCTCAGGCGCGAGAATGGAGAGTTGCATGTGCTCGTAAATAGTTATTCGACGAGCATGAAGAAGACGCTTGATCAGCTGCTGGATTCCGAAGGTCGGATTCAAAGTGACCATCAGAGGTTTATAGATGTATTCCAGAGGCACTTTTTGCCTTCGTTACCTGGAGTTCGACCAAGTATTGGGGCGTCACATGATCAACTTCCAATGCCTCATTCTTCTGGGGTTCTACCGGATGCTGAGGCTTCAAATGAGCAAACTTTGTGAAGGCTCCATCTTTTCCTTTCCGTTTTTTTTTTTTTTTTTTTTTTTTTCGTACACACTTGTAATTTCTTAGAGATATCAATGGACATGCTTTATTTTATTCAGCGTATTGTGCTAAATACCAATAAAACCCTTCTTTTTTTTCACATTTTACAGGATAATGCCGTGCATAATCATATTTTCCAAGTGCGCCATCCCATCACCTCTCATTTTGGTTTTCTTTTCTACGCACAGGTCGTTGTTTGCACAGTCACTATTATTTGCACAGTCACCGCACTTATTTTGCTTCTCTGACTTCTTCTGCATATATATGTACATATATGGGATTGAATCGTGACTGCGCAACCATTGTACAGCCACTGCACTGCTTGTTGCTTTACCGTCACTTCACCATCTGCTGTCCTTGTTGCACTGTCCACCGTCCTGCTGCTTGAAGCTTGTTGCAGTGAGTCACTTTTTGCCATGTGGTGCTGTGTGAAAGACTGCAGCGGGGTTTCGCTGTGTCGTGCCTTTTTTGTCACGATTTTTCCTCGGTGGTGACGCTAGAGTGCTTCTCATTTTTTTGTAATAAGGCTTTGTAACCAAATCCTTCCTTTAAAGAAATAAAGTATCCATATTTTGAATTTGTTCTTTATTCTTCAAAGTGTTTGTGTTTTTGTTGATGGTGTGACTGTACTTGAAGTTTTTTTTGAAGTTTCAAGTTGCCTACGTACCCTCGGTTGAGGAGGGATCAAGTCATGACGTAGTTCAAATGGGTGATTGTATTTTTTTTTTCTTTTTTTCGTCGTACACAGTTTATGCTCTTGCGGGCCACGAGCGTTGTACCTTGTGCAGTTTAGGCTCATGCAAGTGAGGAGCCTTGGTTGTCGCCTTTTAGAGGTAGTAGCGCTTCAAAAATCTGCCATTGATAGGGCCGATCTTCAAACCGTCTTCTGCCATGATTAAGTAGGCGCCGTTAGTGTAGACCTCTTGTATTACGTATGGTCCATCCCACTTCGATGTGAACTTGCTTTTCGTCTTGTGAGTTGTGATGATAGGCCTACGCAATGCAAGGACGAGATCTCCAATTTGGAAAGACCTTGGGCGAACCTTCTTGTTGAATACCTTGGATAGCCGTGCTTGGTAGCATTCCAAGTGTTGTTGAGCTTCGAGCCTTCTTTCGTCAAGGGCTTCCAACTCTTGAAGGCGCAACTTTGCATTTTTTTCATCAGTCAAGCCTTCTTGTATAGCCATTCTTAGTAAGGGGATTTGACTTTCGAGTGGTAGAACAGCTTCTACGCCATATACAAGAGAATAGGGCGTAGCTTGGGTAGGAGTTCTATGTGTCGTCCTATATGCCCAAAGTGCTTCGCTTATTCTTTCGTGCCAGTCTCTCTTTGTTCGGCCAATCACCTTCTTCAGGAGGTTGCACAATGTTTTGTTGAATGCTTCTGCAAGACCGTTGGCCGGAGCATGATACATGGAAGACTTGTGCTCCTTGAACTTGTATTTCTCACAGAGCTCGTCCGCGAGTCGGTTAGAGAACTATTTTCTATTGTCAGTGATGATGTAGCGAGGCACACCATATCGGTGGATGATATGTTCCTTGATGAAACGGACGACAGTTTCCTTCTTGACTTCCCTTATGGGTATGACTTCCGCCCACTTGGAGAAGTAATCTGTTGCAGCTAGGATGTAAGCTTCCCTTGTAGATGACTTTGGTGCAATCGGCCCTACGACGTCCAATCCCCATGCATTGAATGGCCATGAAGCAACTGTAGGGTGTAATGGTTCAGGTGGTTGATGTATGAAGTTGGCATAAAATTGGCAGGCTTGGCACCTTTTGGCGTGTTCCAAACAATCCTTCACTATGCTTGGCCAGTAATAACCCATCATTTTCAGCTGAAAATGTAGCTTCAGTCCAGACTGATGCACCCCGCATACACCTGAGTGTGCTTCTTCCATGGCTTGATTGGCTTCTTCCTCACCTAGGCATCTCAGAAGTACTCCTTCAAAAGAGCGTCGGTAGAGTGTTCCTTTGTAGTAGAGGAAGCGAGGTGCTCGACGACGTATTTCAGAGCGGTGTCTAGGATCATCCGGAAGCTTTCCATGCTCCAAGTAGTCAATCAGCGATTGTCTCCACTCTTCGGCGTTGACTGGAAGTATAGAGATGGCATTTGTATCATCTAGTGGTATTTCAGTGATAAGCGGGATCACCCATCTTTGGCAAACTGGCACTTCTGCAGCTTCGTCTTCTCCTAGTGTCATGCTCGAGGCTAGGTTGGCGAGAGCGTCTGCCATTTGATTTTCCTTTCTTGGCACATGTTCTAGTGTCACGGCCTCGAACTTTTGTAGCAGTTGAGTTACCTACCGGAAGTATGGGACGAGATCATCTTTCCTTATGTCATATTCAGTTAAGAGTTGATTGATTATGAGCTTGGAGTCGCCATATACCTCGAGGGTTGTGATTTCCATTTTGATCGCCATTTGGAACCCAATGATCAGTGCTTGGTACTCAGCGACGTTGTTGGAGCATAATTCGCTTAGTTAGAAGGAGTAAGGTAGTATTTGCCTTTGTGGCGACATAAATACTACTCCTGCCCCTGCTCCGTCTGCTCGTGCGGATCCATCGAAGAACATCGTCCATGTCGGGAAGATGTCGATGTAGAACACCTCCTCGCCAGGCAAGTCATCTGAGATTTTCCAATCGGCTGGGAATGGGTGATCGGCAAGGAAGTCTGCTAGCACTTGTCCCTTGACGGCTTTAGCTAGGACGTAGATGATCTCATACTAATTAAGAAGCAACGCCCATTTAGCGAGTCGCCCTGTCAAGACTGGTTTGGACATGACTTATTTGACCAGGTCAGCTTTAGCAACCAGGTGGATAGTGTAAGCCTCCATGTAATGCCTGAGCTTCTGGATGGCGAATACCAAGGCGAGGCACATCTTTTCTATTAGGGAGTAGTTCAACTCAGCGCCGGTGAGAGTTCGACTGAGGTAGTAAAGCGCTCATTCTTTCTGGGATTCATTTTCTTGTGCCAAGAGTGCTCCAACTGAACTTTTCTGAGCAGCGATGTACAATATGAGTGGTTTCCCGGGCACCGGTGCCCCCAGGACAGGTGGACTTGATAAATATTTTTTTATGCTTTCAAAAGCATTGTGGCACGCTTCGTCCCATATGAACGAAACATCTTTCTTCATGAGTCGGCTGAACGATTGACAACGCCCTGCAAGGTTGGAGATGAAGCATCTGATGAAGGCTAGCCGTCATTGTAGACTTTTCAGCTCGTGCAGGTTCCTTGGCTCGGGCATGCTTTGAATGACCTTGATCTTTGATTGGTCCACGTTAATGCCACGGTGTTTGACAATGAAGCCAAGGAACTTTCCAGAGGTGACGCCGAATGCACATTTTAGTGGGTTCATCTTGAGGTTGTACTGTCGCAGCCTTTCAAACACTACTCGCAAATCCTTCAAGTGATATGACCATTTCTTTGTTTTGACCACCACGTCATCCACATAACATTCTACATTTTTGTGTAGCATGTCATTGAAGATTTTCTGCATTACGCGTTGATATGTAGCTCCAGCGTTCTTTAGACCAAAGGGCATCATCTTGTAGCAGTAGATACCTTTTGGAGTGTGGAATGCTGTTAGTTCTTTATCTTCAAGAGCCATACGAATTTGATTGTATCTAGAAGAGCCGTCCATGAATGACAGTGCCTCATGGCCAGTGGTTGCGTCCACCATGATTTCGATGATTGGCAAGGGGAAGTCGTCTTTTGGGCAAGCATCTTTGAGGTCCCGGAAGTCTACGCAAACACGTATTTGTCCAGATTTCTTAAGGACAATGACGATGTTGGAGATCCACTTGGGGTATTGCACATGTCGAATGAAACCTACTTCAATTAGCTTGTCAATCTCGGCCTCTATTTGTGGGATGAGGTCAGATCGATAGCGTATTTGGGTTTGCTTTATCAGTCGCGTTCCGGGCTTGACTGCAAGATGGTGCACAGCGATGGTGGGGTCAAGGCCAAGCATTTCTTTGTAGGTCTAAGCAAATACATCTTTGTACTCTAATAGCAGCTGGTAATACTCCTCTATCTCGTCCGCACTTAGCAGCGCACTTACGAAGATAGGCTTCGACTCTTCTTTTGTGCCTAAGTTAAGCTCCTTGAGATCATCAACCATGGCTTGCCCCCCATCCTCAAGTTGTGGTGGCGCAGCAGTGACATCTCCTTCTGGGATTTCGCCTTCTTTGCCTTCTTGGATCGTGATGTGGAAGACATCTTGGACTTCCTCTTCAATGTCGTCTTTTCAGGTGTTGTATTTTTTTGAGTTACGAAACTCTATGCAAGCACAGAGTTGCCTTGATTTTTTTAAGGCAACAATTAAGTTCTGTCCCGAGTCCATGACCTCTTGAATTAAATCAGCTTCGATCATTTTGTCAATCTCAGCTTCATCCAGGCTTAAAAGTGTATTAACAATGGTTTCTTGCCCCCTTTTCCGACTGGTGAATTTGTGGACGCAACGTAGGCTTCATGTGTAATTTCTTTGGAGCAACATAAGCCCATCCTTCATCTTCGCTTGACTTGGACCATGCCCCTAAAGATCGAGGTGAAGACTTTGAGTCGAAAGAGCCAGAAGTGACGTCTTCCCTAGGGATTTCATCTTCTTTGCCTTCTTGGATCGTGACGGGGAAGATGTCTTGGACCTCCCCTTTAGTGCCGTCTTCTTGGGCTTGTTGGCATGAAGATTGTCCAGTATGGATGATGGTGCACCTTCTTACTTTTAGCAGTCCATTTGTGTCAACCTCCAAGATTGCTTGGCGCTTCATCCTTGAAGGAATTGAGCTTCGAGTATCTTATTTTTCTGCTAGCCCGTCGAGCTTTTCTTCCTTTGACATTGTCTCCCTATTTCTAGAAAGCTTATTGTTGTCTTCAAGTCTTTCCAAAGCTGACCGACGAGGAGGAGAGCTAGCCGTATTGCTTCGCTTCTTAGGTTTTGACAACTTTCCAAAAACAGAGCTTTGGGATGTTGGCATGGTAAGCCTCTTGAAGACGGAGGTTCGGTTTTGACCACCAATGCGATTGAGTGCTGACATTCTGGGTCTTGAATGATTCATCCTATCGAATACTGACGGCCTGGCGGCGGGTTTATGCTCATCTTGATCTTGTTCAATGCTCACGCTGATGTGTTGAGTGCTAGCATTTTTCGCTTTGCTCGAAATCTTCATGGGTGCATTTGGTGTGCATTTGTTGAGTGCTAGCATTTTTCCCTTTCCCTTGTTGCACTAGCTTCATAATGAGTTCTTTGAGGACAAAGCACTTACCAACAGGATGACTCATGATACGATGGTACTTGCAGTACCTAGGATCGTTCACGTGATTCAATTCTTCAGGGCGCTTGCATTCTAGTAACTCAATCACCTTCTTTTCCAGCAAGTCGTCTAACATTGCATCCATGTCTGAGTCAGGAAAAAGGTACGTTTTTTGCTCTAGCTCCCTCAAGGTGTTTTTATACTTGTCTTGGGTGTGAGGAGGCTCACCTCTCTTTATCTCCTTTGCTTTGGTCTTGGGGGAGATCTTAATAGGCGCGGATGAGGTCTTGATGAGTGCAGAAAAGGTCTTTATGGGTGCGGTGTTGACAGTAAAAGCTTCCTTTGAGGGTTTTTTTCCAGTCCTGTCTACATTTGGGGAGAATACTTTATCCTTCTTGGAGTCGGTGATCGACTCCTTCTTCCCGTGATTGGCGAAACTCAGCTCCATATCGTGGGATCGAGTTGCCAGCTCTTCAAATGTTCTCGGTTTTATGCCTTGGAGGATGTAATGTAACCCTCAATGCATGCCTTGAACGCACATCTCAATGGCGGAGGTTTCAAAAAGTCGATCTTTGCAATCCAGACTTAAGGAACGCCATTTATTGATGTAATTGACGACATGTTCATCCTTCCACTGTTTCGTACTAGTCAGCTCCAGCATGCTTACGGTGCGGCGAGTGCTGTAGAAACGGTTGAGGAATTCCCTTTCTAGCTGATCCTAATTGTTGATAAACTCGGGCTCAAGGTAGGTGCACCAGTCAAAGGCGTTGCTTTTCAGCGAGCGCACGAACTGCTTGACGAGGTAGTCTCCATCTGTTCCAGCATTGTTGCAGGTTTCAATGAAATGGGGGACATGTTGCTTTGGGTTTCCCTTTTCATCGAACTGCATGACCTTTGGCGGCTGATAACCCATTGGCATCTTCAAAGCGTCAATCTTCTTGAAGTAGGGCTTTGAGTATAGTACGGAGTCATGCGAGCTTCCTTCGTACTGCGCCTTGATGGTGTAGCGATCATCTCCTACAGCTGTTGGATAGAGAGAGATCCCATGAGTGCCGCTGCTTGGTCTGGCTTCAGTTTCTCTTCGGCTTTCTCCACTGGAGGCTCCTCTTCTTCACCGGCTTCTTTCTTTAATGGATTAACCATTGGGTCGACTTTCATGTCGGGCTTTGCATCTAGTTGGTTGACAAGTGCGGCGATTTGCAAATCTTTTTCCTCCACAGTCTGTGTGAGTTTTGGGATTGCTTCGTTCATTTGAGCCAGCTGCTCCTCAATTGAAGTTGCTCCGGTAGTCATGACTTGCATGGCTGTGCTGTCACCTAAGTCAGCATTGGAAAGTATGGACTTTGAGTACTTCCTCGGGCTTTCTTATCTTAACGTCCTTAGTGAGGCAAGGGTGATCATGGGCTCATGCCTCAGGTGCTCTTGGCCCTTTGGCAGAGTTGATGTATGGGTGGAAGAGGCGGCAGAAAGAGCTCTTGCCTTGCTTCGAGTTGGGATGCCCGAAGTGACACCGCCTGCGGCGAGGACGCTCTTATTCTTTGCATTAGTTACGAGAACAACTTGAACCTTCTTTGACGCCATTGATTTTAAGGATGTGCTTTGGTTTTGTTGAACTGAGAAATAGATGAGAGGTAGAGATAGTCCCACTAGGCGTGCCAAATTTGTAAACACGGAAATTCTTGCGATGGAAGAGACAAGAACACGTGTACAAAATAATATTTTGTATTGATTTTTGGGGTTACAATCTCTTTTACAATTTGTTCCTCTGATTCGATCTCCGTAAGATGTTGGTTTATGGATGTTGTTAAACCAAGGGCCATGAAGGCTTGATCTTAGGTGAACGGGAAGTTTCTTCAAGGGTCATTGGTGGCTTGATCTTGAAGGTGGATGAACGTTTCTTCAAGGGCCGTTGGGCTTGATCTTGAAGATTGGATGGACGACGAACGATGAATGATCTTCAAGGGCCTTTGGGCTTGTTCTTGAAGAACAGATGAACAACAAACGATGAACGAGCTTCAAGGGCTTTTGGGCTTGATTCTTGAAGAATGGATGTTGTTGATCCAAGGGCCGTTGGGGCTTGATCTTGGAGGAATAGGTGTGTTGATCCAAGGGCCGTCGGGGCTTGATCTTGGAAGGTTGAACGAAGTTTCTTCAAGGGCCGTCGGGGCTTGATCTCGAATGTGGTTGACTGTCGATCCAAAAGCTGTTAGGGCTTGATCTTGGAAGAACGATGCACGAAGAACGAAGAGAGTTTTCTTGATCCTTCGGGATTTGCTTGAGAGCTTTTAGAGTTTCAAAGCTTCAAGGTTTTGGTGTGATGTCTATTGGTTTCCCTTCTCTTTTTTCTCTCCCATTTCTTCTTGATGGAGAAGCCTATTTATAGGCTTTGAGAATGAATCACCACCATCTATTTATTTTGGTGGATGTTGTAGGTGAATTGGGTGGATTGTTGTAGGTGAATTTGGATGGATTGTTGTAGGTGAGTTTGGGTGGATTGTTGTAGGTGAATTTGGGTGGATTGTAGTTTTAATGCAATGGTCAACATTTATTTCACCAAAATTTCAATGTCTACAGTTGTAATTTTAATGCAATGGTCAACATTTATTTCATCGAAATTTCAATGTCTACACTAGTATTCAGGGGAAGCACCTAGTCATGTGTTAGTCAGGGGAAGGCATCCCGAAGATAATGCTGCTTGGCCTGTGTACTCTTTGTCCATTGCGAAGTTTTCGTTGCGTTGGGTTTTGCTTAGAAAAGTTTTTTAATAAGACACCAGTTATGGTCTTCCAACTTGACAGTAACGGCCAAACGTACTTGAGCATGTCTGAAGTCATGGAAGTCCTTCTAATGAGTTTTGTCATTCTCAGGGGGAGAAATTATCATGAGTACGGAGTTTTCTCCCTGCTGATTACCAATTTTTCTCCCTACTTGGATTTTTTTGGATCGTCGAGAAAACATTGCTTTTTTTAGAGAGACGAAGATGGGGCACTGACTTGGAATTCTAGTGATTACTCAGCTAAGCAATTTGTGAACATCAAAGGAAGAGTGTTGTAGGATATTTATGTCTATCCACTAATTAGTGTAATCGTTGAGTCATTGATTCATCAAATGAATAGGTCATTCATTCTTCAATTGATTAGGTAATGATTCTCCTTATTGAATTATGGATATTTATGTAATATGCCAGAATAGGCACACATTATATAAAGATGACAATGCCTCACATTGTAATAGATAAAATTCTCCAATAAAAATTCCCTTATTCTCTGTCAAATTATTTTTCTCTACAACAGCTCTAAACTAATGAGAAGTTAATAGAATTAATAAATATATATTGACAGTTAAAGGTTGACATATTTTTCCAATTAATCTTGCAAATCTAAGCTAAAATTTTGGATTTGGCCCCCTAGTTCATCTTGCATTTAGATTGGTCCTCCATTGGTTGGATTTTCCTCCTTTCTCAGTCGTCATTAGTTTTGACTGCTGAGTCCAATGGGCTGGCTCTACCTAGATCCGTCTCTATTTAGTTTGTTTATTCGGCCTTGTCCCTAGTTATATTTTATTTGGGCGGACCTTGGCCCTAGTTCACAAAATATGTATATTATACCTGTACCTTAAGACTATTTAGCATTCAGGTTGGATGCAAATAAGTTGGAAAAATGTAAAACTGCCCTTATTGAAAAAAAAAAAAATTGCAAAGATGGTTTGATTTCTTAATATTCTCATTGAATTTCAAGACGGCCCAAAAGAATTAGTAACAAACTTTCTCATCTTGCAATTTTGCTTAATGATCGAAATTGTTTACTTTTTAGATTGCCCTTTAAAGATCATCTATGCAAACATTTAACTAAATCTGAAACCATTTAGTCATCTATTAGTTATCTAATAGATAGAAGAACCATATTTGTCACTTAAACACCAACGTTAATCAAACTGTTAAATGATTTTCTAATTTGGTTGATTTTTTGTAGAGTTGGTCTATAATATAGGTTATCACAAAAAATAGACTGTTTTGTGTTAGAAGAGTAGTGTTTATGGGTTATGGCTAGAAGGAGTTTTGCTTCAAGTTACTTAATTGGTAATTACGCTTTTTTTAAGACTTCATTTGTCCTCACTACAAGTGTGCAAATATATCTATTCAAGTTACGTAGTAATTACTATTGTTAATCTGCGTCTTGCACTTACGAAAATCAACCCAACACCGAAAGAAGTTCTACAAGGGACTCGAGTAATACACATTTGATCCTCAAACTGAGGACCTTAGGAGAGCATGACTGTATAAGAATATTATAAAGAGAGAACAACGGGATTCTTCAAGGAGAACTAGAACTTTTAGTTATGTCAAATATGCTGGAAACAACCTCTATTTATAGAGGTTCTCTTGTCTCTTTAAAATGTGCAACACCTGTTTGTAAGCAGTAAGCACTGCTTTGATAATATCACCACTCTTCGTCGAAGAGTTGTGATGTTATGGACAAATGCTAGGCGTTAGATTAATATGCAATAGTGATCAACGACACTTATTTAATAATCAAGAAGAGACAACCAGTCTCTGCAAATTCCAAGGGGTGGCTGCTGCCAAAACCAAAAGGTGGCAGCCAATTAATTTGAAATGGTGATCTGCCAATTCGAATTTAATTAGCGATGGTTGCCGAAAGCAACCAAAACCCATCGCTTCACTTTTATTCCTTAGATTCCAAATTTCATGTTTTGAAAATTACTGCTACACTCTGATCATCAAGGAACAAGTCAAGATGAAAATGAGAGCTGAAAAGAGATGGAATTTGAGAACGAAAGGATTGAAGTTGTTATCATATATGTCGGGCTAGTACTCTAGGCTTAAGCAGTACTAGCCATGTAGCTCTTTAACATTTTCAGTTTTACTATAGGAAGGAGGTTTGGGTTTGGAAATATTGATCATAATATCAGTCTTAAGCAGGTAAACTACCATATACTACTTCAGGATGACTAATATATATATAAAATCACTCAAAGGCAAAGACTTGACTCTTACAATTATTCTCACAAGTAAAAGTTAAATACACAAATTTAAATTGAGATCAATGAAAGAAAAAAAAGCAAAAGAAAGAATTTTAAATTATCTAAGACTTGGAACAAGGAGGCATATAAGCAGGCGGTGGGCGAATTTTGGTTTCTTTGGTCTTTCCATTCCTCACTATGAGCACAGTATCCATCCCCCAGCTGGAATGTCTTTCCAAATGACAATGCATAAACCATACTCCTGCAAAATCATAATCAATTAGTTTCGTGGTTCCTCTTAACCAAGAACCTTAATACCTCAAACATGTAAAATGCACATCAATTAGGTAGCTATAAAAGAGAGCGATATGGTCACAATATATGTTACAAATCCAACCATATCATAAGACGTTGTGTATTTATTATCAGTACTAGACCCTAAAATACAGTCGTTCACTAGCATTAGAAAGACTATATGCACGTGACATAGTGACGGTGATAGCGTGACGCTCAAAATTATAGAACTTACCAGGATTATCGGCTTTAAATCTGATGGTTGCCCATCCATTCTTTGGAACTGCAATGGTGTTTACTTCTGGGGGGTCAACCAAATTGTAAGTCTTGGGCGATGTTGTATGGTTAAAATTGCCGGAACCAGTTCCGACCAAATAGAAGCTGAAACCATGGAGATGCATTGGATGGTTCTCAGGTGCGATGATGTTGGTTCCTTGGAAAATGATCTCAACTCCTTCACCATATTTGATCATTCTCACCCTCGTACCAAAGTTTGGGTATATTGTGTTGTTACCCACGTCTCCAGTGTAGTTGTAAGTATTAGGTGGCTTGTTTGGGAAACTAGTTCTGTAGACTCCATTGTTACCCCTGTACAAATTAAGAAATAAGGTCTAAGTTTTGTTAGGAATAAATAAGGTTAATCAAATTGTTAATTGACAAATATGGGAGTTTTACTTTGGTTTTTCTCCATTTCTTATGAGACTAGTTACTTCCACCAATCATTGACCAGAATATAAAGTGCAACTACGTAAATTTTCAGTGTATTTAGAACATGGTCACTTGATGTTACAAGTTCATTCAAATTATAACTCATATATAAATGTTCTGTTAATATATCCTAAAATTGGAACATATCAACTATGTCTACCGTTATTGTCACACATAGAATGATACATGTGGTTGGTCTTCCCGTACGTAGTAATAGAAATTTCTCCCACATTGGAAGGCATTAATGCATTTCTTAATTAATTGAACCAAAACTTCATGAACCGAAGCCTACTATTTGATTCCGGAAAACATACACACATGACTGAAAATAGTAGCAATAGCAGCTATCACAACTTAATTAATAATTACGAAAAATTACCAATAATTAACAAAAAAAAATAGTACGTACCGATAATATGCTTGCAATACATCAACAGATGGAATCACGAAACTGACGTTGTTTAAGCTTGCAGAAAGCGCATTTCCATTCGGGCCTTTACATGAAGAATTAGCACATATTCTTTCATTGATTGCAATAGTCATATAGATCCTGGAATGAATTTTTAATGGGACATCAATAGGGTGCTCTTTGCTTGCCAATGCCCTGATTTGCTTAGTGAAGTTATCAGCAGCTGTTTCATCGGCTTCCACCGGAAGGGTTGGAAAGGGAGTGGTTGATGGGGTGCTGTAGTTGCCGTTGTATTGAACAATAGCAGTGGTGGTGCTGTTGTTATGTGAAACGCCAGTTCCATCCATAAAAGGATGAGAAGCCATGTAATAATGGCTGGGAGGTTGGTCTGCGGTGACTAAAATGTCCATGGTTTGGCCTGGAGTTATCATGATGTAAGAGGTGGTTATAGGTTTTATGTATGCAGCATCTTGTGCTACGACTGTGAGGTTGTGGTTCGCGATGGTGAAGAACTGTTCTTCATTCATCACCGCGTTAATTACCCGAAGAAGATAGGTCTTACCGTAATCAACCATCCATCGGTATGTTGTCTCTGCATGCAATAACATGAAATCCATTAAGCTGTACTTGTTTTACAAAAATCACTACAAACCCTAACAGATGATGCATGTGAAAGTTTATGTTGGTTGCAGAAATATATTATGTTTAGGAGGAATCAAAACACTTAGTACTGTACCAGCGGTTGATACGTATTTGGAGTTTGGAGATTATTTTGAGATGACGTATAGAGAGTTTATCGCTTAATGTTTACTTGCAAAGACCAAATAAAGCTAAACTTGGACAGCCGTTTTCCTTTGAAATTTTTTATGCAATATATTTCCTCTCTCTCTCTCTCTCTCTCTCTCTCTCTCTCTCTCTCTCTCTCTATATATATATATATATATATATATTCTGGACGAAATCAAAATGTCTATTAAGTTTTTAAGAAATTCGATGTTCTTTTTTATAAGATGGTTTTTTGACTAACCAAAGATGATAGATTAGGGTTTGCAATTTTTCTTCAATAGCCCAAACTACTACGCAAACCGAAAAATTGCAGTCATAACTGAATTGAAAAATATATTTTTTATTTTATGAAAAAACTATTGTATACTTGACAAACACTTCAATGTAAATAACGAAAACCACATGCACCGAATATGAGAAGTTTGAATAATGATTTTCCATCGTTTTCTTCCAACTCAACGTTCAATATGTTTTGCCAACTGAACAAGAAGTCAGAAAAGCCAATGAGCATCTCTTTGTATGTCTTTGTATATTATTATATTACATCGACACCTTCTAGTCTTCATGATTTACGCGGATCGTAGTGTTATAATTTATATACTATCATCCTCAATGTCAACTCTAATTGGAAACCGACAACTCTTGCTTTTAGAACTAACATATATAGTAATAACAAAGAATGAATAAATAAGATAAGATTTATATTATTAAACTAGATTAAGCTGGATTTTAATTAGTCTTACCATTGGAACAACTATATAAATCTCCAGGCTGTCCGTTAATTGTGAAGGCATCTGAAATGTTTGGATCGCCACCTGTTGAAAGAGCCTCTTCCATTATTTCCATCACATCTCCCTTAAACCATGATCCTGCCGGCAGATGATCGAAATTGGATGCTTAGTTTTAATATTAATATATGTATTACAATCTAATAATTTACCTACTCTAGGATAAATCCAATGGTTCAACTGTAAGATGTAACATTTTTGCCCCACAAGGCACAATAATAGTTTATTTTTTCATAATAAGAAGAAAAGTTCATTTTTTCTGATCTGGCGTGCCACATCACGTTGTAGTTATGGCAGGCAAGTAAGCAAACGCAAGAAAGACTAACAAATAACGACTTTTGTATGTTAATATAATTAAAAAAAAAAAAGAATTATTCAACGGATCATCAAAATAAAAATGCCTTTACAACGATGAATACAAAGAAAGAGAATGAGAGTGTCTTTTGGAAGGTTCTATGGAATAAACAGTACACGCATTACATCCCAAATCCCAGTCATGTCATTCTTCGAATCATGTGATGTTGTACAAGTGATGAGACCAGATAGCCCTGATGATTACTTAACCACTAAACCATAAATTAAGTACCTGATGATTACTTAACCACTAAACCATAAACTATGTATACCAGAATGAACAGATCCGACAATACGGAAAGTAACTTGGAGGTTGGAATATAAATAAATCTTTTCATTTTATATTCAGTAAGATACTTGCAATTAACAATTAATTAATAAAGTTATTTAGACATACAAAAATAAATCACTTTCACAATAGAGATGTTATCGACCCTTGTATTTCAAATTCACATATACTAAAAACAGGATTTGGCTTGGGTACATGTATTTGCTTAATACATTCATCATTTAACGGGTTAGATATACAACTAAAAAGAGAGAATATCATATATGACCATATATGACCGTTATGTAGTGCATGTATTAAGTAATTGCATGCATTGTGATCAATCCACAGTTTTATATGCCTAAATAGTAACACAGTCATAACTAAGTAGTTAAAAAAATTAATAGATATTAAAACAATGAAAGTACCAAGAATAACTGTTTCTTGTGCATTTGGTGTTGCAAATGGATAAGTGGTGCCGGCAGCCGGTAGAATAACAATGGCACCATAGACGGTGGCGCGTGTCCAGTCACTGTGAGAATGCCACCATAATGTTCCTTCTTCACTGGAGAATATAACTTCGTACGTGAAGTTTGTTCCTGGTTGAATAGGGCACTGAGTGATATTCTCAGGTCCATCTGACCATGGATTTCTTGGTTGCTTCACTCCATGCCTATACAAATTAAACAACATATTGAGCAGTCAATTTAAATTGGAAGGTTCTGTTTTTGTGTTTGCTAAAGAAACCAAAAACAAACCAAGCTAAAAGCGATACATACAAATTCTTCTATGGATACACAACAATACAAAAATAAATTATAACTATTGATGGGAATTCATCTTTTTTTTTTTTTTTTTGGTCGAAATGATGGGAATTCATCTAACGTATACAAAAGTCAGAAGACCCAAATTTAAGGTGTTCCTTCACCCTCCAGTCCTTGAGTTCTTTTATTTTCTGTCGAATGATATATAATATTCTAAGGGGTGGGGTGAGGGAACATAGTGTTAGCAGACTTGCTATTTACAAGATTCGAACTTAAAACCTACTTAAAAGTGAAGAGGGCTACACTACTATTGTACTAATTAGTTATTCATTAGTCTCAATCGATCTAAATTCTAAACAAACTTAGCTAGCTAGCTATCAAGTATCCGTATTATTTTTCCACCGAACTTATTATTCATCGTTATTTTTCATTTTTAGTAAAATATCTACCAAGCTAAGCTTTCTATCTTTCAACTACAATGACTCTTGGTCAATGTCCAAAAAACACGCGCACACACAAAGAGATAGCTGGTCTGCAATTAGGGGAGGCTGCGAGCGAAGTTTACCAATGAATGGTGAGACCGTAATATCCTTGGTTGTGGACATTGATAAAAGCGGTGTCTCCTCTGTTAACAGTGATGGTTGGCCCTGGAAGAGTTCCATTCACAGTTAAGATGCTCTTTGTGCTACAAAGCCTTGTAAAATTTGTTTCTTGCACCTGCACAATATCATAGTAACTAGTCAATAACATTGTTGAGTGAAATACCCAGAAAAGATCTGAGAACATTGATTATATATTCATCACAAAAATAGAAACCAAAAAAATATAAAAAACAGTTCCCATAGTACCATGCCGAAAATATAAAAAAATAGACATTTTCTTTTATACACCCACATATTACACTAAGGAGTGAGGAACTTGGACAAACGATACTAACTTGGTTCGAACTCGGCATTAATTAACGAAAATCATATATATCACCTCTCAAAATAAAAAGTTGCATGCAGTATATGTAGCAAGCACTTACAATGAAATCATAATAATGGATAGCGCCATTAGCCTTGCTCAGGAAAATAAACCCTACAAGAGTTAAGACCAGGAAACCCATGTTGTTATAGTTCCCCATTTTCAGATGTTTGTCTGAAACCTAACTATACACCCTGTGTCCTTCAGGTCGCCCTTGAGATGTTTTGCGAGTTGGATCTCCTCTCGACTGCAATTTATAGAATAAGACTTCGTAGCAAGTTGCTTATTTGATTAGTTAATACGACTCCCTCCCACGATTGAACATTTTAATTTTTACGTACCTAACAAATAAAAAAACCACTAACACATGAAAAACGAAGTGTACAAGGCAAGGAAAACATAGGTGCTTATTCTAATGCAACTATGCTTTGCTGGTAACAACTTTAGGCCCTAATACTTGAATAACAAGACTAACATTGGTCCAGTAATAGTTTTGAATCTTTCTCCCTCCCTTTTCCTTTTTTTTCCCATTCCTTGGTATAGTACTGTTTGAATCCTTGTAATAAACTTTTATACTTTTTTTCAATTAAGTACTGATACTGTATGGATTTAACAAATTTTATGTATTGAGTGTTAAGAGTATGAATCTCATCACATTGAAGAAACAAGGGACATTGCATATGCTTATAAGTAGCTGAGCTACTCCCAACGTTACCAATTAGTTTTATGGTTGGAATCCAAATTTTCTTCATGATATAAGAGCAGGTTGTTCTATGTACATGTGAAATTCAATGGTCCCACGTGCTCCACATCATTCCATTTGTGTTGTCCACGCGTTCGGCTTGAAAATTCGCCACGGGTGAGGAGGGTGTGTTGAGAGTATATGAATCCACCTTGGGAAAGAATGAACCTTGAATGTGTTTATAAATAGTTGGACAACTTCTTATATCCTCAATTAGCTATATGGTGAAACTCCTACTTTCTTTAGAAGTTAATTCAGATTAGTCTAAACTAATTAAGAATTTTTAGCCTCTCGAGTATAAACTTTATGTATCACCTGGAAATTAGTATCATCTGATTTAATTAATTGAAAACTTGAATAACAACCTGCTAATCCTTGGCTTGGATCGTAACTTTGCAAGGTAGTATGCATATATATTCTTTTGCCATGAAATCACGTGCCTCTTGATGAAGATCAAATAGGCAGTTTGTAAAGCAACAGATTATGTTGCAGAAATGTAATATCACAGAGATGGTGATGGAGGTTTTAGAGAGAGAAGGAAGAGAAATGTAGAGAGAGAGAGAGAAATGAATTGTTGTAATATTTTCTTATATATGAATTACATTCATTACATTTGTTATATATTCTCTAACTTGCTTGTTCACTAAGTCATCTTATAACTACCTTAACCACCTTATAACAAACCTACTAATCTATTGACACATGGCACTCTATCTAACCATCCATTATATATTGTTAACATCCTCCCTTAAGCTCAGGAGAAGGATCACGAAGCCTGAGATTGCAGCAATGAGCACGAAATAGTGGTGCAGACAACCCCTTTGTCAGAATATCAGCAAATTGCTCATTAAAAGATACAAACTGCATGTGAAGTAAGTGTTTGGCAACCCTTTCTCGAACAAAATGCACATCAATCTCAATATGTTTGGTTCTTTGATGCATCACTAGATTGCAGGTAAGAGCAATAGCTGATAGATTATCACAAAACATTGTCGATGGAGTTGAAATTTCAATCTTCAGATATGCAAGAAGCTGTCTTATCTAATCGATCTCAGCAGCTGTTATAGCAATTGCCCTATACTCAGCTTCAGTAGATGAACGAGATATTGTGTTTTGCTTCTTTGATGACCACGATATTGGATTATACCCTAAGAAAGCAACCAATCCAGTTGTGGATCTTCTGTCATTGAGATCCCCTACCCAATCAGCATCACTAAATGCATTTAACTCTAACTCTCCTTTCACATATTGAATACCATAATGTTGAGTCCCTTTAAGATATCTTAATATCCTTTTGACAGCCAAGTAATGTGACTCCATGGGATGCATGAACTGACAAACCTGATGCACAGAGAATGCAATATCAGGTCTTGTGAAAGTGAGATATTGTAATGCTCCCACTATGCTTATGTACAATTCAGTATTGTCAAATGGTGTTCCATCATCCTTAAGAAGTAGATTATAAGGCAAGCAAGGAGTAGCACAGAGCTTTGACTGATGCATTTCTGCCTTTGTCAACAAGTCATTGACATATTTATGCTGAGATAGAAACAATCTTTCTGCAGTCTGTGTAATTTGAATACCAAGAAAACAGTGTAGTGGTCCTAGATCCTTGATATCAAATTTTATTGCCAATGCAGAAATTACCTCTTGGATGATAGTTTTTGCACTCCATGTGATGATTATATCATCCACATAAAGTAGGAGGATTACTACCCCAGAATCAGTGTGTTTGACAAACAATGATGTGTCTGCATAAGTTGTTTGAAACCCCAGAGAAGGCAGAAAATTAGTAAACCTCTCATTCCATGCCCTTGGGGCTTGTTTGAGACCATATAAAGACTTGTGCCATGTATACCTCTTCTTGCAATATTCCATGCAGAAATGCATTTTTTACATCGAGTTGTCTTAAACCCCAACCAAACTGTGCAGCTAATGCAAGAACAAGTCTTACTATAGTAAGCTTAACCACATGGCTGAATGTTCCACCATAATTTATACCTGCCTCTTGATTGAACCCCTTGGCCACAAGCCTAGCCTTGTATCTTGAAATGGTTCCATCTGCATGTTTCTTGACCTTAAAAACCCACTTACACCTCATAAGATTTTTGTTTGATGGTAAAAGGACCAAAGACCAAGTTTTCTGAGAGTGTAAGGCTTGTATTTCCTCCTCCACGGCTTTAAACCAGACTGGAGATTTAAGAGCAGACTTATAAGAAACTGGTTCAATCTGAGATAGATCAACGTCTGCATTCTCAGATGTCATGGCAAGGAATGCTTTCTTCTTGACAATTCCACTCTTCGACCGTGTTTGCATAGGATGCAAGTTCAATGGAGGTATAGGAAGAATTACTTGTAAACTTTCTAGTTGGAACTCAGGAGCCACAGGGATTGAAAAAGAAGTACACTGAGGTGAAGTGCTAGTAATGGGTTGTCTTGTGTCTTCTGTTGATGTTGGCTAAGATAGATCAGTTGCATGAGATGAATTGTAAGACCTAACATTGGCATTAGCAGAGCTAGGTGTAACACTCGGGCTAGACACAGATGGATTTGATGGTGCTCCAACAATCGTGTTTCCACTTGTAACAGACATTGAATTCACCAGAATTTCAGAAATAGACTTTTGGGAATGAACGTATGACTTTTGTAAAAGATAGGGATATGGGAAATCACACTCATCAAATATAACATGTCTCGAAATGTAAAATCTCTTTGAGCTAACTTCAAAACAAATGTATCCCTTGTATTTAGATGCATATCCCAGAAAAATGCATATTTTGGTTTTAGGTTGCAACTTGTTACTAGTATAAGGCTTTAATAATGGGAAACATGCACAACCAAAAATCCTAAGGTGTTGAACATCTGAAACAGATCGAAAGAGAACCTTAAATGGTGACTGATTATTTAAAGTTGATGAAGGCATCCTATTGATAAGGTATATTGTAGTTTGACAAGCAAAAAACCAGAAAAATGCTGGTAGGGATGCATTTTGTAAAAATGTGATTGAGGTTTCAACAATATGCCTATGTTTTCTTTCTGCCAGCCTATTTTGCTCTGGAGTATGAGGACATGATATTTGATGAGTGATCCCTTTATCTACCAAGAATGATTGAAAAACATTACTTGTATATTCCCCACCCTCATCACTTTGTAAGGTTTTAATGGAAACTGCAAAGTGATTGAAAATGAACTGATATAACCTAATGAACACAGAACAGACTTCACTTTTATTATGCAAAGGAAATAGCCAACAATATCTAGTGCATTCATCAATGAATGTCATATAGTATTTATAACCATCAATAGAGGTACATGGAGCAGGGCCTCATACATCACTGTGAACAATTTCAAAAGGAATTACAAATTTAGACACAGATGGTGAGAATGGTAACTTGCTGAATTTCCCTTGTCAACCTGAATGACACAAAGAAGGTGAAACATCAAAAGTACTGAGATATTAGACTTTCTAAGTATAGTGGAGACAATGGAATTAGATGGGTGACCTATTCTGCTATGCCAGAAACTGGAATGCACTTACTGTCCAAGAAATGCAGCTTTAAATCCTTGATTCTCAATTATAGCTGGTCTTGATATTGGTATTGGATATAGCCCATTACTGCACTGCCCCTTGTACAGAATCATCCCGATGGCTTTGTCCTGAATTCAAAAATTAAAAGCATCAAAGATTAGCCAACAATTGTTATCTAGACAGATTCTGTGCACATATAACAAGTTCTGAGTAATTCTTGGAACATATAAGATTGAATTAAGCTTCAATTTTTTAGTAGGTGTATGAACGAAAGAAGAACCAATATGTGAAATTGGTAAACCTGCACCATTGGCAGTTTGAATTGTCTCTATGGATGGGAATGAAGTAGCCAAGGATAGATTTTGCAAGTCTGCAGTTAAATGATTTGTTGCTCCTGAATCTGTAAGCCAGAACTGCTGAGATAAGGCATTTGATGTTGGAGTGGATGATGAGGAATTTACATGCATTGTAGTCATTTGAGGGGTAGTGCCAGAGATATTTGCATTTCGAAAATGGCAAAACTGAGCAGTGTGATTCTTCTTGCCACAAATTTGACATCCTTCAACTACAACTGCATCAGTATTTCTGAAGCTACATGTATCAGCAAGGTAACCAAATTTTCCACATATTTGACATGCTAAATGTGTTGGAGGTGCACCAAGAATGCCAGAAGCAGAAGTAGTGTAGGCGTTTCTTGAATTCCCAAATCGAGAATTAGCATTATAGTTGAATTTACCTCTGCCCTTGTTCTTGTTGTAGTTGTTCTTGAAATAGATAGGCTGAGTAGTTACACCAAAGAAGCCAGAAGACTGATTGCTTAAATAACATTGACTCGAATTGGCACAAACCCCTCGATTATGATCACCAGAATACACATTGGATGAAAAAGATGACATCTTGGAACCAGATTCAGAATTCTTGGCAACCATTGCAAAGAGAAATGGTGTAACAGTAGTGTTCTCGACCATCGCTTCTTCAGCAAGCAACTGAGATCTCAGGTATTTGAGAGAGATGACACTTTCTCTACCTCGAATTATGGATTTGATGGTATTATATTCTCCTGATAAGCCATTAAGGGTTAATATGACAATATCATCATCTTCGAAATGCACTCCTACAGCTGCCAAATAATCACGAGCTTCCTTAATTCTCTGCAAGTACTGGGATATTGAATCAAGGCCTTTCTTGATATTTTCATCTGGAATATGGTTGCACGATTAACAATGGTGAATTGTTCTTTGAGCCGAATCCATAGATCTCGAGCACTTGTGCTTCCAAAGACACACGATACCGCCGATGGGGAAAGTGTGACAGTAATGAGCTGCATCAAGGCTCGATCATGCATTTTCCAGATCTTGTATGCATCTGTTTCAGTTCTTGATGATGAATCCCCATAGTTGACATCAGAATCCCCAGAACCAGAAGAAACAAACTGTGTAGGACAAAGGTTAGAACCATCCAAGAACCCCATAATTCCATGACCTTTGAGTAGCAATTGCATCAGAAAATGCCAGGTGAGGTAGTTGGCATCATTAAGTTTGACAGTCACAGATGTAGGAACGGTAGAGATAAGAGAAGTGATGGGCGATTGCACAATTTGTAGTTGATTGGCAATCACCATTGCAGCTTGTTGAAGAAAAAATTCACACAGGAGATATATCAAACACTTAGAGGGCACGATTGTAAAGAAGCACAACTGCAAAACGGAAAACTATTAAAGTTCCGAGATCGGGAGAACAAAGAAGAAGAAGAAGATCTTGAGCGGCGAAAGCAAGAAATCCAAGATCGAGATAACCTTTCAAGCAAGAAGAGCTCGATCGGCGAATGATACCATGTAAAGCAACAGATTATGTTGCATAAATGTAATTTCACAGAGCTGGTGATGAAGGTTTTAGAGAGAGAAGGAAGAGAAATGTTGAGAGAGAGAGAGAGAGAGAAATGAATTGTTGTAATATTTTCTTATATTTGAATTACACTCATTACATTTGTTATTTACTCTCTAACTTGCTTGTTCACTAAGTCACCTTATAACTACCTTAACCACCTTATAACAAACCTACTAATCTATTGACACATGGCACTCTTTCTAACCATCCATTATATACTGTTAACACAGTTGACCTGCTCATGGGTTGAGGGTTGAGTCCAAAAATGCACTCTCATCACATTACCTGCTCCATTTGCGAATTACATTATACTTAACGACATTCACGATGTAGCTTAGCCAATTTTCTTTAATGACATGCATATGCGTGTATGAATGCATTATATTAAGGCAAAAGGTCATTTTCTATAAACAGGCTTTATATTACTAAAATTAGACGACTATTTCCTCAAAAAATAATATATACCAGGTCAAGCACCGACAATCCAGAAAAACAGCCATTTGGCCCGTTGTTACTGTTATTAAACCTAAAACAACTTAGTTCTACACTTCTACTCAAGTCAAAAGGACTATACATGATCAGATATAGTATTATTTGATTCGGACAGCTGCGCCACAATTTTATTTGTTAAAATTGCTTGGTCACTCGTACTACTCCTTTACTGTTTTCAAAAATGAGAAATTCAATCTACATACTAAAATCCAAATATTCTAAAGCATTGTTCATAAGCACGGTGCACTTCTGAAAATGAATTTGGATCGTCTATTTTCTTGGCATTTTGCTCGTAAACAATCGGTCCATTTCATTTTTTTGTCTCCTCACTTTCTGAGCATCGCTCTCTCTCTCTCTCTCTCTCTCTCTCTCTCTCACATCACTCTTCTGCTCGATCTCACCCTTTCTTTTCTAGAGGTGCACAAGTCCAACCCCCCCCCCCCCAAAAACAAAAAAACCCCCAACCCAGAAACACCCCCAAACCACTACCAATCTCACTCACTAGGTCAAAATTCATGTCTTGCATGTAGGAGTTGGTGAGGGTTTAAAAGAGATTGAAGCTCAGTCAAAGAACCCATTTTTGGCAGATCTACTCACCTTAACTTCTACACCTCCTACTCCTCCTACGTGCAGCGCAACAGGTGTAGGGGGATTTGTGAAGTAAAAAATTATTGAAGCTCAGTCAAAGAACCCATTTTTGGCAGATCTACTCACCTTAACTTCTACACCTGCTACTCCTCCTACGTGCAGCCCAACAGGTGTAGGGGCATTAGTGAAACAAAAAATTATGGAGATGACAGTGGATTTTTACCAACAAAACACGAAAATGCCCTCATTAAATTGGCAAGGCCCATGTACATCCTTTCCACGCGCAGTTCAACCTCAAGAAGACATAAGCTGCTGACTACGACTTCTCCAGGCTCATGCACATGGTAAGGAGAAAAATCAAAGGTATTAAAGGTAAGATTAATCACCAAATCCTATCGTTAAAACTCTCATCATTGAATACCAACTCAATCAAGCAAGAAATCACTATCAAATCCAATCAAGGATTTCACGAGACAATTCGAAGATATTATTAATCAAATAATATCTTAGGGATAATTTCTCAATTATCTTTAAGTTATCCTAGCATCTTAAAGATACGTTCCTACTATATCCAACATATGACACAACTTGGCCAACTAAACGTCAACACATGTGGTCGACTATCTCGCTATGAGTACCCCATTCTCCACCAATTTCTTGTAAGCTTTTGATATGCAATTAAGCCCTAAACTCGCACTTTCAGAAAAACTGACTTAGGCATCAGAGACCTAGTTAGCCAAACTCTCCTCCCCCCACCTCTGTAGGCACGTGGCTTTGGTCATTTATCAAAGGTATTTACTTGATTTGTTGGTAAAAATTCGTCAAGACTGAAGACGGCATGTTTTTTCTACCACAATCACCTCTTATACACTCAGTTTTGGAATTATTACACTGGTGAAGCCTGATGTGGCCACCAAGGAAATTGTAAATAGAAGTGTTATTTTGGTCATGCTTCAAGTCCTCACCGTCATTATATGCATAAAAACAACTGGCAACAACATAAGAGATACTCTTATCACCAATCCATCACGTCGCAAGTTTTTGATAGACGGATGATGTACTTTTTGAACACATGATAAACATGTTTGACGATTAAATAGGGTTGTAGTAGATACGACAAAATTATTTCCTATTTTGTCCTTATTGTAGATAGAATTGTAAATAGATTTTAAAACCCACATCATCGTGCGGAACCACTTTTGCTAATACTATCTATATACATAGTACTGTCATTTTCTACCTTAATCTTCTATATTCTTTATATTTTATTACAATTCCACGTTGTATGATGATGAAAACTGCTCATGTTTAAGGAAGCCGACTGGGAAATGCGAGGTAATCATTTAGTTATTTGGTTAGCAATGAGCGATTTGGATAATCTGTTTAAATGTGACAAAATGATTTACCTTTTAGTTTAATTTATTATTTTCTTCTTTTATAAATGAGCTAAAAAGACTAAATATTCATATTCGAAAAAAATTGACATTGTCTGTGCTTTACTATAAAAATTTAGGTTACTTCTAATATTGCCAATTGGTTTTGTGGTAGAACCTCAAATTTTTTTCATGGTATCATTGCATGTTGACCTCTATGTGAAGTCCAATGAACACATGTATGCACACAAATATGTTCTCCACGTGTTAGGCTTGAAAATTTACCACATGTGGGACGTGTTCAGAGTTTGATTCTCACATTTGGGAAATAATAGACCTTGCATGTCCCATATTACCAATTCATTTATATATGGTGGAACCTCAACTTACTTCAAAGAGTAGCCTACAAGATAGTCAGTTACAATGGGATTCTATTGGTACCCTCTCTTTAAATAAAATTACTAGTGGAAGTCATTAAATTATACATCATCGCTTTTCACTTTTAGCTCTGTACCTTCACGTTTACATGTGTTACAACATGAAATTAATATTTACCACCTAAATCACAAAAAAATTCAAGGTTGCACTAGAATGGGTGCATTTTTGCTCACCCACATTAACCTTGGTGTATGCTCACCATACACCTATATGTCTACCATATGTCTTATCTCCTAACCATAGTTAATTCCATTATTAAATATTCGTTTTCTAATTTAAAACTCTGAGATTAAACAAAAGTAAATACAATCCCATTGCACTTCAAATTACACACCCAGATAACTCCGTAAACACCTAGCACGCCGCCGTCATGACCACCTCTCCGTCTGGCGGCCGGATAAACCATTTGTTCACTGTCTCCCTTTCTCTTCTTCATCCTTCTCCTCCTCTCTCATCTCTCTTTCTATTTCTCTTGCCTTTTTAGGTTTTGCAACTCGTTTTGGCCAACCGGTGGTCCAATGAGTTGGAGAACTAGTTATCCAAGTCCTAATACCCATCACTTACCACCGATGTAGCAGTAATCTATGTTTTGAAGAAATTGGATAAAGACCCGTGAAGGCTTGGAAGTTTTTCAATTGGATTTGTGAGAAAAATGGATTTAGGTTGAGTTCTTCGGTTGAAAGAGAAGGGTTTGGGATTTTTGGATTTAGGTTGAGTTCTTCGGCTTGGGATTTTTGGACCCTTAGGCAAATAAAAGAGAAAGGACTTTCCATTGATGCCCGTGGAGTGGAGTGGCTTTAAGTGATGGGTAAATAAGGAATTGGGGTAGAAAGGTGGTCGCCGGCGATGACGGCGTGAGTGGTGTTTGTCTGGGTTGGCTTGGCTGAGTGGGGTGGGTTTGTATTTGTTTTTGTTTTTGTTTAATCAGTATTTTAAATTACTTTTAAAAATTGAAAAAGTATTTTAATAAAGTAGTTAACTATGATTAGGGAATGAGACAGATGGCAGGCATATAAGTGTATGGTGAGCATACACCAAGGTTAATGTGGGTGAGCAAAAATGCACCCCACTAGAATAGTAAAAAATTATCAAATGTTGCATAAATAATGGCAAGATTATAGTTAATAACACCTAATGATGCTACTATAACAAAGTTAGTATTTAAGATATGAATATCATATTACACTGTCAATGGAGACTGTTATACATCGACATAGTCAGGTCAGTAGCTTGACAACATAGTCAGTACTATCTAATATACAAATTAGTATATCTTATTAAAATAATCAATGCAGTTCCACGTACCAAACAAAGTGAATTAATTAATACGAAATACAAACCTTGGGACAAACACTATTTTAAAAAATGATTTTTTTTTTTTTGGAAAGCTGGATAAATTAACCAGGGCAAAGATACCAAAAGTACAACACAAGCCCACAACGAGGCAAGCAACCAAAAAACAAGCCAGGAGTGCAAAAGGAAGAAAACATGACACAAAAGGGAAGCAACTAACGTCACCCCTTGCACATCCAAACAAAATTAATGTGGGCATGGTAGACCATCATTGTGAAGTACATGAAAAAGTGAAGATGGAGGTCTACCAACCCAAGTATAATCACACATCTACACAGAACTCTGCGACGCCAAATGGTCCGCCGCCATATTGGCTGATCTTGGTGTCTAAGACCAGCTACAGTTATGGAAGGAAGCTCCAACTTTATTGCACTTTGATAAGATTGGAAATGCTTCCCACCTGCCATTTGTTAACCTACCTGATAAACACGAAATGGATTGTAATGAATCAAATTCGACAACCACACGGGTGATACCCAATGATTGACCCAGCTCGCAACCCCGTAGAATGGCCAAAGCCTCAACAACCGAAGCAGTAGGGGCCTGAATAGACAACCTGCGAGTGGGAATAAAAGCGCCAACAGAGTCCATCACCACCATTCCAATAAAACCATCATTCGAGGTAGCAACCCAACTTGCATCAACATTAATTTTAACATATAGATGGCATGGCATCTACCAACGTTGTTGCAATAAATCAGTATGAGAACTATACCTTGTACTATCGTGCATCCCTCAGGCTGAAAGACTGCCTAATGCTTGGCCAAAAGCTTTGACATTGGTTGTAATAGCCACCATCACTTGCGAAAGAATGATTTGCCGCTGTTGAAAGAGGAAGCAACACCTAGCCTTCCAAATATGCCAACACGAAAACGCAACCCAAGTGAGGATCCGTTCGCAGTCAGCTTTTGAATTTGCACAAGCCTGGATAATACCCAACAACCAATCCTCCAAAGTAGTGATCTCAAAGCGATTCACTCTATAGTTGAGGATTCCTCCAAACCAAATTGGCTCCACCCACGGACAAAGGAGAAAAAGGTGCTCAACCAATTCCTCATGAGATTTGCAAATGGGACAAAGAGGTGAGGAGGTCGAGTGTCATTGGTAGAGGGCCGCCATAGTAGCCAAGGCATTATAGAGCATTCTCCACATAAAGCCTTTGATTTTATGAGGTGTCTTAAGTTTCCAAATCAATTTCCACAACATGGCTGGAATGGAAGAAGAAGATGATGATATGAAACGGTCTTGTGGTAACACTCTAGAATGCACCCAGTGGTAGCCCGATTTAACAGAATAGATCCCCCGTTTATCAAAAGGCCAGATTAACCGATCTGGAAGTAGGGAATCACCAGGATGGATTGCCAAGATAGCCGCAACCTCCTCTGATGAAAGAAACGGTTGTAAGAACTGAATATTCCAAGCCCCACTTTCCTGATTAATTAAAGAAGCCACCTGAGGGTTATGGCTTACTGTCACCGGCCTAGTAAGAAGTGGATGTCCAACTGGAATAGAAGGCAACCACTGGTCCTGCTAGACCTGGATCTCTTTCCCGCTCATTATTTGCCAATGAGTCCCCTACAATAAAATATCACGTCCCAAAAGTAAACTAGACCACGCCCAAGACGCTCGTCCACCCAGTTTGGCATAAAAAAAAGAACAGTGGGGAAAATAACAGGCTTTCAAAACATGTGCCCATAGTGAATCCAGCTCATGGATAAGCCTCCAACATTGCTTGGCCAGAAGTGCATCATTAAAATGCATGAAGTTCCTAAACCCAATCCCCCATTTCTCCTTAGGAAGTCCAAGAGTAGCCTGAGAGACCCAATGAATGTGTTTTCATCCTGCATTGGGCCCCCACCAAAAATTAGCAATTAAAGAGTCTATTTCTTTGCAAATGGTAGCCGAAAAATTAAATAGGTTCATCGGATAAGCCGAAATAGCTTGAACCACTGCCTTGATCAGAACCTCTCGACCTGCCTGTGAAAGGGTTGCTTGCTTCCATCTTTGAAGTTTCCCCAAAATCCGTTCTTTAACATAATTTAATCATTTCCGTTTAGACCTTCCTCACATAGCCGGCACACCAAGATAAGTCCCGGGATCATCAACAATTGGTATACCAAGAATGTTAACAAGTTCATCCGACAAGGCCGTTGGGACATTAGCACCAAAAAAGACACTAGATTTGTGGAAATTAACATACTGTCCGGAGGCCGTACAGTAGTCATGTATGAGCTTCACTAAATTATTACAATTCTCCACATCAGGTTTTAAAAAGAACAATGTATCATCAGCAAAGAAAAGATGGGAGATTACAGGCACATGGATATTGAGTTGAACCCCTGAAAGCAACCTATCCTTACAGGCACGCGAGATAAGAGAGGAAAACACCTCACCAACAAGCAGGCAAAGATATGAGGAAAGTGGATCACCTTGACGAAGACCTCATGAGGGAGCGAACTTCCGAGTAGGCTGGCCATTAACCAAAATAGCAAAATCCACCGAAGAAAGACAATAAAATATCAAATGCCTCCACTGTTGATCAAATCCCATTCGCTCTATGACTGCCATTAGAAAATCTCATTCAACCCTGTCATAAGCCTTATGCATATCTAATTTAATCCCAAGCTCAAATTTAGCTTTTGTACGTCTTGTCCAAAGGAAATGAAAGAGCTTATAGGCAATGCCAATATTGTCCTGTATTTGCCTTCCAGAAACAAAAACAATCCGTGAAGGGGAAATCAACTTCGGCAACAACGGACGAAGGCGGTTAGCCAAGACTTTGGACAAAATTTTGTACGAATAGTTACAGAGGCTAATGGGACGGAATTGGGAAATAGACTCCGGATTAGGAACTTTCGGAATTAGTACAACATGTGTGGAATTGATGCGGTTAGGAAAAACAGATCCCTCCATAAGCTCATGAACCAACCGATTAACTTCACCTATAAGATTATCCCAAAATAATGGTAAAAAATTCCCTGAAATCCATCAGGGCCCGGGACCTTTAATCTCCCCTTTTGAAAAGTCGCTGCCTTTATTTCCTCTATAGAAACCAATACAAGAAGGGAAGCATTCATCTCCTCTGTCACCTTAGGCTGTATGCAATCTAAGATTGTTCCCCATTCACGATCCCCCACCGACTTAAAAAGATTGACAAAGTGTTTTGAACCTCAGTTTCCATATTGATAGTGTTTTTTGTTTTTGACTAAGTCAAGGGTATCCCAAAGGGATCCTAGGCCTAAGGACTAATCCCTCCGACGCATATGAAATGCTCCAACTGTGCATTGTAGCACAGTGCCTAGCCACTTTGACAGCTTCGGGGTTTGAAGCTAGGCTGAGGAGCAAACCCAACTAGGCAAGACCCACTAGGCCACTTGCAGTGGTTGTGTATTTTTAGTAACTTAAAAAAATGATGGATTCGGAGAGATTTCATAGTGCTTAAACAAATTCAACTTCTTTCTCTTAAAATTGGGTTTTTATCACAAATGGTCCTTGAAATTGACTCATCACATCAAGATGGCCCTTAAAATTGAAAATCGATCAACGTAGTCCTTAAAAATGGGTGTCACAAATTAATGTGGTCATTTCATCACAATTGTGTTAAAAATTCTGTTATGTGCTGATGTGGCACATAACTGGATCCCACAAATCTAATTAAATATTGCCATGTGAATTAGAAAATATTTAAATAAGTTTTTTTTTTTATAATTAAAAACTTAAAAATAAAAAGAAGAAGATGACTGTTCATCATCTTCTTCCCCTTCCCAAAAACCCAACCGACTACTACAATGACACAGCCATCAACCTAAGCCCTGTAAAAACACACAATGCAATTGCCATATGCATATACCCCCACACCCACCCAACATTGACCACCAAACCCACCACCCTCTCACCACCAATGTCTTCTTCTTGCTCCTCCTCCACTCCCAACCTCTCCCCGCCATCCAATGAAACCACCACCACCTCCACCTTCACCCGTCTAATCACTACAAGCCCAACCACATGCCCTCCCAACCTACATCTCTCATCCCGCAATCGTATCAGCGCTGTGGGCACCGGCCAGTCCAATGGGTCGCACCCAGGTTCTCGCAGTCCTCATGCTCTCCGGCGCTAATAATCGAACTGAAACCTCTCCGGTGTCGCTTGACCTGAAGGTGCAGTCAACAGGGTGGTGTGGGGCTGTAGTGGTTGATCAGTGGGAGAGGAAAGAAGATGGTGAACAATCATTTTTTTTTTTTGTAAAATAAAATGTTATTTTATTATTCAAAGATTTTTTTTTATTCACATGGTAATATTTAATAGTGGGACCTATTTATATGCCACATCAGCATTTAACAGAATTTTTAACGGAATTCTAACGAAAGGATCACGTTGATTTGCGACACCTATTTTCAGGGACTACATTGATCGATTTTAAATTTTAATAACCATCTTAATGGGAGGGATCAATTTTAGGAACTATCTGTGATAAAAACCCTTGAAATTTTATGAGAATCCACTCAAGTCTAAGTGGACTCTTTGGGAAACATTTAGAACTAATTTATCAAACTCCATGAAATGAAATTATAGCTCTACTGAAATCCCTTCGAAACTCAACAGGGAGAAATATAAAACACATGACCAAAATTACACATGCATTTCTAATTTTTTTTCTCCTCATTTTGTGGATCATGACGGTATCAGCTACAAACAGAAGTAACCTTCATTAGTTTACACTGACAATGAACATCATGCATGCCCATGAGTTTTTATATTATATTATATGTATGATTTCCTTTGATAAGGATGCATGTGAATTGATGATATACCACTGGAATCTTGGTAACTATTTGGGACATGCATGACCTGGAGTGTGGGGTATAATGACTATACTAGGTAATAATTAAGGATATATTTAGGTGAGGAACTTACAACTCAAGGGATTGAAGCTAGAATATAAAGAACGGATCACAAAAAAGAGATTACAAAATGTCATCCACAACCATTACATAAGCAAGTGAGAATTGTTTTGTAAAATGACTTTTATTAAGTACGAGTTTGTCAATCCATCTCATATGCCTTTGTAATGTCCATGGAGGACATAATTCTCTCTAACGTTTTTTGTACACAATCATCCATCAAATTAAAAGATACCAGTACAATTTTCTTTAAAAGTTATCGTAGACCGACCCTAATTATAATTTCCAAACCACTTCGCAAAATGGTAAATGAAATAAGACAAAACAAGTTACACTAGGAAAATGTATCTAGCCATTCCCTTTAAAAATTGGGACATGATAAAAAAGAATTGCATTGAAATATTCCATGCTCTTAAGGCTATAGCAGGCACTGCTTGGCTAATTTTCAGGTCCTATTGCAATATTCTGAGTGTGCCAATGGAGTGCACGCGTTATACAAAAGTGTGATGATGGATATCCTTAGACGCGTCATTGCTTTTCATATAAATAAAGATCGAAATTTGATTTGATTTTCTAAGAGCCGCCTTGACAAACCTGCCTGTATTTAACTATTTAAAGATTTTGTTATGCAATCACAAGGAAGCGTGTAAACTTTTAAGGTTTGACAAACACAGATTGCTTCATTTGCTTAGTTAAAGCCAGAGTTTTGTCATCCAAGTAATTTAATGGCCTTAATAACAAATTTTGATTCTGATGTGAAATGTTTCTCATCATTAATTGGTAACAAAGCTAGCCTGCCCAAAATTCTTTCCCATGCTCCCAACTTTACTCTCGGTTCTAATTAAAAAAAAAAAAAGGAAAAACAAACAGGTGGAATAAACTATATATGGGACAGATCAAACGCATTAGTTATTAACACAATTTGATATTTGTTCTCTTCGGTCAACAAAATTTGGTATGTATTCACTCTACGAACCAATACGAAACTTTATCTCAAAATGTCCCATTGCAATGTAAAGAAATATTTCACTGAGTGTATTTACTGTTACAGACTCATTCTCTAACGCGAATCCTGTTTGTATGTAAAAATAAAGATTAGTTGTGGAGCTCACTTTTGTATTGAATTTTAACTATCCCTAATCATCAATTAGTCTACATTCATAAATCATCTTTGTAGAAAAATAAATTCAATCCAAAACAACTTACTCATTAGGATCTCATGATGAAATTTCAATGTTTTTTAAAACACAATGTTCAACCATTTCTTCAAGCTCAATTAGATGTCTCAAACATTTTTTATTTGATTAATATTTTACAAAGATGACGTATGAAATACAACTTAAAAAATAGAAATTTCGGATCATTAAAATTCGTTATCGAGTGCGCCCCACAACTAGTCCTAATTTCTAAAAAAATGTGAATCCCTTTTAGAGAATGAGTTTATTCACTGTTATGCAGTCACGATCTAATGTAAAAGTAACTTTATATACTTTATCTACAAAATTCTAATTAGTAACCAATATGTATTGATCTAGATTTTAGTTTTACAGTATTATGTGTGTGTGTGTGTGTGTATAGCAAGACCGCAAAGGATA
Organism: Heteromeles arbutifolia; assembly: GCA_024362995.1. Taxonomy (NCBI): domain Eukaryota; kingdom Viridiplantae; phylum Streptophyta; class Magnoliopsida; order Rosales; family Rosaceae; genus Heteromeles; species Heteromeles arbutifolia. The sequence continues at coordinate 39,594,559 of JANCRC010000002.1, forward strand.
CTAATATATTTTTAGGAAAACTAATGAAAATGGCTTGAAAACTTTGAGTTTTAACGATAAGGACAAAATAAAAGGTAAAGTGAATAGTACCAGGATTGACTTTTTAGTATAAAAATGTGGTTTTTCGTTAAAATAAACAGTACAGAAAGCTTTTCGTTAAAGTTCCCTATATTTTTTTCCCTGTGTCCAAGTTATGTATATATATGTATGGATAAATAGCGAGAGTACTGCAAGACTGCTGAATAATTTTAATTTTGTCCAAGTTATACATGGACAAATTATATGTTATATGTTATATTATATGTAATATATATATATATATATATATATATATATATATATTTCTTCAAATGCATGGGTTGTGATTAACGTGATCAATATTCGTTACTAAAACTTTAGAAGAAAACCTACCTACTAAAAGATATTACAGTAGTTGTAAAGTTCGCAGTATGTACCATGGTCATATATATAATGATTGTGTTAAATATTACTATAGAAATTTCAGGCGATTAACATGCAGGCAATATTCTTTTGCTTTGTGCCCCACCCCATGCCTTACCAGGACGAACATGTACGCTTATGATTTCACGTTTCAAACTCAAACAAAAGCTTGACCAAAAAGAAAAAACTCAAACAAAAGCGCTTTGCATGCAAATAAATGTACTTCCAAACAATTGTGCATTCCTTGCCCTTGTTTCGTATACGCTGTCAAAAATTCAAGTTAGAATTTAATAATATACATATATGCATGTTTTTCACCACCTCCATACTATAAGTCTCAACTCTAGGAGAGATTTCTTCATGTGTCGGTTATTCAAACAATACTCCATGTCGGGTATTCAAGCACTACCTCACACATGTTATAATATAAGTATAAGAAATTAGGAGTGACATTTTACACCAACTCGGTAACCTGACTTAGCCCACCTGTTAAAATTAGTATTTCCGTGAAATGTTTAACAGTTCAGGTCATTAGCCGATGAACTCATTAATCGTCCATTAAATAATGGATAATTTCGGGTCTACCTGCAAACCGTTAACAACCGTTAATTGGGAGTGTTGTGTAATTTCAATAAAGACTAAATCAAATCATGATGCATCACTCCTCAGTTTCCCTAGCTGCAAATCTTATGATGCGTTTACGCAAAGGTAATGGAAATAAAAAAATGGAATTGAATTTCGATTACAAATTACTCCGGTATTTACTAAATACTGGGGAATCAATAGTGTGGTGGACCCCACCCAAAACAAGAAATGCAATTCTTGAATTGGAGGAGTGGAATTCCCTAGATAGATGAGGTATTTGAATTCCAGGAGGGTGAGCGAATCAGGAATGCATTTTTTTTCTTCCTATTATGCCCTCATTCACATTATGCACAACTCCATGTTCATTCACATTATGCACAACTCCATGCATATGCCGAAGAGAAGAAACTACAATTTGAGCGAGAAAATTAAAATATTAAAGTAAATACTTAAATTTTGTTAAAAAAAAAATTAAACAATAGCATTTTAGTGTGTCTATGAAATAAAAAAGCAATTTAATTTTTTTTCTTACTATTATATATTATATCAAATTTTATTAAAAAAGTATATAAAATATTTGATTTGGGACAAGAGTATTTTAGTAATCATACTGATTTATATTCCGATTCTGCTGAATTAGTAAACAGTTTTATGGAATTAGTGTTATTTCTATTCCAATTCCAGAACATTTGGCGTGTTTACCAATCAGGAGTGGAATGGAGAGACACGGAACTGAATTCCTCCCCAAGCATTCTGCCGTTTACTAGCAATTAGGGAATCAGATTTTATGTGGGGTCCAGCCAATTTCAGAAGTTCAATTATGGATTTCCCCAGATGTGAATTACCTCTGTAGAGGTGGTAATTGAATTCCAGGTAGAGGGCTCCATGACGAATCAAAGTTTTCTACCCAAAATACCCATGTATATTCCTAAAACAACTCATACCTTCATCAAACACTCCCCTCTGTATTTGTTTCTCTCACAACACATACCACCCCACCTTCGCAATCTGAAACGATGCAGTAGCACTGAACGACGAACGCCTGCGATTTGGAACAACGATCGCCCGGGGTTTGAAACAACGCCACAACAACGAACATGATCTGGAATAACGAAAGCCCAAATCCTCAAGGAAATTGTGATTTGCATATCCAAACAGAAGTGAAGGAAAGAACTTTTATCACTTTCACCCTGAAAATTGGATTTTTTTTATTGATGGGGTGGGTCGTGGCTTCGTGGTTCCTCCTGAGATTGGATGGTAGGGTATGGATGATAGGATTTGGGGTGTGATATCCACCGGGTATGGATGATAGGATTTGGGGTGTGATATCCACACACCCCTTTTTAATTCTCTCACATCCTTTTAATTTTCGGCCGTCGGATCAGATGAATTGAAGAAGATCAAATGACAGAAATTAACAAGCGGTGTGGGAGAAGTCAAAAGGGGTGTGTGGATAGCACACCCCTAGGATTTTTAGTACCTGCGCAAATAGGGTTAAAATCACTGAAAATACTTGCAAGAATACAAGGTGATTGTAGTATAATTGCTCATGCAAGGTCGTTGTCCCTAAAGATTGTTTGACTAATTTGTAATTAAACTAACTCTTAATTAATTATTAAAAAAGATTTTATCAAATATTTGAGATTTATGAATTTGAAAAGGTTAGATAAACAATAAAAGAAATCTGAAAGTTTGGAAATAATGGCAGCAAAGAAGAAAAACGTTTTTAAACTAAAATCAATTTAAATAAAAACTAGGGTTTAGCCGTCACCGTCACAATCCTATGCAATTCTATCAATTACTTATGAATTTCCACATACATGCTTTGAATGTTAGGTTTTCCTAATGCATATTTTCCTTGTGATGTTCAAGCGAAAACGTATATCTAACATACAATCCGTCTGTGATGTTCAGATCAAATATAAACATGCAAGACTCATTAAGCTTCGTGAAAACCCTTTGAAAAACCATGCAACCCTTAAGAGATTGATGTTCGCCTTAAGTGAACTTACAATTTCTAATCATAAGAAGCCCTCCTCAATTTCAGGGTGATGTTCCAACATAAATTGCGTCAAATTACTTGTCTAAATATCCTAATGGTGATCAATCATTAAAATATATAGATAGTTCTAATCGCGGTGCTTAATAATTCAAAGCAAGCATGCATCCATTCATAAGCAAATTAATAAAATCACATATTCATGCTAAGGCTCATGGCCTAACCCTAATAAAGGAATTAGTTACGCATACTCATAATAAAAATCAAAGAAAATATCATTAGAATGAATAAGAATGAAAACACCTTGAAGTAGAAAATCTTCAAGAACCCTAACAATTCTCTATGTCTCCAAAGTTTCATAAAAGCAAGCATAAGGAAAAACTGCCAACGGCGGCATTATATCCTACGCCTAAAAACCAACGCACAATCCTTAGAAAATAGTCTTTTGTTCCAACTAGGAAACCAAATAATAAATAAAATATTTAAATAAAGTCCTAATTGAACTAGGAGAATCTGCCAAGCACTTATCCAGCCACGTTTTTGTCTCAAATCTCCTCCAAATCCGGACCAGGATAGCTTGTTTTAAAGATGAGGACGTTCTGAACACATCTCCAGAAGGCCACAAACCCATCAGAGGTCATCTCAGACTCCAAAAACACAATTCAAGCCCAAAACATCACTATTCCAGCACCGCGCACTACTCCTTTATTTTATTTCCAGGAAATAACCGCCGAGTGGAAAAATATGATATTCTGACACAATCAAGCCAACTGACTTACGAACGTCCTTCAACTGGAATTACTCCAAAATTCATCCATTTGACCACATTTTGCTCCAGAAGAAGTCGAAAGTCCTATATTGAAAATACAATTCAAAGTTTCAAAATTCTTCCAAAATATTAACCAAAATATACTAAGAATGGGGTTAAATATATAATATAAAATCTACTCGTTAGTGGATACTGCGTAATGGGGAAAGAAAGGGGAAAGAAAGGAGTTGCAGACAAAGATTGGGGAAAGAAAGGGGGGAGAGAGAGAAGGAAGTAAAATTTTATTTTAGTTTACTTTATGTTGGTATTTCTAATAGGGTTTAGGGTGATTAAGAGTTAGAAGCAAATAAAAAATGATTCTTTCATATCAAATTTGAAGTAATCTATGCGATTAGGAAAATTTAAAAGTTTTATAAAAGATAAAAAATTATTCTCTCTAGTAAAAAATTAGCATATAAAATAAATTAGTTAAAGTAGGGGTACTTTAGTAATCACATTAGTTATCATTTCGGTTCATGTGAATTAGTAAACAGTTTATATACATCAATGTCATTCCTACTCTGATTCCAGACAATTTTTGTAAACAACTTCAACAGGAATCTAATTCTGATTCCACCTCAATCCAATTCCTCCTCAATCCAATTCCTCCTCAATTCAATTTCTCTCAATCTGATTACGGATTAGTAAACGCACCCTTAAGTAAACAGCTTCAACAGGTGTCCGATTCTGACTTCTTCTCATTCCAACTCCTCTTCAATTCAATTCCTCATATTTTCATTACGATCACGTAAACGCGCCATTAGACTCACACACTCACCTCCCTTCGGCTCACGCTGTCACTCGCTGCAAATCACCGCCGCAATCCGCTATCATTCCTTACTTGATGCGGAGAGGGTGAAACTTCTCCAGCCCTAAAAAGCTAAACCATGGGATTTTGCATTTTACTTTGGGTTTCCAAGAACCAAGAATCGGGTTTTTGTGATTTGTCTTTCAAGAACTGCGATTTAGAATTATTATACAGATTATGTACTCCTCAGGGTTTCTACTTTTTTAATTTTAATTTCTATAAAAATAATACTTCTTATTATACTGTCCAGGAGAGAGTGGAAAAATCTAACTTAGAATTTTTTATAAGAGCGATAACGTTAGTAAGTTAAATAGTTAATCGTTAGAGGAGGAGAGTCTGTAAGAATCGAACCACAGCAGAATGCATATACATAATTGTTTTTTTGCTACTACAGAACAGAAAGGGAAAACCCAATGCTTACCTGAATTAGAATATTAAATTAATTTATATATATTTATACATATCGCCACAAGCAGACATATATGTCTAAATATTAGATAGAGAATGATAATAGCTAACAAAAATGATGCTAGCAACTTTCTCACTTGAATCTTCTCGTTTTACCCTCTTTGTTTTTCTTTGCATTATACATTGTTGCTTGATGATCAAAATCATCTACTTTTAAGATGACATTCAAAAATTAATTTTGTAACAAATCAACCAAATAAAATTTATTAACCATTTAATTAATGTTGTCAAAATTTCAGTGTTTAAGTGAAAAATATTGTTCATCTATTTACTGGCCAACTATCTCGCCGGTATGGACATGGACTCAGACCCGCTGGCCAACTGCACACGACGAGGCAGTTTACGGATTCAACCCGCTTGCTGCTGGCTAAAAGAGAATATCGCATCACCTCCTGAATCGTAATCGGGTCAACGAGCGAAACGGCAGCGTCTAAAGCATGTAGAACTTGAATAGGTGGCTTTTGGGGATTCTTCTTCGAATTCTTCTATGAGTGTGTCATGCTTGGTGAGGGATGGACATGGGGGAAAGCCAACGTATGCCGTATCTGACACGTGGGTATATGGATACGCATAAGATACGCGTGAATACGCGCCCGATACGTATCGAAGTGAAGGGATACGTTGTTGACTGATGAGATACGGTATCGTATTGTCGAGATACGAGTATCCTACTTTTCGGATACATTTCAAACTAAAATCGGAGGATAATCAGAAATAAAAAATAAAAAATAATTTCAATAAACCCGCATAGAATCGTAATTGATTGAAGTTAGCTAAACTAAAATTTGGATTTACCTATTTTTCCTCACTCGAACCTGAGAAATTAGACTTTCACCATTGACCGTCGTCTACAACTGCTCCGTCTTCTCTGTCGTCTCCATCAGCAATTGCTCCGTCGTCTCCGTCTGCAACTACTGGTGAGAGCTTTCGTTTTCACTTTATTAATTGTTTCGATGCTTTCTTGATCTTGCTCCTTAGCTTTACTGATTCAATGACTATTCGAAGCTTAATTTGATTCCCCGAGGCAAAACCCATCTCTGAAACTAAAAGCCCATTTTGCTTTATTGATTCAATGACTATTCAAAGCTTAATCGGATTCCTCGAGGCAAAACCCATCTTCGAAACTAAAAGCCCCTTTTGCTTTTTTGTTTTTAACTTTTTGTATATAATAATAATATTATTGTATTTTGTATATTATAATATATTATTGGGCAGTGGTCTCTGGATATTTAGATTATAATAATTTTATGTATATGATTTCATGATGCATTTTTTATCTCTTAAGTTAACATAAATTTCTCATGAAATAGTTATAGTCTCTGTCTCTACGGTGGATTGACTCTTATTGTTTATATGTTTGTTAATTTGGGAAAATGAATCACCCTGATAATCATGCGAATGATAATGCTAATCTGGATGAGATTGTTGAAAATTATTATGCTCCGTTGTGGAAGTATGTCAAAAAGCTCGAAAAAGTGGGAAATAGAGGAGGAGTAAATACTGAATTTGAATGCAATTATTGTCAAATAAACTTATAAAGGATCCTACTCTAGGGTCAAGTTTCATTTGTTAAAAATGTCTGGAAACGGGATCGCGTCTTGCAACAAGGTTACTAATGAAACTCTTGCAAAAATGAAAAAGTTCGTTCTAGAGTGTGAATACAAGCTGAAGAGTCCTGCTCCTATGCATGTTTTGTTGCCTAATACTGGTTCTTTTGGTTATGATCTACCTGAAGCATACATTGATCCAAAGAAGAGAAAGGGAACAAGTGGGCCTCTCAATAAAGCTTTTAACAAGGAGGCTCGAGACCAATGTGATGCCGAAGTTGCAAGGATGTTTTATACAGGTGGCTTATCATTTAACCTTGCAAGAAATATGCACTATCGGAACTCATATATTCATGCTTCTACACTTCCGGGGTATGTTCCACCAGGTTACAATGCACTGAGAACTACTCTTCTGCAACAAAAGATGAGTCACATTGAACGGTGCCTCCAACCAATTAAGCGCACATGGAGCACTAAAGGTGTAAGTCTGTGCAGTGATGGGTGGACAGATGCTCAAAGGAGACCACTTACTAATATTATGGCAACTTGTGAAAGTGAGCCTATGTCTTGAGGGTAATTAATTGCGAAGGTGAATACAAAGACAAGCATTGTATTGCCAACTTCCTTACAAAAGCTATTAAAGAAATTGGTCATGAAAATGTTGTTCAAGTGATCACTAACAATGCCCCTGTTTGTAAAGTTGTTGGGTTACTTATTGAGGCCCACTATCCCCATATCTTTTGGACACCTTGTGTTGTTCACACTCTTAATCTTTCTTTGAAGAGTATATGTTCTCTGAAACAAACAGATGTTCGTATAATGACTGCAATTGGATTTCAACTATTGCTAGTGATGCTTGTCTATTTTTAATGAACATTGCAAACTAAAGTTACTCTCCATTGCCGAAACAAGGTTTGTTTTCTCCACTTTTTTTTCCTTTCTTTTTTTTTTTCTTATTCAATTATGAGCTGTCCTAATTTTAAAATTTTTCATATTTGATTCCACACTTGTGAGGGTTAGAAGATTTAAGGAAGTAAAGGAAGGTTTACAACAAATGGTGATTAGCCCGAATTGGGCTTTGTAAAAAGAAGATGATTTGGTTAAAGCAATGATGGTGAAGCAAAAGATATTGGATGAGAATTTTTGGGAGAAGATTGATTATATTCTTTTCTTTATAGCTCCAATATATGAGGTTATTAGAATGGTTGACACATATAAACCTTGTCTTCACTTGGTGTATGAGTGGTGGGATGCTATGATTGAAAAAGTGAAATCTGCTATCTACAGGAATGAGCGCAAGGCATTACATGAAAAAAGCAGCTTTTTTGATGCAGTGTATCGCATTTTATTGGAGCGATGGACTAAAAGTACCACATCACTTCATTGTTTGGCACGTTCATTAAATCCAAGGTAATGATTTTGCTAATTTCCTTATATATTCTTCTAGATTAATCTTTAGCTTTATGAGTATATTTTTAAAGTGATATTTCTTTTATTTTAGGTATTATAGTTCAAAATGGCTCCAAGAAGACCCTAGTCGTCTTGCTCTACACCAAGATGTTGAGCTTACAACTGAAAGGAAAAAGCGCTTTGAGAGATACTTTTCCAATGAGGAAATTAGAAGAAATATCAATGTGGAGTATGCCTCTTTCTCTATGTGCTTGAATGACTTTGGAGCTATTGATTCTATGAACGATAGGTTTCATTTGGAACCAGTCATGTGGTGGATTGTCCATGGAGCTTCTACACCTAGTCTCCAATCCATAGCGTTGAAGTTACTTGGACAACCTTGTTCCTCCTCTTGTTGTGAAAGAAATTGGAGCACTTATAGTTTTATTCACTCTTTAAGAAGGAACAAGATTAAACCACAAAGAGCTGAGGATTTGGTATTTGTGCACAATAATCTTCGTCTTTTATCAAGGAATAGCTCAACCTACAAAGAATGTATTACTCAATTGTGGGATGTTGGAGGAGATGGCTTTGAAAACTTGGGTGAAGAAAGTGCCGGGATGCTTGATATAGCTAACATTTCACTTGATGAACCGTCATTGGAGACTACTTTGGTTGCTGGAGGAGACATCATGAATGTGGAAGTTGAATAAGACTTTGTTTTTTTAATTTTCGTTTGGATGTTCATTTTAATTTTTCAAGTTTGAAGACTAATTGCTTGTTGGATGGACTATCTTTCTAACTGTTTGGAGTTTGTTGAAATAAATTTGAATGCTTATTTTATAATATTTTAGATTTATTTATTTATATTTTTAATTGTCGTATAGTTGATGTATTGTGTCTTCGTTTTTAAAAATTTGACGTGTCCCCGTGTCGTAACATGTCGTATTCCCGTATCCGTGTCTGTGTCCATGCATCCTAGATTTACGGCGTTTTGGGGAGGCGAAGGAAATGGATATGGTGGTCTTTGTAAGAGTAGTGAAGTGAAGAAAACTAATGTCCATGTGGAAGATGAATCAATGGTTGAATTGAGTGACACTTGTCAAGAGATAACATAGGTTGTTATAAGATAGTTGGTTTTTAGCTTAGTGAGTAAGGTTTGTAAAAAATATATAACAGACTTTGGAAATCTGTTGACAAATCAATCAAAGAAATACCACAACCTTTTCTTTCTCTAAGATCTAATTCTCTTTCTTTCTCTCTCTACTTCTTCCTCTTCGATTACCTCTGTGTTCTAAGCTTTTCTTCTTAAAGGTTTTTTCTGCAATTCTCACATGGTATCATCGCCATAGGTGGATCCAATACTTCCGCATAATCTCTAAAACTTTGCAACATATATTTCTCTTCTCAACCCTCTGATTTGTGAATTCTCTGTGATTTTCTGGGCTCGTCAAGTTTCCAGTTTTGAAGATACTCGATTGCCAGTATAGTGCACGCTACCTGTTCGACAAAAATTCAAAGTGAAGTTTTTTTCTTACGACTACAACAATGGTCACTGCAACACAATTGCAAATCGTCCAATCACCCATTACAAATCTTATTACTATTGTTTCATCTTCGGTTACGGTGAAATTGGATGACTCCAACTATCTCGTATGGAGCTTTCAAATGAGTCTTTTGCTTGAGAGTCATGGCATTCTTGGTTTTGTTGATGGGTCCAAGAAGCATCCACAGAGGTTTCTTGATGAGGCAAATCTTGAAGGAGTCGAAACAGATGCCTATCAAGTCTGGAAAATGCACGATCGTGCTCTTATGCAACTTCTGATAGCTACATTGTCATCAACTGCGATTTCCTGCATTCTTGGATCTACAAGTTCTCATGAGATGTGGACAAGCCTTAAAGAACGATTCTCTGCAGTCACCAAAGCTACAATCTTTCAAATAAGACAGAACTACAAAACATTCAGAATGGGTCTGATTCTGTATCTGTTTATCTGCAAAAAATCAAGGATGCAAGAGATCATCTTGTTGCAGCAGCTGTTGTTTTTTACGATGAGAACATAATCATTCTTGCTCTTAAAGGGTTATCAGTTGATTACAATACTTTTCGATGTGTTGTTCGAGGAAGAGAAAATGGGATTTCATTGAAAGATTTTCGATCATAGCTTCTTGCTGAGGAAGCAATACTTGGACAGTCTTGTGAGTCTTCGATGCATTTTAAGTCTGCAATGGTTGCTAGTAATCAGTTAGCAAAAGGCAAAGCTCTTAGTCTTGAACACAGTCCTTCTCAATCGCAGAACTTTGATATCGGCTCATCAAGTCAAGGCTTCAATGTCAATGGCGGTTCTAGTTTTAGTGGATCTAATTCTGGTTAAAGGTCATTCACTCAATATGGCTCTGGAAATTTCAATGGCAATTTATCTCAATTTAATGGATATAAAGGGTCTAGCTATAGAGGCAAAGGAAGAGGCAGATTTCACAACAATAATAGTCCAAGATTTCATTCCCTATCATACAACTCCGGCCCTGGAATTCTTGGTGCTCCAAAACCATTTCAACACAATTGTCCTGATAATCCAAGTGAGATTCCTATTTGCCAAATCCGCAACAAAAAGGGTCATGTAGCTGCAGACTGTTTTCAAAGGCATAATACATCATCCACTGGAAATGGTGTTGTCATACAGTGTCAAATATGTTGGAAGTATGGGCATTCAGCAACTCAGTGCTATCACAGAAACAACTTTGCATATCAAGGAAGACCACCTTCAGTTAATCTTACTGCAATGCAAGCTACTTATAATCCTTCTACACCACCTGAACAGTTTTGGGTTGCAGATACTAGTGCCACATCTCACATGACCTCTGAGCTTGCAAATTTGAATCTGTCTACTCCATATCAAGGCACTGATACAATAACCACTGCTAGTGGTGCAAGTTTGACCATTTCTAACATTGGTACATCAACACTACAAGCACCTAGCCACACTTTTGCATTGAAAAATGTGTTGCATGTTCCTAGGCTATCACAACATTTACTGTCTGTTTATCAACTCTGCAAAGATAACAAATGCAGGTTCATATGTGATGATGTTTCTTTTTAGGTTCAGGACAAAATCACAAGGAGAATAAGGGACTGTGTAATGCTGGTTATTATCCCATTCTATTCCATTCTCCACAAAAGCCATTATCTACATTACACTCACATGCATGCTATCTAGCCAAACCTGTTCATATCAATCTATGGCATCAAAGATTAGGACATATATCCAATGCGATTACTTCTACAATGCTACAACATACAAAGGCTTCTACACTCACAGACACTTCTCAATTCATTTGTGTACCTTATTTGGAAGGCAAATTTAAAAAATTGTCTTTTTCCTTTCCTGCACCTAAATCTGTAACACCATTAGAAGTGATTCATAGTGATGTGTGGGGACTTGCCCCTATGTTGTCATTTGAAGGATCTAGGTACTATGTTAGCTTCATTGACGAATGTACCAGATACACATGGATTTTTCCAATGAGTAATAAAGCTGAAGTTTTTGTAATATTTGTTAAGTTTCATACTTTTCTCAATACTCAATTTTCTGCAAATGTGAAAACATTTCAAAGTGATGGTGGTGGTGAATATACAAGTACCCGGTTTCAAAATTTCTTAGCATCCAAAGGAATTTTTCATCAAAAATCTTGTCCATATACCCCATAGCAAAACGGCTTAGCGGAGAGGAAACATAGGCACATTTTGGAAACTGCTATTACAATAATGCAAACAGCTAAACTTCCATCCAAATTTTGGTTTTTTGCTTGTTCTACAGTCATATACTTGATTAATAGAATGCCCTGTGCTACATTGAAAATGCACTCTCCCTATAAGTTGTTGATTGGCACCCCTCCAATCCTTACACATCTCAGACTTTTTGGATGTGCTTGTTACCCTTTACTAAAACCATACACCAGTTCTAAATTACAACCAAAAACAACAACTTGTGTTTTCTTAGGGTATGCAGAAAATAACAAAGGTTTTATATGTTTAGATGGCAGTACAAATAAAATTTATGTCTCTAGGCATGTTCTTTTTTATGAAACAAAATTTCCATACTCAAAATTATCCTGTGAACCCTATCTTCCCTCAAAACCAACATCTGTGTCATCTCTGCATTTATCTGCACCATCTATACCATCAGTTTCTCTACATAATCAGGTCACATTACCCTTATCTCATATGCATTCATCTTCATTTAGAGCTTTCGATTGTTTGCAACACCTGCCATCCAGTGCCACAAAATTTTTGAATGCATCTACAGCCTCAGAGTTATTGGAAACAGAATCATGTAGTACCTCAGATTCTATTCAAACACCTATATTACATACTTCACATACACATTCAGTTTCACCAATTCCAGTACCTTCTCAGCATACAATTACATAGTTCCCTATTCCCGTTGATCCTGATTTCCAACAAGAACAACTTACAGTTGTTCTCCCCATCCATATGAATCTGCATCCAATGTAGACAAGGTCGAAGAGTGGAATCATCAAAAGAAAGGCCTATACTGCCTCAGTAGCTGTAACTTCCACACCTATAAAACCAAAAACATTCAAAGCAGCTGCAAAAATACCAGAATGGCAATCTGCAATGCAAGAGGAAATTGATGCTCTTTATTCTCAGAATACCTGGTCACTTGTTCCTCTTCCCAAGCATAAAAACCTTGTTGGTTGTAAGTGGGTGTACAGGATAAAAAGAAATGCAAATGGGTCCATATCCAAATACAAGGCACGACTTGTTGCAAAGGGGTACAGTCAAGAAGAAGGTATAGATTATGGAGAAACTTTCAGTCCCGTGGTTAAGCCAACAACAATTTGATTGATTCTTGCCTTGGCAGCTCAGTTTAAGTGGACTCTCAGACAATTGGATGTCAAGAATGCTTTTTTGCATGGTATTCTTCAAGATGAGGTCTATATGGAACAACCTCCCGATTTTCAGAGTTCTATTCACCCCTCCAATTATGTTTGCAAACTTCAAAAGTCACTCTATGGTCTCAAACAAGCTCCAAGGGCTTGGAATGAGAGATTTACAAGTTTTTTTTACCAGGATTGGGGTTTCAAATGTCTCCAGCAGACCCTTCTTTATTTGTTAAACATACATCCCAAGGCACAGTTGTTCTTCTACTCTATGTTGATGATGTTATCCTCACAAGTAGTGATCCTCTTTTGGTTTCAGATGTAATTGGCAATCTAACCAGGGAGTTTGACATGAAAGACTTGGGAATCTTGAACTATTTCCTTGGGCTCCAGATACACTATACCACTGATGGCTTGTTTATCTCTCAGTCAAAGTACATCAAGGAGTTAGTGGACAAAGTTGATTTACAAGACTGCAAACCTTGTGCCACTCCATGTCTTCCCTATCACAGGTTACTCAAAGATGATGGCAAACCTTATCATAGTCCTGAGCAATATCGCAGCATTGTTGGAGCACTGCAATACCTTACTTTTACTAGGCCTGACATAGCTTTCTCAGTCAATCAAGCTTGTCAGTTTATGCACAATTCTATGGAGTCACATGTTATTGCAGTAAAGAGGATAGTCAGGTATCTCAAAGGCACTTCTGAGTATGGAATTCAATTTACATCAGGACCTCTTCATCTGCAATCATATAGTGATGCAGATTGGGCTGGAGACCCGAATGATAGAAGATCTACTTCTGGTTTCATTGTTTTTCTTGGTTCAAATCCAATTTCGTGGGCTTCAAAGAAACAACATATTGTTTCAAGGTCCTCCACAGAGGCTGAATATCGAGCTCTTGCCATCATTGCTGCTGAGCTTGCTTGGATAAGACAATTGTTCTGTGATCTTCATATTCCACTATCCTTGCCCTCGATGATTAATTGTGACAATGTTTCAGCTATAGCACTATCTACAAATCCCGTATTTCATGCCAAGTCCAAACATATTAAGATTGACTATCATTTTGTCAAAGAAAGGGTTACAAGGGGAGATCTCCAAATTCAACATGTTTCTTCATCAGATCAATCAACTGATATCTTAACTAAGGGATTGTCTGCACCATTATTTCAGTTGCATTGTGGCAATCTCATGCTCGGCTCCATCAAGCATGAGATTGAGGGGGGATGTAAGAGTAGTGAAGTGAAGAAAACTAATGTCCATGTGGAAGATGAATCAATGGTTGAATTGAGTGACACTTGTCAAGAGATAACATAGGTTGTTATAAGGTAGTTGGCTTTTAGCTTAGTGAGTAAGGTTTGTAAAAAATATATAACAGACTTTGGAAATCTGTTGACAAATCAATCAAAGAAATACAACAACCTTTTCTTTCTCTACGATCTAATTCTCTTTCTTTCTCTCTCTACTTCTTCCTCTTCGATTACCTCTGTGTTCTAAGCTTTTCTTCTTAAAGGTTTTTTCTGCAATTCTCACAGTCTTCAGCAGGTGGAGGTGGTTGAAGGGTTGGAAGGATCTGGATGTCCTGGTTTTTCTTTGTTCTCACACTCTTCAGGAAATCTGAAACTTTTCTAGTGTTGGAGCAGGTTGTATAATCATTTTAATAATTCTTGGTAATAATTTTCTTAGTAATTCTACTAAAAGCCTCTGGCTTGTTGATGGAAGGAGAAAGTGAACTGAGAACTGGAAGAGAATAAGCGAATGGAGAAGAATACGAAAAAAAGTTAATATTTCACCATTAAACCAATTGATTTTTTTGGTTTTATGATGGAACCCCAACTTTTCATGATATCAAAATAAATTGTCCTACATGTGAAGCCCAACAGCCACACGTGTTCCATGTCATCCCGTTATTCTGTCTACGTATTAGGCTTGAAAAACTCGTCACACGTAAGGAAGCGTGTTGATAATGAATTTAATATTGATAATGAGAGAGAGTGTTGAAGTCTGTGAAGCCAGGTGTTGTGATTTGATTGGAATGGGGTTGACTCACTCTGGCAGCCCGTGCCAGGCAAGTGACTCTCCTATTCTACTCATATATCTTTCTACAAATACGGAATCATGCTCGTTGTTTATTACATTAATTTTCTAAAATATATTATATGCGTTTATGCCGTCATCCTCCTATTAGCGCTACTTAAAATAATAATATTGCTTATAAAAAAAATATAAATAACTGAAAAGAAAATTAGAGTACAACGACAATATGCTATAAATAGTGATGAAATAATAAACAAGTATATTGATATGAACGCAAACTAGTTTACATAACAGAAAGTCTAATAAAATGAGCATGTACATATATTGCATTGTGTATATATTTCTCGACATTCATATCCTTGGTTACTTAATGGGAGAGTTAGATATGTCTTCCATTCTAATATTAATTCATTGTTGTGAGCCACGAGGTATATAAAATATTTCACTACTCGTGTCGTGCTACTTGTTTCCATTAAAGATAGAAGAGATTTTTCAGTGTAATCAGTACACGAAGTGGTACACCATATGTCACTAAACAAATGGTAGGATATGTGTGCTAAAAAGTTAATAACTTAAAAAATAAGGGTTTGTTTGGTATCCTATTTGAAATTTTTTATCATTTCTCAAAACATTTCTTAAGAACATTTCTTGAAAACAATTTTCTTTAAGACTCAAAAACTTGATTGGTTTGCGATTTAAAAATTTTAAATCTTATAACTTAAACTAGACAAAGAGATCTAAAAAGAGGGAGTCGCAGGAGAGGGAGAAACAGGAGAGAAGATGAAAGAAAGTAAGAGATGATTGAAGGAAAGAGAAAAAATAGAGAGGATCAGACGAGATAGAAAGGAAGATGAGTGTGAGAGAGAACTGAGAGAATGAAGAAAGCAGATTGGATGAGAGACAAAAAATGTAAGAAAAAGAGGAGAGAGAAAGAAGAAAAGATAGAGAGATAGATTTGGAGTGAGAGGGGAGAAGGGAGAGAAAAGAAATGAGTTGGAGTGAGAGGGGAGAAGGGAGAGAAAAGAAATGAGTGATTTTAATTTTAAAAACTCTAAGAACTCACTTTTTATGTTTTTAGAGAATAGACTACATTTTTGAATTAATCTTGAGTTCAGTTTTTTAAAATAGTCCTACCAAACAGGTTTTTAAGGCCTAAAACTTGAAAATTGTTTTTGAGTTTAAAAAGTTGGATTCAAGTAGAATACCAAAC
Organism: Heteromeles arbutifolia; assembly: GCA_024362995.1. NCBI lineage: Eukaryota > Viridiplantae > Streptophyta > Magnoliopsida > Rosales > Rosaceae > Heteromeles > Heteromeles arbutifolia. Next base: position 39,610,759 of record JANCRC010000002.1, read on the forward strand.
AGACCCTAAAATTTTTCACCATTCCTATTAAAACACGTGGTGTACCACTTGTGTTACTGTCACAACTAAAAATTTCTCTAAAGATAGACTGAGCGCGACTTTTTTGAACATGTACATGCAAGACTTTTTTGAATTAACATGCATGCACATGGAACTACCTATATAGTATATATGCATGCTGCACGAGAAAAAAAAAAAGTATTTGATCGCCTCTAAACTAATCTGAATTCAATAAAACATGTTGATTACATATGAATTTTACAGGATGATGAACTTTTTGACAATACCTTTGCAAAAAAATCCACAGCATCCAGCTTATCATATAGCATCAGAAACCAAAACAAGATAATATATGTACATAACCGACGCTGATTCTGATCGAAAAAAAGAAGTATTGACAAACTATTACGACAAAGGGAGGGATTGTGTTTTATAGCATTCCATGTTTGTGCAGTACTATACATGAAATACGAAAAATGTACTACATCACTAAGGCTTATTTTTTACCATGCCCAATGAAACTCAAACTTAATCTTACCTTCTTTTCTTGGAACAAAAATATTGTCACTTTACATCATGAAACTCAATATTCGCTTCATTTTGCATGAATTCCAACTATTATGTTAAATTTGCTTATGTGGCATGAGTGTGGCCCACTTTATCATTAAATAATTTGCCACGTGACCATTCCCACAAAACTCTTTGCTGACTAGATAATTAATTCCAGTAACTAACTTGACTAACTTGGTGTGGTATTTGTCAAAGGGATAATAACTAAACTTTGCATGTAAAGGTCTTTTTTTTTTTTTTTTTTTTTTGGGGTAAACGTAAAGGTATTCTTTAACATGGAGTTGTGTAGGAAATTGTTTGATCTTATCTAGGACTCCATGGAGCCTCCCCTGCTTGTTCGAGCGCCCCGAGGATTGAGTTGTGATGAGGTAGTTGACCACTTTTCTCCGGAGGGGAGTGGTGTCTGCTTATGGTGTTATGCTAGAGTGCCTGACAAGTGATTTATAGTTTTGGGTGTCATTCTTCCTTGGATTTGGGCCCTGGGGCTTTATAGACCATTAGCGTGCATTTGTTGCATCGAATTCTCTCAATTTGAACAAGCTTCAATGATTAAGCTAGACTAAGTTGGACTGATCTAGTGAAGCATTTGGTGTAGTGTCGGACTAAAAAGCAGGATACTACTTTTTTTGTATACGTTCTATATGATTTCTATTTGACATACAAACTTAACTCAGGATCTTCTCCTTTCTTCCAGTAACTGGTGGACTGGTGCACTCGAATCTTGCGGACTTGAGTCTGGACTCTCAATATCTTTTCTTCGCATACGAAGAGAGCTTAACCTCGTGGCCAAAGATAAGGACACGCCAACATTCCTCTCTGCACCCAGCATGTGGAAATACACTTGAGGTGCCCACCCATGCCGCTGGTTTAGAAGAGGGAAGGACTGCTAGTAACAAATTGAAGCTGTGACAATTCCTATAAGACGTCCTACTAATGATTCAGTAATCATCCACACCAGAGATTCCCACGATAGCAACACATAGTAATGGAAGAAATACAATGCAGAGCTTTGCGGAATGGCCTCTATGATTAAACACTTTGATCTTCCCGGACAAATACCATACAAGAAAACCAAGAACTGCAAATAAAACTGAAGTATTTCAGCACAAGGAATCAAACAACAACATTTTTCTGCATTTATTTACATAACTGAGAGATTAAATGAACAATTATAAAAAGCAATTGAAATAGAATCGGATGGATATGAATGGGAAAGTACAAGAGACCAAAACAAACAACTGAACCCAGTGCACCAGGCTACTGCCATTGCAGAGTAGATATATTGACAAACAATTAATGAATTTGGCTCCAAGTTTTCGAATTATTTATTAATAATTTACCAAAAACAACACTCAAACTCGAAAGCTCTGCATCTACATCTAAATTCTTTGTCCTTAATACTATTTTTCTAATCAAAAGCCTTGCATCTACATCAAATTATGGACGTGATAGGAAATAGACAAGAGCACCACATGCTAAGGCACACAATTCTTTGTCCTTAATACTAATTTTCTAATCAAAATTTGCACCATAATTATCATTTTACTTTTCTCATAGAACACCTAATTATTACTGATATTAATATGACCAAATGTGCAGCCCCGTGCACCAGGCTACTGCCATTGCAAAGTACATAGACAAACAATTTGAACGACGCTAATCACCCACCCGACTCGGACCACTTAGCCACAACTGATTTATGAAATTCAACCCAAATAAAAAACACCCAAAATTCAAGAAAACTAATATTATTCACAAAATTGACAATCTTTGCTGTAAAAATTCCAAATTTTCACAGTTTTCAAACCCAAAACAACGAATCGATGAAAACCCAGTAATAATTTAACGATCTGGAAACAAAATCGAAGAAATAAATCGTCCGATTCGAAATTTACCAGACCAGGAGTAGATGATGACGAGCAGGAAATGAGGGCGAACAGAGGATGACGGAGCAGGAAGAGGAGCGAGCAGAGGAGGACGAGCGACGACTCTCTAGACGACGGACTTAGGTAATCTCTTGGTATTTGGGGGTTTTCGCTAAGAACTCCTAGCAAAGGAGATAGTCGGAGCGAGTGAGTCCTAATCTCATTGAACTTAATCCATTTGCTTACATATAGAACTACACTAATAATTAGTGTAGTCTAGTCCAATGAAATTTAGTGAGTCCAAACAAACACCTCCTTAGGTTGAGATTTTGGTAATGCTCATGCTGTTAAGGGTAGTTTCATAATTTTGAAACTATAATCAATCCATGAGTTTTGTGGTTGACTTTAGTGTCAATGAGAGATTGTTAGATATGTATACCTTAAAAGTCAATCATAAGATGCATTTTTAGATAATACAAATTATTAATATACTAATTTAATCAGAGGTCAAAATCACTATTAATGATATAGTCACGTTGGTTGTTACAAAAATGTCACTCTTATTTTCATATATATTCCATTTGTATCATCTCTCTAATAGAGATGGAACCCGCGTTTGTTGGTGGGCATTACCTCTATTAGAAAGGTCTTACAAATATAGTATGAAAAATATGGTCAGTATAGCATTAACTCTAATTGTTTTATGCCTAAACAGTGAGTCCATTGTAATCTAAAGAAGTCAGATTCAATAGACCTTTTCTCTTGCATGTGATCCAATATCCTATTAGATAGTTGTTGAGTTTTCACTCATGTGTCCCGAGTTTGAAACTTCTCATCTCCTAAATTATTGTAATAATTTCGAACCCTTCCACTCCTCTTAATAATAATTTTTATTATTTTTTAAAAAAGACATTTTCTCTAACTATCATATCTTAAATTATTTCTAGTTGTAGTATTATCAGATACAAAATGGATAATTTGAAAAAAAAAAATCGACACACATTATACTCAATTAGGAGAGTGGGTCGTTTCAAATCATTCATGTTAGAACACTGAAACAAGTGTGTAAGTTCTCAATAGAGAGAAAGTGCCCTAAACAAAAAGTTCTTGCATGTAGTTTAATAAATTACAAGGGAATGATGAAATTACTTAACAAGATTAATTAAATTGTCGTAATTAATTGTATTGACAAGTAGTAATTAGATTTAGGCCTTCCAAGTAGTTTCGGGTTTCGGAGGCTTATTGGGCGCGGAACAATTGGTCTTGCTTTAAAGTCATACGATGTGACTTAGGTAAAAGAAAATGGCCAGAAAGGCCCACCAAGCAAAAGAGGCCGGTTTTATTTTCAGTGAGTATTTTTATGTAGTTTTCAGGGGACAAGTATTCATGCCACTCCTAAGAAAACCTTTGAAGTTTGAGTTTGTCTGAATCAGTGAATCTGAAATAAAAGGGTTTATATATATCATATATATATATATATATATATATAGAGAGAGAGAGAGAGAGAGAGAGAGAGAGAGAGAGAGCTAAAATAGGAAGACATTCATTTTTCTCTGAATCAGTGAATATGAAATAAAAGGGTTTATATATATCATATATATATATAGAGAGAGAGAGAGAGAGAGCTAAAATAGGAAGACATTCATTTTTTCACCCATATTTTTAATGTGCAAGACAATGCATATTTCAAAAAATATATTAACACCTTTCTGAGACAATATTTATGCATGTCACTCTTGTTCGGGCAGGAATATCGCTGGTGGGTGTTCCTGGCTCGAGCACACAACTTCCCGCGGAGTTGGCACTTTGGTTGACTGTCTGGCTCTCGCCTGCTCGTCGGGCTACAAGGAGAGGACATAGTTAGTTCTAAAAGGTGCCTTTGTTGGGCCTTAGGTATAGGCCGTGAGACTCGCAATCAGAACTAACTTAAGTGCAGAGGCGTGCCACTGCCATCTCTGTATGGCAGATGTAGAATAAGTAGATTTAAGCCGATTACTTGCGCCCCAAGTTATTCTGACTTCTTATTATCAAAGGATTGGCGTTGATGTGTTAAGTCCACATTAGGTTCTTTTCTATGCCTTGAGATCAAGGACTTTTATTTATCTTGTATGGTAAAAATGCGGAGGTCCAGATCTGATCAAGTCATTAAGTTACACATTTTGAGATGGTAAAGCCACTAATTAAACCAGATCTGGAGGCAAGTGAAACTTTGGATCATTAAAAGACCAGAAATGACTTGAATATAGATTGAGGAATGCATTACAACACTAGATCTATTAACTGAAAGACAAAACAAAGAGAGTTGGGCAAGATTTAACCTTGTCGGGCAAGGCTGAACCTCTTGCTGTTTCTCTTCTTTACAACTACAAGGATTTGGGGATTTAAGGAAAGATGGGTGGTAAATAAGTTTACACAAGAGAATCGATACTATAGTATTTGGAGAAAGTAGCAGAGCTTTTACATAGACAAAAGATGTCTTTCTACGGGAAATCTAAGGCTAAAAAGGGTCCAGAATCTGGGCAAAGCGCAACTTTCTAAGTGTTTGCTTGACTGAGAGACAAGTTATATGTTTGTTTGTTTGATTGATTGAGTGTCCTTGTCTATGGGCCATCTTCCTCCTTTTATAGGCGAATTAGCCCGACTGCTTACAGCTTTGGTCTTGCTCGAAAACAACTGAGGGGTAGTGACTCATTAGTAATTTACATGTTCTGCCATTCAGAAAGTGCTTTTAGGCTGAAAGTAGGTCGATTTCCATCACTTGTCATTTCTTACAGGCCACTAGCCTTTGCATTTAATTGGGGAGTGCCCATAAATCTTGACATGGATATTCTGGGCTTAGGTGATGGACCTCAGGCAGAACCTCCTTCTTGCATTCTTTCTGGGCTTCCCTTCTTGACAGCCCAAAATTTAAATATTAACCCAAACAACTCTAGAGAATAAATTGAATATTAGTCAGAGATAACTTATTTTCGAACAACACAATCATACAATACAATGACCTTGTTTGGCAGCTCGAACTGTACTGACTATTTCAGTCCGATATGATAAATAGTCATCGGATAATACAGATTAAATTAGTCGGACGTTTGGTATTATGTCGGATTAATTTGTCCATCGAATAATATGTCGGACTATAATATTTTTTTTTAAAAATCACATAATAATTATTGTTAAAATGAAAAAAGGGAGAAAAACAGAAGAAGAAAAAAAGTAATTAAACATCATTAAGACAAAATTAAGAAAAAATAAAAATTAGATAAAATAGAAAGGTGAAAAACCCAGGACTCTTCCCAGATTATCTTCCTTTCTTCACCATCTTGCCCACGCTTCAAATTCCACCATCTTCACCATCTTCCCCACGCTTCAAATTCCACCCTCCCATACGAACCCACTTCCTCATTTCTTCAATCACCCAAAACCCACATCGATTCACCAACCAAAACAACTACTAATTAAATTGAATATCAAAATTGATGAAGAAAAGAAATCAATTCGTGGCATGGTCCGAGTTAACCGGAGACTCGGAGCTGGATCCAACGCTGTCGGCGGCGGAAGATGACAGAGCTGCTAAGCTTGTTGTTGTTGACGATCGATCGGGCTTCTTGATCTCAACTACCTCTTCGTCCACATCGTCGTGCTTCGACGTCGACGGCTGAAACGTGACGGAACAGGAAGCGGCGACCGATTGCAGAAGAGTGGATGTCGGCGTCGAGAACTCGTCGAGGAACTGCTCGTGAAGATGGAGCGGATTTACCAAGGAGCAGATCCGTGAAACCGAAGAGGGGAAGCGAGTGTGTTTTCGTTTAGCTCCCCCGACTACTAAATTTGATGGATGATATAATTAAGCGAGTGCTTATTTAGTACAAAAATGCACCAAACAACTATTATCGTATTATTAATTCTATTCGATGCTTAATACAGCATGTCAAACGAGGGCAATATCACATACAAACTTAAAAGCAGACCCCAGAAAAAATAAGACAGGAAAAAGAACTTAAAAAAAAAAACACAGAGAGATGACCTATAAATATTTAATTAACAGGCTTGTTAACCCAAAGATCTCCCCACTGAAGATGGAGGGTGTATAAACAAGAAGAACTGAGACTGATCAATTAGTTTTCCCACCTTCCCCTGTGCTTAGTCCAGGTCTTTCTCGAGCGCTCACCTTTATCCTTGTAATTGCAGCAGCTTCGTCCTGCACATTAAAAAACACATATTTTGTGCATTACCATAACATGATCTATCTCTATAATTCAAACATGGGTTTAGTGATAATTTTTTTCCTCCAATATTGCAGGAGGTCTCAAGTTCAAATTCTGCTCCGAAGTTAATTCATCAAATAAAATAAACGAAAACAAAAACTCTCAATGCATGTCTACAATATGTGTTACAGAGAGAGAGAGAGAGAGAGAGAGAGAGAGAGAGAGAGAGAGAGAGAGAGAGACTAACTGCAGTTTCTGTAGCTGATGAAGATGGAGGATCACCGTATGTCGTCAGAAGTGATGGAACTGCACCATCAAGTAGCTGTTCTGAGGTTGGAGGAGTAATTTTCTCGGGGTTTATTTCAACAGTGTCTTTGTCCTCCTGAGATTTAGTCTCAATGCCCAAACACTTGAAAAAAGCCCGGACGGCTTCTTCAAGGAAGTGGCATGGAAATATATAGTAACTTCTCTTCTCCATCAACTCCTCCTCCTCATCAGCTGATACTTTATGTGACTGTGAGTACTCCATTTCAACAAATATCTTCTTCTTCTTCTTCTTCTTTTTCTTCCTTTGAGTCTTGCAACCAGCTTCACCTACTCCTTTTAATACCCTCTTAAGTGGTTCTGCTCTCCCTTCAGATATCGCTTTAAATAACTCTGTTCGTTTCAATTTTGATAGATGTACACAATTACCCTGCTCTTTTACGTTCTATTACATAACAAGGACTTACATGAAATGAGTTAACCGTCAATGTGTTGTCTCAAATTCTTCTTATGCATTGTGTTAGTGGCCCGAAACACGAGGGCTGGCCTTGAGAATTTGGGGCTCTAGGAGAGCCTTTGAAGTGGAGCACTAGAGTTTTTTGACTTCCGACCATTTGAACATTGATATGTATAGAAACAATTTTTGCTGAATGCATGAAAAAGTTTATTTATACATCAAATATCATTAAAAATCAACATTCGGCATTCAACTCAATATTATGCCGATAAAATCTTAAAGAACAATAAAACCTAATTGACGAATATAAGAAATTCACAATTCCCAAATATATCTACATAAACCAAATAACAACACAATAATAATATCAAACCATTGGTCTATCACCATACCATAGAAAAATGTCTCAATAACTCAAAAAGATAAAATTATAAAAAAATAAAAAAAAGGATAAAATTTTAGGAAAACTAATGAAAAGGGCTTGAAAACTTTGAGTTTTAACGATAAGGATAAAATAAAAGATAAAGTGAATAGTACCAGGATTGACTTTTTAGTGTAAAAATGTGGTTTTTCGTTAAAGTGAACAATACCAGAAGCTTTTCGTTAAAGTTCTCTAAAATTTTCTCTTCAATTACCTTATCAATTTGCAGTCAAGAATTTTAGAATAAACAAGGGTGTTTAAGATTTGGTGTTTGTTTGGGGACTGCAACAAAGGCCAAAGGGAAGCCGTTTAGGGTCTGGTGTCTGGCAGTCTGGGGAGGGCCACAAAAGAAGTAAACAGGTTTTCTTTTCAAGTTAATAAGGATAAGTTTGAGTCGCTTGACGTTTCACCTTTCACGTACAAAGTAGGCTTGTTGTTTTTTTCTTCAATTAATTATATAAAATAATTAAATCTTACAAATTTTAAGCTTAGCCGTTCAGCCCGTCGGCTATTGCATTTAGACAAAAGACTTAAAGTTTGTAAACTTTTTATTTGAACAAACATAATATTTGTAATATTAATTTCTACAATATATATATATGTATGTATATATATGTATATAAAATTAAAAAAAATTGAGGGCCCTAAATGCCCTATGTGGTCTCCCTACTCTAGCTACTCTCAAGCTTAGTCATGCAAAACGCCACAATAACAGTGTAATCATATTGCATAAAAGTGTGTCTCCCTCATTTGCACCTTATCACCATTAAATTAAAGTACAAATACATGTTTTTATGTATGTTATAGAAGAGTGCACTCTTTTGGAACATCAATTACAGATCCTAGCCTTCACATTGTATAAATTTTCTCACATAACTTTGCATAGCGCTGCATAAATAAGGGACAAGTGGTAAATTGTCTGGTAGACAATTTTTCTCATAAATACACTACATCTCGAATTCAAACAGTTCTCTTCTCAAAAATCTCCATCACGGTCTTGATTAAATCGAATATATGGGAACCTATGTGCCATGCAAACCTGCTGGAGTGTATCTATTGGGTGCCACCACTTTTAATTTATGACCATTTCGTGGTATTTTGCATACCAACCAGGTGCATCAGAACTTGCTTGTCATAAATGGCACATAAATGTTCATGCTCCTTTTGATTATCCACATTTAATGTAATTTGACTTCCTTGTCAAACATGTAGATCTGGTAATCAAAACAAACGTAAAATTTGACGAAAATTAAATTAACTTGTTTTAATTTTGTTTGCCTCATTTGTTTGAGAGGATGAGATTAGGTAAGACTATATTAAAAGCATTTGAAGGAAAAAATGAATGACAGCTTCTTTATTTTGTCAAGTTCAAGGTTATTTATGAAGAAAACATTGTTAATTTTAATCCTATCATTTTTTTTTTTGGAGAACGCATTCCTCTTCGATGTCGGCACCGCGCTAGATAGATGATCTTGACGGTCGACAACTCGCAACGGGCACGACAGTCGTTTTTAATCTTATCATTTTTGCAAAGAATAGTAGGGATATATTTTCTTCGTGAACAACTTTCAACTTGAACACATATGAAAGTAGTCATCCATTTCTTTCTTCAAAATGTCTTCAATATAATGAATAGCCTTATCTAAGTCAATCCTCTTTAACAAACGAAGCCTAATATTTTTCATATGAACGTTATGCAGCCATGCAAAGAATTAAATGAACGTAGAATTCTCGTCTTATTTTTACTTTTAACAGCTCGGGTTAGTGTGTTTATAGAAAACCTGTTTCACTCTTAGGAAAAATATGTTTGATCATTGAACTTAAATTTTTAAGGAAATTTTTTTGCAACGTCATATGAACTTGTACACATTTTTCAATTTATCATATAAACTAAAATTTTAAGCAATTTGTCATACCAACTTTTTGAAATTATTAATTAGTCATCTCTCCCTAACTCCGTTAAGTTTTCCAACCAATATAAGTCATGTGCCTTGCACATGACTTGTGTTTAGGATTATCCCGGTCATTTTAATACCTTACTTCCCTTTTATTAAGTTGTATTCGACAAAAACTGTAGGGTTTCTCAGGCAATGGAACAATATTTTTGATATGATAGCAATGAAATGATCATGCAATGCACTATTTTCTGGTTATTCCAAATATGTAATGATACACAAGTGGGAGTTAGCATTTTAGCATGTCATGAAGACATAATTTCATACGGGCTCTATAAATAAGAAACAGGTTGACGTTTTGTGCCATAAATGGAGTTGTAAATGCTTATGTGCTAAATAAAATAAAAAAATTTAAGTGTTTGTACCAAAGAAAAGTAAAAAACTTGTGAAAAGATGTTAAAATGACTTAAATAACCCCAAACACAAGTCATGTGTGAGGCACATGACTCATATTAGATGAAAAACTTAACGGAGTTAGGGTGAAATGACAAATTAATGCTTTTTTTTAAAGTTGGTATGACAAATTGCTTAAAATTTTAGTTTATATAACAAATTGAAAAATATAAACAAGTTCATATGACATTTCAAAAAATTTCCTAATTTTTAACACTCTAAAGCTATGGTTGTATCATTATCCTTCTTTTAGAATTTCTTAGATTAATAATATCGTTTGTAATAAAAAAATATAAATAATAAAAAAGAAAATAAAATTAGGGATACGGATGTCTTCGAACATAAAATTTTGGTTATTTTTCTCCTTTGAATACCCAGAAGCTAAAAGTTGAAGCTTTTTAAGACTAGAGATGGAAAGAAAAAAGGCAGAGAGCGATAGAGAGGCAAAAAAGCGTGTGAAGTGAATGATCCAAGGCTCAACTTTTCAATCGCAACTCCCCGTCGGAGCTGACTTGGCTGGAGAATGGTTACTGGTGGGTTTAGTTAAACAACATATTAAGTATTCAATGATTAAAGGTATATTAGTACTTTTATATTAACTTTTGATTATAGTTATCATAAAATTAAAATCATGGCTATAATTCTATAAGAGGTACAAATTTTGGTTATATTTCCAAATTTCCCCCACCCCACACCGGATTGTTACGGTAATTGGGCAGTTATAGCCCAAAAACTCAAGAACCTTGCTCCAGCGCACACGAAAATGTCAAGCATTTCATGGGCCCTACACTGCTGAACCACCCAACCCGGCAATTCTGGCCCGACCTTGCGTCCGAGTGGTCTGATGTCATGCAGGAGGCGATGGGCTCGAGCGAGGCGAAGGATCCGACTTGTCGACAAGGGAGCCAGTGCCATCTTCTTCCACTCCGGCGTCGCTGCCGACGAATCACCAAAATGAATGACAATTTTCTTACTTTGTCCAAATTGAAAGTTACTCATGAAAAAATAATTGTCCCTTTTAATCTTATTTTTTGTGTGGAAGTACTATTATTGTCATCAACAACCTTTAGTCAAAATGGACAAAATATAAAAATTGTCATCCATTTCTTCATTTAAAATACCTTTAATATATGAGCAACTGTATTATAATTCCACCTTGAGGAAAATTATAGCATTGTATCACTCAACAATATTTACCATCAAATGCAAGAGCCTCTTCATCATTTATCAATGGATAATTGAAAAGTTGAGCATCCAATTCCACCTTGATAGAGAAAAACTCGACATGTATTGACATTTCAATCCCAAGTAGAATGCTGAAAAACTCTCGATATTTAGAAAGCTACTTATAGTGCAAACAAGGATCATTGTCATCCATAACAACGAATTAGCACACGTCTATTAGGTAGTTAATTATAAACAGCCATAACAGTTACACTACTAACTCTTGGACCATGTATATATGTTGTCAAAGGAACATATATACTTGTCTTTTGTCACTCAATCTCATGTTCAGCTAAGATTTTCTTTCATTAATCTGCTAATTTGCGTGGATGTTTAGGCCACGTAATGTACGTCATTGGAGTGGAATGATTAACTCATAAAATTCGAGGTATATTGAAGGAATTAGACGTAAGAGAAATGTTTTTTTTTTCATTCTATCTTTTGGGAGAGAAGGGAATTGAAAATAATAAGTGTCTTTAGTAAGTAATTCATCTTATATTTTCAAGTTGAACAAAACTTTTTTATTTCTTCATCCCGAATTATTCATTCCAATCCACATGAGGACTAATTGAAATGAGAGAAATAAACTTGGAATTTGGATAAAAATTAGAATTTATAAATTGCCATGCACCAATTCCTTTGTTTGGATTCATAAACATAGAAATTTAGAATTTCCGCATGGAAAATAACTTGGAATTTGAGACCTCAAATTCCCAAGATTAAATTCCATGTAAATATGTGTCATTTCCCAATTTCTATGATTGAGAGTTTAAAAATAACAAATTCCTTATTCAATTCCATTGTTCTTTTAGGTTAACCAAACAAGAAAATTCACAAATTCTAGAAAATAAAATCCCGTCATTTCAATTTCTGTTATTTTAAATTTTCTTAGTAATAATCTTAAATTTTTTCATCCAAACATAGTAGAGTACTCATTTTTTGTTGCATTAATCATCTAAATAAAACACTCACACCATGTTCAAAAGGTTTAATACTTATATAACACAAACTTAAACACACTGTTCTCAACAAACCATCGATTAAGACTTGATTAATTCATGTTTACCGAACAGTTTCGGGGTGGAAGTTAGAACTACAAAAATTTACATGGCTCGGCTAATACATTCAGTACGTTGGGTAGTTTCTATTTCGAAAGCGGGAAAATTTATGCTTTAGATGTCGAACGGGATAATTTCTGTCTATACTCAAGGAGCTTCCTATTCAGTACAGTTAGACGCTTACTGATGCATCGTAACAAGAAGCAACGCTAATGCCGCCCTTTTATACCTAAACAACCCTAACATCATTAGGCACCCAAATTGGAAGCAACAATGAAATTAACATAATCCAAAAAGTTACCTGAAAACTTAACAATTTATGATCAGAATTTAGCTAAAAAATGGTTATAGGTCTGTAAATACGGAATTCCTGCAACAAGGAAACAAGAACACTCGTACAATGTGATAAATTTGTATTAATGAATGAATTACGATTACAATCTCTGAACTTGATCCTGTGATTTGATCTCTAATGATGTGTGTGTGGTTGATCCAAGGGTTGTAGAGACTAGATTTTGGTCAACGAACGCCACAAGAGTTTGGCTTGTGGCGTCAAACGAACTAGCTAATGTACGTAGGTGGTGCTTGGTGGTTCTTCATGAGAGTGGTGAAAAGAACTTTCTGGTTTCCCTAAAGGTTTGGACTCGTTTTGTTTCTCTGAAGTCCTAGAACTTGATTCAAGGGTGAGGAACACTTTATCTTGAATCAGGCTACAATTTTCTTCAAGGGCCGTGTAGGCTTGATCTTGAACAAAACGGGACCACGAGGAGTTTCACGTGATGGGTGACCTGCTTTAATGTGGATGAGTTGGCACGTGTTTGTTATGCTTGTTGATTCTCCACGAGCTTGATGAAAAGCACGAGTGTTTTGGGTTTTTGAGCGTCTAAGAGATTTATGGATGTTTGGACCCCTCCTTTGTCTTTGGAGCTTCATAGTTATAGGGCTCTCCATGTCTTGATTAAGGCTTGATTTGGTATTGATTTTGGACTTGACTAATTGACTAAATAACCAAGGCTTGATTTGGGCTTGATTCTTGACCAATTTGATTTAATCAGATAATCTTCTATTTTTTTGAACAATAATCAAATAATCTTTGATTTAATCAAACAATCTTTGATTTAATTAAATAATCTTTGATTAATCAAATCAATCAATCACCTTCCTCCTTAGTTTGGTCATCCTTAATTTGGCCAATCTTCCCGATTTGGGGTTCATTTCATTTGTTATTATTTCTTTTAATTTAAATCAATTAATTTGTTTGATTTAAATTAATGTTATTTAAAAATAATCCCTTATTTCTTCTCAAAAAAAAAAAAGAAAAAGAAAAAATAATAATAAAATAATCCCTTATTTATTCTAGCAAATGTCGACACGTGTCACCCTTGATGACTCGTTCGGTTTCGATGACTATGTCAACTTGTGAGACCCACGGTGTGTGCCACGTAAGCTCTGGTATGTCAAAAGTTTAATTTTTTGTGAGTATTTATTTCACCGAAAATTATATGTCTACAAGGTCTTAGGAAAGAAGTGGGATGCACTAGCCTTTGATACAACATATACCATCAGACTGATTCCGAGCCTGGAGCCCGAATCTACACAGGATTTCTCTATTTTGACACTTGTTGAGCTGCTCTTCAATCATCTTTGTGCCTATACGGTAAAAGCTTTACTATATATATGAACGGATTTGGTAAAAGTTTTACGAAACGTCTATCTATTTGTTATAATTAATTAATTTTTTGCTAAAATGATCATTGCAAAGTGATTTACAATATGAACAGTTCTCATCAGAGCACGAGACTCTGTGAATAGAACCAATATTTTGGGGAGGAGCTAATCCTATCAAACTTAAGAACCAAGCTCTTCTCATCTTTTAATCAAAATACGTTGCAACTAGCAACCGTCCACATGCATGTGCAGTTGGAGGAGGGAATTTTAAATTCTTTTAGTTTTTATTAATTTGTATTTTTGTATAAATATTGCTCACAAATAAAGCTTTGAATTTATTTCAATAAGAGAAAAATTAAATCAGTGATATGATTGACATTTTTTTTAGATGAAAAGAAAATGCTTGAGAGACCATATTGTATCATTTTTTTAATAGAGTTAGAGACATAATAGATACAGTGGTTTCTCTAACATTACTTTAAAAGGAAAATTAATGAAAATGGCTTGAAAACTTTGAGTTTTAACGATAAGGACAAAATAAAGGGTAAATTGAATAGTACCAGGATTGACTTTTTAGTGTAAAAATATGATTTTTCGTTAAAATGAACAGTACGGGAAACTTATCGTTAAAGTTCCATACTTTAAAAGGGGTTCAATACTCCTCCACTAATGTAAAAGGATAAAACTTTGACAAACTGATTGAGAGCTTTGACTTCCAGTATTCCACATATAGATATAGCTGGTTGTCCGTAGCATGCCGGAAGATAATTAATCACTAATCCCCTACGCATCCACACTAGGAGTGTTGTTCAATTAATATGACCACCACTCCCGGTGCTTAAAGGTGGGTTTTCCGCACATACGATTCCGCGCTGCATGTAAGTATACAACAGCATGACAAAATTGCATATATATATATATATACATATATATATATAGAGAGAGAGAGAGAGAGAGAGAAATTAATCACCACGGTTTCTGCAGGTGAAGAAGAAGCCTCAACACCCACACACTTGAAAAGTGCCCTCACTGCTTCTTCGGAGGAATTGCGGCATGGCTTCATATTGTAAACATCCAAAATCTTCTCTTGATTTTTTTGTTGATGATGAGTACTCTTCCATTTTCTTCTTCCCTGCACCCCAATATCTCACTAAATATATTTGTGATTCCGTCTCTTTCTCTCTCTTTTGCTTTTTATTTTATTTTATTTTTATACAATTAACGATATAAGGTAGTCATGGCTTCCGTTTGCCAAGTGTTAAGTACTACTAACCAACTAGCAGAAGTAGAACAAAAACCCATATACATTCATACAAACCTTGCAGAAGTAGTTGGGTACATATCCTATTAAATGTCGTATACCATTGGCACCAGATGATTGGTTTTATGATTTTCCTATTAAAAATTGTGGGTTTTGGTCATATATTTTGGTAAGTGTATGTGCATGATGCATGTGGGGTAATGTTGTCACTTTCATTGAGAGTAGGCTCATCTATTGACTGGAATAGGTCATTCAGTTTCTTTCTGGAAGAACAAAGTATACGACCATTGGTGGTGGGAATTCAAATTAATTAATCAGCGTATTCCGGATACAACTTAATGCATGTGGGTACGTAGTTAATATATTTTTGGGGTACTAACAAAGCTATTCTGCCAACTACGACAAGGAATAAGTCGGAGAAGAATGACATTAACTAGCGACTTTCTGGTGACTTTCTCGTTTTGTCTTCTGCTCAATTGTCAACTTCATATATATTACATGCATTTCCGTCAACCATTCCTTGTTAAGAATATATAGACATTTAAACTTAAAATTTAGCCTATAGATTGTTCTATATTTCAAAGGATTGAGGATCAATTTCAACGAAGGTTTAAATATCTAAACATGAGAAAAGAGGACTGGTTCTCAAGTGTAGAATAATGACTCCTTGTTGTGGAGCAAAAAATAATCCCAAAAATTCTAGAGGCGACACGTGAACTTTTATTCAAGAAAGACAAGATTGCCTTCAGTAAATAGACAGGCTTCTCAGATGCTCCCACGCGCAGCTCACATCCTTGGAGGACTCAGCAGCTGAACACGACTGCCTACAGCTCACTTGCCCTTGGCAAAGAATTAAAGATAAGGATTAATTACCCAAATCCTATCTTTAATACATTCTTAATTGAAGATTGACTCCAATCAAGTAAGTAATCCTAATTTAAATCAATTAAGGATTATTACCCTATTATCTCAAGATATTATCTCCTATTAAATATCTTGGGAATATTTAGAGAATATTTCTCCATTAAACCCTATATGGCCGGCCCTAGCCCTATAAATACCCCATATTCTACCAATTTTTTAGAGCTTTTTGCAACCCTAAAGAAAGCCCTAAACACTTTACTCTCACAGAGAAACTAACTTAGGCATCGGAGATCCGTTAACCTAACCCCCCCCACCTCGTGGGCACGTGAAGCTTAGGTCTCTGATCAAAGGTGTTGATTGTTTTGTAGGTGCATTTTCGTCAAGACTGAAGACGGCGGAAATTTGCATTGACAAATTGGTGCTTTCATTGAGAGCTGATTCAAAACACTTGAAGAAGCCTCTCGCATTTGTTTCTTGAATTTTCTATTACGTTGAATTTCTCACACGTCGTATCAATTAATTTTTTCTATAAAAGTTTCTTGATCAATCCCTTGAGAAAGGATACAATGGTAGGAAATTCAGAAACTACGACAAACGGAACCTCGTACGTACAAGGATTTGGACCGGAGAGTGGAGACGAGGACATAGCTCCATGACAGAGATCCTCAAGGCTCAATGCGATGACAGGAGAAACCCTACCACCACGGAGCCGCGCCACAAACACCACTGTCGTGACCCAGCAGCCACGGTAAGGCCACCAGGCCACAACACCACTTCCGCCGTCGCGGCCTTTGCAATGCCGCATGCAACAAAACCCTAGGCAAGAGGCCCAGGCCCAAAACTTGGCAGCTGCCACTGCAAACCCTAAGCAAGAGGCCCAGCTTACTACAGCAGCAGGCCTCACTGCACAACAGGTCCAAACACGAGCGCAGAATACAACAGCTGCTACTAGCCAAACAGCTCAACGGGCCCAAGCCCAGGCCACTCAACTAGTAAGCCATGATGTGGCAACCCAATGGCCAGGAGGGCCCACATCTATGTAAGCCCAAGGCGAGCAGGCGCCGGTCTAACGCGCACCGCAACCCACTCCGGCAATCCGGCCCGCGGCCCAATCCATTCCAAGGCCGCTTACGGCAATCCAGATCCCAGCCATAGGTCCCGTGATCGACTCAGGATTATTTTCACCACAGTTTTCTGCAGGATTGCCCGCTTTAGGCTCAAGCTTTGTACCTGCAGTCCACTATACTTTTACCACGCATGGAGATGCCCATTTTCCAGACTCTTCCAATCCGAATGACGAGCACCACCTGCCCTAGCAAGTTGCTAATTTGACGAGCACCCTCGTGCAGCATACCACCTTGGTGAACCAACTTCTCGAGCGTATCGAGATGCAGCACGCCCCAGGCGAGGTGTCCTGAAACAGGACAAGGGCGGAAAAACATTATTCATTCCAGCAACGTCCCGGTAAACAACCGCTCAACCCGCCACGAACCATGCGTTCGAGTAGTCTGCACTCTCGTTTAGGCCCTCGGGGAGACGTCTTCTCCTGCCAAGATGCATATAAAAGTGTTCATTCCCGACTCTGCTCACGAGTCAGTGTGCATTCGAGGTTGGGTTCACACTCCGACGAGTACTCAAAACTTTTCAGGAGAAGCGTCCACTCGAGGCTAGGCCCACAAGAAGATCCTCCTACGAGGCAAAGGAGTAGGCAGCCGTATGACGCCTAGAGGAGAGCACGAGAGCAGTCCAGCTCAGGTTCCACTAGCAGCCCTCACCAAGAGCGAAGGCGAGCAGCACATGGTGAACCACTCGCATCCTAACCGTAGCGCAGACAAGCTAAACATGCCGAAGAGCAACATGGACCAGCAGGTCAACATCGGGGACAACTAGAGGCACCACTGCCCCATCAGGCATAAATTCAGGAGGAAGTACAAAGGTTCGTAGCAGAGCAGTTGCGCGGATTCCAGTGCATTGACACTACCGACGATGCTTTCCGAAAAGATGTGGCCAACCTGAGCAGGTCACCTTTTATAGACGAGATCGAGCAGACAGCGCCACCGCGGAAGTTCAGCCCGCCACATTTCACCTCGTTCAAAGGAGATGAAGATCTGGACAGGCAGTTGATGCACTACCGAAGTGCCATGACCCTCTATGCCAACAATGAAACTCTCATGTGCAAGATCTTTGCCACTACGCTCCAAGGCTAGGCGCAGGATTGGTTCTACACCTTGCCCCCACGTTCAATCCGGAGTTTCGGCGAACTTTCCTTGGTTTTCACTAAGGAATATTCGTCCTACCGCACGATCAATAAGAAGTCTGACCACCTCTTCAACATGAAGAAAGACCCGAAGGAGTCACTCCGCACTTACGTCAAGAGATTCAAGGTGGAGAAGGCAACGATTGTCGGATGCAATGACAACATTGTATGCTCAGCTTTTCAAAAATGGCTCCCAGCAGATCACCCACTTTTTAGAGAATTGATTATACGCGAGAACTTGACCTTGGCAGACTCTTATGCTTTGGCAGAAAAGCACTCCCTCTGAGATGAGGCTAAGCACTCCCAGAAGCCGCCTGAGCAGCCGCGCAGAGACGCAGAACCGACTTAGAAGAAGGCGAGCGATGAACCACTCAATGACAAAAACAAGCCAGGAAGCAGACGCAAGGACTGATCCCTGACGAAAGAAGGCACGGCACCCAAGTCATAGACCAAGTTCTCAAGAAGTCGAAGAAGAAGTCTTTCGCCCTAGCAGTAGCAACTGAAATGCAGAAAGATGACTCTACCTCCGCCAAATAGCAATTACAGCAGGTAGGTCAAGAAGATGGCGTTGAGGTTGACAATGCCCTGGAAGATGAATCAGGATAGAAACCCTAAGAAGACGCCGATCACATCTCCATTAACCCTAAGCAGTGGTCAGACCAAACACACATCTAAAGAATATCTGAGCGATCCTGGATATGAAGCCTTTGGCTATTCTAAAGGAGATCCAAGGTCTGAGCTGACGAGCAGCTGCACTTAACCGATTCCTCTCGTGACCTATCGACCGATGCAAGCTTTCTTCAAGCCAATCAAGACGCATAGTGAGGCAAATGGAACGATGAAATGTAAGAAAGCATTATAGGACTTGAAGAAGTACCTGAGATCACCTCCCTTACTATCCAAGCCGGAAGCAACGGAGGATCTATGCATTTACATGGCGGTATCTGAAGCAGCAATGAGCTCTACCCTAGTACGAGAAGAGTTGGGGCCCGACCACCTGTATTCCACAGTTCAAAAGCTCTCCTCGTTGCGAAAGCCAGATATCCAAAAATCAAAACTTTGATTTTGATGCTAGTTGTTGTGACCCAAAAGCTTAAGCCGTACCTTCAAACATACGCACTCATCGTCACGCTGCGATGTTTCGTACAGCCCAGACGCACGACGTTAAAGGCGTGAAATCTGGCGGACATTCTAACGAGCGCAGCAACTCAGCCCAGAAACGCCTCAGAGGCAGCCGAGCACACCGTAGCCGTACTAACCCCACCTGCAGAAGATTTCTAACACTTACATGTCGATGTATCATCCAACTACCAAGGATCAGGAGCGGGCCTAGTTCTCACTACCTTGGACTGTTTAATGCTCGAGCAAGCGATCACTCTAAGCTTCAAGCCGTCAAACAACGAAGCAAAGTATGAAACCCTAATAGCAGGTATCTGATTCGCAAAAGACCTAGCGGTGAAGAAGCTCGCGATCTATTCTGATTCCTAGCTGATCACCAACCAGACTTCAGGAGAGTACGCACCAAAGCATCTAAGGATGGCCTGATACCTCGAGAAGGTACGAGAGCAGCTAGCGACGTTCTAAGCGTACACACTTACTCAAGTTCCACGAGCAAAGAATGCCTATGCAGATGCATTGGCAAGCCTAGGCTCTGCACTAGACCATCAGCTTAGACGCTCAATCCCGGTCAAGTACCTGGAAAAGCCAAGCATAGAGGAGGAACCAACATTCGAGGTGGTGCAGATCAGCACATCCCCGAGTTGGCAGGATCCCATCATCGACTACATAGTCAATGGAATGCTCCCCGAAGACAAACTGGAGTCTAGGAAGTTCCAGATGAAGGCATCACACTACTACTTATTGAACGACATCCTCGTTTGAAGATCCTTTTTAGGACCATATCTTCGCTGCCTATCGCCTCCCGATGACCTGAAGATTCTTAGCTCAATCCATGAAGGTGTTTGTGGAAACCACTCTAGAGGCATTTTCTTGGCGCAAAAAGCTCTGAACGCTGGCTATTTTTGGCCAACCATGCATCAAGACGCCAAGGAATATGTACAAAGGTGCGATAGCTATCAGCGCTTTAAGCCCGTGCCTGCACTATCTGCCAGCGAACTCCACCCGCAAACGAGCCCATGACCATTCATGCAGTGGGCAATTGACCTGGTAGGACCAATGCCACCTGCTGCTGGGGGCAGAGGCATGATGATTGTAGCAACCGACTGCTGCACAAATTGGGTCGAAGCATAGCCCATGACTACGACTACCCAGACATACATAGAGCGCTTCATATTGAAAAACATCATCTGTCGCTTCGACATCCCACACTTCATCATCACCGACAATGGTCTGCAGTTCGTGGGCAAAGACTTGGCGAAGTTCTTCAAAAAATATAGCATCAAGCAGCACATGTCCATGCCCCGATACCCGCAGGGCAACGGACAGGCCGAGGCGTCCAACAAGACCATCATCAACTGCCTCAAGAAGACCCTATCCGACAAGAAGGGCAAATGGCCAGACGAGTTCCCCGGTGTTCAATGGGCATACCACATCACCAAAAGACGAGCAATCGACGAAACTCCATTATCCCTAGCGTATAGTTCAGAGGTAATCATTTCTCCCAACGTCGCGGTGCCAAGTATCAGCACTGTGCTGCCAAATTTAAAGTAAAACGAGAAGGAGATGACCACTAACTTAGACCTGGCAGAGGAGGAACACGAGAAGGTTATCACCTGTATTGCAGCCTATTAGCAGCAGCTCCTCTCTAGCTACAACAAGAGGACAAAAATCTGGCAGTTCCAGCCTTGAGACTTAATCCTTAGAAAATCTTACATCACCGCCCGACGGGAAGGCTAAAAAAAGATGACACCCATATGGGAATGTCCGTACAAGATCAGCCGAGTAGGCGGAAGGGGCAGCTACACCCTCACCACTATGAGCGACAAACAAATCGACAAGCAGTGGAATGCCTACAACCTAAGAAAGCACTACGTGTGACCTCTCACCATTCCTTGGACCTTATTCAAGATGAGAACTTTTGAAGACTCAAGTAGCTCGACGAACAAGACCTCGCATGCCAAGGATTATCAGTTGTTATGCCATTACCGCATACGAGCAAAGTTAATAAAAGCATCTATCTTCAACGAAGATTGAAGGATTTATTGACAAGCCCGGGCCAAATGCATAACTCGCATGCGATGCGTGCTGCATGACCAGATATGGCATAACTCACATGCGACAAGCAGAAGGCGCCCGCTGCACGACCAGACGTGGCATATCCGGAATATCTAGACGTGGATGGGTGGTACGATTGCTCAGTTTCCTCTGATGTCAGCGACTACCTGAGCTAGAAAACTCCGACAATTGGCTAAAATAGTCATTCCACGAGAACAGTCTTAGCCGACTGAATGATTCAATTCTGCAGGATCTGGGTCTCTAACCGGATGAGACAATTAAGAGCAGAACCCCTGCCCATGAAAGATGTCACGTGAACAAGATGGTCTATCCTTGACGTGCAAATCATCATGAATGGCTTGATTTTAAAGTGTTGCAATACTAGTTAAGCGACCTGCGAGATCAAAGCTGCGACTCGGAAGGATATGGTATCTGATGAGCGATTTCGCCTATACTCATGCCAAAAATGCCTCCGAAAGCCAGGGATGATGCCTAAAGTGGTTACACAGGTCGTCTGCTTCTGTAAGTAAGACGTTCGGCTGAGAACCCTATGGCTATAAGCCCAAGGCAACCCATAAGCCGAGACTTACACCTGCTATGACTACGTGGACTTGCTTGCTTACTTACAAGCAGCACTTCCAGCCGACGGTTTATGGTTTAAGTTTTGCTGGGACAAAGTCGAGTGTCACAACTCATAGTAGCTACGTGGACCTCCTCTGCTTCCTACGAGAAGCATGAGTCCGGCCAACGACTCTATAAATAAGTTAAAAATCTCGCAACGTGCCCCGGGAGGGCCAAGGCTCAAGAAGCCAATAAAGTCGAGTGTCACGACTTATAGTAGCTACGCGGACCTCATCTGCCTCCTACAAGAAGCGTGAGTCTGACCGACGGCTTTATAAGTTAAAAATCTCGCAACGTGCCTCGGGAGGGCCAAGGCTCAAGAAGCCAACAAAGTCAAGTGTCACAACTTATAATAGCAACTCAAACCTCCTCTGTTTCTTACGAGAAGCACGAGTTCGCTGACAACTCTATAAGTTAAAAATCTCGCATTTTTTGTCTTGCAGGTAAAGCTCAAGAAGCCCCAAAGCCAAAACTAAAGCCTAAAGTGACCACATGAGTCAACTGCTCCATCGGAGTAACTAACTCAACTGCCCGTCCTACGGTAAAGTTTTGCGAGTCGCCTCAAGCAGGCAAGGCTCTCGAAGCCCCGAAGCTGAAACTAGAACCTATGTGAAAAAGTAGGATCAACTGCTTCATTGAAGCAGCTCACCCAGCTGCCCGTCCTACTGAAAAGTTTCGCAAAAGACGTGGCAAAATAGAAGGATAAAGCAAAAAATAAGGAAAGCTGTTTATTAAATTTCTAACAAATTGATAAATCGGCTCGAAGGCCAACAAAGCTCAAGCAAAGCAAAACAAAAAAGGAAAAGAAGAAAAGTCCTAAGTCTAAGCCAAAAGACTATTCCTTGGCAGCCTGCACAACCACTGGTTCCTCAGTTGCCATGCATTCGGTAACCATATCGCTCCTAGCAGCTAAAGCTTCCATCAGCTCATCCTCAGCCCCCTTTGCTTGGACTGCCTGACCTTCAGCTGCTCCACCAAAGGCAGCCTCAAATGAGAAATCAAGCAGATCAACTGGAGAAATGGAAAAAGTCTCGAAGTCCTTTTCGAAAAACTCATAATCCGACGGCCTGCCCTGAAGATGGTCTACATAGCTGAGCTTGTAGAAATCGGCCTGACAAGAAGCAAACGCCGGTTCGTGACCAGTTTTGTCATTCTTCAGCTGCGCATTCTCTTCAACAAGCCCAGTGTGAGCACCCTGCAGCTCATCCAGTTCATTTTTCAGGTTCTCACTAGCAGACAGCGCACTTTGCAGATCCATTTCCTTGGACTCAAGCTTACTGGCAATCTCTTTAAGACGAGACATTTCAGCATGCATGAAGATAAGCTCCTCGTCCTTGGCAAAACAATTAGTTCGTAGCTCCGAATTGACACGCTCAAGGTCCTCGACCACCGGAGAAACACGATTGATTTCCTTCTCTGCAGCTTCCAACATCGCCTGAGTCGCACTAAGCCTTGCTTTCAAATGGATGGCCTCTTCACGAGCGATCTTTAACTGCAAAGAAGTGGGGGTAGAGACATCGGACCCCTTCAAAACGGCAAGTTCAGATTCGAGCTTCTCGATCTTTTCAGCAGCCGAGTGAAGCTGAGCCATCAATGCCACTTCGACCTCCTTGGCATACTTGACAGCATCCTGATCAAAGCGCATAGACTCAGCTGCCAGGATCAAAGTCTTATGCATTGTAGCAATCAGGGAGGACCTTATCAAGTAGGCAGGACGCTTCGTAAATGAGTCTGAGCAGATAACAACTTTCCCAACCAAGGTTCTAAAAAACGCTAGGTGCTAGTCGGGCGGCAGGCTAGCGCCTAGCGCCTAGGCGGATTTAGGTAAATTTCTTATATATTATATGAATTAATTAAATTTACTATATAAAATGTAAATAATTATTGACTAATATGTTATTTCTTATAGAAGAACATACATATGTGAATGTTTTATGTACATATATGATATGCTTAAAAAACAAAATATTATCTAAATAAGTTATAATTTATATAAGATATATATATACACACACACAATATACATCCCAAACTTTTAAAAATATAAAAAGCCCACATAGTGGGTGGTTTTCATTGTTAAAACCATCAAACCGTCCATGACCCATCTACCCAAGGTGGTTTTCACATCACCTATCCACAAAATCGTCTACCCAAGGTGGTTTTCACATCACCCATCCACAAAACCATCAGAGTCCATGGTTTTCAATTTTAAAATCACAAACCGTCCATGCTCTTTCACATCACCCAAGCATTTGAGTCCTCAACTTGCACCACCAACACATTGAAATGTTTAAGTCTCGCACTCTCTCTTCGCGCTTTCTTCTCTGCTCTCATCTTCACAGACAAGCTGCAGAAATTATCTGGCAGCACTTTTTCTTCACCGGCAGTCTCTCTCTCTTCCCACTCTCTTCCCTCATCTTCAAAGAGACGAGCTACAAAAAACTTTTCGGGTCTCTGCTGCTACATACGAGATCGGAAATTGTAGATCTTTTGCGAAAATTGCAGTAAGTTTGGGATTTGCAGCAAGATTCAAACCGCCTAGACTGCCACTTAGCGCCGCTTAGCCCGCCTCAGGCCCCTACTGAGTGCCTAGGTGGCCGCCTATATTCTCCCCGCCTAACTGAACGTTTTGGTCTAAATCGGGTCGGAGCTCCACTGCCCAACGCCTAGGCCCCGCCTAGGCCGATTTTTAGAATACTGTTCCCAACACTGTCAACAAACTTGGCGCATGCATCGACGTCCTCAAACAGGTTAGCCTTCAGCAGCGCACAAACCTCAGGAAACTCTCCAGCCTCAGACTTGGTGGATTTTTCATAACTGCCCGTGCGAGCAGATTTCCCATCCTCAACAGATGAGCCAGTCACGACAGAAAGAGGAGTAGGCACAGGCGCCACTTTAGCAGCAAAATCCACCTCCCCGCTCTTCATAGCGGCGAGCTTCTCAGAAGCCGATCTAGACTTAGCTCCCGACTGACGCTTCGGTACAAACCCGGACACTGGAGGCACCACAGAACTCTTTCCCTGAGCAAGTCTTTCAGCAATGGATACGGTCACCTTTGGAGCAGCAGGTTTCACAGACTCAGGCTCAATGGTCTTCTTCGCCCCGTTGGGGGAAGTTAGATCAATAACAAGCTTCTCGGCAGCAGACGAGTTCCCACGAGCAGCAGAAGAAGTTCTTGGCTTCTTCTCAGCCGAATACTCACAAGCAGGTGAGGAAGATCTCTTCTTTCCACCCTCATTGGCAGTAGGCTCTACAGTAGCGATCGGGCGAGCCAGCGCCTCGTCATTTATCCGCTTTATCTCTTCCTTCGGAGGCAGGCCACTTTCTCACGTCGAATAGGGTTGAGCAGCCATCGCCACTCACGGTACTCAGCAGGAATGCCCAAGGCAATGTGCACTTTCTTTATATTTGCCAAAGTCCTTGGGGTTGAGCCAAACTCCAAATCTACACAAAGCAAGAAAGACGATCAATAAATTGAAGTCATGGAGCAGCTCAACAAAAACTCAAGCTAGACAAGAGTGAAGTAATTCACTTACCACTAATGAAGGTAGTCGGGGCACTCAGCTTAGGAGAAGAGTCAGACTCCCATTCCCCACTCACCTCTAAGATGTCTCTCGCCCACACATGGTCGCCTTTACTAGAGACATCGAGCAGCCTATGGCGAGACCTCAGCTGCCCCACACCTTCCTTGTGGCCAATCTCAAAGAAGTACCAAAACTCATTAATGGTCAAGCCAAGATCAATGAACCTACCCAAGTTTGAGAATCCCACCATCGCACGAACTGCATTTGGGGAACACTGAGCAGACGCACATTTCATGGAGCAGATCACCTCCTGGAAAAGACGCGGCATGGGAAAAGTGAATCTCAGCACAAAGTAATACGGATGGAATTTGATAACTCTCTTCCTAGCAGAGGCACCATTGCCATAAGGTTCGGCCCGTGCCCTTCAACGCAGCATTTTCCTCTCGGCCCAGGCCGAGTAAAGCTCAGCGCCTCAGCGCATTGACCTTCCTGCTGCGCCTCTCACCACCTCGCCCCCCGGCGAGCCAATTTCTCAAGTCCCAAGACTTCCAAAAAATTCAAGAAGAAGAAAATTCAAAATTTTCTTACCATGGTACAGCACAGAGAAGAAGAACAACGAGAGATAACTCTTTGCAAGGGCAAGAAAAGAAGAACGCTAGAGGAGAGGGAATAAAAATTTCCTCTGGCTTATCTTTCTTGTTGGAATAATGATTGTTCTCCAAATTTATTTAATCCCCTGCTTTAAGGCAGAATTAAATAGGTATTGGGGGCAATTATTTTCCTTTTCCTAGAGGAAGTCTATCTCCAAATCAAGAAAGAAGATCAAAATTGGGTAACAACTCTACAAACCTAAACAGCTTGTGATTACTACACCTACTGCCATTTCCATCCGTGCAGCACAGTAGGTGTGGGGGCATTTGTGGAGCAAAAAATAATCCCAAAAATTCTAGAGGAGACACGTGGACTTTTATTCAAGAAAGACAAGATTGCCCTCAATAAATGGGCAGGCTTCTTAGATGCTTCTACGCGCAGCTCACATCCTTGGAGGACTCAGCAGATAAACACGACTGCCCACAGCTCCCCTGCCCTTGGCAAGGAATTAAGGATAAGGATTAATTACCCAAATCCTATCTTTAATACATTCTTAATTGAAGATTGACTCCAACCAAGTAAGTAATCCTAATTTAAATCAATTAAGGATTATTACCCTATTATATCAAGATATTATCTCCTATTAAATATCTTGGGAATATTTAGAGAATATTTCTCCATTAAACCCTATATGGCCGGCCCTAGCCCTATAAATACCCAATATTCTACCAATTTTTTAGAGATTTTTGCAACCCTAAAGAAAGCCCTAAACACTTTGCTTTCACAGAGAAACTAACTTAGGCATTGGAGATCCATTGACCTAACCCCCCCTCCCCGGCCCCACCTTGTGGGCACATGAGGCTTAGGCCTTTGATCAAAGGTGTTGATTATTTTGCACGTGTATTTTCGTCAAGACTGAAGACGGAGGAAATTTGCATCGACACTTGTATTAATGTGTGGAAAATTTACAATATACACATGGTTATATTAGTCTCTGTTTAAGTAGAAATCCTACACTAATTACAATTGGAAATTACATTCCTAATTACTTGCTACAATCACGGAGAAGATTCCGAATTAATTGAGGATAATCTAACACCCTGCAAATTGGACGAGCCAGATTAGACAAGTTTGGAACAAAGGATTCCATGACGAGGCTGATAAGGGCTTTAGTGAGAAGATCTGCTGGTTGGTCAACAGATGGAATAGAACAAATACGATGACTACCAATAGCAACCTTTTCACGAACAAAAGATAATCAAATTCGACATGACGCGTGCGAGTACGATGGACTGGATTAGCAGCAAGATAGGTGACACTCAAATTATCATAATGCATTAAAATGGGAGAAAGCAAATCGAAGTGGTTTAAGCACATGCATGAGCAAGGGAGCGATATTCA
Organism: Heteromeles arbutifolia; assembly: GCA_024362995.1. Classification (NCBI taxonomy): domain Eukaryota; kingdom Viridiplantae; phylum Streptophyta; class Magnoliopsida; order Rosales; family Rosaceae; genus Heteromeles; species Heteromeles arbutifolia. Next base: position 39,638,529 of record JANCRC010000002.1, read on the forward strand.
GACTCGGCAGTGGAACGGGAAACATTAGGCTGCTTTTTGGAGAACAAAGAGATGAGATTGGAACCCAAATAAATAAGATAACTAGTAATGGAGCACCGAGTATCTGGACAATCAGCCCAATCATTGTCTGATAAGTAGATAAAGAAGCAGAAGCAGTTTGAGAACTCTGATAAATGTCAAAGTTTAAAGTACTTTAACATAACTGAGAATTCGCTTAGTAGCAACCAAGTGAATAGTACGAGAACTCATGTACTGGGCAACCGTGTGGACAACAAAAGAGATGTCAGGACGAGTGAGAGTGAGATACTATAAAGAGCCAACTAATTCACGAAAAGTTGTAGGAGATGCAAGTAAAGAACCATCAGTAGCAGTGAGAGCAACCTTAGAAGCAAGAGGGGTTGAAGCCAGCGTACAAGAAACCATATCAAACTTCGTAAGCAGATCATGAGCATATATAAGTTGATGAACATGTAGGTCAGTGGAGTCACGAGTAACCTGTAAGCCCAGAAAGTAAATGAGGGCACCTAAATCCTTAATGTCAAACTACTTGCCAAGTAAATCAATAAACTGTGTGTCAATATCATAAGGGCTACCAGTGACAATATGATCCACATAGAGAAGCAAAATGATAATGTGAGCAAGGCGCCAAAGTATATAAAAAAAAAGGAGTTTGCAGTAAGAAGCCAATAGTGAGGAGGAAAGAACGAACCTGGTTGAACCAAGCATGAGGAGCCTATTTGAGACCATAGAGAGATTTAAGAAGTCGGCAGACATGGTGAGGACAGGCAAGGTCAATAAAGTAAGGGGGTTGAGCCATGTAGACATCTTCTTGAAGAAAACCATGGAGAAAGGTATTTTAGACATCCAGCTGACATAACAGCCAATCCCGAGAAACAGCCAGACAGAGAACAGCGCAAACAATGGTAGGTTTAATTACAGGGCTAAATGTCTTGACATAATCAATAGCAGGCCCCTGATGAAATCATTTAGCCACAAGATGAGCTTTACATTGTTTAGCATAGCTGTCAAGATTACGTTTGATACGGAAAACCCATTTGCAGCCAACAATGTTCTGATCTGGATGAGGATGGACAAGTGACCATGTTTGATTACGCAAAAGAGCATTAATTTCCTCCATCATGGCAAGGCCCCTGTGTGGATGTTTAGAGGTTTGTGAGAAACATGTAGGTTTTTCAGTTTCAAGGGAGGCTAAAAGAGCATGTGGAAGAGGATACTGGATAGTGCCATCAGTGCAAGTTTTGGGTTGAATAATCCCGTCACGAACCCGCGTGATCATAGGATGAGTGGAGGTTGTAGTCGAGGAAGCTGGTGTAGAAATGGTCATGGGACTAGAACGTGTTGCAGTTATGTGCATGGTCTCAGAGCAATCTGACTTCGGAGTAGGCATAGGCCCAGTAAGCATGGCTGAAGAAGTAGGCAGAGGCAGGGTTATTGAAGAAACCTTGGACCTAAGAAAATCTAGACGAGTGTTACCATGTAAAATTATGACTCCATGTATTCATGTGTCGAAAATATTACAACATATAGGAGTATATTAATCCCTATTGAGGTAGAAATCTTACACTAATCATAATTAGAACTTACATTCCTAATTACATGCTACAATCACAGAGAGAATTTCAGATTACTTAAAGATAATCTAACATCATTCATGCAGTAACTGGAATTGAGATATATAAAATCAAAGCTGGAGAACGAGGCCTTTAGCACCAACTACAATTCATTAAGTAGAGAAGCGTTGTGCAGGACTATTTTTGGATATTGATCTCCAATCATATAGAAAATCTTCAATTCAAATCTGAAAGTTAGCCTCTAGAAATTGTTATATATTTGCCACATGTCTTCACTAATTTCGTTTTGCTTGCAGTTTGAACTCTCTGCTTAAAAGTGTGTGTTTTCAACTATTATTAGGCGTATATATGATATGTGGTTTAGGTCTTTTGCATGCAAGTTCCCATCCCTCTAAATTAATCAAAGTAGTTTTGAGTATCGTTTTATGTATTAAAAAAACCTAGTATTTGGGTGTAAGCCAAAGCATCAGATTCTACGTTCTAGACTAATTTGTGAGCTTTATCTATCTGGTCCAAAAAGTAACGCTACCGCAAGTTTAATTGTCGATCAAATATAAATTATAAAGTAAAATTTGTGTATAGTCATAATATTAACATCAAATGTTTTTTTTTTGTTTTACAATAGGGTTTTTATCACAAATGGTTCCTAAAATTGACCCCATCAATCATGATGGTCCCTGAAATTGAAAATCGATCAATGTAGTCCCTGAATTTTAACCCCGCGAATCAATGCCGTCCTTCTGTTAGTGTTCCGTCCAAAATATAATATTAAAATAAAAAGTAAATAAAAAAAGTAAAAGTCCCCATCTCTTCTCTCCCCCCGCGCCCCCAACCCAGAAGAAGAAGAAGAAGGAAAAAAAAAACCCAGAAGAGGAAGAAGAAGGAAAAAAAAAACCCAGAAGAGGAAGAAGGAGGAGGAAGAAGAAGAAGAAGGAGGAAAAAATAAAATAAAATAACCCACCCAGACCCAACCAATCCCCCCCCCCAACCCCGCGCCCCCAACCCAGAAGAAGAAGAAGAAGAAGGGGAAAAAAAAACCCAGAAGAGGAAGAAGAAGGAAAAAAAAACCCAGACGAGGAGGAAGAAGAAAAAGAAGGAAAAAATAAAATAAAATAAAAATAAAAAAAATAACGAACCCAGAAGAAGAAGGAGGACGAAGAAGAAGAAGAAGAAGAAGAAGAAGAAGAGGGAAAAAAAAAAAAAGGGAACCCAGTTCGTCCCCCCTTCCACCCCCAGCCCCCCCCCCCCCCCCCAAAACCCAACCCCCTGCAACCCAGAAAAAGAAGAAGGAGGAGGAAGAAGAAGAAAAAAGAAAAAAAAACCGAACCCCAGAAGAAGAAGAAGGGAAAAAAAATCCAAATCGATTTGGACGGAACACTAACGGAAGGACAACATTGATTCGCGGGGTTAAAATTCAGGGACTACATTGATCGATTTTCAATTTCAGGGACCATCATGATTGATGGGGTCAATTTCAAGGATCATTTGTGATAAAAACCCTTTACAATAAAGAGGTTATTACTTAATATAGGTGTAGTTTAAAAAATATTTTTGACCGAGTTGTCCGTAATGAAAGAAAGTTGTTTGAATTCAAAGAACAGCATTACTAGTGGAGTATGTGAAGATGTAAGGCCATCTCCAACCGAAGGTCCAGAGGGCCAGAGGGCCGAAAATAGACCTAAAATCGTCTCTAACCGAGGGCCAGGCCAAATAGCTCGTGGGCCCCACTAGACAAAAAAAGGCCAAAGGGCCAACCAACCCCATGTCGGGCTAAAAAATTTGATTCTCAACGGCTAGCTGACGTCAGCTAGCCGTTATTTTTTTTTTCACAATTTTTTACAGGTTTTCTTTTTCTGGGCCAAAAATTTAAAAAGAATATTTAGTTAAGGCCCAAAAAGGTGATTTGTTCTATGTTGGGATGTTGCTTTTATAAGCATGTTTGATTGCTCAAACCTCTCCCACAGCCAATGTGGGACAAATATAATGGGTGCCACACATGCAAGCTTTTGTTTGCTCAATTCTCTCCTGATGTGGGACAAATATAATGGGTGCCCCAAATATAAGCTTCCTATTATAGATGGTAAATGTGCATTCATACATGGTAAATGTTCATTTAATTTAAGTTATTGTAGTTTTTAAATTTAAATAATATGTTTGGCCCTCGGTTGGAGATGGTTTTTTGTGACAGGGCTAAAACGAGCCATATGGCCTTCGGTTCGGGATGGTAAGGCCATCTCCAACCGAAGATCCAGAGGGCCAGATGATCGAAAATAGCCAGAAAAACCGTCTCCAACCGAGGGTCAGGCCATAGGGCTCGTGGGCCCCACTGGACAAAAAAGGGCCAAAGGGCTAACCGGTTGGCCATTTTCAGCCAGCCCGCTGGCTAGCCCAATTTCATTTTTTTTGCTTTTTTGGTTCTTTTCCATTAGCCCAGCCCTCTTTTTTTTTTTTGTTCTTTTCCATTTGCCTAGCCCACTTTAGGGTTTAGGGCTTAGGTTTTTTTTTGTCCCAGCCCACTTTTTGTTTTTATGCCCAACATCCATTTTTTTTTTTTTTTAACTTCTAATTTTTTCTTCCACCATTTCTCACATATTTTTCACCATTCCATACTATCTTACCTCATTTTATTTCAATTCTTCACATTCCATTCTATAGCCCTTTGGCCCTCGGTTGGAGACGGTTTTTTGTGACATGGCTAAAACGAGCCCTATGACCCTTTGACCCTCGGTTGGAGATGGTAAGGAATATAGCCATGCACTGTTCATTAAAATATTAATTTCTTGGAGGGCCAGAGGGCTAAAACGAGCCCTCTGGCCAGCCTTCGGTTGGAGATGACCTAAGAAATATGACCATGCACTGTTCATTAAAATATTAATTTCTTGGAGGGCCAGAGGGCTAAAACGAGCCCTCTGGCCAGCCTTCAGGCCATCTCCAACCGAAGGGTTCAGAGGGCCAGAAGGTCGAAAATAACCCTAAAACTGTCTCCAACCGAGGGCCAGGCCAAATGGCTCGTGGGCCCCACTCGACAAAAAAAGGCCAACAAGGCTAGTCGACCTTGTGCTGGGCTAAAAATTTTGAAATTTTGAATTTTATTTTTTTTTGGTCCAAAATTTTAAAAAGAATATTTAATTAAGGCCCAGAAAGGTGATTAGTTCTATGTGGGGATGTTGCTTTCTCTCCCGATGTGGGACAAATATAATGGGTGCCCCAAATATAAGCTTCCTATTAGAGATTGTAAATGTGCATTTATACATGGTAAGTGTGCATTTAATTTAAGTTGTTGTAATTTTTTTTTTTTTTGGAACAAACTATATTATCTACACTAAGGAGGAGGGGGTGGGCTTAGCCTCACAATGGGCTAGCAATAATGTGGTTCAAATTCACCTTTGGCGAGAATCGAACCTAAGACATCTCACTTACAAGTGAAGAGGAATACCACTAGACCGTAGTACTAAGTGGCAAGTTGTTGTAATTTTTAAATTTAAATAATATATTTGGCCCTCGGTTGGAGATGGTTTTTTGTGACAGAGCTAAAACGAGCCCTATGGCCCTTTGGCCCTCGGTTAGAGATGGTAAGGCCATCTCCAACCGAACGATGGCCAAAGGGCTCGTTTTAGCCCCCTAGCCCTCCAAGATATTAATATTTTAATGAACAATATAGGGCCATATTTGCCTCCATCTCCAACCAAAGGCCAAAGGGCCATAGGGCTCGTTTTAGCCTTGTGACCAAAAACCGTCTCCAACCAAGGACTAAAGGGCCATAAGGCCAAACATAATTTATTATTTAAATTTAAAAACTACGACAACTTAAATTTAAAAACTGCAACAACTTAAATTTAAAAATGGTGGATATTATGTAAAAAAAAGGTGTAGGAATGGCTTAGGTATTTATAGGGAAAAAAAAAAGGGAATTTTTAAAAAAAAATTTGGCCCAAAAAAAGAAAAAAGAAAAGAGATGACAGTATTGTTGGATATATCTGACACTAAATAGGACAATACTGTCGGATATATCTAATAGAAAATGTATTAATAATGAAAAATCAAGCCTGGCCCGGGGCGTGTTAGCTGGCTGGCCCTTCGGCCCTTTTTTGTCCCATGTGGCCCACGAGCCCTTTGGCCTAGCCCTCGGTTGGAGACGATTTTCAGGCTATTTTCGGCCATCTGGCCCTTTGGACCCTTCAGTTGGAGATGGTCTAAGGCCATCTCCAACCGAAGGTTGGCCAGAGGGCTTGTTTTAGCCCCTGACCCTCCAAGATATTAATATTTTAATGAACAGTACATGACCATATTTGCCTTCATCTCCAACCGAGGGCCAAATGGCCATAGGGCCAAACATAATTTATTATTCAAATTTAAAAACTACTACAACTTAAATTTAAAAACTACAAATTAAATTCATAAAAAAAAATTTGGCCCAAAAAAAAAATTGAATCCAACAGTAACTGACATCAGCTAGCCGTTGTATTTGAAATTTTGGCCTACCATTCCTGTCGGATATAATCGACAGGAATAAGTACAATGATGTTGGATATAACCGACAGGAATAAGTACAATGCTGACGGAAAAAAAAATTCGTCGCACAAAATAGAAACGATAGCGAAAAAAAAATTTTGCACGACCAAAAATTGTTGGTGTCGCGTAAAGTCAGAAAGAAAAGGCTGGGTAATTTTGGGGACATCCGATAAAATTGGAACGATACAGAGAAGATTAGCATGGCCCCTGCGCAAGGATGACACGCATAAATCGAGAAATGGTCCAAAATTTGTCACATCCCGGCCCAGGGCGGATCACTTCCCGGGCCCGCTCCACCACCGTAGCACGATATTGTCCACTTTGGGCTTACCATTCCCTCACGGTTTTGTTTCTGGGAACTCACGAGCAACTTCCCAGTGGGTCACCCATCATGGGAGTGCTCTGGCCCCCTTCTCGCTTAACTTCGGAGTTCCTACGGAACCCGAAGCCAGTGAGCTCCCAAAAAGCCTCGTACTAGGTAGGGATGGGAATATACATTTAAGGATCACTCTCCTGGGCGATGTGGGATGTCACAATCCACCCCCTTAGGGGTCCGACGTCCTCGTCGGCACACTTCCGGCTAGGGATTGGCTCTGATACCATTTGTCACACCCCAATCCGGGGCGGACCACTTCCCAGGTCCGTTCCACCACCGTAGCACGATATTGTCTGCTTTGGGCTTACCTTTCCCTCACGGTTTTGTTTCTGGGAACTCACGAGCAACTTCCAGTGGGTCACCCATCATGGGAGTGCTCTGGCCCCCTTCTCGCTTAACTTCGGAGTTCCTACGGAACCCAAAGCCAGTGAGCTCCCAAAAGGCCTCGTGCTAGGTAGGGATGGGAATATACATTTAAGGATCACTCCCTTGGGCGATATGGGATGTCACAATCCACCCCCTTTAGGGGCCCGACGTCCCCGTCGGCACACACGTGGCCATGGTTAGGCTTTGATACCAATTGTCACATCCCGGCCCAGGGTGGATCACTTCCCGAGCCCGCTCCACCACCGTAGCACGATATTGTCCGCTTTGGGCCGGGATGTGACAAATTGGTATCAGAGTCAATCCCTAGCCGGAAGTGTGCCGACGAGGACGTCGGACCCCTAAGGGGGTGGATTGTGACATCCCACATCGCCCAGGGGAGTGGTCCTTAAATGTATATTCCCATCCCTACCTAGTACGAGGCCTTTTAGGAGCTCACTGGCTTTGGGTTCCGTAGGAACTCCGAAGTTAAGCGAGAAGGGGGCCAGAGCACTCCCATGATGGGTGACCCACTGGGAAGTTGCTCGTGAGTTCCCAGAAACAAAACCGTGAGGGAGTGGTCGGAGCCCAAAGCGGACAATATCGTGCTACGGTGGTGGAGCAGGCCCGGGAAGTGTTCTGCCCCGGGTCGGGATGTGACATACTAATAAAACAGAAAAACATAAAAAAATAAAAAAATATGCATTGCGCGACGATGCATGTTTTCATCGCGCAATTTGTTGAAAAGAATAAATTGTAAAGTAAAGGAAATAAAATAAAAAAATGGTAAACTTGTGCGACAAATGTTTTTTTTTTGTCGCGCAAATGATATTTGCGCGACGAAGACCATCTTTGTTGCTCAAAGGGTATTTGCGCAATGAAGACCTTGTTCGTCGCGCAAAAGCATTCATCCAAAAGTAAACTTTTTAATTTCGATTCAGCCATGTGCAGAGGCAAACTGCAAAAAAAATTACAGATTGTGCCTCTGCACTCATCCCTTCAATTTTGCTCAATCTGGCATCCGTCATTTCCATTTTCTCTCAATTTCATCATCTTATACTCCCTCTATCTTCTTCTCTAGGTTGATCGAGCTATCTTGGTGTGTCTGGTAAGCGTTTTTTGTCGTTAGGGTAAAAATATTAATGTAAATTCATACTAACGCCATTTATTTCGTTGTTTATAGGGATATTGTGTGTGATTAGCGATTGGTGGAGAACGATTGAGAAGGTATTTTCTTCGTTTTATTTTTTAAAAATATAAAATAAATTAAATTATGTTGAACTTAGTTTGTTATGTTTATATTGTGTTGTGAATCATATTTATATTATATTGTTAAATTTGTACATGATGTACAAATATGTGTTGTGATGTACGGAGTTAATTGAAATTAACTTCGTACTTGTTTTTTATTTTTAGTAAAACTTAGTTTCCCGTTCGAGGATTAGTTGGATTTCGCGCATGGATGTGAAAGCGTGACTGTGGTCCAATTAATTCTTGAATTGTCCCATTATTTGGACAGTTTGGGAATGCACAGTTATGACGCGTAGTTTATGGTTGAAGGATTAGGTTTCGGTTGTGGAGATTTTGGTGTCATCTCTGTACGTTCTTCGAGTGGTACATAGGTATTTTATATCTACATCGTACACCTGAAGAACTGTATCAAGATGTTGCCCAAATTCATCCACGTCGAAATCTAATCTGATGTAGCCGTAAATTACGTGACATGACTATGCATTCCCGAAAGGGATAGGGCCTTTACCGGAGGCATAAGGTGACATTATCATTTTGTATGAAGTTGTTGAGATTGTTGTATTGTTATTATGGTTCCAGGAATTATGGACATGACGTGGATACAGAACCCGAATAGTTGTGCGGACGAATACTTGGATGGAATCAAGGATTTTATTGACTTTGCATGTACACACAACCCAGGTGCAACTAGAATTCGGTGTCCTTGTAGGAGGTTTAACAACACGTTAAGGGAGACAATTGAAAATGTTCGATTTCATTTAGTAAGGAATGGAATGATTGAGACATATAATACTTGGAACCATCATGGGGAACAATTAGACAATGCTTCGTCTTTAAACGCCACAAGAGTGGACAATGTTGAACCTATTGTGGATCCTAATGAACAAGTCATGGATATTATAAATGATGCTTTTCCATTTGCATCGACAAACACCAATCAGGAATAGGAAGATGACATGCCTACACCAATTAACAGTGCAGAGTTCGAACAACATGAAAAACTATTAAAAAATACCAACCAAGAGTTATACTCGGGGTGCGAGAGCTTTTCCGTTCTCACGGCCATTGTGGAACTAATGCACGGAAAAATAAAGTATCGCATGTCGAACAAGTGTTTCGATTACTTTTTGGGGGTTTTCAAGAGAATGCTTCCGAATGACAATTGTTTTTCGAAAAACCATAGACATGCGCAAAAGGTGTTGAATGGTCTTGGATTAGGTTATGAAAAAATTCACAATTGCAAAAACAATTGTATTTTATTCTACAAAGAGAATAAAGCATTGAATAAATGCCATGTATGCAATGAGTCAAGGTTCAAAATGTCATCTCATAATAGAATGGCTACGATCCTACAAAAAGTCATGCGTTATCTGCCTTTGAAACCTAGGTTGCATCGATTGTATATGTCGACGCATACTGCCATAGACATGAGATGGCATAAGAAAAAATGGGTAGACGACGATATGATGAGGCATCCTGCAGATGAGGAGGCATGGAAAGAGTTCGATCGAACGTTCCCTGAGTTTGCTGCTAATCCCCAGAATGTTAGATTGGGACATGCCATTGACGGATTCAATCCGTTCGGGGTTCTAAACTAACACCACAGCACTTGGCTGATTTTCGTATTCCCATATAATTTGCCGTCTTGGAAATGCATGAAAATAGAATACATGATGATGACTCTTTTGATAACTGAGGATCCTGGCAGATCAATCGATGTTTACTTAAGGCCATTGGTTGATGAGCTAAAGGATTTATGGACAAACGATGTGCGCACGTACGATAAGTCCACTGGGAAGATGTTCAGTTTGTGGGCAACAGTTATATGGACTGTGAATGATTTTCCCGCATATGCAATGGTTTTTGGGTGGAACACTAAGGGTTATATGGCATGCCTTGTATGCAAGGATGATGTAACATCTGGTTGGCACGCCGAAAAAGTTTGTTACCTTGGTAATCAGAGATGGTTGCCATGGGACCACGAGTGGCGGGAAAAGGATAAAGAGTTTGACGGGAACACAGAGCACTGCCTCAGACCTAAATAATGGTCCGGTGATCAGATTTTGGAACAGCTTAACCGTTTGGATTTTGCTCTGTTCGGGAAAATAGTGAGTCGGACCAAACCTTCTACACATATGAATTGGACACACAAGCTTATGTTTTTTGAGCTTCCGTATTGGTCGAAACTAAAATTGAGACACAATCTCGATGTTACGCATGTTGAGAAAAATGTCTTTGACACATTGGTGGCCACCATTCTAGATATCGAAGGCAAGACAAAGGACACGATTAAAGCTCATCTTAATTTGGAAAGAATGGGCATACAGAAGGTTTATGGATGAATAAGGACAGTGATAAAGATTTTTTTTCCATGAAACCGAATGACAAAAAAGAGTTTTTAAAGTTTGTATCGTCTGTAAAGTTTCCCGATGGGTATGCTTCTAATATCGTGCATTGCGTGAATGTAGACGGGGCTAAATTTGCTGGACTAAAGAGCCATGACTGCCATGTGTTTATGCAACGCCTACTTCCTGTGGGTATTCGACACCTATTGTAGAAAGATGTAGTGAAGCCAATCATGTTGTTGTCCATATTTTTTTCCCAACTGACGGCAAGAACGTTGCAAAATACAGACATTAATCAGTTGCACCATGACATTGTCCAAGTCCTATGCAAGTTTGAGATGATATTACCTCCAACTTTCTTCACAAGTATGATCCACGTGATGGTTCACTTGCCTGAAGAGGCATTACTTGCTGGTCATGTTAACTATCGCTGGATGTATACAATAGAAATGTATATAATCCTCATCATTTGTTTATGCATCATTAGCACACGCTTACTAATTTGTATTGTATCATTTTATTTTGGCAGGCTTCTCGGGGAGTTGAAAAAAAATGTACGCAACAAGGCGAAGCCCGAATGATCAATTATAGAGGCTTGGGTTCAATATGCTTAATTTCTGTGGAATGTATTTAAAAGATGTGGAGATGGCTTTCAATCGTCCTCAGCGCAATAATGATGGGGGTGTGAGAAAAGAGAAACTTTCTATTTTTGCCCAAAGCACACGACCCTTTGGAGATCATGTACGAGGATAGTCGTTTTCTAGAAATGACATGGAGGTAGCGCATTGGTTCGTACTGAACAATTGTGATGAGATAATGGCATACTTAGATGAGCATGAAGAGATGATAAAGCGAGAACATCCTTCACAATTGTATGCCAAGAAACACCGAGAATTGTTTTCATAATGGTTTCTCGAATATGTAAGTTATAAGTGTTTTGTAGTATTTGACATATATATTGTAGTATTTAATTTTCTCAAACTAACATGTGTATGTTTTTGTATAATATTAGGTGAATAAATTGAAAGCATCGAATTCCCCTACTTACAGTGAAGAGTTATATAACTTGGCGTTCGGCCCGATTCACTCTGAATTGTTCTCAGGTTGCCATGTTAACGGCGCCAAGTTTTTGGGGACTGCATGAGATGAAAACTTGTGTACGCAAAATAGCGGTGTCCATGTCCTAGGTGGAGGCAAAAGTACGAACATTGATTTCTATGGCAAACTAATAACTGTCGTGCAACTGCTTTACAAAGACCGATACCAAGTGATCATGTTTAAGTGTCAATGGTTTGATACAAACCCAAATAGGCAGGGAAGTGTTAAAATCGACCATGGCTTACTATCTGTGAACATTAACAGAACTTGGTACGATGACGACCCTTACATTTTAGTAAACATGGCAAAACAGATTGTGTATCTAGATGACCCTAAAGCTGGGAGAGGTTGGAAAATTGTTCAGAAGATGGATTAGAGGAAGTGTATGCTATACCAGAACAAGACCCAACTGACTACGACGTCGACAACGTCGCTGACCAACGTTTAGAATCTTCAATGGAAAATGATGCGGAAACACTTGGAGATACAAATCTTATCCAATAACCGTTTTAGATACAAGGAGTGTCTTCAATTGAAATACCAATTCAGTCAATTACAATTGACCTCAGTGATCTTCCGCGATACGATGTTGCAGCGGTCCGAACAACGACGGTTACGTAGTTATAGAGGAGGAGGATTGGGAGACCGAAAGTGATGATAGCGACGATAGGAAAAGTTATTATAGTTCAGATGATGAATAATGCAATTTCTTTGCGACTTGCCATGTAAAACATAGTAAATGAAATTTTTTGTAATTTAATTATCTTATGTCATAAATAAATTGGTTTTATTTGATTAAATATAAATTTTAAAAAATTTACCTAGATAAATTAAATTTTCAGGTCATTGCGCGACAAACAAAATATTATTCGTCACTCGAATGGCATTTGCGCGACAATTAATTACTATTCGTTGCGCAATGAGCTAAAAATTGGGCGCGCATGAAAATAATTTCATGAAAATTTGAATTTATTGCGCGACGAATGTATTTTGTTCGTTGCGCAATAACCTCAATATTAAACTGAAATTGCAAACACTTCCTACTTTCCCTCACCTCTCCTCTTTGTAAACTCTCCCTTCGATAGCCATCTCCATCAACTCTCCCTCGCACTTTTTTCCTCCTCCTGCAGCCATCTCTCTTCGTCCTTCTGCAACCCCCACTCTCATCCTCCACCGACAGCCCTATCTCCGACAACCCTATCTCTTCCTCCTCCAACAACGCTTTCCCTCTGAGGTAAATTTCAATCTACTTAACTCTAGTCAAATTAGGAATTAGGGTTCTAATATTTTGAATAATTGCTTTGATTTGATGATTGCTTTGAATTAGGGTTCTAGAACTAGGGTTCTAATCTGCTTTAGGGTTTTAATCTGCTTTTGGTGGTTTTTGGTTCGTGGGTTGAGACTGAATGGTTGGAATTTGCTGATTTTAAGATCATTTTGTCTTATTCCCAATCTGTTGCTTAGGGCCTTGGTTGTGATTGTGGGTGTTTGGTTAATTAGGACTGTTTAGGACTGGGAAATGTGTGATGATAGAGGCTTGGGTCCAAGCTGGTTAGTGATTGAATGGCTTGAATTGTAATGTGTTCTTTTGCAGATAGGAAAAAAATATCGAATTTAACCGATACAATCATATTTTTAGGGTGTTTGGCCTAATAAAAAGTAAAAAGTTGCTTTTTAAGAACAAAGAAGTGACTTTTCCAACAATTTAAGGAATCTATGGCTTTAACAGACCAACTGCTTGTGCTATAGGATTTAAGTGTAATACATTTGTGGGACGAGCAAAATTTGTCCATTAACTTCAAGTTTTCGTGGAAGCCACTGTGAAAGCAATAACATATTAACATGTCAGTTTGTTTTGATCACTCAAAACCTTTTTCTATGAAGTGTAACTTTAGTGTATGAGATTTGTTGAGTACTAGTGTTGGTTGGAGTTGTGAGGGTTTGAGGTTTTTTTTTACTGAGAGAAAAATATGACTTTGGTGGTGGGATTTATACTTTATAGGGGTGACAGTCTGTTCTTGCAATGAGGGTTCCTGATGAAAAATGGTACACATATATGCATATATTCATGCATTTCCATATAAAGGTTTTACAGCTATATTTAAGCAAAGGCCTTTACATGGACTGCTGGGACCATTTTTTGAACGATTGTTTACAAAAGGCTTCATGGCCTTGGTTTATATTGTGGATTCATTATGTGAGCATCTATTATGTGTATGAGGTCAGAAAGCTTTGGTCATAATTTTATATATTTTTGGTCAGTTGGAGGCGACAGAGTTCATAAATGTATTGGATGTTTGTATCATGATCTTTCTTTCTTTTGTGTAATGTTTACTTTGTCGTATGCAAGGGTTTGTATTGTTTATTCATTTTCAAATTGGGTAATGTGGTATGGTTGCTCATATATTTTATGAAGTGTAACCTAACCTAAATTGTCCTACACAAGTAGTCTTACCACGATATAATAGATGGGTACCACAAATTGAATAGAAAATTCTTAATAGCATACATAAATTGTTTAAAGTACAAATGCGAGAGTCTTGATTATAGAAAAATATGAAGTACGTACAGCATAAAACCGAACTGGGAGATTATGTAACTAAGTCGATCTACTAATTGAAGCACTGTTGTGGTTGAAATCACGGAACCACTTAGCTGATTGCTTAAGGTAGCGCTTGTAGTTGTCATCGAAATCAACGTAATAGAGTCCAACTTGCTGAGACAACCCTATACCCCATTCAAAGTCATCGAACAAAGCCCAACAAAAGTATCCTTTGACATTTGCTCCGTTCCTGCAATAAATAGGATAAGAACGTGATTATACATTGAGTCAATTTAATTGAATGGGGAAATGCATATAGGTAAGTGGATTGGTTTTTTGTTTCTCCTTTAATGAAATGCATATAGGTCAAGATGCTTTTATGGGGTTGGTGTCAGTGATATGCCACAAAATTAGGCATGTTGAAGGATATGTTTGTGTTTATGTTTCGAGGCCTACATAAGGCAGCTGCTGCCCAAGTCAATTGGCTCTAAGTACCGTATATATTTTTGTTTTCTTGTTGTTTAATTGAATGGGGAAATGCATATAGGTAATTGGATTGGTTTTTTGTTTCTCCTTGAATGAAATGCATATAGGTAAGTGGATTGCTTTTTGGTTTCTCCTTGAATGAAATGCATATAGGTAAGTGGATTGGTTTTTTGTTCCTCCTTTAATGAAATGCATATAGGTCTAGATGCTTTTATAGTTTAATTGTCTATTTTATGTTTAACGGTATATATATGGTTCAAATGTGCCACGCCCACATGTCCAATGTATGAATTTCAATGCCACCTCTAGTTTTATGTTGTCAACTCCTAATTAGCTATAATATGCTTAGTCAACATATATACGTGCCCTCTTAAGCACATAATTCTTCTTTCCTATAGCAATTTGGATTGGTAAAAAAATTATAGCTAGCCACGTACACATAAATAGGATGAATGGTTATCCACGTCAGCTAAGAGTTGGAAAGGGATAAAATCATGGTAGTAATAATACCTAATAAACTTTGAAAATACAGGATGTTACAATCTACCCTCCTTAAAGAAATTTCGTCCTCGAAATTTACCGAACCTTATTCCGAAAACTTCTCTTAAACTTCTATGTCACTGACTCAGTTCAATTCAACCTAACTGGCTCCACAGCTTCCCAAGGGTATCTAGTTCCCGTAACTCTGATACCATTCTGTCACGCCCACATGGCCAATGTATGAATTTCAATGCCACCTCCAGTTTTATGTTGTCAACTCCGAATTAGCTATAATAAGCTTAGTCAACATATATACGTGCCCTCTTAAGCACATAATTCTTCTTTCCTATAGCAATTTGGATTGGTAAAAAAATTATAGCTAGCCACGTACACATAAATAGGATGAATGGTTATCCACGTCAGCTAAGAGTTGGATAGGGATAAAATCATGGTAGTGATAATACCTAATAAACTCTGAAAATACGGGATGTTACAAAATGTTTGATTTAGTTATGTGTGGGGTTGGTGTGAGTGATATGCCATATAATTTGGCATGTGATGGGATTTATGTATACTTACTAAATTTTTTTTTCTAATTGTGCAGATGTCAAACCTTATTAGAAGTCGTAAGGCGGTGACGACTGCACCCCGTTCACCTCCCCCGACTCATCCGTCAGCTGCCACTGCTCCTGCACAAATGGATCACTTGCCGGTTGGTCCCAGGGTCTCCCAAGCGCTGGCATCATCAGCCTCATCAGTGGCACTGCTTGTTAGCGCCAGGCGTGGTCATTGCTGCCCCCGCACGCTCGACACACCATCAACATCCACTATTGATGTCTCGGGGTCACAACAAGGTAAAGTTTAATAATGCCCCGCATGTTGATAACTGTTATTTTTCCTATAGTGCCTTGGTGATTTCTCCATATAGACTGTTGTACGTGATATTGGATTGCCTAATGATGCTAGGAGGGTGGTCATTATTTCTTTGAAGAGAACAACGTGTCTCTAAACAAATTTGTTCAATTTTTCTACTTAATTCTGAGTTTTACTAGTTAAGTTTGTTCAAAAATTTGAGCTCCAGCTGCTATAAGTTCGATCTTTAGTTATTTAGGTAAGTAGAAAGAAAATGTGTAAAGCGAACGTATCATTGTGCTTTTCAAATGCATATGTGTCCTTGAACTGAAAGTAATTGTTGTTTACTTATGCAAATCGCCGAGTTGGATTGTATTTACATTTTGTAATAGTGCATACAATGTTGGCAAAAGTACAAACCTTATAAGGAATACCAAATATGAAATATGATAAGAATTTGGTTAACTTAATTTTGTTATTTTAGGTTTAGTTTGTTAAGTTATGTCATTTTAAGGATTAAACAGTTATTATATATATTGTTTATTGTTGTCATCATTCTGAACCTATTATTAAACAGTTGTGATCATTTTGTTGGATACATATATTGTTTATGTTATTTTCAGGTTTTTGGGAAATGTTTTAATTATAGGGAGGTTATGCCAAAATTTTAGTAGGATTTGTTATTAGTTTTGGGTTAACGTTAATTTTATATTTCTTTGCAACCAATAAAAACACCTGGGGACCTTGTCGCCAGTTGAAGATGGCGAAGATCACCCGGGTGACCAACGGACGTATCACTGTCGGATATGACGAGCAGCATCGGGCTGCACCAACGGCGGAGCAGCATAGCGCATTGGCCCACGACATTGGTCACGTCGTTTGGACCTATTGCCCTATGCAATGGAAATCTTGGAAGGTGATGCCAGACAAGGTGAGGACGAAGGTGCGCGCACAGTTGTTGGTAAGTATCCTACCTTTTAATTGTTTTCCCTTCAAATTTTATATATTTATATTACTTAATGT
Source organism: Heteromeles arbutifolia (assembly GCA_024362995.1). Taxonomy (NCBI): domain Eukaryota; kingdom Viridiplantae; phylum Streptophyta; class Magnoliopsida; order Rosales; family Rosaceae; genus Heteromeles; species Heteromeles arbutifolia. Next base: position 39,655,449 of record JANCRC010000002.1, read on the forward strand.
ATGTAATTAATTTGTTGCATTGCAGACGAACTACAATTTCGAGGACATCAACGACGATATGTTGGCATACGTCAACATGCTCTTCTCTGAATGCTACAAGCAGTGGAAGAGCGACCTGCACCAATATATTGAGACATTTGATGATCCGCATGTCACTCTTGAGGAGGGTTGCCCGAAGGAGTTTGAGGGTCGGGAGGATAATTGGGCGTGGCTCTGCAGTTATTTTCATGAACCCGGCTATATGGTATTTTTTTATATCAAGTTTAAAATTATTATACGTTTCTTACTGATGTTTATTTATTTTTTTATATTTCATTTCAATTTGAACTAATACGTTTATTTTTTGTATAACAGAAGAAGGCGAAAACCAACAACAGCAATAGGGACAAGAAGACTCTTCTCCACCATTCCGGTTCGAGGCCTTTCATTTTTTAATATGTCATTAATAATATTTTTTTTCGTACTAACATTTTTCTTCTCTTGTTCTATTAAGGGGGATTCAAAATTCCCAGAGATCGATGTCTTTAGCGACGTTTATGTTCGACTTGGGGATGAGTTGGTCGAGTCCATTCATGTACGTATTCTTCAATTTTAATTATTATCTTATGCATTCAAGTTTCATGGTTATTATATGAATGTTATAATTAATATTTGATGTTATATTACACAGGCGACGATGATGGAGAAGAGGCGGTTGGTTTTTCAGAAGTCTGCCTCCTAGCTTTCTCCTGAGACTCCGCTCGAGTCTGTGGATCCCACAAAGGATGCGGGGTTTCAGATCCTTACGGAGACCTTGGATCAGACTCTCGGGCGGAGGTCAGGGACATATTATAGGGGGATGGGGAATGCCCTACGGCGAGAACCTAGAGCCCATTCATCATCGTAGTTAAAGAGTCAGGTGACAGCTTTGATAGCAGAGGTAGCCGACCTTAGGACTGAGCTCGCCTCATATAAGAGCCAGATGTCACAGATTGTACAGGCCCTCAGTCAGTCCGGCATTCGTCTCCTGGATCTTCGTCCCCCGTCGACCTCCGAGCCCTCCCAACCCAAGCATGGCCACACCTCTGCCCCTTCGACCTCTGCCCCTTCGACGTCTGAACCTGTCGACAACCTCGAGACCTTCCAACCGCCTCCGCAAGACGACCATGTAGATTACACTGCATTATTTTCTTAGTTTTTTACTTCCTTACTTTTTAAACATTTTTCTTGTACATAGTACATACATTTATATTAATTTAAATATATTATTTTTCTCTTCATTACATTTTTTTAATTATAATTTTATTTTATTACCAAAAAAATGCAATTTATTTTTATTACAAAATTTAAAAAAAAAAACAGAATGTAAAATTAAATTAAAAAAAAAAATTTATTTTTGCGCGACGAAAAACCTTCGTCTTGCAAAACTCAAGCGACAGACTAGGTTTCATCGCAAAATAATAAATGGTCGTCACACAAAGTTTAGAGAGACGAATAATAGTTGTCCCTCGTATGTAGCCTGGTATTTTGTGCAACGAAAACATTCGTTCTTAAAAATCTTGTGCGACGAAGGGTAAACCATCACGCCGTGTTTTTGCAACCAATGATGTTTTTCATCGTGCAAAGTCTTTCTTCACGATCTTTGCGCTACAAAGTTTATGTTGCGCTGAAGTTTGTGCGACGAAAATACACTTTGCACAACCAACTTTGGTTTGTTGCGCAAATAGTAAAACGTAGTAGTGACATATGATAAAACCAATGCAATCTTTAACCAATTTAAATGAATACATTTCCTTAGTTTTGGATTTATTGACAATTATTACTATATGAAGACAAGTTTCTTAAGACAGAACCAAAAAATATTATAACCCATTATAGAGTAAAACCATGATGATGTTTATTATTATATGTGGACGCAAGTGTGTGCTATTGAGTATTGTTGGAACATAACATTTTTATTCTTTTTGTAATAATTTATTTTTCAATCTCTTGGTGTAAATATATCATTGTATAAAAAAAATATTTCTGTACTTTAATATAAAGGATAATAGATATGTGTGTGTGGGGGTGGAATACTTGAGAGTTGAGATCTTAGTTGTGATCTATTCTGCCCTCTCGTTTTATTTTTGTTGTTCATAATATTTTCATATTGTTGGACTTGCCATGCACTCCTCAATTCGTCTACCAGTTAATTTTCAACATGACATGTATATGTTATCCTCACATGTAATGAAAATAAATACTTTCTTAAATTGAACATTGTGTTGTGCACTTTCGAAACTTTGAGAACTTTATGAGTTTGGAGGTTTATAAATATTTATGACTGTGTGCAGTTTGTATTAGTTTCTTGTACGACATTTCATTAAATGGTATCAAATCCAAACTACTAAATTGCAAGTGATCCTCTACTATAGTAGTAGAAAGGAGTGTTGCCTTTGTACCATAACGTGATTTAAACACATCGACACCCTAATCTAACAACTAATCTAACAAATGTATTTTTTTGACAAAAAAAAATTCCAAACTACTAAATTGATCGGTACTCTTACTATTAAAAATAAAAAGGATGATAAGTTAAGAGTGCTAATAAAGCCTTCTACATGTCCTATTTCTCCACCCACCTGTTAATAAAAACGTTAACGACATATTTAACCATTTATCAAAAGACTTTAAAAACCTATTTGAAACTAATTTAATATATTTCTGGCAAAAAAAGAAATAAAATAATAGTTAAAATTGGGATGAAGAGCCTAATCCGTTTCTCCCTCATCCTCCCACGTAGCAGCCACAGTAAGGCCACTAGGCCACGACACCACTTCCACCGCCGCTGCTCTTGCAACGCCGCACCCAACCAAACCCTAGACAGGAGGCCCAAAACTGGGCAGCTGCCACAGCAGGGCCAGGGTAGGAGGCCCAGCCTATTGCGACCACAGACCTAGCTGCTCAGCAAGCCCAAATTAGAGCCCAGAACGCAGCAGCTACTGCCACCAAGGCAGCTCAACGGGCCCAAGCCCAAGCCATCCAGCCAGCAGGCCATGATTTAGCAGCCCAACAGGCAGGAGGCCCCACGACCCGCTCCGACGACCCGGCCCGCAGCTTAATCCATTCCAAGACCACCTCCAACAATCCAGATTCCGACAACCGGTCATGCGATAGATTCAGGGTTACTTTCACCCTACTTTTTTTGCAGGAATACCCGATTTGGGCTCAAGTTTTGTACCTGCAGTCCACTATGCTTCCATTACACATGGAGACGCCCATTTTCCAGACTCTTAAGCCTCCACACAAGGCTAAGCCCACAAGGAGATCCTCATATAAGGCAATGGAGTAGGCAGCTGTGTGACGCCCAGAGGAGAGCACAAGAGCAGTCCAGCTCAAGTTCCATTGGCAGCCCCTGCCAAGAGCGACGGCGAGCAGCACAGGGCGAACCACGTGTACCACAACTGTGGCACAGACGAGCAGGACATGCCGAAGAGCAACATGGACCAGCAGGTCAATACCGGGGGCAGCTGGAGGCTCCGCTGCCCCACCAAGCGCAAATCTAGGAGGAAGAACAAAGGCTCGTAGTAGAGAAGTTGCCCGAATTTCAGCGCATAGACACTACTGACGATGCCCTTCGAAAAGACGTGGCCAACCTAAGTAGGTCACCTTTTACAGACGAGATCGAGCAAACGGAGCCACCGTGCAAGTTCAGGCCGCCATATTTTACTTTCTTCAAAGGAGATGAAAATTCGAACAGACACTTGATGCACTACCAAAGTGCCATGACCCTCTACGCCAATGATGACGCTCTCATGTGCAAGATCTTTACCACGACGCTCCAAGGTGAAGTGTAAGACTGGTTCCACACCCTGCCGCCAAGCTCAATCATGAACTTCAGCAAACTTTCTTTGGTTTTCACTAAGGAATATTCGATCTACCGCTCGATCAAACAGAAGTCTGACAATCTCTTCAACATGAAGAATGACCCGAAGGAGTCACTCTGCACATACGTTAAAAGGTTCAAGGCGAAAAAGGCAAAGATCATCGGATGCGATGACAGTATCGCATGCTCAGCTTTCCAAAATGGGCTCCCAGCAGATCACCCACTTTTCGAAGAATTGATCATGGGCGAGAACTTGACCCTGGTAGACTCCTATGCTTTGGCTGAAAAGCGCACCCTCTAGGATGAGGCCAAGCACTTTCAGAAGTCACCTGAGCAGCCACGCAAGACGCAGAGCCAACTCAGAAGAAGGCAGGCGATAAACTGCTCAATGATAAAAAAAATGCCAGAAAGCAGACGCAGGGACCGATCCTTGACGAAAGAAGGCATAGCACCCAAGTTGTACACCAAGTTCTCAAGGAATCGAAGAAGAAATCTTTCGCCCCAGTAATAGCAGTTGAAGTCCAAAAGGATGATTATACATCCATCGAATAGCAATCACAGCAGGCAGGTCAGGAAAATGGAGTCAAGGTCCATAATGCCTTGGCAGATGAATCAGGATAGAAACCCGAAGAAGACGTCGAGCATATCTTCCTTGACCCTAAGCAGCGGTCAGACCACGCCGAATGCACATCCAAAGAAGATCTAAGCGATTCTGGATATAAAGTCCCCCACCACTCTGAAAGAGATCCAAGGTTTGACCTGACAAGCAGCTGCACTCAATCGATTTCTCTCGCGACCTACCAACAAATGCAAGCTTTTTTCAAGACAATCAGGACGCATAGTGAGATAAAGGGAATGACGAAGTGCGAGAAAGCATTACATGACTTGAAGAAGAACCTGACATCATTTTTCCTACTATACAAGCCGGAGGCAACGGAGGATCTATGCATCTATATGGGGGTATCTGAAGCAATAATAAACTCTACCTTCATACGAAAAGAGCTAGGGGCCCGACCACTTGTATTTCATAGTTCAAAAGCTTTCCTCGATGCGGAAACCAGATACTCGAAAATCAAAACTTTGATTTTGGCACTAGTTGCTGCAACCCGAAAGCTCAAGCTGTACCTTCAATTATATGCAATCATCATTATGATGCGATATTCCGCACAATCCAGATGCACGATGTTAAAGGGGAAAAAACTGGCGGACGTTCCGACTAGCGCAACAACTTAGCCTAGAAGTGCCCCAGAGGTAGCCGAGCACACCGTAGCCGCACCAGCCCTACCTGCATAAGATTTTTGGCGCTTGCACGTCGACATATCATCCAACTACCAGGGATCGGGAGCAGGCCTAGTTCTTACTACCTCGTATGGTTTGATGCTCGAGCAGGCAATCACTCTAAGCTTCAAGGCATCAAACAATGAAGCATAGTATGAAGCTCTACTACCAAGTCTCCGATTGGCAAAAGACGTAGCGATGAAAAATCTCGCAATCTATTCTGATTCTCAGTTGATCACCAACCAAACTTCAGGGGAATACGCAGCAAAGCATCCAAGGATGCCCCGACACCTCGAGAATGAACGAGAGCAGCTAGCAATGTTCTAGGCCTACACACTTACTCAGGTTCCACAAACAAAAAATGCCCATGCAGACGCACTACCAAGCCTAGGCTCCGCGCTAAACCATCAGCTCAGGCGTTCCATCCCAATCGAGTACTTATAAAAGCCAAGCATAGATGAAGAACCAACAGTCGAGGTGGCGCAAATCAGCACAACCCTGAGTTGGCAAGATCCCATTATCGACCATATAGTCAATAGAACACTCCCCGCAGACAGACTGGAGTCCAGGAAGCTCCAGATTAAGGCAGCACACTACTGCATATGGAATGGCATGCTCGTTCGAATATCCTTTTCAGGACCACATCTTCGCGGCATATCGCCTCCCGATGACTTGAAGGTTTTTAGCTCAAACCACGAAGGCGTTTGTGGAAACCACTTAGGAAATCGCTCATTGGCATAAAAAGCTCTCAACGCTAGCTATTACTGGCCAACCATGCATCAAGACATCAAGGAGTATGTACAAAGGTGCGATAGCTGCCAGCGCTTCAAGCCCATGCCCGCACTACTTACCAGCGAACTTCACCTACAGACAAGCCCTTGGTTATTCATGCAGTGGGCGATCGACTTGGTAGGACCGATGCCGCCTACCATTGGGGGCAGAGGCATGATGATCGTAGCGACCGACTACTTAACAAAATGGGTCGAAGCTGAACCCATGACTATAACTACCCAGATAGACATAGAACGCTTCATATGGAAGAACATCATCTGCTGCTTCGGCATCCCACACTCTATCATCACCGACAATGGTCCATAGTTCGTGGGCAAAGACTTGGTGAAGTTCTTCGAAAAATATGGCATCAAGTAGCACATGTCCACGCCCCGGTATCCGCAGGGCAACGTGCAGGCCAAGGCTCGACTGCTTTAAGAAGACTCTCTCAAACAAGAATGGCAAGTGGCCAGACGAGCTCCCCGGTGTTCTATGGGCATATCGTACCACCAAAAGATAAGTAACCGATGAAACTCCATTCTCCTTGGCGTATCGCTCTTAGGCGATCATTCATCCCAACGTCATGGTACCACTGTACTGCCAAATTCAGAGCAGAACGAAAATAAGATGGCCACCAACTTAGACCTGGCAGAGGAAGAGTGTGAGAAGGTTATCACCCGTATTGTGGCCTATCAGCAGCAGTTCCTCTCCAATTACAACAAGAGGGCAAAAATCCTACAGTTCCAGCTAGGAGACTTAGTCTTCAGAAAATCCTTCATCACCGCCCGACGGGAAGGCTTCAAAAAGATGGCTCACATCTAGGAAGGTCCGTACAAGATCAGCCGAGTAGGCGAAATGGGCAGCTACACCCTCACCACTATGAGCGACAAAGAAATCGACAAGCAGTGGAATGTTTACAACCTGAAAAAGTACGACGTGTGACCTCCTACCATTCCTTGGACCCTGTTCAAGATGAAAAAAGTTTGAAGACTTAAGCAGCTTGACGAACAAGACCTCGTATGCTGAGGATTATCAGTTGTTATACCATTACTACCTACGAGCAAAGTTAATAAAAGCCTTTATTTTCAATGAAGAATGAAGGAATTATTCACAAGCATGGGCCAAATGCATAAGCAAATTGAAAAATCATGTGACAAGAAAAAGACACTCACTGCCCTGCAGACATGGCGTAAACTTTCCAGCGCGAGAAGATAAACTAATTCCCCGACACCCATTTGGGTAAGCTCTCCAGCGCGAGAGGGTAAACTAATTCCCTAACACTCGTCTAGGGTTTGCTCTCTAATGCGAGAGGGTAAACTACACAAGAATATCCAGACGTGGATGGGTGGTACGACTGCTCAGTTTTCCCTGAATACAACGACTACCTAAGCCGGACGACCCTCAGAATTGGCCACGATAGTCCTTCCCCTGGAATAGACTTAGCCAACTGAAGGTTTCAATTCTGCGGGATCTCGGATCTCTAATAGGAAGAGATGCTAAGTGCATGACCCATGCCCATGAAAGAATTTGCGTGACAAGATGGTCCATCCTCGATATGCAAGTTTTCATGAATGTGGCTTGGTTTTAAAGTGTTGTAATACTAGTTAAGCAACCTACAGAATCAAGTTATAGCTCGGAAAGATATGGCCTCTGAGGCGTGATTTTGCCTACACCTCACGCTTAAAACGCCTATGAGAGCCAGGGACAACACCTGAAGTGGTTACGCGGGTCGTCTGCTTTTGTAAGTAAGATGCTCGACCGATGACCTAACGGCTAGCAGTCTAAGGCAATCCGTAAACTGAGACTTACACTTGATATGCCTACGCGAACTCGCCTACTTACTTAAAAGCAGTGCTTCCGGCCGACGGTCTACGGTTTAAGTTTTGCTGGGACAAAGCTGAGGTGCGACTATAGCAGCTACGTGGACCTCATCTGCTTCTTATGAGAAGCACGAGTCCTGCTGACGACTTTATAAGTTAAACACTTCGCAACACACCTCAGGAGGGCCAAGGCTCCAAAGGCCACTCGAAAGCCGGAATACAACCATAGTGGTCACACGAACTCCTCTACTTTCTACGCAGAGTACGTGTTCGACCGCTGGCTCTATAGGTTAAAAATTTCGCAATTCGCCCCAAGAAGGCTAATGCTCACGAAGATATCTAAAGCCGAGATTCACAGCTATAGTAGTTACGCGAACTCACCTGCTTTCTGCGGAAGCATGAGTCCGACCAACGGCTCTATAAGTTAAAAATCTCGCATTTTTCCTCTTGCAGGTAAAGCTCTAGAAGCCCCAAAAGCCAAGACTAAAGCCTAAAGTGACGACGTGGAATCGACTGCTCCATAGAAGTAGCTAACACAACCGCCCGTCCTACGACAAAGTTTTGCAAGTCGTGCCAAATAGGCAAGGCTCCCAAAGCCCCGAAGCTGAAACTAAAACCTAAGTGACGACATGGGATCGACTGCTTTGTTAAAGCATCTCACCCAGTCGCCCGTCCTATTGTAAAGTTTCACAAAAGACATGGTGAAATAAATGGATTGAAGCAAAGCAAGGAAAGCAGTTTATTAAATTTCTAGCAAATTAATAAACCGGCTTGAAGGCCAACAAAGTTCAAATAAGCAGAACAAAAGGAAAAGAAGAAAATTTTCTAAATCTAAGCAAAAAGACTACTCTTTGGCAGCCTACGCAACCACTAGTTCCTCGACTGCCACGCCTTCAGCAGCCGCACCATTCCTAGTAGCCAAAGCTTCCATCAGCTTATCCACAGTTGCTCATGCCTGGACTGCCTAACCTCAGTTGCTCCACCAAAGGCAGCCTCAAACGAGAAATGAAGCAGATCAACTGGAGAAATGCAAAAAGTCTTGAAGTCCTTCTCGGAAAACTCATAATCTGACTGCCTGCCCTAAAGATGGTCTACATAGCCAAGCTTGTAGAAATCGGCCTAACAAGAAGCAAATGCCACTTCGTGACCAGCTTTCTCATTCTTCAGCTGTACATTCTCCTCAACAAGCCCAGTGTGAGCACCCTCCAGCTCATCCAGTTCATTTTTTAGGTTCTCGCTAGCAGACAGCATAACTTGCATATCCGCTTCCTTGGACTCAAGCTTGCTGGCAACCTTTTTGAGACGAGACACTTCAGCATGCATGAAGATAAGCTTATTGTCCTTGGAAAAACAAGCAGATCATAGCTTCGAATTGACACGCTCAAGGTCCTCAACCACCGAAGAAACACGACTGACTTCTTTCTCTAAAACTTCCAACATCGCCTAATTCGCACTAACCCTAGCATTCAAATCGGCGACTTCCTGATGAGTGATTTCCAGCTGCAAAGAAGTATGGGCAGAGATATCAGACCCTTTCAAAACGGCGAGTTCAGATTTGAGATTCTCGATCTTTTTAGCAGCCGAGTGAAACTAAGCCACCAATGCCACTTCAGCCTCTTTAGCACACTTGACAATATCCTAATCAACGCGCATAGACTCAACTGCCAGGATCAAAGTCTTATGTATTGTAGTAATCAAATATGACCTCCTCGAGTAGAAATGACGTTTCGCAAAGAAGTCTGAACGGATGATAACTTTCCCAACACTGTTAACAAACTTGGCGCATGCATCGACATCCTCAAGCAAGTCAGCCAGTGCATAAACCTCAGGAAACTCCCATGCCTCAGATTCGATGAATCTCTTATAACTGCCCGTGCGAGCAGATTTCCCCTTCTCAGCAGATAAGTCAGTTAAGGCAGAAAGAAGAGCAGGCCCAAGCGCCACCTTAGCAGCAGAATCCACCTTCCCGCTCTTCATAGTGGTGAACCTCTCAGATTCGGAACCAGACTTAGCTCCCGACGGATGCTTCGATACAAACCCGGACACCGGAGGCGTCACCGAACTCTTCAGCTAGGCAAGTCTCTCAGTAATGGATGCGGTCACCTTCGGAGCAGAAGGTTTCACAGGCTCAGGCTCAATGGCTTTCTTCACCCCCTTGGGGGAAGTTAGATCAATGACAAGCTTCTCAGCAGCAGACGAGTTCCCATGAGCAGCAGAGGAATTCATTGGCTTCTTCTTTGTCGAATGCTCATAAGCAAGTGAGGAAAATCTTTTCTTTCTACCCTCATTAATAGCAAGCTCTACAGCAGCGATCGGGCAAGCCAACGCCTTGTCCTTTATCCGCTTTATCTCTTCTTTCGGAGGTCAACCATTTTTCTCTCAACGAAGAGGGCTGAGCAGCCAGCGCCACTCACGGTACTCAGCAGGAATGCCCAAGATGACGTGCACTTTCTTCATATCTACCGAAGTCCTTAGAGTTGAGCCAAACTCTGAATCTACACAAAGTAAGAAAGACGAACTATTGAAGTCATGGGGCAGCTTAACAAAAATTCAAGCGGGACAAAAATGAAGCAATTCACTTGCCACTGATAAAGGTAGTCAGGACATGCAGCTTGGGAGAAAAGTCAAACTCCCACTCTCCATTTACCGGTGTCTCTCGCCCACTCATGATCGCCTTTGCTAGAAGCATCTAGCAACCTGTGGCGACACCTCAGCTGTCCCACACCTTCCTTGTGCCCGATCTCAAAGAAATACCAAAACTTATTTATGGTCAAGCCAAGATCAAAGAACCTGCCCAAGTTCGAGAATCCCACCATAGCACGAACTGCATTTAGGGAACACTGAGCAGGCGCACATTTCATGGAACAAATCACCTCCTGGAAAATACGTGGCATAGGAAAAGTAAATCCTAACACAAAATAGTACGAATGGAATTTGATGGCCCTCTTCCTAGTAGTGGTGCCTTTGCCGCATGGCCCATGGCCGCTGTCATCTTTCAATTGCTTGAGGCGAACCCCTGACGGAATTGCATGCTTGTACACCTCAAGAAAATCCCAAAACAGCTTGTCGAAATTGATCATGACATGTGCAGCCTTGAAGTAGCCCACCTTGCCGGAAGAACCATCTTGACGGTACAAAGGTGGAGGATATTCGTCACTTTTGCGATTAAAGGAAAACATCTCAAAGTCTCTACAAAAAACACTAGGAAAAATATTTAGAAGACAGCTCGCGGAAAAAAAAAATAGAAGGACCGCGAGCGTAGCACCCCAAGGCCAGGCCTCATGACCTTCACATTTCCCTGCAAGCAGCTTGGCCCAACTCAAAGGGAGGCCTACGCTTCCTCTCCCTTTTTTTCCTTCGAGCGCTAGGCCCTCCAAGCAGGCCATTCGGCCCAAACCAACAGAGAGGGGAGGAGTGCCCCGCGACTCTCTCCCTCTCCTTTACACCACAACGTGACCCAAAAGCTTCATGCCTTTATGCACGCGGCCCATGCCACTCAGCCCAGCCAGAGAGGAGGTCCGCGCCTCCTTCCTCTCTCATTCTTCCACGCCTAGCGTGCCCCAAAGCAAGCCCCGGCCTCTCGGCCCAGGTCGCAGACGCCAGAGAGCCGGCCCACGTCGGTATCTCTCCCTCTTACTATCCACCTGCATGGGCCCCTGCCCAGCAGCCTTCAAGGTCCAGCCCAAGTCGAACTTTTAATGCCGTAGCGCCGCCAACACCTTGGCCAAGCCAGCTGACCCTCTTACCGCACCACTTGCAGCCCCATGGTATCCCTACCACGCCACTCACACCTTCTCGGCCCTCACCGAGCCAATTTCTCAAGTCCCAAGACTCCCAAAATATTCAAGAAGAAGAGAATTCAAATTTTTCCTACCTTGGTGCGGCACGGAGCAGAAGAACTACAACGAGAGACGACTTTTTGCAAGGGCAAGAAAAGAAGAACGCTAAGGGAGAGGGAATAAAAATTTCCTCTGGCTTCTCTTCCTTGTTGGAATAATGATCGCACTCCAAATTTGTTTAATCCCCTGCTTAAGGCAGAATTAAATAGGTATTGGGGGCAATTGTTTTCCTTTTCCTAGAAGTAGTTTATCTCCAAATCAAGAAAGAAGATCAAGTTCAAATTGGGAAACAATACTACAAACCCAAGCAGCTTGGGATTTCTACACCTACTGCCATTTTTATCCGTGCAGGATAGTAAGTGTGGGGGCATTTGTGGAGCCTAAAATAATCCTAAAAATTCTATAGGCGACACGTGGACTATTTCTCAAGAAAGACAACATTGCCCTCAATAAATGGACAAGCTTCTCAGATGCTCCCACATGGAGCTCACATCCCTGAATGTCTCAGCAGCTGAGTAAGACTACCCACAGCTCACCTGCCTTTGGCAAGGAATTAAAGATAAGGATTAATTACCCAAATCTTATCTTTAATACATTCCCATTTGAAGATTGACTCCAATCAAGTAGGCAATCCTAATTTAGATCAATTAAGAATAATTACTTCATTATCTGAAGATATTATTTCCTATTAAATATCTTGGGAATATTTAGAGAATATCTCTCCATAAACATTGTGGCCGGCCCTATCCCTATAAATACTCCACATTCTACCAAATTTTCAGAGGTCTTGCTACCCTAAAAAAGCCCTAAACACTTTACTTTCTCAAAGAAACTAACTTAGGCATCAGAGATCCGTTGACCTAACCCCCCCCCCCCCACCTCGTGGACGCGTGAGGCTTAGGTCTTTGATCAAAGGTGTTGATTGTTTTGCAGGTGTATTTTTGTCAAGACTGAAGACGGCAAAAATTTCACTACTAGAATTATGCTCATAGGCCACCATTTTTTGCACACCCTTTGCAATTGGTGGCCACAGATATAAAGCTGCTACTCTTACTATTTTTGGTGGCTTTATAGTGGGATGCCACTGATATCGATGGCCTTCAACATTGAGCCACCAATGATTGGTGTCTGTTAAATAACTTTATTTCTTAAAAATACCTTTTTGTGCATTTGTGATTAATACAATTTATTGAACACCAATAAAACAAATAAAAAAACCATTAAACCTCTCTCCCCTTCACAAAAGTCCAACTCCTCCCCTTCATTCCCTCCGCTCGCTTCCCCTTTCATTCTCTCTCTCATCCCTTCCGTATCCTCTCTCTCCCTCTTCTCTTTCATGTAGCAGCGGCTCCGTCCTCCGGTCACCAACGAGTGTCAAACTATACCTCCAGAATCCTCTTCCCTTCCTCTTTCCAACCCTCAAGTTAGTTTCTCCAAATTTGTAGCCGAATTTTTTTCAATTTCAGATCTAAGAAACGGTGACCGTGGGTATTCCGGCTAATTTTCGGCGAAGTCTGCCTAAATTGGACCTGAACCAAGAGGTAAAAATGATCCTCACCTCATGGTTGTTCCTTAGTGTAAGTGATTTCTCAAAATAAAGACTTTCAGTTTTTGGATCGATTCTGGTTTTCAAATTTTAATTCCATTTTCTATATGCATGTCGAAGATTGGGTACGAGGAAGATGAATCAAGGTTGTTTCCAACCTGGGTCGAGAAGAATGGAAGCCTTGGAAGGTTGTGGGTGAAACTAAGGTGAAGAGGGTTCTTCTAAAAAAATATATATGCCCTGAATCTATGCCTTGAAACTAAGGAAAAAACATATATGCCCTGAATATAGCTGCTTGTTCTGTAGTTGTAGTTATAGGCATATTTGTTTCTTTGTTCTCAATGGATATGGAATGCGGTTTCTGCTGTGTACCGTGTACATATACGCAGTGGTTCAGATGTATTACTCTTTTATCTGTTTTTTCCTTTTTCTTTCCTTAGTTTCTTCTTGTCTTATTACTGTCTAATCTTTATTAGATTAAGATCTACAACTCTTATTTTGACCAAATATTTATGCATTTTTATTTAGTTCTTAAACTTTGAATTTACTTTTCGTTGTCATTTTATTTTCCTTTGCAGGTAAGTACGAAAAAGTTTATATGTTTTGTATTTTGAGCCTTGCATGTTGGCCTTCGTCGAGATGATTATAGTTTCTAACAGCACAAAAATGTAATTCCTTTTTAGTTTCTATTTTGACTTGAGTATTTTGCAGTGGGAAAACTATCGAGCTTGACGATGTTACTTTCCATCAATGTGTAAACTTGATGAGGTTTAACTCAGAGAACATAGTTAATTTTGTGCCACCTGATGGTGAATTTGAATTGATGAAGTAAGCTCATACTTCCATTAATGTCTTAATTTATTGGTTTGAATTTAATTTAATTTTTGTTAATCTCGGGTCTGCTCACTTCATGGTAATGTTTTGTCCTTGCTCATTTTTGTGTTTCATTAGGATTTAGTAGGATGCCACAGCATGGGAAAACTTGTTTTTATAATGGGGCTCGTCATTTAACCGTGTCTGTGATTTCAAAGAGTTTCAATATGCAAATCTCATATCATATACTGTTCTGATTATATCTTCTATGTTGTTGGTGGACCAGTTGGTTTTATGACTCATGACTCCACTCCATCATTTTTTCATCTTTTGACACAAGAACTTTGTTGGTTGATGAAGTTATCAACCAACAATAAGTCCTAAACAGCTGTTATAGTGTTCTACTTAACCTTATGAACTCTTCACCACTACCATCTCTGCAGTAACCAATCTTGTAGATGTGTAATGTGTGCAAAATTGCTAGTATTAAACTACGACATATGGATAGCACTCTTATAATTCTTTATCATAGGTTGAATTCTTTTGATACAGAGATCTGTTTTTGGGTCATTGCTTATGGTTGTAGATGATTTCAGGCTCCCAACAACACGAAGCTTTTGGGAATGCGAAGTTCGTTATTAAGGTAAAAACCAACTGTTTGGTTTGGCCATTGTATCACTGTTTTCTAGGATGTATACAAGCTAATTTATTGACTCGTGACAATGGTGAGCAGGCCACAGGTGGTGGGGCATTCAAGTACGCAGATCTTTTTAAAGAAAAGCTTGGGATTTCTCTTGACAAGGCAGATGAAATGGACTATCTTGTGGCCGGAGCAAATTTTCTGCTTAAGGTGGGATCTTAATACCACTTACATTCAATCTAATCTTGTTGTATTCAGTACTTATTATAAGCATTTGGGTCTACTTACTAGTTGTACATCTACTTGTTTATGAAGCGACTTTTTTTTGTATGAAGTGTCTTTATATATATATCTTTTACATTCAGTCTAATCCTGCAAGTGTTAAAGATATAACATTCAGTACTTAATGTAAGCATTTGTCTGATGCCTTAGAAATTGTTGTTACTGCACTTTAATTCTTGTGGACTAATGATCTAGCATATGCTTTACATACTTCACTTATAGTTTTCTTTCACTGTTATATTCTGCAATATCAATTCATGGTCTAGGGCGAAATAGAGAGGAAAGATTTTCAAAAATGAAATTTTGTATTTTTATTTAATTGCAAGTTTGCACCCTTATGTCATTCCTCATTTTAATGGTTCAACTCGGTGGTGGTTATCTTTTTGGGCTACCTGTTGACTTTGTTGCTGATTCAATTGGAGCCACTTTAGGTGCAAGGGCTGCTTTCCTTCTCAGAAGAACTGTATGTTTCTATCCTAAACTCTTGTATTGGAATTTCCTGGCTTTTTTAGTTTCTGAAAAAGAGAGAAAATATTAATGCATTTACATGTGTGGGAGCTATATCTTTCCTTTTAAGTTATCTGATTTTGATATTTTGGTTTTTCAAGTTGATGTTTAGACCTTGTAATTCTATGTTCGCATTTTACCTGTTTTTCTTTTGAAAGAAGGAAATTTATTAATAACAGACTACAAAGCAATCCCCAAAGTACAACAAACAGAGCTAGAGGCCTAACCAGCCAGGCCAAATAGCAGCAGGAACGTGAGAGTCTTCATGGCTAATATTATGACTGCAAACCTCTTGAAATACTACATTTCCCAGGTATTTATTTGATCATATCTCAGTGATACATGTCCTCAACTCTAATTGCCTTAATAGTTGAAGTTGAGTTAACATTATTCTTATGAATTTTGTGGATTTGACTTTGGGTGCAGCAAATGATCACATTCAAGTTATTGACATGATTAAGCTCTTTGGAAACAAAGTGTTCAAACACTTTTCAAAGTTTGAGTCCCAACATTTGTTCAAAATTGTATAAAAGATCAGTTATGCAAATTTGTAGTATATTCTTATATCAAAAATATTACAATTTGTTTCCTCGCCAAAAAAAAAAAAAGGAAATGTTATATTCAAATCTGGGTGCCCCCTGAGGCATCCTTTTTTTTTTTAATATTATTTTGCAATTTTGCCACCAATGTAAATTAGGGTGGCATCTTTTTTTTTAATATTATTTTGCAACTTTGGCACCAATGTGAATTAGGGTGGCATTGCACATACCCACCAATGCAATATTGGTAGCCATTGTTACAATAGAGTCCTCTATATAGGCTACTTTCTCTAGTTTAGTGGCTACTTGGTGGCCATAGAGGTTTGCCACCAATGTGAGTGGCAACACTTGACAATAGCCACCAATGAAAATGATGACTTAGAGCTAAATTTCTAGTAGTGTTTGCATCGACACAGTAGACATCCTAGAAGCCTATTATTGTCATATTCATGGGATTTACAAAAGGGGTTTCCTGGATTTTCCACCTGTGGTGTATAATTTACAGGTGAAGACCTCTCATTGATTCTACAAATACCAATGGGAGCGACAAAGGTGAAGGTTTTTTACTATGGTGCAACTGTGGAATGCGGTTTTCAAGGGACGAACTTGGTCGCTGGGATTGATCATCCTCATAGGAACACTGTGATGTGCCCATAAGTGGATGGGTCGTCATCAGATTCCAAGCCAATAATCTCGGTAAGAGCATAAGGAGAGCAAAAAATTTCTTTAAAAGTGTAATTTGCTAACTCATTTGAAATTTTTATGCTACCACTTTAAAAATTTGTCACTCAAACTCACTCTTCGAATTTTATGTTTCATTTAAAATATTAACATCTTAACTTTATTTTAATATTGTGATTAAGGCTCAAATTTTATTTTCAAAATCCAACAATCATTTTGAATAAAATATATTTGCGACTCAATTTGCTAAATTAAGGAAATAGCAACTGACATGTATATCTAAGGTTAGTTTTCAATTCTTTAATTTGCTAATGGGTTGCTACCTTCATGGGAGTAACGTTTTTCCTAGGGACACAACAAATCTAATTTTGCTACCCATTTGTTATCTCCTTAGAGATGCTCTACGTAATATAGCTTAATTGTGGCATAAAAATAGTTAACTATTTTAATTTATATTTGAAATATTATTGTTTTCTGATTTTATTGATAGAATAAATAAAAAAATAAAAAAATAAAAAACTAAAGCATATTTAAATCAACTCTAAAGAGTCGATCGTTATGTCTCTTGCTAACAACTAATTATCGGTTGGCTAATTGTAAGATTTGTTGGTGGAAAATTTTATTCAGACCCATTTATCCTCTTTCTACACCTAATTTATAGTTTTTAATCTTGAAATTCTGAATCTGCCCAACAATTTTCTTTCCACACCCATAATGAAAAAGAACAAAAATATAAAATATAAAATTCCAACACTAGAAAACCCGGGCCATACCATCACTCCAAACCCTAACCACCCCCAATTTCTACCCCTCCCCAACCCCCCGCTGCCATCTTCTTATCACCCACAATGAAACCCCCAAAGATCTCAGCCATCAATGTACCTTTCCCGACCTTTCGCCGGCCACACAATAGCTCTCTCTTCCATGCAGTTCTTCTAACATGTCCGAATTATGCCGAAATTGTCAACGTGTCGAATCTAATTGTGTTGGACCATATGTTAATAATACCATTAATTTTTCCAAAAAAAAAAATATTGACATGTTTCTTTTGGGTTTTTTAATCGTGGGTTGTTGCGAATAATGTTCTAATTCCAAATTGTTGTGGATGGTAAGGGAGGTGGCGGTGGGGAGTTGGGGAGGTTAGAAACTAGGTGGTTGAGGTTTGAAGAGATAGGGTGGTTGGAGTTGCCTATTGCTAAATTATTATTATTTTCTTTTTATTCTTGTTCTTGTTGGGTGTAGAAAGAGAATTATTGGGCACATTTGGAATTTCAAAATAAAAAATAATAAGTTGGGTGTAAAAAAAGGATAAATGGGTCTAAATTAAATTTCCCTTTATTGTTTTTTGTTGTGGAGTTATATAATTATCTATATTTCTATAATTTTGGAGTCTTTCTTTTTCAAAGTATACAGTAGTCTGGTTTCTACACTGCCATTTAGAGCGTCACCTAATATGGGGAATGAACACCGTCTTCATTGTAAAGAATGGAAAGCACAAGAAAGAAAAGCTGCTGCCTCCCCCACCGAGAATGCCTCCTTGTTAATTAACAGTTTGTCCAAAACTGCATTTTTCATAACCATATTACGAACATATAGAATTCAACTTACT
Source organism: Heteromeles arbutifolia (assembly GCA_024362995.1). NCBI lineage: Eukaryota > Viridiplantae > Streptophyta > Magnoliopsida > Rosales > Rosaceae > Heteromeles > Heteromeles arbutifolia. The sequence continues at coordinate 39,673,618 of JANCRC010000002.1, forward strand.
TACAACCCCACCAAAATAGAAAAGAAATAAAGAATGTCTACTGGGTGTGTTAATGTTTACATTGCATTTGGTTAATTAAAGAAATTGAGAGATGGCTGATATTAAACAATGTTTTTATTTTTGCTAATCCTAATGTATTTTGGTTTCTATATACATCAGCAATTCAAGTGAAATGTATAAACAATTCATAGTTTTTATTTGGTTAGCTCTAGTTACAATCTTCTAGACATTGTGAGAGTTAAATATAATATGCACCTTGAATAGAATAGAGAGATGATGAATTTAAAAGAACGAGAGAATTGCAGGGGACTTTGGGGTTTATATTGGAGGAAGGCAAAATACTGAATAATACGTATTATCTTTTGTTGGCTGATCCTTTTATAATTTTGTTAGTTTTTTTAATTGTTATTAGATTTTTGAAAAGCAATATATGAAGGAAAGAATTTCGGTTAAGATTTCTATTAATAGTTATATTCAAGGTTCTAAAAACTGTTAGGTGTTAGTCGAGCGGCGAGTTGGGGCTTAAGCAGGAGCCTAGACAGACTAGGAGGATTTAAGTAAATTTATTATATATATTATGTAAGTGCCTATTTATACTTAAGAACACATAATTTTATTTTGATACATCAATTGCAAAATAAAATGATATACAGATTATAAAGTATTAGAACATATTGCAAACATAGGTAAAAAAACATCTAGTGGGTGTTCATCTAAGTATTTAACAAGTCTCTTAAATTTTCTTGACAAAATAAAATGCAAAAGGAAAGTTACAGATTTTCTGTCGAAGTGAGAATCACGACCTAGGTGGGTTTTAGGCAGGCTAGGCGGACGCCCAAGCGGGCTAGGTGGACACCTAAGCGGGTCTAGGCACACTTTCTCAATTTTCAAACGTCTAAGGGCTAATCAGGACGGTGGTCAGCCGTCTAGTACCTAAAAAGGGTCTAAGCTGAGATTTTAGAACAGTGGTTATATTTAAAAAGCAATTCTATATACACCCAATACTGATCTTTGGATACCCAATTCAAAATGTAATAAAGTTCTTATTTATAAGTTTTTGTTTTAGAATTTTAAAGAAGGTTAAGTTTTCCATTTTGTAAAACATTGTGGGTGTTCAGAAAAAAGTGAAGAATAACTTGGGTTTTCTAAGAAACACACACTATTTTAAAAATCTCCGCCTAGCATCACCTAAGTCACTGCCTCAATTAATCCTTAGATGTTTGAAAACTAAGAAGGGGTGCCTAGACTTGCTTAGGCACTCAACTAGATTGCCTAGGCGCCAGCCTAGCCCACACAAACCCGCCTAGGTCACAACTCTCATTGAGACAGAATACATAACTTTCAATTTATTTTTTATTTTTCCAATAAATTGTGGACTCGTTGAATACTTAGACAAACACACATTATATGTTTGTTCCTCATGTTTTCATTATATTATAATACTATATAATCTATAGGGTAAACAGCCGATTTAGTCCCTAAATTATCACCCAAGTGAAAATTAGGTCCCTGAATTATTTTTTCAGAAAAATAAGTCCTTAAACTCATTACAAACAGCCAATTTCATCCTTGCCGTTAGATTTCAAGCTTTTCCATCCAATTTTCTGTTAACTTAGGTGATGTTAGATTTCAAGCTTTTTCATCCTTGACGTTCTAGTTCTCCGTACTTTCTTATGGAGAAATAACAAATGCTTCTCAATCAGTAAAAATATTTCTGAAATTTCCACTCATGAAGAATAAACAAGACGTAATATTCAAAATTTGTGAACCCAAAATCCGGAATTCCAAATCCAAGCAACCCAGCAAGCCACTAACTAACATTCGTAACACTAATTACCAAAACTTACATGCCACTTTGATGAACCAGAACCGCCATTGGTGTACGATTGGATTTGGGCCCAGAACCGCCATTGGTGTTGTTGAGTGGGTGTGGTGAATAAAATTTCCAAATTCCTCGTGTTTTATTCATACAAGTTCGTCACTGGGTGCTGTGCTAAAATTGTTGGGTGCATGTAGAAGATGAACTCCAAGTTTCCAAATAAGTTTTTAATGGCAATTCTACGCTTTTACAAAATCAGCAAAAATATTTTTACTGATTGAGAAGCATTTGTTTATTCTGCATGAGTGGAAATTTCAGAACTAGAACGTCGTCGTCGTAGCACTGTCGTCCGGTGCTTGTCAACCAGATCGGCCGGGGTGGTTCATCCTGTCTGATACCCAGATCCAGACGCAGCTGCTACTCTTGTTGGTACAAAGGGAAGACGGGATTACCAATCCCACGCTTTTGGACGGGATCACATGAGCTAAGTTAACAGAAAATGGAAAAACTTGAAATCTAACCAGAACTAAGTTAACAGAAAATTGGATGGAAAAACTTGAAATCTAATGGCAAGGATGAAATTGGCTGTTTGTAATGAGTTTAGGGACCTATTTTTCTGAAAAAATAATTCAGAGACCTAATTTTTACTTGGATGATAATTCAAGGACTAAATCGGCAGTTCACCCTAATCTATATGTCATTTTATTTTGCAGTTTATGTGTTCCAGTGAAATTATGTATTTTTTAAGTATAAGCAAAAACTTATTTATACGATATACAACAAATTTACTTAAATCCGCCTAGTCCACCTAAGGCTCTGTGATGGGAATTAAATTAACACACAAATTAAACTCTCTTATTGACAATTGTAGTAAAGATGTAAGTAGTGATCGTTCTAGGCCAGGGATTAGGAGGGATTGCTAATCAACTTTAAACTGACTTAAAAACACAAAAACAAACTTAAAAACATTTAACAAGACTCACAACACTCAAAACAAACTTAAAAGACTCAAAACAGCTTAAAACAACCAAATAAACTTAAACTAGACACTAAGAACAACTTTGGACGAAAATTGATTTTAACTTGACTCAAAATACTTAAAAACACAAGTTTGGACAGATTCTAACCTATTTGACAAAATAAAGTAAAGGGGATTGGGTTTTTGAACGAATTTAAATAAAAACAAAGCAAGAACTAGAACTAGACAGATTTGCACGAAATTGGGTGTTTTTGGATGGATGATGGGCTAGCTAGAGGGTTCTTCTCCACACATGACACACTTGCATACAAATCGATCTCCAGTTGCTTTTTCAATGAGTCATGAATCTCAACACCCCAGATTAACCGTGAATAGCACTAATTAACCCTCAACTTTTCCTTAAGTCGTTGAATTGGATGGGATACGCATCGTCAATCCAAATTATTCTTCAAAGGTTCCCTACATGAACAACATAATAGAGATACAATCAAAGATCATTAAGTTTCGTGAAAACTATAAGCATTGACAAGGCATTTGTAACTATGAACAGCATGATACTCCTGCCAGGAATCTACTTAACGCGATTGTGACTAACAACCTCCACTACTTGTGAATATAAGTTTGTAACTATTAGGTGAAACTCCCTTATACTTTAGCATCAGATTCATGCATGCAAACTAAGTGTGCATCCTTAATCAACATACAAGAATAAGTTTTGAATCAAACAGTTAAGTAAATTGCATTCACGATTCATGAAATCACAACTGGAAGTAATCAATTCATATTGCAAATATGTTCATGGTATTGAATTTCCACCTAGCTAAAAGGGGTTTAGTTCCTCATGTTCGCAAACCAAAGATAAACAAACTTAAACATTGAAAAACAAAAGATGGATTACACCTAAGAATGCTCCAGCAATCCAACTTGAATGCCAAACACGTCCCAAGGTCCTCCTTCTTCTTCTTTGCTGCAGCACAAGGGTTGGTGATGAGTTTTTTGGATGTGAATTGTATGGAAAGATGGTTTAAAAGGTGTATGGTAGTGAATGAATGGTAGGAAGTTGCGGCAAAGGGTTTTTATTTAAGGAAAAAGGAAATAAAAAACCCTAATTAATTTTGGAGACAGACTTTTATTCCAAATCCTCTAAGAAAAAGGCTAACAAATCAAAATCCAAGAGGAAAAGGGTAAGGAAGGTGCGGCAGAAGGTTTTAAGGAAAGGGAATGTGAATTCATGCAGAAAATAGGAAAGGGAGGGATCCCCCTTGCAGCTGGAAATTAACCAAAGTAGGATTAGGACCAAATCAGGAAACTTGGCTAACATTCCTTCTTCTAAACTGATTCCTTTCTTCAAAATCTTTGACTTAAGTCTTCAAGCACATTCCTAATCCTTCTTGAACTTCAATTTCGTCCATCCACCCTGCTCCAAGCATGTGCTATCCATTCCAAGCCCAAAACTACTCCAAAATGCTCTAAATTGCACTTTCTTGCCACTTTTTCCATTTAAACATAAAAACACACGAAAATAGCTTAAAACACTAAAATAACTAAGAACTAACAACATAAATGCCAAGAAACAAGCTAACTAAGTCGCATAAATATGCTCCTATCAAATTCCCCCACACTTAGCTTTTGCTAGCCCTCGAGCAAAATAAAGCAAACAAAAGAAACAAAACACCATCTAAACCTTCCAACATTTACCTCAGGGATTTCCAATGAACATGACATATTAAAAATCATCACTTGCACATATTTTAGTCATCCTTACACTTGAACTCGTACTTAATCACAGTCACCATTCACTAGTTCAAATTTAATCAATTAAAACAACATTTTGAATGTAGTAACATGCCTTAGAGAATTCCCTCAATTCCATACTGGATATGCACTCTATTTTCACTCAGATTTTCTAACTACACTCCCTACACTAGGTATACGTGAGAAGATTGATGTAAACATGAAAACTAATGCTCACATATGTTATAACAAAGAAGGCACTTTCTGGAATTATTAATGCAAATATGTATATGATCTCATGAATAGAATGCTACTACTTAAAAGCGATAACTAGGGATTCCATATGCTCATATCAATCTCAAACTCCACATATTGAAACACACAACACTCAAGATTGAAGTCTAAGGGTTGTAACAGGGCTAAGGTATTGGCTAACAAAGAAAGGTAAAGATAAACAAAAGTTCTTAAAGAAATAGTAAAGCAAAGCAATGAAATCACTTAGAATTCACTTTTGAATGCAGAAATCAACTTTAAACACAAAGGGGATGATTCATACAACTCTTAGGGCCAAATTTAAACTTTTGGACCCTTTCTTCAACAACCAACACATGTGAGCTCAATCTCACTTATTTTTCAACTCTTTTTCTTTCTTTTCACACACTTTTCTTTTTCTTTTTCTTTTGCACGAAAATCCCTTCCCCCACACTTGCTTTTCTGCATAATGTTTATCAAAAGGAATTCCCTCTAAGTCATGCTTCACTATCCTTTAAGAACAAGGGTATGGATAGTCCTAATCTAGGCTAGGTAAGGATAATAGGGCTAACAACGAGAATAGGCTAAATAAGGCTCAAAGGGGGTTAAACCTACAAAACATATGAAATAGGGGGTACGGCTATTTGGCTTTGGTGGTAACTAAACAACTTCATCTTGTTATGTGTTATGCAATTCAATGTCATGCTTTGAATGAAACAGACATGAGTTCTAGTATTTGGAACTAAAATGATGAAAATGCATTCTAAGTAGCAACCAAGCAAAGAAATAATGAGATCATGCAACGACTTTAGAAAACAAAAATCACAGATTAATAACTCTCCAAATAAACGTTTACACTCAAGTCTCTCAGGGTTGTAGCGTTAATTTGAGTTCCTTCCTTCAAGCATGTTACAAAAACTGATTTTATCCTTTTGTGATCAAATTTGAATTCGTAAACAACAACTACAACTAAGCATAAACCAAGAGCATATCAAACTTCCATCCATGTTCGTAACTTTCTTTATTAGTCATGTAATTAAAAACCAAATCCTCATCATTGTGTTGGAAGGTACCTAAGACACAAACATACCAAAATAACTCAAAAAACACTTCAAAAACTTTTTTTTTTTTTCAAATTTTCGTATTTTTACTTCAAAATACACAAAAACACCTCAAAACACACTAAAAACACTTAAAAACAGTGAGAAACAACTTTAGAAGTAATGGGTGATAAAATCCCACGAATTTGCATCAAAAACACTTTGTTACCCCCCCCAACACTTAAATCAAACACTGTCCTCAATGTTTCAAGCATAAACTCACATAAAGCAAACAAACAAACAACAAACTAATCATGGCAAGATAAATGCAGTAAAGAGAAGGGTTTAGGAACTCCAATCTGGTTGTGGAGCGATTCCTAGGTGTTCCTTATTTGAATGCATGGGTTGCCTCCCAAGAAGCGCTTGCTTTAACATCTTCCAGCCGGACGATACCTCCAATTAAGCATCATTGGAGCCCATGGCATGGAGGGGTATTTCTGCCACAACACGCTCCACGAAATTGTCATAGTAGGGCTTCAAACAGTGCCCATTCACCTTGAATTCTTGGCCGGTCTTAAAGCTTTGGATTTAGACTGCACCATCAGGAAAAACATTAGTAACAACAAACGAGCCAATCCACTTAGAACGTAGCTTACCAGGAAATAAACGAAGGCGAGAATTGAAAAGTAGCATTTTATGCCCTATTGAGAATGTCTTGCTTCGAAGCATCTTATCATGGAATGCTTTTGTCTTCTCCTTGTAAAGTCAAGCATTCTCATACGCCACGTGCCTAATCTCTTCAAGTTCATTCAATTGGAGCTTCCTATGCATGCCAGCCGCATCTATATCCATGTTGAATGCTTTGACAACCCAATGTGCCTTGTGTTCTAGTTCCACGGGCAGATGGCATGGTTTGCCATAGATTAGCCAAAATGGGGACATTCCAATGTGTGTTTTGTAAGCCGTACGATATGCCCACAGTGCATCTTCCAAATGTAAGCTCCAATCTTTCCGAGTTAGTCCAACGGTTTTCTCCAAAATCTGCTTGATTTCTCTATTCGAAACCTCGGCTTGGCCACTAGTTTGGGGGTGATAAGGTGTTGAAACCTTATGCGTGACATTGTACTTCTTAAGCAGCGCCTCAATGGTTCGATTGCAAAAATGAGACCCTCCATCACTTATGAGTACTCTAGGCATCCCAAATCTGGAAAAGATGTTAAATTTCACAAAATCTGCAACCACTCTAGAATCGTTAGTACATGTGGCTTTTGCTTCCACCCATTTTGACACATAATCAACCGCAAGCAAGATATAATTAAAACCATGTGAAGAAGGAAAAGGACCCATAAAATCAATGCCCTAAACATCAAAAATTTCGACAGAGATGATGGTTGTTTGCGACATTTGGTTTCTCTGCCCTATGTTTCCAGTTCGTTGACAACAATCACATGTTAAGCAAAACGTTCTAGCATCTTTAAACAATGTAGGCCAATAAAAACCACATTCAATAACCTTACGTGTTGTCCTTTGAGTGCCAACATGACCCCCACATGCATAAGTATGGCAGAAAGTTAAAATTGAATGAAATTCGGATTCATGCACACACCTACGTATAATCTAATCAGTGCAATACTTCCACAAATACGGGTCATCCCACACATAGAAACGTGCATCCTTTTTTAGCTCATCACGTTGGAACTTATTTAGGGTGTTTGGAATTCGTTTAGATACCAAATAATTAACCAAATCTACATACCAAGGCTCACTTACCTTAATGGACAACAATTGCTCATCAGGAAATGTTTCTGGAATGGCTATGGACTCCTCCTCATGCACCATTCAGCTTAAGTGATCAGCCACCACGTTTTCACTCTTTTTCTTGTCCCTAATTTCAATATCGAACTCTTGAAGTAGAAGCATCTAGCGAATGAGCCTTAGCTTGGCCTCCTTCTTCATAAGCAAATACTTCAAAGCTGCGTGATCAGAATAAACAATAACTTTAGTACCAATTAAATAAGATCGAAACTTATCTAATGCAAACACAACAGCTAAGAGTTCTTTTTCCGTTGTGGAGTAGTTCAATTGGGCATCATTCAAGGTCCGGGAAGCATAATAGATAACATGTGGCTGCTTGTTTTTCCTTTGGCCTAAAACAGCTCCAATTGCATAATCTGAGGTGTCACACATGAGCTCAAAAGGAAGGCTCCAATCTGGTGGAGTTATGATAGGGGTAGAAGTGAGCAATTCCTTGAGATGTTTGAAGGCTTTCTCACACACCTTGTTGAAGTCAAAAGGCACATCCTTTTGGAGGAGACGGCAAAGAGGCTATGAGATCTTTGAGAAGTCCTTGATGAATCGTCTATAAAATCCTGCATGTCCAAGAAAAGAACAAACCTCTCTCACCAAAGTAGGAGAGGGTAAGTAACATACAAGGTCTATTTTCGATTTATCAACCTCAATTCCTTTTTCAGAGATTATGTGACCCAAAACTATGCCTTGTTTAACCATGAAATAACATTTTTCCCAATTTAAAACACGGTTAGTTTCAACACATTGTTTCAAGATTAAGGTCAGATTATGCAAGCAATCATCAAATGATTTACCAAACACACTAAAATCATCCATGAAGACCTCAATGATCTTTTCAACATAATCTGAAAATATACTTACCATGCATCTTTGAAATGTGGCTGGTGCATTGCATAAACCAGACTTTTAAGGAAAAAGGAAATAAAAAACCCTAATTAATTTTGGAGACATACTTTTATTCCAAATCCTCTAAGAAAAAGGCTAACAAATCAGAATCCAAGAGGAAAAGGGTAAGGAAGGTGCGGCAAAAGGTTTTAAGGAAAGGGAATGTGAATTCATGCATAAAATAGGAAAGGGAAGGATCCCCCTTGCAGCTGGAAATTAACCAAAGTAGGATTAGGACCAAATCAGGAAACTTGGCTAACATTTCTTCTTCTAAACTGATTCCTTTCTTCAAAATCTTTTACTTAAGCCTTCAAGCACATTCCTAATCCTTCTTGAACTTCAATTTCATCCATCCACCTTGCTCCAAGCATATGCTATCCATTCCAAGCCCAAAACTACTCCAAAATGCTCTAAATTGCACTTTCTTGCCACTTTTGTCATTTAAACCTACAAACACACGAAAATAGCTTAAAACACTAAAATAACTAAGAACTAACAACATAAATGTCAAGAAACAAGCTAACTAAGTCGCATAAATATGCTCCTATCACCCTGCCTAGCCGGCTAGACGCTGTTAAGCCATCTTCAACCGAAAGAAAACCAAGGGGCCATGTTTAGCCCTATAGCCCTACAAGAATTTTTTTTTTTTTTTAATGAACAATGTCAAGCCATATTTTATATCATCTCCAACCGAAGGGGCCAAAGGGCCATAAGCCAAAACATTGCCCTTTGACAAAAAACTTATCTCCAACTGAATGGGGCTATTTTTAGCCCCCTCAATAATTTATTATTTTAATTGAATAAATATGGTTAATTGAATTAAACTACCATATTAAAATAAGGTTTTCGGAGATATTTTGAGTGCCACTTGTCGCTACATGAATAAGCATCCGGATTTCTTATCTTTATATAATCTCAATAATTTTTCAGATAGGATTTCGAGTGACACGTCGCTAAAGTAACTCCCTAGATTTCTTATCTTTATGTAATCTTAATAATTTTTCGGGTAAGATTTCAAGTGACACGTGTCGCTAAAGTGAGTAACTCTCCAGATTTCTTATCTTTATGTAATCTTAATAATTTTTCAGATAGGATTTCGAGTGCCACATGTCAAGATGTAACTGGTTGTGCAAATTTTAGATAGGGTTCTTATCTACGTGGCACTTCTTATCTTCAACTTCCAATGTTAATAAATTGGCTGGATATTGGGGTAGAATTCACACACCTTCATCTTTGCCCTCTCCAATATCTCTTTCAATTCAAGTTTGCAATGAATTCCAACTTTGGATCCTTTTCGCATTCCAACTGGGGTCCTCATCCAATTCTGAATTGGAAGATAAACAGGCAGAGATGAGACGAGAATATGAGAAGTCCGATGAAGAAGATAAAGCATGGCGCAGCACAACATATATGGCAGCAAAGGTTGGGGTCATGGCGTGTAAGGAAACTGAAGAACAACCTCAATGGGGTGGCTCTGTTGTTGGTCGTTCTTAAAAACCACGAAATGAAAGATCGCGCATGAGACTCTGATGAACAACTACTTCAACTCTAACTCTGTGTACACAGAAAATGATTTCAAACATTGCTTCCAGATGAGGTGTCATGTCTTTGAGCGTTTGCTTCATGATGTCAACCATGTCAATGCATACTTTCGACAGAAGATGGATAGAGCAGACCGCCCTGGTTTCTCACCTCACCAAAAAGTTACTATTGCACTCTGAATGCTGGCCTATGTCTCCCCAGCTGATACAATGGATGATACATATGGTATGCCTGAGTCTACATGCCTTGACAATCTTTCAATTCAAGTTTCCAGGTTCCTATCATCCATCTCTTCTTGTATTTGTTTTGTCCGTTCTTCGTGTCTATACTTTAATTCTTCTACGGCGATGGCATTTTGCTCCGCCATTAATCTCAATGAAGAGGTCATTTCTTCTCGAAAGGCTAACTCCTCATTTGCCTTCCCTTTTTCCTTCAATTTTCTAGCCTTGTTTCGTCTCATAGCCCTAGGTCTGGAAGATTAACCCATAAAAGGATTTTCTAGCCTTATTTCTTCAATGATAGGAGATACTTGTTCATCTCCAACTGTATTTGGCCTGAACACCGGCGTAAGACCAAAAATTTCTTGAGGTGGATCTTGAAATAACACGCACCCTTTACAAATTTTCCAAGAACTGTGATGCATAAACGTTTTTTTTTCATGTCATCCATATACAATTGCTCTGCTTGGTGTTCCTACAAAATATAATTACAAAAATTAAAGGAAATTAATTTATGAAAACACTTAATTCGTCGTATAGATTGGCTCCGCTTTCATGTCTACTTTCGGCGTTTATCATGGCTTGATGCCATTTATTCAAACTTGGTTGAAGATGTATTTTCCATCGTGAAGAACAACTATTGTGGTTTCGGGGATTCGGTGGAGTGGTACCTTCGTAATACTCATAGTACTTTTTGAACGTACGAGTCCAAATGCCTTCACCTGTTTGAGAACTACCCTTGACATTGTCTTCCGAGACCCATCTATAAGCCTTGCAAGGAGCTTCATCTTCTTCTCGGGTCCGAGCCCTTCCTTTGATTGAAGATGTTGCCATTTGAAAATTATTGAAAAAATTAAAGGAAAGATTATTGGAAGAGGTAAGAGAATCGAATGTGAAGAATTGAAATAAAATGAGGTAAGATAGTATGGAATGGTGAAAAGGATGTGAGAAATGGTATAGGAATGGCTTAGGTATTTATAGGGAAAAAAATTAGTTTTTTTTTTTTAATTTAGTCTAAAAAAAATCAAATTCCAACGAAAACCTGACATTAGCTAGCCATTGTTAGCTGGCGTCATGTTGACGCCAGGTAGCCATTGCAAGTGGGTTAGGCTGGGCGAATCGGGTTGGCTAGCTGGATGATTATGGCCAGCCAGCTGACCTGGGGTCTGATTTTTGACCAAGTGAGGCCCACAAGCCCTTTGGCCTAGCACTAGGTTGGAGACGATTTTCGTGTCAAAACAGGCTATTTTTTGGCCTATGGCCTTTTGGCCGGGTCGGTTGGAGATGGCCTTGGACCCTAACCCTAGTCCGACTAGCGCCTACCATTTTTTAGAATTCTAAAAACACATATATAGGTGTCCAAAGACATTTATTGGGTGGCCGACTAAGTAATTGTCCATGTCATGTCATATAGAAGTCTTTTTAATAACAACAGTGAAATTTATGTTAAGTTTCATATCGTAAATATGCTCTATATAAATAAAGAAAGGGATACTTTGGATGCGGTCCTTAATCCTTAACATTCTTTGATTAAAACCTTAATAGTATTCAAAGTTTGATCAAGGTCCCTTGACTTTGTACACCTCATTATATTACTATTAATATTTTTATTTTTATAGTTTTGACATTAATTGTTTGATATTTTATGAGATTTATAATCATATAAATTTAAAATCCCTCATTATAATACTATTAGAAACAGTTACAATAAAAAAAATCAAACATTTTGATTGAATAAATGGATAAAAACTATGTAAAAATAAGAAATAATAAATGGCAAAAGAATGTATCCATAGTGTTAAAAAAATTGGTACATTTTACAAAAAAATTGGTACATTTCACATATAACAAAGTGGTACATTAATAAAGAAGAATGGGTACATTATAAATAAATTACGGTATAGATAAAAGATTAAAAAAATTTAGTACAAATGAATTTTTAAAAATATAGTCGCTAAAAGAAATTAATACATGGGTACAAAATAAAACTAAAAAGAAAATACTACAAATTTAAAAAAAAATGTTGCAAATTAAAAGTGGGTACAAACTAAAAATATAAATATATGATACAAAGTTTAGGCATAAAACATAAATATACCATATGTAATTTTTCTATCATTGATTAAATATACAATGTCACGTAACGGTATACACGTGGGTACAAACACAAATAAAACTTTAAAAAATATGGGCACAAAAAGAAACTAATATATGGGTACAAATTAAAAATGAAAAGAAAATTGCTACAAATTAAAAAATATTTGCAAATTAAAAATAGGTACAAACTAAAAATAAAAATATATGATAAAAAATTTAGCCATAAATATAAATATACTAATTGTAACATTTTTAACACTAAAGGAATATATTTAAAAATAAAAATATTTTATTATTCAAATAATTAATGATGTTATTAATACCCAAGAACCTTGATCAAAAATTCAAAATGTATAGGATTTTAATCAATGGAGTAACAAAAAGAAGGATGTGAACCTAATTTTCCCATAAAAAAATAAGCACATCTTTTGTATCATTGTTTTTTCTTGTACCTGTGTTGGGGAATGGAAACTTTTATAGTGAATAATAGAGACAATCATGAAAGTAAGGGCTCATTTGGAAGTGTCTTTGAAATGATTGAAAGCAAATTTGGTAAAAAAAAAATTTTGGAACCAATACTTAGTAAAAATACAATTGAATTGTGAACAAAGCACTTGAAATGTTTCCTGCAAGAAGCACATTTGGAACCCAAAAATATTTTTACTAAAAGCACTTTTAATCATTTTAAAATCATTTTCAGACGAGCTTTTTAGTATATGTGAAGCCTCCATATGACGTTTCTCTAAATTCTCGTATACAAAAGTCTGATGCAGTTAATAAAAGAAAATGCAGCAAATATAATTTGATTAATGTGTTTGCAATATTAATCAGTTTTGCGTGATTCAAACACACAAAGCCTCCAGAAATCTTTTTTTTCTTTTATATTATGCAAAATTCACTTAATTCATTAGTGAAGGCATTTGAAGAATTTGTGCTTGACAGAAAAGTACGAAGAAATATATTAGAGCGATTATTGAAGGATGAGCTTCTACACCGTACACCTCTTTCCTACACAATTACGGGAACACAATTAACCAAGACAGCCTCCCCTGTTTTATTAAACCCTCAGCTGTACTTACTCAGAAGCTAGTCCTTCGATTCGAACAGCCACAACAGTGAGAGGGTTCTTCATCTCACATGAAAGCTTCAACACCTCACTTAAATCAACCGGGTTATTAGCCACATCTTGAACCCATTTGAAATGGTGCACCAACTTAGCCACCCAAAGGCTCACTGTCACAAGCCCTAGGGTTTTCCCAGGACAAGCCCTACGACCTGCCCCAAATGGTGCAAGTCTAAGGTCCCCTCCTCTCACGTCCATGTCCGTACCACCCTCACTCTTCAAGAACCTCTCTGGCTTGAACCACAAGGGATCTTCCCATATGTTTGGGTCATGGGTAATGGCCCACATGTTGACCATGGCGGTTGTATTTGTGGGAACCACCATGCCGTTGCTGAGCTGGACATCCGACGTTGATAGCCGTGCCCATGATAGGAGGGGCCCAGGCGGATGTACACGTAGAGTCTCGGTCACCACAGCTCGGAGATAGGGTAAGTTAGCAAAGTCTGCTTCTGTGAGAACTTTGTTTCCTACAACCAGGTCAAGCTCATGGCGAAGCTTCGCTTGCACATCCGAGTTCAAAACTAACTCAGCCATGACCCACTCAGTCAAAAGTGCAATTGTATCAGTCCCACGAAATATCATCTCCTGTAATTGATATAAAACAAAGCTGGTAAGAATTAATATATAGTATACATCACTGAGGAGAGTAATGTTAGAGATGTACCTTATTCATTGTTTACCTAATGTGTCATTAATTATGAAGAGTAATGCTAGAGAGTATGTCAGTGTTGTGTGTTTAAATGGTATTAGCCTATATATACGCTATATACAGTATTAATTGTTTATCTAATTAATACAAAAAAAAATAACTTAAAAAATGTAGTAAAAGTAAATGTGCATTTTTATACCGAACAGTAACGTTTATTAAAAATTAAAGTATGAGTAGAAACTTTATACGAACCCATAAGACGGCCACCATGTCATCAAGTTCAAGCTTCTCCTCTCCATCCATAGAAAGCAAAACATCAACAAAGTTCGAATTATCGCACACCCTTTTGGACCTCCCAATTCTGTGCTCTTCAATAATTTGCACAACCACTTCTCTAACACGAGCAACAAGAACCGAGCCACGTTTCTTGATACAAAAAGGATCGTAAAAGTTGTTGAGCCAGGGGAGATAATCAGACCAATTGAAAGCACCCAAAAGCTCAAACCCTTCTCTTACAATCTCATGCAACTTTCTAACCTCAGCATGGTCGCATGTTGCATCATACCTCTTGCCGAACACTGTCCCCATTATGTTGTTGAGAGCAGCAGTCTGAAGATGTTTTCGCAGACCAACAACTCCTCGTAGCGTTTGTTCATTATGAATGGACCTCAACATGATGTGACAGTCCATTTGTCGTCCAGCTTCGTGTGCTGAAATACGTTTAGGAGTGAAGAGATGAGTAGACGCAATTTTTCGCAGAAGTCTCCAGTATGGTCCATTTGGTGCAAAACCAATGGCTCGGCTGAACATGAGACACTTAGCGGATTGCTTAATAGGACGGTTGGCAAAGTGGGAAGAGGTTAGAATTTCTCTAGCAATATCAGGGTCAGAGGTAATAACAGCAGGGGTTGTGCCCAAACTGAAGGCCATGAGTTTAAAGGCAGCTAGATTAGAAGACAAGCATGCCAAAGTACGATGAGGAAGACCATGACTCAAGCTGAATAGGCTGCCAAATACAGGGAGGCCTCGGGGTCCTGGTATCGAAACTTGACCCGTTTGGTTCCTTCCATTTTTCCAGGCTATGCCCCCGCTGGAGAAAGCCCAGGTTAAGAGGCTGAGAGATAGAAATGATATAAACGCGGCCAAGCAAAATAATCGAGTGAACAAGGTTCCCAAATGTGAAATTATTTCAAGTGAAAACATCCACCGGCTGATGAATGGGTCCATTGAAGTTGGAACTGAGTCCATTTAGAGTTTGAAATGATCGGATAGGTAGGAAAGAGTGGTGGGAATTGGTGAGAGAGGATGAGATCGAGGTTGGTTTATATAGGTGTAGCATGAGAAGAAGAAGTGGAAAAAGAATTAGGGTGTCCAAAAAAAAAAAGTGTTAGGGCTGTGACTTCCGTGAAGAGGGGGTTTGGATCGACATATATGTGCGTGCATGGGTGACCACATCATGGCAAATATATTGTTAAAATTAACAATCAAAGTTATAATTGCACACTTTCGAGAGCCAATTATTTGGCATATCTAGGACAATCTAGGAAAATACATGTTTTCCATGAAAGTAAGAAATTTTTCATTGTAATTGGAATACGGGTGGTATATCTTGTATTTTTATATAAGTGGTAAAAGAATTTATTTTTTAAGTTATTAAATTTTTAACACACATATCTTACCATTTGTATAATGACACGTGATATATCACCTCGTATTTTAGTCACACTGAAAAATCTCTCCATGAAAGTTAGACGGGGACTCATTATTGAACTTTAGTTTGATAAGTGGAATTGTGGTGTGCATTGTAGCTTACAATAATATATGCTTTTCGTGGAAGTTGATTGAGACTCGTTAATGAACTTTAGTTTGATAAGTGGAATAGCGGTGTGCATTGTAGCTAGCTATCGTAATGCAAAAGCATTTTCAATCAAGCTTCTTACTTTTAAGTCAAATTACAAAATGGCAATTTAAGGTATACCACCTCGTTAGCCGACATGGAAGAGTATCTTCTCTGGATTCACTTTGTGGAGATTCTTAGCAATTTATCGTATATCATGCAGCCATTTTTCGTCAGATACTATTTGTGTTTAATTTTAAATAATAAAAAATTAAATAATTTCTAACCGCACGATACACAATAAATGACTAAGATGTGGAAATTCTTAGGATCTCCACAAAAGTGGAACAGGATGGGATCTAATTCCAGCCGACATGACATGCGAGGAACAAAGTCACATAGGTTTGATTTAATCAGGCCTAAATTGTAACGATTGCCTAGGAGAATTTTTTTTAAATAATAATTTATTATTACTAAGTAGAGGGATCAAAAATTTTACTATAATTTATGAGAGGGGAAAGTTTTAAACTCTTGAAGTATAAGTACAAACTCAACATCTTATTCACCAGAATAATATTATTACGAGTTCAAGTTATTGTTTCTAGATAATGCAAGCAATTATTTTTGTTGTGAATGGTATTTTATAACTATGTGTGATTGTGTATACTTAGAGCAGTAATGTCAATATGATTTGAAGATCAAATCCTCATATGCTTTGTATTACTTGTAAAGGCAATGAAGCTCATCATGATTAGCACAAATTAAGGCATTAGACATGAGGAGTTACACACAAAATTCGTCAAGCCCTTCTTTTATTTTCTTTTCTCTAGCTGGCCCTCTATATTTTCGCTCTCTCAGTAATTAGTTTCCCAACATGTTATCAGCACAAATGGCTTTTGATATTATGCTTTGGAGTTTTGGCCGACCCTAATAGTTTTGACCTATAAATAGGTCTTTATAACGAGTCCAAATCTCCAGCATCCAAATCCCTATGTGGCCTATTTCAGAGGTTGACACATGTTCATCACTAACTTTGCTTTAAATACTGTTAACTATCTGAAGAAAACAAATTAAATATAAATAAATAAATAAAATAGAGACTTTAGATGCGGTCCATAACTATGAATGTTCTTTGACTGAAACCTTATTGGTTTTCAATTTTTTATCAAAGTCTCTGAAATTAATGTGATCATTTATTTCTATGTATGTTAATATATTTTTTAAATTAAAAATTGAAAGTTATAGTTGTTTATATTAATGACATTTTAAATTAAAAACCATAATTTGTGGGATTAAAAATATTAAAATATAAATATACTATTGTGTGTGTGTGTATAAACATGGGTACATTCATCAAAATTAACTGTAACAACCCATCCCTAACTTTACAATTTTATTAATTTTAAATGAGTGAATTAACGAAATGCCCTTAAAAGCAAGGATTTTGACTTCCGTTGACCATCGTTTAGCGAGACGTATAACTTATTCTTTTAGCGTATTTGTGTAGTACTCGACGATACGAACGCGTGGGCACAAGCAGAATTGAATTTAGAGCTACAACAGAGATTTTATGGACTTACGAAGTCCAAGGGTATTTTGGTAAATTCATTATTCAAGATAAACTACACTTATTATTTTAATATTTTTCATTGTATGATTTTTCTGCATGGTGGGACCCACCCACATGGGTCTCTTATCCCTTTTGTCCCCGTGTTCTCTCATCATCACTCTATGGGACATCCATCTCTTCCGCTCTCACTCAAACTCTCAACTCTCTCTTTCTTCTTCCTTGGCAAGCACCGAGAGGGTGCAACCGCCTAGAACCACCACCACTCGCCGTCTTCGGCGAGCCAAACCTTCAAGCCACCACCAAATCTCACCACGTCGATGAAGGTTATCAACGTTCCAGCCCAAAACTAGAACCAGGGTTACAAACTCAAACCCCAGAACTCGACCTTCATATCTTTCGATGAGGACCTCGCGGATTTCAGTGTGGGTGAGTCTCGAAAATAACCCAAAACTTAGTGGATCGTGTTTTTGGTTTGTATTTCTAGCTTTTCTATAGTTTTGGTGGGGGTTTTGGCACAGAAACGGCACGAGGGAAATTTTCCCATATTTTCCAGCGAACTTAGGAGTGTTGCAATCTTTTCCGGCCATATGCAATTAGGACTCATATGTAATGTGCATAGTGTCAATCTTCACGTGATTGTAATACTATAGTGTAAATCATTATTACACCCAGTCATGTTCATGTCAGAATACCTATGCATGAACTCGTGTGTCAGCATGTGTCGATGAGCACTCGATGTGATATATTTATTTCTGCGAGACATTGTGATTACTACAAGTTAAATGCTTATCTACGACTTTTGTGACGAGTCTTGAGCTATTGCAGGCTATGGTAAGTATTTTCATATTATACGTAGTATGTGTATTTTGGAAACTATATTTGTTTTACGGCGAGGGGTTATAATGTTTTCGAAAAGGTTTTTATAAAACTTTATTTGTAGGCCCACTCACCCTTGTTTTTCATCCATCCAGGTTTTAGTGGCAGAGCTTTCTTGTCGACGAGGATTTCTGGCAAAATGTTATTGTGGGAATACTATCGACTATATAATTCCTCTTTTACCTTTACTGTACTTTACTTATACTCTGACAGCACGTGTGAAATGGGTTCATTCCCCCTCACAAGCGCACTCTTATATTTAGGCACTTTTAGGTTTATAGTTATTCACATTTTCCACATCAATACACCCTATGGCTTCGTCACCCTCCTGGTGTTGCCAGCACAGCTCGATTCGGAGTCCATGTGAACATTCCGGGTCAGGGTGTGTGATTAACCAAAAAATTATTGTACCAAAACATGGGTACATTCTTCAAAATCACAAAAAAAAAAAAAAAAGTAAAAAAAAAGGCTTAATAACATTAGTAAATTTCTTCGATTAAACTTGATATTAATATATTCTCAAATCAAAAAAAAAAAAATGTACCCATGTAAGTTTAAAAATGAATTAGAAAAAAAATTAAATAAATTTTATATAAAAAAAAATGGTACATTTTACATATAACAAATATGTATATTTAAGAATGAGTACATTTTAAAATTAAAAATTTGAAAAAATTCCAAGAATGGTACATATAAGATTAAAAAATTAAAAACATTTTAAAAAAATATTTATGGGTACAAACTTATTCTAATTTTTTTATTTATTTTAGAAATGTTTTGAATTGAAATTTGGTTAGGAGTTTAATAAAGGTGTGAGTATTAAAATTCTATCAATTATTAATTTTTATTTTAAAAAATTATGTAACTGACATGTAAATTTATTATTACATTAATACTAGGAACTTTGATCACAATCTGAAAACTAACAAAGTTTCAATCACTGAACATTAGTACCAAATACAAATTTTTCCTAAATAAAAATAAAAAAGAAACGTGAATACCCAGATCACTACCACGCACAGCAACCATCCATCTTCTCTTCCTCATCCCTCTCTCACCATTCCAATACTCGAATGGAGGATTGAGAACTACGCCTTGCAGACGAATAATAGGGAAATTCGAAAACAGCGAACCCATCATTGGCGACGATCCACAACCCATCATTGACGGTCCACAAGCACGAGAACGAGGAACTTTGTGTTCCTCCGACGACGATCCACTGCGGTGTCGCTCCAAAACTCGGTCCGTCTTGAGGTTTTGGTTCCTGACCTGAAATCTCATGGTCCACCACGACAAATCAAATTCGAAGACGACAACATCTCTGTTTTCGAACCCGCGACCCACCCATCGTTGCTTTATTAGAAATTCAAAAACAGAGCTCTGGGGTTAGATTTGGGGCCTACAATTTGGTAAACGACGATGGGTTGTCTCAGTGATTGTGTTTAATTTTTCTCTGAATTTTTCTTAATTAATAGTTGACAGAATTATATGGGTTAAGTTTTGGAAAAGGTGTCGAGCAATATGGCAGGACAGGGATTTGGGTGCAGAAGATTTAGACCCTTTTAGGGTTTAGGTTTAGGGTTTAGGGTTACAGCAGAGGGTAGTGTTACAGCAGATAAAGGAAGCATGGGACCTCTACGAGTAGAGAATGCTTTGATTACTCCAGTGAGTGCGCGGGAGGCAACTAACCCAACTGTGGGCGCTCCGAGTACGGGCAGTGCTCATGCTCACGGTGCCATGAGAGGGTCGGGTGGGACTGTCACTGATGGGTTGCCTATATTGAGGACTGTGGCTAAGGGTGAAAGAGAGCAAGTGGGAAGGACTCTGGGTAATCGCAGGGTAAATATTAGACGAAGACAAATTGAGACGGTGGCTGAGAGAAGGATGAGTGCGGTGGACAATAACTCACAAAATCCCATGAGGAAGTTTGACCATGGAAGACAACATGGTCAAACAGAACTGATGATGACTCAGAATCTGATAATGGAACTGCAACCGAGTAATCTCATTTTAGACCAAGCGGAGGATGGGAAACTTTTTCCAAAGGATGGGACTGAAGAGAAATGCAAGCGAAGGAAGAAATAATAGTACTCCAAGACCGACTAAAAGAACTAGAAGACAAGCAGTACCTAGTAGACGAGGTAGGAGAGGTGGGCGTAAAGGAAATGCAGCTGGACATAGTGCGAAAGATGAAAATCAGGGGGGAGTGAGCTACGCTACTCTAGATGAAAATTTGTTGGAGGTTCCAGTTTAGGAAGAAAATTTATGGCCCCACCTAGAGGACATTGTGGAAAAGGAGGCAACTATGCGGAGTCAGAGCTCAAGAAAAAAGAATGGTGGCAGTGGCGGCTGGCTTGAAACAGCCGCAAGTCAACCATAATATATCTGATTTGGAACTGCCGTGGTTTTAGGTGGGACACGGTAGTTCGAGCTTTACATGGGCTCATTAAAAAGCATAGACCATCTGTGGTTTTTTTATCTGAGACTAAAATGCAAAACCAAAAAATATCTGGGGTTCGTAGGAGGATGGGCTTCGCGAATGGGTGGGATATACCTCCGGTTGGTTCAGCGGGAGGCCTAACCCTGTGGTGGGATGAACAGCATGGAGGTAAATGTTTTATTGTCCAACAGGAACTTGATCCATACTGAGATGCGCCCTTTAGATTATGAGTAGTTTCATGCTTCATGGATATATGGCACTTCATACAGAAATGAAAAAATGGACTTCTGGCAGTGGATAGCAACGGTGCTGAGCCCGACGAATGCCCCTTGGTTCTGTGCTGGAGACTTCAATGAGATATTAGCAAATGATGAAAAATCTGGTGGGAATCAATGGCATCGGACTGCTATTCCCTATCTGCAGTCTTTTCTAAATGGTATGGAATTGTTGGATCTTGGCTTCTCAGGACCTAAATTTACTTGGAGGGGGAACCAGGAACAGCAGCTTGGTGTAGGAAAGGCTTGATCGGGGCTTAATTAATGGAAGCTGGCAGACTCGGTGGCCTAACTCGGTGATTATTCATGAAAATGTTAGGGCATTCGATCATTGTCCTCTGGTTCTTAATACTGATCCGATGGTCCCTAAATGTAAACCGATGTTTCGTTTTGAAGCGTTTTGGTGTAAAGATGAGGGATGCAGGGAGACTATTGCTCGGAGCTGGAGTGTGAAAAGTGTTGGTGGGGCGGTGAAAACGTGGCAGAGAAAGATTAACACTACAAGATGAGGTTTAATTGGCTAGAGTTCTGAAAAGTTTAAAGCCAGAAAGCTTGAGCTCCAAAGATTGAATTCTCATTTAAGGCACATTCAAGGGCACTAGGAGGAGAATGGTGAAGAAATTGGTGACGTTACTGCAACTATTAACCGGCTCGAGGCTCAAGAGGAGGCGTATTGGGCGGCTAGATCTCGCATCAGATGGTTGTAGGTCGGGGACTCGAACACTGCTTTTTTCATCAATTTACAGTCCAAAGGCGTCGACGGAACAAATTAACCCGAATCAGGAATGAGGAGGGCATTTGGCAGGAAGGTCCATCAAGAGTTAGGCTTACGGTGGATGATCACTATAAAAGACTTTTTTCATCTGTTAGAAATCGGGATTGGGGGGACATACTTCAATGCCTGGAACCGGTTATAACGGATGAAATGAATGAGACATTATGTGGTCCTATTTCTGACGAGGAGATCAAAGATGTTGTGTTCAATATGGGGGATCTAAGGCGCCTGGTCCTGATGGGTTTTAAGGGTTGTTTTTCCAATCCTATTGGGACATTATTGTGGCTGAGGTCCATGGCATTGTTACCGGTTGCCTCGGGGGCGTCAGATGTCCTTCTATTATCAATTCGACAAATATTACCTTAATCCCGAAGGTCCCAAACCCGGAAGGGGTTAATCATTTCAGGCCCATTAGCCTCTGTAACTACTCTTATAAGGTTCTGTCTAAGATTTTGGCGAATCGTTTGAAACCAATGTTGGATAAAATAATTTTGCCAAATAAAAATGCTTTCATCAAAGGAAGACAAATACAAGATAATATCATATTGGCGCATGAAATTTTTCACTTCCTTAAGTTGAGAAGAACGAAGACTAAGTTCGAGATAGGGATTAAACTCGATATGCACAAGGCGTATGACCGGGTAGAATGGGATTTTCTGGAGGCAGTTATGGTGAGCAATTGTGGATTGATATGGTTATGAGGTGTGTTAAAACTGTGGAATTCTCTATTCTCATCAATGGGAGGTCGGGGAGAACTTTTAAACCAACTAGGGGCCTTCGGCAGGGGAATCCCCTATCTCCCTACCTGTTCCTCCTTATTAATAAGGTCCTTTCTTTGTTAATCAGTAGAGCGATTCAGCAGGGATATTTGGAGGGAATCAAACTATCTGACCCAGGGCAATATTTGGGTTTACCAACAATTTGGGGGAGATCGAAGAATGAGACCTTACAGTTTATCAAGGACCGGATTCTGACGAAGATTGCGGGTTGGAAGCGGCGTTTTCCTTCTCAAGCGAGGAAGGAAGTTCTCATAAAAGATGTGGTCCAGGCTATTCCTATGTACGCAATGTGCGTCTTTCGTTTGCCGGTAAGTTTATGCAAGGATATTGATGCGACAGTGGCGAGGTTTTGGTGGGCGGGTGCTGACAAGGATCATGGGATACATTGGGTTAACTGGAAAGCTTTGAGTTGGTTTAAGAATGAGGGTGGTTTGGGTTTTCGCAACCTAAATGACTTCAATGTTGCCCTTCTTGCGAAGCAGTGCTGGCGGTTGATTCATAACCCAACCTCCATGTGGGCTCGTGTTTTGAAAGCGCGTTATTTCCCAAATGTGTCTTTATTGGAGGCCAAGAAGGGTGGAAGGGCCTCTTGGGCATGGGCGAGCTTATTATAGGGGAGGGATCTCATCCTAAGATATGCTAGATGGTAGATCATGGGAAGGAAGGGGGTTCGATTTTGGGAGGATAATTGGGTCTCTGGCATCTCAGAAGGGCACCCCACCCCTTTTGGTCACTCGGTTATAAACAGGGAGAGCAAGGTTGTGGAGTTCGTTGATCCAATTTCACGAGATTGGAATCTGGACCTTCTTTCTAACCTTCTCTCAAAAACGGAGCATGACTCCATTTCTCGAATTTATGTGGGGCCGTTTATAAGTCCTGACAAGCTTGTTTGGCCTTATAAGCGAAGTGGCTCTTTCTCAGTGAAGTTCGGGTATTGGCGAGTTCACAGTAGGCACCCCAGCTTAAACCTTGATCGCCTATCCTCCTCTCGAAGTGTTGATCCTCGGGTTTGGGATTGGATTTGGAGCAGTAAGGCTCCCCCAAAGATCAAAAATTTTCTCTAGAGGGCTCTTCGAGATGTTTGTGCTACTAAATCAAATTTGTTTCGACGTAAGTGTGCCTCTTCCCCCTTTTGCCCAATTTGTAACGAAGGTGAGGAGACCATGGAGCATATTCTTCTTCTGTGCCCTTGGCTCTTCAGAGTTTGGATTGAGGGTCCGCTGAGCTTTCAGATTAATCGAAGCTCAATGACTACTTTGACTGAGTGGGTTTATGTGGTGGTAAATCAAATTCTGGGGTGTAAGGATGATATTGATCGATCCATGATGTACTTGGTTTTTACTTGCTGGTTTATTTGGAGAGCTCGCTGTGATGCTGTTTTCAACGGTGTAAAACCTATTCCTTTCAGAACTAATCGGGCCATCATTACTGCTTTGGAGTCTTTTAAGCTTGCCTCTTCTTCCATGCTTCTGTCGTCCCCTGCCCTCCTAGAGCTTCTAATCTGCTCGTTCGTTGGTTTCCTCCCCCAGTTAATTGGATTAAAGTGAATATCGATGCATGCTGGAAGAGTGACTCCTTATGCGGGAAGATTGGGATTGTGGCTCGGGACTGTTTCTCGGGATGTAGGGCGGTGAAAAGTGTCTGGATGCATGCATCTTCGCTGGGATGGCAGAAGCTCTTGCTGTTCTGGAATGGGTGCTTATTGGCAAGAAGTTTGCAGGAGCAGGATGTGGTAATTGCGTCGGATGCACAAGGGGTTATTTGATCCCTCTGTTCTCCTTCTTTGAGTTGTGATTGGGACCTACTCCCAATTCTTAGCCGTATTTTGGAGGTTGGGAGGAGTTTTCAATCATGCTCCTGGTCGTGGACTCCACGATCAGCAAATATAGCGGCAGATTTTGTCGCAAGAAATTTTTGACCGGAGATGTGCGACTTCGGCTGGGTTGTTCAACCTCCATCTTCGTTAGTGGGCATCTTGAACAAGGACGGTCTTCCATGTCCTCCTTTGTAAGTAGGGTCTTGCTTACTTTGATAGATAAGGCGATGTTGGTACCTGGTGTGGTGGCATCTCTCTTAATCCTATTTATCTTTGTCCTTGTTTATCTGTAGCTGCAGAGTTAGCTTCTCTGCTTGTTGTTTGGCCTTGTGCCTTTCTTTTCTATGAAGTTCTGCCTTTAACCAAAAAAAAAAAAAAAAAAAACATTTAGACCCTTTTACAATTATTTTATTTTTTTTTTAGATTTTTTAACCAAAATAGTCTCTGATATTTGTATAACTCATCACTTTGGTTCTTGATATTTGAAATCAATATAAGTGGTCCTTGAGTTTGTCCACCATTAATCATTTTGGTCCTTCCATGAAAAATTATATTAGATAAGAATCAAAATGACAAAAATACTTCCAATTTAATAAACAATAGGTTAAATGATTTGATAAAAATTGAGAGTATTTTTGTCATTTTAACTTTATTTAATGAAGATTTTTCATAGAATAATCAAAATGATTGATAATGGACAAACTTAGGAACTACTTCAATTGATTTCAAATCTCAAAGACCAAAATGATAAGTTATACAAATCTCAGGAACAATTTTGGTTAAAAAGCCTTTTTTTATAAGAAAACTAATGAAAATGGCTTGAAAACTTTGAGTTTTAACGATAAGGACAAAATAATGGGTAAAGTGAATAGTATCATGATTAACTTTTTAGTGTAAAAATGTAGTTTTTCGTTAAAGTGAATAGTGTCAGCAGCTTTTCGTTAAAGTTTCCTTTTTTTATTCTTCAATGTTAGTTGAAGCGTTACTTGCTAACCACAAGGAAGGATCACTTTATGTGCTCGAGGGTAAGGATGACTAAAATCTGTGGGAGTAATGATTTTTAATATGTCATGTGCATTAGAAATCCCTAAGGCAAATGTTGGAAGGTTTAGATTGTGTTTTGTTTCTTTTGTTTGTTTTGTTTTGCTCGAGGACTAGCAAAAGCTAAGTGTGGGGGAATTTGATAGGAGCATATTTATGCAACTTAGTTAGCTTGTATCTTGGCATTTGTGTTGTTAGTTCTTAGTAATTTTAGTATTTTAAGCTGTTTTCATGTGTTTGTAGGTCTAAAGTGCAAAGTATGTAAGAAAGTGCATTTTGGTGCTTTTTGGAGCAGTTTTGGGCACTAAATGGATTGCACATGCTTGGAGCTAAGTGGATGGACGAAATTGAAGATCAAATGAGCTTAGGATCAAATGAAGAATGAAGAGTTCAAAATTGGAAGCCAAGGTTTCTAAAGTTGGAAGTTTCTATTTGTGAAGGTTTCCATTTGTGCAAGTTTCCATTTTTGGGGTTTCCAAAACATGTAGGTTGCCTAATTACTCATTCTAGAAGCCCAAAACTGTGCCTAACACATTCCCCTTTTGTTTCAATCCTTGCTGCACAAGGGAGAGGTTTTCTTGCCTATTTTCTGTCATAAAACACATTCCTCTTTTATTCTAATCCTTGCTGCACAAGGGAGAGGTTTTCTTGCCTATTTTCTGCCCAAAAATACTTCCCATTTCTCTTACAAATCAATGCCACACCTTCTTTCCCTTTCTCTCTTAATTTCTGACCTTTAAAACACATTCATTTTTCTCTCCTGCATATTCTGCCGAATTTCACATTCCTATTTCTCTTTAAATTTTGATTCTTTCTTACCTATTAAATTGTGGAACCAAAATAGCTAAGTATTGAACCTTTCCTATTATTTTCTAAGTACCCTAGCCCTTTAAATAAAGCTTGTTGCACCTTTTAAATCTCTCTACACATTTTTTGCCGAAAATCCACCATCCACTCTTCACCATAACTCACCTATATCCATTCACCACCATAAACAACCCTTCAAACCATCTCCAACACCTTGTGCCGCAGCAAAGAGAAGAAGGAAGACCCTTGGAGTGCTTGCCATTCAAGATTGGATTGCTGGAACATTCTTAGGTGTTTTCATTCTTTTGTTTTCAATATCTAAGTTTATGTATCTTTGTTTTGCGATTATGAGGAGCTAAACCCTTTTGGCTAGGGGGAATTTCAAAGCCATGAATATATTTGCAATATGAATTGATTACCTTCAGTTGTGATTTCATAAATTGTGAATGCAATTTGCTTAACTGTTTGATTCAGAACTTATTCTTGTATGTTGATTAAGGATGCATACTTAGTTTGCATGCATGAATTTGATGCTAGAATATAAGGGAGTTTCACCTAATCGTTATGAACTTATATTCACAAGTAGTGAAGGTCGCTGGTCACGATCATGTTAAGTAAATTCCTAGCAGGAGTATCATGCGCTTTCATAGTTACGAATGCCTTGTCAATGCTTATGATTTTCATAGAGCTTGACGATCTTTGATTGTATCTCTATTATGTGCTTTCATGTAGGGAACTTTTGAAAAATAATTTGATTGCGATGCGCTATTTCCGTCCAATTCAATGACATAAGGAAAATCTGAGGGTTAATTTAAGCGTACCTAATTAATCTGGGGTGTTGAGTTTCATGGTTTATCGAATGAACAACTGAAAATTGATTTGTATGCAAGTGTGTCATGTGTGGAGAAAAACCTTCTAGCTAGCCCATCATCCATCCAATTCACCAAATTCGTCCAAATCTGTCTAGTTCTAGTTTCTGTTTTGTTTTACTTTATTTTCGTCCAAAACCCAATCCCCCTTTACTTTGTTGAGTCATATTAGGTAGAAACTGATTTAGTTTGTGTTTTTAAGTGTTTTGAGTCTAGTCAAAACCTATTTTCGTCCAAATTTACTATTAGTGGCAGATTTGAGTCTTTTAGCTTGTTTTGTGCTATTTTGAGTCTTTTGAGTTGTTTTAGTGTTTTAGAGTTTAGTTTTGCATTCTCTAAGTCTAGTTTAGTGTTTTAAACTTAGTTTTACGTTTTTGAGTCAGTTTCAACTGTTTTAGCAATCCCTCCTAATCCCCGGTCTAGAACAATCCCTACTTATACATATACTACAATTGTCAAAAGAGGGTTTAATTTGTGTGCTTATATATTTCGCATCAAATTTTTAGAAAGAAAAAACTTCTTTTGAATACAAGAAAAAAATTTCTTAATTTAAAACAAATATATAGAATATCTTTAAATTTCTAATAAGATTCCATCTTGTTAGTTAGGCTTCACTATTTAGAACGACAACAACTCTGGAAATTGACATAATTCCTTATTTTGATCCCTGATAATGAAAATCGTTAAAAGTGGTCTATGAGTTTGTCCACCGTAAATCATTTTGGTCTTTCTGTGTAAAATTTATTAATATCCTCGTTAAGTGGGAGGGATTGATTTGACAAAAAATATCCTTTAAAAGGTCGTTATGTGGTCGCTCACATTACAATTTAACAATAATATTAACAAATTTTTCACCGTATGACCAAAATAATTTATAGTGTACAAACTTAGATGCCACTTTTATCAATATTCATTATAAAAAACTAAAGTGATGAGTTATACCAATCTGAATGACCATTTTAGTTAAAAATCTATTTGGAAACCATCTTTTTCTCTTTTTGGACAATCCCTCCTATTACTGTTTTTCTGTTCACGAGTTTATATTTCAGGGTTTCATTTGTTGAATTTAAAAAATTAAAAGGTGATCACTTGCTTAAAAACTGCTCGTCTTCATACTTATTCTTAATAAATTCTCGCAGTCCGCCTAAGTAGGCTTTTGTAATTGAATCACAAAAATGCACGCTCTGACCAGATTTCAAAGAGAGTGGCAATTATCAAGGCACCTTTATACTTTGCTAAATATATGAAAAGATATGATGCGTGATGTGTTTCTGTGTGACCCTCACAAGTGTGCGACATTGGTATTACCAAGGGATGTAGATTTTCTAGGCATCAGTCGAGCACATATAACGACGCTCCATGGTGTCATCCTCCTCACCAAATCCATGAATGTAGGTCTGACATTCTCATTCTACTTTTTTGCTTTTTCTCATTTGCAGTATTGTATGCAATTAAAATCGTATACATTCTAGTTCATCCTTTGAAGACTCAAGAAAATAATCAACCAAATAAAAAAACATTTAACTAAATAACATGATTGGTTTATTTACCGAATAACCATTAGACGGCCAAACATTTTCATGTTTGACAAGTTTTTCTTTAACCCACTGTATTGTCGTTTTAGCATACATGGTTGTTTCGTTTACATTAATGCTAGGAAAACTATGTTCTTTATACTACATTTTAGTTAAACACACTACTATCAAATCCTATAATATTAAAAATAAAAATTAATGAAAATAGCTTGAAAACTTTGAGTTTTAACGATAAAGACAAAATAAAGGATAAAGTGAATAGTAGCAGGATTGATTTTTTAGTGTAAAAATATATGATTTTTCGTTAAAATAAACAGTACCGGAAGTTTTTCGTTACAGTTCATATTAAAATGGTGAAAATATGTTTTCTCCGGCATTTTACTTCTTGGCTTTCATAAACCACCTATGACCTAATAAGTCTTGAGTACCAATATCTTTTGCACATTACACGTATAGTCTCGTGATCATATACAAACGAATTAATGATTTTGTTCCAAAGAAGTTGGCTTTTGAAATACAATCATATAAGCAAAGACTAAATTATAAAGTAATGCTAGAGAAACCATATTTTTTAAACTAAACTTGCAAACAAAATGATGTGGTTGTAGATTATTGGATTATTAATTAAGTGTCGATTAACGTGCTTGTTTCTTATTGGTGGCATCTCATTTAATTTGCAAAGTTGGTTTAAGAATTTGATATCTCTAACATTATCCAAATTATGAGTAAACTTCCTCTTCTGTTAATCCTTTATTTATTTATTTTTAGAAAACATCGATAGTACAAGGAGAATTTTATTGATATCGAAAAAATGGGTACACCTAGCTAGGGGGACATAAACCTAACCCTGCATAATACAAGAAAAAAGGATTAAAAATACATGTAAAAGAAGGGGGGACATAAACATTACCTCTCTAACAACAAAAACAACAAAGATACAAGGAAAAGAGGGGGGACATGAAACCTAACTCCTCTAAAGGTGAACCTAAAGGTTTAAACCTGCAAAACATAACAAGCAACATCATAGTGTTAAGAAAAAGAACTAGAAAATAAGACAAACCTGTATGCCGAGATGCACATTAATTTGAGAAGTGGAAGCCAGGAAAGCCAACATAGTATGAAAACAAAGCAACTCGAACCGCCAACGAAGGGGAGTCATGACATACCAAAGTTGGAGAAGACAAGCCCATGTTAGCAAAATTGTTTGCAACCACATTTCCTTCACGATATATGTGAGAGGTGTAGAAAGTCATCTTGCTAATGCAGTCCAAACAAATAAACCATTGCGGCCAAGAAGGATCAAAATCAGTCAATTGGAGACCACAAATAACACTAGAAGAGTCACTTTCCCGACAAAGACAATGTCAACCCCACTGATATGCAAGCTCTACACCAATAATAACTGCTAATAATTCTGCAAACAAAAATAAAAAAATAAAAAAAGAGTTTCGATGACCAATACCTTGGCAGAAACCACCAAGAAACTAACCATGGCAATCTCGAAAAACACCCCCACAAGCAGTAGGACCAGAATTCCATTTCTGTTAATCCTAATTACCTCTTGTTAATCATATTTCAAATGAGAGTTTTAACGAAACACTTCCGGTACTATTCACTTTTAACAAAAAACCACATTTTTACCTTTCTTGGTACTATTCACTTACACTTTTATTTGTCTTTTTTATTAAAATTAAATTTTTTAAGGACTTTTCTTAGTTTTCTTATTTAAAAGAGGAAAAGCTACTTGTGTTCTACGATTTGCACCTTGCACATGGGAAATGGATATTATTAAGGAATGTACATCTTCTAGAGGCACACTCACCAACCATATTATTCTAAATTGTTTTGTTTACTAGGTCTAGGACTAGGTGTATAATTTAATTTAGGTTCATGGTTAGCCAAACTCATTTATTTACAAGTACTAGATTGCCACAACTCGTAAAAGTGAAGAAAAATGAATAATAGTTTGTGATTGTAGTACTAGATCGCCACACTTCATTTGTTTACTTGTACTTCTGATCGAGCATACGTTGTTTGGCAGCCCATGGCACACGTTCTTGTGACCATCAATAATCTACAAGTTATTTTTGCATGATCTGTGGATCGTATAACATAGGGTTGCATTCCGGAAGTAAATTGTGAATCACGCATGATGTGTTTCTGTTTGACCTTCACAAGTGTGCGACAGTGGTATTATCCAAGGATTAGATTTTCTAGGCACCACTAGGGAATATATTACGACGTTCCATGGTGTCATCTTCTTCCTTACCAAATCTATGAATGTAGGGATGCTATATTGACATTTGCATTCTGTATTTTCACATTTTTCTCATTCTGCAATCTTGTCTATTTTTTAGTTCATCCTTTAAAGGTGAACTTTGAAAAAAAAAATTTGTTTAACAAATAACATAGTTATTTATGAATCGAATAATCATTAGATAGCTAAACGATTTAAGATTTAGTTGATTTTTGGTTAAAGCAAGTTTTCATAATATATGAGTAGAACTTACTATTCCTATAAGGTTCAGCAAAGTTTTCATGGTTGACAACTTTTTTCCTTCAATCCACTGTATTGTCATTATATCGTAGGAAACTAGAAAATAATCTCTAAATAAGATTTATTTTTCATTAAAGTTGGGTGCAAGTTTAAACACTGATTTTGGTCCTTTGACTTTATATATCACCTAAAATCTAACTAATAATTATTAACTTTTGTTTTGTTTTATTTTTAGTACTATAAATAGAAGATTTCTACTTAATTTGTATTCAATATGGGTACAAAAATTGCTTAAGTGGTAATAGTACATATATGTTTATATGCACGTGTATATATATATATATATATGTATACATAATTTGTGTACCTGTGCATATGTACATAAATATATATTTATATACCAATATATATGCACCTATATATACGTTTGTGTATCTATACATATGAACCTATGTATATATGTTACCTATATATATGCACCTATATGTACATTTGTGTACCTATACATATGAACCTATGTATATATGTACCTATATATATGCACCTATGTATATATTCATGTACCTTTATAATGTATATTGTTTATTGTGTCTGCATATTAATTTATTTGTTTGGTTTTGTGATTATCTGTATAAATTTTTATATAGTATAATTCACATTAGCAAAATGATTTAAAAAGTCTTCCATTTTAAATTACTAAATTTGATATGTAGAAATAAAAATTTCTATTTTTAAGGCCTTATTGATGATTAAATTAGGTATTTTAGAAAAAAAAAATTGAAAATAATAAAAGTGGGCAGGGGTATTTAATATGATTGATAATGAGTTTTATAGTTAGGGACTAAAACTAGATTTATAAAAGCATCCCGGTATAATGAAAAAATAATCTTCTTTAGGTCCTTAAGTCTAAATGCCCCTTATTTCTTTTACAATAATACTAGGAAAACTATGTTCTTGATACTAAATTTTAGTTATACACATTACTCTCGAATCCTATAGTATTAAAATGTCGAAAATATGATCTCTTTAACATTTTTCTTCTTTACTTTCATAATCCACCTATGACCTAATAAGTCTTGAGTACCAATATCTTGCACATTACACGTATAATGCAAGTATTAAATATAGCTAATCGAGTCTCGAGAGCCGCCCTATGCAATACAATCATATTCAAATGAATTAATGATTTTGTTCCGCAGAAGTTGGCTTTTGAAATACAATCGTATAAGCACGCTGCGTACCCAGATTTCAAATACTGCATCATGAGTTAACTTTCTTTTCTGTTAATCCTAATTACCTCTTGTTAATCATATTGGAAAAGGGAAAAGCTGCTTGTGTTATACGATTTGCACCTTTCACATGGGACATGAATATTATCAAGGAATGTACATCATCTATGTAAGAAGAGAAGCTTGAAGCTTTAACAATGGAGGTTTCACACTTAGTGTGAGAGAGAGATTGCAGAAAGTTAGAGAGAGTATGAGAAAACTGTTGGAAATTTTGAATTTTTGAGTAGAAATTTCATTGTCCCACATTAACCATTCCTAAATGGTTTCCTCACTTTATAAGGATTTGTCCCTTATAAAAAGTGAATGGAATAATGGACCTTTGAGACTAAAATTGAGCTCACCATTGGGCTTGGGCTTTGAGTGTGCTAATTATTTGATAATTAATATATATAATTAATTATAATTAATATAGATGGGCTCTAATAATTAAATTATTTAATTAATTATTTGCCGATTTAATTAATTATTTTTTAATTAATTAATTTCGAATTTAATTAAATTATTTTTTGAACAGACTCATCTTTTTAGATGAAGTCTGCAGTGAATGGAAAAACGCAGAAAGCACAGCACCCCTCTGAAGAGATATCTCCCAACAGTCACATCTCATTCTCATACCTGTTGCGAACAGGCATAATCTCCATATATATACATCCATCTGCATGACATTTAGAATATAGAAAAACATAAATTCTTTTTCTACAATCCATAGCATTCTTACTAAGAGTACCACAAAGAAATTCGCCAGAAGTTAAGTTTTCCAGTGCTGGAATTCTAACTTGATCGTTGAATCCTGGTGAAGCAGACGTCCGTAGAACTACAAGCACTGAGTAGAGACGAAATTTCTGTGTCAATGACATTGCATTACGCAAGCCTCGATCTTCAAGTTGTCTGTTTTTATTTTTCATTCTTGTTTATACTCTGTTAATTTAATATTTGCATTTATTATTTATTAGCATATATAAATTTATCATAGATTGTTGACATATATTCCAACAAAAACAATTCTTCTGTATTATTTTTTCACACTGAATCCTTACAAGCTATTTCGATATATATACTACACTTTCCTTACGAACTAAGCTAGCTCATAACAAACTTATCAACTTAATCTATTGACACATGGCAGCACATCAGCCATTGGATTGATCATGTGCTTTTATACCTTTACATCCCCCCTCAATCTCATGCTTATTAGAACTAAGCATGAGATTGGAACAGTGATCTTGAAACAGAGAAATAGACAATCCTTTAGTAAGAATGTCAGCAAATTGCTCCTTGGAAGAGACATGTTACACAGCTAAGTCACCTCTGATAACACGTTCCCGGACAAAATGGTAGTCTATTTCGATATGCTTCACTCGGGAATGAAATAATAAATAATGGATTACAGGACAATGCTATTGCTGAAATATTATCACAGAACAATACAGGAGCATCATATAAAGGAACATGAAGATCACATAGAAGCTGCCGTATCCAAGAGACCTCTGCAGCAGTAATGGCAAGTGCTCTGTATTCAGCCTCAGTAGAGGATCTGGACACCGTGTGTTGTTTCTTGGAGGCCCAAGAAATATAAGTGTTACCAAGATAAACAACATAGCCAAACGTTGACCGTCGATCATTAGGATCCCCGGCCCAATATGCATCGCTATAAGCTTGAAGATGTAGTGGTCCAGGAGTGAAATGAATGCCAAAATCAAGAGTGCCACTGAGATACCTTAAAATCCTTTTCACTGCAACTACATGAATATCCAGAGGATTGTGCATAAATTGGCAACATTGATTGACTGCAAATGCAATATCTGGTAAAGGTCAAATATTGCAATGCGCCAACAATACTGCAATATTTTTCTGGACTATGATACGATGTTCCATCTGTCTTTGATAACCTGTGATAAGGAAGACAGGGTATGGCACATGATTTGGCATCTTGCATATCCACCTTGGCTAGAAGATCTTGAATATACTTGGTTTGGGAAACAAACAAGTTGTAAGTAATCTGTAAACCTAAGAAGTAATGTAAATTACCCAAATCCTTTATATCGAATTCTTGTGTCAAGGCTGAAATGACCTCAGAAATAAGAGAAGAACTGCTGCCAGTTAGGATGATATCATCCACATAGAGTAATAAAATCACAATACCAGTAAGGTTCTTCTTGACAAACAAAGAAGGATCTGAAAGAGAAGCATTAAAGCCTAAACCAGGTAAGAAACTTGTAAATTTCTCATTCCATGCTCTAGGGGCCTGTTTAAGGCCATATAAGGATTTATGTAATTTGCACACATAATTGGAAGGATGAGAAGAACTCACAAACTCCGGAGGCTGACTCATATAAACTTCTTCAAGTAGATCACCATGTAAAAACGCATTCTGAACATCCAATTGTTTTAAACTCCAATTAAACTGAGCTGGAAGGGCTTGAATTAACCTGACAGTGGGCTTAACTACGGGACTAAAAGTCTCAGTATAATCTATGCCCTCATCTTGAATGTATCCTTTAGCTACAAGGCGAGCTTTATACCTCGCTATAGACCCATTTAGATTCTTCTTATGCTTGTACACCCACTTACAAAGTTTTTGCCAACAGGAAGAGGTACAAGTGTCCAAGTCTTCTGTGCTTCCAAAGCATTGATCTCATCTTGCATGGCAACCTGTCATTCTGGGACTTTACTAGCTATTTTATACGAAGATGGTTCTGTAATAGGCACAACTGATTATGTGACAGAAGCTGAGAATGCTTTTCTCTTAGAAATCCCAATCTTGGACCTTGTTTGCATTGGATGAAAGCTTACAAAAGGTACTGGCAAGTACTACACTTATACTTTCTTGCTGGAAATCAAGATCCACAGGGATTGGAGACTGTGTAGCTGGGATAGGAGCCAACAAGGGTGAGGGTGACATATCTTGGTTAGTAGTAGGTGTAGGCAAAGGCATAGGATTTGTGGGAGAAGAATTCGATAACTCTGGAGCTGTAGTGGGAGATGCCAAAGACTCTGAAGCACTAGATAACATAGAAGAAGACTTTGGAGCTCAAGGGGCTGAATGCAATGATGTAGATGATGATGATGATGTGTGTGATCCAACAACATTATGAAATGTGACTGATGGTGGTACAACATGTGAAGAAGACAATGATGGTGGCTGTGTAGTATGAGATTGAGAAATGAGATCCAAATAGGGATAAGTGTTTTCATCAAAGATTACATGTCTTGACACATAAAACTTTTTGGTAATGGGATTAAAACAGATATATCCCTTATATTGTCCAGCATATCCCAAAAATATGCATTGTGCAATTTTGGATTGAAACTTAGAAGTATTGTATTGTCTCAATAAAGGAAATCAACTACATCCAAAAACCTTTAAATGTGTCAACACTAGTGATTTCTGAAACAAACAAGTATATGGAGACTGCTTGAACAGAGTTTGACATGGCATTCTATTTATTAAATAAACAGAAATTGCACAAGCATGAAACCAAAACTGTGAAGGCAAATAAGCTGTTTGAAGAAGAGTGAGAGCAGTTTCTATAATGTGCATATGCTTTCTCTCAGCAAGGCCATTTTGCTCAGGTGTATACAGACAAGACTTGTGATGCACTATGCCCTTATCTAGTAAAAACTGTTTGAAATTGGTATTAATGTACTCACCACCACCATCACTTTGAAAAACCTTAATTGCAGTTGAAAATTGAGTTTGTATAAAAGAATGAAACTGCACAAAGGTATGAAACACCTCACTTTTATTCATTAAAGGAAATATCCAGGTAAACCTGGTACATTCATCTATGAAAAGTACATAGTATTTAAAACCCTCAATGGACAAAGTAGGTGATGGTCCCCACACATCACTGTGTATGATTTCTAAGGGTTTTATAGTTTTATTTGCAGGATATGAAAAAGGAAGTTTAGTAAACTTTCCTTGCAAACAGGATACACAAACATGTTTAGAATAATCCACAAAAAATGGGACTTAAGATTGATGCAACATTTGAGAAACAACAATGTTTGAGGGATGGCCTAATCTGTTGTGCCACAAGCTTGTGGTCACTTAATGACCAAGGTTACAATGCTGCTGTTTGTGTGAGTGAGGTGTCTGTGATGCTTGTTTGAGAATTGATGATGGTATGTATAATGGAATTGGATATAGACCAGCTCTACACAGTCCCTGAAGAAGAACATTCCCTGTGATCTTATCCTAAATCCAGAAACAGAACTCATCACATATAAACCTACATTTGTTATCTTTGCACAGTTAATAGATAGACAACAAATGTTGAGACAGTTTCAAAACATGCAATATTTTCTTTAATTGAAAAACAGATTTTGGAGTATCCAAAACCGAAGAACCAGTATGGGAGATTTGCAAACCTACACCACTTGCAATGGTAATTGTGTCAGTGCTAGTGAATAGAGCAGCAAAAGTGAGGTTGGACAGATCAAATGTCATGTGGGATGTAGCACCAGTGTCAACTACCCAAAATTGTTCTTGAGGAGCAGATGGCTGATAGTTAGCTTACATTGCAGTAATGGAGGATGGTGGAGGTCTTCCTTGATATGAGAAATTGGCACGATGATAACACTGCATTGCAGAGTAACCAAACTTGCAACATATCTGACATTGCACTGGAGATGAGGTAACAATAGTAGAACAATGGCACTGAAAGCAGTCAGCAGCAATATGACCTCGTTTGTTACAAATCTGACACACAGGGATGTCATTGTTGTGCTCAAAACAGGTAGAAACATATGGCCTCGCAGGGCCTAGTATGCCAGAACTATTATTAGGACCAGAGAATCTGAAATTATTACCAAATTGATGCCGGCATCTTGCTCTCCCTTTGAAATTTTGTCCTCTATAGCCTCCAGAATTATTGTTATTGTTACCAGAATGATAAGATCATCCAGAATGATAAGGTCCTCCAGAATTGCAAGATCCTCCAGAATTGGAAGAACCTCCAGATGAACTACCAGGATGATACTGAGTATTTGTAGGATTATAAGGCCCTTCATCAAGCACCAAGGCCTTTCCTTTGGACAAATTATTCTATGGTATCATAGTAGTAGTGAAGGATTCATGAACTGGAGCATGCGCAACAGTTGTTTCTTCAACAAGTAACTGAGCTCGAAAATCCTTAAGAGATATAACATTCTCTCGACCCCTTATAACTGTACGAAATGTGTTATACTTAGCAAGTAACCCTTTTAAGGCAAGGATGACAATATCATCATCATCAAATGAAACTCCAGCAGCGGATAGATGATCTCGAGCATCTTTAATCCTCTGTAAGTACTGAGAAACAGTCTCAGATCCCTTCTTGATATTCTGCAACTCAATCTTGAGTTGAAAAATACTAGCTTTGGTAATTGTAGAGAATATGTCCTTAAGATTTGTCCAAATTTCATGAGAATTGGAACAACCAATGACACACGACATTGCAGTAGTGGAGAAAGTAGCAATAAGAAGTTGCATAAGAGCTCTGTCATGCATTTTCCAAATTTGATACGCTTCAGATTCAACACCTTCAACATCTAAATCTTCAACAAAACGAGTTGGACATCGACGTGTTCCATCCACAAATCCAAAAATTCCATGACTTTCAAGAAGCAGTCACATTTGATAATGCCAAACCAAGTAATTTGTATCATCTAATTTCACCGTTACGGAGACCGAAACATTAGGAATCAGGTTTGTAATTGGAGACTAAACTATCTATAATTGTGCAGCAATCACCATACTTTCTAAATTCTTGGAGAAAATTTGAGAAATCTTGAAGAAATTGAGGATCTAGGGTTTGCAATTATACACACTTCACTTTTCGAGAGTAATATTCAGAAATTGTTGAGGAAGAATTGGGAGATTCAAAGAGAGAAAGTCATTCACACATATCATCAAACAGTTCGCGTGCAAGAAACAAAACTGATTTGCAGATCATACTTCGCCATACTAGTAAAGATTCAAGAGAGAATATTTCATACCACCAACACAGAGAAATAATTGAGAAGAGAGAATCGAAGATAGTGGAAGCAACACCTGATCAGGATCGAGAAGCGACATCCGGTCCCGGCGAGGATACCATGTAAGAAGAGAAGCTTGAAGCTTTAACAATGGAGGCTTCACACTTAGAGAGAGAAAGAGATTGCAAAAAGTTAGAGAGAGTATGAGAAAACAATTCTTCTGTATTATTTTTTCACACTGAATCTTTACAAGCTATTTCTATATATATACTACACTTTCCTTACGAACTAAGCTAGCTCATAATGAACTTAACAAACTTATCAGCTTAATCTATTGACACATGGCAGCACATCAGCCATTGGATTGATCCTGTGCTTTTATACCTTTACAATCTAGAGAACACACTAACTATATGTTATTCTAAAATGTTTCGTTTACTAGGTGTATATTCATTTAGGTTCATGATTAGCCGATCTCATTTATTTATAAGAACTAGATTGCCACAACTCGTAAAAGTGAAGAGAAATGAATAATTGTTTGTGATTTGCCACACCTCACTTATATACTTGTACTTTTGATCGAGCATACGTTGTTCGGCAGCCCGTGTCACACGTTCTCGTGGCCATTTATAATCTACAAGTTATTTTCGCATGAATATGGATCATATAACATAAAGAAGTACAGTATTAAACTGATAAACATAAAAAAAGGGTGCATAAATCATCTCCCTATAGTCGATTGTTCTTACAAAAATACATCATACTTTCACTTTTTCACAAGGCTCTTAAGTATTCATCAACTTGGTATTATGTCTTTACGTCCAAAATTTTGAATTCAACCCTGAAATTTGAATTGAAATCATTTTCGAAAAATTAGAATGCATTTAGGGATTCTAATAGTTCCGAATTTCGGATCCAAATTTTCCAGCATGGCTTTGAACTTATTCCAATAATTATTATTTTTCCAAAATATTCTGATTTTTTATAATGATTTACTCAAATTATGTGTTTTGTAATCAACTTTTATATTTTATTTTTAATTTTGGATTCCATTTGTTCATTGTTTTTATATTAAACATAAAATTATATATTAAAAGGATAGTGTACCAATAAATTAATTGAATTTATACATAAGCATATGTCAAAATATATAAAAAGAGCAATAATGAATGTACAAAAAGGTGGAGAATATTCATAAACCTATAAATTATATGAATTTCCAAATTGTGTTCCAAAACTTCTGAGGTACTCAAATTCCAAAAATTTCAAAATTTGAAAATTTGAAAATTTAATATGAAGAAACGTTATTTTCAATCCGATCCATTCAAAAACACCTCTATCCATACGAAAATAATGTGTTTTTTCATCTCTATCAAAGCAAAAGCACATAATATGTCAAAGCACGTAATGAGGACTTCTTTGACATATCTTTGGGCCGAAAATAGCCCGAAAACCGTCTCCAACCGATGGGTCCAGAGGGCTAGAGGGCCAAAAATAGCCTGAAAATCGTCTCCAACCGAGGGCTGTGGAATCTGAGAGGGCCCCACAGAATCAGAGAGGGCTGGAGGGCCAGAGGGCTAGCCAATTCCAGCCAACCCCAGGCTGGCCAGAATTTTTTTAAATCTGTCGGATTTCCTGTCGGTTATAATCGACAGGTATGCTTTGAATTTTTTTTTTTTTTTTACAGTTTTATTATTATTTTTTATTTACAAAATTTTTCCTATAACTTCTATTTTATTTTTTTTAAATTCTATTTTTTTTCCTATAACTTTTATTTTACAAAATTTGTTTCATATTTTTTTTTTAAATTCCATTTTTTTCCTATAACTTCTATTTCACAAAATTTGTTTCGTATTTTTTTTTTAATTCTATTTTTTTTCCTATAACTTCATAAGCCATTATACAACATTAAATTAAATTAAGTAACATGAAACAACATTAAATAACATTAACCAACATAAAAATTATACAACATAAAAAAAAAAAACATTTAACAACATGAAACTTAAACAACATCTAAGTTGTAGTTTTTAAATAATAAATTATGTTTGGCCCTATGGCCCTTGGCCCTCGGTTGGAGACGGTTTTTTGTGACAGGGCTAAAACAAGCCATCTAGCCCTTTGGCCCTCGGATGGAGACGGAGGCAAATATGGCCCTGTACTATTCATTAAAATATTAATATCTTGGGGGATCTTGGAGGGCCAGAGAGCTAAAACGAGCCCTCTGGCCAGCCCTCAGTTAGAGATGGCATACAGGGCCATATTTGCCTCCGTCTCCAACCGAGGGCCAGAGGGCTCGTTATAGCCCTATCACAAAAAACCGTCTCCAATCGAAGGCCAAAGGGTCATAGGGCCAAACATAATTTATTATTTAAAAACTACAACTTAAATGTTTAAGTTTTATGTTGGTTAATGTTATTTAATGTTGTTTCATATTGTTTAATGTTGTTTCATGTTACTTAATTTAATTTAATGTTGTATAATGGCTTAGGAAGTTATCGGAAAAAAATATGAAACAAATTTTGTGAAATAGAAGTTATAGGAAAAAAAAGAATTTAAAATAAAATGAAACAAATTTTGTGATATAGAAGTTATAGGAAAAAAAAAGAATTTAAAATAAAATGAAACAAATTTTGTGAAATAGAAGTTATAGGAAAAAATGGAATTTTAAAAAAATATGAAACAAATTTTGTAAAATAGAAGTTATATGAAAAATTTTGTAAATAAAAAATAATAATAAAACTGTAAAAAAAAAAATTCAAATGCAACGGCTACTAGCCGTTGCATTTGAATTTTTCCTTAAGAATTGCTATCGGTTATAACCGACAGGAATACATCTATAGTATTTAGTATAAATGTATTACTGTCGGTTATAACCGACAGTAATACATTTATATTAGTAATACAATGTTTTCCTGTCGGTTATAACCGACAGGAATAACAAAACATTAAAAAAAAAAAATAGCCAGCCCTCTAGCCCTCCGGCTCTCTCCGATTCCGTGGGGCCCTCCCAGATTCCAGAGCCCTCTGGCCTAGCTCTCGGTTGGAGACGCTTTTCGGGCTATTTTCGGCCATCTGGCCCTCTGGACCCTTCGGTTGGAGATGGCCTAAGTGTTTCCCTCTTTTTAGTCGGTCTGGGCGACCTAGAAGAATTTTTTGTCCTTCTTTGGTCTGAATGAGCGGGCGTGCCACCACGTGGTTAAAAATAGCCAACGAAGAAAATATGTGAGCATGATTTGTGTTGCTCCTTGGATTGGATTCTAATCAAACAGTTGAACGGCTGAGCAAGGAACCTCTTTTCAGCCTAAGTTCTTTATGTATCAAGTGAGAAAGTAAAAGGAATTAAAAATTATTGTAAAATTAATCTACTTGCAAGAAAGTAAATTAAATGATGAACGAGTGCATAGAAAATAGAGGTGCTTTAATTAAATAAAATTGAAAAATACAAGACAGAAAGTAAAATGCATAAAATAGAGAATTGGAAGATGAGTGCTTGAATAAGTTGCAATAGAAAAGATAAGTGAAATTTTATTTGAACCTGTATGACTTATTTCTACATCCAACTTAAACTTTAAATATGAATTGTCTTTCTGATCTTATTGCATAATTACCGTCAATATGAAATGAACAATAAAACCAAAATTTATCAATAAACCTATATATACCTAATAATCAATCACTTCTTGCTGCCATCTGGGAACATGTCGCGCCTTCATCGCATACAGATGGCTTAAACCTGGCATTTTAATCTGGGAGAACCTATTATGGTAGTGGAGTTGGGTGAAGATGGAAAAGTCAAGTTAACCTGCCTCGAACCCAATTTGAGAGAGGATCAGCAACCCAGTACACAGTGCCTCCAAATGTGTGGTTAATTCGGTTCTTTTCCAACAAAGGACTACAACATTTCACCAGATGGGGCATTGCTCAAAGATGCTCCAAGGGATGCCGAGACTCTCACTACTCTCTTGTGGGATGTACTTGTGCACCTGCATTTCAGTTCCAGGACTTCGAATTGGCAAAAACGCTCTGACCTTGTTTCTCTCTTTCCTAGTTACGAGACTCTCATTACGTTGCTTATCTTCCCTGAAAATGCATAAGCCTTTGGTGCAGCAATATTATGATTGTACTAGCTCGATGTTACTTCTGAGTTTTTAGATGCTTATGTTATTGTTTATGGATTCAAAGCAACCAAGGGTTCTTCAAACTTCATATCACATAAATGAAAAGCTTATCCAACGGACCATGTGAAACTTCTGGATTTTGTACTAAATATTGGAGGGATTTGATGATCCAATTTTGATCATTTGCAAAAAAAGCATAATGATTGAACAAAAAATAAAATAAAAACATACGGGATTTCAATTTTTAAATTTTTTTTAATCATCTATATGGGATTAAGCAAAATCAACTGATAAAAGATTAATTAAAACATATATGAGATTGAGCAAAATCAGCAAAAAAAAGAAGGATTAAGCATGAGACAAATATGTGAGAGATATTGCTTTCTTTATGCCCTGAATGATTTTCAAAACACTGATTTTGATTTTTTATTTTCTAAATGGGTGTAAAGATAAATTTATATATTGGATTGTGTTTGTGAGGGTAGTTTAGGTAGTAAGTTTGGGTTTGAAGAGATATTAATAGTTTAATTAAAAATAATATGGGTGTAGAGAGTAAGTTGGGTGTAAAAAAGGTTGTATGGGTTCAAATAAAATTTCTCAAAAGATAATTGAAATAACAATGAGTTAATTAAATTGCGTAACGTAAAGAAATTGAAAAACAAGTGGAGGAAGTAAATTGCATAAAAGTAATCTAGACTAGGGCTACTTATGCTAAGATAGAAATTGAAGAGAAAATAGAATGATAAGTTGTGTGTTTGGTTAGGTATCCCTTCTCTTCTCTTGAATCGTCATATTTGTAGAACAACATTGGCCCTGGACTGGCCATTTGAAAAACCTTCCTTCCGCGACCACTCTAATCTTGGGATAGGCACTTAAAACCGAAAACGAAACATGAACTAAATCGGCCCGCACCGAACGGTTCAGTTTTACAGTTTTGAAACCAAACCGCAAAGTAGGAAACGG
Source organism: Heteromeles arbutifolia (assembly GCA_024362995.1). Taxonomy (NCBI): domain Eukaryota; kingdom Viridiplantae; phylum Streptophyta; class Magnoliopsida; order Rosales; family Rosaceae; genus Heteromeles; species Heteromeles arbutifolia. Next base: position 39,717,213 of record JANCRC010000002.1, read on the forward strand.
TTTGCCTTTGGTTTTGGCTTTTGAAAACAGCATCGAAACCAAAACCGAACCGCACCATAAATATTAATAAGCATTTAATTAAATGTTCATATTAGATGTCATGTTTTAATAGGTTGTTTGTTAGAGTCCATACATTTAGTATGAATCCAACCACACTAGAATATCATCAGTCATCACTTTCTTTCTCTTCGACATAATATTACCACTCATGAGTAGGGGTGGGCACTTGAATGCATTGTCCTACACTGAATATGTGATCAACGGGTAAATGTTCCACACAAAGGACGTTGAGAAATCGAAATTGCAAGGGAAATAATGCATAGCTTCCTCATAGATTTGAGGGTGCAACCATGCAAGTTTGTTTGTTGGGCAATTACAATATACATCTGCCATGAGTCCATGACATTGGATCATTGATACATGTTATCTACTACACAGAATATGCATGTAAAGTTGCAAACCGTTCATGCATTTCTTCTTCCCAAGCCTTAAAATTTTTGCGTGGCAATTGGTACCTAGCTTGCTAATAAGGTTTCTCTATGAGGACTTTTTACTGGTTTTTAATGAGGGATTAGTTTCATTTTATATACTGATTATGACATTTTGTAGCAGTTCGATTAGCTACTGCTTATGTTTAATTTGTACCCTTTAGAAGCACTCTCTATGATGTCTACATTGGGAAATCCTTAATAATATGTTCTAATGTATGATGTCTTTCATTTCAAGTTCTAATTTATGATCTTACTAGAAACTACTTTTCTTCTAGATAAGTTTTTTTTTTTTTAAAGTTCTTTGTTGATTGCATTCATGTAAAGCTTGAGGTAACGAGCGTTTTGTATTTTCAATTGTATATTTTTTTCTTAAAAATTGAACCAAAACCGTTTGAAACCACACCAAACCGAACCAAACGGTTTGGTTTCATTTCGGTTTTGGCTTCAAAACCGCACTGAATCGAACCACAAAAAATTTTGGTTTCGGTTTTAGTTTCACTCAAAACCGTACCGAATCGAACCGTGCCCACCCCTAGATATAATGTCCGCTAAATCAACTCATTTTGTAGTATTCATTCCATTATGGATTGATTGACCTCGATCCTTGCCTTTGTGAACTTCTCCATGCGTTGATCTCCTCCATACCTCTTTAAAAAGATCGTGAACCTTCTTCTTTGGTGAATCATGGACCTTGATTGCCTTGGATTGGATTTCAATTACTCTCCAGACCTTGGTCCTTGCCAATTATAGATTTTCCACTGGAAGATCTTCTTTTGGCCATCATGGCATTCTTCATTTCTAGGCCACGAGCCTTCATAAATATTTAATTTTAAAGTCTTGTGGGACCAATCATGTGCCATTGTCGAAGTTGTGACTTTCAAATCCGAATGAATTGTGGGAACGACTTAGCTATGCTTGAGACCTGATATATATTTAAGAAGAAAAAAATGTAATTCGCTTTTAGAAAGAGATAAGAAATAGGAAAATTTGCTACTTCGTCCCCTTTTTGGTATTTGGTTTCACTTTTGATCCCTCTCCCACAAAATTTCTCTTTTGATCAAATTTGCCTCTGAAAAATCCATACTGTTGAAAAATCTATACTTGTTGTAGGCATAATTTACTGAATAATTATGGAGGCCGTAGAAAGAGAGAAAGGTGTGGCAATAGTAGAGAGAAGAGAGAGATGTGTAATTGTGAGGTGTGTGTTATTCCACCCCATTGTGCCTTTATTTATAGTAGTAGGGAAGGTTAATTCCTTACCCTTTAGGATTACAACATTTAATAGGTAATCTACTCCTAATAGGAATATAAGATACATTCCCATATCTACTAGGATTTACACAATCACATTCCTAATCTAATAGGACTACAACATTCCCCCTTGAGTGTGTAAATACTCAAGTAAAGGGCGCATTAGGTCTTCAGCGATGAAGTAAGTACAGTTGATGAAGTCGTCGGCACAATGAGCGAATGTGAGTCTCAAATCAACGGAAGAATGCATAAAAAGTAAAACTCACAAAACCTCGCTATGGTAAAACCAAGGTGGGAGAAAAACCCATAGTCTAAGAAGAAAAGTGAGAAGTTGCATTAAGTCAAAACTATACGTCTTTTGGATGCAAGTAGAAGAGCTCTCAAAGGTATGATCATCCCAGGATGGGTGCCTCGTTAAAACCTAGTTAGGTAACAAAAACCCAGTGGGAAAAATGCTCTTATTCGTAGGGAACAAGAGTACATTAAGATCAAGTTAGTATACTTCTGGATACTCCTCCTCTCCTCCTGAGTTTGACATAACTTCCAAATGAGAACTACAAGCATTGCATATGAATAGTTAGGCATACCAATTCCTCGGACAAGCTTCTGGAAGGTAGACTTCGGCAGTGATGTCGAGCAGAGGTCGGCAAGGTTGTCTGGGATCGGCTTGCATGACTTCAATCTCCTAATGCTTTGCTGATGTAGATGTAGACGCAATATGTCTTGGCGTTGACTTCGTTGATGTATCATGTCTTGGTCGGGTGGATACATGCGGCATAGTCTTCATGGATCGTCGTTGGGACTCAACGATGGATGAAAAACAGCAAGTACTTTGAAATGCTCAACAAGAACTCCTAACCATGTCGCACTTGTGGCGTAGTGAAGTAAGGTGGATCTTGGAACGATTTGAAGATTTCGCAACTAAGGTCATATCGTGGACCTCCAAGATATTGCGATATCCCTAACGGTAAAGACATAACCATTCAAGGATTTTGCCTTGTGCAGGTTTGATAAGTAACCAGTGTCAACATAACAAACAAGGCAAGCATTATTCCGAGGATCAGGGGGGTCGAATTCGCTCGAGATGCGTTAGGATTTGCCCAAATTTGTAGTACCTTCAGGGTATGTCTCTAATACCAATTCAGTGGTTGCATGTAGGCGCGGTGCTGCATCTTTACCAATAGATCAACAGCGAAGGAGATGTCCTGTCTTAATACAATGAGCTAAGTACAACGAAGCGCAAAGTTAAACTTTAGATATGGAATTTCGGATTCCATAACCTCTTCAAGTGTCTCATTTGCATATAACGTATGGACAATCAACGGTATACTCAAAGGTAACACATTTGGGGTGTAGTTCAACTGGTAGACTAAAGTATTGTTAGAACAACGCTTGAACTTCAGGTCAAGGCATAAACGAGTTTTCCTAAGATCCTTCATTCAAATTTCATCTTTAGGTGCGAGGTAGTTTTCTCAAGCTCTTCCGGAGTCTTAGTGAGATTCGTGCTAATGACATAAACAGTAACTCTAGCAATTTGGAATAAAACTTCATAGTTTAACATGCAAGGGCATAATTTATCCCTGATTGATCAAATAATCACTTAGAGGGGTATACCACATCCGTCGGATTGTAAGTGAACGCCTCAAACAAGTTAAAAGGGTGTTCCGTGGTTTTGGAACTATTTGAACCAATCCATGTAATTCTTCGGGAACTTACATATCAATCTCCGTATCTATATCCCCATGGAGAAACACTAACCACATTTCATCATGCTGCTATTAATCATAGGACGTTTTGAGAGAAACCTTGCGCCGTAAGGCGTGCATCATATCGCACTATTTCATTCATCTCAATACACTTCCTTTCCCACTTGTAACACAACAGGGTTACCTTGGGCAGTGTAGGAATGACATGTCTAATACACACTTTGGTAAGGAATTTGACCTGGATTGTAACTTTGGTTGTCCAATTAGTTCTACGTTGTCACTTAATCAATGAAACACGATTCGATATTGTCGCTTTTCATTTATGTCGGTAGCTACCATATAAGTGAAAACATCATCGATGGTAATCTCATTTCAATTCCATTTAGCTCACCCAAACTAGTATACTGGACCAAGAACTTCAAGTCTCGGGAGTAATCCAGATTAATCTCATGAGATGGAAATGATTTGAGACAGCGATCAAGTGTAGATTCATTGTTGTGTCGTGTCTTCCTCTTCTAGGGAAGTGAATTATACAAACCAAGTGATCTGTCGTGCTCCAAGCCAAGACAGATTGATTAGCTATCCGCCGGTGTACCGAACCGTCCAACAGGGACGTCCAAATCGTCCAACAAGGGCGGCACACCCTCTAGAGATGTTGACTCGACATCCGTTAAGTACGTCTATCCTTGCAAGCATGTTTGCAGCTGGTATATGATCTCGTCACTTTAGCTAGATCAGAGGAATGGATCTGGAGCAACATTCTAAAATCTTGAATTCATCGCACTTGCTTATCATACTTGTGCGGTACGGGGATCGAGATGAGACATAATGGGCATCGTCCCCGCGAATTCACGTCATTTTAGAAGAACGTTGACGTTCTTATCTCCCCCTAACGGCAAGAAGACTGTCTCATTAAAGTGACAACCCGTAAATGAGCTGTAAAGAGATCGTGTGCAAGAGCTCGAAGATAGCTAGTGTGAAGGAGAATCATAATCGACAAAGATTCACATCCTTCGTTGAGGACCCATATTGGTACGTTGCGGCGGCGCAACTTGGCACATGGAATGCACACCCAAATGCGTAAATACAAAAATCGTCAGGTTCGTACCCAATAACCAACTGTAACGTCATATAGGTTGGGTGGCAATGGCGGACCAACATAACTGCGTACAAGATTGCATAACCCTAGGCAAAAATCGAAAACTTGGTGCATTCACCAAAATTCAGGCAATCATTTAATTGCACTTTATGATCGCTAGGCGAGGCTATTTGGGGTGAACATGGGAATTCGATGTTCAATTATAAACCAAAATACATGCAATACTTTATCGAAAACCGTCGATATAAACTCTCCGGCATTATCCAGTCTCCCAGACCTTAAGGGAAAAGTAGGGTGGTGAGCCCTTAATCAACCAGGGGGTTTAGCAGTAATGTGTGTGGACAAACATGTGACCAGTTTGTCGATTCATCAACCAAAACCATAAGTATTTATATGGTCCGCATTTTGGTTGGATTAGTCCACATATATTCCCTTGAATCCACTTATGAAAAATGGTGATTTCGTGTCTTTGCAAGGGATGATTTAGAAGATCAATTTCCCTAATGAGAAGGGTTGGCAAAGTGTGCTTGTAGGCACAAGATCCTTACTTCGAGTAAGGAGATGCGTCGTAGCATCATTGTTCGACCTAAGTGTCCCAAAAGGTCATGCCAAAGCAAGTAAACTGCTCAATCACCCGGCTCCAGGCTGGCCATATGTGTCGTGTGCCCCAATTGGGGGACAACCCATAGGCCCCAAATCAAAGCTTCAAGCTCATTTTTGGAGGTGGTGCAAAAATATTTCACTCTATTTTCTTCAGTGGTTTCATTTATGATCATTGTCATCTCGAATATCCTTAAAAACTCATTGACAGGGAGAATTTAAGGTCCCTTAAATGGTGATTCAAAACCATTCATACAACGAAGCGTGTTAATGCTCTTAATCATGTTGGATAGACCTATAGTCGTTGTTAGAGATGTGATTGAGGTGTAAAGTTAGTATGCGTAGTACGCATTCATCCAGAGTACGCATTCATCCAAACAACTAACTTTCCCATATTCTTACCTAATCACGTGTTTAAATGAATCGGTCACATGTATTAAGAAACATGATTCAATTAACTCATATTCGAGGACAATATCAATAAGATTATCCATAAGTAAAACAAACACCAAACGTGAAACCAAGAACATGGGAAAATGTTCACAAAGTAAATGGTTTACTAATGGGATTCGGCCATCAAGGTTATCAATGTCAAAATTTTGCTCTTCCAACAAAGTTCAATAGAGCAAAATCAATCTCACATATTGACTACTAGAATGGTACTCCTCAACGACATTGGTAGGGGCACGAACAGGTGCATAACCAATTATCTATTTCATCAAGACGGAAGTAGATTTTGCAGGGTTAAGGTTCGAGAATATTATCCCTTATTCTCGAAGTTTTAGGTCTTAGGTGCCAAGGATCACGCTTCGAGCATGATGCCACACCTTGGCAGTCCCTGATTCTACCATATGTTTGTGGTAGTAATCAGATCCGAGAATTTGGTAAACTTCCGCTTTCTACACTGCTGCTTCAAGGGCGAGTTAGAAACATGGAAAGACGAGAAAAGTAATCTCTAGTCCAAATTCGATCGGATTTATAACCTTCAAAATTGTACTCATTCATGGACTTAATCATGGTGTGCTTTAGGCAATGTCGTTCATGATTAAACGGTCCATAGGAGCGAGCCAAAGAGCCATGGAATCCTCTTCAGGAGGTATTTCCATTTGTAATGCTTCGGGCATAAGTCTTCGAATGAAGATCATGGCGGAGGCTTATTCAGCTCTTTCATGCCATTGTTGGCTACAATGGTTTCTCAGCTTCTTGATAGTCAAGTGGAGATTCACATCTTGTACCCATATAAAGTGGTTTCTAATAGAAACATCCAAATCAGGAAAATCGAACTTATGACGGTTCGACAATCCACTGAATTGGAGGGAACAAGATTATGATTGGTACTATGGGAATGAATCATCCACAAGCATCACAGTTAGAACATTCGAGTTCTAAGACATGGTTTTCATGAAAAACGTCAGGTTTTCATGGGTGTATTGCGGGTTTCAAAGGCACTAAATTTGAAACTTCAGGTTCAATTTAGTTTATGAACGTTTAGTTCATAAAAGAGAGGTTCCTGCAAGAACACAGAATGCAATAGACAACTAAGTGTAGTGGATTTGAGTTTCGTCAGGAACTCAAGTGTGAGCGCTTTGGGACTACGAAAGTGAGTCAACGGTTCAAATAAGAGAAATAAATTGTTGAATCGTTAATGTCTAAAAGTGATCTTCAGGTCAATAATTTTGGATTCATTATCAGTTTAATGGACTGCAGATCACTTTTAATTAATTCAATAGATCGGGACTCTTCGGAATCGATCGTAGAAGCAAAAATAATTATAACATTCGGGTTAAAATTATTTGGAATACCAAAAATTAGCATTAGATTCAAAAAACAATAGCCCAATAACATTGGGCTTGGGTGCCATGAGTAGGGCACCAAAAATATGGGCTGAAAAGAAAAAAAAAACAAGCCAAAAATTGCTTTAGGCCAAGTAAAGGTGGCAGCCCAGCATTGGATTGCTGGCTGCTATCTAATTCGCATAGCCCAGCAGCTGCAAGCTGCGGGTTGGGTCGTGTGAGGTTGCTGCAGGCAGCCCAATCACCTGCAAAAGCAAGCTTGCATGCTTGCTACAGCCACGGGCCAAGAGGAATAGTCCAGCAGCAAAGGAAAGAAGAAACCCAAGCTTGATTGGTTGGGCCGAGTTTGTTGGACAAGCTCAGCACCGGCTGGCTTGGTCTGGCGCAAGTTGGGCGTGAGAAAGCCCAGCGAGAAAGGTGCTGGCTTTGTGTGTTTGGAAGGGCAGGAGGCCCAGCAAGTCAAACCCAGGCCTAGAGCCTGGTTCACACACGCAGCAAAGCTGCTGCTGTCTCATGGTGGAACTAGTTCCCCTTTTTTCATTTTTTTTTTCTAATTTTTAGGGTTTTCAGAACCAAAAATAATTATGCTTCTATTTTATTTTGATTATTTGACTCACAAATTCCACATAGCATAATGCATGAACAATTATATATATTGACAAAATATATGAACATATGCAATATATATATATATATATATATATATATATATATATATATATATATATATCCTAAGGAAAATATAAACATACGGGGGTTCATGCATCATGGGGAATGTTTTCATGCTTCAAGGTCGTTTCAAATATCTTACTTTATTTTAAGCATACCTGATTTGCAGAAAACAAATAAAAGCCTTTGAATTTGTAGAAGATCCTTCTTGGAAAGCCGGAATTGCATCTCCAATGCGTTGTATCACGTTCAACACAAAAAAATTAAATTGAATCAATAGCATGTAGATCAATTCAATAAAATAGTAAATTAATCATAACAAAGAATGATTAAAACGTAATACTTCCCTGATTGAAGAATAAACTATCTTTAGTGCAGCGTCAAGAGCCTGCTGATAACGTGTTGTAGGCATAATTTACTGAATAATTATGGAGGCCATAGAGAGAGAGAAAGGTGCAGCAATAATAGAGAGAAGAGAGAGATGTGTAATTGTAAGGTGTGTGTTATTCCACCCCATTATAGCAGTAGGGAAGGTTAATTCCTTACCCTTTAGGATTACAACATTTAATAAGTAATCTACTCCTAATAGGAATATAAGATACATTCTCATATATACTAGGATTTACACAATCACATTCCTAATCTAATAGGACTGCAAGAATACTTTCATTGATCTTTTTAATAGTCAACATGCCCTTCATTGATCAAAAACCACAAAAAACGCGGCAACACCCTATCGACACTCTTAAATCCATTTTCAGATCCATTCCTTTGGTTGCTCCGCCTTGAGTAATCAAATTTGAAGAGGTGAAGAACATTTGGCACACCGTAAAGTAGTGGGGTTAGCTCTCTCCCTCCCTCCCTCCCTCCCTCAACCCCACATACCCCCCCCCCCCCCCCCCCCCCCCCCCCACACAATCCAAGCCAGTGTAAGCATGTCTGTATAAAATTGTTGGATACGAATATATTCCTTTGGGGGGAGAGAATTATACATCTTCTCGTGTTTGGTATTTAGTGCATATAAATTGTAATATTGATTTAGTTATCTGGATCTTATGGCACATGATAGTATAGAATACCACTTTTGATGTGTGTTTCTAATTCTTGTGATTAATAAAGAATGGATCATGTTTGTAGTAATCTCTCTCTCATCTTGCCTTAACTCATTATTTGATTTTTCGATTTGAAATTTGGTTGTGGTGGTTGTGGAATGAAGAAGGAAAGGGTTCTTGAATGAATTATGTGATTGTGGGGTTCCGAAATCATAAAATAGGGGTATATCAGTGGAGTATCGTTGGGGCGTCATCACATTGTCGTTGTGGTAGTGTTGGTTTATAATCATAAAAGGAGGAGTATCGTTGGAGTGTCATGGTGGAGTAATTGCAATGTAGTTATGGCGTCCTTGTGGTGTTGTTATCTGAGTGGAGGTTTAACATCGAGAAGGGGAGTGCCATTGGGTTTCGTTTGGGCGTCATTTCTCTTTTGCCCCCTTTCTGATTAACGAAGGGTAGTATGGACTCTTCACATGCAAATTTGATCAAAAGACTAATTTTGTGGGAGAGGGATCAAAAGTGCAACCAAAACCCAACAAGTGATCAAAGTAGCTAATTTCCTAAGAAATATGTCGTGGTTAGTTGGTCGGAAGACGGTTTTAAATTATTTCTTACAATTAGTTATTTAAGGTATTAAAAGGTTACGGATCTTTCAGAAAATAATATTTTAAATGCAGGGGAGTTTATCTAAACGTTGCCAAATTACTTAGTAAGTCGCAATATATGTTTGGAGGACTTAGTAACAACTACTCTCCAACAAAATTCATTTCCATATATGGTTATGAGTTTTGTAATGGCCATATATTATGATTAGTCAACCTAGTTGTACTAATAATTCGTTGTATTCTCGGAGACAAGTACCGATCAATCACGAGCACCGTAGTAGGGCGTAAAATTATCTCAAGGAAAAAACCTCTAACACTTGCCTCGACCGATTTTCAGGTTTTTCTAATTCATTATGTCGTCTTCATTTAACATTTGGTTGATCATGTGCATGTTTTAAATTTTGTATTTAACTTGTATGATAATTATGAATTTTATGGGTGATTAATATAGCAATTAGACCCTACTTTTCCAACAAATTCATCACAAACTAACACCTATTGAGTGAAACTTCGACAATGCTAATTGACCAGGCACACTGGGTGAAACCAATATTGAATTGAGTACGTGAGACTAAAATACAAGAGATCATATATTTGTATGAGATGGAAAATGAGGTATTCCGAATGCTCTAGTGCTACAAATTGACAAGCACAATAGTGGGACTATCAGTTGCCACATCATCATCTAACAGTCAAATTGACAGTTTGAAAAAAAAAAGTATGATTGCAACTAAAATACAAGTTTGTGTATGACATTGTAATGTTTTAAGAATGATGTATGCAGTTGCAATTGCACTCAAATTTGAAGGTTCAAAATATAATTTACCCTTAATTTGTTTAGCTTACATTTCAACATTAATGTTCCAATAAGACGAGTTCATGAGGCTCTGAGCCAATGAGGATCTTATTCTTAGTACTGACATCTTATTCTTATTACTTATTACTGACTACAAGAACGTCCCAGTTCAAATATAAGATGAAAAAGACATATAAGATGAGCCTCGGTTAATATTCGATATCAATGGACTCAAAACCCTTGCCAATTGATGCCTTGACGGCGTCGATTACGATCTGTGTCTTCCGACAAAGGGTTGGCCATTTCTTCTCAGGTTTTGCACCATTTTTAATAGCGCCTACCAGACGAGAAAACTCTCTTACCATTAGGGCTTCCTGTGGAAGATCCGTGGTAACAATGTGATGACTTGGTGGCGGAACCCAACTGATGGCCAATTCATCAAACCAACTTTCTGAAGCTGCAGAAAAAGCGGCTTCTTTCTCTTGATGAGGGATAACAAAACCATCGACATGCAGAGTTCCCCTTGTACCGATAGCAGTTATATCCATCGTCAAACTTGATAAGAAGGAGCAGTGGAAGGTTGCCACTTTCCCATCTTCCCCAATGCAGAGAAGCCCCACAAGATAAAATCACTCCTGCTTCATTAAGTACAGGGCCACGCAAAGCAACTACAGTTTTGGGCAGTTCATAGTTATTGGCCCACAAAATTGCCCTGATACAAGACCACACTGCATCCCCGAGAGCCCCATGAGCATCAAGGTCTGGCTTCGCCCGGATATCATTCTTGATAAATTCAGGATCAAAGGCCAATGTAAACACAGTATGTATCTGTGGAACCAAAAGGACGATGTTCTTCAGACCAATAGCAAGTGAATTTCAAAATATCCGTCAACTGCAATTTGAATGAAACTGGACACAAAAAGCACGCCACTGTACACCCAAATGACATTAGTTACATTTTTTTAATATTACAATGACCTAATATATTGCAAGGCTTGCATCCCCAAGCACGTCATGTCAGTAGAATCAATCATTTTAACAGTATTATATGGAACTAGAACAACATGTTTTCTGTGAGAAATTGGGACATCTTGGCAATCCAGGAGCAGAAGGGCATATACCGTTCTGAGCTTACCAAAACGCTTAGCATCGGAGAGAAATTCGGACATCATGGCAGTCCTGGGGTGGTGCATCCACATGGTACCGTCCATGATCTGCACCCCATTGGATTCGCACGCCTCGGTGATCTTGTCAAACTCCGCCACGTTGAGCGCCACGGGCTTCTCCAGCAGGATGTGCTTCTTCTTCTGGGAGGCGAGGACGGCCCACTTGATGTGGAGGCTGGTGGGAAGCGGGACATAGACGGCGTCGACGTCGGGGTCGTCTAAAACGGCGTCGTAGGAGCCGTAGATCTTGGCGTTGGGAGGGAAGTTGTTGGCCTTGGCGAACGCCGTGGCCTTGTCTATAGAACGGCTTCCGACGGCGTATAGTGTCGCGTTTGGGGCAAGAGTGATGGCTCGCGAGACTTTCCGGGCTATAACGGCACAGCCCACAACTCCGAATCGGATTGGCGTTTCGGAAGACATCTCGAGGGAGGCAAGCAACGGCACTGTGGGTGTTAGTGTCACTGTGACTGAGTGTGGTGATATTTTGCGGGTCGTGTTTGTTTCCGACTAAATACTATAGAAACTTTATGTTATATAAGATTTAATTAAATGTGATTTTCAATTATATTATAAAATCCTTACTGAAATAGAAATTAATATAATCATATATATTGTAATATTTTACGCACGTTATTACATGGAATTATATTTATAAATGGTAGATGTGGGAATTTATCAAAAATAACCCTTAATCATATATATAATCATTTATAAGATTTAATTAATTTGGAAGGTTATCTGGAATGGAAAAGGATCCTTGCCCGATCCTTTTCTTAAGGATCCTAGGGATCCCGTGATCGTGACCGTTCATCGTACATCGTGCAGTCAGAAATTATTTTAAAATTTAAAATTTAAAATTAAATATAAATAGTACCTAACAAAAACTGATCGCATGATGTACGATGAACGGTCATGATCATAAGATCCCTAGAAAAATGATCCCCGGATCCCTTTTCATCTGCAATAGTCAACTGTATTACATAAATGTGATTTTCAACTACAGTATCAAATCTCTACAAGAATGGAAATCAATATGATTATGCATATTGTTATATTCTACACACGTTATTACATAGAATTATCTCTACTAATTAATGAAACCCTCTTTGTCAACCAAAAGAGGGTGAAAAAACAAATTAGTTTTTTATCACAAAAAAAAATGATGGGCAATAATGTAATTTCACAAGTCCAAATTTTACAGTTTTTTATTGAAGCTTCATCTACAGGTAATGTTAAAATATCTCCAATATTAAATAAAAAATAAAAAAAAATAAATAAATAAAAAAAAACCAAAAACGAAAACCTCTCACTTCCCCCACGTTCTCTCTCTCCCTCTCTCCTTCTCATTTTCTAAAAAAATGTGTTCATACATACAAAGTGTGTAGGCAAATGCTAGTATTTATAAATGGAACGATGTGGGAATTTATCAAACATAACCTTTAACCATATATAAGATTTAATTAATTTGGAATGTTATCTGTAGTTATCGCATGTGTTATGTAAATGTGGTTTTCAACTATAGCATAAAAGCTTTACTGAAATGGAAATTAATGTAATTATATATATTGTAATATTTTACACACGTTATTACATGGAATTATATTTATAAATGGTACGATGTGGGAATTTATCAAACATAACCCTTAATCATATATAAGATTCAATTAATTTGAAAGGTTGTCTGTAATTGTTGCATGTATTATATAAATTGTGATTTTCAATTATAGTATAAAATCCTTACTGAAATAGAAATTAATGTAACCATATATATTGTAATATTTTACCCACGTTCTTGCATAGAATTATATTTATAAATGGTAATTTATCAAAAATAACCCTTAAATTCAATACTATCCATTTTTATAAAAACTTTCAAATATAGGCAATTCTCCTTAAATAAAAATAAAAGTTATTAAATTTAAAATTTAAAACGTCAAATTAGAATTTAAGAATATTTTGAATTCATGAATTTCATACAATCCCTTCCCGTCGTGGGATCCAGCTTATTTGAGGGATTCTTTGTAGGACCCACTTCACATCATAGCCAACTGTCCACTTTTTACACATTCCTTCAAATATCATCTCTACAAATAATCATTCAAATCCGAAACCATTTGACAGTTGCATTAAATGGTAGTCGTAATAGTGTATATGAATCATCTAAACTACCTATTAACAAAACTCTCTTTGTCAACTAAAAGAGAACGAAAAGACAATTTGGCATTCTATCACAAATTAAAATCATGGGCAATAGCGGTAATTTTGCACAAACCAAATTGTGGTGTTCTTTTTTCTTTGCTCACTCATATGTCATGAGAGCATGTCTCTCATTTTAAATTTTAAAAGATAAAAGGTAAAGATTTAAACATCTTCCATGTTCACTCTCCTTCACATTTCTCTCAAACTTCTCTCTTTCACATATTTTTTTTTCTTTTTAGTTTTTTATATTCACACACAATAGTGTGTGCGCTTCATCTAGTATACATTATGCACATATCATGCAGAAAGGGGTTCACAAGTGTAGTATTGGAAAGATCAGAATCCCTGCGTGCTATTGAAGGAGGTATCACTATTCGAGCAAATGGCTGGCGAGCCTTGGATGAGCTTGGTGTGGCCTCAAAGCTCAGGCAAACTGCCTTACCACTTCAAGGGTATGTCTAGTAAACATGTCTATTTGATACAAAATAACTCATTTGTCTTGTATAGGGCCCATGACAAAAACCTTAATGATATCAAGCAGCGAGAAGTATCGTTTGGGTAAGTGAGTATATATGTGTGACCCAAATTAATTCACATAATGCTAGGATATGTTATTGGCACTCGTTGTATCCCTTGTATATAAAATATATGGAAGAAAGTATACAAGAGGAGTGTGCACAATAACATTGTTAGAGGGTCAATGACAGCTATCGCTAAATTGTATCTAATTCAGTAATGCTAGTCATAAAATATTTTCATTAAATTTGTTCATCAAGTGACATACATGTTAGTACTTTAATTCCGTTAGAAATATATAAAGTTTGAAATCGGTTCAATAAATGAAATATTGTCATGTCATTTGATAGAGGAGCAGAGAGCTTGGCAATTGGCACCATACCCCTTGGATGCCAAGAAATCTCTGTTAAGTTGGACTCGTTAACTTCCTATCCAAGCCAAAGTCGATCGTTTCATTTATTCTATGTATCATATCATTACAATTTTGAAAACGGGTTTGTACAAGTTAAGGTGACGAACACAATTGGAAGAATTCCAATTCCTGATAACTTGGTCTATTGGTTCGCAACTCTCAGTGCATAGCAGATAAGGTGCGTCATGACTACATCAAGAAAATTGTATATGTGAGCAGATCAGTCGAAGGTTTCGAAGGTTTCGAAGGATGCGTGACGGTGGCTGGAGATGGCATGCATGTAATGGGGCCTTTCCTCGGTCAGGGAGGCTCCGCTGGCATCAAAGATGCCATTGTTATTTCTAGATGCTTGGCTCCGACGGTGGCCAAAAATTACGATAAAAAATCGAGAGGAGTGGGAGAAGCTTTGGAGAAGTATGTGAAAGAAAGATGAGATTGGTGATGCTGTCTACACAAACTTATCTAGTTGGTGTGCTGCAACAAAATTCAAGGTTGCTGCTCAATTTGTGTGTTTAATCTTGATGGCTACTCTTTTTAGAGATCTAACTCGCCACATTCGATATGATTGTAGACGAATGATAGAATAATCTACACTACAGGAAGGGAAGAGGATTTAAACCCATGACGTGGTGAGTTGAGAAAGAAAATCTTATTCACCAAGATAATCCAACACTTCATACAAGAATATACTATTAGTACAATATTTTCATTGCATAAGTTAGGCCAGTTGGTTAAATAGCATTTTACCCGACCCCCTAAACCAAATTTGAATCCCTTCCCCAAAACTGAGCATGATGTGTAATGCATCATCACAATGATTATGCATCTCGGCGGTCTATGATCTTCTAACACAAAATATCAGATTTATTCAAATACAATTACTGACCACAACCTTTAAATACAAAATTATTTCCCAACCATAAATTAAAACACAAACGACCGCCCCGCAAGCAAATTTGTAAATGTTCTTATTCCTTGTTCGCCGGGCATCGAGTCATACACCCTCAATACTTCCAAGTAACTGTAAATAACAAAACAACTGAGGAGAAACCAAGTGACGAAACAAATGATGAAGCCATCCATGAAGCTTTTGTAGACAAAACGATACGTCTACGAGAAATTTTTGTAGTATCTGAATATACCTCGAGCAAAGTACACAACGTTTGGAGCAAAGGATTGTCAAAAGTGAAGCAACAAATTTTAGCTGAGGGAACGTAAATTTAAATGTTGCAATACAGACAAAATTTTGCTATTCTAACTAATTTACTAACTAGACTAAAACACAAGCTTGTGTAGGCTACACGAATACGATAGTACTCCTGCACTGCAGATCCTCTGAATCGACCCCTTACGTGAACATACTGTTACAAACAATCAAAATCGATTGAATCAATACCATGCCTTTTGTTGCTCTAGCAAGCAAGTCGGTGCCTGCACATGTAACAACTTGCTGCATCAAAACTGCCATTTATGACTCTGCTACGATGGCTGAATCTGATCTCGCCGAACCATCTGTTGGAGCTTTATTACTTGTTGTTGCTGTTCCGGAGACAATGAACTCAGTTTTTCCGGTGTTAGGCTCAAAACTTGTTGTAGTAGAGCAGACTCCACCCCAGGTGGAAGCTCAGACTGAGAATGATTAACCATGATGTCAGATACTCCAGATCAAATGGCAAATTGGAGCAGTATCTCTTATCCGGTTGTTTTTCAAGAAGAACAAAGTTTATTATAATAAACTTCAATCATACAAACAGTAAAAAAATTAACTGCATACTACAGTAAATTGCATCAAGATTCTGGAGCAACCATCTCACAAAATGATTCAAAACTAAAACAAGGAACTGAAAATACATGTGTTCACATATGACCAAAGCACAAACTCTAGGCATGTGTTAGATACTGTTAATATGTGCTAACATTCTAAATTTTCTTTTGGAACAACTTGTAAAAAAGCTAAAATTCCAGAAAAGCACAAAAATGTGAATTTCTAAACTCTCAAGACGACCTTTCAATCCTCACCTCCACCTCTTTATACTAATTCAAGAAATACCCTCACTCCCTATTAATTGCTGGCCCCTGTTACACCAAGCCAATCTCCATACCCCGAACTTATTCTTAGCACCTGCATTATCAATGTCGGAAGAGCCCGTTACTACATTCACAAAACCCACCTTCCTATTCTATCCATCTGCATATTCTAAGGAACATCCTAGGTCTATCATATGGACTGATCCTAGGCACCAAAACGAAACTTATCCATTATTCTGGTCCATTCTACAATGGTATATGGCTCATTGAAACACCCAAATTAATATGCTTAGGAATTCTAAAGCGCGGAATTGATGACACCTAAGACATTGATCATGTAACGTAAAGAGGGTCAAAGACAACTAACGTAGGAATCCAAAACAATAGACCTAGAGTACAAGTGTAAATTACATTAATTCCAGGTAACAAACAAGCACTCAATCATGTTGTGCCTGGTACTCGGATGAGCTTATTTATCATACTAAAAAATTGGCTCTTGCATCATTAAATCACTTCTAAATTCCTTTTAAGTCTTTATGTTATATAAGCTGGTTCATCAAGAACCCACAAGTGAAATCCTTTGAGATGTTGATTAATCACTACAGATGATTTAAACCAATAGTTTAGTATCCAAATGACTTTCTTTTCCAAACCTCCATCCACTAGTTAAGAGAAAATTAGCCCCTTTATCAGAGAGAATTTTGCAATGCTTAAGCTACAAAAATATGGGGAATGTCACAAAACTTTTCCCCAATTGGCTGAGAATATAAAGTCCCACATTGTTTTCTGTCTATCTAACATTTCAATTCATAAAAATCACATGCCTTTGCACTTGGTTTTTCTATTAGATGCTGTAGAAGCAACATGATCTCAGAACAAGCAGTTCGTCAGGTTTCAGGCCTAATTTTGTAAAATGTGCTCCACATCACAATATAAGGGAGAATATACATTCATGTGAGCACATGTGAGGGGATGTGTTGAGTATATCAATTCTCACATCAGGTATTCTAAGGCTTATATTTCAATGTATAAGATTTTAGGACTCCACCTATTGCCAATTGGTTAATACTTTTCAGTTGGAGGCACAGGCCTCAACGTAATCTTAATAAAAATTTGTGCCAGCAATTCATGATACCAAAAAAATCAGTGTCACTGAGCAGCAAGACAACTCTTCTTTTCAACAAAATTTTCCAGTTTCAAGACCGAACTAGCTGCGAAAATATGAAAAATAAACTGGAATAAAGTAATCACCAGGGAAGACATTACCTGAGAAATCTGTTTCTCAGAGTGCTGTACTTCTGACTTATGAACAGGTTTCGCAGGCAAAGCATGGGGCAATACAGACCCATTGGCATTAGGCACATTAAGACCCACTCTTGACAAAGAGCTACCCCTTCCATCATCCAATTTCATTAGCTTTGAAGAACGCTTAACTGATTCTACAGAATCGTTTACCATTTGAAAGGATCTATCAGCGTCCTTGTTGATTCCCGAAGACATTGAAGAACCAGGCTGTAACAAATAAAACAAAGTTAGATAACACAAACAATGGCAAAAACTAAAAAGCTAACTAAACGCACAAAGCACAAAACGATGGAGGTCAGATAATTTTTTCGCACCCTAGTCCTCTGAATTTTGTAAACACAAACCTTCATCCAGAAAATTTATAAAAGTCAACTAAAATACAACACAACAAGCATATTGCATTAAGTAAAGTTTCTGTTCAGCTTAACTAATTATTCTATCCACCTAGCAACCAATCCTCTTTTTCAATCAAACGTAGACATCAAAATCGAAATTATCACAAGTACTATAAAATATGGCACCTGGAAGCTGGCTTCAGACAGAGGACGAGGTAAAGAAGAATGTTGTACGGTAGCAATTGGATTAACCATTTGAGTGTTATGCCCAATATTTGCACGTCCAACCTGACCCCGGTGCTGTAGCAAAGAAGGCTGCATTTTCTGGTTTGAACTAGAAGAATTTATAAGCTGAGTTTGGGGTCGAATGGACAAACCACTTGAAGACTGAGGGTGTATGGGAGGAAGTGTTAGAACTCCAGATTGCCCCAGCAATGAGGCCTGTTGCAAAACATGGTGGTTTGCATGTTGTGGAAGCTGCATTCGAGGCTGCGTGGGTTGCTGTTGGGGTGCAGAAAACTGGCTTCTAACCAATGGATTTTGAGGTACAGCAGAAAATTGGCCTTCTTGCACATTGGGCACCAACCCAGACTGCAAGGCCTCATTGAATGGAGGCTGTGAGGTATGACCTGAAGCTTGCCTGATATTTGGCATCTGCAACTGAAAAAGGAAAGTCAATGTCTTACCATTAATAAGTTAATTAAGCACAAGTACTTAACAATATTGATATGACAATGGTTCCAGGTGGAGAAACAAACCATTTGTGGGCTCACCATTCCAAGCATTATTTGTGCCTGAAAACAAAGTTATGATATCAACACTATAACAATTTAGCAAAAGAAACAGCACAAAAGCACAAGCGGAAAAGGTTATGGAGTATGTTGGCCCTTCAATTTCCAGTGTGGAATCATCTAGATCATTAGCAGGGAACCAAAAGCATGACAGGGAAACAAGAACGCTTCTACTTCAAGACATAGATACTCAATGCATTGAGATGAGTGTTTCAGATTTAAAACTCAATGCAGATGAATGCGGATGTTATATGCTCATAATTGCAATGTAAACAGCTTTTACTCCATGCTTAATGGTATGTTCTAAAAGAGAACTTCAACTTTCATGTCCCTGCTCTGTCCTCCATCTAATCAACCAATATCAATTGGTGAGCTGTTAACATGTGCCGAGGCGCCGGGAGGGGGGGGGGGGCAATAGGGAACGGAGCTATTAAAACATCATCCAAAATGAGAATAATTAATAACTAGGTAAATGTAATAAACGAATAACGCAAAGCCTACACACGGTGGTCATTCCAATATGCTTCATTCAGTAGAGTCCCAATTTGACACAACAATTTGTCTCCTTTTTACAACTAATTATTCAAACAACTTCACCTTGTTCAAGAAGAATTGAAGTCAAAAAGGGTAAAAAGAGCATGTAGACAAAAAGAGGGAAAACAAAATTCTGTAGAAAGCATGTCTGAAGGACCTCGCTAGACAAGGAAACCAGAAATATACAGCTCAATCAAATCTACTCTTCCGGGAAGTTTATGGTCAGAGATCAGGAAAACCTCTCAAACAAAATTACATATTTACAAAAGAATATGCATGAAAGCTTTAACAAAAGGGTAGTATCAAAAAAGAAATTTACTGGTTGAAATCTGTACCACGTAAACACTGATACAAATAGTCAATATTCACCTGGAAGAGGGCTTTTGGCAACTGTGGCCTTGCAAGCAATAGTTGACGAGCTAGTTCTTTGTTTTGTATAGCCATTCCCTATAATTAGAAAGTATATGAGAAACATACCAAGATGGATCCAAAATAAAGAAATAAGGTTCTTCAATTTCTAACCCTGAGTTCCGCCATAATTTGATTCAACTGACCCCTAGACATTTTGGCCAGATGAAGTGTCAAGGGATCATTTGGTGGTGCCAATTGATTCTGCAAGCCACTTTGAGCTGACTGCAAACCAGCCTGAGCACCACCTAGAGCTCCTGCCATGACGGTAGCTGCAGTAATAGCAATATGGAGACCAATTGGCTGATGTTGAAGAAATTCTGCATGAACAGATGGTCCCCCTAGTTGCTTTTGGGGGTCTATGATGTAACCAAAAGAAAAAGATAGCACAATTCAGACTTCTCTTAAGTCAAATAATAACTCAGTAAACAAGAACAAGAAAAAAGAGAAGAAAACTAACCAACATTAGCAGTCAGTCCTGGTCCACCACGACCCTGCAAATGAAGAAAAAATTACCTTAAGCTTACAATAAAACCAACATTTATATGCAATAACACATATGCAATCCTGGCATAACCCCCTATTCAACTGTCACTACCAAGATGATTTATGTCACTCGTTCGGTTTATTGGCCACATTTCCAAGGAAACAGTACTATGACTGATCTAAAAAGAATACAGAACATTTTAAAAAGGAGGGATATAGAGTGCAAACAATCTTGAAACAGATTAACCGACTAAAATATGTCCGACAAACCAAAGAAAACAGCCAAAATATAAGTGTAGTCCAGCCCTTTTAGATACTGTTAATTCCAAACCAATGGTCAAGTAAACAAAATGTTGGACAATCCAGGTCAGACTCATCATCCAAGAATTTAGAACCTACAAAATATCCTTCTAGCTTGGTAAAGCCACTTCTAATAATAGAGCAGGGACAGTAAAAGAAATTTAGAAAATGGGATAACACTGCAGCTAAAAGTCTTCTATTCACCTGTTCTCGACTTCTGTCAGTGCCTTTGTCATTTTCAGCAAAATCAACTCGTAATTGCCGGCCATTGATTTCATAACCCTGAAGATTGCGACGAGCACTTAGAGCAGTCTCTTCATCCTTGTATTCGCAAAACCCGTAACCTTTTGGTTTCCCAGTCTCTCTATCAATGACTAGTCTGACAAAAAAAAAAAGGATGCATAGAAAAATATACTAAAAATATTCGGCTACTTCCAGAACACCTTAAGTTTGGCTACTTGCCATGCAGTACACTTACTTCATAACCTAAAAAATATTGTAACATCAGCTACACGAAAATAGCTAGCTAATAGAACTTCACCTCTAAACTCACTTTAAAAACTGTAGACATTACAACGTATTTAACATCCTAGAGCATAAAGCTTCACTAGCATAAGAAGAACAACCTATTGAACATCCTTTGAAATTCAACTGCATATAAACTATGCAAGGTAAAGATTATGTTTGTTTTTTCTTCTGAAAAACGATAAATCGGTCTCTAAGTGAAACGTAACAGCAAAATTAAAATTGAAAAGGACAGGAAGAAGAGGGTTCGTAAAATTGTAAATTTGTGATTAAATTATATTGTTTTTTCTTCGGAATAATGATAAATCAATCTCTAAGTGAAACATAAAGCAGAATTAGAGTTAAATTTTAGGGTTTATGTAAAATTGTAAAGTTTGTGATTGGGAAGGGAGTCAACTGACTGACCTGAAAGATACAACAGGACCAACCTCCTGGCAGATTTCTACAAGCTGTTCCTCAGTGGCATCGTAAGGTATATTCCCCACTGCATCACAAATAATTCAACCACAAAAAATATAACATCAGAAATTACCCGTATAAAATTTCAACCCAATTTCTGCAAAACCCTTAAGAAATGGCATTCGGACTCAATTGAACTCGTTGCGATTGATTTCGAATCAAAATCGAAGCCGCAAGATTTTATAGGGAAACAAAGAGAGGATGGATGAATGAGAGAGAAAGAGAGAGTACCAAAAACGCAGCGGTGCTGAGAAGCGGCCATGAATCTCAAGAGGAGAAGAAGAAGAAGGTGAAGCGCTGCTTCATCTTCTTCCCTCTTAACATCCTTTTCTGTTCTTCGCTTTCAGTGTTTGCGATTAACTCCTCTCGCCGAGACGAATTTGGGAATTGTGAAATTCAGGGAATGCGAAGCGAAGAAGAAAGGGCTGGCAGCGGCAGGCAATTGCAGACAAGGTCGAGAGAGAGGAGATCGATTTGGTGGAGGAAAACAGAAAAAGCAAGAAACTGCTGTTTTTGAATGTTTATTGTCAATTGGACCTTTTTGTCTTTTTCCTTTTTATTTCTTTTTTCTTTTTTTTTCTTTTTTTTTTTTTTGAAGGAAACGATAGTTTGTAGGTAAGTTAGGAATAATATTGGTAATGTTTGTAGGTATGATATATTAGGCCTAAAATGACACACCCCGTCCCGAAGGAGGGCGTGCTGGCCGTCACGTGAGAGTGACGTAACCATTTACACAGTTCGGAAGCTTAAAAATACCATTGCGAATTCTGTCAGAATACCGTTGGATTCCTCGTGGCCACCAAAGCTCTGCTCTAACTCGAACCTGGAGGGGCGCAAAACAAAATTGAGTGGGTCAGTAAAACAAGTCTTTTCAAAACTTTCATTTATCAAAGTTCTAACCCCTCGCTGTAAAACCTGTATACTTTCCCAGAAAATAGCATATATAAATATATATAGCTTCAAAAATCTCAAAACACCATTCTTTATCACTTTTCAGAAAATATGCCATGCCATGCACCAAAAACATAATATGGATGCATCAACATAAATCAGGTGAAATAATAAATCAACCGGAGACCCTGCAGTGGTCCTGTACGGCTGATTCTAAAGCTCAATATCCAATCCAGCCGGAGTCACCAACTGTGACCTGTACGGCACTGCCGGAGTCGCCAACTGCGACCTGTACGGCACTACGCTGCACATGAGTCGGAACTACCTGTAGTAGTCTGTACGACTCGGATGGTGTAATAATACGCTCTAGTGCTTCTCTCATCAATCATCTGTGCACATAATCTAAGGTCACCTACTAGTCGGAACCGTCTCTAATGGTCTGTACGACTAGCATGTCGGAACCACCTCCAGTGGTCTGTACGACTAGCATCTACTTGGATCCAAGGTGAGCGTGTGATGCGGGTGAATAACATAAGCACTAACACCAGGGGTGCAGGTTATGAGCTATCAACATAAATCACATCAAACAATTCAATGAACCAAATATAACTCACCTGATACTCACCTGCGCGTCCGCAGCACCAATTCACATATATGCATCATATATCAATTCACATAATTCATGTAATTTCTATGCATGGCATTTCAATCACATATTCATATAAATCTATGCATGGCATTTTTAAACATACTTTCATTCAAAAATCGATTTCTGGGAAAACGTTAAGTGTATATATATATATACTGAAATAAACTGCCCACTCACCTGGAGTTTGCCCTGCAACTCCCTAGCACAACACATCAAGGCGTCATGACGATCGGCGCCTAGAACAACCATCAAATCATGCCTCAGAATCATATCGATAGAATATATCACTTATATAAAACACGTCACTAAGTAGTTCGATCCGGAAGATCTGCAACTCAGATTTCCAATCCGTAACTTCCAGAGGTCCACAATAAATCTCTAGAACAACATCCTAAAATTTCATGACCATCCAACGGTCGGATCTCCGTCAATTGTCGAACTAAGTGACGATTAACATTATATTTTATGAACTTACAACTCCAATTCCAGGAGATCCGTAAATCGAATTCTCGATCTGTAAGTTCCTACATTCTTCAAATATTACGTACTACTACGTATCAAAGTTTGGTGACGATCCGACGGTCGGATCGTCAATTCATATTTTGGCCTAACCATACATCTTAACGAATTTAAGTCCAAATGATCAACCAACGTTAAGCCATTATCAAAACTGAACTCAGGACATCCAATATAGTTTAAAAATGACATTGGCGGCCCACTGACCACGCGCCGCCGCACGCGCCGCCGTGGGTGGCGGTCGGCCGCCCCGGCTCGCCGGAAAATTCAACTTTATCCAAAAATTACCAAAATTTGCAGAATTGAAGATCTCAAAGAGTAGAACAACTTTCATACCTGTGACCAAGACCAATTCGGCCTGGAAAGGCTCCAATTTTGCCAAAACGGTGAAGAACCCTAGAAATGGGTGTTTTCAATTCGACCTCCAAAACTACTCCGATGCTCCAACTAATGCTTGGGCTTTGTTCCAGGTCCTAAGGGAATGCTAATGGTGTTAGCAATTGAAAGAAAACGTTTCAAGATTTGAAGAATTTGCACACTAAGCCACCGCACACACACCGTACGGTTTCATCCAATTTCAAGCCAAATTCTTTGATTTTTGGGGTGTAATAGGAAGAGGGAACATCATAGAGGGTTTTCCAAGTGATGGTTTGAAGTAACTCACCGGAAAAATGAAGAAATTTGGACGAACAAGGGTGGAAAACCCACGGGTCGCGCGGGTCGCGGGTTGAAGACCCATTTCTGTTCTTCATCCTCCGCTTCTCGCCCTCTCTCTTTTCCTCCTTTCCCCTTCTCTGATTGGTCCTTCTCTTCCTCTCTCCTCTCCCCATTCGCCAGCTCTCTCTCCTTTTCTCTCCCGGAGCTCTCTTCTCTCTTCCTCCTGGTTGGGCAGATTTGCCCAATCATCTTCTTCTTCCTTTCTTCTTCCACCAGCCACACACACACACATAAACTCATATAATCTTATTCCTTTTAATCCTAGCCATCCATTTCAGATTTCCTTTAATCTGGGCCATCCAAATGGCACACCAAACTTTTATAATAAAATTCATAAAATGCCCAAACTTCAAACATCAATATCTTTTTCGATATAACTCCAAATCACGAACCGCTTGCGCCCACGCGTCCGTAGCGACGAATACTACGAGGATATGTCAAGAAAACAAATCTTAGATGGCACGACACAACGATTAACCTCGAACAATGCGCGTGCCTCAAGGGCATTTTCGTAAAATCACTTAATAAATTATAAAATCAATATTTTCCGGGACAGGATGTCACAATCTACCCACCTTATAGAATTTCGTCCTCGAAATTCAAACAACCAAACAATCCATTAAAAAATCATAGAACAACTTGGTTACATCTCTCTCATCCAATCTCCTGACTTCCAAGTAGCTTCTTCCACTGAATTATTCCTCCATAAAACTTTAACCAAACGCACAATCTCATTTCTCTAAACTTTCTCTTTCCAATCCAAAATAGTCACTGGTTCTTCATCCTAAGTCAAATCCGGATAAATTTCCAATGGTTGAGGATCTCTCACACGTGAAGGATTTAAAACATAATGTCGAATCATCGAAACACATCGTGTGCTTACGACAACTCTAGAGGCAACTCAAGCCTGTAAGCCACTTCACCAACTCCCTCGGTGATCACATAAAGTCTGATGCACTTAGGACTTAATTTACCTTCCTTCCCAAATCGAATCACACTTTTCTAAGGAGAGAACGTTAAAAATACGAAATCATCCACAGTATACACTCGATTAATGGCACATCCATCTGCTAATCTCTTTTACCGCTCCTGGGCTACTTTCAGGTAAGACTTAATCACCTGAACAATCCGAGTAGACTCACCCAAAATCTTAAGACCCACAGAAATTCTTTCGTCTACTTTAGACCAATATCAAGGTGTACGACAAGCTTTTCTCATAAAGTGCCCAAACTTCAAACATCAATATCTTTTTCGATATAACTCCAAATCACGAACCGCTTGCGCCCACGCGTCCGTAGCGACGAATACTACGAGGATATGTCAAGAAAACAAATCTTAGATGGCACGACACAACGATTAACCTCGAACAATGCGCGTGCCTCAATGGCATTTTCGTAAAATCACTTAATAAATTATAAAATCAATATTTTCCGGGACGGGATGTCACATAAAAGTTCATAGTGTTTAATTTAAAAAAAAATGACGAGTTCAATACCAAATTATTATAGCATTTCTATTGAGTGGTTTAGCCCAAATCTCCTGCTCTTAGTACAAGTATCATTATATACTAACATTTGCATACACACTTTGTGTGTATGAACACATTTTTTTAGAAAATGAGAAAGAGAGAGAGGGAGAGAGGGAGAGAGAGAGAACATGGAGGGAGTGGGAGGTTTTTTTTAAAATATTAGAGGTATTTTAACATCACCTGTAGGTGAAGCTTCAATGAAAAACAGTAAAATTTGGACCTGTGAAATTACATTATTGCCCATCATCTTTTTTTTTGTGTAATAGAAGACTAGGTAGTCTTTTCATCTTCTTTTGGTTGACAAAGAGGGTTTCATTAATTAATAGAGATAATAGTTGGTGCTAATGATTGAGTGCTACTAGACCCACCTCGATGTCTTATTTCTCCACCCACATTATAATCCCACCCACCACAAAAAGTTAAAAACTTGAAATGTTATCTTCCCACCAACTATTATTCCTAAAATAACCTTTATATTGAAATTCTTTTTATTTTTATTTTTATTGAATAAAACAAAATTTACAAAAACACGACTCAATTGATTAAGATGCACAACAAGGATCCATCTATACAATACATTTTACACAATTCCCAGCGTCTTCTCCATTCTCCAGCACGTCACCCGCTCTGTACCGTGTTCCACTTCATATGCGCCTCCCACAATAGTCGGTATGTGGATTGTGGACTGACAACAAAAACAAACAAATCAAATTAAAATGGCCAAAAGGTACTGGGGCTTGATTTTATTTTTTTTAATTTAGAGAGGTGGGTTGTTCTAAAAGATGGGAAAGAACGAACCTGTCAACCTAGATAGCAAGAGTTTTTATTTTCTTTGGTCTTAGATGTCATTTTACAAGAGAGTAAATTTGGTATTAAATTTTTTTATTAAAAGGTGGGTGGGAAAATAAGACAGTATGGTGAGTTTATCACCATTCTAATGATTTTGGATATGACATACATAAATAATAAAGAATGAGGATAAATATAAAGGTTTGTTTATCTCATACTCATTCATTCTCATACACCTTTATCCTTATTGTCATATCAAATAAGTACATTTTGGCTCTTGCATTTCACGCGTTTACTAAAATACACGTGAGAATTTATTTCTCTTCTTTAATTTTCTCACGTGTTTACTAACACATTAAATTAGAAAAATACGAGTTTCCATTAAAATTCATAATCGACTACTTAAAAATAAAGCCAGAATTCATATTAACAACGTTTATAAGTTGTACGAGTACTTCATTCTTATGTTTTGGTTACGAGAACATTCCTCTGGTTCTTAACTTTTCATATGTTTACTAAATTACTATTTTAACCTTAATTAATCAATTGTAATGTTGTGGAGTTCTAGATAAGAAAATGGCAGAATATACGAAAATAATGGAACGCAAATATCCAAAAACAAAAAAACAATGGAAGTGACAAGAAAAATAGAATTATAATTACTATGGGTAATTTTGTAACTTGGATAAAAAAAGAGATAAAACTGTACAACGGTTCCCTCCCGCACTTGGCTTCTCCTCCAGGCTCAAGTACCTGTATCAGACGATTACGATATATACAAGAGGAGAAGAACAACCGCTCATTTGGGACTAGCAACCACTATCCGCCATTTTAACTGTCTAAGGAGTTTTTCCGACGAGGGTCCGCTTCACCAGAATTCTAGGGTAATTTTTCTCTCCTGCAAATCTCCTTTCGTCCGTTTGGATAAAATATACAAGTTTCATCTTTCATTCACAACTCACAAGTGGTTGTAAAATATAACGATTTAGTTGCCTCCATGTCTACTATTTTTTGGAAGCAGGCAGCAGATTCTTCATTTGTTTTTATTTAAATGCTGACTGACTGCATTCTGGTGTATAATATAATGTGTTGGGCTGCATTGAACTTGTTTCGAAACTCTCCTTCCCAAGTCCGGGAGAGGGAATCGGAGTGTGGAAAGTGTCCTTGGCATTATGCATACCAAGTGTTCGAGGAAAATCCTCAGAGAAAAAAAGAAAAAGAAAAACTAGTTAATTAGGAGCTGAAATTTTGGAATTAGGTTAGATGTTTAAGCTTGAGTCCGGAGGACATACTCCTCTTATGAATAAGCTGGAGGGAAAAGAAAGGGGTTGTTCCGTGTTTGGTTCCCGAAGAACCAAGAACACCAAAATTAAAATTATTTGGTAAAACTCAATGCCAACAGTTTTGGTTGTTTTGTTTTGTTTTGTTTAATAACTACTTGGCTTATGTTATTCATGAATCAAGTGCCTTTAATTAAATGAATTATCTTTAATGCTACTTTAGTTTACTACTTCCCGGAAGCAATTGATGAATCACATTTGGTCTAATATGATTGCTAAAATCCTAATCCTTATAGTGTATCAGTTAATTGTTTGGATAATTAAGATTTTAGTATAGATTACAGATTTACCTGGGAAGTGTTACGGAATTGGTGCTTTTAGGAGGATGTTGGAAACCCTACAGTACTGTGCGGACTGTGCTCATGTTTATATTTCCTGTATCATATTTTGAGATATGAATTTCTGGCTTTTTTTTTTTGGACATAATAGTATTTTCATTTCGGTTACAATAATAGTGGCTTCTCTGAATTCCATGGATTACGCGAAATTCAATTTAACCGCAGTATGACCTTACATGCAGTAGCAAAATGGCTTGGTTAAAAATGCTATTGTACGTTGACAGTTATGTAAATTTGTGGTCATTGGTTAGGGACCTTGTTAGTTAGTCAAAGACAGACAGTATCTTACGACTTATAATGCGGACTTAGGGTACCTTGCTAGATTTTGTTAGAATGTGAATTACGATCGGCTTGATCCCGTCACAAGGTACGTAAGCATTCTAACCCAAAAGTTAGATGCAGCGGTAGAATAGAATAAACGCTACCCTCTATCATGACTCAGGGTTCGCGGGGTGACAATATGTGCTCTAGACTTGAGAGTTTCTGTGGCAGTCGTTATCAATGGTAATTGGTGGTGAACAAATGATTCATTGGGGCGAAAGCTTATTTTTTTATTGTTATTTGTTTTAGTCTTTGAGTTACAGAATGAAGTTTGTCTAGATTTGCCATTTCAAATGACTTCCAAATATCCGGAATAAGAAATGACCTTCAAATATTATTAGCATCTTTCTTGGCTTCCAAATTTATGTTAGCATTCTAATGCATTGCTTATTGTCACAGTTCAACCTAGAGTTCTTTGTAATTTCGCACAATGGAGTTTTGGTAATTTTATGTATTATCTTACGTTGTTTAGTGTTTGATTGGCAGAAATAGATCAAGGTTATGCAAAAGGAGAAGGTAGACGACGGGGCTCTACTCTGTCAAGAAACTTAAGAAAACCTGCTTCATTAGATTCCCATGTGCAGGCTTGTTTTCAGATCCTTACCATGTAAGTCTCTCTCCCAGTATAGAGGCGAATTGGCCATTCTAATCTTCAATCCTTCACAGCTTCCAAATGTGGATCATAGCCATTTTATTAGGGCCATGTCATCGTTGTCTCCGACATCATCATCAGTTGCAACTCCATCACATAAGCACATTGCCCAGCTTTTATTAGACCAAAAATCAGCAGCCCAAGCCCTCGAAACCTTCAAATGGGCCTCCAAACTCCCCAAGTTCACACACTCTCCCTCCACTTACCGAGCTCTCATCCACAAGCTGTGCACCTTCCACCGCTTTGACACCGTTCACCAACTGCTTGATGAAATGCCCACTTCAATTGGACAACCCCCGGATGAAGACATCTTTGTCACCATCATTCGAGGTCTTGGCCGTGCCCACATGGTAAAACAAGTGATCAAAGTGCTTGACTTGGTTTACAAGTATCACCAGAAACCTTCTTTGAAGGTGTTCAATACAATACTTGATGTTCTTGTGAAGGAAGATATAGATATAGCTAGGGAGTTTTACAGGAAGAAGATGATGGAAAGTGGCATTGAAGGCGATGGTTATACTTTTGGTATCTTGATGAAAGGACTTTGCCTGACGAACCGAATTGGTGATGGTTTTAAGCTTTTGCAAGCAATGAAGACTCGGGGAATCACCCCAAGTACTGTGATATATAACACGTTGCTTCATGCGCTTGGCAAGAACAAGAAAGTTGGTAGAGCGAGAAGCTTGATGAATGAGATGGAAGCACCGAATGACGTGACTTTTAATATTTTGATATCTGGGTATTGTGGAGAAGAGAATTTAGTGCAAGCTCTTGTTCTGCTAGAGAAGTGCTTTGGTTTGGGGTTTGTGCCTGATGTTGTCACTGTAACTAAGGTGTTGGAAATTCTTTGCAACAATGGCCGTGTAATGGAGGCTCTCAAGGTTATAGAGAGAGTGGAGAGCAAGGGAGGACTGGTGGATGTGGTAGCTTATAACACCTTGGTCAAGGGTTTTTGTAGGTTAGGGAAAGCGAAACTCAGTCTTCGCATTGTGGAGGAAATGGAGAAAAAGGGATGCCTTCCAAATGTTGATACTTACAATGTCTTGATCTCTTGTTTTTGCGAGTCTGGGATGTTGGATATGGCTCTGGATCTGTTTAAGGATATGGAAACAGATGGTATCTACTGGAATTTTGTTACATACGATACATTAATTAGAGGTTTGTGTGCAGCTGGAAGGACGGAAAAAGGGTTTGAAATTTTGGAACTAATGAATGAGAGAAAACACGGTTCTGGGGGCCAAATCTCTCCTTATAATAGTGTGTTGTACGGGTTGTATAAGGAAAATCGTTTAGGCGAAGCACTGGAGTTTTTAACCAGTTTGGGGAAATTATTTCCCAGAGCTGTTGATAGAAGCTTGAAAATCTTAGGTTTCTGTGAAGAGGGCGCCACATTGAATGCAAAGAAGGTTTATGATCAGATGATTACAGAAAATGGAGTTCCAAGTGCTATAATCTTCGACTGTCTAATCCATAGATTTTGCCAAGAAGGCTCTGTTCGCGAAGCGTTTGACCTAATGAACGAGATGATTGGTCATGGTTACTTTCCTCTTGCATCGACATTTAATCCTCTGATCAATGCGTTTTGTGACAGAGGGAAAGTTGGTAGTGCACTGAAACTTGTGGAGGACATGGTTGAGAGAGGTTGCTCACCAGATGGTGGAAGTTATGGTCCGTTGGTAGCTGTTCTTTGCCGGATGGGGGATTTTCAGAAAGCTTTGAGACTGGTTTTGCAGATGGTAGAAAGGGGCATCGTTCCAGATTACTTTACATGGAACTCGTTGCTTCTTTGTTTAAGTGAAGAGACTGTATGGTTGAAGGGAAGAAGTGTAATCGATGTAAATAGCTGGTTAAACTATATTATTGACAATTAAATGCATGTCTTAACCTATATGGGCGAGATACAAGAAAATCAATGCATATCGACGATATTTATCGATGCAATACATAAATTTTGTCGGAACTCATTGCAAGTTTTGAACCTTGAATTTTTTGAAAGAAATTTTTCTCTAATTTTGACTAAATCTGAATGAGTTGACAGACTCACTCTATTGCAAATTTCCATAATTTTCGTCGAAGACGATATATCTATCGATATTTTTCATAAATTTGTATGTCGATATTTTAAACACTGGCTAAGGTCGACTTTTTGGTTCATCATGTGTTGTAGTACTGATAGTGTTTGCAAAATTATTATACAATAAAATATTTGTAAGTGTATTGTATTTACCTGTTAAACAGTTAGAGCAAACTAATTTTGCGATAAAATGTCTTAGCTGACCGATCTTAACAGTCTTTAATATTACTCTGTAATTTTTCTGTAGTCACTCTCGACAAGCTTGTATAGATAATAATTGTTTACATATGTCAACATAAACCTTTAACCGATGTTGACAAGAATCCACAAGTTCCGACTACCTTCGCATACCAATACAACCACATAGAACAAAAAGAAGCAAATGAATAATGCAACCCAGAACGAATAACAAAGTAAATAAATAAAAGAAATCTCTACTAATTAATGAAACTCTTTTTGTCAACCAAAAGAGAGTGAAAAGACAAATTAATCTTTTATTACACAAAAAAAATTGATGGTCAATAATGTAATTTCACATGTCTAAATTTTACAATTTTATATTGAAGTCTCACATACCGATGATGTTAAAATACCTCCAATATTAATAAAAAAATTTAAAAAAAAAACAAAAAACAAAAACCTCCCACTCCCCCCACGTTCTCTCTCTCTCCCTCTCTCCTTCTCATTTTCTAAAAAAATATGTTCATACACACAAAGTGTGTAGGCAAATGCTAATATAAATGACAATAATAATAAATAATGCAACTAAAAATAAATAAACAAAATAAATATATAAATAAATAAATGAAGAATGGATGACAATAATAAATAGATGGACTCCACCATCTCATCGCAATCATCGATTTGCCGATCTCTGCATCCAAAGGACGTAACCAGGATTCTGAGAATCGGTTAACCTGTATTCTAAGGTTAATATTTATTGAAACATTTCCAAAGTTGCATCAAGTTTTTTACATTTCCAAAGTTGCAGTCTAGGTATACGACTCTTCAAGGATTCTCCGATAATTTATGTTTATGTCTTTAAGCGTGTGTGTGTGTATATATATAAAATATTAATATAGAAAATTAATGTTAAATTTTAAAGTCACAACTCATGTTTATGGCATAATATTTTACAAGAATATTATTTTTATTATTTAGTTGCACTATCACTCATAATATTTTTTCAATAAAGATAAGACCCCACATATTGATAAGTCATATATCTATTAGATAGATCATATAAATGATAGTAACGTCAAAATTGATATTAAATTATGAGATGAAAGAGAGTCGGTTAAGATATTTCTCTATTATTATACTCACTTTTGTTAGCGATTTGGATTAAAGATAATGTTAAGGAAACTAAATTTATAAACAAAATTTGCAAACTCAATTATGTGTCTCCAATAAGAATGAACGTGTTTATCAACGCTTAAATCATAATTCAATCATCAATTTTCATATTACTTAATTTATAAATTTTATGTATAAATTTAACCGCTCTATCAGTATGGAAAGAGATATACGTCAACACGTTATTTATCTCTAATGTATTGCATCACAATTTTGATGGCGTGAAAACAGTAGCAGTGTCCGACCTCGTCAACTCCATCATCCATTCCGGTATCCACGCCCTTTTCCAAAACAAAAACCACACACACTTTGTGATGCTCAGAGTCGCAGACTGACCTCCTCCTTCTTCTTCTTCAAAATCCAATCCAATTCAATTCAATCGCACAAGTCACCACCCACACAGACAGAACCACCACCCTCTCTCCGTCTCTCCGATCCCATCCCATCCCATCCAATGGATCCCAACCCCTCCAAATTCCCCATGCTCTCCTACGTCATGTCCCGCCTCCCCTCCTTGGCTCCCAAGCCCTCAACACCCGCCGCCTCTCCCCACCTCTGCACTATCCGCATCGACCCTCATCCCTCCGACCAGCCCCCCATCCTCAACCAGATGCCCCACCTCTCCGACCCCAAAGTCCTCGCCGCCATGCAACGCGCCGTCGCCGACGTCTCCCAGACCCGTTCCGCCCTCAAGACCCTCGGCGACCGACCAGACCACGAGCTCGTCGACACCGCCAAGGTTAGGCTCCGCGAAATCGACTCCGATTTGGCCAAGAAACTAGAGGAGCTTGTCATCTCTCCCCGCCCTTCTGACTTTGACAGGCTCCAGTGGCGGGTTCGCCTGGCTGACAAAGAGGCTCAGTTCCGCGAGGCGGCGGAGAAGGACAAGCAAGGCTACACTGCGATTCTGCAGCTCGATGAGTTGCACTCCGCCTACGACAAGCTTCTCAAGGATGCCGAGCAGAGGCTCGTCAAGATTTACGAGTCGGCCATGGCTGGGGTCGTGGAATTTGATGAGGAGAAGGAGGAGGGCGGTGATGAGGGTTTGACCAACGACCAAGTCCCTGAGGAGGTGGCTGGGATTCTGCAGGAGGCCTCCCGGACCACTCTGGATCGGGTCAACCTCTCGGGTCGGCAGTTACGGTTCTTGCCCGAGGCCTTTGGCTCCATTCACAGTTTGCTCCTGCTGGATCTTTCCAGCAATGAACTCAAGGTTTGATTTGGTTTGATTTGGTTTGATTTGTTTTGATTCGGTTCGATTAAGTTATTGAGATTATGATTAGATTAGGAATTAAAAGAACATTTTGGACAGGTTATTCCTGAGTCAATAGGTGGATTAGAGAAACTGGAAGAGCTAAACGTGTCTTCAAACCTTTTGGAGTCATTGCCGGAATCAATTGGGGCGTTGCAAAAGTTGAAGGTCCTGAAGGCCACTGGGAACAAGCTAAGTGCCCTTCCTGACTCCATCTGTCAATGCAGGTAAAGAAATTTATTGTCTTTAATCCATTCGAATTTCGAGTGAGAAAGAAATGGAATGATTAGTAATTTGGTTTTGTGAAATGTGGTTAGGTCGTTGGCGGAGTTGGATGTGAGCTACAACGGCCTCACATACCTGCCAACCAACATTGGTTTTGAGTTGGCCAATCTACAGAAGCTTTCTATCCAGTTGAACAAGATTCGGTCTCTTCCTACCTCTGTTTGTGAGCTGAGGTCTTTACGCTGCTTGGATGCTCACTTCAATGAGCTCCGCGGCCTTCCTCTGGCCTTTGGTCGGTTGACCAGTCTCGAAATACTCAATCTCGCCAGTAATTTTACCGATCTAACTGAGCTACCCGACACCTTTGGTGATTTAATCAACCTCAAGGAACTTGATATCAGCAACAATCAGATTCATGCTCTTCCAGATACCTTTGGCCGCCTTGACAATTTGACCAAACTGAACGTGGACGGGAACCCTCTTGTGGTTCCACCCTCGGACATAGTTCAACAAGGTGTGGTAGCTATCAAGGTTTTCATGGCCAAGAGATGGTTGGAGATGCTGGTGGAAGAAGAAAGGAAAAGCATGCTTCAGGTTCAAGATCAAGAAGAAACGGGATGGTTGACGCGCAGCACTTCCTGGTTGAAGGACTATGTTTCGGGTGTTTCTGAGTATCTGGGGTCTCCAAGAGCTCCTAGAGATCCTATTCTTGACCAGCAGCTATGATTTCATGCTGCACGTAATTTGTGCGCACTTTTTCCTTTCTGTTTCTTCGTTTATTTCGTTTTACTTGTATTTCCTGTAACTCTTCTAGCTTGGAAAAGGTGAAAGCCTCAACAGTTGTGAGATTTCGGATTCGCTTTATGCTCGTAGTTAGAAAGGTGCACAAGATTTCGGATTTGCTTTCAGGCCTTTCATCAAAGCATATTGCGTATGGTGACTTTTCTTGCGAGTCGGAAATTCGAAAAAACCACGCAATCGGAAAATCGTCGGATTTGGGAAATGTATGTGAATGGTGAGTTTTGTTGCGGGTCGGAAATTTCATCAAAGCATATTGCGTATGGTGAATTTTGTTGAATCAAGATAAGTGTTTTCTTCTAGCAAGGAGTGTGACATTTTTACTCCTTAAAACTTTAATTTTGTTTTCCTCGTCTTAAAACACACAGAAACACAAAACATCAGAGTATGTGAACTTTGGTCACTTGTTTTATCTAGTTCATTACATGATCTTTTCGAATAACTAAAGGGAATTTACTCAGTACAATAGTTATTTGATATTTTTTTAAAGTTTAAATCTCGTGAATGGTAAATTCAATACAAGTTTATTCTCTAATTTTTTAATATAAAATATATCGCCGTATCAAAATTAGAATAACTATAAAACTTGCTGGTTTGTTGTCCCATACATTCTCCCCTACATTCAAGAGTTAAAGCTTGGGGGCACGTTAAATTAGGTGGATAAATGTTTAGGCTAAGAAATTGAAAAACCAAGCGCCTACATCCAAACACCTTTTATTCTCATAGAGTATTTATTTTTATATTCAATTTCCGCTAATAAAAGGAAAGCATGAAACCACCGTACGAATTATACACAAATCATATGGCCTTTTTTTAAATACGATCAATACAATTAGACCTCTACATTTCCAAAAGGCGAAAAGAAAAATTAAGACCTGTACATGTGCACGGGAAGAAGCAGCAAATATGTGAACGAGTGTGCTGTGCAAGTTTGTGCACGCTAATTTGCGACCGAAAAACACTAGCCGAAAAATTCATGTTAAATTTCCTATTTACTTTTGTAAAGGAAAAAGGAACTAAAATTCATCCTTTACAACCAAAATTCAGATAGATATTAGAATCCTATGTTTTCATAATGATTTGAAATCACTTCCCATCAACTTTCCGACGATGAATATAAATAATTATACGTTATATATATGTATAGCAGCAAAACTTCCCACTTGCAGACTCAAGCGGGGAGGCATCTCCCCGGTGGTCTGAGAGTTGCCATCAAAACCCAAAAAATGGCACATAGTGCTACAAGAACCGGAAGGAAGAAGAATCCCCTCTTTATGCCTGCTCTCATAGTTTCAGAACCATTACCTGCTGCGACAGTTGTACTTGCCGTATTAATTCTCAACCTACTGAAGCTAGACATCCGTTCGAAAGCGCGATTCACCAAAGCACTCTCTGAAGCAGATGCAGGAGTGGTAGGTATAGACTCCACAAATGCCCAAAGAGCAGATGAGAACTGACTTGTAGCACCTGCAGCCTCATTGCCGCTTTGATTTTGAGTTGCTTGGGAAGGAAAATTTGAAGATTCATATACCACACCTAGACAATACCAGATAGGAACTGCCTATATTAGCGACTACTTGTAAGAGTTTATAGGGACAATCCAACTTACAACAAAGGGAACGGCAACATATAATATAACTAGAAGTGAGTCCTGCCAACCACTGCAATCAATAATACATTAGCAGAAACCAGCTTAAAGAAGAGTTCTTGAAGCTGAAAACCTGCACTTAATAATACATATGCAAAAGCATCGACTATTCATCTTCACTGTTATATATACCTGAGGTTGAATACGAGAGAGATCCCTGATTCAGTTCTGCTCTTTCAGTGTTTGTCCATAGCTGATTGTTCATCTGAGTTAATTCTGGATTCAGCATATGGTTAACCTGGTTTTCAGCTGCTGCATTGGGTTGTAAGTGGTATTCAAATTGGTCTACAATATTATTCCCCTGTGAATTCATGTACTGATGATGAGAAACATTTCCTTCATCAATAGGCCCCAAGTCATGAAGAAACATGGCTGCATCATGATACAAGTCGAATTCACTTAATCCATCTAGCTCTCCAAACTGCAAGTCATCCACGGGATTCAGAGTGTTTGGTACAGTAGGTTCAGGACCACGGAGATCATCCATCTCCAAAAAATCCTCTTCATGCAGAGTAGGAGGGCCGTGCTCATAAATGTCAGGAACAGCTGTGGTGACTTCAGATGCCTCGTGCGATTGCATTTGGGAGGTAGCTGACGGCGTGAAGTCAAAGTTGGCCTCCACATTGCATTGCTGCACATTTGGATTGAACTCTTTGACAAGTTCTGGACCGAAAACTTCCCTGGAGTACAGATCAACCAGACCACTTTGGGTATCTTCTTCGCTAACAACCTACAAAATGAAATTGCATAATGTTAATTACATGTTCTCGATGACAGAGATTTAGTGCATGCAAGAATAAAATCATGCAAAGAAAATTTAGAAGTACAAACTTTCTTTATTTATGCAATCACCCCTTATCAGGTAACATCTAAACCAGATCCATCAGCCTCTAAGATACAAAAATCTTATCTTAGCCATATTTTTCAAATAGTCTGCTATAGCCATAAACAACTACCCCTCCAAGAAAATAAGGGAGTAGAGTAACTCTAATAACTCTAATGGGGTGAAGGTAACTGAACAAAATATGGTTTGTAGTTTCCAATACTTGCCAGCGAACAATAAGAACTTTGCCAAGGAAATTTCAATAAATAAATAGCAGGGATCCCAATTATGAAAGCTAGTCAGTCAATCCAATAAAATAATTGATCCAGAAGGCCTCGAACAATCATTAACCTGAGAAGGTGAAAGTAAGGAGAGCAAAAGAACGGAAGAACCCAATTATAAGACCAAAGTATCTCATGTCGTTACCAACTAACCATGTCATACCTTGAAGCAGGATTTGCCTAGCTTTGTGAATACCATTCTAAGCAGCTGAAGGCGTATATTTTGTTTTAACAACTAATAAATGATCATGCTGTATATATTTAAAAGAAACAATTTGAACCCATCAGTTATCAAGCTTGGTCAATACTTTTCATCCCAGCTTAGCTAAAGTTGCAAGATTAAAACAATGATCCATCTTATACCTAAGCACCCATGGACTTAGGCATGCTAACATATCCGCCATGATAGCGGGCCTCTGCCATTATTGCGCCAAAAGAAATTTTGAGGGAGAGATTACCAACCTGGGGTGCTGTGTAACCGTACCCATTCATTTGTGGCAGCACAGCCTCATCAGCCATCTGCTTCATGAATTCCTCGATGTCATCTAGTGCATAATGGACTTCGCCATTGCCTTTCACATTATCAATAGAAACAACATCTACAGCTTCCTTCACTGAGATTTGGCAATCAGCAGAGGTCTTGATTACTGGGGATTCATCATCAACCCAGTCTTCTTCCCTAAATGGCGCCCCATATTGCTCGCCATTTTTGGGACCAGGTCCACTTTTTTTGAAAACCTTGTAGAGAGCATAATATTGCTAAAACAAAGGAAGAACAAAAAGGAAAGTTTTAGTTTACAGAATAAAAAAATTCAAGAGCATATTGAAAAGGATGTTTTTCCAATTAATACCTGTACATTCTGGCATCTCTTGAGCTCTTCCTCATCCATGGTATACTCGTGCATCACCCAGTCAGTGCGTTCCCCACTAGGTGCACGGCCTTTGTAATAAACTAAGGTCTTCTTCAATCCAACAGACCGTGAATAACATACAATATTACGATCCTTTCCTGTAGCTTTCCAATACCCGTGTCTGGTTGCCCTGCTTGATCTTCCTCCATTAGGGTATTTCCGATCTCTAGGACTGAAAAAGAACCATTGCCTGTCTCCAGTTTTCAACAAAGATAGTTCTGCATATCATATCACATTAACTAGTTAGTAACCAAATTCAATCAACAAAAAATGTGAGCTCAAACAACAAAAATTATGAGAGCAAAGCAGCTATCTAATACATAAAGCTAAGATTAGCATAGATGAATTAAAATTAATAAAAATCAGAATTATTCAAAACCATTTCCATCCCAAATGCAATCGGATGAACAGACACATCTACTTGGAATTTTAAGGTTGGGATTTGTAAAATTAATGAATATCAAAATCATTCAAAACCATTTCCATCCTAAACGCAATTGGATTTAACACACACATCTACTTGGAATCTTAAAGTTGGAATTAATAAACCAATGGCTAAGAACAAATATTAAATTACTTTGCTACTACGCACTACAGACATTGTAGTAGTTCATTGATTAGATCATAGAATATATCACCATAGCATCCTGCAAAAATCGAGTAGCGTGTGTCGAAACAAATCTGAAAAGGAATGAAAAACCTGTTCACCAAACCCGTCAACAATAACCAAAGTATAAGTCTAACCAATCGTAGCAAACCAAGCCAACCCGACAAAGCGATATCCAGTCAACAAATCAAACAATACTCCGAAACCCATCAACCAATATGAATATACAGCAAGTAGAAGCAAAGCAATCTAAAAAAACCCAAATCCGCAATGATCCAAACAATTAAAATTAGGGTTAAGAATTCATGCACCTATTGGACTTTGATCAAAAAGGTTGACTCAATGATCAAGACTCTATCACCTGTTCTACAGCAATCAATCATCCACACAGAAGCTTGACTAACACAAAGCCGATTAAAAAAACAAAATAAATACCCAAATTAATAACCAAACAATCAAAGCCCAAAAAGCCCATGTCAAAAATCATACAAAAAATCAAGGCTTTCACAGAAAAACCTCTAAAACCCTTACCGGGAAGTTCCTCAGGGTCCCACTTGTAGACGTCGGTCTCGGCGATGACGTCAATCTTGAGCCTCTTCTTACAGATCTTCCGCCTTAGATAGTAGAGGACAAGCTCCTCGTCGGTGGGATGGAACCGAAACCCAGGCGCGGCAAAGTGGCCATCGCAGAAAAGCGCGGCTGGATCGTCCTCCGTCACCATCGCTTCCTCTCCAACAAAATAAAAACCCTCAAACAAACAAAAATTGAAAAACTTGAAGCACAAATCAATCGATCAGAAGCAAGAAAGAGGGATGTGGATAGAAAGAGAGAAGAAAAGTCCTACATAATCACAGTAGGACTCTCCTAGGGCAGAGGAGAGAGAGGGAGGGAGAGAGGGAGAGAGAGAGAGAGAGAGGATGGGGGTGGTGGTCAATGTGAATTGTCAAAGGAGGAATAGGGCAGATGAGAAGAATTTAGTAGTGGGGATTCAGAAGTTTCCTTGAACTGCACTTGCGTTGCAGCTTGGCAATTTTTTATTTTATTTAATTAATTAATTTTAAATGATTTTTTGCCCTTTGTGTGTGTGATAATTGATATGAAGCGTGGCAAGGGGGTAACCTGCGTCTGGTGCGGTTTACGAGCCTCACGGCAGTCTCGTCACTCCCGCACACGACGTAGACCAAGACTACGACAGTGTCACGCCGTAGATCAGATCTGGGAAGATGTAATGGAGTCTCGGGATGACATTCGAAAGGCTCCGTTGACTAAACAACTGCAAGACTCGCCGACATAAAAGCACGAGCAAAAGATCTCGAAGGAGCCCATGGGTTAAAAGGTTCGTGTATTTTACTGTTATGGATAATCGTCGGATAAATTTTTTGGTGTCGGATTTGGTTATGGTTATTGGGGTATCCGTCCTAAACTCATACCCGAAATCGAACCATTTCATCTATGAATAAAAAATATTTATTATATGAAAATTGGTTGTTAATAATCATGCATCGAAGCCTCACGGATATGGAGGTGAATGAGTGTGAGGATACGACTCTGCATGATGTGAACATGGAGAAGGAGATGAAGAGGAAGCAACAGCAGGCTCAACAAGAGGTCTATGATGAGGAAGATGACATGCCTAGTGGTGCTCAGAGGGTGCAGTGTGCCCAAC
Organism: Heteromeles arbutifolia; assembly: GCA_024362995.1. Taxonomy (NCBI): domain Eukaryota; kingdom Viridiplantae; phylum Streptophyta; class Magnoliopsida; order Rosales; family Rosaceae; genus Heteromeles; species Heteromeles arbutifolia. The sequence continues at coordinate 39,758,121 of JANCRC010000002.1, forward strand.
AGTGATGACTAATGCTAGTTTTTGAAAACTTGTACAAGTTAATAATATAAATAAATATATAAATATCATAATGAGGAAAGTCGTTCCCCGATCACAAAGCCATCACCCAACAGGTTTGGTTATGAGGAAAACCCGTTCGGGGATTCTACAGGTTCGGGTTCGGGAATGGCACATCCGAATCCAATCTGCCCCGTTACCATCCCTACTCACTTCAAAGAGGCATTGGCTCAGGCAACGGAAATCATTGATTGGAGTCTTGAAACGTCACCCCGGCATCTTGTCCCCGAAACACGCCCCTTGGAAGGTTCAAGATCACCACCCCTTAGAGGTAGAAACCTTCCCAAGAGTAAACTGCATATACGGCAAACAAAAATATTTGAAAAACATCAAGAAGGAAACAAAGGCGGCATGCAAGAAGCCCAGAATGGTGGCTTCAATCAACAAATCGATGTCCATGGACTAGAACATCTTGATGTTCTCCGATCGAGACCTGGAAGACGTCCACTCACCCTTTGACGATGTTGTCATCGTCAAGGTGCAAATCTCCAATGCCATGGTCAGCTGTGTCTTGGTGGACAATGGATCAGGAGTGAATGTCCTCTTCAAGGATGCTGCAAAAAAGATGGCAATTCTTGACAGCATCAACAAAGGAAGGACCACCCTCCACACCTTCAAACAGGCACCGTTCGATCCTTAGGAACGGTAAAATTGGTAGTCCAAGTAAAGCCCTACAACCACTTAGTGACCTTTCATGTTGTGTACTGCCTCCATTATTGGTTGAAATTAGTTACACAAGATGAAAGTTGTTCTTTCTAGCTACCATTAACTACTTTGTCACCATGCTCCAAACGATGTAAAGGAAATAAACGGAGACCAATCAACAGCACGCTGCTGCACTGTCGAAAGCATGAACATGATCCAGAAGGGAAAACGGAGTTCCAACATTCCTATATACGAATCGGCATAACAATCACAATAAAAGGATCAGCAGACGAGCTATAAAGAATTTGACCTGGATCTCAACCCAGAGGATGACAACAAGTCAGCTTAAGGCTTTCTATAGGCAAATGGTTGGTAATCTGTTATACTTGACAACTACTAGACTTAATATAATGTTTGCAGTTAGCCTACTCTCAAGATTCATGCACAATCCTACAAAGGAACACTTTGGCACAGCTACAAAGGTGCTAAGGTAAATTCAATGTAGCACTATCTACAGTAGAAGCTAAGTATGTGAGTGCATCAGAAGTCACAACTCAAGCAATTTAGCTTAGGTTTGTCTTGGAAGATTTTGGTGAATTGCAAACTGATGCGACACTATTGTATTGTGATGATACCTTTGTCATTGCCATGACAAAGAATCCAGTGTTTCATCAAACGTTTAAGCATATCAACATAAGATATCATTTCATTAGGGACGCTTTGCAGAATAATGTGATTAATTTGGTGTACTGCAAATCTGAGGAGCATACATATTCACCAAAGTTTTGCCTAAGGATAGGTTCAACTATCTCAGTGAATGCTTAGAGTAAAGTCAGCAACAACTTTAGAAGGGAGTGTTGCAGGATAAAGATGTTACTGGTTTGAATCAAGGTGGCTGGATTGCATCACAATGCAAATCAGCATTGCTAGGTTTTTAGCTTAACTGTTTAAGTGTTAATTCAAGTGACATGGTCGGCTAGGATTAAACATCTAAATGATGGAGAATGTGTCATATGTTCTAGTTTGTTATTTTTTTAAGTAGCAACGTGAGCTACATGTGAGCTAGCTTACACGGCTCAAGCATGTGAGCTCTAACTGTTATATTTATCATTTTCATTCCTTCACACCTTATGTACGTGTGTGTGATTGAATGCTTATGTAATCGAATCCAATGCAACAGAGTGAGAGCAACATACGCTCCATTTTTATTTAAGCACCATTGTTTTTCTTGCTGTTGTTCATATTTCTAGCAAACTCATACACAAACCATATCAAATATGGAAATCAGTAAAAACTCTAATAACTCTAATGGGGTGAAGGTAACTGAACAAAATATGGTTTGTAGTTTCCAATACTTGCCAGCAAACAATAAGAACTCTGCCAAGGAAATTTCAATAAATAAATAGCAGGGATCCCAATTATGAAAGCTAGTTAGTCAATCCAAAAAAATAATTGATCCAGAAGGCCTCGAACAATCATTAACCTGAGAAGGTGAAAGTAAGGAGAGCAAAAGAAAGGAAGAACCCAATTATAAGACCAAAGTATCTCTTGTCGTTACCAACTAACCATGGCATACCTTGAAGTAGGATTTGCCTAGCTTTGTGAATACCATTCTAAGCAGCTGAAGACGTATATTTTTTTTTAACAACTAATAAATGATCATGCAGTATATATTTAGAAGAAACAATTTGAACCCATCAGTTATCAAGCTTGGTTAATACTTTTCATCCCAGCTTAGCTAAAGTTGCAAGATTAAAACAATGATCCATCTTGTACCTAAGCACCCATGGACTTAGGCATGTTAATATATCTGCAATGATAGCGGGCCTTTGCCATTATTGCGCCAAAAGAAATTTTTAGTTTATCTATCAAGGGCTGTAGTAATTTTTGTCAGACATGAGAAACAAGACATGACATGATTGGGAAGACTAAATACGAGTAAAATTCTCATCCCTAGAAAGCAAATTACTTTCGGAAAACTTTTACTTAACTTTAATAAGAAATTCTTTTGCATTAATAGAATATTTCCAAAAAATAACATTATGAACACCTAGATATCTTCCTATAGAGGCTCTATGTTGAATACCTAGGCAATCGGTAATTTGAGACTTAGAGGAAGTAGAGGGATTAGAGGAAAAATAAATGGTAATCTTATGAAAATTAACTTGTTGACCTGAAGCAGTTGCAAAAAGATTTAGAACTACAAAAATATTCCTAGCAACGGTATTAGAGGCTTTAGCAAAGATTAAACAATCATCAACAAACATAAGACAAGAAACTCAGTACCCCTAAGAGAGGATAAAATCCGCACATGAGATTTAGAGTTTTGGGTGAGACAATTCAGGTGACGAATCAGAGGCTCCATGCAAAAAATAAAGGAAATATTTTTGCTCATGATCCTATCTATCATCGTTAGATGAGTTTAAAGTTTGAGACCTGTACAGTGGATAGACACAAATCTCAAAATTTAAATTCATCTAATAATAATAAATAGTGTGGTGAACAAAAACTCACCCAAAAATAAAAATATATGGGTGATTTTGTTTAAAATCAATAAAAAAAGCTACAATATATCAATAATATTTATTTTAATTATAAATATGTCAACCATGTATTGTGATACTTAATGCATTTAAAATAAACAAAAATTACAAAATCTGTCATTACAGCTAGCGTCCACTTCAAGTGACACACCCTTTCTCATATTTCTTATATTTTAGAATAGGTAAATACCGATTAAGACGCTACAACGCTGTCTTTGTTTCCTGATTTTGTTTTTACATTTGGATTCAGACACTGTGTGGTAGCGTCCGTTTCCTAGTTTCGCTTTTTACATCATTCACACCCCTTGTGGGAATCTAGATTTTTATATTTGGATACAGACGCTGCAATGCAGTGTCCGTCTTCTGGTTCTATTTTTTACCTTTGGATTCTAACAATGCGTTGCAATGTCTACTGGTTTCGTTTTTTCATCATTCACACGCCTCATATGCTTCACACCTCGCGTCACTTCTGATTTTTTTCATTTAGATTCAGACACTGCAATGCAATGCTTGTTTTCTAGTTCTATTTTTACATTTTGATTCAGACACTGCAACACTGTATCTATTTCTTGGTTTTGAATTGCAAACTGTAGAACTCTGTGCTCTCTCATCTCACCGTTTTTCTCTTGGCAAGCTCTTCTGGTTAATTAGACCAGCTCTCTTCTCTGTGATGGCTTGAACAAAAATTTAATCTTCTGTAACATATTTATATGTTGAATTAGGATGTTCTATATGTTTCCTATGTCTTGGGAGTCTCGCTTACAGACGATGTTGTCGACAACGTCTTTCTGCCATCGCTAAGGGTGTCGACCTGGCACCACATCCGCCTTTACCAGGCACTTGCTCTTCGCTTTTGAATTGAAGAATTGTTGTTTATCGTTATCTTTGCTCTTCGGTGAAGAAGAGTAGGGTGGTGCTGACATCTATGTGAGCCTTAGATTTTGAGATTTAGGTGGTGGGTGGGCAGACTCCGACATGTGAACGAAGAGCACGAGATAAAGAAAGGGAGAGAAAGATAGAAGAGTCAAGTCTAACTATTTATATGGGCTTAAAGCCCATGTGACATTCATCGTTGAACTATGTTTGATTAATAAAAATATGTACTTGATTATGTTCAAAATAAAAATATGTTATGGGTAAATTACATTTTCATATCTCAAGTTTAGGGTCTATTTCAATTCCTTACAACATCTTCAAAACATTTCACTTTCATACCTTAAGTATTATTTGTGGAGCCAAAAATATTCACAAGGCGACACATGGATTTTTGGATATAAGAGGACAAAAATACCCTTGAGGCATACTGGGATTCCTACACGCGAGCAGCGGGCAATTATCCTTCAACCAAGTCAAAAGTGCCCAAGGAAGGTAACAAATTCAAAGTTATCTCATCCATCCTCATCTTAGGTAATTACTTCATAACCTACAAATTATTTCATATAAATGGAGATTAATTGGCTAATTAATGGATTAATTCCTAATTAATCTATTAATCACTCATTTATCACCCAATTAACCACAAAATACATCCAATTCAACCCTAAAGCTAGTCAAAACCGGTCACCATCCTTTCTCTTTACCTTTTTCCATTTTTCCCTCTTTATTATCCCATTTATGCAAATTAATCAATTTGGTAACCACCAATTTATTCCTTTAGGGTTAATTAGCCAATAAATTGGCTAATTAAACCAAAATTTCAACCTAAAAAACCCCATTAAGGCCGGCCATTTCTTCTCAAAAAGGGACAAGCCTAACCCTATAAATAGGCACCTATTTTCACCAAAAAGTGAGGCCAACACTCTTGCAAAAATCCCAAAATTCTCTAAACACTCTTTCTCTCTAAATTCTAACTTTGGCATCGGAGGTTCTTCGGTCAAAGCCCCCCCATTCATCGTGGGTTCGTGAGGCTTATGGCCATAACCAAAGGTGTTATTTATTTTGTAGGTGCAATTTTGTCCAAGATCAAGGAGGAGGAAATTTGTATCCACAAATTGGTGCTTTCATTGAGAGTTGAGATTCACACTCGTAAAAGACTCTCGAGCAAAAAGGTTTTTTCTCTATTTTCTAGTCCACTTGTATTTAATTGTACGTTCTTATTATTAGAATTTTTTATTTGCAAAGATTCTTTGGTAAAACATAAAAGAAAAATATAATGGCTAGAAATTTAGAAAATTCAACAAGTGAAAATTCAAATATTCAAGAAGTGGGACCGCGGCGATCCACGAGGCTAAATGTGATCTTAGGGGGAGCGGCACCACCACCACAAGGCTCCACCATGGAAACCACTGCGGTGGCCACCATGGCAATCACCCACGGCGAGGTCCATAGCTCCACTACCACGGCCCAAGCCGTGCTATCTAAGGCCCACGCCACCAAAGCCACGGCCCGAACCATGCCACTCCATGCCCAATGCGTTGCCAATCCGAGCCCAAGCCTCACATTCGCGAGCATCACGCGCTGAGCAGCCTACTCTCGTGGCCCAGCCTGCTTCTACAGCCCTGCCTGCTCTCACCGAGCAGCCCACTCTCGTAGCTTAACCTACTCCTGCAGCCCTGCCTGCTTTCGCCGAGCAGCCCACTCTCGTGGCCCAGTCTGCTCCCGCAACTCAGCCTGCTCCCGCCGAGCAGCCCTCACTCGTAGCCCAGCCTGCTCCTGCAGTCCAGCCTGTTATTGCCGAGCAGCCCACTTTCGTGGCCCAGTCTGCTCTCGCAGCCCAGCCTGCTTCCGTGGCACTCCAAGCAGCCCAAATCGGCCTAAAACTATTTCAACCATCCGGACCAACCATTGAGCCGGGGACATTTCCACCATAGATTTGACATTTCCTAATTCAAATCTCGCGCCCGGAGCCTATCGCACTTCCATTGCTCAATGAGGCACATTCCTTCCAAGCTCTTCCAATACAAATAGCGAACAACATTTGTCTCGACAAGTCATAGAGTTGACGAGCTCCCTTGCACAACAGACAACCTTGGTAAATCAACTATTGCAACGCACCGAGATCCAACGTGCCCCAGACGAGGTGTCCCGAAGTAGGACAAGGGCAGATGAACCTCTTCACTAGCGTCCCGGCAAGTGGCCTATCAACCAGCCACGATCCGAGCGTTCTGGTAGTTTACGCTCTCGCCTGGGTCCTTAGGATAGCGAATACTCTCGTCTTAGCGCGCGGATGAGCATGCATTCCCGATCAAGCCCATGGACGATCATACGTTCACGGTTGAGGTCACACTCTGATTATCAACATGGACAACCTTTCAGGCGAAGTGTCCATTCGCAACTAGGATCGCAATGAGTATTCTCCACCTCACATCGAAGTAGGCAGCAAGGCAGACGGAGAGAAGCAATCACTCAATCCGACTCAAGTTCAACTGGCAGCTTGCGAGCAACCCGTTCGCCTACCAGGAACATGCCGCATGCACCGTAGCCACGACATAGACGAGTCGAGCGTAGAGAAGAACGACCCAAACCTATAGGTCATGACCGGGGGCAGCCGAAAATTCCACTGCCCCAGCAGAGGCAAATTAAAAAAGAAGTCGAGATGCTTCTAACGGAACGATTGCGCAATTTCCAACGTAATGAGGCTGCTGACGATGCGCTTCGACGAGACATGACCAACATAAGCATGTCACCATTCACAAATGAGATCGAGCAGATAGATCCACCTCGCGGATTCACTATGCCTCATTTCACTCCGTACAAGGGAGACGAAGACCCGGATCGACATCTCAAGCATTACCGCAGTACCATGATCCTCTATAGGAATAATGATGCACTTATGTGTAAAATTTTTGCCACAACTCTACAAGGTGAGACGCAAGACTGGTTTCACATTCTACCACCGCAGTCGATCCGGAGTTTCAACAAACTTTCCTTTGTTTTCACTAAGGAATATTCGTCTAACCGCTCAATTAAAAGGACATCCGACCATCTTTTCAGCATCATAAAAGACCCTTGGGAGACGATTCGAAACTATGTCAAGAGGTTCAAAGCGGAGAAGGCCAAGATTGTTGGCTGCAATGAAGACTTAGCAACAGCAGCATTTAGAAATGGACTTCCCACCGAACATCCTTTATTCGGAAAACTGATCATGGGAGAAGAACTGACCCTAGCAGCTTCGTATGCTTTGGCAGAAAAGCATGCACTATGGGACAATGCCAAGCAGTCTTACGAAATGATTCAGAAAAGAAGCACATGGAACGTTCCCCGACTAGAGAAGACTCAGCAGCCGAAACATTCACCAAGTTCACAGTTCTAATCGGCCAAATTCTCCGTAAACTCAAGAACGAACCTTAGTTCGAACTGCCGCCACCCATGAAAGGCGATCTTACCAGGCTAGATCATACAAAGTATTGCGCATTCCATCAAAGATCGGCCACACTACCAACGGCTGCCTAAAGTGGAAGCAGTACCTTGAGAAGCTGAGAAATGAGGGCCGGTGCAACGAATATCTTGACAGGTCAACAAAACGGCTTACACAAGCAGGGGAAGTCTCCATCACCCCTTAAACCCCGTTAGGGCTTTTCCAAATAAGTTCTAAGTCTCAAGCAGCTTGACAAACAAGGCCTTGCAAGCCAATGATTATCCAATTCGTTATACAGTTTCTACTGTTGATTTATTTCTTTATTCTCAATGAATATTCAAGAAGTTATTCATGAGCCTAGCTCAACTGGTGTCTACAACAACTACTCAAAACCCTTTATGGGTCTACTTTCCAGTGCGAGAGGTTAAACTAATTGCTCTCCAGTGCGATAGGGTAAACCAATTCCCCGACACCCAAAAGGGTTTGCTCTCCAGTGCGAGAGGTTAAACTAATTGCTCTCCAGTGCGAGAAGGTAAACTAATTCCCCGACACCCAAAAGGGTCTGCTCTCTAGTGCGAGAGGTTAAACTAATTGCTCTCCAGTGCGAGAGGGTAAACCAATTGCTCTCCAGTGCAAGAGGGTAAACTAATTGCTCTCCAGTGCGAGAAGGTAAACTAATTTCCTGACACCCATCTGGGTAAGCTCTCCAATGCGAGAAGGCCACATAGTTCAAAAGATCGAATGCTTGAAGATCAACTAAGCAACAAATGGTTAGGGGCAGCAGCTACTTTTACGCTTAACAGCTCGCTCATCCGACATTTCATCTTCAGCAACTCCGATCTTGGCAGTTTCATCCTTGACTGCTCCATCTACGGCAGCTGAGAAATCAAACTCAAAGCAGTTTCCTCATTTTTGGCAAGCAGCGCAGACGTAGCAGTCCAAACCGTTGTCCATGTCATGCCACTTCCTCGGCCCATGCTGAGCCAATCCTTGGCTTCAATCAAGTCGAGCAACACAAATAATAGCCCCTGCCACACCACCTCCTTGGCCCATGCCAAGCCAACTCCTAGCCTCTGCCAACCGACGTGCCACACCACCTCGACGGCTGCCCCGTGGCAGTACCTCCCAAGAGGAAGACAAGAAAAATTAAAATTTTCTTACATCGGTGCGGCACGGAGAAGACAAAGAAATCAACGAAAAACGGTCCTTTGCACGGGCAAGATGTAGAAGATTGCTAGAGGAGGGGGAACAAATATCCTCTAAGCTCTCTCTCTTGTAGGGTAGAATAAATCACTCTCCAAAGTTAATTTAATAACCCACTTAAGGTGGACTTAAATAGTCTTTGAGAGAAATTTATTTCCTTTTCCTAGAAGGATTTAATTTCCTATTGAATAGGGAATCTACATCAGAATAGGAAGCATTCCTAAGTTTCCTAAAAGCAAGGAAATCTCTACACCTGGTGCCCTTTCCTGCGAGCAGCCCAACAGGTGTGGGGGCATTTGTGGAGCCAAAAATATTCACAAGGTGACACATGGATTTTTGGATAAAAGAGGACAAAAATACCCATGAGGCATACTGAGATTCCTACACGCGAGCAGTGGGCAATTATCCCTCAACCAAGTCAAAAGTGCCCAAGGAAGGTAACAAATCCAAAGTTATCTCGTCCATCCTCATCTTAGGTAATTACTTCATAACCTACAAATTATTTCATATAAATGGAGATTAATTGGCTAATTAATGGATTAATTCCTAATTAATCTATTAATCACTCATTTATCACCCAATTAACCACAAAATACATCCAATTCAACCCTAAAGCTAGTCAAAACCGGTCACCATCCTTTCTCTTTACCTTTATCCATTTTTCCCTCTTTATTATCCCATTTATGCAAATTAATCAATTTGGTAACCACCAATTTATTCCTTTAGGGTTAATTAGCCAATAAATTGGCTAATTAAACCAAAATTTCAACCTAAAAAACCCCATTAAGGCTGACCATTTCTTCTCAAAAAGGGACAAGCCTAAACCTATAAATAGGCACCTATTTTCACCAAAAAGTGAGGCCAACACTCTTGCAAAAATCCCAAAATTCTCTAAACACTCTTTCTCTCTAAATTCTAACTTTGGCATCGAAGGTTCTTCAGCCAAAGCCCCCCACATTCATCGTGGGCGCGCGAGGCTTGTGGCCATAACCAAAGGTGTTATTTATTTTGTAGGTGCAATTTTGTCCAAGATCAAGGAGGAGAAATTTGCATCCACACTATTTTATTTCAAAATAATACCTCCGTTACATTTTCCATCCATTGATCCGTTAAGTGCTGATGTGGCTGCCACATTTGTGCCACATGGCTGCCAAATGTGTGCCACGTGGCAAAAAAATTTAATTTTTTTTTAAAAACCTAAATATTCAACAAAAAAAAAAACTTAAAAAACCCAGATGCCATCACCCCACTCTTTCCCCCCGCCCGTCGAAACCCCATCCCCTTCATCATATTCCCCATCCGTCGTCCCTCCCTGCAACCCAAATCCAAAACCACTTCCACCCATCCTCCACATCCTCCTCCGCACCTATCCTCCACCTCCTCCGCGTACCCATCTTCCCATCTCCCTCCACCCGAGCCCAACCTGCAACCCAGAAAAGAAAAAGAAAAAAAAAAAAAAAAAAAAAAAACACCATCTTCATCTTCCCCGACCCCCCCTTCCTTGTAACCCACCCCTTTCTTCTCCCTCCCGTCCATCCTTAGCAAACCTAACTCCATCCAGACCACCACCAACTAAGCATCGAAAAATTCAAAATTTGAATACATACCTTGTGGTTTCGGATCTGGGTTTTTTTTTGGGGGGGGGGGACTTTTCTGGGTTCGGTTTTGTGGAGTGGTAGTCTCTGGGTTCGGTTTTGTTGGGGGGGTGGGACTTTTTTGGGTTTGGGGGAAGGTCTGTACTGTGTGCAAATGTTTGGTTGCGGCAGAGGGGAAGGTTTGGGGTGCGGGGGTTTTTCAGTTTTCAGGTTTTTTTTTTGTTTTGTTGAAGATTTAGGTTTTTTTTTTTAAAATTAAAAAATTAATTTTTTGGCCACGTGGCACACATTTGGCAGCCACATGGCACAAATGTGGCAGCCACGTCAGCACTTAACGGATCAATGGATGGAAAATGTAACGGATATATTATTTTGAAATAAAATAATACTTAAGGTATGCAAGTGAAATGTTTTGAAGATATTGTAAGGAATTGAAATAGATCCTAAACCTGAGGTATGAAAGTGTAATTTACTCATATGTTATTGATATATAACTAAATAGTAAATTTTGATTGATTTTCTCGGCTAAATTACCTAAAATATAATGAGATAAAAGATCCCCTGACGAAAGTAGTAGTAGTAGTAACTATTAAAAGATAAATGCAGCTGGGAAAGAGAGAGAATTATTGATTGGATTTTCTCGTCGTCTCCCAAACAAGATCACAGAACCCTGTTTTCTACAATTTTAAATCCTTTTGGAATCTCACAACTGTCAACAGCGAAAGAGAGTTTTCTGCATTGCTGTGCGCCAAACAGGGAGTTAGATCTGAATGAGAACCCACATTCTCTGTAAGTCGGTCCAAAAACCTATTTATTTTTCTGCTCTCAATTTGCATTTCAATGTCTTTGTGGTTTTCCAAGTATTTGGGTTAGTAAGAATCTTTCTCTGCTCTGTTTGGTTTCCGAGAAAATTCCAAAAGGAAAATTTGAAATTTAGTAACTTGTGATTGATTGATTACTGTCAGGAAACAATCAGAAACTCAGGCATTTACTTATTCCTTGATTTTTAAATTTCAGGGTTCAGAGAATGTGCATTCGAATTCTAGATCTTCAACGGTAAATGTCGTGTATTTTTTTGGAGACTAATATATGATATAAGCTTGAATTGGATTCGAAATTTCGAAGAACAAAAAAGATGGCGTTTTGGGAAGGTTATGTGAGTGATGAGGCAATGGGGACCTTTGCCCCAATTGTGGTTTACTGGTTGTATGCGGGGGTTTACCAGTTGTTGCCGCCTTTGGACAATTACCGGTTGCATACAAGAAGAGAGGAAGACGAGAAGAACTCGGTGCCTCTCCCCTCTGTCGTTAAAGGTGTTTTGCTTCAACAGCTCGTCCAGGCCACCGTTGCTCAGGGGCTTTTTTTGGTCAGTTACTTCGACTTGAATTACGCCAATTTATGCTGAATGCACTTCATTTTCATATGTGCCTACATAATTAATGAAATTAGTATCAAGTGACTAATCTCAAGAATTAGAAATGACCCAATTGTAGGCTGTTTGAGAAATTGCCTTTAGCTGCACTGCTTTTGAAAGTTGCTCAGTGCAATATACAGATCTTTCCCCTTGTATTTTGTTTTGGTACAAATGTTTTTTGGGTTTACCTTGGACATGTTCTAGACACTTTAGATACAAGCTACCCCACTTGAAGTCTCTTAAGGCTTGACGATGTCCTGATCTTTTCTTGATTGTCTTGGTACCATGGTTCCATCTAGACTCTGGCTTTAAACTTGATGCCTTTTGAGTCTCCAAGTTTTCCCTCTCATTTGATGTCTTTGCTCCTGCATATCATTTTTCGGTACAAATTCATGCCGTGTAACTTGCAATCCTACAATCTGGATTTTATATTCACCTGTATTTGTTGCATTATTTGGTGAAGCACTTTACCACAACCTTTGCCGACGGGTTCTTCAACAAAATAAATAGATAAATGGTTAAACCTTAGACAATGGGTGGCTTTAAACGCCTGCTGCCTTCCATACCTACCAAATGAGACTACTGAAGAGACCTGTTGATTCTACAGTTTTTAGTCATGAAACACTGAAACATGGAAGAGAAACTTAAAAAAGTTGAGTACACTCTGAAAGGATGCTCCTTTAAATTTTCCTAAACATGTTTTCATGTGAGGCATTTTTTGAATTCATAACAATTCCTAGGTCAAGCTAATTTGATGTACGAATTTATGTTCTCATGTTGATATCTAACTTGGGAATTTGAACTGTAAATATGTAGTCATCTGTCCTATATATCATCAATCTTGCTTGTTTCCTTCTTGTTAATGCTGCCATGCAGAAGGATGGCATGTTACTTTGCATCATGGTGCCACTGTCACTTATTGTCCTTTTAGAGAACAGGGTTACTCTGGCCAAACAAAGAAAGAAACAAAATTGAAATAGGAAAAACAATTTTTTGGTACCTAAAAGCATATGCACTAGGAAGATTACAAATTCCAGGCTTTTTTCTGGAGATATCTAGGTTATAAGATTCGTCTTAAGATCTGAACAACATTGATGTGCGGAGTACAAAGTGAGTAATGTCATTTATCGTTTCAATGTGAATGATGATCGATATATAATGTAGCAGTTTCTCTTAATAATTATTCATCCTTATTTAGTTAGCTGGTTGGATTGATTGTTTGTCATGAGCTTTATCATACACTATTGAAGACTTTGGCGTACTCATAGGCTATGGTTTGTGATGACTGTTATCTGTTCGCTTACATGTGCCTGTAGGGTAGCTTGTCTGTCATTTTTTAATGATCTCATAGAATGTGAATGTTTTGTGGAGATAACTATAGTCCTTTAGCCACTTTGCTGGTGTATTGTTGTTTTCGTAAAGTAGACACATGATGCTGTGATGCATGTTTTAAAATATGTTAGCTTCTATGTAATTGAATAATAAAGTTACTTTGTACCATATATAGGAATATAGTCTGTAATTCCAAAGTCAGTTTGGTTTGTTAATTATGATACAGTATTACATGTCAGGGTGAGTACGAATTTTGCATCAAAGAAGATAGTTCAACAAGAATCCGGATCCTCTTTGTGAGGATCCCGGGAATCCGTGAATCATATCCGTTCATCGTACATCGTGCGGTTAGAAATCATTTTAAATATTTTTATTTAAAATTAAATACAAACAGTACCTGACAAAAATTGACCGCACGATGTACGATAAACGGATATGATTTACGGGTCCCCAGGATTCTCACCAAAAGGATCTGGAGAGGATCCTGTTGGGTTCAACAACAAGCGAATAGATAATTTAGAGTCTAGCCTAGCTCTGTTCCTAACGGGGTAGGTCTCATAGGTCATTTTTCTCCTTTATAAAAGGGACGCACCTGAGGCACTATGGTGTTAGTTGAGTAGTTTTACTGCCTTACATTGGGTGTATGGTTTACCTTATGTACAATTTGGACAAGTGATGTAGCGTTGGCAATTGTACATTAACCAATTCATATTTCGTTATGATCTATGACTCATAGTAGGTCTTTATTGTAAGAATGTCTATTTCGCCCCAATGATGGGTAAGACCAATACATTTCTTACCAATTTTCTGTCTTCCTAACTTTACCTCGCTTGTTTTGATTTCATTTCAATGTTGTAGTGAACTGTTGGTCCTCTATGTGTCCAATTTGGAAGGCCCCTTCTCAACTATTATCCCGACTAAATAAGTTCATGCATTTTTGCTACAGTTGACCTCGAAGGCGAATACATCGGGGATCACAATTCAGCCCTCGATACCTGTGCAGATTGTCCAGATTGTTATTGCAATGATAGTAATGGACACATGGCAGTTCTTTGTGCACCGTTACATGCATCAGAACAAGTTTTTGTACCGCCATGTCCACTCTCAGCACCACAGACTCGTTGTACCCTATGCAATTGGAGCCCTTTATAATCACCCGCTTGAGGGTCTCTTGCTCGACACTTTTGGCGGGGCACTCTCGTTTCTAGTCTCAGGGATGACAGCACGAACGGCTGTTATTTTCTTCTGCTTTGCCGTGATTAAAACCGTTGATGATCACTGTGGGCTTTGGTTGCCTGGTAATATATTCCATCTTTTATTCCAGAACAACACTGCTTATCATGACATACACCATCAACTTCAAGGCTTGAAGTACAACTACTCCCAGCCCTTCTTCCCGATATGGGATAAACTTTTTGGCACCTACATGCCGTATAATCTTGTCAAGAGACCGGAAGGGGGGTTTGAAGCGAGGGCAATGAAGGCAATGAAAGACTAGTTGACTTGAACCACAGCAGTTTACTAATTCAAGCTCACTCCACGCCACGAAATTATATTGCTGAGGCGTCGGTCATTCATGGAAATCTGAATTAGAATCGTGATATCGAGGCTACATTCTAGGCTCTAGCAGGAGGGTTTTGTCGTTCTGAGTAAGTCCTGTTTTGGTTGTGTCAGTAATTTTCTATTTGCTTGGTTGTGCTAATTCCACCAACCTGCCTTTTGCATTGTAATTGTGAGATTCTGGACCATCCAATTTGTAGCATATTTTGTTCATGGTTATGCAACACTAGTTTTAAGGGGCACAAGAGGCCTGTCCAGACCTGCTTGATGCACCACCCGTTTGTATGTGGCGTGAAAATATTACATATTTGTCTTCAAAGAATTCAATTAAACGAACAAACACGATCTGAAGTTTAGCTTGTTTGCATAATTCTTCTTACTATTTCAGAAATTAGACTCGCTTGCTCCATTTTCGGACAATTTCAATGCGTTATGTAACCGCACAGAATCATCACTGTTGATCAAGCATACTTACAACCGAAGCCTCAAGGTGGGTAAAACATTTCCGGCCTTTCTTTGATCGCAATCCTAAAGTGGTACCGTCTTTACAGCAATTACATCCGCCGTGACTTCATACCATCATACAAAATCTGGTAAGCTTCAATGCTCAAGCTGGTTTAACGAAATTCATCAACAAGAAGATGATAACTGGGGCATTGTAATAACCCAAACCCTTGAACTAAACTGACACCCCATCTGATCCGATCTAACGTGGATGCCAGAAAATCCACGCGAATCACAGTATGTTGGCACACTAGGAAAATTACACCAGCACCAATGCTGTGCAATGCTTAGCTTCATGATCACCGGATATACAGGGTTCTTCAACCTAAACAAATTCTTGAAGACACTGGTAGACAACCTCCTGTTTTTATTCAGGCATAAGCTTCCAATTGAGACTTGCTGTAACCAATTGCAAATGTCCAGACGTGGCATCAGAGAGGCTTCAAACCCTTCAATCTCATTCTTCTACACTTGAAAGCATATGCTGGTGAGTTTTCATTTTTGCTAGACAATTTTTTTGCCTCGTACCATGCAATCCGGTGGGCACGTATGATCAACAAGAGATAACTGAGCTAAATTTCGTTTCAGGGTTTTACCACCCCAAATCTGTGACAGAAATCACAGAACAATGTATAGCAAAATTGTGTTTCTGTGGTGCTGCAGCTACAGGGCCACTAAGAAGGCTTAACTGCAGTGGCAGTCCATTCAAACTTATCTTCCCTGAATCCTTGTGAATGAAGTGTACAACTAATGATTGATTTGGACTAAAACAAATTGAAAATTACTGACCGTTACTGGAACAGTATCAAAACACCAGAAAAGGGATGTGTTCTTTCAAAATGCCCCTTCAAATTAACTGGACATCACTTTCAGAGTCTCCAATTTAGCTCATACGAACCATGAATGTCACCAATAATCTCTGCACGAGCATAATCCTTCTTCAAATCTATGAAACCGGGCTCAATCCCTCACAATTATTTCCCTGTTATAAACCTTCGAAATAAGTTTGATCACAACATGGCAATCGTCGCATATTCTTAGGTTCTTAATCACTTGAATTGGTGTCCCCTCACTGGTACTAATCAAACCAAAAGCCACAGCCAATTTCTCGCAGTGATAACTCAATGCATTTTCTTTTTCCTCCTCCCCTATATCATGCAGCACATTATTGGTCTTGGCCACATATCCATAGGCTTTAATCCTGAACATGATATCATCTAGCTTTGCATAAATCTAACGCCAATTAACATGGCTCTGGTCACCATTCACGAACTTGTGTATCACACCCTCCACTTCTATGTAACCAAAACCCGGTATCTTCTTCACATCTCTTCTCTTCATGGCCTCCCTCACCCTGCCCACATCGTCCCATCTCTCTCGAGACGCGTAAACATTTGATAACAACACGAAATCACCACAACCCTTAAGACCTCATCTCAATCAGTTTCTGAGAAGCCAGTTCTGCCATCTCCACGTTCCTGTAAGTCTTGCTAGCACCAAGTAAAGTTTGCCGGAGTACCACATCAGGAAACATAGGCATAGAATTTATGATCTCATAAGCCTCTTGGATCCGCCCAGCTCGTCCCAGTTAATCAACCACAGTCCCATAATGCTTAACATTAGGGGCAACATCATGCCCCGCCATTGAATTAAATAACCTAACCCCATCTTCCATCAGTCCGGCATTGTTGCAGGAACACAAAGCAGCAAGATACGACACTGCATCTGGGCACACCCCACTTTTATCCATCTGTCCGAAATGCTCAAGTGCTTTATCACCATTTCCATGCATAGCAAACGCCATAATCATCGTATTCCAAGTTATTAAATTCTTCTCACATTTCATATTCTCAAACACCCAATACGCATTGTCCTCAAAGCCGCATTTTGCGTACATATCAATAACCGCATTGCAAACAATGACGTGCAATCAAGCTTCTCATCCATTATATAGGCATGTACTTTTTCTCCTCTTTTGAGTGCACCCAATTGCGAACAGGCGGAGAGCGCACCGAGAACCGTGACTTCATTAGGCTTCAAACCCTCTTCCTCGCTCATTCTTTGAAACAAAGCTATAGCTTCAGTGGGTCGATTCCCCTGAGCCAACCCAGAAATTAAGGCATTCCAACAAGCAGTATCCCTCTGACCCATTTCATCAAACACCTTCTGAGCAAACACCTTCTGTGCAAACTCCATCACCCACTTTCGCATAAACGCCCAGCAAAGTGGTTCGCAGCAGCACGTTGGCTCCAAACCCGAACTGTACAATTTGGGAGTGAATCTGCATTGCCTCAGTGAAAGCCAACGCACGTGCGCACGCCTTTAGAACGAAGGAGCACGTGAGGGCGTCGACCTTCTGGGAAGCTTGGGGCATGGTCTTTTACCATGCGATGGCTTGGGTGGGTTGGGGGCTCTGGGCGAGGCCTCGAACGACGGCGTTCCATTGATTGGTAGAAGGGTTTTGGAGGTGGTGGAAGAAGGCCGTGGCGTAAGGGAGGTTGGCGACGGGGGAAAGGGCGCAGCGCTCGAGGAGGGGAAATTTTGATAACTAGCCATTTTTTTGTACCACAAAATGAATTTTAGCCTACCTTTTATGAATCTAACAAATTTAACCAAATTTCCATGTGAAATTTCAAGAATACCCTTGAATTAAAACACTAATTACCCTCTCTCATCCCATCCCTTTTCTTAGCAGAAATGACCCCAAACCAAGGTTTAAAATATCGATGATATCGGAAATATCGGTAGTCCAAAAACACGGAAATTTAGATGGAAATATCGGGGTATTATCGATATCGATAAAAATTGAATAAAAATCACGGAAATTGTAAGAAAAACTTGGAAATTTTTATTGAAACTTTGCAGGATGTTTATTTAGTCAATTATCTATTAGTTTATCATAAAAAATTGGAAGGAAATGCATTGCATGATGGATTTAAGTTGATTATATAGCGAGCTGGCAAACATTGTGAGTGTAGAAAATATATAAATATTTTAGCATATTTTCACAAAAATATAAGTGATATGGTGGTCAAGGTGTTGAAGGAGTAAAATGGGAGGTGTTTGAATCCTCTTGGTGTTTTTTTAAATATAGAAATTAAAAAAATACGGAAATTTCGATGAAAATATCGATGACATCGGAAATATCGGTAGTCCAAAAACATGGAAATTTCGATGAAAATATCGGAATATTATGGATATTTTAGACCATGCCTCAAACTAGAGAGACCCGAGACCACAAAATCAGGTGAAGGTGGACTCTCAAACTGGCCAACGGCAACCGATCCATTTTCCCTCTTTATGGTGGATTTTCTTTGCTACAGAGAGACATTGGCCTTACCCCTTTTGTGCCTATTCATTAGTTAACAACATTTGCATCACCACATTAATATCAATGCTGTCGTGAATTCCATTATTGAAAGCAAGCTTATGCTTTCCATCTGTACAAACTTTATAGTGAGAGAGTCCCAATCAAGACTACTTGTTCTTAAATCTTAATTATTTATTTCTTATTTTGATTGCAAAAATTCCAATAAGATCCGCATGCAGCAAGCCAAAGCAAAGTTCCTTCTCGGACTGAGTTTGTTATTTTGAAGCTTTCTTCGCATCGATCACAGCCCTTTCGTCGCTAACACTACCTTCGCCGCTGACGTCATTTTTGGCCACCGGGTTCAACTCCACTAGAGAAAATATCTAATCATTTTATGTTTCAGGTCATTAAGGGTATATTACTATTTTTATATTCAATTTTGGTTATAATTATTATAAATTTAAAAGAGTGGTTATCATTCAGGATGAGATCCAAATTTTGGTTATTTTTCCAAATTTCCCCTCGAGGACTTTAGTAGTGAGGGAGGGGTTGAATTGGAATTTGCCACTGGTTAGTAAGTGGGCTAGGAGCTGTTTGATGCGCGCAAGGGAGGTGCACTTCTGTAACAAGGACTCCGAGTTTGCCATACTCCCATGCCCATGACACTCGAGTCTGAAGGCATTTTGTATTTACGTTTTTTTATTTATAATATAAATTATTTCGGACATAAGTACAAAGTTCCGTGAATCAATCACAAAGTATTTTAGGAGTAACTCCTACTCAATTTTAAAGAGCTAAGCTTTTCTCATTCAAGATTTCATTTACTTTTCTCGCTTCAATTGACAGAGCCACCTTCTAAATTTCTAAAATAAAATAAACGAAAAAGAATATGAAATTACTCCTATTTAAAAAAAAAATATTGTGAGTTTACATTTTTATTTACACTTTTCGGCAAAAATTGATATTCTACATGCATTTAAAATTTGTTAATAAAAAAGTTTTCCAACCAACAAGACATGTAATAACATTGCTTTAGAAAGAAACAATCGATAATTCATTGATAAAGAGTCTAAACCCTAAACAAGAAAACCAAGAAAAACTCATTCTACATGACTTACATTTCATGTTGATGTAGAAATATTTTGTTGAGTGAATTGCCAATTTAGTACCAGAACTCTCATCTCAATGAAAATTAGACCCCTGAATTATTATTTTTCGATTAAATAAGTCTTTAAATTCATTAAAAATTACTAATTTCATCCATACTATTATATTCAAAGCTATTTTATTTAATTTTTCGTCAACTTAAGTTGCTTGACACACTCTAGAGTGTAATATTGTAATTTTCTCGCGTATAAGCCCTTAACATTTCATATAGGTTGCGAATATAATGTCTAATTTACCTTCCAAAGTTAACTCCATACACTATTATTTTATGAAAAATTACCAATCTACCCTCCAATGTGTATCACATGTAATGAAGGTGACTTAACCATTGACGGAAAATTGAATATAATAGCTTCGAATATAATATTAGGGATGTAATTGGTATATTTTTATAATTCAAGGATTGATTTTTCTGAAAAATAATTTAAAAACCTAATTTTCAGTCAGATGATAATTCAAATACTAAATTAGCAGTTTACTCTATTTTGTTTATGAGAGCGAGAAGGAAAATGCATGCGAGACCACCCAATACATAGGGTAAATTTCAAGGACCCGGACACTCCTATTTATTTAAATTTATTACTAAGGGACTGTTGAACTCTACTTTGCATGCTTCCGGGTACGATGGTTGAATTCTCACATAACCTATAAAACCTAAAGAGTAGAGATGATTTAGGACCATCACAATAATTTAAGAAAGAAAAGTTTTAAAACCCATAGGTATGACTAAAAACTCAACACCTAATCTATTAAGATATTGAATTACATGGAAAATAAAAAGTGACGACCTAATTTCATTTTTCTATTTTCGACCAAAAAAGAAAAGGAAGAATCCCTCCCAAAGTATCTTTAAACCTACCCAAGCATGGAATCACACGGCAGCATCTAATCTACGACCCCACCATATTCGTTACACAAATAGAAAAAGTACGACCGGACTTGCCTTTGAACGTGCATTTTCACATTTTACCCTTCGTAAATCTATAAATAACACTAAAAGCCCTTTCCTCTCCTTTATAAACCTCTCTCTCTCTCGTTCTCTCACTCTCTCTCCCCTCTCTCTCTCACTCTGCTGCGAAGTAAACCCTGCTTCTGCGAGCAAGGATCAATACGCCGATATGAGGTGTTGCTCTCAGCTCCCGTTTTATTTGAATTTACATTTACTTCTGATATTTATCTTTTGCTATTTGAGATTTCATAAGAAGCATAGGGTTTGAGTTAGGTTTTCCAATTTTATTTCTTTATTTTTTTAATACTTTTCGATTGTTTTCTGTTTGGTTGCTGAGAAAGTGAAGGAAAATGAGTTATCTGTATGGAGACTCGAATCTTCCTAGACTTGGTTTGTGAATTGGGTTCTGTAGAGGTTTAGGGTTTTAATTCGGAATGATTTGTTTTTCGTTTTCCTGGAAATAACATGTTCTTTGATTTAGCTGAGTGTTTTAATGGGAATTTATTGTCTTATTTTCCATATTTTCTTTTCTCTGAAACCAAACAGGGATTTACTGAGATTTTGTATGGGTCTTTATTTTCCGGCCTTATTTTATCTATTCCCATTTTTGCTAAACATCCTGTTTCCATTTGCTTTTTTCTGTTTTTTCATGCTGTAACTGCAATAATTGTGCAAACTGCAACTACGTGCTCGAATAAAAACTGCTTGGGCATTTTATAATTGACAGCGTGCCAATAAAGCTAGATATTTGTACAGGAATGTTTGATTAGTGTAGGATGTTTGACAGCGTGCCAAAGCTTCTGTTCGATGAATCCTAGTCTGATTAGTCTTATATAGTACTTGATTTCTAGTTTCATAGTGTTTGATCCCTGCTGTGCGGTTTCAGTTTGTTTCTTTATAACTTTCTTGGTCCTGGGATATATGTAGATTGGGTACAACGAGTGTCCAGTGTTCTTTAACTGTTTGGGTATTTGGCATAGGTTGTGTAGTTGAAGAAATTTAACATTTAGCAATTGGCGGGTAAGATGGAATTTTGGGTCTTACTATCCTCCGTATAGCAGCCTGCCTGCCTGACATTTGTAGGCTCTACACTCTAGCATGCAATTTAATCAAAGTTTCAAAGATTGGACGATACTGATTGCAGAAATGAAAAAGAAAAATATGATATTAGAAAGGTGGAAGTAATTGTGCTATAAGAAGTGGCTAGCATGTTGGATAATATTTTAAGTTCGTACTTCTGAATTTTTTTTGTTCTGGAGTATATGATTTACCTCAATTGTTTTGTACTTTAATCTTTACTAATTTTCATTTGAACATGTACACTTCAGCCGACACCCTAATGTGAAATGGGCCCAGAGGTCTGATATGGTCTACATAACTATTGACTTGCCGGATGCCCAGGATGTAAAGCTTAAACTGGAGCCTGAAGGAAAGTTTTTGTTCTCTGCTACTACTGGACCAGAGAAGACACCTTATGAAGTTGACCTTGATCTCTATGACAAGATAGATGTAAATGTTAGTTTCTCACCATAACCGTCATGGGTTTAGTTCATTTTACTAGGATATCGTACTGGCATCAATTATGGGACTAACATATTCTTTTACTTGCAGGAGACCAAGACTACTGTTGGCTTAAGAAATATCTGTTACCTAGTAAAAAAAGCTGAGGATAAATGGTGGAGCAGGTTGATAAAACAGCAGGGAAAAGCTCCTATCTTTCTGAAAGTGGATTGGGATAAATGGGTTGATGAAGATGAGGAGCCTGAAGAAGTTAAGGGCGACGAAGGCGGTGAGTGTTTCTCCAATCCTTCCTAAATCTCTTTCTGTATTGTCATAGTTGCCTTGAGGAATTTTAACCGGACGCTGTTGGCTATAATTTTGGTTTCCAGGTCCAGGTGGGTTGGGAAACAATATGGACTTTGGGGGACTTGGAAACAATATGGACTTCGGGGGACTCGGAAACAATATGGACTTTGGGGGACTAGGAAACAATATGAACTTTGGGGACTTTGATTTGTCTGTAAGTATTCATACCATCACCCTACTATTGATTTGTTTATACTAAACTATAAGTAGCTATACGATCACCTGACTATAGGATATATATTAAATTATTTATTATGTTAAACAATTGCGTACCTTCTGTTATTTCAGAAGTTGAACATGGGTGGCGATGGCTTGAATGCTGACGCTCTTGGCAAGTTTGATGGTGAGTTTCACAGTCTATAATCCATTCCAGTGACAAGATTTTTCTTTTTGTTGGAACTGATTAGTAACTGCAGGTTAGCGTACAATTTATTACTGACGTTTAATTTAACTGTCTTGTACTACTAGCAGAGAACGATGAGAGTGACACAGAGGATGAAACTGTTGACCAACCACCATCCGCTGCTGGACAATCTGACGCCAAACCTCTTGCGAGTGCAGAGCATGACGCAAAGGCTTCTGCCTGATGATGCAAAAGATTCAGAAAGTGGGACCGCAACGGGTGAAGGATGAAAAGCCTCTCTACAGCATCTTCAAAGCCAACGCTATTCCCTGTTTTAACATGCACCTGAATATGTATTTATTTCCCGATACGCAACTTTGTGATTGCTTTGCTTCGCCTTCACAAAAGGGTTTCCTTTTCGTTTTGCTTTTGTTTTGGTCACGAGGGGTAGCCTGATCGTCAGTGAGACGACTGCCGTTGGCATCGAAAGCTTTATTATCTTGCCGCTTACTGTGATTCGCGGATATTGGAATTTACCATGTATTAGAAGATATCAGCTTGTTCATTACCGGTGATGATGTATGGTTGATTTGTCGATCATTTTGTTGAGCTTGTTAATTGTTCAGCCTACAATGAGTCTGATCATATGATGAATGGCTAATCAGATCCACATGAGAATTGAGAATGACTTTTTTGGTTCAATCTGTCGCGGTTGTTTACTTAGAAGCGACATGCCAATCCACTTGTAGCCCGTGCCATGAAAGTCCTTCTCGTGTTCTCGTGTATGGGGGATGATAAAGAAGAATCGGATGAAATCTGAAATTCGATACGAGTAACATAAAAATTACATGGAGAGTTGGCCGCATACAAAATTACTGCTATCTTTATGTCATCTTGGCAATATCCAAATTACAGATCAAGTACCAAGTAGCCGAGCCAAAACAAAGATTACTTAAACAGAGTTTGTTAATTTTCCACACTGAACTTAACAGCATCGACACAAAGGCTATAAGCTCTGTGTCTTAAGCTCGGTATATGCCAACCTTGAATGTAGCATTACGAGTGCGACCCTTATTAATCAACTCAAACACACAAGCATCCCCTACTTTAACACGATTCTCTCGCGCAAATGCTTTCCAACCGTCATAGACTCTTGCATATTGTTTTCTCCTGTATACCCCAATGCAGCACTTGACAGGCCAACTTCTCCTGCTCGAGATCTCTAGGTTCATGTCGCAAATGCCTCTTGCACAGACATGTTGCTTGACAAACGGTACAGATAGTCTCTGCAAACATTACAAACAAATATGAAAACAAACCCAAAAGGGGTTATTATTTATGCTGAGAAATTATGTCATGTTGCTCCTTAAGCTGTTTCATTCCATAATTCATATTTTAACATGAACTGGGATTGAACAAACGTTGACGAAGCTTACCAGCTGACTTGCTATGTATGATGGTTGCATTTTGACCACGAGAAACGGATTCCTAGATTTGAAACTCACAGCTCTCGAAAAGGCTCTATCACTTAACCTTGTAGTTTTTTCCTCATCCGTATACATGCCCCCACCGCTTCTTGTTTTTGGGCGAGGCGAATCCAAGATTTTGACAGAAACATTATCTCCATGTTCTTCATTCTTCGGCAGCTGGAATGCCCCACATAACTTGGGTACCCCATCATGGCTTGAACTGATTGGATAATCAATCTCCAACGTATTCCTTTGAAAAATGCGCACTAGAAACTGCGAAAAACCACCTTCATGGCTAAACATCAACAAGTATCCATGGTTCAGGGAGTAAAATTTTGCAAATTCTGACCAGCCCTTTTGCAACCACACCTTGCCACATCTCCTTGTCAATTCTATTCGCCAAACTCGCCCCGTTGGATCCTTGAGGAACACGGAATCTGCCAGACAATCTTCATGCTTCATTACAACCGCCGGTGGAATTTCCTGTAATTAATTCCTCCTCAAAATTAAGATGTGCATGCAGATAAACATTGTTGCCAAGAAACCGAGAGTATGGCTGAATAATCAAGTTGAAACATAAAGTTAAAAGGCATTAATCTAATCACTTGTAACAGAAGAAAACAAATTAAAAGATATAAGGACCGGAAAATACTTCATCTGCTTTGAATGTCAATGAAGGATGGGTTGAACAAAAAAGGTTAAATCCACAAGATTTTAACAGATTAACAAGTTAATTAAACTTGAGATTTACAAACCCATTTCCAAAAATACCAAAAACCAAACCACCAAATGAGTCAGAGAGTCAGAGAGATTTATAACAATATTTTTGTATAAATTCTTGACATGCAGAAAGGGAAATAAGCACCAGTAAATATTTTTCAAGAAATTAATTAGCAAACAAAAAAGTTCATAAAAATTTAATCAAGAATTAAAGGGCCACCCAGGATTTCTTTTATCTTTCTATTTTTTTTTCCATTAAAAATCCAAGCACAAGAGAGTTTAAACTTTGAAGGACATCGCATGCAAGCTGAAAGAAGAAGATGAAGGGACACAGAGTGAGTGCGTGAGCGAAAATTAACTTACAAGCCTGCCATCTCGAAGAGCTTTGTCCAAAACAATCTTGAAAAAGGTTGGAGCTTTCGCCGGAAGTGGAGAATCCCCGTCGTATCTCCGGCTTGAAGATGCCATCTTTTGCTTTCGGAATTGATTTGAGACCCTCTCTCTCTCTCTCTCTCTCTCTCTCTCTCTCTACCACTCTTGTCGAGCACGGAAAGCACTCATTTGCTCTGCTACAAAGCCTGGAGAAATTACTTGCCTTTCAGATTTTCGGTTTCCCCGCCTTCCTTGCGCAAACGTGGGCATTTAGATGGGTTGTATTTGGGTTTTCTTGGCCCAAATTCAGTCTGGCCCATTCTTCATTTGGACTATTATTGCTTTTGCTGTAGGCTTAACAACTTTTTAATAACATATTTTTCCGGGGAAACAGTGGCATTCAATCACATATTTGTGGAAGAGGATCCGGTCCGGATCTCTCCCATCAAAGGTCCAGGATCAAGTGATCTGGACCGCTGAAATTTGATCCAACGGCTACAAACATGAAGCCCCTCTAAAAGTTATAATAATTGTAACCGTTGGATCAAATTTCAACGGCCCGGATCACTTGATCTTGGGCCTTTGATGGGTGAGATCTGGATCAGATCCTTTTTTATTTGTAGGTCCCGTAAGTTTGTCACGTCAACAAACGAGTAATATTAAGGAGACTAAATTTGCTCGTGGTTTTCTTCGGTATTATAGCTCTGTGAGTGCACCCCAGCTGGTACGACTATGTGACCACAGTGAATTACAAATAACACTCAGCTTTCACACATTTCTCTCTAAACTCGTCCGACTGTTTTTAAGGAGTACTCATCTTCCTTATATAAGCCCTCCATGACCTAAGTCACTGGGCTCGAGTCTTTCAGCCTTTGCATCTAATGCGCATAACACGTATACTTGACTTGTTAGCTGCTTCTCTATTCTTTAGCCGACACGTATGAGCAAGGTGACATCCGTCCAGGTCCAGTTGCATGCTCACACACTTATGTTCTCTTCGATAGTCGCCATGTGGCCTAGAGTAGTTGTTTGAGTAAGTTTGTTCCTATGTCCCTAGGATTTTGTGCTATAAAGTTGTTAGTGTCCCAACTTGTTCCTGAGTATTGAAAAATACTTTACGAGGAAGCACTCGGCTTCCTTCATGACAGGCAATCCAAACTGCCGAGCAATCGCTTAGAGCGCTCGTGGTTGTCCCTCTCAATCTTGTTGGACATTGGCCTTTCTTCCTTTGGACGAGTGTTCCCTTGGGCTCGTGGCGACAGGAAAGGAAGTCACCTTAACACCTTTGGACGAGTGTTCCCTTGGGCTCGTGGCGACAGGAAACTTTTACAAGGAAGTTCCCTTGGGCTCGTCCGCACCCTTCAAAACGTAGATACCAGTTCAGATCAATTTTCTCCAGCTTGGTTCTGCTCCTCGCCTTGCTGTGAACAAGATCCAGTTATTGAGGTTCGCAACGAAAAAGCTCCTTTTGCAATTGGATTTCCTTGCTTTCACTGATTATTTGTCTTTCATGCATATTGGTTTATTTATTTATTAATTTTGGTTATGTGATTTGTGATTTTTGTTGTTCATTTTACTTGGATTTTGAGGTTATTTGTCTTTCATGCATATTGGTTTATTTATTTATTAATTTTGGTTATGTGATTTGTGATTTTTGTTGTTCATTTTACTTGGATTTTGAGGTTTTCTTTCTGTGTTTTTAGGTTTTTCTTCTCTGCTGAAATTACATTTGGTTAAATTTTGTCGATTTCTTTTTGTCTGTGTAGGAAATTTTAGCGTTGTTTTTGTGGCTATTATATGATTGGGTGACATATTGTGGTTTTCCAATTTTTTAGTTTTGCAGCATTTAACTAATAGGCAACTAGCTTTGAGCTATAAGGAGATGAACCTAAGGTATGCGAATTACCTAGAAACGGAGGTGTGACCGTTTCAAACCCAGGAACATAAGCAGCTGTGTGTGCATCACCCTGGAGACTGTGGGTGGCATGTATGTAGCCCTCAAAGGGTTTATAAACAACCAGAAGACTATCGAAAACAGACTTCCTTCTGAGGTAGTGATCGATACTTGCCAATATAGGTCTTCTTTGCTGATTTGGGTTGATATTATCAATATGATTTGCTTTTAAATTTTCATAATTAAAGTTTCAAATTAAGCATTTTCATAATTACAGTTTTAAATTATCCTCATTCATTTTGCAAGTTCATATTCCACATTATATGATTTTTTTTTTCCAATTTCCAACCGCCCGCTTATCTCATTTCACTTTCGCAGCCAAGTTAAATTAAATATTGCTAAACCTACTAATGCTTCACACGTGCTAATTATAAACAGCGGTACAGGTATTGTTCTTTCCTTTTGACAGAAATATGTCTCCAGCCATATTTACCATCTATATTTTTATTTATAAAATATGCATATACGGATACTACATTTCCTCAAAAACGTATTAATACTGATCATTCTGTTCCAATACACCATTTCCTTTATGTTTCCTTTCTTTCATCTTGCCAGCACTC
Organism: Heteromeles arbutifolia; assembly: GCA_024362995.1. Taxonomy (NCBI): domain Eukaryota; kingdom Viridiplantae; phylum Streptophyta; class Magnoliopsida; order Rosales; family Rosaceae; genus Heteromeles; species Heteromeles arbutifolia. The sequence goes on from JANCRC010000002.1 coordinate 39,785,984, forward strand.
ATGGTGTTCATCACTCACTCAACTACGCGGTTCATCGTCTGCTTTGTTTCTCATACAGAAACATTTCAAATTGATAGTTATGAATGCATTTGAACATGTTCAGTTTCACGCCCGCAGCATCGCACGGGCACCATAGCTAGTTTATACTAAACACAAGATAATTTCAAAATTTTTAAAGCATCACAGCGAGGTAACGTTATTAGTTGCTTCCATTTCTTTTCTACGTTTTTCTTCCAATAATTATCGAGAAACAGATATAACAGTCTCTTCCGCGACAAATAATTGTCTGAAGGTCGTTCCAAAAAAACTTTAGCGATAATTTTACATTTTCTCTTGTTGTAATATTATTTTCAAAATTTTTAGGGGGTGTGTTCCCTAAAGGTCACTCAGTAAGTGATATTCTTCTTCACTTGTAAGTGAGAGGTTTTATATTTGAATCTTGTAAATGACAAATTTGATACTAAATTAGATTGCCCATTGTGTGGCTTAGCCAAACTTTCTCTCCCCTTAGTATAAAATATATCGTTGTACTAAAAAAAAGGGGGTGTGTTCCCATGAATTTGGATCCTCGCCGGATCTGTGAATCGTGTCTGTTTATCGTATATCGTACGGTTATAATTCATTTAAAATTTTTTTATTTAAAATTAAATATAAATAATATCTGATAAAACATGATTATTATGATATATGATAAATATACACAATTTACGAATTTTTGAGATCTTAAAAAAGAATCTTCAAATGATCTGTTGGGTGATGCCACCTCTGCCGATAGGGTCGTATTAGGAAAGCAGAGAAAAAGATACTTGGGTGTGCGAACGAACCGCCAATTCCAAAACAGGATAAATTCCATAAAATTTGATATACGTAATTATGGAAAATATGTGGACGTGATTTGATGCGACAAAAGCAAAAGTGACCTGCTGCTTACCCTTAACGTCAGGACAGGATATCGCGCCCCAATGTTCCCAATTTACCAAATTGGGGCAGCAAATTTAGTAATTATTATTAATATAAAATAAATAAAGAGATTTGAGTTACTCCACATTTTGGAATCAAAGTGAAAAAAATAAGGAACAAACAGCAGTGAAAATTAATTGAACACAAAGGGCGTTTAATTCTTTATTTATTTATTTGTCAAAACAAAGGGCGTTTAATTGATCGGACTAAGAACGGTTTGAAAAAATACTGAAAACTTTTATTTGTAAATAACAATCAATTTATCTTTCATTATCTTAGTACTAATAATACAAAAAAACACTAATCTGAGCCTGCATCAAGCGGAGAGTAAAAAAACTTAATAAGCTGAGATTATTTCTTTCTCGTGTCATGTTGGCTTATGTTAGACTAGTTAAAATGCGGCTTAAATAAACTCAGCTCAACCCAAACCAAACCAATCCAAATACAATTAGTCCAAGCTAAGTCAACCTAATGTATTAATGTATTTAAAGAGATTTGTAGTTCAGTTAGTTAAGAATATTTTTATCCGTACTGATGTTCTGAGTTCAATCCTCCCTCTCTGATTGTTATTGCTTAAAAAATAAAAAGTAGTAGTACACAAAAAATTAAACAATGCACAATAAAAAAGGTTCATTAGCCGACTAGGGTTTGTATAAATAAAACTTGTGAATTCTAATCTAAACGAGCAAGTGACCCTTTTACCACAGTGGTGTAAAGATATTGAACCCTTGCATGATGACATAGGTTCAAACCCTATCGGTGGTTAATTTGACATCTAATATAATAAAATCTATTGTTTGACAAAAAAAAAAGAAAAAAGAATTCTAATCTAAACGGTTCAAACACATATATGTTTTATAGCTTTTGTAATTCTAGCAGTATATTTATAAAACTTTAGAGTAGTCTGAATAGGTTGACAAGCCCACAAGGCCATCTCCAACCCTTAGCCTAAAACCTAAAATTTTTAGCCCAAAAAATTTAGATTTTAACTTAGAAACAGCTTTTCTGCTCCAACTCTTCTCGCCTAAAATTTTAGCTTCATATTATTAAAGAATGAATTTAGGCTAATTTTTTTTTTCTTAAAATAACTTTTTAAAAGAAAAAAAAATTATGTAGACTATCATAATTTAATTTTATGAACATTTTAACATAAAAATATTCAGATTTTGACAAATACTGAAAAATCACTAACCTACACCATGAAACTCGTTAAAAACTACGAAAAATATGAAATCAAATTAGATCTTAACCGTTGGATTTAATGAATTTATAAATATAAAACTAAATAAAATATACATATATGGTGGGCCAGCCCCACTAATCATGGGTTAAATCTGGCTTTGTTTTAGGTCCAAGTTTAAGCTTGGGTTGGGTTGGATATGAGGGGAATAAAAAGGAAAAAATAAGTTATAGACCAGAGTTGGAGATGATCTAAAAGTGAACATTGTATCGCATTCTACTAAAACCAAAGTAGAGGGTTTAATAGAATACCTTTATTTTGTTCCGAAAAATCGCTGAAAATTATCCTATTTCCTCTGCTGGCTTCCTCAACTAGCACCTGTCAGTCCCTTGCTGACGTGTGCACCAAAAGTAAAAGTTTCCTCTTTGGTTCCTGGTACATTTCCTATTTTCACCAATAAACAAAAAGGGTACAATCCTATTAATTTTTGAGAGTATTTATCCTCTGCTTCTCCCACTATCTCTCTCTTTCCATCGAGCACTGTCCTCATTCAAAATATCTTAACTGAGTTGAAACGAGTCGACTCACCCGAGTTCAACAGGCAAATAGATATAGGAGAAGACGCACGGGTCGGTCACATTTTCCATGTTTTCGAAATTAGGCTCAGTGATGACCGTCATCAATCGAGCCGTTAAAATATCTGATTAACCGCGGGAGGAAGGCACACGTGGCGGCCAGAGATCCAGCCGATATTCTGCAGACGGAGGCATGAAATTTGGTAAGGAGGCAGATTGTTTACTCTCCTAATACTATGCCCTTACCTTCTATTTTGTACGGTCACGATTAAGTTGTGTTAATATTTTATATTAATTATTTTATAAAGATAATATGATAAAAAGTAATAAGAATATAAAATGTTAACGTGGTTTAATCGTGACCGCACAAACAGAAGAGGATCAAAAGGGTAGGGTATGGTAAAAAAAGGGCAGACAATCTGCCTCCATTCGGTAAAAGGGTCAAAAACCCCTCTTTCCTCTTTCATTTTTGTGTTGGTTTGTTTCTTTTCTTTGGTTTTCTTTCGCATTCGCTGGTGCTGCTTTTTGTAGGGTTATGGTTAGGGTTTTACCTTTCGCTGGCGGAAACTAGAGAGAGAAACAAGAGAGAGGAGAGAGAGAGAAATTAAGATCAAGCGAGAGCAGCAAGTGATGGGGCGAGGGAAGGTGCAGCTGAAGCGAATCGACGACAAGATCAGGCGGCAAGTGACGTTTTCGAAGCGGAGAACCGGGCTGATGAAGAAGGCACGGGAGCTGTCCGTGCTCTGCGGGGTGGACGTCGGCCTCGTCATCTTCTCCCCCAAGGGGAGGCTCTACGAGTTCTGCAGCGGCGAGAGGTACGCCGACCTTAATTTCTTCTTCCTTCCACCGCTTTACTACTCCCTACTCTGTTACTTTTTGTTTTTTATTTATTTTTTTGTTCCTTCTGTATGTTGTATGTATCTGTTTGCAGTGGTAGGCTGCTATCTACCATCTTGTAATTTAAAAAATTACCAATCAATGGATCCATTAATTTTATTTAATTTATTTTCTGTGGATGTATAAATGTCCCATCTTTCTCGTTGATATCAATATCGTTCCCATGAATATCTTCAGCTTTCAATATTCTTTGTCCTTTCGGGGTTTCGACTTCTGAATTTCCAGACTTCTCCTACCCATTACACTTTCCAACGCTCGCAATTGGACTAAATTTCCCACTGACTTAGCTTTCACTAATATTATTATTATTTTTGTTAGCTCATGCATCTACAGCACTATGGTGTGTGTAGAACATACAAGAGATTAATTGGAGCCACTGCTGCATCCATCGTCCACCGTTGATAAGTGACGAATGAACACCTTTTAGAGGTACCTAAATTAATTGTATTGGGATTGAAGCGTGATCATCATCAAAAGTAATTAAAATTTGGGTTGGCAGAAACTGCCACCTGTATAATATGTTTTGCATGTCGGTATACTGTCCCAGTAGTGTCCTTAATTAGAGAAAGGGATCCCTTCTTGTTAATCCACCAAATTAGGAGATCCGTACCGTTGAAATTTGATCAAACGACATAGATCTCTTGATTTGGTGAATTAGGAGGAAGGGACGGATCCCTTTCCCTTAATTAGAGAGCATCTGTCTCTTCAAAGGCCATGAGGGAGTATAGAGTTGTTATATGCAGTGTTCTAAAAATCGGCCTAGGCGGCCACCTAGGCAGCGCCTAGGCGCTGGGCGTTGGCCGGCCGCGGGGATTAATGCAAAATCGGGACAGGGATTAGGCGGCCGCCGAGACTGCCTGGGCGGCCCTTGGGCGGCCTAGGCGGGCGACGAGTGGCCTAGGCGGTCTAGGAATTTCAGTTTTTTTCAAGAATACAGCTGATCTGCATTCTTGCCTTTTCTGGGTTTGGCGAAGCGGAAAAGACGAAGACGATGACTCTCTCTCTTCCCTTCACACCTCAGGGAAGTGAGTGATGCGGGTGAAATTCTGCAGCTCGTATGTGAAGATGAGGGAAGAGAGAGAGAGAGAGAGTCGTCTGTGAAGATGGAGCCGCCTGTGAAGATGAGGGAGAGAGTCATTTGTGAAGATGAGGGAAGAGAGAGAAAGAGAGAATAAAACATTTCTATGTGGTGTTTGACTGGGATCTCAAATCCAAGATGGTTTTAATTATGAAATTTAATTAATTCATAAAATATATAAAAAATTTATCTAAATCCGCCTAGGCGTCCGCCTAGCCGACTAGGCGCTAGGCGCTGGTCCGTCGCCTGACTAGCGCCTGGCGTTTTTTAGAACCTTGGTTATATGAGTACTGTATATGGGAAAAGGATCTTAGGGATCTTGTAATCGTGTCCATTCATCGTACATCGTGCGATCAGAAATCATTTAAAATTTAAAATTTAAAATTCAAATATAAATAGTACCTAACGGAAACTGATCGCATGATAAACGATGAATGGACACGATTGCTGGATTCCTAGGCGAGGATACTTTTCCCTGTATATGTACTTAATAAGCCAGTGACGGTGCGTACTCTATATATATATATATATTTTTTTTTTTTTAGCTAACAACCTAATATTATTCCTTTTTCTTCGTCTTTATTGTTAATATTCTATGGGGAAAAATTGGATGCTCTGTTCCCTAACTTAGGAGGATATATGCAAGTATAGATGCTTCCAATATGAGAAAATTACACTTTAGGAACACTATTGATTTGTTCTAGATTAATAATATAGTTAATAATATGATGTCATGCATTTTAAGTTTTTCACATAACGTCGTATTGTTGAAGATATCGACATTATAGGATTTTCAATTCATGTAAGTTTTTCTCATCGAATCGAAAATATCGATCAATTTGGGTTTTATATTTTGAAACTATTTTAAATCATCACAATTGTTGATATTAATCCCCCTTAGTCGTCTTGTTATCGATATATATTCTCCTGTGTTATGCAAACTTATAACATGATGCTATGCGAAACTTTGAACAATAAAGCAAACGTACCACAGTCGAAACACATAGAATTTAGCAATGTTCGGCGAACTTTGCCTACTTGTGTGACCTCTCTTGAGAAATCACTTGTATTGAAAAAAGACAACTTAGTTACAAGAAACTTATTGAAAACTCTTATGCTAAACGCCCAAAACCTTGCTTTAGATCTCTCTCACTCTTGATCTCTACCCTTATATTCTCTCTGTTATTTGTGTGGATAAACAACCCCCAACAAGCCTGTTATAAGGGTATAAAACAACATAGAGAATATAAAGGTAGAGATCAAGAGAGAGAGATCTAAAGCAAGGTTTTGGGCGTTTAGCATATAAGAGTTTTCAATAAGTTTCTTACAAGTACAAAATTCCTAAATTCTTTTATAATAGGAAAAACAACTTATTTCCTAATCCTAAACTAATTGGGATTACAAAGAAAAACCTATTTCCCAATTTTTACGGGAAATAACATGTGAACATTCATTCTCTTTTCCTAATACCAATTGGAAACCTAAACCTATTTGGCCTTGGTGACGAGCCAAATCACACAATTCCCACCTTGGTGGGTCAAAACCAAGAAATGATTGTTGTACCCCAGAGTACATTCGAACCTCCTGAACCAACTATGGAAAACTTCAAGAACTTTCACCTTGGCAAAATTCTTCTTGCATCAACGCACCTCAAGTGAGAAGGTGCTCCACCCAACCCTTAGCATGTTGTAAGATTGAGCGAGTTCAAGCAATACTTGAAATTCTCTGTTGTAACCGGTTTAGTCAAATAATTTGAAACGTTCTCAGTTGTATGAACCTTCTCGATTGTAAATTCCTTCGAGTCTACCCAGTCACTAATCCGATCACAACGAGCTTCAATATGTTTCAATTTCGCATGAAACACTTGATTCTTTGCTAAGTAGCATTTTAACTGTCACATCTAATCACCATGGAACTTTGAGCAATTCCAAACTCTCTTGTTAAATAGTTAAGCCAAACTGCTTCCTTTCCAGCTTCTACTAGCGCAATATAATCCGTTTCAGTAGTAGAAAATGTTGTAATTGACTATAGAGTAGCTCTTCAACTGATTGGTCATCTGCCACAAATGAAAACATAACCTGTAGTGGACCTTCTTTTGTTTAAGTATCATGCATTGTGCATCTACATACCCGACACACATTCTTTTCTTCTTGTTTTCAAAACATGTCAGGCAATCCGCATAAACCCACATGCTTCTCTTTTTTAATGAGAGTTCTATTCATCATCTCTGCAGCTCGGTTTTGTTGAGGAGTTTTCTTCACTGTAAAGTGTCTTGTGATGCCTTCTTCCTTGCAAAACTGTAAGAACTTGTCTCTACATTCTACCACATTGTCGCTTCTTAGATATCTTGTCTTCCTACTCTGATTTTTTTTTTTTACTTCTGCTTTCCAGTCCTTAAACTTGGTGAAAACCTCAGATTTCTCCTTCATGAAGTAGACTAACTATACTAAAAAAATCATTTTGGAAAGTAACAAAATATCTGGAGCCTTCCTTGGACCTTGTTGGCGACTGACCCCTATGCATCTGTATGAATATAGTACATCAATTCCTTGCTTTTTTTTTTCTCAGTCTTCTACCTTGAATGACATCTTTTTATGCTCCCCAAGAGTACAATACTTGTAGAAATACAGTTTGCAATAACTAACACTTTCTAGCAAATCTTTCTTGTCTAGTTCTTGCAATCCTCTTTGACTCATGTGCCCTAGCCTATGGTACCTAAGCTCAGTCTTGTCCTCTGAACCAACCTCAGTAGATGGTGAGGCTCCACCCATTATTTTAGCCCCACAAAGCTTGTACAAAGTGTTAGGTTGCATACCTCCCTTCTTCACAACAAGTGATCCTTTGGTAACCTTGAGTACTCCATCTCTGCCACTATACTTGCAACCGGATCTGGCTAAAGTACCTAAAGATATCAAACTATTCTTTAGCTTTGGGACATGTTTAACATTTTTTACTATCCTAACGATTCTGTCATAGAGTTTGATTAGTTGAACTAATGCCTTGGACCATGATAGTGAATCATTTCCCATCAACATTTCTCCAAGGCTTATTTCCTCATCTGTATAGAACCACTCTTGGAAAGACACACGTCTGTAGTTGAATTCCCTACGATCGTATTTACTTTCTGCTCTTTCCATATTTTGCAATTTCTTTTTCATTAGTTTGAAGCACCACAATGGAAGCATCCCTTCTTTTTTTTTTCCTTTGGATTTTGATCTACCTCTGTCATCAGATTTATCATTTTTGTTCACTGACATACCCCTCTTTACCTTTTGCATAAAAACCATGCGCTTGAGAGCTTTCCATGTTTTCATCCATCTTGACATAAGATTGAATAGCTTCAACAACCTCATCAAAATTTTGAATATCCTTACCGAACATGAGTGTTGTTTTGAAGTGCTTGAACGAAAGGGGAAGAGATCTCAACAATAAGAGCGTCTTATATATCATCGTCTTCATACTTCACATCCATCTTTGATAAATTGGTAACATAATTCTGGAATTTGCTCACATGATCTTGAAAATCTCCACCTTCTAACTGAAGACCGGGAAGTTCATCTTTCAAGAAAAGTTTGTTGGATAAAGTCTTACCCTTTGTAAAATTTCTCAAGTTTCTCCCATGTTTCTTTAGCGCTTATATCCTCATCGACCCATCACATTGTCAACAAGATGTAGCTTGATAGTGCTCTTTGCCCTTATGTCTAACTTATTCTGCTACGCATCTATGGTTCCTTTTGATAGGATACTGGGGCTTAGTGATGACTCAACATGTTGAGTTGAAGATGTGGCAGTATTGTTTAGGATAATATGGTTTGAGTTAGCAATATTTGTTAAGTTGTTAGACAGTTAGGAGTCGGTGGCTTAGAGGTTAAGCTACCTAGTGCTATATTAGGAAAGATTGTATAAGGAAGGTTGTTGATTTGTTGATGGTAATAAGAAATACTCAGTTACTGTACATTGAGTGAGATGCAGAGCTTGGGTTGTATCATTGGTATCAGCCAGTGCTTTCGATCCTGCTGGATCATTCCTCGTGTATGACTCGCCTTGCTCCCAAAAGAACCATGGATACTAGTGTATCAAAGCTCGAATCTCTGTTTGCTGATTTCCAGAACCAATTAAAGGAATCCATAAATGAATTAAGAGAATCTAGAGAAGAATATCTCGCAACCCAAGAGTTGATTCTTCAACAGTTTCAGTCTTTATCCATAAAGGGTAGTGGTTTTATCGGTGAATCGTCAGAAGACGCCCATTTCGATCCGATTCTTCAAGAAAGGATGAATCCCAATTTGGGTCTTAATTTTTTTGCTTCGATTCAGTTCCCAACTCTTCAACTCTTCGAATCCAAGGTCTCCGTTTCTTAAGATGGATTTTCCCAAATTTGGCGATGGGGATGAACCATTGGCGTGGATCTTTAAAGCGGAGCACTATTTCGATATCTTCAATATTGAAGACTTCAAGAAAGTGAAGATGGCCTCCTTCCATTTTGATGATGAACCCCTTCAGTGGTTTCAATGGGCAAACTGATTGGTGAATTTTCCCAAATGAGAGGAATTCACAAGGGCTCTTTGTTAAGAATTTGGGCCATCTGACTTCGAGGATTCAGTTGAAAGTTTGGTGAAATTACAGCAAACGGGTTCGTTGCGAGATTATATTTTAGAATTCAGAAGGTTAGCCAATCGAACATCAGACATCAATGCTTCTCTTTTGAAATCTTCCTTCATTAGGGGTCTCAAATCTGAATTGCGGCACGATGTGAATATTTTGAAGCCAAGAAATGTTCTTGAACCTACAATTTATGCTCAACAGCTAGATGCAAAATTGTCAGATTTAAAGATCAAGCATTTCTCTCGTTCTTTTGGTAATTCATCATTTCGTACTCCTTTTAGAATGTTGCTAATGTGACTATGGGTGATAACAAACCAAGAATTGAAAATGTTAGAAGATTAACGCCAGAGGAATTAGAATATTGCAGAAAACATGGCTTATGCTCACTGTAAAGAAAAGTATGTTAGGGGACATTCTTGTGAGAAGAAACAACTCTTGCTTATTGATGTGCAACCCTCTAGTGATGATGAAAATTCTGAGAATGACAATCTGGAACCTGAAATCACATCATGTGTAATTTTTGGTACTCCAGCTCCTAAATCTATTAAAACCATGAAGGTGGTTGGTAGCATCAAGAGTTGTTCTGTGGTTATTCTCATTGATTCGGGTAGTTCGCATAATTTCATTGATTCATCTTTGGTTAAAAAGATTTGGGGTCAATTGGATACTTCTTATTCATTTAGTGTTAAAATTGCTGATGGGGGAAATGAATAATGTGGGATCCTTATGGGCTGCATCTTTGAAGATACAAGATTATCAATGTGTTGCTGATTTATATGCTATGCCACTTGGGGGATGTGATATTGTTTTGGGGGTGGAGTGGTTAAGAACACCTGGCCCAATTCTTTGGGACTTCGACAAATTGTACATGAAGTTTCAAAAAGGAAATACAACTTATTGCTTCTCTAGTCCTTAAACACCTACTGAGTTTATTCAGGATGTCTCGATCTTCGGTAGGAGCTTTTCTTTTTCAGTTACAGTATGAGGGAATTGTTCAACAACCAAATGTCTTAACTGCTGTACAATCTGTGGAGTTACAGAAGCTATTGAAGGATTATGACAGTGTCTTTCTCACCCTAATACACTGTTTGTTAAGAAGTCTTTAAGTGTGCATTTGGTCAGACTACTGTGGAATATTTGGGATATATTGTCTCTTAAGAAGGTGTAGCAACTGACCCCTCTAAATTGGAAGCCATTACTAACTGGCCAGTCCCCACTTCCATTAAAGCACTTAGAGGTTTCCTTGGACTCACTGGTTACCTTCGCAAGTTCATTCCAGGGTTTGGGAGAATAAAAGGTCCATTGACAGTGCTCACAAAGAAAGACAACTTCCATTGGTCTGAGGTAGCTACCACTGCATTCAATGAACTTAAACAAACTATGTTGTCTCCTCAGGTTTTAGCCCTTCCTAATTTTTCCCAACCATTCATCATTGAAACCGATGCGTCAGGTTTTGGGATTGGAGCTGTTTTGCAACAATTGGGTAAACTAATTGCATTTACTGGTAAAGCTCTTAATGTGAGGAATCAATCTTTGTCAACATATGAAAGGGAAATGATTGTGATTCTTCATGCCATCAAGAAGTAGCAGTCATATTTAGTTGGCAGACACTTTATCATCAAAACAGATCATCAAATTGTCAAGTTTGTCAACAGCAAAAGTATAAGACTTGCTCTAGCGGGCTTATTGCAACCATTACCCATTCCTACTAGGATTTGGACTGATATTTCTATGGACTTCATCATTGGGCTACCACAATGCAAAGCAAAAATTGTTATTCGGGTGGTGGTGGATAGGCTTTCGATGTATGCTCACTTCCTTCCACTTTCTCATCCATATACTGCTACTTTTGTGGCACAATTATTTGTGGAAAACATCTTCAAACTCCATGAAATGCCAGCTTCAATTGTGTGTGATAGGGATCCGGTTTTCATGAGTAAGTTTTGGAAGGCATTCTTTGCTTTACAAGGGTCTTCTCTGTGTTTTAGTTCGGGCTATCATCCACAAATCGATGCTTAGAAACATATCTTAGGTGCTTTTGCAGTCTACAACCTAAGAAATGGGCAACTTGGTTGCCATGTGCAGAATGGAGTTACAACATTGCCCATCATTCAGCAAGAAAAATGAGTCCCTATGAAGCATTTTATGGGCAGTCACCCCTGAGGTTCTAGTATATGAAGATGGTACTACAAAATTGGAGATGGTTGACAGGAGCTTGCTTAAGAGAAACATAATACTTTCTCTCTTAAAAGCTAATCTGCCAGCTGCTTAGAATAAAATGTCTGTCCAAGTCAATAAGCACATAACTGAGAGAGTTTTTCAGGTGGGAGATTTGGTTTACCTAAGATTGGTCCCTTATCGACATTTGTGCTTAGCTGCCCACCCATTTCATAAGCTACAGCCTAAATTCTATGGTCCTTTTGAAGTGTTAGCCAAGATTGGTATTGTGGCATACAAGCTCAAGTTGCCCAAGACATCTAAATTGTATCCAGTTTTTCATGTTTCTTGCCTTAAGAAACATTTGGGACCTATTGTGTAGCCTACTATTCAATTACCCTTACTCACTGATGATGGGATACTCCAAGATGTGCCAGTAAGGATTTTGGAATGGAAGTTAGTCAAGAAGGGAAATTCAGCTACAACCGAGGTGCTAGTTCAATGGCAAAATCATCCTCCAGAAGATGCAACTTTTGAGAATTATACAGACTTAAAATCCAAGTTTCCAATGGTGGTTCGTCCGTAATCTTGATGATGTGGTAGTATTGTTTAGAATAGTATGGTTGCGTCAGCAATATTCGTTAAGTTGTTAGACAATTAGGAGTCGGTGGCTTAGAGGTTAAGTTACCTAGTGCTATATTTGGAAAGATTGTATAAGGAAGGTTGTTGATTTGTTGATGGTAATAAGAAATGCTCAGTTATTGTACATTAAGTGAGACGCAAAGCTTGTGTTGTATCAATTCCACTACGCATCGATCTATGGTTCCTTGTGGCTCATTCTTTATTATGAGAATAGCGTATCTTGTTGAATAAGGACATTCTTCATCTTCCTTTGCCATAACGTGAAGTTATCACTTGAGCTTGCCTTGTCACTTGCCATCTCAAAACACTACAACCTTAGCTCTTGATACTATTTGTTGATTTTTATCTCTTAGTTGATCTTCTTGTTAGGTTTTACGGCTCAAAATTAGGATGATGCAAAGAATTAGATTTGTGTTACCTATTTGGGTTTGGATTTTGACTTCTTAGTTGGTTTCCTTGGTGGGGAGATTTTGTTAATTACCTATTCGATTAGGATTTGGATTTACTTCCTAGTAGGATTCTTATTTTAACCTAAGTCCTATGCACTATAAATAGGACCTTAGGGTTAGTGTATTTTGTGTGCCTCACCATGGCTTAGAGAGTTTTCTCTAATTGGGTTTTGGGTTGGAGGTCACCATTTGGAATCATGAGTGTGTGGCTTATTCGTGTGGCTCTTTTGTATGGCAATTTGGTGAGAGTCAATTTGTGAGTTTGTGAGTTAGAGAGCAATTTGGGAGAATCTTCTCCGTTTGTTTTGAGTTCTCTACTCGTTTGGTTTAGGGTTTGTAATTTGTGGGATTTGGGTTGTGAGAGTTTAAATACTCTTTTGTAATCTCCGTTTGTTTAGTGAAATTCCACGCCGTGCTTTGCTTGTGGACGTAGGCTTTACGCCGAACCACATAAATCTAGTGTTAGTTTGAGATTGTTTGTTTTAGTTTTCACCTATGATTGGTACTGGGTAAAAAATTACTTCCGTTTGCGCATAAAAGTACAACAAGTGGTATCAGAGCCCAGGTTTCGGCTTGGGCTTTGCTTGACAGTCACTGTGAAGCCTTTTGTGTCGTCGGTGAAAGTTGATATTGAAAAGTTCAACGGGAATGATTTTGGTATTTGGCAATTGAAGATGCGTGCTTTGTTAGTTCAACAAGGGCTTTTGAAAATGCTAAAGGGTATGAAGGCTTTGCCGAATTTGTGGACTGATGAGAAAAAAAAGAAGTCGTTTGATAAGTCTTTTGCTAGTGTTGATGCAAACATTGCAGAAGATCGTTGTTCTGAACTCCTCTAAAGGTTATGTGAGGAGGTGGAGCTTGGTACTCAAGCCCTTTGGGTGGAGTGCAATTCGCACTTTTTGTTCGTATGTTCAAGTTTTTTACTTGAATTTTTTTTCGTATTTGTTAGTTTCTGTAATGGAATTTGTTGGAGAAGGCGTTGGAGGAAATTTCAAGTTTGAAGACTTTTGGATTTTTTGAGTCTAGGTGGAGATCAGTTTCGAAAGAATTTGGTGCACGTTTGCGTTTGTATTTTGGTATCCCAAAATTTGAAGTTTGCTAATTTCTCGCCGAGGTGGAGATTGTTGGGTTTTACGGCTCAAAATTAGGATGATGCAAATAATTAGGTTTGTGTTACCTATTTGGTTTTGGTGTTCTATTTGGGTTTGGATTTTGACTTCTTAGTTGGTTTCCTTGGTGGAGAGATTTTGTTAATTACCTATTCGATTAGGATTTAGATTTACTTCCTATTAGGATTCTTATTTTAACCTAAGTCCTATGCACTATAAATAGGACCTTAGTGTTAGTGTATTTTGTGTGCCTCACCATGGCTTAAAGAGTTTTCTCTAATTGGGTTTTGGGGTGGAGGTCACCATTTGGAATCATGAGTGTATGGCTCATTCGTGTGGCTCTTTTGTATGGCAATTTGGTGAGAGTCAATTTGTGAGTTTGTGAGTTTGTGAGTTAGAGAGCAATTTGGGAGAATCTTCTCCGTTTGTTTTGAGTTCTCTACTCGTTTGGTTTAGGGTTTGTAATTTGTGGGATTTGGATTGTGAGAGTTTATATACTCTTTTGTAATCTCCGTTTGTTTAGTGAAATTCCTCGCCGTGCTTTGCTCGTGGACGTAGGCTTTATGCCGAACCACGTAAATCTCGTGTTAGTTTGAGATTGTTTTAGTTTTCACCTACGACGTTGATATTGGTACTTTGTTAAAATTCACTTCCGTTTGCGCATAAAAGTACAACACTTGTTTATCGATAGTCTCCAGTATTATGGAAACTTATAAGATGATGCTATGCGATATATGAAGAATAAAGTAAACACGCCCCACACAAACACAATGAATTTGGCGAGGTTCGGCGAATTTTTTCCTACTCCTTGTGTGAGAAATCACCTGCACTATGGAGAATAACAACTCGGTTACAAGCAAGGTCTAAAATATCGATGATATCGGAAATATCGGTAGTCTAAAAACACGGAAATTTCGATGGAAATATCGGGATATTATTGATATTGATAAAAATTGAATAAAAACCACGGAAATTGTAAGAAAAACTTGGAAATTTTTATTGAAACTTTGCAGGATGTTTATTTAGTCAATTATCTATTAGTTTATCATAAAAAATTGGAAGGAAATGCATTGCATGTTGGATTTAACTGATTTAAGTTGATTATATAATGAGCTGGCAAACATTGTGAGTGTAGAAAATATATAAATATTTTAGCATATTTTCACAAAAATATAAGTGATATGGTAGTCAAGGTGTTGAAGGAGTAAAATGGGAGGGGTTTGAATCCTCTTGGTGTTTTTTTTAAATATAGAAATTTAAAAATACGGAAATTTCGATGGAAATATCGATGACATCAGAAATATTGATAGTCTAAAAACACGGAAATTTCGATGGAAATATCGGGATATTATGGATATTTTAGACCTTGGTAACTTACAAGAACTTATTGAAAACTTTTATACTAAGCTTTAGATCTCTCTACCACTCTTGGCTCTCTACACCCTTGTATTCTTTCTACTATTCATGTGAATAAACAACCCTTAACAAACCTATTTATACTATGTAGACCGATAGTTACATTCCTTACAAGTATATGATTTAGAGGAAAACTAACTATTTCCTAATCCTGAACTGATTGGGATTACAAAGAAAACCTATTTTTCAATTCTTATGGGAAATAACCTGTGCACATTCCTTTTTTCCTTTCCCAACACTAATTGGAAACCTAAACTTATTTTTTTTGAAAACAAAAACCTAGACTTGTTTGACCTTGTTTGACGAGCCAAATGACAACAACATACCTCAACCATTCATAAATTATCTGATCAGATCTAATTTGTGAACAAAGAGATATGGAATCCAAAGTGTGGAAAAGGAAGTAATACTAGCTCTTATAAGCAACTAAAATAGTGACTAATCAATATAATTACCATTTGACTGATAGAAGTTGTGTGTGACGCTTTCTATTGTATGTCGAGATTATGGTACACATCCATGTTTTAATAGTTGTACGCATTGTAATGCGGATGAATTTGTGAGTGAGTTTGTAACACCACATTAACATGTCAAGTGGTGTTCCGATCACACGATAGAATGCCTTCAAGAATTCACTGAAAAATAGTATAGCACGATGTGTTGAGATGATAAGGAAAGGAGTCGTATGGTAATAGTTAAAGATTAACGTCTAAATTGCTATGCATGCATGTCTTGAGCATGTCTGAAATCGATGAAGTTTGTTTGGCTGCATGACGTGAGTTGGCGAAAGGATCATCGATCAGAGTAGCCAAAGTCTACTCTTGAGCATATATGTGTATCTGATATCGTTCTAGGGTTAATAAGATTCCATTCGTTCGATTTGCATGGTTTGTTAACCATCTTGAACTTAAAACTAAAAAATAAAATATTAATTAGTAGTATATTTGTATATATATATCCTCACTCTATGGCTAATGACCATGTTAACCACAAGAATATAAATCTTGAACTCTTACTGCAGAAAGAAGAAAGATGTAGTCTATTCTATGAAGGGCGGCCAAGGTACATATATGTTTTATAAACGTCAATAAAATCTTATGTAGCATTATAAATATTTAAATATAGGAAAGAGAGGACCAAGATCAAAATCTATGGACATTGTTAAAAAAAATAATCATCTAATATTTAATTTTTTTATAAAAAAATTATGTTGTTATAATTTAAAAAAGAAAAATCGTTTTATTACATATGATCTGGTTATAAATGTGAAATTAATTAGCTGTTACTCATATTAGGGAACGTTAAGATGGTCAAAAGTATGTACTTCAAGAATGAATGCAATAAATATGTAGATAAGTTTTGCATGCATTCTAATAAAATATGTGTATGAAATATGTGTATGCATGATAATCCACCGACTCTGTAAGAGTCCTAGGTTGTCATACCTCATTGTTTGCCATCTGGCTTCGAGTAAAACAAAACCGACCGAGATTCGAGTGTCATAACATTTCTTTTCAAAGGAGAAGCTTAGCTTTTGCCTTCCAAAACCAAACCAGAATGTGAAAGACTAGTCCAAAACAAACTACCGATACAGGAATAACTCAACTCCTCGTACCCTCGTCCATTTGGTGTTGGCTAGTTTTCAAACTTAATAAGTAGATAATGTGATTAGTGATGTTAAGTATGAAGACTGTTAGATTTATACGTGGCCAACTTGTTTAGACGTAGGGGGAGTAGCTTTACTCCTCATAGATCCTTGCCAGACGACAAGGGTTTTACACATCCCTATGCCAGATAATTCTTCACAACGCCACACATCCCATTACAGTGGCCACACTCAAGCCAAGCATGTGTGCAACACATACTAGGTGAGTGAAGCACGTGGGGTCCTTGACAACACATATTAGGTATCGTGGAGTATGTGTGACCCTTTAGCTTCACACGTGAGCAAAGTGGTCTGAGGTAAATAAGAAAAGTGTAAGAATAGCCAAACTTCTTCTAAGCCCTTGCAAAGTTTAGAAGGGTTGTCGAAGTAGTCATGGCATGCACCTTACATTCAAAGTTTTCTTTTGTTATTATTATTAAATAGAGGGAGGAGGGTTCGTAACTTTACAATAATTTGGTAAATATGAAAGTTTTGAACCCTTACAATAATTTGGTAAATATGAAAGTTTTGAACCCGTAAGTGAAAATCTAATACACTATCATCTAAAGCTATTAGACTATATGCTCCTTACATTTAGAGTAAAATTGTAAATGTCGTTTTCATATACGACCATATGCGCCTTACATTTAGACTATCCAGTTAGATATTACACCATAGACCATATGCATGGAACAGTGAATACTTAAAAACTGTCGTTTTCATATGCTCTTCTAATTGGCTTTCCAACCCTCGGGAGTTTTTATTTGCATAAAGTAATGGATAAGATCATAAGCCCGCAACAAATACACACAAAAAGCATCCCATAAAAAAAAAAAAAAGAAAGAAGAAAAAAAAGTGCATGAAAAGACACAAACACATAATATTGTCATGAAACTCACTTCCTCTTTCCAATCATCGGATAGAGCCAAAATCGATCTTTAAAGATTCTTCCAACTCATCGAGGGTCAACATCCAACCTCAAAGGAAACAAATTGCCATTCCTTGCGAGGACAAACTACATTTAGTCCATGTAGTTTGCACAAAATTTTACTTCTATCCCCTATAGTTTCAATTTTGGTCCCTTTTGTTTTCTATTATGTTTCAATTCAAGGATATCTATTAATTTTAGCTCTAATACGTACCATGTTAGATTATGAATGTTCAATGCAAAACCAATTGGAAATACATGGAAACTTCAAGTTCTTTTAAGCACTTAATGCAAAAGATACTCCAAAATGTCACAACTCCCACTTACTTAGGAACAAGTGTTTCTGTTAGGCCTAACATGCGCTTAGCCATTATTATAGTGTAAGCATCTAAAATACAATTGGCAATCGCGAAAAGATCCAAAACTCCTTTTGCCAAACTTCTATCTCTAATGTGAGATACTCTTAACAAGGACACACACAGCTGTCGAGGCCCATAGGTTAGAATTTTGTACACATTTGGAACATGGCTAAATTAGAAGGGAATATGGACATGTGTTGGTCTTGTCTCTTTGTGCTTTGGACAATTGATTTAGATTGGATATTCACATTCTAATATGGCATCCTTAAGTCCAATTATCGCTCGGTACGTCCAATTTAGATTGGATATTCACATTCTAATATGGTATTAGAGTATGCTATCCTTAAGTCCAATTATTACTCTGTACGTTTTTCACGTAATAGATACTCTTAATTGACACATGAGAGGAGCCGTGTTTCGAGTTATTTTACAATAGAAAATAGAAAAGGAAGTTTTGCCCTAGTTTTTAAAATGGTCTAGCCCCTACCTCCTATTTCCAATTTAATCTATTTTCTAGATGAATTATATTCTTACAAATGTTATTTCTTCTACAGCAAGTATATCATTGATGGTTTATTTCTTTCATATTAATTAATGCACAAAATAATCTTGCTTATGGTTTGTATTTTTTTTTCCTTGTGACCTTCATTACTTCAGTTTTGGAAAGCTTGTCGAGCGTTACCAGATACATAATGATGAGGAAATTGGTGCTTCCAAGGATGCTGGTGGTACTGAAAAGGTTAGTCAAACGTTTTACTCTGCACAAAATTACTTTCAAATTACTCGTAAAATGTTAAATTGTAGATTGAATTCACCTATATGTTAATCCACTGAGTTATCGAGCTCGGTGAAACGGTAAGCTTGATATACGCTGTTGGCTTATAAGAAACCAATTTAGGTATGGGTGATGCTCAACTCTATTGATCATGAAAGAAGTTATTGAAATAACACAGCATGAGAAAATAAAATTGAAGTTATTGAACCAACAGCTCAACCGATTTACTGTATTTGTTAGGACTTCAAGTTTTGTATCATTGTCAAAATAGTGACAAACACCAGTAGCAATACTTTGAGCTTATGTTCTGTGGATAAGCATAGAGGTTTATCATTTACCGTATCGTCTCTTCTCACATTCTAATCTCGGGTGCAGAAGAATAATTCCGAAGGGAGTGGTCTCCGCACAGGCGCTAACCAATCTCTGAAAATGATTCAAAGGTAAGTATCATGTACAGAAGCTTCGTTACATTTCACCCACGTGACCGGGATCTGATTATGTGTTTGCAGTGATATGGAACCACAAGACATTGAAAATCTAGATATTCCAGAGCTTACCCAGCTTGAGGAGGAATTGGATGCAGTTTTAAGACAAACAAGATCAAGAAAGGTTGTAACTCTCTTTCTACTCAGACCATAATTAATTAAAAGAAGCTAATATATAGCAGTGTGGTTTCACTTAGACTGGTTTCAATGGCTCTTTCAATTAAGTGAAGTACCTATTGTCGGAACATAGTTTCTTTTTCTAGCTGGGATTGCGTCGAAGATCAATAATGTTTTTGTCCCCGAGTTTTGGAAGTTGGTAAATATTGTGAAAAGTATTAATTTCTGGACAATTGTGTTAGTGGTAAGTTGTACTGTTTCCATGATACATATATCAAGGTATTTCTTCAGGTTTTGAGTGAACAACGTCAGTGTGATTTCATCAGGTTTTTGAGTGAACAATATGATTCATCCATGAAACCGTAATTTCATCAGTGTAACAACATCAGAAGTTCACTGACATTTGATAAGTTCAGTAATTCCAGAGACTAATGTACTTGTGCGCTAATATAAATTCTGTTATTTTTTGATGGAATTACCGTGTCATAAATAACTAGGAATATGAAGAAAAGAAAAAATGGGTTCGAGTCACTCGACTATCATTGAAATAAACACACAATAGTAACAGATAAGTGAAGTGTTCATATAATTTGCGTCGTGTATTGGAAGTACAGGAATTTTAATAGATTGGAGGTAAAAACTCACTTGAGTTGAGTACTATTGATAATGCAGACACGGCTGATGATGGAAACCTGTACAGCTCTTATCGAGACGGTATGCATTCTTTCTCTGACATCATCAAACTTCAACTATGAACAGAAAGTGTTTTATGTTCTGAAGAGTGTTCACATTAATTAGCAGGATATACGCTTTGTTAAAGTGGAGTTTGAAGGGGCTTTTACTGTCCAGTTTTGGTATACTAATACTAGTACACTTTTGTATTTGCATTCTAGCTAGTGAAATTGGAAGGGGTTCTAATTCCATTCTATTGCCAATTGCAATCTGTCTGAGGGCATATCCACGTTACACATGTGCCGATGAGCAGTCCATGTGTACTGTGGATATGCCCTCCCTTGAACTCAAGGTTGGTGCAGGGACTTGAATTTTTGTTGCTTCATTTTTTGTGGTTTCAGAGAAGGGGAGGGAAAGAGTAAATTAAGATCAACTATATCTGTTCACTAATACTTTTCTTATATTCTCGGTTGTCTGATCACTACATTTCTGGTGCCATAATTATATCTATATATTCTATGTTACTGATTATTAATTTGGTGTCTTATGCATGGCTCTAAATCTGAACAGCAAAAACAGCTGAAAGAAGAGAAGCTTCTCATAGAAAATGAGGTATATAAATATAAATATATAATTATATATTTGTTTAGTTATTGAAAAAATGAAGGTAGAAATTGTGACAGAAAAGCAAGCAAAAAACAAATACTCGGTGTGGCTTAATGGCTTTGATTTTTTTTAGATTGCAGCACTGAAGCTGAAGGAGCAGCAGAGCAAGGACCGAGCTGCCGACGAGGAACCAGATCAGCAGAGCACTTTCGCCACTAATAAAACCACCACCACCAACAGCTGCTGCAGCGACGACAATGTTCCGGCCATCAAACTTCATTTATTTCTTTCTGAAAAAAGAAAACATAACGCAGACGCAGACACAGACCAAACCAACTAACTGCAAGCCCAGGATATGATACAAATACTACGTGCAGGGCAGGGTGATCATTCAAACAACAAATATTGTCCATAATTAAAAAACAATCATCCAAAAACTGATTCAATTCACTGAGATTTCGCAGTACTGTCATTCCTTTAATAACTATCAAGTGACGGAAGTGTTGTTCACTGGAACTTTCAATTTGTATTTGCAACAAAAAACAAGAGAAATAGTTACCAGTTCCTCCTGTAAGAAACACACTTATCACTTAAATGCTGCGAGCCGTTTAGATGGTAGACTACGCCAGTTAATATCCAAACATATACAGATTACCGTCGCATGAATGAATTACTCAGTCATAAATTTTGCGGCCACAATTTGAAAATTCCGGATATTGCAGTATGAAAAAAAGAATCTGGAAGATCGAAATTGGAAGCTATCAAGCTCTTCCAGGGAGTCACAAGCTACCGTCAAAATCTACGTTCTCAAATCGGCATTTCATCAAACAGTTACAAGGCGTAAAAATTGGTGAACTTGGCAACGGAAAATGTAGAACCAAGGTCAAACAAACTAGTGGAAATTAAGTGCACAAAATTGAAATATGAACAAAACCCATCAAAATCACGAGTACATGGTGAGATCAAATTATGATATAAGGTTGAAACCAGCATTGTCCTCTCTCATTGGCATTTCGTCAAACAGTTTGAAGGCAAAGTTTGTAATGGCATTTCGTCAAATCATGACATGAGCGAGCAACCCAGTTTGCGTCCAAGTATAACTATACAGCTATACAGGCCTTCCCTTATGCGAAGGGATTTCCATTTAAAAAAAAAAATGAGAACATCCTCTTAACCGTTAAATTAGTTTTAATGGAAGAAAAATGAGTATCCCTTGCTAAAGGATTCCTTCACACTAAAATTCACAACAATATAAATTCCAAAATTAAAAGTCTTTTGCCTCCAACTCATAAGTTTTGGCTCCAAAGTCCAAACGGTCGTTTATTTCGTTTCGTCTCCCTACAAAAAGAAACCCAACGGCCAAATTCCTCCTCTTCTTTCCGTATTGAAGCCTTGTATTTCTTCAAGACGGTGAAGCCTTGTATTTCTTCACCATTGGAGAACAAGGGCTCCCGCATCGATTGCAAGGTAGGCAAGAAAGGGTCCTGCCATGCCGAGACAGGTGCCGCCGACGTTGAAGCTGCTCATCCCAAGGACGGAAACATTGTTGTTTTGGGTCATTCCAAAAGATTTCACCGGCGAATCTACTTCTCGTCAAGAGGGTTCTTAGATTATTCAATTGAGATTTTGAGGAATTTTAACTGGCTTTTAGAGATTCCGTGTAATTTTCACTCATTCATTCATTCATTCATTTGGTTATGATTAATTGATCTCTCTTTTGCTGGTTATGATCATTTGTTATGTCTTTGGTGGTGGCTATGATAAATTATTATTTCTTTGCTTGTTTTCATTTGTTATTTCATTGTTTTTTTTTTGAATAAATTACATAAAATTATTTTAATTATTGAGTCAGCCATAGTTTCGTAGTTTTCTATCAATTTTTTTATTAAATAGTAACATGGTTTAAGACGGAGCCCATTCTTTATTTAAAAATTAATAAAATATTAAAAACTAAAAAAAATCATTTAATTTTTTTTTTGCATGGGGGACCCACCCACTATCCCCTCACCCTTTCTTCCCCTCCCGTCTTCCCCAAACCCAAACTCAAACTCAAACCCAGATCCCACCCACCCTTTCTTCCCTGCTGCCATTCTCCGCCACATCAGCAATCCCATCCACCACTCCTAGCCCCTCCTCCCTCACCTCCCTTAACGCCCTCTCTCCGCCGCACCTAGACAAATTGAGTAGCGCACCCACCGCGTTCTCCTTGCTCCTCAAGCTCGACCCGGTCGAGAGATCCAGCAAATCCGCACCCGGCCACCTGCGCGATCACCGCCGTGGCGTCATCGACATCGTCTTGGAGGGAAGGGGACGAGTCGAATAGGGTTTCGGGCAAGTAAGGTATGGCGTCGGATTCGGCGACGAAGGGGTGGCCAGAGAGTAAATTCGGGATCTTGGTTGGGGGGGGGGGGGGGAGGGATTTGAGGGTTTGGAGGGGCAGGGGAAGAGGGCATAAGTGGTACTGGAGTAGAGAGAGGGCCGGTTGACCCGATTTGGTGAAGGCGGAGTCCGGCGGAGCGAAGATGGTGAGAGAGGAGGACTCGGGGCAGTGATCGGCACAGAGAAGATGGGAGCGGGGTGGGTGGGATCTGGGTTTTGGGTTTGGGGAAGACGGGAGGGGAAAGAAAGGGTGAGGGGAGAAGGGTGGGTCCCCCATGCAAAAAAAAATGAAATGATGTTTTTTAGTTTTTTAATATTTAATTAATTTTTTAATAGAGAGTGGGTCTCATCTCAAGTCACAACAGAAAACTGACGGAAAGTATGAAATTGTAAAAAATTTGTAGATGAGGTATGATATTGAAATTTTGTAAAGATGAGGTATGCAACTGTGACTGACCCAATAGTTAAAGTAATTTTATGTAATTTATCCTTTTTTTTTATCTGACGATAAATTTTGTTAGATTAGATGTTAGAGTAGTCACCTACGGAGTTTGTTTCCATACCGTCATGCAAAAACTCAACACTTTTTCATCACTGTAGTAAAATGTTACTTGCATGTGTTATTTGGTTTTATCATTTTTTATTTCTTCATTATTTGTTATTTTGTATTCACACTCATTTTTAAGTCCTACAAATCACTTCGTTGTTACACAGTGCACTGATATGCTTCGAAACTGAACTCACTTTGCATCTCCTTCTGCGGGCCCAAAATTAGACCACGCGTACCAGAGACCTCTTTGCTTAGATGCAACCTTTGATTTGGTTGTTGCAACTCCATCGATTGCACCCAACAACAGTCTGATCTGGTGGAGTTGTGTGTAGATAACCGACTAGTAACACAAATGAAAGAAACATAACCCCTTTTCGATTGAAAAACCAGCCATCTTCTCCGCTGTGCAACGGCAGAAAGGCCAAGCGGAACAAATCAAAATGAAAGTAGATTTCAAAAACAAATAATGTCACACACACAAAGTACACCGAAACCCCAATCACCCAGTTAAGCAAGTTTGACAACCAACTCCCTAGTGAATTACTAGTATTCTCCCTTTTTGGTAGACTATAGAATATGCCTCATCCGCTGTCAGGCAGTCTCATCACTACTTCAGATGGCGGTCGTAATGTGCAAACCATCTCTTTCGTCTTCCCAAAATAAACCTGCCATAGCAGAAAAATGAAAGTTTAAAATTTCACAGATAAAGTTTAAGAGGTATTCGGCCGTTTCAGAGGTGATGGCCTAAAGTTTAAGCCTGGGCCATGGCTCTTAGTTCAATAACTTGCTGAAACATCATATAATCAGAACTATAGAGCAGCACAAAGAATGGTAAAATACGCATGTAAGGAACCACAGTACCTGATCCAGTGAATTTCTCAGCTTGCTCTCCATTTCTTCGATCATTCTTCCCATGTTACAAAGATGGCCTTCTTCAGTTGACAGGTGCATATTCATCTACAAAGCCAAAAAGAAGGAGTATTTGATCCATCCCAAGATATCGTACAAATAGTACATGCAGGGCAGCATAGAAAAACAGATTTTGGGTGATCATTCAAACTAGAAATCTTTTGCTTAATTAATTTAAACCATATCAGGTCCATCAGTATAACACGATACACCTAAAGTTGATCCACAGAGATTACACAGCACTGTCCCTGGTGCACATCAAGTTCTTCCTCTCTTATCAAAAGAGACAGAAGAGTTGTTCACTAGCACATTCAGTTGCTAAAAAATGATGTGTATTTGCAACGAAAAAATAAGAGAAATAGTTCCCTGATACGAACTCCTCCTATTCGAAACACGCTTATCACTTCAATGTTGATCTCTGAGAGCAATTTAGATGCTAGACCATGCCAATTCATATCAAAACATATACAGATCACCATCACATGGATGAATTACTCATTCGGATATAGCAGGTGCCCGCAATTTGAAAATTCCAGACATTGCACAATGAAAAATTAAACATTCTTAGAATGAGAAGAAAAGGAAGAAATAGGGGTGACGAAGGAGAACATTTCTCTCCAAACTGACTTCTTTGTACCTCTTAAAAATTTGTTTCCACAATTAAAATCGATTATGATTACCTGTCGTCTGATTGATCCAGACAAACTGAATGTGCCTGACGACTCATTATCTGTAGTCAAAGACAGCATTACAGTACTTGTTAAACGGTAATGGGCTGTTCCTTCCTCCTCCGGACCCACCTATGTAAGAAAAAAGTTCCAGAATGGCAATTAGAGTAAGTGTGAAAAGGGAGGGAGTGTCAGGACGGCAAAAACACCTCCACCACAGATCTACATTGTTCCTTCCATGAAAAATAGAGTTTACCTCAATCACATGTATAGCATCCCATGCCCCCTCCTGCAGATAACCTCGCCGACCTTGCCCTGTCTTGGAGCCATCTAAATTCCCACAAATAATTGAAATCAGCAAATATGCATAAAACGGAAAATAAATTTTATGTGCTGCGAGATAGTTCAGGCAGCAGACCTTTCTTTATTAAAAAGCAGCCTACAAAACCTTCGTTATCATCCTCCCACATATAAACTGACGAAATGCCACCTTCATAATACCTGCCAAATTACCGGTCAATCAAGCTGTACTAAATCTTCAGAATGAAACAAAGAACTCAATCATTATGCAAAAATAAATTGCACGAGGATACTTTCTACACATTCTTGCTTCTTGTATTGCTTCTTCTTTTTTGAAAATTAGATAACGGAAAGAAAAACCATCGCAAAGAATAACGCAAGAACGAGGTAAGTAAAGAACCTCACTGGTCACGATAAATGGCAAAGATGTCGTTGGCTTCAACTTCAAGTTTCCTCAGCTCTAAAGATGGGAGGCTGCCGTCTTCTAGTGGCGGATGATATTTGTTTGACCAAGGTGATCTACATGGAAACATAGGAGCACAAAAAAAACACTATAGACAATTGAAATTCACAGAACAGAAACAATTACACGAAAAAAATTAAACTACTGGTTTACATAGTTATACACGCATTTCACTAATCACATCCATTAAATCTGCATAAAAACCCAAAAAAAACCAAATTAAATTAATAAAAAAAAAACCAAACATCCAGATTCACAAATCAAGGCCAGATCTGCTACCTCTAAAATATCCCCCAAAAATGTGGCAATTGAAGCATAATATATGAAAAATCTAACACGAACCCATCAAAGTTGACAAAGAACTGAATTACCTGTAAGAGTCTGCATCTCTGTTATATTCACACAGAATGAACTCCTTCCCGTATTCCATATCGCACAAAACCTGCTTTTTGGTAAATCAGAGCAACAGAGTCACTTTAAAATTCGATTTTCAGAACAACATTTCCGTTTCTTTTGGGATTGTTATGAAACCCTGAGAGAAAAAAAAAACTGAAAAGTGAAAATTGGATTGGATTGGACAGGATTTTCTCGGGAAACAAACAGGGGAGAACCTGGAGAGGCTGATCGACTTGAGAGAGGAGATCGGAGGAATGCTGGGGGAGAAGGGAGAGAAGGGCGGAGAGAGACGTCTCGGTGTGCTTGGGAGGCATCCGCCGCATCAGTCCCATCGCCGCTTCCATTTTTCCTCTTTCCTTTACCTTTTCTTTTCCTTTTGTTTGTTTTTATTGTTCGGGTTGATAAAACTCCAGAGAAGCGAAGCAAAAAGAAAAGAGGCGCCTTGTTTCGTTTGACCCGAGTTTCCCTCTCCAAATCTCTCTCTCACGCACTGAATTTTTTATTGTTTTTTATTTCTCAACTCGGCGAAATTCGAATTAAGACGTTTTTCTTATTTTGTATTTAAAATTTTACTTTTAAAACTAAGTAATTTTGCAAGTGGCCCTTTACCAAATAGGTGGAAAAGAGTTGAGTCTTTGCATAACAGCAAGGGTTTGAACTTCGTCGGTGGCTAATCTAACATGTAATCTAATAAAACCTATCGTTTGACAAAAAAAAAAAACTAAGTAATTCTTATATTTGGATCTAGAACGGTGTGAGTTTAATTGTTTTCTCCCATGCATAATTTGAGTTTTGATATGTTTAGCAAAGGACAAAACACTCGAGTCCCAAATTGAAAGAGAAAACATTGAATTCAAAACTTGAAATTGAGATTTAACAATTGGAATATGTGCATCAGTGTTTAGAATCAAAACTCAAATATTAGCTATATATTAGTTTTAAAAAAAGAGGAGACATATTACATGCGACTCAAATTTGATACTTCAACGAGCGATTTGCCCCATTTGTATGCTACTTTTAATTTCCACTATGATATTTTAATTAGTGACTTACTCCCCATGACTTTATAAATAACCATCACTCTTGGTCAGATTTTCAAATTTTCATCCATTATTTCGTCTTTATCTATCATTGGACAGCACATGAGCCACTTAAGAAGGTAAAAACATCATGTTGTACTTAGATGAGTCATATACAAAGATTGATAGACTAGACCCACTCGATGGAGAATTGAGTTCGTAGTTATTGGTATCAGTAAGCCGAAAAGTCAACTGAGGGAGAATTGAGATGATGTGGCAAACACTAAACTAATTCATAATACAATTTTGGATGCAATATTGAATAATCTAACGATAGAAAAGTAATTAACTATTTATTTATAAATGTAAAATAAACATGAATATACCTAAAATAAAAAAATAAAAAATGCCCGTATAAAGAGTTGAGGATGGCATGTGAACCGCACCCAGACGCAGAAGCAGCCCCAAGTAGTTGGTAAAATGATTGGGGGTTTGTGAGGTCCAAACTCTACACTCTTTGTCCATGTGCTTTTAGCCTTTTCGTAGGCTACAAAAGGGAAGAAGCAAAAGCTTAGGATTCTTACATTTCAATATTTGTTGTCACCATTTTGAAAGCTAAAAGCTGAAAACTATTATCAAACAAGTTTTCAGTTTTACGATAACAGAAGAAAGAAAAAAAAACCCGATTGTGAGAAATTATACATCGATAAGAAAATCGTTGAACAACATTTTGTAACGAAAAAAATTAATTTACTAATACAGCATACTAATATAAATCCCAGAATAAGGTCTAGTTTGTTAATCTCCAAGATAACAATATCATTAAGCTATTCAGTCTCTACGCCTTCGAGTTTAATTTGGCACGTCTCTCGTCATACGATGCTGCGATCAATTGAGGAAGCGTTATAAATTGACGAGTGAAGTTGCAAAATATTACTAATGCTAGCAAGTACACAAACAACTGCAAATAGAGAATAATGCTAGCAAGGACTAATACTAGTACTGGATGCAAAAAGCATAAAGCAAGCCACCATAGAGTGTATCCTAACATTTTCCAACTATTTAATGAGGATGTCACCTGCACAACGTTCCACTTTTTTCGTAATAATCAGTTCTATGCGGTTTACAAAGAGACGGTAGCACTTACGCTCAGTTGGCCGCGACACTAGAGGGACATGGGCACATTTCTTCTTGATTGTTCTATTTTCCAAGGCACTCTGATCTGAGAAAACAAAGGTGGTCCCAGAAATAGGCAATAAGTATACAGCAAACGTTAATAGTATTCAACGGAAATATACGAGGAACATTACTTTCAGCACCTTTTTCTATTGGCAAACAGCTCCGCAGAGCCTCGTGGAAGATTGCAGCTTGGAGATGATAACTTTGGCATTCTTTTGCCAAGTGTACACGCAACGCTTGCCCAGCATCTAGAGGAACACGTGAAAAACACACATTCAGAAGTTATAGAGACATAGCATGGGCTGTTTATAGTTCAGCAACCATATAAGTACCTGAAGAACAAGTGAACTTGAGACCCTCAAATTCACAGGACTGAAGAACCAATGGGATCTCTGGGGCCATGGTGTATTGAGGTTTTCTTGGGGTTCTGCTCGTATCCAGTAAAGCATCAACCACCTACAAATTAAAATACTTAAATCTCAGTTACTTTCATGTAACAAAAGTGAAAACTTAAGTAGAGGGTATTTCGAGCCTAGGTGTCCTCAAAGCAAAAGGAAGATGCTGCCATTGGCGGTTAAACCCAGGCTACGGGTCGATCTTAGTGGTTTCCATATCACTGAAACTTCCAACTCAAACTCCAATGGTGGGCATGTATTTTGTTTAAACAATCTTTATTATGAACAGAAAATCCTCAAGAGTATCACCTCGATTGTCAAACAGTCAAATTATAGCAAAGAAGCAGGTACAGCATACCGTGTTGCTTTAAAATGGTCCCAACTGAATACTTTTCTTTTAGCTTTCACGGAAATCTTTGGAGTAGTATATTAGGGGAATTCAGAAAGCAGATGTTAGGAAGAGGCATCTGGCTAGATGCAATCATTCGCACGTGTGAAATAATATCCAGATTACTGTTACCTTCACTAGTAGAATGTTCACATTTACAGCGATTTTGGCTACACCTCAGACTTATGTGCACACCAGTATGACGGTTTTAAGAGATACAAAAAACTGATACTTTTGAGGTGCTATGTTTTTCTTTTGCATTTCTTAACACTTAAACAAGCATAACCCAAACTCCAGCAATCAATCTATCAAAATGACATTTGATACTCACATCAGGAGATTCATGACCTTGGCCGATCAAGAATAGCACAGCAACCATGCATCTGACCTGGTGCCAGAGGAAAGCACTACCTTTAATCTTAAGTGCCCAAAGCTGGTTCTCATCAAACCTGAAAATAAATGCAATATTATAAACCAAAGCTCACGACAATCCCTTCAGGAAAATCTCTACACAAAACTCTTCATTTTGGCATGTTGATAAAATCAGATGGTGAACTATGCATTGAAAAGATGATGCCAGAAGTAGTAGACAAAAAAGTTGGAAAAAAAAAGATTCGCAGAAACAAAAAGAGACGAAGTTTTTCTGGAAATGACAACTAAACTAATACAGGAAGACACAAGTTTGAGTGCCATGATCAGATATAAATGGCAATTGACTTGGAATTATATACGAATATTTTCTTTTTTCAAGTACAGTCCGCACTCACATTTACATGCATAAAAACCAAAATTAAGCAAAAGTACGCAACTGAGAAGAAAAATGAAGTATTCACTATTCACAGAACTTGGTGAACATGATACTTGCGCATATCTCAGTTGTGTCAAAATTAAGCAATTAGGGTTAAAAACGAGAAAATAAAAGGGAGAAAAGGGTCAGAAAAATTATCTACCCGTGTCAACCTCACATCACAAGGAGAGACAGCAAATGAAGTGATTTTCCGCCTATAGTTGTGTACATTTAGTGCATCCATTTTACAAAAGTTTCTGAAGTCGTGTTCGCCAACAAATTTCCTACCAGCACTCTCCATAGCCTGGCTAAACATGAACCAGAGAAAACCATGTTTGTGTTCTCTTAACTCCAATCTAGGAGCACGAAAATGCATTCGAAACATTCCAAAAGAGAAGAACTACGTACCAAGAGATTCAGATTTTGTCCCCAAAATAAATAATAGTACTCCCTCCCTAAACAGCTAAACCTGTATTTGACAAAGGAAAGCAACAAATTACTTTCATGCATAAGTTCATTAAAGCGACCTTACAAAAAAAGAGGGTCAGTACAGTTACGGAATACAGTAAACTGTTTTAAAACCTCAACCATATCAGCACCAGAGATTAAAAATGGATATTGTATTTTGCAGTTATACAGATAATGACGTTCATAACTCAGCTATCCTCAGACATATGAACTGAAATCCTTCCCAAACTTTGATGATGACAATCATGGTAATCAGTTGCAAAATGCATGACAGCTTAAAGCGAAACAAATCAAGACTTGTTCACCCTCTTCATAAAAGCAGGTGACAGGCTACCAAATTTCAGTTACCCACCATCTAAAAGTAAAACACAATAGATTAGAAGGCCTAGAACACCTAATAAGGAGATTTTAATGAAATACACCTTGTAAGAACATTTGATAAGCTGAACTTCACTTTTTTAACTAAGAAATTCCATTTTATTGCTACAAATAATCGTCCTCCAGAATTTCAGGTTTGCTACTTAATTGGCACATAATCGAACACTTCGGTATACTGCTAGCATTTATGCAAAAGGAAGCTCCAAGAAACTTTAACCAGACTCATACCATTTGACAAACACATGGATAATCCTGAGTTATGGCATAACAAAAGAAACTTAACCAAGAGAGCTAAGAGTCTCCTTATTTGATTATGCTTAAGAATCACTGCCATTTTCATTGTCCAGTAATTTCTAAGGTCACTATATCAAACACTGTTAGTAAATGATTATGCTTAAGAATCAATGCCATTTTCATTGTCCAGTAATTTCTAAGTTCACTAAACCAAACACTGTTAGTAAATATCAATACGTGTACATCCATTTTGTGTCTATTTTGATACAAGCAGTATTACACAGTAAATTAATCTAAACTACAGGGAGAGGAATTTCAACTTGGATGCAAGGGGGAGCACGCTCCTCTAGCTAACTGCTAGGTCCATTTTGTGGCTATTAATTCAAAGGGAGCATGTGAAATTCAAGAAAACTTAACTGGGTTGTAACTGCCTGCTGGTATTTTATTCATTCCATATCTTTAAATGCTTGAAAATACACAAGTTTCAGTAAAGAAACACCATAAATAAGACCAAAATCCACAGAGAAACTGTCCTTTTAATATGTTTTTAAGATTAGTTCTTTTCATGTTTAAAAAAAAAAACAAACATGGACACAATATGATTCTTTGCCATTTTGCAAACAAACAGAATAGTTTCTAACAACATTATCATCTCAAAATAATGGCAAATCTCATAGAAGGTAGACAAACCTAGCATTGAAATCCAATGGAACAGGACACCAGCCAAAAACCCGAATATCCTCTGGAAGGGCCCTATTCAACACCCTCACGTAATCGATTTCACCTTCTGAGAAAAGCATGAACAAAACAAAGGAGCATGTGTTATTGAAAAGGAATGTGGTTAGTTGAAATTCATCTAAAACTCAAATGGTACTTAAAAATCTTAACTGCGGCCAGCAAAACAAATCTCATATGGTTCAAATTTTAGCACAATAAAATCTATGCTTCAAAATCTTAACTACAGTACTAGAATCCTTTTTTATTTCTTTTTTCCACTGAAAAAATTTTTTGCTTACGTAGACCAGTAGATACCAAAACTTTCCCAAATCAAGGCCATGCCATTTGAGTTTTACAAAAAAATATTCAACAACTTTTGCCTGCTAAAGATTGAAACCTATGTCAAATGAATCTAGGCATTAGCACGTGGTACGCACTAACGAAGACTCAAACCCAGACGATTGATTTCGAGAGCCAACCAGTTCAACCAAATACCAGGAATCATTCATCTTGCCATTCCTCGTATCAAGTTTCCTATGATGCCTCTAAAAGCAATCCTCCGCCCATAAGCCAATATTCTTGCATCCAAGTATATACAGTTTATTTTCTTGTTCTTTTTCCCTTTCAAGCAACAGTAGTCATGATTACATATAACCAAATAAGTAAATTATTTTCTATCAGTATTATTGCGCTTTACCATAAGGTTGTATGGCTTTGTTTAGCATACAGAATAGCCTTATGACCTATTCCCGCTCCCAAAAGGAATGAAAAATTATTTTGCTCCCTCGCAGTTTCCACTAACTTGTACGGCCGTATGAATTGTGAGTTCACACTGCAGCCCTGATCCAACAGAACTAGGCTTATGCCATGCTTTTTCCGATATTTGATCAAAACCTCATCTAAACATTAAATTAATGTGAACAGTCTCCCCATCCTATCCAGGACATCAACCTAGAATAGGAGCTGTCCATTATTTGAGATAAATGTAGATCTATCCTCTGCTTGGGCGTTGACTAAACACTTTCGAGAGTATCATTTGAGTTCTATTCTTCTTGATACGGGGAAAGAAATTTTGCATTTATGGTTCGTTTTCTAGTCTTGCGTTTGTAGTTGGTTTGCCCTACATGCTTTTTTGTAGTCATATGTGGACTGCTTGGCCATCTTCTATTGTACTTCATTTTTCCTTTCCATAAAGTTCTTATATCTTATCAAAAACGAAAAAGCACGCTAACCATATTGCTCATTGGAAACGATTTTGTTGGAATCTTCATTATGCTCACATGTTTCCTTGAGGTTTGATCGTAAATAGAGAGCGATAACCTGCATAAATTTTTTTCCATATTCTCAATAAATTATATTTAAAAGAAATAAAAATAGGTGCATCAGAGCTAGTATCAAGTAAGGTTCTATGCTTTTCCTTTTATGATGAAACAAAGCATCAAGCAAGGCTGAAAATATAGACATCTGTAATTCTTTCGATAAAACCATTCGTCCGTCTACAGATAAGCGGCAGAAATTACAAAAATGATCAAAAAAATTTCTTTAAAACATGGGAATTTGATGAAACTCGTGGAAATGCTGAACCAACCAATCCTGTAAAAACACAATGTAGTATATCTCTGATACACGACATTAAGTCCCAAAAAAAAAATATCGTTCCGCTGATGCATGACATTGAAACTTGAATACTACGTCCAAAAACATCCTTCTTCCACTTTTTATAGCAATCAAGACAGTATTAGCTAAAATTTATTAATAATTAAAATAAATCCACCTTGCACATAATATTCAAGTTTCAAATATACATATATATATATATATGTATTAAAAGCGTGAGGCGTGGGTGAGGCGTCCGAGGGATAGCCCAGCCTAGGCGTGAGGCGTGAGGCGAAGCCTCACGGGACCTAAATTTTTTAATATATACACTGAGCGTACACATATATTACATTAAAAAAGATGAAGATTATTAATCAATAATCACCCTGAGCACACACATATAATATAAATACATATACACACATATATATACATATATTATATTATATATATAAAATAGAGGATGAAAAGCACAATGAGCACACATATAACAATGCACGTAGACAACACACACATCCATTATATAAAATAATAAAAATCAGAAAAAAAGGCAGAGAGATGATGGTGCAAGGAAGATGTATGAGGCAGTTAAAACCCTACCCAAAATTTGGGTTTGGGAGTAAAAAAAAAAAAAAATCCCTTGAGGCACGCCTAGGCTGCTCCGGAGGCGCTTTCCGCCGCCTAGGGGTCTCCGGCAACGCCTTCCGGAGCCTTCCGCCCACTCCCTCAAAACAGAGGCGGCAACCCTCAAGCCCAGCCTCATAGGGCGCCTAGGCGAGCCTTTTAAAACATTGATATATATATATATATTATATCTATAACCGTAGTGCACACTGTTTTTAGTTTTCACCTTACATGTCATACATTTATCCAAGATATATTATCTTGTGAAGTTTCCAGGCTTAATTGACGAATTATTGATTGGTTTAGCATTAACAGTTGCATTTCGTAAAAGAAAAATTGATCATTTCTGGAACTTTTACCAATATTGTCACTGATACATTAATAAATGACAACAATGTTAATTACATGAATGTATAAATACATCAGTAATTAACATCATTGTCATTTATTAATATATTCCCCCGAGATCCACACTTTAATCTTGACTTTATCTAGGATAGCATTTGGAAATCTACTTCTAGCATCTTTCAACTATTATGGCATGAGATTCAAAAGATGATTCCAGCATAGTTCAGTTTAACCTACTATTGAGGAATGCACAACTAATAATCATACGAATACCCAACAAAAATGTGTACAGTTATTCCGACTATATAATCACCAACCACCAAAACTCAAATAGAAAGATTTTGTATCAACTTACTTGCCCAACAGCAGATACTCCCTTGTCGGTCCTACCACATCTTGAGTATTGTGATTCCTTCTTGTCACCAACTAAAAGCCTTGTCTTCTCAAGGGCTTTAAAAATCTCAGACTGCATATTTTCCAGAGCATAGGATGAAACTCAGGCACAAGTTAGAAAATAAGAGCAGTAATATGAGAAACAATACCTCAATGGTTGGATCCATTTGTGCCTCTGAAGCAAAACCATAAAACCTGTAATGTAGTGCATAGAGCTCAAAAGGCCTTCTACAACCCATGATCTTTATAAGGGTATTCGGTTCTTTCTAGTCTACTGGACGTGCACTATTATTCTAGAAATCTTACCTAATTCATCATAAATGAATAATGAAGAAAGAAGAGAAAAATGATATTCTTTCTTAAGAAGAAAGGCAAAAGCTAGGATTTCAACATATAATTGATATATATTAGAAGAAGATAAGGAATGCCTGGTGGTAAATACCAATCCATGTTCGGGAGATAAAATAAATTCATCTTAGTTGTAGAAAGTACCTCTGCCCAAAATACATGACTTTCAGAGCAACATATCTCTTAGGGTGGTGATTCATGATCCTTGTGTTATGACCTGTGTACAAACATACAGATTTAAAATTCGAATATATGAGTGTGTATGTGTAAAAGCCTAATACCAGAATAGACTTTTCAAAAGGAGAGCTTCCTAAAAGAAGCATGTTATTGATTTTAAACTACAACTACCACTGAATTATAAAAATTGGACAACAACATTAAACAAAGTACTTATACAAAAAGTCAACGCAGCGGTATTTAAAAAAAACATAGAAAACAACTATGAACCACATGAGAGAAAAAGAGGGGGATGGAGAGAGAGATTGAAGGACCTTAAGAAAATATATTTACAGTCATCAACCAGTCAGGTTGGGTTATCCTGGCATCTTGTGCCACAAGTTTTATTACTTTTATTCTGAAAAGTAAATTCAAAGAATTAAACCTGGCACTGTCTCTTTTACTTTCTCCTTGGTGGTCTTCTTACTTCCAGAGTTTGATTTCCTGCTTTTCTCAACTGAACTATCAAAACTTACAGAAGAACCATCAGGCTTTTTCTCTTTCTGCATCATAACATGTTCATCTTCAGAAAACCAAAAAGATAAACACAAACAAAAGCAAAAGTAAAACCAATAAGAAGGAGATATTTCTTTTCTGGTTAAAGTTACAGCACCTTTTTTCTTGAATTATGTTTGTTGTCTAAAATCATGTGTCAAGTTTAATCCTTCATTTATCATTAGTCTGCGTATCTAAAGGGTTTACTGTAGCTTTTTGAAAAAATTACCAATAATGCCCTTGAATGGTTAGTGTTGATTACCCTCTGGTTTGAGGTCAGTGACAGTTGGTCCTTGTGTTTTAAAAATTGACAAAAACAACCCCTACAGTTATGAATCCTTACAACATTGACCCTCCATTAAACTAGTCAAGTTAACCTTTGCTTAGCACTCAGCTGGCCCATTTTTACTTACAAGGTATCTAGTTTGATGACACATGGATTACTAGATACTATATGGACAACAAATAATAATTTTTTTTTTCAAGGAAAACCTAACCTTGAAGAAGGGCCCTTCAACATCAACCTAGCGCCTTATGAGCAAAATATAAGCCCACTGAGTTCCCCTTAATAAAGAACATATTGATTAACTTGGCAGTTTGACGAACAAAGGAGCTAATGGTGTAACAGTTGCAACTTTAAGGGTGGACAACTGTTATATGCCCTCAACGACAAGGGTGCAACCTAACGAGTAAACTACTGAAAATAATAACTGAAATGCAAGAGATACAACTGGCACGTGATTCCCTATTCTTTCCCTCAAACTTTGAAATACCCCAAGTTTCATTATATAGGCGATATAAAGTTGTACAAAACCTAATGCAAAATTAGGGGTAACATCAAAATATTAGAAAGTGAATTTTGCTACAATATGATATCCCAGAATCACAAGTATAGTATCTTGAAGTACATTAGTTTTAGATGCTTTCGAAAATACAAATTTTATGGAAATGGCAGATATGTATAATGAAAGCAATGATATATCA
The DNA here is from genome assembly GCA_024362995.1 of Heteromeles arbutifolia. NCBI lineage: Eukaryota > Viridiplantae > Streptophyta > Magnoliopsida > Rosales > Rosaceae > Heteromeles > Heteromeles arbutifolia. The sequence continues at coordinate 39,822,873 of JANCRC010000002.1, forward strand.
TAGATCGAAAAAAAAACCTTGAGGAAACAAATTTTGAGATTGATAGTAATACAATTTGGTCAAAGGTGACATTTTCGAGGATTCTTTGTACTTGTATATAATAGAACTATAGTTGTTTATCAACTCTAGTTTTCTTCTATCCATTTTTTTCAACCAAATATTACATTGTGCTACAACATTCTACGATTACATCAAAATAAGAGTTTAGTCAGGATTTAATATTTATTAAGAAAGTCAGATATCAAACAGTAAAATAGGTATCTGATTTTATCATATAGGAGAACAATGGGAAAAACAAAATATTAAGCAAAAGATAACAAACCTCATGACAGCAACAATTTGCAAGTTGAGATGACAATTTGGCATTCAGAACCTCTAGTTCCTGGATTTTTAGTTGCAAATAAGTTATTAGAACTATACATTCGTTAAAACAAAAGTAATGCTTAGAAATGAATCTGGGATTACAGGAATGACTAGAAAAAACAATTAAAACTAATGTGTTAGAAAAATTAGGTTCAGCAATACAAAACCTATGACGGCCTTATATGCATCTACCACCAAAAGAAAACTAGTTAAAAACAGACCAAAATGGCAACAAAAAGTAATGCCATTCCATAGAAAACAAATTGAGTTTATGATAGTTCTATTTGAACCTCAAATTTGCTTGAATTTTGCTTGATTAAGCCCCCTTTTTCTTTAAGTTTTTTTTTTAAAATTTTTATTTTATTTTTTACAACGATGTCACCATTTAAAACGAATGAGACCAAAGTCTTTTCTCTAACTTTTCATCCTCCCCGTCCTATCGTCCTCCTTTTGCAGAGGCATTGAACTGGCACCTCTGCAACCAAACATGCAGTGATATCACATAAACAAATGATGTGATACAAGAAACTACAAAAGAAAAAGTAAGCTAAAAAGTAAAAGGTGACATTATCTTGGTCTTTTACCTTCTAAACCAAATTAGTTTCTTTTGCAAAGGCACTAAAATCATTCACACCCTCGGCTTCTCCCTGACTAGACTCTTCTGATGTGAATCTAACCACATTAAAATGTCCCTTCCCCACTCCGTTAGTGAAGGGCATGAACTCTGGAGTACCACTAAAGTCAACAATCAGTCACTATAGGCTTAATGGAGTCCGAAAAATTCTTTCAATACTCACTCGACCAGAAAACCTTGTGTGTTCCATATAACTAAAATTCCCCTAGACTTTCCCAAAAAGGTAATAAATTCCTTTTCCTTACACCTAGCTCCACATGAGCTACTACAATTCTTGTATCAAATCTCATTTTTCTTTATTATTATTAGATTTCACTTCCTAAACTTAAGAAAGCCCTCTCAAGATCCAACTAATGATTTTCAAGATATCATCATCTTCGTGCATGGTTAGCACTATTATTCACATAATTGATCTTCAATTTCAAATTTTCCAGCTCTCCAATCCTCATTGTACTCGGGGGCGGCGAGTTTGTGTCATGCCATATTGTGTGCAACCAGATTTCTAGTCAACCCTAACCGAACCAATTTGATTAATCATGTCAACTGACTCGACACTCAAACTTTTGTGATTGAGTTGACAGACAAGTATGGTGATCTAGAAACTTAAAAGACTAGGTTCCTGTTATTTCTAGGCCAAATCTATCATTTCCAATTCTTCAAAAACTAACAATCTACTTTATCTTGATTGAAGGATTTATATAATACCAGAATCGAAATATTCTTCCTTGACACTAGGTTTGTGCAAAGTAACAGTCAACCTACTTAGTAACTTTGCATTTGGTCAAAGCCAAATTATCATGCCGTGCTCAAAATTGTCACTCCTAGTTTTTCTCCCATTCTTCTTTCATTTCCCCCAACTCCTACTCTTGTTTACTAGAAATGGAACTAATGATAAGTTCATTTTCTTCCCAAGAAGTTTCCAGTTTACTCCACCCTTTCTCGTCAAACAAGTTCCTCTCCTTTTTCATACCCACATCCCCCAACCTCTCAACTCTACTGGCTATTCTTTTCCTCTCGCATAACTTGAATTGTTACCAACTTACCATCATCCCCACAAAATATCACATCAACTATACCTACAGAGTGACTCTCCAAACATGATGGATGATACCCGACCTGCAAGCCTTCGTACTGTCACTACTTGTAAGTCAGATACTGGTAACCCCGCCCCTCAACAAGCGCAACACGGGAAGAAGTAATAGGAGAACAATCTAAATACACTAGATTTACATTTACATGAGGACTTATTTAGAACAAAAAGAAGATAAAAGAAGACGAGAACCTAAGACGAAGACACCCACTATTTGTTAGCTTCGACTACTCGAGGAAAATAAGCAAATAAATAGCTGAGAGTCATGCTGATTCCGTTGCAATGCAGTAATAATTAATTAAAATAACCATAATCAAGACGGAGATTTGTTCCCTAAGCAACAAACCAGCAACAATTACAAGCTATAGTAATACACAATTGCGTAGAATCGACAGGATTTGGGTCATTTGAGCTTCTTTTCAGAACAACATTTTCTCACTGACCAAACAAGAAAGAAATACGAGAGGGAGAGTGAGAGTACCTGAACTCTGTGCTTGAGGGAGTCGACCAGGGACTGTAGGTTGGTGATGGGGTCCCTGTCCGCGACTTCCATGGACATGGTCAACCGATTGGTATTGGCGGCTCGTTCCTCTGATGATTTTGCTCGTTTCTACTTCCCGCAGAGAGAGATGGGTGGGTGGTGATGGAGCCTGGTATGGAGAAGACCGGGGGTGGCGGCAGTCCAATTTATCTAATATTACCATGTCATATGGTTTGTAGTTAGTACTCACATTTTATAATATAAAAAAAAAAAAATCCGAAGAAATGAATTGAACGTTCGAATTTTTATTAGCACTCCAAAAATTTTATTTGGCACTTCAAACTTTCTATTATTAGAAAGAAAAATACACTTGTGAGGAGTGTAGAATGAGATTTTTGAAGTGCTAATAACAATTTCCTTATTTTATCTTTCTATCTTTACTCTTTATAAGCAAACGTAGGCTAAGGTAGAGGTGTCAAATTAATTCATCGACTTGTTAATGGATAGCTATTAAGATATATTTAGTTTGATTTCACCTTACATCATCATCAACACTATCAATCCCACCTCTATATTGTCATACTATCAAATTAATGGGTCTTAACGAGTACCTATTAATAATCCAATGAATTAATTTGTCACCTCTAAGCTGAGGACCAAACCAAACAGACATTTTCCTCATTCTCATGTTTGAGAGAGGGAAAAAGAGGGAGATCTTTCTTGAGGAACGGAACTATGTTAGGGTATTTTCAATGAAAGATGCAAAACTGGAAAATACTCCAATGGTTGGATGCAAAATATCCATCTTCGCAAGAATATGTAAATAAAAATGTAAATTTACATTTTTTTAAGGTGGACTTTGCCAATTATAGAGAGAAAAATAAATGAAATCTCAAATTTATATCTGATAGTGGAGTTGAACTAACATGTACACCTTCAAAAAATAATAAATTGTTGTAGGCAGAATTTACTGAACAATTATGGAGGCTAGAAAGAGAGAGAGTGTGCGACATAGAGAGAAGAGAGAGATGTGTAATTGTGAGGTGTGTTTTATTCCACCCCATTGTGCCTTTATTTATAGTAGTATGGAAGGTTAATTCCTTACCATTTTAGGATTACAACTCTTAATAGGTAATCAACTCCTAATAGGAATATAAAGAGATATTCCAAGATATACTAGATTTACACAATCACATTCCTAGTCTAATAGGACTGCAACACTCCCCCTTGAGTGTGTAAATACTCAAGTGAATGGCGCATCAGGTCTTCAGCGATGAAGTAAGTAAAGTTGATGAATTCGTTGGCATAATGAGCGAATGCGAGTCTCATATCAACGGAAGAATGCATAAAAAGGTAAAACTCACAAAACCTCGCTATGGTAAAACCCAAGGTGGGAGAAAAACCCATAGACTAAGGAGAAAAGTGAGAAGTTGCATTAAGTCAAAACTATACGTCTTTTGGACGCAAGTAGAAGAGCTTACAAGGGTATGATCAACCTAGGGTGGGTGCCTCGTTAAAACCTAGTTAGGTAGCACAAACCCAGTGGGAAAAATGCTTTTAATCGTAGGGAAAAAAAGTACATTAAGATCAAGTGAGTATACTTCTGGATACTGCCCCTGAGTTTGGCATAACTTCCAAATGAGAACTACAAGCATTTCATATGATAGTTAGGCATACCAATTCCTCGGACAAGCTTCTGGAAGGTTGATTTCGGTAGTGACGTCGTGTAGAGATCGGCAAGGTTGTCTGGGATCAGCTTGCATGACTTCAATATCCTGATGCTTTGCTGATGTAGATGTAGACGCAATATGTCTTGGTGTTGACTTCGTTGATGTATCATGGCTTGGTCGAGTTGATACATGCGGCATAATCTTTATGGATTGTCGTTGGGACTCAACGATGGATGAAAAACAGCAAGTACTTCGAATATGCTCAACAAGAACTCCTAACCATGTCTTACTTGTGGCGTAGTGAAGTAAGGTGAGTCTTGGAACGATTCGAAGATTTCGCAACTAAGGTTATATCGTGGACCTCCAAGATATTGCGATATCCCTAACGGTAAAGACATAACCATTCGGGGATTTTGTCTTGTGCGGGTTTGATAAGTAACCAACGTCAGCATAACAAATAAGGCAAACATCATTCCAAGGATCAGGGGGGTTGGATCCGCTCGAGATACGTTGGGATTTGATTTGCCCAAATTCGTAGTACCTTTAGGGTACGTCTTTAATACCAATTCAGTAGTTGCGTGTAGGCGCGGTGTTGCATCTTTACCAATAGATCAACAGCGAAGAAGATGTCTTGTTTAAATACAATGAGCTAAGTACAACGAAGTGCAAAATTGAACTCAGATATGGAATTTTGGATTCCATAACCTCTTCAAGGGTCTCATTTGCATATAACGTATAGACGATCAAAGGTATACTCAAAGGTGACACTTTCGGGGTGTAGTTTGACTAGTAGACCAAAATACCGCCAAAACAATGCTTCAACTTCAGGTGAAGGCATAAACAAGTTTTCCCAAGATCCTTCATCTCAAATTCCATCTTCAGGTGCGAGGCAGTTTTCTCAAGCTCTTCCGAAGTCTTAGTAAGATTCGTGTCAACGACATAAACTGTAACTCTAGCAATTTGGAATAAGACTTCATAGTTTTAACACGCAAGGGCATTCATTCATATCCCTGACTGATCAAATAATCATGTAGACGGGTATACCACATCCGTCGGATTTTTCAATCCATAAGTGAACGCCTCAAAACGAGTTAAGAGGGTGTTCTGTGGTTTGGAACTATTTGAACCAGTCCATGTAATTCTTCGGGAACTTACATGTAAATCTCTGTATCTATATCCCCATGGAGAAAACACTAACCACATTTCATAATGCTGATATCAATCACATGACGTTTTGAGAGAAACCTTGCGTCGTAAGGCGTGCATCATATCGCACTATTTCATTTATCTCATAACGCTTCTTTTCCCACTTGTAACACAACGGGGTTACCTTGGGCAGTGTAGGAACGATAGGTCCAAAACACACTTTGGTAAGGAATTTGACCTGGATTGTAATTTCGGTTGTCCAATCAGTTCTACGTTGTCACTTGATCAACGAAACACGATTCGATATCAGCGCTTTTCATTTATGTCGGTAGCTACCATATAAGTGAAAACATCATCGATGGTAATCTCATTTCAATTTCATTTAGCTAATCCAAACTAGTATACTGGACAAAGAACTTCAAGTCTCGGGAGTAATTCAGATTAATCTCATGAGATGAAAATGATTTGAGATAGCAATCAAGTATAGATTCATTGTTGTGCCGTGTCTTCCTCTTCTGGGGAAGTGAATCCTATGAACCGAGTGATCTGTTGTGCTCCAGGCCAAGACAGATTGATTGGTTATCTGTATCACACCCTAAATTCGAAAACAAGGATGATAATCGAATTAGGGCATGAATAATATCAAAAAAAAAAAAAAAAATTTTAAATATTACAACAAAAGTATGAAGGAACTAGAGCCATCTAAAAGTTCACTTAGACCTGATTGTTTAATACATCTTGAGTTTAAAGAGTTTCACTCTTACAACATACTCATAAGATACTAAGAAGCTTTATTTTTAATTACAACTAGGAAACAAGCACACACATGACATGGTTATCCATTTAAAGACAGGTCATCATCAAGTTCCTCCATACTGGTACCTGCAATAACTAATAGGGTGTGAGCATTTCATGCCCAGTAGGAACCATATACCCTTCAAGTTCATTTATCACAGTTAATCAAAGTGCCATGCATCAAACAATATGATAAAATACAAATGATATGCCAAAGAAATAGCCATGAACTCACTCCCTTCTAATCCCGCTAACTTATATTTATGGCATCCAAACCCGCACGTCCCATACCATGCTTATACCACTTAGTTCCAAACACCATAGAATATAAGTTAACTCCCATTCATCCCTTACACCCAATTTTTGTATTTAAACTCTCAGTTACCACTTTATTAAATAGGCACTTCCCCCGACACCCAATTGTATATTCAAGCCCTGCACCCTACGCCTGACATATACAAGATTTCATTATTTTAATAATCAACCAAATGTATACTCAAGCCCTGCACCCTACGCCTGACATATACAAGATTCATTATTTTATATTCAAGGCAAACTTCTGCCCTTCAATGTCCTCACAACTCAAACACTTTACAGACTCAACACAACTCTTTTTCTGGCTTTGCAATGCATATGTATATGTCATGTTTACATAGATATCAATACTCACAAATACAATTGTAAACCTCAACATATTCAATCCAGCAATTTTACATAGCTCAACCATTCAACATATAATAACATTCAACAAGGTCAATATATAAAATACACCGGAGAGGAAACTATCAGTCCATCACACAGTCATGACAATCGAATGATTCAATTCCATCCAATCATTTCATTACTACGGTAGTAGGTATAATTACTAATATCACAAAGATTAAACATGATATAGAACTATCATCGGAAAATAGAGCCCCCACCTCGTGTCCAGCTAACTAAAATACCTCTCTAAGCCTCCGAAGTGTCCGGAGTCACTCCCAGGCCTAAAATCACATAAATAATAATAAAAGTTAGAATAAAACTGGAATGAAGGTTTAATTTCAGCCTATCAAAAGTTTACCCAAATATACCCCTGTCACAACCTCATGATGAACCAAGCTTAATTCCCTATATTGTGACCCCATTTTTATCCCTCAAAACTCCATGGAAAAGGATGAAATTACTTGGATTTTAAAGCTTAACAAACCTAGTTCCTAATCTACTAAGAGTTTCTCAAAATGGATTTAAGAGAAGAAAATCATCAAGCTCCAAAGTTTAGTTCACAAATAGTTTTTCTGCAAAAAATCTGCAGATTTCCAGATTTTTCCCACATTTTCCAATCATATTTTTCCATAGAAAATCTCAACCAAAATTGATGAAATAAATTGGGCTTTGATCCTTGTCATGTCTAATTTCAAATATATAAGAAGACTCTTTGAAAATGTGTAATGGATTGAGAGAAAACAAGAGCCGAAGTGAGGTTCACGAACTGCAGTTTTCTAGAAATCAGAGTTGCAGTGGTAAAAAAAAAAGAAAATTAACAAATTTAAGCTAACCTTTTGTACCAATTGAAGAACACACCAGCACCCTCTCAGCTCCCTTTTTCCGATTTCCTATTGTTCCCTTTCCAAAACATCTCGCTCTCATCTAGTTCTTCAGTGAGAGTTAGAAATACTCTATTTAATCCCATCATTACCTCTCAGATTTAGATTGCTTACTCACCCCCTAGACTACCCACATCACCCCCAGAATTTATGAACAGAATCTGATTATCTTGCTTCCCCACCGTGTGATGGTTAGGAAGCAGAAGAAGAGTTGGGATGTCTACACGTATAGATCATCCTTTGTCTGTTTCTTTGTTTTTTTGTTTTTTTGTTTTTTGTTTTTGTTTTTTTAAAGCTAAAACAATCCTACTTCTATAATTCACACACACACACACACACACACACACACACGCACACACACACACACATATATATATATATATATATATATATTTTCCAAGTGTTACAATCCGCTAGTGTACCGAACCGTCCAACAGGGGCGGCACACCCTCCAGGGATGTTGACTCGGCGTCCGTTAAGTACGTCTATCCTTGCAGGCATGTTTGCAGCTGGTATATGATCTCAACACTTCAGCTAGATCAGAGGAATGTGTTTGGGGCAACATTCTGAAAGCTAGAATTCATCGCACTTGCTTATCACACTTGTGCGGTATAGGGATCGAGATGAGACATAGTGGGCAACGTCCATGCAACTTTGCACCATTCTACAAGAACGTTGACGTTCTTATCTGCCCATAATGGCGGGAAAACTGTCTCATTAAAGTGACAACCCGCAAATGAGTGGTAAAGAGATCATGTGCAAGGACTCTAAGAGAGCTAATGTGAAGGAGAATCATGATCGACAAAGATTCACATCCTTCTTTGAGGACCCATATTGGTACGTTGCAACGGCGCAACTTGGCACATGGAATGCACACCCAAATGTGTAAATACGAAAATCGTCAGGTTCGTACCTAGTAACCAACTGTAACGTCAAATAGGTTGGGTGGCAATGGGCCTCAAGGCGGACCAACATAGCTGCGTACAAGATTGCATAGCCCTAGGCAGAAACCGAAAACTTGGTACGTTCACCAAAATTCGGGCGATCATTTAAATTACGCTTTATGATCGCTAGGCGAGGCTATTTGGGGTGAACATGGGCATTCGATGTTCAATTATAAACCCAAAAGACATGCAATACTTTATTGAAAACCGTCAATATAAACTCTCCAGCATTATCCAGTCTCCCAGACTTTAAGGGATAAGTAGGGTGGTGAGCCCTTAATCGGCCAAGGGGTTTAGCAGCAATGTGTGTGGACAAATATGTGACCAGTTTGTCGATTCATCAACCAAAACCATAAGTATTTATATGGTCCGCATTTTGGTTGGATTAGTCCACATATATTCTCTTAAATCCACTGTGAAAAGGGGGTGATTTCGTATCTTTGCAAGGAATGATATAGAAAATCAATTTCCCTAATGAGTAGGCTTGGCAAAGTGTGCTTGTAGGCATAAGATCCTTACTTTGGGTAAGGAGGTGCGTCGTAGCATCATTGTTCGACCTTTGTGTCCCAAATGGTCATGCCAAAGCAAGTAAACTGCTCAATCACCAAGCTCCAGGCCAGCCACATGTGGTGTGTTCCTAGTTAGGAGAGAGCCCATTACCCCTAAATCAAAGCTCTCAAACTCATTTTTGGAGGTGGTGCAAAGATATTTCACTCTATTTTCTTCAGTGGTTTCATTTATGATCATTATTCTCTCGAATATCCTTAAAAACTCAACGAAATGGAGAATTTAAGGTCATTTAAATAGTAATTCAGTACCATTCATACAACAAGGAGCGTGCCAATGCTCTTAATCAGGTTGGATAGACATGAAGGTGTTGTTAAAGATGTGATTTAGGTGTAAAGTTAGTGTGCGTAGTACCGCATTCATCCAAACAAGTAACGTCCCCACATTTCTACCTAATCACGTGTTTAATTGAATCGGTCACATGTATACAATAAACATGATTCAATTACCTTATGTTCGAGGACAATATCAATAAGATTATCCATAAGTAAAACATACACCAAACTTGAATCTAAGAACATGGAAAAAATGTTCACAAAGTAAATGGTTTACTAAAGGGATTCGGCCAACAAGGTCATCCATGTCAAAATTCTGCTCTTTCAACGATGTTTGGGGGAGCAAAATTAATCTCACAGATTGGCTACGAGAATGGTACTCCTCAACGACATTGGTAAGGGCACGAACAGGTGTATAACCAATGATCTATTCCATCGAGACGGAAGTAGATTCTGCAGGGTTAAGGTTCGGGAATATTTTCCCTTATTCTTGAAGTTTTTAGGTTTTAGGTGCCAAGGATCATGCTTCAGGCATGATGCCACACCTTGGCAGGCCCTGATTCTACCATATGTTGTAAAAACAAACTCGAATTTGGATCGTGAGAGAGACAGACCCGAACTTGGGTTCGGTAGGTTCCAGCCGAAGCTGGAGGTGTTTGTTCGGTAGGCCTCTGCCAAAGCATAGCAATACCTTTTGGTGCACCTCTACAGAAGCAGAGCATGCCCTTCGGTGCATCCCTGCCGAAGCAGGGCATCACTGTTCGGTAGGCTTTAACTGAACTGGGTTTGAGCCATTCAGTAGATTCCAGCTGAACTAGGTCTATACCTTTCTATCACGTTTGTGGTAGTAATTAGATCTGAGAATTTGGTTAACTTCCACTTTCTACATTGCTGCTTCAGGAGCGAGTTAGAAACATGGAAGGACGAGAAAATTATTCTCTAGTCAAAATTTGATTGGATTTATAAGCTTCATAATTGTACTCATTCATAGACGTAATCATGGTGTGCTTTAGGAAATGTCTTGTACCCCACATAAAGTGGTTTCTATTAGAAACGTCCAAATAAGAGAAATCGAACTTGTGACGGTTCGACAATCCACTGAATTGGAGGGAACAACATTGTGATTAGTGTTATGGGAATGAATCATCCATAAGCATCAAAGTTAGAATATTCGAGTTCTAAGACATGGTTTTCATGAAAAACGTCGGGTTTTCATGGGTGTATAGTTTTATGAAAACTTCGGGTTTCAAAGGCACTAAATTTGAAACTACAGGTTCAATTTAGTTTATGAACGTTTAGTTCATAAAAGAGAGGTTCTTGCAAGAACACAGAATGCAATATGCTGATTTAAGTGTAGTGGATTTGAGTTGCTTCAGGAACTCAAGTGTGAGCGCTTCGGGACTATGAAAGTGTGTCAACGGTTCAAAGTATAAAAATAAATTATTGAATCGTTAATGTCCAAAAGTGATCTTCAGGTTAATAATTTTGGATTCATTATCAAATTAATGGATTGCATGTCACTTTTAATTAATTCAATCAATCGGGCCATACAGGGTCGACTATAGATGCAAAATAATGCTAAAATAATAGCGTTGGGTCGAAAATACCATAGCCCAAAAAATTAGAATGGGTGTCATGAGTAAAGGGGTCGGGTACGGCTGCAAAAGCAGTATATGGGGTGGTCTTTAGGCCACGAGCCGAATGGGTAAGCCCAGCAGCAGTAGCTGCTGGCTTTGGGCTGGACCGGGGGGGGGGCACGGATATGGCCTAGCAAATTGCTAGCCATGGGTTCGCATAGAAAGCAAGCCCTGCAAAGCTAGCTTGCTAGTTTGGGTCACACGAGGCCCAGCCGAGGCTGGGGCCGAGTCCAATGGGCTATGGCACAAGCCCAGCAACAAAAAATGCTGCGGCATGCGGGCCGGGGCAAGTGGGACGAAAACCCAGCATGGCTGCAAGCATGAAGGGTCGGGTCTGGGGTCTTCGGGCCCACAGTGTAGTCCAATCTAGGCCAAGGCCTGGCAGCGGTGCAAGGACAGTGAGCCCAATGGGCTGCTATGATCCATGGGTGGTGCACAGTGGTGGTGCGGTGGGTGTACCGCACCATGTCCAATTTTCCCTTTTTTTTTCCCTACATGGGTAGGGTTTTACAAACCCTAGATTTGTGTCTAATTTATTTTATATACATTGACTCATAAATTCCACATAGCAATATAATTGCGTAATGCATGAAACAAATATATTTATTGACAAATATATGAATATATACAATATATATATATATATATATATATATATATATATATATATATCGTAAGGAAAATATAAACATAGAAGGGTTCATGCATCATGGGGAACGTTTTCATGCTTCGTGGACATTTCAAATATCTTCCTTTATTTTAAGCGAACCTGATTGGCAGAAAACTACAAAAGCCTTTGAATTTGTAGATATTCCTCTCTGAAAGTCGGAATTGCATATCCAGTGCATTGTATCATGTTCAACACAAAAAAATTAAATTGAATCAATAGCATGTAGATCAATTCAATAAAATAATTAAATTAATCATGAAAAAATGATTAAAACGTAATACTCCCCTGATTGAATATCAAACTCTCTTTAGTGCAACGTCAAGAGCGTGCTGAAAACGTGTTGTAGACATAATTTACTGAACAATTATGGAGGCTAGAAAGAGAGAGATGGTGCGGCATAGAGAGAGAAGAGAGAGATGTGTAATTGTGAGGTGTGTTCTATTCCACCCCATTGTGCCTTTATTTATAGTAGTAGGGAAGGTTAATTCCTTATCATTTTAGGATTACAACTCTTAATAGGTAATCAACTCCTAATAGGAATATAAAGAGATATTCCAAGATATATTAGGATTTACACAATCACATTCCTAATCTAATAGGACTGCAACATAAATGAGATTTAAACGTAGTTTTTACATCTCAAATTTGCATCTCTTCGTCAAAGATGCTCTTGTTAGTGAATCTCTTTGCTTCTTATAATAGCTAATTTAGTCATATTTTTTACTTTATTATTTTACTTACAATGTCCTGAAACTCTAGAATCAAATCACTTTGATTCAACTATAATTTGTTTATCCTAAACCAATACATTTCTCTATTTTTTGGGTAAAAAAGGAAGACTTATTATCGAAAACACATTATTACAAAAAAACGACGTCCAATTACAAGAAAAGCCCAAAAGAAAGTATCGAACCCCAAATCAAAGCTCAAAACAAAAGTTTGAGCCCATAAATAACAAACAAAACAAAAAACCCTAAATTCCTTGCGACCGCCATCGATGCATTGTCGAAAAATATCCGCCCAATTGACGCCAAAAATCCAGCCAAACAATTCCACAAAAATGATGGAAAGACGACTCCAATAACCTTCACAAAACACCATAGATGTCGGAACAATAACAATGAACCAAAGAAAGCTGGTGAGAGAATTCATCAGCAACAAAGTCACCTAAGGGAACAAAGTCATCGAAAACAAATGCATGGGAGGTGGTGATGTGAACATCACCTGCACTGGAGCTTTACACGCATCCAAAGATAATCGCGTCAAAACACGTTCAAGACAAGTGGCTACATATCTACAATCAGATAGGTTTGAGGAAAGCCAAAGAGGTGGAGGATGGGAAGGATGAGAAATAGAAAATGAAATTGATGGCATGGGATTTTGAGTTAAAGCACATTATCGGAGACGATCAATGGAAAAATGACAGAAATAACTAAACCCGGGAGCCTCCAACCCAGGCCTTAGGAAGGGTCGGTGGCAGAGGAGATGAAATCGGAAGATGGCTCGGCAAACAGGCTAGAAAATCTCTCATATGAAAGGAGAGAAAGACTCTCACAGTAGGAGAGACATTGGTCCTTTGTCCTAAACACTTTGACACCGAATACCATCTCTCCTAAATCCTAACCCCTTCGCATAAACTGTAAATAGTTGAAGGGAAATGAATTCTAAAGAAAGTATAGAACTAATTGATGATATGGAAAGTCAACTTCTTATAAGCCCTTGCAAGGTTTTTCTTTTAACCGATGTAGGATTCTTTTACCTTCACATCACATGTTGCGAATTTTCATGCCAAACACGTAGACAACACGAATTGGGTGATGTGAAGCACGCGTGGCTGTTGGACTCAACAAGTGGACAAACTTGCTCTAATATCATGAAGTAAGTTTGGGTTTCACCATAGAAGCCAATAGGCAATATGGGGAGTAGCTCAACCTTTTATGCGCCATTGCAAGGTTTCTCCTCTTACCAATGTAGGACTCTTTTATTTTCACATACTCACATGCTCCCTCACATGTGATGAATTTTCAAGCCAAACACATAGACAACACGAATTTGGTGAAGTGGAGCATGTGTGGTGAGAAAGTTGGGATTCCACTATAAAATTATTTGGCAATATGGGGAATTGTCCAACCTCTTATAAGTCCTTGCACGGTTTCTCTTTTCACCGATGTGAGACTCTTTTAACTTCACATCTCATAATTTATGTATTCATCATTTTCTCCTTACACACCTCTATTTATTTATGGCCTTTAGAATGATTAATCAATAGAAAATAAAGATATAAATAAACATGAGTGCAAAAAAAGAAAAGGAGTGCATAAGTCATTTCCTATATTTTTTTTTTGAACAATCGATATTATCTACACTAAGGGTTCGGGGTTGGGCTAAGCCTCACAATGGGCTAGTAATAATGTGGTTCAAATTCACATTTGGCGAGAATCGAACCTAATACCTCTCACTTCCAAGTGAAGATGAATACCACTAGACCGTAAGACTAAGTGACAATTGCATGATGTTAATCCATATCACGAAATCGCACAAAATTAGTAATAATTATAATTACATGACAATCAATATATGTCACTAATCAGGCAGAAAATGTATGATCCCTTACCAAACGTGGACGTGAATTGCTCCTTGAATTATCCTGGAAGAAAAAGGCAATCAACCCAATTTTGTCGTGAAGAAAAAGAGTGCAGTTCTTTTGTTTAGGATGGTAAATGCCGCTGTGTAGGGAAAGCAAGAACGTCCCCTTGGCGGTTGGCACTCACTCCTCCATCTATCATCTATATTGTATGACCATTTTGCAATCATCACCCACCCTCCCAAGAAACCAAAAGCAACTTGGAACTCCTAACTTCCTAATCTAAAACTAACCTTCTCAATGCATGTTTTTCTACGATTCTTTCTCGTGTTATTTGAAACGAGGAAGATAAAACTAAAATAAGTGGATCCAATTAACTCCTTTTAATTTCACCAGAATAAAAAATGTTGTTGAAAAAGTTAAATTAAAGATCATTCGAAAACTTGGATGTGGATAAATTGGCTAGAGGATATGTGCTCTTCTATGCATCCAGTTTGAATTCTTGTTTTCTCCATTTTTGGCTCAAGTGATGTTCTACTTTAAACTAATATAAATTGTAGGAGCAAGTGGCCCTTTACCATAGTAGTGGAAAAATGTTGTGCCCTTGCATGACAGCGTGGTTCGAACCCCGCTGATAGCTAATCTAACATC
Organism: Heteromeles arbutifolia; assembly: GCA_024362995.1. Classification (NCBI taxonomy): domain Eukaryota; kingdom Viridiplantae; phylum Streptophyta; class Magnoliopsida; order Rosales; family Rosaceae; genus Heteromeles; species Heteromeles arbutifolia. The sequence goes on from JANCRC010000002.1 coordinate 39,837,966, forward strand.
TAACTTACTAACGCTATCGCTCGACTCAAAAAATTTAAAATATATATATATATATATATATATATATATTTATAAATTGCAGGGAGATCAATTCAAACTCGGGTGACATAAAAAGGAGCACATATGCTCTAGTTAACTTGACTATACCTACCTTTTGCATGTGTTAGCAAATATTTAATTTCAATACACATGACATGATTTTATAGCATGGCATGGAGATGCTATATATGATTATTGGAGAAATAATTGGGTGGTTTTTACAAATATGAGAGACGTGGTTGGTGAAGCCCATTCTGATGGGGGACCATTTAAATTTTCTATTTAAAGATATACATTACGCAAACCCTCCACAAAGTAAGTTTTAGAGAGATCAGTCACTTAATTTGTTACGAAATTTCTCTACACTATTCTTGCTAGCTTTCACATAAACCCATTAATTGTTTTTTTCCATGGCATTGATCCTTCCAAGTATTCCAAGCCTTACTACTTTTAGCGGCCTCCAAGTCAAATTGGCAGCAAGCCAAGTGAAGGGTGAACATGTTCCAACTGACATACCAAGACACCAACTCACCACTCTTATCAGATCCATCATCAACAAACAAGACGAACCACAACCCTTTTACGTTCTCGATTTGGGAGTTCTTGTCAGCCTTATGCAAAAATGGAACCGTTGCCTTCCCAACGTTCTGCCCTTCTTTGCTGTCAAGTGCAACCCTGAGCCTGCATTCATTGCAGCATTGGCAACGCTCGGTGCGAGCTTTGACTGCGCTAGCAAGGTGGAGATCGAGGCCATCCTTTCTCATGGTGTAAGCCCCTCAAGGATAATCTACGCCAATCCATGCAAGGGTGAGAACCATTTAAGGCACGCAGCTGGAGTCGGGGTCAATCTTGCAACATTCGACTCCATAGACGAACTTAACAAGATAAAACGATGCCATCCCAAATGTTCCTTGTTGCTCCGAATTGCAGTCCCAAATGACACAAGCTCCTGGCGTTCATTTGGGACCAAATTCGGTGCATTGTCTGAGGAGGTCGCGCCTCTCCTTAGACATGCACACAAACTAGGGTTGAGAGTGGTGGGAGTTTCATTTCACGTGGGTTCGAAAGCTTCGGAATCTCAAGTGTACCGTGGAGCAATAGCAGCTGCTAGGGCTGCATTCGACGTGGCAGATGAGCTCAAACTGCCCAAAATGAATGTGCTTGATATTGGTGGTGGGTTCAAGGCAAACCCGTTATTTGATGAAATAGCCGAAACCCTAAACGACGCCATTAAAGAACACTTTGGTGATCATCAATCGGAGTCTGATCTGGTGGTGATGGCTGAGCCAGGAAGGTTCTTTGCCGAGACGGCTTTCACAATGGTTGCAAATGTGATGGGGAAGAGAGTGAGAGGAGAGAAAAGAGAGTATTGGATTACTGATGGGATATACGGGTCGTTTAATCTTCCGGCATTTGATAAATCTTGTTTGACAGTTTCACCCCTCCTCCTTCACACTCCTGATCATCATCATCATTCAGTAGCCATATATTCGTCGACGGTGTTTGGACCAACCTGTGATTCGCTGGACACGGTGGTGGCTGACTGCAAACTGCCGGAACTGAAGTTAAATGATTATCTCGTGTTTCATAACATGGGGGCTTACACAAATTCGGTTGGAACCAACTTTAATGGCTTCTGCATTTCTGCTATTCCCACGTACTTAACATTTACAAGTGCTAATAATTAATAGGGAATGAAAAACGAAAAAAAAAGAAAAGGTACGAATGTATGTGATCGATCCCTTCTTGTCTATTGTTATATATATACACACACACACACACTCTTTGAGAGTGGTTTTCATGACCGAATCTTCTTTAAATTTCATTAATTTGCATATATAAATTGGTGATATTCCCGTTCCTTTGAATATTGGTCTTCGTTGGAACGGTGGGATACGATGGTTCAGCAGCATGTACAAACGGGAACGAAATATTAAAAGAGCCATAGTATTTGTATTTGGACATATACTTTTTTTTCCCCCTAGCCCACCCCACACACCCCGTTTCAAACCTAGGACCTTATGCTACCCCACCCCTTTACATAAAAAAATCTTTGCTCTATTAGGAAGCGTATTAGTAAGTGCATCAGTTAAATATTGCAGGACATACTACTAGATCAGGGAAATCTAAGCAAAACTACAAACTACTACTGTAGGGTGAGCCAAAAACTGTCGAAAGGTTGAAAATGGCCAAATCAAACTACTTTTTAACCTGAAAGGGGTTTAATTTAGTGGAAAAGGATCAAAGACTTGGAATTATATGTAGGATTAGTGGCCAAGTGACCTTCCACTTTCGGCTAGTAAAAGGAAAAAGAAAAGTAAGATGTTTGTTGAAAAGAAAAAAGAAGGTGAACAACATCATTGTGTTATTCCTTGTTTTGGGGAGTAGCTTTTTCCTTTCGTCTTTTGGTAATTGTCAAAGGCAGATTGTTTTGGTAAGCAGAAAAAGAGTGAGAGTAGCCGAAGGGGAGAGTTGAGAGTGCAGAGAGCAGAGCAGAGAACAGCAGAGTAGCAGAAAAATAGAAAGGGTGGCGCAGCCCCTCTTGGAAGAGAAGAAGAAAGTGGTCCTCTCTTTGGTTAGTAATCATCCACGAAAGTAGTTGTTGTAATAGTTTTGAGCTATGTATAGAGAGGAATTTATTCATTATATTTCCTTCTTTATTTGTTTCTTTGGTGTGTGAGAGCTATTGGGTGTATTGGGTTTTTGGGTTGTGAGCTTGCCAACACTTTGTAAACTCTTATTTAGTTGATAGTATATTATTGGGTGAGCTCCTACTACAACGAGGATGCACTCCAATTACACTGACTGTTGAGGAACCTCGTTAAAATCTTGGTGTCTTTTATATTTTGTTCTTGCATTTCATTTGATATATTTCATGTGGGTTAGCTTGAGTTGGTTCCCGAAGATTTGGTGCTATCCTAGCACAACATTATATTCGAAAAGAAAAAAAAACCTAATTTGATTAAAAAAATTATAATATTTGATTAACCATTTACCAAACCAAGTGTAATCAATTTGTTTTTGATTTTACATATGTATAAACCGCCTAAATCAAACCATTTTACTAATATGCTTCATAATAAGGGGTTTGTAGCCCAAATTAATGTCTTACTTGTGGAGCAAAAGATAATCAAGAAAATTATGGAGGTGACATATGGACTTTTGGGTAAAAAGGATAAAATTACCCTCGAGGCACACCGAGATTCCCACGCGCATGCAACGGACAATAACAGCTCAATCAAGGAAGAGTCAAAGGTGATCAAAATGATATTTATTCAAATCCCTCTCATCACTCCTCATCAAATTCTTATTCAAAAGGTAACTCCCAATTTTCCTATTCAATTTAGGTTTAATTGCCAAGTTAATTGCAATATATTATTTCACATAATATCTTGCAATTACACTCACAATTTGACCATATATGGCCGGCCCCTATTTTCCAAATAGGGCCGGTCACTCCCCTATAAATAGTCATATTCTCCCACTAAAAAACTAAGTTCATTCTCTCCCAAAAATTTCCAAACACATTTTCTCTCAAATTCTAACTTTGGCATCAAAGATTCTTCGGCCAAAACCTCCCCCCACCATTCATCATGGGCGCGTGAGGCTTTTGGCCTTAATCTTAGGTGTTATTATTTTGCAGGTGCATTTTAGTCAAAGGGGAAGACGGCGGAAATTTGCATCCACAAATTGGTGCTTTCATTGAGAGTCTTGATTCACACGCTCGAAGAAAACTCTCGCATTCAAAGTTTCTCATTTCTTGTTCATTTGTCGATTTTTCGTACGTTCTTATTCGTAGAATTTTTTATAAAGTTCTTCGAATAAACATAAAAGAAAAGTACAATGACTAGAAATTCGGAAACCACAACGAATAGAACTTCCTATGTTCAAGGATTTGGACCAAGTGAGGGAGATCATGACATAGCGCTATAGGGCACCACAGTGGCAGCCACCACGGTAGCAACCATGGCAGCGGCCCTTGGCGAGCCCACTACCCACAGTGAGCAGGCCACCTCGCAGCTGCAGGGCCAGGCTCGTGCCATAAGGCAGCCAGCCCAGCGCAAAGCAGCCCACATTCAACAAGCCCAAGCAGCTGCAGCAATTGGACCAACCTAGCACTTGCGAGCCCAAGGCCAATGCGAGCCCAGCGCGCTCCAAAGTCGAGCCCAAGATTCGCAAGCCCAAGCCGCGTCAAGGGGAGCCCAACGTCTTTGCGCAATAACGGTCCAGCCCGCGCCTATGGTCAGACCCGTGCATGCGACCCGACCCACTTCCGCGGTCCAACCCGATGTCCGGCTTACTCCCGCGGCCCTCCTAGCAGCCCAAACCGGTCTAAGATCGGTTCAACAGTCCCAACTTCAGATTTCTGGACCGACGATTGAACTAGGGGTATTTTCACCCCATTTCTTTGCAGATTTGACATATCCCAACTCAAATCTTGCGCCTAGAGTCCATTACACTTCTATTACTCAAGGAGACATATGTCGTCCAAGCTCTCCTAACCCCAAATAGCGAACAACACTTGTCTCGACAAGTTATAGAGTTGACAAAAGCCCTCGTGCAGCAGACAACCTTGGTGAATCAGCTCTTGTAGCGTATCAAGATGCAACGTGCCCCAGACGAGGTATCCCGAAGTAGGACAAGGGCAGATGATGAACCTCTCTAACAGCGTCCTGGTAAGTAGCTATTCGACCAGCCACGAACTAAGTTTTCGGGTAGTGTACACTCCCGACTGGGCTTCCAAGATAGCGTATATTCTCGTCTCAGCGTGCGGAGGAGCGTGCACTCTTGGTTAGGCCCATGGACGAGCATACATTCACGGTTGGGGCCACACTCTAATAATTAAGATGAGAGCAACCTTCCAGGCGAAATGTTCATTCGCGGCTAGGCTCGCAAAGAGCATCTTCCACCTCACATTGGAGTAGGCAGCATGACTGACGGAGCAGCAATTACTCAATCCGGCTTAAGTTCAACCAGCAGCCTGCAAAAAATTCGCTCCCTTGCTAGGAACATATCACATGCATTGCAGCAGCAGCATAGATGAGCCGAACACATGGAAGAGCAGCCTAGACAAGCATGTCATGATCGGGGGCAGCCGAGAGCTCTGCTACCCAACAAAGGCAAATTCAAGACGAAGTAGAAAGGCTTTAATCGAGCGATTACACGATTTTCAACGTAATGAGGTCACTAACGAGGCATTACGATAAGACGTGACCAACATAAGCAGGTCACCCTTCACAGACGAGATCGAGCAGGTAGAGCCTCCACGTAAGTTCAGCATGTCATATTTCACATCCTTCAAAGGAGATGGATACCCGGAGAGACACCTTAAGCACTACCGAAGCACAATGGTCCTTTATCGGAACAATGACACTCTCATATGCAAAATATTTACCACCACTTTGCAAGGCGATGTGCAAGATTGGTTCCATACTCTGCCGCCACAATCCATCCAGAATTTCGATGAGATTTCCTTGGTTTTCACCAATGAATATTCATCATACTGCTCGATCAAGAAGAAGTTTGACCATTTGTTCAACGTTAAGAAGAACCTAAAAGAACCGTTTCATGACTATGTGAATAGGTTCAAAGAAGAGAAGGCAAAGATAGTCGGATGCGACAACTCGATAACTAGTGCAACCTTCCAAAAAGGATTCCCAGCCGACCAGTTGCTATTCGAAAAATTGATCTTGAAAGAAGATCTAACTCTGGCAGACTCATTTACTCTAGCAGAGAAGCATGCACTTTGGGACGAGGCTCAACGAGCAGACAAGGCACCTGTGCAGCCTCGAGTACAACAACAAAACCAAGCTGGAAGCAGCGGATAAGATATTTACATGCTTGATGGTATTTGAAGAAGTAATAAGCTCTACACTCATACGAGAAGAGTTGGGGGCCCGACTACCTATATTTCATAGTTTACAAGCTCTCATCGATGTAGAAACTAGCTACCAGAAATTCAAAAGCTAACTTTGGTGACAGTTGTTGCAACTCGGAAGCTCAAGTTATACCTTCATCTTAAGTGTTATTATTTTGTCAAAAGAGAAGATGGCAGAAATTTGCATCCACATTACTAATATCCTAAGTTTTTGTTTTTATAATATATTGTTCAAAAACACAAGACCAAACGCACATGAGCGTTTTTCAGGAGCCCCTTGGAAGACGCGTCGTCCTCGGGATGGAATTTTTTGCCAAATTACCATACCAACCGTACCATACCAAAGTTGTGCCAAAAATTTTGTGGTAATGGTACGGTATTTGTACCGTACCATACATTTTCGGTACGGTAATGGTATTCAAAACCATTACTAGTGGTATACCATACCGTACCACTACTATTAATATTATATCATTTATTTATTCATTTATATATATAATTAGGTATTATTATCATTATATATGCACTTTATATTTTTTTTTCCTAGTCATTTATCCGATCACCTCACCCTCTAACCTCTACTTTCCCAATAAAAAAAAACCTAAGCCTTCTTGCGCTGCGACTCTTCATATTTTCACTCATCTAGCCATCGGCTTCATCTATGTTGCTCTCGTTCCGGCAACTCTTTCTCTCTTCGCAGTCCATCTCATCTTCTCCTTCATCAAATTGGGATGTTTTACTCCCTGGCTTCGTCTATCAAGTTAATTTTTGTACAATTTTGAAGAATGTAGAGATGGAATTTAGGAATCTTTGTACTATTTTTTTTAGGAATGTTGGGTTTTTTCAACAATTCTTCCATCTATTTACTTCTTGTTTCTTAAATGAATTTCTATAAAATTCTCATAATTAAATAAAAAAGTTTTAGAAACCCAAAGAGTGGCCAAAGCACGTTTGGGCATTGAATTGGGTTGAGAAAAAAAAATTGGCCCAAAAAAATGGCCCAAAACAAAGTGGTAATTACCATTATCATACCATACCAACCGAACTATTTAGCATGCCGAAATTCGGTATACCAAAAGTTTGACATAGTAATGGTTATAGATTTTGTCATACCAAAAGTTTAGTATGGTAATTGGTACATGAGTTTTGGTACGGTAATCGTACCAATACCACCCCTAGTCCTCATAGCCCATAGGATAGCAAAATCACTACGAGCTCTAAAGTCTATCGCCCAATATTGTATACGGTACCGTGTGGCCATGCAATAAAAGTGTGGAAACTGGAAGAATATTGGATGCATATACAAGTAGTAGCACCCCCGTTCTCGCGGCATATCGTGCAACTTTGAAGGATTCGACCCCATCTCTCTCACGCACGCATGGCTCTCCCGGTTCTCTTTTCCTTAATCTCCCGTTTCAAAAGGCAGAAAGCAAGGAGAGGTGCCGTGAGCCGTTGGATGAGAAGGACATTTCCTCAACTTCCGCGTTGAATGCCAACGGCTTTTGAACGCCCTACAATTTTGGTAACCGCCTCTCGTCTTGACATTGTCTGCTCTCAAAACCTCCACCCCACTCGTTCCACTCATTCAATCAATCTCCAAGGACAAAGCAAACTGCCTCTTGTTTTGGATTTCGATTTCGATTTCTGATCATGGTTATTGTTCTTTTATTTTTGCTTTTATTCTCATTTTTCCATTTATATATTGCTGTTTAATTTCTGATTTTTGCTATTAAATATTACTATGTCTCCAATATTTGTGTAATTCTGTGTTTCTTGAATTTGTTGCAGACCTGCATTTTCTCCTTTCCCAACATCGCATTGGCAGGAAGAAAGTGAGGTGATGTTGAATTTGATTTTTTGTGATTTTTTTTCATAGACCAAGGAAATTTCATCGGAGTAACGCTAATTTTTGGGTGTAATTTCATAATCTTTTTCGCATATTGATTTTCGGTGCTTTTTTCTTTCTTTCTTTCTTTTCCAATTGAAAAAATATGGGAGATGAGATGGGAGAGGAGTGAGATTGATAGACATATTGCATGACTATGTATACTCCGATATGTATGTGCAGCATATTAGGAACGTAATCTGTAAACATGTGTTACACCTTGTGTATCATATGCAAACATGTCGTATACTCAGATACGTATATATTTCATTGTAATCTTAGGTTTCTTGTGTATCAAGTAGCCTTGTATAAACATTGTGTAATTGCCCAATGAAAAATTGGCAAAGTGGCTTAGTGATTTTAAAACATTCTATAAACTCAGGTGGCAAACTGGCTAACTTGAGTTTTGTCTGCATATGAGCTGAATTGTCTTTAGATATGGAGCGATTGCTAAAGATTTAGTATTATTGTCCACTGAATTGTTTTTTTCTTCTTGTGAAACAGGCTCTAATTGATTCTTAAGTTTGAGGCATTCTCCATGGAAATAATAGATTAACGACATAGTAAACATATTGGAGAATTGGGTCTGGTGATCACAGCAGTGAGCTTGCGGTTTATTCGGATTTAGCCATCACAAAATGAGGGTATTATATGTTGCCTCTTGAAAACTAGTGAGTGAGTAGGCTTGAGTTCAAAAGATAAGCAGAATGGACTTCAGTGATGGGTTTGTATCAAAGGAGCATCGGGAGCTTCACCGATCTGCTTCCGAAAGTGCAGATCCATTGTCTGCATCCCCATTGCCAGTTTCTGCAAGGTCCCCAAAGTCCCCCAAATCTTCAAAGTCCCCAAACTCTCCAAACTCTCCAAAGATTCAGGGGAAACATGGAAAAGGAAGTCCACTTAAGCATGATAGACATTCACATTCTGCGGTTGATGGGCGTCCTAAAAAGGGTAAACTACACTTTCAAATTTTTCTCATGGATTCTTCTGCTTGAATGCTTCTAGGGAACGATGTTTTAGACAATGTCGTGTAGCTATATATTGTTACCTGATACACTTGAAAAGTTAATTTCTCTCTTTAAATTCAAAGGCATGTTTGTATACTTGAAATGGTATTGGAAAAAAATAAAACTCTAAGCATTTACTATTATCTGATGGTTAATAAACAAGAATAATTTTTCAAACTAAAATATTCTGGATTAGTACATCAATAGTGGGTTTTTACTCTTAATTTTATGAAGACAATCATTATGCAGGTGGTTCTGGGGGTAAAGGCACCTGGGGAGGGTTACTTGATACAGATGACAATTACACTGCTGACCCGAATGACCCAAACTTCAACAGTAGTGAGGTAATTGAACAACTCACACACACACACTCATATTTAACTCTTTCTGGATCTTGATATGAAAATATTACCAACAGATAAAATGCTCAGTTTATTTGCTATCTTCAATTTTATTTCACTTATTTTTATTGTGTTAACTTACGGGTATTGGTTGCAGGAATGTGAAAATTCCGATGCTAGAAAAGAGAGGGTTGATTTTGAGGAGTACAAAAAGAAGGCTACAATAATAGTGGAGGAATACTTTGCTACTGACGATATTACCTCGACTGCAAATGAACTTGGAGACCTTGATAGGCCTACCTACAGCTACTATTTTGTAAAGAAGCTTGTCTCTAAGGCGATGGATAGGCATGACAAAGAAAAAGAAATGGCTGCTGTTCTTTTATCTGCACTATATGCTGACTACATTGACCCCCCGCAAGTTTACAAGGGATTCTGCAAATTGGTAGAATCTGCGGATGACTTCATTGTGGATATACCTGATACGGTTGATGTTCTTGCTTTGTTCATTGCCCGAGCTGTGGTTGATGACATACTTCCTCCTGCATTCTTGAAGAAACAAATGAACTATTTACCCAAGGATTCAAAAGGGATTGAAGTATTGAAAAGAGCTGAAAAGGGCTACTTAGCAGCCCCGCTCCATGCAGAAATCATTGAGCGGCGATGGGGAGGTAGCAAGAAAATGACTGTGGAGGATGTCAAAGCAAAGATTAATGATTTGTTGATAGAGTATGTAGTGAGTGACGACAAGAAAGAGGCTTGCAGATGCATCAAGGATTTGAAAGTTCCATTTTTTCACCATGAAATAGTTAAACAAGCTCTTGTAATGGCAATGGAGAGGCGTCAAGCTGAAGGCCAGCTACTAAATTTGCTGAAAGAAGCTGCTGAAGAAGGTTTAATAAACTCCAGTCAAGTATCAAAAGGCTTCGGTAGGATGATTGACTATGTTGATGACTTATCACTCGACATACCAAATGCACGGGGTATATTGCGGTCATTGATCTCCAAGGCAGCATCAGAGGGCTGGTTGTGTGCTTCATCTTTGAAATCACTCTCTCTGCAGCCAGAAAAGCGATCATTAGAAGATAGTGTTGCCAGAGTTTTCAAGACAAAGGCTCAATCTATTATTCAAGAGTACTTCTTATCAGGAGATATCTCAGAGGTAAACAGTTGTGTAGAGTCTGAGAATAGTACTTGTTCATCTGAGCTGAATGCTATCTTTGTTAAAAGATTGATAACTCTAGCAATGGATCGGAAGAACAGAGAGAAGGAAATGGCATCCGTCTTACTGTCATCCCTGTGTTTTCCAGCTGATGATGTTGTAAATGGGTTTGTAATGTTGATAGAATCTGCAGATGACACGGCTCTGGATAATCCAGTAGTTGTCGAAGATCTTGCAATGTTTCTTGCTAGATCTGTGGTGGACGAAGTCCTAGCCCCACAGCACTTGGAAGAGATTGGAAGTCAGTGCTTGGCACCAGAGTCGATTGGGAGCAAGGTTCTTAAAATGGCTAAGTCATTGTTAAAGGCTCGGCTTTCTGGGGAGCGCATATTAAGGTGTTGGGGTGGTGGTGGCAGAATCGGATGGGCAGTTGAGGATGTGCAGGACAAGATTGGGAAGTTGCTGGAAGAATTCGAGTCTGGAGGGGACGTTAGAGAAGCCTGCCGCTGCATGAAGGAGTTAGGCATGCCATTTTTCAACCATGAGGTTGTCAAAAAAGCTCTAGTGACGATTATGGAAAAGAAGAATGAGAGACTTTGGATTTTGCTGGAGGAATGTTTTGGCTCTGGACTCATTACAACGAACCAAATGGCAAAGGGGTTTGGGAGAGTTGCAGAGTCTCTCGATGATTTGGCTTTGGATGTTCCAGATGCCCAGAAACAATTTACTCATTACGTTGAACGAGCAAAGAATGCAGGGTGGCTGGATTCCTCATTTTGTTTCAGCAAATCAGGACACAGTACAGAGAATGGCACTGGCTAATTAGTTAGCTGTTTTCTTAATCGCACATACGAGCTTTATACATGCAAAAATATGCATGCAAACAAACATATTATAAACATCTAGTTACATTTTCCTTGTTCCATCATCTTCTTTAGCTACTTTCTGCTCTTTTTTTCCTGGCTTATAGATCAAGTCACAGCTGGTAGATTTTCTTTTGGATGAATAAGACATTATATTTCAATGTATTCGCAGAATAAGCAGACAGACCTGCACACGATTATCTGGTTTCTCTACACAATAAACATTGCAGAAGCTCAATAACAAGTTGATTACCGATTACTAGCTGATAAACCCCTCACAAGTTCCTATTCTCAGCACTGTTCTTTACAATGGGAAGAGCTGTAGCATGGAATGATAATTCTATTTCTTGCTTGACAAGTAAACTGAATTAATCGATCTTTCGTGAGGCTTAACTCCTGTTAATTTTGCTTTTTATATTTCTCAGTTCAGTCCAACAGTGAACAACAATGCATTCCAAGACTCGCATAGGCAGAGAATCTTGGCTCCCAATTCACACCAATATAGAAGTCTTAATTTTGCACAAAACAATATGCTTCTTGTATTCCTACCGGACGCAGATAAATTGACCGAAAAATATCAGGTGGGAGTGACAAATGTTTTGGTTATTACATTTCGTTACTGTAAAAATATGACTTCTCGTACTAATTCTGTCAATATAAAATCATAATATTTTTAATTATATATCAAATGAATCTCTCACATACTATGAGATCATGCATAAATGGATGAAAGATTTGAGAGTATGGATACAAGACGAATGGCATTTAATGAAAATGTTGTCATTTAATGATGTTAGCAGGCTAATGACATTGTATAAAGACTAACATTTTCATTAGATGTCAATTCTTCACTCCAACCTCTTGGTGTATTAGTTAAAGTCCTAATGATTGCAAGAACTTTTGCTTTTCACTGAGCTTTTACCCAATTTCTTTCATTTATTTCATCCATTTATGTATGATCTCAAGATGTCGGAGCAGAGCATGTGAGGGATTCGTTTGATATGATTTGAAGTGTCTTTTTTTCTTTTTTATTCTAGTTTATAAACTATTATTTATTCCTTTGTTTTCAATCTTTTTTTTTTCTTTCCGAGTGACAGATATCTTGATAAGTTTTTAAAGCTTGAGAAAAAAAAATATTGTGTCATATCTTGCAATTTAGGGTTCAATTAGGAAGTTGATCAACAATTTAAAGACAAATACTGTTTTTAACTAAGGTGAACACCGTGTTTTAAGCCTGGCGATAGAGGTTTTTGATTATTTGCAGTATTTTGGGGATAGTAATGACATGTCTATCTTGATTGCCGATGTTGATTCATGTCCACCATGTTTATGGTATGTTACATAATTCAAAGAACCTAATGGTCAACGTTATACAACACATGAGGAGGTCAATATTTCTAAGCATGCGGTAAATGGTTTCCATTTGCAAACCGCATTTTGGATGATATGAAAAGGTTGGAAAGTTCAATTTAAGAGAGACATTTGTTTCATGCCAAATCGTCCTTTTAGATGGAGCATTGTCTGACCCTTACTTGTTGATTCGGCATCTCACCTCAAATGAGATTCATGTCTTAAAACATACACCTTTGACTTGTATTGTTTACATTTTGACTCGATGGCACCTAGTTTGTACGAATGTTGCGTCTTTTTCATCTATCTAATGTTGGTCTGAGCTAGACCCGGCATTCGTGTCGTATTTTCCGTGTTCCTGTCGTTTTCGTGTCATACCCGATATCTTAACGAGTCGTATCGTGTAACACCCGTTAAAATAAACGGGTAAAATGACCCGACCCGAAATCGACCCGATAATATTAACAGGTAATATGATCCGACCCGTTACCCGTTAAGGAAAATATATTTTAAACCAATAAATAATCAAATGAAAAATATAATACTAAATAAGTATATACATACCATATTGTCACATCCAAAAATAAAGTCTTTCATAGTTTTTTAATTAATGTACAAGTGTAAAAAATATAGAAAAAATATATAAACGCTCGTAATGACAAGTTTTACAACTTTCGTGAAGATCTTAACTTCAAAATTCGCCACTATAATTATATAAATCATAGATCAAAATTTAACTGTTGATTGTTGTTTACATTTACGCTTCATTTTTCTCATCAAATTTTGTTTTTTCAGATTTTGTTTTTTGAAAACATGATCTGAGGATGCAGGAAGATGAACAGTTTGGATCGTTGATATAATATTCAGAGTTTTACGGTTAGTGAAAATATTGTTTGATGTTTATAAATTTTCTACAAACTATATGACATCGACTCATATTTCAATTAACCTAACTATCGAAACGTGATATCAAAGATCTGAACCGTTCATCTTCTTACATCCGCCAAATGATCATGTTTTCAAAAAAGAAAATTTTAAAAATGAAATTCAGTAAGAAGAATAAAGCGTAAATGACAATCGACGGTTAAATATAAATTTAAGGTTTATGGATTATAGTGTTGGATTTTGAAGCTGACCCCTTCATGAAAGTTGTAAAGCTTGTCACTATGAGTGATTGTATATTTTTTTTTTACATTTTTTACACTTCTACAATAATTATTATTAATTTTATTAATTTTTCCCTCAAATAAAAAACATTATTCATGAGGGTTTGGAGGATTTTAAAAATCTAAATGATAATGTAAGTGTAACCATTATCTACTCGTGAATAAATAATGATGAATCACGAGTGTTTATATATTCTTTCACATTTTTTCATACTTGTATGTATGTCTTCTTAATTCTTGCCTATACAAATACTATACTAGTTTATTTTAATTTTGGACAACAACGTGTTAAGTAAAATTTATCCTAATAATGATAATAAGGAACTCTCATAATAAAAATAAATAATGACTAAAACTTTTTTTTTTAACTTATATTGAATAATAATACAAAACTATATATTTAATATAGAATATATTGTATATATTAAAATGGCCATTATTGTATTTTTATAATAAATATTTTAGTAATTAAACTTCAAAATTATCAAAATAATTTTTTTCTTAACGGATCGAAACGGGTTACTCACGTGTTACCAGCGTGTATACCCGTTAAGAACCCGTTATTAACGGGTTCTTATCGGGTCACCCGATAATGACCCGATTAGTTATCGTGTTGATCCGAAACTCGTTATTTTCGTGTCGTTTTCGTGTTGTGTCATCGTGTCGTGTCAGAAACTGCCGGATCTAGTCTGAGCACAGATCATTAACAGTTGAGCTGAGTAAGTGTTTTGATTATTTAATTTTGTTGTATTGTTATGTGCAGAAGTCGTGACCATGATCTTAAGGAATTAAACCTTTTTTTTTGTGGCAAGGCATTTGAAAGAGTGAACCATGAGCTACGTCAACCTCTTACTGAGTTGCGTGGGGCTTCTGCACCCAAAGTGTCATATTTAAAACAAACAAAAAATTGCTTAAGGGTGTATTGTGTAGGAATAAAGTGTTTTGTGGCAAAGGGTCAACTCGTTCGAACTAAGTAAAACTTAATTCAAATTTTACTGCAATTTATTTCCAATATAAGCATAATCAGTAATCAACATCATCAATTAACATGAATTGAATCAAGATTAATTGAAACTATAATTTATAGAGGAGAAGAATTGAAGCGAAGTAAACTCAACATACATATTTTAACATCGACAATTGAATGAAATCAAGACTCAATTAACTAGCTCTGATACCACATTTAAATCATATAGATATGAATTCTATCTCACCTAACCGAGTATTTGAATCATGTTCCTATCGTAAAACAAACATAATATATATATATATATATATATAGAAACCTTGATCGATGAATCAAACTGATATTCTCTTCACTATATTCCAATATGTTCAAGCTTTCGATAGGACAAGCATACAATATAGGAGCAGAGTATGAAAGAGATTCATTCGATATGATTTGAAAGGCTATAATTTGTCCGTTCTGTTTTTTTTTTCTAGTTTATAAACTATTATTTGAATGGCCATAATTTGTTCCTAAACCCTAAATCCTAAACCCTAAACACTAAACCCGAGATTCATGTCGTGAAACATACACCATTGAATTGTATTTGTTTGCATTTTGACTTGATGGCAACTGGTTTACATGAATGTTGCGTCTTTCTCATCTATCTTATGTTGGTCTCAGCACAAACCATAAGTATTTGGGCTAAGTGTTTTGATTATGTAATTTTATTGTATTCCTGTGTAGATCTTTAGGAATTAAACAATTTTTTTGTAGTGGCAGGGCTTATTGGAGCTAACTAGTCTCTTATTGAGTTGCGTAGGGGTTTTTATCCCCAAAAAGTTTTTTTTTTTTTTTTTTTTTTTTTAAACAAAGTACGATATTCATTAGGCAAATTAGAATTCGTACAAACTGAGGATCAGGTGCTTAATAGGCCTCGATAAAAACTTTGCCGGAGATTTCAACCCAGTCGAAGGAAAAGAGTGTCCCGAACATCAGAAAACCTATCCTCAAATGAGCAATCAAACTTACAATCCTTCCTCAAAGAGACTATCTTGGAATCAAATCCGGAGGCTCCTCGAACCACACCACCTCCTGGGTACAATTAATCCCTAATCGAGCGAGGTGATGTGCCACTGAATTTCCTTCCCGTGGAACATTACTAGTCTTCGTGCTTGACCACTCCATAAGGATGCAGCGCAGATCATTTAAAATCAGACCAAACACAAAATTATCGACTCCTTGGCCCCGCTTTGCTGATAACACCAAAACCGCATCACCCTCAAATTGCACCTGCACATCAGCCAAGCAGAACCTATGGACCAGCAACATCGCTTTCCTAGCTGCCAATAACTCCGCATGCAAGGCAAACGTAACCCTTTCAAATGGACCCGCTACAGCACCGAGGAACTCCCCAAACTGGTTACGCATCACCACTCCAAACCCACCCCGGTTCTGTTTTTGATTCGAAGCTCCATCGAAATTGCACTTAACCCACCCCTCCTCAGGTTTACTCCACTTCTGTATGGCACCCATGCCCTTCTTTGTAACGATCTTATGGCATCTGTGAAATTCCTGCAACCACCCTTCAGTTTGAAGCACAATTTCCAGAGGGTATAGAGGGTTACCATTCCATAACACGTCATTCCAATTTTTCCATAGAGACCAAATCAACATTAAACTAAGATCGAACCCCAATGCATGACCTTGTAAATGAATATTGGCTGACCAATTCATGAGATTGACCCCGTGCCCGGCTTCCACACAAACGCCCAAACCATGAAACCACACCGCTCTAGCTACTTGACAATCCCGTAGGACATGCTCCACGGACTCCACATGACCTCCACACACTACACAGCCATCCTCAATTGGTACTCTCCGCTTACAAAGATTTACTTTTGTAGGCAAAGAGTCCAAACAAGCGCGCCACACACAGATCTTTACTTTCCCCGGAACACAAGCCGACCACAACTTCTTCCAAAACTTCTCCCCACTGCTACTAGTGGCCGAGTGAGAGCTGGTAGTACCTTCCCCACTAGATACGACCAACCCCCGAGCAACATGATAAGCACTCCGAACCGTAAAAATCCCATGACGATCATAGTGCCAGACTCGTCTATCGGCAATGTTACGTATGCTAAGAGGAATCCCTCGAATTAATTCCACTTCCTCGTGGGAAAACAACTCATCTAACAACCTCACATTCCACAGTTTCTGGTCATCCCATACCAAACTTTCCACCGTGGTCTCAACAACAACAAAAAAAATTGCTTCATTAGCTTTCTAGGAAGCAAAAATTGTGTCAATTTTCCCAATTTTTGCACGGTCAGTTAAAGGATTAAAATGTTTTGTGGCAAAAGGTCAATTCTTTTATATATTTAGACCAACTAAGTAAAACTTGATCCTAATTTTACTGCAACTTATTTTCAATATAAGCATAACCCAGTAATCAACATCATTGATTAACATGAATTGAATCAAAGTTAATTAAAACTATAATGTATAAAGGAGAAGAATTCCAGCGAAGGAATCTCAACAAACAGATTTCAACATGAAAAATAGAATGAATTCAAAACTCAATCAAATTTAACTAAGTATTTGAATCATATTACTATCAGAAACAAACATAACATATATATGTATATAGAATACATATACAATACTAACTTGATGAAGCCATGATCGATGAATCAAAATGCTATTCTCCTCTCTAGATTCCACTATATTCAAGATTTTAGTAGGACAAGCATACAATATAGAACACACGAATATAAGAGCAACATTCCCTTTATATCATTTTTGCAACAGTTTTCCTATCAATAACCAACTACCAACCAAAATGAAGAGTAGTTGTTTCCTGCTAAGTTATTTTTCCTTGTATATACAAATCTTTTAACTCAAATATAACTCTATTTATTATTTAAATGATAACTATTAAAAAATCAACAATTTACTTATTTGAGCCCGACCATCGATCACATCTCCTATCCACCCCCTATCATCAGAAGCGATAAATAATCCACCATAACAAAAAAAAAACCTATTATTGTCGTACTAGATCTTGTTATATAATACTTGCAAAACAAAGTAGGAACTACGGTTCTTATAACCTACCTAAAGCAAAAGACTAATTGGACCACTGCACCGACTGAAATGCATTGGTTTTGATCATTAGTTTGAATATTTAAGGCTCTTCTGCCGAGTTATTTCCTAAACTTATAAGTCATTGCTAGTTTTCATTCTAAACTTTTATTTTAGCCAATTTCCTCCTAAATTTTTTTAAATATAGTCAATTATCTCCCACTGTTATATTTCCAAAAACTTTCATCTATTTTTCCATCCATGGTTTTCACATGAACAACCATTTAAGAGGGTAAAAATGTTATTTTTGCAATTAAATAAGTCGTTGCTATACATAGATTGATAGATCAAACCGACACGAGGAGAATTAATTATGTCTGCGAAGTTGCTGGAGTAGATTTTAGTGAAGCAAGACAAAAGGAGAATTGGGTTAACATTGCAAGCACATAACTAATTTGAATGGAATTTTGGATGTCATGTTGAGTAATGCAATAATGTGGAGATAAATTTTTTTTTTTAGAAAAAACAAATATTATATATAACTAGTTTGAATGAAATGTTTAGAAAAAACAAATATTATCTATAACTAGTTTGAATGAAATGTTGGATGTAATGTTGAGTAATGCAATAACGAGGAGATAAATATTTTTTTTTTTATAAAAAAAATGATATTATCTACACTAACATTAAGAGTGTGGGAGGTGGGTTAAGCCTCATAATAATATAGTTTAAATTTGCTTTGGCGATAATCGAACCTAAAACCTCTTACTTACAAGTGAATAAAAATATCACTAGAATGATAATGTAATTAACTATTAATAAAAGTTTGAGGGATATATTGACTAAAATAAAATTTTGGTGTAAAAATTGACGTGCCGTACAAATTCATAGGATAAATAAGCGACACCCTCGAATAGCCAAAGAATTTTGTGCCAAATAACTTAATATAAATAGTTAAACTTTTCCCTTCAACTCTAACACTTTGATTTCTTCTAGCCACGGTCAACATCTTCTCTCCCTCTCTTTCCCACATTTCCTCATTCCCTTCTTTCTCCATCCAGAAAAACACTATATTCTCTTTAAAGTTAGCTTGCCTCTCGCTCTCTTTCTCTTACTATCACAACATGTTATCAGCACTAGGGTCCACGAAAACAAAGCTTTTGTGCTGATAACATGTTGTGAAAGTAAAGCTTAAAAGAAAATGACATAACACTGTCTGTAACACATAATTTGTATCTATTGCAATATATTAGCTCGTTTGGATGTGCTTTTAAAATGCCTAATAGCGCTTTTAGTGAAAATCTTTTTAGAACCAATCCTTAGTAAAAATGCAAGTAACTCCTGGAAAAGCAATTAAAGTGCTTCCTGGAAGAAGCACATAATTTGTGCTTCTTGCAGAAAGCACTTAAAGTGCTTTTGGAATCCGAAAACATTTTCTCTAAATATGTGGATCAAAATATGTGTAGATCAAAATATGTTATTGTTACTGCAATATATGCTTATTTTATTTGTTAAAGTTTCTCATGTAATTGCGTTTCTTTTATGGAATAATTTGTGACGACTCGTCCCTATTTTTCACTGTAATTTCTTTTCCGTTGGTGTGAGTTGACGATTTTACCTTTTTTGGACAAAAGTGGAACTTGCCATAGACGTAGTTTTCGGCTTTCATTTTCTTTCTTCTAGTGTAGTAGTTATTTAGTACTTGTCGTTGTAAACGCGTGAGCGCGAATTAAACTAGAATCGAAACTGTAACGCGAAAGTTACGCTCCGTTAAAGTACGTTAACCACGGGTACTTTTGTACACGTACGTACAAATTTATCAGTGTTTGAAACACAGTAAGGAAACAGATTTTTGTTCATTAAAAATTGTACAAAATCTGAAATTCAAATCCCTTTCCCTAATTAATGGGATCCGGTCCCTTTCTTCACACAAACCACCATTCAACTTTTCCCAAAATCCTCCCCACCAATCTAGGGATGGCAATTTTAACCGTTAAACCCGATAACCGTGGACAACCGCCCGAATGGATTAGATTTGGATATGAAAATTCGAGTATCGTTTGGATATGGGGAAAAACCGTTTATATTATTCGGTTATGGTTTTTGGATATGGTTATAGAGGTTCCCAAACCGTATCTATAACCAAATCCGATCCGATTAGTAAATAATATAATTTATATATATATATATATATATATATATATTTGTATATCTATTATTCACCAAACCATTAGCTTGAGAATACAAAATTTGCATTTTGTAGGAAAGTAAAGTTTTGAATCAAAATCAATGCGAACTTAATGATCCTTTTAGGACATAACGAATATAAGCCAACATCATCAGTATTTTAATTTTTATACTCAACAAGATCTATTCATTGGATCATTTTATACATCAAATGTTTAATGACGAAATTGATATCTACTAACTTATAATTTCTCAATTGAACGAATATATTTTTTGTATTGACGAAGATGGATATACCCGTTAACCGATGAGGAATCCATTACCCGGTGGGTATGGTTATGGATAATACCCGATGGTTAATTTGCGGTTATGGATATGATTAATTTTCGTGGTTATGGGGATGGATATAGCATTTCCGTCCCCAAACCAAACCGTTGCCATCCCTACACCAATCAAGTCATTTCTCTCTTTTCTTTTTTCTCCACCCAATCAGACTTCATCCCCCATTTTCTGTCCACCCAATGAGAAGTCTCCCTTTCCTCTCTCTCATTCACTGCAACATACACACATGCACACCGAACCACCATCACCGTGAGCTCCACCACCGTGGTTCATTCTCCGGTGGCCTCACCACCCTCGAGAACCTTCCATCTTGAAACCAAACCTGGCAGAGGTCCCTCGTCCTTTTTATTTCCCTACACCGTGGAACCACCATTGTTCCCGAAGCTTTTCCGGCGAGTTCTCGCCGTTCACGGCTTAGGTAAGCCTCGGGAAATCCTAAGAACCTTCATTTCATTCCTTTGGGTTGATATTAATCTCGTGTACCTGTTGTGATCAAACGTTTTAGCACAGAAAACTCGAGGTGGGGAGATTGCTCAATTTTCCAGCCAAGGAACCGTGACCATTTGGTCACTTTCAGCTCATTTTTCCGGCCAACCTCGACCACAACTGGACTCCTAATAGGTATAGACTTGTTCTATATATTCCTAACTTCAAAATGGCTTTTGAATCACTGAGTTTGGTAAACTATCAAGTTAGAAATCAACTCTGAAAGTTGGGAGGAAATTCCCAAAATTCTGGAGAAGTTTGACCGTGGCCATTTGGCCACTTTCAGACCTAGTTTCTGGACAACACGGACCACAAATGAACTTTCAATAGGTTTGGTTTTTGTAGCATTGAATTTGGTTGAGAATCGAGCTCGATATGAGCTCGGGAAGTTGGAGCAAAAACCTGCAAAAATTTCAGGAACTCATGAGGAAAGTTGAATAGGTCCATGACGTCGAGTAGATCGATTTCGTATATTTAAACCCTAAGTTTGAGCAAACTATGGGGAGTTTTATTTAAGTTTCTGTTTATGTGTTATTAAACTAAGTTAATTGGTAATTTCACATATAGGGGAAACGTATGTCGAAGACGTACAGGGTCAAGCAAGGCTCGGAGGCTTCGTTTTGACTGCGTATCTGTGAGTTGGTAGTTTGTTTTTATAAGTATACATAGTTATAGTTTCCATAAATGTGTATTTACTCCATTATTACGCTTATATTGCCAAGTATCGTTATTGTGATATTAAATGTGATAAATGCTGCTATATGGTTGGGATATCACTGTCAAGACATTCATACATATTTGTACATGCTCATCTTGCTGCATCACGGTGTTAGTACTCCACCCAGGGCTAGGGCCAGGGCCAGTCCTTCACGTGTATGTTCACATCCGCACCGTTTGCTCGCCTTGGATCCAAGTTAGGTGCCAAACCTGTCGTACAGATTGCATTAGGCAATTCCGACTCGTATGTGACCACGCCTCGGTGCTAGTCTTCACGTGATCGTAGTACTATAGCGTATTGATTACACCCAGTCCTGTTCGTGTCAGAAATTATCTGTACGAACTCATGTGTCAGCTTAGATGGATGAGCACTTAGTTTTACTTGATAATCACATGATTATATTACTACGGCATTTGATATATCATGACTTGGCATATTTCTGGTTATATTGCTGTTGTACTTTTGTTACATACTTACGTAGCATGTTTTACGGAAACTATACTTGTTTTACAGCGAGGGGTTACTATGTTCAAAAATAAAGGTTTTCTTACAAACGTTGTTTTGCTAACCCACTCAACTTTGTTTTTCGCCCCTCTAGGTTTAGTAGCGGTGCTTACGTGTAAACGAGGATTCTGGCAAATCTCAGGAGGTGGTTATCTTCAGTGGTATAACCCTCATCCTATTTACTATATTGTCTTATGCTCTGACATCACGTGTGAAATGGGTTCAATCCTGCTCACCCGCGCACTCTTTTGACTAGGCACTTTTAGGTTTAAATTTATTCACATCCTTTTTCCACTACACTACACTTTATGGCTTCGTCACCCTCCAGGTGTCGGCTAGCACAACTCAATTCGAAGTCCAAGTGGACATTCCTGGCCGGGGTGTGTCATAATTAGTATTCGGTCCCTAAATGATTATTGATTTGAAATTTTTGATTGAAGTCATTTGATTTTAGGAGGCAGATTCTCTGCCCTCCTTATTCCCATGCCCTCCTATTTTGTGTGATCACGGTTAAGCCACGTCAACATTTTATATTGTTTTTTTATAGAGATAATAAGACAAAAATAAATAGTAATATAAAATGTTGACGTAACTTAACCGTGACCACACAAATAGAAGGGCACAGGAGGGCATGAGAATAAGGAGGGCAGAGAATCTGCCTCCTTGATTTTATGTCTATGTCATATTTTTAAGATTAATCAAATTCCATGTCAGATTTTACTATTTTTTTATTCAAAAAATCATTTATTTATTTCCTCATATGTCATCGATTATGTTTAGGATAATTAATTATTTGCATAATTTAAGGGATTTTATTGCAGCTAGATATCCTTAACATCTATTTCGTTCTAATAGTTTCATCTCATTTTTCATTTGAATGAATTTAATTCATCTTTACCAGAATCATTGGGGTACGTTATATTTTCTAGAACGCATATGGGTACTCTCTTTTTTTTCATCTAAATGGGTACATTCCCTTGACATTTATATCTACAAACAATTGTACTCATCTAATTATACGGGTACATTCTTTTATAATTTTTTTTAAGGGTACGTACATATTTAAACATTTTTCTTTTGGAAGGATGTTGAATTGTACCATAATTATACATGGCAAATGTATGGGTACATTCTCTTAACAAGTAACTGTTATTTTATCATCCAAATCAATGTAATGGGTACAATTACAATTGCTTTTTATGAGTTTAGAATGTACCCATATATGAGTTGAATGCAATTTTCAGTCACATGGATAAATTTCCATGCAAAATACCCATATATATATATATATATATTTTTTTTTTTTTTGTTGATTTTGCAATTTTGTTTTGGATCTGTGTATATGAGGACCCAATTATAAGTGTACATTGTTTTTTTTATGTGTTTAGAATGTAGCCGCTTGATTATTGGTAGATTAATTTTTGTTGGTTTGAAATTTGAGAAATGCTAGCTACCTTCTCCACTTGCTTTTTTTTACTTGTCTTTCCCACTCAATGGATGCCAGTTGGGCTTATCTTACACCTAAATCTATGTATTAATTGTTTTTACTTCTTTCTCCTCTTTCCACCAATGCCCCTAAATCGTTAAATTATCCACCAAATTTGACAAATTTAATATTATTTTTTTATACAAGTTTTATTTTTTAGACTCTTTTTAATTTTTTTTCCCTTCTATTTGTAGGCTCTTTCTTGGCTTTTAATTATTAATACTTTTTAAAAAATAAAATAAAACCTATGTCGCACATTTGGAAAAACCTTTGCAATGGCAGCTTTCGTGGCAGAATCTTGAGCAATTAATGTTGCAGAAGGAGGTCTTCCATCCCATTGCTCTAACCCATGGACCAAAATATCGAAAATATCGACGAAATATCGCGTCGATATCATTGTTTTTTTTGTCCAACGATATTTTGGTAACTTATCCTCTTATTATCGTTAATATATCGCGATATTATCACAAATATCGTGATATTATCGATAATATCGCGATATGAAACCTAAAAATACTTGAAAATTTCTAAAAAGTCTCAATTTTGGGCATAGGGGGATTCGAACCTCTGCCATTTTACTTCTTCAACATCTTAACCACCATATCACTTATGTTTTTGTGAAAATACGCTAAAATATTTATATATATGGTTTTGTTTTGAATTCTTTTTGCAAGAAACAAATTTGCACATATTCCAAATTTTTTGTGGTATTATATTTTAAATTGTGTCAATTAATTACTTAGTCAATGACATGTGGTTTTGAATTTTTCTATTTTTTATTTGGTCACTTACATGTAGGGTTGGAAAAAATTCCCGAAAATCCCAAACCAAACCGAAAAAGTCCCAAACCCAAACCGAAAAATCCCAAACCAAAACCATCCCGAAGTTTGGGAATCTCATCCCGAAAAATATCGAAATTTTCGATATCGGATTGGTTTCCAAATCCCATTTGTTTGGTAATCCCAAACCCTTCATATCTCATTCCTGTTGGGATGGAATCGAGCGACTCATAGAAAGAATCCAAGACTCAATCTTCAAATGATTTTGCTTATGGACAACGTCAACCAATCTCGGATCCATATGGGTGGCATGTTAACAATTACATGCAAAACTATTTTGGGGATTTATCGTTTGATGACTACTCTTCACAATACACTTACTCTTCATATGGAGATGATGAAGATAATGAAAATTTTGAACCTCACAGGAACTCTATGTGGTACTAAGTCACTCATGTATCTTACCACGCAATGTATAAAGTGTAAAATATTGTACTAATTTATTATATATAAATGATTATGGTTTGTTTAAACTTCTTTCATTAATTACTACAAATTATAACACTCACAATGTTTGCCAGCTCGCTATATAATCAACTTAAATCAGTTAAATCAGTTAAATCCATCATGCAATGCATTTCCTTCCAATTTTTTTGTGATAAACTAATAGATAATTGACTAAATAAACATCCTGCAAAGTTTCAATAAAAATTTCCAAGTTTTTCTTACAATTTCCGTGGTTTTTATTCAATTTTTATCGATATCGATAATATCCCGATATTTCCATCGAAATTTCCGTATTTTTGGACTACCAATATTTCCGATATCATCGATATTTAATACCTTGCTCTAACCTATGTTTCCATCAACCAATCAATGTTAGAGTAATTTCGTCTGCAAGTAGTGCACATCAAAGCAAAATAGATTGAAAATGATTATTTACTCCAATAAAAGGAGCACAAGGCATTTATTTATTTATTTGTGGTATATAACGTCTCCTAAAATCTTGTAGTCCTCTACGAGAGCCTAACATCAAAAGGAAAAAAAATAAAAAGAGATTCCAAAAAATGAAATTTGTAAAAAAAAAATAATATTAATAGTTAAAATAATTAAATTTGTCAAATTTGGTAGATAATTTAGTGATTTGGTTTTTTTTTTCTACCATAATTTAATGGTTTGGTTGATATGAGATTTAATTAGGAGCATTGGTGGAAAGAGAAGAAAGAATTTTCAAACATAGATAATACATAGATTTGAGTGTAACATATGTCCATATGACTTCCATTGAGTGAGAAAGGCAAGTAGAGGAAGGCAAGTGAGAATGGTAGCTAGCATTCCTTTTCATTGTAAAATTTATGGGAGTGAATGCCCACATGTTTTTAGCCAAAGATGAAAGTAAGGAAGACTTAAGAATAGTAGCATTGTTATTGTTGTATGATGTTCTTCAAAAGGCACTCATTTCACTTTTGTGATTCTTCACGGATATGCCTCTATATAAAGAGCATTCCGTGTATGATCACTATACATAGAAAAGAAAGGAAGTGAAAGCAATAATATCAATATCACTTCCTTCCTCTCTTTACCTGCAATCCTTTTATGTTATAGTTATGAAAATAAACAGATACATTGCACCTATTTCGCTCTTGTCCCTAGCAAATGTTATCTTTCTAACTTTGGCCTATTTATAACACATTATCAGCTCGAGTCTCTAATCCTAACCAATTCTCATTTCCCTTCACCGAAAAATGCTTCCTCCAAGGATCTTACTGTTCTTCTTCCTCATGTGCCTCACCTACTTGATGTACCCTCGCCAAGATCTGCTAGCACCATGCCTTCTTCTAGTTCTCAATGTAACAATTACTTATATTTTTTATTTCTTGTTTGGTGTAGCTCCTGATTACTAACCTAGTGTTTATTTATGTTAATTTTACTGTGATTTTAGATAGTGCGGTACAGTCGCCCATCTTGAATTGCATATTTAATTTTATTGCAACCTTAGGTGGTGCAGTACAATCACCCACCCTGCACTGCATATTTAAATTTTCCTGCTGCTTGAGTGGTGCAGTATAATCGCTCATCATACGCTAAATTGTTTCAATGAGAGTGGTGCGATACAGTCGCCTTTTTCATTAATTATGTAAATCTCGAGCCTGATGTTTCAAGTGCTTATCATTTTGGCCTGAAGATCAAAATGAAAAATTTGTAAGAACTAGAAGTTCTAACACTACATTCCTCCAGAATACATATTATTGCAAGTTCTTACACATCTCAGTTTTCTTTCAAAAAAAGAAAATGACGAACATGGCAAAGCTTGATTTTGTTGCCCTGGATATTACTGGGAAAAACTACCTTACTTGGGTAGTGGATGCCAAGATCCATCTAGAGGCATGAAACCTTGGAGACACTATAAACACGAAAATTCCTGCGATGAATGAAACAAGAACACGTGTACAAAATAATATTTTGTATTAATTTTGGGGTTACAATCTCTTTTACAATTTGATCCTCTGATTCGATCTTTGTAAGGTGTAGACTTGTGGATGGGCTGTTGATCCAAAGGGTCGTCAAAGCTTGGTCTGGGGATAAACAATGGTGTAGACTTGTTGATGTTGTTGATCCAAAGGGTCGTTGGGGCTTGATCTTAGGATGAACGGATGATGGACGGATCTTCAAGGGCTTTTAGGCTTGATCTTGAAGGATGGATGTTCTTCAAGGGCTGTCGGGGCTTGATCTTGAAGGAGGATTTTGACGAAGAATGAAGAGAGCTTTCTTAATCCTTCGGGATTTGCTTGAGAGCTTTTAGAGTTTCAAAGCTTCAAGGTTTTGGTGTGATGTGAATTGGTCCATTTGTCTTGTGATGGAGAAGCCTATTTATAGATTTTGAGAATGAATCACCACCACAAATTTTCTTGGTGAAGTAAGTGGATGTTGTAGGTGAAATGAGTGGAGTTTGTAGGTAAAGTAAGTGTGTGATGTAGGTGAAATGAATAAAGGTTGTAGGTGAAGTAAGTGTGTGATGTAGGTGAAATGAATAAAGGTTGTAATTTTAATGCATTGGTCAAAATTTATTTCACTAAAATTTTGATGTCTACAGACACCATCAAGGAGGGAAACAATGCATCCTCTCAAGATTGGGCAAAGGCCATGATCTTTATTCGTCGCCACCTTGATGAATGATTGAAGAGCAAGTACCTAACGGTTGAAGATCCATTAGCCCTCTAGAAGGCATTGAGAAATAGATACAATCACTAGAAAACGGTTATTCTCCCAAAGGCTCGTTATGAGTGGACATACTTAAGAATCCAAGATTTCAAGATGGTTGCTGAGTATAGCTCTGCAGTGTTTAGAATTAGCTCCCAAATGAAACTTTGTGGGGAGAATATCATTGAGGAAGATATGCTGGAAAATACTTTCAGCACATTTCATGCCTCAAACATGCTCCTGCAGCAGCTATATAGAGAGCGAGGCTTTACTAAGTACAACCAGCTGATGTCGGTGCTCTTTATGGCTGAACTTATTAATGAGCTCTTGATGAAAAATTATAAGTCCCGACCTACTGGATCGACACCATTCCCAAAAGTGAATGTTGTTTCCCTCGATGTGAACACCACATCCTCTCGTGGCAATAATAACAAACAAGGACGTGGCTGTAAGTGATGGAATGGGAAGGGCAAGAATCATGGTTTCCAGTTTTACAACCAGGGTCCAAGGCATAATTCAGGCCCAAGCTTCAAAAATGTAAATCGACACAAGGGTAAAGCTTATATGAATAGCACTCCTAGAAATCTTGAATGAGTTTACTATAAGTGTGGTGGCAGTAGGCATTGGATGCGTACCTGTCGTACCCTAAAACATCTGGTGAACCTGTATCAAGCCTCCTTTAAGGAGAAGGGTGTCGAAACCAATTTCATTGACCAGGCTAAATGGTGTTCAATTTATCAGGGCAATTGAACACAACCCACCTAGATGTCTTTGACTTCATTGTGGAAAGAAAGAATGAAGTATGTCAGTCCAACTGAATCATTTTTGTGTTTAATGTACTCTTATTATCTAAACTTGTAGTTTAAAGCTTGCATTTCAATTCAATAAGAGTGGCATTTCAATTTCCTTTTATTGTGAATAAATTGCTTTTAACTATGATTCCCTTACTCAGAGAGCACGGATAAAAACTATGGTTATTCTCAAAACAAGAGCAATGACGGATATATTTGTCTTGCAGACAGCGCAACCACGCATATAATACTTCGAGATCAAAAAGATTTCTCAAGCTTGATGCTTAGAAAAGTAAAGGTAACAGTAATATTAGGCCAATCAGATGTAATTGAAGGCTCAGGAAAAGCCCAGATCATGTTACCAAATGGAACAATATTGTCAAGACAAAATGCATTGTACACTACTCGATTTACTCCAAATTTGTTGAGTTTTAAAGACATACGTTTTAAATGGATACCACATTGAAATGAAAAGTGCAGAAAATGTGGAATATCTATGCATTTCCTCCAATGATACCCAGAACCGTACATTGGAGAAGTTGTGTGGTTTATCGAGTGGATTATATTATACATACATAAAAACAATTGAAACACATACTATCATGAACCAGAAGTTCATTGATCCAAAAATTTACATGTTTTGGCATGACCATCTGGATCATCCAGGATCCACAAGGATGCATAAAATCATTACCAACTCTAATGGACATCCATTATTGAGCAAACACATTGATATTCAAATGATAACCCTTGCAAGGCTTGTTCTCAAGGGAAATTGGTAATTAGACCATCACAAATAAAGATTGATGCTGAATCCCCGACATTTTTGCAAAGAATTCAAGAGGATATTTGTGGGCCTATTCAACCACCTTGTGGACCTATTCAACCACCTTGTGGACCATTTTGATATTGTATGGTTGTGGTTGATGCTTATACATGATGGTCACATGTTTGCCTCTTGTCTACTCGAAATGTAGCTTTCGCGAGACTTCTTGCTCATGTAATTAAGTTACGAGCACAGTTCCCAGATTACCCTATTAAGTTAATCCAACTTGATAACGCTGGTGAATTTACGTCTCAAACCTTTGATGATTACTGCATGACACTAGGCATTAATGTTGAACACTCTGTTCCTCATGTCCATACTCAAAATGGTTTAGCATAAGCATTTATCAAGCGACTTCAATTAATAGCTCGCGTTCTGCTCATGAAAACAAAATTGCCAGTTTCTGCATGGGGACATGCCATCTTACATGTTGCATCATTGGTTCGATTGGGACCTATAGCTAACCACCAATACTCCTTAGTACAACTTGTGTTTAGACATCAATCAAGCATTTCACATTTACGAGTTTTTGGTTGTGTTGTTTATGTGCCTATTGCACCGCCACAACGCACTAAAATGGGACCTCATCACAGACTGAGAATTTATAGGGGTTTTGATTCACCATCTATCGTTAGATATTTGGAACCCTTGACAAGTGATATTTTTACAGCTTGTTTTGCAGATTGTCACTTTGATGAAACAATTTTAACATAGTTAAAGAAAGGTAAGAACTGACATGGGTTGTACCCACTTTGTCTCATTTTGATCCACGAAGTACTCAATGTGAAAATGAAGTGAAAATGATCGTTCATCTTCAAAGTATTGCTAATCAAATGCCAGATGCATTTAATGATGCTATGAAAGTGACAAAATCACATATACCAGATGCAAATGCGCCTGCAAGAATTGATGTCCCTGTTGAACAAAACAAAATGGCAGCAAATGATTCATCTGATGCACGCCTGAAGCGTGGTAGACCCCCAAGTTCAAAAGATTTAACCCCTCGAAAGAGGAAGATGAGAGCATAGCTAAATCCAATTGAAATCATTCGGAAAAGAAAATGAATGCAAATCCTCAATCCATGATTTTGTACTTCTAGAAAAAGAAAATGTCATTGATGAGACACATGTCCTTGAAGAGACAGAAGTACATGAAAGCAAAGAAATCTCCATAAATTATGCATGTAATAATGAATTGTGGGATCGAAATGATATAATCATTGACGACATGTTCACATTCATAGTAGCCACGGAAATCATATTAAGCGATGATATTGAGCCCCGCTCTGTTGATAAATGCAAATAGAGACAAGATTGGCCTAAGTGGAAAGATGCAATCCAGGTATAATTAAATTCCTTGGAAATGCAACGTGTTTTTGGACCAGTAGTCCAAACCCTGCCTGGAGTAAACCTCGTGGGTTACAAATGGGTATTCACAAGAAAGCACAATGAGAAAAACGAGATTTCAAGATATAAAGCACGACTCGTTGCACAAGGTTTTTCACAAAGACCTGGAATTGCTTATGAATGGACATACTCTCCTGTAATGGACATAATTACGTTCCATTACTTAATAAATTTGGTGGCTTCAGAAAAACTTGACATGTGACTAATAGATGTCATCACCGCATATCTATACGGAGAATTAGATACTGACCTATATATAAAGGTCCCAGAACGACTTAAGTTGCCTAAAACGACTAACAAACCACGAGGTATGTTTTAAATCAAATTAAGGCAATCATTATATAGGCTGAAACAATTTGGACGAATGTGGTATAATCGTCTCAGCAAGTATTTGATCAAAGAAGGATATACTAACAATGTCATTTACTCTTATGTGCTCATTAAGAAATCAAATTTTGGATTTGTTATAGTAGCCGTATATGTCGATGATATGAACTTAGTTGGAACTCCTGAAGAGCTTAATAAAACTGTTGAATATCTGAAATGTGAATTTGAAATGAAAGACCTTGGGAAACAAAATATTGTCTTGGCCTGTAGATCGAGCATTGTGCTAATGGAATTTTGGCCCATCAATCTGCTTACATTGAAAAAATCCTAAAGCGATTTGGCATAGGCAAGGCTTATCCACTCCACACGCCAATGGTCATTTTTTCTCTGGACATTAAGAAAGATCCATTTCGTCCAAAAGAAGATGATGAAATGGTCCTTGGTCCAGAAGTACCATATATGAGTGCAATATGTGCTTTATTGTATTTAGCACAATGTACTAGACCAAATATAGTTTTTTCAGTCAACTTGTTAGCATGGTATAACTCTGCTCCAACAATTCGTCATTACAAGCGAGTCAAAGATGTTTTACGATATCTTCGTGGGATAACAGACATGAGTCTTTTCTACTCCGAGAAATCCATAAATGACCATAGCCTTGTTGGATATGCAAATGCTGGTTTTCTTTCTGATCCGCATAAAGCCCGCTCACAAACTGGATATATGTTCAATTATGGAAATACAACAATTTCATGCCGCTCAATGAAGCAAACATTAGTTGCTACATCTTCCAATCACTTGAAAATACTTGTTGTACATGAAGCCAGTCGTGAATGTTCTTGGTTAAGATCAATGATCCACCACATCCGGAATTCATGTGATCTACCTTCAAAGACAGACACTCCAACTGTCATTCATGAAGATAATGTAGCGTGTGTTGCCCAAATGAAGGAAGGATTCATCAAGGGCGATAAGACTAAACACATATCTCCAAAGTTTTTAAGTTCACATGAGCTTCAGAAGGCTAAAGTTATTGAAGTCAGACAAATCCGTTCCAATGAAAATCTGGCAGACCTATTCACCAAATCTCTACCAAAGTGCTTGTTTCAGAAGCTAGTGCATGATATCGGATTACGTCAGCTTACCAATCAGTTAAATTTGAAGAATGCGGAATCAGGGGATATACATATCAAGGGGAGCATCCATGATACATGCACGTTGTACTCTTTTTCCTTCAACTTGGATTTTTCCCACTGGGTTTTTCCTATCAAGGTTTAACGAGGCAACATAAGCATGCTCAACACTATATTAACAATCCATGCAAAGTTGTACTCTTTTTCCTTCGCTACGGTTTTTTCCACTAGGTTTTTTCGAGCAAGGTTTTAACGAGGCAATTGATGTTGATATGTGGGCATCCAAGGGGGAGTGTTGTAAAAGTTTTGGGAGTGAATGCCAACATGTTTTTAGCCAAAGATGAAAAGTGAGGAAGACTTAAGAATGTAGCATTGTTGTTGTATGATGTTTTTCAAAATGCATTCATTTCACTTTTGTGATTCTTCACGGATATGACTATATATAAGAAGCATTCCATGTATGATCACAATACATAGAAAAGAAAGGAAGTGAAAGCAATAATATCAATATCCCTTCCTTCCTCTCTTTACTTACAATCCTTTTGTGTTATAGTTACAAAAATAAACAATGTGATACATTGCACCTACTTCGCTCATGTTCCTAGCAAATGTTATCTCTCTAAATTTTGCCTATTTATAACACTTTTGAAATTTAACTATTTATTGTGTGTTTTTATATACTTTTTTTAGGAAATAACAAAATTTGAAGTTCATAAATTAAGGAAAATTTCAAAAATAAATAGTTGACATGGAAATACATTAATGTCAATATGATGAGATGTACAAAGTAAAGGACTTTGATAAAAAAAAATGAAAACTAATAAGATTTCAGTCAAACAATATTAATTAGTGATTAAAGACCACATCCAAAGTCTCCCTTCTTTGATTTGTTAATGAAACTGCATGAACTTTTATTCACTACTACATATACATTTTTGTTCCTTAAACAGATATTGCAAATTAATCTGTGTAACGAAAATGTCACAAAATTAAAGATGTTTTATTGTTTTTGAGTTTTTCTGCATAGGAATAGGATATTCGTCGGAGGCATTGCGTATCATCTCAAATGCATTTTGCA
Organism: Heteromeles arbutifolia; assembly: GCA_024362995.1. Lineage (NCBI taxonomy): Eukaryota > Viridiplantae > Streptophyta > Magnoliopsida > Rosales > Rosaceae > Heteromeles > Heteromeles arbutifolia. The sequence continues at coordinate 39,870,951 of JANCRC010000002.1, forward strand.
TGCATAACTTGAACTTTTGTGGTTCAATGAGGCCCTTTTCCATTTTGAAGGCAACCCTCACCTTTCCCATATAACTTAATATTGTTACATCAAGCCCCTGCAATACCATTAACAGCATGTCATATAATTTCTATTAAGGCGCGCACACACACATATATGTGTGTGAAATGAGGATCGAGGGTTGAAATACTCGACAAAAACTTGAATTTGGGTGCAAAAGAGGGAGCACGCTACTGGTGCTAACTCAATTAAGCAATAATCACTAATACACATGAAAGTTGTGCAATATTCCAACCATGAAAATTATATCATACCTCAGGTGAACCAAACACCAGAAAATACATGCCTTTAACTGGATTATTAGCTAAAGCCATTTGTTCCACAGGGCCAATCAAATTTGAGATCATCATGCTCGTGTTCTTCAGTGTGCTGTGGATGTATCTGGCTGCTGCCTGCACCATATATACTAGCAAAATGTTGAAAATAATACTACTAATGAAGAAACTGAGAGAGGGGTTGCAACTCTATCACAAACCTCATGGCCTCCAAATTTGTTGAGGAACTCCAAGAACCTACAAGTGAGATAAATAGCTAAAGAACTTCTCTTCCTAGTGATTATTTTTTGTGCTTCCCAGACAAAGTCAAGGGCATTTGAATATTGATCAGTGGGAAAATCATGATCTTGATCATCGGGTAATGATAAATTGGGGATTGGTACATGCAAGAACGTAAAATGATTCCCCCATGGCATCTTGCTGTCTGGTTTCATCATCTCCTGGATTGAAGTATACTTCCCCATCATTCTCGTGTTCAGCAGTACCACTGCCGTGCCTCTCGCTTTGCTTGAACTTCTGTTTATCTCTTGCATGTATAGTCGAGTGCCAAGGAAGATCATACCGGCAAGAACATCATTTACCGTCTGTTAATTATCTTGCTAATTAGTAAGTAACTAAATAATTAATGAACGAGTGAATCAAAAGGAGAAAAACTTGGGGCGAGTAGTAATCCCTAATATACATGGCAGGTGACATGACAGTTCGGTTAAACATGTCACCATTTGCAATATGAAATATTACGTAACATGTCAGCAATTGTGTGTTTAAATAACATTACTCCTAATTAATCATATTAAACGCACAAGTCTCACAACACATTTTGATCATGCTTGAAAGAAAAGGTTTATGATCGGAATAAAAGATTGCATGAAAACAGATAAAAAATAACGAAGAAAAACCGTACCACTCCAAGCTTACTCTTGATTGATTTGATTTGGTCAAGAGAGAAAATCATAGTTGCCACTGTAATGGGCTGAAACTCAATTCCATTGCCAGACCTAATTGGTGTTAGATCATCTTCCCCCACGGTGCTTCTCCAAATATCTGAAAGAGTGTTGAAGACTGATGAGATAGTTCTAGACACGAAGCTTTCAGCACTCATTTGCTGTGACCTCTGCCTTGAAGGAAAAGTTAGGGGAAGAGAAGGGTTGTCGGCTCTCCGTAGACAAGAAAGAATAGCACTCATGAGAGAGAAGCCATCACCGAGGGCGTGATGGAGCTTGAATATAAGGTTGCAAGCAGCGTTATTATTTCTTGTTGGGTAATTGAGGATATGAAGTTCCCATAAGGGTTTGTCTAGTGACAATCTTTCTACTGCTAGCTTTGATATGTAGCCATCAAGATACTTTTCATATGATTCAGTTGATAAGTTAGAAGGAATAATAGGGACGCTAACGTGCTCTTCAAGCTTCACTTCAACCCTTTTCCACCTTTTCTTTCCATTGATTTCAACCTGCACGAATACTTTCCAAACAATTAGTAATACATTTTGAATATAGTGATGGGGGGGGAGAGAGAGAGAGAGAGAGAATAGTACCAAAATAGAGGAGAAGCGCGGGCTGATGGGGAGGAAGAGAGTCTTAAGCAATGAGATTGCTTGAGACTCACTCAGTGGATTTTCGAGTTCCATAACGCCAATATTTGATACCGACAGGACAGAGCTAGTGAAGTACTGAGCAGTAGGGCTCACTGGCTCCAGTACTACTTCTTCATCTTCCCCCAAGTGCTCCATCTTAATTATACTATTAATTCTATAAATTCTCTGTGTTCCCTAGCTAGTGTCCTGAGTTGGTAGCTAGGTAAATAAGTAGAATCGGAATTATATATATCATTTCTTCATCGATCGTTATGTTTTAACGCAGAGTCACCAGCTTGTGCTCATGTTCAAGACGTGACTGCAATGCTTGTGCTCATGAGGTGCCGAATTTTCATCATTTCGTTTCTTTTCATATGTTAAACATGACCATCCTCCTACTGCTTATGAAGTGGCAGCACTATCTGCATTGATTCATTTCCAAAGCAGAAGTTTTTGTTATCTATATGGGCCCAGATGTATGTACACGTTAAGCCTCAGTTTTAGCTGATCCTCTTCTTTTTGTGATTTTATCGACACCCCACAATTTGTTAAACATTCTCACTATTGAAAATACACCAACTTTTTAGTTAAGGAATTATCTTAAAACACCCACATGCATACTCACCTTCTTCACTCAACTCCCTAATTGTCTCAAAAAACACAAACTCGTTTGATTAAAAAAAAAAAAACACAAACTCGCCTTCACCACCAACAGTTTCGGTGGATACATGCTGCAACTTGCACAATTGCGATTGGTGGCTACTTAATTTTAAAATGATTTTGGTACTAAGATGCTAAAGCACCATTTTGGTAGTTTCCTGCGAAAAATTAAATAGTTTTGGTAGAGATTTACCAAAATATCTTTACGTTTTCAGTCGCCATCTACTGAAAATTGTGCAGCGGTCGTACTATCCGACTAGCCATATGAACATGGACACAATCTTGGTCCTATGAACATAATATCAAAATTGAAGTAAAATGAAGACACAAAAAGCTATACCTCACGTGGAGCCCCAAAACAGTAGATTTCATATTTCATTGTCAACGTGTGAGTGTTCGTTTAGTGGTTTTTTTTTAATTAAAAAAATGATCAATTTGTGGTTTTGTCACGACAGTTTATCTTTTTAGGAGCCAAGAAAACTCACAGAAATATTTCAGCCTCTCTGGCCACCATCGTGCAATTCATCAGTGGCAGGAATCGAACCTAAAACGTGCCGTGTGAAATACGAGTCTAGGATTCGTTTCCGACCACTAAGCCACCCTGTGTGGTTGTGTTCATTTAGTGGTTAAGGTTACCTTGTTTTACCATGAAGGGTGAGTAAGTTTGAGAGTTTGAAGAAAAGGATATCTCAGTTAAACTTTCTGATAGGGGTAAAATTATTATTATAATTCATACTTCAATTTAAGCCTATCATATTACATTTCATGTAGTGATTCTCTATAAATGAATAAGCTCCTTATATTATAAAAAAATTTAGATCCCAATGTGGGCCAGTTATATATAGTATAACTCCAGTTATAATTTTTCCAGGTCTTTTTTTTAAGGACATTGGCCCTCAAATAGTAATAATTGTCAATAAGTCTAAAATATAATGTGACAAATAAAAATTTAAGATGAACTAAAATATTAATTTCTATAAAAAATTTCAAGATAATGCTTTATTTTTTTAGAGTTTATGCCATGTCATACAGCTTGTGGGTAAGTAATCGTCAACATGAACATGTTCACTCCCTAAATTTGCCATGGGCCTCGCGGGCATGCCGGGAATATACTCGAACAAGAAATTGGGGGTTGTGAGCGTGTCACTACTAGTTGCCGTTAGTAGACAGATTTGAGTGATTGAGATTGCGCCTAAATTCGACTTCTAACCAAGAGATTGCGCCTTTGAGTGGGAGTGGCTCAAATCAAGGTTCTTTCTTTGCCTAAAGATAAGGACTTTACTTATGTGGAGAAATGTAACAATATGTAAATGACAAGTTTGCTGGAAGTGTAAATAATAGAGGAAAGTGAATGGCTGGTAATGTAAATTGCTTGTAAATTAAATGACTGGAAATGTAGTTGAACAAAAATGTACTTATATAAAGTACAAAGCGTTAGATGTACAAAGAGATGTCAAATACAAGGTTGAAGCTTGTTCCCAAGAAATCGGGCAAGTTACTCTAGTCTTGCGGGCAATTTCTGGTGGTTTGGGGAATGGCTTTGAAGGTTGAAATAAAAATACAAAGGAAATCGGTGTTGTCGAGTGAGCAAGCAGAGCTTTAAAAGGAAATACAAGGCTTTGAAAGAAATAAAAGGCTTGTTCAGGGAATTGAAGTATTAAAAAGGGCTGCTAAGCTAATATATTGTGGAATTGATTTGAGTAGAGTTGTTTGATTGATTGGTTAAGTGTCCATACCTTATGCCTTTGCTCCTTTATATAGAGAACCGAGAAAGTCCATTTGCTGAGGACATTGAACCTGTGCAGAGAAGTTCCACTGCCCACTTGCAATGAATTAATATTAAAGGAAGCCAACTTGCATATAAAATTAGATTAAAAGAAGTAAGTTGGTTTTCCACCACATATCCATCTCCCAAGTCTGCCAACATCCTTACTTGCAATAAAGCCACCACTTCAAACCATGTGGAGAAACATTCCCCACATGCAACTTTTAGTATATTTGCACGCTAATTCCCCAAAATGTTATATTTTGACTTTAAACTCAAATAAGTAAAATTGTGCATATTTTAGGTGCAAACATAACACTTTCTTATCGAAGCTAAAATTAATGTTTCTAACTTCTCAAGCATATTTACAACTTGGCATGGAACTTTTGGTAAGCTTTTATGGTTTAACTTCTCTCTTTTCCTATCGTTACACCTTGGAAATTGGCATTCTCTATTTTCCACTATTAATGTAATTTTTTGTATCTATACAACTTTAATTAACAATAACTAAGTAAAGAATTTTTTTTTTTTTTTTAACTATACCTCTATTAAGTGATAACCTCTTTACAGTAAAAAAATTAGTCAAATCCAAAATTATATAGAGATTTTACTGTACTACGTAGTCACAAACAATAATTGAAACCTACCGTATTTGCATGACTGTTCTATTAACAAGAAGGGTGGAGAAAACCTTTCCACTAATAGCGGACAAGAGTCCATATTAATTAAATATCGACAACATCATCAATTATCGGCAATGTAATTTTAAAGAGATTTGAAAAATAATTTTGATTAATTTGTTTGTTTTATTTTTTTACTATCAAAGTTTAAAATCAAGATGAGTTAAAAAAAAAAAAATTCTCCTCTTCCTAATTTTTCGGGGTGTGTCATCTACACATTTATTTTTACTTCTCATATACCTCTTGTTAATTTTTGTTATTTGATCTTTTTTAATTCATTAGATCCGACGTTTCAAAATTAAAAAAATATGTGAAAAGTAATTTATTATTTTTTGAAACAAAAAAGTAATTTAATTTTTCTTGATAAAAAGGTGAACCGCCTGCAGGTATATGGAGTGTTGACCCGTTTGGCTTTGAGGCCTCCGATTCGCACCTCAAACACAAAGTCCATCATAAATAACACAACACAAAGTTGGATCAAAATATTGCAACCTAAAATCCAAAAAAATGGAGGAGAAAGACGACAACAAAACCGGGGAAATCGAGGAAACGGGCCCAAAATCCGACGGGTCTTCTCCGAACCCGAATCCCAAAACTGCGAGGACGAAGGTTCCAGAAGTGGAAGTCTGCCTGTATCGACGGGGGAAAGGCCCGATCGACACGTTCAAGTCGGGTCTCGGGGGTTGGGACCAGAACCAGTTGGAGGTCGGAGACATTCTCCACAAGTATGGGTTCAAATCGCTTTACGCTTTCAATACCGAATCGGGTCGCGGGGTTCCGATCCGGTTTAACCCTAGAAATGGCAGGTCTATGCTGCCGTATAGAGATGGAGCCACGGTTCAAATCGACGGAGAGCCTAAGGTAAAATTTCATAAGATTCTCCTTTTGTTACAACATGATCGCCAAAACCCAATTGATGAAATTAGTAACCTGCTGTTTGGATGCCGAGAAAATTGTATTGTAATTTTTTCTCATTGAATTGGGTTGTATTTAAATAAATCTACTTTGCATGCGTGAGAGAGAGATACATTAGTTTTTTTGGTTTGGAGTTAATACATATTTTCAGTTGTCACTCACAATTAGCAACATAGTAGTTCTTCCTACGGTTAGAGGCTTTAGAATTTAGAGCAAGAGATATTAACAACTTACTTGATTGAATTCGAGCCATCGATTTTCATATTTCGATGAGTTTTTCTTGCTACATTTCGTTTGTGGCCTAAGCATGGGAATGATTTTATTGCCCCTAAGAACCTACGTGATTCATCTTGTCGAGCTTTGATTGTTTGTTTGATAAAAGACCGAGTTTTAGGACCAGATATTCGTGAAAAAAAAAGGATTTCGCTTCGTTGTTTTGGTGGATACATTGCCCATTTTTATGACGAGCAAATGTGCAATCACCCCACTTAAAGTGATTGGGTTTAGGCACCGTGCTAATGTCACTGCACCACAACCACATGGCAGTGTTGTTAACCATAACATGAGTAGTTGCCCACAAAATCCATCTCTAGGATTTCAGTTCGTACCTTGTTTTTCATCTATTTCATGAGCAGACCATCAGGAATCAGGATCTGCTGACATTATTACCTTTCTGTATCATTTGTGTTTCCATCCTCCCATTTCCTTCCGATCACAAATACTGAAAGAGGAACAGTTTGTTCTCTCATTAAAGGGAATGCTTGCAGCTGTTTTATTTCATTTTCCACTATATTGACATGTGAAATGTCTTTTGGTGCCAGTTTTGCTACTGAGTTCTTGTATGTTCAAATTCTCTTAATGCAGGATTCCATGATCCAACCGGTGACGAAAATCTTGATTGGAGTAGCTTTTATGACCATCCTGATAACCTTGGCTTTGAGGGATCCTCCGCAATGGATCCAGAAATTAAACTTTACTGGAGGTAACTTTCCTCCATGGATCATCGCTCTCGTGATCATAGTATTTACTCGAATGAGGAAGAGAACCAGGGATTTGCTGAAAAAGTTTGGTTGGTGAAAGGCGCCATTGATGCTTCTCTTGTAAGGTTCATTAGTTTTTCTTTCCAATTGCTCTCAAATTTTGTTAAAAATTGATTCGTAATCACTGAACGCTACTCTGAAGTATTTACTGAAGTTTGACAACAAAAAAAGCGACGCTCATCTGTGCGTTGTCACTCATCCGCGAGAAGCTGTATGGGGATTAGACTTTGTCACAAGTATAATCCCCTACAAGACCTTGCGGATGTACACAAGGGGGCATTTTCCATAGTTTCCCACTTTCATTTTATGTAGCTTCTGTAAAGAATCCAAGATTTTGTATGCTTGATTTCTAGAAGGGATTGTGCATTTATTGATTTTGAACTGCTAGTAAGCTGGCAATGGAGGTTGAAGACATTATTCGAAGGAGTTGAAAAACTTACTTATTTTATGGTATGTTGCAAAAGTGTATTTGTAACATCGGAAAAAGGATTAGCTCCGTCTACTGGGCGGTGGTCCCAGCCTGGAAGCCGTCGGTTGTTGCCTAGCGCTTGTTCTTTAGGTGGAGGGACTGCCTCTCTAACCATCAGGTGCTTCGGGAACTTTAGCCTGTCTCACATCACCTGCGGGACTCATTCCAACTCAACGGCCCTATTGCATTAGGCAGGTATGAATATCAGGTTTATTTTCAGTAACTCCCGATGGAACTCAAACTCGATCTCACTAACCCCTGAAACTTAGTTTGTCTCACCTGGCTCACGAGAAGTCAACTCGCTCGCTATGCCCCATTTCCATACATTCCGTCAAAGAATCCTCATAATGACTTGTGTGGCAGGAATGTTAGAGTATCGTTATAATTACTTTATGGGGCAGCAATGTTAGGGGAAATGTCGTCATTTCGCGAAGCCATTGTTTAATCCTCTCTAGTACGTAACGCAATTTACATTCCAAAGATATTGAAGTCTATAAAAACAAGGAATTGAAGAAGTGATGGAGGGTGGACAACCGAAACAACCAAGAATTTGTTAGTCGGAGGTTCCAAGTTTGTCTGAGGGGGGAGTTACTGCTGGCAATGATTGTTGGTTTTTGGATTGATGACTAATAATAACAGAGTTCAGATTGACAGGGTAGGCTATGTTGTTATGTAGGTACTGTTGAGAGAGACTCTTTGTAACCAGACACCACGTGGCAAACATCTATTAAATGGCTGATGTACATTCTGAAAATGTAGCATTTGAAGTGAAGGGGAATTGGATCAACTAGCCCTCCAGTCAACGTGATACCTAAATTTTTAGGTATTTGGTTATGGAGTTTAAAGATAAGCTAACACTTTTTCGATTTCTTACGTGTTAGTAATCATTGGGAAAATTTTACAAGTAAAAACGACTCACATAGTATATTTTAGTAAACACAAGAATGAATATCCGGACTTGGGTTACATAGAAAACAAAAGTTGTAAAAAGAATCAAATATTAAGATCACATAAGTAACTCTACCCCATATATTAACTTTCAAAATTCCATCAAGTTGAATCTCTCACAAGTCAAAAACTACAAGCATGCATTTCGTTTTCAAGGTCAAAGCAAAACTCATAGTGACAGCTTTCCTTGGCGTTCCTCTGACAAAAACAGGGACTACTTTCCTCAAAATGGCCAAAGTCGAGCGTCGCTAAACAACACAACCTAGTATACAACGTGTACAAACAATGGCTATGAATCGGGACAACAAAACAATGAAAACTGGGCAACCCAGCCGTGGAGGTGAATCGTGCTAATACATTCAGCATGCACAGCCGCCACCTCCTCTTTGATCAGACTCTGAAACAGCCTCAGGGATGCCCTGGAAATATCTGCAAGTTAAAAGGAAAAAGGAACAATGATGAAAATGGCAGGTTTAGAGGGTCATAAAATATCTCATACAAGCGTACGGCAACAATAGCAGAAATATAGATAGACACTGATACATTGTAGATACAAAGTTGGGGTAAATTGTAAGGTAATCGAAAGTTCGGGACACCATAAGCCGATTGAAAGGTTTTCGTGTTCTCAAGGACATTACATTAACATCATATGCTTATTCTACAAAGATCAAATGCTCATCCTCTGTTGCGAATGGTCAAACCAGGCTTTATCTACACATAAAACCATTGTGACTAGTGAAACCAAGCTTTATTTATGCATACAACGACCATTCTTTCCCTAGAACATCTTAACTAAGTTCTAACACAACCATTTCACTACGTTTATATCCTTCATGTCATAAAAGTGAACTCGAAACTACCTTCATAGTGAAAACTAGCTATCATGTTCATTCTATCTAATTCTTGTCCATATAACAAAGACTATGACCCGACATTCTTTATAGAATTATCCATCTACTATGCAAATGGTTCCAAACGAGAGCTTATGCTCATCTTCTGGATCTGGCGTAGCCCACGAACTTAAATATATCCTAAAATAGAACTTTGCTTACTCCAGAATATCAATAGAATAAATGAGAACAATATGTCAGCCTTCACTATGAACTTACATGTCCTGCTCATTTTCATTTGCAAGAGCAGTCTTTGCAATACAAAGAAATGCAGCATCAACGTTGTAATCTTCTTTTGCTGATGTCTCAAAGTAAGGTATATTCCCCTTTGATGCACACCAGTCCTTTGCTTTCTTCTCAGACACCTGTAAAGATAATAATTAGATAATGTACACGGGCAAATCATGGACAGCACTGTGAATGTGTTTCCTTACCACACGACTGTTACCCCCATCAATATCAATCTTGTTACCAAGCAATATAAATGGAAATGTCTTGGGATCGGGAGGGTTGGCCTGGGCGAAAATTAGAATGGAAACAATAATGAGCATTTCTGAAATACAAAATTCAAATTACAGGACTGTTAGCCAAACGGCTTAGGTATATATTTACAACTTTCGTAACTCTTAAGAGACACCTTTATCAAACCACTGTGTTTTATCAATTAAATCAAATGACAACATAAAATAAGAAAATCATGTTAATTCAGAAAAACAAACTGTTAAAAGGAATGTGTACAATTAAGGAAAAAAGAGAACGCCAGCCTTACGTAGCCACCCATGGAAAGGCAAGCACAAATGGAAAACTTGGAAACTTACATTATCCGAGGCTCAACCGTCCTCTCGTATCAAATACACCATAGAACATAAACAGAACAGCAGTTAGAAATTAGAATCACGCAGCTGTAGTGCTTTGCTCCAAGTTCAAATTTGACAGCTGAATAATGAACCCAAAAGTCCCATAACTTATCATTACAGATAAAATGGTAATTCATCCGGAAGAATTCTCTGCAAATTCTACAAATTTTTGGCTGAAGCAAGATTTGATGGATGGAAGTAAGATAAGCAACGTTCCTTCCTACATGGGAATTCAGGAAATGGAGTATTGATGGAATACTGATTGCTTTCGTACTTGGGAAGAAAAATATTTTTGCATGTGTCTCAAAAGCCAACGACAATAAGGAGACAAAAAGAGAATGGGTCACAGAAAAAACTAAAACGTCAAATATTAGAATTGTATTTGTTTTTACTAAAAAGACTCTTAATGTATTCTTCCTCCTTTTTCCTGGTTAACTCTCTCATTATACAAAACAATAGAAAACACATATATTATCAAGCCAGCTCTAAATAAAAAATAATTAGACGTTAGACAACTACTAGGAAGTATTTCTAATCTCTAAACTAGTCTTCCCTGCCGCCGTGTTCATTGTTCAGTCTAGAAAACCCCCCTACCAAAAATTGTTATAACTTAAGCAGCCAGCCCAAGATAAAGCAAAGTACTTATTATTAATCAAAATGCAGTATGAAAAAGAAGTGATACAGAACTAGCATTACTTCTCTAAAGTAGTTATATTCCATTGTGCCAATGATGCCAATGTTTACTCGAGTTTTTTTATGTCAAGGGAATTGTTATTAGTGTTCCAAATAGTTATCATGCACCTTTCTCCTTTATTTATTTCACTTGGGAGAAGTATATATGCCTTTTTTGGAGTGCAAATAACAGCTCCCTTCTGACGAACATATATCAGTGCTTGAATATAGAATGACTGAGAAACGCGATGCACAATTAACACCGTAGCCAGCCATCATCAGAAAACTGTGAAAGCCTAAATGCTCAGATAAGATATAGCTAACATGAAATCACACAGAACTTGATGTGTGTGTGTGTTTGTGCACATTTACATAAGCAATTCCATCTTGTGACACAATTGGCATGCTATGCCACCAGATAACAATAAGAACTGCACCTCAGATCCTCAACATATGTTTCCAACTGATAATGGTCCTACTTGAGATTCTAACACAACAAAACAGAATGGCAAGATAAAGCTACGAGATAAATATATAAAGAATTGAGAAAGGCATGAATCAAACCTGCTTAAGAAACTCCTCATGCCAATTATCTAGAGTATCAAAGGACTTCATTACGTTGACATCATAAACAAGAACACAGCAATCTGCACCTCTGTAGAATGCAACTCCAAGACTCTGAAATCTTTCCTGCCCGGCTGTGTCCCAAATCTTCCAGATGAAAGAAAACAGAAAAACCCACACAAATTAGCACCCGCAATTCCCACTACAATTACCCAAAATTATACTAAACAGAACACTGAAATACCATTCAACCAGAAAACCCACTTGTAGAGTGACGAGCCTGTCATCGATTTGGAGTTCTTTCGTGACAAAATCGGCACCAATTGTAGCTTTATACTGCTGACTAAACTTCTTGTGCACATATCTAAGCCATCAGTTAAAGAACCACAGAGTCTAACACCCACAAAAATACATAATTAAACTGATACCTCATTAACACAACATGCCTCATATCTCGATCATAAACAATATCAAGCTGATTAAACTTAATTTCACCCAAATTAATCAGATTTCTGAGATGGCACAATGAAAATTACACAAATCCAACACCGGAATTCAAAACATAATTAGAAATAACGAAAATAATCTCACAGATGGTGAAGGATACTGGTTCATCAACGAGGTCTTGCCAACCCTAACAGAAGAAGAAACACAAAGTTAATCCCTAAAATAAACACAAGATCCAGATAAAAACAATGGGTGGTTGTGGAATCAGAAACCCTAGGGGTGCAGAACGTTACCCACTGTCGCCGAGAACGATGACCTTGAGCAAGGTTCGTCTGCGCAATGACATGGCGGACGAATTTAAACGGATATGAATCGGAAAAAAGCGGAAAAAAATCAACTTTTTGGACAGTGCCAAGGCGATTGATTGGTGGATGTTTTTGAATTTTTCCCTTTCTTTTCTCTTTTCTCTTTCTCTTTCCAGGAACGGAAAGAATGAATGGGGAGAGAGGGAGAGAGAGAGAGAGAGAGAGAGAGAGAGAGAGGAGAGAGAAAAAAGGGGCGCCAATTTCGATCGGTGTTTTTTTTTAGTTTTTTGGAATTATACTTATGTCCGAGTCGGCTGGACAGACAAGCAGCATATATTATTAAATATTTACATGACAAAGCAAACTGCCAGGTAGCATTATTATAATAGGTTTAAGTTTCTTGGTTCCCACTTATCCACAAAACAAAAGTGTCCAGGAGGGCCCATCATGGTCCGTGCCCTATTTATAAGTGATCATTGAGATTTTCCACAGTCAATCATTCTGATCGTTGTGAAAAATTATCATTAAACTAAAGAAACCACCTTATAACAGAGATTTTCAACTGAATGGTTAAAATGATTAACGGTGGACAATTTTAAGAACTACTACTTTACCAACGTTAAATCTCAAAAACCAAAGTGAGAAGTTATGTCAATTTCATAGACCCTTTTTTTCTTAAAAAAACCTTTATTTTCTCTACACACCCGATTTATAATTGAGTAGTTCTATCAACACCCACAATTATATGAAGGCGCCCTGTAAGATTTTTCACTTGAACTTCCTTTTTCACCCCTGTTAATTAAGGTTAGAAGAAAAAAACAACACAACCATCCAACTATATGATCAGATACATCCATTTAATTTCCGTCTTTTCCGTGTCGATTCCACCATGTTGTCTCACAAGTATTTCCTCTTTAAATCCAACCACCCAACCATTCCTTTTGTCCACCTTTTTAAAGCCCAACCACATCTCATCCCTCAGTCAAATAGCAGTCATGGATGAATCCCACGAGTACACAAACAACTTCCTAGTTAACTTGGATAGGAAACCCGATCACCCTATTGTCAACTCCGACACTTTTTTTGGCTGGATTTCTGATAGCGGAGTGTCATCCTCTTTGGAGCAATACTGTTGGCCTAATCAAGAGGTTCTGGGCTCTGTATGGCGACTTCAAAGTCTCGGCTCGTACGGACACAACATTTACCATCACTGCACCCTCAGAGTCAGCAGCCAATAGGGTCCTTGATGATGGGCCTTGGAATATAGTTGGAGACTGCCTTGCCATTCACAAGTGGCCACCACACCTCACCTTTGAGGAAATACCAGCTTACTGGATTTACTACTGGGTTCAAATGCATGGTGTGCTTTTGGAGGATTTTTCCTCTGAAAATGCTCGTCTCTTTGGGAATCGTTTGGGGAAATCATTGATGTGGATGATCATATTGCATGCCCAGATGGAGTCCATGACTTTCTCCGAGTAAGGCTTAAAGTGGATGCAAGGAAACCTCTTTCCAATAAGTACTGGCTTAAAAAAAGAGATGTTGGAAAAACAAGGGTGATGTTCAAATATGAACGCCTCTCAAATTTCTGTTTTCGCAGCGAAAGACTTGGTCACTTCGACAAATACTGTGAGCATGAAGTGCCAAATGTGAACAACTACTATCCTTATTTAACTGCTGTGGTAGGGGAGCAGGTTCGGCCACCAAGACTCATTCATGCTACTTCCCGCTCAAATAATTATGTGAGTGGGGTGGAAAACGCTGGAACTCCACCCCAAAAGAGGGCCACGGTCTTCCCTGGGTTCTGGGAACCCCTATACCAAAGGTGGTGCTTATGCTATTGTCATCTCCACCAGGACACATCAAGCAATTTTTTAGGGTGGACTCTCTTTGTCTCTTAGTTTGTCTTCTACTGAGCCATGTGTCCCCCCTCACCCGGCCAATGTCAGGTATGGCTACCCATGTGGAGACCAACTCTAGTTTTTCTGTGAACTTGTCGGCCTTTAACTTCCTGCAAAAAAAAAATATCCACCATCCACAAATATTTCCACTCTCTGCTAGCTTGTTGAGTCATCTCACTCAACTATGACTTTTTTACCAACCTCAAAGTCAACACTTTTTACTCTTTACACCCCAACTTCTGCTACCCCACCTAAGTCAACAACATATCTTCCTAAAGGGGATCATTTTCTATCTTAACACCTCTACACAAATGGGACTCTATCCACAATTTCCAGCCTTATGGGACTCTCCATCAGTAACAATCCACAATCGCCAACCCCTGCCTTTTTCTCCAGGAACCTAAATGCTACTCCTGTCACGGAATTTTGATCTCCTCTTAGATCGACCATATCCACTATTACCCAAAGTCTTTTGTTGGGAAATCTGGGAAAGCCACATTTGGATCCTATGCCTGTCAGGAATGCTCAGAAAAAAAGAGGTCTCTACTTGTAAGGCGGACTCGGGTACCCAAAAAAAAAACAAAAAACTTTTCTCCTAGAAAATCATCTATCTCCCTCTTTGGTGCAAGAAACCAAGCTATCTAAGAATGTAGGACTGGCTATTTATGCTCATGGTCGTGGTCATCCTAACCCCCATCGAGGCCGGGTGATCTCTCTCGTATAGCAATAACTAAACCAACTACCTCGGTCGAAGATTCAAATGATATAGATACTACTGCTTCCTCTCCTCACTGTCCGATAAGATTGACAGCGATGCCCTTAAGGGTGTGGAGAACCCCATCATTTTTCAGGGCACTGGTGGCTGGACTGATGCAGCCACGAGGGATAAGTGATCTACCTAGCTTGGAACTGTCAAATGATTGAGCAAGGCTTGACAGTGGATGCTCTTCGTGAGCAATTACGTATAAATAAACCATCAATTAGTTTTTTATGTGAAACAAAATGTAAGAATGATGTAGTCCAAAAAGTGGGTTTTTGTCATTCGTTTTTTGTTCCTGTAGTAGGTAGATATGGTGGGTTATGCCTTTGGTGGAAAGATGGTACTACCATCCAAATCTTCTCAACCAACAAATATGTCATCGATACATGTATCCAAGAGAAGTCAGCGACTACTCCTATCCATATCTCATGGTTTTATGGTCCTCCTCACAACCATCAAAAAAGCTCTTTTGGGAGCAAGTCAACACATCCCTCTCAGATCTTGGCATGCCTTGGCTTTGTGCTGGTGATCTTAATGAACTACTGTGGGCCCATGAAAAAAAAGGTGGACGAGATTAGGATCATGTTCGTACCAGATATTTAAAACTTTTCATGCACCAAAAAGCTCATATTGACCTTGGGTACTGCGGTCCAATTTTCACCTAGGAAAGAGATTGGGGGGAGTGGGGGAAGATTGAGGAAAGGTTGGATCGAGCCGTTGCTAATCTCTTGTGGATAGAATGGTGGCCTGACACGATGATATCCCACGACCCTTTAATTGGCTTCGATCATCGACCCTTAATTATTCAATCTGCTCCTATTATTGCTCTTGGTCCCAGTCATTTCTCCCTTGAAGTGATAGGATTAAAAGCACACCACAAAGTAGCACACAAATGTCCTATTGATTTTCCTTATTAACACTAAGATTTGTCAATTGTAGCATATGAAAATAAGGATCTTTCCCGCAGAAGATTGTTTTATCTAACTACTTAAAATGTCACAAAAACTGGGCTACTATCCCTATTGACCAGCCATCGAAAAAAAATTATTAGACCAACTTACACTTATCTAAAGTCCATGAAATTTTATATGCGAACACGAGACACATAGAACTACATTAGCACAAATTTTTGGGATTTTTGGAGTTGATTTGCTATTTAAATTAAATCGAACAAAAACAAGACAGAAACGGATTTAAAATTATAAAGACAGATTGTATTTCACAATTAAGAAAATGAGTTAGGGGAAGTGCTATCCACCACCAAATAATCATGCAAACATGTTATGTTTCATTCAAATTCCTTTTATTTCCAGATGAAGATGCTCAAGTTGGCTCAATGTTAGAACTCAACCTATTACTCTTTCTTATGTAGTATGTTAAGAGAATGGCGTTTTCAACTTAACTTAGTCCCTAGCATGCAGTCTAGAATAGCGTGTTCATAAATTTAACAAGTAGAAATCATTAAGAACGAAAAGAGTTTGAGTCATCACAAGGCATCATAAGTACTGGTGTTGTCTTACTTATCCTAGAACTTGGTTCACATGTTAATTGCAATTAACAAGTACTACTCTAGAACATATGTAGGTCCTCATTCGACAAGGGCAGGCAATCACATATTCATAGCATTAGAATCCTAGATATGCTTACTAAGTATGCATCCGTAGAAAATACATAAAGAATTCATCAATAAGATAAGTAGTGAACCAATTTTCATCGATTCATAAAAGTAATTCAAACAAAATGTCATAACAAACTTGCAATCATATTTGGGGCTTCAAAACAGCCCCTAACTACTAAAAATTTAGTTACACATAATTCTCAAATTAAACCAAAAGAAAGACATGAGTTTGAGAAGATAAAACCGAAAGAAGAGAATGCCAAGATTTCCTCCTTCCTCCTCTATTGCTTCCCGTAAGCTCCCCTTCTTGTTTCCCCTTTTTATTTTTGTTCTATTTTTTTCTATCCTTCCACCTTTTCGCTGCAACCTGCAGTCTTTTTCCCTTTTTAACTTACTGCTCCATTTTCTTCTCCTTAACTCACCCACTAATAGTCATTTAGTGATGACAATAAGTGAGAGGAAATGGTAAAACAATTGTAACTCTTTGGGTAGCCTTTATGCCAATTACTCCCTCTTAATCCTCGTCTTTAATTGCATTTCCTCTGATATTTGAATAGGTGTCAGATGGCTTGTTCTTGGCTGCATCAGTTTTGGCTTATTGGGTTTATTGCTTTCATTTCAGTTACAAACTGCTCAGCCTCTTGTGAACCTTTTAGTGTTACAACGGCCATAATTTCTTCTAGAAAAATGATATTAACAATCCGTGAAATGTTCCAGAAAATAGACATCCGTAGCTTTCCAAGCATATAAGGTTCATTCTCTAATTCATTCTGAGCTGTCCGCAACTTACTTCCAAAATCAGCTGATCTGCACAGGCAGTTTTGACGAATTTGTTACTTAAAATCCCACTTGTGCTATTTTTCTTTTCTTTGCTTGACAAATCCCACAAAACACAAAAACAAAGTAAATAGCTCAAAAATATAAGGAACTAACTAAGAAAAGACAAGTGAATTTGATGTAAAATATATATAAATATGAGCTTATCATGAAGCCTTTTGGCTCAGGGATTCTGAGTTTATTAGTGTTGTAAACAAAGCTTGAAATGATAATATAAATAATTCCTTTGGGTATGCTTGGTCTAATAATTTATCTCATTGTTCTCAAATGTTGTAATCTTAGAGCAAAAATTCTCCAACAATGTAACAACTATAAATAAGCTGCTCAAAGTTTTCAAAGATAATGACTCTCAGCCTCATGCAGGCACTAAACGTGAGGTTCACTTAACAACCACCAAGAAGCTGGGGGAGGTTTGGAGAAATGAAGAACTCTATTGGCTCCAGAGATCACGTATTAATTGGTTGCGTGATTGAGACAAAAATATTGCCTTTTTCCACCATTCTGCAGTCCAATACTGCCAAAGAAATTGCATTTTGAAGCTTAAAGACTTTGAAGATGTCTGGTTGGAAGAAGATGGTCAGATTAGAAATCACATTGACACCTACTTTAAGACTTTCTTCTCGCCTACCTTTGCGTCTCAAGCAGGTGGTTACTCCTCAAATTAATGCCAATCTTCTCATGCCTTTCACCCTGTATGAGATCAAATTTCCAGTGTTCAAATGGGGGATCTTAAAGCTGCAGGTCTTAATGGTTTCCATGGAAAATTTTGCCACACTTGTTGGGAGATTGTTAATAATATTATCTCTGGGGCCATCTCTGAATTCTCCTCCAGTGGAAATCTTTTTCAGGAGATGAACCATACCAATATTGTCCTTATTCCTAAGGTGGAAGTACCTAAGTCTATCTCTCAATTTCGTCCCATCAGCCTATGCAACTTTGCGTACAAGATCTTTTCCAAGTTGATGACAAATCGGTTAAAACCCCATCTCCCAGGCCTCATCTCCCACCACCAGAATGCTTTTGTCCTAGGACGTTAAATTTAAGACAATATTTTTGTTGCTCATGAAGCTTTCCATTATCTGAAGCACAAAAAATTAATTTGGGATTCTGAGTTGGGTTTTAAAGTTGATATGAACAAAGCTTACGATCATGTTGAATGAGACTTTCTGGAAGCAGTGCTACTTCGATTGGGATTTCAAACAAGATGGCTTTCTATGGTTATAACTTGCGTAAGAACGATCTCATGTTCTATCACTTTCACCGGCAATTGTGGGGAGAAGTTTATTCCTTCTAAAGGACTACGTCAAGGTGACCCGTTTTCTCTCTACCTATTTCTCGTCATCATTGAGGCTCTTTCATCCCTGAATTCTGATCATGGTGAGGTAAGTGCTCTATCTGGTATTTCTCTCGCCATTTCTTGCCCGATGCTCTCCCACTTGTTTTTTCACAGAAGGCTAATTAGGATAATTCAATGCTCTGCTGAGAATTTTGGATTTGTATTGCATGGCGTCTAGCCAAACTATTAATCTTTAGAAATCTTCCATTTTCTTCTCGGCAAATACTCCCCAGACTGTCATAAACGATGCATGTACTTTATTCAATATTCCTCAAACCTCATACTCCGGGAAATATCTTGGCTTGCCTACTGTGTGGGGGCGGTCTAAATAGAAGCTCTCTCTTTTGTTAAATAGCGAATTACTCTCAAGATTCATAGTTGAAAATTTGCATCATTATCTTGTGATGGTCGTGAAGTTTTGATTAAAGTTATTGCCATAGCCATTCCTACCTATCTTATAAACTGTTTCTTGTTCCCGGCCACTTTTTGCCACAATATTAATGCCCTTTTGGCCCCTTTCTGGTGGGGTCAGAGGGAGAATGAGTGTAAGATTCATTGGCGAAATTGGCTGGCTGTGTGTGCCTCCAAGTCTGCGGGTGGTCTTGGATTCTGGAGCTTTCTGGACTACAATACGGCCCTCTTAACTAAGCAATTTTGGCATCTCATGGCTAAACCTGTTGTTTTCTAGGCTAGTATTCTGCGAGGTCGCTACTTTCCTTCGGGGGACGCTTTAAATGCCTCAAAGGGAAGTTGTGCTTCTTGGGCCAAAAGCAACCTCTTGCAAGGTCAGGCTTTTATTATCAAATAGGCCAAATGGCAAATTGGTGATAGGAGACGTGTGTGCATCTGGTAAGACAAATGGTTTACTAACACTCATGATGTCCTGCTCCACTCGACTTGTCCTGTCTCGGACAATGTGGCTATGGTGGCAAGATATATTATTTCAATGTCAGATCGATCTTGGAACCTGGGGGCTATACGCAATCTCCTCCCTCATGTGGAATCTGCGGCTATTAAGAGTATCATCCTTGGTAATCTTTCATTCCCCGATCGTCTTATTTGGTAGTGGTCTTTCAATAGTGATTACTCTGTTAAATCGAGTTATGCCTTTGATCATACAATTACCTTAAGCAACCAAACCTTATCTACCAATAATGCTGGTCAATCTCTGTGTGTGGATCCTATCTTCTGGAAACTCATTTGGGGAATGGTTACTCTCCCAAAAATCAAGTTCTTTTTCTAGAGGATTGCTAACAATTGTCTCTCGACCATGAAGAGTATCTTTCGCCATTAGGTTCGAAATAATCCCAATTGTCCCATTTGTAAGAATGAGCCTGAAACTGCTGAGCATATGATTTTCCTATGCATATGGACTTCTGTGGTTTGGTTCGCGTCTAGGCTAAACTATCGCATCGATTGTCAATCTATCACTTCTTTTGACAGATGACTGTTGGCTCTCTTTTCGGTGGTAGATGGCTCAGGTATGACCTTACCTAAAGTTTTATCTTCTGTCTCTTTCCTTTGCTGGGAAATCTGGAAGGCTAGATGTCATGCAAGTTTTAATGTTCTTCCATCTCCTAATAAAACCATGAAAGTGGCAACAGAAGCTTGCAATGATTTTATTAATGTGTCCACGGTTCATGCTTCTCCTCGGGCTAACCTACTACATCCTCCAAATTGGATTCCTCCCCAGCCAAATATTGTTAAGATTAACTGTAACGCCTCGTGGTTTAAGGCTTCTCTGTGCTCGGGTCTTAGAGTGGTGGTTCAAGATGCATTTGGGAAGTTAATCACAGGTAAATGAGCCAAGGGCACAGCTGCCTCCCCCTTGGAAGCTGAGGCTAAATGTGTCATTCTTGCCATGGAATTGGCAATGCAAAATAACTTCTCCAAGATGATTTTTGAATCTGATTCCGCGACATTGGTTCAGAGCATTAACGGCTCCTCCCGTCAATCTCATTGGACCATCTTCCCTATCCTCAATCAGATTTGTAATTTCAGTCACAGATTCCAGTTCCTTCGTTGGTCTTGGATCCCCCACCAAGCAAATTCTGCAGCCGACTCGGTTGCTTTGCAGTGTAAAAGAGGGATGTGTCAGGAAGTCTGGGTGTCCAGACCCCTATCCGCTCTCATCCATATTTTATCTAACGATGGTCTACCATGTTCACATTAGGCCTTGGGTCTTGGTGTTGAAGGAAGACGACTGAAGTTTCGCTTCAAGTCTTGATATCCCTCCTTGTTCACGTGGTCGGTGTCGTGTCCTGGTTTGTCTTTCATTTCTGTTTATTCTCTGGTGATGCTCTCTTGGCCTTGTACTTGTTCTGGAGCTTTGTCTCCTTTTCAATGAATCTCTTGTTGACCAAAAAAAAAAAAAGATTTCATGGTATCAATTGCCAAGACAGCTAGCGCTTGTTGGTTTGGTCGTGTGCTTCTGCAATTTTTTTTTTTTTAAATGTCTGTTTCTACAATTCTCTTCACGTGTCATAGCAAGTAAAGAATACAAAACTTAGTAATTGGGTAAATCATTCATTTGCTCAAAGGTAAGCCAATTAAGGCCTAGAGTGATCAACTGACCCTTCCACCATTTGCCAAGTTTGTATTTATTTGTATTATCGTTAGACTTATTTGGTATAATAGTTCAAAATTGACCCTTCTCACAAATAAATTTCTTCAATTAAATTCCTTCAAAACATTATATATTCTTTCCAACTAAACATACTTATTTGTCGAGATATATGGACCATGCTTATCATATGGTGTGTTTATATCATTCCAAAATCAGAACCACAAATTAAAATGTTAAATATAATGCAAGGTATCATTTTTTTCACTTGCAAAAAATGTATCTCTTCAAACTAGAAATTTCATAATAGGAATCATTCAATCTATTAATTTTCATTTGAAGATCATCCCTACAAAAAATAAAAATAAAAAAACAATTCAAAGTAGTGACTGTGGAGCTAAAAATAATCAAAAAAAATTATAAAGGCAACACGTGTACTTTAGGGTAAAAAGGACAAAATTACCCTCGAGGCACACCGGGATTCACACGCGCATGCAACAGACAATAACGGCTTAATCAAAGAAGAGTCAAAGGTGATCAAAATGGTATTTATTCAAAACCCTCTCATCATTCCTCATCAAATCCTCACCCACAATGTAACTCCCAATTATTATTTTCAAATTGAAATTAATTACCAAATTAATTGATTAATTACCAAATTAATTGCAAGATATTATTTGACATAATATCTTGCAATTATATTCAAAATACCACCATAAGTGGTCGGTCCCTATTTCTCCAAATAGGGCCGGCCACACCCCTATATATAGCCTCATCTTCACACTAAAATACGGGGCCATTCTCTCCCTAAAATTCTCTAAATACCTTCTCTTTCAAATTCTAACTTTGGCATCGGAGATTCTTCGGCCAAAGCCCCTCAATTCATCATGGGCGTGGCTTGGAAAACGGGTCGTGTCTGTCGTGTTCATGTTGTTTTCGTGTAACACATGTTATCTTAACGAGTCGTGTCGTGTCACACCCGTTATCTTAACGGGTCCTTAACAGGTCGGGTCATTTTACCCGACCAGTTATGACCCGTTAAGAAAAATATTTTTTTTTCCTTAAATTTGCACATACCACACATTGCTACATAAATATTACTTCAAAACATTAAAACACCTTTGTCGTTTAAGTACTACATCTACAATCGAAAATAATAGCCTAATAAAAAAACATCCATACACTAGTAGTCTATTACAAAATAGTAAATGTGCAAGGATATGCAAAATGAAAGATTTTTTGTTTTCAAGGTTGTGAAGCCTTTCTCAAAAATTTAAACCGTGCCAATGGAACTCACAGCTTGCATGTTATTCCTTTTGCAAAATCCTCAATTTTCATCGATCATCATGAGGAAATTGTATTGGCACTTTGGCTTAATCCATTGCCTTCAAGAGTTATGTTAATGATGTTTTCAATAAGGTTTTCCACGTCAGAACTATCTTCCGCATAAACTAAGTATAGAAAAACCAAACATTAAAAACCATTTAAATTATGAGAAGTTTACCAATATATATATATATATATATATATATATATATATATAATTATAGTTTTTAGGGGTATAAAATTGTTAAATTAATATATATAATTATTATAGTATTTTTTTTATGGTTATAAAATTATAAAATTAATATTTTGCTTATCGTGTATCGTGTTACCCACGTATATACCCGAACCAACCTGTTATCTTAACAGGTGCTTATCGGGTTACCCAATAACGACCCGATTCGTTATCATGTCTACCCAAACACCTGTTAATTTCGTGTCGTGTCGGGTTATCGGGTCGTGTCAGGAATTGCCAGGCCTAGGCTCTTGGACTTGATCTTAAGTGTTATTATTTTGCAGGTGCAATTTTGTCAAATAAAAAGAAGGTGGAAATTTGCATCCACAGTATAGTGACTGTTTAGTCATCTAATGCATCAAACAAATTAATGGTGTAGGTACCAAATAACATATTCATGATGAACCATTTATCCTGCAATTGAACCCATGTGATCGCATTCTCGATCACTCAAAGTTTTCTAGACTAAAGAAGAAAAATTTCCCTCCTTAACAAAAACTATGACTCTGCCGTGGATGATCGAGGGAATTCGCGGTGGGTTGCCTTCCTCGTCGTGGATCCCAAAACATTGAAGCCTATTGTGATCAACATCGAGCGATTCAACGTCATCGGACAACATCAAGACATCAGGGCTAAATGTGAACCTCATTCAGAGCCAAATGATAGCTCACGGGGGAGTTGCTCGAAACGTGCCGCAAGTATGGCATCGAGGGCAATAGAAAAAGAGGAAAGCGCCATCGAAATCGGCAATTGAATCAATTATGGGAGAGCCGGGACGAATGCTTCAAGGGCAGCTACACGAGTCTCTGTGGATGAAAGACTATGCGGGTGGGTTTGGCACTACTAGAATTTTGGCTAAAAGACACCCTTTTCATTAGTATCTATTATAAAGAGTGGACACTCACATTGGTGGCAAACCTCAATTGCCACCAAACAGCCAGTAAATAAAAGTACATGTCTTATGTAAAAGTCTCTATTGTTACAAACACCACCAATATTGCATTGGTGTGTATATGAATAGTACAACATTTTTATATTTTATAGTTATTTCTAAAATTCAAAATATCTCATTCTCCCTCTTATCAGTGGCTAGATTTGAAACTAACATTGGTACCATTCATACTCATACGCACACCAATCCTATGTGTCTATATTAGGATCAGTGGCTTTGAAGATATACGCACCAAAGTGGGTGTTAATTACAACATACAGATATCCAAATGGTTATATTTTGAATTGTATTACATGCATTTTAGTAATAGCTCTGTATTATATTAAAACACATGTTCTTAATATAAAATTTACATGAAATTTAAATTTGCAAAAGGATTCACATTTCCAACCAACCACACTTTATATACAATAGATTTATCAATAACAAGGTTTGTGCAACATAAGAAAGCATATTGCATTCAACGATATTGTCCAACACAACCAAGTACCCAAGGGTGATGACGATGCATTTTATCCCACCTATGTAGCTATGCACATCCAATGCACATCAATCTGATAACTAACAAAATCCACCCAATTGGTTATATGTCTTCCCTATGGCATTTCTAGTATATATATCAAGTAAAATTCACAAAAAGGATCATAGTTAACTTTTCACTTACTGATGCCAATGACATTTACCATGCATGGATGATACCCAATCTCATCATCCCTGCCAATATTCTGCACCATAACAAAACCTTCATCTTCAACTTCTCCACTTGCTTGGATCTCCAAACTAGTCAAGCCATCACCATTCTTCTTCAACGCGAACATAATTTCAGCCCTCATTTCACACTTCATGGTTTCCACTTCCAAGTCCATCCGTCTATTGTGTGCCACCATTGAATCGGTAAGCTTTTTCCTTAATTGTGCAAGCACATTTGCTGACTCAATCCCTTGCCTTTCCTCTTTCTCACTTGCCTCCATCCTAAGTCTCTCAATTTCAATATTAGTAGCTTTTCTTTGCTCCTCATATGATGATATAAGTGTTTCAACCTCTCTAGAAATTCCTATTTTCTCAATTATAATACTTGGCACATCAGACCACACAACACATGTCCTAAACCTTCTGACACGGTTGCTTCTCTTAGGCCCCAATACATCAACGTACACAATATGGCCAACCTCATCAGTTATGATCTCATTCCTATCCTCGTACAGTTTCAGCTTTCTATTGAAATCATCCTACAATTACGTGACAAGATTAATGATTAATGTATATGCACTCTATATACATTTGTAATTCTATTAAATCAAAGATATTCCAACCATGTTTCACAATAATACTAGTAATATGAGTGATTGTTCTGTTCTTCAGGCTATAGTGCATACCAATAAACTCATATGCATGGGAATCTCTTTCATTACTCCACTGCATTAACTACTGCAAGCTTCTGTTGGCTTATTCTATTTGTTTCATTGACGTTAAATAGCAATTAATCTAAACCACTATCATTCAGAATCCACAAACCTTTTATATATCTCACCTACATATAAATAGTAGCAGCTGGTAATTGATGGCATACTTACAATTATTTCAGCTGACCGAGCATCCACTAGTTCCCCACTCTTCCAAGTATGTGTCAGCGTAAATAATGTAGTGCACTCCGGTTTGCTTCCATTAACTTGTTCCTGTGAACATAAAATGTCAAACAACTAATTAACACATTATTTCATATCTTAACATCAACATTCACCTTCATTCCATTTGCACTAACATGTATTTAAGTTACCATAACACAAAACAACTAGAAGAGCCTTACATATTCATGTCTGATTTGCGCAAAAGTCTTGGTTCCAGTCGTGTGATTTATTTTTAGCGCCTTCCTATTGTTTCTAGATGATGTAGCACGATTCTGCATATGTCAAGTTTATAATTCATTAGTTAGGCTATGTTGAAGGAAATTCATCCTAATTTCCAACACATATAATCCAAACATTTATAAACTTCATTATGTCATAACTAAATCAAGCATATATGGTGTATAAAAAAGGAAGAACATTTGTTGATTGTGTGTGGTACCTGAGCATCTACAGTATCCCATAGCTGCACTAACAATTTCCATTGGCCTTGGTTAACAAGGCCATCATGACAATGGAACCTCTCCGCTAATGGTGAGTGCAGAAATGGAGTATAGTATGCATTCTTGAGACTTGCCTCGTAATGCTTCCATCTATCATTTAACTTCAACTCACAAACCCGACGAATTTTTGGCTCCAATTCTAGTGTTATAGCATCTGTCTAATCAAGAGTCACGTGCCCATTTACATATATATAATGTTGTTAATTATGCACGATCATTTAATATATGAAACATGAATATGTATAGTTACTTTGTAATACCCCTCCAATAGGTTTCAAGTATTTTTCTACTAAAACAAATAAAAATTAAAGGAGACAAAGTTAAAAGAAGCCATCTTGCACATCACTGTGCTCCATGGATGCTGCATCTTAGTGGTGCATAATGTGTTGTGGACCCTATTCTAATTGTCTATGGAGCCTCTTACTAAGCAATTGGTGCATCCTATTTCAAATTTATCACATTGAACCAGGATTTATTCTAGACCAACTGCAAAATAATTGACATAACAAATAAAAGAGTTAAACTTGTGTATGGATAACAAACTTGTGTATGGATAACAGCATTTGAGGTCAAAGTAGGATTGGAATGAATTAATCATAATTAAAAACTTATGGTTTTAACTTGCTTGTTGCCAATGGAAATAAAAGCCGATGTGATGGCATTTTTTGGGTTTTTTTTATTCGAGGGTTAAAACTAAAAGACAATCCCTTAACTAGCTATATATATAGGAAAACCAATCAACTATTAATGCCTCTTCTATTTATTTACCTTAATCCTCTGCCAAGCACGATCCATGTTTGAAGCCTTGTAGAAATTCCTCCAATCAACTATGTTAATTGGAAAATATGATGATTCTTGAGATAGCATTCCTAAGAACCTAGAAAATCTTGCAACAGTATGAGGAGGCTCTATCGGCTGCCCTTTGTCATTAAATTTCATCAGCTCCTTTGTACCATTGGGTGCCCATTGTGGCCTATTTATTTCCCTAGGACCCTGTGCTCTACAGGTCATAAGATGACATTCATCCAGGACCCCTTCTGTCACATCCCGACCCAGGGTGGATCACTTCCCAGGCCCGTTCCACCACCGTAGCACGATATTGTCCGCTTTGGGCCCCGACCATGCCCTCACGGTTTTGTTTCTGGGAACTCACGAGCAACTTCCCAGTTGGTGGATTGTAACATTCCACATCGCCCAGGGAAGAGATCCTTAAATTTATATTATCATCCCTACCTAGCACGAGGCCTTTTGGGAGATCACTGGCTTTGGGTTCCGTAGGAACTCCGAAGTTAAGCGAGAAGGGGGCCAGAGCACTCCCAGGATAGGTGACCCACTGGGAAGTTGCTCGTGATTCCAGAAACAAAACCGTAAGGGCATGGTTGTGGCTCAAAGCAGACAATATCGTGCTACGATGAGGGAATGGTAAGCCCAAAGCGGACAATATCGTGCTACGGTGGTGGAACGAGCCTGGGAAGTGATCCACCCCAGGCTGGGATGTGACAAATTGGTATCAGAGCCAATCCCTGGCCGGAAGTGTGCCGACGAAGACGTCGGGCCCCTAAGAGGGGTGGATTGTAACATCCCACATCGCCCAGGGGAGTGATCCTTAAATATATATTATCATCCCTCTCTAGCACGAGGCCTTTTGGGAGCTCACTGGCTTCGGGTTCCGTAGGAACTCCGAAGTTAAGCGAGAAGGGGGCCAGAGCATTCCCAAGATGGGTGACCCACTGGGAAGTTGCTCGTGAGTTCCCAGAAACAAAACCGTGAGGGCGTGGTCAGGGCCCAAAGCGAACAATATCGTGCTACGGTGGTGGAGCGGGCCCGGGAAGTGATCCACCCCTGGCCAGGATGTGACAAATTGGTATTAGAGCCAAATTCTTGGCCGAAAGTGTGTCGACGAGGACGTTGGGCCCCTAAGGAGGGTGATTGTGACATCCCACATCGCCCAGGGGAGTGATCCTTAAATGTATATTCTCATCCCTACCTAGCATGAGGCCTTTTGGGAGCTCACTGGCTTTGGGTTTTGTAGGAACTCCGAAGTTAAGCGAGAAGGGGGCTAGAGCACTCCCATGATGGGTGACCTACTGGGAAGTTGCTCGTGAGTTCCCAGAAACAAAACCGTGAGGGAATGGTAAGCCCAAAGCGGACATTAGCTTTATCAACTCCCTTTCAGGTAAACACAAGACAAGTGTGTTAAATTAACATCTACAAACAAAAGCGTTTCTACTTTAATTCTAGAATTAATTTTCTGGTAAGAAGAGAAGTGTAGTAGATACCTCCTGAAATTGCTTCAATGAAACCTCTCTGCCCTTAGATATTTTCTTGTTTGAGTTGATAGCTTGATGCAATTAAACAAGATAAGTGTATAAAGTGATAGCAATAAAGACATACACGTTTAATTTTTGAAATCCAATCTTTAAATTTTTGCCGAAAGTTAAGGCGAGCGGGAAGTCCTCCCGCCTAGTAATCCCGCTTAACCATTAATTAAATGATATACCTTTATGGAGGTAAGCCCCTAGCCGCACAAAATGGCCAGATGTTTCTATTACCAAATAAAAAAATTGGCTAGTTGTTAATAATTTGGCAGTCTATAATTTGGCATATTTGGAATTCATGGTTGATGAGATTGGCATATACATTGTGTGGTCAAAATTCAATGATTTTGTAAGGAGACTCCCATTAGAGACTATTAATTGTTGAAACCCGAATTAAATTTCAATTATAAATATCAAATGAAGAGTTTTTGCGACTTACACCAGTTTCAAAAACTCTCTTAATCACACCTAATCACCAATGGCCCCTTTATTCCCAAACGCTCGCAGACAGTTGTTTCGTAACACAAGTGAACCCCTTGTTCCTGGGGTTGATCATGAAGTTATTGGTCCCATAATTCCTGCCCCAACCAATAACATTGCAACCCCAATTGCCACCCAGGAAAACGTTGTCCTGTACTCGCTGCCAATCATGAAGATCCTGATTTTTGGCATTACCTATAGGCTAACTTTCACGTCGAAGTCGAGTATAAGGCAAACCTTACACTTGAGCCAGGTACCAATCAATAGTTCGAATCCCCTACAAAGACAAATGCTGCTTGGGGTGAATGGAACGACTTTTCTCATAGCTTTAACATGCCCGTTTACCCTCCTTAATCACCCAGTCCTTTGATCAATATTTACTGTCCTCGTTATGATGAGGCAGCGAAAAATGTGATCTTGAAAGATGAACACTTTCCATCTGATTTTCCAAGTTTCGGTGTGAACGTGTTTCCGCCCTGGTCCAACAAAATCGGTTACGTGAAACATGGTAGCAGTGGAAAACAACCTTGCATCAGTGGTGATACTAAGAAATTAATGAGCAATGGAAAGCAACCTTCCATCAGTGGTGATATAGTAAAAATATTATCATCTTTTTTTTCAGGGTGATTTATACCGCTTTGATCCTATTGAGATTTGCAATGTTGTACACTTCCTGACTGGTGTGATTATAAATAGGTGTGCCACCCATTCCACTGGGACCCGAGAAAATATCTTCAAGCAAGGGGCCTAGTTCACAATGAAGAGTATTAACACCAGCAATTTGTTGTGCAGCTTGGCTACTTGGAAGAAGGTCACCAAATGTCTCTTCATGCCATACCCATAGGCCTTCCAAGTATGAACTGTCCATAACTTCAACAATTAGATGCGCCGACTTCATTGTTACTCAACCAGAACCTATTCAAGCATTTAGCACATGGACATTTGATGTTGCCATCATAAGATGATATTTCCAATGAGTTTGAGATAAATTTTGCTAGCCCTGTTCTGTAATCCTCTGTAAACGGATTCAAAGTGGCCCAACTTTTGTCCATCTTGCTTGAATATAATCAATAGTTTCCAGAATTGGAACAATAAGGTGCCTAATGATTAAGAAGTTAAGTAAAATATATAACTGAAACAAATTAAGTAAATATAGTATGCGAATAAAGAGACAAAAATTTACAAATGCATCTACAAGGGAGAGTATATATTGTATGAAAGAATCATTTGTAATAGGAAAACAAAAAATCAATCGATTTTATGAGTGACATTGTATGTATGAGACTTGCAATAGATTTTAGGGTGCAGGGGATAATAAGAAGTTCATATAATTCACCAAAAGAAGGAAGAAAATATTTCATATACTCAATACTGTCGGTCGAGCAATCATTAATATAACGAAGCTTAAAAATGGGGAACAAAAGAGGCAAGAAACTAGGAAGCCGACAAAGAAATTATTTAGTTGAACCCTAAAACGTGAGTAATTGGAGAATCAAACAGATTAAGAAGCATGATAAACAAATTGAACAGTTTGACATGAAAATTTTTGAATATTAAATATAAGAAACTAAAAATTACCTGCTGGAAATCCCCAAAATCACTTCTATGTCTTGCAGCCCCAATTTGATAGTACAAAACCCAACTGAAAAAAATAATAATAATGAACCGAGGAGCTTTATCTATTGAGAAATTGAGAGGGCAAGGTTCGAGAAGCAGACGTCAAAATTGCATTGATTCGTCCACCTTTAAAACCATAAGAAATTCTTATAATATGGACTCCACTCCATGACTTTTCTCACTCATTCTGGTGGGTATCCAAAAAAACAAATAACCATCACCACTTATGTGCCTAAAAAATAAATAATAAAATTAAAATGCATAAGAAGAGTATTTTTAAGAAACGAAGTTATTTAACAGACGCCAATAGTTGGTGTCTCAGTTTTGAAGGCCACCGATATCAGCGACATCCAACTATAAAGACACCAAAAAATACTAAGAGTGCTTGCTTTATATCTATGGTCACCAATTGCAAATGGTGTGCAAACATCGGTGTCCTATAGCCATAATTCTAGTAGTGTGGCCCGCGTCCACAGGAGGGAAACAAGGACTCGAGAAGGATGATACCATTGATAAGATCCAGTTCTCAAAAACCCTATTCAGCCTACGAGTGGCACATAGAATATGAAGGAAGAGAGAGGGAAGAGAGAAGAAGAGACGGAACTGAGCTCCAACATCTTTTTGTATTTAATTTCCTTTATAAAACTGATATGATACAAACTCCACTCACTTCTTGCTTCATTACTCGTTCCCAAACACTCTTGCCAGCTGCCATTTCCTAACGAACTGCCTAAAACAAGTAATAACAACTAACTCAATTCTAATTGTGGTTAAGGCAATCATAAATCATAACACATATGGCGGCAACCTTGATTGATTTCTACATCAATCTTGAACCTTTGGCGTTATGAATTTAAACACTTTTTTCTGCTAATTTATAGCTTTCTACATCATTGAAAATTTTGAGGTTCCATTGTTGTCGAAAAAAGAAGGAAAATCATATCTTTGTAGGAGTGCTTGAAAAGATATTACTATGCAGTTGTCAAGCTCATATCTCAGAGTAGAGAGTAACGAAGTAGCTCGACTGAAAGGAGAGGGTAGCGAGACAGAAGATGTGATAATTCGGGTGTCAACTAGAGCAAGTTATCCCGAATGGAACAAGAAACTCACGCCTAGTAGAGGTATATGCGTTCAAAGTTGCGGCTTGCATAGAGCCGGTCTCCCATGAGCGTAAGAACCGATGGTCTATAGACATGACTCCACTTTAAAAGAAATAACATAGGGATAGACAAGCTCTTACGGTAGGCTTAAAACTATTGAAATAGCTTGATTGTTATGTCTAAACTTTTTCCATACTGAATGAATAGATAATCCTTCTATGTCTCACACTATAGATAACTTAGTCTCATACAGGTAGTTTATGAATAACTTTGTGTGAAATGGATAAAATCATAATTGTTCATTTAACCTTAAATCTGAAAAAACAGAAGCATATGAACAACTACAGGGTTTTTGTGCAACTTTTAATCGATTGCAGTGAGTGTCTCTCTGGTACTTTGGTAGTTAGAAACTTGCTAGATTAGCTCAGCTCATAATCGTCGGCATGGCTCAAGTCGATGCCAGTTTTAGCATGGTCTAATGTGCTCTTTCTAGATTCAGTTATTGTATTCTAATTTGATTTCTCTCTTAATTCACTGTTCTTAAGTTTTAAACTCTGCGAAATAGATTGAAATATGACGTGGTTATCAATTACAACTAAAATGACGAGGTGTTTTAATTTTAGGAATTCTGGTATTTCTTAATTGCTGAATCAATTTAGTTTTTGTTATTGTACAACTTGAGGGAGCTTTGATATGAAGAGACATTGTACAACTTGAGGTTGATGTACGGTTCAAGGGACCTATCTAGCGTGTTTAATGTGTTGCATAATTTGAAGATGGTATTCTAAGAGCATCTATATTTTGTTGTGATTCATAGAAATTATATTCAAGTACAGAAAATACCTCCACGAGTAGGAGCAAATATGTTCATGTTCATGCGTAAACTGTAAACTAATATTTGTTATGTCATTCAAAGTGGTAGTCACTGAGCGCTGCGTCATGTTGTCTGATCAATCAGATCTTGTTCTTCGATCAGTTGAATTTGGCTGTTTGGTTATCTACTGCATTAAACAAATTGGTTCAAACCTATGATTCTTCTAATGTCGATCTATCAAGCGACACACAATCAAACTGTCGATTGACCTAGGCATAGTATAAAAACTTTCAATCTTTCATCCCTCGATTGATCGACATTAGGAGAACTAATGGTAAACTGTCTAATGCGATAAAAAACCAAACAATATTATTTGATCATTCCCATAACAAGTTCCAATTGGTCAAACAGTTTCTAGATGATGCCAAGAAGCTAGTCAATGAACGATTAATCCTCTGCCAAAATCTCAATCTACAATTTTCTTACATTTTTTTTTTTTGAACAAACGATATTATCTACACATTAAGGGGGGTTGGTTTACCCTCACAACGAGTTAGCAATAATATGGTTTAAACTCGCATTTGGCGAGAATCAAACATAAGATCTCTTACTTACAAGTGAAAATGAATACTACTAAACCGTAATACTAAGTGACTCCTACATTTTTTACCTATCTATTCTCATTTTTAGTGTAGTTTTCAATTTTACCTTTCTATTGCTTTAATTATCCCTAGAATCTTTAAAACCTCATTAAATATAATTTTACTGAGATAATTATAAATTAGTAGGACTGTTTAGTTTAGAATCGGGATTGATTTTGCTCAACAACAAAAATGTGTCGGGATTTCAATTAAATTGTTTTTTTTCTTTCTAAACTTGCTATGAGACAATAGCAAAGCAAAGATTATCAACCAACATTTCTCTTCCTTCTTTTCAACATAACAAAATTGTTGCTAAGCAAAGGTAAGAAATAATATAAGAAAAAAATATCTACACCAAGCAACACACGCCAATTCATTAATAACCCTTACAAAAAATAAAAATAAAAAACCATTAGTAACCAAAATATTTGTGTCATGAAAATGATATTTAATTAGATTTTCAAGATTTTAGGACATTAAAAGATATATATGGGAAAAATCGGAAAGTACATTAAAAAAAATGAGAATAAATAAATTAAAGATATAGGAGGAGTGCATATTGAGATTTTAGGTGTATCAATAAATTCTTTTCATTTTTTATTTAAATACATATTAATATAATCCTCATTCTTAACCAAAACATTAAGAAATTATCATTTTAACTTTCTAATTAAAACTGAACATGAATAAGAAATATGGGCAAACAATGTACTTTCATACAACTAAAAGTTTGCTATTTTTTTTTTTCAAAACCTTACCTACATGTGAATCTAACATATCTCTAATTAAAAAAATTAAAAATAAAAGATTTTTACACACACTTTATGGGGGCCACATACTAATTCTTAATAAAAACGATATTCTACGCTAATATTTGAAAAAGAAAATATAGTTTTTGAAATAGGAGAAAGGGAAATTTTATTTAAATTTAACTTCTTTTTACACCCAATTTAAATTTTAAATGTTAATTGTCTATTTTACCCTATTGCATAATTACTATTAAGTACAAAATGAAATCAATAATAAAACTCACATTTATCAATAAACCCAAACACTATAATTAAACCCTACGATCACTCTTTGTTTACCCTACGTTTATTCTGGGTAAAACCCTAATAGCTCTCATAGAGAAAAATAAGTTTTTTTTATTGATGGATGGTGATTTTGAAGTTTTGAATCCTCCAACCAAGGTATGACTCAATTTATGAATTTTTTGTTCATTTGATTTCAATTTTTTAGAGTGTAAAAGTTACTTTACTATAATTTTTTTCAACAAATACAATGAAAACATCCAACGATGAAAAATGTCTGGTGTGAAAGGACCCAGTAACTGGTTGAATTGGCAAACAACTGAGAGAAATCAAACTCTATGCTCCTTTCTTGCCGTTCTGAAGCGAAAACCATGATTCCTTTGCAGTATCTTGCTTAGCTGTTTTCTCGATACTAGGACCATAACAATATAGGTTATTTTCAAATTTGTAAGCCTTGTTGTGCTTGACTGCTAATATCCACTTTTTTGTGGATTTAGAACCCAAAATATTTC
Organism: Heteromeles arbutifolia; assembly: GCA_024362995.1. Taxonomy (NCBI): domain Eukaryota; kingdom Viridiplantae; phylum Streptophyta; class Magnoliopsida; order Rosales; family Rosaceae; genus Heteromeles; species Heteromeles arbutifolia. The sequence goes on from JANCRC010000002.1 coordinate 39,905,243, forward strand.
TACATCGTTTTTTTTTACTGTAATCATATTTTTGTCATGTATTTTTTAGCAACAAGAATTCAATGCCTCTGATCGAGTCAACGAGGTTGGACAAGAATGTGTAGTGGATTATAACTTATGAGGTAATCATATATTTATAGTGTCGTTGACGTGTTAGTTAATTTTAGAATTTTACTTCTAAATAAAATATGTGTTACGTGCAAATATTCAAAGGAAAAGATGAGTTGTAGATATTCAAATTTAGCTTCTAAAAATCAAATTGGTGTAAAAATAAATCCACATATTGAATTGGGTTTATTGAGGTATATTAGGTATTAAATTTGGATTTAAAGAGATATTAATAATTTAGTTAAAAATCAAATTGATACATAGAGTAAGTTAAATGTAGAAATAAATTAGATGAGTTTAAATAAAATTTGACAAGCAGAAATATACGAAAAGGCAGAGATGTACGCCAAAAGCACTTAGGAAAGTAAAGAGACGTGTCCAAAGCCCCGGGCGACGCGTAACCAACAAAATGGGGGCCAGCAGCAAACAACAGCCGTAAAGCAAAGAAAAAGCGCGGCCACATCCTCACATTCCAGATTCAAAGAACGCCACGTCATCTACCACACGTGCGCTTCCCCACCTTAATCGCTACGAACTCCCAAACGCACCGGTTCGCTTCACTCTCTCTGTCTCTCCCCGTATATATACCACTCTTCGTCTCCGCTCTCCACTCTCTCCTCCAGAGAAAAAAGAAGAAAACGAAACAAAAAATATAAAACAAATCCCCGATAATAAATTCTCCATTAAATTTTTCCCAAAAAATAAAACTCATTCCATTTCGAGCAATAGAAACCCTACTCATCACTCTAAACACAAAGAATCCTCCGCAAACCCTCACCCTTTCCCTAATTTCCGATTTTTTCCCCGATTTTTAAAATTATTTATTCGATTATTTTTGGCAATGGCGGCGGCGGTATCGGGTCCGGTGGCTCAACCAGTGTCTCCGGCCGCCCAACAGGCGCCGCCGGTTGCGGTTCCGGCGGTTTATGGGAACGTGTCGCTGTACGTAGGCGATCTGGACCCGAGTGTGAACGAAGCGCAGCTGTACGATCTGTTCAACCAAATGGGGCAGATCGTTTCGATTCGGGTCTGTCGGGATCAGAACCGCATGCAATCCCTCGGCTATGCCTACGTTAATTACGGCGATCCTCAACACGGTCCGTACTTTTCGCATTCTCGTAATCTGTCTCTGCGTTTGCCTGTTTGATTCAACACACAATCTCCGTCATGTTTTTGTAATTTTTTTTTTTTTTTTTTTTTTGTGTTCCGTGAATCTCATTTGTTTACTAATTTAATTCTTGCTTTTGTTGCTGTTGGCTTGTGGGATTTTGTTTCCTTTTTTTGTGAATTTGTCGGAAGATTCTGTAATCGCATTGCTTATTGTTTAAACATTTGTTTTTGTTTTATGGGTGAAGTTGTAGACTTGTATAGGATGAAATAAACTAGTGAATATTTTATTACGGCCGTCATTTGAAGGAAAAATATATATTTTCTATTAGGAATTGGTCTCTGTAATTTTTTTGCCATTTAACTTGCAGCTGCTAATGCCCTGGAAGTGTTGAATTTTACTCCAATCAATGGGAAACCCATTAGGATTATGTACTCTCATCGAGATCCAAGCATTCGGAAGAGCGGAAAGGCCAATGTATTCATTAAGAACCTGGACAAAAGTATTGATCATAAGGCGTTATTGGACACTTTTTCAACCTTTGGCAACGTTCTTTCTTGCAAGGTTGCACTTGATAGCAACGGTCAATCGAAAGGCTATGGGTTCGTACAGTTTGACAATGAGGAATCTGCACAGGAGGCAATCAAGAAGCTGAACAAAATGCTGATAAATGGAAAACTGGTTTATGTAGGACTTTTTCAACGAGGCCAGGAGAGGAATCGGCAAAATGGATCACCACATTTCACTAATGTTTATGTGAAGAATTTGTCGGAGACAACTACAGATGAAGACCTTAAGAAAATTATGGGCGAGCATGGTAACATTACTAGTGCGGTTGTTATGAGGGATGGTTCCGGAAAGTCTAGATGTTTTGGTTTTGTGAACTTCGAGAAGCCAGAAGCAGCAGCTGCTGCAATTGAGAAGTTGAATGGGAGCACCATTAGTGGTGACAAGGTTTTATTTGTCGGGAGGGCTCAAAGGAAATCCGAGAGGGAGGCGGAGTTGAGAGCTAAGTTTGAACAGGAAAGACTCAGTAGATTTGAGAAGCTACAAGGTGCTAATTTATATCTCAAAAATCTCGATGACACAATAAATGATGAAAAACTAAAGGAGCTATTTTCTGAATTTGGAACAATAACATCGTGCAAGGTATATCTTATTTCAACTGTAATACTGGTTTGCCTTTCCTGCTTATGTCTCCTTTGTAGGTCCTTTCGAAAGGTTAGCTTTAGTTATTATTTCGAAGCTTCCTAAAAAATAATATATTAAAAGAACAATGTTCCTTTTTTTATTTTTTCAAGGTCGTGCTTGATCAGCAAGGGGTGAGCAAGGGTTCTGGATTTGTTGCATTTTCTACTCCAGAGGAAGCCAATAAAGCCGTAAGCTTTTTATTATATGCTGAATTCTTGGAACATCCCGCAATGCTTTATCCCCCCTCAGTTTTGTGTAATTTTTGCATTAATAACTTCCCTTTTCCCTTCTTCAGTTGGCTGAAATGAATGGCAAGATGATTGGACGAAAGCCTCTGTATGTCGCTGTGGCCCAACGCAAAGAAGAGCGAAAAGCTCGATTACAGGTAGTTTTCTTCATTGCACCTTCCTTTTATCGTTTTGGAATCTTTAATTTTTTTGGTTAATGTAGAATTATACTTGTAGGTTCTCATTTGAGGATAAAAATTATAAAGAATGCTTTGCGGAACAAATTATTACTAAACCGATACAGATAGTGCTGGCTTTCCTTTCATTTATTAACATTGTAATTTTACATGCCTTGAATATATTGCATTTCTCTGCATTTTTTTATAGAAAGGATCTGCATAGGGCTCGTTGTACTTGACTGACTTTAGGAGAGGGGCTTTGCTTATACATTTTGAGTCCGAAAGCATAGCTATATAAAGTCGATTTCCTTTTCTAAAGTTGGTTAACTCCAATGTACAGGGCGGGAGTACTAAATTTATTATCTTATATTTTGCTTGATAATCGAAGCCTCAATTGTCACTTAAATCCATTATTCCAAAGAAACTTTACAGAGGTGACCTTTCTCATTTTTTTCAGGCACGCTTTGCCCAAATCCGAGCACCAGGTGGAATTACACCATTGCCATCAGGACTTCCTGGTTATCATCCTGGGGCACCTAGACTTGCCCCTCAACAATTGTATTATGGTCAAGGTTCTCCTGGCCTTCTACCCCAACAGCCTGCTGGTTATGGCTTCCAGCAGCAGCTCTTGCCTGGCATGCGCCCGGGTGTTGGTCCAAACTTCATTATGCCATACCACCTTCAGAGGCAAGGTCAACCTGGGCAGCGAATGGGCGCACGTCGAGGTGGGAACCTCCAACATGTGCAGCAGCAGCAACAGGTGGTGAGATAATTCCCTGATTTGGCATAGCAGTTTTCTTTTCATTTAATCAAAACTTCATTACCACTAATGGGTTTGTGTAATTTAATTATTGGTCATTATGCATTACATTACTACAGCACCTGCTTAATAGTCACTTGCGTAATTTCATTATCGATTATGATGCATTATCTTACTGCAGCACGTGCTCGATAGTCACTATTGTCAGTTTTTTCTTTCAACTTTGATATTTTCTGACTCATCCATAATATCAGTTACTGCACCGTCACTCCAATCAAGGCTTGAGATACATGGGAAATGCGCGGAATGGAGTGGACCCATCTTTGGCTCCTCAAGGTCTTGTGGGTCCAATGATGCCTTTGCCACTTGACGGTGCAGGGCTGCCTGTGACTCCTAATGATATCCATCGTTCTGGGCCGTTGCCAATGTCAACACTTGCTTCAGCTTTAGCTTCTGCTACCCCAGAGAATCAGCGTTTGGTATGTTCTTTAACCCTCTTGTTATTACTCCTTCAACCTGCGTTGCATTTGATGCCACTTGTGTTTTTATTCTAGACTTACTAGTTATTATTGTGTTTGAAAAGATGCTGGGCGAACAACTATATCCACTTGTTGAGCGCATTGAGCCTGAACACACGGCTAAGGTGACTGGGATGTTGCTAGAGATGGATCAGACGGAGGTTCTCCATCTGATTGAGGCTCCAGATGCCTTGAAGGCCAAGGTAGCTGAGGCAATGGATGTTCTGGATAAAGCTACAACGAAGTCTGAAGTTACTGATCAGCTTGGTGCATTGGATCTGAATGAGTGAATCTCTCTTCTTTTTCTTCACATTTTTTGGGTACCAAGGCTCCGTTTTGTTACTGGCCTAGATGACTTTGCGTTGGTAGTCGGATTTTTTTTTCCATAAGAATATTGATAGGTACTTGCGTGGAGGGATTTAAAGACCTAAGGTTGCTAGAAGTTTGGTCAGCGTCTTTCATTTTCTTAGAATTATTATGACAATTTTTAATTTAGAATTTCAAGTTGAATTTTTTGCTGGAATATTTTTACCTCTCTCCCTCTCTTTCATATTATGCCTCATTTTTTACGTGTGTAATCATTTTATCGTTGTCAAGAGGCGTAAGGGTTAGTCTCTCGGTGACTGAACTGCATCAATTGGACCTAAGCTTATAATAGGTGCAACTGCTTCTGCAGTCATGGAAGCAATACTGTGCGCAGTACAAAAATGCATAATACTTGTTTCAGTGAAAAAGTGCAGTACCATTGAAGCAACGACAGTCAGTCGGTGGCAGTAACACCTCTGGAATCAAAGCGGATCTTTGCCAATCGCTGGACTATGTTGTCGCAAACCTGTACTCTCTAACTCTTGAAACAAGCTTACAGGAAATCAGGATGAATGTCATCTTCTACCGTCTCATCATTTGCCAGAACTGTCTCATAGTTTGTTGTTGTCTTGTCAATTTCATTGCTGCATTGGCCTGCATTGTCTGCATGTTTTCTCCTTGTAATGAGTCGCAAGCTGCAATCGTCATCCTCGTCTTGGGTTACATAGTCACTCCATTTAGAAGCACCAGTTAGTGTAGCCTTTGTAGCCTGACATGTTCTTCTCGGTTCCTGCTCATCTCTTGCTATAAAATGCCTCTGTACTTGTGAACTCTCATTGGTGTTTGTCAGCTCACGCTTCACCTGCTCTGTGTCTGTCATTCAAAATGATGGAATGATCCTTCTACTTACTCGCTGCTATGCTTCGCAATTGCTCTCGTTGCCATGCATTCTTATTACGATTTCCAATTACGAAATTCATACGACATAATTCATGCGTGTTACTTCACTAATCCCTCTCACAATGAATACTTTTAGTCGCTAATTCAATGGTCTGGACCAAGAAAAGAAGGCTCAAGAGAAAAGCTTACTCAAAATATGTACCTTGTGGAAGGGAGATGACATGTTTGTTGAAATTCCTCTTACAGAAAACTGGTTTGTGACCATGCAACTCATCTACACCATATTTGCTCTGCTTTGGTTTCTTCCACAACTGCGCCGGAAACTCTGTTACAATCTCAGGCTCATAACCAGAACCTGCACCGAAACCAATCAACCGATAAACACGTTAGAATTCCCCTCTCTTTTCCCCAATTTCAAACTTCAACCATAACCCTAAACATCTCATTACCTGCTTCGTCTTCAGGCTTCATGTTGGCGCCCAGATCACTGTCCTCAGGATCCAGGTACTGGGTCCAGTCATTTCGTCTTCTCTTTTCGGTCTTGTACGAGCAATCGGAAGAAATAAGAGTATCTTGTTCTTGGCGCTGTTGCTGTTGCTGTTGGTCATGGGTTTGCTGGGCGAACTGGCGAGACATGTTGGAGGACTGGACGAAGAGGCGGAGGTCTCTGGCCATGGGACCTTGAGCAAACACTTGGCGGACGGACTGCTTCTGATTGCAGACGACGCATGTCCACTTGTTGCTTTTGTTCCTCTGCTTCACCTGCAAATTTAATCGGTATTCATCGCCAAACAAAATCATCAAGTGTCAGATTCAAGTGTTCGTACACACACACACACATATATATACACACGCATGTACATACCTGCATGGTGGAGCATTGGCAGCACTGAACTGCGACGAACACGGTCGGCATTTTCTTCTCTGCTTTCGGATTTCACAGTCGATGTGGGATTTTGGCATTACTGAAAATTTTGGCTGCGATTTGATTTGGGGTTTGGGCGCCAAATTTTGGGGATTCAAAATCCCACAGAGACGAGTATTATAGAGTTTTGAGGGAAATAAATTTTTTATGTTATTTTAATCATTATATTTAAATTTGTATTGTCTGATTATTCATAAAAAACAGAGAGAAGAAATCAAAAATATAATATTTTTTTTCAAATCAAAAATATATTTTCTTATCTCTGTCATTTGATCTTCTCTTTGCGCTTTAACTTCGAGCCAATTGGCGCAATCATGTTTTCTGAATGGGTGAGCAAAGCTTTTGGTGCATGAATAGAAACACAAATAAGGATTCATTTTTAGAGATTTCAAGAGAATATTCCGTTGCAAAATCGACGGTGTGTGCAGTGGAATAAATAAACAAGACACAAAATTTACGAGGTTCCTCTACAGTCAGTGTTGGAGTACATCCTCGAGGCAGCAATGGTGCTTTCATTTATAATCTAAAGTAATAAGAGTACAAAAACAACTCTCTATATTCTCTCCTCTCTTCTTCCTCTCTTTCTATTTTCTGCCATGTCTATCTCTCTACCTTTTTTGTTCGTCTTTCTTCTCTTCGTATCTCCTTTGATTCATAGGCAAAGCAGGAGCACCAAAAGCAAGTAGTGGGATGAACAGTGGATTGGTAGTGGGATAGATGGCCATCCACAATGAATGGCTTATGAATTACAACACTCCCCCTTGGATGGCCACAAGTCTTCAATTGACTTGTTAAAAATCTTGATCTGTTTTGGATGCTCCTCCTGATGAGTATCTCCCCCTGATTTCAAATTCTTTAGGCTGATCATTTATCCTTCTGCTTTAGTCTCTTAACGGGGAGAGTTGCCGAAAGAGGTGCATTACTTGTTAACTTTCCACATGCTTTTTCTTGAACTGGGTTGGAGGACCTTCTGCTAGACTTGCTTCAAAGGTCTGAATTTACTCCTTTTATCTGGAGCTTAATTTGATTCAAGGGTGGTGGACACTTGATCTTGAATCGGACTTGTGATTCCTTCAAGGGTTGTCGAGGCTTGATCTCGAATGAAATTGGACCATGAGGAGCTTCATATGGCAAGTGATCTTCGGTTTTGTCGGGGATGAATCAGTATGTGTTTTGCTTTGCTTGTCTCCACATGCTTCAATGTATCATTTTCACTTGCCTTATTTGTTCCCCTTGCATAAGTGGTATTTTCCCTAGTTTTTCCCCATGCAGGTTTGGCATCTTCTCTTGCAGTATTTGCCCTCTGATACAGGAGTGGAATACAAACCTTACATTTGGATGGTCCTTCAGAACATCACTTCTCAGCGACTCATCATGCTTGGCAGCTATCATCATATCAGCAGTTGAAAATGAGTACTCGAGAGCGATGCTAGGTAAGCAATCAGGGAAGGCTTCCAGACAATCAGTTCCAGATCGGAAGGTTGATTCCAAGTGCTGGCTGCTTGCTCTCTTTCTCCTTGTCCTACAGGTGAGAACGAGGACAAAGAAAAGGGTAGGGAAAAAGCATGATATGAGATACCCTTGCTTTCGACCCTGATGATATAAGATACTCTTGCTCTAGTGTGACTTGTTTTGAAGAGGTATTCTCGGAGAGGAAGAAAACTAAGTATTTCGAGATGCTTTGTTGAAGATGCATTCTCGGAGAGGAAGAAGAGTTAGATACTTTTGCAGGTCTGCCTTGTTATGGAAGATAGAGGTCGACATATATAGGGATTTCCCAATAGCAGGTAGTGGTGTTGTGCCTTTACTCTTGTCAGCAACTGTGGTGTAATTAGAACAGTAAGATTCACGCGTTTTCAACTTTATCAGAGATCTTTGACAAAGCTGCACGTGATATCCAAAAAACTGAGATTACGTGTGAGAAATGTTGACAGACGTCATGCAAGGAAATCCAGCTTTTGAAATTCGAAAATCAGTGTTTCATCGATTTTTGAACAGGTGACTCTGTTGCCTCTTCTTTTATAGAGATATCAATTTTGTTCAGATACACTCAGAAAATTGTTGCCTGCAAAAATTTCCTCTTCGTGCACTTCTGAGATTTTATTTGACCTCTTTTTTCCTTCATCATTTCTGAAAATGGCTTGCCCATCTAACATTTGCTTAGATTTGAGTCTTAGGACTGATACAGACGACCCGCGTCAGAATAATATATGGCGTCCGTCCTTCTTATCTTCTAATGGTCCTCTTACAATTCGAGATTCTGTGATGAATAATAACATAATCGCTACAGTGGTAGCTAGGAATCTTCTCACTCCAAGGGATATCATAATCCTTTCAGAACGATCTGATGAATTGGCCGTTCAAGACTTATTGGCTTTCAGTGTTCAATGTGCGGGCTCTGTATCCAATATAGGCCAGCACCTACTTGCTCGAGCTCGCCAAGTTGAATCATTGATGGCTGAGATGGCAAGTTTTAAACAAGAGGTTAGGGGGCTCAAGCACGAAAATAGAGTGTTACATGTGCTTGCAAATAATTATTCGACGAGTATGAAAAGAAAGCTCGACCAGCTACTGGAATCCGAAGGTCGGACTCAAAATGACAATCAGGGGTTCGAGTCTTTATTCCAAAGACATCCATTGTCTCAGCCTTCCGGAGTTCCACCAAGTATTGAGGCTCCAAATAATCAACCTTTGGTGCCTCCCCCATCTGGGGTACCTCCGAGTATTGAGGCTTCACATGAGCAACCTTTGTGAAGGTTTCCTTCATATTTGTTTGTTTTAACTCATGTCTGTAATTCCTCGGAGATATTAATGAATAAGCTTCATTTCATTCAGTGTATTGTGCCAAATACAATAAAGCATATACTTCACTAAGATGTGGTACTTCTGGACCAAATATCAGTTTGTCATTACCCTCTCGAAGATAAATGATCGTCCTTAGTGTCTAAATCATTTGAGTATTCAACTCATAATCTTCAATCCATATGATTCTTTAATATCATAAACATCATGGATAATATTCGTTTTGGCTTATTGTTCGATCTGCAGTTCGAGACAATATTTCTCTCAACACTTTATAAACTTTCTAGACTTTTCAGGAGTCTCAATCTAATATTATCGACTCTTCAAGACTTCTAATTTAATATCATCGACTCTTGCAAGAGATTTTAGTATGTTGCAACAATATCATAATGATAGTACTCATTAAGGCAATTATACCATCAATTGGTATTGAGTATATAATTTATGCTTTACCTTTCCAGGGCTTTCTTCAAGCAATTTGAATCCTTCAGGGAGTTTCTACACTTCATGACACATTTTGGAATTTATACAGAGCAATTTGCTCCCATGTATGGAATTTATACAGAGCAATTTGCTCCCATGTATACTTGAGGGATTTACTTATAGAGATATGATGTGGGCAACTCACATCCCTTTGTATATAATTCTCCATTCATATGAACTCGTTTACAAGAGTATAATTTCAGGTTTCAATACCTTGTGTCATATCATGTGAGTGTATTTCACTATATTACAAATGCCCATATGTAACCTCCTTGGTTCAACATCTTTTGGCTATTTGTATTATATTCAAGTATATAGGTTCATTTTTCCACATTCTTACAAAATTGCAATGGAATTGTCTTTCTCCATTTTGGCCAATAATTTTTGTTTTCGTTGACGAAAAAGAACGTGACCCAATATCAACACAGCTCATTGATGAATTTAGTAGCTACTTGTAAAAACCAAAATTACCATTGGTTATCATCAATCCGTGATCCCATATTCTCATGTGTATACGCATGCATAAAAAGCTTTTCAGTTCTTTGGATATCGATTGCCTCTTCAAGGGCATTACACTATCTCTTCTAAGATAGTCAAAATTTAGAGAATTCGGATCATAACCTCTTATGGAGTGTTATAGAGCTTGGATTTTACTTTCCACTTCCGGGAGTTGAGTCATTGGAACCTATACGTCTATCATGCTTCATGCATGAGACATCAACATTCCCATGTCTGCAGATTGTCCTTTTTGGGACGTGTAGCCATGTGGTAACTGTCATGCTTCCGGCATGCAACAGTTATGCTTCAGGAATGTAATAGTTCAGTAATGTCATATTCTTCTTCTTTCAAATGATTGAACCTTCTGAATCTAAGGGTTTGCCACACTTCAGGCGTGTAACAAATAAATCATTTGCTGCCTCATTATTTTGTCCAACATGGACATCAATTCTTGTAGGCATATTTGCGCAAGTATATGTGATTTATTACTTTTGTTGCATCATAAATGCATCTGGCACTTGATTTGCATATCGTTGTATCATTCAATTATTCTCACTTTGTTTTTTTTCATTGATTGCTTCGTGAATCAAAATAAGACAAATTCTCTTCGTTCTTCTGGAACGGTCTTTTCTCATCGTTCTTCTGGAACAATGTTATTTTCTTCCCCTAATGGCGGGAAAACTGTCTTATCAAAATCATAGTCTGCAAATCGCGCGGTAAACATATCCCCAATCAAGGGTTCCACATGTTGAATGATAGATGGTGAATCAAATTCAATATAAATTCCCAGCTTGCCTTCAGGCCTCATTTTAGCACGTTGTGGCAGTGCAATAGGCACATAGATAACATAGCAAAAAACTCGTAAATGTGTAATGTTTAGCTGGTGCCCAAACGCGAGTTGTATTGAGAAATATTGATGGTTGGTAATTGGTCTCAACCAAACTTAATAGTGAATTATGTAAAATGGTATGTCCACATGTAGAAAACTTGCAATTTTGTTTTCAAGAGCAGAGCGCTGGTAATCAATTTCATCCGCTTAATAAATGCTTCTGCTAAACCATTTTGAGTATGGACATGAGGAACATGGTGTTCAACATCAATGCCCAATGACATGCAATAATCATCAAAACTTCGAGATGTAAACTCTCCAACAAAATATGCATTATATTATCATTTACATACATCAAGGAACTTCTGGTCCTTATTTAATAGTATGTAGACTGAGACTCTTATGTCCTTTATTACAATTAAGTTGTGGCACTTCGGCTCTTCAAACTTAAGGTACTCATTAAGGAACTTCATGTCCGATCTTGAGGATCTACGGACATCATGCCTGGTCTTTTTGCATGATGGAACTTCGGGTCCAATCATTTTATGTGATGAGGATCAAGAAACTTCAAGTTCTAATATGATCAAGGAACTTCAGGTTCAGTATGTACTCATCTTAACAAAAATAAGTACAATAAATAAATTAAAGCAATAGGCAGTAATTCCAACCATGGTAAATAAATTGATTTTAAGTAAATAAAGCTTGTGACAATGGCTTTGATTCAGCACCATTCACATAAATATCAAAGCTTTAGAGCAAAGGGTAATAATTCTACCCACTGTAAATAAATTGCTTGAAATAAATAGAACTTGTGACATGGGCTTTAATCCAACACCATTCACATAAAATATGCCAAAACAGAAAAATGCAATGATTAAGTCCCCATCTTTTGCTTTTCTTTTTTTCTTGGTCTGCCACTTTCTTTTATTTGATTCCTTTTATTTTTATTTTTATTTTTATTTCACAACTCTATGTCCTTTTAGTTACTTAGGAATTAATAGTAACAATAAGTTCCAATTGGTGTTCCTTCTCCGTGAGTTTCGAAAAAGTCGAAACGGTTCCCATAAGTCTTGGAGTCAAGAGTGTCTGCAACTTATGAGGAGATCAAACCGTTAGATTTAGTTCAAATTTTAGTATGATATGGATAAGAGGATACCGAACAACATTTGTGAAGAAACAATTTCGATCTGATCTACCGAAATGGAGTTTTGGTACTCATAAGGTGCCTGTCCAATTTTCTGCGGAAATTGGAAACTGGTTTGGTATTTCAGGCATCTGCGATGATTGCACCGTTGGAATTTTCTGAAAATTTGATATGTTGTAGGCAAGGTATTAAATATCGGTAATATCGAAAATATCGGTAGTCCGGAAACACGGAAATATCGATGGAAATATCGGGATAATATCGATATCGATAAAAATTATATGGAAATTTTTATTGAAACTTTGCAGGATGTTTATTTAGTCAATTATCTATTAGTTTATCACAAAAAATTGGAAGGAAATGCATTGCATGATGGATTTAACATTATCAAGTTGATTATATAGCGAGCTGACAAACATTGTGAGTGTAGAAAATATGTAGTAATTAATGAAAGAAGTTTAAACACACCATAATCATTTATATATAATGAATTAGTACAATATTTTACACTTTATACATTGCATGGTTAGATACATGAATGACTTAGTACCACATAGAGTTCCTATGAGGTTCAAATTTTTCACTATCTTCATCATCTCTATGTGTAGAGTGAGTGTATTGTGAAGAGTAGTTATCAAATGATAAATCCCCAAAATAGTTTTGCATGTAATTGTTAACATGCCACCCATATGGATCCGAGATTGGTTGACGTTGTCCATAAGCAAAATCATTTGAAGATTGAGTCTCAGATTCTTTCCATGAGTCGCTCGATTCCATCCCAACAGGAATGGGATATGAAGGGTAGGGAAATGGTTGGTTATGAGTATAACCATAGTTACTACCTCCCACTCCAACAGAGTCCGAAGTTCTAGATAACGAGTCATCTTCTTGACTTGACAAAATCCCCTTGCCTCTTTCTCTACGAGTATAGTCCTTCCCTATGGCACCAATTCCTGGTCTTGCCCGCCTACTGCCATGGTCATCATCCTGTGTTGCATGCGTGAATTTTGCCTCACCAGTGAAGGGGCTCATAAATCCGGGAGGTGGTCCATAATAGTTTCCATATCCACCACCACTACCTCCAGCTCCACTATATCCTTCATCATTCCCACCTCCGGTGGTAGGTGAGTCTCCTGATCTTGTACTAGAGCTATCATTAGTATCAGCACGATGTTGTGGTTGTGTAGGATTGGAAGAAGGTGGAATTCCAGTGTTTCTTTGTCTTGGGCACAAAAGTTCTTCCAAAGAGTCAGCGCTGCTAGATCCCACCTCCTCCTCTAATACTCTTTCTACATTTATCCCTTCATTACGTGCTTTTTCAGCAACTCTGGGAGCTGGGTTGCCTTCATCATCATCTAAATGAAGAGGTCTAATCCACTGATAAAGTTGGTTACCCTATGTATCATCATCTTCAGCAACAATATCAAACACATCTAGTAGGTCACCATGGTCGACATGATCTATTTCTGCTTCCTTATCTCGAACTTGAAGCTTCATGTTGTAGTAGCAATAAACTAATTTTTCCAACCTACTATGAGCCAACCTATTTCTTTGCTTTGTGTGTATGAGTGCAAATGTGCTCCAATTTCTTTCACAAGCAGATGAGGAAGCTGTTTGTGATAATACTTTGATTGCTAACTTTCTCACAGTTGGTGCATCGATCCCATACATGATCCACCATTCAGCTACAATGAAAAACAAGGTTGATAAGCCTAATAACTCCAACAAATTCTATTATAAACTTATAGTGAAATATGTTTACACTCACTAGGAAACATTTTTGTTCGAGCAGCAACTGATGTTGGTTCTCCAAAAGTTCTTCTTGCATCTTTAAACCATGTTAGCTGAATTCAATAAATCGTGTTAGTTTAATCCAACAAAGTAATTATTATAATTTAAGTAATTGTGTACCTCATTTCCAAATTGGCCAATTGTTGGTGATGCAGGGTCTAATTTAGAGTATACATTATGTACAGCACGTATAAGGGTACCATCATCTCCAACACCGGGTCTGTATTGGTATCGAGGATTCAAATAATATGTTGTTCAAAGAAACACAGACTGTAATAAGAGAAATAATACTTATGCAACTAAAGAAATGAATTGCAAATTATGACATAATTTATACCTGCTGCATGCAAATCGTGGTATAATGTTTTATACCATCGATCTTCAATTATCTTTATGACCCACCTTGCACCATGTTTTCTTTTCAATTCATCCTTCACTACACGCATCAACTCATATATTGCCCCCATAGTAGGATACACTTCTGTGTCAACGATCCGTAAAACTTTGTAAAGAGGTTCAAACACTTGGCACACATGTTCTGATTGAGTCCAAAAAGCATGATCAAGCACTATACTTTCCACCATACGACCTGCATTTGAGCGGCTCAAATTGTGGTTGGCCCAATCGTCACTAGTGAATAGATGCTTCAACCCTGCTTTCTTCTTAAGTAAGCTGTCTAATGCAATATAGTTGGTGGCGAATCGAGTGGTAGCTGGACGAATAATTTCTCCTTTGCAAAATTCACGCATCTTTGCCAACAACCAACCGTGATTGTAAATATAATTTGTGATCGTTCTAGCTCTTTTTACCACAGTAGCAACATTCTCTCTCTTCCCCATTGCCTCAAACATGAGATCAATACAATGTGCTGCACATGATGTCCAAAACACATTATGATGCTTCATTAACTTTTTTCCAGCTTTGACAAATGCAGAACCGTTGTCGGTCACGACTTGGACAACATTATGCTTTCCAACCTCCATGATTACATCCCTCAATAATTTGTAAATATACGTGTAGTTCTTTATATGGTCTGAAGCATCAACAGACTTCAAAAAAATTGTCTTTCCCTTGAAGTATACCATGAAGTTTATGATAGACAATCTGGTCGGGCCAGTCCATCCGTCACATATAATTGTGCAACCATTAGTTTCCCACTTTGACCTCAACTTGTTAACATACTCGCCAATGTCTTTATACTCCATATCCAAATATTTGTTTCTTATCTCATAGGGAGTGGGAGGTTGTACTCCAACACCGGCTTGTTGACATCCCACTACCATATTTTTGAAATGATGTGATGATGCTTTCTCAGCAGGGGCATTTTCATAGATAAAGAACTTGCTAATTAGACGCCACATTCCCTCCTTCACATTACCTCCAGTGAAATAACTCCAAACACTCTTTTGACGTGCTTTGGATGACTTATATAAACTTGGGGCTATTTGTGGTGTTGGTTGTGATTCTCTAAGACTGCCTTCCCGTCTCATTTGTGCACCACCATTTGTCCCGGAACCTTGTGCTCTATTAGGAATTTTATGAAGGTGTTCTCTTTCCCATGCTGACTGTTTGGAGGCACGTAATGCTTGTTTCAAACTGCGTCGTTCTTCAGGTCCCATGTCATCATCACGTTCGTCCTCATCATCATCATCATCACTGTCAACCGCTTCGCCAATGACTTCTCCTCGTAGCCCAGCTCGAATATTTTCCATTCCATGTGTTATCTTTTCCTTCTGTTGTTTTTTATTTTTTAATAATGTGCTGATGAATGCCTTCACTTCTGGGGGGACATTATCGCATCGTTGGACATTTTTTGCTGGATCTAATCCATTAAGATGGTACTTAAGTCGTGTCACTCCGCCACTCTTCATTACCCAATGACAATATTTGCAAATTGTGCCATGTTTGTTTCCGTCTATTGGGTCTCCATGTTCCCAAGTTGGATCACGTTTAGTAACTCCACTGGACATCTTAAACGTACCTATATTTATTTTTCATGAAAATTAGACAATTTTTATTTGGCCAAAAAATATAGTAGTGATGACGGTTATATAAGAGAACCTAAATAATAAAGTTATTCTACAGAAGAATTAAATACGAAGTAAAGAAAATGATTGTAAAAATTTAAGTAATTATAAAAATAATATGGAATAATAAAACCTAATATTAATGAATAATAATCCAATTTGATAAAAAAAATAATCCTAATATAAAACATAGTGATGAATAATAATCCAATTTGATAATAATCCAATTTAATAATAATCCAATTTAATGAATAATCCAATTTGATAATAATCCAATTTAATGAATAATAATCCAATTTGATAATAAAAAAAACCTAATATTAATGAATAATAATCTAATTTGATAATAAAACCTAATATTAATAAAATAATAAATAACATTAAACATATTAAAATTATCCTAGGGAATAATTATACAACATTACTTGATTACTTACAAAAATTAACATGTAATTGTTAACATTACTTAATTAGTTACAAAAATTAACATGCAGGTATTAATTACTTAATACTTGCAATAATATTTTTGTTGTTGTATAAATTAACATACAAAAATTAACATTACTTAATTAGTTACAAAAATTAACATGCAAGTATTAACAAAAATTAACATACAAAAATTAACATTACTTAATTAATTACAAAAATTAACATGCAAGTATTAACAAAAATTAACATACAAAATTTTTTTTGTTGATGTATAAATTACAATAATATAAATATAAGTTTTTAAACTTACCTTAAATATGGAACCCTTTGTGTTCAAGCTCTGTAATGGATCTAGAATGGCTTTGAAAGGGGTAAGGGAAGAAGTAGAAACGAAAATGCTCTGAATGGCTTTGATACAAATGTGAAAGAATATATGTTTGGAATGGCTCTGACAGACATAGAAATAAGCTATTTGAAAATTGAAACTGGTGATGCAAACTTGCTGGTGGCTGCCAATCAGATTATTCAGAAAAAACCGTACACGCACACGCACAAAACTGTACACAAAACCATGTGCCAAAACCGTGGTTTCCTACAAAACTATGTGCCAAAACCGTATGTGGCTATGTGCCACAGTCAGACGCACGCACGCACGCACGCACTCTTTTCTCCGCTCCCGATTACCCAGGATCCCTTCTTCCCCCCAACCTTTCTATGCTGCCCAGATTTTTCTCCGCACCTCCCCCCAACACACCCGTTCACTCGCCTTCCCACACCCCCAAAAGATCCTTGCTTCCCCCCCCAAACAGATCTTTCCCTTCTCCCCCCCTCACAAAACAGATCCTTCCCTCTTCCTCCCCCCCAACAAAACAGATCATTCCCTCTTCCTTCCCCCCATCCTTCCCCCCCCACAAAACAGATCATTCCCCCCACAAAACAGATCATTCTCTCTTCCTCCCCCCCAAAACAGATCCTTCCCTCTTCCTCCACCGCCCCCATCCTCCCCCCCCACAAAACAGATCCTTCTTTCTTCCCCCCTCCCCCCGCGGCCCCCCGCGGCAAAACAGATCCTCCCCCCCCGCCTCTCCCCCAACCCACACACAAGAGAACGCCTCCTCTGCAGATTTGGCACTGGGACGCGGCGGATTCTTCCCCCCAGATTCTTCATTCCCTTCCCTTTCCTCCCCCCTCATCCCTCCCTCCATCCCCCCTCCTTCTCAGAACGCCTTCATCTACAGATAAGGACGCCTTCCTCTGCAGTGGGACGTTTTCGAAGCCCCTTTTCGCCCCTTCAAACACACAGATGGGGTCTTCTCTGGGATGCCTTCCCCTGTTCTTCCCCCCACTTCTGTGTATCTTTCTCCTTTCAAAATATCGTGATAATTTCGAAAATATCGCGATATTATCGATATTATCGATAATATCGCGATATTTTGACGAAAACCAGTTGGATAGTAATTAAAATATCGGTACCATGAAAAACCGATAATATCGGCGATATTTCGCCGATATTATCGGCATTTTGTTCCTTGGTTGTAGGTACTGGGCGGACGAACAACTTTGAAGAAGAAAGTATTTCAATCCGAGGTCTGCGAATTGGAGTTCCGAGGCTGTTTACATGGCAGTCAGATTCTCTACAAATTTTGAGTTTGTACTCTTTTGCTTCTGCAAAAGATGATATACAATCACACAACAACATATATATATTTGCTTCAAGAAAATCAGTAGTACAAAGATTTTAAGATGAAATGAAAAGATTTTCTTATCTGTGAGATTCCAGGTGACAAAGGTGAACAGGATTTGTGGCGTTGTGCTTTCCACTGACACAAGAGCTTCTCGTGCTGATAACGTGTTGTAAAATCGACGGTGTGTGCAGTGGAATAAATAAACAAGACACAAAATTTACGAGGTTCCTCTACAGTCAGTGTGACTGGAGTACATCCTCGAGGCAGCAGTGGTGCTTTCATTTATAATCTGAAGTAATAAGAGTACAAAAACAACTCTCTATATTCTCTCCTATCTTCTTCCTCTCTTTCTATTTTCTACCATGTCTACCTCTCTATCGTTTTTGTTCGTCTTTCTTCTCTTCATATCTCCTTTGATTTATAGGCAAAGCAGGAGCACCAAAAGCAAGTAGTGGGATGAACAGTGGATTGGTAGTAGGATAGGTGGCCATTCACAATGAATGGCTTATGAATTACAACATATTCGAGTTTTTAAAGGAGTATTGTCTGCAATGGGAGGTTTTTATAATATAATCCTTAAATGTTGGAATTAAAATATTGAAAAGTCATTATTCATTTCGTTGGACTACTGTGACCGTTGATAAAAATTAAAAAACTATTTGTACCATTTAGTTCCCAACGGTTCAAAAAAAATGAAGAAAACTACAAGAATGGCCACTAGCATTCATGTGGGTGGGGCTAAAAAAACAGGAAAAAAACCAAAAAGAGAATTTGTGTAGCATTCACATTTGGATAGGGTTTATTTTCCACTCAAAATCAACAGTAGATGTCACATCCCAGGCTCGGCGCTGTCGTAGCACAATATTGTCCGCTCTGGGCATACCATTCCCTCATGGTTTTGTTTCTGGGAACTCACACGAGAACTTCCCAATGGGTCGCCTATCCTGGGAATGTTCTCGCCCGAACTCGCTTAACTTAGGAGTTCCGATGGAATCCGAAGCCAATGAGTTCCCAAAAGGCCTTGTGCTATAGGGAGGGGAACATGTACATATAAGGCCCATCACCCCCTCTCCATTGGTCGATGTGGGATCTCACAATCCACCCCACTTAAATGGAACCCGGCGTCTTCGCTAGGCAAGTCTACATCATCGAAGTATAAATTGACCTTAAAAATTCCCTAAAGAAGATGCTCTTATGTAATAAAAGTTGAGATGGAGCATATGCCTAATTCGTGCAAATACCAAATGACAAAAATTATTTTAATGGAAGCCCTTTATGTAACACCCCAACTCCCAATTATATGTATAATTTTGTTGTTCCCCAAAATGTTTATGAAATTATCAATTTAGTTCATATTCCTTTACCCAATTCAGCTGCCACGTGGCAGCACCTTATCAAACCTCATGTTTTCTCTCTGTCTCCTACCCAGTTGCCCTTCTTTCTTCTCTCTTTCTCTGCACACTCCATTTCCTTTCTCGCGAAACCCTCATCTCCCTCACCTCTTCCGTAACTCTCTCTCTCATTCCCTCCCTCACCGTGACTACTAACTCATCCATGTGCATGCACAGCAGCACCCCGCTCGAGGAAACCATCATCACCATCTAGACCTTGTTCTCTCTCTTTCTCGTCTCTGTGAGGTCGACGAACCGGGGAAGGATCTCCGACGAATCCCTTCTATATTTCCGGTTAGGTAAGCCTCAGGTTTCCTTCCTTCCGTTTTAGATTGTTGATTGGATGTGATTATTGAGCTTATCTCGTTATTTCAAGGTTGAAGACGAAACCATTGCGGGGGAAGGCACACCCAACTTCCCGACGGACCCGTGTCCTTCATGAGCTTTTTTTCCGAGCATTCACAATCGTTTCACGGTGAATCAAGGGTATGAAAATACTCCACTCTCTTCCCTCTTCACTTTGGTGTTTAGTTTGGACCTTAGTTTGCTTGAAAACCGCCGGCTGGAGCTATAGCAGCTCCGGATTTCACCTCCGATCACCATGCAGGCCTTTCAGGCCACCCAAAGCACCCCGGACCTTAGGCCCATGTTTTGGACCAACCCAAAACTCAGCCCGTTTCCTTTTTAATTTTTATTTGTTTTAAAGGCCCAAAGGGCCTTGGGCCATTTCCTTTTAATTAGGGCCTAGAGCCCCAGCTTTTTGTGAAGCCTTAGGGCCGGTCTTTATGCTGAGTGTGTGTGTGGTGCACGTGTGTGCGCTGTGATGTGCATGTGTGTGTGAGTGTGTATGAATGTGTGTGTGTGTAGTGTGTGTGTGTGTGTGTGTGTGTGTGTGCGTCCGTGTGAGTGTGTGTGTAAGCGTGTGTGAGTGTGTGTGGGTTTGGGCCCGAGCCCAAGCCACCATTTTTACCCAAAATCCATTTTCTTTTATTTAATTTGTTTTAAATCAAATAGGGCCTCTTGGGCCATTTTCTGATAAGGGCTTTAAGCCCAATCTCTAAACCTTTGGGCTTTAGAACCAAAGCCCTAAATCCGGTCCAACCTTAAGCCCATACCCGTTTGACCTGGTCCGACCCAGACCCAAACCCGTTGACTGACCTGATCTCACCGTTAACTCGGTCAACGGTCAACTTTGACTCGGTTAACTGTCAACGTTGACTTTGACTTTGACCCGTTGACTTTTTAGAGTTGACTTTTTGGGTTTTCGTTCGAGACCTCTCCTAGGCTAATTTCGACGTCCTGAACCCGTTTTCGACATCCGTTTTCCCAAATTAAATTGTTTGAGTAGAGTTTGACTAAGTGTACCCTTTATGTGCTTAGGGGCAGTTATTGTGACGTTTCCGTCTTCGCTAGTGGTGCAGCTTTTAGCGGCTAAGGACTGTGAGTGGACCCCTTCTAAAATTTCATGATTTTATAGTTAAATTGCATAATTGAATAGCATGCCTACGAGTTTATGAATTGATTTTTATGATGAGCATGTTTATTGAAAATGTTGATTTATCGTCTCATTTTCGTGAGTGAATAATTGTTAGCCTATTTTGAGCAATATTTTGATATATCGTATTTTCTATTAAAACCATGATCTGGTAGACTATCTGATGGATGACGATAGGATGCTAGAACATGTTTTTGAAAAACCCCGCTTCATAGTATAGATGATGGATGACTCTATCCCACGAAGTGGTATTCTGTGAGATACGTAACTATTTGTGCGTACCTAGTGGACACTATGCCGCTTGGGGCGAGGATCTGGTGTTGGCATTTAGGCCGGGAGAAATAATCCCTAGCGAAAGGCTGAGGGACATGGAGACAGGCATTGGGCCGGGAGGGAGTTATCTCTGGCTACGGGCACAGAGACTTAGGTGCAGGCATTGGGTCGGGAGTATTATTATTTAGTGATCTTACTAGCAGCACACCGCGCTTACGAGACGATCTGTGAGACGATTGATGTTTTGATTTCCGCGATATGTCTTTTGAGATATTTTTGGCATGCTAGGGTTTTCAGAAAACCTATCACTTATTATGCTAGTAGTTTTCATTATATAAACTGTGGGGGTTAGTATGTTGATAACTGTTTTTTTATTATTGTATATATGAACTTGGTCCACTCACCCTTGTTTTGCGCCCCCATTCAGGACTTAGGATCAAGGCATATAATCCCGGCGTCAAGACACTTCCGCAGCAGCATCTTCGAATCCTCTCGATGTAGGACCCACTCCTTTATTCATTCAATTTTATCTTAATTCTTTTTAGTGATTAGGTTTAGTTGTATGCTCTGAACACGTTCCTAAATTGTTAATTCATTGTATTCAAATTCATAACCCTTATTTATTTCTTATTCTTAGCTTTTGTATCAATTAATGGCTTTCGTCACCCTCGGGTGTCGGCCAACACGTGTCTATCCTGGTATTCGGAGAATGTCAGGGTCGGGGCGTGTCACTTTACATATAGAAACAAAATTTTTTACTATATTTCAAGGAACTTGACTAGTTTTTAAACATGTCAATGAGAGACAAAAGCATAAAAACAATTAAATCCCAACTCAAAAACATGAAAACAATATTTTAAAATACCAACCATACCCCTAAGATTTTAGGCTTTTAATAGAACCTAGCTCTTACAACTCCAACAAAATTAATGTGTCAAAAGCTCAACTCATCTTCGACTATTTCTGCAAAATCAATCTTGAACTATATGTAAAATAAGTTTGTATCATTTATTACTATAATCAGTTCAATTAGTCATTGAATATTTTTGCAGAATCAGTTCAACCCATCTTCGACCATTTTTGCAAAATCAGTTCAATCTGTTTTCGACTATTTTTGCAGAATCAGTTCAACCCATCCTCGACCTTTTGCAGAATTAGTACAACTTGTCCTCAACCATTTTTGCAAAATTAGTTCTTGTCTTCGACTATTTTTGCAAAATCAGTTCAACCCATCATCGATCATTTTTGCAGAATCAGTTCAACACATTCTCTACCATTTGCAGAATCAGTTCAACCCGTCTTTGACCATTTTTGCATAATCAGTTCAACCTGTCCTATATCATTTGCAGAATTAATTCAACCCGTCCTTGACAATTTTTGCAGAATCAGTTTAATCCGTCCTTGACCATTTACAGCATCAGTTCAACCAGTCTTCGATCATTTTTACAGAATTAGTTCAACCCGTTCTCGATCGTTTTTTGCAAAATCAATTCAACCCGTCCTCGACCATTTTTGCAGAATCAGTTCAACCCGCCTTCGACCTTTTTTCAATTCAAACTGTCTTCGATTATTTTTGCAGAATCAATTTCAAATACATGTAACCCTAAAAAAAAATGCAACTTAATTGCCTTTAATACTTTTTAAAAAAATTATGCAACTTTCTTACTCATGGGAGGGAGGTGAGGGTTACGGAAGAATCGAAAGCATCGTGGAGCACAAAATTGAACCTGTTTTATATATTTTATAATAGAATCAGTTTGTATAGTTTTAGAAGAATTGGTAAATGGGGAAGCCTAGTTTGTGTTAGGTTGGGTTAGATTGACTCTTACTCGGTATTTGTAAGTTCCAAAGAATTTATTTTTTTATCAATCAAATTAAGTTCAAAGTTAATTAACATTCTCCTTCAAGTTAAATTAACCACTGTATATTAATTTAATTTCTCTTTTGCAGGCTCCATCATGTGTTCAATCATTTGAGAGTTTATTGAACGATGTCCAAATGTATAAGGATATAAGATTGACGCTTGTTTTGTAATTTGGTCTTTTGTTTACTTGGATCAATTTTTTTTATCCTTTTAAAAAGTTTAAGAGCATATTTGATGTACTTGATGAAACAAATAAATTTGAAATAGGTTTTCTAAAGTCTCCTTCCCAAGTTTAAATAGAATTGTTTTAGCTTTTGTACTAGTCAAATTCAACTAATGATAGGAAGCTCATTCTTGCGGCAAAAAGATGTAGATGCCAAACATGCACATACTACATCATCTCTTTGAACCCCGAGAAACAAGGTGCCTAGGTGGCACGAACAACTCCAATGTTGGAGAGAGAAGTGTGAAAAGATATAAAAAATAAAGGGTATTTTCGTAAGTTAAACTCTAGAGAAAAAAAAAACAAATGATGTCATCTTTCACGTTTATTATTGTTTGTCTCTCATTGAAATGTTTAAAAAGTGTTCTCAATAGAAAATTAAGTATTAAAAGTATAATCTATGTGTAATTTTTCCTTATTTTTAACTATGTCCACAGAAACTCAATTTTAATCTCACTTTATCTCTTGTAACTCAAAAGTCATTATTTTACTCTCTAAAACTCAAAATTTGCTCCACTTTACCTCCTAGAACTTTGTTATATGGGATGTTAATGCATAGGGGAGATTTATAATATTTTATGTGAATTTAATCATTTTACGCTATAAAACTCAATTTTAATATTTTGTGTTTGTTGAATATTAACGCATAGTGGAAGTTTATAATCAAATTTTGAGTTTCAATGAGTAAAGTAACGACTTTTGAGTTACAGAGGGTAAAGTAAGATCGAAATTAAGTTTTAGAGAGCTAGCTAAAAATAAGCCTCAACGGAACATGTAGTCTAGGCTAAAATAGTTCAGGGCTCTTCAAAGAAACCAGCAATTGCTCAAAGCTCTTTAAGAAGTTGGTTAGAAGGAAATTGATAGTTAATAAAAACTAGTCACGTAACACCTTTTATCGTCATCTATCACACCATTAAAACAACAACAAAAATTAGAAGACTGAATTTTCTGAATATTGTCAATTTAAGGGGCTAGATTTCGTATTTAGCCATTAGACTTGGTCTAATTAACAAATTTTTAACGTGTAAAAATAAAACTAAGCAGTTGAAAATGAAATTAGCTAGTTGTGTGACATCAAGAGCACCCAAAATCATAGTGGATATTGATAAAATGTGACAAGTGAGTGACAGCATTTACATTAAAGGGTGACGGAGTGGACTAAGTTTTTGACGATAATTGAATCTAAGAGCTCTAATTAAAACTCTGTTAAAAGTTAAAACCTAACACTATATTTGTACGAGGGAATTAAACTTAAAATTTGGGTAAAAATTAGACTTTATAAATTGACATGCACCAATTCCCTTGTTTGGATTCATAACCATAGAAATTAGAATTTCTGCGTGGAAAAAAAAACTTGGAATTTGGGACCTTCAATTTCCAAGTTTAAACTTCATGTAAATATGTGTCATTTTTCAATTTCTATGATTAAGTGTTTAAAAATAACAAATTACGTATTCAATTCCATTATTCTTTTAGGTTAACCAAACAAAAAATTCATAAATTCTAAAAAATAAAATCCCATCATTTAAATTTTCTTCATTTTAAAATTCCTTAATAATCAAATTTCTTCATATATTAGAACCTAATTCCTTCCCAAAAACCCATTGCCCACTTCCATGTCCTTGGACTCTCACATGGAGAGGGTCCTCTGGACTCCGGACCAAATCGCCACCCGTGTCTTCGACCTCGCCGCCCAGATCTCCGCCGACCTCTCCCCCTTCTCCGAACCCCCTGCCCTCGTAGGCGTCGCCACCGGCGCCTTTCTCTTCCTCGCCGACTTGGCCCGCCAAATCCCCCTCCCCGTCACCGTCGACTTCATCCGCGCCGAATCCTACGGCTCCGGGACCCAGTCCAATGGCTCCCCCACGATTTCCTTCGACTTGAAGCTCGACGTCACCGGCCGCCACGTCGTCCTGGTAAGCCCTCCTTCCTTTCCCTATTATCTGCAAGACTGCAACTCTATCCACAGTTGTAATTGTAACTTCACGTTGTTCTTAAATGCGACGCCGTTTCATGTGTGTTTTAGGTTGAGGACATTGTGGATACAGGGACCACAATCGCACATCTGGTTGCGCACATGGAATCGAAAGGCGCTTCGTCTGTGTCAGTCTGCACATTTCTGGATAAACCATCGAGACGGAAGGTTGATTTTCAGCTTCTCAGCAAGGGAAAATTCTACCGCGGTTTCGAGGTCAAATCCGTTTCTTCTTTCCCCATTTTAGTCTTTAGCTGCATTGAACTCTGAAAGCTGTTTAGATGAACCCGCATATGATGCTTGATTAATTCGGTCTTTTTTCGATGGATAATTATTTGGACTGCTTAATGCGTTTGCGCGAAAATCGTTTACATTCTTTAGATGAACCCGCATTTGATGCTTGATTAATTCAGTCTTTAGCTGCATTGGACTGCTTATTTGGACTGATTTTCAATGTGGAACTCTTAGAAGCTCCGAAAATGAACTTGATTTCAAGTAATGCGTTCTTTGCAAGTATTGGACTTGTATGCCTACAGATGAACTTTTTGTATTTTTCATGTCTTTGAAAGTCAAAATATTTTTTTGGGCTTTGGAAATTCACTTATACGCTATCAAACTTGTCTGTTTATTTGTCTCTGCAGTGTCCAGATTACTTTGTTGTTGGCTATGGAATGGACTTTGCTGAACGGTACAGGAACTTGCCGTACATTGGAGTTTTGAAGCCCGAGCTGTACAAGTGATTTGATTTTAGCTGCCACGATGAGGGAAGTAATTTACTGTTAGTTTAGGAAGTGATCAGATATGGAGATGATTGGTGTTACTTTCGAGCATGTACTTCATACGATGTTTGGACAAAGTGTAGCTGATTCAAAAACATGAGCACGCTTACTGAATATATATTTCCCCATTTAAGACTGCATAGTGCATACTTTTGCATCCGTCACTTGTGCACGGTCATTTTCTTCTCTTCCTAACCTTTTAGTATTGTGGTATCGTGGTGTGAAGGCCGGTTTTCGTCTTTTCTTTTTAGCATGCAAGATGCTTTCTCGAAACTGTTGGCTGCTGGTGCAGATCTTTTGAGAATGCAGGTAAAACTAAGGAATTGAGAAAACAGAGGGAAGGAAGAATTTATTTTAAATCGAGAAAACTGATGGCAACATCAATGGCGGAAGCACAGGGTTACCCTCCGCTCCCCTCCGCCGGAGGCTGCTACCCTCGCTGAACTTGTTTCTTCTGTTTCCTCCCTCCTTTTAGGGAATTGAGAAAACAGAGGGAAGGAAGAATTTATTTTAAATTGAGAAAACTGATGGAAAATCGAGAAAACTAACTGTTTATGTTCGCCAACTTCATCTAGTGTAAGTTCAGATGCATGAGCCGCCACCCCCGACTGACATGCGGAGCAACAACTTCGACTCAGCAGTAACATAACACACAGGTTCGAGTGCAAACTCAGCAGTAACATGACACAGAGGTTCGAGTGAAGACGACACAAACAGAACAAAGATACCGATACGCAAGGGTTTAATTCCCAGGATGGGATTATCGTTTTGAATGCTCGGTTGCAAACAATGGAACATTGCATTGGTTTGGTCATAGTGGATTGCTTGTTCGGATGGATTCGTTCAGCCTGAATAAAACTTATTGTGGTCTGCAACATCCGCACAAGAACATTGGATTGACAGCTTCTGTTTTGGGCTGCCAAACGTTGTTAGAAGCGGCTTTGATTATCTGTTTTTTGTCAGCGATCAATAGAACACAATCAAATGCACTTATGGATAACAATTTTCAAGTGCTTTTTGGAGAAGCAAGTACTTGGTGCTTCTTCAAGTGGTACTTTAATTAAGTGCTTTTCTTTAAGAATCAATTGGATTTTCCGTCAAAACTTTTCATATGGTGTACAGGAGGTGGATCTTAATGTGCAATGGCTTGGAATTATTTAATACCAGTCTAGTTGAATGAGTAACCTGTCAACGATTTGATAAAGGGTAATGCTATTTATAGAGCTATAACTTGAATTTAACATGTTTTACAAATTCTTTTTTAGGAAAACTAATGAAAAGGGTTTGAAAACTTTGAGTTTTAACTAAAAAGATAAAATAAAGGCTAAAGTGAATAGTAACAGGATTGGCTTTTTAGTGTAAAAATGTTGTTTTTCGTTAAAGTAAACAGTACCGGGAGCTTTTCGTTAAGGTTTTCAGTTTATGATGACTTTTTGGAAGTCGGAATAAGAAGTCCCTTGTTGTCGAATACGGTCCAAGGTTTTGATGTTCATGTGACTGGACCGGACACCCACATGTTGCATGCCTTTAAAGAAAAACAGGGTTTTACCACAAAAAAGAAAAGAAAAACAGGGTTTGTTGTGTTGTGAAAATAATCGAATGTGAAATAAAATTACGGATTATTTCATAAATAATCAAATATAGGCGACATATTGTATTGGGTTGGATTGATTCCTTGAGTACCCGAATCCGTGTTGTAAATGATGGGATAGGACTGAGACCCGCTCAATCTGGTTTCCGGGTTTATCTTGTCGGGCGACCATGAGAGGGTTTTGTGACACAGTTATCCACCATTTCTGAGAGAGAATCAAAAATTTTGAATTGCAAGGAAAAACGCCATGGGAGGAGTATCAAGAACTCTCCTCACTTTCTCCTTCTCCTCAAACCTCCTCTCCTTATCTCGTCTCCCGGCCGCCAAACGCTTCTCTCTCATCAAACCCACCAGGGTTTTAACAGGGTTTAGGCCTCTTTGCACCGCCACAGCCACAACCACCACCGCCAGCCCCGCCGGCGCGGTTGATTTCGAAGACGAAGAAGCCCAACCCGTGAAGCACTCGTTGCTTCTCGAGAGGCTGCGGCTGAGACACCTCAAGAGTAATGCCAAGCCCCAAGCCAGAACCGGTGGCGGAAATTCAATTGGGGATGCCCAGAGGCAGAGCGATGAGGGGTTGGGGAGGTCGGAGAGTAGGAAGAAGAGGGAAGTTGGGAGTTTTGGGGACTTGGGTGTGAGCGAGGAGGTCATGGCGGCGGTGCGAGAGATGGGTATTGAGGTTCCCACTGAAATCCAGTGCATTGGGACACCGGCGGTGTTGGAAGGGAAGACTGTGGTCTTAGGTTCACACACTGGCTCCGGCAAGACTCTGGCTTACATGTTGCCTCTTGCCCAGGTACTTTTTCCTTTGCTTCTTCTTGCAAAATTAGAATAAAAATGTTTTCGATTGCTTTTCGCTATGTGGGTCTGTTAAATTTTTGAATTTTGTGCTTGTTTGAGATGTAAAGCGCTAGAATCTTGATCAGTTGTGTTGGAACTTTGATTTGATTGCGTTTTCTCGCAATGTATGCTATACTTTACATGTGTTTTAGGAGCCACCTTACGTATCAGGTTGGATTGAGATTCTTTAGGTTGCTTAGATTCTACCTGCTTACACTTTCGGCAAGCTATTTATCAAGACCACAATGGTAATTGTGTGTGAGTGTGATGTGTTGATGTTACCCACTCTTTGTTGGAACCTAGAGTTTACGTAAAACCAAAGCTTGGTTACTGGGAGATGTTCTCTTATTGAATACAAAAACAGAAGTGGCTATTAAATAGCCTTACAGCTTGAACGTAAACAAAGTAACAACCCACGACGTGAGAAACCCTAGGATCGTGGTACAGACTAGGTCAAAAGGAAATAACCTTGTCCCTTAAGTTTAGGGATTATTATGCATGACTCTAAACAAACCTACAATCAAGGAACCCTAATCCTAACGGCTAGAATATCCTAACAACTTTAACATCCTCCCTTAAACTGATTACTACTAACAATCAGTTTATTCCTGGGTATTCAGACATCCCCATTAAACCCCGCATCTTCAAGAATGCTTCGAGCTTTACTGGTTTTGTTAAAAGATCTGCAACTTGCTCTTGGGTGGTGCACTGGATTAAATCCACAACTTCTTCCTTGATCAGATTTCGAAGAAAATTAAAACGAACATCTATATGCTTGCTTCGTCCATGCATTACAGGATTCTTCGAAAGTTTAATTGCTGAGACATTATCGCAATACACCACTGTAGCCTGATTTTGAGCATATTTAAGTTCTTGTAGGATTCTTCTTAACCATACAGCTTGACAGGCACATGATGCTGCAGAAATAAATTCCGCTTCAGTGGTAGAAAGTGTAACCACAGGTTGCTTTCTTGATGACCACGACACTGCTCCTGACCCCATCATGAATATGTACCCCGAAGTACTTTTCCTGTCATCTTGATCTCCTGCATAATCACTGTCAGTGTATCCCACCAAGTTTCCATCTCCTCCCTTCTTGTAAAACACCCCAAGACTGAGAGTGCCCTTCAAGTACCTCAGCACCCTTTTCACTGCTTGCAAATGTAGCTCAGTAGGACGCTCCATATAGCGGCTGATTAAGCTGATTATGAACATCATATCAGGACGTGTAGCTGTCAAGTACATAAGACTCCCTACCATTTGCTTGTAGAGAGTGCTGTCAATTCTCACTCCACCCTCATCCTTCACAAGCTTGAAACCTGGAACCACTGGGTTGTGCACGGGATTGCACTGATCCATGTTAAACCTTTCCAATACCTCATGAGCATATTTCCGCTGGCTGATGAAAATACCATCTGTTCTTTGCAATACTTCAATACCAAGAAAATAACTCATCTTTCCAAGATCCGTCATTTCGAATTCAACCATCATAGATTGTTTGAACTCTTTGAACATACTCTCATCATCTCCAGTAAATATAAGATCATCAACATAGAGACAAACAATTAACATACCTCCATTCCTTGTTTTGGTGAATAATGTATGCTCATATGGACATTTCTCGAACCCCTCTCGTATGAAGTAGGACTCTATGCGACTGTACCAGGCTCGAGGAGCCTGTTTAAGACCATAAAGAGCCTTTTTAAGTCTGTACACCTTTTGCTCGTGGCCCTTCTTCTCATAACCAGGTGGTTGTGCAACAAACACCTCTTCTCTCAATTCTCCATGCAGGAAGGCAGACTTGACGTCTAGCTGATAGATCGGCCAACTTCTTTGTGCTGCAAGTGCTATCACGATTCTGATAGTATCCAAATGTGCCACCGGTGCAAACACTTTGGCATAATCTACCCCGTACTGTTGATTGTA
The DNA here is from genome assembly GCA_024362995.1 of Heteromeles arbutifolia. Classification (NCBI taxonomy): domain Eukaryota; kingdom Viridiplantae; phylum Streptophyta; class Magnoliopsida; order Rosales; family Rosaceae; genus Heteromeles; species Heteromeles arbutifolia. The sequence goes on from JANCRC010000002.1 coordinate 39,935,510, forward strand.
CCCTTTTGCGACTAACCGAGCCTTGTGCTTGTCCACTTCTCCACTCTCATTGAGTTTGGTTTTAAAAACCCACTTCACTCCAATTGTTTTTCCTCCAGGTGGTAGTTCTGTCAGTTCCCATGTCACATTTCTTTCGATGGCTTCTATTTCTGCATCCATAGCTTGTCTCCATGTTTCACTTCTGGCTGCATCCTCGTAGAAAAGTGGATCAATATCTGAAAATAAAGCCAAATGAGCTAGATTTTCGTTCACATCATCCTCCTCTGAAAAACCTTCCCCACTTACATAGTCCCTCATCCAAACTGGTGATCTTCGTGTTCGTCCAGCTCGTGATGAGCTTTCACCTGTTTCTTGCACTGAATCGTCATTCTCCACAGCTTCTCCGATAATGTCTACTGCATGGTCTTCTTCACTGTCGCTGGTGTCAGTGTTGGTTTCCCCTTCAGTTTCCCATTCGAGGTCAATCATAATAGCTTCCTCATGGCTGTCATTCCAATTCCAGCTTTGGTTTTCGTCAAAAACCACGTCTCGGCTAACAATAATCTTTTGAGAAATAGGATCAAACAGCGTATAGGCTTTAGACTCTTCGCTGACCCCAAGAAAGATGCACTTCAGGCTTTTATCATCAAGCTTCACTCGCTTACTGTCAGGTATATGGACATAAGATATGCACCCAAAAACCCTAAAATGTTCCACAGATGGCTTACATCCATTCCAAGCTTCTTCTGGAGTCTTGTTCTTCACAGCGAGTGTAGGACTTCTATTTAGAATATGCACCGTCCAATTTGCTGCCTCGGGCCAGAAAGTCTTTGGTATTTTCTTCTTAGACAGCATGCTGCGGACCATGTTCATTATGGTTCGATTCTTCCTCTCCGCTACCCCATTCTGTTGGGGAGTGTATGCAGCTGTTAACTGTCTTTTAATGCCATTTACATCACAAAAGTTGGTAAATTCTTGTGATGTAAACTCACCTCCACGGTCAGTGCGCAAGCTTCTTATAAACCTTCCAGTTTCCTTCTCAACCTTAGCTTTGAAGGTTTTGAAGGTGACAAATGCTTCTGATTTTTCTACCAAAAAGAATATCCAGGTTTTCCTACTAAAATCATCGATGAAAGTGATGAGGTACCTTTTTTTGCTGTTTGAGGTGGGACTTATTGGTCCGCAGATGTCAGCATGTACCAATTGAAGAGTCTCAGACGCCCTCCACAGACTCTCTTTTGGAAATGGATCTCGAGGCTGTCGTCCTACGAGACAGTTTTCACAAACTGTCAAAGGAGCTGTGATCTGAGGCATTCCATCAACCATCTTCTTTTGTTGCAGAATTTTAAGACCATTCCAACTAAGATGTCCATATCGACAATGCCAAAGTTGGGATTGGTCTGTGGTCAGCAGGGATAAACACTTTTGCTCCTTTGATGGACGTCGTGCAAGCACAGCAAACATTCGATTACATGACATGTCAGTCTCTATGATAAGACCTTTCTCAGGATGAAAGATCTTACATTTGTTATGCTGCATAAGCACTGCAAGTCCCTTCTCTTGAAGTTGCCCGATACTCAATAGATTGTTCTTTAACTCTGGCACATAGAAAACTCCTGTGATAACTTGTATTATCCCTTTGATCTCCAATCTTATATTGCCCTTGCCATATACAATGAGACTTGAGTCGTTGCCCAGCTTCACTGATTCCCGGAAATTGCTGTCAAAGTCTGAAAACATATTCCTTTTTCCACACATGTGGTTACTGCAACCTGAATCCAGGAACCACACGTGATCGCTACCAGCTTCATTGGTGTCCGTGTATGCCATCAGCAGCATTTCTTCACTTGCTTCTGCATAATTTGCCCTAGAATCCTTTTCCTTCTTAGGGCACTCCCACTGGAAATGTCCGAGTTCATGACAGTTGTAACACTCTAGGGTGGATTTATCAACAACCAACCTGCCCCTTCCTCTTCCTCGTCCACGGTACGCACTGCGTCCTCCACTTCTCCCTCCTGACTGTCCCCCATGAGTGATTTGCAGTGCTTGCTCATCCACAGGGTGTCGACTCATCCTTTGTTCGTGAACCAGTAGACTACTTTGCATCTCATCAATGGACAAGGCATCCAGATCGTTAGACTCCTCAATAGAGCACACAACATAATCAAATTTTGGAGTCATGGATCGCAGAATTTTCTCAATAACCACAACATCCCCCATTGACTCTCCATGAACCCTCATCTTGTTGGCTATGGTGAGGGTCCGTGCAAAATAATCGTTCACGGATTCGCCTACCTTCATATGAAGCACCTCAAACTCTGCGAAGAGCTTGCAGCTGTGCACGCTTGACTCGTGCAGTTCCCTGGTACTTCTGCTTCAATGAATCCCAAATATCCTTTGCTGTTTCCTTTTTCAAGATCGTCTCTAGAATAGAGCGATCAATGGCTTGAAACAGGTAATTTTTTGTCTTCAAGTCCTTCAACTTGAGATCTTCAATCGGCTTCTTCTGTGCGTCGGTGAGATCAACTCCTTCTGCTGCTGCAGGGATCCCGGTCTCCACGAGACTCCAATACTCCTTGGAACGCAAGAAATTTTCCATGAGCATACTCCAGTGATCATAATGCCCATCAAACTTAGGTATCGCAGGTTGGACGAAACTACTCTCTCCTGCCATGTGGTTGTTCAAATCCCAGTCTTTTCAAGCTTTGATCAGGCCCCGTGATGGGGCTCTGATACCAGATGTTGGAACTAGAAAGAAAAGCTTCTAGAGTTTACGTAAAACCAAAGCTTGGTTACTGGGAGATGTTCTCTTATTGAATACAAAAACAGAAGTGGCTATTAAATAGCCTTACAGCTTGAACGTAAACAAAGTAACAACCCACGACGTGAGAAACCCTAGGTTCGTGGTACAAACTAGGTCAAAAGGAAATAACCTTGTCCCTTAAGTTTAGGGATTATTATGCATGACTCTAAACAAACCTACAATCAAGGAACCCTAATCCTAACGGCTAGAATATCCTAACAACTTTAACACTCTTGCCTATGTTGCAATTAGAATTAATCAGAGGAATGCTGATACTCTGGGATTTTTGTAGCTGTTGAGAAGGGATGAGGCTGAAAATGGTATTCAAATGAAGCCCAGGCGTCCTAGAGCTGTTGTGCTATGCCCCACAAGGGAGCTGTCTGAGCAGGTTTTATACATTTTTATTCTGAATTTAGAACCACTACCTGTGGACTATGCATTTTCTATTGACATCTGTTCGGTTTTGTAGGTTTTTCGTGTTTCCAAGTTTGTCAGTCACCATGCAAGGTTCAGGTCTACTATGGTAAGCGGTGGTGGTCGGTTGAGACCTCAGGAGGATTCATTGAATAACCCAATTGAAATGGTAGTGGGTACCCCTGGCAGGGTTCTGCAACATATTGAGGATGGCAACTTGGTTTATGGTGACATCAAATACTTAGTATGTTTATCCGTTTATTTAGTTTTTTCCATTAAGTTGGTTAGTAGATAATATGGTCATATCAAGTTTTCACTATCTTTGATGAAGAACAACATATTCTATAAATTGTTGGTGCACTTAGTGATGTTAGTAACCTCTTTGTAGGTATTGGATGAGGCAGATACCATGTTTGATCGTGGCTTTGGTCCAGACATACGCAAGTTTCTAGTCCCATTAAAACATCGCGCTTCAAAACCCGGAGGGCAAGGGTTCCAGACTGTTTTGGTCTCAGCAACAATGACAAAGGTGTGCTTACTTGCATTCCCTCTTATTTAACAAGAAGCTAAATTTATAAGTAGGAGAAATAGACACCAATTAAAAGTGAATTGTACCTTCCCCATTGTCACTAAGGGAACTCTTTGTTTCATTGAAAAGCTTATTTGGTTATTTTCTAATTTTTCTCATAATAAAACATAAATGTATGTCATTAAAAATGAAATTCAGCGTCGTGTTATAACTACTTTGGCTAGTTTGTATTTCTTTCTGATATTTTTGGGTTTCAATACTTTTTTTATTTTTTATTACAGGACCAAGTTTCACCAAGTAATTTTACTTTATCATAGTACCAAACAAGGGCTAAATTTTGGAATGAACCAAGCCAACCAATGCAGGTTGAGCTCATTCCACAAATGAGCCGAGCCGAGCTAAAACTTTTGAAAAATCATTCAAACTGAGGTTGAACATAGCTCTACAAGCTTTGTTTGAGCTTGAGCTCGAATAATGTTTGAGCATCTTGATACTCAGCTAAGATTGGCTTATTTACACTTCTATTGGGATGGAGACATGAAACATAATAAAAGAGTCATCCTCTGAAGTTCTGAACACATCTCTTAGTTGAGGTGTTGGAAATTCTCTGAAGCCTGCCTATGACAATGTTATACCTTTGACAACTGTAATCTGGATAACATCTTGTGCACAAATTGTCTTTTATGAAGTCAGTGGAGATGCAAAACCTGACCCTTAAGAGATTTTTCAGGCAGTGCAAAACCTGATCGATGAGGAGTTCCAAGGAATAATACACTTGCGCACATCCTCACTGCATAAGAAGATTGCATCTGCTCGTCATGATTTCGTTAAGATTTCAGGTTCTGAGAACAAGCTGGAATCACTTCTACAGGTCTAATTCTGTGATACCCTTTCTTTTTCATGCTTTACTTGTCAATTTGTAATTGTGTCTCATAATGACTAACATGTACGGTGGCCATAAAGTTAATCTAGCATAAGTTGTTTCTTAAACTGGCAGGCAATTGGGCTTTTTAATGACCGATGGTCCCTGTACTATTCCAAATTGATCATTTTAGTCACAATTCTTTCAATTCGACCAATTTCATCCTTACCGGTAATTCCATTCATTTTTCTGTCAAAATTGAGGGTCCTTCCACCTTTCTTTCTGTCTCCTCAATTACTCCCACAAACGCCATGGCAGATGACATGACTACGATCACCCCAAACCAATCCCTTCCTACTCCTCTCCTCACACACCCTTTCTCTTCCTCCAGACAATTTTAATTGCTACCATTTGGGTTTGAAGTTAGGGCAATATTTCATGTAAAGAAAAAAAATCCCCAACTGCATATCTGCTGTTAATGTAGAAATATTGTAAAAACACTCATATCATCAGAGTTAAGACCACCTTCTTCATCTGGAGCCATTTGCAGATTGCCCTTTGGTTCAAAATATCTGAACGCAACGATATTCCCAATTCCCAACGCCCACCACACCCCTTCCTTCTCAAAAAGCTTAACTCTGTGTCTGTGGAGGAAAAGAATAACACTTTTTTGTGCCACCCAGGAACACGGAGATTGAGTAACCCCCATCGACCCAGGTGGTATATATGCCTGAACAACGCTCCTGTTTCAAAATAGTGACTAGGAAACTTCTATTATATGAGTTTGAACTTAAGGAAAGCTTCAAGGATGAGGAATTAAATTCCTATTCTGCTAAACCCATGGTGTAACTGAAATGAATCAGGGAATTGGGGTGACAGGGGTTCTGTGGAGGTATCGAGGAGAGATAAAGAGGGGGAAGTTGTGGGTGGGAGTGATTTGCCAATTTTACCCTCAATTTGACAGGAAAAGGATGAAATTAATGGTAAGGATGACATTGATGCATGCCATACAAGAAATAGGGAAGATATTGATCGGATTGAAAGAATAGGGATGAAAATGAGGAGTTTGGAATAGGACAGAGACCATTGGTGATAAAAAGGCCAGAAGTTATTGTATCAATATTGTTTTTCATATATTACATCTTGGCTTACTTGATGAAGGTTTTCTACATGAAAAGAGCATGGCTTGATATTGCAGTGGTCTAACAAGAAAATACTTTTGTGGATTTTGTGGTAAACGCAGGTTTTGGAGCCAAGCTTAGCAAAAGGAAATAGAGTAATGGTGTTCTGTAACACATTAAGTTCCAGCCGTGCTGTGGATCACTTCCTCAATGAAAATCAGATCTCTACTGTCAATTATCATGGTGAGGTGCCAGCAGAACAAAGGTGAGACAATAAAAAATATTACCTCTCGTTCCTTTGTAATTGTAATGTCTGCACATTTTCACTTTAGAAAGAGTCCATGCTGCTGTTTTTTTTTCCCTGTTTACAAGCATGGGTTTTAATCTGTTGCTTTTGTTCTTTTGGTAGAGTTTGGTTGTTTTTATCAATACAAATCAAAGTTTAAGCTGTATGAATTTTGGTTTCATTTGTTTTCTTATTTTGCCTCCTTTGATTCCCCATTTTTTATGTTAAAAGCATCTGTGTACATCTAAAGAAATATCTTCTCTTGCTATATGGTGTGGAAACGTAAGATGATGTTAGCTTACTGTGAATCTGGAACATTGATTAGTTTTCTTCTTGCCTGAATGTGTGGCCCAGACGCTCAAGTGCACACAAGTCCGTACAAATGCTTAAATTAATTTCACGAGTGTTCAATTCTAGTGCTTGGCCTGACTGCTTTCTTCGAACAACTGTAATACAGGGTTGAGAACCTCAAAAAGTTTAAGAGCAACGATGGAGATTGCCCTACATTGGTCTGCACAGACCTGGCTGCAAGGGGACTGGACTTGGATGTAGACCATGTTATCATGTTTGATTTTCCTTTGAACTCTGTAAGCATCAGATATCTGCTCTGTGTTTCAGTGTTAAATAATGTGCTATTGTATTTAGGACTTCTACATCTTTCCTTTTTCTTCTTTGGAAGCTGATCTTCCCCCTTCTTTGATCTGTTAGATTGACTACCTTCATCGTACAGGAAGAACTGCTCGTATGGGTGCAAAAGGTATACATGCATTTCTATTTGCAATTTTATTTAGTTTCCTTGTTAGAATTACAAGGAATGCGCATCTGTACCGGACTTAGGTGAGTCTTTTGACCTGTTTGTGCTTGAATCTATTAATGGCATCCACAAGATTTTGAATCGACCGCAGATGAGGAATCTTAACATGATATTGAATAAATATAAAATAGAAATTATTAATAGTATTCCATTGTAAGATTAGTTTTCATTTACTTAACACAACAAAGAGGAAAAGGATAGGAATAAAAAACCACACATCTTGTGTAAAGCAAGTGCTGCCTCTTTCCGAAAGGCCACATCTTTGTAGTATTATCGTTAATTTGTTGACTTTCTGTATTTCTGTATCTCTCAATGATGGAATATTTGTTAAGAGTGATTTTTATAGTTTGTGACAATCAATTTTTTATTTCTTTGTTAGGTTACACTTCATGCTTTAGTGTAATAATCTTGAAATCAAATAACTCTTGTAATGCAGGGAAAGTAACAAGTTTGGTTGCTAAGAAGAACCTTATGTTAGCAAACCGAATTGAGGAAGCAATAAAGAAGAATGAAAGCTTAGAATCTCTGAGCGTAGATAGTGTCAAGAGGGACATTGCCCGCTCGCGAATTACTCCACAGAATGGAAAATTGGTAAGAGTCTCAAATCAGAAAAACAAGAGCAGGCCAGCATTTGCACCTGCAAAATCTGCAAAACCATCTTTTCAGTCATCGAAATCGGTAAAGCCTTCCAGAGCAAGCAACTCCAAAAGAGCTCCTTCCAATGCAAGCAACTCAAGAAAAGCTCCTTCCAATGCAAGCAGCTCGAGAAAAGCATCTTTTAGTGAGAAGAGGCAAACAGAAGGCAGAAGATCCAGTACGGTTAAATCAACGCCCTCGAAGTTAAGTGTTGTTGGGTTTAGGGGTCGGGCTTCTTGGTCCAATAAGGAAGAATCGTTCGCGTCTGGCTGATTGTAGTAAAAACTTTAGGGTATAAAATGTTTTGTAATATTTAAATCTTGAACGTTCTTTGCTAAAGAAACTGTTGGCAGTCTTGCTGTGGTTCTCGAGTTTTGACTCTACCTTTTCATTTCCGCGTTAAATACTGAATTGTATTACAAGTTGTCGCGTAATACAATCGATATCATAAGATGATTTAAACTTGTGAAAACAGGCACTAATTTGAACGAAAAGAGAAGAAAAACTTGTGAAAAGAGGCATTGACTACAAGAAATTCCGGTGCACGATCATTAACTTGAAACAGAGTTGGACGCCGGCAGTTTGTTCTTGTTTACTTCCAGGTTAAACGAGGAGTCTTGTCAGGCTTGACGATGTTCCCCTCAGCGTCGTAGATTATGACACCCGAAAAATCTGGTAGCTGGCACTTTCCACCCATGAGTATGTTCTTCTGCCAGACCGGGTCCTCTTCCTGCCCATCACTATCCATACTTGCATTATAGTTTCCAGGCTGAATGTGTTGGATAACAGGATCATCGTCAAAAAATTCGGTGCAAGCGATCCAGCGGCGGCGCCAGCTACGCGAATGAGAAGCACACATGAGCAATGCCATGGCACAAAATGCGAGGGTGATTGCGGCCAGGGCGAGTTGAAATGTGCTCGGTAGAGAGTGTGTCAAAAGAAGGTTGCGAGCCATGATGGAGTTGAAGATGGAGTTTGGGTATGGACTTGCTATTGTCTCACAGTTTTATATAGTTTGGAAATTGGGCAGCGGGAGAGAGTAGTAGTTGAAATTGGAGGATTTGTTAGGGTTTATATGTTGTGTGGTTTTGGTAATCTTTTGACCTCCACTCTTGACATTTTTGGTGAGTTTAGGTAACAAACTCGAATACTAAAGGCCTTCGAGAGATTTTTTGAAAGTGAGATTTTTTTTCTGCTACCTCATGTTTTTGGCACAATGTTTTATAATGTTGGCACGAGAATTGTGCTGAAAACATGAGGTAGCGGAGAGCCCATAGAGAGTCCCACTTTGGAAAAGGATCATCGCTGGATCCTTTTCCTAGGGATCCTAGGTAGGCCTAACAAACGGGTCGTGTCTATCGTATTCGTGTAACACCTGTTATCTTAACGGGTCGTGTCGTGTCACACCCGTTATCTTAACTGGTCCTTAACAGGAGTGACCCAACCCGTTAAGAAATTTTTTTTTCTTCTTAAATTTGCACATACCACACATTGCCACATAAATATTACTTCAAAACATTAAAACACATTTGTCGTTTAAGTACTACATCTACACTCGAAAATAAGAGCCTAATAAAAAAAAAAATACATACACTACTAACTATTCCAAATATTAAATGTGCAAGGATATGCAAAATGAAAGTGTTTGTTTTCAAGGTTGTGAAGCCTTTCTCAAAATATTTTAAATTGAAGATCGAATTCATTCATTGTATTCATATAAGGTCAAGGAGTGTAGACTATAAAAAATCATCAAAATCGGAGTTAAAATAACCGTTAAATCATGATTTTTCGTTTATAACCGTCGAAAAGTTTTGTCCCGTTACTGGATCTCAGAATGTTTGTTTTTTGCGATTTTTTGCTGATGTGATCTCAAAGCATATACAAACAACTTTGACGTTGGGATCGTTGAAATTAGTTTCGTAGAATTCGTATCCCATCAAAACGATAAATTCACTAACACTTAGAGTTTATTTATACTTTAATTAAGTATAACATAAGATTTGGTGGTATCCACTTGTGTAAGTATTTTAAATTGAAGATCGAATTCATTCATTGGATTCATATAGAGTCAAGGAGTGTAGCTGTAAAAAATCATCAAAATTGGAGTTAAAATAACCGTTAAATCGTGATTTTTCGTTTATAACCGTCGAAAAGTTTTTGTCCCGTTACTTGATCTCTGAATGTTTGTTTTTTGCGATTTTTTGCTGATGTGATCTCGAAGCATATACAAACAAGTTTGATAGTTGGGATCGTTGAAATTAGTTTCGTATAATTCGTATCCCATCTAGTTCAATGGTGTGTGCGTGTGTGTGTGTTTTTATCACAAATGGTCCCTGACATTGATCAAACACATCATTTTGGTCCCTAACATTGAAAATCAATAGAAATGGTCCCTGAGATTGATCAAACACATCACAAATGGTCATTTCGTTAAAAACTCTTTGGGCAATTTTCAAAGCATCGTAACTCAATCGTTTCTTGACCAAATTCGACCCATAATATATCAAAATGAAGATAGGAAAGAGTAGAATAAGATTGTACCCATTTGGAAGCCCAATGGTTACCAGAGATGGCAGGAAAATAGCCTCAAATGTGATTGGTCCGCGGAAAAACTGGAAAACTTGTCAAAAACTGGGTAAACTTTAAACGTTCATAACTTCTTCAATAATCAACGAAATCGAGTGATTCAAAAATGAAAATCATACTTCTTGATGATACGAAGAGAATGATATCTTTCTTGATGGATAACTCGCCGTATTTTGGCCGGCAAAACGGCTTGAAATTGGCTAACTCGAAAATGATTATCCAATTTCGAGCCGTTTTCCGGCCAAAATACGGCGAGTTAGCCATCAAGAAATATACCATTCTCTTCATATCATCAAGAAGTATGATTTTGGTTTTTGAATCACTCGATTTCGTTGATTATTGAAGAAGTTATGAACGTTTAAAGTTTACTTAGTTTCTGACGAGTTTTCCAGTTTTTTCGCGGACCAATCACATTTGAGGCTATTTTCCGGCCACCTCCGGTAACCATTGGGCTTCCAAATGGTTACAATCTTGTTCTACTCTTTCCTATCTTCATTTTGATATATTATGGGTCGAATTTGGTTAAGAAACGATTGAGTTACGACGCTTTGAAAATTCCCCAAAGAGTTTTTAACGGAAGGACCATTTGTGTGTTTGATCAATCTCAGGGACCATTTCTATTGATTTTCAATGTCGGGGACCAAAATAATGTGTTTGATCAATGTCAAGGACCATTTGTGATAAAACCCTATATATATATATTTATTTATTTATTTATATTTATATATTTATTAAGTAGATCATCACGTGTCATAAACTCCATTTTCACCCATCTTTCCCTTCCTTTTCAGTTTCACCCATCTTTCCCTCTCTTTTCGTTTCCTTTTCTTATAATTTTCTTTTTTCCCTCCCTTTTTCTTCAAAGGGCTGATGCATATTAATTATTATAGTTTTTAGGGGTATAAAATTTAATTTAAAATTTAATATATATATATATATATATATATATATATATAGGTAAACTGCCAATTTAGTCACTGAATTATTACCTTAGTGAAAATTAGGTCCATAAACTATTTTTTCAGAAAAATTAGTCCCTGAATTATAAAAATCTGCCAATTACATCCCTAATATTATATTTGAAGCTACTATATTCAATTTTCCGTCAATTCAAGTCATGTTACTTGCATGTGATACACATTAGAGGGTAGATTGGTAGTTTTTCATAAAGAAATAGTGTATATAGTTAACTTTAGAGGATAAATTGGTAGTTTTTCATAAAGAAATAATGTAAGTTAACTTTTGAGGGTAAATTAGACATTAAATTCGCAATTTATATGAAATGTTAAGGGCTTATAGACGAGAAAATGATGATATTATACTAAGTGTGTCAAATGACTTAAGTTGACGAAAAATTGGATAAAATAGCTTTGAATATAATAGTAGGGATGAAATTAGCAATTTCTAATGAATTTAGGGACTTATTTTACCGAAAAAATAATTCAGGGACCTAATTTTCACTGAGGTGATAATTCAAGGACTAAATCGGCACTTCACCCTATATATATATATATATATAATTATTATAGTTTTTAGGGGTATAAAATTGTTAAATTAATATATATACAATTATTATAGTATTTTTTTAGGGTTATAAAATTATTAAATTAATATTCTGCTTATCGTGTATCGTGTTACCCACGTGTATACTCGAACCAACCCGTTATCTTAACAGATGCTTATTGGGTTACCCGATAACGACCCGATTCGTTATTGTGTAGACCCGAACACCTGTTAATTTCGTGTTGTGTCGTGTCGGGTTATCGGGTCGCGTCAAGAATTGCCAGGCCTATTCCTAGGGATCCCGTGATCGTGACTCTTCATTGTACATTGTGCGGTCAATTTTCGTTAGGTACTATTTATATTTAATTTTACAATTTAAATTTTGAAATGATTTCCCACTTTTGAGAGAGTCTTCTTAGCATAATTAATATATTTATTTATTTATTTTATTTTACAAATTTCTCTTACAAGCTTTTGTGCATTAAAGAAAAATATTAGAAACATAGTCATAGTATAACATTGTGACATCCCACATCGCCCAGGGGAGTGATCCTTAAATGTATATTCCCATCCCTACCTAGCACGATGCATTTTGGGAGCTCACTGGCTTCGGGTTTTATTGGAACTCCGAAGCTAAGCGAGTAGCGCGCGAGAGCAATTCCATGATGGGTGACCCACTGGGAAGTTGCTCGTGAGTTCCCAGAAACAAAACCGTGAGGGCGTGGTCGGGGCCCAAAGAGGACAATATCGTGCTACAGTGGTGGAGTGGGCCTGGGAAGTGATCCACCCCGGGCCGGGATGTGACAATTTGTATCAGAGCCAATTCCTGGCTGGAAGTGTGCCAACGAGGACGTTGGGCCCTTAAGGGGGATGGATTGTGACATCCCACATCGCCCAGGGAAGTGATCCTTAACAAGTTTACACGAAGGTGACATGCGGTAACCTGTTTCGACACGTTAAGAATGAGATTAAAAAATTATAAAACACATTAAAAATAAAAGTATAAAGTAATTTACACATAACAATACGTTTGTAGCTTGAAATGTCGTCGCAATAATATTTTCATTGCACATTTGGAAGTCCTAGTCCCTAGTATACTTTTTAGTAATAAGAGACACATGGAATCTTTATCCTAAGGAACCGAATGTTGAATTTGGAATCGCTTACGTTAAATTGGGTAAAATATGCCTATCTTTATATATCATGTAAGAGTTTGATTCAACGGTTCAGATTAATCCAAACTTCGAGATAAGACTATCTCACTCATATTTAGTTTGTTGGTTATAATCTAATGGAACTATGTAAGTGAATCTCACTTTTCATTGAAAATACATGATCCATAAAATAGTTGCTAAGATGTTACTAAAAAATAAGATAACTAGTAAATTTGATGCCAATATAGAAATAGAATAATCTAAGTAATAAGATAAGTAACTGCATTTAGGCCGAGACAGAATCAAAAGTTTCAGAGTCAATTAGGGCATGGGGGTGGCAGGCAGAGTGAGGAGGATGTTGAATATATCATTGTAGCTCAGCAATAGTTAGTTAGGTTGTTATCAAATTAGTTAGTCAAATAGCTTATGTTGCAAGTTAGTCATAATGGCTATATAAACTGTATTCTCATAGTTGTAAAAATTAATTCAGTATCAATGCAGTCAATTGCTTATCTCTCCCTCTCCCTCTCTCTGATATTCTCTTCTTGCTCTTCTTCTTCAATACATGCTTTTCTGCATTTCTGTGCTTCTCTGTATTACTGTTAATAGAGGAGGGACTGCTTGCTGCCTAGGGAAGAGAAAATAAAAGATTTTGATGAATGATAATGATAATATTGGAGTGAGGCAGAGAAGGGCATGGAAGATTGTGAAAGTTAAAAGGGTTTGTTTGAAGTAAGCAACCAATTTCAGTGTCTTCTTCCTGCATAATAAACTATGCGACCTTGCTGGATATTATATGGAGGGAGACTGAGAGGAGTCGGCTTTAGTGTTAGCGTGGAGAAAGAGGAACATTTATTAGGGTTTACTTTTTTTTACGGAAACTGTTATTACCACTACAAAAATCTTATTTTATATTTCTTACAAGTGTATTTTTTTTTTCTAATTATAGAAAGTTTAGAGTGCTAAATAAGATTTTTGAAGTTCTAATAACATTTTTTTTTTTACTGCTGATTAGGGTGAAATTATGTAGAGTGGCTGTGATTTGTTTACCGAGGGAGAGGTGGTGGGTTTGTTTTGGGAGTGGCGCGGGCAAAAGAAAATTTACATGATCACATGAATGAGAGAGAGAAAGAGAAAGAGAGAGAGAGAGAGAGGTGTTTTTGAACATTTATATATTATTAGGGCACAATGCACGATTAGGGTTTTATTAGGGCTTTAGGTTTTTGACTGTATTTTCAGCCGCACGAGATATTCATCTCATTAATGTCCTCCCTCTCACTCTCACACAAAAAAACCATTTCGTTATAATCAATTTAGTAATCTCCTGGAAATCAAATACCGAATACGATCAGTTTTGCCCCCCACGAGTTTGATGAAATAGAGAAATAGTGGTGTATAAGAGCATTTTTATACTAAGTTTAAGATGTACGATTTTTATAGTGAGTTTAAGATGTACGAACATCTTCAATGAAAGATGTATAATGCTTTTGAATGAACATGTTGTAACTTAAATATCAATTTTGAAGTTCAATGCATTGATATTTTGGTGAGCGGGTTAAGATGGATATTTTACATCACCTTGAAAAAATTTCACTTGACAACTTTGGCCAACAAGTAATGTAAAATGCACATTTTAATATCTCATTGGATATGCTCTAAAGATTGTTAATGCCACACTGAGAAAACATTTTATGACAAAAAAAATCACATTTTTCCATTTTAAATTTGATGCAAAGAATTTGTAACTTAGTTGGTTAAGAACATTTACCTTTGCATTACAAAGTCTTGAATTCTAATTCCAATTTCTCAAATTCTCAATATTGCTTGTATGAAAGAAGAGAAAAACTAGGTGGTTGGAGATGGTAGTTGTGTACCAAAGGCTTAAAAATATCTTAAGCCTCTTCAACCAGTTCTAATTGACTATAGTGACCCTTAACCTAGTTATTATTGGAGGAAAAAAAACCTATTTATTATAAGTTACTACTCATTTTCCATTAGATTCGCCGTCTTTGGGGCATGAAAATCATTTGCTGATAGGCAGTGGACCACAGAAATTTCAGATCTCTATTGCCAGATTTTTTTCGCCCCAATGCTTCGTCGTAGATTTCACTGCTTCGCCATACGGCCACACTGCAAAGACTAAACGTGGAGACCGAAGGAGAAGAGTACTATACAAAAACAATATTTAAAGTTTAGCTAGCAAGTTATTCTCTCTTTTCTCCTCGTTAAATCTAGTGAGTGACTGTTCACAAAGTAAAAATAGCAAACATATTGGAGCTTGTTTTCTGCATTTTTGGGTTAAAATAGCCAAACAGCCTTTTTTTAGTAGACCTGGCAATTTCTTACACGATCCGTGAATACGGCATGTAAATGACACGAAAATAACGAGTTTTGGGTCAATACAATAACTAATTGGATCGTTATCGGGTCACACGATACGAACCCGTTAATAACGGGTCCTTAACAAGTTTACACGAAGGTGACATGCGGTAATCTGTTTCGACACGTTAAGAATGAGATTAAAAAAATTATAAAACACATTAAAAATAAAAGTATTAAGTAATTTAAAAATACCAAACACATTAAAAAAAATTATAATAATTAATTTACAAGTGCAAAAAATGTGAAAAAATATACAAAGGCTCGTGATTGCATCCTCTACGCTTTGAGTATCGGTACATCATCGTTTGAATTTTTAAAACATACAAACCCTCATGAATACTATTTTTAAGGGAGTTCAAAATAAATAAAATTCATAATCATTAATGTACAAGTCTAAAAAATGTGATAGCATATATAAACGTGCAAGGTTTCTCAACCTTGAAACACAAGTCGAAACATTAGTATATTACTATAAAATACCAAATGTTCAAGGTTTCTCAATTCTGCATATCCTTGAACATTTGGTATTTTATAGTAATGTACTAATGTTTTTTCATTAGGCTTTTATTTTGGAATATGTAATACTTTGAAGACAAATGTTTTTTTTTTTGAATATTTTAAAGTAATATTTGTAATACTTTGAAGACAAATGTTTTTTTTTTTTAATATTTTAAAGTAATATTTATGTGACAATATGGTATGCATATACTAATTTAGTATTATCTTTTCTATTTTTTTTAGTCAAATTATGTTTTTCATTTTCTTTATTTATTGATTTAAAATATATTTTTTAACGGGTAACGGGTTGGGTCATATTACCTGATAATATTAATGGGTCAATTTCAGGTCGGGTCATATTACCCGTTTAGTTTAACAGGTGTTACACGACATGACCCGTTAAGATATCAAGTATGATACAAAAACGACACAAACACAGAAAACATGACACGAATGCCAAGTCTATTTTTTAGCAAGGCTGTTGAAGACACTTTTCGGATCCTAATTAGGACATGGGCCTTATGTACTTTGGGCCTAAAGTCTACTGTTGTGAAATACCGTTCTCGGGTTTGACTGTTCATTGTCGTATCTTTAATTTCAATATTTTATTTTACTTTCGTTGAATTCGAAAATCTCAGTTTGGCTCTTTAAAACTTGAGTGGACCTTTTTGTTCGAAAACTTTTTCGTCGGCTTAGTGGTTCAACTCTTATACTTTTTTAATAGAGCTCAACTTCATGAGCATTTAGGCGAAACCATTCCCGAGTCAGAGCTGAAAAAAAGAAGTTACTAGCAACGAATGTGAGGGGCATTTTTATCTTACTGTAAATAGTAAGTTACCTGTTTTGGAAACCTAGAATTGCCAAAAACAAAAACTTTCCATTTCTAGAAAGCCAACCCATCGACACGTGACCCCATCGACCCGTTTCCTTCGAGATTTTTAGACATGAATTATGGCTTTCCAGCAGAATTGACCCACACCACCTACCTAGAATTGAAGCCCTCACTTCCCTTTACAAAGTCCAACAAAGAACCACCACATATGGCGGTGCGAGGCTGTGAAATTCTAAGGTTCTGGTTGCCCTTTTCCTTTTTTTTTGGGAAATCTGCAAAGTGGCAACCGACACCGTCACCTAAATTTTGTAGTCGGTGATCCCAGGATTAAAACCGACCAACCTCGGCTTCGTTGGACCATCATAGGTTGCAAATCGACGTCATGAAGATTACGGCACCCGTGGTCGTTACTGGTGATTTTGGTCGTCTTATGTCCAATTTCAGACTTCGTAGCAGGTATAAAAGTTTTCCTTCGTGCTGAATTCTACATGCCTATGAAATTTGGTAGGGTTTGGTTATCTGAAAATTGGGTTTCCGTTCACCGAAAACCACCACGCACTGTGGCTTGCGTAGCGGCATGTGGGAAAAACTAATGACATGAACATTGGGTAGTAAGACGTTCTCAATGCTCTAAACCCCCATCTAATGTTGTTTGTTGAGATTTGATGCGATGGTTTGATTATTCAAATTTTGAAATAATTATATCGCCATTCGATTTTCGTAATTGACGACAATTTGACCGTTAAATCATCGCCCAAATTTTGTGAGCATGATAATATTGATTGTCGGACCTATGAGAACTTGTGGGACGAAAATCCAACGTTTGGATCTTTTTGATTGGAGAATCTTGGATTTTGACCTAGTGGCACCATTTTAACTGCCAGTTAACTTTTTAGCCAATGCGCTCTAAATTATTCTGGTGTCTCATAATTTATAGGATTCTTGGATAATACTTGTGTAATTTTATAGGCCCTGATAGTGTCTAAGTGCTTCAATCATTGGTCTAGGATTGCTAGTATAGCTTGGACTCAAGGTGAGTGTGTTGGAAGTATGCCCACAAAGCCACTCATTTGATGTAATAGCTTTTGGAATACTTATTGTGTTAAACTATTATATGTTTAATGAAGGGCAAAGCTTATTGTTAATCACTATTTATTGTATCATGTGTTTAAGCAATGAGGGAATCCAAGGAATGTATTTAATCTAAGAGAGAAGTGATTTAAGTAAGTTAGATTAACGAGACCTTTCTCTTATGTTCATTCCTAAAACGTTCCTAGCCATAGGATTGCCAATTAGGCATTGACATTTCTCTTATGTATTTAATCCGATAAGGTTAGTATGTGTTATGTTAACTTAAGCGCGAGTATGACTAGTCTCAAGTCATTTAGTGTTGGACACTGAGACAAACACATAGGTGCTCAAAAAGTAATCGAGTACACTGAACAACGATCAAAAGAGAGTTCGAACATACATGTCATGTAAGAACTCATAAGTTGCAATATGCAAAGTAGTCATTTGACCTGAGGCATCATTGATGTCTAATGGTTAGGTCCTTGATCTTTGATTATGTCAAAGGCATTCCATTGAGAGTGTCCACAACATTGTTGGGGTCAAGCTATCTAGTCATGTAGGCATGTGAATGCACAACAAGGGATCTCTAAACTTCCATGGTGGAAGGAGAATACTCTGAGATATGATTCGAGAGTCTTTGGCTAAAGCATACGAATATGACTTAGGAAGAATGTTCCAAATCATTATTCAATTGAATCATATATAGAAGTATCACATTGGATAGTTGACATGAAACAAACTATCACTCAAGCAATGTGATTAAGAGTATTGCATTAGAGAAGGATCGTATTGCATTGTAATTGTAATTGGATAGGTTCTCCAACCACTTCTACTTAGCTTGGGTAGCCATGACATACTGCTAGGTGTCACTCATGGTTTGTGGAAGCCCTGAGGATTAGCAAACACTAATCTTCATCAAAGGGAGAATTGAAATGTAGTTTCAATTCACAATCGATCGTTAAGAGTAAAATAACCGTTAAATCATGATTTTTCGTTTATAACCGTCGAAAAGTTTTGTCCCGTTACTGGATCTCAGAATGTTTGTTTTTTGCGATTTTTTGCTGATGTGATCTCAAAGCATATACAAACAACTTTGACGTTGGGATCGTTGAAATTAGTTTCGTAGAATTCGTATCCCATCAAAACGATAAATTCACTGACACTTAGAGTTTATTTATACTTTAATTAAGTATAACATAAGATTTGGTGGTATCCACTTGTGTAAGTATTTTAAATTGAAGATCGAATTCATTCATTGGATTCATATAGAGTCAAGGAGTGTAGCTGTAAAAAATCATCAAAATTGGAGTTAAAATAACCGTTAAATCGTGATTTTTCGTTTATAACCGTCGAAAAGTTTTTGTCCCGTTACTTGATCTCTAAATGTTTGTTTTTTGCGATTTTTTGCTGATGTGATCTCGAAGCATATACAAACAAGTTTGATAGTTGGGATCGTTGAAATTAGTTTCGTATAATTCGTATCCCATCTAGTTCAATGGTGTGTGTGTGTGTGTGTTTTTATCACAAATGGTCCCTGACATTGATCAAACACATCATTTTGGTCCCTAACATTGAAAATCAATAGAAATGGTCCCTGAGATTGATCAAACACATCACAAATGGTCATTTCGTTAAAAACTCTTTGGGCAATTTTCAAAGCATCGTAATTCAATCGTTTCTTGACCAAATTCGACCCATAATATATCAAAATGAAGATAGAAAAGAGTAGAACAAGATTGTACCCATTTGGAAGCCCAATGGTTACCAGAGATGGTAGGAAAATAGCCTCAAATGTGATTGGTCCGCGGAAAAACTGGAAAACTCGTCAAAAACTGGGTAAACTTTAAACGTTCATAACTTCTTCAATAATCAACGAAATCGAGTGATTCAAAAATGAAAATCATACTTCTTGATGATACGAAGAGAATGATATCTTTCTTGATGGATAACTCGTCGTATTTTGGCCGGAAAACGGCTTGAAAATTCCCCAAAGAGTTTTTAACGGAATGACCATTTGTGATGTGTTTGATCAATCTCAGGGACCATTTCTATTGATTTTCAATGTCGGGGACCAAAATAATGTGTTTGATCAATGTCAAGGACCATTTGTGATAAAACCCTATATATATATTTATTTATTTATATTTATATATTTATTAAGTAGATCATCACGTGTCATAAACTCCCTTTTCACCCATCTTTCCCTTCCTTTTCAGTTTCACCCATCTTTCCCTCTCTTTTTTGTTTCCTTTTCTTATAATTTTCTTTTTTCCCTCCCTTTTTCTTCAAAGGGCTGATGCATATTAATTATTATAGTTTTTAGGGGTATAAAATTTAATTTAAAATTTAATATATATATATATATAGGTAAACTGCCAATTTAGTCCCTGAATTATTACCTTAGTGAAAATTAGGTTCATAAACTATTTTTTCAGAAAAATTAGTCCCTGAATTATAAAAATCTGCCAATTACATCCCTAATATTATATTTGAAGCTACTATATTCAATTTTCCGTCAATTCAAGTCATGTTACTTGCATGTGATACACATTAGAGGGTAGATTAGTAGTTTTTCATAAAGAAATAGTGTATAGAGTTAACTTTAGAGGATAAATTGGTAGTTTTTCATAAAGAAATAATGTAAGTTAACTTTTGAGGGTAAATTAGACATTAAATTCGCAACTTATATGAAATGTTAAGGGCTTATAGACGAGAAAATGATGATATTATACTCTAAAGTGTGTCAAATGACTTAAGTTGACGAAAAATTGGATAAAATAGCTTTGAATATAATAGTAGGGATGAAATTAGCAATTTCTAATGAATTTAGGGACTTATTTTACCGAAAAAATAATTCAGGGACCTAATTTTCACTGAGGTGATAATTCAAGGACTAAATCAGCACTTCACCCTATATATATATATATATATAATTATTATAGTTTTTAGGGGTATAAAATTGTTAAATTAATATATATACAATTATTATAGTAATTTTTTAGGGTTATAAAATTATTAAATTAATATTCTGCTTATCGTGTATCGTGTTACCCACGTGTATACTCGAACCAACCCGTTATCTTAACAGATGCTTATCGGGTTACCCGATAACGACCCGATTCGTTATTGTGTAGACCCGAACACCTGTTAATTTCGTGTTGTGTCGTGTCGGGTTATCAGGTCGCGTCAAGAATTGCCAGGCCTATTCCTAGGGATCCCGTGATCGTGACTCTTCATTGTACATCGTGCGGTCAATTTTCGTTAAGTACTATTTATATTTAATTTTACAATTTAAATTTTGAAATGATTTCCCACTTTTGAGAGAGTCTTCTTAGCATAATTAATATATTTATTTATTTATTTTATTTTACAAATTTCTCTTACAAGCTTTTGTGCATTAAAGAAAAATATTAGAAACATAGTCATAGTATAACATTATGACATCCCACATCGCCCAGGAGAATGATCCTTAAATGTATATTCCCATCCCTACCTAGCACGAGGCATTTTGGGAGCTCACTGGCTTCGGGTTTTATTGGAACTCCGAAGCTAAGCGAGTAGCGCGCGAGAGCAATCCCATGATGGGTGACCCACTGGGAAGTTGCTCGTGAGTTCCCAGAAACAAAACTGTGAGGGCGTGGTCGGGGCCCAAAGAGGACAATATCGTGCTACAGTGGTGGAGTGGGCCCGGGAAATGATCCACCCCGGGCCGGGATGTGACAATTTGTATCAGAGCCAATTCCTGGCTGGAAGTGTGCCAACGAAGACGTTGGGCCCTTAAGGGGGATGGATTGTGACATCCCACATCGCCCAGGGGAGTGATCCTTAAATGTATATTCCAATCCCTACCTAGCACGAAGCATTTTGGGAGCTCATTGGCTTCGAGTTCTATTGGAACTCCGAAGTTAAGCGAGTAACGCGCGAGAGCAATCCCATGATGGGTGATCCACTGTGAAGTTGCTCGTGAGTTCCCAGAAACAAAACCGTGAGGCAGTGGTCGAGGCCCAAATCGAACAATATCGTGCTACAGTGGTGGAGTGGGCCCGGGAAGTAATCCACCCCAGGCCGGGATGTGACAAACATAGTCGCAAATGATTCATAGTATTGGTCAATTAATATAATAAAGGGAAATGCTAGCAAAATTTTCATTTAGACCTTCTTGTTTTACTCTCGACTCTCTTTTCTATTTTGAAACTTTTTTAAATAATCTGACTCATGTATTAGGTCAATCTTTAAAAATCATCTTTGAAAAATATTAAATTAAAATGAGTTTGACGTTGTTTGGTCATCTAATTTTTTGGTCTTATAATGTTTAATTCAAGGCTATCTAATTCGACTTAGTGCATGAAACTAATTCAATCTAAAACAATTATTTGTAACAAGCAGATCGTCTGATCTTTTGTAATTCATTTGATTCGATAGCTCCACAAACCTATTTTATTTCCCACACATTCTTTGTTAGTTTCTGTCATTTGATACGACAGCCGAAAATTGAGAGAAGTTGTGAGAAGCAAAAAAGAGTGTGTGAATAGCACATCCCTAAATTTACTTCAAAAATCTTCCGTCCAGAGTGAGGGGATTTTCCCTCGAGAATAAGAGGGTGAACTTAACCTTACAATGAACTCCCAATAATATGGTTCAAATTCGCTTATAACGAGAATCAAACCTAATGAGAGGAGAGCACTATCCCCGAACATTCCAAATATTAAATTTGAATATATCTTTGCACTATCCCCAAATGTACCAAAAATATTGTGCACTCGGGAATAGAGAGAGTTTATAGGGTTTAGTTAAGTTGAGAGTCATTGAGAGTGCGCGCGGTTTTAGTTGTTTGTGCAGGTCGGGAGAGGAGAGCAACAATGAATCATCAACGTTCACAAATTGCACTTTGCAAATTGCTCTTCCGCCACTCTTCCAACCCTTCTCCGAAGCTCTTCTCCCTCAACTCAATCTCGACGAGTCCGGCTCAGCGAGTTTCCGACTCACCTCCGTTGCCGAAACCCGACATTCTTCTCAACAAACCTACAAAAAATTCCCACCATTTTCTCCACCCAGCTCTCTCGAGTTCAGCTACCCAGTTCGCAGCTCGCCGGAATGTGAGACAATTCAGCGGCGGGTCGGATGAGTTCGATCAGAACCAAGTGGTGGACACGATCAACCTCAAGTTTGCGGAGGCGAGGGAGGAGATAGAGATGGCCATGGAGTCCAAAGAGACCGTTTACTTCGATGAGGAAGCCGAGTGCGCTCGTGATTCTGTGAAGGAAGTGCTGGAATTGTATGAAGGTCTATTGGCTAAGGTGCCGGAGAGCAATAAGGCGGCGTTGCAGAGGTCGATGGGGCTCAAGATTGAGCAGTTGAAGGCTGAGCTTCAACAGCTGAATGAGTGAATTTAAGGTTGGTGGACTTGGGGCTTTTCCCTTTTTATCTTATTTCAATGAATTTTAGGTAATTGCTTTGATTTAGGTGTTTCCGATTTTATTCCCTTTTAGGAATATGTAGGCAAAGAATTGGTGGCAGTAGAAATTAGGGATGAATATTTGAATAATTATGGAAAATTGGTGTACTCTGTCTGTAGTTTATGAGCAATTGCATTCTTGTTAATCATCTTGCGGTTTATTAAGAAATTCTAGGATTCGTATAACAATGCCTTAGTTATTTCTTTCCTTTTTGTGTTATTATCATATTTTGCAAAATGCAGATGAAACCAATTGAGCGAATGTGAATGTGCTTCGTTATCATGTTACTCATTTGTGATACGATTTTTGCTATATTTTGGGGTTTAAATTGTGTGAAATTCTGACCCCGAAAAAACACAAGAGTTGTAATTAGATATGACCTTGCAATGAGAACCACCGGTAGGCAATATTATTATAAAGGTTAGTCATATTACAAAACAAATGAAATGATTTGTCCAATACCTCCCTTCCAGGTATTGCTTAGGTTGGTGGTCGAGATCCTCAAAGAAATGGAAGCTTTGGTGAAATTTGAACTTTTCTGTTCCAATTAGATTAAATGACTGATGAAGATTCTTATGAAGATTTTTCTTAAAACGGAGTCACCTAATTTTGGAAGTTTTCTTTTTCACTGCTTCATACAAGCATTAGATTTCCTTTCTCTGCACTGCTGTTACTTATACTAACCTGTGATTGATTGCCATGTAACTGGAGAAGAAATGAAAGTCTCGTCTCGACACAATTTGAGAACTATATAAGAAGGAAATTTAACTTTAACTTCTAATACACTCGTTCAGAAATTACCAAAAAGAAAAATACAATAATACAGATAGGGCTAATGTTAGAACAAGAAGACTAGTTACCTGACTGACATACTGCTAGCAATTACCTGACGATAGTGATTCTGTTTTCATCCTTTGTTTTATAATTTTTCTTCCAAATCATGTCTTGAATTTTGATTGTGAATGACTTTTTTTCTTTTCCCTTTGTTCTTCCTTTGTGAAATAGTTTCCTTGATAATTTGGTATTATTCTTGATTTTTTTTTCAAATGAAAACTCTGTCAAATAAAGCACCAAATCGTAGAACCTAAGACACATTCTTAAAGAATAATGAATTCAATGAAAACATTGAATCTAGAGAAACGAAAGGTAGTATATAGGATTTCCTTTAATATACTATGTCGTTTATGAATCTAGCCTCCAAGTCACAAGAGAATTCTCCATTCCTCCAAACCTATTTGCTTGGTAGTTACGGGAAATGGAAGCCTTGGTGAAGTTTGAACTTTCATGCTCAGTAATTGATGATCCAAGGACCAAGAGCCTAAATGGCCGATTAAGATTTTCTTATGAAGAATTTTCTAGAGATGGGTCACCTAATTTGTTAAATATTATTGTTCACTGCTTAATACGAATACTGGAATTCCTCTTTATGCACTGATGTTGCTAAACATAGTAGAATGGATCAATAATTTTGCTAAAACCGTTTTGTTTTATTTTTCATTTTGTGATTCAAACATGACCGGTGCATTAATGAGATTTGGGGAGTTATTTTGGGCATAGGCGCGCAAGCTGAGGGTTTTACTTTATTAAGATTTTAAACTTATTTATCTTTTTCTCACTTATTTTGTAGTATTTGATTAATTTCAGGTGCTTAGTTTATTTGGCAATGTCAATAGGCCTTATTTTGATAGGTTTTCAGACTTCAAGCATTTTGTTTGAGCACGTAGATAAGAGTTTATGCTGTTTTGACTCTCACCCTCTCTCTCCCACCCACCCATATACTTTTCTCCTTCCCTTATTGAATCCATATTCTCTCCTTTCATCTATTATCCTTATCCTCTATTTATATTATTTTCTTGTTGTCCTGCATCACTTTAGAAACAGAGCAACTGTGGTGGTACCAGATAAATCTTGATAAATATATATGATATCTAGAAATAGCGTTTATACAACTTTTTTATTATCCTTTGCTTTCAGAAGTTAAGACCCACAAGTGGAGAAAAGAAGTGACCAAAAGAAGGTGGAGAAAGAAAGCAATTAGGGACAAGTATGTCGAAGAAATCGGTTTTCAGAAGAGGACAGAGTTTCTCATGTGGTGGACATGGGGCGATATCTTGATTAGTCCTTGGAACTACTGTATGGAGGCCTCCCAGTTTGTGGAGGCACCGAAATTTGAATGTAACCTTGCTCCTTCACCTTGACGATTTTTGGTGTGTCGTTATGTCTACAATTAGTTGACAAAAATAAAGAAGTCATTTGATATATCATGTCATTCCATATCTTAAGTAAATGTTTCTTTATATTTCTTGTTCATTTGTCGAATAATAAGTTTTAAACGGAAGGAAAACGCTTGGGGACAGCGGCTCTTTTACAAATGTGTATCTTTGATCTTCTAGATGTTATTAGTGATGAGCGTGGTTATAATGTAAATTATTATTGGATTTTCACAGTTTCATTGTGTGAATCATAGTGAATGCTGAGCATTAGCTGTTTAATTCAAATGATAGATTTAGATTTCTACCCTGTTAGGTGAATGCAAATGATGGATTTG
This sequence comes from Heteromeles arbutifolia, assembly GCA_024362995.1. NCBI lineage: Eukaryota > Viridiplantae > Streptophyta > Magnoliopsida > Rosales > Rosaceae > Heteromeles > Heteromeles arbutifolia. Next base: position 39,960,984 of record JANCRC010000002.1, read on the forward strand.
ATGCCTTGATCACTTCAGACATGCCATGAGGCTTGAGTTGATGGATACCTCTCCCGCAGCATGATCTTTTGGACAGTGGATACACCATGTTATCGGCAGTTATTGGCGTCAGACAGTCGACGTGGTGCTGCTCTTGCTTCTCTGTGGTGATCCTTTGGCCATGAGGCTTGAACCAAGCTGATGAAAAATTCTCAGGTGGATTTTTAGAACAAAAGACCAAGCATGTTATCTGTCGACGATATATACTGTTTGTGGTATGCACTGCACTTCCTGAAAACAGATAGGGAGTGTTTTGTTTGATTCTCAAGAGAATTTGATGCGCCTCTTGCAAAAGAGATTTCCTTTGCTTGTGGTTTAGCTCCTCTCTTTTATTTAATTTTCTCATTTTCTTATAGAAGAATAATTGTAGTACTAGAGACACTAACTGATGCGGCAGTGTTTCATTTATTTTTTGTTGGATCCACTTTGGGGCTTACTTCAACCAAATGACAAATTTCCACATGAGTTGATAACCAAAAGTTTGGTGTAATGAGTTTGTCTATTGTTATTTTGCGAGTAAACATGCACACACATTTGAGCAACAAACCCACGGGACAAAATGAAGAAACTAGATGGTTTAGAAAGAATACAGTTTCATTAATGACTAATTCATTTTCCATCTTTAAAAATTGGAAAGTCGACCTTTAAACATACCATTAATATAGCGAGTTATCTAGTCCATCAGATCCTTTGCACCAAACTCAGACGGTTTTGTTTGGGTTGTGTTCAATTGGAGAGTAATCACCACCCCAACACAACCCAACAGCGAGACAGAAACTGTGCTCAAGAATATAAGGATGAAATTATGAAAGTACACGCATTTGAAATCTGCTGTGAGTTCACCTTTTCTTCTGGGTTGTATTTTTGGCCATGATATCCGGATTTAGAAGATTTGACTTAGAAGACCATCAAAGATAAATCTAACTAAATAATGAAGTTGGTCATAGAAAAGGTTGATTTTGATTATATTATATTGACTAATAACTTACCTTCCCTCACTTCTAAAAAGTTCAAAATAGCATCCATTAGTACAACGATGTTTTAGTAGTATTCTTTTTTTTGGATAGCGAGTTCAACGACAAATTATTATAATAGGTTCAGAGTGGCATGGAGCAAAATAAAGTGGAAAGAAATGGAGAGAAATGGGGGACAAATCTTGTGTCTAGCAAGCATGTGGGGAAGCATGCCCTGTTTCTGCCTGTCTGCTTTTACGCTGCAATTCAGCCTCAGTGTGGGGCATATGCTTTCCATTCTTTCCTTCCTAGCCTCCCATGTTTCTGATTTGTTTGCCATACGTGACACATTTTTTCGGAAGTGACTTTGGTACACCATTTTTTTCTTTCTTGCACTCTCTATTTTCAGTAGAGATTGAATAAATAAAGAGATAAATCGTGAGAAATTCATGAGAAAATAAAGAGTGTACTCGGAGAAAATGGGTGTGGAAATCATTACCTTTTTCCTTTCCTATTGCCTGAAGCTGAGAATTTGATCTTTATGAAACATAACATTGGGAATATGCAGTCAATAAGGTTTTATGGCTGATAAAAATTAGTGAACATGCATGTTATGATATAACCTCTTGTTTCTCAACACCGTATTTCTCGACAACTTGTATTTGTAAATAAAAAAGACTGTTGAAAAGTGCCTCGAGTTTAAACTTCCCTCCTCGTTCGGCAAAGAGAAGAAAATAACCTCAAGAATGAAAGCATGGTAAAAAAATTAAAGCAAGAAAAGTGGGGGAAGTGTGATTTGAATCATTTCACCAGATTAACGTCCCAAAACTGTACAAGAAACCTAAATGCCATCACCATTCAAACCCATGAATCCCTCACTGATAGTGTTCTCTTAATGTTCTAGAAAATTAATCGCTAAATTGTCCTTGGAAGGTTTAGAAAAAGGATTAAAACTAATTAAGTTTGATTTGAAGATTGCTTTATTAGGGGTTGGGAGGTCTTTCCGCATTCTTCAGGCTGGCTCTTCACCTCCATTAGCAATGCCACCACTTCCTTCATGCTCGGTCTTTCTGCAGGCGACGAGTTTACACAGAACATTGCTATTCCAAGTGTTTGCAGCATCTCTTGCACCATTTGATCCGGTAGGCCTTGGAGCTTTGTATCTAGTATTGATACAGCTGGTTCGAAGCTTCCCATTTTCTTCTTCACCCATTCAACAATGTGTAGCCCGTCACCAATCTGTGGCTGAACAGCGCTACGCCCGCTTAAGATCTCCAGCAGAACCACACCATAGCTGTAAACATCACTCTTCTCTGTTATGTTCATCGTGTATCCATACTCTGCGATTGTAACAGATTGAGATTATTAGTTGAACAAGATTGTGACACAAATACTCTCATAAAACCAATGTGACAATTAATTAGAAAAAATGAAGTAGCTAGTTTTACCTGGGGCAATATAACCATAAGAGCCAGCTACTCTCGACATTGCGTGATGGTAAGTTGGGGAGTTCATCAGCTTTGCCAGACCAAAATCTGCCAGATAGGCCTCATACTTTGAATCCAGCAGTAAGTTGTTGCACTTGACATCCCTGTGCAGAATTGTCGGGACACAATCGTGATGAAGGTATGCTAAACCTTGAGCTGATCCGATTGCAATCTTGTACCGAGTTTCCCAATCCAAGTTCCTATTCCCTTGCAATAGCTGCTGCAGATTACCATTGGGAATGTAGTTATAAAGAAGCAGCTTGACGCTTCTATTCGAACAGTAACCTAGGAGCTTGACAATGTTCCTATGGCGAATGTGTCCAAGAATTTGAATCTCTGCAGCAAAAGAGTCTATCGGTTCTTCCTCTTGCTTCGTTTTCCACAGTTTTTTCACCGCAATCAAATCCCCATTGTGCAATTCGGCCTTGTAGACGATTCCAGAACAACCTTTTCCAATCACATTTTCCTCCTTCAAACAATCCAAGATGTTATCAATGGTGAAATTGAGTTTCTGAAATGGGATGAAAGTCCATGGATACGAGAAATCTTCAGCCCCCGACGAGGCTGCCATTGCTCCTAAAGATTTCTTTACCATATATCTATGATTTCGCATAACAAGAACCCACGAGGCAACAATTGCTATGGTTACTGACACCAGAATCACAGTAATTAAAGCAACAGTTTTCGCGGATTTCAAACCATTCTTCCGCATTAGACTTGACGAACAAGTAGTCCCATCAACAGACTCACAAAGATGTGGATTCTGAGCATATGAATTCGAAGAAAGAGTTCTAAAAAATGGCGTAACTGGGATGGCACCCGAAAAATTGTTGCAGGAAATATTCAGGGAAGTGAGACTAGTTAGAGAACCAAGAACCTTAATTTTTCCATAGAGCATATTATGCGACAGGTCCAGTGATTGCAACTGCGTCAAATCCGCCATTGTCTCTGGGATTTCTCCACTAAAACTATTGGAGCTCAAGTCCAAACTGATTGTCAAGCTTGTCACACGACCAATTTCGGGTGGGATTGGACCGGAGAGGCTGTTAAAGCTCAAATCCAGCAGAGTTAGCTTCTGCTGGTTCCGGATAGATTTTGGTATCGTACCCGTGAGTAGATTGTTGTTGGCAATGAGCTTGTTCAAGTAACTTAAGTTGCCAAAGCTCCAAGGGATTTCTCCGGTAAAGCTGTTTCTACTAAGATCAAGCTGCTCCAAATTCACAAGCTCCCCAAGCTGAGGCGGGATTTCGCCACTGATATGGTTGTTGTGCACATCCAACAGTTCAAGAACTGTGATGTTGGCAATCTCAAACGGCAATCCTCCAGAGAAATGATTCATGTACAAGTCGAGGAACACGAGGTTTTGCAGCTGGCCTATCTCCTTAGGAATCTGTCCTGAAAGCCGGTTCTCCCCAAGCCTTAACCTGACTAGAGATTGACAATGTGCAACGCTTTGTGGCAACCCACCCGACAAAGAATTCCCCAACAGCAAGAGCTTGCTCAGCTTCTTCAAACCGAAAATCTCTTCTGGGATTGACCCGGTAAGCTTGTTTCTTGAGAGATCAAGTGCATAGAGCTCAGTGCAGTTGCCGAACGAAGCTGGTATAGTTCCCGATACAATATTGCCCCACAAGAAAAAACTCTGCAAGAGTTTGAGATTGCCAACCTGCCAAGGAATTGTACCTGACAACTGATTCTTGTCAAGCTGAAGAGCAGTGAGGCTGGTGCAGTTGCTGAGCTGGGATGGAATTGCTCCAGTCAGCGAATTATCGGAGAGATGAAGCTGTTCGAGAACCAGCAGCTTCCCCAAGTCTGTTGGGATTGGTCCAGAGAGATCATTGGCAGAAGCATCGAGAATAACAAGGGAAGAACAGTTTGAAATCTCAGCTGGGATTGGTCCTGACAATGCATTGCCCCAAACAAGCAGGCTGGTGAGCTTTTGCAGTTTCCCCAGCTGTGGAGGAATTGAACCAGTGAGCTTGTTCATATGTAAATACAAATCCCTCAGCTCCCAACAAAGCCCGAGTTCCGGAGGTATTGAGCCAAATATCTCAGTATCATAAAGAGCCAGTGTTTGGAGGTTGATCAAGTTCCCAAACGTGGATGGGATCACCCCCGAAAGGGCGGTAGCCGCTGCGCCAAAAGTTGTGAGGTTAGTGAGCAGGCCTAGTTGGGATGGGATTTCGCCGGTGATATACGGATTCCCTCCAACACGAAACTGTTGGAGGGAAACCAGAGAGCCCAACTGAGATGGGATTGAGCCGTTGATGAGGTTGTCTTGGAGACAAAGCACTTGGAGGGAAATGAGGTTGGCAAGTTGTTGAGGTATTTTCTCTGAGAGTCTGTTGGAGTTGAGTAAAAGGAACTGGAGGGCGGAGAGGTTGCCTAGCTCCGGTGGAATGGGGCCGGTGAGGGAGTTGGAGGACAAGTCGAGGAGGCGGAGGTGGGTGAGTTGGCCATAGGATGGTGGGATGGTGCCGGATATGTTGGTGGAGGAGAGGTTGAGGAGCTGGAGATATGAGAGGGAGGAGAGATGCGGAGGGAGGGAGGAGAGGTTGAGGAAAATGTTGGGGAGAGAGAGTGAGATTACTCTGTTTTGGGGAGAGCATGTTATCCCTTGCCATGAGCATGGGGTTTCACTTGATAAGTCCCATGAGGAAAGCACAGAATATTGCTTTTCAGGAAGGAGGGAGAGGAGGGCTTGGCCATCAGAGGACAGAGAGGTAATTAATGAGATTTTGGTCATGGTTATGAAGATCAACAATGTGCAGGAAAATAGTAAATGGGTTGTGTTTTGCACCATTTTTTGAGTGGTTGTGGGGGAAAATTAGGGCTTAATGGTGGTGGTTGCGGTGGTGGTGGTGTTGAAGAATGAAGATGGTGGTGGTGGAACGTCTTAGTGTGAGGAGTGAGAGGAGGAAACAAGATGCATGTGGGAGGAAGCTTGTGTGGTTAATGAGATGGGAGAATGCTTCAATTTTACAACAAGGTGTTGAAGTTGAATAAGTTGAAGGCATGCATGTGAACAAAAAAGCTTGTGTCACACATCTTTAAAGTGGAGTTACATACAGCTCAGTTGAATGTTTTGGTCAAAGCAAAAATGGTGGTGTGATTTTATCTCACCTGAAAATGCTCTCTCTTCTATTTTAGAGTTGGCTGATCAGCGGCTGTTCTTGTGGTGGTGGTGGTGGTAGTGACAAAGGTTCAAAAACTCTTTCTGGACTAATTAACACAACCAGAAATGTTGGTGTGTGTTTGAATAGTTTCAAGGTTGGAGTGGTGGTGGCTGTGGTTGCTATGAGGTTTGAGGTCTAAGGGAGGTAGGAGACTACTACTCTTTTTCTCTTTGCTTGTGTTGTGTTTCCAAGACTTTGAAATCCCCATCCCTATTTGCAATGTAGTATCACCACAGATTATTATACTCTAAATTTCCTGCACTTCTAGGGAAGGCTTGAGCACCCCTTATCAATCGAATTGCCCAAATTATCCTTTGGTGGAGAGTACACTAGGGGCAGTTCCGGCACACTGAACTGGTGTTGCTCGTATCATTTCCTCACTATGTGTTATAACACTGGCGGATGCCTAGGTAATCATGTACCGCCATACATTTTAAACTTTACACATAACAATACGTTTATAGCTTGAAATGTCGTCGTAATAATATTTTCATTGCACATTTGGAAGTCCTAGTCCCTAGTATACTTTTTAGTAATAAGAGACACATGGAACCTTTATCCTAAGGAACCGAATGTTGAATTTGGAATCGCTTACGTTAAATTGGGTAAAATATGCCTATCTTTATATATCATGTAAGGGTGTGATTCAACGGTTCAGATTAATCCAAACTACGAGATAAGACTATCTCACTCATATTTAGTTTGTTGGTTATAATCTAATGGAACTATGTAAGTGAATCTCACTTTTCATTGAAAATACATGATCCATAAAATAGTTGCTAAGATGTTACTAAAAAATAAGATAACTAGTAAATTTGATGCCAATATAGAAATAGAATAATCTAAGTAATAAGATAAGTAACTGCATTTAGGCCGAGACAGAATCAAAAGTTTCAGAGTCAATTAGGGCATGGGGGTGGCAGGCAGAGTGAGGAGGAGGGACTGCTTGCTGCCTAGGGAAGAGAAAATAAAAGATTTTGATGAATGATAATGATAATATTGGAGTGAGGCAGAGAAGCGCATGGAAGATTGTGAAAGTTAAAAGGGTTTGTTTGAAGTAAGCAACCAATTTCAGTGTCTTCTTCCTGCATAATAAACTATGCGACCTTGCTGGATATTATATGGAGGGAGACTGAGAGGAGTCGGCTTTAGTGTTAGCGTGGAGAAAGAGGAACTTTTATTAGGGTTTACTTTTTTTTTTTTACGGAAACTGTTATTAGCACTACAAAAATTTTATTTTACACTCTTCACAAGTGTATTTTTCTTTCTAATTATAGAAAGTTTGAAGTGCTAAATAAGATTTTTGAAGTGCTAATAACAATTTCTTTTTTTTTACTGCTGATTAGGGTGAAATTATGTAGAGTGGCTGTGATTTGTTTACCGAGGGAGAGGTGGTGGGTTTGTTTTGGGAGTGGCGCGGGCAAAAGAAAATTTACATGATCACATGAATGAGAGAGAGAAAGAGAAAGAGAGAGAGAAAGAGGTGTTTTTGAACATATATATATTATTAGGGCACAATGCACGATTAGGGTTTTATTAGGGCTTTAGGTTTTTGACTGTATTTTCAGCCGCACGAGATATTCATCTCATTAATGTCCTCCCTCTCACTCTCACACAAAAAAACCATTTCGTTATAATCAATTTAGTAATCTCCTGCAAATCAAATACCGAATACGATCAGTTTTGCCCCCCACGAGTTTGATGAAATAGAGAAATAGTGGTGTATAAGAGCATTTTTATACTAAGTTTAAGATGTACGATTTTTATAGTGAGTTTAAGATGTACGAACATCTTCAATGAAAGATGTATAATGCTTTCGAATGAACATGTTATAACTTAAATATCAATTTTGAAGTTCAATGCATTGATATTTTGGTGAGCGGGTTAAGATGGATATTTTACATCACCTTGAAAAAATTTCACTTGACAACTTTGGCCAACAAGTAATGTAAAATGCACATTTTAATATCTCATTGGATATGCTCTAAAGATTGCCACACTGAGAAAACATTTTATGACAAAAAAAATCACATTTTTCCATTTTAAATTTGACGCAAAGAATTTGTAGCTTAGTTGGTTAAGAACATTTACCTTTGCATCACAAAGTCTCGAATTCTAATCCCAATTTCTCAAATTCTCAATATTGCTTGTATGAAAGAAGAGAAAAACTAGGTGGTTGGAGATGGTAGTTGTGTACCAAAGGCTTAAAAATATCTTAAGCCTCTTCAACCAGTTCTAATTGACTATAGTGACCCTTAACCTAGTTATTATTGGAGGAAAAAAAAAACCTATTTATTATAAGTTACTACTCATTTTCCATTAGATTCGCCATCTTTGGGGCATGAAAATCAGTTGCTGATAGGCAGTGGACCACAGAAATTTCAGATCTCTATTGCCAGATTTTTTTCGCCCCAATGCTTTTCACTGCTTCGCCATACGGCCACACTGCGAAAGACTAAACGTAGAGACCGAAGGAGAAGAGTACTATACAAAAACAATATTTAAAGTTTAGCTAGCAAGTTATTTTCTCTTTTCTCCTCGTTAAATCTAGTGAGTGACTGTTCACAAAGTAAAAATAGCAAACATATTGGAGCTAGTTTTCTGCATTTTTGGGTTAAAATAGCCAAACAGCCTTTTTTTAGTAGACCTGGCAATTTCTTACACGACCCTTGAATACGGCACGTAAATGATACGAAAATAACGAGTTTTGGGTCAACACAATAACTAATTGAGTCGTTATCGGGTCACACGATACGAACCCGTTAATAACGGGTCCTTAACAAGTTTACACGAAGGTGACACGCGGTAACCTGTTTCGACACGTTAAGAATGAGATTAAAAAATTATAAAACACATTAAAAATAAAAGTATCAAGTAATTTAAAAATACCAAACACATTAAAAAAAATTATAATAATTAATTTACAAGTGCAAAAAATGTGAAAAAATATGCAAAGGCTCGTGATTGCATCCTCTACGCTTTGAGTATCGGTACATCATCGTTTGAATTTTTAAAACATACAAACCCTCATGAATCCTATTTTTAAGGGAGTTCAAAATAAATAAAATTCATAATCATTAATGTACAAGTCTAAAAAATGTGATAGCATATATAAACGTGCAAGGTTTCTCAACCTTGAAACACAAGTCGAAACATTAGTATATTACTATAAAATACCATATGTTCAAGGTTCCTCAATTTTGCATATCCTTGAACATTTGGTATTTTATAGTAATGTACTAATGTTTTTTCATTAGGCTTTTATTTTGGAATATGTAATACTTTGAAGACAAATGTTTTTTTTTTTTTTAATATTTTAAAGTAACATTTATGTGACAATATGGTATGCATATACTAATTTAGTATTATCTTTTCTATTTTTTTACTCAAATTATGTTTTTCATTTTCTTTATTTATTGATTTAAAATATATTTTTTTAACAGGTAACGGGTTGGGTCATATTACCTGATAATATTAATGGGTCAATTTCAGGTCGGGTCATATTACCCGTTTAGTTTAACGGGTGTTACACGACACGACCCGTTAAGATATCAAGTATGATACAAAAACGACACAAACATAGAAAACATGACACGAATGCCAAGTCTATTTTTTAGCAAGGCTGTTGAAGACACTTTTAGGATCCTAATCAGGACATGGGCCTTATGTACTATTGGGCCTAAAGTCTACTGTTGTGAAATACCGTTCTCGGGTTTGACTGTTCATTGTCGTATCTTTAATTTCAATATTTTATTTTACTTTCGTTGAATTCGAAAATCTCTGTTTGACTCTTTAAAACTTGAGTGGACCTTTTTGTTCGAAAAATTTTTCGTCGGCTTAGTGGTTCAACTCTTATACTTTTTTAATAGAGCTCAACTTCATGAGCATTTTGGCGAAACCGTTCCCGAGTCAGAGTTGAAAAAAAGAAGTTACTAGCAACGAATGTGAGGGGCATTTTTATCTTACTGTAAATAGTAAGTTACCTGTTTTGGAAACCTAGAATTGCCAAAAACAAAAACTTTCCATTTCTAGAAAGCCAACCCATCGACACGCGACCCCATCGACCCGTTTCCTTCGAGATTTTTCGACATGAATTACGGCTTTTCGGCAGAATTGACCCACACCACTTACCTAGAATTGAAGCCCTCACTTCCCTTTACAAAGTCCAACAAAGAACCACCACATGCGGCAGTGCGAGGCTGTGAAATTCTAAGGTTCTGGTTGCCCTTTTCCTTTTTTTTTTTGGCAAATATGCAAAGTGGCAACCGACACCGTTACCTAAATTTTGTAGCCGGTCATCCCAGGATTAAAATCGACCAACCTCGACTTCGTTGGACCATCATAGGTTGCAAATCGACGTCATGAAGATTACGACATCCGTGATCGTTACTGGTGATTTTGGTCGTCTTATGTCCAATTTCAGACTTCGTAGCAGGTATAAAAGTTTTCCTTTGTGCTGAATTCTACATGCCTATGAAATTTGGTAGGGTTTGGTTATCTGAAAATTGGGTTTCCGTTCGCCGAAAACCACCACGCACTGTGGCTTGCGTAGCGGCATGTGGGAAAAACTAATGACATGAACATTGGGTAGTAAGACGTTCTCAATGCTCTAAACCCCTATCTAATGTTTGTTTGTTGAGATTTGATGCGATGGTTTGATTATTCAAATTTTGAAATAATTATATCGCCATTCGATTTTCGTAATTGACGACAATTTGATCGTTAAATCATCGTCCAATTTTGTGAGCATGATAATATTGATTGTCGGACCTATGAGAACTTGTGGCACGAAAATCCAACGTTTGGATCTTTTTGATTGGAGAATCTTGGATTTTGACCTAGTGGCACCATTTTAACTGACAGTTAACTTTTTAGCCAATGCGCTCTAAATTATTCTGGTGTCTCATAATTTATAGGATTCTTGGATAATACTTGTGTAATTTTATAGGCCCTGATAGTGTCTAAGTGCTTCAATCATTGGTCTAGGATTGCTAGTAGCTTGGACTCAAGGTGAGTGTGTTGGAAGTATGCCCACAAAGCCACTCATTTGATGTAATAGCTTTTGGAATACTTATTGTGTTAAACTATTATATGTTTAATGAAGGGCAAAGCTTATTGTTAATCACTATTTATTGTATCATGTGTTTAAGCAATAAGGGAATCCAAGGAATGTATTTAATCTAAGAGAGAAGTGATTTAAGTAAGTTAGATTAACGAGACCTTTCTCTTATGTTCATTCCTAAAACGTTCCTAGCCATAGGATTGCCAATTGGGCATTGACATTTCTCTTATGTATTTAATCCGATAAGGTTAGTATGTGTTATGTTAACTCAAGCGCGAGTATGACTAGTCTCAAGTCATTTAGTGTTGGACACTGAGACAAACACATAGGTGCTCAAAAGGTAATCGAGTACACTGAACAACGATCAAAAGAGAGTTCGAACATACATCTCATGTAAGAACTCATAAGTTGCAATATGCAAAGTAGTCATTTGACCTGAGGCATCATTGATGTCTAATGGTTAGGTCTTTGATCTTTGATTATGTCAAAGACATTCCATTGAGAGTGTCCACGGCATTGTTGGGGTCAAGCTATCTAGTCATGTAGGCATGTGAATGCACAACAAGGGATCTCTAACCTTCCATGGTAGAAGGAGAATACTCTGAGATATGATTCGAGAGTCTTTGGCCAAAGCATACGAATATGACTTAGGAAGAATGTTCCAAATCATTATTCAATTGAATCATATAGAGAAGTATCACATTGGATAGTTGACATGAAACAAACTATCACTCAAACAATGTGATTAAGAGTATTGTATTAGAGAAGGATCGTATTGCATTGTAATTGTAACTAGATAGGTTCTCCAACCACTTCTACTTAGCTTGGGTAGCCATGACATATTGCGAGGTGTCACTCATGGTTTGTGGAAGCCCTGAGGATTAGCAAACACTAATCTTCATCAAAGGGAGAATTGAAATGTAGTTTCAATTCACAATCGATCGTTAAGAGTAACAATCGCCCACTGCCTCGCTAATTGGAACCTAATGGATCGTACACCGAGTAAGGATGAAAGTGAAGAAATATAAATGAGATGGATAAGCAATTAAATAGTTTAATTGAGAATGGTCAAGATTAATTAATTAGTTAATTAATCTTATGAAAGGTTCGTATTGGGCTTTTAAGTTGGTTTTGGGTTTCGGGGCCCAAAAGGGTTTTTGGTCCACAAGGCCCATTGAGTTTAAGTTGTGTGACAACTAAAACTAAATGGAAATTAACCCAAAAACAAAGTCAAAACCGGCCTAGGGTGAGGGGTATCAAACTTTGGTTAATTGCAAGTTTGCCACTCACATGTGAGGTGGTATAAAAACATCTTTATAGCTTTTACCTCATTAGGGTTTTCTAGAGGCAAAGAAGAGAAACATTTTCTCTCCTTTTCTCTAAAAGAGGCCGGCCACTTAGGGAAGAGATAGCTAGCAATCTTTTCTTCTCTAAGTCATCCATTTCATGTTCACACCTCATCCTTGGTGTGGAGACTTAGAGACACCAAACCTTTGGTGTTTTTGGAGATCCTTTCCTCACATCCTCAAGGAGCAAAGGAGTATCAAAAATGAAGAAAATCACAAGGAAGATCCAAGGAGCTAGGAGGTGACTTGAAGGCCCTCCACTTGGGTGAATCCCTTGTGTAAACAAGGATGAGCTTCAAGGGTAATGAATCTCAAAATCCTTCCTTCTCTTTAATGTTGTTAAAGAGTCTTGTGGTTCACCATTCACTAGGGTTTGAAAGTCATGGGTTTTAGAATTGTTTTTTAATGCATGCCTACTTTAAAGTGTTATTAGTTTGCATATGTATTCAAATGTTCTCACATGTTCTTAGCTAGGACAAAATTTTTCCTTCAGAGTGACTTTAATATTATGTGATAAGTATTTTGCTTACGAAATCCCAATATTGATATACTTTGTGGATATAACATGGATTTATAAATGTTTTTAATATCAGTCATTGATCTGCTTTGTGAAATATGTGTGTGTGTCTGTGTATGTATTATATATTTGATCCTGAAATACTTTCTTTTGTAATTCATGTGTAAATCTTCAATCCCTAGTGTATTACCTTTCTTTCTGATTCCATGAATGCATGCGTAATCTTGCTAATACTCTATATATGAATGTCATTGAGTGCGCTTGGATCCCTACATTCTGTTTGGTTCCATTGACTACGTCTGGAACTGCACATCCAATGGATTCCATGGAGTGCGTCTAAAATTCTACTTCCTATCTTTTTGCATCAGTTTATCAGATTCCATGAGTGCGTCTGGAATGCGGAAAGTTGTGATTTATGCTAGACTTACTATTTTATCATTATATATGAAAGAGATGATTGAGTGCTTGCGTGGATCAATCATGAAAATATGGTAGGATGCCTGTGTTGATTCAATCAAGTTTTGTGAGTGAAAGTTATTTTATGAAAAGGATTGTGAAATCTTTTATAAATAAGGTCGATTGACTTTTTATTCACATATGTCATATTACTGTCGCTCACACAAGCTTCGTAACTTAATTATCCGAGTTTTGCCTTGCCCAAGGCACCATTCCCACAATGTAAAAGGCGATTTTGCAAATGGACAAGTGTTGTTAGGTACAAGAATTTCAGTATGGCAATGCTGAGATATTGAGCGCTTGAAGTGATTAGGTCATTCTTGTATCATACTTGTCATATTTTGATCGGTAATCAACCGTATATAATATATGGAAGAAATTTGTGGATATATATGTATTGGATTAGAATTTCCGTACGTCTTGTTCAAGCTAGTATTTTTGGGGAATTGGAATGAGAGGGTAAAATTGATTGAGATCTATATATCTAAGTGAGAGCAGTGATGGCTTATTCACTATACATGATGTCGGCTAAACTTAAGCTGCAAGCATTTCAGGTGATCGAAATCCATCAATTTAGTATGCATGTTGGTGGCATTAACAACAATGAAACTTTCAAATATCAAGTATTTGGTACTATGGACCAATACTCTTCTGCCACATACAGATTCCAATCGAGAAAATCATGTAAATAAGATGTTAAATTGGTATTGATCATGCAGGTTCATTTTCCTTAAGTTTGGAGTATAATCAAGCCATGCACTGATATCCGAAAATATATATTATTTCATCGAAGGTATATATATAGGTCATGCATTATTTTGATTGTCAAGCAAGATATTAATTGTAGTGGTTGGGCTACATAATGAACATTTGAAAAATGGAGGGTTGGGGGTTAAAGCAGCAAGCAAGACACGCATAAAAGGGGTACAATCGGCCGCTACATATGTGGTTATATAATATTTTAGTCAATTTTTTTTCTTTCAATACATTCGACATTATTTATACTAAGTGGTAGGGAAGTGAACTAAATTTTCTAATAGGTTAGCCATGATAATTTAGTTCGAATTTGCCTCTAACGAGAATGAAACCTAGAACCCTTCATTTATAGATGAATAGGAATACCAATAGTCGTAATTGAATAATTGTATAGCTACGTAATATTGTAGTATCTAAGTCCGACTGGGAGGGGTTTGACTCACAGAGTCCAAAAGATACAGTTCTTCAGTAATATATCTTATTTCACAATTTTTCATCTATTCTATGTACGTATTATTAGGTGGTCTGAAAAATCAACAGTTACATTTTACATATAAAAATATAATAATATTTTTTTGTAAAACTCGTGTAACTAAATAATATGTACCTTTATAAATAAATAAAACATACATAATCATGGTCGAGAGATTTTTTAGTGTGACCGTAACATAGGATGGTACACCACGTGTTGCTATATAAATAGTAGGATATGTATGTTAAAAAATTAATAACTTAAAAAATAAAATTTCCCACCACTTACATACAAACACGTAATGTACCACCCGTATTTCCGTCACAACTAAAAATTTCTCGACATGGCCCTATCGCACCAGTGATGGAATCTCACAATCTCTCCGAGGAATTGAGAAAATGAATGCATGTCAAAATAATACGACACAATGGAATAATTAATAATGAAATGGTCGTACTGCTGTTTAGCCTGTTTCGCTGAGTACAGAGTAATTATGATAATAGTACTAATATTTTAAATTTAATTTCTATAAGGTCTATATTAATATGAGAAAAGCTTCGATCCTTAAGATTGAGGAGGAGTTCCTTCTCAAGAAAGATGCTTTGTTACTGATTTATTAAACTTTGTGCTTATGATTAGAGTCATACTTGTTATAAATTATTTTGTATAAATCATTTATGCAAAAATTTAAATTAAAATAAAATCGTTTAGTTCGATGACTAAACAATTTCATATTTTATTATTTTTTCCAAAGATGATCTTTACAAAATAATTTATTATATGAATAATTTCGATCATAAGCACGAAGTTCTATAAATCAGTAACAAAACATCATAAAGAGGTAGTCCTCCAAAAAGGTGGTTCAGTGTTTAATTTTCCATATTAGTCGGTGCCCATAATGGGTGGACTCGAAGTATAGCATACCAGCATGGACCTGGGTTCGCACTTTACAGTATTTTAAATATTGTTTTATTATTGTCGTTAATGATTTAGCACTAGATGTTATCAATTTTTCATTTTTCTATATAAGTGATACTGGAAGAGAAGAGATCAAACGCTGATTTTCACGTATAGAAATGAATACTCACAATATAAGAGGAGAGAGACATCTTCCCATAAATAACGCTTAGTATCTATGTGAATAAAATGAACCTTAGCACATAATGGACACGAAATGTAATCTAGTATATGCCTTATCTAGCAAATGCCATCTTGTTCTTGTATTCCATTTTTTTTCCTGACTCGCCCTGTCAATGTCATAGTTCAATCTAGTATGTTTGTATTTTCTATTTTTTTTTTAGATTGTGTTGGTGGCCGGTGGGGGCAAACCGTATCATTTCATGCCTAAATTTAATGTCATAATATAATAACAAATTTTAAATATTGATTGTTAATCCTTAATTCTTAACCTATGTAGAAAATATATATTTTATTTCATGAAGTAGGTGCGGAGAACAAATTACACACAAGTGTAAAATTACTTTGATGTCACTGAATGAAAAGACAAGTCCTTGTCACAACAGTGTTGTGTAAGCCAAAAGCCCACCTATGCCTAACTTATACTTAACATAGGAGAATGAATCACAGGCTATGAGTTTCTTGGTTAAGGAATAATTACCATTTTTTTTTTTATGGAAATGAACATGTATTTATATAGTGACAGACATGGGCTTGTGAATGATTCATTAGAGCATGCAGACGCTCCCTGAGTGGTTGGTTAGAACCCCACATTATTCCACCCACTTAGCGAGTAATGGTTGACTATGGGAGACGAGGTGAGAGACACCAATTGAGTGTTTCGTTGAGGGATGACTTTTAATAGCATAAGAGATCCTGACATATGTCTAGGCCATGATTAAAGGGACTGTTATCCCTTGAAGATAATGTTGGATCTTTCCTTACATGGTTGTCCATCACGTAAGGCGTGCACGTGTCACATTTACTAAGCGTGATTTATAGGAAGACATCTCCTCTCACATTTACTATTCAACTCACGCAAAGCTTTAGTGTAGGCAAAGCCTTGAAAGTAATTTTGTCAATTGAGTCTATTTCAGTACATGCGACGTCCCCTCTAAACCGATGAGATTTGATTACCACAGTATGCCCTTTAGACAATCTTTGAAATCCCACATGGTAGACAAATGCAGCTCCTTGCGCTGCCAAGCAAAGCTCGTCTCATTATCACACTGGAGGGTGCCTAAAACTGTTTTCATGCAGAGGGGGATGACTTTGAGTAGATTTCTTGGCTTTAAATTTGTTGTTAAAATTTATTTCATGGAGCCCCAAACCCTATTTAGTATTTAGTTAGGGCATGACAACTTCATCTATCTAGGGATACTTTACTATAAATCAAATGGAAAGCAAACAAAAACATGAAGACAAAATGGGCCGCAGACTAATTATTATCGAATCCTAGTATGTCTGTAAGTGCCAGATGCAGAAAATAAATTAATCTCTGAAATTGGGTTTAGGGTAGCTAGGTTTGGTAAGGGCCCTTAACTTTGCAATGGGACGAACAAATTAAGCTAAAGTTTAAGAAACATTTTACTGGAATCCTGTTCTGGGTCAATACCATTTGAAGACTTTTTGGGTCAAATAACATTTCTTTGCATAAATACGTCTTTTTATTTTTTATTTATTTTTTATTTCTTTCTTTCTTTCTTCTTCCAAGCGAAACGATAGTTTTGTTGATAAAGTTGAACGTTATAATTGTCTAAAAGGACATCCGAATAAGAATTTTCTTGATTCTTTCTTCAAGCATAAAGATACATACATGCATATATATATATATATATATTAAATAAATTTAGTCCTCACACTTTTTTTGGGTGAAAGTTTAGTAAGAACACAGATTTTTTGTATCCATATTTGTCTTTATCCACTCATCCTGAAATTATATAGAAACAATGATAAACACACATCCATATTTAATTTTTCCAGTTTTTTTTGTTTTGTTTGATATTGAATCTGATGATCAGATTTGAAAAAAAAAAAATCAAGTAAAAAGCTAATAAAAGGTATAAAAATCACCTCAATTATATATCATAATGTGTTTGTTTATCTACTGTTTCTATTTTCATACTTATCCTTGCTACTTTCGTTCTCGTACAAGAGAAATATCATCACCATTGCCTCTCTCTAGTTAATTATGTTACAAATTAGCGTCTTGGCTCTCTCTAGTTTCCTATGATCATGCTAGCTACTTGTTTTAAAGGTTTTCTATTGATGGTGTTCAAGAACTAGATGTGGAATCTAAAAGGAGAAAAATAAGTCACTTTCAAAGAGAAAGTACTCACTTAAGGCGTTTGGGATATAGAGGGGAACGCTAGCCGAATGTGGGATTTTATGGCTAGTTGTATCCAAGAAGTTGCACAAGGGGTTTTAGGAAAGTCCAAGGGTTTTGCTCCGCATCAAAAGGAATCCTAGGGGTGGATGGTGGATGTACAGGAAAATATTAAGGCTAAGAAGGAATGTGGTAAAACCTTATACAAGGATAACCGATGAAAATTGTGAAAGGTAAAAAAAAACCATGAGAGAAGCAAAGCTAGCGGCTTTTGACAATATGTATAAGCGATTAGATACCAAAGAAGGAGAGTTACATATCAATAAACTGGCTAGAGCAAGGAAAATGAAGACAAGAGATTGAACCAAGTATGGTGCATCAAGGATGAGAATGGAATTGCTCTAGCTACGAAGAATGTGGTTAAAGACAGATGGATAGCTTATTTTCATAATCTTTTAAGTGAAGGGTACGAAAGGTGTACTCCTTTGGGCGAGTGAGTAACTCAGAAGAGTGTGGAAATTACTCTTTTTACCGCCGAATCATGAAAGAGGAAGTGGTTGTATCTTTGAAAAAGATGAAACATAGAAAAGTAGTAGCTTCCGACAATATACTCGATCGAAGTGTAGAAGGTCTTGGGAGAGATAGGTATATCATGGCTCACAAACCTTTTCACTAAGATTTTGGAAAACGAAGAAGATGTCAAGTGAGTGGCGAAAAATAACTTTGGTGCCTCTACAAGAGTAAGGGTGACATACACAATCACATGAACTATAAGGGATTAAGTGAATGAGTCATATAATGAAGCTTTGGGAGAGAGTAATTGAGCATAGGTCGAGGCAAGAGACATGGGGTTGAGACATTCAATTCGGGTTTATGCCAGAGTGCTCGACTATGGAGGCAATCTATCTCTTACAAAGATCGATGAACGATATAGAGAGATACAAAAGATTTTCATATGGTCTTTTATAGATTTAGAAAACTCATATGATAAGGTGCCAAGAGAAATTTTGGAGGATTCTAGAAAAAATAAAATACAAGCAATAAAGGATATGTATGATGGAGTAAGGAGGACAGTAAGAACCCATGAAGGACAAACTGAAAGCTTTTCCATAACCATATGGTTTCACCGATGCTTGGCTTTAAGTCCTTACCTTTTTGTATTTGTAATGGATGAGTTAACAAGACACATTCAAGATGATATCCCTTGGTCTATGCTTTTTGTAGATGATATAGTGTTGATAGATGAAACATAGGAGGGAGTAAATCCTAAGCTTAAACTTTGATGGAAAGTGCTGGAATCTAATGGTCTTCACCTAAGTAGGTCAAAGACATAGTATAAGGAGGGCACATTCAGTGGGAGTAGGGGTTCAAATGAGATAGGGGATGAGGATTGGAGATCATGAAGTACAAAGAGTGATTGCTTTTGTTATCTTGGATCTATCTTGCAAAAGGACAGAGAATTGGATGAAGATCTCAACCATGAAATACAAGCTGAATGTATGAAGTGGAAGAGTACATCAGATGTGTTGTGAAGATCATCGTACGTCATTAAAGCTCAAGAAATTTTTATAGGACGGTAATAAGGCCATCAATTTATGGCACATAATGTTGGGCTGTCAAGCATCAACACGTGCAAAAAAAGGGTTTTAATCACAAATGGTTCCTAACATTGATCAAACACATCATTTTGGTCATTGACATTGAAAATCAATAGAAATGGTCCCTGAGATTGTCCACCATCCATCATTTTGGTCCTTCCGTTAAAAACTCCGTTAAGTGTCCCAGAGCTCTTGGCTGGAAGTTTGGGCAATTTTCAAAGCTTCGTAACTCAATCGTTTCTTAACCAAATTTGACCAATAATATATCAAAATGAAGATAGGAAAGTGTAGAATAAGATTACACCTATTTGGAAGTCCAATGGTTGCCGGAGATGGCCGGAAAATAGCCTCAAAGTTGACTGGTCCGAGTGAAAACTTGAAAACTTGCCGGAAACTGGGTAAACTTTAAACTTTCATAACTTCTTCAATACTCAACGAAATCAAGTGATTCAAAAACAAAAATCATCCTTCTCGATGAGATGAAGAGAATAGTACCTTATTCGATGGCTAACTCACCCTATTTTTGCCGAAAAACGGCTCGAAAGTGGCTGTCTTGGTCTTGAGTTAGCCACTTTCGAGCCATTTTTCGGCCAAACCAGAACAATTTAGCCGTCTAAAAAGGTACCATTCTCTTTGTCTCATTGAGAAGTACGAGTTTTTTTTGTTAATCACTTGATTTCGTTGAGTATTGAAGAAGTTATGAACGTTTAAAGTTTACCCAGTTTTCGGCGAGTTTTCAAGTTTTCACTCGGACCAGTCAACTTTGAGGCTATTTTCCGGCCATCTCCGGCAAACATTGGACTTCCAAATAGGTATAATCTTATTCTACCTAGGTATAATCTTATTCTACACTTTCCTATCTTCATTTTGATATATTATGGGTCGAATTTGATTAAGAAACGATTGAGTTACGAAGCTTTGAAAATTGCCCAAACTTCCGGCTAAGAGCTCCGGGACACTTTATGGAGTTTTTAACGGAAGGACCAAAATGATGGATGGTGGACAATCTTAGGGACCATTTCTATTGATTTTCAATGTCAGGGACCAAAATGATGTGTTTGATCAATGTCAGGGACCATTTGTGATAAAAACCCACAAAAAAATGAGTGCTGCAGAAATGAGAATGCTTCGTTGGATGTGTGGGAACATAAATGACATGATTCAGAACTAGGATATGTGAGGTAAAGGAGGTGTGGTCTCAATTGAAGATAAGATAAGAGGAAATCGATTATGCTGGTTTGGACATGTGAATCGAAGACCTATAGATACTCTGGTTTGAAAATGCGATAATGAGACAAAGGCTTAGGGCAAAAGGGATAGAGGAAGATGTAGGAAAGCTTGGAAATTGGAAATAGACTTGAAGGAAGACATGGAGTACTTAGAGCTAACAGAAGACTTGGCACAAAATCGAGCGCAGTAACGTTGTAGAATTTATACAGCCGACCCCACTTAGTGGAATAAAGTTTTGTTGTTGTTGTTGTTTCACTTGTATTTTGTCAAAGGAAATTGCGAATCAAAATAATAATACGCCAACTTGTGGTGTATTATTAAGTTTATTAGATGTTTGGGCTTATTTGGGGCTAATATAGTTATAGTCAAGAAATCATATTTACTCTGTCACTTTGAATTCTCATGCGTAAAAAACAAACTTATGAGGAATATTTTGTAGTACTTACTCAACATCATATTTCAATGATTCAATGGCTCATCTTTTAGGTTTTTCCTAAAAAATCATCTTTACCAAAAATCATTAAAATCCAAAATCATTTGACCGTCGGATTAAATGGTTTTTATATTAGTATTTTTATGAAAAATTGTATCTATGACATCCCGTCCTGAAATTTATTGTATTTTATTCTTAGTTGTGGTGAAATTATCAGAATACCCCTAAGATGCCACGTAGGCCTTCCCCGTGGACCTTAATTTTCCTTTCACTTTTCTAGTCTTATTTTACTATTTTCGAATAATATTCATTTTTACGAACATATGGCCATAGAAGGAACTCAATTTAGAGTTATAACGAACAAGTTACGTTCAAAATTGTGTAAAAATACCTGAGACAAATTCAAAACTTGGAATTTTCTCCTTGTGCAATGTGCACCACTGCATGGGTTCTTTTTGGAACAGGAAATCAGCCTTCGTGTAGTGTAAAAGCCTGCAGTTGTTTCTTATGGGAATTCAAAGGCATGCAAATGCCATTAAAATAAGGGAGTTTTAACAAAACACTCCTGGTAGTGTTCACTTTTAACGAAAAACCATATTTTTACCTTTAACTGGTACTATTCACTATACCTTTAAAAATGGCTTTTCATTAAAAGGGAAGTTTTTTTGGACTTTTCGTTAGTTTTCCTTTAAAATAATGGTTTTATTAGTATTTAAAAAGCCTTTTTCCTCTCACAATCCATCAAACATCATCTCCCCATCACTTTTCCTTCCCCCCTAACTTAGCCGATTTTCTTTCTCTCTCTCTCTCTCTCTCTCTCTCTCTCTCTCTCTCTCTCTCTCTCTTTTCCAGCTTTCTCCCGCACTCTCTCTCTAGAGCTTCATGAGCTCTCCTCCTCCTTCCTCTTCAAACCTTCAACAAATCAAGCTCAAAAATATTATTTTTGGAATCCCTAGAGCTCAAGGAACCCAACCATGGCCTTACATGAGGCATTGGTGCATGGTTCGAGGTTCTACCATTGAAGCTGAGAGCTTGAGCTCTCAATCTCAAACCCAGGTGATGTTTTTGTCACTATCTTTCTATTCTTGAGTTTTTCTGTGTAGTTTACTAGCATGCATGCAAGTTTCCACATGTTTCGAAGTATGGTTCCTAACCAACCATATTTTCCGGCGAGTTGTAGGTTCTTCCAAGCTAAACCCAACGAAACCTTGTTATTGTGGTTGAGTTTGAAGGTGTAGGACGACTTCCCACTACCCTAGGCCACGAGTTTGAGCTTGCATGCCCAAATCCACTTTGCAACCGACGAAAATGGAGAACTCAAACTCGAGGCATCACTTTCAGGCCATTTTTCGACGACCTCTAACCAACTTTTGGATTTGAAATAGGTATAATCTTATTCCTCTCGTCCTAAGCTTCGTTTTGATATATTATGGGCACAATTTGGTTGTGAAATGGCTTTGAACGGAGGGTTTGAATCCTCCCCAGATTTTTCGACGAAAATGTGCAGCAAAAAAAAAAAAAAAAACATAAAAAAAAAAAGGAAAGAAGAAGCCCAAAACCCATTACCCGTTAACCCTAACCCGAATCCCCGAAACCAACCCAAGCCCATAACCTGAAAAAAAAAGCCCAAACCTAAACCGGCCCAAACCCATAACCCAGATCCGTGGGCCAGATTCAACCCGAATTCGTGGGCCAAATCCGACCTGGATCCATTTTTGAAATTGTAGGGAATATTCCGTTAACTCCTGATCAACTTTAACAGAATATTCTTTCTGAGGAGGGAATATTCTGTTAAAGTTAACTGTTGACTATTAGTTGACTTTTGTTAACTTTTTCGAAATTTTCTCGGAAACCCTCCTAGGCTAATTTCGACGCCCTGATTCCGTTTCCGCACTCTGTTTTTCCAAATTCAATACCAATTGTCTCCCAATTCCATTTTTTGAGCAAATTAAGGGGAAATTAGGTGTTTTGCATCAATTATTATTATTTTAATGATTAGTATAGTAATTTCCCATATAGGAAAGGATCACCCAGATGAGTATCGCATGCAGAATAGGTTTGGCGGCTACGGCCCTACGACCCACCAGTGAGTGGGTCTTTTCATTTTTACGTGTATATATATGTATATGTGATTTTTTCCAGCAACTACTTTTATATACTATGATGTGACATGCCATGTTTAGCTTTACAAATAGACTTTACGTACATTTCATGTTTTTAATATTATTTGTGAGCATAAACTTATGGCATGACATCCTTGCGATTTACCTGCTCATTATAGTGTCTCTTAGTTTTTCGTAATGTCCTGGGCCAAGGGCTAGCTTCATATGTAGTTCACATACACCGTTTACATTCACTTTGGATCCAGAGTTAGGTGCCAGCCTGTCATTTTGTGTGATGTTTTGGACTCGTATGTGATGCGACTAGCGCAACTCACGTGATGTAGTACTAAAATGTAAAACCTACACCCAGCCTGTTCCATTGTTTGAATATCTCGGCAGTGGACTTGTGTGCCTAGATAAATTAATGAGCATTGATTTCTTATAATAACGGTTTGAGATTTAATGTTGAGATACCTTGTTGTTGTACCATACATCTTTGACTCACTTCTGCTGCAAGGTACCTACTACATACTATTATTATAATATTTTTGGGAAACCATATACTTGTTTTACAGCGAGGGGTTACACTTTTCAAAAAGGTTTCACAAACTTTATTTTCAGGCCCACTCACCCTTTTTTTTCGCCCATCCAGGATTTTAGTGGCAGGTTTCGTGACGACAGGGATTGTTGGTAAAAGCTGTTATGTATGAGACTTCTCCTTTCGGTATAAATGCCCTTACTATTCTTTTATTGCAATTTATCTATGCTCTGACATCACTTGTGTGATATGGGTTCAAACTTGCTCACATGCGCACTCTAAATTAGTCACTTTTAGGTTTTATTTTATTCACATTTTCCACATCACTACACTTTATTGCTTCGTCACCTTCCAGGTGTTGACCAACACATTGCGATTCGGGTGTCCCGGGTCGGAATGTGTCAGTTTGGTATCAGAGTATAGGTTAGGCAGTATCGCAATCATCACACATGTGATGTAAGCATTCTCGGTTCTTGAATTCTAACGTTATAATTATGCCACGTCGTCGAACACGAAATATGCTAGCTTTTCATGAGTTTTGGGCAGCTTGGAACAACTATCGTTGGCACTTTTCTACAACTTACCGACCTTCTAGAAGAACTCTTTGGCGACCGCCATTAGACTTTTAAGTGAGGAACCTCCTTGCCAAGGAAACACTCGAATTGAAGACATTTCGTTGACGCTGAAGTAGGGTAGACATATCGATAATTGTGTACCACCGAAAATTTACCAATCAATTACGATTACAATCCAACCCTCGTTACCAACCCTTCTTTGTAGGAAACCACATTTCATCCTTGGCAATCTTTATTTTTTGTACCTCCTTCCAAAATTTCCTCGAGGTTTTTCTTTACCTCAAAGTTTCCGAAAATGTCTCAAATAACTATGTTAGTGCTAATATGGTTGCACTTAACGGAAGAACAATCACATTAGGTCCCCAACAACGTCAATATTTCAAACATATCAGTTATGATTCCGGATATTCAGGAGGAAGATCAAAATTCGATAAATCCCATTCTAAGGTAAAATTAACCACAATTCCCATTCTCGAGCTTAGGGTAGTTTCACAAACACTAGTTTCTATAATTGCATACCAAAAACAATAGTCAATATTCCCAAAAGCGACAAAATCACCTCATAGGAGTAGTCTTCCTAGAAAATCTTACTTACTCTTCCGACTATGCCCTAGGTAGTAGCCAACCTAGGTGATGCTAATTGTCACCAAAACGAGATTGTCCTGTATCCAGGAGTTGAGAACCAGTATCTAGGCGGTATGATTTCTTTATTTTGAAAATACATTACGACATATGGTTTTCAAACCTCATTGCCAGGACACTGGTTTACAATTGCATAGAGGCAGACATTACTAGAATACCATAGAAGCATTAGGTAGCTGCACAACCAACATACACACATATCCAGACATGTAGGTCTGACGGAACCACAATCATATAAACTTAGGAGCAAGCCATGTAGGAGAGCAACAAACCCGTAGTCATGACAATGACATTAACCACCAGTTAATCATATTATCCTTGTTTGTTCAAATACTTCAATCACATGGTACCTTAGTCGGGTACGTCTAGACAATTCCAATGCCACAAGGCAAGTATGTTATGCCAGTGCGAGTGTAGTGGTTGCACCATTTCCTTTACCAATCTGGTAATGCCAGTGAATCTTATTTGATTAGATATCGTGGAATTCCATGTAATCCAAGAGATGGACCAACTGCATTATTATTATTCCTTTGGTGGAGCATCGACCGAAAGTAGTCATTTTTCGACGACCTGTCATCCCTATAGTCAGCCCCATTGGCAAACATTAGAAACTAAAGCACAAATTAATCCCTGCTGTAAAGGCGAAACATTTATTGAGAAAATTTGTGAAGGCTTGTTAGCACGTGTTGTGGAGGAAGACGACAATATGGTACAACTGAAAATTATGAACCTAGTCAAACTAAATTCTTGACGTCATACCTAAATATCTATCTGTGATACCACTAGATTGAGATGTGTGAGGCACCATTGATCTACGTCCAAGTATAACACCTATTTTCGTTGAACCTTCATCGTAGAGACCTCTACTTCCATTCATAAAGAGCAAAGACTGAACCTTAAGATTGTACATTATCTACTAGCAATTCAATTAGGCGACGATTAAAAACCGTTAATCCATGTCTTGAATTGATATCTTCAACCAATTCTATGGAACCCGAGCTTTCTTCGAGATTGATCTGAAGTTTGGTTGCTACCAGCTGAAGATCAGAAATGATGATTTTCCTAAGAATGCGTTCAAGACTCGGCATGTTCATTATGAGTTCTTTGTGATGTCATGCGGGTTGGTGAATGCTCCAATATCGTTCTTGAACCTGACGGACCATGCATTCTGCCCAGTCCCAAAAGATTCGTGATAACCTTATCGAGAACTTACTTGTTTACTCTAGTAATGAAGTCAAACTTTCTAAACACCGATGATTTAATCTGAGCAGTTTCAAAGCGAATCAGCGTTACATTAAATTTTCCAAATGCCAGTTTTGTTTAGATAATGTGTCTTTTTGGGAGACATGAGCTCAGCAGACGATATTCTTGTCAATCCCAAAAAATGTTGCAGTTGAAAAAAAAAAATTGGAAACCCCCACTAGGTTTTGCGAAATACGAGGTATCATTGGTCTTGTCGTTTACCATTGACGGTCTGTGCTAACTTTCTCTGCCATAGCCATATTCCTTACAAAGTTGACCAGTAAAGAAGTTAGTTTCGTTTGAGATGTGAATGTGATTAAGTTTTTGACAACTAAGGTGTTGTCTCTTTCTGACTATTGTTTTTACACTTCTCGATGACACCAATAATTTTGAAATCTACAGTGATACTTCACTGAATGATCTGGCTACGTATTGATGCAGCATGGTAGGGTAACCACTTATGCCTTAGGACAGCTGGAGCCACATGGAGTGAACTATCTTACCTACGATTTAGAGTTGACAATTGCTACCTTTGCACTAAAAACTTGATGGCGGTTTCTCTATGGAGAAACATGCCAAAATCTTCATCGACTCCCTAAACCCCTTAAATACATCTTCATTTGGAAGAAGCTTGATTGTAGACGGCGACGATGGAAATTTTTTTTGAATCAACGTCTATGATTGCCCCATCGTGTACTACCCCGGTTGTGTAAATGTAGTTATTGACAACCTTAGCAGAAAAGAACATGGAAGACTTAGCCATTATATCCTATTTCAGTTACAACTCACGAGTATTGATGTGACATTACTTACAGATTATCATGAAACTTTGTTAACCAATTTCCAAAGTTCGACCCTTTTACTTTTGACCTAGGATGAAAAAAGAGATTGCTTAGTTATTAAGTAAATACCTAATTTGTCAGCATGTCAAAGCAGAAAGAAAGAATTCGTTCGAGTTGTTATAGTCACTTCGTATATCAGGATGGATATAACAGAATATCATGTACGAGCCACCTTTTACACGTGGATACTATGATGATGTTTCGATAATTGTTGACCGACTTACTAATGTGCCCATCTTCTATTGGTCCATGAGGACACCTTCTAGACCACTTGGCAGAATCCCGTCCCACATTTATTCTTATTGTATTCCCTAACGCTGGAAAATTACGAAACACCCCTGGTCGGCTAAATGGAAATCTTACGTGGATTTCATACGTGGACATCTGAGTCTTTATTACTCTTTGTTCATTTTCACGTCTTTCTAGGTAGTACATGTTCTTACGAACACGTGAGTGCGAAAAACGATGCGTAAATCAGACGATTTATGCACTTTCCTAATGAGGGTCAAAATAATAATTTTGCACCCTCGGGATTCCATTACTTATTTATCGAGGCAACAGTCAGTTGTCGGTACTATAGGTTACAAACTGTGATATTGATGGCATATTTATTTGGTTCGCTAAGCAAGTGGGCAAGTAGGCCCGTCCCCGGTTGTTTATTAATTAGGTCTCATGCCTAATTAATCATTGTTTGGGCTTGAACCAAAGACACACACACACACACACACACATACTCTCGTAGTGCTCATCACTATGATCCTATGGACTCAAGTGATACGGAATTAAGAGAAACCATTTTGCTGAAGAGGCTACATGGAAATGGAGAAACGTGTGAGAGACTGTATCCGTACTTCTTCCTTGATTAAATTCAGTTGTTTTAATTTCGAGAACAAAATTTTCTTAAGGGGGTAGATTGTGACATCCTATCCCGAAATGTATTGTATTTTTTTGTTAGTAGTGATGAAATTATCAGAATACCCCTGAGATGCCACGTAGGCCTTCCCCGTGGACCTCAATTTTCCTTTCACTTTTCAAGTCTTATTTTACTATTTTCAAATAGTATTCATTTTTACAAACACGTGGCCGCAAACGGAACTCAATTCGGAGTTATAATGAACAAGTTACGTTCGAAATTGTGTAAAAATACCTGAGACAAATTCAAAACTTGGAATTTTCTCCTTGTGCAGCGTGCACCACTGCATGGGTTCTTTTTGGAACAGGAAATCAGCTTTCGTGCAGTGTAAAAGCCTGCACTTGTTTATGATAGGAATTCAAAGGCATGCAAGTGCCATTGAAATAATGGTTTTATTAGTTTTTAAAAAGCCTTTTTCCTCTCACAGTCCATCAAACATCATCTCCCCATCACTTTTCCTTCCCCCCCTCCCACACTTAGCCGGTTTTCTTTCTCTCTCTCTCTCTCTCTCTCTCTCTCTCTCTCTCTCTCTCCCCCTCCCTCCCTCCCCCTCTCTATCTTTTCTCTCTCTCTTCTCTCTCTTTTCCAGCTCTCTCCTGTCACTCGCTCTCTAGAGCTTTGTGAGCTCTCATCCTCTTTCCTCTTCAAACCTTCAACAAATCAAGCTCAAAAATATTATTTTTGGAATCCCTAGAGCTCAAGGAACCCAACATGGCCTTGCATAGGGCATCGGTGCATGGTGTGAGGTTCTACCATTGAAGCCGAGAGCTTGAGCTCTCAATCTCGAAGCCAGGCAATGTTTCTGTCACTATCTTTCCGTTCTTGAGTTTTTCTTTGTAGTTTACTAGCATGCATGCAAGTTTCCACACATTTCGAAGTATGGTTCTTAACCCACCATATTTTCCGCCAAGTTGTAGGTTCTTCCAAGCTAAACCCAACAAGACCTTGTTGTTGTGGTTGAGTTTGAAGGTGTAGGACGAATTCCCACTACCCTTAGGCCATAGGTGTGAGCTTGCATGCCCAAATCCATTTCGAAACCGACAAAAATGGATAACTCGAACTCGAGCTGTCATTTTCAGGCCATTTTCCAATGACCTTCAACCAACTTTTGGCCTTGAAATAGGTATACTCATATTCCTCTCGTCCTAAGCTTCGTTTTGATATATTATGAGAAAAATTTGGTTGTGAAATGACTTTGAACGGAGGGTTTGAATCCTCCCTAGATTTTCCGACGAAAATCTACAGTAAAAAAGAAAAAGAAAAAGAAGAAGCCCAAAACCCGTGACCCGTTAACCGTAACCCGGATCCACGAAACTGGCCCAAGCCCATAACCCAGAAAAAAAAAAAAACCCAAACCTGAACGGGCCCAAACCCATAACCCGAATTCGTGGGCCAGATCCGACCCAGATCCATTTCTAAAATTGGAGGGAATATTCCCCTTGGAATATTCTGTTAACTCCCAGTTAACTGTTAGTTGACTTTTTCGAAATTTTCTCAGAAACCCCCCTAAGCTAATTTCGATGTGCTGATTCCATTTCCGCACTCTGTTTTTCCAAATTCAACACCACTTGTCTCCAAAATCCATTTTTTTGAGCACACTAAGGGAATATTTGGTGTTTTGCATCAATTAGTATTAGTTTAATGTAATTTCCCATATAGGAGAGGACCACCTAGATGAATACCGCAGGCAGAATAGGTTGAACGGCTACGACCCTGCGACATACAAGTGAGTAGGTTTTTTCGTTTTTACGTGTATATATATATATATATATATATATATATATATATGTATATGTGATTTTTCCCAACAACTGCTTTTATATACTGTGAAGTAACATGCCAGGTTTAGCTTTACAAATAGATTTTCCGTACATTTTATGTTTTTAATAGTATTTGTGAGCATAAACTTGTGGCTTGACATCCTTGCATTTTACCTGCTCATTATTACATGTTTGCACGGTGTCTCTTAGTTATTTGTACTGTCCTGGGCCAAGGACTAGCTTCACGTGTAGTTCACATCCACCGTTTACATTTGCTTTGGATCCAGAGTTAGGTGCCAACCTGTCATTTTGTGTGATGTTTTGGACTTGTATGTGATGCGACTAGCTTAGCTCACGTGATGTAGTACTAGAATGTAAAACCTACACCCAGTCTATTCCATTGTTTGAATATCTCTGCAGTGGACTTGTGTGCCGACATAAATTAATGAGTATTGATTTCTTATAATAACTATTTGAGATTTAATGTTGAGATACCTTGTTGTTGTACTCTACATCTTTGACTCACTTCTACTTCAAGGTACCTACTACATACTATTATTATAATATTTTTGGGAAACCATATACTTGTTTTACAGCGAGGGGTTACGCTTTTTGAAAATGTTTTACAAACTTTATTTTCAGGTCCACTCACCCTTGTTTTTCGCCCCTCCAGGATTTTAGTGGCAGAGGTTTCGTGACGACGAGGATTGTTGGTAAAAGCTGTTATGTATAAGACTTCTCCTTTCAGTATAAATGCCCTTACTCTCCTTTTACTGCAATTTATCTATGCTCTGACATCACTTGTGTGATATGGGTTCAATCCCGCTCACATGCACACTCTAAATTAGTCACTTTTAGGTTTTATTTTATTCACATTTTCCACATCACTACACTTTATGGCTTCGTCACCTTCCAGGTGTCGACCAGCACATCGCTATTCAGGTATCCAGGTGGACATTTCGGGTTGGAGAGTGTCAGCATCTACTTATATGGTTTTGGATTTGTTATAATTTTCTGTAAGGATGATCTACTAAATTACAATCAGTTTAGATCATTGAAATTCTTTAAAAATTGAGTGTCACAAGGTGTCTCTCAAATAAATTATTTGAGGAATCCCTCAACATGAGGGATATATATGATATGACGATATATTTGCAATAAGGGGAGAGAATAAATTGATTCCAAACTCGTCATCCATGATATTCAAACTTAAGA
Source organism: Heteromeles arbutifolia (assembly GCA_024362995.1). Classification (NCBI taxonomy): domain Eukaryota; kingdom Viridiplantae; phylum Streptophyta; class Magnoliopsida; order Rosales; family Rosaceae; genus Heteromeles; species Heteromeles arbutifolia. The sequence continues at coordinate 39,991,621 of JANCRC010000002.1, forward strand.
CCTGTCACTTAACGGGCAACCATTCTTATTGATTAATACCAAGTGACATGGCATTCTAGTTGGCTAAGTACTTAAATATGTAACTTTACAATTGGATGAAAGTAATAAGTCTTCTAGTAGCAATAATCTATTTTTGGACAATGGTTGCACTTTTTTATCTCACTTTAAAAAATTGCTCTTTTGATCAAATTTACCTATAAAAAGTCCATACTGCCCTTCATTAATCACAAAGGGGGCAAAAACGTAGCGCGCTTTAACGATACCCAATGACACTCCCCTTTACGATGTTGAACCACTATTCAGATAACACCACCACAACGACACAATGTTCTTAAAATTTCCTCCTCGGCACTAGACGGTTAGCCACCGTCCCGATTAATCTCTAGGTGTTTGAAAATTAAGAAAGGGTGCCTAAATGTGTTTAGGCACTCGCCTAGCCCGCCTAGATATACCTAAGTCGCAACTCCCACTTGAAATAAAATATCATTCTATTTTGCAGTTTATGTATCACAATGAAGTTATGTACTTTTTAAGTATAAGTAGACACTTATTTATACGATATATGCTAAATTTACTTAAGTCCGCCTAGGTCCAACCTAGCCACCTAGGTGTTAGGCCCCAACCCGCCGCCCAATTAGCACCTAGCGTCTTCTAGAACATCGCCACAACTACACTCAAACGATTTTATAAACAACCAAAAATCCATTTTAAAAGAACACCATTTAACCAAAAAGGACTTACATTTCAATTTGATTTAAATCGAAATCCTTAAGATTTTGAACCATCACTGCAACAACAAAAATCTGATGACGTCATAACAACGCTCCAAAGATCACTCCCCTTTTTAAGTTTTGAACTAGCACAACCACAACAACAATCTGATTACGCCACAATGACACTCCAACAATACTTTTCATTTTATGATTTTGAACCAACATAACCCGAACAACAGTTTAATGATGCCACAATGATACTTTCCCTTGTATGATTTTGAACCAGCACAACCATAATAACAATTTGATTATTCCCCAACGATACTCGAACGATGTACTGCCCGAAATTTGGTACCAGGTGGAATATCCTGCAAATAAAAATTTAATTTAGCACATTAGACTAGTCGAATGAGCTAGTCAACTAGTTACAAGTTAGTCAGTGATATAAAGTACAGTTGCAAGAACAAATCCTAACTGACCAATACGTTCAAGTAATTAGAGTCGGCCTATATTAGTTTCACAACAATAATTCCTAAATTTGAACACATTTACATATCAGTTCATTATACAAACAGTAATGACAAAGCAATTATGAATTAAAATATGTTGGATTGACTAGTTAAACTCACTAGTCAACTAAGTACAGATTCGTCAGTTAATCAAATACAAATCTACGAATCAAACTTAGTTCACTACAAGTTATCCTAGTCAACAACAATTCAGTTTATTGCTCATAATATGCAGTGTAAACTTAGTCTCTAACACATCTCAAATAACAACTCATAGGATGCACGAAATATATGCAAGTAAATAAGATATGTGGACAAGTTTAAGGGACAAAGAACGCAAGAAGTTTTTGGCTGGAAAAACTCACCTATGAGTCAAAAAAAGGGTGACTCTCCACTGAGCCCAATCCACTAATGTAAACAAGATTCTTACAAAGTACTCACACAAGCTCAATTCCTAGATCATAATCTACGAAGCAGCTTGTACCTTTGTGCAACCTTGCCTTACACGAGATGGATTCCTTCGGTCTTCACGAAGGGGCAGTTCCTCCTGAGCTTTTCACCTTGTGGCATCGTAATGGTGTTGTCTCCAGTCTTCACAAGATGGCAGCTCCTTCTGAACTCTTCACCTTGTGGCACCGAGACCAACACACACAAATGCACATGATATGATAATGATTATAATGTGCAATCTGGATTCTGTGACTAGTCAATTTCTTCAGTCAAACAGTTGAAGGAAGAAATTGACGTGAATCTGAAAATGGGGTCAATTTGAAAACTTGAAATTTGAAGAACTTGACCACCAAATTAAAACAAAACCACGAAGATAATGCTACCCTAATATGCAATGATTGGGTGTTTAGTGCATGAACATGATTTTGTGGCTAAGGTTTTAATGAAGAACACAAGAGGTAACTCAAAGCTAAAAAAACTCTTTTCAGAAAATGTAAACTTTCGAACAAAAACAAATGAGCATATAAAAATGATTTAAGCAAGCAAATTCAAAGATAGATTTATAAATATTCAATGAAGAACATTACCATAAAATATGTTTGATGCTCCTAGGAGATCTGAGAGGGAGAAAAAATAAAGCCCTATAAAAGTTTCTAATCTTAGACCCAAAAACCAAATGAACCTTAGCTACCATTTTAAAGAGAGACATGAATATTTCAAATAAAGGGAGCAAGGAGACACATGTCAAAAGCCAAAGCAATTGTTTCAGATCAAGGTTGAGAAAACCACATTTGGGAAAAAGATGTCAGTCAGCCTATGTGTGTTGTCTTAAAGTGTGTGCCCAACAAACTGGAAAGCAGAGAAAAGTTTTGACGAGTCAGAACCACTAGACAGAATGAATTGGAAATGTAAGCATGAAATGCATATATATGAACAAACCTTTAATGTGATAAGTCAACCTTGAGTAATTCTGACGATAGCAGCTCTTAGTGCAGAGTATGTCCAAAGACCATTTTGAGCATGTGGTACATATTACATTATTGACAAGGAAAACCAAACTTAAAAGTCTAGACTTCACACCGCCTTTTTCTGATTTCGAACCACCATAGCCACAATAGTTCATTCAAAGAACTCTCTCCTTCTTCATCCCACAACCACCACAACCAAATTTCAAAACAGAATAAAAAAAAAAAAAGAAAAAAAAAAGAAAAGAGAATGATTGAGCTAAAGCAAGATGAGAGAGAGAGAGAGAGAGAGAGAGAGAGAGAGAGAGAGAGAGAGAGAAGAAGAAGAAGAAGAAGAAGAATGGATTTGAGAGGTGGAGCAATCAAAAGCTTACCCAGCTACTTCCATGGTGTCCCAGATGTTCTTCACTTCTCCAAATTTGATTAGTTAAGGCGGAGGAATTGAAGGATAATCTGAAAATGGATATGAGAGTACCGTTAGGTGTCCTTACGGTGTTTCTTCGTTTTTGGTGGTTTTTGTTCAATGAAGGACATGTTTACCAATAAAAAGATCAATGAAGAGCAAAACAGACTTTTCACAGAAAATTGATCAAAAGAGCAATTTTTTAAAAGTGGAATCAAAAGTACAACCCTCGGCCAAAAATGAATTATTCCTGTTAAAAGCCCAAAGTATGGGATACAAAGACTACAACATGCTCAAGGTAATGGATTATGATGAGTTTGATAGAGGAAATTACTTTGTTTCCTTTACTTTCAAATTAATGAGAAGTGAGAGAGTAGGGAAGGCAAGCCATGATCTACATATTTGCAATCCAACCGGACTATGTTTGGACGTGGAATTTTCAAGTTCTAAGGAATTGGGAACAAGTTATTATAAAATGAATCGTAAAAATGTTAGAAAATAGAAATTAGTAATGCTTTATATAAGTATTACAAAGGCACGTGAGAATATTCATGAAGAGCATTTTTAATCCCTCCAATCTAGTATTTAGTGATCCATTACTTAATAACTTGACCTCAATCCGATGTTCTGTAAACCTTATCTAATTTGATATAAACGCAATCCCGTCATTTTATTTGTCAAATAATCCATTTCCTAACAATATGTCATACCTAGGGGTGGTTTTGGTACAATTACCGTACCAAAACCTCTGTACCGATTATCATACCAAATATTTGGTACAACAAAATCTATTACCGTTACCGTACCAAACTTTCGGTATACCGAATATCGGTATACCAAATAGTTTGGTTGGTATGTTATACCAATGGTAATTACCACTTCGTTTTAGGCCACTTAGTTTGCCCAAAATCTAATATTTTTCTAACCTAATTCAAGAAGTTACAAGCCACAATATAAGTTACAAGCCATAGAAGTTTCCACAATATACTAATGACTATGTTGGAATAGTATTCAGTCGACCTAAAGTTGTTTGGAATAATATTCAGTCGACCTAAAGTTTATGTGCTAAATCAAGCAATAGTATTCAGTCGACCTAAAGTTGTTTGAAATAATATTCAGTCGACCTAAAGTTTATGTGCTAAATGGCTCAAGCAATAGTATTCAGTCGACCTAAAGTTGTTTGGAATAGTATTCAATCGACCTAAAGTTTATGTGCTAAATGGCTCAAGCAAGTCAACTCGTATGTCAACTTGTATCACAAGGCTCCAAGCAATCTGTCAACTGGCAGTTGCTTTCCAGCTTTCTCTCCTCCTTGATTCAAGGCACTTAACTTGCTGATTACTTCTTAGTCTTGGGTTTGATGTAAATCACCTTAAATTAAGGAAAATTGTGTCCCAGTTTACCCGGTCTCTAGGGTTTTATGTAAAGATGGTTGCTTGTAACCATTCTCTTTTCTTGTCTACATATACTGTCATGTAGACTTAGAACATTATGAATCAGAAATACTTTGAAACTAAAATCTTCAGACTACGATATAAAAATATTAATAAAAATTACATAATACATAATTATATATATATATATATATATATTATAAATACATAATATAATATTAATAAAGTATCGGTACCATCGGTACTGGTTTTGAATACCAGTACCGTACCGAAATAGTATGGTACGGTACAAATACCGTACCATTACCAATTGGTACAAATTTTTGGTAAAAATTTGGTATGGTACGGTACGGTATGGTAGGGCGGTAGATAAAGTATTATAGTAAAAATTTCCACCCCTAGTCGTACCATTGCTCCTTTTCATTAATGCCGTTTATTTTTCTATTAAATCTAAGGGTATATTCTACTTTCCTGAAAGTTCAAATTTGTAGGTGTACTTTTGGTTATGAATCCAATCACAAATCTCCACTGTGATGAAGTTTCCCGAATCTTGCGTGCCAAACGATACTCCAGCTATCAACAAGGGCTCAAACTTAGGGACGAAAGGGGACCTACAGTGACAAACTAAATAACTGCTAATCCGGGCAATCTATTCATCATTAAGAATCAATTTATGTCAATTAGTACTACGGTTTAAATGAGAAGTCTTAGTTTCGATTCCTCTTCACTAGTAAGTGTAGATAAAAAAAAAAAAAAAAAATCAGCTTGTTTCTTTCCATCCAAATGACCCAAACGGAAGCTGAAACTATACACCCCCATAAGACCTTGATTTTCTTCCCCTTTCCTAATGATTTATGTTTCTCGACCACAAAGAATTAACAACCTCCGGGTAAAAACCCAACTGATACCAAACTCCCTAAACAACTTCAACCATAGATTCAAAGTCACCGCACAGTGAAGAAACAAATGATCACCAGACTCTGAACTTTTCTTGCATAAAATGCACCAATCAGATTGAGACATGAACTAGGTCTCCGTTTTTGAAGCATGTCAAAAGTGTCAACTTTCCCATGATCCACTAACAAAATAAAAACTTCACTTTATTAGGAACTTTAGATTTCCAAATCAGGCCATAAGCCTGAAAATCCCTAAGCATCCTGAAGAATCAAGTATCCAATTTCTTGCCTCAACCCTGTTTGGACATATACAAACCAGGGGTTTATGTGCAAACACTAAATATTTCAGCTTTAGACACAATCGCACATTTGTTATAACTTTCAATTGTGGAACGGCTCTATATTTAGATGAAAACCCTGTTTTATTCGGGTCGAATTCGTAGTACACACTCGTCAATAAGAAGATATATAAAAACAGAACAACTCTTCAGTTACATAAATGCTTCCTTATACTTTCATCACTCACCTTTTTGGTTGCCGTGGGTTGGGCAGAAACGAAGGTGAGTGGATGGCAACAATGCACAGGAAAGAGAGTTTGATTGCTATTACACAAAGCCCATATGCATATGGATTCTAAATTGCAGCACGAGAAGCTGAATAAAGGTTAAGGGGACATGAATGAATTATCCAACCTTAAGAGGACCGGTGTTTGCTGATTTCTGAAAGACTCTTACAACTGGCATTCCATCTCCACCGTCATTCCCTACCCTCCAAGAGCGATCCTTCTTCCTCTGAGTCTTTTTGTGTTGTTTATGGGGTGCAGTGGGCTTCCTGACAGTGACTTTCTTCTTGGTAGCAAGCCCATTAGCTATGTCAAATGAATTGAGGTCTTCCAGGACATGATCAAGCTCTGGCTCGTCTTCACCTTCATCGTCTTCAGAGTGTTCATTATCAGAGGAGTCTGATTTATGCTGCTCAGATAAGCCGTTTCCCGCAGCATCTTCCTCAGCAGTCATTCCAGGGGGCATTTGATAATGGGGCAGCTTCCCATCAATGTAATCCTTCAAAATTTGGCGGGCAGCTCTCGTCTCATCAGGAAGCCCACTTGAGGCGACATAACCACGAGAGGCACAATAGGCCCTCAGAAATTCTGCTGCCAAAGGTGGTCGAGACTGCAATTCATAGGATTTGGGCTTGGGCAGATCAATCCTATAAACCGCTTCGATAACATGTCTTGGAATTCGATTGGCCACTACCTGCACAGCCTCCCTATTCTCAGTCATTCGATCAATTGGCAATACACCAGAAGCAATCATTTCATGTCTTGAGCTTGAAAAGGATGGAAAGACTAATCCAGGGCAATCACATAGCATTAACTCGTCGGACATAATCAATGTTTGGAAATGCTTTGTCTTCCCAGGAGTAGAGGTAACACCTGTCTTCTTCTGGCCTACCAAGGCATTAATTGTCGAGCTCTTTCCCACATTTGGATATCCAACAAATCCCACAACTACATTACTAGAAGCTGAATTTCCAACAACATTTCCACTTTGAGAACCACTGGATCCTGATATCCTCAGTTTGACTATCTCTTCTGCCTCAGATTGTAAACGAGCCAAAAGCTCAATCCTCCCATATATTTTTGTATCAGGGTCTTCTGACTCCTGCAGGCTATTTTCTGTCCACGGGGAACTGAGACTTTTCCCTTCTGTAGCTGCTGTAGCAGCTTTAGCCGACCAAAACACAAAGAGAATATCTTGCGAACGGAAATATTGTGCCCACTTCTCTCTGAAGAAAAAGCCAAGTAATAAAATTAATTTAGGAGGGTGTCAAATTGGAGAACAGAACAGCTGATCAAGGTTACAAAAGTACAAACCTAACAGATAAAGGTAAGAGATCTGCTTTGTTAACAAGAAGCATTGTCCTTTTGTGCTTGTCGACCTCTCGTGCATAAACCTGCATAAAGTAAAGATAAGTACTGTTATTCAAAGTCATCTCTAGTTAAAGAGGAAAGAACCAAGGCTTCTCCATTTCAAAGTATCTTGAGAAAACTACAAACGATTAGTCCCTTGGGGATGCAATGGAAGAGACTCACGCCATCAAGATTGATGGGGCTCTTTCTTAGTAACATTTTTGAACCAGCTTAACCCAGTTTTTCTTCAACAAAGACCCACAGTGTGCAATTTGCAGTCCATATTTTACAAACCAATCTGAATGCATCAATAAGAGTAACAACTTGTCCTTTTGAAGCTTCACAAGTCATTATGGTAATTAAGAGCCAGTTTTGTTTATCCTTGTTGGATTCAATTTTCTTGTTTCCGAAACCAATGGGTGTTACGTAATTTAGTTACGTCTCATCATTTTTGAAACCTATAAATTAGTTTCAAATTGAATAACAAACAACCCCTAAATCCCTATCAAGCAACGCCACCAATTAATCCAACTTCTAAGGTTAAACAATGTGCTCATTCCCACGCGACAAGATAATGTAAACGAACAACAAATTACTAACATTACCTCAAGATCAGGGCAGCGATAGAATAGAGGGTCTCGCGCATCAACAACCATCACAAGCTGAAGTAAAATACCGCACAATATTATTACGCAATAATAATAATAATAATAATTCATAGTGAAATTGAAACAGAGACGATGTCATTTGGCCTATCTTACCAAATCGCTACGCTCGACAACCCGCCACAGCTGCCTCCAAATATCAAGGTTCTTCTCGAAAGGAGTAAGGAGAAGCTTGTCGTTCTCCTCAAGCCTGGCAAGGCTTCTGCGCCAGGTCAAGAATGCCTGTCTTTCATTGTTATCCAGCTCCTCCACAGACATTTGAGGGGTCCACGGAGGCCTCCGCGGCACGCGCAGACTTCCTGCGTGCAGGGCCTCCTCTTTCCTCTTCTGCTCCCTCCGCTGCTCCGGGGTTATCTCATTCCCATCCCTGCTCGCATAACAAAATTACAGTAAAACCATTCTCAAACAAATAAGAAAGAAAGAGGGATTTCAAAAATTTGATCGAGTTGAGGGGTAAAAGCGAGAAATAAAACTTACAGGTCAATGAGGAGGTTAGGGGCAGGGTGGTCGAGGGAGAAGAGGCGGTCGGCTTCGTCGGCTTTTTCGACGATGGCGTCGATGTCGCTGACTTCGGTGACGGATTCGAGAACCTTCTTCTGCTGCCTCTTGTACATCAGGCCTTTCTCTTTCGTCTGCTGAACCAGTTGGTTATGCTGTCTCACAAGGGCCCTACCCAGCCCCGTCTTCTCGTTCTTACCCATTCTCTCTCTCTCAGAGTCTGAGATGGAAGGAAAGGTGGTTGTTTCGATGGAGTTATATGGCGGGGAGAGGCGGTGATTGATGGCGGCCGGGGAGGGCAAAGAGTGGGAAAGAATTTGGGAATTTTATTAGGAGATTATTAACTTAATTTTAAGACTTTATACATACCGTTCAGATTGATCTGACGGCTATAATAGAAATGGGTACGCACGGGGTGTGTGTTAATTCTAGGGTTCAAGAAAGGACATTTGTATGTATCCAGATATTTGATTTCTCTTCTTTAACTTATCATCCGTACTTTTGTTGTCTAGTACTGGTGAATTAAGGAAAGGATCATCTTCGGATCCATTTCACCAAATTCATAAATCTAATTTGATCAAATGGCTAAAATTATTATAACTTTTAAAAACGGTCTTTATTTTTAGCCTTTGGATTAAATTTTAAGAGTTCGAATTGGTAAATTTTGTGGAAAGGATCCAGCGACGATCCCTTTCTGTGAATTAATACCACAGCTAGTCTACCACCACCACCACCCCCGGAGTACTTTTTATGTGTACCTATAACTAGTGTTTAAAATATCGGTGTTGAAAATATCGATATATGCAAATTTGTAAAAATATTAATGAATATATCGAACATCGATATTAATATCGGTTTATTTCGATGGAAATGATGAAAATTTAAAATAAAACTTTAGAAATTGTCAAACATTGATTTAGATGAAATATAAGAGAGTTTCCGATATTTATAATATGTGTTTAGAAATATCGACGAAATCTGTCGATTTTAGTATGAACTTAAAAGTCATATCTTTCTTTGATTGTTCAAATTTTTCTTTGAAAATATCAACTGTACCAAAGAAATTTTAAACACTACATGTAATATAAAGTGATACATCACTACATTATATGGACATTCGGATTGATATGTTCTCTCAACTGTAAGAGCTATCATCATTTCCATTTCCTCTGCCAATCAACTATGTTTAAAACGAACCTCTTCAAAGCATCTTCAAGAGAGCTGCAAAACTCATTTTCAAATTTAAGACTCGTACTAGATTAGAGAGTTTCTAATGTATCTTTTATCCCCATCGCCATTAATTAATTCAATAACAACAAAACAACACGAGACCAACTTATTTCATAGTAAATAGTATGTAACATAATATCAACAAACTTGTATTTAAATAGTTACATTTGTTTGTGAAGGCTGTCATTACTTTTTCTATGATCATTCAATTCATTCCTCCTACACTTCTATCCTTTGAAGCAAGGCTTTTGTTTCACAAGTGAGAAAAGTCCTCCGGTCCGATACGCTACGTGGGTGCTACCGAAACCAAATTACAATTTGGTGGGGTTCGGTTCAGTATGCAAGGGTGTGCCGAAGTTGTACCAAACTTTTTGGAATTGGTTCTGTTTTGGTACAAAACAGTACGGATTCGGTTTTCTAAAAGATGCATACTAATTAGGACATGACATATGATGTACTGTAGCATTGTAAGGGAAATATAACACAAACCAAGCATTGGAAAATAGCTAGGTGATGAATACACAGATTGCACAAATACTTAGGACATGAGTGTACGATCATACTCGAGTTGAGTTCAATTACAGATGAAGATCGAAGATGTGAGAGCAATGACCAACTAACAAATGAGACTTTGATTTCCGAACAAATATGTTTGGTTCGAGTTCTTTTCGAATCTTTAAACAGAATGCCATGTGAAAAATGCTGTACCGCAACCATCTTATGCTTTTTCCTTTTGCAGACTACATATTTTCTAATGGATAATGAGGTAAATTCCCTAATCTAAGACTCATCACAAAACAAAATAGTTTGCTTTTCTTACCTGTCGACTCTCGAGGAATGTGTGCTTTGAGATGGATGGCAAAGTTAAACAGTGCTCTTTCAAACTACCAGTATCGCAGGGCAACCTTAAGCATCAGCTTGGTTCTTATTACTTTTCGAATTTGAACCACTTCCAGTTTGCATACATGCTTAATTTGTCAAAAGGCAGAGCATCGGCTTCAGGGGATCCTGACTTGCGGTTGGTATGAACAGCAGGCAACTTTTGCCTATACTTCTTTGCCATCATTTGAGCCTCCGAAAATAATTTCTGCCAAAAGAAATGTTATTAATTAAGCTCATCATCTCTTGTGGAAGCATTACTCAGGCGAAACGAGTAATTTCATAACTAGGGGAAACAAATATTTTCTTAAGGAATGGTGTTACCTCTCTGTTCGACAAAAAGAGGCCAGGCTCACTTTCAAGGTCAGCAATGCTGCAAGAAAAGTTGAAGTTGCCATCAGTTGTCATTGCTCAAACAAAATTAATTTCAAGGAAAACAGAAAAATCAGAAGACAATAGCTTAAGGTCATGAAAATACACTTTGGGGTTATCATCACCATCACAAAGGAAACTTAGACAAAAATGTGATGAAGTTTATGTGAAACAATAGTACAAACGCAAATCCCTTTTGCGATGAAGTTAACTGAAACAAACCTAAAGGAATTTCTCCTCTACAAGTCATTTTTTGAATCTTGCGTGCCAAACAATACTCTAGCTATTAAAAAGGGCTGAAACTTCAGGACTAAAGTGACAAACTGAAAGCTGCTAATCCAGGCAATCTATTCTTCATGAAGTACTTCCCAGAAGGGGAAAAATAGGCCACAAATAATTGAATAATATGATTCACAAAACAAACAAACAAAATCATACTTAACTTTATCTTAAAAAGAAAAAAAACTATTGCAGAGCCAATACAGAACAGATACGAGACAGATCTTGAAGAGATGGAAAAAAGAGTGCGAAAGAGAGGAGAAAGGAGCATACTGCAGGGGAATGAGGTTTCAGAATTTCAAATAACATATGACATAGATGACTTCTAATGGATTTACGTGATTCTATGTCCCATAACTAAAAGATAGGCATGAAAGTAAAATCTCATGGCTATGGATCACAAAGCTTCATCGCTAACCAAAATGTACATAGAGCAATTCTCAAAATAGGAAAAATGTTTTATATGAACAAGAGATGTAGTTGTGGCATTAGACATCATGTGTCCTACTCCTAGACCTATTGGTCAGAAGTTCAATCCCTTGGACATACAATAGATTTTCCCTTATTTACATAACTGAACAAATACATCGTTTGACAATTAATGACAAAATGACAAAACACAACTAGAAATATTTCAGTTGTTTATTAGGCCATTTCCCATGGCCCTTTATGCATTATGTCTCCCGGAGAAACCAATTTAAATATCTTATGTCGCATGTAGAGATCTGGACTCGGTCATAAAAAGCCAGAACGAGTCACCAGGTTAAAAGGTCACACCTTGGTCAATCCGGTTCAATGCACATTTTGATAAAAAAATAGTTCATAGGTATGCGGAATTATGACCAGTTCCCTGCTTAGTATATTGGAGTGTTCACTTAGGTCTGGTTTTTAAAAATTGGTACGTAATAGCTAGAAGCATTATGACTTTACAGGAGAAAAAATTAAGGAGATTCTCTCCACCAAAATTGTATGCAATATGGATGAATTTAAATGAAAGAATCCCCTTCCCTTGTATACCTGAGAGATATTTTGTCAGGAAACATCGACTTTACAACCAGAACTTTGAGCTTCTCATTAACCTTAAGTATGTCACTGACAGAGGTAATTCGGGCACGAGTGATGTTTGATATATGCAACAAGCCACTGGGAAACAATAAGAAAGTTCAAAACGATTATCCACCAGTGACAAACAACACCAACAAACATAAATAAATTTATGATATATACTTCACTTGTTAAACACATCCGTAATCTAGGACAAAAAATGATATGGTGAGGAAATGGTATAGTAAATAACAGTCAACTAGAACAAGCCTGAGCTATATTATATATTTAATTGACAACGCGACGATAAAGCTATGTGGATTAAACGATGCTTTATCATTCTGGATCAGCATTTCCTTCAAGGTCCTGTTGACATTCAGAAATATATCTAAACTCTAACTCCTAGACAAGCAACCAACTTTGTCATTTTAAAATTAATAAACAGCGTTCAATAGAATATTGATCCAACAGGATACCAGAATTGGTTTAGGTAGGAAAGGACAACAACGTAGAACTTTTATACACAGACAAAAGAAAAGGAAGTCTTGAAACAAAATATAAAGATAAGGAAACCTAGCAGGTGCGTCAATAATTCTGAATGATGATACTATCTTCATTTCAAGTTATTTTCACCTTGCATATATCTCTATTAGAGGAAGCAGAAAACAAATAGCTCGTACTCTCTTTTCCGCAATAGTCTTTGTGATACATTTCATAAATGTTTTCACTACCAGAATAAACTTTCCAAAATCAGCAGAAGTCCTGAAACTTTTCGGAATGAGGCAATTCTGAGAAGCAACCGCTGGGTAAGAGTAGTACAAAATTTCATGCTTTTCATTTTGAAGTTCAAAATTTTCATTTTATTCTGAAGATCAATATTATGTATCTTCTCATCTTTTTCATGCATTTAGATACCTTTTGAGAGAAAGTCCCATCTATTTTATTTCCATTTTGTGGTGATCTAATCTTTCAAAAGTACTCCACACATGCAACGCTTCTTCAAAAGTGGAAAAATCAGGGAAACTCTGCTCCCAGTCTGATTTTAAAGTAAGTTTGAAAGTCATTATACCTCCTGTTAGTTTCTCCTATCCTCACTTGGGCTCCATATGGAAAGATTTTCTTGACAGTTCCTTCTAAAAGTGTTCCCTCCTTAAGGTATAACAGTTCCTGAAACATTATATGGCAAACCAATGTCAGTTCTTATGAAAAATAAGATCACAGAATCTCAGAGCAAACAATGAGAGAACATTGCAAGCAACAATAAACATGAATAAATTAAATGTCGAAGTCCAACTGACCCAAGCTTCTTTCTCACTCAAAACTAAGTCATTCTTAGCTTCGTCTATTCGAGTAATCTGCACATGCATCCGGCAACCCACCTACACCATTAGGAAACAACATGTGTAAGAAGCAGATTAACAAATCAAACATATGCAACTATCTAAGGGAGGAAAAAGTTAAACAATGAAAAGTTGTCGGTGCCCAGTTTAGAGGCTGAGGCTGGATGCGAATACCCGGCCTACCCTACCTGTTGCCATTCCTAGTCTCATTACTTGTACAAATAGCTTCACCAAAAAGAAGATTTTCAAACTTGAATTTAAAAATTTCACTTAAGTTCAAACACGTCACAGACGAATTGATTAACTACAATATCTGCTGAAAATATATGATAAAAAGTATCATCAAATGTGAAATCTCTATGAAAACAAGAAAACAACTTTTAAATGAAAATTCCTGATATTTGTAGAGTTATAAATGCCTTGACCACAGTTTAAATATCAACACGGAAGATTATATATTTTCTTTTCAAGCCTCAAGTGATATGGGGCTGCCACTGAAACTCGGATGTCTTAAGTATCTTCCTTGCCCTAAGTATACTTTGGCCAGTACTACATTTTAGGGCTAAAGCACGCACTTATCATTATGAAACAATGGCTGTAAAGAAACAGGGTATAATGGATTGTGTCCAGTGATTTCAAGTGCTTCAAGTATTCACAAGCTGCGTTGATGTTAATGATAACTCTGGCTGGTTGGACTATCTAACTACATAGATTTTCCAATTACTGTTCTTATAGTTCCATCTCTTAATAATACCATTGGCATCTCAAAGAAATTGCTTCATTTGAAATTGATAAAGTGTCGTATAAAGAAATAGTTCCAGTGGATACATCATGCATGATATCAGTATTGATTAATGGCTTGGACACATTAACATAAAGAAATACAAATTATACCAGAAATGTAGCTAAATGAACATTGCATGAAAAAAGATATACATTTCATTCCTCAAAACCAGCAACTTACATTCTCTTTCAATTCAGTGAAGTTGTTCACTTTACTCATTAACTCAGTTTTTGGAAGGAAAGCTCGCAGACCCTGATGAACAAAATGGTGAAATGTTAGTTTTCAAAAAAGTAAATATTCACAATTTCACACACACAAAAGTCAAAGATACAAACCTCGATTCTTGTCAGAAGGCCTCCAGTATTCCATTCTGTAATTCTAACTTCAATGGGTTCATTGAGTTGTTTTATCTGTAAAATATGTCGAAAAGCTTTAAAAAAAAAGTTTGGATTACATTTTTCATCCAACGTCACCAGTCAGAGTGTAATGAGCTAAATGCTACCACCAACGTAGCTGTTACAAAGAGAAAATCAAGTATCATGAAGTCATGATAATAAAAGACTTAAGAGTACCGAATAACTATTAACTAATAAATATGGTCTCAAACATAACAGCAACATAGGCAACATATTCAGAATTCACATAAGAAGTCATGCAGCAAGCACAAATATTCACCATATAAATTGCCAATGCCGTTCCAATGAGCAGAAAACAGAACAAAAAAAAGTGAGAAAAGGACCTGCCTCACTCGGTGCCAAGCAATTCGCCTGAAGAGCCGTCTAGTTGAAAGCAAAGGCCTACCGCTGAGCGTTCTTCCAAGAACCTCAGCAAACAAAACAGTTCCGGTTTCAACAACGGGCCCTCCCGGCACAGGTCCCCCCATCACAGCTTCATTTTTCACAATTCCCATCTTCCCTCTAACCATAAACTCCTCAGCGTCATAATTCGTATCACATAACAAGTAATCCATCTCCTTGTCATACAAAGGCAGCACTTCCTTAGTCAGCATTGTACCCAACAAGTCTGCTCCGACATTCACATCAAGTTTATTCTCATTGCCTGAAACAACAATTCCAACCACAAAATCACCCGGTTTCGGTTCATAGTACTCCACATTAACCTTCTCAGCCTCCTCATTATCACCATCCAATTCACTTTTTTCCTCCAAAACTCCAACCTGTCCTCCCTTTCCTTCCACTCCCTCTCCATCCGCACTATCTCTCGGCGCGAAAAACTTCAAGAAAGGCGCCAATGCCTCGTCCTTATCAACCATTTCCGATTCTTCATCCGGTTTTTCGGAATCTTTATCCACTTCCAAAGCAGACCCATAACTTATAGGTACAGGGGAAGGCTTATCCAGCAGCTCAAGCTCTTCATTCTCTCCAACCCCATCCCCTTCAGACTTGTTCCCCAAATGGGTACTTGGAAAAATATCATACACGTCACTCCTAGAGCAAAACGTAATCCGGGTACTTCCCCAAACGGGAAAATTCCTACAAAGTTTCAGACTTTTCGACAACCCAATTGGGGAAAAGGAGCTATAACTTGAAGGTTTTGCAGACGCTGAGGTTTGTGAGTTGAAATTGTCGAGATGAAGTGACGAGCCGGGGAAGGAGAAAGACTTACAGGGGTGAGCAAGGAGAAGCATATCTGTTTTCGTTATCTTGGGCACCTCATGAGATTGAGCTATGTCTAACGGACCTTTTCGAACCCACCATTGTTTGCAGCTTAGTCTTTCCCGGCCAGGTTTATCCCTTCAGCTAGATTTTTGTGTTCTAATCGGTTTCGTATGCAACGCAGCGTTTTGCATTATTCCTCGAACCCACCATTCACCAAGTCTAGCACTCCGCTAACGTTTTGCAAGACAGTTAATCGTTTTGCTAATACAAAATTGGGCTAAAATATGTGTTGACGCATTGTTTTGTGAAAATAAACTCATACAACAAATGCAAAAATAGTTAGCCTAATTAAGTTTTGTGCAACATTAAATTGATGTTTCTTTTGTCTTTTAGAAATAATTTTTTTAAAAATAATAAAAAATAAAAAATTCATTATAAAACAAAATTAGAGTTTTAATAAAAAGATAAAGTCATGTATGCAATACTTCCGTAGGTGTCACACTAAGTAATTGTCTTTAGTCACAGGCTCTTTCGCTCTAGGCTTTCTCAGGAGACCTTGTTGCATTGACATACCATTCGTGCCCTTGTCCTGGTTCCTCTTATTCTGAGACAAGAAAAAAGGAGGTGCGCCCTACGACCCAGAAATATGCCCCTCTGCTTTACTGGTGTTGCTTTGCAATGGCGCTGCTACCTTCTAGTCCTCCACTGCAGCGATGCAGTGCTGTTGAGTTTGCCATTGGAAGCAGCACTGCAGTAGCTAGCCAAGCCATTGGAGCCCACAGCTACCCCCAACAAGTTAACAACGCGCCGTAGTCCTCCCCGGCTCCATGCTATCGTCTGCCACCTGGCCCACCACCGGCCATCATAAATTTTGAGGTAAAACTCTAATTTTTCAAATTTAAATCCCTAATTGATAATTTAACATCAAATTTTGTTTAACTGATATATGATTATTGGTTTTTTGGATTGATTATTGATTAACTAATTGTAGTTTGATTAGTTAATTGCATTGTTGTTTAATATATATGATTATTAATTATTGGTCAATTGAATTGATTATTAATTAACTGAATTGTTGTTTGATTAGTTAATTGAATTGATTTTGTTGTTTGATTAGTTAATAGTTATTAGTCATAGTAGAGTCTAAGACCCATTTTTTTTCCTCATTATATAATTATGTAATGGAACGACACTATAAGAAGCAATGCTTAATTCCTCTTTTGAATATTTCGGGTAGTCCTCTTTCAAATCCTCATTTGAATATCCTGAGTAGTCTTCATTCGAATATTCCGGTTAGTCCAAATCCTCCTTTAAATATTTTGGGTAGTTCACAACAAAGTCAAGTCACTAAGTTAGATAAATATTAGCTAATCTTTCTATAGACACTGGACTTAGACCTCGATTGATTGATTATGAGCTTAATTATCACAAAGCAATTCATGGACTACAAAAGGATCATTGTCTACCTAAAACCCACAAAATGCCTACAAAAGTTATGGGGAGAGACAATCAATTATCACTCATTAGTTTGATAATTTTGAGTGGTTAGAGTATAGTATAATAAAAGATGCTGGATTTTGCTGTTATTACTATTTTTTCAAATATGTTTTGATAAAGTGGGAAGTCTTCATAGTAAAGTTTCACAACAACCTAGAGATTGATGACACAAAAGCAACATATTGAATAATCATTTCAATGAGGTAAACATCGAGTTGCTTGTGTGTATGGCATGTTTGAGTTCGGCGAATAATTTTGCATCTTTTGACCAACGAAAAATAGTTCGTTTCACCTAATTTTATCCTCAGGTTTGATTGTGTGGACCTCATGAATCTTCCAATTCAACTTGACAATTATATTCATGATATGAAGATGCATAGTGAGTTTTCATCATTGAAAGAAATTAGTGATCTTTCAAAGGAATTGGTGAAGACCGGGAGGTGTGTAAGCTACAAATTAGTGTATAAGCTTCTTACATTGGCTTTGGTGTTACCAATTGCAACTGCTTCGGTGGAGAGAGCTTTTTCTGCTATGAATATTGTGCAAACACCATTGCACAACAAAATGAGAGATCAACAGTTGAGTGATAACATGGTTGTTTACATTGAGAGAGATGCATTTGCTTTTATTGATAATGAGCCTATTATGTGACGTTTTCATGACATGAAATCTCGTTGGCAACAATAATAACTTATTTGTATTAATAAATTATGAATGACATTAATATTATCTACTTTCTAAAGGATTTGTGATAGGGTTTTTACCACTTGTGCAAAAAAGATTAAAAACACCTAAAATACTTGCAAGAGAAACAAGATTATAGTAGTATAGTTGGCTCAAGCAAGATCGTTCTCTACATGGATTAATTTAAATAAATTAATGTGAAACCAATTCTCAACTAATTACTTATAACAAAGTTTTGGAAAAAAAAAGTGATTTAATGACCTAAATTAAGAAAAAAGAATCTAATTAAAAAAGTTAACTAAAATCTGCAATTTTAAAGAAGGAAAAAGGAAACATTTTTTTGAATTCAAAGTGAGAAAGCACTAGGGTTCCGTCGTCACCTTAACAATCCAATGTAGTTCTTCTAATTACTTATGAATTACACATGCATATTTTGAAGGTTAGGCTTTCCTAAAGTATATCCTACTTGGAACCTCCAACATAGAAGTATATCTAACATGCAACACGTCTGTGGTGTCCAGATCGAATGCAAACATGCAAGACTCATTAAGTTTTGTGAAAACCTTTTGAAAAACCATGTAAACCTTAAGACGTGTCGTCCATCCTAATAAGTTATACATATTAACCACAAGAAGCCTTGTCAATTTTAGGGACAACCCTCCGCCAAAACTGCGTCAAATTACTTTTCTAAATATCCTAATGGTCGCGAATCACTAAGACATATAGATAGTTTAAACCGGTGATTAACAATTCAAAACCTGCATGCATACATTATAAGCAAATTAAAAAGAGACTACATATTCTTGCTAAGGTTCATGGCCTCACCCTAGAAAAGAGGATTAGTTACGCATATTTATAATAAAAATCACAAAGTCTTTATTGAAATAGAAAAAGAATGAAAACACCTTGAAAGTATAAATCTTGAAATCTCTAAGCTTTGGCCAAAATTCTCTATCCACAAATTGCATAAAGAAGTAGAAGCTAGGGCTGACCAAAAGGCTTATTTATACTACTGTAACTAAAACCTCCTCGTAAAAGGTCTTAGAATAAAACTAGGAAACCAAATAAATTAAAATAAATTACGAAAATAATCCTCAATTGACTTGGTAAATTCGTCCAAAGTTCCGGACAACTACATTTTGGACCCTTATCAGCTCCAAAACCGGCCCAAGATAGTTGGATCTAAAGCTTGGACTATTCTGAACACTTCTTCAGAAAGCCACGAACCCATCAGAGGTCATCTTGGCCTCTAAAAATCGTAATTACCCAAAAACGTCACTTTCCAACAACGTGCATTGCTCCTTTAATTAATCACCAGAAAATAACCGCTAAGTAGAAATTGCTGAAATTTGGACACAAACAAGCTAAGGAACACATGAACGTCTTCCAATTTGAATTACTCCAAAATTCGTCCATTTGATTACGTTTCTCTCTAAAAGAAGTCGAACGTCTTATGTTGAAAATATAAAATAAAGTATAAAAATTCTACCAAAATAATTACCAAATTATAATAAGAATAGGGTAAAATATATATATGAAATCGACTCATCAATTTGGTTTTCTATATTTTTTTTAACCTTGACCCTTTTAAATTTGCCTCTTCCCTGACAATACCTGGCTTCACCATTAGGAGCAAGTTCTTCTATAACTATTTCAAAATAGGAATGATAAGAATAACTGGATCTTTCGTCAAATTTGGCCTAATGCTAGAGGTACCTTTTTGAAAGCTTTGTCAATTAGAAGAAGCTTCTTAAATGCAAACCATCGTTCGAAGTCTCCCACCTTGTCCAAACCTACTGCAATTAGGTGGAGGCATCCTGATAATGCTGTGAAGAAGCTTAATTTTGATTGATCAGTTATTGCTGCTAATAGAGATGCTTGTGCCTATGTCACTCATGATGATGTGGGGATTCCCTTAGTAGATGATGCTAGGAGAATTGGGAAATCTAACATTCTTGTGGTTAAGGGACATGCTCTGGTGGATAGTCTTAAGAAGGCATTAGACAAGGGATTTTTGCAGCTGGGGCGGAGGGGGATTCAAAGATCATTGTCGATGCTATTAATGGTGAATCTTCTCCCTGACTTCTCTTTACTATTATCCATAATGTGAAAAAAGTTGGCATGTCGATTTTAGAGTATTTCATTCTCTCATGCGTTCTGTGAGGCTAATTTTGTGGGGCAGTTAATCCAGTGGTGTGGCATCGCTCTTTACCTACAGAGGCTAGTCCGGCTTGGTTAGGAGATTTGCTAGCTCTTTTTGCCCTTTGGGCTTTTCTCAATAATTCTTATTTTCGTCTAAAAAAACTACAACACACGAGAAAGGCAAAGTTGCACTATGATAAATAAAATATACAATTCGGTCTTACATAATAATGGAAAGGTTACAGTTAATAACACAAAACACTATGATGATTAAAATATACAGTCCAGTCTTACATAATAATGGAAAGGTTCTATATTAAGAGGGTGGGAAAATGGATTAGTAATAATATGGTTCAAATTTGTCTTTGACAATAATCGAATCTAAAGCTCTCACTTACAAGTGAAGAGGGAATACCCACTAGAATGTAGCACTAAGTGGTTGAAAAGGTTATAGTTTTTTTTGAGGTGAATTACTATATTCATTAATGAAAAGGAACACGTACAAGTAGTGAAAATAGGGTGCTAAAAATGGGCGCCAATATAAACCTTGCCGGGGATTTCAACCCGGACGAAGGGAAAAAGAGCGTCCCGCTCCAACCAAAATATAAAGTAGGGTGGAGTGCCAATTTAGTCTCTGAACAATAATCTCAGTGAAAATTAGGTCCCTAAATTATTTTTTGGGTAAAATAAGTCCCTAAATTCATTAAAAATTGCTAATTTCATCTCTACTATTATATTCCAAGCTATTTTATCCAATTTTTCATCAACTTGACACACTTTAGAGTGTAATACTGTTATTTTCTCGCTTATAAGCTCTTAACATTTCATATAGGTTGCGAATCTAACGTCTAATTTACCCTCCAAAATTAACACACTATTTCTTTATGAAAAATTACCAATCTACCCTCCAATGTGTATCACATGCAAGTAACATGATTTAAATTGACGGAAAATTAAATATAGTAGCTTCGAATATAATATTAGGGATGTAATTGGCAAATTTTTATAATTCAAAGACTGATTTTTTTGAAAAAAATAGTTTAGGCACTAATTTTATCTCAAGTGATAATTTAGAGACTAAATTGGTAGTTCACCCTAAAGTATTGCTATCTTAAAAAAAAAAAAAATCAGAAATTACATCTGGAGGTTCATCAAACCAAGTTACTTGATATTGAGTGTCAAACTCAGCCTTGCCAATCGATGTGCTGCCGAGTGACTAGAGTGAAGTCGTAATATGGTAGCCGTACTGGAAGGTGTGGTTGGATCACCTCATTTTTAGGGAGAGTGATACAATTTTCACCACCTGCAAAAGTAGGGATAAAAATACTTAAAAATACTTGCAAGAGAACAAGGTAGTTATAGTAAGAATGCTCATGCAAGGTCGTTCCCACATGGATTAAATGAATAACTTGTATTAAACTAATTCTTAATTAACTATTTCAAACAAGGTTTGGAAAAGGTTGATTTTGTGACTTAAAACAATAAAAACGAATTTAAAATAAAAACAATTGAATAATTGGTAAGTAAAATAAACTAAAATAAAATGGTTTTGAAAATCAATTTGTAAAAGCACTAAGGTTCCGCCGTCACCTTAACAATCCTACGTAGTTCTTCCAATTACTTATGAATTACCTATGCGTATTTTGAAGGTTAGGTTTTCCTAATATATGTCCTACTTGGAACCTTCAACATTAAACACATATCTAACATGCAACCCGTCCGAACATTTGAATCAAATATGAACATGAAAGACTCATTAAGTTTTGTGAAAACTCTTTGAAAAACCATGCAACCCTTAAGACGTGGTGTTTGTCCTAAGTAAACTTACAATTATTAACCACAAGAAGCTATCGTCAATTTCAGTGAGCATTTCGACCAAAATTGCATCAAATTACTTTTCTAAACATACTAATGGTCGCGAATCACTAAGACACTTAGTTTCAAACGCGGATTAATAATTCAAAACATGCATGCATAATATCTGTTGACCCTAAAAACTACCAAGCCTACGTGGCGCACAAGCCTAGTAACTAATAAGCTAACTGCGTCATTCGGTTGTGTGCGGGGCATGCCAACATGTCGGCCGGGGAGTAAAATATGTTGATGTGGCGTTGGGCACGCTGCTGACTTCTTAATCTTGCGACTGCGGCGGAAGAAGGAACACGTCTCAGCCTTTGGGTTCTAGAGCCTGAAGACAAGGCTGCTAGTTTCTTCGAAGTTCATAAATCGTCGGCCCCGTATTCGGTCTCGATAATTATATTCGTGAGAGTATAAGTACGCTGAAATGGCACCAAACTGTACGGACACAAATACTTGAAAGAGATAAATGTCTTGATTGTGAATGTGGTTCAGCCGTTGAAGTGCCGAACTCTAAAATGTACTTGTGAATATCCAATCATAAAATAAAACTCAGTTTTCAATGTGCCGAGCCTAGTAATCTGGTAACACCTCACTTTGTCGAGAAGGCTGATAAGATGACCTCTACCAACAAGGACTCGGAAATCCTTGTTGACCGAGACTTGGACAAATAACCAGTTAGTCTCGAAGCAGTGCTGTCTATCCAAACTGAAGGTTCTCCTCGGTCGGCTGATTCTACGGCTCCAGTGCTGTTTATCCAAACTGAAGATGTTACCGGTTGCCTTCACAATGCTAATTATCCAAACTGAAGATGTGTTGGCAGGAAGAAAGGGGAAGAGGAAAAAATCTCAAGGTTGTTGAGAAGCTTTGCACATGGCAATTTGTGTGTTGATTTGAAGGGGCTTGATTGATGCACTCCCTTCTCTATTTATAGCAACGAACCCCTTCATGGCCGAACTAGAAATGTACTCGGATTAGAACTCCTCAACCTAATCTGATCAGGTTTCGGCCAATCCTAACCCTTATAGGACTTTGAATAAAGCTCCTTAACAAACCAGATTCATCCCCTAATTCTAAGCATCTTTAGATTTAAGACTCCTTGTTGCACTAAGGATCGACTACCTCACTCTTGTCTAAACCAATCCTCATAGCAACATGATTCGGCCGACCTTGACTGGACAGCCCATAACAAGATTCTAGATGGATGTTACTAGGCCGAGAACAACTCTGAGCTCGGCCCAAAATATTATTTTAGGCTCAAACATTGCCCCATCGCTTCTGAGGTCTTTGGCCTATAATTCATGGCCGAGCCTCGACCTTGAAGAAGTGATTCATTGCCAAAGAATAAACCCTTAGCATATTCCTTCTAGAAAACCAGAGAACATTTCAAGCCTCAAATACTCCAACCACCTAAACGCATTTATTAAGCACGACCTCTCACCTCTGTCAGTTTTCTTGACACGTGGCAACTCCTCATCACGACTATCCATCTTCAATAATGCGTACCCCCACGTTCGAGGTGTGCAGACACTGAAATATCCATTCGTCATAAACTTCGCCGTTAAATACAATCGTGCAACCTCAATTTGTGTGCTTTTCGGCCTCTTCACTTGGATTTTCAAGAGATTCGTTATGATTGCAAAATTCTTCGGTCAGATTTACCCTTCATCTCTTAAACCTAAACCGTTGATATTCTCTCTCAATTGCCTATAAAAACTCTGCCCAGCTTCATTCGAACTTTCACGCTTTCAACCTTCAAAAGTTCTTGCCATTTGCTCCTAACCCAGAAAAAGAACCCAAACCTTGAAACCCAAAAAAACTCCAAACCTTCATCACTAAGCTCACAGAGGAATGCAACAAATGCCAAGACTTCATCACTCGGAGTGCCATCAAAACCCTTTGATTTGAGGGTGATTCCAACACCACTCACCAGATTATGGAATCACTCTTTAAGGACAACGTCCTAGAAATCATTACCGAGATGCTGAAGGCCCACTGCCTAAAACCCTTATTTCAAGGATATGATTGGTCAAAGTGGGAATCGACCAAACCTCAAGGAGCCTGGCCCTCGACCCTCATGACTTGGGCTGCTTGGGTCACCCGAATAGAGCCACACTTTGGTGATGAGTGGAAGACTCTTGGCATCTTTGACGCTATCAAACTCTCGACCTTTGAAATCAACATGGACCGAGAGCTTATGATGGTTGCCCTGACCTTCTGGTGTTCGGCCACCAACACTATAGTTCTTCCTCTCGGCCCCATTTGTCCAACTGTGTTGAACATCATAACCATACTCTGCACTTATCCATTCGGTTTCCCACTTGATACCAATCTTTCTCGGTATGAGTTCGATCTGGATCTAAAAGCAGTCTTTGACGATCGTGTCATCGAGGTTTTGACAAAGAAGGATCATGAGTCGTCAAAAGAAGATGTGCACAAACTCCACAAAAATTTCTTCAACTACAGCATCTTAATCAACCACTTTGCTGGTTCAGAGAAGGAAGATCTCAAGAAAGAAGAGCAAGATGCCTTCTTGTTTTACTGGTACAATAAATTTATATTTTGTACCAAGTCGAACAGGTGCTTGGCCGAAAATATGCCAATGGCCGAAACTCTAGCTAGCGGCCATGTCTTGGCCCTCAGCCCGACCATCCTCACCAACCTTAACCAGTGCTTAGCCGAGGCTTCTGTTGGAAAGATCGATCTACACCAAAACGGCCCACTCTGGGTCTTCCAACTCTGGCTATAAGTCTACTTTTCCAAGCTGAGGCTAGAAATCCCAAGCTATAACTCTTCTAAAGCGATGGGTCTTTAACTGGCCTCGAGCCCCATTCCTACTCACTCGACCGAAGACATCTTCAAGCATTTCTTCGGCCTTGAAGATTTATCAGACGACGAATTTCTAATCTACCGCCTCCAGAAATATCCGTTTTCCATCAAACTCCCTACATTAGCATGGGAGGAAATAGAGGAAACTGACCTTTAACAGTCTTGGGGGTCATTTACCCTAGCTCGCGACCTTTCCTTTGGTTGCGATGGTCGACGAGCCAACTGGGAAGTCTACCATCCCAACTTCATGGCTCGTCAATTGGGCTTCCTTTAGGGATGTCATATGCCACTCCTCACTTTTCTCTCACTCTTGAGCCGAGAACACCTTTCCGGCTCCTCAGAGAGGGAATGCGAGGAAGCCGAGCAGGAATTTCAAGAGCGATGTACTAAATTTCACCTTTAGCCGAATACTCTAGAGATCCATTGTACCAGTACATTAACCCATTGGTGGGATGCTTACATCAAGGATTTCTTCAGTGCTTCGGTTGAGGAAACTTCAAATAAGCTTTTTTGCAATTGACCAAAGAAGACTCTTGCTCCAAAATCCAAAGAAACGGCTCAAGGTATATATCCTTTATTTCTCTGTTCGTTTATTCAAACTTCATTCTGACTCAGGCTTAGCTTTCCAGTTGGTCGTGCAATAAAACGGGCCGATGTAGTTGCGATGGTCGCAGAAAAAAAGAAACTCGCTCATCCTCCAAAGAAGGCTGCAATTATCACTACTCCCTTAGTCGAAAAGACAACCACTCAAACTCTAGTAGTGGCCACTGCTGCGCCGATTGCACCAAGGAAATGGCCTCGCTTGGAGATCAAGACAACTGGTAACATTGCCCAGCCCCAAAAATGTATCAAGAAAAAGGAAAATAAGGGAGAGTGGAAGATTCATGTTATTTCAAGTTAGTCCATAGGAGCGACCACTCCTACCTTCCTTCTCTCTTCTCCTGTTACCCAGGTCTCGACAATGATACCGGAAATCCTTTCGACCTTAACCATAGGTCAGGTGATCGTGGTTCGACCTACCATGTAAGCCGCTGTTGAAGTTGAACAACTCATCGCCCTAGTAGTCGAGGAACTTGCAACTCCGGAGCCAGTTGTTGCCTCTGTTGATGTTGGCCCAGCAGCCCTTACTCTGGAGAATGTGGCAACCACGACTGAAAGAAACCTTTCGCCTAATCCAAAGAAAAATCCAGTGATCATCATGGAGGAAGAGGTATAACAATTTCCTTTAATAATGTTCTCCTTTCATTTTGACTAGATCTCTCGACTAACGAACAATCCTTTTTTTCTGCTCAGGAGAACCACCTACTATAAGTTCATTGCCTCTGGACAAAGGCAAAGATGTCGCATCCTCTCAAGGTGATCTCTAGCCGACGTTCGAGGCAGCTGGCCAGGTCGACCCCCAAGTGGCTAAAGTAGGTCCGGGACATGAAGCGGAACCTTCTGTCGAACCAGAAGCAATGGTAGAGATGCCGGTTTATCCCCAAGACCAGAACCTTGGCATCCCTCCTCAGGAGGTCACTTCGACCTTTGTAAGACTCATCATCATTTTCTTTTATTAATTTCCTGCCTTAGAACTCTAAACCAAGAAAAACATTAAATGCTAGGTGCTCAATCGCTCATTTCACCAAAAATTCTATGCGCCGAAGGGCGTTATTTATATTTCTTGGCCATCCCAGTGGCCATCAAACGTAGATAACCTTCATCAGCCGCATGAATTGAAAAACTGCCTTAAACACTGGCTTGGCCATTAAGCTCTCTGGGTTCGACTAATGAACCAGCAAACATGGCCGAAGTCTCTTTTTTGCAGGTCTAACATAACTTCTTTCTCTGCCATCCTTTTGAATTCTCTTTTCTCTAAAAAATATTTTATGTGCAGCCTTCATGGGAAGTCGAGCTTGACGTATTTCTTTCCAGCACTTCGGGGACGACTAGGCCTTCTGCAACCGTTGCCGAGTCTAGCGTTTTCGCCAAGCTGTAAGAACTTCTATCTCTCTCGGCCTCACAAATCCTTTAATGCAAAGGTTTCGACTCTGTGGGACAGTGCTTAAATGACCTTGCAGCCGACAGCCTGCTGAGCAACGAGAGTGTTGTTCATCTGTCAACTGTCTTGGAAAGAACTCGATAATATTTCACTGTTTTCAAGAAGGCTCTTCAGATAGAGGACGACCTCAAGGCTCAAATGGTCACTCACGAAGCTATCTGACCAGAGCTGGAGGCAATAAAGGCAACGAAGAAGAGACTGGCCTACCTTGATCGTCAAATCACCGAACTTCATTGTCAGAGGTCGGCTGTTACTTCTGAACTTGAAAAGGATTTTGAGTCGAACAAACCTCGACTGGCAGATTACGCAACTGGCGCAAAATGAATACAGCAACTAAAAGCTGATAAAAGAACACGACAGGCCGAGGTCACGATGGGCGAAGTGAAGTGGCTAGAACTGAAAGCCGCTCTTGATGATTTTCTTCCGTTGACTCCTTAGGATTTTTTGTGTGCTGGCTTATAGGCCAGTCGATTTCATTTTGTAATTTTGCGTGTACGCCATTTGAAAATTAATGAAATCAATCCTTTATTCTTGCACCTCTCAAGTGACCGGATAATATTTCTTTAAGAATTTTCCATTGATCGGTAATTTATGAATTAAACCAATTCAATCCTTGAGGTGGTATGCCCCTTTGCCGAGAATTTTGTGGATGATGAATGGGCCTTCCTAATTCGGCGACCATTTCCTGAATCCGAGATCCTTAATCCCTACTGGTAGCACTGTTTGCCACACTAACTCACCTTCACCGAACGTCTTTTGCCTAACTCGTCGATTATAAGCTTGTTTGGTAATCTTTTTCTGTGCCACTAGTATGTTATAGGCATCGAGCCGAGCTTCCTCTAAATCCTCTAACTCTTGCCACATAGCCTGACTATACTCGGCACTAAACAAACTGCTATGTTCAATAATTCGTAACGAGTTTATGCTTAGCTTGACTGGTAGAATCGTGTTGTGTCCATAAGTTAACACATATGGGGTCGTCCCTGTTGCTGATCGGAATGAAGTTCGATATGCCCATAATGCCTCGTTTAACTTCAAATGCCATATACTAGGCTTTGCTTTTATCATTTTCTCAAGGATACCGATTAGAACTTTATTACTTGCTTCGGCCCGTCCGTTTGCTTGTGGGTAATACGGCGTGGACTGTTCGAGCTGAATTTTCAAACTTGCTGTGTATTCTTTAAACCTGTTGATCGTAAAAATCATGTCGTTTCCATTATAATTATTTCTGGTACTCCGAATCTCGTCACGATGTTTTCTTCTACAAAATTGCAAACTTCTTTAGATGTTAACTCATCGTATGGTTTTGCTTCGACCCACTTGGTGAAGTAGTCGGTCGTTACAAGTATCCATGCATGCTTTGCCGATCCAGAAGACGGCGTAATCTTACCGATTACATCCATGGCCCATCATCTGAACGACTATGGCTCGGTGACTGAGTGAAGTAATTCGGCTAGGACCCTCTGTATGGGCCCATGGATTTGACATTTTACACAACCTTGTGCATATTCAACATAATTTTTTAACATACTCGGCCAAAAATAACCATGTTGGCGGAGCAACCAACGTGTTTTACGTCTGGATTGATGAGCCCCGCATATTCCTTCGTGTACTTCTGCAATAGCTTGGGCGGCCTCATCCGGGCCGAGGCACAATAATAACAAACCGTCTTCACCTTTTTGGTATAGTTCATTCTGGTACATTATGTAATTTGTAGCGTGTACCATTGTCTTGCGGTCGTGCTTGTCACTGGGATTATCAAGATACTGCATGATTAATCTTCTCCAGTCGTCTAGTAATGTCTCGATCCTGCAAATATCTATAGGATCCTCTCGTTCCAACAATGAAGGTAAGATATAACTCGTGTACGGATTACGTGGTCGTTTTGGATAACTTGTTGATTAACCAAGGTCGGGTGTAAACGTCGCACCATTGGTATGACCTGGCCTAGTTCACCCCCCAGGAGTTGTGCTCCGGAAGCTATTTGAGCCAACTCATCTAAGTCAGTATTTCAAACTCGTGAAATGTGCTTAAACGTAATGCCTGCAAATGATTTGGCTAAATAGCTAGCAACCATATGATAAGGCACTATAGTACAACTCATGCAACGAAAAGTCCTATTAAGTTGGTTAATCACAAGTTCTGAATCACTGAGGATGAGAATGCGAGCTGCCTTCAAGTCGTGAATGACATTAAGGCTGATGACGAGGGCCTCATATTCGGCTTGATTATTTGTACAGTCAAAATCCAACTTGAGAGAAAAATACCATCAGTAGTGATCATGGGACTAGATGACGATGCCAACGTCGGCCGAGGTCGAGGTACTAGAGCTATCAAAATACATCGTTTATTAATTATCACGTGTTTCCACCATGCTAATTTCGACGTTGTTGCCCCCAAAACCGTATGGAGAAGGATGTTGTGCTAAGAAATTGGCGAACGCCTGTCATTTGACGGCTTTTTGGGGCATATATTGAAAACTAAATTCGGACAATGCCATTGGCCATTTCCCAATTCGGCTTTTTACTATCGGCCGAGTGAGCATATAGCGAATAACATATGTCTGGACGATGACCTGAGTAACAGAAGGGAGCATGTAACGCCTGAGTTTAGACGCAGCAAAGAACAAAACCAAACAGAGTTTCTCGACGACTGAGTAATTTATCTCAGCTGAGTTAAGATTTCAGCTAAGATAAAAAATGGCCAGCTCCCGCCCATTGTCGTTGTTTTACGCAAGAAGATAACCAATGGATTCCTTGACAGCCGAGATATACAACTTGAGAGGTTTACCACACCGAGGTGGCACGAGGATAGGTGGGGTGATGAGGGAGACCTTGATTTACGTGAAAGCATCCTGATGTTCTTCGCGCCATTCAAATTTGTCAGAATCCTTAAGTTTAAGGAGCGTGGAAAAAGCCTTCATTTTCCCCCTCCCGAGTTAGAAATGAAACAGTGGAGGAAATTCATTTTGCCGAGTAAGGATTGTAACTGCTTCTTGGTTGTTAGGGGTGGAGCATCAATTATCACTCAAGCTTTATTCTCATCTACCTCGATGCCACGATGATGTACAAGGAAACCTAAGAAGTTGCCTGCCAATACACCAAATGTGCGTTTGGTAGGGTTCATTTTAAGGTTATGTCGACACATACGAAGGAAAGCTCACTGAAGATAATCTAAATGTCTTCAACGGTGCTTCGATTTGACCACAACATCATCAATATATACCTCAACGACTGTGCCAATCAAGTTATGAAAAATGGTATTCATAGCACGTTGATATATGGCACCGGCGTTCTTAAGTCCAAAAGGCATGACTGTCCATGAAAATCTGGTTACACTTAACATGGCCGTTCATGATAGATAACATCTCGTGGTTTGCTGCAGCGTCGATTAGCAAGTATGAAATTGGCATTGGATATTCGTCTTTAGGTGTTGCTAAGTTCAAATTACTAAAATCAATGAAAATATGTAGAACACCATTTTTCTTTAAAACTGGGACAATATTCGCCAACCATTCAACATATCGAGTTGTCCAAATAAAATTGGCTTTTAAAAGTCGAACGAGTTCATCTTTTATGCCAAGCTGAACTTCAGTCGAAAATCATCGAGGGGGTTGGCGGAAAGGTTTACGACCATCCTTGATTCGTAATTCGTGCTCGACAAGTGTTCAATCCAGGCCAAGCATCTCATGGTAACTCCAAGCGAAACAATCTTTAAATTATTTGAGCAGTTTACAAAGCTTGTCTTTCATAGGTTGAGGCAGCAAAGAACTAATAAATAAAAGTCGAGGGTCATCGCCGTTCCAACGTTTACTTTGTCCAATGGATCTTTGACTTGAGGCCGACTGTCTTCAAGCTCTGCTAGGGCAGCTTGGACTTTATCAAGTGACTTGACTGGACTATTGTCTTATTCGACGAAGAACTCTACTAAGTTCATGCCAGAATTCGATTACTTAGATATAGTATACTAATGAGCCAGCAGATGTTCCATAATGGATGAAACCATGGCCCGGCATCTATCATGTTTGTTATCAGGCATCAAGATCGTCAATTAGGTTAACCAACCCTAGTGTCGCCGAATCCTGCTGAACAATCTTGGTGCCAACCTCGATGGCTTTCTGAAATGAGATCCGAGTCGGCCTTTCTTCTTCGTTGAAACCTTACAGGGTGATGTACCCGACATGATCATCGTAATAGCGAGCTTGAATCATATTAGCTTCGAACGACTAATTGTCGGCCGGATGTACTACAGCTGATTTACCGTCCTAGAAGATGAAGACTTGATATAGTGACGAGGGGATACAACCAGTTTGGTGGATCCAGTCATGACCAAGCAATGCATTATACTCAGTTTTTGAATCAACTATAAAAAACGCGGTTATGTGATTTCGACCTGCAATAGTCACCTCTAAAGGAAGTACTCCCTTAGTCTGAGATTTGTTGTCGACAAAGTTGCTCATGGTTACCCCTGATGGAATGAGTTCGTTGTTGGAGCGACGTAGTGCTTTCATGATAGAAACATGTATGATGTTCACCGTTGCTCCACAGTCGACAAAATTTTTGGAAATCGGGTATCCTTTGATATGGGCCGTGACATACAATGGCTTCAAGTGATAAAGATTAACAGATAAAGAATGGGGAAATAGGCGAGAGCTGCTTTAAGTTATTCTTCTTTGCTTATTTGCTCAATTTCTTCGGCAGCCACAAAATCGACTTGCGTGGCCTTCTCGACAATCACGTCACCGTCCAGGGAATTTGGTTAGGATGTAGTTGGCCAAAATTCTGTGGGTAAGATATGGACCATGTTGATTTCTATGTTGTTGATGATCGAAGGGCCCATCAGGTTGTGATCTTCGTCCTCTGGATTTTCGGGCGAGGTGTCTTGCTCATGGGCATTGGTGCCTTACTCATGGGCATTACTCGCTTGGCCATCTTCAGCTGCAACGAAAACACGTTCATGTGACATGTCTATCAGAGCTGTTGCTTTGAATTTCGACCACTGGCTTGCTCGACGTTGGGACTTGGTCTTATGCTTGTAAAGCCTTGCGAGTTAGCTCCTGATATGTGATGCTGGCGTCTTTTGTGTTCGGGTAAGCATCTAAAGGCGCCACGTACTCTTTTTCGTCGGTCGTAAGGCCGAAGAGAGAAACGGCTGAGAAAACTTCAAAATGGTACTACATATATTGGAGGTCTTCGAGAGAGAAAGCAAGATCGGCAATATCAATATCAGTATATGGTTTCACCTCAAAGTCGAGAACTTGGGCCTCGCATATATGTTGGAACGTAGCCTTCATTCCCGGATCTGACCACTTTTGGATGATCTGTTCAGCATCGGGGCAGGTTTACGCCAGATCAAGAGACTCTTGGTATGCTTTTGGCAAGTCGTACAAGTCATTAGCTGAATGCTTCTTGTGAACCTCCTGCATGTATTCTAAATCCTCACCGAGAAACGATGGGTGGCAATTCCGTCTGACTTTAATTAATGGCTTTTGTAGGGGTAACGAAGGAAGTTTACTTTCGGCTTCCTTCCGGAAGTGTTCAAAGCGAGTTTTCGTCTCCCCAAGCCAAAGAAGAAGCTTGATTCGCTTCTCGGATTCTTCAATTGTGGTTTAAAAATTACGATCGATTACTTTATTTCCTTGAAGCAGCTCGGTCATGATTGCTAGAGGTTGTCGGTCATCTTCGTTACCCACCGTTTCTTTCGGCTGCCATTTGGTAACTGGTGTAGCCTGGGCTACTTTTTGGTAAGCCATATAGTATATTCTTTGGCGGTGGCGTTTCTGCAATTTGGACAACACGATATATGTACTGGTAGGGAAGTTGTAGCTATACCAACGCTGGTCGCATGACTCAGGTGGCTTGAAGGTTCGCCGGTTCACGGGTGAACTTGAGCTGCTAGAGTTGCGCACATAATAATCTTCATTGTATAATGGCGCATCGAAATCAAGTCGTCGTTTGGCTGAAGACGGCTTGTTATTCTGTGTTTGAAAGCCGAGCCTATCGAAAACTTTCTGGCGTTGGCTTGCACTTAGCACTTTTTGAGATGTTGCCGTAGCTGTAGGCGCTGGTTGTGGTGTTTCAGCCCGAAGTGGCTGTTCCTTCGGCTCAGTTATGATGACATTTGATTTACACCGACTACATAAAACCATCGGCCCATCAGTTTCCGCTTTGCTGGAGTTCGACATTAACTCGACATAAGCTGGGTTTGAAAAGTATTTGGGTGGCTCGTCCGAGGATAGATCAACTTTCAATCACAGCCAAGAATTCTACTTAGGGATGTATTACGTCGGGAGAAATTCAGCTGTTCCCTTTCTCTTGTCCTTGGGTAGATTAGCATCTACCATGCTTACCATCGTCGAAGGGAAATGATTGGCGTCAACGACCATTGGAGGTTTCTCGGGAAACTTGAGTTTTGCCATTATCAATCCAGCTTTGGATCGCTTCGCGAAATTCGACACAATTATTTGTCGTATGTTTGTTTGAGTTATGGTATTTTCAATACGTCTTTCCTTTCAAATCTTCAGCCTTGGGAATATTATGCCCTGGCCGAAGCTTGACGATTTTTGCAAGTAACAACTGGTCGAAGATAGCATCGGCCTTAGTGATGTCGAAAGTGTAGACCTTTGACGTTTTAACAGCAGCTTCCATAGGGGTCGAGCGGGTTTTGACATCTTTGGAATTAACGTGGGTCTACGCCTTGCATACGAATGGTTTGTCAATTATTATCTTAGCTGCATCTATACTGGCATATTGGGACTCTTCGCCTTCGACCAATGCATAACTTACCATTGGGTTTTTATAGATCGCCCCTTGGGTTGAAGATTTCGAGATTTTTTCTTCTCGGAGTAAATAATCATATTGCTCGACATGTTGAGCCAGTTCGTACATATCTCGAAAGTTTGCCCCCAAGAATTTTGTTTTGTATTCCACGTCCAAGCTATTCAGGGCAAGCCTAACAAACTTGACTTCAGGGAGGGGTACTCGGCACCAGCTTTTGGCCGATTTGAACCTCGTAAGATATTCCATTGGTGACTCGTCGGATGATTGAGCCATCCTAGCCTGATAAGAAACTAACATTTCCATCCCTGGCCGATATAATTGTTCATGAAATTTCTCGACCAATTCTTCCCAACTTTGGATGGAGTTGGGTGGGAGGTTGATGCACCATGCGAACGCTGAGCCGGTTAACGAGAAATTGAACAGTCGTAGTTTATGAAAATCACTATTAACATCTCTACATTGAGTAGTGAATCGAGCCACATGTTCTAACGAGGATAAGGATGATTATCCAGCGAAAAGTCTAATGTCTGGAATCTTGAATCACTTAGGACACTCGAACCTTTCTACAAAGGCTGGATATGGGTGAATGAATTTTGGAAACTTCAGCTCCTTTTTTAAGGCTGAATCAATCATTCTCTAGACTTCGACCATGTCAATAGGTGCCGTTTCTGCTTATTGGTCAATTCTGATCGATCTGCTGCTTGATTCACCATTTTTCTCTAAGTCAATCATTTTGAGCTTAGCAGACCTTGTCTCAGCTTGTATCGCTGGCAGGGGATTATTCATTAGAAGATAAGGCTATATGGGTTAATCGGCAGGTTTAATGTCATGGACTTTATTAACCAGAACTTCGAGCAATCTGTTGTGCACAGTGCTATTATCACGCATCTCTTCAAGTATGCTTTTTACCTCTCAGCTGAACATTTGCTCAAATTGCCGGGATTGCTCTTCAAATCATTGCCGGAGAAAAGATCTAGATGATGGATCAGAGGCCTCATCATAGTCATCGTCACAATCCTCCACTAGTCCATCAATAAAAATGTCTTTTGTCATTTTGGTGGGGATTTCTGCATCACGAGTCTAACCGCTGACATTAATTTCCTTTTCTCGGCGTGTTGTACTTGTGGCTTCAGGTGTCATAACAGCAGGAGGATTCTATGCCTGTGACAAGCCATTATGTCCTAGGCTTTGGACTATAAGTGGAAGATTAGTCGTTGACTTACCCATGACTGTTTTCTTTTTTACTAACTGTGTTTCAATGGTCATGAACTTCGTAGTTTTAGCACTGGGTCCCACTGGGTGTGTCAAAATTGTTGACTCTAAAAACTACGAAGCCTACGTGGCGCGCAGACTGAGTAACTAATAAGCTAACTACGTCATTCGATTATGTGTAGGGTGTGCTAACTCGTCGGCTAAGTTCGGCCGGGGAGTAAAATATGTTGATGTGGCGTTGGGTGCATTGCTGACTTCTTGATCTTGCGACTACATCATAAGAATGAACACGTCTCGGCCTTTGGGTTCTAGAGCCTGAAGACAAAGCTACTAGTTTCTTCGAAGTTCACAAATCGTCGATGCCGGATTCGGTCTCGGTATTATATTCGTGAGAATATAAGTAAGTTGAACTGGCACAAAACTGTACGGACACAAATACTCGAAAGAGATAAATGTCTTGATTGTAAATGTGGTTCGGCTGTCGGAGTGCTGAGCTGTAAGATGTACTTGTGATTATCCAATCATAAAGTAAAACTCGGCTTTCAATGTGCCGAGCCTAGTAACCTGGTAACACCTCACTTCACTGAGAAGGCTGATGAGATGACCTCTACAAATAAGGACTCGAAAATCCTTGTTGACTGAGACTTGGATAAATAACCAGTCAGTCTCGAAGTAGTGTTATCTATCCAAACTGAAGGTGCTCATCGACTGGCTGATTCTACGGCTCCAATGCTGTTTATCCAAACTGAAGATGTTGCCGGTTGCCGTCACAGTGTTGTTTATCTAAACTGAAGATGTGTTGGCGGGAAGAAAGGGGAAGAGGAAAAAATCTCAAGGTTGTTGAGAAATTTTGCGCAAGGCAATTTGTGTGTTGATTTGAAAGGACTTGAATGATACACTCCCTTCTCTATTTATAGCAGCAAACCCCCTCATAGCCGAACTAGAAATGTACTCGGATTAGAACTCCTCAACCCAATCTGATCAGGTTTTGGCCAATCCTAACCCCTATAGGACTTTGAACCAAGCTCCTTAGCGAATCATATTCATCCCCTAATTCTAAGCATCTTCAGCTTTAAGACTCCTTGTTGCACTAGGGTTCGACTACCTTCCCCTTAACTAAACCAATCCTCCTAGCAACAGGATTCGGCCGACCTTGACTGGACAGCCCATGACAAGATTCTAGATGGATGTTACTGGGCCGAGAACAACTCTAAACTCGACCCAAAATATTATTTTGGGCCCAAACAATATACTAAGTAAATTGAAAAGAAACTACATATTTTTGCTAAGGCTTGTGGATTGGCCCTAGCTAAGGAGACTAGTTACGAATAATCATAAAACAAAATATTATTAAGAACATGCACAGAAACACCTATAAAATAAACATCAATTGTCAAAGGCCCTCTAAGCCGAATTCTCCAAAGTAGTGCATTCCCCCAAAACCCTAATGGCTAAATAGCCTTATTTATACCACTACAAAATAAAACCCTACCTAGAAAAGGTCTTAAAGTATCTCCAAATGAGACGTCAAATTCAAAACATCAAATTTCAATTTGATGGTTGACTTGACAATTTGACATACTCTCAATATTTCACTTCCACTCGATATGCCAAAATTTATTGCTTCATTTATGTTTATTTTAAACTAAAATAATAAAAGTTGGGTTTTTATACATAAATCATATTTGAAGGCAACTTCAAATTTGACATCTCTTTGTCCATGTCAGCTGAGCCTTCTTTTACATGTCAACTTTAACATCTCGGTTGGTGAAAATGGTATGTCATTTGTTAGTATTATATGTCTATGTGGCATTTTTGTCCTTTGGAGATGGTCTTAGAATAAAACTAGGAAACAAAATAAATTAAGTTAAACTAGGAAACAATCTCCTAGTCAAACAATGGAGAAATATGCCATTTAACAAATCTGCCATGTTTTAGACCTAAATCTCCTCGAAATCTGGCCCACGACAGCTTGTTTTAAAGATTAGAACAATCCAAACACATCTCCAGAAGAGCCAAATCCAAAATAGGCCATCTTGGGCTCCAAAATTTGCAATCAAGCCCAAAACGTCACTTTGATAGCACGGTGCGCTGCTCTTTTATTTCTTCGTCATAAATAAACCGTTTAGTAGAAAAATGTGAAACTTTGACATGAACAAGCTGAGAGACTCACTAACATCCTTCAATTAGAATCACTCAAAAATTCATTCATTTGAGTACTTTGTACTTTATGCTCAAGAGGAAGTCGCATGTCCTACATTATGAATATAATTCAAAGTATCAAAATGTCACCAAAATAATCAATAAATTATACTAAAATTAGAGTAAAATATATAGTATAATATCGACTCATCTGAGAGCGTGTTCGTCTCTCTACGACCAAACAAAACTTTCCAGTGGGGAAAGAATAACAAAGAATTACAATGTTATTTTATGTCTTGGACATCTTATTAGTTATTAGTGTCAAAGTAGGTGGTTGTGCATGGACATAATTACATTACATTATTATGGTTCAAAGAGAAATGAAAGGTACCCAGCTAATTTCTTTTTAAGGTTAGAATAATTCATTCTTTCACAATTGCTTAGGAAAATGTTGCACCTGAGTTAATAACATTACCAAATTCACCCACATCATGAATCCTTGAGTAATGACTACACTGTAGTGTGAAAGTTGAAATCCCCACCTGCCTTCATATGCCGCCACATACTGGAAGATGGAAACTGGAAAGGTAGCGGGTTGTTGGCAAGGTTTAAGTAACAAATTTTCCAACCAGTTATAATAATTAGACATGTATTTTCCAAGATTTTATCCGTCAAGTCGACTTTTCCTCATGATCAACAAGGAAGCGCCAAAGGGATTACGTATTTATCTGCGTACGTATAACCCAAAAAACAAAAAGAGACAATAAATTCCATAATCCCCAACTGTTCATCTCTCGTATTCCATCAGCAGAACAAAAAGATTATACATCTCACTGAATTGGTCGACAAGGAAAGCTAGCTGACCGTAAGCCCGTTGGTGCCTTCTCAGTTTTCACATTTGATATAGAAAAATTGACTTTCGCGTACTCATTTAGTTATTTTCTCTTCATATCTATCTCGGTTTAGGTTTAACCTTTAGATTGAATAAATTAAAATAGAGTTAACAGACAAAAATACACAGAGGTGTGCAGTAGAAAAGAAAGTCCGAAAGTCATTTCCATTCTATATATACGGTCCTCTTCCCCTCAATCTTCATTCACTGAGTTTTCATTTTGCAACAACAAACGAAAACAAACATGAAAAAATCCATTTCAAATTTCAAATTCCACCTAGCCTTTTTCGCAGCACTTTTATTAACCACAATTCTCTTATCAATTAACATGCAATGCTATTCAATCCGATCCAATCCAGTCCAATTCAATCACATCCTCCATTTTATCTTCACCACCAACCCTACCCTTTCATTGTCGTGCATTTGGTGCCTTTTCATTTCCACATTTTTCTACTACTTCACCTCTCGTCCCAAGTCCATCTTCCTCCTTGACTTCTCATGCTTCAAACCAAACCCTAAACAAAAATGCAGCTACGCAACCGCTGAGTCCTTCGTGCGCAGGATGAATCGCTTCACCGAAGAAAGTGGAGAATTCATGCGTAAAATCTACCTCAAATCCGGCATAGGAGACGAGACCTATGCACCCCAATTCGTCTTTGAATCAAACCCCAAAGCGAACGTCAAATATGCTCTGGACGAAGCTCAACAAGGCATGTTCTCATCCATTAACTCACTCCTAGCCAAAACCAAAATCGACCCAAGTCGTATCGATTGCCTAATTGTTACATGCGGCAGCTTCTCTCCCATGCCCTCCCTCACATCCCTCATCGTCAACCTTTTCAAGCTCAAACCCAACGTAAAAGCGTACAATTTAAGTGGCATGGGATGTAGTTCCGGAGTAATATCAATCAATTTAGCAGCCAATATGTTGAAGCAAAGTAAAAAAATTGGTTATGCCCTTGTGGTCATAACCGATACAATTAGTTTGACTTGGTACTACGGTGATAACCGTCCCATGCTTGTAACCAATTGCATTTTTCGCGTCGGTTGTGCGGCCGCATTGATGACAAACCACCCGAGTTGCCGCCGAGTTGCAAAGATGGAACTCATTCACTCCCTTCGTACTCACCATGGAGCGAGTGATCGAGCCTATAAAGCAGCATTTCAAGAGGAGGACGACAAGGGCAATACCGGGGTTTCCCTTGCTAAAGATTTAATATCGGTTGCAGGCATATTTTTACGTGAGCACATCAAAATTCTTGCACCCCGAGTCCTACCACTGAGTCAACTTGGTCTCTACGTGTACTCGGTAATTTGTTGTGCATTGTCCGGGGGCAGGTCGAAACCGATAGTTCCGGATTTCACCAAGGCGTTTGATCACTTTTGTATTCACACGGGCGGGAAAGCGGTGATCGAGCAGGTCGGGCGGGTGTTGAGGTTGGGTGACGAGTTGACTGAGCCGGCTAGGATGAGTTTGCACCGATTCGGGAACACATCGAGTAGTCTTGTGTTTTATGAGTTAGCATATTTTGAGGCCGAAGGGAGAGTTAGGAAAGGAGATAGGGTGTGGATGTTGGCGTTTGGGACAGGGTTCAAGGTTGGAAGTCTTGTCTGGAAGGCAGATTCGGATTTAGGTCAAGGTAGTCACGATAATCCATGGAGTGACTGCATTGATGGGTACCCATTGAAGTCATGGTAATTTATTCTGATGGTTGATAGGTACTAATTGGTACATTGGCAAGGATTTTCATTTTTCTTGTCTTTTTGAAATTAGCGGCAGAGAAGCAAGCAAGGATTTTCATATATTTTATATATTTCGAAATTTTGTTATAAGATTTGGCCGTGGAGTTACTGCATTGATATATGTAGCTTGCGGATAGTAGAAGCACGAAAAAGGACTATCTTTTCTTTCACCCGAGAAAAGAAAAAAGAGGAAGAAAGGGAGAGCCAATTTATAATAGAGTAAATTGTAGCTATGATCTCTTAACTTTAACTCAATTGGAGCTATGGTCCCTCAACTAAAAATCCATTACCATTGGTCCCTCAACTTTAATTCAACTGGAGAAATGGTCCCTTAATTTTAACCCAATTGTAGCAATGGTCCTTCCAATGTAACTCGTTTTGACAAAATTTTTGACATAGTTGACAAAAAGAACCATAATTATACACTTTGATGAGTTGAGGGACCCTAATTGTATAAATGGTCATTCCAATATAACTTATTTTGACAAAATTTTGACAAAATTTATGAAAAGGACTATAGCTACACATTTTGATAAGTTGAGGGACCAATGGTAATGGATTTTTAGTTGAGGGACCATTGCTCCAATTTGATTAAAGTTGAGGGACCATTCGTACAATTTACTCATTTATAGCTCTGATTAAATGCACAGCTACTAATAATTGACTAATAATAAAATAAGTAATTTCATTTTTATAGAGGAGTAATATTATTCATACCATGTAATAATAAAATAAGTATAGATGTTAAAAGAAAATAAATTATAGGTTTGTTGCCCAACCCAATATCACTATGCCTATGTGTTTGTTAGCTTGTTATATATTTTTGAGCTCGAGTTAGGTTTGGCTTTTGTCTTATACGAGTCAAATTTGAGCGAGCTTAGAAATTTGAGTCTGATACTGAGCTCAATCTGTTTAGAACTATTTCTTATAATAATTTGGTTGATTAAGTAAAAGCTTTTGCAACTTGGCAGTGTATGTCAATAATGAGTATACAGTCTAAGACTATCTTGGTCGTATGCCTAAGTTCAAACACATGACCAAACAGACTTTAGCTTCCTCCCCTAGCAAGTCCGCAAATCTTCCACGCCATTTGTAGCATGGCTTCTCTTCTCCAACGTCCCCAATGGGCCAACCCCACTACCAATCCTTGTCTTCTCTAGCGACCCACCTCCAATCCTCTCTTCTACAAGAACCATGAATCGTTGTCCTCTATCGTTAAAAATGGTGACTGCTGAGGTGGGGGTGGGGCTAATAGAGGAAGGTAGGCGCTGAAGAAGAAGCCATGCTAGCCAACGCATGGAAGATTTGCAACCTCGAAGAAGAAGACTTCTGTTTGGCCTTGTGTTTCAAGGTAATGCTAGGGAGACTAAATTTAAAAACAAAATTTGGAAATTAAATGATGTGTTACTAATAGGAATAATGACGTTTATCAACGTTTAAGTAATAAACCAATCATCAACTTTCATGTTCTTTAGTTTCCAAAACTTTGTCTACAAATCTAGTATTACCCTGAGTTTAAAGGCTTGGTTTATGTTTAGTTACTAAAGATAGCAAAGTGTTGAAATTGACAGTTGTCTTAAAACCATTGGGCCACATATGGTTAGTG
This sequence comes from Heteromeles arbutifolia, assembly GCA_024362995.1. Classification (NCBI taxonomy): domain Eukaryota; kingdom Viridiplantae; phylum Streptophyta; class Magnoliopsida; order Rosales; family Rosaceae; genus Heteromeles; species Heteromeles arbutifolia. The sequence goes on from JANCRC010000002.1 coordinate 40,032,997, forward strand.
AAAATGAGTATTAACTAGTCAGTACCTAAGTATTATCCCTTATAAATTGACAAAGAGACTATATTGGTTTTGTATATAGATTCTAATAATAGAATAAGAATAATTGTCTATATAAAGGTTGCATCTACTCTCATAGAATGATGCGCTCATTATTGAACTAAAACTTATTGTTAGTTGAGCATTGAGATGTTTGAATCATGACTTCATTCTACATGTAAGATTGTTCTTACAAATAATAGAATATATATTACATAAAAAATGTAACACAAATTATTTTCAAGCACACTACTTTAAGGTACGAAATATAAACTTTAAAAAAAAACAAAAACTTATGATTGGAACTCAGTGCGAGACTAAACCATCACGCTTATAGTTTCTTCAGAAGTAAAGGAATACGGAGTGATAATGACTTAAAAAAATGAAACAAAAGATTATCAAGCTAAAAAATATATATACATAAGAAAATCTTCAGCGACAAGTAGAGAAAATTTATAGCAGTATCCTATCTTTAAAAAGTTTTCAAAAGTAGACACTGGTACTAGGAACAATGAACAATTCGGCAATAAGACTTCGGTTTTTGAAATTTTGCAGTATGTTTTAGGGCTCTTTGAGCGGCATGTTGTTTTGTTAATTAAATTAGTTTAACTTTATAGGCCTCTGTATATGTATTTAGACAAGAAAAGTATTATTGTTCTAAGGATCTTCTATACACTAACTAAGCTTTGCAAACTAAAATAATGGGTATCTATATAAAAAAAAAAAATCCCGTACCTTATAGGCTGGTAGCATAGCAATTCTATATGCTAGATTAATCTATAAAAAATAAAAAATAAAAATCCCGTACACGCTAGCTAATATATTTATATATATATATATATAAATAAAAAATAAAAATCCCGTACACGCTAGCTAATATATATATATATATATATATATATATTAGCTAGCGTGTACGGGATTTTTATTTTTTATTTTTTATAGATTAATCTAGCATATAGAATTGCTATGCTACCAGCCTATAAGGTACGGGATTTTTTTTTTTTAAAGGAATTAATTGTGGTGTTCAAATCACATTAAACTTCAACGATTCAAACTATCTATTTTACAAATTGCACTTCATAGATCATTCTTGCAAAATATTAGTCCAATCGAAAATATTTGAGGCATCTAAATGAGTAAAAAGAAATTGACGAACAATAGATTATAAGAAACATTGAAATTTCATCGTGAAAAATAAATAGGCAATTGATAGGAACCTGTCAATTCTTGCCAAACATATGTCAACAACTATTATGATTTATAGAGGCTTGTCGAGGGTGGCTATAGGAAATTGAAAAGTAATGTTGAAGATTGTCAAGACTTGTTAATTGAGACATTTTGTCGACCATTTGGTGCACACAATAAAATTTCCCACAAGAAGAGAGAAAGAGAAGACAATGTGACAAAAAATAAAAGAAAACGTAGGAGAAGTAGGTTGTACTTTGCCCATAAAATTATACATGAAATTGTTTGAGTTGCTGGGGTCATGGACTAACACTGACTCATTGCGGATGGTACAAGCACGAAAAAGGACTATCTTTTGATTTTTTTTTTCTTTGACCCAAGAAAGTAAAAAAGAGAGAACAAAAGGACTATCTGCACCTTTGTCTACAAGTAAAGTCAATTTATACTGAAAGAATGAGCCAATTTATAGCTCTAATTAGATAATGCACACAACTACTATGAGAAGTGTGGTATGCATACGGTGTGCATTGCTACATCTTAATATGAGAAGTGTGAATGTTTACTAGTTATGATGCACGTTTGTTGTGCTCCAGAATTTAGCGAGTATGACCACAACCTGGTTGGCCTGGTTTTAAAACAAAATTAAGAAAAAGCTTAGAGGACGTTAAGGGTCATGCGTGTCCATGAAATAACGACAATGAGTATTATGTTTTCTACGTGCACGGTTAAGCGGTGACTGATATACGTAACAAGACTTTTCAAACTGCCACCGTAACCTTATATACGTAACAATTATGTTTTAATTGTATCCACTATACCAATAGATTCCCATTAAAGTTTCTTATTAATGTGAAAATCAGCTTGTTGCTTGATCTCCAGTTATGTGCATATCATGTGCATGTACTGTACATATGATGTGCATGTGGTGGGCATATAGTGTATATGGTGGTGATGTCAGAGGTGATGACGTCATTTTTCTGATTTCGAAGAGAGAGCTGTGAGCTTTGGGTTTTTTGGTTAGCTCAGATCTGTGAGCATATCATGTGCATGTCACTGTAAATAGATGATTTTAATGGGATTTCCAAAATCTAGGTTCAGGTCAAAGATTTGTAAACTACAAATCTTTAAGGGATTTCCATAATCTAGGCATCCACATATCCCCCAACGTTGTTAATTGTACGATGCACGTCCACAACAAACTGACGTCGTTGCACGCATTGATACAGATAACAAATTTTGGGATTTTCTTCGAACTTAAAGGGAGAAGGCGTCCATTGGCGGATGAGGGAGGGAGGTAGAGAGAGAGAGAGAGAGAGAGAGAGAGAGAGAGAGAGAGAGAGAGAGAGAGATTGCAGTAGAAAAAAATGGTCTCTTTAGTTTTTCATAATGGATTTCCTTCGACATTTGAAAAAATTTTGGACTGAGGATTGGTTTGACCCAGATGGGTTTTGAATGGGATTTCGAATTTGGGGAAGAAGATGATGATTTGAGGAAAAAAATTCCCAATCTGCAACTGCAAGCGCATAAATGTGTTCACTTCCAGCCAAAGCATATATAATCAAAATTAAATCTTCCAACTGGGTTTTCCATTACCTTTCACTTCCAACCAATAAATATCAATTTTAGAGAGAGAGGGAGGGAAAGAGAGAGTAGAGAGAGAATAAACACAGAGAGTAGAGAGGGAGATCAGAAAATGGGAGGAATTAACAGATTTATATTCCTCTTCACTTGGAAGTGAGAGATCTTAGGTTCGAATCTCGTGGATGGCGAATTCGATACCAAATTAGGCTGTCCATTGTGTCGTTTAGCTGAACTCCTTCCTCTTACTATAAAAATATCGATTTACTCAAAAAAATAAACACATTTATATACGAGGGCAATTAGGTCATTTCAAGGTGTAGGAAAAATTCTATTTTTGTCCGATTGTTGTGCATACCGTGTGCATATTAAAAAAAACCTATTTCTATCCCAGATTAAGAAAATGTCCAATTTCTACCTATTTCCCAATAAATTATGGGTTTGTAGCGCAACCCCAATATCACTATCTCACGTATTTGCCTGCATGTATAATATTTTCGATCTCGAATTATGCTTGGCTTGTTTTTAATACGAGGTGCATTATACTAGTTGAATTCGAGCAAGCTTAGAAAATTTAAACCCGATATCGAACTCATGCTGTTTAGAGTTATTTCTTATAATAAGTTGGTTGATTGAGTAAAAATTTTTGCAAATTTATACTGCTTGTCAATAATTTTTTTTTTTTTTTTTTAACAAAAGATATTATTACACTAAGCGGGTGGAGAAATAAACTAAACCTCACATTGAACTAGACTAGCCATAATAATGTGGTTCAAATTCGCTTTTGGCGAGAATCGAAACTAAGACATCTCACTTGTAAGTGAAGAGAAATACCACTAGACTGTAATACTAAGTGACTTGTCAACAATGTTAAGAGTATGATAATTTAAGACTAACAACAATTAATACTTTCTCAGTTGTTGAGGAAAATGTTGCACCTAATCGCAGTACTAAATTCACCCGCATCATGAATCCTTGAGTAATGACAGCAGTGTAGCGTGAAAACTGAAATCCCCACCTGCTTTCATAAGCCGCCTGGTAGCGGATTGTTGGCAGAGATTTTGCTACCAAAATTAATATACCATATGTTATTATATAAGTGAAAAGAATCAATTTACTTGTATAATAACATATGATATATCATTCTGTGTATCTCTCACATACATATAACCCCAGAAAAGACATAAATCTGTAATGCACAAATGTTCAACTTTTCAGTTTTCACATTTTTGTATGGAAAAATCAATTTTCGCATTAAGTCATTTTGTCTTCAATTCATTTATTTTTATATTTAAGCTTTAGATTGAATAATAAAAAGAAAATTGAAAAATGAAAATACATACAGGTGTACATTAAAAAATAAAATGCTTTTCTTGCTTCTATTTATTTCTCTTGAAAAAAAAAGTGTGTTAAAATCATTTCCCTTCTATAAGACGGTCCTCTTCCTCCCAATCTTCATTCACTGAGTTTGCATTTTGCAACAACAAAAGAAAAACCAACTTTTAGAATACAAACATGAAGAAATTCATTTCAAATTTCAAATTCCACCAAGCCTTTTTCGCAGCACTTTTATTAACCACAACCCTCTTATTAATTAACATGCAATTTTATTCAATCCTATCCAATTCTGTCCAATTCAATCAAATCCTCCATTTTCTCTTCACCACAAACCCTACACTTTCATTGTCGTGCATCTGGTGCCTTTTCATTTCCATATTTTTGTACTACATCTCTCGTCCCAAGTCCATCTTCCTCCTTGACTTCTCATGCTTCAAACCAAACCCTAACAAAAAATGCAGCTACGCAACCGCTGAGTCCTTCATGCGCAGGACGAATCGCTACACCAAAGAAAGCGGAGAATTCATGCTTAAAATCTGCCTCAATTCCGGCAAAGGAGACGAGACCTACGCACCCCAATACATCATCGAATCGAACTCAAATATGCTCTGGACAAAGCTCAACAAGGCATGTTCGCGTCCATTAACTCACTCCTTGCCAAAACCAAAATCGACCCAAGTCGTATCGATTGCCGAATTGTTACATGCGGCAGCTTCTCTCCCATGCCCTCCCTCACATCCCTCATTGTCAACCGTTTCAAGCTCAAACCCAGCGTAAAAACGTACAATTTAAGTGGCATGGGATGTAGTTCCGGTGTAATATCAATCGATCTAGCCGCCAATGTGTTGAAAAGCAAGACGGCAGAAAAGCAAGCAAGGATTTTCATATATTATATTATTTTGAAATTATGTTATAAGATTTGGTCATGTTGTTACTGCATTGATATATATATATATATATATATATATATATATATATAGCTTGCGGATAGTACAGGCACCAAAAAGGACTATATTTTCTTCAGAAAAGAAAAAAAAGAAGAAAAGGACTCTCTCCATCATCATCTTCACTAGTCAAGCCAATCTACACTGAATGCACAACCACTTGTAATTGACTAATAGTACAATAAGTAATTTTATTTTTATAAGAGACGACATAATAATAAAATAATTATTGATGTTGAAAGAGAAATAAATTATAGGTTTTTGTTGAACCGAATATTACTATGCTCATGTGTTTGTTGGTTTGTTTTATATTTTCGAGCTCAAGTTAGGTTTGGCATGTGTCTTATACGAGCCAAACTTGAACGAACTTAGAAATTTGAGTTCGAAATTGAACGAGCTTAAAAATTTGAGTTGGAAATTGAGCTCAACCTGTTTAGTTATTTCTTATAATAATTTGGTTGATTAAGCAAAAGCTTTTGCAACTTGGCACTGGATGTCAATAATGTTAAGAGTATGACAGTCTAAAACTATATCTTGGTCGTATACTTGAGTTTAAACGCCTGACCAAATAGACTTCATCTTCCTCCTCCAGCAATTCCGCGAATCTTCCACGCCATTCCTAGCATGGCTTCTCTTCTCCAGCGACCCCAACGGCAATGGCGTAGCCACACCAAGGGCTACGGGGCTGTAGCCTAGGAAGGATTTGTAGCAATATGTATATATACTTTAGTGTATAGTCTATATAATAGACAAAAAATGTGTAAGAAGAATTATTTTTAATGAACCCAGCCCAGTGAGTATTTATTACAACTAAAAATATAATAATTATTACGAAAATTATGATGTCATTTTGTTCAAGATTATTCTGCTTTGAGATAGTAGGGTTTATATTAGTTTCAACCAATTCTTTTAAGATTGTCTTTACTTTTACTTTCAATGTTTTACTTTGTGCTAGTTGTGTGGTTGTAATATAGATATCAAATTTTCCATCTTCTTCTTGTGTTTAAATCTAAATATATGTGAAATTTTGTGATTCATTGTAATTTTGTTAGTTTGCAATTGCGAAGCTTATTGAGTTCCTGCCAGACAAATTTTAAATATACTAATACATAAGTTAAACTTAAATTTTTGCATACAATACGTATGTAGCAAAAAAAAAAAACCATTTGATTTTAGGGTAATTTATTTAGCTTGCCTACCCATAAAATATTTTCTGGCTCCGCCCTTGCCCAACGGGCCAACCCTACCACCAATCATTCTCTTCTCTAGCGGCTCACCACCAATCTCTCTCTTCTACAAGAATTGTGAATCGTTGTCCTCTGTTGTGAAAGATGGCGACTACTGAGGTGGGGGTGGGGCTTAAAGAGGATGGTAGGTTGGCTGAAGAAGAAGCCATGCTCGCCATCGCATGGAAGATTTGCAGACTTCAAAGAAGAATACTTCTGTTTGGTCTTGGGTTTATAGGGTTGGTTTGTATTTAGTTACAGAGATAGCTAAGTATTATAAATGATATAAATGAGAAAAAATGCAAGATTTAAGATCATGAGAAGTCGTTTCAGACCAACCTGGAGGCCAGCCGTTGCCGGAATCGTCGAAGTCGAGAAAATTTTGACCTTCTGTGGAGAATTTCTAGGGAAATTTTTTATGGGTGCAGGCTGATGACGATTTCTTTGGCTTGAGGAAGTTGGGTTTGGGATTAGAAGGATTTTAAGTGAAGTTGATAGTGAAATTTTGGACGAAAACAACAAATGGAGAACGAAGGTTTGTGGGAGAGAGTTCTAGCGGCCGTGGTTTCAGGAAGCGATTGGGGAACGATGAGTCTTTTCGTCCCCTTCCCACTCCAAGATGGCCAACACGTGCACAACAGGTGAACATCGTTTTGTCGAAGCAGAAGGTGCATCGATGATGACGCGTGGGCTAGGAGGGCAAAATCATCTTTTTACTGTGTAAAAAATAGAAAAATAGCTGATACAAAGAAATGGGAGGGCATTTTTGCCTGCTCGTGAACAGTGCTTTTGGATTGGATTTTAGTATAAGTATAATGTCCATAGAGAATAGGGAAACCTAACAGATTCCTCAATAACCGAACCAAACGTTGATTAGAAATCTCTAGAAGCATTTAGATAGAACTAGAGACTCGCACAACAAATATAACAATCCAATGGCGACTGTGAAACCATTCTGATTGAAACAACGTTTTTTTTTTCTTTTTTTTGAATAGGATGGTTATTATCTCTATTAATTATTGAAACCCTCTTTGTTAACCAAAAGAGGGTGAAAAACTACTTAGTCTTCTATCACAAAAAAAAAATGATGGGCAATAATGTAATTTCACAGGTCTAAATTTTACATTTTTTTTATTTAAACCTCATCTACATGCGATGTTTAAATACCTCCCTATTTAAATAATAAAAAAAAACCAAAAACAAAAACCTCCCACTCCCCCCACGTTCTTTCTCTATCCCTCTCTCCTTCTCATTTTCTAAAAAAATGTTCATACACACAAATTGTGTAGGCAAATGCTAGTATTATTAATGAAAACAAATCCAGTATAAAGATAAAACTAGAGTAAAAAAAAAACAGATATATTTAACGGATTAGGCGAGAAAAACTATGCATAAGGCTTTATGAACAGTCTACATTAATTAGATTTGAAAGGCTTTATGGTGTGCTGCAAGAAGAGTACAAAGTTAGTTTTGAAATGTGCCTTTGTAGGGCCTTAGATTATCAAAACTAGCAACAAGCTTGGCATGCCACTGTTATCTTTGTATAACAGATGTTGAAATAAATGTGTTTTGAGTGGTTACTTGCGCGCCAAGTTACTCAAACATCTTGTTATCAAAGGATTGTCGTAGATGGGTTAAGTCTGCATTAAGTTCTTTTTCTTGCCTTGCAAACAAGGACTTTCAGTTCATAATCTTATATTTTTGAATGAAGGGAGTCAAGAGCCCTTTTAAATGATTTCCTTGATTCCAGGTTGTTCTTAATGAAAATATATTTATTAAGTTAACCAGATCTAGATGTAAATGGGACTCTTAAGTAGAAAATAGATGGAAATAACTTGAATACATGCTGAAAAGTACATTAAGCAACAAATCTACTAATTTAGAGGACAAACAAAGAGACTTGGGCAAGATTTCACCTTGTCGGGTAAGGTTGAACTTCTTGCAGCCACTTCTCTTTGTGTTTACAGGGGTTGTATGCTAAAAGAGATGGATGGTAAGCAGGTTTTACACAAGGGAATCAATACTACAACACTAGGGAAGGTAGCATAGCTTTTACACTAGACAAAAGGTAGCTTTTTTAAGGGAACTATTGTTAAAATGACTGAATCTAAGTTGATTTCAGCTTTCTGAATGCAAATCTGGCTTGAGAGCAGAGTTTGTATGCATGTTTGTTTGATTATTTGAGTGTCCTTGTGTCAGATGCTTGCTTCCCCTTTTATAGGCAATTTGGCCAGGCTGCTTCTAGCTCTGCTCTTGCCCGAAAGTTTTTAGAGTGTAGTGAGTCATCAACTTTTTACTTGTAGTGCCACTAGAAAGTGCTTTTTGGCTGATAGTGGGTTAGTCTCCATCACTTATCACTTCAGTTATAGACATGTGGCTTATGACTTGGCTGAGAATGCTTTTAATCCGTATCAGGCTTCAAGGTTGGGCTTCAGGCAAATGCAACATGCTAGCCCGCACTGTAAGGAAAAGTTCTTAAGCTGCATTTAGCAATGAGACTTAGCTTGGGGAGTGTGGAGTGACCGCACAGGATATGAGCGCGGGCTGGAAGTTTACCACCCCAATTTCTGTGCTAGGCAGTTGGGGTTCAGACAAGCCATTCCAGTCCCATTCTTCGACTTCGTGCACTGTGGAACCTCGAATTGCATTCGTTCCCTTCAGGTGGACACCTTTCGGGCATCTCGGCGTAGTTTAGAGGTGATGAGCAAGATTGCCCGCAAGCCTATAGCTTTGAACTTCGAGTGTACCCCTTTCTTCTCTACTTGGTAAGAGGTTAAATGGTCCAAGAAGTTTGGAGGAGATGTCTTGGGGGCTCATGACCGCCTCTTCAGGCAGCTCTGCATTCAATCATTCCCCAAGCCCAATGAGCTTGAGAGTTGGAAAAAGATGATCCATCAGAAGAACCAGCTTGTTCTAATAGGTAATCTTCATTGTTTTAACTTATTTTATGATGCTTTTATAATCTGTTCTTCCACCAACCCTTCCCTTGGTTATTTTGAACTCGCAGCCCAAAGCAACACTGAAGAGGTGGATGTCGGGCTAGATGAAGAAGCTGCGAACGTATTGGTCGTTCAAGAAGACACAGCTGAGGCTGCAAGACAATGAACTAGGTCCAGTCATACTGCTAGCGACGTTGAGAACCTCTCTGAGTTGTTTGGAGACTTTGAGGGCGAAGCTGAGCCTGCAGTGGAGTCTCGGGCAAGTCGGTGGACAAGGGCAACATTGGTAAAGTCATTTAAGTCCGAGCCCGAGGAGCAACCTCAGCCTCAACTTTCTATACCAGGTCCACAGGCAACCCCCACAAAGAAAAGAACTAAGGTCCAAACCTCCAAAGCTTCCAAACCCTCATCTGCCACTTCAGCTGAAGCGGGCAGGAAAAAGCAGAAGTCTTCTAGTAAGCAATTTTCTTTTCTTACTTGTAGTTTCAATTTTCCTTGGGGTATGAGCTAATACATTCTTCTGTCTTGTGACTAGGGCCTCAAGCAACCAAAAGGCCTACTTTTGCTTCAAAAGAGAAGCCATTAGGCGTGGAGATGCACCAGATGGACAAAAAGCTTATTGACACTATCCTCGAGGAGGTAATAGTATGGCCTCTATTCTTTTGAGCATTTAGCTCTTCTTCACAATCATCTTCCTTAATATTTGCACTGATTCCTAACTTATGTTTTGAAATAGGACACGATAGGTGAATGGACCACATAGCTTGAGCCTTCTTCTCTTCCTGCCCGAGCAGTGCATACTTCCCCTTCTCGAGCTAAGTCTTCAAAGGTATGCCTCTTTCTTATTCTTAGCTTTAGGCTTGTGACTTTACCATTTTTGAAGTTAATGATTAACTTCATTTCTTTTGTAGGATGATTGACTTCCATTCTTTTGTAGGCCAAGGTTGGAGAACCTGCGCCTTCAGTCGGGCAAAGCTCTGCTCCTAGCCTTTTGACTTCTCCTCCTGCACTGATGGTGACTCCAACTTCCCAGTTTGATCCAAGGACTGGGGAGATGCTGCACTTCGTGGAGAACGACAGTAACTCGGTGAATATTCTTAGCTTGAACCTTTCTGTCTTTAAGCTTTCTCTTTATTTATACTTATCTTCTAGTTTGCTTTTCCCAGTTTTCCCCAGCACAAGAGTTTAATCAACCACCACTAACTACATTTGTGGAGCCAATAGTCCCTGAGATCCCTATGGTCTCAGAAGTGACTAGCCTGAGGGTTCACCAGACTACTTTTCAGGCCAACCCACCGGCTTCTCCCAAGACCACTGCCACCACGGAGGTGCTTCCTCCTTCTACTCAAAGTCCTGCTCAGGTATACAAGTATTCTTACTTTTATTTTCTTCTTTTCATAAATTAGTTTGTTAACACTTATCTTTTATTTAGTGTTTTAGGTTTTTAGTGAGGGCTCGGGCGACTCTCTTCCCCTTCCAATAAGCATGGTTGATCATCCTCAGCCATCAAAATACACAACACCTCATCCACCTTCTTCAAAGGGTCCAAAGGCTCCAAGCTCAATTCAGGTATACCATCTTTTCTTTCTTAGTTTTCCTTTAACTTCATTCGCGGACCATCATCTTAACTCATTTTTCTTGGTCTGCAACATGGTTCTGGCGATGGTTCAGACCACTCTCCTCTGCCCTTAGTGCGCAAAGCAGCTCTTTTTAGGCCTCCTTTAGCTTCTGGGATCACGGGGATCTCTATCCCTCAGCCAAAGAAGAAGAAGACTGCTACTGCCACTTCCATTCCTACTACTGGGGCCCCTTCCTCATTTTTTAACCGTAACTACCTTTTCAGCGACTGCTTCTGGGGGTGATGAAGTGATGTCCCCGTCCCTTGCATACATTCCAGCTAGGATTTCCTTGCCCGAACTAGTTAAAGAGTTCGGGCAAATTAAGATAAGGCTGAAGTCTCCACGGCATTCCTCCGAGCCCCAACTTCTCCAATATGCACACCGAGTCTTCCAGGAGTGGATGCGTAGAGACTTCACGGCTTTCTTCAACCTCAAGGCCCTCCAAGACGCTGAGAAGGCCTTGACTAAGCTCAGTTAATGTCTAAGGTTCAATTTGATTCCTTCCTTAGCTTCTTTGAGAACTTGAGGGCATTAAGGGATCAATATAAACGGGCGGAGCAGGCATCCAACAGAGTGAGGTGCTATAAAGAAAAATACACTCGTACTTCAGCCACACTTCACCAACTAGTAGAAGAAGGATCAGCCCTGGAAGATATGATTGTGGTGGTGGAGTTTGAGATTCATAAATTGAAGGAGCAGTTTTTCACTTTGAAGGCTGAGAATGAGACTTTGGCAAGCTAACTTGTCAGGAAAATAAAGGAAATGAAGAAGTTGAATCAGAAGTTGAAGGTTCTGAAGCCTAATTGGCCAACAACAATATGCACTTAGAAGAACGTGGTAGAATCTTTACGATCATGCAAACATATCATTCCAGAATAGTTGTTTTGGCAAGAGATGTAAAGTTATTGAGTTAAAACTTTGTAACTTTCAATCCTGATGAAATGAAATAACATTCTTCTTCTTCATATCAACTTGTTTTTTCGTTCTTTAAAGCTTAAATGTGGTAAATGCACGAATTCTTTTCAGCTTTCCAAAACAGTTTAAACTTCTTCAATATAGCAGTCTCTAACATCCTACAAAGTTGGTTAATACTTTTTCAAAAACTTAGCATTGACTGGATGCCTTTGCAAGCTTCCTTCCAAATCTGCCAAGTAATAGCCTCCTCGGTCTAATACTTGGTTGACACTGAAGGGTCATTCCCAAATAGGACTGCACTTCCCAAAACCTCTAACTTAAGCTCTTACGGGCAGAATTGTTTTCGGGCAACAGCTCTCTTCTTTTCTTGAATCTTGTTTAAAGCTTCAATTTGGGCTACATCCAGATCCTCAACCCCTTGACACATAGCTTGAATGTATTCTTCACTGTGTAACCCAAATTGGTTTTGAATTCTAACAAAGCTCACATTAATTTTCATAGGGAGTACAACATCTTGCCTGAAGGTTAGGGCATAAAGAGTAATTCCAGGTCGTGCCCTCTTGGAGGTTCTGTAAGCCCATAAAGTGTCTCCCAACTTCTCGTGCCATTTCTCTGGACTATCTGCTACCATCATTTTTACAATATTTACCAAGATCTTGTTGCTAGCCTTTGCTTGACCATTTGATTGGGGGTAGTAAGGGCACACTTTTATCTTAAACTTGTTTGCAAATTCCTCCACTTCTTTAGAGATAAATGATGGCCCGCGATCTGAAACAATTGTCTCGGGCACCCCATATATGTGTAAGATCTTAATTTCAATGAACTTTTTAACAACAGCTGAAGTGATAAACTTCATAGCTAAAGCTTCTACCCACTTGGTAAAATAATGTGTTGCCACAATTATGAAAGTGTGCCATTTGCTAAAAGTTGGATAAATTTGCCCGATGAAGTCCATTGCCCATCTTCTGAAAAGCCAAGGCTTCACCACAAGATTCAAGGGTATTGAGGGCACATGTTAGAGAGGTCCATGTCTCTGGCATTCTTCACACCCTTGGGGTATAAACCTTGCAATCCTTCTCCATCTAAGGCCAGAAATAACCATATCTTCTGAGCAACCACCTCATCTTAGTTCCAGCTTGGTGTGCTCCACATATTCCTTCATGTACTTCAGCCATCACTCTCATTTATTCTTCTTGGCCTAAACACTTCAACAGAAGTCCATCTGGGCTTTTTCTTAGCAGATTTTCCTCTCATGCTACATACTTAGTTGCTTGCTGTCTATTTCTCTTACTCGTAAGGAATGAATGATCATTCAATTACTAAGTAATAAGTGTCATCCAGTCTTTTATCTCTGGTGCTTTAGTCATTACATCTAGGTTTGACCCTTTTTCAAATATAGAAGGTAGAATTTTCCTTGTACCTCCACATCTACTTTAAATCTTCTTTCTTGGATCTGTGCTCCAAAAGCCAACTGTGCCATCTCATTGGCAATCGAATTTGATTCTCTGGGGATATGGTTGACTAATATTTCAGTGCCCCAATAATTCAATAGCTGTGTTGTAGCCAAATAATAACCAGCCATGGTGATGTGTCTGCATTTGTACTCTTTATTTAGCTTATTGATCACTAATTCTGAGTCACCAAACACCTCAACTTCTGTTGGCCCCAACTCTATCATGATTTCTGAGCCAATTATCAGTGCCTCATACTCTGCCCGATTGTTGGTGGTATCTTGATAATCTAGAAGAAATGAATAACAGTGTTGAACACCCTTATGATCAATAATGACAATCTCGGCCCCAGCAGCATGTTGAGTGCAAGAACCATCAAAATACAACCTCCAAAAAGTGATCCAGAGGCTAGTTATTCTCTTTACTTCTTGCTGAATCCATTCCTCTTTGCCTGAGAGGGCATTGCTTGGTGGGATCCATAGACTGACCATTTCTAAAGTTCATGGGACATTGATAAGCTCATCCTGTGATCCTTGGTGTTCGGCCAAGAAGTCTGCAATTGCTTGCCCCCTTATTGCTCTTTGAGGTACATATTGAAAACTAAACTCTGAGAGTGCTCGAATCCATTTTCCAATTCTTCCAGTTAGCATTGGTTTTGACAGCATATACTTGATCATATCGGTTTTGGCAATAATATGGATGTGGGAAGGCAACATGTAGTGCCTTAGCTTGCAGGCAGTGAAGTACAAAGCTAAACACAACCTCTCCACTGAGGTATATTTTGTCTCTACCTCAGTAAGGATTCTACTGAGGTAGTATATTGCTTGCTCTTTCCCACCTTCATTATTTTGGGCCAACAGGCTTCCTATTGAGTTTTCAAAGGTAGAAATGTAAAGTTTTAATGGCTTCCCTCTCTGAGGTGGCATGCGCACTAGTGGAGAAGCTAAGTAAGCCTTTATTCTGTCAAAGGCCTCTTGGTGTGGTGGGTCCCACTCGAATTCTTCTTTATCTTTTAATCTTAGCAAATAAGTTAATGGCTGAATCTTGCCTACCAAGTTACCAATAAATCTATTTAGGAAGTTGATTTTCCCCAGCAGCCTTTGCAGTTGTACTTTATTGGTGGGAGGAGGTGATTCCATTATTACCCGAGCATTGTTTTTGTCTACCTCAACCCTTCTTTGATGAACAAGGAATCCCAAAAAATTGCCTGATTTTACCCCAAAGCACATTTTTTAGGATTCATTTTCAACTTATGGTTTCTCATTCTTGGCAAGGCTTGTCTAAGGTCTACTAAGTGTTGTTCCTCAGTCTTAGACTTCACCACAATGTCATCAATGTATACCTCCATGTTATGGCCGATTAAGTCATGAAAAATGGTGTTCATTGCTCTTTGATAAGTTGCACCAACGTTTTTTTAGCCCGAATGGCATGGCTACATACTCATATGCTCTGATATGTCCTGGGCATCTAAAAGATATCTTATGTATATCTTCTTTAGTCATTTTTATCTGATTATAACCAGCATTTCCATCCATGAAAGATAGAACTTTATGTTTTGCAACTGCATTTATGGATAGGTCAACTATGGGCATGTCGTACTTGTTTTTAGGCATGGCTCCATTAATGTTTCTATAGTAAACACAACATCGAACTGCATTAGTTATAGCTTTTAATACATGTACAATGTTGGCCAACCGCTCGACATACTTGGCAGGCCTAATAAATCCAGCCTTTCGATCTCTTCTTTGACTTTTTCTTCGATATCCTTTGACATTCTTCGTGGTGCTTGCTTTACAGGTTTATATTCATCCTTAATAGGCATCATGTGCTCTACTAAGTTTGAATCTAAACCTGGCATTTCAGTGTAATGCCAAGCAAAATAATCTTTAAACACGTGCACAAGGCTAACTATCTTTGCTCGATCCACAGCTTCCAATAGGCCATTGACCTATATAAACCTTGGATCCTCCTCAGTTCCCAAATTAATGGTTTCTAAGTGGTCTTGTACCTGTAGTGATAGCTTGTCACACAAAAACTCAACTGACTCTGGGCCCTCGGGCATGTCATCTGGCCAATCCAAGTCATAAATACACTCAGCCATGAGTATGGCTGCCTCTATCTTTTTCTCAAAAAACTCTTCTTCTTCTTTGTCCTGGCTACTTGAAGCCCTTTTCTTCCATTCTTCTTCTTCTTTGGCCGAGCTCTCCCTTTCTTGCTTTTTCTTTCTCCCATACACCAACAGTCTCTTAATGATTGACCTGACTATAACTACTTGGTCATTTCTCCTTTGTTCTGGCGTTTATTAGTGTTGGGGAGCTGGGACGATATGGGGTTTATCCCATTCTTCCCTGGTAAGAAACAATCCTTGCTCCATAAGCTTTTGGGCCGTCACCTTAGTTGGGAGGTCGTTCTCATCAACTTCTAAGCATTGCAAAATCCTAACACTGGGATTGTAAAAGCTGGCTTCTGCGACGTTGTTTGTGGGGAAAAATGGCTGTGACTCAGCCTCCACCATCAACCAAAATCCTGGTCTCATGCCTCATGCCTCGTGGTAAACAGCTATTTGGTTATGCAAGGTGGAGGGCACGCAAAGACTTTGGTGAATCCAATCTCTGCCAAGAAAGGTTTCATAAGTGGAGCTATTGTCCACCACAAAGAAGGTTAGCATGATTTGCTTGGACCCCAAGTTAACCTTTAAAGGTAATATCCCGTGTATTTTGGTAATGGCTCCAGAAAAGCTTGAGACTATTAGGTCAGTAGAAATAAGATCTTCCTCACTTCTTCCCAACTTATTCATCTGTTTAAGCGGTATTACATTAATTGCAGCTCCTCCATCAATCAGAACCCTCTTGAAGGGTACTCTCTCCAGATGAGCAGTTACATATATGGGTTTGAGATGGTTAGCTAGGGCCATACTCGGGTGGCTGAAGATCATTTTGTCTGAATACATTCTCCCAGGTTTCTTCTTTGAGAGCTCGAGCAAACCTGTCATGGCTAACTCTCATTTTCCTACTTCCTCAACACTAACATGTGCCATCATAGGTTCTGTTGCCAAGTAATCACCCACTATCGTGGCAGGCTGATCAGGTTCGGCGTACAACACAGCAAATAGAACATAAGTCATATTTACGTGGAAGTTGCTAGGTCTAGGTAAATCTTCATTTTTGACTCCAATATGGTCCATGAACTCATTTAACCAGCCTGTGCTTCTTTCGGTAACATTAGTTCGGGCAACTCTTCCCCTAGTTATACTAAAGTTCTGCACTTGCTCTAGGATCTCGCAAAGGGTATCAATCAACAAAGGTGAAGGTATTCCCCTCTCAGGTGAGATAGTTCCAAAACATATCGGTTCTGGGCTCCGTCTTGGGGCTGGCATCATTACCACATCCTCTTAGGCTCTACTCAAGATTCTGTATTTTCCAGGATGAAGGTTTTGTGGTACATGATCTCCCTCTCCCTCAGTCTTGCTATTGGCCATTTCCACCTTATTTTTGCTTCTCCATTGAAGTTGATTTCTTCCCCCATGATACACTTTTTCAAACTTCACATTCTTAGATTTTTCTGATGTAGCAGGGACTTTTAATGAGTTCATATGAGCTTTGTGCTGCCTCTGGACCCTCCTAATCATAGAGGCTCCTATTTCCTTGACAGGTCTCTTATCATTTCCTAGCACATACCATTTTCGCCAAAGTCGGGAAAAAATCCTTCTTGGTGACTGAAGATACCTGGTTCTTTGTTCTTCTCTTCACTCTGACATCTCTTCCATTATAACTTGGCTGGGGGGCCTTACATCCATCCATTTGGGCATCTTGGCCTCGTTATCCTCCACCTTCTCTAAGGCTTCATAGTTTCTGAATACCTCGGACAAGCCCTTTGGTTGAGAATCTTCTCCCAATCTTTGGAAGACATTTCTGGAGGTTTCTTTCTCAACTGCCCACACGATACTTTTGCGGGCCTCCTGCTATTCTTTCTCTCTTCTCCTGATCAACTTTTGATCAATGATAGTTTTCGATGGTAGATGTTCACACTCACACTGGCACTTGCTACACAACACCACTCATTTAACTATGGCTACTTTGGGTTTCTCGGGCAGTCTGATAGCTCATTCTGTAGGTCTGTTAACTTGCCTTCTTTCTACTATTACTTCCCAAGTGGCTTTTCCCTTCCCTTTCTCAGCCCAACTCAAGTTGATCATGTTTATTGGGGCTTCTGGGAAAGGATCTGTGTCTATCATCATGTTTGCATTGTTTCTCTAACAACAGCTTTCCTTTGACTACGAGGTCCTGTATCTAGTCCTTGAATTGTACACAGTTGGTTATGGAATGGTTGAAGGTATAGTGCAATTTGCAATACTTCTTTCCTCTCAATTCTTCGGGCATAGGCAGCTTTTTAGTGATGTCGCACACAATCACTCTTGCCCGCACCAACTCTTAATAGATTTATGCCGCCTTGGTCAAATCAAAAGAATAACTTTGATACTTGGGGGGGGTTTCATAGGCACAAATCTACCATCATTCATCACCACTTTCTGGTCCTTGACTGGCTGGACCAACCCCTTCATAATTAAAGGTTTGAAGGGAGTGGTCATCTCTGCTGCACACATATCTATTCCCTCTCCTCCATAATTATCACTTTCTTCTGGCTCTGTCATTTCAAACTTCAGTTGGTGAATTGCAGCTTTATTCTTGTAAAAATGAGGCACCTTAGATGAGTGCTTCACCTGTTATTCTTCAATCAACAGCTTCTCATACTTGGTGGCCGCAATTACCAACTCTTGTAGCTCATGAATTGTACATCATAAAACGTCTTCCTCAAATGTAGTCTCAAGGCTTTCTGAGCAATGGATATAAGTTGGGCATGGTTGATAGGGAACTGACATCTCATCATTGTCCTTCTAAACCGCATCATGAAGTCTTCAGTAGACTCATGCTCATATTTCTTCACTTCTACCAGATCATTGATTGTCATCTCTGGCTCCACCCTATAAAATTATTCATAGAAAGCCATCTATATTTGCCCTCAGTTAGCAATGGAATTGGGGGGCAGCAGAGAGGACCACTGAGATGCTAAGCCAACCAATGAGTTCCCAAACAACCTTAACTTATAGTTAGGATTGTCTTCAAATGCCACACAATAATTGGAGAACTTGAAAATATGATATCTAGAAAACACATTGCCATTTTCTCCACTAAATGCTGGGAATGTGGGCATCTTGAAGTTAAGGGGAAAATAGTTTTGCTCCTCAATGTATTCAGGGTAGGGCTTCTGATACGTGATTCCCAACAGCAAGTGAGCTTAAGGTTGAGTGTTCTGGACCACCATTCTTCTCAGTTTAGCCAATTCATCTCTGAGTTGCTGGTTTGCTGCATTGTTGTATAGGGTATAAGGAGGTCCCTACTTCGGGTTATGATCACTGCCTAAGAAAGTTTCTTTCTTTGGTTTAAGCTATCTCCATCTGGCATTTCCTCCTTTATTAGCCAATGGTGATGGCCTATAAGGAAGATGCTTGTCTACCTTTGTGGGCTCGCCTTTCTTACTGGACTCTCCAGCTTGTTGATTCATCCTATACTTCCTCTTATCTTGCCCGATCTGCCCCTTACTATCTAGTGGAAATAATAGAGGGTTAGGCAACTCCGTTTCTAGGATCTCCTCTAATACTGGCTGACTGGCTCCAAGCCCCATTTTTTCCTTTCCCATTTCCTTATTTTCTTTGAGCAAAGGAAATAAGGGAATAACTGGTTCCTTCTCAGGGCTGGCCTATTTCATCATTTCCCTAGCATAATCATTTTTTGGGGTACAGTACTCCAAATATAATCTCCTCTACTGACTCCTTGTTAGAGAACAAAGTCTGCTAACCTCTCATCTGGTTTCTAGAGAAATCTTCTCCATACTACTCAAAACTTGCACAATGGTGGCTTGCAAGTCTTCATTGGTTACTTTTCCTCCTGACTTCTCAGATGAAGTCGGGTTTTCCAGAATAACTGGTCCTTGTAGGAAGGGGAAATCTTCTAGGTGATCTGTCATTCTTGGTAAACAATGGGGTGGCTAAAATTCTGTATTCCACCTGAAAGTCCATTATTTCCTTCTTTTTCTTGGCATACAAGAATATTGTTGATCCTACCGGGCATGCCAAAACTATGTTTGAGGGCAAAAGATGGATGGCCCCTCGTTGGTTGGCACTTTGGGTGATGAATGTTGATGTCTGCTGGCTTCTTACTGGTTGGCATGCTGCAAGAAGTAACAAAGTTAGTTTTGAAAGGTGCCTTGTAGGGCCTTAGATTTAAGCCTTAAGGCTCGCAATCAAAACTAACAACAAGCTTGGCATGCCACTGTTATCTCTGTATAACAGATGTTGAAATATATGTGTTTTGAGTGGTTACTTGCGCCCCAAGTTACTCAAACTTCTTATTATCAAAGGATTATCGCAGATGAGTTAAGTGTGCATTAAGTTCTTGTTCTTGCCTTGCGAACAAGAACTTTCAATTCATAATCTTATATGTTTGAATAAAGGGAGTCAAGAGCCCTTTTAAACGATTTCCTTGATTCCAGGTTGTTCTTAATGAAAACAAATCTATTAAGTTAATCAGATCCAGATGTAAATGAGACTCTTAAGTAGAAAACATATGTAAATAACTTGAATACATGCTGAAAAGTGCATTAAGCAACAGATCTACTAGTTTAGAGGACAAACAAAGATACTCGTGCAAGATTTCACCTTGTTGGGCAAGGCTGAACTTCTTGCAGCCACTTCTCTTTGTGTTTACAGAGGTTATATGCTAAAAGTGATGGATAGTAAACATGTTTTACACGAGGAAATCGATACAACAACACTAGGGAAGGTAGTAGAGCTTTTACACTAGACAAAAGGTAGCTTTTCTAAGGAAACTATTGTTAAAATAACTGAATCTAGGTTGAATTCAGCTTTTTGGATGCAAATTTGGCTTGAGAGCAGAGTTTGTATGCTTGTTTGTTTGATTGGTTGAGTGTCCTTCTCTCAGATGCTTGCTTCCCCTTTTATAGGCAATTTGGCCCGGCTGTTTCTAACTCTGCTCTTGCCCGAAAGCTTTTGGAAGGTAGTGAGTCATCAGCTTTTTACTTGTAGTGCCACTAGAAAATGCTTTTTGGCTGATAGTAGGTTGGTCTCCATCACTTGTCACTTCAGTTATAGATACGTGGCTTATGACTTGGCTGAGAAGGCTTTTAATCCGCATCAGACTTCAAGGTTAGGCTTCGGGCAAATGCAACCTGCTTTAGCGCCTTTGGGCTTCCTTCTCCTAAACCCAATATTCAAATATTAACCCAAACACTATGCATGAATTCAAGAGAGAGACAATTGTTCTAAATTGACGTTCTCCCCTTTTACCTATGTCTTTATTTGTACTAATTACATGGGCTTTATTTGTCTTACAGGTAATACAAGTTATAAAAACATTTGGTCTCCAAAATCCTATTAGATTCTACCTTTAGATTTACACAATTACATTCTTAGACAATATTAACTACAACAAACAGTTATTCTAATTTAACTTACCGGCAAGAAGTGAAACTCGGGTACAAAGAAAAGAGCACACCGCTTTATCCAAATTAACTACGTCACGGTCATGTCTTCTGGTGAATTGAAGTGGCGATTTTACCCAAAAACTGACTCACTCCGGTTCATACAATTTGTAAATATGGGCAGCCAGCAGATAGACTTGCATCAATTGGACTTTGGGCTAAAAGATATTGTACTTGGTGGGCGTTGCAAAGCCCCGAAGGGTCTGCTGTATATTGATTTGGGGCTTTTGCCCTCATGGTTGTCTTATAAGTTTTCTCTTATAAAAAATAAATAAAAAGCAAAGTTAAAAAATTGACAATCTCTGAAACCCTGATCCTTCTTAATGAAAAACACGAACGACAACATAAATTAGCTTTTCCCAATACAAAAGAGGGATCATCATTTGATGTTTATTTAAAAAATAAATCATTTAAAAAAAAACTATGGAACAAGAATGATTGAGTCGAACACAGATCTTAAGCACTAGTATTTTAGAACAATCATGTATACACATGTTGACTCTAAACTCTCATCACATGTCATGCTTAACTAAACACCATCTTTCTTGGTATGTAATTAACCTTCCAGAGTCATCACAACAATCCATGCTAAAATATTCTGTCAATCAACCACATAATTATTTATATATAATTTGAAAACTTGGTTTTCGATTTCTTATTGGTACTCGAAATAGTCGTCATGTAATTCTACTTAAAAATATATAATTTAGTGTAGATGATTATTTTTTAGTATTAATAACGAAAAATTTCTCTGATGGTAGCTGCCGGCTGAATAAAGAAACAAATAAACGGACGGTGCCTCAATCGATCGAGCCATCTGGTTGCATATAAACCGCAAGGAAAATAGGCAGGATGTAAACAAAACAAATTATATTTAAACTTATTATTCAAGTATTATGCAAAACAAAGGACAAGCTGTAACTTTCTCAGAACTACCTGCATCTGCATGCAAACATGCAATGCAAATAAGGACAATGATTTTAAATAATGTCATTGTTTTTCCTTGTTGGTGACTTGATCTCGATATTGCTTTCAATTCAGGACACATTAGGGAACCTTGTGTTATGTAAGATAAGAATGAGATGTTTTTTTTAAAAGGGAATTTTAACGAAAAGCTCTCGGTACTGTTTACTTCAACGAAAAACTATATTTTTACACTAAAAAGTCAATTCTGGTGCTATTCACTTTACCCTTTATTTTGTCCTTATCGTTAAAACTTAAAATTTTCAAGCTATTTTTGTTAGTTTTCCTTTTTTTAAGGCAACGGATAAAATAAACTACACATACGTGGCTCAAATCTAAAATCTTTGACTCTTCCAAACTCCTTCCATCTGTACAAATAATGAATCTGAAGTTACAATTATTTAAGTGCTCTCCAAGAAAATACGAGCATACATTAGGCAATCAGACTGTGATGCCTAATGTTATGTTATTGGACCGTTGTGTCATATATGTTCAGTACATCTGCTCGTGAATTAAGACTATTAACAATACCCCTAGGGACTATATACATACAATCACATATGCTTCTTTAAGGTAACAAAATTTTTATTAATTGAAGAACATCATCAACGGTAAGGAATACAATCCCACGATTACAAATGCAATATAAAAACAACACAAAATTTCAGCCAAATAATCACATCCAACTAAACGGAAAGATAATGCTCACAAGGACAAACCTTGCATCACCTTTTGATAAACTTGCAAAAGACAACGCTCATTCGGCATAAAAACCTTACTATGAGACATCAAGAAGGGTTCCTCATAGTCCTTTGCTAGGTGAACAGACACTAAAATCAGAAAACAAATTAGAAAAAAGAACATATGATATATGGCTTTGAATCACCTCAAGCCACTGTAATGACACCAAAGTAGAAAGATCGCACCACCATTTGATGAACTTACAATCATCGACAAAAAACCTACGATGTCGCCTTCAACAAACTTGGAGCATCATCCTCATAATCTTTTGGCGTGCACACAAACCACAAAGTCACCATCTCAAATTTGAACAACAATCATCTCTTAAGATTTGAGGTTGAGCAATAAGTCATAATCGCCCTACAAAAAATGCTCACCTCGTCAAAAGGAGAGAGCGACCACAGCCACGAGGACTCCCATCGACAAAGTGAAAGAGTGATCACTAAAAGAAACAATAAGAGAAAGAGAAGAACGGATCAAAAAGGATTGCTACCAATATCAAAGCCAAATGTTGGGGTCAGTGGCCGTAGGTTTTTTTCTTTTAGGGTTTTTTTTAAAGGAAAACTAATGAAAATGGTTTGAAAACTTTGAGTTTTAATGATAAGGATAAAATAAAGGGTAAAGTGAATAGTACAAGGATTAACTTTTTAGTGTAGAAATGTGATCTTTCGTTAAAGTGAACAGTACCGAAAGCTTTTATTTAAAGTTCCATTTTTTTATTACCTTTTTACATTCACATATGTTGACGAATGTAAAATGTTTCAAGTATATTGAGTAGTTTTACTTCTAATTATTTTGCAAACTTTCTTGATAAAACTCCACATTAAATAATAGCTTTCTTTGTCTAAGTACGATTTTATACAATGACGCGTATCCTCAAAGTTCACACTTAGCGGTTGACTTTAGATTCTACCTTACACTTGAACTTTTTTTTTTTTGGTAGGATTTGATTAAAGAAGATGAAGTTTTTTCATCAATCATTTTGAAACTACCACTTTTCTTGACGATATTATAAAAAGATACGTGTCAATTCCTCTACATTACCTACAACGATTACCTAAGTTGTTGTTTGACTCTCAATGCGTATATATAGAATTGGAGAGCATCTCGTGATCTAACTCATTGCCAAATGTGTCTTGAGATTGTGGTTTGTCTTCGCTCATCATGAATTCAGGATAATATATATTTGTTAATTAAGACGACATAATTCAGTTAAAATAGTTGTAAGCAAAATCATATGATAAATAACTCATAATGTTCTGCATTACATCTTATAAAACACTTAATAATTGAGTATATACCAATTAATTAAAGGTATCATTTGATGTCTATAATTAAATTAAAATTAATAATTCACTATGTGTTTAACGTATGTTGAAGAAGGAAATGAAAAAACTATATCAAACTTGAAAGCAGAAGATAGATTACTTACTAAAGAAATTTATACGTTATAATCCTCTAAAATAGTAGGACTAAAAAGAATAAATTTCGCGCCTATCTAATCCTCTTCAAACTCTCTCTTAAAAAAGATGAAAAAAAAAGCAGGCAATCCTAGCTACTTCATACTGTGTTTCCTAATGTGGACGTTGAATTCAAAGGTTTTATGACGTACCCAGTGCACCAAATTTCAGAATAACTTTGCAACTGCATTGCAACGTACAATTTCGTCTATTGAATACGAGATCCAGTTCCTAAGATCATTTTCAACTCTTAGGGTAAAATCTAAAATTTTTAGCCTAGAAAATTTAGATTTTAACCCAGAAACAGTTTTTCTGCTCCAACCCTTCTGGGTTAAAATTTTAGTCCCAAATTATTAAAAATGAATTTAAGCTAATTTTCTTTAATTTTTTTTTCAAATTCCGGTAAATATTGAAAAATCACTAAATCGACACATGAATAAGTCATAAACTTAATACAAACGATAATTAATAAGTCATAAACTTAATACAAACGATAATTAGTAAACTGCATAAACTTAATACAAACGACAATTAATAAACTACATAAACTTGATACAAACGACAATAAATAAACTACATAAACTTAATATAAATGATAATTAATAATGATATCCACCACCTTGACTTGGTGGTGTACTTGGGATATACGCTTGAGATGAATCATCATCTTGAAAGATACTTTTTGTGGCATGCCTTCGCATAATCTCATTTTGCTTATCATGGAAGAACCTCTTCCTATTTGGAGTGTATTTGTTGAGGTCTTCCCCCATCAAATCACATTCGAACCTTTCATGCTCCCTTTCCCCTTCCTTCACAAAGGCCAAGCGCATTCAGGCCGCTTCTTCCTGCCGAAAACTATGACTTTCAGCCAATTTTGCAAATCCGGTAGAGATCGTTGTACGAACCGGATCTTGTATCTTCCCTTTTCTCTTTGCTTCCTTTTGCTTATCTCTTCCCGGGGGCCTTGCAAAAGAAGAAGTTGGGGTCAACAAATCGGCACATTTATTGAATCATGGGAACTTAAACGAAAAGCTCCCGGTACTATTCACTTTAACGAAAAACCACATTTTTACACTAAAAAGTCAATCCTGATACTATTCACTTTACCCTTTATTTTGTCCTTATCGTTAAAACTCAAAGTTTTTAAGCCTTTTTCATTAGTTTTCCTTTGAATCATTTGTGGTTGCGACTTCACTACCAAATAATTTTGCCCATTGTTGGTCCGCATCCGTTCCCCACCTTAGACAATCCTTGAGGGCGTCCCAAGCATGATGCAACTTAAAAGCTTGATTTTTTGGCATAATTCTTGTCTTGTAAATTGCCAATGCTTTGTCACCCTATGCAAGAAATACATAAATACAGTTAGTTGCAAAATAAGATTATGTACATAACAAATAAAATATCAACTAAAAAACTCACCATTTCTATGGCGCTCCTTCCACTAGCCATGTCAACCACGGCTTTCTCCAAGCTTCCTTTCCATAAAGTGCACGTTTTGTTGATAACCTTCCAACGATTGTAAACACTACCAACTTCCCTTTGACCGGCTTGGAGTTTTCATTGAACTTATCAACAATTTTAGCCCACAAAACCCTTTTATTTTGATTCGTGCCAACGGCAACATCTTCCTCAAATGACCAATTACGACCTCTATTATGATCTTTTGCCATCTTGAAAATTTTGAAAATGGGAAGAAATGGTTTTGGAAGATGATAGAAAGAAAAATTGGAAGAATTGTAGGAGAAAAGTGAGTTTTGTGTGGATGCTTGAACAAATACATAGGTATTTATAGAGTTTTTGGGTTAATTTTTAAGTTAAATAAATTTTTTTAATTATTTTAGCCGTTGGATTTAAATTTGGACCCTTAGATCTTTTTTTTACCGTTAAATTTGATTATATTCGATCTCAGCCGTTGGATTCAATATATATATATATATATATATATATATATGTGGACCGTTGGACCAACCAACGGCCCATTTAAACATGGCCGCACGATCAGAAATAGAGCCATTAGACCATCTCCAACGGTGACCTAAAACCTAAAAATATTTAGCCCAGAAAATTTAGGTTTTAGCCCAGAAATTTCTACTCCAACCCTTCTGGCCTAAAATTTTAGCCCCAGATTATCAAAGAATGAATTAAGGCTTTTTTTTTTTTAAATTAACTTTTTAAAAAAAATTATGGAGACTATCCTAAATTAATTTTATGAACATTTTAACCTAAAAATATTTAAATTTTGATAAATTTTGAAAAATCACTAAATCAATACATGAAAATCATGATAAACCACATAAACTTTAAAAAAAAAAAAAAAAATTAATAAACCACATAAACTTAATACAATCGAAAACTCATAGACTACATAAACTTAATAATGATATCCACCATCTTGACTTTTAAGTTAAATAATTTTTTAAAATTATTCTAGCTGTTGGATTTAAATTTGGACCGTTAGATCTTTTTTTTGCCGTTAGATTTGATTATATTCGATCTAAGCCGTTGGATTCAATAAACACATAAATATAAAACTAAAAAAAAAAAATTGAACCTGGACCGTTGGATTAACCAACGGCCCATTTAAACGTAGCCGTTGGATTGGTTGGAGTGGATTTTGGGGGGGTAGGGGGGGGAAGGGGAAATTTTAGGTTATAAGTCACCATTGGAGATGGTCTTAGGCTCATTATTGCATGAGACAAGTAGGCAACAAGCCCATGTGGGTGATGTAGGCAGACCTGCTGGGCTTGGCGCATGCCTGGTGGGTGGCTTTCAGTTGGGCTTTCTCACTCTCACACATGGGCTCCACCACTAACTTTGGCCTAAATCTTGGTTGGAATTTGCCCTTTTTTGAGTTTTAACACAACCCAATTTTGAGACTTTCTCCAAGGGTTGGAGTTGGTTTATGGTGACAGTATTGGGGGCCTAAACTCTACCTTGTTTAGAGTTAACTATGTATTTGTTGTCCTTATTTAACAATCACTTAGAGTTCATTTGTAACTTGAAAATTCCTCATCCGAACACAAAGAAAATGATTGATGTATAATGTTTTTTTAATGAATTCGTAATTAACCTGTTAATTGAAATGTTTTTATTATTAACTCAATTAATTGAGGGTTCGCTTGGTAAATTTTTTTTATTTTTTATTTTTAGTTTTCATTTCTTACCTAGAGATAGAGCAAAGAAACGAAAACCAAAACAAAATAAAAATACAAGATCACTAAGTGTCACTAAGCCAAATAGTCCTAAGTTATCCCTATATATGTTATTTTGTATTGTTATTTAATTAGATATTGAAATTTGTTTTTTCTCACACGAAAAACATTACTACGAGGACGTACTACCTAAATGCAGCAGCACCAAACAAGAAGGGACCTAAATGCAACCACGAAACAAATAATTTCATGAACTTGAACCCCAAGTGTCGGGGTCAATTAACCCAAAATTAGAAAGAGACACTCATTGAGAACAGAAGTCTATATATTCTGGTACTCGAAAGGTGTTTTGTCCTATAAATTATGTGAGGTCAAATTTTCTTCACGTGTCACCCCATGTGTATTTTCTTCTCGTTCCCAGTTTGGCACGTATTGATTTGTTGTTTGTGCTCAGGGTTTTGACACGTAGTGATACGGGAGACAGTCCATTCGACCATGCATTTTCCCGAAAATAACATGGTGCCTCCTCATGAGGGTTTTATTTTTTTCATCAGACTGTCGTGAGTTCCCGATATTGAGGCTTGGGAGCAAGCAGCAGCACAGATTTTTCTAACCACGTCTAATATCTTTAGTTGTTGTTGCCTTGTTAATTAGGTCTCAAACAGTTGACGGTTACTAAGCCAAAATCACGATCTTACTGCATATAGTTTGAGTGGGTACAGTTTGAGTGAAGTTTCATTTTAGTCCGGGAGTTTTAATTGTCGCAATTTAGCTCATTTAATTTTAATTGTTTTAAAAGCATTTTAATCAAATATTATTTAGTTATTATAAAACTATCTTCAACTCCTAGATTAAAACTTCAAATTTTAAATCCAAGAATAGTTTTTTTGCTCCAATGTTTTGGATTAAAATTCGTCTGAGATTATTTAAAAATAAATTTAGGCTAATTTTTTTTTCGGTAGCTTTTTTGAAAATAAAATTTATGTAGATTATTATAATTTGTTTTATAAATATTTTAACTTAAACATATTTAGATTTCGACAAAAGTTGAAAATTCACTAAACCGACCCCATGAAACATGTACTGATAGAGTTTTGGATGAATTATGATTTAAATATTTTTTAAGTTGTTGTAGCAATTGGATGTAATTTTGGGCCATTAGATCTTTTTTTTTACCATTATATTTGATCATATTTGATCCCAACCGTTGGATTTAATGTATTTAAAATTGCCCAAATTTTTTGTTTTAACCCAAAATTTATTTTAGACCCAACCATTGGAGAATGATTGGGTTAGTTTAAAACCTAAATTTTGGTTTAGTCCTCTCCCACAATCCCTTAGTGTAGATAATATCGTTTGCTAAAAAATTAAAAAAATTAAAAAAAAAACCTAAATTTTGGTGAGCCAGCCTTTTAACCATGCCCTAAATTCTAGGTTAATTTGCCCAAAATTTAAATTTTAACTTAAAACTTATTTTAGGCCCAACTTTTAGAAAATAATTGGGTTAGTTTAAAACCTAAATTTTAAATTTTAACCCAAGGTTTGTGAGTGACACACCCTGACCTGAGAATCAGGGTGTGCTGGCCATCACAAGGGTGACGTAACCATAAATGCAATGCGGAAGCGATAAGATAAGAGAATTATGAATGACTAAAAACTGAAATATAGCAGTATTATCCAAATGACATGCTAGAGAGAATTTAAGTGCAAAATACACACAATTAGAGCATAAGATTCTAAGTGCAGTCAAGTAGGACAGTTATTAAATTACAACACCCGAAGGTGAGTCCTACATTTGTGAAGTCTGTCACAACAACTGTGGGAATCCTCGTGAACCACCAAGCACTTCTAACTATAACCTGGAGGGGCGTAAAACAAAGTTGAGTGGGTCAGTAAAACAAAGCTTTTCAAAAATATCTCATTTATCAACATTTATAACCCCTCACTGTAAAACCTGTATACTTTCCCAGAAAATAGCATATAAACATATGTATATCATCATATTCTCAAATCATAGTTCAAAATCAGTATTATGAAAGTATGCCATGCTATATGCACCAATAACATAATAAAGATACGTAAATATATCAGGAGAAATAATAAATCAACCGGAGACCCTGCAGTGGTCCTGTACGGCTAATCATGTAGCTCAATACCTATGCCTGCACACGAGTCGGAACCACTAAAATGGTCTGTACGACAGGACTTGGTGTAATAATACGCTCTAGTGCAATTCTCATCAAACAGCTGTGCGAATAATCGCATGTCACCTACGAGTCGGAACCATAGAATTGGTCTGTACGACAGGACTTACACCTACTTGGATCCAAGGGAGCGTGCGGTGCGGGAGGTGAATATCAACATAAACACTAACACCGGGGATGCAGGTTATGAACTCTCAACACAATTCACATCATCAACACAATATAACTCACTTGATACTTACCTGTGCGTCCACCACACCATTTCATACATATGCATCATATACTAATTCATACATTTCATATCAATTCTATGCATGGCATTTTAAAACATACTTTCATTTAAATTCGATTTCTAGGAAAATCAGTAAGTATATAGATATATAACGAAAACAACTGCCCACTCACTAGTATGTCGAAGGGTCGTAACCCCCGCGTCGCCCTTGATTGCGCTCGTCCCCATGATAGATCTCACCTATATGCGAAACAACTATAATAACATTATTTAGCGCACATAATCAATATTACAAAATAACTTTTCATACGATGCTCAATTGGGGTGTTTGAATATATCAATGTGATCTACACAACCTCACGAACATCCCCTAATTTTTAGAATTATTTTTGGACCTGTCACGCGCCCCCACGCTCCAGAAATGGCACGAACCTATGCGCCCCCATGCGCGGCCACGTGCCAGGCACACTGACAGATTTTTAAACGGCGTCAGGAATATTCCTCAGAATATTCCGTCAACTCTTAACGGAAACCGTTATACTTAACTAACGGCGTCAGCATATTCCGTCCAAACTGATGGAATATACTCCTTTCTTCTCCGGCGAGTCGCCGGTTGTCGGAAAACTGGGGAAAATTTCCAACTTTGATATCTCGACCATTTTTACACCATTTTTCACGATCTTTATATCAAAATGAAGCTCCTAACTTTTAGAATCACGCTATACTAATTTAAAGCTCTAAAAGTCACAGAATCTTACCAGGAAATTTCCAGAAAATCCGGCCAAGCTTCAAACCCACGATTCTTACGTCCAATTCTTTCAAACAAAGCACTCCGAGCTTCCTTGGGACCTTACTAAGCTTCCTATAAGTTTTGAATTCCCTGAAAACCAACATTTCACGTGTGCATGAACAATGATATCAAGCGGGGTTATGGTTTCGACGTGATTTCAAGGGTTATAAGTTCCAAAACTTGTACCAATGGACTCAGGGGAAGATAGGGAGCACGAATATTACCTTAAAACCTTCAATCTGTGAAGTTTGAGGTTATTTTGGTGCTCGTCTGTACGTGCACAGTGCACTGGTGCAGAAAAAAACCGAGAGAGAAGGGAGAGGAAGTCCACGGGAGAGAGAGAGAGATGGTAGGTTGTGTGTGTGTGGTCCACTAAGTCCCTAACCACATAATAAATAAATATATATATATATATATATATATATATATATATATATATATACACAAACTAAGTTCCAATTAAATTCTTCCAAAAACTTAGGAAGAGGAATATTAACCAAATGTATAAATCACACATACCTTAGAAATCTTTAGGGATAATTCCGTCTTTTCACATCCTCGATAGAATGATTTCGGGACGGGCTGTGACAATCTACCCTCCTTATAGAATTTCATCCTCGAAATTCACATAATCATCCCAACCCATTAATAATCATAAAAAAACCTCAGATACATCTCTCTCATCCGATCCTCTGTCTCCCAAGTAGCTTCTTCCACTGAATGGTTCCTCCACAATACTTTCACCAAGCTCACTGTCTTATTCCTTAGAACCTTATCTTTCCAATCCAAGATAGTCACCGGTTCCTCATCATACGTCAAATCCGGATTAATCTCCAAAGGTTGAGGAGGAATCACATGTGAAGGATCTGAAACATAATGTCGAAGCATCGAGACTTGAAACACATTATGCACCTTGGATAGCTCTGGAGGCTACTCTAGCCTGTAAGCAACTTCACCAATCATTTCGGTGATCACATAAGGTCCTATGTACCTAGGACTTAACTTGCCTTTCTTTCCAAATCATACAACACCTCTCCAAGGTGATAAGTTCAGAAATACCAAATCACCTACTTTATAAACCCGATCAGTGGCATGTCTATCCGTCAAACTCTTTTGTAGATCTTGGGCCGCTTTCAGGTTAGACTTAATCATCTAAACATTCTGAGTAGTCTCCTCCACTATCTCAAGGCCCACCAAAGCTCGTTCACCTACCTCTGACCAACACAAAGGTGTACGGCAAGCTTTACCATAAAGTGCCTCAAAAGGTGACATACCAATACTCGAATGAAAACTATTATTGTAGGCAAATTCCATTAAATCTAAGCGATCATGCCAAGAGTCACCAAACTGCAACACTGAAGATCTTAGCATATCTTCCAACGTCTGAATGGTCCTCTCTGATTGACCATCTGTTTGAGGATGATAAGCAGTGCTGTAAAGTAATCTCGTACCAAGAGCTTCTTGAAAAGCTACCCAAAACTTAGAAGTAAATCTTGGGTCTCGATCAGAACTAATATTCATTGGAACTCCATGATACTTCACAATCTTCCTAATGAACAATTTAGCCAATTTGTTCAGAGGATACTTCTCCCTCACTGGAATGAAGTGCGCTGACTTGGTAAGCCGATCTACGACCACCCAAACACCATCAAAACCATTCTGCGTACGTGGAAGCTTATACACAAAATCTATAATGATATTTTCCCACTTCCACTGAGGAACGGGAAGCGGCTGCATCAACCCAAATGGATTTTTCCTTTCTGCTTTGACATGTTGACAGACGATACACCTACTTACATATTCTGTAATTTCCCTTTTCATACTCGGCCAATAATAAAATGGTCGAATGGTATGATACATCTTAGTTCCTCCTGGATGCATGGCATAACCCGAACAATGTGCTTCATCCAAAATTTCTTTCTTTAATTCCTCATTATTTGGCACATACATCCTATTCTCTTGCATAAGCATACTGTCTGATTCCCTGATTCTGAAATCTTTCTTCTTACCTCTCTCAACAGCCTTAATTATATCATGGGATTCCTCATCATTCACCTGAGCTTCACGCACACGATCAACCAAAATTGGCCTGACTTGGAAACTGGCAAAAAATGCTTCCATTCGATTTTCCATTTCCAACTTTACTCTAGTAGATCTCAAATTTGCAAGCAGCATTAAGTCAGCCTTGAGGTTTCCTACTCAGTGCATCAGCTACTACATTTGCACGACCAGGATGATACTCAATCGTGCAGTCATAATCACTTAGTAACTCCACCCATCTTCGCTGACGAAGATTAAGATCATGCTGAGTAAAAAGGTACTGAAGAATCTTATAATCTGTAAAGATCCTACATTTCTCACCATATAGATAATGCCTCCAAATCTTCAAAGCAAAAACAATGGCTGCCAACTCAAGGTCGTGAGTAGGATAATTCCTTTGATGGATCTTCAACTGCCGAGAAGCATAGGCAATCACTCTATTATGCTGCATTAAAACACATCCTAAACCATTCAATGAAGCATCACTATAAATCTCAAAGTTACCACTATCATCACGAAGTACCAATACAGGTGCATGAATGAGACAATGCTTCAACTGCTGAAAACTTTGCTCACAATTATCATCCCACTCGAACTTAA
The DNA here is from genome assembly GCA_024362995.1 of Heteromeles arbutifolia. Classification (NCBI taxonomy): domain Eukaryota; kingdom Viridiplantae; phylum Streptophyta; class Magnoliopsida; order Rosales; family Rosaceae; genus Heteromeles; species Heteromeles arbutifolia. The sequence goes on from JANCRC010000002.1 coordinate 40,065,970, forward strand.
CATCTTTCCTGGTTAACCTCGTTAGTGGTAAAGCAATCATAGAAAAATCTTGGACGAATCATCGATAGTACCTTGCTAGACCAAGGAAACTCTGTACCTCAATGACGGTTCGTGGTTGCTCTCAATTGTCCACTGCTGCTATCTTTTGAAGGTCTACTTGAATTCGTTGTGCCGATACCACATGCCCCAAAAATGCTACTTGATTCAACCAAAACTGGCATTTACTAAATTTGGCATACAACCGATGTTCCCTCAATTTCTCTAATACCAAACGAAGATGTCGAATATGCTCTGCTTTCGACTTAGAGTATACCAGAATATCATCAATGAAAACAATAACAAACCTATCAAGATATTGCTAGAATACTTCATTAATCAACCTCATGAAAGCTGCTGATCCATTAATCAATCCAAATGGCATCACCAAAAACTCATAATGTCCATAACGGGTTCTAAAAGCCATTTTAGGGACATCCTCATCTTTGATCTTCAACTGATAGTAGCCAAATCTCAAATCAATCTTAGAGAACACACACGCACCCTTAAGTTGATCAAACAAATCATCTATACGAGGCAATGGATAACGGTTTTTAATCGTTACCCGATTCAGTTGCCTGTAATCAATACATAATCTCAGAGTTCCATCTTTCTTTCTCACAAACAATATTGGGGCTCCCCAAGGTGAAGTACTAGGTTGAATGAAACCTTTATCAATTAATTCCTGCAACTGGAATTTCAACTCTCTCAATTCAGCCGGAGCCATTCTATATGGAGTCAAAGATATAGGATCCGTACCTGGAAGCAAATCAATAGAAAACTCCACATCTCTGTCTGGCGGCAATCCAGGTAGATCGTCAGGAAATACATCAGGATAATGCCTGACTACTCCAACTTCCTCCACACTACTAGAAGCAACATCATTTAACACCACATGTGCTAAGTATCCTTGACAACCTTTCGATAACAACTTCTTTGCCCTCATGGCAGAAATAACACCATGCCTCACCCTACTTCTCTCACCCACAAACATAACCTCAGGTAGTCCAGGACGATAAAAAGTGACTGATTTCCCGTAACAATCTATATGGGCAAGATTATAATGCAACCAATCTGCCCCTAAAATCACATCAAAATCCACAATATCTAACGGGATAAGATTAGTTGGCATAGCTACACCATCTACTATCACTGGACATCCTGGATAAACACTATCAACATGACATCTATCCCCTCTAGGCATAGCAAACTCTAAATCAAATCCTAGAGGTGAATGATGAAGTTGTGTCATTTGAGCAAATGTATGAGAAATCACAGAGTGTGTAGCACCACAATCAATCAAGACTCTAGCAAAGTGACCAAGGATGTTTAACGTACCCATAATCAAGTCTGGATGGTTCTGAGCATCCTGCAGTGAGATGTTGTTAACACGTCCCTGGGTTTGCTGTCGTCATCCACGACCTCTATTACTTTGATTACCTCGTCCCTGAGAACTACGTCCCTGTCCTGCCTGGCTAGACTGCCTAGACAGTCATGCACTGCTAACAGCAACCTCTCCCTACCGGAACTGACCTCCCTGATACCACTGAGATCTGCTAGCTAGCATAGAAGGATATGAAGTATAACCGCCAGGATTTTGGGAATACCCACTCTGAAAAACTCTGACAATAAGGATCCTGGGAATAATGATACTGCCATGAAGCATAGGGAGCAGCATCACCCTAGTAGTGGTAAGCAGCACCACCCTGACTCATCTGACCATAACTGCCTGATCTGAGGTTCTGATGGATTGGCGTTGGAGGTGGCATAACAGATTGCTGAGGCCTCTGCTGACTCTGGGGACACTGTACAGCTCTATGTCCTGTCAGTCCACATGTGTAGCAAGCACCGCTACCTCTCCTGCACTTCCCAGAATGTCTGGAATTACAACGGCGGCATAACGGAGGACCTGAACCACCAGAACCACCGAAATCTCTTTGCCTCTGGAACCTGGGTCCACTAGTAAATCTTCCACCTCTCATCGGGCCTGTGGCACTAAATCGTCCACTAGAAGAACTCGAGCTCGCTCCACTTTTCTTGAAATTCTGGGTCTTACGGGGTCCCTAAGTTGAGATACCTTTACCCCTGTCATCTTTTCTCTGATTATCACTATTCTTATCTTCCTCTTCCTCACTTTCACTAGGCAGATTTTCGGAGTCCTCAATCCGAACCAAAATCTCAGAAAACTCATGATAAGTGGTGCAAGGAATAGCACTAGCAAATGTCCCCCATTTCTTCTTTGTTCCCAACTTAAAGCGACGAAGCATTTCCACCTGATTAACAGCCACTTCTGGATCATAGCGAGATAAGTTTGTAAACATCATATAATACTCATTCGCCGACATTTTCCTTTGCTTCAGCTGAGTAAACTCTTGCTTCTTACGATCAATGTACTCTGGAGGAATGAATCTTCTTCAAATGTCTCTTTAAATGTTTCCCAATCAGCTGCTGCTTCAGGTGTCATAAATTTAGACTCATTTTCCCACCAACCTGCAGGTTCTCTTCCTAGAAACCAAGTAGTCGTCTCGACCCATCTACTAGCAGAAAGATTCCCCTGACTCTGCATTACCTGGTAGGTCTTCTCAATACAGTCTAACCACTTTTCTGTTCCTTCATGACCCTTATTACCAATGAAATGGTCCGATTTCAGATTATAAACGGTCTCCAGGGGTGTTCTTTGATGAGGACAAAATGAAGTCTGAAAGGCATGGGCTATCGCTTCCCCTAACTGAGCTATATTGAGGAAACTGGGCTCAGAAGAAAGATATGGATCCCTACGAGGCGGCATAGTTCTGACAGAAAACACCAAAGATAATTAGAGGATGCAAAATTTATACAAGACTGCAAACCTAAGCTCTGATACCAAACTGACACACCCCGACCTGAGAATCAGGGCGTGCTGGCCATCACAAGGGTGACGTAACCATAAATGCAATGCGGAAGCGATAAGGTAAGAGAATTATGAATGACTAAAAATTGAAATATAGCAGTACTATCCAAATGACACGCTAGAGAGAATTTAAGTGCGAAATACACACAATCAGAGCATAAGATTCTAAGTGCAGTCAAGTAGGACAGTTATTAAATTACAACACCTGAAGGTGAGTCCTACATTTGTGAAGTCTGTCAGAACAACCGTGGGAATCCTCGTGAGCCACCAAGCACTTCTAACTATAACCTGGAGGGGCGTAAAACAAAGTTGAGTGGGTTAGTAAAACAAAGCTTTTCGAAAATATCTCATTTATCAACATTTATAACACCTCACTATAAAACCTGTATACTTTCCCAGAAAATAGCATATAAACATATGTATATCATCATATTCTCAAATCATAGTTCAAAATCAGTGTTATGAAAGTATGCCATGCTATATGCATCAATAACATAATAAAGATACGTAAATATATCAGGTGAAATAATAAATCAACCGGAGACCCTGCAGTGGTCATGTACGGCTAATCATGTAGCTCAATACCTATGCATGCACATGAGTCGGAACCACTAAAATGGTCTGTACGACAAGACTTGGTGTAATAATACGCTCTAGTACAATTCTCATCAAACAGTTGTGCGAATAATCGCAGGTCACCTACGAGTCGGAACCATAAAAGTGGTATGTACGACAGGACTTACACCTACTTAGATCCAAGGGAGCGTGCGGTGCGGGAGGTGAATATCAACAGAAGCACTAACACCGGGGGTGCAGGTTATGAGCTCTCAACACAATATAACTCACATGATACTTACCTATGCGTCCACTGCACCATTTCATACATATGCATCATATACCAATTCATACATTTCATATCAATTCTATGCATGGCATTTTAAAACATACTTTCATTTAAATTCGATTTCTAGGAAAATTAGTAAGTATATAGGTATATAACGAAAGCAACTGCCCACTCACTGGTATGTCGAAGGGTCGTAACCCCCGCGTCACCCTTGATTGCGCTCGTCCTCGGGATAGATCTCACCTATATGCGAAACAACTATAATAACATTATTTAGCGCACATAATCAACAATACGAAATAACTTTTCATACGATGCTCAATTGGGGTGTTTGAATATATCAACGTGATCTACACAACCTCACGAACATCCCCTAATTTTTAGAATTATTTTTGGACCTGTCACGTGCCCCCACGAGCCAGAAATGGCACGAACCTACTCGCCCCCACGCTTGGCCACGTGTCAGGTACACTGACAAATTTTTAAATGGCGTCAGGAATATTCCTCGGAATATTCCGTCAACTCTTGACGGAAACTGTTAAACTTAACTAACGGCGTCAGCATATTCCGTCCAAACTGACAGAATATACTCCTTTCTTCTCCGACGAGTCGTCGGTCGCCGGAAAACTGGGGAAAATTTCCAACTTCGATATCTCGGCCATTTTTGCACCATTTTTCACTATCTTTATATCAAAATGAAGCTCCTAACTTTTAGAATCACGCTATACTAATTTAAAGCTCTAAAAGTCACAGAATCTTACCGGGAAATTTCCACAAAATCAGGCCATGCTTCAAACCCACAATTCTTACGTCCAATTCTTTCAAACGAAGCACTCCGAGCTTCCTTGAGACCTTACTAAGCTTCCTATAAGCTTAGAATTCCCTGAAAACCAACATTTCACGTGTGCATGAACAGTGATATCAAACAGGGTTATGGTTTCGACGTGATTTCGAGGGTTATAAGTTCCAAAACTTGTACCAATGGACTCAGGGGAAGATAGGGAACAAGAATATTACCTTAAAACCTTCGATCTGTGAAGTTTGAGGTGATTTTGGTGCTCGTCTGTACGTGCACAGTGCACTGGTGCAGAAAAACCGAGAGAGAAGGGAGAGGAAGTCCACGGGAGAGAGAGAGAGAGGGCAGGTTGTGTGTATGTGGTCCACTAAGTCCCTAACCACATAATAATAAAAAATAAAAAAATATACAAACTAAGTTCCAATTAAATTCTTCCAAAAACTTAGGAAGAGGAATATTAACCAAATGTATAAATCACACACACCTTAGAAATCTTTAGGGATAATTCCGTCTTTTCACATCCTCGATAGAATGATTTCGGGACGGGCTGTGATAGTGATGGTCTAAAAGAACTTTTAAAAAATAATAATTAGATAACATATATAATTGAAAAACATGGTAATATTACACTTTTAGAAAAAGGGTTTGTCTAATCGGTACCTTGTAATTCAAGCGTTGAATATTAATATCAACACCGTGAAACATGAAGGTAGGGAACTCAAAAATGAATAACTAAGATGGTTAATTCCATGATGAACACTAATGATTTTAGGATAATACTTGCGTTCCTCCGCAAGGGAATGCATATATCCCCCTTCTTACGAATAACTTATATTCACCATATAAATTTTATAATCGAAACCGTTCAACTTCTTAATCTTCATTCAAAACTCATTGTTATAACAAATCATTCGAATCGAAGTTAGTTATTCAAATGTGTGGAATAAATTGATGATCTGACTCGCCCGAGTATCAGGTAATATATTAGTGATAAACCGTTCATTTATTTAATACATTTAGATACACTATTTTTTTTCAAAGGGGAATGCAAATAACGTATTTTTTTTTAAAAAGTCATAAATTTCCCTTAAAATTGGGCATTTGATAAACTACTCAAAGTAAAGGGCTAGCTAACTCAACAAACAATGTTTATATTCTATTTGCACTACATGTACATAAAATTATACTATGTATTCTTATATGTAGATAAATTCGTACCACTATGTGGCCATGCCACGTTACCTAAACTCTAATCACAATAATCTGTTGCAGCTCAATCGTTAACTTTTTAGTTCATTCTTCACATGCAAAATTTACTTTATTAATTAATTTGAGTATATAGCAATGAAGGTGGATCCGGCTAGATATAATATAACTGGCAGCTATTATGTGCGCTGAAAATCTTTCACAAACTAGGAGAGATTTTTTCAAATATCAGGTATTCAAACCGTACCTCATATGTCATAATACAAGTGAAGGAAATGATATATTTTTCCGTGTCCCTCCACTTATATTATGACACGTGAAGTACCCGCTTGAATACCGGACACTTACAAAATTTGTCCACAAAGTAGCTACTCCAATTTCTAAATTTAGTATGCTACTCCATTTAATGATCCCCTACTTATTTAGCTAGGACAAGAAAACTCCAAAACAATTTGGCTAATTGTCACCTAAACTTCAAGACATACCAAATCTCCCAGCAGTCGCACAACTTCCGGTATTAACTTTACTCATGCAACTATGCAAACGGCAAGACCCACATGTTCTTCCACTTTAATTAGCTGTTGGTTTAGAGTTTGGAAAGGAAAAAAATATATGAATGTTGATCCAAATGCACATGCAAACATCCATATCCATATGCTTTTGGCGTAGAGAGGAACTAAGTGGTACTAACAACTGTTATTCAAAATTGAGGTGGTTAGAATATGAGCTCATAATTGAAACATTTTCTAATGCTCGCTCTTGCTTACAAATATGAACCCTACATTGATTTTTAGTGTGTGAAATATTGGTTACATTTTTTATCGATCTTAAATAATTTTTCATTTGATATAAAAAAAATTAATGCATACTTATTCTTTTAGCTAACAGAATACCAAATCACATTACTACAAAATTAGCTTAATGTGTCAAAGAATAGTGGCGGTTTTATACTATATGTTGTCGGATAAGAAATTTTCGATAGATAATTTATGTAGTGTCGGATAACAAAGCAATATTGTCACTTATATTAGACGTAAACAATAAATGTCGGATATAAGTCCGAGTCTCGCTGCCCGCAATCCCTCTTGGTTATATAAGTTTTATGGTAAAATAAGTCATGCATCGCCACGAGAGTTAGCTGAGTTGGTAAAGATCGTTCTCTTCGTTAAAACAAGGCCAAAGTTCGAGTACCGCTGTTGGCAATCCCTCTTGGTGGGTGATATGTAAAAACAACAAAAAAAAAGGGCTAAGACCCCATCTATAAGAGGCTTGTAGTATGCCCTAGCTCTAAAATGGGATAGCCTCTCCCCTTCCTAAACGCTTTTCAACCCAAAAAAAATTCAATCCATGCATCATCATGGTATTTCTTAGTATTTTTTTTTTATTAACAAAGAAGGGAGTTTAAACTATAAAATATGAACCTCTTTTAATATGGAAAAAAAAAATATCACTAAACTATAACTACGTATAATCTGACGTACCATGTATGTTTCTCGTTGTACCTCTCTTATTGGAATAACTTTTGCAAAAGTGTTGAACCTCTCTTATTGGTATATCACACGATTACCACAATGCTAAATAGAAAATTGGAAAACAAATCGCACTTAGTGGAATCAATAGTATATATTAAACAGCATTAAAGGTGCTGCCAAATGGTATAGGAAAAAACACATACAGTAACCACTATGCTAGTTTTTATTATTCTCAGCAGTTAGCAAACAAAAGAATAATATTTTTTTAATCAGTTTTTTCTTGCTTTTAAATATAACTTTTTTTAGTTCGTAGACGAGAGCATAATCACGCTAATTAGAATAAATGTGCCCCTTATTAATCACTACCCATAAGGTGTTGCGCTGCTTTAATGAGGATAAAGTGAAGCCTTTGAGTTCTCCTATGGTCATTCGATCGCTAGATGCAAAACGAGCCCTTCCGTCCGAAGGAGGATGATGAAAAAATTTTGGAGCCTGAAGTTCCTTATCTAAGTACGATAGGTGCTTTATTGTACTTAGCTCAATGCACTAAACCCGACATCTCCTTTACTGTTAATCTTTTGGCAAGATACAGTAATGCACCAAAACGTAGGCATTGGACTGGTGTTAAAGACATCTTCCGCTACCTTAAGAGCACCACGGATCTGGCTTGTTCGATCCCTACAGATCCTCGAGTGATGTCGCACCCTCTTATCTCAAGTCGCTTCTCGCCTTGTTGGTTATGCCGACGCATGGTACTTATCTGATTCACACAAGGTGCATTCTCAAACGGGTTATATCTTTACCGTTTGAGGCATTACAATCTCTTGGAGGTCAACTAAACAGGCCTTAGTTGCCACTTCGTCTAACCATGCTGAAATTCTCACCCTACAAGAAGTAACTAGGGAATGAGCAGTTGTGGGCCATATTCGAAGCTCCTGCAATATTTATCCCATCGTTGACGTCCTGACAACGATCTATGAAGACAACGCTACATGCGTCGAACAGCTCAAGAAGGGTTACATCAAAGGAGACAACACCAAGCAAATCGTGCCGAAGTTCTTCTTCTCACATCAACAACAAGAGCATCAGAAGATTGAAGTCACACAAATCTGTTCACAAGACAATATGGCCAACCTCTTCACCAAATCACTACCGAATGCGACGTTTTAGAAGCTTGTTCAAGAAATTGGTATGCGTAAACTTTCTGAGTTGTAACATTGTTAGTTCTCTTTGAAATTGTGTCAAATTCAGGGGGAGTATCTTGAAGTATACTTGCTTGATCTTAATGTACTCTTTTTCCCTACGATTAGGAGCATTTTTCCCACTGGGTTTTTGCTACCTAACGAGGTTTTGACGAGGCACCCACCTTGAGTTGATCATATCCCTGATGATGTCCCGTAGACGTTTCATTTGACTTTGCATTACTCACGCATTTTTCCTTAGACTAAGGATTTTGTCCCTACTTGGGTTTTTACCATAGCCTTAGGGTTTTTTGTGAGACTTATTTCCTTATGCAAGTTCCTAGCTTATTGAGACTTGCGTGTTCCCAGAATCAATGCCAACGAGTCGACTTCCTCAACTCTACATGATGCCGAATCTACTTGAGTATTTACACACTCAAGGGGGAGTGTTATAAACTTCTTATTTAAGTGTGATTGTGTAAATCCTAGATTAGATTTTATTCTAGTTATTCTTCCCTATTAGGACTTGTATTCCTTGGAGGATAAGGATTTATTCTCTCTCTTATTACTATAAATAAAGACACTGCGTAGGGGAATAACACATCATCCACACAACCCTACAAACACATCTCTTTATATTTTCTCTGTGTCACCGGCCTCTCTCCCCGTCAGTTAAATATAGGGCACAACAGAACTTGAATATTTCTCTTTGTAATTTTGGTTAATTTATCGCTTAATTAAAAAAAATAAAAAAAATAAAAACTTTTGCTAATTTTCCTAGTTGGATGACTGAAGCCTTATCAAGTGGATTATTTTAACTCGAATGATGATCCACCTGTAACAAACGTACTTTTGACAAAAATTACTTAAGGCGGGACCCACAATGATGAATCTATAGCAAAGGGTCCGGTTCAACCATTTGGCTTGGCTAGGTACTTATAAACTAATTAACCATTAGTTACGAGTGTAATGCTTACTCAACTGTAAAGATAAAGTTGTTAAATTATTTAACCTATAGGGTGACACGATTAATCACATATGGCCATCTGGCAATTAGGTAAGATTTGTCCATACACGTGTAGAAACACGTGATCAAATCATATGATGTGATAAAGTAAAGATGGTATTGTTAATACTTTGTAATTGTTGCAATCCTATTAGATTAAGAATGTGATTGTGTAAATATTAGTGTATCTAAGGATATCTTGGGATATTCTATAAGATTAGATATTATCCTATTATAGTTGTAATCCTATTAGGGTAAGGATTTAGCATTCCCTACTACTATAAATAAAGGAACAATGGGGTGAAATAGAACACATTTCACAAATACACATCTCTGTCTTCTCTCTCTATGTGCCGCACCCCCTCTATCTCTGGCCTCCATAATTGTTCAGTAAATTATGCATACAACACGTTATCAGCACGCTCTTGACGCTGCGCTAAAGAGAGTTTGATCTTCAATCTAGAGAGTATTATGTTTTAATCATTCTTTTTATGATTAATTTATTATTTTATTAAATTGATCTACGTGTTATTGATTCAATTTAATTTTTTGTGTTGAACGTGATACAACGCATTGGAGATGCAATTCCGACTTTCAGAGAATGATCTTTTACAAATTTAAAGGCTTTTGTCGTTTTTTGCCAATAAAAAAAATTAATTAAAAATCTTAAAAAAGGGAAAACTCGGCTGAGTCACACTGCCAAGCCAAGCCGGTCACTAAAGCTGCGTTAGAGCCATGCGCTCGCGCCAAGCTCAAGCCAAGCCCGAAGCTTGGGTCAGCAACTGGGCAGCCCTCTAGGCTCACTGCTCAAATTAGGACCAGGCATGCCGCTTGGATCCCTAGTGCATGGGCTTCACGCCTTCAGTCCGTTCCAGAAGCTAGCAACCCTTGCTGGGCTTCTGTGTTTTGGCCCAAAAATAAAAACCAGTGGCCAATGGGCTTCCTTCGTTCCTCTGCCAGCAAGCCTAGCGCTGCTGGGCTCTACCTTATTTCCCTAGCCTGCTAACCTGTAGCCAAGTTAGGCTGTTATGCAGCCATTTCATGTAATCTAAGGCATGCAGCTTGCTGCAGGGCCGTACCTCACACAGCCACCCCAAACATGCTGGGCTGTGGTTTTTTTTTTTTTCAACCTGATGGGACCATACCCAAATATTTTTGGGACGTTTTTGGTTAATGCTAATTAAGCTATAATATACTTGTCACTTGGCCCATTGCCAACCAAAGCTAATATGACCCGTATGTCATTATTTTGCTTCCACGATCAACCCCGAATGGTCTCGATCTATTGAATTAATTAAAAGTGATTAGCAGTCCATTAATCTGACAAGAAATCCATAATTATTGGCCTAAAGCCCACTTTTGGACATTATCAATTCAATAATTTATTTCTCTTCTTTGAACCGTTGACATCCTTTCGTAGTCCCGAAGCGCTCACACTTGAGTTCCCGAAGCAACTCAAATCCACTGCACTTAAATCAGCACATTGTATTATGTGTTCTTTCAAGAACCTCTCTTTTATGAACTAAACGTTCATAAACTAAATTGAACTTGTAGTTTCAAATTTAGTTCCTTTGAAACCGAAGTTTTCATAAAACAATACACCCATGAAAACCCGAATTTTTCATGTATACCATGCCTTAGAACCCCGAATGTTCTAATTTTGATGCTTATGGATGAATCATTTCCATAGCACTAATCAAAATCTTGTTCCCTCCAATTTAGTAGATTGTTGAACCGTCACAAGTTCGATTTTCCTGATTTGGACGTTTCTAATAGAAACCACTTTAGGTGGGGTACAAGACGTGAATCTCCACTTGACTATCAAGTAGCTGAGAAACCATTAAAGCCAACAATGGCATGGAAGAGCTGAATAAGCCTCTGCCATGCTCTTCATTCGAAGACTTATACCTGAAGCATTACAAACAGAAGTACCTCCCGAACGAGGATTCCATGGCTCTTTGGCTCGCTCATAGGAACCTTCTGATCATGCGAGACATTGCATAAAGCACACTATGATTACGTTCATGAATGAGTACGATTCTGAAGTTTATAAATGCGATCGAATTTTGACTGGAGAATATTTGTCTCGTCCTACCAAGTTTCTAACTCGCTCCTGAAGCAGCAGTGTAGAGAGCAGTGTTAACTACATTGAAATGCCTGGGAATTAAAGAGAAAATCAAGAAGGAAGATGAAGAAGGATGAACACGAAGATCTTAGAGAGAAAGAGAGTTTAGAGAGAGAAATAGAATTTTTATTAACTGACTAAATGAAGATTACACACACAGTTTTTATAAGAGAAATCCTAACTACTTTAACCAAATACTAACAAACTTACTAATTATATTACTAACTGTATTTCTAACTGTATTACACTTGTACCCTTAACACTCCCCCTCAATCTCAACTGGGGTTTCCCAGTTTAAGATTGCAGCAAAGTTTCAAATAGCAAACACTGAAATGGACGCACTGCAGATTACAGCAATTGAGGTTGCTTTTGCTCCTCATGTTCTTCTCAACTGCGGTCCCACAAACATGAACTAAATCCATACTTAAACTAACAGGTATCCATACTCAAACATGCTACTTGCTCACTAAATTGATAGGTATTCAGAACTTAAATCTATACTCAAGAATGGTGCCATTTTATCCCATTATCATCGCACATCACTTTTGTAGATACAACCTTCCAAAGACAAAATGTTCTCCAATATTTCTTTCAACATACTCAGATAGATTATGGAACCATTATGTATGTAGCAGCCTCCATTTCCGTCTAAGGGTCATCACCAAATCAATTTCATGGGCACTATATCGAGTTGTCATTTGGTCAATGAAATCCCTGCTCACGGAAATTTCCACCATATGCCCCTAAACTTATGTATCAAGACACCCTCGTGCTCACGGAAATTTCCACTAAGACGGTATCAAGACAGAAATGGTTTTGAGTCCTATATCAGTGTCTAACAGACAAGAATAGCCTTTTATAAAGTTGTAACACACCCTCATGCCGGTTATAACAATTTCTTTGCGGGATTACCCTTCGTGGGATTTACCGTTATCAACTTCATTTAACATTGGCATCAGCCTTTAAAACATAAACTTAACAAACTATAGTGTGGCATCGGCCTTAACTATAGTACCACAGGATCGCCCTTTGTGGATGTTACCAAAAAAACAACTACTCTTAACAATGGCATCGACCTTCACAATTTCAACATCAAAAAATCAACATTTATGTAGGATTACCCTTCGTGGGAATTACCTACTCACATCACAGAATTACCCTTTGTGGGATTTACCGTTAACAACTTCTTCTACCCTTCGTGGGATTTTTCTATTTACATTATGGAATTACCCTTTGTGGGATTTACCGTTTAGATTATGGAATTACCCTTTGTGGGATTTACTGAGTTGGTTACACTCGACATTATGGCTGAGATAAGGGAAAATTACTGTACAAACTCCTCAACAGAATTGCAAAAAATCAATGAAGCAGATAGACAAAAATTGGATACTACAAAACTTCCTGAGTAATTCGACAATGAACACAAGAATCCAAGAATCCATACCCATTTCAACAAACATATCAAGATTTGCAGAAAATTCAAACCTAATAAAGAGATTGAGCATAATTTCAGTAACAATCCGGAACAACTATCTTGAACAAATCTTGAACAAATATACTTCTAACAGACAACACAAACCATAACCAAGTAGTGGAACCGTAATTCTTAACCAGCAACAAAAAATTGAAGAAAAAAAGACCCAGAAAATATTCATTCTAATTGTTCAAGAATTCAGAGAAAAATGGACTGAAAACATAACCTTCAAATGAAACATTTAAGCTGGGACTTTCTTCAAACACCTGGACTGCAACGAATAAGAAGCATAGGATTTTGGGGAAACAGCACCACATTCTGAAGACAACCCCAAGTCTGACAAAACACCAAATCTGGATGAGATGAAGATATTCCACTGGATCCAAAATCTGAAAAATCCCAAAACCCAGAATCTGAAAAGCCCCAAAACCCAAATGAATACACTAGTCAAAACCTTAATTTCAAGCACCAAGAAATCAAAAGACTGACGGTGAAGCGAGACCTTTCGACTTTGGCCAATGAGACCAGAGAAGTTCTCAAATCGATGGCCAAAAACATGTATAGTCTGAGCAAACAAACAACGGTGGAATAGTGTTAGCATCCTTAATTCCACAGAGCATGTATGTTGCCACACTTTGCAGATATCACATGCCACCATCCTCTGATTATTCGAGCTTGATTCTACAATCTTGAACCATGACTGAGGAGGTTCTCTCACAGCCCAATGGCATTAAGAAGTCGAGAATTTGACCCCTACAACTCCGGCTTCAACCAAATCCTTGCTGTCACCAACGACCTACTCGTCGTCAACTGCCAAAACCCACCTGACTGGTACACCGTTCTTCAAGTATCCCGACCCAGATCCGCAAACCCAACTCTCATCTAGACCCAGTTCGAGCAACTCAGGACCGTCTTGCTCTTGGAACCCGGCAAGAACCGAAAAAAAAAAAAAATCAACCCATAAATTTGGAAAGAAAATAAGCTAGAAATAGATGAAAAATAATGGGAAGTGGAACCACCAGAATCAATGGCGTAAGCCTGTGGCCCTGATACCATGTTAACTACATTGAAATGCCTGGGAATTGAAGAGAAAATCAAGAAGGAAGATGAAGAAGGATGAACACAGAGATCTTAGAGAGAGACTTTAGAGAGAGAAATAGAATTTTTATTAACTAACTAAATAAAGATTACACACACAGTTTTTAAAAGAGAAATCCTAACTACTTTAACCAAATACTAACAAACTTACTAACTGTATTACTAATTGTATGTCTAACTGTATTACACTTGTACCCTTAATAAGCAGAAGTTTATCAAATTCTCAGATATGATTACTACCATAAATGTGAGAAAAAGGTATAGACCCAGCCTCAGTTGAAGTCTACCGAATGGTATAGACCCAACTTCGACTGGAGTCTACCGAATGGCTCGACCCAGTTCGATCAAGGCCTACTGAATGGTGATTCCTAGTTTCGGCTGGGGCCCACCGAACGGTTTGCTCTCCTTCAGCAGAGGACTACCGAACAGACCCTTCCAACTTTGGCTAGAGCCTACTGAACCCAAGTCTAGGTCTGTCTCGCTCACAATCTAATTTCGAGTTTGTTTTTTACAACATATGGTAGAATCAGGGCCTGCCAAGGTGTGGCATCACACCCGAAGCGTGATCCTTGGCACCTAAGACCTAAAACTTCAAGAATAAGGGATATTATTCCCAAACCTCAACCCTGTAGAATCTACTTCCGTCTCGATGGAATAGATCATTGGTTATGTACCTATTCGTGCCTCTACCAATGTCGTTGAGGAGTACCATTCTCATAGTCAATATGTGAAACTAATTTTGCTCCACCGAACATCGTTGGAATAGCAGAATTTTGACATGGATGGCCTTGTTGGCCAAATCCCCTCAGTAAACCATTTGCTTTGTGAACATTTTTCCATGTTCTTGGATTCAAGTTTGGTGTTTGTTTTTCATTATGGATAATCTTATTGATATTTTCCTCAAATACGAGTTAATTGAATCATGTTTCTTTTATACATGTGACTGAATTCAATTAAACACGTGATTAGGTACGAATGTGGGAAAGTTAGTTGTCTGGATGAATGCGATACTACACACACTAACTTTATGCCTAAATCACATCCTTAGCAATGACTTCAGGTCTATCCAACCTGATTAAGAGCATTGGTAAGCTCCTCGTTGTATAAATGGTACTAAATTACCATGTTAGAGACCTTATATTCTTCCCGTTCTGGAAGAATGTCGATGAGTCTTAAGGATATTTAAGAAAACAATGATCATGATTGAAACCACTAAAGAAAATAAAGTGAAATATCTTTGCACTACCTCCAAAAATGAGCCTGAAGCTTTGCTTTGGAGCCAATGGGCTGTCTCCCAACTGGGAACACGCCACATGTGGTCGGCCTGAAGTCGGATGATTCGAGCAATTTACTTGCTTTGGCACAACCTTTTGGGACACTTAGGTCGAACAATGATGCCACGACGCATCTCTTTACCTGAAGTAAGGACCTTGTGCCCACAAGAACACTTTACCAAGCATGCCCATTGGGGAAATTGATTTTCTAAATCATCCCTCGCAAAGATACAAAATCACCCTTTTTCACAGTGGATTCAAGGGAATATATGTAGACTAATTCAACCAAAATGCAGACCATATAAATACTTATGGTTTTGGTTGATGAATCGACAAACTGGTCACATGTTTGCCCACACACATTGCTGCTAAACCTCCTGGTCGATTTTAAGGGTTCACCACCTTACTTATCCCATAAAGTCTGGAAGATTGGATAATGCCTGAGTGTTTATATCGACGATTTTCGATAAGTATTCCATGTCTTTTGGGTTTATAATTGAACATCGAATTCTCATGTTCACCCCAAATAGCCTCGTAGAGTGATCATAAAGCGCAATTTCAATGATCACCTGGACCTTGGTAAACGCACCAAGCTTTCAGTTTCTGCCTAAGGCTATGCAATCTTTTACGCAGTTATGTTGGTCCGCCTTGAGGCCCATTGCCACCCAACCATTTCAACGTTACAGTTGGTTACTGGGTACGAACCTGACGTTTCATATTTACGCATTTAAGTGTGCATTCCATGTCTCAAGTTGCGCTGCAGCAACGCACCAATATGGGTCCTCAAAAGAAGGATGTGAATATTTGTTGATTACGATTCTCCTTCACACTAGCTTTTTTAGAACCCGTGTATGCTATCTCTTTACTGCTCATTTGTAGATTATCACTTCAGTGAGACAGTTTTCTTGTCATTAGGGAGATATAAGAACGTCAACGTTCATGTAGAACGGTACAAATTTACGTGGACATTGCCCACTATGTCTCATCTCGATCCCCGTACCGCACAAGTGTGATAAGTAAGTGAGATGAATTCTAGCCTTTAATATGTTGCTCCAGACACATTCATTTGATTTAGCTGAAGTGACGAGATCATATACCAGCTACAAACATGCCCGCAAGGATAGACGTACTTAAAAGACTTCGAGTCAACATCCTCGAAGGGCGTGCCACCTCTATTGAACAGTTTGGTCGTCCCTGTTGGATAGTCCAGTACACCGACGGATAGCCAATCAATCTATCTTGGCATGAAGCACGATAGATCACTCGATTCATAGGATTCACTTCCCTATAAGAGAAAGACACGGCACAAAATGAATTTATACTCAATCTTTGTTTCAAATCATTTCCATCTCATGAGATTAATCTGAATTACTCCCGAGACTTGAAGTTCTTGGTCCAATATACTAGTTTGATAAGATAATGGAATTGAAATAAGATTATCATCGATAATGTTTTCACTTATATGGTAGCTACCGACTTAAATGAAAGCGACGATATCAAACCGTGTTCCGTTGATTAGTGACAACGTAGAACTGATTGGACAACCGAAATTACAATCTAGGTTAAATTCCTTACCAAAGTGTGTTTTGGACCTTTCACTTTTAGACTGCCCAGGGTAACCCTGTTATATTACAAGTGGGAAAGGAAACATAATGAGATGAATGAAATAGTGCGATATGATGCACGCTTTACGATGCAAGGTTTCTCTCAAACGTCATGTGATTGACTACAACATTATGAATGTGGTTAGTGTTTCTCCATAGGGATATTGATACGGTGATTTACATGTAAGTTCCCAAAGAATTACATGGATTGGTTCAAACAGTTCCAAACCACGAAACACCATCTCAACTTGTTTGAGGCATTCATTTACGGATTGAAGCAATACGATGGATGTGTTATACCCGTCTAAGTGATTATTTGATCAGTCATGGATATGAAGTATGCCCTTGCATGTTAAACTATGAAGTCTTATTTCGAATTACTAGAGTTACAGTTTATGTCATTGACATGAATCTCACTAAGACTCTAGAAGAGCTTGAGAAAACTGCCTTGCACCTGAAGATGGAATTTGAGATGAAGGATCTTAGGAAAACTCGTTTATGCCTTGACCTGAAGTTCAAGTGTTGTTCTGACGGTATTTTGGTCTGCCAGTCGAACTACACCCCGAAGGTGTTACCTTTGAGTATACCTGTGATCTTCCAATGCTATATGGAAATGAGACCCTTGAAGAGGTTATGGAATCCGAAATTCCATATCTAAGTTCAACTTTGCGCTTTGTTGTACTTAGCTCATTGCGTTAGATAGGACATATCTTTCATTGTTGATCTATTGGTAAAGATGCAGCACAACGCCTACACACAGCCACTGAATTGGTATTAAAGACGTTTTCCACCACCCTGAAGGTACTACGGATTTGGGAAAATCCCAACGCATCCTGAGCGGATCCAACCTTCTTGATCCTCGGAATGATGCTTGCCTTGTTTGTTATGCTAACGCTGGTTACTTATCAGACCCACACAAGGCACATCTCTGAATGGTTATGTCTTTACCGTTAAGGGATATTGCAATATCCTAGAGGTCCACAATATAACCTTAGTTGTGAAACCTTCTAATCGTTCCAAGACTCACCTCACTTCACTACGCCACACGTAAGACATGGTTAGGAGTTCTTGTTGAGCATATTCGAAGTACTTGTTGTTTTTCATCCATCGTTGAGTCCCAACGACGATTCCATGAAGACTATGTCGCATGTATCAACCCGACCAAGACATGATACATCAATGAAGTCAACGCCAAGACATATTGTGTCCACATCATATCAGCAAAGTATCAGGAGATTGAAGTCATGCAAGCTGATCCCAGACAACCTTGCCGACCTCTACATGACGTCACTGCAAAAGTCAACCTTCTAGAAGCTTGTCTGAGGAGTTGGTATGCCTAACTATTCATATGCAATGCTTATAGTTCTCCTTTGGAAGTTCTGTCAAACTCAGGGGGAGTATTCAAAAGTATACTCACTTGATCTTAATGTACTCTTTTTCCCTACGATTATGAGCATTTTTCCCACTGGGTTTTTGCTATCTAACTAGGTTTTGACGAGGCACCCATCCTGGACTGATCATACCCTTGTGAGCTGTTCTACTTACGTCCTGAAGACGTATAGTTTATAACAAGACTAACATTGATCAAATATCCGTTGTATATAAAGCTTCTTGATAACTTGGTAGTACTTAATATATACTGAAAAGTTTTTGTGTGTACTAAAAATACCTCTCCAGTGTTACCATTCTATGTATTATAATAAAGGTAGACAACATAATTAATTTCTCACTTTTCGACTATATTAATGAAACCAACTACATGTACCATGATTTGATTAGAATACTCATAATTTTGGGCTGGTTTTATAGAATTCGAGCCAAAAATGTCATTTACATTTCTCCACCAATGTTTATTTTATATGAAAAGCTAACTTCTTGCATTACTAATAAAACAAATGCACCGAAACCGAAACTGTAGGGATGGGGTGTCCTGTCTGCTGTTAAAAGAACAACGAGATTTGACAACAGAAAAAAATAAATAAATAAATAAACAAGAACGATGAGATTTAGTAGTTAGTTAGGAAATCTGCTAGTAATAGTGGTGGCGATGACGGTAGATGGTGGTGGAGACAACGGTATCTGATGGTGGTAGAGGTGCCGGTGATGAAGTTGTGTGCTGGCTGTAGCAACGATGATGATGGTGGTGGGTGGCAATGGTGGTGGTGGTGGGTGGCAATGGTGGTGGTGTTGGTGGTGTTGATGGTACGTGGCGTTGGTGGTGGTGGTGATGGTTGGTGGTGTTGGCGGCCTTGCTGATGGTGATGTGGTGATTGCGACTGTGGTAGCGATGGTGGGTGGTGGTGGTGGTGATGATGGTAGGCGGCGGCAGTGGTGGTAGTGATGATGTCGTGCGGTGATGGGCACTCATGGTTGAGTTTTTTTTGTTTTTTTTTCTTTTACATTTAAACGCTCACTCATGAAAACTTGGAAACAACTATTTACATGAAATTTTAAACTTGAGAATTAGAGGTCCCAAAATTCTTTTTTTTTTTTTTTTTACCCAAAAGTCCTAAATTTCTATGTTTATGAATCCAAACAAGGAAATTGATGCATGTTAATTTATAAATTCTAAATTTTGTCCAAATTCCAAGTTTATTTCCCTCACACAAACATGGTGTTAGTTAAAGAATACATACCATTATAGAAAATAGAACTACAATTTCCAGCAAATCCGGAAGGAATAATACTTGCATTCCCCCACCCGGGGAATGTACATATTCCACCATTTATGAATAACGTATCTTCGTTGTATAATTTTAAAATTGCAACTATTTCCTGATTTTCATTCGAAGACCGTCCCACAAAAAAAAAAAATCATTCAAATCGGATAGTTTAATTATCCAAATGTATCAAATAAATGGACAGTTCATTATAAATATGCTACTTGGTAGTCACATTATAAATATGTTACTTAGTAATCACATTGTCGCTTTGTTTCGTCGTTTGGATGCACAAACAATCTCCAATTTAAATGATTTTTTTGTAAGAATGATCTTCAAATGAAAATTAATAAATTAAACGGTTCCGCTTATAAAATTTATATGGCAATTAAAAATGTTATTCAGAAATTGTGGAATATGTGCATTCCTCTCGCTGGGGATGCAAGTATATTCATTTTGAATTACCCTTATTCATATTTATTGAAAGTTAATAATATGGCAGCGGATGAGTTTGCTTATATAGGTCATAACTACAATTACTCTTGTTTCTAGTTTAATAATTTTCCAAATCTAGTATTGCCTACGTTAAAGTTTGATCTGTATTGTTTTAAGATCGGTCGAGACATGGTGTGTTGAAAAAGACGTGTGCTGTTTCTTCCAACATTATAATAGCCAATAGTTATAAGGCTCATCTCTCTCTCTCTCTCTCTCTCAGTCTCTCACCTATCTCTCTCTTTCTCTCTCTCTCTCTCTCTCTCTCAAAGAAACACAATTACGCCGAGAAAAAGCCAATGTATCCATCTGCAGAGAAAGAAAGACCTTCCTTTTAGACAAAAGAGGAGCTTTAGCTATCTCTCCTAAACACCTACACTCATACTACCAAAAGAACAACAGCTGAATTGCCTTCTTTTCTTTGGATATTGGGGAGAAGAGTCTTCTCATCATCTGAAGAGCTGAAGCAGTAGAAAAAGAGTATATATTATGAAACCAAAGGTACGTATGTCTGTATTTTTTATCTCGATCTCTGTGTCTCTCTCTTCCTTTCTGTTTCAGATGCATGCATGTTACTTGTTTCAGTACATATATATAGCCATACAGCTAGTGAACTAGATATGTATAGCAGTTCAGTCATGTTAATGTAAGTAGAAACATGTAATACATTCTGTTTGTGGATTGTGGATTTCTCAGCTAGTTCGTGTGTTTTATGGGATTTTTGTAAATTTGTAAGTTCAGAGAGCTTTTAGAGCTTTTTTTTTTTTTTTCTTTTGGAAACAGAAGACTTTGATAATTCTCTCCGGAACAAGAAAGGAAAACATAAAACAAATCAAGCAAAAGAATTTCCTCATCACATATATTCATCTATGTTATGTATATAAATATATATTATGTATTATCTCTTTTTTCTTAGCCAAGGGTTTTTGTTTTCTATCTCACTCACCGCAATTGGTTGATGAATCCAGATCAACCAATGACTTATATATTATTTCCGACTTTATCTTCATTTATACACTCCTTCTTAATTTTTTTTTTTAAACTTTGATAATTGAGTAAACAAAGCATAATCAAAGCACAGACCAAATGAATGAGTGCAACCAAAATGCAGTGGCAAAATTCTTGCACTTTGAAAATCTGCTATTTTTTTTATGGAAAAAAAAAAGAAAAAATTGAAGTGAATCACATAAAAGTTTGTTTTATTATCAGCGGGGGAAGAAAAATTCTAGTTTGTTCCTTTTTTTAGTACAATAATATATTTACTCTAAGACTTGGTTCCTTTTTAATTTGTTTAATTTAGACAATCAAGTTTCTTGTTTCTGTTTATAATATGTTTACTAGACCAGATCTCCCAAATTTTGTGAGAATTAGTGAATGTGTGACAACTTAAAATAGTGATTTTTCTTTGGACAAAGACGTAAATAGTTATATATAGATATCGCTTCATTTTCATCACCAAATTTCGATGCATCTTTAAGTTTTGAACCAATATATTATTATTATCCCAACTAAACTTAAGTCCTACGCGCATGATTTCATCACCTAAATTAAAATGCAAGAACTGTAATCTGTCCTCACCATATTATAAAGAGATTAAAGGATCCTAACTCTCCCTCACCCCACACCCACCTTGATCAGCATGAATATAAACCAGTTGAGTTGCATCAATAGCCACGGTGCCTTCTTTGACAAAGAAATTATCATTTACTTGTTGCTCTGCTCACTCATGACACATCATGATCATGGACCACTCTCTTAATACAATATGTTTAATTAGTGGATTTTATTTGTCGTCATTTATATTCACCAAACTGTGAATAGTGATCAACTAGATATATATAGCAAAAAGCTTATGGTCAATTGGTAATTAAGAGCATTAGAGGGAGAACAATTTTTTAGACTTGGCAAAAGGGTCGTCTTTATCGTGTTCATGTCGTTTTCAAATCACATTTGTTATCTTAACAGATCATGTCGTATTAAACTCATTATCTTAACGAGTTCTTAACAGGTGACTCAATAACGACCTGACTCGTTAACATGTTGTGTCGTTTCGTGTCAGGTTAATGGGTCATGCAAGAAATTGTAATGCCTAATGTGTAGACATGACGAACTGGTCGTGTTCGTGTCGTTTATGTGTCATACCCGTTATCTTAACGGGTGACCCGATTCATTAACGGGTAACCCACTAATGATCCGACTCGTCAACGGGTTCACCTGAATCCTTTTTTTTTTCTTTTTTTTTTCTTGTTAACTTAACGGGTCATGCAAGAAATAGGCCTAACAATTTTTGAGGAAAAAAAAAAAAAAAAAAAAAGCTTATACATTGGTATGTGATGTTGGTGGGAGAAAAAAAGGGACACAGAGGGTGAAAAATTATAGAATGAGGTTTCTCTCCAGAATTCTCTTTGTGAGGATCCCGAGGATCCTCCAATCACATCCGTTCATCGTATATTGTGCGGCCAGAAATCATTGTAAATCTTTTTATTTAAAATTAAATATAAACAGTATCTGACGAAAACTGGCCACACGATGTACGATGAACGAATATGATTGGAGGATTCCCGGTATCCTCACGATGAGGATCCAGAGAGGATCCTCACATCAAAATTATATTGGGTAAGTGTAGTGGTAAATACTCCACTAAAGCTTAGCATTTTCAATGAGTGTATCTTTTTATTTGGTTCAATGTGCGTATGTGGGGTAGGTGTTGTATTATTTTTATATTACATTTGTAGTTATGAACTATATTCTTGATCAATGATGTTTTTCATTCTATTTTATTAGTGAAATATTTTTTACCTTAAAAAGATGAGCTTCCTAAATAAAAAATTCTTGTAGTAAAATAAAATTAAAAAAAAAACCTAAACAATTATAAATTTTGTATAAAACACTTCGATCTTCTTTTTGTTTTAGGGGTATTTTGTTTTAGACCCGAAACTACTTTTGTGTTTTTTAGAGTCTGAGGAACAGGGAAGAAAAAAAAACCTAAACCACAAAACCAGGGTAGGTCCGTGTTGGTTGTTTTAAATTCTGGTTTAGTATGAAACTGCGTTGCCCTTTCCCACGGGAGGATTCATTGAATCATCGATTTCGGACCAGAACTTAGTCTTTACTCCTTGTTCTTATACTAGGTATTATTAATTATTTTCTTTTATAAAACATTAACACCAATAAATAAATTGACGAGAAAAAATTACTATTCGATGAACAAAACTATGTATCAACACTGCTTTCCAAGGTGATTTAACTGAGTGTGATGTATATATATATAAAAATTAGGCACCGTAAATTTGATTTATATTATACTATTGTCATAATGGTGTAAATTTGATAAGAGTAAGTTTTATATATTAAATATTGGACATGTCTACTTTTTCTTTTTCTCTAGTCGATATAGATTAGACTACACAATGGGCTAGTTATAAAAAAGGGTGTGGAAAGCACCATTGTAATAATTTAGTTGTGAATTTGTCATATACATAAACAAACTTTAATACCTCTTATTTAGAAGTGAAAAAAAAAATATCATTAAACTGTAATACTAATTGAATGCCACACCAATTCGATACACAACTTAAAACTATAGAAACTATGCAATGACGAATTCGATACCAACTATGTTCCCATTTCTTTTGTTCCACTAACTTACAACATTTGACAAGCTAACGTAATCTTTCATTTTTCCTTTCATCTCTAGGGTAGCTGGGTAGGTATGGACCTCATGAAAAATCAAACGTTTTCCTTTTTGTGTGGATAAGATGATGGGGTCCCGTCTAATTTTGGCAAAGTGACAAACGACCTTTACCGACTTGTACCTTGTGCTTCACCCATTGGGAACTTTGTGTGTATCCGAAAATGTAGTTTGTTTGCCCATAATTTTAGATGAACTCTCTTAAATCAACTCCACCCTTTGAGTATTTTTACCAGTCACCCAATCGCAAGGGCAATTAGGTTAAGTTGTTCTTCACCCAAAAAAAAAAACTCCTTTAATAGTCCACAAAACGGGAGGTAGTTGGGTTCAAGGCAGTTGTAAGGGCAATTGCCCTTTCGACAATTGCAAGGGCAGCTGCACCTTCAACAATTGCAAGGGCTATCGCCCTACTTGAAGCCTAGCAGACAAGGGCCCCCCCTCACGTGAAGCCCAAATTTGTCAAACCCGTAATCTATTCAGAGCACTTCTAGCCCAACAAATATTTGTAGGGGATAGTTGATTTAATACCCCCTCCACCCCCCCAAAAAAAACAAAAACTATAAAAAATAATAATTAATTAATTAAAAATATAAAAAATTATAATTCTTTTCTATAAATACATAACTGTGTTCTTCCACCTCACACCACATTTCAATATTTTCAAATAATTTCAACCAATCTTTTATTATTATCCAAAATTAAAAATAAAATTATTTTTATTATTTTGTAAAAAAATAATATCTTAATACGAATTTCTGGTCTATTCAGTTCACGGGTGGAGTTGCACTTAGGCAGTTGTTGTTCACTAAAGGCAATTATTGTTCATAGGGGGATTGAGTTGCTTATAGCCCGAGGAAGCTTTTAAGGGTGGAAATGCTCTTAGTGAACAGTAATTGCCTAAGTACATCACCACCCCGTAAAAATGAATTATCTAGACAATTTTTATTAAAACATTATATTTTTTAAATTAATAAAAGATAATATTAATTAATTATATTATTTTCTACGACCTTCTTCCTTTCACTTGAAAGAGTCATCTCCCATTTTTCTCATCCTTCTTCTCCATGCTCTCTCTGAGCTCTGTACTAGCTTGGCTTCTTCTTCTTGATCTTCCTCCAAATATTCCGAGCTCTTGGCCCCTACCCTCTTCTATCTTCCTCTTCTTCCCCTTCCGCTCCTTTCGCCGCCTTCATCGTTGAAATCGACGAAACCCCTGATTCCGATTCCGATTCCGACTCCGAGCTCTTAGCCACCACTTCTTCTTAGAATTATACTCCAACTGTTTTCCGCCTTTTCTTGTGCTTTGCCGCGGCCCCCGCCTTATCTTTTGTGGTCTCATTTGTCGGCTTCCGTGGATGATGACAGGCTGACGTCAGCATGACGTCAAACCACTCGGGTAAGAGTTCATGCTAAAATTGCCTGATGGACCAGTCAGGAGAGCTGGGGCCTACTTAGTTGCCTGACTACTTGGATTGGGCTAAAGCACTTTCTTCTAGTTTTGGGCAAGAATCACCCATTTGTCCAACTAATCTGTTTAGGGCAGGGTTGCTCTTAGAGCAGTTCTACCCCTCAAGGCAATTGTCAGGTAATTGTGCAATAGACAATTATCTCCTTAGAACTTCGTCAAATGAACCTGGGCTATTATTATAAAAAAAAATAATAATAATTATCTATTCCTAATTTGTCATCTTTTGTCTCCCCTATCTTTATCTCCTTCATTTCTCCATCTCATCCCTCCTATTTCCAACTGTTCTCCGTCGCACTCTCATTCCCTTTTCCCTCTCGAAACCCAAATCAAATCCCTTTCTCCCTATTGTCCTACTACAATTCTCCAAACTCGATTCTCACTCTAAAACTCTCTCTCTTATCAACAATGGCAGACCGTCCTCATCCACACCAAATCCAAGTCCTCCCCATGCAGTAGCGCTACAGTGAGCACAGTTACAGTGAACATGACGGCTTTGCTAGTGGAAATATGCAACAACACGGTGGTGGCCCCTCAATTGGCCAAGTTCTGCTATTGCTCATTTGCATGGGCTTTTGATGGTGGTTAACATCGTGCTAATGTCAACATGACGTCAGATGGCACAGGCGCAGATCAGGCTAGGATAGCCTAGTTAGGCAGTCCGACAGTGTAGGGCCCAGTGGTTGCCCGATTGTTTGTCTTGAGCTGTAGCTAGGTTTTCTATCTTTTGGGCAATAATTGCCCCATTTTCCCAACCAAAAGGAAAGGCTTGGACTTGGTCTTATTTAGGACTCTTGTGGAGGATCCTTTCTTATGCTTTTTAAAAATAAATTTTGTGTTTATACTATATATCATCATATTAAAAAATTGTTAGGAATATCACATTTTTGTACCAAATTGATATATCTCATGTGACAAATGATATATGCATGTTACTGTCAATTAATGAATATATTTGATTGGATGTTGATTGTATAACATCACTCGCCACATGAGATGATACAACTAAACATCAAAGATGCACAAAAAAACACCCAATCACAACTTCTTGCACATCCGACCTCCTCACACATACACTCCTTTCTGGCCTCCCCAAACCAATGCACTTCTTCAACCTCCCCTCACCTCTTTCGACTGAGGTACCAACGCCGAAATTGTAGTGCCTAAAAGATGGAACCTTGGTTCTTAGACTGGTCAATGGGGATAGAGGTGCGTGTTCTCAAAGTTTCTAATTTTTTAATTGTTCGACACATATCCATTTTCAATTAGGTTTTCAGGGAGGACTTCCTCCTTATTTCAAGATCCAAGTATCCAAACATTTTTAATTCGGTTTTTTATCCCAACTAGCCAATTCAGTTTCTGATGTAGTATAGAAAATGGGAATTTTTTGTCTAATCTGAACCAATAATTTTTTATTTAATATTATTTAAATATAATGTAAGATAAATTACCTCAAAAATCAAGCTAGAGAAACTCAGATCGATGATCTCCCTTAGAAGATCAAAGGTGTTAACCACCGAGCCAACTTTCAACTTGTGATATAGAAATGTAACTAATATATTTAGGGTGCGTTTGTTGTACCGGACTATTTCAGATTAGACTAACTTTAGGGATTAAACAGGATTGTCTTGGCATGGACTAAGTAGTATAAGAATAATGGAACATTTGGTGCAATACCGGACTACCACGGATTAAATTATTTTTAAAATCTAGATATTTTTCACTTTTTTTAGTTCTCTCTCTCTCTCTCCCCACATTTCCTTTCTTTCTTCGCAGTTCGCACTAGACATACTTTCTCCCCCTATCTCCACCTTCATTTCTTTCTTCGCACCAGACAAAAATAATTTTTAGACTGCGACTGTGAGACAGGCTGGACCACCATTTAGCACAAACTGGAAGTGTGGAGGCCACGGCCGACGAAGAAAATCAAAAGGACAAGTAATGCAGCGCAACGCAAAGAAAATAAGAATCGCAACAGGGAATCGAGATTCAAATACTTGGTTTCTATGGGTATTCGACAACGATTTCACAAAGCCGTCGCTACTCTGCCGGAAACGGTGAGATTTTTCAATTTTTTGTTAGATGGTCCGTTGCTGCTGACACTTTATCTGATATTGCTTCCCTCATTAGATTTCAGATTTAGGCATGGGGCTACATATGGGCATGGGTAAGGATCGGAGTTGCAGACGGCAAACCTTATTTTGAGATTTAGGTGGTGGCTGGGGCTGGGTATAGGTATGGGCATGGGCGGGGATAGTTGCAAACGAAGACGCATGCGTGCAGAAGTTGGAGACAGGATTAGCAATCACATAGTTTTTTTTTGGGGGGGGGGGTTGGGGGGGATCTCACTAAGACCACTTAGGCCATCTCCAACTGATTCGGCTAGGGAGCCAGAGGGCCATAGGGCTAAAAATAGCCCGAAATGACACGAAAACCGTCTCCAACCAAAGGCTAGGCCAAAGAGCTCGTGGGCCCTACCGGGCCAAAATTATGCAATCAGGCCAACCGGCTGGCCCGAACCAACCAGTCGGCCAGCCTCGGGCCGACCCAATGGTTTAAATCCAACGGGTACCTGGTATCAGCATGATGCCAGCTAACAACGGCTAGCTGACGTCATGCTGAAGGTAGGTTACCGTTGGATTTGAATTTTTTTTTTTTTTTTTTTTTTTTGGGACAAAATTTTTTTTTTAAAAAAATTAAAAAATTCTAATTTTTTTTCCTATAACTACCTAAGCCATTAAACAACATTATACAACATTAAACAATATTAAACAACATTAAATAACATTAAACTTAAACAACATTAAATAACACAATCTCCACCCTAGTACTACTTGGGGAAGTTATTCAAACTTAAACAACATTAAAAAAAACATTTAACAACATAAAACTTAAACGTCTACTCCATGCTTCTTTTGGCCCAAAGATGTGCAACATGATCCTGTTGTAGGTACTTGTTTGTGGCACACAAACATTTTATCCTATGGCGCCTCATGTACTCATTTAAAGAGATATTATCAATTCTTGGATCCAAAGGCAAATTAGGCCCATCATATATTTTTGCACGAGCCCTCCTTCACCTATTTGGATCATCTTGGTAGCCATCAAACTCTTCATCAATATAGCCATCTCACTCATTCTCCACAATTATGTTGTGTAATATGATGCACGACATCATGATGGAGTTCAATTTATCTTGACTCCACCCTCTTGCCGGTTCCTTAATGATCTTCCACCGTGCTTGTAGAATACCAAAAGCTTTTTCAACATCTTTCTGGTATGCCTCTTGGTGTAAGGTAAACCACCTTTAGGCGTCATCCACAGGGTTTGCAATTGCTTGGATAGGTGTCGCCCACTTTGGGTAGATGTCATCTGCCAAGTAATGCCTCATATTGTACTGACGCTCGTTGATGTAGTAGTCAAGTTGAGGTGATTTATCCTCCGTCAGGTTATTGAAGAGGGGTGAACGCCCAAGTACTGTAATGTCATTTTGGGATCCTAGGACTTCAAAGAAAACATATCAGATCCATATGTTAAACGAGGCAACCGCTTCTAACACAATAGTTGGCTTTCTCAATCTTCCGCTAAAGCCTCATTGCCATTCAGTGGGACAGTTCTTCCATTGCCAATGCATGCAATCTAATGACCAAATCAGGCCCAGAAAGCCACGGTTTTTAGCTTTGCGAAAGAGCCGATCCAGATCTACTTGATTTGGTTCACGGAGGTACTCCTCTTTGTAAATCTGAACAACTGTGTGACAGAATTCAGCAAGATTATCAAGGCATGTAAACTCAGACATACCATATGTATCATCCATCGCATCAGTTGGGGAGGCATATACCAGCATTCGGAGTGCAATAATAACTTTTTGATGAGGTGAAAAACCAGGACGGCTTGCTCTGTCCAGCTTCTGTCGAAAGTATAGATTGACATGTTGGACGTAATGAAGTAAATGCTCAAAGACATGACGCCTCATCTGAAAGCAACATCTGAAATCCTCTTTTGTGTATACTGAGTTGGGGTTGAAGTAGTTGTTCATCAGAATCTCATGCGTCATCTCTCTATTTCATGGTTTGTAAAAGCGACTAACAACAGAGCCACCCTATTGAGGTTGTTCTTCAGTTGGCTCACATGCCATGACCCCAGCCATTATTGCCATATATGTTGTGTTGTGCTATGCTTCATCTTCTTTATCGGACTCATCATCTTCTCGTCTCATCTGGGCCCATTTATCTTCCAATTCAGAATTGGATGAGAACCCCCAATTGGAATGCGAAGAGGATCTAAAGTTGGTATTCATTGCAAACTTGAATTGAAAAAGATATTGGAGAAGGCAAAGATGAAGGTGTGTGAATTACAGGCCAATATCCACCCTATTTATGGACATTGGAAGCTAAAGATAAGAAGTGCCATGTAGATAAAAATCTTATCTAAAATTCACACAACCAATTACATCTCGACACGTGGCGCTCGAAATCTTATCCAAAAAATTATTGAGATTACATATCGATAAGAAATCTGGAGAGTTACTCACATATCGACACATGGCACTCGAAATCCTATCTAAAAAATTATTGAGATTACATATCGACAAGAAATTTGGAGAGTTACTCACTTTAGTGACACGTGTCACTCGAAATCCTATCCGAAAAATTATTGAGATTACATCTTGAAAAATTATTGAGGTAATTTAATTTAAGTAACCATATTAATTCAATTAAAATAATAAATTATGTTTGGCTTATGGCCTTTTGGCCCCCTCGATTGGAGATGGTTTTTTGTCACAGGGCTATGTTTGGCCTATGGCCTTTTGGTCCCCTCGGTTGGAGATGGTAAGAAATATGGCTTGACATTGTTCATTAAAATATTAATTTCTTGGAGGGTTATAGGGCTAAAGGGAGCCCTCTGGCCCTCCTTCGGTTGAAGATGGCCTTAGTGAGGCCTTTAGTCCACATAAGTCCGACTTAGTCCTATTAAACTTAGTATGTGCTCGCACCAGACACGGACTAGTAATACTGGCTAAGCTAGTCCAGTCCAGTGAAGGTCAGCGAGGCCAAACAAACACGCCCTTATATGTGATCTAATAACTATTAATTATTCAACTTAGCATACCCTTAAAAACCCTAGCCGACGTTCACTTCGTTCCATTCATTTCAACCATAGATCAAGTCTCTTCTCTATCTCTCTCCATCTCTGCCATCCATCTCTATCTTCGCCATCCACCAAGCCACCACACAGCCCATGAGCTCCATGTCCATCATCTCTCTCTCGTACGACGACCTACAAGCCATCAAAATTGCAGATCGGGTCTCTTTTCATCTGTCTTCATCTCTGCCCTTTATCTTCATCGCTGCCATCCAGAAAACCACCACCACGACCTCACGACCTCTATCTCCGCCCTCTATCTCCATCTCTATGTCACATCACGAGCCACCACATCACCATAATCTTCTCAGTCTCTCATCATCATTTCACTATAAACCCCTCTCAATTATGTAGATCTTCTATTTCTCTCTCTCCATCCCTCATTCTCTCAGTTTAGCAGATTCCTCCTTCCATCCCTCATCTCGCCACCACAACTACAACAACTACAAATCAATCATTGCTGCCACTAAATTTCAGTCATTGCCACCAACACACTTTACCGAACCGACCAGAAACTGAAATAAGTTTCAGTATTTTTCGGGATCTCAAAATTTTTAGTTTGGAATTGGACCAAAAAAATATATGACTATTTGAAAAATCCATTTTCACGACGAGTTTCAAATCGAAACCACCCCTAAATAAAGTCAAGAGGTTTCTCAAACCATATCTCGTTAGCAAAGTGTACAACCCAAAAGTAGACACTCGGTTGCTACCTCATCCTCTTTATGGCAAAACATACGAGAAATTTGAACAATGAAGATTTTGTGCAAGCACTTTTTGAATCAACACACGAATCATCGAATCATCCTAAGTTTTTTTTTTTTGTTTTTTTTTTTTTTTGTTTTGTCAAATCATCCTAAGCTTTTAAGACAAATGATATTAAGACATGAAATTGAACACAAAATTTTAGATGCATAAATAAATTTAATGTGTAGAAAAAACGGCACAAGAACAACTTTATTGGTAATCAATAGTAAGAAAATATTTATTTACCTTCTTCATCGTTTCATTGTGGAATTCGGGTTAAAGATTGACGGTTGACCTGACCACCAGAATAGTCTACCATACATGGTACATTGCATAACAGAACAAAGTATCGAATAGAAAATTGCGATCTGTTTTCTCGACGACTCCTCAAATTTATAGACAAATAATAACTTTTGCAAAGTGATTTGGCAGAATATTTTATATTTCTTCTACATTGCTGGATATACTTGAAAAATCATCAACAGAAATCTAAGGCTCTGTTTGGTATCCTATTTGAAATTTTTTATCATTTCTCAAAACATTTCTTAAGAACATTTCTTAAAAACAATTTTCTTTAAGACTCAAAAACTTGATTGGTTTGGGATTTAAATTTTTTAAATCTTACAATTTAAACCAGACAAAGATATCTAAAAAGAGGGGGTCGCAGGAGAGGGAGAAAGAGAAGAGAGGAGAAAAGAAAGTAAGAGATGATTGAAGGAAAGAAAAAGAAGAGAGAGGATCGGACAAGATAGAAAGGAAGAGGAGTGAAAGAAAGAACCGAGAGAATAAAGAGAGCGGATTAGAGGAGAGACAAAAAAGGTAAAAAAAAAAGAGGAGAGAGAATGAAGAAAAGAGGGAGATAGATTTAGAGTGAGAGGGGAGGAGGGAGAGAAAAGAAATGAGTGAGTTTAAGTTTAAAAACTCTAAAAACTCATTTTTTTTTATATTTTTAGAAAATAGACTATATTTTTTAGTTAGTCTTAAGTTCAGTTTTTTAAAATAATCCTACCGAACAAGTTTTTAAAGCCTAAAACTTGAAAATTATTCTTGAATTTAAAAAGTTAGATTCAAATAGACTACCAACCATGTTTTAATCATTTCATTAATTTGGTTATGTAATATGTAAGCCACAAAGACTTGGTCGGCCGGCGGCATGTGCTATTGTGCTGTCAATGCCATCATTTGGTTATGGTGGCACCGCACTAATTAATTGGTCAACACAAGACAATTATTAATAGATTGATAAATTAGAAAAAAATATTAAAGAACAAAATTAAATAAAGATATGCACAAAGAAAAACGGAGCCTGCAAAAATCATTTTCTTTTTTATATTATTATCTTTCAATTTGTGTAGATGGGTGGGTTGGAAAAGGATCCTTCTGAGATCCAGAAATCATGTTTGTTCATCGTATATCGTACGATCAGTTTTTGTTAGATACTATTTATATTTAATTTTAAATAATTTCTGACCGCACAATGTACGATAAACGGACATGATTTATAGATCCCCCAAACCCTCAAGAAAAGGCGAGGATTCTTTTCCTGGTGGGGTCTCTTCTCTTTAGTCTAGAAGCTCAAATGTTATTAGTCAATTCAACTAAAAGGGACCAAAATGAAACCAATGGACAGGAACAAATGGAGAGGCCACAAGGAAACCAATGGATTGGATTGGATTTTGGATTTTGGATTTTGGATTTTGGATGGCCATCCAATTAGGGTGGAAACAAATGTGATGGGTCTTTTATACCATTTGCTCTCTCTCTCCCTCCTCTCACAATCCTACTTTGTCTTGTGTTCTTGTTAGAGTCTAGTTAGTGCTGTTTTGGTTTCACTCCACAAAATATTATTGACATAAGTGATGAAAAATGAGGTGGCTAAAAACACATTTAATAGCTAAAATAGGTTAATTAAAATGTCGAATTTGATACATCTCGTCTACAAATTGAAAAAAATATCACTTAACTGTAGTATTAGGTGGTCGCTACGCTGTATGCATGTAATTATAGTAGTTTGGTTACACTTACAAGTTACAAGATAGAGCCACAAGACTTGTTGAACAATTTTGATCTCATTAACACTAATGCATGCGTTAAAAAAAAAAGATGGTGGGCACATGCAGGCAAGGCAGCAGTGCTTGGTAGTTCTGTCTTTCAAATATAAAAATTTGAAAGTCAAATCATGGAAATTTACGAGTCCAACCTCCCAACTGTATATTTTTCCAACTGTTGTGGCGCTTTGTTCTTCATTTACGATCATCTCTTCTGTTTTCACAATTTTAAGCAATTTTTTATTCCTCCAAGCCTGAATACTTCATTCTTCTTCTTCTTCTTGTTAATTGTTATGTTCTCCGACCATGCATTCACATTCTCAGATGAAGCCCCGCTCCAAGAACCCACGACAGGTATTCTCTCTCTCTCTCTCTCTCTCTCTCTCTCTCTGTGTACACACACATACATACATATATATATATATATTATATATATAATTATATGGATAGGGTAGGAGGGGACAAGTGTTTTTTATTTCGTTTAAGTTGGGTGTTAATTATGGGAAAAAATGAGAGAAATGTGCAGAGAAGTTGGGCTGAAATCATGTGTTGTTTGGATTATTGGTCCTGCATACAGCTCTTCTGGCCAAGAGTCGTCATGCGCAAGTGGCTCAACATCTCCGCCAAAGATTCCGATTACAGCGCCGACACGGAGGACGAAGACGACTGTGACGCCGACTCCGACACCCAAGGTGGCTGTCCTTTCTTCTTCTTCTTCTTCTTCTTCTTCTTCTTCTTCTCTTTCAACCCAGTACAGACAATTTTTATGTTTTCTGATGATGCGTTTGTGTTTAAATTGGAATCTGGAAAATGGGTTATTTTTTTGTTTGAATATTATGGGAATTTTACCGTATCTCTTGTGGAATTTGAGCTCAATTTTGTGTTTTTAGAATACCCGTTTGGGGTTTTAGGCTGACTGTAAAATGGGTTTTGCAGAGTTTTATCAACACGGAAGAGATTCGAGGTTTAAAGATATCAAAGAAGATGAGACTGAGAGTGATGATGCTATTGGTAATGTTATGCTTTAACCAGTTTTATTCTTCATTCTTCTTAAATATCAATTTTTTTACCGTCCTCGAGTTTTTATGCTTTCTTTTTGGCTTTTGATGATTACTGATGACTGAAAACACGGTTCTCTGCATCTGTTTGAGTTAAAAAGGATTTCACTATTTTGTTCTGAGCTTAAAGGTTTGCAATGAAGATGGTAGTGAATAATTTGATTCTGATGTTTTATCAATGTCCTTTGGATCTTTTGTAGCATTGTTTAGTCTCAAAGGTCATATGCATTTCCAGTGTTCTAACTTCTGATTTGAGTCTCCTGTGCCTTATATATTTTTACTTTGTGCTACAGGATATCCCAGTTCCAGTATACTGCTTTTCGCTAATTATTTTCGTGATTGTATTTTGCTTCTTGTTTTTTGGTTATGCAGACAATCTTCCAAGGGCACGAAGACGAATGTCAGAGACTTTTAGGACACAGTATATAAACACAAAGGAATTCAGGTTGATTCCCATTGTTTTTTGTGACGTTAAACTGTAATTCACTACAATTACTGCATGGTTTATCAGGCCTTCCCTTTAACTTCTGATCTTTCTTACTTTTGGTGTTTCCAGAGTATTTGCTACAACATGGAATGTTGGAGGACAAATTCCACCCGATGACCTGGACATTGATGGTTGGTTAGATGTCAATGAGCCAGCTGATTTCTATGTGATTGGGTAAGCGTTTCTCCTTCCATTTTTTCCTTGATTCACTGATTTTGCATTTAGGGATCTTGTGCTGTTTCTGTCACGATCTGTTTATCATGTGAATGATACTGCTCTACTGAAAATACGATAATTATAGATAAACAAGTGCTATCAAAATAGAGTTGCATCACTTGTATTGGATTCTGTATCTGTCATATTTGTGTCTGCTATTAGTTTTTGGTGTAAGATCAAAATTCTGTCCTCTTTAATACCCTCTACCACTTTGATCTGTATTATCTGAATCTATTGTTCGTGGTCAAGAGTAAATCTTAGAAGTGTGAACTTTTTTGTTTTTTGCTTTCAGTCTTCAGGAGATTGTACCATTAAATGCTGGGAATATCTTTGGCGCGGAAGATAGCCGCCCAATTACTAAGTGGGAAAACATTATTCGTGAAACACTGGATAGAGTTCGACCTGTGACGAGCAAGGTTAAATCCTTTAGTGATCCTCCATCTCCATCAAAGTTTAAGCCAGCTGATGATATCCCTGATATAGAAGAGGAGATCCTACTTGAAAGTGATAGTGATATTGGTGAAGAAGTCCATCCATTGGATGACGAAACCATAAATTCTGGTGACAGCAAGGGTATATCAGTCACAAATGAAATAGTGAATATTGGTTCTCAAGTTCAAGAATTTACTGATAATAGCAAACCAGGCATGCCAACCGGACAGGATTTACTGAGGCAAAGTTATCCTGCAAAGAGATTGGATAGGTTATATAGCCTTCGGACAGATGATTGTTCATTAGATGATGAAGCAACTTCTGGTGTCCAATTTAAAGGCAAGTTAACCAGAATGCTTAGTGGATCTGAAAGGATTGGTTTGAGCTGGCCAGAGCCTCCATTAAACTTGCTATCTCAGCACTTACTAGAAAGACGGAATTCCTTTCGAACAATGAAGTCTTTCAAATCCCCAAAATCTTTGAAAACGTACAGTTCTTTCAAGTCAACTGTGAATGATGTGCCATCAGAAATAGCATTGCTTGCAGAGGTTGATCTTGAATCTCTCATGAAACGAAAAAGAAGATCATCCTATGTAAGGATTGTAAGCAAGCAGATGGTCGGGGTTTTCCTAACTGTATGGGTTCGTAGGAGGTTGCGTAAACATATTCAGAACGTTAAGGTGTCTACTGTTGGTGTTGGTGTTATGGGATACATTGGTAACAAGGTTTGTTTCTTTTCTACAAATTCCTATCTCCATTTTTCTAAATTCTTTTTTTATCACTATGAGCGTTGTAACTGGTGACAAACGTTAACATATGCTTCTTGTCTTTGTCAATAACTATTTGATAGTCTCACAGTTTTTTTCTTTCTTTCTGCTAACATAATTCTGTGAATGGATCTTATGACGTATTCATTCACATAGCTGATAACTTGTACAAACCATCGGTAAAAGTTAGAGCACTTTTGTAGTTTCCTCACTTTGCTTCCACCTGTAATATCTAATATGCGATTGATGTCTATCTATATTGTTCAATTATGGATGAGCAATAGAGTGGATCCATTTATCTAATTTGGAAATCAAATGTACATTTTCTGTTGATTAATCATTACTAGGTCTACTTCTAAGGTTTAAGAAATTTTTTTATGTTTCCATATTAGGTGTCACTGCAACACTTTTTTGCCACTTCACTGGACGATCCTGTCATGTTCCTGCACGTTGAAATTTCCAACCCATCTAATGTTGAGGCTCTTTTGGAGGGTCCATTTCTGTAGGTCCTTAATGATCTCTTTATTCCATATGATCCATCTCTATTATATCTTCCTTCCTTCAAAATTTTCTTCGTTCATTGAAGCAATACACTTTGTTAACAGACCTGTTCATATTACATGTGATCAAAACCGTCTCAAGCAATACACTTTTTAACGGACTTGTTCATATTACATGTGATCAAAACTGTCTCGAACAACTCTCTCCCCTTAGTTTCTACTGTTGCAACCTTTGTCTTAGAATTTATACCTTAATTATTTATCCTCTCCTCATATTCCTTCTAGTCGAATGCTCCCATTATCTCAACCACCCTTGTTCTATGGCTATGTCATAAACGTTTTTCATCACACACCTGCTCATTGATTTTGCTCAAATACGGATAAAGTAGTACATATTCTGGAAATAATCCAATGCTAGGTCTTGTTTCTTCATGTTTCATGCCCTTGTATTCTACATTAGAAAGTGCCCTTATGAAGTAGTGTTAACAATTGTCGGATTAGTTTTCTTGTCATTTTTTTTATTCTTAGACAGTTGTTCAATTTTTTCAGGGATCTATATCTGTCAGCATGTCTGTGTATCAGACGCTTTTTTGTTTTGTGTGCACTCACCTGACAGCAGGTGAGAAAGAGGCAGAAGAAATAAAAAGAAATGCTGATGTGCAAGAAATACATCGGAGAACTCACTTTCGTACGTTTTCTGGTATTGGGCTTCCCAAAACTATCTATGACCATGAGTAAGTACATTGCAGCTAAACTACAATATGCTTTCTTTGGAGATAATATCTTCTTTTATTTTTTTTCTTTATTTGTCTTCTAAATTGAAATTTTTCTGGATGAAATTATTGCTCATGAATCATCAAATTATCTTGGAAAAATTATTCAGTTATAACAGTAACATTATTTGAAGTAATAGTCTACAAGAGGTTTTCCTATATCCTACCATTTCATGTCAGGAAAATTATATAACTCGTAAGTTAGATATTAATCTGGTGTAGGAAGTTGCAAATCTTGGCTTCACATTCTACCTTAACAGATAATAAAAATTAGTTTAACTTTCAACTATATTATGACTTCCATTTAGTAGTGTTTTAACGATATATTTGCCCCTCTTGAAGAAATAACAATAAAAATATTTCCTTTTCCTGCAGAAGAATAATTTGGTTGGGTGATCTAAATTATCGTCTTAATTTGTCATATGAGAAAACACGAGATCTTATCTCCCAAAAGGCGTGGTCCACATTGGTTGAGAAGGACCAGGTATGTTTTTGTAATTTTCTTAAGACAGTTTGCTGTTTTGATATTTTTTTTTTTATAATGTGTCCCTGAATGTCTTGAACTTTCATTTGATTTACTAAGGATTTTTACTGATGTTATGTAGCCTGCTTTTGTTGCTCGCTAATTCATGCTTACTGATTCTAGGCAGTTGGGTGTTTTAGATAATGTATTTGGATTGTAGATTTTTTAAGATTCAAGATGTAACAAGATAGAAACATGGAACAAATTCATAAATGAAAAATCGAAATTCTGAAGCCAATAATTTGAGCATCTTAAAACATATAACCCTAATGTGTATGATTGATGGTTTATCCATTCCATTAAAAGAGTCGTGTGTTGAACTGTACAGCATCTCTGCTTTTAAAAAGTCTATTGACTTGACTGGAACATTTTTGTGAGATTCCTCCAGTGAAATTTTTTCTTAATTGATCGAACTTTAGCCTTTCAGTGAAGTTAAGTGCGATTCCAAACTTAGCTACTAGTCACATTTATGTTTATCTTGACAGCTTGCAAAACAGCTTAAAAAAGGCCGTGCATTTGATGGATGGTCAGAGGGTGTTCTAAATTTTCCACCAACGTACAAGTATGAGACCAATTCAGAGAAGTACTGTGGGGAGGATGCAAAGACCGGGAGGCGAACTCCAGCATGGTAGGCCTCTGTTCATCTCCGTTTCTGCTTTTTTATTTGTTGACTTACTTTTTTACTTGTTTTGTTTCGATGAGTGCTTTGCACAATACATGTCGACCACTCTTTTGTAAAGGCTGATTTGATTTTGATTTTTTATTTTGGTATGATTATCCAGTTATCGTAATATAGGTGTTAGAATTTATACAATATTTAAGGAACCCTCTTTGTCAACCAAAGAGAGTGAAATGACATTCGACATTTGTGTCCTATTTATATTAAAGAAGTTTCATAATATCTTTGATAATATCTCTAAAAAAGTTTAATGACATTCGACATTCATAAACTTTGATGACAGTGCCAAAAGACAGTAATCTATTACAACTACAGAAGACATGATTGGACATTGAATACCCTTAAAATATGTATGGAGATTGAGAAATGGATTATGCATCTTTTATATTTTTAGTTTTCCTATAACCAGTGCTTAACACTTTCATCTTTTGTGAACCAGTGCTTAACACGTTCATCTTTTGTGGATTTCCCCTGTAAATGGTGCTTGATATTATACTAATTAGTTTTATTGCTATGGTAATAGCTAAAAGATCTTCAACGTTTTTGGTTTGTTCTAAAGATTTTGACCTATGGGTGCTAGGTTTCATGTTGAATAACTTGTTTCTTCAAATCTAAACAAATATGAGTATTTGTGAGGCCTCACATGGATTCCTATAGTTCTGTAGAGCTTATTTAAACATGTGAAATTATTACGTAGTTTATTGCCCATGAACATTGGGGGTGAAGTTTCATATCCTCTTTATGAATTTATGTCTTAACAAGCGTTTGAATTATTTTCATGTTCATTGCAATATAAGGTGTTTCTTCTATTTTTATCGGTTCCTTGAACAGAATTGACCATAGTGTGACTGTATTTCTCAGGTGTGACCGCATTCTTTCATATGGACGAGCAATGAGGTTACTGAGTTATAGAAGGGCTGAACTTAAACTTTCTGATCATCGGCCAGTGACTGCCACATATGCAGTTGAGGTTGAGGTGTTTTCTCCTAGGAGGCTACAACGGGCCCTCACGTTCACTGATGCCGAGATTGAAAATGAGGACATTGTAATGGATATGGGTATTGATGTTGGAGTGAACTGCTTAAAATTGGAACAGGTGAGTACTTTCCTAGGCTTTTGATTTGATTAGTATCTTCTTGACCTTTTGAATTCTACTGTTAATCGGTCACCCTACCTGGTTCCGAACCAACGGGCTTTTTCCTTGGTTTGTGTTTTCGCAATTGGAATCTTCGAGTTTTTGGTTTCAGGCCTTGTGTTTACACTTTGGTGCCTCTACTCCTAAGAACTATCAATCCTCATTGTCACTTTTGTTTGTGCACTAGATTGAGCGACAACTATCATGTCGCTAACTCCCAAGTTGTAATACGTCATATGTACATACTACATTGTAAAAATATCTCCTTTTTTCGGCCCCAAAATTTACCCAAATGGTCAATTGGCCTTGCGGCTTGCCCATAAGTCGTCTTGTAATACAGTTTTGCTTAGTGAATAGCTTAAATAATTTGTAATTCCATTCCTACTTCCTAAACATGCTTCCTGATGCAGGGTATGTCTGATTGGGAGCGTTAATGGATGCGAAAATTCGGTGGGAGTTGGTAAAACTTGTGAAATTTCTTACGTTTACATTTACAGGGAACATTCATTCTTTGGCGTGATTAATTTGTCAGCACTCAACACTGATGCATGTTGCAGTTAGATGTAAATATTGTAGGGGATTTTGCGCATTCGTCTGAGAGCATATTTAGTCGAGTTGAGTCGGGTCAAGTTGAGCCAACTTGAGTCGAGTTGAGTTGAGTTGAGTTGAGTTGAGTTGAGTCGAGTCGTAGAGTATAGGTTGTACAGTAAAGTTGGATATTTAGGAAAAGGATCCTGCGAAATCCTTTTCCTGGAGATCTGGGGGACCTCGTAATTATGTCCGTTTATCGTACATTCAGTTTTCGTTAGGTATTATTTATATTTAATTTTAAAATTTAAAATTTAAAATGATTTCTGATCGCACGATGTACGATGAACGGACATGATTACAAGATCTCTCGGATCGCCGGATCCTTTTGCGGATATTTATACATGTGTATCTTCAATAACTGGTTTGTATTCAAATTACAAATTCCTCACTAATTAATAAACGGATCCGTATTCGGGTTAAGCGTTTAAGGGTACTGCTGATCTACGGGACACTTGGCAATAATAATCGGATAGTGTTATTTTTTAGTACATCAATATATTTACACTAAGGGAAGGGGAAGTTTGGCTAAGCCATACAATGTGCAGCCTAATTTGGTATTAAATTCGTCATCTACGAGATTCGAACATAAGATCTCTCACTTCTAAACGAAGAGGAATACCATCAGATTGTAGTACTGAGTGGCAATCATATAATGTTATTTACAGACCTATTTTTATCTCGTTTGATCTTCTTCAAATCATTCGATCCGACAGCCGATAATTGAGAGAGGTGTGTGAGAAGTAGAAATTGGCGTGTGGATAGCAATACCCTAATAATTAAAGCACCCATTCATTCCAATGCGTTAGATTGAATTTATCGGGTGTATGGATAATATAAACACGTGATGTGTGAGCCGCTCCATTGCAAATGGATTTTGAGCTGGAACCTCAACCTCTTTATACTATCAGAGTCGATTGGCTCACATATAAAGTTTAACTAGAACACATACTACATGAGAGTCGATTAAATTGGCCACAAAAAATTTCACCACACATGACAGGACATGCGAAGTGGGCATAAAACATACTCCATCTTCGTAAGCACGTATGTTTGGTTTCCTCTCAGTTCGAAAGGGGTTGAGAAGAGGCGACGGAATGAATTGGCCGTAAAACACCCCCTAACTATACACAATAAAGTTCACAAGGGTACCCCACAACTCTTAGCTAATAAGCACTTGTGCAAGACATTAACAAAACAAAGAAGAAACTAAACATATTTACGACCATCATCCCCTTGAGTATCATTATCAGCCGTCAATGCCATTGACAACTACATTTCATATTTATATCTCACACATATCTTTTTCTTTTCTTTTCTTTTCTTTTTTTGGTACAAATCTCTCACACGTCTTTTTGTGTACAATTATTTCACATTTCCGATGAAATTTATGAAGCAACATCACTAAGCACGAACGAGTATAAAGTCCTTGTTCGTGTTATTACAGGGAATCGCCTGAAGAACCCAACAACGCAGGCTTTCTCAACCAATACTGCTGAAACCTCTGCCTTGCATACTCAACGTAGTCAAAATCAATTTTGTTCACGTAACCCTGCAAACCAGCAGCGAATGTATCTTACTTTATGTACACGAAGAAGCGGTCAACCGCACACGAACACACACAAGCTATTGCGAATAAAAGTGAAATAAAAAGTAGAAATTATTACCGAAATTATTCCCCATAAGCCCCAAAAGAGATGGTTGGCCAAAGTGTACTTCTCTGTTATTTCAACTAGCTGCTCCACCTCAGCATCACTGGGTTCGTAATCTATATGGAATATTGGAGATGAAATTTGTTGAGAATCACCAAAGCTTTCAAATCAAACATTCAAATCATTCGCAAAACCAATAGACTAACCTGCAGAGCTCATATATGCACGGACAAATTTCTGGCGCTCCTCCAGACCTGATGCAACGCAGTGGAGAAAATCAAATTCTTTAATTTGTAACGAAATAAAACTACAAAATGATTAATTCCATGTTTGCAGCTTGATTGAATGCTCAAGGTTATAGTAGGAGAAAATGCAATGAAGAACGAATCACTAACAGATTAACAGTTACCTGGATAGTTCCTGTAGTCCAAAACGTGAGGTGTGTCAGAGTGGTAGTTTGCTACCATTTCACAGAAATGATTTGCAAGGTCGTAAGCGACAGTATTGTAACTGGCATATTCATAATCCTGAAAACATAACAAAATCATTTTAGAACTTGTATTGCAATTTGCAACACAGGTTTATAACGTTGGTGTACATATCTGTTCTTTAGCAAGAACATAACGGAAATCCAACTACGGATAACTTGAATCATGCTTGGTGAATACAATTTGAATATGAGGCTGGACAATTTTCATTAACGTTTACATGCAAGCAAGACATGCCAAGAAAATTACTCTCAGCAATTGCTTCACGGGTTACATTTGGCAAAAGTACCACTTAGAACTGTCAATCAATAAGTATACACATCGACATCATGATTCAAATCGAAAAATGATGGATGTATTGGTATAAAAAGATTCGGACAATGTTTTCTACTACTCAAGAAGTTGACACTATTTTAAGTTACCAAAAAAACCCTATGTTAGTGTCCATGTGAAAACGAGAATTCAGGTTGTACGAACTAAGGTGTTCAATTTCAGTAACAATCATAGGTTACAAGTGGAATCACGTGGAAGGAAAGAAAAGTGGTAAAGAAAGTGCAATACTTTTAAAACCACAGAAAGAGTTGACGATAATGAAACAGTTTCATTGAAATCGAGTAAGGAACTCACAATTATAGTGATTAATCTGGTCTCTTCGTCCATCATTATGTTACCGTATTGCAAGTCATTGTGACAGAACCCAATTTCTTGATATTCCTGTGACATTTCCTTCTCTAACATACTAATTTCCTCTTCCAAAGTTTCCAAGCCGAATTTCTGTATGTCTTTTATCGAACACAGGTTTTTTGCCTCATTGAGCCAGTTCCTGGGGAAAATAGGTAAATTGCATAAAAATTCATGAATCCTCAAAAGGGAAACTTCAGCTTTTCAAAATATAAAATTACCTCATTCTATCCCAAAGGACTACATTTCTCGGACCAGGCATATCCAAATTGTGGAACTCTCTCAGCTTAGCTGCTATAATTGCAGATATTTCAGGATCACGAAGGTCAGCAGCTGATAGCGTCTGGGAATTCAAAAGACAAATAGCTTATGGAGATGCTAAAAATATCTTCTGCAACAGGTTATTTGAAGAGATTACACTGAACCTCAAACGTCCCTTTGTTCATTTTTGGTATGATGTGGATCAAATTCCAAAACAAATAAGACAGTCCTTTTTGACGACTTATAGTTTATATTGAGAAAATATAAGATCACTGAAGTCAATTCAAATTAGATGATGCATAAGCTGTCCAGCTGACACAGTAATTAGAAGGTGAAACTGGAGAGGATCTATTACATATTCATCATCTATCTAGATAGCTAAAAGATTGATTGCCTCGTCTTTTAATTTTTGGATTAAATATAAGATTCTGCAAATCACGGTTCAGTTGTATCCAAAATGTATTTCAGTAAGTATAATTCTGTAAACTAGGCCTACAAGTAAGGGTTTCAACAGTCTATATTTCCTGGTGTAACAAGTTTAAGCTTTTCTAGTCTTATCAGTCTTATCAAAAATTGACTCATCGAAAATGATTTATTAAGTGACTAACGGCTTCTTCCTTTCACAACAATTAAGAAATCAGATACCCTTATCATACAAAAAAAAGCTAAAGTACCACTTAAAAGGAATGATCAAGATTATAGTGACCATACCGCCTGTCCCTGTTTGCTGTCTGCATCATTCAATTTAGTCCTAAAGTGCATATTGAACCATTAAACTAAGATGAGTGTGTGGTGGGGTGGGGAGGGAAAGAGAGGGGCAGAGAGAGAGAGAGAGAGAGAGAGAGGAATAAAGAAAAGTAGTGACAATTATAGTGGATTAGTGAAAGTATTCGAAAGACATCATTAGCTGAAGACTTAGTTAAAGTAACTCGTACTAAAAAATAGAAGATAATATGAAATGGTAAACATAGCAGTTCACATACTCTAGCATGAATGAACTCCTCAACCCGTCCCTCTGCAAATCGCCCAAGAAGGCGTGGCCCCTGGCCGTGCTTGGACATGCACTCAAACGTCCGAACTTCATCCTCCCGGTTAAAAAACACTTCAACTCCTTCGCCATAAACCCGGACCAGAACTTTTCTGAAAAGGTCAACACCGTTTTTCGTAGGCCAACTTATTTGATAGACCTCATTAGTCATGGCTCCCTTCAATGGGATAACCTGCAAGCCATTCATATCATCCACTACATCCCCCCATTCAGAAGCTACAGATAAAAGTACCTTCTTTAACTCCTCAGGAAGACAACCTTTAATAAGACCAATTGTCTTTATGGCCATTTTGTATCAAATTATCAATCAATTCAAACAGGCTTCACCTGCATATCAAAGTGTTCTATTAGCTTCTATCTTATCGAATTCCGGCACGAATCTTATGTTGTTTGCTGAAATCTAATC
The DNA here is from genome assembly GCA_024362995.1 of Heteromeles arbutifolia. Lineage (NCBI taxonomy): Eukaryota > Viridiplantae > Streptophyta > Magnoliopsida > Rosales > Rosaceae > Heteromeles > Heteromeles arbutifolia. Next base: position 40,110,918 of record JANCRC010000002.1, read on the forward strand.
AAAATGCTTAATTGCAATAATGTAATCATATCAATATCACAACCGACGGAATTAGAAAAAAAAACTGTTGAGCAAGAAGAAATAAACATACCCAAGAATCAAACAGTAAAATTCAAGGAGAAAAAAGCTCAAAGATGCAATATTTAATAGTAATAACTTACTGAAATGCTTTACTAACTTCAGCGGTTAGAAGATCACGCCAACAAATGAATCAAAAGAACAAAAACTATATGAAAATCACAGAACCCAGATGAAAGAAAAACAAAAAAAGCATCAATAAACTGAGTAACAGAAGAAATCACCTAAGAATTAGAGTCCCAAGAAAGCTGCAGGTTGCTTTGATATGCCAAACTGCACTGCTTTTATATATCAATGTTTGAAACAATCTGTCAAAGTTTATAAAACCAATAATAATACTTTGAAATAATGAACAGAAACTCCCTTTTGGTCCAAAAGATTGAAACGAATTAATAAAAGAAAAGAACCCAGAACCCTGTTAAGCCAACTGTATGCGGGGGTGGGGTTGTGGGATCACAAAAAGTCCAAAAACTGACTTTTCGCTTTGTTTCTCCGGCAAAAGCAAAAGCAGAGGATCAAAATCTGCGAAGGGTCCTCTGGGTATGTAAAATCAAGATGGAATCTTGTTGCAGTTTCTGAGTAGGAATTGACGAAATTCTTGGGTGAATGCTTTTGCCTTCGTTCTTCTGGCTCACTGGGTTACACAACGGTGAATGTCAAAAGTCAACAAAGTTTCAGACTTTTGTTGCATGTATGTATGGATTACGCAGAACACAACAAGAAAATGCGGTGCCTGCGGGGGCCAGTTATATGAAGGGAAGGTCGCCAAATGAAGCCTTCTCTTTCGCTAGAGACTTGAGTTTTAGGATTTTCCCCGCTGCTTTCCTCCTATGAACAAAACGCGTGGAATGCCTTGGTGTGGTGGTGGGAAGTTGGGAATGTTACATTCAGGGTTAGAAATGTCACATTTGGTATATTTATTTTTAGTTTGTACCCATTTTTAATATGTAGCCTTTTTTTTTAATTTGTACTAATTTTCTTTTCGGTTTTAATTTGTACCCATATATTAATTTCTTTTTGTGTCCATATTTTTTTAAAGTTTTATTTATATTTGTACCCATATTTTTTAATTTATTTATACCCATTTTTAATTGTGTTAAATGTAACCATGCTAATTATATGTATTTATTTTATATTTTAAAATGTATCAGTAGTTATTTTTTAAATTATGTTAATAATTATGAGGGTACATTATTTTGTTGCTATAATTTTGTGAGAAAAATATTACTCTAATATTTATTTTTAAGTATTTATTATATTTTGAAAATATTATTTGAATTTGTTTAAATTTCATAATTTGTGGGACATTAAATGCATAATGCATGAGTTAAATCTTTTAAATGATGTTAAAGATCTCGATCAAAATATTTAAACAAATAAGATTTTAGTCTAACAATTAGGTTGATTAGGAACCGGAACCAAAATGACCCTTCTTACTATTCATACCAATCACTCAGAAAAACTATGCGTTTGTAGAAAGTTGGGGTTTCTCCATAAAACCAATTGACAATATTGGAATAGCTCAATCTCTTAGAATCACATGCAAAGTCATTTTCTTATCCCAATATGGGATTCACTCTCAACAGATTTTCACATGAAAATTATAATAATATGACATATACAACTTATATGGGAGATTCCACCATGATATTATTGAAGTCTTTTGTGGTAAAACTCAACATCTAGTAATAAATGATTATGTAAGAATAATATCAATGATGTTGGTGGTGGGCCGTACTTGGTCTAAAAAGGTTATTAAAAATCACCTTCAATCTGAGACTTAAGTATTGGAGGGCTTTTGGTATGCGCACCTTCAATGGAACGGTAACTGTTCCTCAACAAAAAGACCTAAAGCTTGTGCATTCATTCCTTTTCATATCTTAGATAATTTAGAGCTTTTGGCTCACACCACATTAGTGTGACAAAGTTTTACTTTGTCTTTATTTTCTTGATTGTAGAGACACCAGAATAATCGTATGTTATTATACTTTATACTTTTTAATTTTCTCTAATTTTATTTGTATGAATTGGCATCTTATAATAATAAACAAGAGATTCGTCCTGCAATAAAGAAACGTCTACTAAGTTTTCAAACAAAAAACGTCTGCTATTGCTTTTTCATTCGGTGGTTATCATCACACATCGATTTATTTTTCTGTTTATATTACATTATTTTTTGGAGTCAAAGTCTATTAAACAAGTTTAAATTTCTCTGGTGCAACAGGGCTGAACGCTTGGATTGGATTCCGATCTCCATCCAGATGCATGATCTTCTCATCCAACTCTCATTTGTTTTGAGAAAATTAACTTTTTGTGACACATCAACTCTCTAGGCCTTTAATCACCGCAAGTGGTCCAGTCGTAAAGTTATGGATTGCAACTTCCAAATAAATAAATAAATATAGGAGGTCTTAGGTTCGATATTCCGAGTTGGTGAGTCTGTTTGATCCTGGCCACTAACAAGGTGAAATTCTTCATAGTCTCTCTAAATCGGAAAGATGTGAATAACTATGGCTTGACATTGGTCGTCCCCCTTAAAAAAAAAAAAAAAATCTCTCTAGGCCTTTGATCTTGGATTTGGATTTGACTTGTAAAACATTATGGTCGACGACAAGTTGTGAGTGATATTAATATAAAGGTTCATCTCAGTTTACTACTCTGAAGTTTCTTGATTTTCAACATTTGGTACATAAAATTTTTTTCGTCCCAGTCTGGTACCTAAAGTTATAATTCTAGAAAACTTTCATACATCCGTTAAATTTTCCGTTAGAACCTCTGTTAGCTAATGACGTGGCATCCACGTGAACAATAATTAGGTGCCACGTGTCAATAAGAACCCACTTGAATATTTAAAAATTTAAAAATTTAAAAAATACAAAAATACAAAAAAAAAAAAATTATATCCTCACCCGTCTCCTACCTCCCCCCATCCCCCTCCCTCCCTTCTTTCCTCTGCAACCTGCACCCTCCCTTCTCTCCTTTGCAACCCCCACCCACTCTTCATCCCTTCTCTCCTTTGCAACCCGCACCAACCTCCCTCATCTCCTCTGCAACCCACACCCACCTCTCCTACCTCACCTCACATGCGTTCCCTCCCTTCTTTCCTCTGCGCCCACCCAACGCTTTATACCCGACCCACCTCCAACATCTTCACCTCCCCTCCCCTCTCTCTCCTCCATCCTCTTCACCTCCACCCTTTGCAAAAACCCTAATCCCCAAAATCTGAGAACACAAATTAGAAATTCGATCCAGAATAGCTACAGTTCACCACTTGAGGAGAGAGAAGAACTGAAGCAAGGAAGCCACCACATGCCGCTGTCGGAGTTTAGTGGGGTGGCGGCAGGGGTTAGGAATGTTCAAGAATCGGTTAGGGTTTGAGAATTTATCTAAATTAGGGATTTGGGTCGACTAGGTTTTTGATAAATTTCAAAAATTGGATGGGTTTCTTGTTGAATTGGAATTCCTTTGGGTGAGATTTTGTTGGGTTGGGTGTGCAGGGAGGGTGGGTACGGGTGGCAGAGGAGAGAAGGGCCTGGTGTGGGTTGCAGAAAAGAGAAGGGATGGAGGGGTTGCGGGTTGTAGAAGATAAAAGTGAGGGAGGGGGTGCGGGGAAAGAGGTAGGAGACGGATAGGATTTTTTTTTTATTTTTTGGTATTTTTGTATTTTTCAAGTGGGCCCATATTGACACATAGCGTCCAGTTATTATCCACGTGAACCTCACGTCATCAGTTAACAGAGGTTCTAACAGAAAATTTAACGGATGTATGAAAGTGTCCCAGAATTATGACTTTAGGTACTAAACTAGGACGAAAAAAACTTAATGTACCAAATGTTGAAAATCAAAAAACTTCAAGGTAATAAACTGAGATTAACCCTAATATAAAACCACTCCTAATTATATCTAATTTTATTTATTCAAAATTGAGCATATCACATTTTGCTAATTATAAGGCACAGTTTTCAAAAAACCTAGATATAGTAGACAATAAAAATGTGAGAAATGATTGATCAGTTTTATTTTTCGAGTGCTTGAACAATTCGGATGCAAAACGTAAGACCTAGACGTGCAATGTGTTCCCAATGTCAATGACGAAACGGTATCTAATGTCTCCTTTGACAAGACGTTCCATAGCTATGTTTGCATAATCAACTGATATAACTTCAACGTTTGCTGATATGTTGTGCTTAGCTGCGAAATCAAACATCTCTTGGGTCTCCTTCATTCCTCCAACGAAACTACCAGCTATTATCTTTCTCCCTAAAAGCACAAAAAAAGAATCTAATGTTAATACGTAAACACACAGTTGATCAAACGTAAAACGAATTGATTTCATCACACCATCTTTCTCCACACGCACTTAGTTACACATGGCATTTAGTTTTTTTTTTTTTTTTAAATCATAATTTTCTTTTATCTAAACCCAATTAAGGTTAGAAGTTAGTGTGAATTCATTTGCTTACCCACGAGCAAAGGAAAAACTGGTAGCTGAAGAGGCTTATCTGGTACTCCAAGCAAAACAAGCTTTCCATTAGACTTCAATAGTCCAACCAAAGGCAAGAGAGGGTGTACTGCAGAAACAGTGTCAATGATCCCATCCATTGTGCCCACGGCACCCTACACAACCAAAATAAACACATCTGTATGTCACAGTGCTCACAAATATGATTAAAGTCATAAATTTATTGGATATTATTATTCATATTATCACCTGCATTTGGCCATCGTCGTGGCTGACCAAAAAGGAATCGGCACCAAGGTTTTCAATAGCTTCCTCTTTCTTCTTCGGGGAGGTACTGATCATTGTGACCTTGAGCCCCATAGCCTTTGCAAACTTCAGGGCAACGTGACCTAGGCCACCGACGCCAACCACACCCACATGCATACCGGGTTTATCAAGTCCGAAATACCTCAAGGGGCTGTAAGTTGTAACCCCAGCACATAGGAGAGGAGCAGCGCCATCGAGGGGTAGACTGTCTGGAATACGGACTATAAAGTGCTCATTGGCGACCATGATGTCAGAGTAACCTCCATATGTCGGGGTTCCGTCATGGTATATGTCACCAAAAGTCACTATCATTTTGGGGCAGTAATTCTCAGCATTGGTGGAACAACTATCACAAGATTGGCAAGATCCTGCCATATATCCAACACCAACATGATCTCCAACTTTGAATTTCTCTGCTTTGGTGCCTACCTCAGTCACTACACCAACAATCTCGTGCCTGCATGCATTGCCCGATTAAATTAATTAAGTTCACATTTGACAAGCTAGTTACATGGTTAGCACATTAATCCAATTCATCATATACGTAGGCCTCGTTTGGTGGGTATAAGGGATCAGATATGACTAATAATAGGACCCGCTTGTTCTTTGTCCTCTCGTATTAAATAGTCGCCAGATTAGTCAGTCTGCTTATTTAGTAGGGTATACACCTGCTTAATAAACCCTTCCAAAATGAATGGATTATTAGTCCGGTTCCGGTTCCCTTTCTTCTCTCTCGCACTTCGTTCTCCACAACACCTCCTCTTGCCATCGTCGTTCTTGCCGTCGTCAATCTCGCCATCGCCGTTCTCCCCATCGCCTGCTCTCGCCAACGTTGATCTCCCCGTCGCCTGCTCTTGGCTGAGAATTCAAATTGGATAACTTTTTGCTGTTTTTCTGATCTGATCTGCGTTTATTTTGGAATCTTGGCTAAGAATGGTGATACAACTTGGAAATTAGGAAAAATTTCATCTGCGCAATTTTTATTTTTTATTTTTAAATTAGATTTTGTTTTAATTTGGGGCTTTTTAATCTGATTTTTATTTTGAAGATTAGGATTTGAAAAGTATTTGGGTTTTTAGATAATCACATTGAATTCATATCCGGTACAGTATATATAATAGTCTTTAGTCCGATATTACATCAAACGCCCGATTAATTTAATCAGTATTATCCGATGGCTATTTATCTTATCCGACTGAAATAGTCAGTACAGTCTGAGCTGCCAAACTGTAGTGTTCAAATGTAATAGACAACTCATCTGTAGTACGTACAGTAACTAGGTCTGTCTATATTACATATTAACTAATGGACAGTTAATTTAACTAAAGTCATTAACTTATCATAACAAAGTTTAGTGTAGAGTGGTATGTATATGTACCCCGGAAGTAGAGGATAGGTAGAATTTCCCCATTCATTCTTAATCATGTGAAGATCTGTATGGCATATTCCACAATATAATACTTTGAATGTGACGTCGTTCTTTCCTGTTTCCCTGCAACCAAAATCATAGTAATTTGAGATAAATTGAGTAGGTTGCATTCTGATCCGTTTATATATGCAGAAGAAGAAACAACTTCAGTTGCACCCTCTACTAAGACATGAACAATTGAACTCAAATGACTTTTGATTTAAATTCATTAAATAACTTTTTGTTAGAAAATTAGATAGTTGGGTTAGATTTAGTTTTCATTTTAGTCTTAGGTATATTAATTCCAAAATATACATAAGTACACAATTTTAGGTGCACTAATTAGTTCATATTCCAAAGTACGTACAATTTGGAAATGTAAGTATTCAAAACAATTTATCTAATTGCAGGGCTATTGCAAAGTTTCAAGTTAATACACTTTTTTCCTTCTTGGATTTTCATTGTATTTCCTAGGAACTACGTGCAGCACGCAAATTGTAGATGGATGAAAGAAAAACAAAAAGATTAATGAAACACCAATTGGATGGAGAATGTAAAAGATAAAATGGAGATAAACCTTCTGGAGAATTTGAAGGGAGAGAGAACGCCAGATGAGTCTCTGGCAGCCCATCCAAAGGCTTTCTTGGGGTGTTGTTGTTCTGGAGATTCCAACATTTTCTCTCTTAATTATCTGCTTTCTTCTTTTAGTTGAAAGAATATGAGAGCTTTATAGAGTGCTAGATGCGTGTGTGTACACACAGATAAATATTATAGCTAATTATGTGTGTTGGGAACATGACTCAGTACATCAAGTGTCATAATATAAGTGATTGAAAACAAAAATTATCAAGAATCTAACAACTTGTATTATAACACTTGTTGTATCTGACCGTGTTCTCGGCACATTGAAAAATCTCTTGTGTGGTGAAAGGGTTTGATGCTTGGGGGATTGACGTATACCGATTTATTAGCTGAGGAAGGTATATATCAAAATAGTTTTGCTTACTGTTCATGTGGAAAATCCAAGTCATTTTTGGCACCACCCATGCATGGTCGGTATCTAAACTATTTATTATTAAGTAATACTAAATAGACTAATTTTTTTAGACTATATTTACAAATCATGTGATGTGTTACTGATAGAAAATAAACACGTTAATCAACACTAAATAATCAAATTATCAACAACTACGTTATATGGTTTTATAAAATACGATTTAAATAGATAGTCACCATAGTATTATTTATTTTTTCAACAAAAACAAAATAAAAAAACAATTTAATCTTTTGTCACAAAATAAAATCATGAACAATATATAATTTGGCGACCTACTGCCCTCGGTTGGTGGCTCACTGGTATTTTCATAGTTTGTCCGCATTGCGTGATTCATCAGACTGATGTTGCGATCAATTGATAAAGCAAAAAAAGCTAGTGTTATCTTTTCCTTCTTCGTATTTCTGATCTCCGACCTTCGACGTAGACAAGGCAAGGTCCCAAACCATCCACTCTGATTGTGGTGTGACTATTAACTACCTCATTCGTTTTTATTACTTTATTAGTGTTTCGTTTTCTCATGAAGGTGACATCCGAGTTTATTGATCGAATGAATTCACATGTGACATCTAATTTAACTAGAGTCTCATTAGGTGTAGTGTTTTGTCCGTGGCGATTTTCTATTAGTCAATATGTGGCTCGCATGCTACGGAAGACTCTTGCAAGAAATGGATGGTTTGCAATTTGTGATTTGTTTCTTTTCCGAGGAAGCAAATGTGCCACTTTTTTTTTCATCGGAGTTTTTATTACTTAAAGGCCACTAATGAAACTTGTAGTGATGTAATTTGGATGATCTTAAATAATTTTCTTTAAGTTGTGTCATTATAACTGTATTTCTCTCCAACTTTTTTATATTTACAACTTTCGGCTAGGATTGCCATTTGCATCTTAACTTGCTCTTTTATTCATCAACTATTAAACAAAAATAGAATCATTCAATGGTTATATGGGTAATTTTAAAAGATTCCAAGCTTTAAAAAAATTGTATACCAAACGCATAAAACAAAAAAATTCTCCTGCATATACGTACATAAAAAACCTCTTAAACATTACAATACAAAACAACTAAAGTAACATATCTTTTGAAACAATCTAAATTTAAAAAAATAATAATAATAATTTATAACCCTTGATAATTAAAATATTTTTTAGAGAGATATGACTTAAATTTGAATGGTTTACATTTTCGAAAATACTTTCTTGTTTTAAAAATACAAAATTAATATATCTAAAATGCGTTTGGTCTTGTGTCTTTAAACAATATATTATAAAAAACGAAAACTTAGGATATCAGTAAGACATTAATTTGGGCTACAAACCCCTTATTATGAAGCATACGAGTAAAATGGTTTGATTTTTTTGAGCGAAACGTTAACGGAGTAGTTAAATGTTAGATGTTAGATTAGCCACTGACAGGGTTTGAACCCACGCCGTCATGCAAGGGCACAACTCCTTTCCACCACTATGTAAAATCAAAACCAAATTAATTACACTTGGTTTGGTAAATGGTTAATCATATATTACAATTTTTTTAATCAAATTAGGTTTTTTTTCTTTTCGAATATAATTCCAAGTCTTTGCTCGTTTTCCACTAAATTAAACCCCTTTCAGGTTAAAAAGTAGTTTGATTTGGCCATTTTCAACCTTTCGACGGTTTTTGGCTCACCCTGCAGTAGTAGTTTGTAGTTTTGCTTATATTTCCCTGATCTAGTAGTATGTCCTACAATATTTTAATTGATGCACTTATTAATACACTTCCTAATAGAGCAAAGATTTCAACCCTTGCACAGCTCCCCTGGGCAGTTTTGGCACTTGGTGATGTGAATGTTGGGGTCTTCTTGCTGGTTGCTGCACTACAAGAAAAATGCAAAGTTAGTTCTGAAATGTGCCTTTGTAGGGCCTTAGGTGTAGGCCTTGAGGCTCTTAATCAAAACTAACAATGATGTAGGTGTGCCACTGCTATCTCAGTATAGCAGATGTAGAACATGTGTGTTTTAAGTTGATTACTTGAGCCCCAAGTTACTCAAACTTCTTGTTATCAAAGGATTGTCGCAGATGGGTTAAGTCTGCATTAAGTTCTTTTTCTTGCCTTGTAAACAAGGACTTTTAGTTCATGATCTTGTATGTTCGAATGAAGGGAGTCCAGAGCCCTCTAAGTCATTTGCTTGACTTCAAGTTTCTCTTAATGAAAACAAATCTACTAAGTTAACCAGATCCAGATGCAAATAAGACTCCTAAATAGAAAACAGGTGGAAATAACTTGAATACATGCTGAAAAGTGCATTAAGCAACATATCTACTAAATATTTAGAGGACGAACAAAGAGACTCAGGCAAGATTTCACCTTGTATGGCCAGGTTGAACCTTTTGCAGCCACTCCTCTTTGAGTTTACAAGGGTGTATGCTAAAAGGGATCGATGGTAAATAGGTTTACATGAGGGAATCGATACTACAACACTATAGGAGGTAACAGAGCTTTTACACTAGACAAAAGATAGCTTTTCTAAGGAAACTATCGCTAAAAGGACTGAATCTGGGTTGATTTCAGTTTTCTGGATGCAAATCTGGCTTGAAAGCAGAGTTTGGATGTTTGCTTGTTTGATTGGTTAAGTGTCCTTGTCTCAGATGCTTGCTTCCCCTTTTATAGGCAGTTTGGCCCAACTGCTTTCAACTATGCACTTGCCTGAAAGCTTTTGGAAGGTAGTGGGTCATCATCTTTTTACTTGTAGTGCCACTAGAAAGTGATTTTTGGTTGATTGTGAGTTAGTCTTCATCACTTTGTTATTTTCAGTCATAGGCACATGGTCTATGCATTAATGGAGAGACGCCACTTTTGCTTCAAGCTGGGTGACTGGGCTTCAGGTAAGTTTATCTCATTTTGGAGTCTTTGGGCCTTCCTTCATTTAAGCCCACTATTCAAATATTAACCCAAACAGTGCCCCCTTTAATCATTGTTAAGTCTGCAGTCCGAGACATTAATAATGATTAAACAGCTGCTGCATGCTTTTACTCGGGACTTGCACCATTTAAAACAGCTGTTGTTAACTAAACCTTTGCACTAACCCACGATTTCCAACGTTAACTAACTGCTTTACTATATAATCTTCACTTAAACCTCTTGACCAAATACCTTAACAATTCCAATTCTTCGAATTTCCAGAATCCCCAGATTTCTCAGAACTCTTTTGCTTTATGTTCTTTCTTGCTTTCTATCTTCAACTCTTTCCCACTCTATCTCCAAAATCATCCCATGGCACCTAAAACCACTCGTCCTGCATACAAATGTGGTGAGGGCATTGTTAACATGCGTTGTCTTCTTAATGGCCTTCATCGCCCTCGGGCAGGCCAAAACACTTCACTTTTCTTTGAAAAGGGAAAAGTACACTCCATCGGGTCTGCCTGGACCTCCAAGGTCCCAATTGTTGTGGAAAGCAACATGCCTAAAGCCAATTGGTTCACCCCCAACCCGTATTCTACAGAGGTTGGTATCTCTTCCTCCAAATGGTCAACTCATCGAAGAGGCTTCCCTTTGATGAATGACGAGGCCTGGGCACAATGGGTAAATGAGCTCGAGCCTACTTTCAAACAGAAATGGATGAATAATGGCATCTATGAGCTCATTATGCTTTCAAAAGTCACAATGGTTGCCAAGCCCGAGTTTCTGACCATTACTCTCCTATTCTGGAACACGAGGACCAACACGTTTGATTTTCGAATAGGTCCCATGTCACCAACCATCCTCGACATGGCTCAAGTCTTCAAGCTAAGGCCCTTGGGTAGAGTCGTGGACATTACTCACGACTGGTCTTCCTCTTCTGGCCTGACTGCTGAAGGTTCGGGTGACTCTGACTCCATCATTAGGCTGGAGTACACCCATTCCACATTCAAAAGCTATGGAACTTCATTTGCTGGCTTCATCCATTTTGCTAAAAAGAGCTTTGGCCCGTCATCTTCTACTACCAATAGGGATCAGGAACACATGTACTTTCTTTTGTACTGGCTCAATAAACATATCTTCCCGAACAAGTCCAAGGGAGTAAAGCTGAAGTGGATTCCATTGGTGAAGGCCCTCCATTCTTTTGATGATGTGGCCATGAGCCCCTTTCTTCTTGCCCACCTTTATCATCTCCTCTTCGAAATGACTTGGGGTGAACCCTTTGAACCCAACCTTAACGGACTAACCTAGATGGTACAGTTATGGTTGCAGTGGTATTTCCCCAAGCTCCAAGCACCTACCCTAGAATTCCCCGAAAGAGTGGCTCATGCCCGCATTCTAGCCGAGGCATCCCCTACCAATCACTCCACTTTCTCATGTCTTTATTTCTTCAAAGTCTGCCAGACTCGGGCGGACTTGGAATGGAGAGCCTCTGTTCTAGGAAGATACACATGGTTCTCGGACCAGATCTTCTAGGACGCATTTGGGGTGGATGCTAGCCTATTCTGCAAGGAAAAGTTTATGAGCTACATTCAGTAGAGAGATTTGGCATGAGGAGTGCGGAGTGACCGCTCAGGCTACGAACGCGGGCTGGAGGTCTACCATCCAAACTTCTACGGCAGGCAGCTAGGCTTCAGGCAAGCCATTCCAGTCCCGTTCTTTGACTCGGTGAATTGTGGAACCTCCTACCGCCTTCATTCTCCTCAGGATATGACATTCCAGGCAGCTCGGCGTAGCCTGAAGGTGATGAGCAAGATTGCCCACAAGCTCATTACATTGAATTTTGAATACACTTCCTCCTTTTCCACTTGGTGAGAGGCCAAGTGGACCAAGAAGTATGGAAGGGACTTGCTGGAAGCCCATGATCGTCTCTTCGGGCAACTTACCATCAAGTCCTATCCTAACTCAGGCGAGCTTGAGAATTGAAAGGAGATGGTCCACCAAAAAAACCAGCTTCTTCTAATAGGTATCTTCTATTCTCTTAACTTCTATTATGGTACTTTTATAATATGTCCTCCACTAACTCTTCTCTTGGTTATTTTGAACTTGCAGCCTAAGGCAACACTGAAGTAGTGGATGTCAGGCCAAATGAAGAAGCTGCAGATGCACTTGTCCTCCAAGAGGTTACGGCCAAGGCTGCAAGACAAGGTGCTGGGTCTAGTCATGCAGCGGGGGAAGCTGGGGATGTCTCGGAGTTATTTAGAGACTCTGAGGATAAGGCCAAACCCGAAGTGGAGACTCAGGCAACTCGGGGGGCAAGGACAACTGTGGTGGAAATTTCAGAGTCCGAGCCTAAAGAACAGCCCGAGCCTCAGCTTGTCTTGGCTGCTCTGCAGGCAACTCCAACCAGAAAAATGACTAGAGCCCAAACCTCCAAGACCTCTCAATCATTTAAGCCCTCTACTGCTCCTCCAGCTGAGGCGGGCAGGAAAAAGCAGAAGTCTTCCAGTAAGTGAACTTAATTTTAATCTTCTTTTTTATCTGCAATTTCACTTCATGAGCTAATTACTCATTCTTCTTTGTAACTAGGGCCGCAAGCAACCAAGAGACCTACTTTTGTTTCAAGAGAAGAACCGTTTGGGCATGGAGATACACCAGAGAAACCAACAGCTTATTGATATTATCCTTGATGAGCTAACGGTATGGCCTTTATTCTTTTAAATCCTTAGCTCTTCTTCACAATCATTTCTCTTAATACTTGCACTAATCCCTAACTTTTGTTTTGAAATAGGACATTAGAGGTGAAGGGGCCACTCAGCCCGAGCCTTCTTCTCCTCTTGCCCGAGCAACGCAACCTTCTCCTCATCGGGCCAAGTCTTAAAAGGTATACCTCTTTCTCACTCTTGGCTTTTAAGCTTGTGACTTTACCACTTTTGAAGTTAATGATCAACCTTTATTCTTTTAAAGGACAAGGTTGGAGCACTTGCGCCTTCGGTCGGGCAAAGCTCTGCTTCTACTCCTTCGACTCCTGCATTGGTGGTGACTTTAACTTCCCAGTTTGATTCAAGGACTGGGAAAATGCTACACTTCATGGAGGACGACAGTAATTCGGTGAATATTCTTAGCTGGAACCTTTTTGTCTTTAAGCTTTCTTTTTATTTATTTATACTTATCCTCTACTTTGCTCTTTTTAGTATTCTCCATCACAGGAGACCAATCAACTACCACTAACTTCATTTGGGGAGCAAATAGTCCCTGAGATCCCCATGGTCTCAGAAGTGACTAGCCCGCCGGCTTCCCAGGCTGATGTGGTAACAGAAGTGCTTCATCAATCCTGTCAAGTCGTATCTCAGGTATACCAGTACTTACACTTCTATTTTCTACTTTGTACAAATTAACTTACTGACAATTGTCTTTTCTTTTGACTTTTACAAGCCTCTGGTGAGAGCTCCAACATCATTCCTTTTTCTTCAGCGATTGAGAATGATCATCCTCAACTACCAAAGACAACAACAACTCCTCCACCTTCTTCCAAGGCTCCGAGCTTAACCCAGGTATATTGACTTCTCTTATCTTGCCTTCCTTTAATTTGAATTGTAGACATTCTTCTTAATTGGTTTTCCTTGGTTTGCAACAAGGTCCTGGAGAGGGCTCGGGCCAATCTCCTTCGCTCTTGGTGCGCAAAGCAGCTCTTCCAAGGCCTCCATTGGCTTCTAGGGTTACGGGGATCCTTATCTCTTGGCCAATGAAGAAAAGCAAGGCTGCTGCTGCTGCTCTCTCTACTCCTAAATCTTCATCTCTTATTGCTGCTGAAACCGCTTCTACAACTGCACCTTCCAAATGAGTTGAAGGAGTGCTCTCATCCCTTGCATCTATTCCTGCCATAACTTCCTTGCCCGAACTAGTTAAAGAGTTCGGGCAAATTAGGACAAAGCAGAGGTCTCACAGGCCTCCTCCGAGCCTCAACTCCTTCAAGATGCACGCCGAGTCTTCTAGAGTTGATGCGCAGAGATTTCACAGCTTTTTTAGCCTAAAGGCTCTCCATGATGCTAAGAAGACTTTGACTGAGCTTTATAAGGCTCAGTTAATGTCAAAGGCTCAGTATGAATTTTTTCTCAATTTCTTTGAGAATCTTCGGGCCCTAAGGGATTAACATCAGCGGGAGGAGCGAGCATCTAATAGGGTGAGGTGTTATCAAGAAAAACATACTCGAACCTCGGCCATACTTCAGCAATTGGTGAAGGATGGATCTGCCATGGAAAAGAGGATCGTGGTATTGGAGTCCGAGATTCAAAAGTTGGAGGAGCAATTTTCCACTTTGAAAGCTGAGAAGGAAACCTTGGTAAGCCAACATAAGAAAATCAAAGAAGTGAAGAAGGTGAACCAATAAGTTGAAGATTCTGAAGCCCAACTAGCCAATAGCAACATGTATTTAGAAGAACCTGGCAGGATCTTTACTATTATGCAAACATACTACTCTTGGATAGCTGCCTTGGCAAATGATGTAAAGCTGTTAGGCTAAAAATCTTTTTAACTTCCTCTCTTTATGAAATGAAAAATCATTTCCTTCTTTATTTCAACTTGCGTTGTTATTCGTTGAAGTTCTAACTGCACAATCTAACTTTAATTTTTCTCAAAATAACTAACCATCCTTAATATAACAATCCCTGATATTCCACATAGTTGGATGATATTTCTTCAAAAACTTAACATTGACTGGATGCCTTTGCAAGTTTCCTTCCAAATGTCAAGTAATAGCCTCATCGATCCAACACGTGGTTAACACTGAAGGGACTCTCCCAAATGGGACTCCAATTTCCAAAACCTCTAACTTGAGCTCCTAAGGGCAAAATTGTCTTCCATACCAACTCTCATTCCTTGAAGGTTTTCAACTTTACCTTCTTGTTGTATGCTCGGGCAACAGTCTTTTTCCCTTTCTGGATCTTGTTTAAGGCCTCAATCTGGGCTACATCATAATCTTCAACCCTTTGACATATAGCTTGAATGTATTCTTCACTGTGTAGCCCAAACTGGTTTTGAATTCTAACATAGCTCACATTGATTTCCATAGAAAGTACAACATCTTGCCCGAAGGTCAGGGCATAAAGAGTAGTTCTAGTTTATGCCCTCTTAAAAGTTCTGTAAGCCCAAAGAGTGTCTCCCAACTTCTCATGCCATTTCTCTGGGCTATCTGCTACCATCCTCTTTACAGTATTTACCAAGATCTTGTTGTTGTCCTCTGCTTGACCATTTGATTAGAGGTAGTAAAGACTAGACTAGATCATCTTTATCTTGAACTTGCTTGCAAATTCTTCTACTTCTTTTGAAATAAAAGATGGCCCACGGTCTGTAACAATTGTCTCGGGCACCCCATGTTTGTGTAAGATCTTGGTTTCAATGAACTTCTTAACAACAGCCAAAGTGAAGTCTTCACAATTGAAGCTTCTACCCACTTGGTAAAATAGTCTGTTTCCATAATTATGAAAGTGTGCCCCTTGCTAGAAGCTGGGTAAATTTTCCCGATGAAGTTCATTGCCCATCCTTTGAAAGGCCAAGGCTTCACCATAGGATTTAAGGGTACTAATGGTACATGTTGAAGAGGTCCATGTCTTTAACACTCTTCACACCAGCGGGCATAAGCTTTGCAATCTTTCTCCATCTCGGGCCAAAAATATTCATATCTTCTAAGAAACCATCTTATCTTAGTTCCAGCTTGATGTGCCCCACAGATTCCTTCATGTACTTCAGCCATCATTCTCATTGATTCTTCTTGGCCTAAACACTTCAACAAAAGTCCATCTGGAGTCTTCCTTAGCATAGATTCATCCCACATGACATATTTAGTTGCTTGTTGTCTATTCTTCTTACTTGTGGGGAAAGAAAGATCTTTCAAGTATTGAGTAATAGGTGTTCTCCAGTCTTCTATCTCTGGTTCTTTAGTCATCACATCTAGGCTGAATCCTCTTTCAAAGATAGAAGAAAGATTCCTCCTCTGAACTTCCACATCTACTTCGAACCTTCTTTCTTGGATCTGTGCTCCAGAAGCTAACTGTGCCATCTCATTGGCAATTGAATTTGATTCTCTGGGATATAGTTAACTGATATTTCAATGCCCCAATAGTTCAATAGTTGTGTTGTTACCAAATAATAACCAGCCATAATGATGTGTCTGTACTTGTACTCTCTATTTAACTGATTGATTACTAATTCTAAATCACCAAACACCTCAACTTCAGTTGCCCCCAACTCTATCAAGATTTCCAGGCCAATTATCAGTGACTCATACTCTGCCCGATTGTTGGTAGTCTCCTGATAATCCAGAAGGAATGAATAACAGTGTTGGACACCCCTAGGATCAATAATGACAAACCCAACCCCAGCAGCATGTTGGGGGCAAGATCCATCAAAATACAACTTCTAAGGAGTGACCCAAAGGCTGGTTATCCTCCTTATCTCTTGCTTAATCCAATCTTCCCTACCCGAGTGAGCATTACTTGGTGGAATCCAAACGCTGGCCAACTCCAGAGTTCTTGGAATGTTGATAAGTTCTTTTTCGGATTCTTGGTGCTCGATCAAGAAGTTTGCAATCGCATGCCCTTTTATTGCTCTCTGAGGTACATATTGAAAACTGAATTCTGATAGTGCTAGAATCCACTTTCCAATCCTTCCAGCTAGCATTGGTTTTGACAGCATGTATTTGATTACATTTGTCTTGGCAATAATGTGGACTTGGCAAGGCAACATATAATGCCTTAGCTTGTAAGCAGTGAAGTACAAGGCCAAACACAACTTCTCCACCAGGGTATACCTTGTCTCTACCTCAGTAAGGATTCTACTGAGGTAGTATATTGCTTGCTCTTTCCCACCTTCATTGTTTTGGACAAACAAGCTTCCTACTAACTTTTTAAAGGCAGAAATATAAAGTTTCAAAGGCTTCCTCCTCTGAGGTGGCATGAGCACTGATGGACAGGCTAAGTAAGCCTTTATTCTGTCAAATGCCTCTTGGTGTGGTGGGTTCTACTCGAACTCTTCTATATCTTTTAATCTTAGCAAATAAGTCAACAGCTGAATCTTGCCCGCCAAGTTAGCAATAAATCTTCTTAGGAAGTTGATTTTTCCCAGCAACCTTTGCAGTTGTACTTTATTAGTGAGAAGAGGTGATTCCATTATTGCCCGAGCTTTGTTTTTGTCCACTTCTACCCTCTTTGATGAACAAGGAACCCCAAAAAGTTGCCTGATCTTACCCCAAAAGCACATTTCTTAGGATTCATTTTCAATTTATGGGTCCTCGTTCTTACCAAGGCTTGTCTGATGTCTACTAAGTGTTGTTCTTCAGCTTTAGACTTTACCACAATGTCATCAATGTATACTTCCGTGCTATGGCCAATTAAGTCATGAAAAATGGCATTCATTGCTCTTTAATAAGTTGCACCAGCATTTAAAAGTTGTCTTATGTATATCTTTTTTACCCATTTTTATTTGATTATAACCAACATTTCCATCCATGAAAGATAGAACTTTGTGTTTTGCAACTGCATCTATGGATAAGTCAGCCATGGGCATGGGGTATTCGTCTTTAGGCGTGGCTCCGTTAATGTTTCTATAGTCAACACAACATCGAACTGCATTAGTTATAGCTTTTAATACATGTACAATGTTGGCCAACCACTCGACATACTTGGCAAGCCTAATAAATCCAACCTTCACCAGCCTTTTGAATCTCTTTTTTGACCTTTTCTTCTATCTCTTTTGACATTCTTCGTGGTGCTTGCTTTATAGGTTTATATCTGTCCTTAATAGGCATCATTTTGTGCTCTACTAAGGTTGAATCTAAACCAGGCATTTCAGTGTAATGCCAAGCAAAACAATCTTTAAACTCGTGCAAAAGGCTAACTATCTTTGCCCGATCTTCAGCTTCCAACATGCCACTGATCTGTATAGGCCTTAGATCCTCTTTCCAAGGGCAATATCCTATGTGTTCTGGTGATGGCTCCAGAGAAACTGGAAACTGTTAGATCAGTAGGAATAAGATTTTTCTCACTTCTTCCTAACTTCTTCATTTGTTTCAGCGATGTTACATTAACCCAACTCATTCATCAATCAAAACCCTCTTGAAGGGTACTCATTCCAGATGAGCAATTACATACATAGGTTTGAGATGGTTAGCTAAGGCCATACTTAGGCGATTGAAGACCATTATGTCTGAATACACTCTCTCGGGCTCCCTTCTTGAGAGTTCGGGCAAGTAATCACCCTCCATTGTGGCAGGTTGATCAGGATCGACGCAAAACACGGCAGATAGAACATAAGTCATGTTTACATGGAATTTGCTAAGTCCAGGTAAATCTTCCATCTTCCCTCTAATATGGTTTGTGAATTCATCTAACCAGGCCTGTGCTTCTTTTGGTAACATTAGTTCGGGTAATTCTTCCTCCCTAGTTATACCAAAGTTTGGCACTTGCCCTGGGATCTCACAAAAGGTATCAAACAACAAAGGTGAAGGTATTCCCCTCTCAGGTGAAATAGTTCCAAAAAATATTGGTTCTGGACTCCATCTTGGGATTGGCATCATTATCATATCCTCTTGAGCTCTCCTCAAGATTCTGTACTTTCCAGGATGAGGGTTTTGTGGCACATGATCTTCTTCTCCTTTAGTTTTGCTATTAGCCATTCCACCTTATTTTTGCTTCTCCATTGAAGTTGATTTCTTCCTCTATGAGGCACTTTTTCAAACTTCACACTCTCAGAGGTTTTTGATGTAGCAGGGACTTTTAATGATTTCATATGGGCTTTGTGTTGCCTCTGGACTCTCTTGATCATAGAAGCTCCCATTTCCTTTACTGGTTTTCCATCCTTCCCCACTACATACCATTTTCGCCTGAGTTGGGCAGAATCTTTCTTAATGACTAGGACATGATTATAACTTGGTTGCGGAGGCCTTACATCCATCCATTTTGGCATTTTGGCCTCTTTATCTTCCACTTCTTCTGAGGCTTCATAGTTTCTGAATACCTCGAACAAGCCTTTTGGTGTAAGAGTCTCATCCCAACCTTTGGAAGACATTTCTGGAGGTTTCCTTCTCAGCTGTCTGCATTATGCTCCTGCGAGCTTCTTGCTCTTCTTTCTCTTTTCTTCTAATCAACTCTTGATCAATAATAGCTTCTGATGCTAGCACTTCTAGCTCACACTCACATTGGCACTTGCTACACAACACCACCCCTTTACCTATGGCTGATTTGGGTCTCTCGGGCAACCTGATAGCTCATTATGTAGGTCTGTCAACTTGCCTCTTTTCTGCTTTCACTTCCCACGTGGCTTTCTCTTTCCTTTCTCAGCCCAAGTCAGGTTGATCATGTGTATTGGGGCCTCTGGGAAGGGATATGTGTCAATCATCATATTGGCCTGAGGTTTTTCCAACATCAAATTTCCCTTGACTATGAGGTCTTGTATCTAGTCCCTAAACTAGACACAGTTGGTTATGGACTGGTTAAAAGTGTAGTGCAGTTTACAATACTTTTTTTCTCTTAATTCTTCTGGTTTAGGCATCTTTTTGGTGTTGCCGGGCACAATCACTCTTGCCCGTACCAACTTTTCATAGATCTCCACGGCTTTGGTTAAATCAAAGGAGTAACTCTGGTATTTATGGGGCTTCATAGGGACAAATTCACCATCATTCATCACTACTTTCTGATCTTTGACTGGCTGGACTAAACCCTTCACTATTAAAGGTTTGAAAGGAGTGGTCATCTCTGCTGCACACATTTCAATCCCCTCTACTCTATTGTCGTTACTTTCTCCAAGCTCTGATCCATCAAACTCCAATTGATGAATCGCAGCTTTGCTCTTGTAGAAAGGTGGCACCTTGGATAAGTGTTTCACTTATTGTTCCTCAATTAACAGCTTCTCATACTTTGTGGCAGCAATTACCAGTTCTTGTAACTCATTGAACTGTACATCATAAAACTTCTTTCTCAAAGGCAACCTCAATGCCTTTTGAGCAATTAATATAAGTTGGGCGTGATTAATAAGGAATTGGCACCTCATCCTTGTCTTTCTAAACCTCATAATGAAGTCCTCTGTGGACTCATGCTCATATTGTTTCACCTCAACTAGATCGTTGATAGTCGGGCTCCACCCTACAGAACTGTTCATAGAATGCCATCTCCATTTGCCCCTAGTTAGCAATATTATTAGGGGGCAACAGAGAGTCCCACTGGGTGCTAGGCTAACCAGTGAGTTCCCAAACAACCTTAACTTATAGTTAGGATTATCTTCAAACGCCACACAGTGATTGGAGAACTTAAAATGTGATCTCTAGAGGACAAACTATTTTTTTTCTCCACTAAATGTTGGGAACACATGCATCTTGAAGTTAAGAGGAAAAGGATTCTGCTCATCAATGTATTCAGGGTAGGGATTCTGATACGTGATTCTGAACAGCGGGTGAGCTTGGGGTTGAGCATTATGGACCACCATCCTTCTTAACTTAGCTAACTCATCTCTGAGTTGCTGGTTGGCTGTATTATTATGTGGGGTGTAAGGAGGTTCCCACTTCGGGCTACGATCATTGCCCGAGAAAGTCTCCTTCTTTGGTTCAGGCTGTCTCCATCTGGCCCTTCCTCCTTTATTAGCCAATGGTGGTGGCCTATAAGGAGGAGGCTTGCCCGTAGTTGTGGACACAGTTTTTCCACTAGATTCTCCAACTTGCTGGTTCATTCCGTACTTTTTCTTGTCTTGCACAGCCTACCCCTTACTACCTAGTGAAAAGACCTTACAAAGGCACAGTTCAGAACTAACTTTGCATTTTTCTTGTAGTGCACCAACCAGCAAAAAAACCCCAACATTCAAGACCTACACCTAAGGCCTTACAAAGGCACAGTTCAGAACTAACTTTGCATTTTTCTTGTAGTGCATTTTTCTATTCAAGACCTACACCTAAGGCCTTACAAAGGCACAGTTCAGAACTAACTTTGCATTTTTCTTGTAGTGCACCAACCAGCAAAAAAACCCCAACATTCACATCACCAAGTGCCAAAACTGCCCAGGGGAGCTGTGCAAGGATCGAAATCTTTGCCCAAACATAGTTTTGGCATGCTCAGTGGGACCTCGTTAGTCTTGTATGCCAAGAAGGAAAAGGAAGGAACGAACCTTTAGGTGGAACACAGAGTACGGGCCACCCCAGTGTCTACCAAGATCATACATGACTGATCACCCAGAAGATTTCTTCTCCCTATGAGGACCATCTATTCTGGGAAGCCCAACTTCATCTGAGAAGTTAGGAAGAAATGTGACCAACGAAGACTTGCAAGCCACTGTGGTGCAAGTGTTGAAAAGTATGGAGAATATCTCTCTAGAGACCAGATGAGAGGTGATGTGAATGTTGGGGTTTTTTTGCTGGTTGGTGCACTACAAGAAAAATGCAAAGTTAGTTCTGAACTGTGCCTTTGTAAGGCCTTAGGCGTGCCACTGCTATCTCAGTATAGCAGATGTAGAATAAGTGTGTTTTAGGTTGATTACTTGCGCCCCAAGTTACTCAAACTTCCTGTTATCAAAGGATTGTCGCATATGGGTTAAGTCTACATTAAGTTCTTTTTCTTGCCTTATAAACAAGGACTTTTAGTTCATGATCTTGTATGTTCGAATGGAGGTAGTCTAGAGCCCTCTAAGTCATTTTCTTGACTCCAAGTTGCTCTTAATGAAAACATATCTACTAAGTTAACCAAATCCAGGTGCAAATAGGACTCTTAAATAGAAAACAGGTGGAAATAACTTGAATACATGTTGAAAAGTGCATTAAGCAATATATCTACTAATTTAGAGGACGAACAAAGAGACTCGAGCAAGATTTCACCTTGTCTAGCAATGTTGAACCTCTTGCAGGCACTCCTCTTTGAGTTTACAAGGGTGTATGCTAAAAGGGATGGATAGTAAACAGGTTTACCCAAGGGAATCGATACTACAACACTATAGGAGGTAGCATAGCTTTTACACTAGACAAAAGATAGCTTTTATAAGGAAACTATCGCTAAAATGACTGAATCTGGGTTGATTTCAGTTTTCTGGATGCAAATCTGGATTGAGAGCAGAGTTTGAATATATGCTTGTTTGATTGGTTGAGTGTCCTTGTCTCAGATGCTTGCTTCCCCTTTTATAGGCAGTTTGGCCTGATTGCTTTCAGCTCTGCTCTTGCCCGAAAGCCCTTAGAGGGTATTGAGTCATCATCTTTTTACTTGTAGTGCCACTAGAAAGTGCTTTTTGGCAGATTGTGAGTTAGTCTCCATCACTTGTTATTTTCAATCATAGGCATATGGCCTATGCATTAATGGAGAGGCGCCACTTTTGCTTCAAGCTGGGTGACTGGGCTTCAGGCAAGTTTATCTCATTTTGGAGTCTTTGGGCCTTCCTTCATTTAAGCCCAATATTCAAATATTAACCCAAACAGGTATACTACATATCTTAATATAAGGGCAATCGGCCCTATAATCCACTTCGACTATAACACAGAGTATATCACCTTGTGTTCTAAGTAGATAAAAAATTCTCGCAATAGAAATAGCTATACTACTATATGTGAAACCCCTAAATTAGACATTGTCTCAGTTTTGTATATGTGCAAATACTATGGCTCCTTTAATATTTCGTTCCCCTTTGTACATGTTGCTGAACCATCGTATCCCACCGTTCCAACGAAGACCAATATTTAAAGGAACGGGAATATCACCTATTTATATATGCAAATTAATGAAATTTAAAGAAGATTCGGTCATGAAAACCACTCTCAAAGTATGTGTGTGTGTGTGTGTGTGTCTATATATATATATATATATATATATATATATATATATATATATATATATATATATATATATATATATATATATATATATATATATATATATATATATATATATAAAATAGACAAGAAGGGAAAGATCAATCACATACATTCATTCGCATTCTCACTCTCTTCCCCATCACATTTGCAACCATTGTGAAAGCCGTTTCGGCAAAGAACCTTCATGGCTCAGCCATCACCACCAGATCAGACTCCGATTGATGATCACCAAAGTGTTCTTTAATGGCGTCATTTAGGGTTTCGGCTATTTCATCAAATAACGGGTTTGCCTTGAACCCACCACCAATATCAAGCACATGCATTTTGGGCAGTTTGAGCTCATCTGCCATGTCGAATGTAGCCCTAGCAGTGTTACGATCCTACTCGACGTCTTCTTCTTGCACAAAGAGAGTAACAGAAAAGGGTACCAACAATATTTCATTAACTGTCCTCCTTTGTTTACAAGCTTCTTATTTATAGAAGTTCTACTAACCTTCCCACTAACTAACCCACAATTCTCAACTAATTCCAACTAATTCTGCCACCTGTCACAGTCACCTAACAATACCCCCTCTTGAAACTGATCTTACAATTCACAATTCAATCAAAACAACATCTCATAATACAGAGAGTAAATGATAGTGCACAACAGAAAAAAATTGCAAAGATGAACTATGTCTGGAAACTTCATCTGCAACTCGTGATAATTTTCCCAAGTTGCATCATCCCTTGAACGGTTTTGCCATTGAACCAAAACTTCAGTTGTTGCCGTATTACCCTGCTTCACCATTCGCCGCTCTAGAATCTCGAGAGGTACATCTTGTAGTATACCAGTATCAGTGATAACAGGCAAGGCGACTGTGGTCTGCACATTTTCTCCCAATTGCTTCTTCAAGCAAGATACATGGAATACTGGATGCAACTTAGAATGATCTGGAAGTTTGATCTTGTAAACGACATTGCCCACATTGGCTAATACCTGAAATGGCCCATAAAAATGGGGTTGCAGCTTGTGAAAAGGATGTGCAGCCAGCGATTTGTGCTGGTAAGGCACCAATCGGAGATAAACCCAATCTCCAACCTCCAATACCCTCTCAGTTCTCTTTTTATCCGCCTGAACCTTCATTCGCTCTTGAGCTGCTGCCAAGTTGTTCTTAAGTAAAGATAGGATGCTGTCTCTCATCGTCAAAGATTGTTCCACTGAGTCCACATTTGTTATGCTTGACTCGTAAGCAGGTACAAAAAGAGGAACATACCCGTACACTGCCTCAAATGGTGTCATTTTAATAGCCGAATGGAAGCTAGTGTTGTAACTCCACTCAGCCCAAGACAGCCATAACACCCATTTCTTTGGTTGTAGAGTGCAGAAACATCTCAAGTAGGTTTCCAGGCACCTATTAAGAACCTCAGTTTGCCCATCCGTCTGTGGGTGATACCCCGAACTGAAACAAAGCTCAGACCCTTGCAGCTTGAAAATTTCCTTCCAAAACTTGCTCATGAACACCGGGTCTCGATCACTCACTATAGACTGAGGCATCCCATGCAACTTGAATATGTTGTCGACAAAGAGTTGAGCCACTAATGAAGCTGTGTAAGGATGACTCAATGCAGTGAAATGTGCGTACTTCGATAGTCTGTCCACCACTACCCAAATCACCGTTTTTCCTTTGCAAGGGGGAAGATTTGTGATAAAATCCATTGAGATATCAAACCATACCTTAGCTGGAATTGGTAATGGCTGCAAAAGACCAGGAGGTGCCAAGGTCTCATACTTATGTTGCTGACAAATCGCACAGCTTGCCACTTTACTTTTGATGTCATTCTTCATTCCCTCCCAATAGAAAGCTGTGGAAACCCGTTTGTAAGTTTTTAAAAATCCTTCATGGCCAGCTGTAGGACTAGCATGTAACTCAGCAAAGACCTTATCTTTCCAAGGACTAAGTGGACTCAAAACAATTTTATGCTTGTACCTTAAGAAACCATTATCAATGTGAAATCGCAACATCCCAATTGGAGCATCAATACCCTGAGATTGTAAGACTTGCTGAGATTTAGCAATGATCCAAGTGTCCTTCTCAGTATGCCTTCTTAACTCATCCAACCAAGAAGAGTAGGGATAAGAAATAGCACAAATAGAACCCGTGGACTACGAGTTAACAACTTCAGGAGTTACCCTTAATAATGCATCTGCAGCTTGATTATCACAACCCTTCTTGTATTGTATTTCATAATCGAACCCAAGTAACTTGGTTACCCATCTTTGTTGGAAAGGGGTATGAGCCATTCCTTCCAAAAAATACTTCAAACTGTGGTGATCAATTTGAATGATGAAATGATTGCCCACCAAGTATGACTGCCATTTTTGAACTGCATGTATGATTGCTAACATCTCTCTTTCATAAGCTGAGAGAGCTTGGTTCCTCGGACAAAGAGCTTTACTGGTAAATGTTATTGGTCTCCCTTCTTTTTGTAATACAGCTCCAATACCATACCCGGATGCATAACTTTCGATTATAAAGGGTTTGGTAAAATCTGGTAAAGCCTAGACTTGGGGGGAAAGCATTGCTTGTTTGAGGTTGTTAAAAGCTGCAGTAGCCTCATTTGACCATTTGAATCCATCTTTCTTCGTTAGGGCAGTGAGAGGGCTCACTATTTTCCCAAACTGAGGTATGAACTTTCGATAGTAGCCTGTCAATCCCAGGAATCCCCTTAGTGCTTTGACAGATGTAGGTGTAGGCCATTGAGCTATTGCTTCCAACTTCGTGGGGTCCGCAGATACACCATGCTTAGACACTATATGCCCCAAATACTCCACTTGATATTTACCAAATGCACATTTTGACATTTTCACAAATAAAGAGTGTTGCTGCAGCATCTCGAGAACCACCCTTAAATGCTGCAAATGTGAAGACCAAGAGGTGCTATAAACCAAAATATCATCAAAGAATACTAGGATGAACTTCCGTAGGTAGGGTCGAAATATGTCATTCATGAGACATTGGAAGGTGGCTGGTGCGTTTGTAAGACCAAACGGCATGACCAAAAATTCATAATGGCCATCATGTGTTCTAAAGGCCCTTTTTTCTACATCTTGAGGATACATTCTGATTTGGTGGTAACCTGCCCGTAAATCCAACTTTGAGAAAAATTTTGCACCAAATAACTCATCAAGCAGTTCATCAATAAGGGGAATAGGAAACTTATCTTTGACTGTGATATTATTAAGCCCTCTATAATCCATGCACATCCTCCATGTTCCCTCTTTCTTTCGCACTATAATCACAGGAGAAGAATAAGGGTTGTTGCTTACCCTTATGAACCCAGCTTCCAAAAGTTCCCTCACACACTTCTCAATTTCAGTTTTTTGCACTGGACCATACCTATAGGGCCTGCTATTTGGAGGAACACTACCCTCCACCAAAGGAATTCGGTGGTCTTGACTTCGATGAGAAGGGAGTGTACTTGGTGTAAGGAACAATCCTTCAAACTTACCCAACAATTCCTTCAACTCCCATTGTTGTTGATCGGTGAGGTTCTCAAAAATAGAGTTTGCAGGATGCGATTCCATATGGTGCAAAAACACGGGTTCAGTTTCCAATTGGTAGAGTATTGCACCCACTGTGGTTTCTTGTTATAACAATTTCTGCATTTGTAAAACCGAGATATCTTCGAAACTGCTATTAACATTTGCATTACTTGTGATGCAAAATGTCCTGGAGTTCCTGGAAAATTGCATATACAACTTATCAAAGTCCCAGAGAATAAGACCAAGCGTTCGCAGCCATTGGATTCCCAAAACAATGTCGCACCCTCCCAATGGAATAGCATACAAATCTGTAATGAACTGGAAATCCTGAATCTTAACAGAAGCCTGAGCTAAAGTGCCTTTAGTAGCTACCTTCCCTCCATCAGCAATCTTCACATTAAACAAGTGCTCAGTATCCAGTTGTGTTCGTAGCCTTTTTACCAATCCCACATCCACAAAGTTATGGGAACTACCAGAATCAATTAGTATAATGGCTGGACAATTCTTGATCGAACCACATACTTTCATAGTATTAATGGAAGGGGACAGGAGTACCAAATAATGCACATGCAGTTATTTCAGGTTCCTCAGTTTCTAACTCTTCATTCCCATCACATATAGTATCTTGCACATCAATTAACAACAATTGCTTCTTCTCACAAGTATGACCCCTAACATATTTCTCCTTACAATGAAAACAAAGACCATTTCTTCGACAATGATCGACTTCCTCAAGTGTCATCCTTCTGATATTACTAGGTTTCATCCGAGTCTCAGATGGTGCATTAGAATTGACAGATTGCAGTGGATATCGAAAATTGGGTTGAACTAAAGGAGTTTTAGAAAGAGTTTTCACCTTAAGATTTGCAATCTTGGCATCCAGTTGCTGAGCAAAAGTAGTAGCTTCCAACACATCTCGAGGTCTCAATATCTTGACATCGTGTCGTAGCTCTGGATTTAAGCCTCCCACAAAGCACGATTTCAACAGTGCAGGACTGATGTCCCTTGTCCGATTGGCCATTCGTCGAAATTCCGTCACATAATCCCTCAAGGTTCCTGTTTGTTTCAAATTAACCAGACTTTCTGCAAAATCTTCCAACTCCGAAGGACCGAATTCTTGGCATAAGACCCGTGTGAATTCGTTCCAGTTTGGGTAGTTTTCCAAACACCTTGCCCATTGGAACCACTGAAGTGCATCGCCCTTCATGTGAAAGGATGCCATCTTGACTTTCTTGGGCTCTTCGATACCGAAGAAATCGAAATAGTGCTCCACCTTGTACACCCACTCCATTGGATCATCGGTTTCGTTGAATCTTGGAAAATCCATCTTCAAAAATGGTGGACGAGAGAATTGATTGAAATTCTGCCCCATTTCTTGACGATTAGGGTTCAGATGCAACCTTTCTTGGACCTGGGAATCGGTGTGTGTGGCCTCAGACGATTCACCCACAGCCCCGCCATTCAATCGCGCCATGATTGCTTGCAGCTGTAGCATCATTAACTCCTGGGTCGACTTGAAATCCGTTTGATTCGATCGGAATTCCTCTTGCGACTTCTTGAATTCTTCGAATTTTTCTTCCAAGCTGGAGACTCTGGACTCCATGGAGTTCCTCGAAGCTTGCCGCGTCATGCAACAGAGAAGGATTGAGAGAGCGGAACGACTGGCTCTGATACCAATTGTTACGATCCTACTCGACGTCTTCTTCTTGCACAAAGAGAGTAACAGAAAAGGGTAACAACAATATTTCATTAACTGTCCTCCTTTGTTTACAAGCTTCTTATTTATAGAAGTTCTACTAACCTTCCCACTAACTAACCCACAATTCTCAACTAATTCCAACTAATTCTGCCACCTGTCACAGTCACCTAACAAGCAGCTGCTATTGCTCCACGATATACTTAAGATTCCAAAGCTTTCGAACCCACGTGAAATGAAACTCCCACCACTCTCAACCCTAGTTTGTGTGCATGTCTAAGGAGAGGCGCGACCTCCTCGGACAACGCACCGAATTTGGTCCCAAATGAACGCCAGGAGCTCGTGTCATTTGGAACTGCAATTCGGAGCAACAAGGAACATTTGGGATGGCATCTTTTTATCTTGTTAAGTTCGTCTATGGAGTCGAAGGTTGCAAGATTGACCCCGACTCCAGCTGCGTGCCTTAAATGGTTCTCACCCTTGCATGGATTGGCGAAGATTATCCTTGAGGGGCTTACACCATGAGAAAGGATGGCCTCGATCTCCACCTTGCTAGCGCAGTCAAAGCTCGCACCGAGCGTTGCCAATGCTGCAATGAGTGCAGGCTCAGGGTTACACTTGACAGCAAAGAAGGGATGAACGTTGGGAAGGCAACGGTTCCATTTTTGCATAAGGCTGACAAGAACTCCCAAATCGAGAACGTAAAAGGGTTGTGGTTCGTCTTGTTTGTTGATGATGGATCTGATGAGAGTGGTGAGTTGGTGTCTTGGTATGTCAGTTGGAACATGTTCACCCTTCACTTGGCTTGCTGCTAATTTGACTTGGAGGCTGCTAAAAGCAGTAAGGCTTGGAATACTGGGAAGGATAAATGCCATGGGAAAAAAAACAATTAATGGGTTTATGTGAAAGCTAGCAAGAATAGTGTAGAGAAATTTCGTAACAAATTGACCGATCTCTCTAAAACTTACTTTGTGGAGGGTTTGCGTAATGTATATCTTTAAATAGAAAATTTAAACGGTCCCGCATCAGAATGGGCTTCACCAACCACGTCTCTCATATTTGTAAAATCCACCCAATCATTTCTCCAATAATCATACATAGCATCTCCACGCCATGCTATAAAATCATGTCATATGTATTGAAATTAAATATTTGCTAACACATGCAAAAGGTAGGCATAGTCAAGTTGACTAGAACATACGTGCTCCTTTTTATGTCATCCGAGTTTAAATCTCTCTCCCAGCAATATATATATATGGCGGATCCGTGGCACCATATTTTTTACACAAGATTTGACACAAATCTTAAACCATTAGATTTGTCCACATTTAAAGGTTCAGATGTAATCTAATTAGTCCAATTAATTTCTTTTATTTAAGTAGTTTTGCATTAGGTTTTTAAAAAATTAATTAATTATTCTCCCCTACTCTCTTTCTTCATTTTTGAACTTGACTACTCTCTTTCTTTTGTTTCTATCTTTCCGTCATCTGCATATTTTTGGCTCTTTCTTTCTTCTCATTGCACTAGCCATAAGGGCATGAACCCAACTTCAATAGCAAAACATATATAATTGAATAATTTGAATTTTAAAAGAATGAATACTTCGTTCACAATGTCTATTTTTTGAAGGTTAGGTAATGAACCTAAAACTTGGCATCATATTATTTGAATTTACATTTTAGTTCAGGATGTTCGGAACTTTAATTTTTCTAAAATCTCAAGGGGTTAATATGGCCATATATTTTACATTGAGTTAGGGTTCTGCAGTCAAATAATTAATATCATGGGATGCATGAGGCTTATAGGCTGCAACAATTTCAATTATTTCTTTAATAAATGGATGATTCCTAGACGCACTAATCTATTGCTAGTTAGCTACGTTGTGCAACATTTTATATGGACTGCGATTCTGCATGTTTTCAAAACATTTCAAGGGATATAAGGAATCGGGTGTGAAGTTTAGCTGGTGCAGAAAGATTCGATCACCAAGATGGAGAAGAAATTTAAAAACAAAACCAAAAAATTAGAAAATAAGATAGCATACCCATGGGAGGATGTAACAGCCCGTTCCGATGTTACGTCACTAGGGACGTGAATTTAAGAAATACCCTTGCGGGATTATTGATTTGTATGTGTGTGTGAAGTGGTCCAATTATTCACACACCCTAATTAATTGGAACCAATCACAAAATGGGTCCTTGTAGGTGATTGGTGACCCAAGTACACCTCACCCTCACTCTCTCTCACTCCACCGACACTCTTTCTTTCTCTTACTCTCGGTTTCACTCTCTCTCTCCCTCATACCGTACGGACGCACCCAAGAACACTCTAAACCCCACGGATCGAAGCTACAAATGAGTCCACTGTGCTCGTAAGGACTCCACGATCACAACCATACCCATTACAGGTAAGAACTCTTCCATTTTCACGTGAAACCATTGAATCCCGAATGAGCTACTGTTCATGCAATTTTTGATACGTGATTTTTAGGAGATTTGAAGCTTCTAGGAAGCTTAGTGAGGTCTTAAGGAGGCTCGGAGTGTTTCGTTTGAAGGATTTGGACG
The DNA here is from genome assembly GCA_024362995.1 of Heteromeles arbutifolia. Lineage (NCBI taxonomy): Eukaryota > Viridiplantae > Streptophyta > Magnoliopsida > Rosales > Rosaceae > Heteromeles > Heteromeles arbutifolia. Next base: position 40,141,721 of record JANCRC010000002.1, read on the forward strand.
TCGGGATCGTGAGAACAGAGTTTGGCCGGATTTTCTTGGATTTTGCCGGTGAGATTTCGTGACTTTTAGAGCTTTAAATTGGTATGATCGTGTTCTATAAGTTGAGATCTTCATTTTGGTGTAAATTGCATGAAAAATGGCGTAGAAATGACTGAGAAATCGAAGTTTGAAAATTTCCCGGTTTTCCGGCACCGGCGACGGTCGCCGGAGTCGCGAGGTTGAAGACGACGGAATATTCCGTCAAGTCTGACGGAATATTCCAACGTCGTCAGTTAGTTTTAACGGTAACCGTTGGAAGTTGACGGAATATTCCCAGAATATTCCTGACGGCGTTAACTGACGCCGTCAGTGTGCAGTGCACGTGGCGGCGCGTGGGGGCGCGTCTGGCCGTGCCGTCGCCGGCGCGTGGCGGCGCGTGGGTGGTCGGAAAATTTTTCTAAAAATATGGGGATGTTCCTGAGATTGTGTAGGTCACGGTGGTATATTCATATACCCAATTTGAGCAATGTATGAGAAGTTATTCCAAAGGTTTCGTTTATGTGCGTAAATTAACGTTAATTCAGTTACTTCTCATATAGGCGAGACCTATCCTGAGGACGAGCGTAGCCAGGCTAGGCACGGAGGTTACGACCCGTCTACATACCAGTGAGTGGGCAGTTTTGTTTTCCGTATATACCTATATAAATGAATTTTGCCCAGAAAAATCAGTTTAAATGAAATGTGTTATGAATGTGATATGAAATGCCATGCAAGGTATGTATATGTTTAATTATGCATTATTGATTGTTTATATTACTGTCGGTGCTGAGGACGCACAGGTAAGTGGCAGGTAAGTTTATATGCTAGTTGTTGTGAACGAATGTTGAAATGTAATGTGATGTGATGTGATATGATTAGAGCTCATAGACCTGCACACTGATATTAGTGCTCACGCCCAGAGAGGGGCTCAGTCTTTCACGTGTTGTTCACCTCCCGCACCGCATGCTCGCCTTGGATCCAAGTTAGGTGCTCAGTCCTGTCGAATAGGCCACTATAGGTGGGTTCGACTCGTAGGTGACCCGCGATTTATCGCTCAGTCTTCACGTGATTGTAGCACTAGAGCATATTAGTTTATTATCAGTGATGTTGTGCAGACCACTAGAGGTGGTATTGATATGTGTGCAGGATATATATATATATATGATTTGATATGATGATTATGAGATATATGAGTTGTTGAGTACGATATGAGCTATGTACAGCCGAGGGCTGAGATGAGATATGAATATTCAATCACATTCACATAGATGCTTTGGCATTCATTTGATACTTTGGCATGACATATGCATACTTTCATACATACTTGTTTTGCAGCGGATTTTGAGAAAGATATATATGAGTATATACTTTATTTCTGGGAAATTATACAGGTTTTACGGCGAGGGGCTAGTACTTTTGAAAGGAAAGGTTTTGAAAAGAATTGTTTTACTGACCCACTCAGTTTTATGTTTTTCGCCCCTCCAGGTATTAGGTAGCGTTCGTTGGTGGCATACGAGGAGCTTAACGGAAGTTCTGACAGAATCCCATCTATGTAGGACCACCTTCGGGTGTTATTTCTATTCAGTTCTTTGCTTGACTGCACGTAGACCTTATGCTCTGTAATATTGAATCTCACACTCCTTGTACACTAGTTTGGCTAGTGTTTCGGTTTTAATTGGTTCGTATTTTGAATTGATCCTGCTTCCGCACAGTGCACATGGCTTACGTCACGCTCACGTGACGGCCAGCACGCCCTACCTACGGGTTCGGGTGTGTCAGTTTGGTATCAGAGCTTAGGTTTGGCAGTCTTGCATATCTTGTGAGTATTCTAATTGTCTTGGTGTTTCTGTCAGAACTATGCCGCCTCGTAGGGAGCCACGTCGTTCAGCCGAACCTAGTTTCCCTGACATAGCTCAGTTAGGGGAAGCTATAGCGAATGCTATTCAGTCAGTTATCCGCCCGCCTCAGCGGACCCCTCTGGAGTCAGTTCATAATTTGAAAATAACTACCTTTGTGGGGAATGAAGGCCCCGAGGGTTCAGAGAAGTGGTTGATGCATATTGAGAAGACTTTCAGGCTGATGCAGAGTTAGGAGAGTCTATCTCCAGACAAATGGGTGGAGACGACTTCATGGTTTTTGGGAAAGGAACCAGCTTCTTGGTGGGGACAGTTAGCTGATGAGTTATCCCAGGAGGAATCCCGAGATTGGGAAGTGTTTAAACAGTTGTTTTATAAGAGATTCATCCCTCCTGCTTACCTTGATCATAAGAAGCAGGAATTCACTGGTTTGAAGCAGAAGAAGCTGTCGGCTAATGAGTACTACAGGAAGTTTACTGATTTATCTCGTTATCATCTGGAAGTTGCTTCTGATCCGATTGAGATGTTACATCGTTTTAAGTTGGGCACTAGAAAGAAATGGCGTACCATTGCGACTGCGATTCCTTGTGCCACTTATCATGAGTTTTATGAGGCTTTACTTCAGATTGAGGATTCTGATAATTTGCCCAGTGATAGTGACGAGGAAGGGAAGAATGGGAATCAGAGTAAGGATAAGGGCAAAGGTCATTTCTCACAAGGACCTCGCCAGACTCAGAGCTTTAAGCGTAGTGGGACCAGTTCTAGTTCTTCTAGTGGAGGTTTCAGTTCCACAGGTCAGAGAGGAGGTGGTAGGTTCTTCAGGGATTTCAGAGCCCAAAGGCAGGGGAACTTTGGTAGAGGGAATGCACCTTGGTGCCGTAGGTGCAACAGTCGACACTTGGGAGAATGTCGAAGAGGTAGCACTGGTTGTTATACTTGTGGTCAGGAGGGACATCTGGCTAAGTTTTGTCCTCAGGGTCAGCAGAGACCTCAGCAGCCTTCTTTACCACCGCCAGCTCCAGCTCAGCAGTTCTCAGGACAGGGTGGCTATACCCAGATGGGCCGTGGTGGTGCTTACCATTATCAGGGAGATACTGTTCCTTATGCTACGGGACAGTACCAGTACCCCCAGGATCCCTATCAGCAGGGCAGTTATGGTCAGTATTCTGGAGGATATATGCCTCCACAGCAGTACTCTGGAGGATATATGCCTCAGCAGCAGCAGTATTCAGCAGGTGGACCCCAGTGGCAGTCTGGATGACAGTCTCAGCAGGTTGATGCTACTTCTAGTGGAGTTGGGTCTTCGAGACAGCATGGTCAGTCAGGACAGGGGCGTAATCCTCAGGGACGAGGAGTTCATGCTAGCAGAGGCAGAGGAAGGCAGCAGAATCAGGGACGTGTCAACAACCTCTCACTGCAGGATGCTCAGAATAATCCGGATTTGATCATGGGTACGTTAAATATTCTTGGTCATTATGCTAAAGTGTTGATTGACTGTGGTGCTACTCATTCAGTGATTTCTCATACGTTTGCTCAATTGACACAACCTCAATCTTCACCTCTTGGGTATGAGTTGGAGTTTACTATGCCCAGAGGAGAGAAGTGTTATATAGACTATGTGTATCTAGGTTGTCCCGTAATAGTGGAGAAGGTGGTTATGCCTGCTAACCTTACTCCGCTAGACATTGTGGATTTTGATGTCATCTTAGGCACCGATTGGTTGCATTGCAATCATGCTAAGATTGATTGTTACGGGAAGTCAGTGACTTTTCATCGTCCTGGATTACCTGAAGTTACATTCGTGGGTGAGCCTAGTGGGTTAAGGCATGGTATCATTTCGGCCGTGAGAGCCAAAAAGTTACTAAAGAAAGGTTGTCAAGGGTACTTGGCTCATGTGGTACTTAGTGATGATGCTCCAGCTAGCGTGGAGAATGTTAAGGTGGTTCGACATTTTTCTGACGTTTTCCCTGATGATTTACCTGGATTGCCGCCAGATCGTGATGTGGAGTTCGCCATTGATTTACTTCCAGGTACTAATCCTATTTCTTTGACTCCCTATCGTATGGCTCCTGCCGAGCTAAGAGAGTTGAAGATTCAATTACAAGAGTTGGTTGATAAAGGTTTCATTCAGCCTAGTACTTCACCTTGGGGAGCTCCAGTTTTGTTCGTAAGGAAGAAAGATGGTACTTGAGGCTTTGTATCGATTACAGGCAATTGAATCGGATGACGATTAAAAACCGTTATCCTTTGCCTCGTATTGACGATCTTTTTGATCAACTCAGAGGTGCCTGCTTATTTTCTAAGATTGATCTAAGATCTGGTTACTATCAGTTGAAGATCAAGAGCGATGATGTTCCTAAAACTGCTTTCAGGACTCGTTATGGTCATTATGAGTTTCTTGTGATGCCATTTGGATTGACGAATGCACCCGCAGCTTTCATGGGGTTGATGAATAAGGTGTTTCAGCAGTACTTGGATAGATTTGTCATTGTCTTCATTGATGACATTTTGGTGTATTCTAAGTCAAAGGCAGACCATGTACGACATCTTACTTTGGTGCTGAAGAAACTGAGGGAACATCGGTTGTATGCTAAGTTCAGTAAGTGCCAATTCTGGTTAGATCAAGTTGCTTTCTTGGGGCATGTTGTGTCAGCCCAGGGTATTCGGGTAGACCCTCAGAAGATTGCAGCTGTGGAGAATTGGGAGCAGCCACGAACCGTCACCGAGGTACGGAGTTTTCTTGGTTTAGCGGGTTACTATCGGCGATTTGTTAAAGATTTTTCAGTGATAGCTTTACCACTGACGAGGTTGACCAGGAAGGAAGTTAAATTCGAGTGGGATGATAAGTGTGAGCAGAGTTTCCAGCAGTTGAAGTATTATCTCACTCATGCACCTGTTTTGACTCTTCCTGACGATAGTGGGAATTTTGAGGTTTATAGCGATGCTTCTTTGAATGGCTTGGGTTGCGTGTTGATGCAGCATGGTAGGGTAATTGCTTACGCTTCGCGTCAGTTAAAGCCTCACGAGATGAATTACCCTACACATGATTTGGAATTGGCAGCCATTATTTTTGCTTTGAAGATTTGGAGGCACTATCTCTATGGTGAGAAGTGTAAGATTTTCTCAGATCACAAGAGTCTTCAGTACTTGTTCACGCAGAAGGATTTGAATCTTCGTCAGCGGAGATGGATTGAGTTATTAAGTGACTATGATTGCACGATTGAGTATCATCCTGGACGTGCTAATGTAGTGGCTGATGCTTTGAGTAGGAAATCTCAAGGTCGGGTTAATGCTTTGTATGCTTCTCGTGTTCCTCTTCTACTAGATTTAAGGTCTACTGGAGTGAGATTGGAATTGGAAGATCAAGAAAGAGCTGTGGTAGAGCAAGATAGAGCCTTACTTGCTAGTTTCCAGGTTAGGCCTATTTTGATTGATCGTATTCTTGAGACTCAAATGGTAGATGATAAGATTCAGGAATTAATTCGTTTGAGGAACGAAGGGAAGAAGAAGGATCTCAAAGTTAGGGAGACGGATGGCATGCTTATGCAAGGGAATAGGATGTACGTGCCAAATAATGAGGAATTAAAGAAGGCAATTCTTGATGAGGCACATATTTCAGCTTATGCGATGCATCCAGGAGGAACTAAGATGTATCATACCATTAGGCCATTTTACTATTGGCCGGGTATGAAAAGGGAAATTGCAGAGTATGTAAGTAGGTGTATCGTGTGCCAGTAGGTTAAAGCAGAAAGGAAGAAGCCATTTGGGTTGTCACAACCACTTCCCATCCCGCAGTGGAAATGGGAAAATATTACCATGGATTTTGTGTACAAGCTTCCTCGTACGCAAAATGGTTATGATGGAATTTGGGTGGTTGTTGATCGGTTTACTAAGTCAGCGCACTTTATTCCTGTGAGGGAGAAGTATTCGTTGAACAAGTTGGCGGAATTGTTCATCACGAAGATTGTGAAGTATCATGGAGTTCCTGTGAGTATTGTTTCAGATCGAGATCCGAGATTTACTTCTAAGTTTTGGACAGCATTCCAGGAAGCTTTGGGTTCGAGATTACTGTACAGTACGGCATATCATCCTCAGACAGATGGGCAATCTGAGAGGACGATTCAGACTTTGGAGGATATGCTAAGATCTTCGGTATTGCAGTTTGGTGACACTTGGCATAAGCGGTTGGATTTGATGGAATTTGCCTATAACAACAGCTTTCACTCGAGTATTAGTATGGCGCCATTCGAGGCATTGTATGGCAAACCTTGTCGTACACCTTTATGTTGGTCAGAGGTTGGTGAACGAGCTTTAGTGGGTCCTGAGATAGTGGAGGAGACTACTCAGAATGTTCAGATTATTAAGTCTAATATGAAAGCGGCCCAAGATCGACAGAAGAGCCTAGCTGACAGGCATGCTACCGATAGAGTGTACAAGGTCGGTGATTGGGTATTCTTGAAGTTATCGCCTTGGAAAGGTGTTGTTCGATTTGGAAAGAAAGGAAAGTTGAGTCCCAGATACATCGGACCGTATCAGATCACCGAGCGAGTCGGTGAAGTTGCTTACAGACTTGAGTTGCCGCCAGAGCTGTCTAAGGTACATAATGTGTTTCATGTATCGATGCTTCGACATTATGTCTCAGATCCTTCACATGTGATACCGCATCAACCTTTGGAGATTAGTTCAGATTTGACTTATGATGAGGAGCCAGTGACTATATTGGATTGGAAAGAAAAGGTTCTGAGGAATAAGACGGTGCAGCTGGTTAAAGTTTTGTGGAGGAACCATTCAGTGGAAGAAGCTACGTGGGAGACGGAGGATCGGATGAGAGAGAAGTACCCGAGGTTGTTTTATGGGTATTAGTGGATGATTTTGATTATGTAAATTTCGGGGACGAAATTTTATAAGGTGGGTAGATTGTAACAGCCCGTTCCGATGTTACGTCACTAGGGACGTGAATTTAAGAAATACCCTTGCGGGATTATTGATTTGTATGTGTGTGTGAAGTGGTCCAATTATTCACACACCCTAATTAATTGGAACCAATCACAAAATGGGTCCTTGTAGTGATTGGTGACCCAAGTACACCTCACCCTCACTCTCTCTCACTCCACCGACACTCTTTCTTTCTCTTACTCTCGGTTTCACTCTCTCTCTCCCTCATACCGTACGGACGCACCCAAGAACACTCTAAACCCCACGGATCGAAGCTACAAATGAGTCCACTGTGCTCGTAAGGACTCCACGATCACAACCATACCCATTACAGGTAAGAACTCTTCCATTTTCACGTGAAACCATTGAATCCCGAATGAGCTACTGTTCATGCAATTTTTGATACGTGATTTTTAGGAGATTTGAAGCTTCTAGGAAGCTTAGTGAGGTCTTAAGGAGGCTCGGAGTGTTTCGTTTGAAGGATTTGGACGTCGGGATCGTGAGAACAGAGTTTGGCCGGATTTTCTTGGATTTTGCCGGTGAGATTTCGTGACTTTTAGAGCTTTAAATTGGTATGATCGTGTTCTATAAGTTGAGATCTTCATTTTGGTGTAAATTGCATGAAAAATGGCGTAGAAATGACTGAGAAATCGAAGTTTGAAAATTTCCCGGTTTTCCGGCACCGGCGACGGTCGCCGGAGTCGCGAGGTTGAAGACGACGGAATATTCCGTCAAGTCTGACGGAATATTCCAACGTCGTCAGTTAGTTTTAACGGTAACCGTTGGAAGTTGACGGAATATTCCCAGAATATTCCTGACGGCGTTAACTGACGCCGTCAGTGTGCAGTGCACGTGGCGGCGCGTGGGGGCGCGTCTGGCCGTGCCGTCGCCGGCGCGTGGCGGCGCGTGGGTGGTCGGAAAATTTTTCTAAAAATATGGGGATGTTCCTGAGATTGTGTAGGTCACGGTGGTATATTCATATACCCAATTTGAGCAATGTATGAGAAGTTATTCCAAAGGTTTCGTTTATGTGCGTAAATTAACGTTAATTCAGTTACTTCTCATATAGGCGAGACCTATCCTGAGGACGAGCGTAGCCAGGCTAGGCACGGAGGTTACGACCCGTCTACATACCAGTGAGTGGGCAGTTTTGTTTTCCGTATATACCTATATAAATGAATTTTGCCCAGAAAAATCAGTTTAAATGAAATGTGTTATGAATGTGATATGAAATGCCATGCAAGGTATGTATATGTTTAATTATGCATTATTGATTGTTTATATTACTGTCGGTGCTGAGGACGCACAGGTAAGTGGCAGGTAAGTTTATATGCTAGTTGTTGTGAACGAATGTTGAAATGTAATGTGATGTGATGTGATATGATTAGAGCTCATAGACCTGCACACTGATATTAGTGCTCACGCCCAGAGAGGGGCTCAGTCTTTCACGTGTTGTTCACCTCCCGCACCGCATGCTCGCCTTGGATCCAAGTTAGGTGCTCAGTCCTGTCGAATAGGCCACTATAGGTGGGTTCGACTCGTAGGTGACCCGCGATTTATCGCTCAGTCTTCACGTGATTGTAGCACTAGAGCATATTAGTTTATTATCAGTGATGTTGTGCAGACCACTAGAGGTGGTATTGATATGTGTGCAGGATATATATATATATATGATTTGATATGATGATTATGAGATATATGAGTTGTTGAGTACGATATGAGCTATGTACAGCCGAGGGCTGAGATGAGATATGAATATTCAATCACATTCACATAGATGCTTTGGCATTCATTTGATACTTTGGCATGACATATGCATACTTTCATACATACTTGTTTTGCAGCGGATTTTGAGAAAGATATATATGAGTATATACTTTATTTCTGGGAAATTATACAGGTTTTACGGCGAGGGGCTAGTACTTTTGAAAGGAAAGGTTTTGAAAAGAATTGTTTTACTGACCCACTCAGTTTTATGTTTTTCGCCCCTCCAGGTATTAGGTAGCGTTCGTTGGTGGCATACGAGGAGCTTAACGGACGTTCTGACAGAATCCCATCTATGTAGGACCACCTTCGGGTGTTATTTCTATTCAGTTCTTTGCTTGACTGCACGTAGACCTTATGCTCTGTAATATTGAATCTCACACTCCTTGTACACTAGTTTGGCTAGTGTTTCGGTTTTAATTGGTTCGTATTTTGAATTGATCCTGCTTCCGCACAGTGCACATGGCTTACGTCACGCTCACGTGACGGCCAGCACGCCCTACCTACGGGTTCGGGTGTGTCAGAGGATGAATGGAAAAGAAAGAGGGGAAATATCTGTACATAGGATGAACGATGAAGAGGGAGAAGAAAGAGTCAAAGGAGAAACGAGAAATTAATGAAAATCAATTAATGAGATAGGAAAGAGAATATAAAAATCTTAATTAGAATTTTAGAATTTTACTCCCAATTCATAATTATTTGAATAAAGAAAATTAATTAGAGTAATTAGATTGTATCTAAAACATTAAAAATGTATACATCTAATGGTCTATGACTTGTGTCAAAACTTGTGTTTTTTTTTATGGTGCCACGGATCCGCCCCCATATATATATATATATATATATATATATATATATATATATATATATATATTTTAGTCGAGCAATAGCGTTAGTAAGTTAGATGTTAGATTAGCCACCAATGGGGTTCGAATCACACCATCATGCAAGGGCACAACACATTTCCATCATACTGTGGTAAAGGGCCACTTGCCCCTGCAATTTATATTAGCTTAAAGTAGAACATCACTTGAACCAAAAATTGAGGAAACAAGAATTCAAACTGGATGCACAGAAGAGCACATATCCTCTTGCCAATTTATCCACTTCCAAGTTTTCGAATGATCTTTAATTTAACTTTTTCAACAACATTTTTTATTCTGGTGAAATTAAAAGGAGTTAATTGGATCCACTTATTTTAATTTTATCTTCCTCGTTTCAAATAACACGAGAAAGAATGGTAGAGAAACATGCATTCAGAAAGTTAATTTTAGATTAGGAAGTTTGGAGTTCCAAGTTGCTTTTGGTTTCTTGGGAGGGTAGGTGATGATTGCAAAATGGTCTTACAAGATAGATGATAGATGGAGGAGTGAGTGCCAACCGCCAAGGGGACGTTCTTGCTTTCCCTACACAGCGGCATTTACCATCCTAAACAAAAGAACTGCACTCTTTTTCTTCACGACAAAATTGGGTTGATTGCCTTTTTCTTCCACAATAATTCAAGAAGCAATTCACGTCCACGTTTGGTAAGGGATCATATATTTTCTGCCTGATCAGTGACATATATTGATTGTCATGTAATTATAATTATTACTAATTTTGTGCGATTTCGTGATATGGATTAACATCATGCTATTGCCACTTAGTACTACGGTCTAGTGGTATTCCTCTTCACTTGTAAATGAGAAGTATTAGCCTATTAGGTTCGATTCTCGCCATTGGCGAATTTGGACCACATTATTGCTAGCTCATTGTGAGGCTTATCCCACCTCCAACCCCTTAGTGTAGATAATATCGATTGTTCAAAAAAAAACATCATGCCCTTTTACATATAGGAAATGACTTATGCACACTCCTTTTCTTCTTTTTTTGCACTCGTGTTTATTTATATCTTTATTTTCTGTTGATTAATCATTCTAAGGGCCATAAATACACAAAGGTGTGTAAGGAGAAAATGATGAATACATAAATTATGAAATGTGAAGGTAAAAGAGTCTCACATCGGTGAAAGGAGAAACTATGCAAGGGCTTATAGGAGGTTGGACAATTTCCCATATTGCCAATTAGTTTTATAGTAGAATCCCAACTTTCTCACCATACGTGCTCCACGTTACCAAATTCGTGTTGTCTATGTGTTTGGCTTGAAAATTCACCACATGTGAAGGAACGTGTGAGTATGTAAAAATAAAAGAGTCCTACATATTGGTAAGAGGAGAAACCTTGCAATGGCTCATAAGAGGTTGAGCTACTCCTCATATTGTCTATTGGCTTTATGGTGAAACCCAAACTTACTTCATGATATTAGAGCAAGTTTGTCCACTTGTTAAGTCCAACAGCCACATGTGCTCCACATCACCAAATTCATGTTGTCTACGTGTTTGGCTTGAAAATTCGCTACATGTGATGGGGCATGTGAGGATGTGAAGGTAAAAGAATCCTACATCGGTTAAAAGAGAAACCTTGCAAGGGCTTAAAAGAAGTTGAGCTACTTTCCATATCATCAATTAGTTCTATACTTTCTTTAGAATTCATTTCCCTTCAAATATTTACAGTTTATGCGAAGGGGTTAGGATTTAGGAGGGATGGTATTTGATGTCAAAGTGTTTAGGACAAAGGACCAATGTATCTCTCCTACTATGAGTCTTTCTCTCCTTTCCTGTGAGAGATTTTCTAGCATGTTTGCTGAGGCATCTTCCGATTTCATCTCCTATGCCGCCGGCTCTTCTTAAGGCCTAGGTCGGAGGCTTCCGAGTTTAGTTTTTCCTGTAATTTTTCTGTTGATCGCCTCTGATAATGTGCTTTAACTCAGAATCCCATGCTTGGTCGGTATCTAAACTATTTAAGTAGACTCATTCTTTTAGACTATATTTACAAATCATGTGATTTGTCATTGATAGAAAATAAACATGTCAATCAACACTTAATAATCAAATCATCAACAACCACGTTATATGGTTTTACAAAATACGATTTAAATAGATAGTCACTAGTATTATTTCTTTTTTCAACGAAAACAAAACAAAAAGACAATTTAATATTTTATTACAAGATAAAATCATGAACAATATATAATTTGGCGGCCTATTGCCCTCGGTTGGTGGCTCACTGGTATTTTTATAGTTTGTCCACATTGCATGATTCATCAGACTGATGTTGCGATCAATTGATAAAACAAAAGAAGTTAGTTATCTTTTCTTTCTTTTCCTTGTTCGTATTTCTGATCTCTGAGCTTCGACATAGACAAGGCAAGGTCCCAAACCATCCACTCTGATTGTGGTGTGACTATTAACTACCTCATTCGTTTTTGTTACTTTATTAGTGTCTTGTTTTCTCATGAACGTGACATCCGAGTTTATTGATCGAATGAAAACATGTGACATCTAATCTAACTAGAGTCTCATTAGGTGTAGTGTTTTGTCCTACGCGTGGTGGCTTTCTATTAGCCAATATGCGGCTCGCATGCTACAGAAGATTGGAAGGGAAGGGACACCGTCGACGGCTCTTGCAAGAAATGGATTGTTTGCAGTTTGCAATTTGTGATTTGTTTCTTTTCTGAGGAAGCAAATGTGCCACTCTTTCGATCCTCGGAGTTTTTATTACTTAAGGCCACTAATGAAACTTGTAGTGATGTAATTTGGATGATTTTAAATTTTGTATTTGTTTACAATTGCAATGCACTATGAAAAATAATTTTCTTTAAGTTGTGCCATTATGACTGTATTTCTCCCCAACTTTTTTATATTTACAATTTTCGGCGAGGATTGCCATTTGTATCTAAACTTGCTCTTTTATTCATCAACTATTAAACAAAAATATACGGGTACTTTTTTTTTTTTGGTCAAAGCTCCAGAGAGCAACATTTATTATAGACCAAAAACACAAACTTTACAAACAAACACAAAGCAAAGGCCCAAAGCTAGCATATGAACAAGCAAAAAAATGGGCCAAATAAAAACAAACAAAAACACAGCTCAAGCAACAGTTTGAGCCCAGAACAGAAAAAACAGTCCAAGAAATCGACTGCAGCCACCGCTGCAATATTCCAGCACGATCCGTCCAATTCCACTCCTCCAACCTGACGTCAGCTCACCAATCGTAACATCCAACTCCAAGCACCACCAGGTACGCATCCTCATTCATCCTTACTCCTATCTGCAGTTATACGTGTACTTTTCAAAGATTCCAAGCTTTAAAAAATTGTATACCAAACGCATAAGACAAAAAAATTCTCATGTATATACGTAAATAAAAAAACTCTTAAACATTACAATACAAAACAACTAAAGTAACATATCTTTTGAAGCGCATAGCGCCCCGTGAATAAATAAAAAATCCACGCATGAGAGGTTAGTATAACATCATTTAACTTTTTTGTCGTACAAATATTGTAACGTTTCATTACTCAATTCCCCTTTTCCAAAAAGATAATGCTAATGAACCAAATTTCGAAACCAAATTTTATAAATCAAATGATGTGCACATTGATAATTGAATTATTACTTCTTCTTTTTTACAGAAACGATAGAATTTCATTACCATAACCAACCACTTACAAGGATGCCAAATAGGTACATATGCTCTAGTGATCAAAACTTGAGACTTTCTGTTTCGTCTAGTTTGTATTTAGATCATTATATTCCGTCTAGTTCTTTATCTACTGATATTTCTCTTTCGAAAAATAAAAATCCCACTTACAAGTTAGAATGACGAAAGTGGGACGTCGAGACTTTCTGCGTCTTGAGTCGTCGACATAGAGTTGAATGCGCACCTAATTTGAGTCTTACGTTGCTTGGCCACCATGTGTGTATTTGATATACCAAGGAAATGGAAAGGGAATGTGAAAGTACATGTAAATGTGGAAGTTCTTTGCAAAATTCAAATGATAATGCTCACTTTAGAAATTTATCAGATTCCTGTTGAGAATCTCAATATCTGTAATAATCTCGACTTTTGAAACAAAAAATTAAGTTGAGAAATTGTTCACATTCTATAGCTACTTTAGAATGTTTATTTTGTTAATTTATTGAAATTAATTAATTGATATGTTTTTTTTTTTTTTTGGAAAGTGAAAGATGAGTGTGTCATTGCCAACCATCTGGTGTTGACTACTCAAGTAGTAGTCATCAGTAGAGATTAAAGTATAGTAAGATTGATTAATAGATTTTGACACTAATTATCTTCAGATTTTACCAATTAATTAAAAAGAATTCATCTCATACACCAATCTGATAAAGTCTTCTTTATATATATATATATAGAACGGATCCGTGACACCATTTTTTTTATACACTTTTTTGTGGAACACACTTCGTAATGTACTTCAACAATCCACACCATCTATCTTTTAGATCCTCCCTCAAAGATCATGCATGTATACCAAAAATCACCTAAATCTGAAACCATATGACCGTTTGATTAAGGGTTTAGGGTTTTTTTGTAGAACATTATTTGTTCGTTTTCTTCACTACAAGTTTACAAATGAATGTCTTAATAGTTTTGGATTTATCTAATTTTTTGTACGGATAATCTATGAATGCTATTCTAAAAAATAGACGGTTCGAATTGTTAGAAAATACATTACAAAATGAACTTCACAAAAACATATTTCTCTCAAACTTTTTTATATTTACAATTTTCAGCGAGGATTGTCATTTGTATCTAAACTTGCTCTTTTATTCATCAACTATTAAACAAAAATAGAATCATTCAGTGATTATACGTGTACTTTTTAAAGAATCCAAGCTTTAAAAAATTGTATACCAAACGCATAAGACAAAAAAATTCTCCTTTACATACGTACATGAAAAACCTCTTAAACATTACAATACAAAACAACTAAAGTAACATATCTTTTGAAACGCATAGTGCTCCGTGAATAAAAAAAAAAGAGTTTTAACGAATGCTTTTGGTATTGTTCGTTTTTAACGAAAATGATATTTTTACTTTAAAAAAGTCACTTCTGGTACTATTTACTCACAACACATTTTTGTCTTTTTGATTAAAATTTAAAGTTTTCAAGCATTTTTCATTAGTTTTCCTTAAAAAAAATTAGCGTGTGAGAGGTTAGTTTAACATCATTTAACTTTTTCTGTTGTACAAATGTTGTAACGTTTCATTACTCAATTTCCCTTTTCCAAAACGATAATGCTAATGAAACTAAGTTTCAAAACCAAATTTTATAAACCAAATGATATGAACATTGATGATTAAATTATTATTTAAATATTAATTAACGTGTATTTTTTTAATAGTGACATATCATTTAATTTAATTTGTAAATTTAGTATAAAAATTTAGTTGTCTAAAATTACCGTTTCCAAAATTTCCCTGCTGAGTCGGAAAACAAACTGAAAGCCCCGCACAGTTATGGATTTGGAGCTTGCGAAAAATCTTCGAACGGCGACGATGCAAGCCAAAACTTCTCAATCACATTCAACCGGTACCGCTCTTATGATTTTCTTCTCTCTTGGTCTCATTTTCTTTCCATTTACTCCTTTCTCAGGTCCACTGTTTGATCGCAGGCCCCTGAGAATTCTGTACCAAAATATACATTGATGATCTCTTTCCTTTCCCTTTTTTTCCCAACTCTATTTTCTCGGCTGCCAAACAGGGCTTAACTTAGTTTTGTACATATGTTTAATTACCCAAAGCTATAATCTTGTTAAACATCGTAAATCAACTTTGTAATTTCACTTATGGGTGTGAGAAAAACTTTATGTTTTGGATTCGAATTTTCTAGGGCTTCTTTTAGCGGTAATATGCTTTCCATCCTTCTTCCAGTGCATTGTACGTCATATTAGTATGTATTTATTGCTTATAATTGTACTTTACGAGTGTGGTAGCCATCAGGATGGGTAGCTCTGAGAAGGTGCCAAATGGCTGCTTGACAACAGCCAGTGCTGGAGATGATGCGCCATTCGATCTTTTACGCGATTTTTACGGTAAGCATTACGACTTATTGATTGCTCGTGCTAATTTAGATGCATATAGTGAATATTGTTTTTTCCAACTTTCTGTCATATGTTGGTTGTGTGAAATGTGGTTCCAATTATTAGCTAATGGTTCTGAGAGGCATTATATCAATCCATCGTTTTCGAAAACAAGTGCCAAGTGGAATGAACTTTTATGAAATGCGAAAGCAGATGCCTTGCAATGTTGAACCTTGTAAAAAAACCAACCTCCCTGAAGCTATTGATCAAGTGAAAATGGAAAAGGCGAGCATAAACTGTGGTCTCCGGTCTCCTTCGATTTCATCTCATAGAGTTTCTTTATATATTTTTTAACTAATGCTGCACTGGAAAATGATTATTTCTTCCAATTGTGTACCATACTATTGTGAACAAGTATTTGTATGAATATTTACAAGGAGAGAAGTTAGTTTCTTTGGCTTTGTTATGAGCATTGCAGATGGTGTCACAGCTGGCGGTGCTGCTGGTGTTTTTGTAGAAGCAGCTTTATACCCTATTGACACAATAAAAACTCGATTACAGGCATGTAAGCTATACTGAGTATCTTTCTTAATTATCTTCTGGGTTCTGTTTGGAATATCTCGTAGGCAAAAGGAAATATTCATTCATATGATGTATTTAGGTTGCTTGTCTTGACAAGTGGAAGAATCATCGCCTTCATTTATATATTAATAGGGAGTCACTGTTAGGTGCTACTATGCTCATTTTGGCTAAATTGTCTGACATGTGAGTGACTAATTCCCACTACATGATGCCTTCATTTATATATTTATAGGGAGTCACTTCTAGGTGCTACTATGCTGATTTTTATTCGCAAAGTTATCTAACACGGGAGTGACTAATTCCCAACATATGTGGTTACAAAGTCTTGGTCCATGTTCAATGACCTTCACGAGTATTACTTTGTATATGTTCTTAATTAACTGGTTCAGTATTTTTTGGTCATGGTTATACTTTGCACAACATACTCTATATTATTACATATGGTTTCACAAATTTCCATTTGTAGAATGAATAGTGATTTTCTAGAATTGCGTAGTTCATTATCAAAAAGTGAACTATTGTGGCTTTTCATTAATGTAACTATCTGTGTATTTTTGGTTATAGAATGGTCTTCATTCCTACATAATACTTGCCTATTCTCTAAATCATTATTTTTCTTTCCTCGCGTTCACTTTTAGGTTGCCCATGCTGGAGGGCAAATTATGTTGAAGGGTCTATATTCAGGATTGGCTGGAAACCTTGCTGGTGTCTTACCGTAAGTACATATTTTTCTTAAAAACAAGAAAAATACTTGGGTAGGAAGTACAGTTCAATATCAGATAGATAGGCATTTGCTGAAAATTTACATGCTGATTGCTTACTTTGGTGTTTTTCCTGTTCCATATGCCTTTGTGATCATTTATGTCAAACCTGACTTTTGGGCCTAAGCTATCTGAAACGTTAACCAAGATACATTACAAAACCTTACATGCATTAGTATAGTGCATCCAATTTTCCCCATTTGAGGATGCATTTGAATTTGGAGACCAGCTGTTTTCTTTTTCTTTTGATACATAATTTATCTGACTTTAAAACCTATTGAAATGTTTTTTTTTTTTTTTAACAAACGATATTATCACCTATTGAAAAGTGTTAAAACCATTATTTCCTAACTTTAGTGAACTGTTATGATATTGTTTCCCTCTTTGCAGAGTACGTACTTGTTTTTTTTTTTTTTTTTTTTTTTTTTTTGTGTTTATTTCTCATTTTCAAGCATTCCCCTTTGAGAACTGTCTGTGTCCAGCAAATAGGTAATAAAGGTTTAGTCTAGTATACATGTTTATGTAGTCCTATACTATAGCATTGCGTTTGGAACACGACTTCTGTCAAGTTTTTCTCATTCGGCACTACATAGGAATAGCATTGTAAATGGAAATGATTAGACATGAGGAGTTGGTGCAACTTCTGTCAAGATACATGATAATCATTCTCGTAGTTTGAACTAGATCTCGTAGTTTTATCTGCAAACAAACAAGTATATTCTTCTTATGGGGAAAAGTGCATATGATGAAAGCACAAATATATAGCTGTCTCTTGTTCCTTTGGAGTAACATGCAGATTTGGTCAATCTGTCATACATTCATAGTTATTTCCACTCAAATTTGTTGAATTGCTTCAAAATTTCTTACTAAGTGTGTGAATCTTCACAGGGCTTCTGCCATATTTGTTGGTGTTTATGAACCTGCAAAGCAGAAACTTCTGAACGCATTGCCAGAAAACCTTAGTGCTTTAGCTCATTTGGTATGTTACCCAATTTTGAATGCACGTTAACTAACAATCCTTAATGCTAGGAAACATAAATTACTTCACAAAGGCCATTGTTATTTAAATAGGTATTAAGACTTCAATCAGACTGCAGGTGCCATTGCAGGTGCTGCTTCTTCTGTTGTACGAGTTCCAACAGAGGTAGTTAAGTTCTTTTGTTTCTGATTTCCATCAATTAGTTATTTGTTTCTTCCCCTTGTTACCATTTTAACTATTCCTAGGTTGTCAAGCAACGGATGCAAACCGCACAATTTTCCTCAGCCCCAGATGCTGTCCGTCTTATTCTTGCTAAGGAGGGTTTCAAAGGTCTTTACGCGGTATGTCACCCATAGTGTTCTCCACTCTAAATTTCTCTGAGCCAAGTTTGAGTCTGAGGTTTCTCTTATTTAGTTTAAACTTTAACCTATAACAAATGTCCCGTCTTAGTTAACAACAAATCACTTATCTTGAAACAAAGGTCGTATGCTGTGTATACAACTTTTACAATCAGCGGATTTGCTCATTATAGTATTTGCTTTTAGCTTGTGAAAAGGCCTTGGTTCTTATGCCTTGATGTCTTTTTGTGATTGCAGGGGTATGGATCATTCCTACTGCGAGATTTACCATTTGATGCTGTTCAGTTTTGCATCTACGAGCAGCTTCGAATAGGATTTAAACTAGCGGTAGGATAACAGTATATTTATAATTGTTAATGGAGATGTTCAAGGAATTCTTGAACCCAGTTCAAATATGATATTAGTTAAAAGCTAAACTCATTTTCCATACAAAAAATAGTAAGCTTTAGCTATGTTAACTTACCACTAGAAATCATTTGATTCCTGCCCATAAAGTTTTTTGCAGCTTCATTTTTTTCCCTCAAAACATTTTGGTAGCTGATCTGCATTGCAATACATGGGTTGTGTCTATGAGTGTGTGTGATTGAAAAACATGATTCAAGTCTAATTGCATTGTTGGGCCATTTAGTTTGGACTCGATTCCATTCTCGTCCCTAAAGTTTCAGTCTTTGCCATTTTATTTATTTCTTCTGCATTGGAATATACATGGATCTGTCACTGTGTGTATTGGAAAAATGATTAGATTCTGGCTTCCCTGTAGGCACGAAGAGATCTGAAAGGCCCTGAGGTTGCTTTAATTGGTGCCTTTGCTGGTAACATAACATCATACATTTTCTGACTTTAGATTGGGTTCTTTGGACTTTCTGCCCGCTATCTCTACTCTTCACCATGTAATTCCTATGGGATTTATACTTCTGTGTGTATGCATGAATGTTTGTATGCATTACTTTATACACATATCTATAAAGTAGCCCTCACTCACCTTATCTGTTTTCTAGGAAGTCATTTTGGCTAGCTGTAGAGTCGACCTTCAACTTACATAAAGACTATCTCACACAAACGCCTACCCTGAATGCCATTGTAATGATATATTCTTCCTCTTAAATTCTGATATATCATTTAATAAATTTAGTTATATAAACAAGCTTTTGAAAATAGAAAGAACAAGAAAATTCTTAGTTAAGATGATATTTTGCATGCCAACTTGTACTCTTTAATAAGTGCACCATAACCAGTCCACTCATGCTTATTGGTACTTAAGTAAATTGCATGTGTTTTAACAAAAAGAAAAAGTAACTTGCATGTGCTAGGTTAATCATCCCATAATAATGCAGCGTTCAATGAAAAGCCTTTCAGTTTACTCTCTCTAACTTGCAGGTGCAATAACTGGAGCTATAACTACTCCTCTTGACGTGATAAAAACGAGATTAATGGTTCAGGTATTAATGTGCATTTCTGTTTTTAGATTGAATTAACTCTGTTTTAACTTTCCTTTCCACCATGCTCTTTGCTTCTTAACTTTTGCAGGGATCAGGAAACCAGTACCAAGGAATTTGTGATTGTGTTGGGACCATAATGAGAGAAGAAGGAAGTCATGCTTTTTGGAAGGTATAACAACTGACCGTTCCTTGCTACTGAAATTTAATGAAGAACATCTCCAATTGAGATGTCAAAGTGAAATGTCTAGTTTTTGTTTAAAGGCTTCTGTGGCAAATTGACATAGATGCCAAATCAAGCTAGGAATTGGCGTCATTGCTGGAATGCAAGAAACATCTTTTGTGTCTGTTGGGACTTTCCGCTGTAGAATTGGCTCCTCGGATTGAGAGGCTCTAAGAAATCTGATTTCTAAGGGCTTTATATTGAAGACTTTTAACCAATGTCTCTCTTTTCAGTTCACCATCCCCATAGATTTCCTATCTTTAATTGTAGGGTTATATTTGGAGTTTACTCTCCCTTCCCTCTTCTCATTATGATTTCATTGCTTGTCGGATACATTATGTTTGTTTATTCGTTACATAATAATTAGAAGACTAAGTGGTTTTGGACTTCTTGATATTTTCTATGATCTTTGCGTGTAGACTTGACAAGTAGACGGTTGGGATCATTGAACTCTGTTGATTGTTGGGGCCGCATGCAATTCCTTTCGATGAGAAACAAAAGGAACCCGTATTAAGCTTCTCTTGTGGTATTTGATGCAGGGTGTTGGACCACGAGTTTTGTGGATAGGTATTGGGGGTTCAATATTTTTCGGTGTTCTTGAAAGGACAAAGCAAATGCTTGAGGAAAGGCGCCCCAGGCATCACAAGTCTTAACTCTTCCGAGCGGAACGGACTGTAGCAGATTCCATACAGAGTAGAGACTGAGTTGATAAGTAAGTCGCAGGTTGATGCCAATATTGGTGCTTGATGAGGGTCCTCATATCAACCATTCCACCACTATCAACCATTCAACCATTCCACCACTATCAACCATTCAACCATTCAACCATTCAACCATATCAAGCGTATCTACCCTATCAACCATTCCACCACCACCATCACAGCTTTTTTATCTTCATTAATTTTTTGTTGTTGTGTTAGGCCTTTTTTTTCAGGGATAGTTTGGTATTGTTGCGCTCTTTAAAAAAAAAGGGACAACTGTAAAATAAAGTTGTTGAATATTTGATAAATTTTTCTTCTTGTAAAAGTGCATTTAACAAAAAAAAAAGTATCTAAGTGTTTGGTAAATTATTATAAAAAATCGTTGTGAATATGCTAAATGATTAAAAAGGATATGGTATTGAATGTGATATAATAATTGACACACCCCGACCTGGATTGAGGCATGCTGGCCGTCACGTGAGCGTAACGTAAGCCATGAGCACGAAGCGGAAGCGTTAAGATATGGAAATTTCGAATGAATAAAAACCAAACATTCAGAATGGCTAGAAAGGAAATAAGTGTTAATACACGTTCAGAGCATAATTAAGTCTAAGTGCAATCAAGCATAGAAATTACTAAATCAAACAGTATCCAATAATCCTACATGGATGATGTACTGTCAGAACTTCCACCCGAATCCTCGTGAGCCACCAACAAAGCTACCTAATACCTGGAGGGGCGCAAAACAAAGCTGAGTGGGTCAGTAAAACAACGCTTATATAAAACTTTATTTTCCTTTGAATATACTAATCCCTCGCCGTAAAACAAGTATAACTTTCCCAGAAAATAGAATACGTAAATATAAGTCAAATCATGCTCAGTATATTAAGATTCATTTAAATGTGTGCCATGTATATGCTATGCCCAATATCACAGTATAACATATAATAAGCCAGGTGATGCAATTCAATATAAATCATCTGCTAGCCGAAGTCACCTGACATGATCTATATGGCAGAAACTAGAGCTCAATTCAATCATATCTCAACATATTTATACATATCTGCACACAAGTCGGTACCACCTCACGTGGTCTGACCGACATGCTAGGTGTATAATGAATACGCTCAAGTGCTACAATCACATGAAGGCTGTGCGCTAATCGCAGGTCAGCTACAAGTCGAACCCACTAAAAGTGGTCTATACGACAGGCTATGCACCTATCTTGGATCCAAGGTAAGCGTGTGGTGCGGGAGGTGAACGGTCATGTGAAGCTATACCCCTAACTCTGGGCAGGTGCACTAACACCGGGGTGCAGATTAATGAGCTCAATATGCATCACAATGTCACCAACTATTTCATAACCATTACCAGCATAACATACTCACCTGGGCTTACCTGGGTCTCCGCAGCACCATGCAACAATATGCATAATTATGATAATGTATAGGCTAAAAATGCAGGCATAACATGGCATTTAAATCACATTCCATTAAATACGTTTTCTGGGAAAAACGTCAAGCATATACATATATATACTGAAAATAACTGCCCACTCGCTGGTATGTAGTCGGGTCGTAACCCCCACGTCTAGCCTGGCTACGCTCGTCCTCCGGATAGGTCTCGCCTATATGAGAAATAACTATAACAACGTTACTTTAAGCACATACACAATTCTAGCTAATAACTTCTCATACTTTGCTCAATTTGGGTATATAAATATACCACAGTGAACTACATAATCTCAAGATCATCCCCATATTTTAAAAATAATTTTCCGACCACCCACGCGCCGCCACGCGCCGGCCACGCTCAGGGGACCCTGACGGAAACCCTAACCGCCGTTAAGAATATTTCACGGAATATTCCGTTATATACTAATAGAAGTTAACGGCGTTACCTGACGCCGTTAGGAATATTCCGTCAACTCTGACGGAATATTCTACTTCCTTCTCCGATGGACCACGCCGGTCGCCGCCGTCTGCAACTCACCGGAAACTGGAAAAATTTCTAATCTTGATATCTCACTCATTTTTCCACCATTTTTCACAAAATTGGTACCAAAATGAAGCTACGAGCATGAAGAACACAACCATACAAGTTTCAAAGCTTAAAATCCACTAGATTTTACCTGAGGAAGTTCGATAATTCGGCAAACCTAGAAACACGTCGACCTCGGTCCTCCGACGTCCATTTCCTTCCAACGAAGTACCTCGAGACTCGTGAGGACATCCTAGAGCTCACTATGACCTTGAAATTTCCTGAAAAGTCCACATTTACATGTGCATGAATAGTGCACCGAAACTGGGGTTATGGTTTCGTGATGAATCGAGGGCCTCCTGTTCCAAAAACTGTATAGATGAACTCAAAATCTTACAAGGAGTTCAAATCTCACCTTAAAATATTCGATCCGTGATGCAATGGTGAAGAATGGGCTTCATCCGTACGTAGGGAAGGAAAGAGAGAGAGAGTTTGAGAGAAATAGAGAGAGAGTGCGGGAGTGAGAGAGAGGAAGAGCGACTGTGTGTGTGTGGTCCAAATACCTCCAACAACATCCAATGTAGATACACACACATACCTTAATTAATGCCTAGGGGCATTTTTGTCATTTCACGTCCTTCGTACAAAATCTTCGGGACGGGCTGTTACAATAATTGCCAAAGAGAATAATGCAGGGGCAAATATTTGGGTTTTGTAAAATATGCGGGGTATATTTTTCATTTGAAAATTTCATTAAATGTGAACTATTCACTATGCTTTGAAAAAAAAAACACTTTTTCGAGAAGCATGGTAGACTTTGCTTCTGCTTTTTATTATTATCGGCAGCAGTTTTTAAAAAAACTTTTTTTACCAAACACATTTGATGTTCCAAAACTTTTTAGTAGCTGTTTTTTTTTTTTTTAAAGCACAACCCCAAACTAGCCCTCGATGTTTACACTAAAGGCCGTTGGGCGAAAAAATTACTATCAATCTCACCATCTACGATATTTGAACTTGAAACTTTTTATTTATATGTGAAGATTAATATCACTATATCGTAATACTAAATGACAAAAATAGCAGGCTAGATATAGAAGAAACGTACAAGAAAGATGCATAACAAGAAAACAAAAAACTATTTTATGTTGTACACATACTTTTCTCATATCTCAAACATAAAATATATAAAAATTAAAAATTAAAAACTAAAAACAAAATAATTATCAGTAAAAAAGGATCAAAAAGTCTGATCGGGGAATTAAATCCTTGAACTAAGCTAAGAGCACGACTAATGGTTAAGAGTTTAATATTTGAATCCTGGAAAATACCAGCTTCAGAAGTAGGTGTATGATTTGAGGTGAGATTTAAGATTTGATTACAATATTTAATTGTCATTTGTCAGCACGAGGGAAATACTTTATTCAACAATATAATGCCATGAAAGTTATTTTACTCTTGTTTTTATGTTCCGTGTATGATTTTTCTTTTTTTTTCTTTTTTTTTTGGAAAACTGTTCCGTGTCTGATTTAACAACTAAATGTGATGAATATTTCTGAAGACTTTTCAACTTCTAACTATCGCTTAAGAAAAGTAGTTTGCGTTTAAAACAGAGGCATCAAAATTTTCTTGGTTCAAGTCAATTACCAACCTGTATCAGACTTTCCAAAATAGTAAAAATACTCAAACATCAAACCAGTATACATACGTCAATTTTTACTTTTTACACATTTTTCTCTATTTTCGGCCGTCGGATTGAATAAATTGGAAAAGATTAATGAATAAAAACTAACAAAAGTGTGCAAGAGGTAAAAGTGAACTATATAAAAGGTTGTTATGCATGTAATTTATTAGAGAGCTAGGAGAGTAAGCATATATGGGTAAGGCACAATGCTCCTATGTTGTTATCCTAGCATGTTCTTTACTTGTTAATCTATTGGTGGTTTTTAAATTACTCTATACGGATGGAGAGTGGGCACTGAGTTGGACCAAAAGAGCAGCAGAACAAGCTGAGCAGGTGGCAGCCATCTCTTGCTCAGGCCATGGAAGAGCCTACTTGGACGGCTTGGTTCTTGATGGAAAGGAACCTGTTTGTGAGTGCAATTCCTGCTACGGAGGCCCTGACTGCTCTGAGTTTACAACTGATTGTGCAGCAAATGCTGACAGGTTCTCTCTCTCTCTCTCTCTTTCTCTCTCCCCCCCTCCCCTTCCAAAAAAAAATATGCAGCATGAATTTGAGCTTTGGAATTGTTTTTGTATAGAACATATATTTTCGGGTGTGCCTTTTCTGATTTACTATTATGTTTGATGCTTAATGTTGTTTTTGCAGTGGGAATCCATATTTCTTGGAGCCATTTTGGATGCAGCATGCAGCTAAAAGTGCAATTCTAGTAGCTGGGTGGCAGAGAATGGGGTATACCTATCCTGATGACTCTTTCATATCAACACAGCTCGAGGCGAGCATCCATAAATTACATGCCGTTGTTGGAAATGCGGTCACTGAAGGAAAATATTTTGTCTTCGGAGCTGGCTCAACCCAACTTCTCAACGCTGCAGTTCATGCACTCGCTCCTGAGAATTCCACCTCACCTGCAAGTGTTGTTGCTTCAATTCCTTACTACAAGGTTCGATCTTAATTATTTCTGAATTTCATGGAAGCGTTTTAAATTTTCATTCTAAGTACAGATAGAGGAGAAATATATAAGAGAAATGAAGAAAATATAATAGTGGGGAGGAAACATATCCTAATAGTAATGACAGGTTGGACTTGTAGTTTGATCTCGCTTTCAATTTGGTCGCTATAGCTTCAGTTGCTTCAATCAAACCCTCCTAGTTTCACGTTGGTTAAAAATTTTAAATTATAGTTATGTAACTTATGTTCAGAAATGGTGTAGTCATCTGAAAGTCATATGTACAGTTTTATCGTCTAAAAATTGAACGATTGGTTTGTAATTTTGAACTGAATTGAAGCTTATAGTAAACTACAAGACCTAACTGAAAGTCAAGGTAAAAGTACAAGAGGATGAAGTTTGTTAATTTACTTGTATTGTAACAGTTTGAATTTGATGCATACAGCTTTACGAGACACAAACGGAACTTTTCAGATCACTGGACTATCTGTTTGAAGGAGATGTATCAGCATTGAAGAACATTTCAGATGCCGACCACGTTATTGAGTTTGTAACCTCACCAAACAATCCTGATGGGAAGCTGAATAAGGCAGTTCTTCATGGCCCCAATTTCTCTGCAATCTATGATCGCGTCTATTACTGGCCCCATTTTACAGCGATTCCAACTTCAGCAGATGATGATCTCATGATATTTTCACTTTCCAAGCTCACTGGCCATGCTGGTTCTCGATTTGGGTACGTACCTAAATTCATATGACATCATAAAATTACTAACAATTTTGTTGACAACCAGGAAAAGGAATATAAAGCCAAATTATCTGGAGACAAACTCAATGCTACGAGTGTTTTAAAAATTGCAAAAAAGTTTGGGGACAAAGTGATACATTTTAAAACACAATCATTTTATCGTTAAATTTTTTTCTAGTAACACTATTTGCTCAAGGCTGAAAAATTTTCGTATTTCCTGTTTTTCGCTGATCGAGATTTTGACTGAGAAGCCAGATCCACACCAAAGAACCCGTTATTCAAACTTCAGGCTTAGTTAAAAGTTGATGAACCAATTAATTAAAGAAGCTCGTTTCAGTAACGACATATTGCTTGGCATGTTTGCACTTGCGCATGCAGATGGGCAGTGATAAAGAATGAGTCTGTGTATCAAAGAATGGCGGAGTATATGAGTACAAGCAGCATGGGTGTTTCTCGGGATGCTCAGCTAAGAGCTTTGAAGCTTATCGATGTAGTTCTTGAAACTGGAGGCAGGGAAATCTTTGAATTCGGATACAACACCATGAAGGACCGCTGGGAAAAATTGACCAACACCCTGTCTGTTTCCAACCGATTTTCTCTACAGAAAATTGCACCCCAATATTGCACTTATTTTCAGAAGATCAGAGGACCCTCACCAGGTAACATCTTCACTATTTACACAGTTTTATACCGTGATTTAATAACAAAGAGTAGAAACTGTCAAGAACTAATGACGCCGGGCAGAAATCTGCAAGCACAATAACTAATGACGCCAGGCAGAAATCTGCAAGCACCATAGAATTTGTGTTAGATAGTATGTGTATGTGATATGTACCGTGCAACTGGTGAAAATAAGAGCACTCTTATCAAATTGAAAAGGTAGGTTCAAAACTTATACGATTTTCATATTATATTGGCAGCTTATGCGTGGGTGAAGTGCGAGAGGGAAGAAGATGAAGATTGCTACAAAGTCCTGGAAGAAGCAAAAGTTAATGGGCGCAGCGGTAGCGAGTTTGCAGCTGAAAACCGCTATGTCCGTCTCAGCCTAATAAGGAGCCAAGATGACTTTGATGTTTTAATTCAGCGACTAAGCGAGTTGGTCTTGGAAGAAAGACAACAACCGAGCTATGCAAACAATGTGTTAGACCTCAATAAGCCATTGGTGAACACCTTAAGGAGGGGTCGTCTCTATTGATGACCTTACATTCTTTCACATTTTCTATTGATCACTTTTACGTCTCACATTTCACTGCTAATGACACTTACATCATTTATTTAAGACACTAATATTATTCGAACTTAACCACATATATAGTCCAACAAGTGTCGAATTTATAAAAAAAAACTCAACGTCGTTAGCAGTGAAACCATTCATTTTGTTATTCTTTAACGTAATGACCAGGAACAAAACTAAAATAATTTTTAGGGTTTAGGACATTTCCACTGATAGAGAAGTGGACAAATTAGTGGGCAATATATATAAGTAACCCGACGACGACCTTTCACCTCTCATGTACCTTTTTCAAACTAAATCAATATGCCGCCGGTCATCATCACATCAAGGAGGACTCTTTCTTCCGTTTGGTACAAATGAAATCAATTATTGCTGTTCATTATGTCAGGTATTACGTCAGTTTACTATAGGAAAATATTAAAGAGACTATTTTTTTACCATATCAGTGTCACCTCTTATTGAATATAAACTTGTACAAAAGTCCCTCGAGAAGAATGTTAAACTTGAGAGAGGATTCCGATGATCCTCCAATTATATCCGTTCATCGTATATTGTGCGGTAAAAAAATGTTGTAAATTTTTTTATTTAAAATTTATAAACCGTACCTGATGAAAACTGACCGCACGATGTACGATAAATGGATGTAATTGAAAGATCTCCGAATCCTTACAAAGAGGATTCGGCGAGGATTATCATATTCTTTAAACTTAACAACACCTAAAACAACATCTTATCTAGGACATTTCGTAATCCTTATGGTTAGATCTCACTTTTAATGTCTCACACAAATCATGCAGAAGATCTCCAGTAACACAAATCAAGATAAATTACAAGAAGAAAGGCAATCATGTTAATGGGATTTCAGTTATTCAATAACCGTGTCTAGTGCATTGGGGCTGATGTATCCAACGTGGTAATCGGGCATAGCCATGGCGGAATCGATGACTTGAAATAAGTTTATTTTTCTTGAATACCCGACCATTCATTATGCTTCTACAAGCAGAGGCCTATTCGTATCATTAGTCTGTGGTTTCTCATTCTCAATGTTGATAAATAAGCTTTGTTGCAGTGAAAGATTGAAGAATCAAGTTTGAAGAATCAATTCATGGGTTCTCAGTTTCAAGTGTTGTTAAATTTTTGAGTTTGTTCTTAGTTGTCATGGATGACGAAGATTAAAATATCTAGAGGGTGTATATTGTGTCATCCGTCAAATTATGATGATGTAATTAAGTGAACACGTGTCTTGCGCGTAATCAATGTCCACGGAAAGTGTGAAGGTAGCAACGGCTATATTCCTTCATGCTGGTAGTGTTGAAGGAAAAAATGAATGGATATGAGCTGAGTTTCGAGCTCCAGTCTTTAATGGAGTCAACTATGATTTCTGGTGCATCAGGATGAAGACAATTTTTTTTTTAATCCCACAATTTGTGGAAAGTTGTCGAGGAAGGCTATGAACTTCCTTTATATTTAGACAATGAACTCTCTGAGAAGCAGCAAATCGTTGCTCAGGATCTGATTGCTCGTGATGTTAAAGCTCTAGGATTGACTGAAGGTGCTATGTCTGATGAATTTTCCCAAGGATTCTAAATCAAGAGACTACTAAAGCTGCTTAGGACACCTTGAAGCAAGGATACAAGAGAAACTCACAAGTCATGGCCATGAAACTTCAAGGTACTCGTGACTTTGAATATGCTAGAATGACAAATAGTAAAGCATTGTCGGATTATTTGACTAAGTCGTTTGGATTGATAAATCAAATGAATATGTATGGTGAAGATCTGTCCAACAAAAAGATTGTAGAGAAGTTATTAATCAATCTTACACCAGAGTTTGAGAATATTGTGTATGTGATAGAAGGAATCAAGAAGATTAGTGAAATTGATACTACTGAGGTTGTTGTCACACTCAAGGAATTTGAATAAAGACTAATTAGGCACTCAGAAGATAGTGATGTGAGTGAGAGAGCTTTTAGTAACCTCAGTGTACAAGGGAGAGATAATTCTCAGGCTAGTGGCTATAAAGACAAGAAGCCTTGGAAGAACATGGAGAAGTAGCCATTTATGAGACCAAATGAGAAGACCAAAGTAGTTGGGAAGAACAATGGCAATAAGAAAAGTTGCAGAACCTATGAAAACTTGTTTAAAGAATGGAGAAGCAAAATTGTTTAACATGTTCACTATGCAAAGGAAGTTGGTGAAGAAACCTCTACGTTCTTTGCTTGTAATTCTGCATCAGTGATCAAGGATGAACATGTTTGGTTCATAGACAGTGGTTGCGGTAGCCACATGACTTCTTATGAGTCATTACTTAGAGTTCATATACTCAGATGTGTGTGTGGTCCTATGCAGGTCACAATACTAGGTGAAAATAGGTACTTCTTGACGTTATAAATGATTGCATAAGTATGTGCTGGTTGTATTTCCCCAAGCATAAGTTAATGGTATTTGTTGTCTTCAGAAGATTTATAGCAATGCTCGAGCTTCAGAGTGGGTACCAGATTAATAAGTAGTGACAGAGTTATAGCCGGTGACCACAATGGCACTTTCTTGGGTGGTGCTTCCCAGCACCCTCACCCCACCTTCGATGCGGCGGAAGCAGGAAGCACAGCCGGTGCTAATGTGCCTGAAATTTGCGGGAGCCAAGAGCTTCAACTGGACAATAAAAAACAAATTGAAAGGAAAAGATGCGAGTCCACAAAATTTCAAAATATATAACGTGCACCAATTTGAAAAATGAGATTAGTGAAGGTATCTAGTCTTTTTGCTACACGAGGAAATGGAAAATATATCCAAACAATACAAAGTTATCATCCACAGACATCAGTTGATCTGGACCTTGATGTTGCTTAAGTGCTGTGCACAAGAGGTTTTCTGGAGCTGCCGTTTAACTCTGCAAATTTGCCGCGTTTTGTTTCGCAGTACACGTATTCTTTTTCGTCTTCACTGCTGCATTGTTCGTTATCATCCCCGCTCCTTTCTTTGTAGGGAATGAGGCTTAATTTTGACTCTCACAGAAAGAAAAACTCCGTATGATTAGTTAAGTCGATCCTTACGCCACAATTGGCCTTTTTGGTCCTACAAACTGCCTTTGTTTTAATCGGCTAAATGTCCTCCTCTTGTATAAAAACAAAAGGAACCCTACAATAACAATCAAAAGCAGGTAGACTTCGAAAGGGGTTCCCCAAATGATGCTCATACTGCCCCAGCTGCAATCACAGGCACTTCGAACTTGAATTCCTCTGGTATTGACTTCAGGATCGAGAACAAAATCTACATTCGCCGCGCCTGCTTCTTCCAACCAGATACATGTCGTCTTTGATTTATACCCAGGCGCAGTAGCTGTGACTGCACATAACCAGTAAATCCAACAAAATATTCAGGCATCAAAAGCCATCTAAAGATGAGAAATCGGTACCACAATAGAATTAGAACTACGAGCATACAACCACAAAGCATTCATTTCCAAAATTCTTCGACAGATTTATTGTCAAGGACTCAAGATACAGATTGTATCTCATGTTCCCCCTTCATAAGAAACCAAGTTCAATTACCATAAAATCCGGTAGCTGCAATTACACCAGGAATAAGAAGAGCAGAAAAAGAGGACCTTCGCGTCACATCCTTTCATTTCATGCCCTCAATAAACAATCCACTACTCTCTAGATCTAGGCCAAGTTTGTTGGAAAGAGAAAGTATTTCACGTTCAATGCCATGATAGATATAACGATTTCCATATGACATGCATGAAAAAGTGTACAACTATGGAAATGTGGTCTATATTCTATAAAATGATACCAGTAGTTTTAATTCTCAAATTGCATCATAATTTCTCTTTTTAATTTTTAAAGCATCCAGCTCGGTATGAAAAGGGATGTGATCTGTAAATACCTTCATATCTTCCAGCAGGGGAAAGCAAGCGATGGTAATCCGCAATTGCTCTGCTAGCTTGAACCTGTCAGTCAAATAGATGAGCCATTGGTTTACATGTAGTCCTCTTCAGCTTATCAAGTAATGTACAAAAGCTAACTGACCAAAAAAGTATAACAAACTATCACGTAAACCAAAAGGTGTAGCAAAAATAAGCAACATTCCAATGCTTATCCAATTTTCTTTTATTTTGAAGTGTACTGATCAAACAGATCGTTTTGTCATTTATTTCTATCATTTACTCTCCTAATCATACGGCTAGAAATATCCCAACAACACTTTAGGCTACTCAACAGCTGTTTTGATCTACTACTCAATTCGATTCTAAGACTTCAGTCCAATCTCACATCTCAAATTGAAGCCATAATGTACAATCATAATATGAAAAATGAATTATCCCTCAATTTGAAGAATAAAATGAAAGTTCATCAACATACCGTGGAATTTATCCCTTTGATTGCAATAAATCCGGGCAACGGCCTCCCACCATCTGATGAAAAGATCCTTCCACGTACTCCTATCTAAAGAGTACAAGAGTGTAGTTAACGATATCACACCCATCTAAAATTTTCACTCTTATTCTCAAATGTTCCACATAGAGAAAAGCAGCATGTAATCAAACAACAGACCACAAGCTAAAATAAGAAAAATTCCGTTCCTGTTGTAACATACCTTGACTACGGTTGCAACGAGATTAAGCATGCTCATTTTGTTGTATTCCCAAAGAGTGAGAAGCTGCATGTTTATATGCATTAAAGACAACACGTCAAATGGCTAAATGATAGTAAGTTAAAACGAAAGGGAAATAATTTCCTAGGCGAATAAAAGTCACTTGTGCCAAATAATGATTAAAAAATGACCCCAACATAGGACAGGCTGGCAACAACATCCGTGAACCTTCCTAACTAAATAGATATAAACTACCAAAATTCCCATATAACAAATCAACTAGAACATGTAAACAAGCAAGAAGGCAATAAATAAACCTACCGTGGACAAGCTTATGTTAATAGGAAACAAGAAACAGGCAAAGAATATAATGATTAACATTGTGCCTCGTGTATAGGTCAGGAACAAAGAACATAACATGATATTAGAATAGTATCAAAACTTGAAGCAAGGACAAAATCAAAATAATCAGCCACGTTAGGATACCAAGTAACCCAACGTTCTCAACCAATAGAAAAAAGGGCACAACAATCAATTTGAAGATTAGCATGCTTACACTCAAGTAGAGTATTTTTCATAGGATATTCACAAAGGAGACACTGACATAGTTGATGAAGCTTCTCTTTAAACAGACATCAAAATATATCCCCTGCCTAAAACCCTTCAATGAGGTGAAATTTAGATTGTGAATAGACGCTCTCCTGAGTGATGTGAGGCAATTAACTCTGAAAATGTAAATCCACACTGATAAGATTGCTGGATCCCCTCCAATGATATTTTAAGTCACTTTGAAGTGTCCAGTTCATCAGATATCATGCCTAAGACAAATAAACCAAAAATAAAGGCTCCTGCTCAAGTAATCTGAGCTATGTTTGAGGACGAGCGTTTCTGTTAATGTATGCTTAATAGATTTGCATTCTATTTTTAATGGAGCATGAACAAGGTTAAAGACCTTGTTCTTAATTATCTTCGACCTCTTGCCCCATGGAAACTTATCTTTTCAGTTCTTAACAAGAACAGCCAGTACCATGCAAAGTTCCATCCCCGCTGCCCTAAGGCCCATTGGACCTATGGCTACACCAAGGGTGTAACCATATCCCCATACATGATAAAATTGGCTAACATAGTATTTTATATCAAGGTTGCAAACACACGCCCTAACTGATGCCTGACCTCATTAGCAGTAGGCCATTTGTTATCACTAATCTCCAACGTTAATTCGAAACAGCCACCATTTATGTAGTTCCAGTCTTGCATGCCTCCATATATAGGGTACCTACAACAGGTGCAAGAAACAATTGATGAATATCAAACAAAAAGAAAATACATAAAATCATAATGTTTCAAGCCATCATACCAAAATGCTCCATTTGTAATCCCTCCCTCGAATTCTTTGCTCAATGACATATTGTAGTGAGAGCGACTATACACACTTGCTAAGAACCGGAATGTCTCGTCGTCCGGACATGCAAAATAATCTTTCCTGTAATTTAATTTAGATCAAAAGACAAGGGCATGTGCAAAATAAAAAATAAGGCGCTTTAGCATAAATTCTGGGAGAATGCTATTTTAAGTTGCACATATTGTTAGGCATCATTTGAAAATTCATAAATTATATTAGTAGTCAGCAATGTTCATAACATTATAGTAACACTTTAAGACCTAATATTCACATCACCATGCTTGTTTCACACTATAAAAGAAACATTTAAAACACCTAATACATTTGGCATCATACGTAAAATTGAATAATAATCAAAACCTACACTCTAACAAACACACGCTGAGGCCAATGTACAGCCAGAAGAAGCTTAATGGAAAGGAATACTTGAAGACAAATGTTCGTGGACAAATGTCCAACAAACAAATCGTTTGCATTTTCCTTTGCTGTCAAAGATGTTCCAAGAGAGCTAAGGGTTGACAGGTTTTCCCATTAAGGGGACAAGATTTCAAGCTTTTAAAAGACAAAAGGAAAACAAGGAACAGGAAATACACAACAGCATATCAAGAAAGCAAGACCGTAGTATCAAGATAACAATCGGCAAATGCAGAACTTTTATTCTAGTAAAATGATTACCTTTTATCCTGAGTGCCATCCCATGGATAATTTGCAACAAGGGCACCCTGTGAACAGCAAAAGAATTGGTAATGACTAATTGCTCCACATCTGGATCAAAGAATCCATTAGCTAAGATAGAGAACCACCTGTTGGAATTAAACCCTATGAACATTATGTATTTTTTGAATTAACCGATTTGGATGAGCGAAAAAAAAATGAATGTGGATGAAGGCTAAGGAGCTATATTAGATCTGTTATACAAATTTTGGATGGATCAATTTACAAATTCCTTTCTTCCTAGAAGTCTTCAAATAACCAAATTTAAAACAAACACTTCACAGGTAGCATGCTCCAGAGTACAAGCTGACAAGCACTAATGCAGTGACTTTGTGTTCGGTAAATACTATATGTCATATTGATTAAGCTAATGTCTTCCTTGTCTAAGAAGAGAGAAGTAGTTCAGGCATTCTCTGTATCCTTAAATATTCTCCATAAGTTTGACACCAAATGTATTTACCAGCATGCAGGTCTCAATTACGGCAAAGAGTTATAACTGATTATTTTTGCAAGCTACTGACAGTAAGCAGGAAATTCTGGTTGGCTGCTCAAACAACCTCATGATAAGGGCACAGCTATACTTGGAATAAACTAAAACAATGGATCATAGCAGGAAAAACACAATGTATTACCCCATGCAAGCTGGCAGATGCAGTAAATTGTATCTCTCTCAACCACTTCATTATTGCTCTTGTTTCAGGTTGTCTCCAATCCTCATCATCATTGACCGGAAAGAACTGTCATCCAAGTCAATGTCTCTTATTGTTGAAAATTGGCCAATGACTTGACTGATCATTGTTAAGGCCATAATATAAACAAATACTAAACAAAAGATGCTTCAGACATCCCATTATATAGAGGTTGTAATTTGGAATCTACAGTGAGTATCAATCGCGAGGTTTAAATACTATTCAACTAACACGAAGTGGAATCAAATAATAATAATGATAAGTTATAAGTACAACCCATTTGCAAGCATTTATTCAACAGAGATATCCATGAAATTCATATGGCATAAAATTATACCCAAATTAATTATTTCTATTGGCATTTAAGATTTTAACCTTAGGTCTCTCTAACAATATTTTACTTCCATTGCATCTTATTTCTTTCCTTGGCCACAAGTCATTGACTCTTCCTATTGATGATGGAAAACTAAATCTTGTCACTCAGAAAGTACCTGGTCTGGAAAATCTCGATTTAGGTCAACATTATTTGCATTACCCCGCCTCCTTAATGAAAACCCATCGGGATTCATAGACGGCAGTAAATGAAGATGCACATTGTCCACAATCGATGTTGCCTGTAGTGACCAATGGACGTTTGAGAGTACGTTAAATGTTGTAAAACTACAACCATGCAGAACTAATATTTGTGACATGAATAACAAATAACTACTTCAAAATAGGTTTATATGATATTATGATGCGAAAATTGAGTTAATGCCGATCACTTTAGTTTTATACTCAAATGAAACTTGGAGAATCAAAAGGGATCAATAACAAGGATTAGGAAAATATGGAAAGAAATCAAACGACATTTATATGTTCAGCAGCATAAAGGATGCAACGTCAATCCAGATGGTCAGAGGAAGAGATGGATGCACATGTCTCGCAAAAAGGATTTCTTTCTTCCACCCAATTAAGATTTACGCTAATTTGGCATGATATCAATTATTTTTTCATAAGATACTTAGTTAACTGATGGTTCTTCTAAGGGGTTCAACAGATAAAAGTTTAAAACCCCAATGTTGTAAGTTCTAAAGCACAAAAGTGAAGGCAATGTTCATCTTTCCATTTTCTACAGTCCACTAAAAAACACACATCACAATTGAAGTGTAAAAAATTCACAAATGACTAGCAAATAGAGGCATATAGAAACTTCCAGAAGTTGTCTGAAAATATTTTTTCTTTTTTTCTGTTAGCAAGTCTGAAAATACTTTTATTCATGAAGAAGATATGTCAAAACAGGAACATATAGATGAAAATAAGAGCAATGTGGGAAAACACTCAATGCAGGAAAAGACAAAATGAAAGAATGAAGTAATTTGCCGTAAATTACAAAGACATGTAGGGTATAACATGAAAGAGTTACAGAACAATAATTAGACAAACACTTGCAATAAAAGGAAAGAAAAGTACCAAAGGATCTTTCAAATAGTTGTCACATATCCAATTTGCAAGTAGAATTAGAAGCTCCCGGCCTACAGGTTCATCTCCGTGCACATTTCCAATGTACTGCAGCACCCAGCATATTTATCAAAAAATGTTCAAAAAGCACTTGAAATTGCATAAATAAGTAACAAGCGATTTACATTAAAGAACAAACGAAAGCTTTCAAGTAGCACACCAAATACTAAAATACTACACGCTCACTGTACGAAAACACTCAAAAAACTGAAAGCTGGGTAGTGAGTAAAACTTTTTCTACAAAAATTGAATTCAAGATTTCAGTTTTCAACAGTAAACGCGTAACATGGCAGGTGGAAAGAAAGGTTAACAACAACAAAAAATATTAATAATGTATTATTAGTTGCAGTAGAATTCAGAAACATTGAACTTTAAGGAAGAGAAGAGGGAAAACAAATTATCCAATTGCATGTGATCTGTTGGCATGTACTTATAAATTATAATCTTTGTCCTATTACCGCTTCTCAGATTCATTATAAGTTTCTTGTGGTCGTAAATGGCTCATAACAGTTTCCTTCATTTGTTTCCATGCAAGATCAGAGAAAAAGTAACAAAAAGTGTGACTAAAACTGCCCTCAAAACACATTCAATTGATAGTCTCTCCTTCCTCAGGGACAAGTAACATAATTCAACTAGTGGAATGAATTTATAAAGAGCTCAGATGGATGCCAGAATCAACTCAATTCGGTGGTAAACAGGTACCTAAACCTTCTGGATTCAAAGGTGCAATACCAGAGAGTCAGAGACATAAATATATCGCACTATTTTTAACTTCCACCGCTAAGCAATCAATTTAAACTTCCTATTACTGAAGTTTCTGACCCTTATTCAGCATTATTGTTGCAAAAAGATTTCAGATACTGGTGTCTGCATCCTTATTACACAGCTTTATGGTTAAATTCAGTTCCAAACAGATGCAAAGACTAATTTTTGCTAATCTTGACAGCATCACAACAAGTTCCTGTTAATCGTAACTTTTTCTGGGTTATGGATAAACACAATATCAACGTGCCATGTTCCAAAAAAAAAATTGATTATATATAGGAAATATTAAAACTTCAGGATTCAAAAGTTTTTACCAAATAGCAGCTTGGATAAATTAGTATTCAAACATAAAAAATTGTTTTGTTTGAGCTTTTGTATGTAACAGAACATTCACCTTAAATGCGGGTTCAGGCTCTTCCTCCCCAGGCTTATCAGAAATTTCTATTACCCACTACAAGCAATAATAAATCAAACATTACGAACTTCATAAGATGTGAGTCAAGATGTTATTCTAATAAATAAAACTAAAGCAATCGAAAGCAAAGAGGAAACTTCAGTGAAACGATTACCAGAGGAACCCCATTCACACTCTTCCCAATACTGATAATCCATTCGAAAAATCCCTCAACAGG
This sequence comes from Heteromeles arbutifolia, assembly GCA_024362995.1. Classification (NCBI taxonomy): domain Eukaryota; kingdom Viridiplantae; phylum Streptophyta; class Magnoliopsida; order Rosales; family Rosaceae; genus Heteromeles; species Heteromeles arbutifolia. Next base: position 40,179,149 of record JANCRC010000002.1, read on the forward strand.
AGAATAGAAAGATAAATCAGCATAATCATCGTGAGCTGCCTAAACAAAAAATCTACAATAAAATCTAGCATTTATCCAAATAAAACTACTAATAACAAATATCATTGTTTTATTCATATACCAAGAAGTGGTAAAATTTTAATCTGGTACATGTTAAAAAATGCACAAGTCCAAGTAATCACCTGTAAACCCTAGAAATGTTACTGCATCTTCGGCCGAACACCTTAATGGCCCGTTCCAGGTCAGAGTTAGTCATGTACCCTTGAGCTACGTCAACACTGTCGCAAATTTTTTCACATTTTCAATAAACACATACGTATATCAAATTAGATTACATAATTCATGTCAAGCTACTAAACTTCAACTTTAGAGATAAATACCGCTTCTGAGACTCCTTATCTTCAAACAATTGCCTTCCAGAACCACCGCGAGGATCAAATTCGATACCTATCAACATTTAACTTACAATTAGCTAAATTCTTAATGCTAAGCTAGTTTCCTTTTTTAGTAACGCCAATCCACCAAAACAGAAAGAAAAAAAATGTATAAAAGCAATAGGCATGATAATCTGTCTTACATAATTAACTACCGTTTGGTTCCTGGGAAATCAAAGGAAAATTTTCCAATTTACTTCTTGTTCTTGTAATATCAGTTTTTCAACTTCCAAAAACAACCAAAAAATTAAATGTACACAGATGCATATACACATAGACATAAAAATGCATACAGATACATATATATATATATACACACACATACATATATATAACACAGATGAGGAGATGGGCGGGACCTGGAGGGTTGGAACTGTGAAGGCCGCCTCTAGCAGTGGCAGTACGAAGAAAAGAGGACAAGCTGAGAGAGAGGAAGAGGATGGAAAGAGCAAGCTTCATTATGTGATCTTTGGGGTTGACGATGGTGGCGATGGAGCTCCAGCATCGGATTCAGGAAGCGGTTGTTGGAACTCGGAAGGAGTTGAAGAAGAAGAAATAAGTAACGACGAAGATCGGAGATGCTGGATCTCGCGGGAAAATGGGCTACAAATTCCAATGGAAGCAAAGTAACGGGGACTTGGAGATATGGGTTGCAAATGGATCTCGGCCCATTTGTCAAACAACTTGTCCTTGGGCCTAAATTAGCCATACAAACCTAACCAGGTGAATGGTTTAAACCAACCGAATCAAACCAAATTTAGTAGTGTAATCTTGTTGATATAGTTTGAGTTAAAGTGTAGAGAAATGTCACTAAACTATATTACAAAATGACAAAGTTGATATTGGAAATAGTTGTCTATTACCTAGGGAATTTACTAGTTGTCGAATGTAATATCTAAATTTTCTTATATGTTTACTAAGACATCAGAAATCCGAAAAAGTGTTAGTTTTTTCTTAAATTTCGTTATCAAATACCTAAAAAACAGGAAGCATATCAATTAGGAGGGCTACTTGATCCGATTTTCTTTCTTTATTTTCCATATTACTATGTTCTCTCAGTCCTTCATTTTTCTCATTCTTAATTGAAGTAAACATGAATTAAGAGTTATATGGATCCAATGTTGCATATCATGTTTGTGAATGAACCATGGTAGGCGTCACCAATGACAGATGTACATTGGAACCAAGGTGGTCCTAGGATCACCCAATCTGAAACATATACATGTGAAGTACTTCCAAGAACTCTCTGAATGCTTGGAATGGATTTTTTTTTGTGCCCACCAAGGGTTTTATATAATGCATGTTAGGCATATCTCGACAGGTTACGTCGCAGTACTTAACAAATTATCTCGATATCACTCATCAGATTGCTTCAGCATATGGCGATATCTATTGGCATATGTGCAACATGGATTGGCTGATGATAACACGCCTACCAAGTGTTTGAAGAAATGTCTCGGTGAATAAACTGAATTTTGTTTTGTGCGTTTCGCACTTTGTTTTTATCTGAAAAATTTAAACATTAACACTAAAACCCCCCCTAAGGTTCAAATCATGAATCCACCATTGAGAGTCACAATCTAATCTTTAGCGGAATCGACATGTGGATACTCTGGGATTTGAAAATCTTTAGGTTCAATTTCAAAAATTGTAAAAGTTTTGACAAATGTTAAAGTGAATCTAAAGAGTCGATGTGATGAAATATTCAAACACTGAAACATTGTAGCCTCTCGCCCAACCCCGCTTACCCCCAAGCAATGTATGTATCCATCAAATTTTGTTATTCAAACAATTGGCGTTGGTGGTAAGGAACGAAGTTTATTCGTCAGCGACTGCATCATGCACCGACTTATCTTCAACCGTCCGAACTTTTTCAAATCGCCTCTGATTGGCTGAGCATGAGGTCATCAATATCATGGTCTCAACGCGGACCCCCAAGATGGCCGACCAAGAAATGTCAAAACTTTGGACACGTGTACGACTGTTGTATCAACACCTAATGCATCGCATATCATTATCCATGATCTCGATCGATCTCAATGGTTAATTATTTGTTTAATTATTCTTTTATTGCATTGTTAATCAAAGAATATTAAATTGTTAGTGCTAAGGGGACATATTATATGTCGTAATTAATATATTCCTTACGTTAAAGGAGCCTCTTTTGTCTTTTGTCCTATCGTTCTAAAGTGTTTTTCAGGGGCGGGGTCAATTCCTTGTTAATTACGATGCGTCTGTTGTATTTAATTATCTGAAATTTAATTTAATTTTATGAACTAAATTAGATTGGCATGATTTGAACTAAGCTAAATAAGAGTTAAACAAAATAATTATCAAAATAGTTTTCCAAAAAAATCAATAGTAACTATTTTGATAAAAGATATTTATCTCGTATGAAAAATTATGTAAACATAGAAATAAGAAGTTTTTAAGGAAAGGAATTCCCTTTTTTTTTTTTTATAAAAGTAGGGATTAGTTATGAGGTCCACACCACATCTAAATTTAATGATCTGAACCATCTATTTTTTATGTTGTACCTCATAGATCATACTTACAAAATATTAGCCAAATCGAAAATGTTTAAGACATCTTATTGGGTTCAAAGAAATGAATGAATACTTTGTTATAAGAAACAATGAAATTTGATCTTAATAATTAAATAAGCAAACGATTTCGGATTGAATTGAATTTTTGCAAGGATGATCAATGAATTGAGACTTACAAAATAGACGGTTTGGATTGTTGAAATTCGATATGAAGTGGGCCCCACACGTAATCCTCATTTTTTGAAAAAAACGGGGATCCTTTGCATCATGTAACATTTACATTGAACTATCATACTACCAATTACGACTTTCTTTTTTCTTTTTAGTTGAGAGAATATTCATTAAGCCCCGTCTCTTGAACACGAAAGATAAAAAAGCCCGTTTCTTGAAGTGATATGGACAATGAAATTTGGGCACAGCCAACTAAAAAATACAGGTTTAGTTAACAAGATATATCCGTGGTCGGTTACTCGTTTGGGCATATTTATCACTAAAAAAACACAAAGGTAGTCTCTCAAAAATGAAATTCTACATAAATTCTCAGTTACTTCACATTTTAACGTTAATTATTAAATTAATATAATAAAATATTGTGTCAATAATATATAGAGAAAGAGATCATCTCCGGATCCCTTCCACTAAATACACCCAATCAATTAATTCAGACCCTTGAAATTTGATTCAAAGGCTACAAACAAGGGGCCCCTTAAAAGTTATAATAACTTTAACCGTTAAATCAAATTTCAAGTATCGAATTAGGTGATTTGATGGATTTGATGAAAGGGATCCAGATATGATTCCTTTTCAATATGTAGGAGCAAATAATTCGTTGGGGGTCCGTTTTAATTTAAGAGAGTCAGCATTTCTCTTGTCCAAACGGGAATTTCGGTCAACGTAGACGTCCACACAGCTGCTTTTAACACTGCCAATAGAAGCCCACCACGTATGATGGTACGATGGGATAGCATTCATCATCTACATTCAGCATTATCATATGATTCATTCTTCAATCAGCAGCCCAAAGGAGTAAGGACAAATGGGCCCGGAGGTTGCAACCAATAGCAAGAGGCCGTGCATAAATTACATGTCAGATGGGACCCACACGGATCACGAGCCAAGTTGGGAGAAGATGGATGGGCAGATCTCACTCACCGGTAGAAGAAGGAAGATATATTGCTGGCACACCATTACGCCACGTCGCTTCGAGATCCTTATGTACTATTAACTTATGTATAATATCTAGAGCTGGTCGCTGATTGGCTGGCGGCAGAAGAAAATATCTTAGAGCATGTCTAACGGCAAGACCATGGTCTAAAGACAAAATATAGCCTTCCAAACTAACATGATTCTGAAATTTCATTTTTTTTTTCAAGCGACAAGAGAAGCTAAAGGTTAAAAAGCGTTAGACGACTTGATCTCACTGACTACCGACATTGTTCTAAGTTGTTCTTATGAAAGTTCTTAAGCAAGGCATGAGGCTAATTTGGGCTCACAAAGAGCCTTAAGCTCTAACTAGCCTAGGCGGATTGGGTACATTAGGCCATCTCTAACCGATGGTTGGCCAGATGGCTCATTTGAGCCCTCTGGCCCTCCAAGATTCTCCAAGATATTAATATTTTAATGAACAGTACATGACCATATTTGCCTCCGTTTCCAACCGAGGGCCAGAGGGCTCGTTTTAGCCCTGTCACAAAAAACCGTCTCCAACCGAGGGCCATAGGGCCAAACATAATTTATTATTTAAAAACTACAACTTAAATGTTGTTTAAGTTTTATGTTGATGTTATTTAATGTTGTTTCATATTGTTCAATGTTGTTTCATGTTACTTAATTTAATTTAATGTTGTATAATGGCTTAGGAAGTTATAGGAAAAAAATAGAATTTAAAAAAAATATGAAACAAATTTTGTGAAATAGAAGTTATAGGAAAAAAATGGAATTTCAAAAAAAAATATGAAACAAATTTTGTAAAATAGAAGTTATATGAAAAAAAATATGAACCAAATTTTGTTAAATATAAGATATAGGAAAAAAATAGAATCTAAAAAAATTTGAAACAAATTTTGTAAAATAGAAGTTATAGAAAAAAAAAAAGAAAAAAAATAAGGTTTAAATTCATAAAAAAAAAATTGAATACAAATTACAATTAGTGTCGGTTATAACCAACACTATTCAAATTGCTATTATATTACATTGCCATTGGTGTCGGTTATAACCGACACTATTAATTATTATACATTATTTATGTCGGTTATAACCGACAGGAATAACAAAACATTAAAAAAAAAATAGCCAGCCCCCCAGCCCTCTCCGATTCTGTGGGGCCCTCCCAGATCGCAGAGCCCTCTAGCCTAACCCTCGGTTGGAGACGGTTTTCGGGCTATTTTCGGCCCTCTGGACCCTTCGGTTGGAGATGGCCTTAGAAAGCCCTACTGCCTGCTCGCTCCCACCCACGCATCACTCCACATGTCACTTCCTTAAGGACTTGATTTTCTTGGCCACAACTCAGTTGCCGGGTTTTCTCATGAAATTAAATATTTTTAACTTCAATCAAACTATTTGAACTAGATAAATTCTAACATGTTACTTAGTACTATAATTTAATGGTATACTTTTTATTGTAAGTTAGAAGTCTTAGGTTCGAATCTCGTCAATAACGAGTTGGATATTAATTTATTCTCTCCACTCCTAATATAAATATATTGTTGTATTAAAAAACTATTTATTAAAAGAAAATAAACACTTACAAAATAATTATTTTTTCATTTGGTTATTAATAATTATTTAATCCTCTTGAAACACTTGGTGAGCCAAATCTATGTAACACCATCATCAGTTAACGGAACACTTGGCAAATGATTAACAGAAGTATAAAAGTGACAGAAAAATTAAAATTTAGGTATGAAATTGAGATGGAAAAAAATGGGTAGTAAAGTGAAAATTTTATAAAATTTAAGAGTAGTAAAGTGAAAATTACTTAACTAAAAACCAAAAATTATTTTAAGTAGCTTCAACTTTCAAGATTTTGTTTTCATTAGTTCTTTTTGGTTTCTTTATCTCCCTTCTAGCCCACCAACCTCTTTTTCATTCATCATTTTTTCCATATCTAAATAATAAAAAATAAAAAGTAGAAGTTAAAAATGGTTATCAAATCAACGTATAAAATTAAAACATACACACAAAAAAGGCAAAATTAATTGATTACTCTCTATTCTAGTCAATATTTTCTCACTTTTCTTCAATAATTTCTCTAACTCAAATAAAAGTAGGGTGACGACCCGTCCCTAATTTTCCATGTAATTTTCTCCCCGAGTGTGTAAAATGAAGTTTATGCCCTTTTTGGCAAAAGTGGAACCTAATGTGGACGTTGTTATTCGGCTTTAAATTATTTTTCTCGTTATCGTAACTAAATAATACTCGTCGTTATAAGTGCATGAGTGCGAGTTAGACCCGAATCGGACTTGTAACGAAAAAGTTACGTTGGGTTAAAATGCGTTAACAACGGGTAGATTTGTACACATGTGTGCTAATTATTTAGTGTTGGAAACACTGTTTTAGATAGGCTAAGTTAGATTTTATAGATTTCTTGTAGTTTTATATTGCACGAAATCTGATCCCTTCTTTTTAAATACATGTCCCGTGACCCATACCTCACCCACCAATCAGTCACTCTCCTATTCTACCTCACCCAACCAGACAGCTTCCCTCACTTTTCCACCAATCAGAAAAATTTGTCTCATTTTCTCTCTCTTATCTTCTCATTCTCTCTCATTCACCTGTAACTCTCTCCTCTCTGCAACACCAAGGATCACCATCAAACTTCATAGATCGAGCCTAAAATTATCACCACCAAGATCATCTCATCCTCACGAACCCATTTGTACCAACTGATCACAAAATGGACGAGTTTTTAGTGTCCAACTCGGAGCAACTCGGAGCTCCGACTCGGGTGTGGATTCTCCGACGTTTTCTCGTGCGAGTTACAAGGTTTTGGGAGTTTTGGAAGCACCTACGCAACTCCCCGTGGCCACTAGCCTAGGGTTGAAGTGGAGCCGACGTGAAAACACACGATTTTGAGATGACAAGTTTGGGTCCGGGGCTATCGAGTCTATTTTGATCCATTTCCGTCCACCTTTTGGACTTTTAAGAGGTATAATCTTGTTCTCTTCTTCCCCAGCTTCATTTCTATGTAAAGTTTGTCAAAAATGGTTGAGAAATGAAGAAGATATGAAGGTTTGAAATTTTTTCCAAAAACCGGTGAATTTTTCAGATTCTGGCAAACCAAACGACAGCGGACGGTGGACGTCAACCGAAGAAGAAGGAGAACATTCCGTTAAAGTTAACGAAATATTCTGACATCGTTAGGTAACGCCGTTAAACTTAACGGAATATTCCGTCAAATCTGATGAAATATTCCCTAGGGTTCTGCCAGTTCTGCCAGCGTGTGCAGGCGAGTGGACGCGATCTGGCAGCGCATGAGGGCGTGTCTGGCCACCGGCACCGGCTGGCGTGTGCTTGACGTGTACGCGTCCATGACATTGTGTAGAATGTTTTCGTATATTTAAACCCTCCGTTTGAGCAAACTATGAGGGATTTTCCTAGCCTTTTAGTGTATGTCCTATTTAATTAATTAGTTTAGTTATTTCGCATATAGGTGAGAATTACCCTGAGGACGTATGAGGACAAACAAGGCTAGGAGGCTACGATCCATCGACGTATCGGTGAGTAGGCAATGCTTTTGGATTGATTTTACGCCTAACATGCCATGTTTTATTTAATCTTAAAAATGCCATTATTTAGTGAGATTTATATATATTCATGGCATGCTCATATACATTATACTTGCTCATCATCATGCATGCTTGCACTAGTGTAGTACTCGTCCCGACCAGGGCTAGGCTTCACGTGTATGTTCACATCGCACCACACGCTCACCTTGGATCCATTGTAGAAGCCAGTCATGTCGTATAGGTTGCCCTAGGCAACTCCGACTCGTATGTGATGCGCCTAGAGCCAGTCTTCACGTGATTGTAGTACTAGAACGTATATTATGATTGCACTTTGTCCTGTTCATGTCAAATTTCCTTTGCATGAACTCGTGTGTTAGCATAGATTGATGAGCACCTGATTTTATTATGACACTGTTGAGATATTGTGATTTGGCGTATTTTTGGATTTATTGTTGATTTATATTTGATCTCATACTTATACGTAGTATGATTTTCTGAAAACTATACATGTTTTATGGCGAGGGGTTAGTATGTTCAGGAAATAAATGTGTTTTATAAACCTTTGTTTTTGCCCACTCACCCTTCTGTTTTTCGCCCCTCCAGGACCTAGAGAGCTGAATTCTCTGTGGCAATACGAGGAATCTGCAACGGTTCTGACATATCCATAAATAATATAGGAGCTTTTTCCTGCTGTGTATTAAGTACTTTGATTAGATTCGACTACACTACTTATGTCATTTATGCTCTGAACATTTGTGTTTATGGGTTCTTCCCACTATTGCGCACTTTCTACGTTAAATTAAATAAATATTAGCTTTGGTTTAAATTTATCCTTATTTTTATGCTTCACTTTCCTTTTTGGTTACGTCACCTTCGGGTGACGGCCAACATGCCTCGACTCCAATCGGAGTGTGTCAAGTAGCACTAAGATTAAAAAACTAAAAGTTGGATTTATCAATTGCTTGCTTTATTCACTTGAGATGCAAATTGCAAAGTGGTTTTCTCCTGTTTATGCTATTTAAATGACAGTTGCATGGGTAAAGGATAAAAGGCAAACAACGAGCACCATTTGAGGAGCTTTTTTGGTGTGTTGGGAACACAATCCAGTACACAAAGTGTAGTAAAACAATTGATTAGAAACTTAAAAAAAAATTCAACCAATTGTATTATGATACTTGGTGTACAGAGCCCGATTCTCAATACACTGAAAAGTTGCTCCACCATTTGATGAGGCATTACTATATAAATATGTAATGAATCGGGTATTGGTCCTATAGGAATTTTGGAACCAAAAAAATGTTGAAGTGGCGCACTAATTTGATAACTGGTTTGCACTTTTCATAAGTCAATCCAAATACTTAGAATCTTATATGTTCTCTCTCACCCCACTACCAAATTTTATGCATTAATATTGACCAAAATTTTCTTTTATGCATACCTAGTCAACTAAATAGTCATTTGATTTTATTTTACTAACACTCTCTAATCTTCATTGAGTAAAGTTGGAAGCATGCGACTTTAAATTTGGTCAACCAAATATTTGTTAAAGGTAATAACAGCGTGAGAAAGAACAAATGAAAATAAGGTAATTAACATGAAACCATTATTTATTTTCTTGCTAAACAAGTTGAACATGAACCTCCCAAAAAAAAAAAAAACAAGTTGAACATGAAGTCATTGAATATTTCTTCCCACTACTATAATAGGGTATTCGAAAGATTTAACCCTCTCTCATACCTTACTGAATCTAACAATAATGTGGTTCAAATTCGCCTTTGGCGAGAATTGAACCTAAGACCTCTCACTTACAAGTGAAGAGGAATATCACTAGACCGTAATACTAAGTTGCTCAATGACATAGTTAGATTCAACATCTTTTACCTCAATATTTGCATCATTCGTGCACTCATTTTGTTTGGGGGTTTGAGTTATGAATATGTGTTTCTCTTTTGCAGGTTGTTTGGTTAAAATTTTGCTATAGTATAGGTTTATTTTACTCATTTTTATTCTATTGATGCTATTGTATTAACCTTTTGGCAATGTTCTAAAAATCGGCCTAGGCGCTAAGCGGTGGAGGACCGATGCGATTTAGGCCGAAATGTGGAGAAAAGTCGGGCATGGACTAGGTGGGCTAGGCAGTGGCTAGGCGGTTTAGGCGAAGGCTAGACGGTTCCATTGTTTTAATTTCTTTTAATTAAGTTAATGAGTTTTCTGAATAACCTACTTAATTAGTGAATTTTCAAATTTGGTTTTTGGTTTTTCTTATTTTTTTCCTGCATTTCTCAGTGATGATGGCAATATGGCTTAAGTTTTAAGTTTTAACTTTCCTAAATTCTCAATACAAGTATATTTTTATATTTTAGAGTGTACTTATTTATATGTTATATAATAAATTTAATTAAATCCGCCTAATCCATCTAGGCCCTCGCCTAGGCGCTAAGCCCCAACCCGCCGTCCTACTAGTGTTTAGCGTTTTATAGAACCTTGTTTTTTGGTGAATGACTCTTCATTGTATTCAGATTATCAGGTTTCATAATATTTGGATGAATGATTTAGTTTTTTAGCAAGTGAGATTGGGAATGTTTGAGTTACTTTTTTTAGCACCAATATCATTTAAATGTGAACTCGTTTAAATGTCTTTGCTAATCAACCATTTTTAAGTCACTTCCTAACAATTACTAAATATTTACATTGCTAACTTGTTAAAAACTAAAGGTCCACAGATTTGTCTAGTGAAATAATTTAGAGATCTAATTTTTAGGAACTAAATCCGCACATTACTCTATACTAAATGCACACAAAAATTTCTTGTAGCATTCTGTATCGATTCCAATTTTTTACTTCATCTTGTCCCTTGTATTCAGGCCAAACAAAAAATTCTCCATGTTCATTCTGTTGGAAAATATCAACAATCAATGATAAATTTATATATACTAATAAATGATAAATGCGAACAACTAACTTAATAAAGTATGAACAACGAAATAATATTAAACAGATACACTGAAGATCGAGGCTTACGTACCGCAATGTCCTTGAAACAGATATTTCGCCCCTACTCAGTGCTTGTAGTTCTACGGACGTCTGCTTCACCAGAATTCAACGATCAAGTCAGAATTCCAGCATCGGAAAACTTAACTTCTGGCGAATTTCTTTGTGGTTCTCTCAGTAAGAATGCTTTGGATTGAAGAAGAAGAATTTTTTTTTTTTTTTTTTTTTTGGTGTTCTAAATGTCCTGCAGATGGATGTATATATAATAGAATTATGCCTGTTCGCAACATGTATGAAAAAGGGATGCATCTGTTGAGAGACATCTGCTTAAAGGGGTGTTTGCTCTCTGCGTTCTTTCACCACACTTCAGACTTCATATGAAAACATGAGTTTGTTGGTAGAAATAATTAATTAATTAAATCCAAAATTAATTAAAAATAAAGAATTTAATTATTAGAGCCCGAGCCCCCAAGGCCCAAGGCCCATCTTTTGATAATTAATTATATATTAATTATCAATTAATTAGTACACCCCAAAAGCCCAAACCCAAGGTTAAGCCCAATTTTATTCTTCATGATCCATCACTCTAATCATTTTCTATAGGTACCATTTGGTACCCAGACGGGACGGGACGAAACAGAATGGGGCGGGACGAGACGAGACGGGACGGGACGGGACGGAATGGAGGTTTCGTGTATGTTTGGTACGCGCAGGACGGAACAAGACGGTTGTTCTATTCTGTATTTGGTACGCGTTGGACGGAACGAAACCAAAAGATTGAATGACTGCGGAGCCACAATCGGAGGTGCAGAGACTGCGAGGCTTCCGCCGACATTGTAAGTGTTCATCACGCTTAGCAAACTCTTCGGTGCTTGCAAAAAACAGAAAATCCCAAATCCCAAATCAGATAAATAAGAAATCTTTCAGACCAATTTCGAACAAATCGTCGGGAAAAACCAAGTGGGTACCTCTCGAATTGGTGATTTGGCGATGAGGGACGAAGCTTCGGTTCTGAAAAGAGAGCGGGTTACCAAGTAGTTGTTGTCGCAAAGGTATCGGTCGACGATGAAGGCGATTTGGACGGGGGTGACCATTCCTTTCCCCAAATTCTCAGATTTCTTGCCTTTGGATGGCTTCCCCATTTTCTGAATATTGAGAGATGCCGTGGAAAACTAGGGCTCGGATGGAAGCGAGGAGAAAGAAGAAGGAGATGGAAAGGTTGAGATATGAGGAAAGAGTCAATGTGAGAGGGGCATTTTTGTCTTAAAATGTTATAATTTTGTGTTCCACGGATGTGGAACAAGTTGTTCCAGGGGGTGAGGCGGAACGAAAATTCACCCAAAACTCGTCCCGTGGAACAGCGCGTTCCACCCGTTTTAGGTGCACCAAACGTGGGACAGAACTCCTCGTCCCACTCCGTTCCGTACCGTCCCACGTACCAAACGGTACCTAAGGGACAAAGCTTTATAAAGTGAGGGAACTTTTTGGTAGTGACCAATGTGGGACAATGAAATTCTACTCAAAATTTCCAACACATTCAAATAGCAGTAATTCTAATTCAAAAAGGTTGGTCTAGTGGAAAGCGAGCAAATATTTGAAACCCTCAACCTGAGTACGAACTCCCATAGATACACTCTTTAGGGCCACTGGCCAAGAGCATATTTAGAAATAATGTTCAGGGGGAGGGTCACAACTAAGTAATGGCAGATGCAAGTCCTTATGAATTTCCAAAAATAGTATACGCATCGCCAAATTTTTATTCAATTTTAAGCGAGCAATGTCGTCGAGCACTTGACCAACCCATACCCATTTGTGCTTAGCGAACATCCACACCCTTTGTGCCATTTCGATTATATCTTTAGAGAATATTGTTTTCATGAACAAATAGATAATTATATGTGCATAGGGCTAGAAGGTCAAATTTATTAGACGTATTGGAGGAGGGATCCTTCTTACAACTAAACTTGATGTTAATCCGCCTCATTGTGATTTGGATGAGGAGGGAGTGATAGAGTTAGTGGTGGTGAGTTGATTATTATTTACCGTGGTCTGATTTGACATCCTATTAAGCAACTAAAGGTAGCTGCAATTTAAGCGGAATCCTGATTCATGCTGAGGCCACTATTTATCGAAGACCAAAAACTTGACGGGGGCACGTGCCCCCTATGGCCATTCATGAGAATTGCCCCTTCCACCGGCTCTATATTTGACGCACCATTTGATTTGGACATGAAAAATATATTGTAGCCTCATGCAGTACCGAGACAATTATTTGTAGGTGAGATTTCTCGTATATTTAAAAAAATATTTCCATATTATTAACTTTGGAAGTCTATTTCTATATTTATATTGACAATAAAGTAAAGTTGGCAAGCCTCAGTGCTTGTCCTAGTTTGAAGTTTCCCATATTACTTCTCTTTCCTCGTCATTTGACATATATTTAATATGTATGTGTGTATATGTCATGTGTGCATGATGGGCATCCATGCATGTGACATGACGTGCCATTCGGCCCTAGGCGAGAGATAAATATCATTGCCACGTATTCACAAATCTCTGAGAGCAAGCCTAAGGCCTTGTAAAGATCTCCTCTTTCTCTCTCCTCTCTCTGTCTCCGTCTCTCTCTCTCTAGCTCTCTACCAAAACTACAGCCCCTTCAAATTATTCCAACTTCAAAGAAAGATAAAAGGAAAATAAATAACGAAGCTGATTTTACAGTGAATATTTTCCAGCATAAAGATCCGAAGCCGAAACCTTTCAAGAGAATAGCTCTCAGAGAAACCCCAGGTATTTATTTTATTTCAGTTTTTTTTATGGGAAGTTTCGGATTTTTGCAGTTATGGCATGTAAGTAGTTTGATTTTCTGTATTTTGTGATGTGTTTTTGCATTTTAATTGGAAAAATATATGATTTTTGCAGTCATGGCATGTAAGTAGTTTGATTTTCTGTATTTTGTGATGTGTTTTTGCATTTTAATCGGAAAAATATATGATTTTGAAGCCAACCCAATTTCTAGAACTTGGTATTTTTCATTCTTGTGCCAGATTTTGAGAAGGAAAATTAGTTCAGTTGAATTTTTAGGTGCTAGTTCATAACTACCCACATGGGTTTGTTTATTTATTTCCATTAATTTTTCTTTTTTATTTATTTGCTGTTCATGTGAATGATTGGACGGTTGGCAAACTTTTGGAATTTGTGTTTTTTTCCTATAAATTTCTGAATTTATGTGCTCTATTCTACTTTCACAGCAATCAGATTGCAGTAATGTGGCATTAAGTTATCAAGATTTGAAAGTTTTGAAGATTTTGTGAGAGGCAGAGACTTGGATTGTGACGAACAGAGGGTTGGATTACCCACTTTTTTTGCAGATTAATTATTTGGGTAGCACCAGCTTTATTGTTTAATTGTGGGAGATTGGTGAAGTAATTTTATGCTGGGATGTTAAACTACAAAATTTTGATTCTTGATTGGTAGCGGGTGGAAGGGAAAGCTTTGTGGGCTTTCTTGTGTGTTGTTTTGTTTACGTTGCAAAGTCGGCGTTGACGCTGGATTAAAGCTTCTCTGGGAGATTAAGCGTCTATGGCTGCTACATCTGAAAGATGGTTTGACCGGCTTCAGTTCTCCTCATTGTTTGGGCCGCCCCCGCAGGACGCCCTACGACGGAAGGTGAATACAAATTTATTCCTAATCTTGTGCATAATTATATTATATCTGTCAGTGTCTATATTTGTGTTGCTAGCTTGATATATGTCTCATGAAATTTAAGGCCCATCCACTATGGTACTGGTTCCTAGAGGTCTTAGGTTTGAAACCTCTCATGCTCTGTTGCTATGCGAGTGTCCATGTTGACTACTACTCTGAATTGTCTTCTTAATATATATCCAGTTTGGTGGCTTTATTTTTGGTGCTAAGGAGGGCCGAAACCCAACAATTGCATAACTCTGGGTATTTAGTGCTTGTTTGGGACTGTTTGTGTAGAAAGAATGCTTTGGCTTGAAGTGCCTTTATTCGAAATATGTTCAAGTTTTTACCAAAAAAAGAAATGAAGCACTTGGAAGTGTATCTTCAGAAAGTCCTCGACACTGACACAAATACTTTAAATTTTTATGCCAAATGCAGAAGTGCTTTTATCCACTCCAAAAGCAATCCCAAACAGACCCTTAAAACCCACCAGTGTCTTCCAACAAGAGCTTTCCAACCCTTCTTGGTACAGTATCAAAATAATGACAACCTAACTCCAACTTTAAACCATAGGCAGCAAGACAGTCTGCCACATAGTTCTTCTCCCTATAGATGTGAATAAGCTTGCAGTCATTCATCCCTTGATGTGAAGAGGTTTGGTTTAGTTTGAATTACAAGTTAGTGGGACAGTAGACTTCGAATAAACAGATTTTTCTCCTTGTTCATTATATCGATCTATTCTAGTTTTCATGCTTTGTGCAGACTTATTCTGTATACATGGGATTTGAGGGAATGAATCTTTATTTTAATTCCAGCTATATGATGCAAAAGTTGACGTGCTGCTAAAACCAAATTATGTGAAATGCCACAGTAGGTATCCAGCTTCCACTATTAAGTGTGCCAATTATTTCATTAATTGGACAAAAATCTCGAGTACAAGTACAACCAACCATGCCTTAAGGTTGATTTGAGTGAGGAACTTCCAAATTCCAAGGGATTTAGGCATAGTGATGAAGAAATGGATCACAAAAAGTTAGATAGGAGGGATTAGAAATGCACACATTACAAATTCCTTTTACGCACCTTTGAAATGCTCACGTGGTGCATTTTCTGATTCCTCCTATGTCCTGTCTAACTTTTTGTGATCCATTTCTTCTTCATTTTGCCTAAATTCCCTCGAATTTGGAAGTCCATCACTCAAACGTACCCCTAAGGGAATTTCAAGTTTAGTGTGATTTCATAGGTAACCTCTGATGCACTTATGATATATATTGCTCAGAACAGTTCTCAAATAGGGGTGAATATTTGAGCTAGGTGTTTCAGTTGAAGCCAGAGCTAGAACTACTAGTTTTTGAAGGCTCATATTTCAGTTGATTTAGATAGGAGACCTAGAATCTAAGACCACAAGTGAACCTTTATAATCAGCATCTATTGATTGAACTCTGCCCAAAGAGACAATCTGTCTTCTCCCTTACCCTGAAATAATGTCGCTAAGAGTTTAGTTTAGTAATTCATATACCATTGTCATGATGTATTATCTGGAGCGTCTTAGCAATCCAACTCCATTATTTCTTTGATTTATTCTGTAGTAAAAGGTGAAAATCTTGTGGATCCGACCCAAACTTGTCATGTGACCTCCTTTTCATGTTGATTTCTGTTGTTGAGAAGCATGAGGTAAATAGCCCACACAATGTGTAATAAAAAGTACATTAGGAATGACAAGGTTTTATTTTTTTATTTTTGTTTTTTTTTGTTTTTATGAAAATTTAAAGATAGTGATGGTTGCCAAAAATTGTACTGTCTCATCCTTTGGGTGACGAACTTTCTGATGAGGTATATATGTGGGAGAGGCAAAATGCCACCAAGTTTGTTAAAGGATGACTTCGCCTCATAATTATGCGTAATCCCTTGGAGATGTTCTTAGAAAAACAGATATAGTCTATAACTTACTACAAAATATAAAAGTAATAAAGTCAGCCCTAGGTATATACTCATGACAACTAATCAGCGATTGGAAAAGATCAATTTCTTTCTTTTTCCAGAGATTTTTTTTTGCTATATTCTGCATCTAAACCTCCGACAAGAACTGAAAAAATGCTTTCCTTATCGCTTCTACCTTCCTGTAGGCACAAATTACTGCATATGTGGACTACTTTGGTCAGTTTACATCAGAACAGTTTCCTGAGGATATTGCCGAAGTAAGCTCTTTGTGTTTATGTCATGGTCATTGTCTTTGTGCAGTCCGCCTTGTTTGTACTAATACATTGTTTGCTGACAGCTGATCCGCAACCGTTATCCATCAGAGGTGAAGCGTCTCTTTGATGATGTTCTAGGTATTCATACTCTACCCTGTTAATTATTATATGAGTGATTAGAACTTGCAGCTTATATTATGCCGTTTTGTGGTTGCATAATGAATGCTTTTCTACTTGGACATATTCCAGCTATGTTTGTTCTTCATCACCCTGAGCATGGGCATGCTGTTATCCTTCCAATTATTTCATGCATCATTGATGGAACCCTGGCCTATAAGAGCAGTAGCCCTCCATTTGCTTCGTTCATATCATTGGTCTGCCCAAGCAGTGAGGTGATAACATATCAGATTAGGAGTTTTCATTTTTCAGTTCAATCTAATACCGACACTTTCGTTCTTGATGAAACAGGAATGTTTTCTATGTAGCAGAAAATTCAGAAGTATTGTTAATTTAATTATTTACTTATTTGTATCTTCCCATTTTTCACAGGAGTATTCTGAGCAGTGGGCTTTGGCATGTGGGGAGATTTTGCGAATTTTAACTCATTACAATCGCCCCATATACAAGGCGGAACAACAGAATAATGAAACAGAAAGAAGCAGCAGTGGAAGCCATGCCACAACAAGTGACTCTGTTGATGGTGAATCCAGCCATTTACGTTTGGTACAACAAGAGAAGAAACCCATAAGGCCGTTGTCTCCTTGGATTACTGATATATTGCTTGCTGCACCTCTAGGCATCAGAAGTGATTACTTCCGCTGGTGAGTGCGTAGTTTGATTGAGTATCTGTTATTTTTGTTGAAAGTCAATGTCATAACCATTGTGGTGTTGATTTCAAGTCATGTATATGCGCAAAGCGGAACCCACTCCAATCAAAGTAAAACAGTAAACAAGAGGTTTGCTCGTACGTGTTGCCCCATGGGTTTGGTGGGTGTTTGTAGCAATTTTCATGGAAACGGGTTGTTCTCATCATCCGTCCAGGAATTTCTTAAATAGATAACTCCACTAAAGAAAAGATAGGATTTTTAAGCTTCCAAAGTTTGTTAATTTGATTTTCTAACTTAGGTAGACAACACTTATGACTGCCTGACAGTTAGCAATCTGTTTGTCAACAACATGAAATAATATCTTGTAGCTTAAATTTGAATGTTTTAGGTTTAGCTGGAGGACTTTAATCTTCACACTGGTCTCATAAAGCTTTTTAGACGAGTACAATTTACGGAAAGGAAATGGGTTATTAGGGTTCGGTGCAATTATGAGATTTAATGTTTGTATTCAGTAAGTTCATCATGTGAACCTCTGTTATTATTGTCTTAGCATCGTATCTACTTTTTAAATCTGAACCATGCGCTTTTGTCACATTCACTAAGGATATATTTGGGTGAGGGACTTTTAAATTCCAAAGGGATTTAGGCAAAGTAAGGAAGACATGGATCACAAGAAGTTAGATAGGAGGGATTAGAAATGCACAACATGGGCATTACGAAGGTATGTAAGTAGGATTTCCAAATGACAATTTCCAAGTAGTCATCATTTGCAAATCCCTCTCATATGCTTTTGTAATAATACTCATGCACCACTTGATTTAAATAAATAAGAGCAATAGTGTAGCAATGATGTCATAAGATAACGGTTAAGTATTGGGCAACCATGCTTTTGCTACTATTGGTAAGCACAGCCAACTGTTGGCACTTTCTGCACTACTATATATGTGATGAAAGGTAATAGTAACTGATGAACACGAACAAAATCATGTGATACTGAATTTTGTTTTAAAACAAATATCTCAAGTGATGAGTACATCCGAATTGATTTTTAAAATGAAGGGAAAGATATGAGAACAGGAAAGGGAAGTCTGTTTTGATACCTTATATTTCTGTATTCCATTCTTAATTATTGTATTTCTTAATTCTATGTCCGTGCATGTAAATGATAGAAGGGTAGACCTGTAGAAGATTAAGCTCTGAAGGAGGTTGGAACATTCCTTGTGGTCCACTATTTATGTTTTTATGTTAGAGATAAGTTCTTCATTAGTTCAATAGCAGTTTCGTGCTACTCATGGTTCACAATTTCAAAAGAAAGTTTAAAAGCTATCAAATGTTAAGCAAATCATTTCATCTTTCTGCTACTTTTCTTATTCAATCTCATGTAATTTAAAAACCTATGTGTGCTTTACAGGTGCAGCGGGGTTATGGGAAAATATGCTGCTGGAGAACTCAAGCCACCATCAACTGGTGAGTTAAATCTTCCTTCACTTGTATAGAATGCAATGTTGCTGCTGTATTTATTAGATTGTTTTCGAGTGCCATACGATAAATGAATTTTTTTTTCTGCAAGAATCAGTTAACATGTAACATAGTCTGACTGCATGCAGTTTACGCATAACATTCTGGTGGAATGTAAAGGAAAATAGCATTGAGATATCCTAAAAATCCTATATATTTATATTATATAGAGTCCACTACGAATGACTCTCATTTTCTTTTTCTATTTTCTCCTCTTTCTTAGCTTCTTCTCACGGATCTGGAAAACATCCACAGCTCATGCCATCAACTCCAAGGTGGGCTGTTGCAAACGGTGCTGGAGTTATATTAAGTGTTTGCGATGAGGAAGTTGCTCGCTATGAGACTGCTACTTTGACAGCAGTTGCTGTCCCTGCACTTCTTCTTCCTCCTCCAACTACAGCTTTGGATGAACACCTAGTGGCGGGGCTACCAGCTCTTGAGCCTTATGCACGTTTATTTCATAGGTAAATCTTCAAACTTCCATCTCTCGAGCCACTACAAAAGGAAACGAATCTGAGTTGCTGTGTACCTGACTGAGTTTTGCTAATATTTATTCATTTCTTACACCATGCAATAGGTATTATGCCATTGCTACTCCAAGTGCCACCCAAAGACTTCTTCTTGGACTTCTAGAAGCACCACCATCCTGGGCTCCTGATGCACTAGATGCAGCTGTACAGCTTGTGGAACTACTTCGTGCTGCTGAGGATTATGCATCTGGCATAAGGGTATGCTGGACGCTAGTGATTGCAAATATTTGAATATTATCTGATGCTATGCTGGTGATCAATATCAAGCTTGATTTGAAGACATACTATCTTCATTTTTTCAGCAACAATTTTTTTGGCATCTCATGCATGGCATGCTTTATGATGGACAAATTTCTCTCGATCGGAAATAGCGATCAATTAGTAAATGTGAAATTGTCATTGATCTGCAAGAATATCTTTAAAATGGTTTTCTCCTCTCAGTTATAACTAACTTCTGCTAGCATTAGATGGTGAGGAACAGAATTATTGATACTTCTGTTATTTGAAAGATCTTTCAGTGGTCTCTTCTTTGAGTACATGCGATCAAGTAATCCCCATTCCAGTATACATATACAATAGTCTTGTTTCTTACCTGATTCTGAAAATTGGTGATTATGTAAACAGCCCACTTACAATTTAGCCCTGATTTATCATAGTTTGGTTCAAAATCTAAAATCAATTGATGTGTCATTTTTACGCACATGTAAAAAGGATACATTTTTTAAGCTCTGATAAAGAAACAACCGTTCAACCTTATTGACATTTAAGATACCTAGAATATCACCTTCAGAAACATTATGCGATGTCAAGATGTGAAAGGCATCCTTCCTGTTAACTGGTAGATGCTGCAGAAGCAGATCTAGTGAGTTCCCTCTGAGGTTATTTGTTGACTTAAAAACCTAATTAAGTGGGAGTATATTATTTTGATTGACACCACATGCATGATGACAAAAAGTAGTGGGAAACCATTTACTACATTGTCTGATAGTACTCTATCAATTTTCATATCGGTTTTGTACTGTCATGGGCTTTGCTTCTTTCACTCTTTTTATGTGCTTCCTAGCTGGCATGGAAGTTTCAGAAACATATATTCTTTGCGAGATTGTGGGGTGGCAACTTTGTGCTTGTTTTGGAGTATCTTGTTGGATTGGGCGAGTGGTCTTGTTACTGGTTTTAATCCATCCTTGAAATTGTCATAGTTATGCGTTCATAACATTTGTTAAAGGCTGAAAGCTTCGTTTTTAATTTTGGGCGGTGATTTTCACACGCCCCATGATTCTTTACTAATGGCGGGACATGGCCGTCACATTTGCAAGGGTGACATTGATCCTATGAGCTTTCGTGATAATAGGTGCATGACAAGGAAAAGTACACATTTGCATATCATTAGCCACTTCTAAACAGCTTAAGATTCTGGGACATGCCATTTTCCAAATCTTGCACTTTCACATACTTCAAGAGATAGGTTGATGTACTTGTGTAACATGTACAGTTGAATAAAATAGAGTAATCAATTTTTAATCTTTTAATGCATGCCTTGTTGCGTAGACAAATGTAAATATATCCAAGCTTTTAGAACAGCAGTCCACTAATAAGCTGAAAATTCCATAAGCTGTCCCCCCTCTCTCGTCCTCTTTTAGTGGAAAGTATTTGATTTGTAGCAGCTCTGAAAACTGATGGATGCAGCACTTTTGGCTAATTGCATTTTTTCTTTTATTCATGCAGCTTCCTAGGAACTGGATGCATTTACATTTCTTGCGGGCAATTGGGACTGCAATGTCCATGAGAGCAGGTATAGCAGCTGATGCTGCAGCAGCTTTACTTTTCCGAATCCTCTCACAGCCTGCATTGCTTTTCCCTCCACTAAGACAAGTTGATGGAGTTGAAGTTCAGCATGAGCCTTTGGGTGGTTACATCTCAAGCTACAAGAAACAGGTACCAGTTAATAACTTTTTGTATTCAGGTTTTTATACTTCAGCTGCTAAAATGCACTTTGATCTAGTTTCTTTTTTGTTGGCGCTCTTTTTAATCATATTTTTTTGTTCAATGAATAAGTACTAATTGAACCTAAATACTACCTCAAAAATACTATTGATCAGATCGAACTTCCTGCTGCGGAAGCAACAATTGAAGCTACTGCCCAAGGGATTGCTTCTATGCTCTGTGCCCATGGGCCTGAGGTTGAATGGAGAATTTGTACCATATGGGAAGCTGCCTATGGCCTCATTCCTTTAAGTTCCTCTGCAGTTGACCTTCCTGAGATTATTGTTGCCACTCCATTACAACCTCCGATTTTATCGTGGAATCTGTATATACCCCTCCTCAAGGTCTTGGAGTATCTTCCTCGCGGAAGTCCTTCTGAGGCATGTCTTATGAAGATATTTGTTGCCACTGTTGAAGCAATTCTTCAGAGAACATTTCCGTCTGAGTCCTCTAGAGAGCAAAACCGGAAAACAAGGTACCTTTTTGGTATGGGGCCGGCCTCAAAAAACCTGGCTGTTGCAGAGCTGCGAACAATGGTTCATTCACTATTCTTAGAATCATGTGCCTCAGTAGAGCTTGCTTCACGTCTGCTTTTTGTTGTGTTAACTGTATGTGTCAGTCATGAAGCGCAGTCCAATGGTAGCAAGAAAGCAAGAGTTGATGAAAGCTTCCCACCAAATGAGAGCATTGAAGAATCAGATAAGATGTCTGATATGCAGAGAGACAGAACTAAAACGACCAAAAAACAAGGGCCAGTAGCAGCATTTGATTCTTATGTTCTGGCTGCTGTTTGTGCTCTTGCATGTGAGCTTCAGTTGTTCCCTTTGATTTCAAAGGGGATTAATCATAGGCACTCTAAAAATGCAAAAAATGTAGCAAAGCCTGCCAAAGTAAATGTATGCACTACTGAGTTTCGAAGTAGTGTAGATTCGGCAGTTTGTCACACACGCAGAATATTATCAATCTTGGAAGCACTTTTTTTGCTGAAGCCATCTACAATTGGCACTTCGTGGAGTTACAGTTCAAATGAGATAGTTGCAGCAGCTATGGTTGCCGCTCATGTTTCTGAGTTATTTAGATGGTCGAAAGCTTGCATGCATGCGCTGTCTGTCTTGATGCGCTGTAAGTGGGACACTGAAATTTGCTCTAGGGCATCATCACTATACAACCTTATTGATTTCCACAGCAAGGCTGTTGCATCTATTGTTAACAAGGCTGAACCATTGGAAGCACGCTTAATGCAAGTTCCAATTTGGAGGGATTCCCTTGTGTGTTTTGAAGGCAGAAAACTCAGTCAAGGTGGAAACAGTAGATGCTCTATTGTCGGGCAGCCATCTGCCTTGCATTGTGAGGATTCTTCACATTCAGAATCTAAACGAAAATCTGTTGGTGCGTCACGTTCAAATGAGGGGTCCAGAAATACCTTTGGTAAAGGTGTTACAAGTTTCCCATTAGATGCTTCGGATTTGGCCAACTTTCTTACCATGGACAGGCATATAGGATTTAATTGCAGTGCACAGGTTCTTCTAAGATCAGTACTTGCAGAGAAACAAGAGCTCTGTTTCTCAGTTGTCTCACTGTTGTGGTACAAGTTAATTGCAGCTCCTGAAACCCAACCTTCTGCAGAAAGCACTTCTGCTCAACAAGGATGGCGGCAGGTAATATTATATTTCTTGTGTCACTTTGCATCACCATCATGATAATCTTCTCCAATATTATTAGCAGGTTCCGCGTTTCTATATTCTGCTCTGAATCAGTAATTTCATTAGATACATTTGTACTACACTTTATTTGATATATTGTTGCCATTTTTCCGTTACGTATAATGTTTGACATGTAATTTTTATTTCATTTTTCTAACTTTAGGTCGTTGATGCATTATGCAATGTTGTGTCAGCAACACCAAAAAAAGCAGCCACAGCAATCGTTCTTCAGGTCTGAACTGTCTCACTTGAACACTACATGATTTTCTATTTATTTTTTCAGGTGAGACCATGTACGAGTTCATTGATATATACTGAAAACTAGATTTTTTATTGCAAAGTAACGAAGTCCAAAAACATTGTTTTCTTGTTAATTCGTTTTCAATGCCTGATTTTGGAAGAGTTGTTCTTGGCTGGTGTCAAAACAGTGGCTTTCTTATTTGGCATTATTTTCCTGGTATAGTCGTAAATCAGTTGGATTACCATTCTCCATTATTAGTTCTGGGGTGGCTTCATTGGTTAAGTTGGTTTCATGACCTTGTACTCTTTTCAGGCGGAGAGGGAACTGCAGCCTTGGATTGCCAAAGATGATGATCAAGGTCAGAAGATGTGGCGAATCAACCAGCGGATTGTGAAATTGATTGTGGAGTTGATGAGAATTCATGATAGCCCAGAGTCATTGGTAATTTTGTCAAGTGCCTCAGATCTACTTTTGCGTGCCACCGATGGGATGCTTGTTGATGGAGAAGCTTGCACCTTACCTCAACTGGAGGTAAACACGCGACTACATTGATGTTTCTGGCCTATGACTTGTGTTAACTAATCTGAGACATGAATTTTAGTATCTTTTTATCTTTTCTTTTTGGAAACTGTATGAACACTGCATATCCGAACTGAAGGTGGATTTTAGCACCAGGTAGTCACGTCATCTCCCATCCTTACATTTCAAAACATAAACCATCCTCAACTAGTGTCCTTATCTCATATAAGCTTTTTTGAGTTGTATATTCGTTATAAGTACACATAAGATTGCCGAAGGCCTCAAAACATTAAAAGAGAAACAAATTGATAATCTAAACTTGGTGAAGCTAGACCCAAGATTCCAAAGAAATCGGGTTTGGCAAGTGAATTTCTTTCACCATTTTCTCCCATATAATCTCATTTTCTTCTTTGATAATCATATCTTCTATCAGTTTCAACTCTGGGCAGCCCTCAAGTTTTTGGGCTTCATAAACTAGAATCAAATCTCTTTCTTGTAGCATGAAAAGCTGACAAATTACTGGGTCATCTTTTGCAACTCTTTTACATTTTAGCTTCACTTGGGATAATTTGACTCCAGGTGTTCTCTAATACCAGTATCTTCATTGGTTATCCCGTAATATTGTTACTCATCCATTTTGGATCCTCATTTACAACTGTGTCTGATACTATCTTCATCAGTTATCTCGTGCTCTTTACCTGTTTTCCACATAGCCTAGAGTGAGTCCATATAAATTTTCAATTTCGTTAACCTTCAATGTCTTAATGCATCAATCTGTTTATAAATGGGCAGCTACTGGAAGCAACAGCTAGAGCAATTCAGCCTATGCTAGAGTGGGGAGAATCTGGGTTGGCGGTCGCTGATGGCCTTTCAAACCTGTTAAAGGTAAGTACCCACCCCTAGTTGATACAATCACTGTTATGTTCCTAGGACATTTGAGAATTATTTCATCCTAATGTTTAAGAGAAACAATTAGTTATGTGATCTATCTGCTTCAATAAATGCAGTGTCGTCTGCCAGCTACCATCCGCTGCCTTTCTCATCCTAGTGCACATGTTCGCGCTCTGAGCACATCAGTTCTCCGCGATATCTTGCAAGCCAGTTCAATAAGACCTAACCCTAATCCTGTGGAGATAAATGGTATCCATGGTCCGTCGTATAAGTATTTTAACTTAGATGTCATTGACTGGCAAGCTGATATTGAAAAGTGCTTGACATGGGAAGCACATAGCAGACTTGCGACTGGAATGCATATTAAATTTCTTGATACTGCCGCAAAAGAACTGGGTTGTAGTATTTCCATATGATATCGATTAGCTTCTTCCAGTGTATAATTTTTTTTCATGTGAGACATACGCAACAGATACTTGCATCTTTGTTCCCTTTAAAGAGATTATGAGTTTGCAGGTAAGTGGATATTCATTTTGTTCTTGTGGATATAAAGGTGTCTATATTGTCAAAATTTTCTTTTCCGACGAGACGTTACAGCCCCTAATGGAAAGAGATTTGTGCATATGAGAGTTCAGACTAGCTGACTGAGCCCTATCTTGTGTTTGAACTGTTATCTAAGTCTTCATGCTACATTTTTAATCTCATCTGGGCCTTTAACACGGGACCTCGGGTCCAAAGGCGAATGTTTTAACGTGAGTCTGAAAAAGCCTTTCGCTCGACACAACCATTTTCGTTGAGGGGTGTAGGGGCAACTAAATTGAGGCAAAATACTAACCAAATGCGTATTTCAATGTTAGTGTCCTTAAGATCACTGAAAAGAGCTTACTAGAAGTTGCTTTCCAATGGCCATTAAGCTGCGACAGGGATTGCGGCATGGAAAGTTGATGGTCATTTTACAAGTTTCGGGTGTCTTAACAGCAGTTTTCAAAAGCAGCTGACAGGCTGCTTTGCAGCTACGAGAAGCAGCCGGTGCTCAGCCCTTGACTATAGGCTACTTCCGGTAAGCTCTTAAGCATGTCCGCGAGGTCTCAACTCAAGGGAACCGCTGATAATCTGAAAAGTTACAGTTACGGTATCTTATACACGCTTACTGACATAGTTAAGAATGAACAATAATCCGATAAGCACCCAAGGTACCTTCTGATTCAAAAGAAAGCCGAAAATTTAGAGAGCCAGAAAAATAATTACAATGATTATGATGATGTAAACAACAAAATTTGAAATTTGGTAGAGTTTTCCCCTATCTTGATGTATCCATTCCATTCCCCCAATGGGACTGAATAGGAGGGCAAGAAATAGAAATTACGAGGATAAATAATTAGAAGAAATTTTGGTTTCTAGCCTCAAATCATTTAAGAATTTCCTGAAATCTTCCATTTCTACTTAAACTGAATGAATTTACACTTTCCCATCATGTTCAGTAGATTCAGGAAAACCACCGTGTTTTTGTTGCCTGCTCGTAGGGAGAGAGTGGCTCCAACGCTCCTTTCCACCAGGCTTAGATGAGGCATTTCCATACCAAATCATCCCAACCACAGCTATGATCATTCCCAAAACAACATGCAGATTCAGACCCTCCTTCCCAAAGAAAAAGAACCCCATGATCAAAACAAGAATTGTCTTCATATGCCCCAGTACTTGGAAGGACACAGCGGTAAATCTTCCAATGCAGATGAACT
This sequence comes from Heteromeles arbutifolia, assembly GCA_024362995.1. NCBI lineage: Eukaryota > Viridiplantae > Streptophyta > Magnoliopsida > Rosales > Rosaceae > Heteromeles > Heteromeles arbutifolia. The sequence goes on from JANCRC010000002.1 coordinate 40,205,677, forward strand.
GGCTGAGATTGGTGCCTACTGCGATTGTGCATGAGAGAATTATAAACATCTGCGGACACAAAGGTTCAGAAAAAATTGTGAACGACCTTTCTGTAAGATCGAAACATCTTAAAACTCGAAGACAAATGAATAAGTTAATCACTTTGAAATTGTACAGATTAAAGTAAGCAAAGCTCTATATTAACAATATCTTATGCTAAAAGTTTTTCAAGCTTATGTTACTAATTCAAATAATCCCATCATGACTGAGGTGCAGAAGAAAACATGGAAATGCTACCAATGCCTGTGTAGCTCGATGCTGGATTTCAGCTGTAAAATGCATATTAATGCACTATCAATTATCAAATAATTAAAATCATTAACAAAAGAAGAGTTGAATCATTAGCATGGAGCTGACGACCTCTCCTGTTCATACTGGTGCATATGATGTTCTTCTATAAGTAGGAATTAATTTACAGGTGTTAACCAAAAACAAAAGAAGAAATAATATTAGCGGTGTTTATACTGGTTAATCACAACATTAACATTATTACAATGTAAAAGTCTAAATGTAAATTTGTAATGATGCTTGTAATGCTAAGGTTGAGTCTGGGTACAGTCAGCTTAAGATGATTATGGTAATCACAAAACAATAATAAATTGGATTACACTTACCAGAGATCCAAAGTTATAGTCATAGGCATCAACCCTCTTGTTTGTCAGCCAATAGTCAAGGAAGGGGCCGAGTAACAGAAGAGATCCAGCCTGGGCCGGAGCAGTATGTCCCAACAGACTGAAAGAACCGAGTGAATATTTCCGTTGAAGAAAGTGCACATACTGCAATTAAAAATTGATATAACATTTAGATAAGCAAATATGAAAATTTAAGAGCTTGACAAAATTGCAGCTTGTGCCGAGGAATGGAGAACTTACATACTGTTGTAGCGAAGTGCTCCATACAGCTATAAAGGCAGCAATGAAGCCTTTGGCATTGACACTCACATCAGTGACGGTGCAAACACCAACTCCCAAGAGAACAATTCCTATGCTCAACTTTGTATCTCTTGAGTAACGGATCTTGTCGAGAACAACTTCCAGTAAACATGACACGGGGATCATACTCAGCTTTGCTATCTGTCAATCATATTAGAGAAATGTAACACCCAAATATATTGCACTATTTAGTAGCAAAACCCAAAGTGCATCAAAACCCTAGCTATACCTGATAAAATCCCACTGAGTTCCACATTAGACTCACGTTCATTCCAACAATAGAGAAGTTAGCACAGACCATAAATTTTAGAAGCTCAGAGACAGGTAGATGCGAGGGTTGAATGTATCCCAGCCACCTTAGAACAAGCGTCATCAAAGTTGTTGTTGCAAAATGCAAACCAGTTAACGTTGTAGCTGCAAATTGTTTCAATTTAGATTTGTATAAATACAAGTTATAAATAGCATGCTTATGGCTATACAAGTTTTCTAGATTCATATCTCCTATAAACATGTAAACAGAAAAACAACCAATTTGACAAAGAAAGTTTAAAGTTATAGAAGATTTCTAAATGTGTATCAATGAAATAAAAAACGAATATATTAATGAATTCAAAGGTCAAAAATGCAAAAATGCCATTACTCCCTACTTTTCCCCACAACCATTACTGTCTCAAGGTTAGCTGAAAATTAAATCTAGCTACAGCTTTTCTTCAGGTAAAATATTGGATCTTGTGAGTGATACTTAGTATTCACTACACCTTATGTCATAACAGAACTGACCGGCTACTAACAAAAGAAAATCAAATAGCAGGGTCATTATCTGCCTTGCACAAGATATTTCCTACGCTCCCCTTGCTCTTTCTAGTCCCACCACTCAATCCGTAACCCTCCCCAATATTCTATCTACCTCCAACGATCTGTTATCATGAGTGTTGACTGTTGACTTATAACTTCCGTCTCAAGAGATTAACTCATAATTAGTATGAAATCTTAAACAAACAAAAAAATGAAAGCATTTATGACATCACACTTAGAAAACATACATCACAAGACTTTTGTATATGCGGTCAAATTTCCTGGAAATTTGATTCACAAAATTACCTTGTATTATAATCTGGCCACCTATTTGTGCAACAAGAAAAGCCATGATAACATGTTTGTCACTTTGCTCTATAACCATCCTAGTTTGAAGTCCAAAAGGGAACAATGCCGCGTTCATTTTCTTACTAATTTTAATAAAGTTTGCAGAAGAAATGCAAGAAAGGTTTTACTTTAATCCTAAGCTTTAGTTTTTAAACGATATAGTTGTCCAAAACCTGAACTCATATCAGAAACAACACAACCCGACTCAAATCAAATCAATCATTAAAAAGAAAGAAGAATAATTTACCAAAACTGAAGCCATATGTAGCCATCAGAGCTTTATTGACAATTATAATCCCAACAGAAGTTACAACATTGAACATCCATGCAGCTACATCTCCTGCCTTCTTATCAGCTTTGCTAGTGGGAGCCATTTGTTTATATACTCCGTTCAACCAGCCACTGTAGAGTCTTTACCCCTCAGCCTCCAAAAAGGCATCCATCTACATCCATATGAAGCCGGACGGTTTCACCTGCTTTAGGAACAAAATACTCTAAAGAAAAAACTGAAACAAATAAGAAAACTGAAATTCTGCAATAAATTAAAACTGTTTAATTTCAAATATGATTCAACACATTGATGCCAAAAATAATAAATAATAATTTCCATTATACATATGTTTATAATATAAAACAACTCAACTTAAAAATCACAATCATGCTTGTATAAAAGCTCCAAACAAACTGATATAATAACATTGTCTGCCTTACAAAAAGAATAAACATCTGATCACCAAGATAAGGAGTCAGTTGTTCGAACACATATCGCTTGCCTTCCCTCGAGTTCAAGCTTACTGAGCAGTTAAGTCATTCAATGGAAAAACAGAGATGGGTCCTGCTGCTTTTCGTGCCCGGATTCGAAAATACAATCAAATCATCTTAGTGCATTCCCATTTCTCTATTCAGTGAGAGAGAAACTGAAAACCATTAGGACTCACAATTCACTGAACTATGGAACTACCAAAACAGCAATGTACCAATTCTTTTGGGTAAAGCCCATTTTTCCAAAAACATAAATATACAAAAAAGTAGTCACCTTGATTCAAATCCATAACAAAATTGCAAATCAACTACGTACAGACCCACTGACATTCCAGATCAACCACACAAAAAGCAATCAAATTCCAAGATAGATCTAATCTAACCCACAATCAGATCCCAGAAAACCCAAGAAAAAAAAAAGGAGCGCAATTCAGCGGATCTGGTCGCAAGAGCCATCGATCACAGAGACGCAGTAGCAGGAAAAAGCAATGGAAAAGTAAGCGAGCGGTTCAGAAACAAGAAACGTACCGTGTGGAATTGCTATGGGATTGGTTTCTTTGTGTTTTAGCAAACCCAGTGGAGTCCCTCAGATTTGGAAAGAGAGAGATAGTCTGTTAGGCAATGAAGAGCTCGTGGAGGTAATGTTGCCGCCAGCTAACTGGAACACGAATTTGCGTTTATGCTTTTGCATTTGCAATTACTAATTCTGTGTACATACACCAAATTTTATACATCAATTTCATTTTTTGGCACTTTAAAGAAATATTGTCACTAACTACCACAATCTAATGATATTCCTTTTTACTTCTAAGTGAGAGATTTAGGTTCAATTCTCGTTAAAAACAAATTTGAATAACATTATTGATGTAGACAAACCAAATGATGCACACACATGCCTCTATGAATAAGTCCAAAACTCCAACAATGCGTGCAACAAACCAAAGGATTATGATGCATCATTAAATGATAAAAAACGTATTCATAAGACAAATATGGTGCCTTAGGTCTAAGGACAATTGTATTATTATAACCATAAAGTTTCTTATTTGTCTTGTAAGTAAAAACTTCCATATAAGCACTGGCGGAGTCAAGAACAAGGCTCCCTTAGGTTATGGTATAGGGAGAGAGTTTTGGTTCATTATGCTTAAAAATATTAATCTTTTGAGTGTTTTTTTTTAAAATATTTTTTTAACAAACGATATTATCTACACTAAAGGAAATTGGTGGGCTTAGTCTCACAACGGGCTAGCAATAATGTGATTCAAATTCGCCTTTTGCAAGAATGAAATATAAGACCTCTCACGTACAATTGAAGATGAATTCCACTAGACATATTCCACTTAGTAAATGAAAATTTTAAATCTTAAGGGTGTTTTTGAGGAAAACAAGAGCTAATAAATGTTAAATAGACTCATCACCTTAACCAATATTATAATTTAATTTTAACAAATTAAAACTCCTATAGTACAAATATCTTGCTTCAAGTTATTCCTATAGTACAAATTTTTGACTACACCATTGCATATAAGAACTCTCATTTGGTGGTCGCGTTTAATGAATTCACTCGACATATTTGTGTTGGTCTCCTTCACACCAACGACTCAAAGACCAATCATTCTCTCAAGCGAGAAAATATAATAGGCATTGATCTTTGAGGATCGTCAATGCCTAGCTAGTTGAAAATCAGAGGACATGACGAACAAACGAAACATAAAACTTTATTAATTTAAACGAAAGAGAAGACTAATCCTAATAAGCAAGGAAACAAAAACCTAATTCTAATGGGTTGGACCTAAAACCCAAACAATAAAAATAAACAACTAATATTCCAACACAGCTAGTATTCATATGATCAGGATTAGGAACGTTTAGAATATCTGTATGAGAAAAAAAAAAAAACTTGAGATTCTAACTTCTTGAGACTACATTTTTTCTATTATATATTTCTTGGACTTATTATTCGAGGACATTACAAATTGACTAGCTCTTTGTGTAATTTCAACAACGAGAAAGATATCCTTACAATTCAACTAAACCTTAAGAAACCTCCTATAAATCATTGATTTAGAAGAAGAAACAAGTCTAGTGTGAGACTCTTTTTTTTCTTTTTCTTTTTTTCTGAGAAAAATATCATTTAGTGTGAAATTTGGCTCACTCTCCCACTCTGTAAGTATAAATAATATCGTTTGTTTAAAGAAAATAAATAAGAGGGATCAGAAATAAAATAAGATTAGAGTGCAAGTAACTGTTGGGATATGGAAGCAATGTTCACGTGGGGCGAATTGCGACGAAAGTGAGCATGTGTCCTTCCCTCTTCTGAAACGGTGAAACCCCCGGTTGTGCTCCATATCGACGTGCTAACTGTTGCAAAAGGAAACCAAAAAAAAAAAAAAAAAAAGGCCCAAACCAAAAGACACCCACACCCATTCGGATTTCCATCCAAGTCCCCCCACCCCCAAAAATCCCAAATTTCCATATAAATTCGATTCACTCTTCTTCTTCCTCTCTCTCAATCGATCAATTTCGATTTTCAGAGGACCAGTTTGGCCTCACACGCAAAACCCACAACCTGGTTTCTTCTGATAATATTATATCAGAAGAAGAAGGAGATTGTTGGAGACAGAAACTGCCTGCCATGGGGAAGAAGAGAAAGTCGGTGGCCACCAGCCTCGACGAGGTTGATCGAAGCATGTATACCTCCTTCTGCAGCGCCGCTAATTCCCTCTCTCAGCTCTACACTCAGGCCATGAACCACCAAAAACTCTCCTTTCAAGCCGGTGAACGCCACGCCCTTGTATGTCTCTTTCTCTCTCGACCTCCTTTATTTGTTGAGTGTTTATCTAATCGCTGATTCCCTCATTGGGTTTTTGGTTCTACATCAGGATCAAATCAAAGGCACAATTTTTTTTGTTTCCAATTATTGATAGAAATTGGGGTTTCATGGTTAATTGGTGTATTTCGTTTGGTTGTGAATTGGGTGAATGGTAGTTTTGAGTGAGCATGTCATGTCATTGCCAATAAGGTTGGATGAGAAAGACACCAACTTTCTGTATCTGTGGGAATTGTAATGAATATTAATGTTAAACTTGTCGAAAGTGCTAAGATAATTGGTGGGGATTTCCAATTGTGAATGGAATTTTTTGTTTGTAATTGGATATTATATTTACATCTTAATAAACCCTAAACATTAGATAACATGAATGATTTTCATCCCTATGTTGACAAAATGATATTTCCTTTACTCTCCAAACACGGTAGTCGGACTTAAAGTCAGTAAATTTGCATGATTCTTGCTGCTGTTCTGATGTTATTTGGCATAAAACTTCAAGTGGGATATGTTCTTGAAAAGTTGTTTTGCAAAGGGTTTTGTATTCAACGCTCATTACACAAACATATGTACCATTTCCTTTCTCCAACTGATTGATTTGCCGTTTTCTTGCAAATGATGGTGCAAGTCTCTACTCTCTGATGAGTTGGGCTCCACTATTTTTTGGAGTAAGAGGTTTTTGTGTTCCTTCTTCCTTTCTACCGTAGCCATCTTTTTTGTACATTGTTTTGGCTTTTCACATTTTCTTCCTGCAATATACAGGGTTCTTGTGAACCGGCTAAACCAGCCGGATCGTGTGTGACTTTTTTATGAATTTAAAATTTTGTTAAATATATTGTTTCCTTTTAGTTGATTGAAGGTGCGAGGTCTCAAATGCTGCTTTATGCTTACATGTTCAAAATGGTATGCAATTTTTGTTGCTGGTAGCCAATAGTGCAATTGGTCTACAATGTTTCTTAACATCTGTGCATATTCATTCTTGTATAAATTTTTTGCACACATAATTTCCCTATTAATGTGTAAAATTGCTTTAAAGATGGGCTGCATATCTGTTTTCTACATTTCATTGATGAAACTGTGCCGGATGTTTTTTCAGGATAAAATTTATCAGTGGATCTGTAGACAACAAGAAGGAGGCTCACGAGTTACAACAGTCGATATAGTAAATTATCTTCAGGTTTGTTTACTATTTTCTATGTTTGTTTTCGTAAAGGATCTGTTGTTCCATCATGTTTGTCTCATAGTGTGATAACCTATCCAGAGGGCAAAAAAAACACATGGATGTTGCGCGCACAGACATACACATGAAGTCGCTTCTTTGACATTCAAAATTTGTGTAAAACAAAATGGTTCTATCAAACTTAAGTGTGTCTTTCTTTCAGGGATGTTATATATTAGTGACGGGGTGAATTTTTTTGGCAGAGTCCATTAAGCACACACCCTTTGTATCAACTAACTTTTGATGGGTTTATTATATATTTTAAAAAATATTTGCAGTTTATTTGGATGATGTCACTTCCTCTCTACTGTACATTCTATCCATCCCTCATGTAACATGTTACTAATGCATTTCTTGAATCTCATGTTGATTACTTGACATTTTCTCTTTCTAGATTTGACGTACATGCTAAGTATATATCTTGTATATGTTTGTATTTGCCATCTAGAGAGCATAGGGTTAGGTGTTGCTAGATTAAGACCTTTTATAAGTGCAACATTTACCATTGCTGTGGTTCAGCTGAACTTTTGTGAGGGTTTATTTCCATATTTTTCCCAGTTGAAGAATTTCAACCTTCTTTTTTCGCCCAACAGAAGGAATTAATTTCATGGTTGGCATATTCTGTGGAATTGGACTTGAATCCAGAATTTAACTTTCAAACCTGTTTGAAACTTTAAACATTGCACAGCTTAATGATTCTCCTTTTTTCAAGGGAATACTTTTATACCCTTTGTTAACTAGAAACTAAGGGCCTGTTTGGTAACATTTGATTTTTAGTTTTTACATTTTGTGCTTGAGATATGGGGAAAGTATAAGGAGGAAGGAGGGGTGATGAAGGGTGGAGGAATGATGGTGGGAGAGATGTAGAGAAATGTATAAGAAACAAAAATATACATTCCTCTACTCTTCTTCATGTCTTCCTTCTACTGTATACTTCCCCCATATCTCAAGCACAAAAAATAAAAACTAAAATCAAAAACCAAAATGGTTATGAAACGGGCCCTAAGAGTCTGGTTTTCTTAGGTGGTTCTTACCAATCAACATCCATAGAGGAATGTATCTAAACCTTGGTTTTGTACTGATAAGTTTATTTCTTGTGTGTATAGATCATGCCTGTTCTTTAATAAAGAAATTCATGATATGTAACAACGGATGTGCTGTTACAATATGTAAAAATTTAATAATCTAAACCTCATTTGTACAGCTTACAAATATCTTTCTTATCTCCATGCAGAATGAGTTGGACTATTGTGGAGAGGAGCCATCAATGTCCCCTAGGTTGCCACTCCAACATCAGCATCTGCAGCCCACTGCGCATTTCTCAAACTCAGGTTTCCCAGTTACTTCTGGGTCATCTGGTCCAACAAATACTGGGCAGGGAATTCGTTCTGAACAATGTGATCATCAATCTAAGAATTCAGTCTTCTCAAATGCTTTGTCGAGCCCTGTTCGCCAGAGTCTTCAGCACTATCACATTTCTCAAGATGGATATTATCCAGGAGCAGGTCCGCCGTCTGGAAATGGAGCCCGAAACAATGAACCTAGCTTTCTCCACCCAAACCGGGATGCTAATCCTCCAAGTTCCAATGATACCTCGATGGACATGCATGCAGATAGTCCTGGTCATGACTCTACCTACTGAAAATGTTCAGTTGGTTCATCCTAAGTATTTCCCATGGGACGGTGTCAAAAGTCTTTGGAAGAACCATGACAATACAAAGCTGCTCTCTGGTGCAATTCCATAAGGGAAGACGGCACAACATGGAAGCGGTAATGCAATCAATTTAATTTACTTTTGCTGTCTTGTTTGAGAATAGCTTGGTCTTCTCCATCTTCTGTAAGCATCTTTTTTGTATTGCTTTTTGTTTCGTTTTGTTTTACCAAAAACCGTTGTGTTTCTATTAGGCATTGCTTTTAATGTTGAAAGATAATCTCTGTAAATGTATTGGTTCTGCTTTACATTACAATTGAAGATTTCAGTCATTAATTTATAAATTAAGATCATGAACACATGAAAAATCCTGTATTCGAACCCGATTCTTCCCTTGCCTCTGTCGGGTGTTCTGCCATTGATCCCACCAAACAACGACAATTGCTTTGTGATGGAAGGCAACCATTGTCAACATTTTTGTCTCAGGAACTTCCATGACGGCGAATAATCTATCTACTTCCGCCAGCCAATCTCAGAAAACCGACTTTCTGCTTTTATTCAGTACCCTTTACAGAAACTCTATCATTGTCGGCGAATAGTGAAATGTCTCTTATTGCAAAATGTATGGCATTCGAGAAGCTCTCACTCAAACAAGGACTTTACCTACTCAACCAATTATGAAATCCACTAGTTTGATGGTAATCCTAAGGGGTTGTTTGATTAAAGATTTAATTGATGATTACAATGGAAGCAGCCAATGGCTTAAATAATTAGGAAAACTAATGAAAATGGTTTGAAAACTTTGAGTTTTAACGATAAAGACAAAATAAATGGTAAAGTGAATGGTACCAGGATTGACTTTTTAGAGTAAAAATATGGTTTTTCGTTAAAGTGAATAGTACTGGGAGCTTTTCGTTAAAGTTCCCATAATTATTTGATTACAACTCCCTGAGACAACTCAAAGGTCATAGGTAATTAAAACGAATGCAAAAGACGTTAATCAGATGACAAACGAAAAGTTCGATTTTTATTATAGAACTTGAAATGTAGCTTGGAAGCCTAAATGGCATTAGATGGCTAAAATTCATCATATATCACGACAAAGCTATGAGTTTAAACCATGGCGTCGTTCCATTTCCGAAAAGATATCATGGGCACAAATCGAAGCTCAAACACCAAATTTGCAAATTCATTGCGTCCCCTTGTCTTCTGTCGATCCATTTTCTCTTCAACCCACTCAACTATTTGTTCTACATCATGCCCGCTTTGAATGAAGAAACCACATCCTTTGAGGCAACGATTGGAAAGTTCTTTTAAATTAATGAGAAATCGCTTTTAGAGAACATGTTTTTAGGTACAATCCTTAGTAAAAATGCTAGTTAATCCTAAAAAAAACACTTGAATTGCTTCCTGCAAGAAGCACATAACTAGTGTTTCTCATGTGCTTCTTGTAGGATGCACTTCTTTGGATCCTCGTTTCCTTGAATAAAGTGGAGTGAGTCATAGTGAACTTGCGAGGTGGATTTGTTCGCTCAATCTTGTCCTTGAATGGTGACCTACTCATGTTGGTCACGTCCATTTGGAGTGCTTCATCTGTGGGTACAATGCGCTAGAAATTGCGCAGTTGCTCAGTTAAGAACCTTTCTACTTCCTCTTGGATTTGCCTTTGGTGGGGGCACCGCCGAGTCAGACGATGATTTGTAAGTCTGTGCTGCTCTTCTCGGATGTCTGCTCATCTGTGTTGTAGTTGCAATACACGTTGTTCGTCTCTGGTTGGCAAGCGTGCTACTCGTGTTTGTGCTTGGCATTGAATGCCAATTGGAATTGGGCTTGAGTATCCTTGAGTTTCTTCTTGTTCCCTGTGTTGCATGTTCTAGTGTAAGATAGGAAGAGCTCCATGTGAGCCAAGTTGTGAGTGGACATTGCACCTGGGTTTAGGTCTTGAGTGTTCCTCGTCAAAGTGTGGACCCAACCATGAGTGTACATTGGCCCGCTAGCCAATCCAAGAATGCACATTTCTCTGCATGCTAAGGAAGGAGAAAATGTTTTCGTGGGGACCAAGGCGGGAGTGCACACTGCCTGTACACTCGGTTAGTAGCTATTATCGGGACACAACAGGAAAGAAATATCGTCATCAACTCTCGTCCTTCTTTGGGATACCTCATTAGGAGTGCGTTGCGTTTCAATGTGCTCGATGAGTTAACTCACCAAGGTGGTTTGGAGTGCGTTTGTCAAGTCTACAACCTGCCGGGATAGGTTTGGATTGCCTTTTGGAGTAGAAGAGCTCGGTTGACATTTCAATGAGTGGTGGAAGTGGAGTGAACGTGGGGCACATAATTTGAGCCAGGACGGGTCAACTCTGCGAGAAAATGGGGTGAAAAAATGTATGGTTCAATTGCCGGTTCGCTGGTCAAGTCTGCTAGTCTGGTTTAAGCTGGTGGACCAACGACTGATTTAGTTGAACCAGTCTGGAGTTGCAACCAGGTTGTGTGCATGGGCTTGGTTTGAGCATTGGGCCTGCGTCTGGACTTGCTGTGGCTCGGGCTTGGACTTGTTAGACTGCAACAGCAGCTGTAAATCTGCTATGTGGGCTAGCTGCGCTCTGCATTGGGCTCGCACTAATTAGGCCTGGTCCAAGGCTGCTATCGCAGCTGCTATTACTGTAGTATAGGCCTCCATTGCTTGAATAGTAGTTATGGCTGCTGTTGTAGCGGCTGCGTCTAAGCTTGCAGGAGGAGGCAGCCGTTTAGACTCCAAAGTCCGCCGCGCAGAGCGATCACCCTGGTCATAACCGGGGCCTCCCCATTGTCTCAATTCTCCAGTCCATCTTTAGGCATGTAAGGATTGTTGTTCGACATGATTTCAGAATTTCCAATCATATTTTCCTTTCTTTAGGGCACACGAATCAAGGAATTAAAAATTTAGAGATTGTGTGCATTAGAGAAATTCCAAAAAGGTAGAAATTAAGAAAGAATTGCAGTTTCTTTGAGAATTAAATCAAGTTGTCAATCAAAGCACCAATTGTGGTAACAAAAATCTGCCGTCTTCACTATTGATGAAAATGTACATTTAAAACGATTAAACACCTTTGTTCAAAGGCCAAAGCTATCTGCCTAAGGAGTTGGGATGAGTTTTGGCCAATAGATCTGAGAGAAGAGTTTCGGACTTGATGGCTTAATAAAAATTCATCAGAAAATTGGTATAGAATGGAGTATTTATAGAGAATAGAGTTGACCACGGGGTGACGGATCTCGCACCATGCATTGACTCCAAATTGGCCAAGGTGTGTCATCCGTTGGATGTAGTCGGAAAGTATCTTTAAGATGTTTAAGAATAATCCTTAAGGATGTATTAAAGGGAACTTTAACGAAAAGTTCCTGGTACTGTTTACTTTAACGAAAAACCATATTTTTACACTAAAAAGTCAATCCTAGTACTATTCACTTTACCCTTTATTTTGTCATTATCGTTAAAACTCAAAGTCTTCAAGTCATTTTCATTAGTTTTCCTTATATTAAATTAATAATAATATCTAAGACTTATCTTTGGAGAATTTTTGGTTGGATGTTTACTTGTACGTCTTTGAATAAAGGAATAAGTCTTTGATGTGGAAAGCTTAAAAGTAGGAATGATTATTAATTCTACTGTTAATTCTCTTGTCTTATCTCCTTGCCACGGGCAGAGAAACTTAGAGAAAGTGTCGTCAGTAGCTCAGGTCTTCTGGTGTGAAACAAACTTGGGCTTCGCCAATATAATAAAGAGAATTCTCGTCAATTGTAAATAAAATTTACTAGTCAACTTCAGAATTTTTAAAATTACTTTTAGCTCCTCGTAATTTGACATACCCTAAAAGTAATTTTCAGTTCAAGCAGTCAGAAAATATATTCTATATATTTAACATTACTCAGTAAGATACTTTGGCCTCGTTTGGCAGCTCGGACTGTACTGACTATTTCTGTCGGATAGGATAAATAGCCATCGGATAGTATTGACTAAATTAATCTGGCGTTTGGTGCAGTATCGGACTAATGATCGTATTATTTATACTGTGTTTGGTATTATACTGGATAGAAGGAATCAAACTTAAAATAAAATTAAAAAAAAAACCAACTGAAATCATCTCTTTTGTTCCCAGATCTCTCCGCCGCACCCCCCAAACTCCCTCCCTCTCTATCCCTTCTTCTTCTTCCCCGTCTGCTCCCCTGAACTAAACCCCACCGCAAAGGAAGCAACAAGAAACCCAGCAAAACCCACCTTTCAAATTCTCATCGTTTTTTTCCCAATCCTTCTCTTTTTTTTAGCTACAAATCAGCCCAGCAAAAGTACTTCTTCTTCTTCTTCTTCTTCTTCTTCCCCGTCTGCTCCCCTGAACCAAACCCCACCACAAAGGCAGCAACAAGAAACCCAGCAAAACCCACCTTTCAAATTCTCATCGTTTTTTTCCCAATCCTTCTCTTTTTTTTAGCTACAAATCAGCCCAGCAAAAGTAGAATGGTTATGAAGGATATGACCCAAATGAGGTAGATGGGTTCTTTAGCAATTGAAAATTTATAAAATCAATTGCAAAAATTAGAGAGAAAAACAACAATCAGATTCAATCTGATTAAAAAAAAAAAGTTCGAAGAAAAATAGGAGGGCAGAACAGAGAGAGAAGAAGAAAAATTGCAAGAAAAATAGGAGGAGAGCGGAACAGGGAGGAGGAAGAAGAATCTCAGATTCAGAAGTGGAGGAAGAACCTTGGATTCAGAGGAGAGAGCAAGCGATGTGAGAGGCGTAGAGCGAGTGGCGAGAGGAAAGGAGAGGGCGAGAACCCGACTAATAATACAGAGCTTTTTGGTTGGACAACTTAGCAGGTCTGCACCGTATAAAAGGTGTGGGGTCAGTATAATTAGTCCGGGTATTATTTAGTACCAAACAACACCAAACACCTGGAACCGTATTAGTTATCCTATCCGGTCTGTTATACGGGCTACCAAACATGGCCTTTCAAATTTCGAGATCAAAATAGCAACGTGCCGACGGATCATAATTCATATACTTTACCAAAGGACAAAAGTGAGTGAAGCAAAATAGTAGAAAAAATAAAAAGAAAAAAGAAAAAAAAGAGAAACAAAGTAACGAGGGCCCGTCGCTATCATAGTGGGAGTCACTATCCCTATCCACCTTTAAATAATACCAACCATTAAATAAACCCACGCCTTTTCCTTTTCTCTCTTTTTTTTCCTTTTCTTTTTTATTCCTCTCTCTCTCCCTCTCTCTCCCTCTCTCTCTCCCCGATTGATCACCGATTTTTCAGCAACCAGCCGCGATCGAAGAAGTCAGAGCCGCCGATTCGCCGGCCGCCGAACATCTGGAAATCTCTCTGCTTCTTGGATTTCCAACTTCCTCAGGTATTGCTGCTGATTTTCTGTTTTTTTTCCCTAGAAAATTATGGAACTGAAGAGAAATAAAGTTGTACTCCCTCTGGATTCTTGAAAGAAAAGGTCAAATTTCACTTCAATTGCGCCAGTACGTTACATTCTACTCAGTTGCATGAGAAAATTTGGATTCAGAATTTAAATTTCGTGTGAGGAAATTATACGAAATTTTAATTGTGAATCAAATTGTTGCTTTTTTTGTTTGTTTTTAAATTTTCAAAAATAGGAACTATAAAATCATCTGACTGTTAATTAATATGATACTATATTAGATAAGAGTATTAGTTACTGTTGGTTTAATCTAATGATCGACAGACTTTAGAGAAAAAAATTAAATGAAATGCTGGGATGGGTAATGTATAACTTTTCTTGCAGTGCTGATTTTTTTTTAGTAATTCTGTACTTTACTAGGAACTGCACTGTATGTATGCGATTCTGGGTATCAGTAATTCTCTACTTTCGTGTCAAATGAACAAGCCTTGTTAACCTTGGTTTATCGAAATTTGGTTTATATTAAGGTTCTATGTATGTTGTGAATCTGAAAATTGGCAAAGCTTGGACATTATATGGTCTCGAGCAATTGCGTGTTACTTGGTACTTAATCATACTAATTTACATCTTTCTAAGATTTTTGAATGCCTTACAAGCCTTTAGTTTTGATGAGTTTTGTGCTCACAAACATGCATATGTGCATATATCTAGCTATGATCTCTTTCCGGATATTGGTATCTTATACTACCAAGTTGTTAATCAAGAACATGCATTCAAACATGATTCCATGTCATCAACAGTTTGAATTCATAATCTGTGTGTGTGCGTCTGTGTATTTTGTTGGATCATATTATCAGATTGTCAATTTGAATGGCATTTAGATATGAGTGTTTTTGATAGATGGTCTTGATCTTTAGTGTGGCAAGAAAACATGTCAGTATACTATACTTACATGACAACATTACCACGCATATGGTCTCTCTTTAATAAGGATGTCCTCATTTTCAGAGAAGTAAGGAGCGTCTATAGCAATGTGCTCTATTGATTCTAAATTTCGAACCATATAATCGTTTAGCCATTTGATTACCATCATGATTACTTCAGTATTAATCTAGAAGATACTGTTCTTCTATTTGTTTGGCCATAGTTGGATTAGTCAATGGTTTCCAAAATGACCTGAAAAATGAGTGGTATGTCAGGCCCACATGACATCCACATAAATGGGAATCCTTTCTTTGGAAAGGCATAATATATGTGCGCGCGCGCTTGTTGAACACGATCAAGTGCGGAATTCCACCCCTGATCTAGCCTGATATGTGCACTTTTTTTTATAAAAAAAATTTAGGAACTGGATTAGTTTCTGTTGGTAAATTGGTAGAATTACAATGATGCAAATACTGATTATGTTTTACTATTCTTACATTGAGTTATTGGTGGATGGAAGTCAGGATTTGGTTCTTCTGAGTAGAGCCACCTGTATAGGAAACACATCTTGGTGACCAAATGAGCAGAACTGATGTTATTTGCAGTAGAAGGAGGAGGGTTCTTCTCATCTTCAGCTGCTGGGTATAGCAAGGGCCTAGCCGTTCTTCTCTTGGGTCAGAAGAAAGAAGATAAACCCATGAGAGTTTCGCCGTGGAATCAGTACCGGTTGGTGGATCAAGAATCTGACACTGACCTCCAGCTGGCTTCCACAAAGAACCGACTTTCCCGCGGCTGCGCTTCCTTTGTCTGCTTTGGTCGCGCTTCCGCCGGGCTCGACACTCCATCTCCTCTTAAAGTGGGCCCTGCCCAACAGCAGGATATCTTGCCTGGATCTCTTGTTTCTGACGAAGGCAAGGATCATACTGCTGATGCTGATGATGACCATATTGCAAGAAAGGTTGTTGTTAAAAGTAGCCTGAAGAATCCATCCAAGAGAAATCCAGCTTCTGTTGAGAGTGCTAATGAACATGAAGCATCGAGTGAACCAGGTAGTGATATTCTTGGTCATGCGGAAACGAGGAAAGTGCAGTGGACAGATGTTTGCGGGAGTGAGCTTGTTGAAATCAGGGAATTTGAGCCCAGGTATTTTAAATTTTATATTAAGTATTATGAATCACAATATTACTAAACACATATTTATCTAGCCCATTAGTTGAACTTAGAGTAAACTAGCTGCAGGCTCTCCAGAAACTAAGCCTCATTTCTGGGGTTTTAATTTGGTGTTTTCTCCCTAGTACTGGAATATAAGAGTAGAATCACTCTTCATGGACTTTTACATGTCTATTGTTCATTGACATTTCACCTGTATTAAAGTGAGGATACACATATATGAGATGGTGAAATTTAAGGTAGGTTTCCAATTAGTGAGGAGAAATATAGATGGTTGCATTATCAGAAGGATGGACGGAATGTGTTTGATTGTGGTAGGGATGTACCTCTAGGGTGTTTGGATGGGGGACTTCAAAATTCCAAGGCATTTAGCCAAAACGAAGAAGAAATGGCTCTGAAAAAGTTGGATAAAAGGAATTAGAAAATGCACTTCATGTGCGTTGCAAGGGCATGTGACAGAGAATTGTAAATGACTCCTCCAAGTAGTAATTTTCAAATCCCTCGATGATAGTTTTGTAATGCTCATGCGGTACATTTCTAGTCCCTCCTTTCTAACTTTTTGTCATCCATTTTTTCATCACTATGCCTAACTCCCTTGTAAATTGGAAATTCCTCATCAAAACAGACCCCTAGTGTCGGATAGGTTTTCAATTATAGTTTTGTTGTATAGTTCGGAAGTCTAGGTCGATTTATGACTAGGAGCTATCTTCTTGTTGCGTTGTTAATGCTTGGACTTAGGCTACAGCTATTTTTTTTTATCACCATGAACGTCCAACTTGGCAAGTTAGGGCTTACCAACCCCCTAACGCATAAATTTGGTTACAAACCTGTATAGGAATTCAACAAAGGTGTTTAAATTGAGATTTTGTTCAGCTCTTTTCCCATTTACTTTTTATGGTAGGCCGAAGGGTGAACTTAGAGCTTCGAGCCCATGATGAGTTGTCGTAAGTCTATTAGGAATTATAGTCAAAGAGGATTAATTGTTTTCCCAATTGAAGTTGTTTTTCCAATTGGAGTTGGTTTCTCAATTGGAGAAGGATTGATAACTAGATTCCAATTAGGATTAGTGTTCCTTATTGAAGAAGACCTTTATTATGTCTATATAAAGGTTGCAATAGCATTGAAGTAGTGCAAAATAATAAGTTGTATACCACTCAAGAAGTTAGAGTGAGAGAATAATGTAAGGGCAAAGTGTGTGCGAGAGAAAAGAAAAGAGATAAGAGTGTATTTCTTTTTCTTGTTCTTGTTCTTTCAGGTTTTTCGTCAAGTCTTTATCCATGAGGCTTGGCAAGATACTTAGTACTCATTATTGATATAGCGAAAAATTGTTGTTCTGCCCTGTGGACGTAGCCACATAGTCGAACCACATAAATTCTTGGTGTTATTTGTCTTGGTTATTTGTTTTCGGTTTTTGAGTTTGTTTTTCCCATTCTTAAACGTGATATTCACAACACTAGGTTGGTAGAGTGGACTGTTTCCCTGTAACGGGATGGAGGGATTTATTTTATCAGAAGGGGCTACCCAAATATCTATTTGCAGTTTGTGGATGTATCTCTTGTACTTCGAGGGAGGACAACAGGTTTTCTGAATTTGGTTAAGATTATTGAATCATAATGCTTGTTTTTGTGGTAGGTGTTAAAGTTGGTTTTGGGAAAAGAGTTAGTACAGTGAATCATCTTTTCCAATTTCTTCATATGTACAAGAATGTGCTAATGTCTTCTCTTGCTTCCTTTTCACCTTCTCATTTAATCTAGTTGATCCTGAAAAAAAAGAAGATGGATATTCATGCTTTTGGAGCTTCACTTGTAAATTAGTTTTTCATTTTGTTACACTTTTCTGACCCATGCTTAGCTTTAATTTGGAACCTTAGTGCACCTATTCAAGTGAAGATTTTTGCATGCTTGGTGCCCCATAGGAAACTTAGCACTTGCGATTTGCTCCAAAGGAAAAAGTTGTATGGTTGTTATCTCCCCATTTGTGCACTATGCTCAAAGGTGAGTTGAGTGTATTGATCATATCCTTTTGCCATTGTCCATTTACTTTGCAAGTTTGCCAAGAGATTTCAGTTCCTTGATGTTGGTGACTTGGGCTTAGGTTTATATGAGAAGGCAGTTACGCTTAGGAGAATTGTGGTTTAACAACTTGACCTTTAGAGTTGGCTTGATAAGGTCCTTTAACAACTTGACCTCTAGAGTTATAGTGGTTGCCTAATATGGTATCAGAGCTCTTGTTGTAAGAGCTTCTGTGATCAGAGCCTGTAATCCTTCATCCCCATTTTTATGTCAATTTGCAAGGTACAGGGTGGTGGTCTTTACGTATATGTTGATAATCATTTCGGTTTTAGTTTTCAGATTTCACTATTTGTGCTTGAGATATGAGAGGGATGAGGGAGAGAGGGGCTAAAGGAAAGACGAATGAATGAAAATAGAATCATTCTATTCTCGAGCTGATTTTTAGCATCTCCGTATTTTAGGGCCGTTCAGTTCTGCTAGTCCGGTCTAAAAGCAAAATTAAAAAAACCCAGCACTCAACTACTAGGAAGAAATGACAAAGAAAACAAGAAGCAAGGATCGACTGTCATCAATATGTTCTTGATTATACTTGTTGAATACTTCTATATTAGTTTTTGTCGGATATTTGAGGGTTAAATTTTACAATCTTTATGTCATATGTTCTTCTGCAAGATGTTTTTCTTGCATTCCGTGCAATCCAGGATATATATATTTTTCTGTTTCCTTTTTGTTTCACCTTATTTCGCGTTGTTTCATTTCTCTTTTTTCGTACTGCATTTAATTTTTGCTGAGATGGAAACGGTGTCATATTGGCAGTGAAATGGATGGATCAGATGATGAGTTCGACAATGGGAATGAAAGAAGTTGTGCATGTGTGGTTATGTAGTTTGGTTTTTACCTGACGATGATTTGGGCTTCTCCTCTCTCTAGATGCAAACATTTCATCAGGTAACTTACCGCTAACAGAGCTTGTTTGGTTGATACTTATTTCCGGAAGAAGAAAACGGTTTTTGAGTCCATGCAAAACACCACCATAGCAAGGAGTATAATTTGTCACTTTGTCCGTCGGAATGAACATTCATGTGTATATCAGGTTGCTGTGGGTTTCAATTTTGTCCCTTTGGGTTTGGGGACATCGTTTCGTTTGTTATTCTTCCTCCTGTGTGACTGCGTTGTTCATTATTTTGTCGTAATTAATGTATTATTTTTTGTCCTTCTGATTTGGTTTAATGAATTTTCAGTATTTTCCTCTTCTCCAAAAACTAAAACCTTTGAAGAATGACTGATGTTATGCTCTATAGCATTCGTCCCCATTGCGTATGTTGAGCTAGTAACCTGAGCTAGGAGCATAATTGAAAGAGATTTATTGGTACTCAAGAGACTGCTGGGCGTCTCGCAGAGTGACCCTCAACATGGACTTTTTTGTTTGTTTTTGGGCTTAATCCGTCTTTTTTGTTTTTTTTTTTTTTTTTAATTCTTTCGAATCCAGGTTTGACGCTGACTAGATCCTTAGCGAAAGCGCTAAGCAAGCTACCTTATGTAATAATAACCTAGGAAAAATAACGTCAAAGTACGACTTGTGTGCGTTTGTGTGTCAAGAACAAATCAGAGTGACGTAGAGGATTCATTTGCGGGTTCATTTGTGGTGGCTTAGCTTGTGAAGAAAATCATATAGGCTTGTGGGCGTGCGTGTGTTGTTCACGGGTGACAAGATCTACGATTCAAAATGTTTTCATATTAATCAAAAAAATGTTGGGTGACAATCGTTCATTCGCGCTGATTACTGAATTTTTATAGCATTGTCGGGTCTCGGTACTCCAAACTCAAAATGCATTGCAAGTCTCATATGCATCTAGGCTGGAGTGTGGCCCCTGCCGTTTAATTGTATGTGCGAAGGGTTATTATTGATGGAACAGGAAGGAGTGGGTAGAGAGGCCAAGCGTGCTTTGGATTGCTGCCAGCGTGATCTTGATGCTAATGTTTTTGATCTTCAGTTGAGGGCGCAAGATAAACTTCGTCTTAAATCACACTCTGATGCGGTTCTTGCTGAAGAAAGTTTCTTAAGACAGAAAACTTGAGACAAGGGGATCCTTTGTCCCCTTACCTTTTCATTATTGCTATGAAGGTGCTCTCTTTATTAATTACCTCCAATATAAATGCTCGCCCTTGTTTCAAATACCACTGGCGCTGTGAGGTAGTCCAGTTTGCTCATATTTGTTTTGCTGATGACCTCATTATGTTTTGTGGAGGGGATTATCATTCAGCTAAGATCTTGACGGACTCTTTATGCAGCTTTAATTCTTTGTCTGGTCTTAAGGCCAACCTAACTAAAAGCTCCATTTTTCTTGCGGGTGTGGATGAAGATGAGCATTCCAGAATTATGCTTCTTTTCAATTTTACCATAGGAATGTTGCCTACTCGCTACCTTGGTGTGCCTCTCATTTCAACAAAGCTTAATTTGCAAGATTGCTCCATTCTTATCGAGCGCGTTGAGGCTAGAATTAGAGCTTGGGAGAACAAGGTCCTCTCTTTTGCCGGTCATTTTACAACTTGTTCAATTTGTTCTCTGTAGTACGCAAGTTTTTTGGGCCTCACACCCCATGCTCCCTAAGAAAATTCTCCGCGATATTGAGCGAAGGGTTCGAAAATTCTTATGGTCTGACAAGCTTTCTGGTCATTGTGTTGCTAAAGTTGCTTGGGATGATGTGTGTCTTCCTAAATCTGAAGGAGGTCTTGGGATTACAAAATTGATTGACTGGAATAGAGCGCTTAAGATCCCCCCAAACTGCTCGTGGATTGGAGGAAGCTTCTTCCATTGAGAGATTTTGTTCGGCTTTTCTTTTTCCACGAAATTGGAGATGGTAGGGGAACATCTCTTTGGTATGATAATTGGCATCCTTTAGGTCCTCTTGTTGTCAATTGGGGTTGCCATATCATTGCTGATTCCAGGCTTCCAAAACTGCTTTGGTTTGCAATATTTGGAATGGTTCTAATTGGTGTTGGCCTAATAATTCTTCTCATCAGTTGTTGGAAATTCAAATTTCTATGTCCAATATTGTGCCAAATCGTAGCTTGGGTGATATGATTCGATGGACACCTTCATCGTCTGGCATACTCTGCTGCTTCTGCTTGGGATAAGTTTCGGCAATCCAAGCCTACGGTAGGTTGGTCTTAAGCTTGTTTGGTATAATCAAAATATTCCCAAGATGAGCTTCATTCTTTGGTTGGCTATTAAATGCAAGCTTTCTACTATGGATAGAATTTTGACTTTTGCTTCGTCGGTTCCTGGTACTTGCGTACTCTGCTCTATTGCTACGGAGTCCCATTGCCACCTCTTCTTTGAGTGTCTTTTTACCGATAGTATTTGGTCTTCGGTGCTATTCAAGTGCGGTGTCCCTTGGCCTCTTTTTGTCAAGTGGGCTACTAGCCGTTACAAGGGAAAATCTCTATCGTCGATAGTTTTGAAGTTAATGTATTATGTTTGGAGAGAGCGGAACAACCGTAGATTCAAGAACTCATGTCAACCCACTGCAGTGCCGCCTAGTACAAACTCATCTATGGTGACCTGTATAAACCGTTACAAGGGAAAAGCTGGATTTATTTATCGAAAAATGATATACGGTAATCATTTTCTCGAAAAGTAACAGGACGAGTAACTGGCACGTGTCTGTCGGGATTGTATAAACCGTTACTAGTCTTGCATTTTGCATCACAAGAGTCCAAGACCACGTGACTTTAGAATTAGAATTAGAAGGACGCCAGGCACCTCCCTTTTCACAGACTTGGCCGCACCTTGTCCACAAAAAGCACTTCCAACTCCATCTGCTTCAATGGATAACACAAACAAATCCCACCCCCATATTCCTCAGAAAGCAAAAGAACACAGAAATGTCAGTGGCATCTTCCTTTCCCTGCATCAAAACCCCACCTGCATCACCATCTTCCCGCTCACATTCTTCTTCTTGTTCCTCAAACCATTCTTTTATGCTCTCTTCTTCCTCTTCAACAAAGCCTTGCTATGTCAAATTCAGCATAAGGAGCTCTCAAACCGAAGGCCCTATCAGAAGACCTGGTGCTCCTTCTCTCCGGGAACCCTCCCGCCCGCCTTCCCCTCTCAAACCAACGCCTCCTTCTCCTCCGTCTCCTTCTCCGCCGCCTCAGCAGCCCTCGAAGCCGGAACAGGTTTCCGGGCTGACCATGGTGGAGGACAAGAATGTGGTGACCCTGGAGTTCCAGAGGCAGAAGGCTAAGGAGATTCAGGAGTACTTCAAGCAGAAGAAGCTTGAGGAAGCTAACCAGGGTCCTTTCTTTGGCTTTGTTGGCAAGAATGAGATTAGCAATGGCAGGTAAAAGCATTGCAATTGGTTATCTATCAGACCTTTCTTGATTTATGCGCGTCATCCTTGCGCAGGGTTCGTTCATGCTAATCTTCTATGTATCGTTCCAATATGCCCCTCTAAGGGGCAGTAGTTATGCGTGAAACCAACAAAATGATTAGTGTGCTTGGAATATGTTAAACGCAAGCATTGAGTTGGATTCTATCCTACTTCTTTGAGCTTTGGCTTCCCCTTTCAAATTGAACCTGTTAAATCATCGGTTTCGATTCTATATTACCACGCTTCTTATATTCCTTGCCTCGTCTATTTGTAGTAATGGATGGTGATGTAGTCAGCTTGTTCTTCGAATGATGAAACAAGAAGACACCGTACTTCTGTAGTTTTACTTATTCATTAGAATCAACATTCTTTCCCTAACTTGGAGTCGGAATTCAAGTTGTATTCTGTGGCTGAGTTTATCATTTCTTTTCGATCCTCAACCAAACTACTTGCATTTCCTGAAAGAAAGAAAGGAATTCTGCTTCCTGTTTGGGTCTTTGTACTTGTGTGGCATAGTTTAGTTTGTTCATCTGTCATCTTGTTCTCATGTATTTGTGATTTTGGCTTTACAGATGGGCAATGTTCGGTTTTGCTGTTGGAATGCTAACAGAGTATGCAACTGGCTCGGACTTTGTTGATCAAGTAAAGATACTTCTCTCCAATTTCGGAATTCTAGATCTGGAATGAGATACACCGGTGCGGCAGGATGTTAAAAGCCTCGATACCTTCTTATTTCTGGAGCTGCTGCAGATACATTCACTGTTTCACATGTAACTTTGTTGAGTAATTTGTTTGAGTTTCATTTCCGAATAAATACTTGGCTATCGTCGCTGCTGTTTACTTGCAAATTTACAATGTTTACCAGGATTTCAACAATAGAAAAAGTTCCTCAGAGCTCGTTTGATAACATTTTTGTTTCATTTTGTTTTCGGGTTGTTTCCCTTTCAAGTAAACAGAGACAAAGGCTAAAAGAATGGGTGGAAGGTCGAGAGGGAGGTCAATAATTGAAACTAAAACCGAAAACTATCTGAAACTGTTTTTTAGCTTTTGTTTTGTAAGATTATTCCCTGGATTTTCTTTCCCATCTTCCTCACTTTTGTCATCTCCCTTCTCTTTATTGTGATCTTCAATTTGAAAACAAAAACAAAAATGTTATCAAACGGACATTACGCACTTTGTACCAATTCTTTGTTGTCAATAATTTTACCCGCAGTTCCGTTGGCGTGTCATGCGTGTTGGACTGTAAAATCTAAACTAAAAACCCAAAGCACAGCCTTCAGGTCCACTGATTAGGCACCTCAGCACACAATTTCAATCTTTTCCATGTCAAGATGCATCAAATTGGTGAACTAGAGTCCGCGGCAGAGTTTTGTGATGTTTGGAGTTGTGCAGGAATGCTCGAAAAGCAGGTTGATTATACAGATGATGGCAGGATGATTTAAGTAGAAATCCAATGTACAAACTGATTAACGCCTATGTCCATTTGTTTTCGCATAGGAGTAGGACTCTAGGATTCTCTCCCCTCCCCTCCAGAATCCTCCGCTCTCTTTTTTTTTTTTTTTCTCTTTATAGAGAAGGCAACACAAAATGTGGACGTGGCTCAATCGTGAGCATTCAAATAGGAAGGGACTGGAGGGGAGGGAAAATGGGAGAGAAGAGCATCATAAGAACAAAGGTACCACTTTCCTAAACCTGGGATTCGATGCAAGAAATTGTGCAGTTGGGAGGATCATCAGAATTCAGATGCCTAACTACATATCTTACAGAAAAAAGAAGAGCATACACAGCTGAAACTAATCAGCTCATCCTCCCTAACATTTACTTGACAACTGCATAGATGAGAGTAACCAGAAACAGCACGCAAACGACACGCATTCCCTTTTGCAGATAGAGCATCTTTGCCTCCAGTCTTTCCACCCTAGCCTCCACTCGAGCTATCCGCGCTTCCAACATTGCCCGCCGCACTCCCCACCTTGTCTCCCCAACATCTACGCCATCTGCCGTGCTCTGTGCATAATCTTCACCCTGCAGAGAATCGTCTTCCCAAGCTTGATAGTTACACATCTCAACTCAACAGACTAAAATTCCTGAATAACATCATAACATTTTCCAAGTTACATACTTTCAAAGCTGTCCGTGCAAATCAAGGTAGCTCTAGTGCTTTCAACAACATACGATACAGTGTGATTGATGACGTTTTCTTAATAATTTTTTGACAAAACGATATTCTAAACTACTTTAATATGCAGAAGAGTGAACAAACTCGGCGCAACGAGGCCGGCATTGTCCTAACCAACTAGCCTAACTCACATCTCCAGACGCTTCGGTGGTGGTGATATGATAGGTAAATTCCACAATATCCATAGTGCATCATAGAAATGATCTACAACTCTAATTTTCTACTTTCTGCTTATATCTCCATTCTGGGTTTCATAGATTTCCTCCGCTGCGATTCGATTTTCTATCTAATTTCACCATATTAATTGCGAAAGACCCACATTTTACACAAGTAAAACAAAATGGAAAAACAGATTAAAAAAATGCATACCTTTTAAGAGAATCTTGTATTTTCTTGTTTGAGCTGAGGGGCTCGGTGTCGCCAATTATTCTCCAGGATTTTGAGGGTTTCTTACCAGTCAAGATTCAAGATCGGGAGAAAAACTGGTCGGGAGACTTGTGATGTGCGCACCCGTCAGTCAGGCAGCCAAACCAAATAGGTATTAATATGAGGAGGATTGTCCGCTCTCCCATTTTCGGTGCTCTTCCCTGTCCTCCTGTTTTGTGTGGTCACGGTTAAGCTACGTCAACATTTTATATTATTTTTAAATATAGATAATAAGATAAAAATAAATAGTAATATAAAATATTAACGTGCCTTAACCGTGACCACACAAATAGAAGGGCATAGGAGGACACCGAAAATGGAAAGGCAGATAACCTCCTCCATTAATATTGGTTGAGGCCATGGGGCCCGGGCCACTCACATCTCATCACGTGTCGTCATCAGGCCGGCTGGGCTTTATTTAAAAAAAAATTACACTTCTATCATTCCTAAGAGAAAGTTTTGATTTACCATTAACGCGTGAAAATGTTATAATTGAAACTGTTGAATTTTTTTTTGATGAATTGATTGACCTAGAGGTTAGAGATTGTTGTGAAGTTCATCTTGTATCTGTTGGCCTTAGATCTTGTATGTTTGTGAACGGATGGTCCCGGTTGGCACAAAATCAAGATCTTGACTAGCAATTTATAGTCCTTCAAGGATTGAATACATCCTCCTTATTCTCTTAATTATTACATAAGTAAACCCTAAACTATATTTTCCGTAAACGTAAGTCCTTAAACTCATTATAATTTTTTAATTTCATTTCTGCTATAAGATGTGAAGATATTATTCAACTTTCTGTTAATTAAGTTACGTAACTTGCACGTGACACATTTTAGAAAATAATACCATCATCTTCTCACAAACAAGCAATTAAAATTGTATATAGGTTGTGAATCTAAGTAGCAATTTATCTTTCAAAGTTAACCACATATGCTATTTTTGTTTTTTATTTTATTTTTTAACAAAAGATAGTAACTACACTAAGAGGGTGGGAAAGTGGGCTAAGCCTCACAATTGGCTAGCAACAATGTAGTTCAAATTTACCTTTGACAAGAATCAAACCTAAGATCTCTAACTTACAAGTAAAGAAGAATACCACTACATCATAGTACTAAGTGACAAGTCTACATTCCAAAGTGGCAAGTCTTTAAACTCCTTAAAAGCTGTCAATCTACCATCCAAAATGTACCATATGCAAATTATATGACTTAAATTGACAAAAAAATTGAATAGAATAGTTTTGTATCTAATAGTCGGGATGCAATTGACAAACTTTAAGAAATTTAAAGGCTCATTTTTATTTGAAAAAATAGTATACTAACTTAATTTTTACTTGAATAATAGTTCAAGAGCTAAATCAGAGCAGACGTCTCAACAACTGAAAAAAAAAATCATAAATTTTTTAATGAAAGAATCGTAGTCTGGACTCTGCAGATAAATGTTAAGAAGGAAGGGAAAATAATAGAGGAAATATTGTCCATGACCAAAACAGAAATTAAAAAGAAAGGGAAGTAATTGTCACGTGCGTACAGGTGGCTATATCGTACTTCCTGTTTAGCTCCTCCGGATTTTCAATTGAGCGAGAAAGAAATGCAAGGAAAGGAACCAATCAAGGACAAAACACCTCTATTTTCTCCCGCACGGTGCGCCTCCAAATTGCCGTCCATGGACGGTCAAGATTCCCACATATTCGCCTACTGCCCCTCCTCCTTTGCTTTCTCATTCTCCGTCTTCTTCCTTTTCTTGCTCTCTCTTCTGCTCTGCTCTGCAACCCGTTACCCTCAGAAAACAACAGACTGGTCTCGACACACAGGCCAATGGGCTGCGTTCAGGCCAAGCCTCTCACGAACTCCACTCCTGGGGGGCTAGAGAAGCTCAAACTGGATAATGGGTACGTCGCAAATGGTCCCCTTAACGGTCACACACGATCAACTGGCCAGTTCCATAGGGGCCCCTTTAAGCCGCAGCAGCAGAGTGGTGAGGCCAGAATTTCAAAGGTCGAGCCTGGAAGTGGCGGAAGCAGCAATGAAAAGGCTGCGGCAGCGGTGGCGGATGAGTGGGGGGCGTTGAATGGTGGTAGTGAGGGAGAGAAAGATGATGGGAGTCAGAAAGTTTCTCATTAAGTTTCTGTGGATGATGGGGAGATGGTGGATGGATGGCCTAAGTGGCTCACTGATAATATTTCGAGAGAGATTTTGGCTGGCTTGGTTCCCAAGAGTGCTGACTCTTAGGACAAGCTTGATAAGGTTCGATTCTTTTTGAACTCACGCTTTCAAATTTTTATGTTTTGGATTCATTAGAAGTGTGATATGGATGTTTTTCTGTTCCTTCATTAGTGATTGGAATTCGTATTGTTCCGATAGTTTTTTAGATTCTTGAGTGCTTTTGTGGATGCAATCGAAAAGCTAAGGGACCATTTTTCGTTTTTGGTTTTCACTTTTTGTGCTTGCGATATGAGACAAGTGTATGGGGGAAAGGTGAGAGGAACAAGGGAGATGGGAGAGGGAAAGAAATGAAAAAGAATGAATGAAAACAAAATCTTGAAAGTGAAGTATGCGACTAATGGAAAAGTTTGGATCTTCTCTAGTTAAATTTTGGGGTTGCCCGTCTTTACAAATCACTAAAAATCTAAGAAATAAATTTGGATATAAATTCATTAGTTGGCTGGATTATTGTTGAGAAAAGGCTGGCATTTGAACTTTGGTTATTTATTTATTTTTATTTTTATCTTTCTGTACCCCTGAATTTTTTATGTTGTAGGTTGGCGAAGGAACCTACAGTAATGTGTATAAGGCTCGAGACAGGGACTCTGGAAAAATTGTTGCCTTGAAGAAGGTCCGGTTTGATACATCAGAACCTGAGAGTGTTAAATTTATGGCACGAGAGATTATGTTTTTACGGAAATTGGATCATCCCAATGTGGTCAAGCTTGAAGGATTGGCTACGTCAAGAATGCAGTACAGCATTTATCTTGTTTTTGGTTTCATGGTGTCAGATTTGACAAGAATTATTTCCAGCCCTGAAGGGCTTACTGAACCACAGGTTTAAGTTTGTCCTAACTCGTGGATTCAGAATTTGGATGCTTTGATTCGTTGGACTCTCATTTTCTAACATGAATTATTGATACAGGTCAAGTGCTATATGCATCAACTACTTTCAGGTCTGCAGCATTGTCACCATAGGGGAATTATACATCGAGACATCAAAGGATCAAACCTATTGATAGATAAAAGTGGAATGCTAAAAATTGCAGATTTTGGGCTTGCAAACTATTATGTTCAAAGCCCTAAGCGCCCACTCACAAACCGAGTTGTGACACTTTGGTACAGAGCTCCTGAGCTACTGTTAGGTTCTACAGATTATGGAGTTGGCATTGATCTTTGGAGTGCTGGTTGTGTCTTCGCTGAAATGTTTACAGGGAGACCACTTCTGCCTGGTAGAACAGAGGTAATTCAATGTTTTGTGTGTGCATGTGTGTTTGTCCAGGAAAGAAGATCAATTATATGATCTTACTATCGCTGGCTAGTAGCTCACTTTCTACTTGCTTTCAGGTTGAGCAACTTCATAGGATTTTCAGGCTTTGTGGCACTCCATCAGAGGAATACTGGAAAAGATTGAAGCTGTCTACAACTTTTAGACCTCCACGTTCATACAAACCCAGTCTTCAAGAAGCTTTCAAGGGTTTCCCTATTTCTTCTTTGGGTCTGTTGAGCACTCTTCTTGCTTTAGATCCTGCTTATCGTGGCTCTGCATCGTCGGCTCTCGGAAACGAAGTGAGTACAAATTGAAAGTTTTACTCTTACAATGAAGTGTTTTGTACCAATTACATGCTATTCAAGTAACTCGTGTCCTTAAGATTGAAACCAGCGTTTTTTCATCTTCTATTTTCTTACGCTTGAATCCACAATTATGAATAATATACTTTGGTTATAAAACAAATCAGTTTGCTGCAAGTTATTTTGCTAAACGTTTATTCTCTATCTTTTACTTTATTGTTCTTAGTATTTCCTTCTTGTTGATAATTTGAGGCGGTACAAAGGTATAAAGCTATCGATCTATGTTCAGAATTGCAAGTTTAAGATATCTCATGCTGAATTGTAATGTACTACTGATCGTCATAAAAATTTCACTTGATCAGTAGAAAAAAGTTGTACATAATTGAAAAGCATCTCTTTTCAGTTTAGCTTCCACCCTCCCCCCACGTTTTAGGAATCCATGACAATAGTATGAATTCTTGTTTTGGTGTTGAATTTGTCTTGCAAGTACACGTATTACTCGTGAGTTAATTTGTGAGTATTATATACTAAAAAGGACTTCTGCTTACAGTTCTTTTTCAGAAGCCCCTTAGCATGTGAACTTTCTGGTCTACCTGTAATCCACAATGAGGATGAAGAACTGAAATTAGCCAATGACCAGAAAAAGTAAGTTGATGCTTTCCTTTATGTAAGATAGATGACATAAACATCCTGTTAATTGGTTCAATGTCATTAACCTGGCTTTCTAATTGAATTTGGTCTTCCTTCTGTTCCGTCCACTAACGTCTCTGATGGATTCTGCTTGCACTAACTGTGAAGGTGCAAGAACCTATTCATGTACAAAGCTGTAGATATCACACTGAGTATATCCTTCAATTGTATGGTAGTGTGTGATTTGGAGAGTTACCAGATTAGAGGATGCATGATCCTGGTGTTGCTATGACAAGTAATTAAAAATTTAAACTGAAGTATTTGACCGGAAAAAAAAATCGATCAAGTAGTTGATCTCGTACTATTTGATCCATGGCTAAAACACTAACCCCTAAATAACCAACATTAAGGTACTCTCGTTAGTGTTTTAACTCTCTCGACATGAGGGATGAGGTGCAAAGTAAGTAAAGGTGAAGAAAGAAGACATTTGATCTAGTCTGCTAAAAGAAAGACGGTCTGTATTCACATAAAATGGTGGAATTTGAAGGAATGGGATATAGTAGTTATGTACTAACCTGTATGGATCAAAGCCTTGAAACCATTTAGGCATAGTTTTAATAAATCAAATTCGTAATCAACTTAATATTTAGATCTTTTACTGACTGGAATCAGGTAGTAGCTTGTAATAGGTGCTACTTATTATTTTCTAAACCATGATATGTTTGCTTTAATGTACTTGGAAAATGTTTCCTAATGGGAATTTCATTGCTTGAGGTAACTGATTATGTTTCTCCTTTTATCAGGTCTAGGAATTCTAAAGTAAGACGGTCTCGAACACGTGAGCGCCAGAGACAAGATGTATCTGCTGAGAAAGTAAAAGAAACTTCTGCATCTTCCAACCAGGTAAATATAGTTCCTTACTTTCAGATTTCAGGGGGCCCTTGTGGTTTTTTTTCTTATGGCGCACGAACAATTCACATAATTAACTGAGCTAGCCAACCTATCATGCATGTAAGAGGAAGGGAAAAGAAAAGGTTCTAATAAAAAGAAAAGAAGGAAGAAGATACGACAATGTCGGCGAGGAGCTCGTCTAGCCCCTTCTCACCTATACTGTTCGGCACATCTTTTTGATCATGAGACATTAGAGATATGTATATAGGGTCTCTATCTTTTATTGGATTACTAAAGATTACGTAATATGTATATAGGGTCTGCAGGAGCAGGAGAAAACTGTTTATTCAAATTTTGAAAGTGAGCCAGGTAGCACTACCAGCAGCAACTCCTCCAGTGCAAATCAGGCGGGCCGGAAAGAAAGCCCGATCTTCTCCCTCTCACCAGTTGAAGGCCTTTCGGGTGCTACTAAGTACGTCAAGAACCTACCCCCATTACCCAAATCTAAAGCGCGTGCCACCAGCAAAGACAATCAGATTAACAGGTCTACATCCACTAGAGAGTTCAGAAGGTTCAATCCAAGGGAGCTAGAACACTATGCTCTTGATGATTAGGACCCATTGGATGAGCATGTAGAGCTGCTCCGTGTCTTTTTCTTGTAGTCCTTTTCCCTCTATTGAGTATTGACCAACATGAATAATCATGAATTTTTGGTTTCGTGTATAATCCAATGATTTTGTGTTTAGGGCCTTGATTTAGTTTTCCGGCCAAGATAGCGTATGCTCTGTTCTTTACTGCCAATGACGGCAAGGTCTCTGTTGAAACCCGAAAGTTCGTTCATATGGCCGGTAGAATTCTTAAAAGAAACTATGCGACGATACAGGGTAAAATGGCATTCTCATTAGTAGTCAGCGACCCATCTCCTTATAACGCGATTCTAGGAAAGCCTTGGCTAGTGAAATTGAGTGGCTAGTGAAACTGGAAGGAGGAGTTGGAGAGATCAAGTTTGACAGGCTGCATCCCGACGATGCACGATGCAAATGCTGAAGGAGTCAAAGAAGAAGTTTTTCACCCCCGTAGGAGCTACCGAGGTTGAGAAGGACGAGCCTGCTACCAAATAGAAACTACAGCAGGCAGATCAAGATAATGGCGTTCAAGAGGACACACCAACAGAAGAAAAAAGATAGAAGCTAGAAAAGGACGTTGAATACATCATTCTTGATTCTGAGCAGCCGGAGAAGACGGCTAGAATTAGTTCACGACTGAGCCCGAAGGAAAAGAAAGAACTCATAGCCCTTCTTAGGGAAAACCGTGATGTCTTTGCATGGTAACCCTCTGACATGCCCGACATTGATCCCAAGATAGCCTGCCATAAGCTACATGTCGACACTGCTGCCAAACTGGTGATCCAGAAGAGAAGACCAGTCGCTCCAGAATGAGTAGCGATCATTGAGGTAAAGATAGACAAGCTACTGGAAGTTGGATTCATCAAGGAAGTGGCGCATTCAGCATGGCTAGCCAACGTCGTGCTGGAAATAAAGAAAGAGAAGGGCAAGTGGAGAGTGTTTGTACCATACTTGACCAATCCCAAAACTACTGAGAACCGGTCAACATTATACCGTCAAGGACCCACAAGGTCAGAGGCCAATCACAAGGCGACACGTGTCAACATCAGATGCCAATCACAGCGCGACATATGTCAACATCAGATGCCAATCACAGCATGACATGTGTCAATGTCAGAACAAAGCTAGAAACTCTTTTCTATAAATAGGGATCATTCTCTCACAATAATCCCTAATGTCATTTGTACTAGACTATTCACTAGAACTCACAAAATGAGAGCTTGAACCTATGTACTTGTGTAAACCCTTCACAATTAATGAGAACTCCTCTACTCCGTGGACGTAGCCAATCTGGGTGAACCACGTACATCTTGTGTTGTTTGCTTCCCTGTCTCTGTCCATTTACATACTTATCCACACTAGTGACCGGAGCAACCAAGCGAAGGTCACGAACTTGAAACTTTCTGTTGTACCAAAGTCCTCACTGATTTTGTGCATCAACATTTGGCGCCGTCTGTGGGAATAGAAGAATGCAACATGATGAGCTGTAACAGATCGCTATGGCATGACACCCCGCCCTGCACAATCATATAACTCAGCAGAAGAAGTCTGAGTTGAATCCAAGAGCTCGAGAAGCTTCAACAACCTTTCGCTGGCACCGTCGCCAAAGAGCAAAGCCTCGCCATACCAACAGTAAAAGTATCCCATATCATCAGGGTTAAACGTACTCTAGATTTGACGGACTTGTTTTGACCCTCAAATTCCTGAGTTGGCTCGCTTATTTGGAGGAAACTAGAAAACCCTCCAGCCCAGTTCAAGAATAAGCCTGTGGAAAGTTACTTCTTCAAAAGCAAAAGTATCTCATATCATCTCTTCTCCCTTTTCTTCTCTTTATCCTTCTTGCTGAATGAGAGACAAGGAGAATGAGAATAATTATCCAGAACCCGAAGTCAAGCTTCCGACCTAGACCTGATTGCTTGGAACTCTGATTACTTACCTTGTCTGTCACCTCTTTCGGCAGATCTCCTCGCTCAGAGACTTGGGGGACTCCTACTATAGTGTTTGTATCACACTTGACCAAACCCGAAACTACAAGTAAGCTTCAAGTGAAAATGATACATTACCTTGTGCGTCAACATCAGCTAGAAATACCACTCATGAATGGAGGAGAAATGCTTCCAGAGAAGATGCCACTTCCACCTATGGAACAGAAAAGGCAAGTGAAAACGACACCACACTTCAGTACTTGGAAGTTTCGGGATTACTCAGTGGCTTGGAACTTGCAAGTCCCCAACCGAGGAGCTTCCCTCACTTGGGAACTTAGGGGAGCACTGTTTGTACCATACTTGACCAATCCCGAAACTACTGAGAACCGGTCAACATTATACCGTCAAGGACCCACAAGGTCAGAGGCCAATCACAAGGCGACACGTGTCAACATCAGATGCCAATCACAGCATGACACGTGTCAATGTCAGAACAAAGCTAGAAACTCTCTTCTATAAATAGGGATCATTCTCCCACAATAATCCCTAATGTCATTTGTACTAGACTATTCACTAGAACTCACAAAATGAGAGCTTGAACCTATGTACTTGTGTAAACCCTTCACAATTAATGAGAACTCCTCTACTCCGTGGACATAGCCAATCTGGGTGAACCACGTACATCCTGTGTTGTTTGCTTCCTTGTCTCTATCCATTTACATACTTATCCACACTAGTGACCGGAGCAACCAAGCGAAGGTCACGAACTTGAAACTTTCTGTTGTACCAAAGTCCTCACTGATTTTGTGCATCAACATTTGGAACGTTTGGCCAAACACCTTGGGGTTAAACAAATTGATATCTTCAGTGACTCCCAATTGGTGGTCAACCAGGTCACCAACAACTTTGATGTTAAGGATAGCTTTATGGTAGCATACCTTGCGCAAACACAACTTTTGCTCAAGCACTTCCACTACCAGATCACTCAAGCTCCTCGAGCGGTAAATAGTCATGCAGACGCCTTGGTTGGCCTCGCCTCAGCAGTGGAAGATAAAGTTGGGAGAAAAATTCATGTTGAACTGTTGGTTGCTCCTAGCACCACGGCCGCCGAAGTGTGCAACTTACAACAGGGGGATAGTTGGATCACCCAAATTTATAAATTCCTTGCTCATGGCTTCCTCCCAAATGATAAAGTCCAGGCTAAGCAAATTCGATACAAGTCTACCCGCTACCTGATCATCAACGATCAACTCTACAAGCGAGGTTTTAACTTGCCGTACTTAAGGTGCCTTACGCCTGCTGAGGCAGAGATTGTCCTCCGGGAAATACATGAGGAAGTCTGTGGAGATCATGTTGGATCTCGGTCCCTAGCACATAAGACTTTTCGCCAAGGCTATTACTGGCCAACACTCCACCAGGATGCCATTAAAGTATCCCGCGCATGTGACAAATGTCAATGCTATGCGACTATTCCTCACTCCCCTCCAGAACCTCTCACTCCCATAATCAGCCCTTGGCCCTTAGCCCAGTGGGGGCTTGATTTGATCGGCCCAATGCCTGTAGGGAAGGGCAATGTCCGTTATGCAATCGTTGCGGTTGACTACTTCACAAAGTGGGCCGAAGTAGAACCCTTGGCAACCATTACTGAGGCAAAGATAGAAGACTTCGTGTGGAAGAACATCCTTTGCAGATTTGGCATTCCCAATGCGATAGTCACTGACAATGGGCGACAGTTCGACAACAAGAAGTTCAAGATGTTCTGCTCTAAGTTCAACATCAACTTATGCTTCGCCTCTCCAGCTCATCCCCAATCTAAATGGACAAGTTGAGGCCATCAACAAAATAATCAAGCGCACTTTGAAAACCAACTTGGACAAGGCTAAAGGTTGTTGGCCTGAATTTGTACCCCAAGTTTTTTTTGGTCATATCGCACTTCATATCGGACTTCAACAGGAGAAACTCCATTCTCACTTGCCTTTGGCACAAAGGCAGTTGTCCTAGTTAAGCTTGAGCAAACTACCTTCCGAGTTCATAACTACATGCAAATTGAAAATGACAAACAACTTACCCTCAACTTGGATCTAGTCAAGGAACACATAATTCAGGCTCACTTGAGGAATATGGCTTACAAGCAGCACATCTCCAACTACTATGACTGTAGGGTCAAACCTCGCTATTTCAAAGTAGGGGACTGGGTATTAAAGAAAAGACTACTTTGCGACAGAGTCCCGAGCGAAGGCACACTTAGTCTAAACTGGGATTGAGCGTTTGAAGTCATTGGCATCAGTCGCCCTAGCTCCTACAAACTCAGAAGCTCCGATGGCAAGACCCTTGGCCATCTATGGAACGCTAATCACTTGAAGTACTACTACAAGTAGACTCACAATGTACAAGTGTTGAGCTATAGCCGTTCAGAATCCTATGTAATGAAGGTAATTTGGCAATATGCTCTCTCTCACTCCAACATGCACACTCGGCATAACCAGTGCATGACTTCACCGGGCGCATCTTATAGCAGTAGTGCCACTGATGGAAGGAGGGCTCACCTAATCCACACTTCATCCAAATAATATAAAACCCGATCAAGGTATCCCAAAAACCAGGGTTGAGTTGCCAGGCGCATATCTAATAAAAGATAGCATCTGCTGCAACCACGGGTGCAAAGCTAGCTTCACCCCTAAGGTCATTAGTATCGGGGTGTAGAACATAACATGACCCATGGGCGGCTCAGAAGGCAACTCCTAATGATGCACCAAGCGCATTCCTACACTAATACTACATGACTGCTTTAGGGCCTCAAGCTGCTTTTCGCTATCTAATAAGTTGTTTTCTAAATGGTCTGCTTGGAACTCAGAGCGAATTATGGGTATAGCGTCACAAACAACTCCCCTCACCCACTAGCATGGAGGAATAACCAATATTGGCTAAGGTTTGACAATTGTGAAGATCAAACCATGAGAAAGCCCCACATGGAAAATCTTCAACTTCCACACAAGCTAGAGAGTTTCAAATTTCAAATGTTTAGTTCCCCCACTCAAAAAAAAAAAAAAAAAAAAAAAAAAAAAAAATGGAAGGGGGAACACAACAAAGCTTCATCAATGGAGGACAACCACAATTCTCAAAAGCTTCACACACTCTTGATCAAGATAGTGTGAAGCAAAATCAATTTATGATGCAAACAAAGCTTCACCCTACAAAGCTTCACCATACAAAGCTTCACCCTACAAAGCTTCCCCCACAAAGCTTCACCCTACAAAGCTTCACCTACAAAGCTTCACCCACAAAGCTTCACCCTACAAAGCTTTACCCTACAAAGCTTCCCCCACAAAGCTTCACCCTACAAAGCTTCACCCACAAAGCTTCACCCTACAAAGCTTCAACATCAAAGCTTCATATGCAAAGCTTCAACATCAAAGCTTCACCTACAAAGCTTCAAGATCAAAAGCTTCAACATCAATTTATGGTGCCAACAAAGCTTCATCAATGGAGTGCAACTACAATTCTCAAAAGCTTCACACACTCTTGATCAAGATAGTGTGAAGCTAAATCAAATTTTGTGTCCAAAAAATAGCTTTAACTAGTCAAGCCTTTTTCCTTCTCTCCCTCTTCCGTCACCTTTCATCTATCAAATTTCCGCAACTTCTGCTCTTCTTCAATGGAGCCGAATTTTGGATATCTTATAGTTCGTGAACAGATAAACAACTTTCAAGAAGGAAATATTTCTGTTTGAGTGAAGGAAATTAGAGTTTTAAAGCTCCAAACATGACAGTCAGATTCCTGCCGATTCCAAAGCTGTTGTGATGTTTCAAAGATCTGGAAGTATTTAAGCATTAATTCATTCTGAATTTTTGATATGTTATGGAAGAGATAATGAGGAACAACTTCGATGAAGAAAGTATATTGATTTGAGCAAGATAAAATGGAGTTACGAAGCTAACAACAGGTCTGATGGGTTGACAGACAAATCATGAACAGTTATTCATCATACCTGAATGTCTGGAGTTATACTACTCCGATGGATCTCAAATTTGGATATGTTGTAGATCACAGGCTAAGGAACAACTTTCATGAAGATGACTTTGCAATTTGAGCTACAGAGAAGGGTGTTATAATTGCAGCGACTCAGGCTGATTAGTGGAAACGAAAAGCAATTCCACCACAAAAGGGGGAAGCAGAAATGGGCAAAGGGATGAGACCTTGGGTCCCATTTTTTTTTTTTATTTCCCTACCTCTCAAACATGAAGCAAGAAAGAATTGTACTTCACTAAGAAAGAATTGTACTTCACCAAATGAAGCAAGGCAAGGCATCGATATTCTGACAACTTGATAACAAGCAAGACACCTCATTCGGCAACTCTCCTCGACCGACGACTTGGGCGACTCCTATCATATGCTACTACACCTTGGTACTCGAAAGTTCCGCTACTACTTAGTGACTTGGATCTTTCAAGTCCCCAATCGAGAAGTTTTCCTCACTCGGGAAATTAGGGGAGCACTATTTCAACCTACAGGATCCACCCATGAAGTTTCAACATGCAAATTTCAACAAAAGAAATAATTCAAAGAACTTAGTGGAGGATGCCTTAGTGTATTTAACACAATACGCTGAACGAAGTAAAGCTTGTTTATTGACATCATCGATAAATTACATATATGTACATACACAAGAATCAAAACAAACAAACATGAGGGAACCTTCACAAAGGTTGCCCAGGAAAAGCCTCAGTACTCGACAAAGCACCAGAAAGAGGAGGCACCAGAGGGTGGTCATTTGGAACCTCTGTACTGGGCAGAACCCCAGAAGGAGGAGGCACCGGAGGTCGATCGTTTGGAGCTTCAATACACGGTAAAGCTCCAGAAGACGAAGGCAATATATGCCCTTGCAATAAACCCACAAACCTCTGATGATCACTTAGAATCTGAGACTCTCGGATTCCTCCAGCCGGTCAAGCTTTCTCTTCATGCCCGTGGAGTAGCTATGTGCAAGCAGGTGCAACTGTCTATTCTCATGCTTAAGCCCTCTGATCTCCTGTTTGAGGCTTATCACCTCAGCCGCCAAGGACTCAACCTGGCGGGTTCGAGCAAATAGGCGCTGGGCCATATTAGACACAGAAGCCGCACACTGAACACTGAAAGCCAGAGAATCCTTAACAGCCAACTCATCGGACCGTTTGGAAAGTAGTCTATTATCTTTGGGAGTAAGAAGATTCCTGGCCACCACCGCAGCGGTCATGTTATTCTTCATCACAGAATCCCCAACGGTAAGATGACCAGTAGGGGATAAGAAAGACGGACGCCATATGTTGTCTTGAGGAGACCTGGCTGCCTCTTCCTCAACATTTAAGTCAAAACGACGGTCAGATGGGCCAGACATTTTCAGAAATGACGAAGGAAAAATGAGGTCCAATAAATCTCAGAAGCACAAAAATGAAGGGAAGATTTCTACAAGCAGTAACTCTCTGAGCGTACTTCTTGAACACAATTGGTGCCCCTATAAAAGAAAAGGCAACAGGGCTGTTTGTTCGAAAATCAAAGAGGCACCGCTCCTCGAATTTCGAGAGCCAGATCTCCTTGGATAAAATGTGTCTGCAATCTTCACACGCAACATCAGCTTTCCGGATATCACAGACCACTTTTTCAAAGTGCTCTGACAAAGTTAAAGCACGAGAATTTCGAAGTTCCAGCTACCCTACTATTACCCACAAGGGTAAAGGAATAGCACCACTACTTGCTAATTGGGAAATCACTATACGAGTCAAATCTGTCCTCTATGGCAAAGCATACCCACAAGAATGCCTAATTTTTCCTCATCTCTGAGAATACACCTTCAACAGATATGCTTGTTCAAAAGTCGAAGGGGCAACGCTTTCCGAACTTCGAGAGCCAGATCTTCAACAGATTTGCTTGGTACAAA
Organism: Heteromeles arbutifolia; assembly: GCA_024362995.1. Lineage (NCBI taxonomy): Eukaryota > Viridiplantae > Streptophyta > Magnoliopsida > Rosales > Rosaceae > Heteromeles > Heteromeles arbutifolia. Next base: position 40,244,511 of record JANCRC010000002.1, read on the forward strand.
AATCGAAGGGGCAACGCTTTCCAAACTTCGAGAGCCAGATCTTCAACAGATTTGCTTGGTTCAAAAATCGAAGAGGCAACGTTTTCCGAATTTCGAGAGCCAGATCTTCAACAGATCTGCCTGGTTCAAAAATCGAAGAGGCAACGCTTTCCGCATTTCGAGAGCCAGATCTTCAACATACCCGCTTGTTCAAAAATCGAAAAGGCACCTCTCTTCGAACTTCGAAGAGCCAGATTTTCCTGGATATAATTTGTCGGCACTTTTCACAAGCAACATCAGCTTTCCGGATATCACGGAACACTTTATCAAAAGATCTCTAACAAAGTTAAAACACGTGAATCTCGCAGCTCCCACTACATCGATATGACCGATAAGGGTAAAGGAACAACATTACCATTTGCTGTTAGGGAAATTCCTAATATATGTGGACCTCCATCCTCCATAACCAGGTAGACCTGCAAAAATGTTCAACTCCTCCTCACACCCGAGATGACACTCCCAACGAAGCCTCTCGAAATACTTAGCTTTCTTTCCCCCTGATAATACCTCTGCAAACAAGCCACACCAGAGCAAGAATATCTCATATCATCAGGGACAAAAGCAAGAGTATCCCATATCATGCTTTTTCCCTGTATTTTCCTTCGCCCTTGTTCTTACCTGCAAGACAAGGAGAAAGAGAGCAATAAGCCAGCACTTGGAATCAAGCTTCCAGTCAGGAACCGATTCCCTAGAACCCCTTCCTGATTGCTTCCCTAGCATTGCTCTCAAGTACTCATCTTCAACATTTTGTGCTTCCAGAGAAGATGCCACATCTGCATGGAGAACAGATAAGGCAAGTGAAACTGATACCTTGAAGCATGTGGAGACAACGTGCTAATTCATCCTCAACTAAACTGAGGATCACTTGCCATGTGAGATTACTCATGGTCCGATTTCCTTCAAAAATCAAGCCACCAATGGCCCTTGAAGAAATTACAAGTCCAATTCAAGATCAAGTCTCCTATTCCTTGCTAAGAAGCCCTTCAGCTCAGTTCAAGAATAAACCTGTGGAAAGATACTTCTTCAAAAGCAAAAGTACCTCATATCATCAGAGTCGAAGGCAAAAATATCTCATGGCATGCTTTTCCTTTACCCTTGCTCTTGCCTACGGGACAAGGAGAAAGAAAGCAATCGGTCGGCACTTGGAAAGATTGAACAAAGAAACAGACCATCACCTCTACCTCGTGCCTGCCTGCCATTCAGAAGAAACAAGTAGAGAAGAATGCAACATGATGAGCTGTAACAGATCGCTATGGCATGACACCCCGCCCTGCACAATCATATAACTCAGCATAAGAAGTCTGAGTTGAATCCAAGAGCTCGAGAAGCTTCAACAACCTTTCGCTGGCACCGTCGCCAAAGAGCAAAGCTTCGCCATACCAACAGTAAAAGTATCCCATATCATCAGGGTCAAACGTACTCTAGATTTGACAGACTTGTTTTGACCCTCAAATTCCTGAGTTGGCTCGCTTATTTGGAGGAAACTAGAAAACCCTCAAGCCCAGTTCAAGAATAAGCCTGTGGAAAGTTACTTCTTCAAAAGCAAAAGTATCTCATATCATCTCTTCTCCCTTTTCTTATCTTTATCCTTCTTGCTGAATGAGAGACAAGGAGAAGGAGAATAATTAGCCGGAACCCGAAGTCAAGCTTCCGACCTAGACCTGATTGCTTGGAACTCTGATTACTTACCTTGTCTGTCACCTCTTTTGGCAGATCTCCTCGCTCAGAGACTTGGGGGACTCCTACTATAGTGTTTGTATCACACTTGACCAAGCCCGAAACTACAAGTAAGCTTCAAGTGAAAATGATACATTACTTTGTGCGTCAACATCAGCTAGAGATACCACTCATGAATGGAGGAGAAATGCTTCCAGAGAAGATGCCACTTCCACCTATGGAATAGAAAAGGCAAGTGAAAACGACACCACACTTCAGTACTTGGAAGTTTCGGGATTACTCAGTGGCTTGGAACTTGCAAGTCCCCAACCGAGGAGCTTCTCTCACTTGGGAACTTAGGGGAGCACTGTTTGTACCATACTTGACCAATCCCGAAACTACTGAGAACCGGTCAACATTATACCGTCAAGGACCCACAAGGTCAGAGGCCAATCACAAGGCGACACGTGTCAACATCAGATGCCAATCACAGCGCGACATGTGTCAACATCAGATGCCAATCACAGCATGACACGTGTCAATGTCAGAACAAAGCTAGAAACTCTCTTCTATAAATAGGGATCATTCTCCCACAATAATCCCTAATGTCATTTGTACTAGACTATTCACTAGAACTCACAAAATGAGAGCTTGAACCTATGTACTTGTGTAAACCCTTCACAATTAATGAGAACTCATCTACTCCGTGGACGTAGCCAATCTGGGTGAACCACGTACATCTTGTGTTGTTTGCTTCTCTTTCTCTGTCCATTTACATACTTATCCACACTAGTGACTGGAGCAACCAAGCGAAGGTCACGAACTTGAAACTTTCTGTTGTACCAAAGTCCTCACTGATTTTGTGCATCAACAGAGAGTATTTTTTTCGTAGATTACACCGACCTCAACAAGGCTTGCCCGAAAGATTCGTTTCCTACCCCCCCTCGAATTGACTTACTGGTGGCTTAACTGCAGGGAATCAACTGCTCAGTTTCTTGGACACATATTCCGACTACAATCAGATTGCCATGTTTGAGCCTGACAAAGGGAAAACTGCGTTTGTGATTGAGCGAGGCACATACTGCTACAAGGTTATGCCTTTTGGCCTCAAGAATGTAGGAGCTACCTATCAAAGATTAGTAAACATGATGTTTAGGAAGTAGATTGGGATTACCATGGAGGTCTACGTCGACGACATCATGATAAAAGGAAAGCAGCGGTCAGACCACCTCAGAAACTTGATAGAGAGATTTAGTATCCTTAGGGAGTACAAGATGAAGCTCAACCCTGCCAAATGCACATTTGGAGTCTCCTCAGATTGATTCTTAGGGTACCTCGTAACCCAGCGAGGAATCGAGGCGTATCCCAAGCAGATCAAAGCAATCTTGGAGATGAAATCCCCAACCATTTTGAAGGAGATCCAAAGTTTGACCGGACGAGCAACTGCGCTCAACCGTTTCCTTTCACGCTCAACCGATCGATGCAAACCCTTTATTAAGGCTATCAAGAAGGCGCAAAGAGACAAGTGGGACAACGAGTGCGAGAAAGCATTTCAAGACTTGAAGAGTTATTTGACATCCCTTCTGCTACTATTCAAGCCGGAAGCAGCTGAGGAATTATACATCTACTTGGCAGTCTCAAACGTAGCAGTAAGCTCTGCCCTCATACAAGAAGAGTTGAAGAGTTGGGGGCCCAACCACCAGTATTCTACACTTCTAAAGCTTTCATCTATGCGGAAACAAGATACCCGAGGATTGAAAAGCTAATTTTGGCACTAGTTATTGCAGCTCGGAAGCTCAGATCATAATTTCAGGCACATACAATCGTCGTTTTGATTCAGTATCCCCTACGATCTATTTTACATGGTCCAGAAGCTTCTCAAAGAGTGATGACGTGGGCGTTAGAACTCGGCCAATATGGCTTGGTTTATCGACCCTGCACGGCGATAAAAGCTCAAGCCTTGGCAGACTTCATACCAGAGTTCACTCTTAGCCTAGAAGACTCAACAGCACAGCCCAAAGGCACCCCCAAAGCAGCCGAGCACGCTCCGGTCACACCAGCCTTTACCGACAAGGACTTTTGGTGCATGCACGTCGATGGTTCATCCAACTACAAGGGCACTGGAGCAAGCTTGGTTTTCATCACCCCAAACGGCTTGATGCTCGAGCAAGCAATCACTCTAGGCTTCAAGGATTTAAACAACGAAGCAGAGTACGAGACCATATTAGCAGGACTCCAAATGGCACAAGATCTGCCAGTCAAGAAGCTCGCAATCCATTCTAATTCTCATCTCATCACTAGCCAGACTACCGGAGAGTATGCAGCAAAGCATCCAAGGATGACATTATACCTCGAGAAGGTATGAAAGCAACTTGAGGCGTTTCAGGGGAGTCATTTTGCATGTGATTGGGCATGCTTTCAGAATCTTTGTCCAGATTGTTAGTTGTTTTGGATGATTTTTATGTGTTTGGGTATACTTGAATAATCTCCTTCCATATTGTTAGTTGTTTTGGATGAATTGAGTGGCATCTCTCTGTTTTGTATATATTGGGTGAAGGTTTGTGACACCTAACGGATGTAAACCTTATGTTTTAGGAAGTCACATTTCCAGTTTTCGTCAGGAAAACCAAGGAAGTCATATTTCATTAGCTTCAAATTTAAAAGAACTCATCTCTTCCTTAACTCAGTATTATATTGAAGTAAGATTGGAGTATGATCTTATCCAAAAATTGGAAAGTTAGCAATTTATTAACATTCGTAAACATGTTGAAGCAATGAGGATTAGCAAAGGCTTGGTCGCAAACAGTATCAATATAGCGATCACAAAAACCTAATATATTACGGGATAAAGATCTTGAGTTCCAAAACAGAATAAGGGCACGGGCCTATCCATTCCTAACAGATTGAAAATTACATTAAAAAAACTAATTAAAACACGAAAAAAGTGTAAACTATTCGGACGACATAAACTCTTAAATTGCTAAACTAAGCCAGGTCTAGCAAGACCCCTACAAATATTGATATCATGCAATTCATCACTTAATCTCATCCATGCAGTGGTTACTCCCAGCTTCTGCCTCAAACAAATCTCTTTTTCTCTTTCTCTGATCTAGCATCCCAACGACAAGCCCCTTCCTTTCTTCAGCGGCAAACTCCAGACTCCTCACCAGCAACATTTTCCTTAACACTCTCTGGTTGAGGGAAACTAACTAACTAAGCATAAAATCCTCTTCTAGGTCACACAAAGTCAAACAATCCAAATAAGTACTCTCTGGAAACACCTTTGGCTCATCATCAACAATCTATTAACCATAAACCAACTTTCATCATCATATACCTCAGCACAGCCGCATCCCTCAAGTGTTCGCCTCCCGCAGTAAAAGCAGACCTCAAAGAGCTTCTCATAGCTCACCAGAATAGGAAACCTTTGTCCCACTCACAACTAGGACTCAACGGCACACAAACATCTATTTCCATTAAAACACTAATGAACAGCCCATTGAGTGAATTAAGAGAACCATCATCAACTCTAACAACTGTACCAATGGGTTGAGTAATATTCTTGATGATAGCCTCCTCCATAAACTTGACAGGGAGCCGAGGAATTTGAACCCAAATCCTCAGCAAAGTAATAGGGTTAGAATCCCTAAAATCCTCATTCCAACTCTCCAAATGAAATATATGTCTTCTCACATACTAAAAACGATTCTCAAGCACATACTCCACTTCTCCTTCATCAGTAAATTCCACAGCAAACTACTTATGCCTAAAATGGTCCACACAAAAGATGTTTTGTACACCATTGTTCCAAAGTATAGTGTGAGATCCCATATTTTTATATATTATTTGGAGATATTAGAATGAACTATAGTTAGACGTTATGCATATAGCATGCAATGATTTGTGCTTACTATTGTATTACTAGCTTTTAGGTTGGAATAGTCTAGATTAGCACTTTGTGTGTTGCTTGGAGATGACTAAGCTATGTGCGTAGCTTGCTGGCCGATTAAGTTAGGAGGTGTCAATAAAGTTACATGCAAATGGGATATGCAGGTGAGTCATGGCATGAACTGTGGCTAAGATTCGGCCTCTGTTATAAAACTAATCCCTAACATTCTTCATTTTTATCTCCAATTGCTGCCTAAATTGGCCACGTGGCTGGTTCTGCCACGTGTAATTATATTTTTAACAAACAACTAATCATAATTAAAAATTATGGAATATAAACGTATAAATGTGAAAAAAAAATGAAAATAATGACAACCCGTCCCTAATTTTACAATTTTATTAATTTTATAAGAGTGAAGTGACGAAAATGCCTTTAGTGGTGAGATTGTTGACTTTCGTGACCATCATTTCTTGACGCGTATGAGATACTATTTTACCGTATTCGTGTAGTACTCGTTGCTACGAATGCGTGGGCATAAGCGAAATCGAATTTGGAGCTATGATGAAGATTTTACGAAACTACGAAGCATAAGGGTATTTTAGTAACTTCATTATTCTAGATATTTCTTTTCTATTATTTTATTATTTGTCTTTGGAATATCTGTCTGTGGGACCCACCCACGTGGGTTTCTTTACCCTTTTGTCCGCGTGTCCCACTTCCCCTCATATCTCTATCATTCTCATCTTTGTCTCTTTCACTTCTCTCTCTCCTCCCTCATTTTTCGCCTCACCCCTCCCGTATTCCTTCGCTGCGACAACATAACAATGACACAACATCACACCGTCGGCGAGCGAACCTCACCACCACCGCACACCACCTGGTCACTACGTCGCAAACCCCAAGCTTTGGAACGCAATCACTTTCTCTTTCTCTTTCTCATTCTCTCTCTGCATAGTGGCACCGCCACTGTTCATATTTTCGTCCGGCAAGTTTTCGAATTTTTGACAATGGTAAGTTCCAAAAACCACCAAAAACTTCTTGGATGTGTTTTGGTATATGTTTCTAGCTTTTCTAAGGTATTTAGTGGGGGTTTTGGTACAGAGATCAACTCGGGGAGACTTCCCCCAGTTTTCTTGCGAGAGCAGTGATTTTTGCAGGCGATTTTCAGGCCTCCCCGGCCACCTATTTTGCTTGGGTAAGGTAGATTTGACTTGCTCGTCTTTTTATCTTTATTTTGGTTTAATTTTGGAGTGAAATGGTTAAAAATCGAGCTCGAGCGGAGCTCAGGAAGTTTCCCGACCAAAACTCGGCCCAATTCAGGCTTTCTCCTTCGTTAGGTCCAGCCAACCTGCGAGCCCAAACGGGTCAACCCGACCCGAGAAAAAAAAGAAAAAAAGCTTAGATCCGCGACCCGGATCCAGATCCGAAGCCGAGATCCGATCCGACCATTTTCGAAAATGGATCTGGAATATTCCTGAAATATTCTCTGGAATATCCTTATGTTGACTTTTAGGAAATTTTCTCGATGCCTTGAGTCCGTTTTTGACATCTGTTTAGTGAAATTCCGAAGTTTTAATGTAGTTGACTGGCTCGGCGTCTCAGTTGACTTCTTAGGGTTGATCGTTGATTTTTCCGTTGACTTTTTACGAAATTTACTTGTGACCTCTCTTAGGGTATTTCAACGCCCTAATTCCAAATCCGCGCTCTGTTTTCCAAAATTTAATCATTTTTGTTGAGTTTTACTAATGGGTCCCAATATTATGCTTAGGTGCAATTACTATCGCAGACTCCAACTTTCCTAGTTTGAACGGCTGCGACCTCGCAAGTATCTATGAGTGAGTCTTTTCTTTTATATAGTAAGTATATTTGTTTAGTTTTCACATACCTTGCAAGTATCTGTGAGTGAGTCTTTTCTTTTATATAGTATATATATTTGTTTAGTTTTCACATATATATTTAATAATGAATTTTCTACATGATTGCCATAATTAAATTAACATTTATAAGAAAGGTCGTAATGTTGAGAATTATGAAATTATTCTGAATCTTGCGGGATGCACATGTATGCATACTATTATGGGATGCCTTAACTATATTTGCAGCCATGAATGGTGTTATGTTGACTAGAATTATCGATTTACTGTTGCATGATCATATTAACGTTATCTGCTCATCGTGTGCTGCACTAGTATTAGTACTCGCCCGGGGCCAGTGCCAGTCTTTCACGTGTATATTCACATCGCACTGTACGCTCACTTTGGATCCGTTGTAGGTGCCAGTCCTGTCCTAGATTGCTATAGGCAATTAGGACTCGTATGTGATGCGCATAGCGCTAGTCTTCAGGTGATTGTAGTATTAAAGCGTATATCATTATTACACCTAGTTCTGTTCATGTCAGAATATCTTTGCATGGACTTGTGTGTCATCATATGTCGATGAGCACTCGATATGATATGTTTATTTATGCGAGATTATGTGATTACCGGACGTTAGATGTTTATGTATGAAATATTGTGACGAATTGAATTATTGAGATATTGCTAGCTACTGTAAGTATTTTCATACTATATGTACTATGTCATATGTAGAAACTATACTTGTTTTACGGCGATGGGTTATTACATTTTCGAAAAGATTTTTACAAAACTTTATTTTTAGGCCCACTCACCTTTGTTTTTCACCCATCCAGGTTTTAGTAGCTGAGCTTTGTATCAATAAGGATTCTTGGCAAATCTTGGTATAGAAGGTTACCTTTGATGGTATAATTCTCAATCTACTCTATTGTACTTTACTTATAATCTAATGTCACGTGTGAAATTGGTTCATTCCCGCTCACTAGCGCACTCTTATATTTAGGCACTTTTAGGTTTAAATTTATTCACATTTTTTCACATCACTACACTTTATGGCTTCGTCACCTTCTTGGTGTCAGCCAGGACAGCTCGATTCAAAGTCCAGGTGGACATTCTGTGTCGGAGTGTGTCAAAGATGATCGAGATCACGTCCTCTGAGCTTTGATTAGGATTAGATGGTGATATGGATTTTTGAAACTACCGAAACTTTATGAATAGTGTTTTTACTAAACTTTATGAATAGTGTTTTTACTAAGATTTCCATTTTTTTTAAAGTAAAAAAAAAATTAATTTACAATTATAAAAAAATATAAAAATATTATGAAAACGGTTCTAATGACTCGACAACTTTCGTGAAAGAGTCAGCTCCAAATATCGACACTAGAATCCAAAAAACATGATGACAAACTCTAACTTTTTGATTATCATTTACTTTTACGCTTTAATTTTTAGTGGATTGAATAAAATGAATGGTTTTTTGGATCGCTGACAACACTTTTTGATTTTTAAGGGTAGTGCAAATATTGCTCGATGTTTTATAGTGTCTAGAGAGTTTACAAACATCGAGTAACAATTGCACTAACCGTAAAATTGGAATGTGATGTGAACGATCCAAATTGTTCATCTTTTTCAATCCACTAGAAGATTATGTTTTGAAAAGAAAAAAAAAAAAAAACTCCGAAAAATGCTTTTCGGTGATGAAAATTTATGGGTAGACGTAACCGACAATTGGATTGTTAGAGTTTGTCAGTAACGAAAATTGATTTTTGTGTTGAGATTTGGAGAAAAATTCTTCATGAAAGTTGTAACCGTTGTCATTATGAGCGTTTTCATAATTTTTCACATTTTCCACAATTGTAAATTAATTATACATTTAAAAAAAAATAGAAGTCAAAGGAAAAACTTTAAAAAATCTAATTGATGATCTAATCATCATCAAAGCATAATGGATGTGGCCATAAGCGTTTCCATAAATTTACACATTTTTTTCGCTTGTAAATTAATTTTATGAATTTTTATGCAGTTTTAACGTCATTTGGTATATCGTAGGAAAAAAAAAGATATATTAAAATATTCATAATAATTAATTTATAAGTGTGAAAAAAAGGTGAAAAATATGAAAACGCTCGTTATCACATCCCCTATGATTTTACAATGGCTATATCGTCATTGGAATTTATAAAACCCTCCAAACACTTGTGAATAGTGTTTTTAGGGTGAATTGAAAATGTGTAAATGTTAATAATAATTAATTTAGAAATGTAAAAATTGTGAAAAAAATATGAAAATGCTCGTGGTCAGATCCCCTACGATTTAATGATGATTAGATCATTAATTAGAACTTTGAAGCCTTGAAACCCTCATGAATAGTGTTTTTCCTCTGACTTCCAAATTTAAAAAAAAAATGTAATTATTAATTTGCAATTTTTGAAGGAAATTGTTATTAGCACTCCAAAAATATCATTCTACACTCTTTACAAGTGTATTTTTCTTTCTAATTATAGAAAGCTTGGAGTGCCAAATGAGATTTTTGGAGAGTAAAAAAATTGTGGAAACGCTCATAATGACAAGGGCTGCAACTTTTGTGAAGGATTCTCCTTCAAATCTTGACACAAAATCCATTTATGTTACTGACAAACTCTAATTGTCCGATTGTCAATTACATCTATCCTCAAGTTTTGAATCACGGGAAAGCATTTTTCAAAGTTTCTTTTTTCAAAACATAATCTTCTAGTTGATTGAAAAAATTGAACAACTTGGATAGTTCATATCATGGTTCACTTTTATAATTAGTGCTATTGCTCGATGTTTATAAAATCTCTAGACACCATAGAACATCGAGCAATATTTGCACTAACCTTACAAACTGAAAAGTGATGTCAACGATCTAAACTGTTCATCTTATTCAATCAACTATAAGATCATGTTTTCATAAAAGAAACTCCGAGAACGGTGTATGGTGATATCAATTTAAGTGAAAATGTAAATGACATACCAATGGTTAGATCTTTTATTGTGGGCGTCTATTTCGAATTTGACTCATTCACGAAATTTGTAGCTTTTTTCGTTACGGGCCTATCTATAACTTTTTTTTCTTCATATTTTTCACATTTCTAAATTAATTTTACATTTTTCCTAATTTTTTGGAAGTCAAAGGAAAGACATTGTTGGGTCTCAGTAAAGCCATATCACCATCTAACCGTCGTCTAAGTACTGGTTTGGTACTGATGTACGTTTATAAAAAGTGGGTACCAGAAAAAGCTGAGCTCAAAAAGGTGTTTGATAAACACTTAAAAACAGCTTATTTTCACAGTTTTTGGTGAAAAAAAAGCTGAAAACGTAAAGCAGGAAAAATGAGCTTATTCTCACAACACAGCAGAAACAGTTTTTTTTCAAAGCACAACAATACCAAACCAGCCCTAAGGCATGCGATCCCAAACGTAGCCATACTTTATTTATTTTTTCACATTTATACGTTTATTATTATGAATTTTTAATTATGGATATTTGCTTGTGGAAAACAAAATTACGTGTGGCCTATTCTTGGACAGCCATGTTACCAAACCAACTGAGGGGAAATAGGGGCAATAAACGAAAACTTTGGGGGAGTTTGTGGGGTTACACATATTTCCTCATTTGCGAATAACGTATCTTCCAAATAAAATCAACGATCGGAACCATTCAATTCATTAATCTTCATTTGAAGATCAATCCTATACAAATTCATTTGAATTAGAAATCATTTATTTATCCAAACTTATAAATAAGTGAAAGGTATATCACGAACATATTACTTAATACAAATATAATCAATTTATTTTATACATTTAAATGATTAAATAATCTTCTATTAAATTTTTTTTTTTATAAAAGTGATATTCAAATAAAAATTTAAAAATTAAACTATTCTAATTATAAAATATGTACGATGTGGATCAGGATGCTTCAGCAAGCTGGAATGTAAGTAATATCCTAATCAATTTATTGCCAAGTCTTTCCACAGGTTGATTCTAGAAGTACGTAAAACCATTAATTCTCATTGGTTAATTTCCGGACTGTTTCCGATGTAGAAGGACTGTTTCCGATGTAGACTCAGAACAGTCAAGCATCGGGTGCAATATTGGCATTGTCATAAAGATTCATTTGAAGATCAAACCAATACAGATTCATTCGAATTGAAATCATTTATTCAGCCAAACTTATAAAGTAAATGGACAGTTTATCATGAACATATTACTTGATATTGATATTGTCAATTTATTCTATACATTTAAATGATTAAATGATCTTTGATTGAAATGCTTTTTTGTAAAAATGATCTCAAATAATGATTAAGAATATAGACGGATTCAATTATAAAATTATACGATCAAGATACGTTAGCAACGAGGAATGCAAGTATTATCCTAATCAATTTATTGCCAAAGTCTTTCCAGTAGTTGATTCCAGAAGTACGTAGAACCAGACTGTTTCAGATGTTGACTCAGAAAAGTCAAGCATCGTGTGCAATATTAACATTGTCATAAACTTAGAACTTTGATATTTTAGTAGATCACTTGAACAAATTAATCGTATTATCAAAATCCCTTGGTTTTTCCATGCATTGTGACATGACCCCTTTCTACTTTCTCTCCTTACTTCTTATTGCATTGGCCAGTACTACCACAGATGCTGCATACACCGGCCATAACTGCTCAACTAGTTTGGCCCCAAATTCCACTGCCACCTCCTTCAAATCCTATCTCAACCAACTCCTCTCCAACCTTTCCTCCAACGCCAACCGCAACGCCACCGGCTTTTACAACGCCACCACCGTGGGCCCAGCTTACGGCCTCTTTCTCTGCCGCCGGGACGTCTCGGCCAATGTTTGCAAAGAATGCGTGGTAAACGCAACCTCGCAGGCACTCCTACTCTGCCCGGACAGCCAAGAGGCGGTGATATCGTATGACGATTGCACGCTAAGCTACTCAAACAAGCCCTTCTCATCCTGGGCGGCTGCCACCTCGCCTGTCCTTGTGATTTGGAGTGAGCGGAACGTGTCCCAATACGTGGAGCAACCAGCTCAGCTCACCGAGGTATTGGCGACTACTTTGGGAACGTTAGTCCCCAAGGCTGCCAATGCAACTGACAGGTTTGCCACGGAAGAAGCGTCTTTTACGGCAAACCTGATTTCTTTTACCGTGTACAGCCTTGCGCAGTGCAGGCCGGACTTGTCCACTGCCGATTGTAATGCGTGCCTTGGAGAAGGGAAAACGCAGTTAGCGCCTAGTTGCTGTGATGCAAGCCAAGGGGGACAAGTTCTATATGCCAGTTGTAATATGAGGTTTGAAATGTGGCGCTTCTACAATGACGTGGTTACCCAAACATCGCCCCCTTCACAGGAACCCAGCCCTAGTCCGTCGCAGCCTTCGCCGCCAACCTTGCCGACAAACAAATCTGGTAAATGATGATATCCTTCAAGCTTTCTACAATTCTTGTGAGCGATAAAATTGCTACCCTCGTATATAATGACATATGCCACAAATTAATCACCGTGCTGAGTTTCATCTCATGACATAAGAATATGAACCCTTCATTTTTATATTCTCCTTTAAAAATGGATTAGGTCTTTGATTATTTATACCTATAATACAAGTATTATTTCGTACCATTATGTTGTCAAGTGGACTCAGAGATATATATTTATTATAATTTTGGATTCAAACAGGAAGAAGCAAACCCTCATCGATGATAATCATCGTCAGTACTCTTGGCTCTTTTGCTTTCTGTGTTTTAGTTGTGTTTGCTACCGGATGCTTCTTCCGCAAGAGACTCAGAAGAGTCAAAGAGAGATACCACTCCAAACGACGGAAGAAGAAAGGTCATAAATAAATAAATAAATTTGAAAAGTATTTAGTATTAGATTCGGCCGGCATATTATATTTTACTTCAATTTCTTGATAAAATTTTTAGTTATTTAATACATCTAATCTTTTAGTCAATATTTGTAGTTGGTAATGACATGAAGACTGTCGAGTCATTGCAATTTAGATTGGGAACCATTGAAACTGCCACGAACAAGTTTTCAGATGATAACAAACTAGGTGAAGGAGGATTTGGTGCAGTTTTCAAGGTATAAAAATATTTATTTGCATAGTTAAAATAAAAAACTATTTATTTGCATGAGATACTTTGCTCCACAAAATTATGGAAGAATTTCTACTCAAAAATAGTTCGTCATCATCACTATGTGAAAAATTATTTCTACGAAAAATTAGTGAAGGATGTGATCGTTTAAGCATCGAACCGTATGAAAATAAGAGAAATTAGGTTCATATCCTTCTTTTTTCAACTTCATTGATTAAAACCTTATTCATTTTCAATTTTTTTTATCAAGGTCCCTTGGTTTTAATAAACGTCATTATTTATTTCAATAGTAAAATATTTTACATGTCAAGATAATTAAATAATTAAATTTTGTTCTAAATATATTCATTTAGTGTTAGAAACGTTACATTTGATATATATATATATATATATATATATGTTATATATATATATGTTTACGGCTAAATTTTGTATCATATATTTTTATTTTTAGTTTGTACCCATTTTAATTTGCAACCCTTTTTTTAATTTTATCAATTTTCTTTTCAATTTTAGTTTGTACCCATATATTAATATCTTTTTTTGTCCATATTTTTCAAACTTTTATTTGTACTTAGTTTTTTTAACCTTTTATTTGTACAAATAATTTATTAATAATGTACCCTTTTTTTTTTAAAAATGCTCCACTTTGTTATGTGTAAAAAGTACCACTTTTTTTTTTTGTAAGTATCATTTTTTTATGTTAAATGTACCCATTTTTTAATGTAAGACCTTTTTATTTTTATTTTTTATACAGTCCTTAACTGTCAATGTTCTTCGATTAAAACCTTAATAGTTTTCAGTTTTTGATCGAAATCATAACATTAATGTAATAATGTATTTTCATGTAGGCTATTATTTTTTAAATTAAAATTTGAAACTTGTAATTGTTTATATCAATGAGATTTTAAGTAAAACCCATCATTTATAGGATTAAAAATATTAAAGGATAAGTTATACTCTCTAATATATTGTATTCATCAAAACCAAAAAACTATTGTACCAAAACATGGGTACATTTTTCAAAAATCACAAAAATAATAATATATTAGGCTTGATTACCTTATTAAATTTCTTCCATTAAACTTGACATGGATACATTCTCAAGTCAATGATATATAGTGTGCCCATGAAATTGATTAGAAAAAAAAAATTGAATGGATCTTATATAAAAAATGGGTGCATTTTATATTTAAAAAATGGTACATTTTACATATAACAAATTGATATATTTAAGAATGGATACATTTAATATTAGAAAAAATAAAAAAATTATATAAATGGGTACATTTAAGATTAAAAAATTGAAAATCTTTTTATAAACATTTAATGGGTACAAACTTATTCTAATTTTTTTTTTAATTTTGGAAATGTTTTGAATTGAAATTAATTAGGAGTTTAATAAGGGTGTGAGTATTTTTTTTTTTTTTGTCGAAAATAAGGGTGTGAGTATTAAAACCCTAAATCAATTACTAATTTTATTTTAAAAAATTATGCAACTGACATGTAAATTGTTTAATACATTAATGTTAGGGACTCGGTTCAAAATCTGAAAACTGATAAGGTCTCAGTCAATGAACATTAGTAACTCGGAATCAGATACTAAGTTTTTCATTTTTTTTCCTCATTAGAGTGCCTATTTATAGGCTTATGATTTACATACAACAGTGTCCTATCTAATTACATATTGCACCACATAATTAAGGATGGTGCGATCCACACACCCCTTGTTAATTTCTGTCTTTTGATCTTTTTTAATTCATTCGATCAGATGATCGAAAATTGAGAAGGGTGTGTGAGAGGTGAAAAGAGGTGTGTGGATAGCACCACCCATAATTAATAGTATTTCCAACACTTACTTGCTTAGTTCAACATTACATATTGTAGGGAACACTTGGTGATGGCCATGAAATAGCAGTAAAACGGCTATCGAAAAGCTCCACACAAGGTGTTCAAGAATTTCAGAATGAGGTTGTATTGGTAGCCAAACTTCAACACAGAAATCTTGTGAGGCTTCTGGGATTTTGCTTGGAAGGAGAAGAAACCTTACTCGTCTATGAATATGTACCCAACAAAAGTCTTGATCATTTTCTATTTGGTTTGTGAATATCATTTGACCAAAGATTTTCCTTTGTTAATTACAATATATATATATATATATATATATATATATATATATATATAAAATTGGCTGTAAATTCTAACTCAGTATAACGAATTGTCTTTGATAAATGTTACCGCATGCAGAACCCACAAAACGAGAGCAGTTGGATTGGTCGAGACGTTGCATGATAATAGCAGGAATTGCTCGAGGAATTTTATACCTTCATGAAGATTCTAGGCTTAGAGTTATACATCGTGATTTAAAAGCTAGTAACATCTTGTTAGACGGCGAAATGAATCCAAAAATATCTGATTTTGGGATGGCTAAAATGTTTGGAGTTGATGGTCAAACTCAAGGAAATACCAAAAGACCTGTCGGAACTCTGTAAGTTTCAATTTATGTATCCTTCGACCATATTTAAGTTTTAACTTATATATCATCATATAAAAAATGATTCTTTAGATATAGACCCTTACAACTCTTATTTCCTAGATAAAAACCCACCTAATTCTAAATATCTAAATAAAACTCAAATTTGAAAAAGACTGCCAAGTAAAAAAGTAATTGACCTATTTATTACCAAATATTTACAGCTTGTGCCACAATATTCAAATCAAATCAATAAATGTTATTACTCACCTTAATTATGATGAACAAATAATTATTGCACATACTATTACCCCTAACATATATATACATATATATACACACACACATATACACACGTTAAAAAATTTAACTATATGTATATAGTACTAATATGTAGTACATACATATATATACACACACACATATACACACATAATTATTGCACATGTTATTACTCACCTTAATATATAGTACTACTATAAGTTCAATATATACATAATTTAACTATATGTATATAGTACTAATATACGTTCAAATATATATGCACAGTACTAACATATATGTTAAAGTAATTCATTTACCTATATGTAAATTTATGATTAGCAAATAATATATATTTTGTAGGTAAATTAATAATGAATCAAATAACATTCTTTTATTTTGTAGGTAACTTATTTTTCATATATTTGTACATATATTTGACACATTTTATTATTATAAGATATATGTACAAATAATAGGTAAATTAGATTCGAATCAAATAACATTGCTTTATTTTGTAAGTAAATTAATTTTGAATCAAATAGCATTATTTTATTATGTAGATATTTTATTTTGTATATATCAATATCATATATATATTTGGCACATTTTGTGAGATCCCACATCGCCCAAGGGAGTGGATCCTGTGAGCCATATATATATATATATATATATATATATATATATATATATATATTCTCATCTCTACCTAGTGCGAGACCTTTTGGGAGCTCACTGGCTTCGGGTTCCATTGGAACTCCGAAGTTAAGCGAGTAGCGCGCGAGAGCACTCCCATGATGGATGACCCACTGGGAAGTTCTCGTGTGAGTTCCCAGAAACAAAAACCGTGAGGGCGTGGTCGGGGCTCAAAGCGAACAATATCGTGCTATGGCGGAGTCGTGCCCGGGCCGGGATGTGACAATTTGGTATCAGAGCCTAACCTTTGCCGCGTGTGTGCCGACGAGAATGTCGGGCCCCTAAGGGGGGTGGATTGTGAGATCCCACATCGCCCAGGGGAGTGGATCCTGTGAGCCTTATATGTATATTCTTATCTCTACCTAGGGCGAGGCCTTTTGGGAGCTCACTGGCTTTGGGTTCCATTGGAACTCCGAAGTTAAGCGAGTAGCGCGCGAGAGCACTCCTATGATGGATGACCCACTAGGAAGTTCTCGTGTGAGTTCCCAGAAACAAAACCATGAGGGTGTGGTAGGGGCCCAAAGCGGACAATATCGTGTTACGGCGGAGTCGTGCCCAGGAAGTGGTCGAACCCAGGCCGGGATGTGACACATTTTATTATTATATGTACAAATAATAGGTAAATTAGTATTAAACAAAGTAATACTGTTTTATTATGTTGGTAAATTAGTTTGCATGTATTTTGCATATATGTGTTTGTTATTATGTAGGTAAATTATTTTTCATGTATTTTACATATATTGGGTATATTATTTTTCTTTTTTTAAGCAATCTAACATTTTAAAATTTTAATAGTAGGTGCACTATTTGAATCAAATGTTTTTTTTGTAGGTAAATTATTTTGCATGAATTTTACATATATTAGGCATTTTGTTTGTATATATATGTGAAATAATTTACCTACATGAATATATAAAATATAATTTTATTGACTTAATTAAGCATGTATAATAACATATATTAGACATGTTTTATGTTTATAATATATATTAGGCAATGAATTTACAGCGTTAATGGTTTTTTTTTGTAAAATCATTAATTCTCCCTTACCATCCATCCGCATAGCATTAATTATGTACATCAAACATTCAAATATGGTTTATCAAAAAAAAAAAAAAAAAAAATCAAATAGGGGTATTTTAAGCATCCGAAAATTTCTAAATATGTGAAGTCAAACATAATTAATGAATTTGCTGATGTGGAATCTAGTCAATGGGTTTTATTTAAGTAAAAAAACTTATGTCGGGTTTTATGTCACAGCCTATCCCGGAATTTATTAATCGAGGATGTGAAATGACGGGATTGCCCTTGAATCTACTACGGTATGTGACATTTCATTGGGTTTTATTGTCCTATCCTAAGTTGTTTTGGAAAAATTGTTGAAAATTAAGTTGGAATTATTTTGTGTGGTTGGGGTGCTTGTTGACCACACACGCACACTTTCATTTTTTTTTCACTCTCTCTCTCTCCCTCCCGCACGCACAGTCCCTCTCTTCCTTCTCATTCAAACGGTACGGACAACCCAGAGATTGTCAAACTTTCACGGATCGACGTGGTTGAGACCACCATCATACTCCTAGAGACCCTACGAACCCATTGGTACCCATTTCAGGTAAGGTTTCATACGTTTTCACGCTGGAATCACGAGGCCCGTGATTGTCACTATTCACCAACTTTTAAATGGTTGCATTTTAGGACAATCCAAGCTTACCACGAGCTTAAGGAAGTCCCCACGAAGCTCGGAGTGCTTCGTTTGAAGGTTTGGGACGTCGGGATCATAAGGTTCGAAGGTGGCCGGTTTTGGTGAAATTTTCCCGACGCGATTTGGAAGGTTTTGAGGCTCCAAAGAGGTATAGCCTTCTTCCTCTCATGATTTGTGACATTTTGGTGAAAATTTCATGAAAAATGGTGCAAAAACGAGTGAGAAAAGGGCAGTTGCAGGGTTGCCCAGAATCCGGCGCCGGTGGCACTGTTCCGGCGTCGGGAGGTTGAAGATGATGCGCGTGGGGGGCGCGTGAGGCCGTGGCCTCCCCGGCGCGTGAGGGCGCGTGGGCCATAGAAAAATTTATTTAAAAATATCGCGATGTTCGTGAGGTTGTGTAGATCGCGTTGGTATATTCATATGCCAAAATTGAGCATTGTATGAGAAGTTATTTCGAATTGTTGGATATGTGCTTAAAATAACGTTTTTATAGTTGTTTCGCATATAGGTGAGATCTACCCTGAGGACGAGCGCAGTCAGAGGCGTCACGGGGGTTACGATCCTGCGACATACCAGTGAGTGGGCAGTTTTGTTTTCATTATATGCCTATACTTAATGACTTTTCCCAGAAATTGAATTAAAATGAAAATATGTTTTGAAATGCCATGCATAAATTTATATGAATTATGTGAATTGATATATGATGCATATATGTGAATTGGTGCTGCGGACGCGCAGGTGAGTATCAGGTGAGTTATATTTGGTTCATTGAATTGTTTGATGTGATTTATGTTGATAGCTCATAACCTGCACCCCTGGTGTTAGTGCTTATGTTATTCACCGCATCACACGCTCACCTTGGATCCAAGTAGATGCTAGTCGTACAGACCATTGGAGGTGGTTCCGACATGCTAGTCGTACAGACCATTAGAGACGGTTCCGACTAGTAGGTGACCTTAGATTATGTGCACAGATGATTGATGAGAGAAGCACTAGAGCGTATTATTACACCATCCGAGTCGTACAGACTACTATAGGTAGTTCCGACTCATGTGCAGCGTAGTGCCGTACAGGTCGCAGTTGGCGACTCCGGCAGTGCCGTACAGGTCACAGTTGGTGACTCCGGCTGGATTGGATAATGAGCTTTAGAATCAGCCGTACAGGACCACTGCAGGGTCTCCGGTTGATTTATTATTTCACCTGATTATTGTTGATGCATCCATATTATGTTTTTGGCTTATGGCATGGCATATTTCTCTGAAAATGATGAATGAGGGTGTTTGAGATTCCGAAGCTATATATATTTTTATATATTCTATTTTTCTGGGAAAGTATATAGGTTTTTACAGCGAGGGGATATATATGTTTTTAAAGGAAGATTTTGAAAGCTTTGTTTTACTGACCCACTCACCTTGTTTTGCGCCCCTCCAGGTTGTAGTTAGGAGTGTTCGGTGGCTCTCGAGGATTCCCACGGCTGTTCTGACGGACTTCACTCATGTAGGATTCACCTTCGGGTGTTGTAACTTAGTAGTTGTCCTACTTGACTGCATTTGAACCTTATGCTCTGATTATGTGTATTTCATACTTTAACTATCTCTCTAGCATGTTGTTAGGAGTGTATTGCTAGTAGTCGATTTTTTAGTTATTCATACTCTTTATCATATTGCTTCCGCATTGCGTAATGGTTACGTCACGTTTGTGACGGCCAGCACGCCCTGATCCTCGGGTCGGGGTGTGTCAGTTTGGTATTAGAGCTTAGGTTGCAGTCCTGTATAATTGTGAGCTTTCTAATTATCTTTGGTGTCTTCTGTCAGAACTATGCCGCCTCGTAGGGATCCACGTTCTTCTTCTGAGCCCAGTTTCCCTAATGTAGCCCAGTTAGGGGAAGCTATAGCCCAGGCCTTTCAGACTTCATTCCGTCCTCCTCAGAGAACACCCCTGGAGACTGTATATAATCTGAAGTTGGAGCATTTCGTTGGTAATGAAGGTCATGAGGGGGCAGAAAAGTGGTTAGATCGTATTGAGAAGACTTATCAGGTGATGCAAAGTCAGGGGAACTTTCCTGCTAGTAGATGGGTCGAGACTACTACATGGTTTTTAGGAAGAGAACCTGCAAGTTGGTGGGAGAATGAGACTAAGTTTATGTCACCTGAGGCAGCAGTTGATTGGGAAACATTTAAGGAAACATTTAGGAGAAGATTTATTCCTCCAGAGTATATTGATCGCAAGAAGCAGGAGTTCACTCAGCTGAAGCAAAAGAAAATGTCGGCAAATGAGTACTATAGGAAGTTTACTGATTTATCTCGCTATGATCCAGAAGTGGCTGCTAATCCAGTGGAGATGCTTCGTCGCTTTAAGTTGGGAACGAAGAAGAGATGGAGAACAATTGCTAGTGCTATTCCTTGCACCACTTATCATGAGTTTTCTGAGATTTTGGTTCGGATTGAGGATTCCGAAAACTTGCCTAGTGAAAGTGAAGAAGAGAGAGATAAGAATGGGGATAATCAGAGGAAAGATGATAGGAGTAAAGGTGCTTTGACTTCGGGACCTCGTAAGACTCAGAATTTCAAGAAAAGTGGAGTGAGCTCGAGTTCTTCTAGCGGGGGATTTAGTGCCACAGGTCCGAGGAGAGGTGGAAGATTTACTAGTGGACCCAGGTTTCAGAGACAAAGAGATTTTGGTGGTGCTGGTGGTTCAGGCCCTCAATTCTGCCATCGTTGTAATTCCAGACATTTTGGGGAGTGCAGGAGAGTTAGTGGTGCTTGCTATACATGTGGACAGACTGGACATAGAGCTGCACAGTGTCCCCAGAGTCAGCAGAGGCCTCAGCAATCTGTTATGCCTCCTCCAGCGTCGATTCAGCAAAACCCCAGGTCAGGCAGTTTTGGGCAGATGAGTCAGGGTGGTGCTGCTTACCACTATCAGGGTGATGCCGCTCCCTATGCTTCAGAACAGTATCAGTATTCCCAGGATCCTTATTTTCAGAGTGGGTATTCCCAGAATATTGGAGGTTATACTCCTTATCCTTCTATGCCGGCTAGTGGATCGCAGTGGTATCAGGGAGGTCAGTTCCAGCAGGGAGAGGTTGCTGCTAGCAGTGCGGGATTATCTAGGCAGTCTAGCCAGACAGGTCAGGGACGTTCTCAGGGACGTGGTAATCAGAGTAGCAGAGGTCGTGGAGGACGACAGCAAAACCAGGGGCGTGTTAACATCTCACTGCAGGATGCTCAGAACCATCCAGATTTGATTATGGGTACGTTAAACATCCTTGGTCACTTTGCTAGAGTTTTGATTGATTGTGGTGCTACGCACTCTGTGATTTCTCATACTTTTGCTCAAATGACACAACCTCATCCTACACCTCTAGGGTTTGATTTAGAGTTTGCTATGCCTAGAGGGGATAAATGTTATGTTGATAGTGTTTATCCAGGATGTCCAGTGATGATAGAGAATGTAGCTATGCCAGCTAATCTTATCCCGTTAGATATTGTGGATTTTGATGTGATTTTAGGGGCAGATTGGTTGCATTATAATCGTGCCCATATAGATTGTTACGGGAAATCTGTCACTTTTCATCGTCCTGGACTACCTGAGGTTACTTTTGTGGGCGAGAGAAGTGGGGTGAGGCATGGTGTTATTTCTGCCGTGAGAGCAAAGAAGTTATTATCTAAAGGTTGTCAGGGATATTTAGCACATGTGGTGCTAAATGATGTGGCTCCTAGTAGCGTGGAGGAAGTTGGAGTGGTCAGACATTATCCTGATGTATTTCCCGATGATTTGCCTGGATTGCCACCAGACAGAGATGTGGAGTTTTCTATTGATTTGCTTCCAGGTACGAATCCTATATCTTTGACTCCATATAGGATGGCTCCAGCTGAATTGAGAGAGTTAAAAGCTCAATTGCAGGAATTAATTGATAAAGGTTTTATTCAACCTAGTAGTTCACCTTGGGGAGCCCCAGTATTGTTTGTGAGAAAGAAAGATGGAACACTGAGATTATGCATTGATTATAGGCAATTGAATCGGGTAACGATTAAAAACCGTTATCCATTGCCTCGTATTGATGATTTGTTTGATCAGCTTAAGGGTGCTCGTGTATTCTCTAAGATTGATTTGAGATCTGGCTATTATCAGTTGAAGATTAAAGAGGAGGATGTCCCTAAAACGGCTTTTAGGACCCGTTATGGACATTATGAATTTTTGGTGATGCCTTTTGGATTGACTAATGCACCAGCAGCTTTTATGAGGTTGATGAATGAGGTATTCCAGCAATATCTTGATAGATTTGTCATTGTTTTCATTGATGATATTCTGGTATACTCTAAATCGAAATCAGAGCATATTCGACATCTTCATTTGGTTTTGGAGAAATTGAGAGAGCATCGATTATATGCCAAGTTTAGTAAATGTCAGTTTTGGTTGAATCGAGTGGCATTTTTGGGGCATGTGATATCGGCACAAGGAATTCAAGTAGATCCTCAAAAGATTGCAGCAGTGGAGAATTGGGAGCAACCACGAACTGTCACTGAGGTACGGAGTTTCCTTGGTCTAGCAGGGTACTATCGACGATTCGTGCAAGATTTCTCTATGATTGCTTTGCCACTAACGAGGTTAACTAGGAAGGATGTTAAGTTCGAATGGGATGATAATTGTGAGCAAAGTTTCCAGCGGTTGAAGTATTGTCTCACTCATGCGCCAGTATTGGTACTTCCTGATGATGGTGGTAATTTTGAGATTTACAGTGATGCCTCATTGAATGGTTTGGGATGTGTTTTGATGCAGCATAATAGAGTGATTGCTTATGCTTCTCGGCAATTGAAAGTTCATGAAAGGAATTATCCTACTCACGATCTTGAGTTGGCAGCTATTGTCTTTGCTTTGAAGATTTGGAGGCATTATCTCTATGGTGAGAAATGTAAGATCTTTACAGATCATAAGAGTCTTCAGTATCTTTTTACTCAGCATGATCTTAATCTTCGTCAGCGAAGATGGTTGGAATTGCTAAGCGATTATGACTGCACGATTGAGTATCATCCGGGTCGTGCAAATGTAGTAGCTGATGCACTGAGTAGGAAACCTCAAGGACGACTTAATGCCTTGTATGCTTGTCGTGTTCCTCTTCTTGCAGATTTGAGGTCTACTGGAGTGGAACTGGAAATGGAAGATCGAATGGAAGCATTTCTTGCTAGTTTCCAAGTCAGGCCGGTATTGGTTGATCGGGTACGTGAAGCTCAGATGAATAATGAGGAATCTCAGGAGATAATCGAGGCTATTGAGAAAGGTAAGAAAAAGGATTTCAGAATCAGGGAATCAGATGGTATGCTTATGCAAGAGAATCGGATGTGTGCGCCTAATGATGAGGAATTAAAGAAAGGAATTTTGGATGAAGCTCATTGTTCAGCTTATGCTATGCACCCAGGAGGAACTAAGATGTATCATACCATTCGACCATTTTATTATTGGCCGGGTATGAAAAGGGAAATTGCTGAATATGTAAGTAGATGCATCGTCTGTCAACAAGTTAAAGCAGAAAGGAAGAAGCCATTTGGGTTGATGCAACCGCTTCCCGTTCCTCTATGGAAGTGGGAAAACATTACTATGGATTTTGTGTATAAACTTCCTCGTACGCAGAATGGTTTTGATGGTGTTTGGGTGATCGTAGATCGGCTTACCAAGTCAGCGCATTTTATTCCAGTGAGGGAGAAGTATCCTTTGAACAAGTTGGCTAAATTGTTCATTAGAATGATTGTGAAGTATCATGGGGTACCGGTGAGTATTATTTCTGATCGAGACCCAAGATTCACTTCTAAGTTTTGGGTGGCTTTTCAGGAAGCTCTTGGTACGAGATTGCTTTACAGCACTGCTTATCATCCTCAGACAGATGGTCAATCTGAGAGGACTATTCAGACGTTGGAAGATATGTTAAGGTCTTCAGTGTTGCAGTTTGGTGATTCTTGGCATGACCGCTTGGATTTGATGGAATTTGCCTACAATAATAGTTTTCATTCGAGTATTGGTATGTCACCTTTTGAGGCACTTTATGGTAAAGCTTGTCGTACGCCTTTATGTTGGTCAGAGGTAGGTGAGCGAGCTTTGGTGGGCCCAGAGATAGTGGAGGAGACTACTCAGAATGTTCAAGTGATTAAGTTTAACTTGAAAGCGGCTCAAGATCGGCAAAAGAGTTTGGCGGATAGGCATGCCACTGATCGAATATATAATGTGGGTGATTTGGTATTTTTGAAATTATCACCTTGGAGAGGTGTGGTTCGATTTGGGAAAAGAGGCAAGTTAAGTCCTAGGTACATAGGACCTTATGAGATTGTTGAAAAGGTTGGTGAGGTTGCCTACAGGTTGGAGTTGCCTCCGGAGTTATCCAAGGTGCATAATGTGTTTCATGTCTCGATGCTTCGACATTATGTTTCGAATCATTCGCATGTGATTCCTCCTCAACCTTTGGAGATTAATCCGGATTTGACGTATGATGAAGAACCAGTGACTATTTTGGACTGGAAGGACAAGGTTCTAAGGAATAAGACAGTGAGCATGGTGAAAGTATTGTGGAGGAACCACTCGGTAGAAGAAGCTACTTGGGAGACTGAAGATCGATTGAGAGAGATGTATCCGAGGTTGTTTTATGGCTACTAGTATTGGTTTGATTATGTGAATTTCGAGGACGAAATTCTATAAGGAGGGTAGATTGTCACAGCCCATCCCGGAATTTATTAATCGAGGATGTGAAATGACGGGATTGCCCTTGAATCTACTACGGTATGTGACATTTCATTGGGTTTTATTGTCCTATCCTAAGTTGTTTTGGAAAAATTGTTGAAAATTAAGTTGGAATTATTTTGTGTGGTTGGGGTGCTTGTTGACCACACACGCACACTTTCATTTTTTTTTCACTCTCTCTCTCTCCCTCCCGCACGCACAGTCCCTCTCTTCCTTCTCATTCAAACGGTACGGACAACCCAGAGATTGTCAAACTTTCACGGATCGACGTGGTTGAGACCACCATCATACTCCTAGAGACCCTACGAACCCATTGGTACCCATTTCAGGTAAGGTTTCATACGTTTTCACGCTGGAATCACGAGGCCCGTGATTGTCACTATTCACCAACTTTTAAATGGTTGCATTTTAGGACAATCCAAGCTTACCACGAGCTTAAGGAAGTCCCCACGAAGCTCGGAGTGCTTCGTTTGAAGGTTTGGGACGTCGGGATCATAAGGTTCGAAGGTGGCCGGTTTTGGTGAAATTTTCCCGACGCGATTTGGAAGGTTTTGAGGCTCCAAAGAGGTATAGCCTTCTTCCTCTCATGATTTGTGACATTTTGGTGAAAATTTCATGAAAAATGGTGCAAAAACGAGTGAGAAAAGGGCAGTTGCAGGGTTGCCCAGAATCCGGCGCCGGTGGCACTGTTCCGGCGTCGGGAGGTTGAAGATGATGCGCGTGGGGGGCGCGTGAGGCCGTGGCCTCCCCGGCGCGTGAGGGCGCGTGGGCCATAGAAAAATTTATTTAAAAATATCGCGATGTTCGTGAGGTTGTGTAGATCGCGTTGGTATATTCATATGCCAAAATTGAGCATTGTATGAGAAGTTATTTCGAATTGTTGGATATGTGCTTAAAATAACGTTTTTATAGTTGTTTCGCATATAGGTGAGATCTACCCTGAGGACGAGCGCAGTCAGAGGCGTCACGGGGGTTACGATCCTGCGACATACCAGTGAGTGGGCAGTTTTGTTTTCATTATATGCCTATACTTAATGACTTTTCCCAGAAATTGAATTAAAATGAAAATATGTTTTGAAATGCCATGCATAAATTTATATGAATTATGTGAATTGATATATGATGCATATATGTGAATTGGTGCTGCGGACGCGCAGGTGAGTATCAGGTGAGTTATATTTGGTTCATTGAATTGTTTGATGTGATTTATGTTGATAGCTCATAACCTGCACCCCTGGTGTTAGTGCTTATGTTATTCACCGCATCACACGCTCACCTTGGATCCAAGTAGATGCTAGTCGTACAGACCATTGGAGGTGGTTCCGACATGCTAGTCGTACAGACCATTAGAGACGGTTCCGACTAGTAGGTGACCTTAGATTATGTGCACAGATGATTGATGAGAGAAGCACTAGAGCGTATTATTACACCATCCGAGTCGTACAGACTACTATAGGTAGTTCCGACTCATGTGCAGCGTAGTGCCGTACAGGTCGCAGTTGGCGACTCCGGCAGTGCCGTACAGGTCACAGTTGGTGACTCCGGCTGGATTGGATAATGAGCTTTAGAATCAGCCGTACAGGACCACTGCAGGGTCTCCGGTTGATTTATTATTTCACCTGATTATTGTTGATGCATCCATATTATGTTTTTGGCTTATGGCATGGCATATTTCTCTGAAAATGATGAATGAGGGTGTTTGAGATTCCGAAGCTATATATATTTTTATATATTCTATTTTTCTGGGAAAGTATATAGGTTTTTACAGCGAGGGGATATATATGTTTTTAAAGGAAGATTTTGAAAGCTTTGTTTTACTGACCCACTCACCTTGTTTTGCGCCCCTCCAGGTTGTAGTTAGGAGTGTTCGGTGGCTCTCGAGGATTCCCACGGCTGTTCTGACGGACTTCACTCATGTAGGATTCACCTTCGGGTGTTGTAACTTAGTAGTTGTCCTACTTGACTGCATTTGAACCTTATGCTCTGATTATGTGTATTTCATACTTTAACTATCTCTCTAGCATGTTGTTAGGAGTGTATTGCTAGTAGTCGATTTTTTAGTTATTCATACTCTTTATCATATTGCTTCCGCATTGCGTAATGGTTACGTCACGTTTGTGACGGCCAGCACGCCCTGATCCTCGGGTCGGGGTGTGTCATTTTATGTAGAGAAAATTAAGTTTTAAGGGCTAAAGTTATATTTTCAGTATAAAAAATAGTTGGATTTTATGGTACCGCATTGAAAAATATAAGATATTGGTATTATTTAATATAATACTATTTTAGGATTATCTTAAACCATTTATTAAGTTCAATGAATGATCTGGATTGTTAGATACAATTTGTTTTTATAAAAGTTTGAGGATTATCATAGACCTTTTTTTTTTCTTTTTTTTTTTTTTTTTGAGTATATTACATTAGAGGGAGAGAGAGTTCGGCTAAACCACACAATGGGCAGCCTAATTTGGTATCGAATTCGCCATCCACGAGATTCGAACCTAAGACCTCTCACTTCTAAGCGAAAAAAAAATACCACCAGACCGTAGTACAAAATGGCCATCATAGACCATTTATTAAGTTCAAGGAATAATCTTAACTCTAAGCGTTAAGGATTACCTTAGACCATAGATTAAGTTCAATGAATTATCTTATACCATTGATTGATTTTGCTTATTTACTTTTTTTTTTTTGTCGAAAGAGATTAATTTTGTTTATTCATTAACATTAAAATTACCAAGGTTAGATTAACAAGGTTGCCTTTTACGATGTGGACGTTAGATTATACTATTAAGGTAGTATAATATAGTTGAATGTTAATGAATTACAATATTAACGTTAATAAAGGGTACCGATACCTTTTATTTTTTTAGTATGGTATCGTAGACTCACCCCAAAAATATTTGTGTTTTCTAACTAAAAAGACTCAACGCATTAATTTTGAACATGCAGTGTTTACATGGCTCCAGAATATGCACTCGAAGGATTATATTCGGTAAAATCGGACGTCTTTAGCTTCGGTGTACTCCTGCTTGAGATCACCACGGGGCGAAAGAATTTTTTAGGCTTTGACTGCCCTCTTCCTACACTTATAGCACGTGTAAGTATTTAATAACTTGGGATATATAAGAATTATTTATACATACATTATAATTTCCAAATTATTTTTTTGGTAAAATATGACTTTAACCCCTCAAACTCAATTTCTTTCATATAAAATCCGACATAACCTTTTTACTAGAATAAACCCAATGACTAGACTCTACATAAGCAAATTCATTAATTATGTTTGACTTTACACATTTTAAATTTTTTCGAATGCCTAAAATACCCCTTTTGGCATGTTTAATGTGCACGATTAAACATATGCACATTTTAAGGAGGATTAATGATTTTACAAGAATAAAAAAGGCACTAATATTCTTAATTGCATGTTATATGAGAATTCAGGATTTCCACGTTTTGTAATAATTTGGTTGATTCATTTTTCTCTCACTCCATAAAATTTGCTTCTAATTTGATATAGGAATTAATTTGGCAAGTTTTCTTAAACTTAACAACATTTTTCAATTTAAATACATCGCTTCCATTTTTTTTTTTTAAAAAAAAACAACATTTTTCAATTTAAATATAACTTTTTAGTGAAATAGTCTATCTTTTAAAATATCTCAATAAAATAATGTACCTATAATTTTTTTTTGCCAACTATAAATTTATACCATAATTTATCTATCGTATCAAATTTGTGGAGTAATAATGTACCTATTATTTAATTTTTACAACATTAATGTATCTTAAAAAATAATTTACTTATTGTTTAGTTTTAGCAAAAATAATTTACCTACTGTGTATAATTTGTGAAGCTAATGATGTACCTGCTGTTTAATTTAAAAAAAATTAATGTATGTACAAAAATAATTTGTCTATTATTCAAATTTTGGGATAAAAGTTTACCTGTTCTTATTTAACAATAATGTATCCACAATTTTATTTTTGTATGAATATAATTTACCTACTTTTAAATTTATATGAGACTAATTTACCTACTGTGACAATAATGTATCTACAATTTTACATAAAAAAAAATTACTTTTTTTTTTACAACAATAGTGTATCTACAATTTTGTTTTTGTATGGATATAATTTACCTACAATTTAAATTTTCAAAAAATGTATCTTCTATTTTATGTTTTACTATTATATATATGTTTCTGTGTTCGCAAGATAATTTATCTAAAGTTATATAGTTAAGAGATATAGTAATGCATTATATTAATTCATTATTAGACTGGTAAAAGAAATTGTTAAAAACGTTAGCCATAATGGTTGGCTAATAATGGTTGTATGAGAACAGTTATAGAAAGTTGTGGCATAAATTGTAAATAACTTATATTAATAGGTTACTTATTTTCTTATGTGGAAATTTATTTAAATTTTGGGTTTTTATTAGATGTTTATTCATATGTGGGTTTTTATTCGAGGTATATGAGCTGTATGGGCTTATATCTAAACAACTCATTATTATTTGGCTAAGCTGTCAAAGAGTAGTATATTTTTTATTTATTTTTCTATATACTTACATCCTTTAAAATTATTGTTTTACAGGTTTGGCAATTATGGAATGAAGGAAAAGGGTTGGATTTGATGGATCCAATTTTGTCGAAAGATTCATGTCGGCCAGATGAATTTTTGAGATACATCCACATTGGACTACTGTGTGTTCAAGAGGATGCAAACAGTAGGCCGACCATGTCATCAGTTGCTTTACTGTTGAAAACTGAAACTATTAGTCTTTCCAAACCTGAGCGACCTGCTTTTTTTACAGGAAGATCTGGAAATAAGCAGGATCAAATAGCTGCTAATAGTTGCACCATCAATGGTTTAACAATTTCTGATGATCTTCCCCGTTAATATAAAAATTTAAATTATATGCTTGTACATTCAAGTGACATTTTTTGTGAGATTGAGAATGAATTATGAAGTTAGACAATTAAGCTGTTGAACCTTTTTATATATGTATTGTTAGAGTAAAATTGGTAATTCTTAACAAAACGTCCGAGTTTGTCATTCTTAGACTAATGCATGCTTTCAGTTGTAATTATTTTAGTCTAAATTTGTCTCTTGTGCTCTTGATCACAATAATGTCAAGTGTTTCAGAAACATTCACTCAGTAAGTATGTCATGCACATGCATTCAAATAGGTAGATCTTACTTGGTATTTAACTTGATTTGATTTTGGCTTAATGTAAGTGGTTGGAATATTTTTGGAGCAGCCTAATATATCTTTTAGTTGCCATTAGACTTGACAATTTTTTACACGACCCGTTAATACGACACGTAAACGATACGATAACTAATCAGGTTGTTATCGGGTCACACGATAAGAACCCGTTAATAACGGGTCCTTAATAGGTTTACACGAATGTGACTTGTGGGTAACCTGTTTTGATACGTTAAGAAAAAAATTATTTTGATGATTTTAAATTTTTTAAACTACTAAAAAACACTTACTATAAAGTACAATAGCCATAGTGTATATGTATATATTGTATATTAAATATGTGTTGTATTATTATTCTATATAAATTTAAAAAATTTAAGTTTTATTTGTATAGTATACTATAGGCAAAGAGTGAGATTAAAAAATTATAAAAACATATTAAAAATAAAAGTATCAAGTAATTTAAAAATACCAAACACATTAAAAAATTATAATAATTAATTTACAAGTACGAAAAATGTGAAAAAAATATGCAAAGACTCGTGATCGTCCTCTACGCTATGAGTATGGGTACATCGTCATTTGAATTTTTAAAACCATACAAATCCTCATGAATAGTATTTTTAAGGGAGTTCAAAATAAATAAAATTCATAATCTTTAATGTATAAGTCTAAAAAATGTGAAAACATATATAAACGTGCAAGGTTCCTCAACCTTGAAACGCAACTCTTTTTATTTTGCATATCCTTGAACATTTGGCATTTTATAGTAATGTATTAATGTTTTTTCATTAGGCTTTTATTTTGGAGTATATATACTATATAATACTTGAAAGAAAGACAAATGTTTTTTTTTTTATGTTTTGAAGTAATATTTATGTGACAACGTGATATGCATATACTAATTTAGTATTATGTTTTCTATTTTTTTGGGTCAAATTATGTTTTTCATTTTCATTATTTATTGATTTAAAATATATTTTCTTTAACGGGTAACGGGTAAGGTCATATTACTTTATAATATTAATGGGCTGATTTCGGGTCGGATCATATTACCCGTTTACTTTAACGGGTGTTACATCACACGACCCGTTAAGATATCAGGTATGATATGAAAATGACACGAACACGGAAAATACAACACGAATACCAATTCTAGTTGGCATGTTATATGAAAGTTAATTAGCATCTAATTTGATATTTTTTGTACATTTATCAAGTTGATAATTTCAAGTGTTTTTAAATTTAAACTTATCATGTGCATGCATATCCTCACATCTGGTTTTATCTGCACAAAAAGAAATCTCAGCACTGTGCGTTATAAATTTAAGTGTCGCGTGAGGTTTTTGCGTGGCTGCTGCATATATCAGAATATTTTTTTTCTTGAGTTTTAAGCAATAGTATAGGTGGTAAAATTAAAAGAGTGAGGGCGAGAAGAGGAAGGAGCGTGGTAGCCACTTGTTTGTGGGGGTTCGTAGCGCGCATACATAAGATTTGCAATGGTAAAATTAGAATTAGAGGTTGGAAAGGATATAAACATGTTTGCATATACTTCGAGATGTCCTACGCCAAGAATCATCTAAAAAATATTAGGAGATTAGGTAATGAGACAAAATCATTCGACGCGAAAAATAACGATTTAACGGTCGTTTTAGCTATGTTTTTGTTAAATTTTTTACAAATATTTAAACTAATGGAGACAACAAAAGCTTACATTCTACTTAATGAAAGTATAAAGTAAACTCTTAAGTGTTTTGAAATTCATTCTTTTGATGGGACAAACATTATACGAAACTAGTTTCCACAATCAAACTGTCAAACATGCTTGCATATACTTCGAGATCTTGTAGGCGAAAAATTACCCAATAAAAACATTAGGAGGTTAGGTAATGGGATGAAATCAATCGACAGTTAGATATGAAAAATCACGATTTAAGTTTTTTTAGCTCCAACTTTGTTGGCCTGTTGCACAAAATTTATCTTATTTTTAATTTTTGGTTTCTTAGAGTTGGCCCGATGACTTTTTCATCGGGTCAAGTTTATTACATTATTTAATTTTTTGCTGGCCGACGAGATACTATTGTTGGGCAAGAAGATTTCGTCAAGTAAATTCAATCAATGCACATTCGCCAACGAGTATATTAGTTGGGCTAACTCTGTTTTGCTTGATGGACTTGTATTTTGTCGTTTTAAGCTTTGTGCAACTGGTTTTGCTTGACTAATCTTTCCCGATGAACCTCCGTCGGCTAAAGGCTACGACGACAAAATCAGCTTTGAGCTGACAAAATTTTTTTGTCTGGCGAGGTTTTTTATTGTAGTGATTCCCCTTACCTAATTCTATTAGTTCAATTGACGGAAATAAGAAATTTGACTAAAATTTAGAACAAACAAAAACCTACAATGAAACTTGATAAAACGCAAACCACAATACTGAACTTGACACTTGTAGAAAACCAAGTACATCTTTGCTTCTAGCTTCGATTAACAACTCCAGTTTGCTAAGCGATCAAAAGGTTGAGGGTTTGTTAGCATGATTTTCCCATAATATACCCTTGCGAATTAATTATTTGCCATGTCAAATTAGATGGATATTATTATTACAAAGACGTATCACAGTTCAAATGGCCGCACCCTAAGGCTGCCACCAACATAATACCACCGTAGTCTTAGTGCAATTTTGCATTGAGAGAAACAACCTTTTTTTTCAATATTTTTTCATCTTTGATCTTAATTTGCTGGGGATTTCCCATCTGACTACCAATAATAACCATGACAGACGAAACCAACCGCAAACAACCAAGAAAAAACAAGTAGCTAGTGACTACAAGAAAGGCTTATGTTATGGATTTCGAATTCATCCATCGTAACGAACATCGGTGACGAACCTGTTCTTGATCCACTTGAAGCTGTTTCTTAGACTTGTTTTAACCTTACCTTCCATAGTAAACACGTTGTATGAGGCAACTCTTTTCTTCCTCTGGAGTTCTGGATCAGTTCATGTTGCGAAACCATTTCCCTTTTGGGTTGGCCCGTTGAAGTTGTACGAGTTTGACTGCTCCTGGAAGTTGAACTCGCCGGAGTAAGCTACGGTGTATTCAGGGAATGACTTGCTCTTCTCCATACCAAAAGCGCCTAGCTATAGGGAAATATAACCTAACTAGAAATTTGTGCCCACGCGTTATTGCCGGATTGAAAACTGTATGAAAGATTATGTTTGCAAGATATAAAAGATTGTGTTACTATTTATATTGAAAACATTTGGTAAATTGTTATATACAAAAGTTTTTATCGACACATTCCTCAAGTTGCTCCCTTGGGGCTCTCTTGACTATGCCTTGGTCCCCTTGGTCTAAATCCCTGCTCTAGCTCTTTTCTTGAGGTCTGATCACACAATCTTGCATGTCTGAACTTAGTGCCTATCAGAAAGTTTTCATATATAACCACATAAGCATAGGCCTAGGATCAGAGAGAGGGAGGAGAGAGGAGAGGAGAAGACGGGTTTTAGGCAAAATGGTTTTTGAAATTTGCATAACTCATCACTATGGTCCATGAGATTTGAAATCAATAAAAATGGTCCCTGAGTTTGTTCACCATCAATCATTTTGGTCATTCCATGAAAATTATATTAAATAAAGATCAAAATGACAAAAATACCCTCAATTTAATAGACAATGGGCCAAATGATTTGCCAAAAAATGAGGGTGTTTTGTCATTTAGCCTTATTTAATGGAGATTTTTCATAGAATGACCAAAATGATTGATGGTGGACAAACTCAGGGCCCACTTGTATTAATTTCAAATCTCAAGGATCAAAGTAAGGAGTTATGCAAATCTCAGGAATCATTTTGGCTAAAAAGCCTTCTTTTAAAAAACTGTATAAAACATGTAAAATTTGTAAAATGATATACAATAAGCAAAACTACTTGCAGACATGTGGAATGTAGGAAGGGAATTATTGACCTTTTGTTCTCAATCAAATACACTAATTCCAAAATACAATTTCAAGAACCCTTTCCAGGCAGTTGAACATCAAGAAGAACGCTAATTCTAACATACAAATTCAATTTTTCGCCATGTTAAAAAACATGCAAGCAGAGATAAAGGACATAGTTCTATTACCGGTAGGATTAGCTTGTAAAGACTTATACACTCTGTTTTGAATCATGGTTTCTGCTATATGGATGTTTAGAGAACTGTAGCTAACCCCACTGTAAAAAAAATACATGCTAAACTTAGAATCCATTGTTATTCATAACGCAAACAGAGTGGAAACAGAGACAATCAAGTTATGTAAGTAATTAAATATGTTTTAGATAAGTACCTGGCTTGTGGCAGAAATAAAAAAATTTCCTCAAACATCATGGCCACTTTCATGAGTTATTGTAATTCCTCTTCACCAGATACAGAATAGTGACTCCTTAATGTATCCAATCTTTACATGTAACACTTTTAACAAAATCCACTGACTAATCATTAAAACATGGCATGTAGGTGAAATTATACAAAAGTGAATTCAGGATGAATAAATCCAGTAATTTCTATATAAAACCTTATGAAGGTATGCATAAAATTTTTGTGTGAGCAAACAAATATCCAACCATACTGAGACTTGAATCATGCTCAAACCAATTCGGTCTAATATGTAAGAAAAAAGTTGTACTTCATATTTGAATACAAACAAATTAACTTTACACCAAACCCAACAGACTCCTTTCTCTCCTTTACTATTCTTGAAAAACTTGGATTCATATAAAAATTGTGTTATACCAAGATACTTCTTACAAATTCGATTCAGTTCAAATAAGAACCAAACCAAAAATGCACATAAAAGCTCACTAAATTACCAAATTTCAACAATTTGGGCAATTAGGTATCCTCAAAACAATTCGACGAGCAATAATATAACAAAAAAGGATTATAAACAAAAGAAAGATAAAAAAAAAAGGGGGGATATTGAGATTAAAAAAGGCAGCAGATAACACAAAAAATTGAATATGATATCAGTGCTGCAACAACTACAAAATATAAATTAAGGAGATTTCAGTGATTTGATCAATGTACCATATCACAGTAAGAGCAACTGCATTTGAAACCCTCTGACTTTTTCATGCAGTCCTCACCATCTGCGTTGCCTAAAAAAGAAAAAAAAAGAGAATTCACAGGAAGACTTCAAATGAGCTCTTTTGCCGCCGAGATGCCCACAAAAAAATCAATGAGAAAATTGTTTTTAACGGGCTTTCATCCAAGTTGGGTACACTATTATCCACAGATTTCGTACCACATAGAAAGAGAGAAGCATCACCATTGTCTATTTCACATAATCTATGAAATGTAATCTTTAATTTTTATTTTTCAAAAAACATTTTACGCAAAAAAGAAACCATGTATAAAACCAATTAGTATCATACTTATTTAATATCTCATCTTCACTAAACGTTTGGGCAAAACAAAGAGCTGTATGAAGCCCAATGCTTTGGATCCTTTTTTTTTTTTTGAGTACATCGATATATTTTTACACTATGAGGAGTTCGGCTAAGCAACACAATAAGCAACCTAATTTGGTATCGAATTCGCCATACATAAGATTTGAACCTAAGACATCTCACTTCCAAGTGAAGAGGAATATCACCAAACCGTAGTACTGAATGACTGAACCCCACTTAAATCGTGGTCATTTTCAGCCAAAAAGAGAGAAAGCAATCAAATGGTTCCTCTTCAAACCAGGACCAGGTTCGATATCTCACATACAGTAACATTCAAATGGTTCCTGCATACCGATGAGATTTTCTTAGTGTCTAAACATATAATAAGGAATGAGAACTGGCAAGAGAAGAGAGATGAAAAGCTTTTATTACACATTTAGCCTCAAAGAGAAACGCATCACCGTCAAATGTAATTCAAGCATCTTCATGACAGTTGCCATTTAACTGGGCAGTTTGCTTTTAAAACACGCATCCCAAGAAGTTTAAGTAGTTCCTTTAAACCACCTTTAGTAAATAACTGATAAGCATTCCAAATGCCCCACCAACTTGTTGGCATATGGTTCAGCCCATGATGAATGTTTTAGATTATTCTAGTAAGCAAGTGAGTTGGCTATAGCATGCTAGGCAATTCTAGCATGTTATTAAGTTGGTGGAAGAAGCTAGAGAGTACTAGCTTCCTTGGTTGTAAATGGAAAGATCTAGAAGCTACAATTTTGTGGCTGTCATGCAAGGCCATTATAAAGGATGGATGCTAGAAAATTCTAGCATGCAAAGTGTGATGGCTAGTCTAGAATTATCTAAGCTAGAGGTTTGTAGAATATACTAGAAACTAGAAACTAGTTCTAGTTTGTAGAAAGAACTAGAAACTAGTAGAATGCCAAGCCCTCACCTATAAATATGGATGTGATGTTGTAGTGATGTAACCAATCAAGAAAGAAGTGAGTAGCAAAGGATCAAGTCCAAAGCTAGAGTTCCACTCCAAAAGTGAGAGTAAGGGTGTTCCACTACACATTGTGTGAGTGAAGTTTAGAGTGATAGAAAGTGTGTGTTATACTTTCTTGTATCCATCAAGCCTTGTCTTTGGCTTGGTAAGACTACTCTTGTTGTACTCATCTTTGTCATATAGTGAATATTGATCATTGTTTCGTGGACGTATGCATAAATTGCCGAACCACATAAATTTTTAGTGTCCATTTTCTACTTTACTTTGTGCTTTTTCTATCTTATAGTACCGACATTCCTAACACAACCAAAGTATATATATTTTGCACAAAGAAATATTACATATTCTAACAGGACTAAACTGATCATAGAATTTAATAAGATGAACAGATGTTGAAAAAGACAATTAAAGTACGGGATTCATGAGCTTTTGCTCTTCAACGTATCAAAATTCAAACAATCAAACATAAATTCATAATGGAGATCACCGATCAAATCACATAAATCAAAGAAAATTCACATCTAAACGGAAAATAAAAACCGAAGCTCACTTTGCATCAACTTTTCTGAGAGCAACAGCTGGTGATTTCCCCATGTTCAACTAAATCTGCACATAAAACCATAAAGCAGAGAGAAATAAAAAAATAAAAATTTGTTTCCAAGATGTGAATAAAACTATGATGATTCAGTGCAGCAGCAGAGTTACACAGAGAGAATTCAGAGTCCTGTGATTGGTGGGGCATATTATCTTTGAATCTTGATTACAGAACATGCACCCAAAAACTCCAAAAAAAAAAAAAAAAAAAAAAAATCTGAAACAAACTAAAACATGGGATGGTGAACTTCGTACCTTGGAAAGGATAGACGCATGTGGGATCAACAATGCAGAGAGCTCTTCGGGGTCGGTACAAACTGTCAATGACGGAAAGAGAAGCCAAGGAGGAAAAAGAACGGTCAAAGTCAAACTCTCGCAACCGAGTGTATGCGACGATAAGAAATCATATATTCATTTAAGCATATAACAAAATGGTGATAACACACTTCAATCAAATTGGTTAGTCCTTCCACCCAATTTTTATCAAACATATAGAACCAAAGACCAATTGTTTAAATGTGTTTAATAAAGGATTTATTTAAAAAAAAATCCTTCAAATACATATTGCTAACTGGCAAGATATTCATCAATTTAGTTAACCCACACAGACATGTTAGTGCACATGTTGTTTAGATAAAAACTAAAACAAATCACCGCGACTTATTTATTTAAAAACTGCAAAATGATTATTCAAATTTATATTCATACAAAGTCTAATACTGAAACAAAATTTACAACTCAGTTAAAAATATTTGTCCAAGCACTTGCTCAGTGCATCCCCCACTTTCCTCCAAATTCATCCCTTTTTTTCCCTTTTTCCGTAAAACCACAAATCTGTAAAAGAAAGAAATGGAAACGGAAAGAACAATGGAGAAAAAGCACCCAAAACAAAGAAACGATGATGACCGACGCGTGTCCAAGATGGGCAAAAGTGCCATTTAACTGTATCAAGCAGGCGAAAGAAGGGAAAAATGAGAAGCTAGCAAGGGCATTTCCGCCAGTACACTGCTTGTGAACAGTGTTTTTCCCCTGGGTTTTTGACACACCGCGATTCGGAATGTCCATCTTGACTCCGAATCGAGCTGTGCTGGCCGACACCCGAAAGATGAT
Source organism: Heteromeles arbutifolia (assembly GCA_024362995.1). Lineage (NCBI taxonomy): Eukaryota > Viridiplantae > Streptophyta > Magnoliopsida > Rosales > Rosaceae > Heteromeles > Heteromeles arbutifolia. Next base: position 40,283,283 of record JANCRC010000002.1, read on the forward strand.
GAAGCCATAAAATGTAGTGAGGTGGAAAATATGAATAAATTTAAACCTAAAAGTACCTAAATGGAAGAGTGTGCATGTAAGCGGGAATGAACCCATTTCACACGTGATGTCATAACATAAGTAAAGTATAGTAAAAGTAGAATGAGAATTATACCATCAATAGTCTCCAATATCAGCGTTTGCCAGAAATCCTCGTCGACACGAACACTGCCACTAAATCCTGGAGAGGTGAAAAACAAAGGTGAGTGGGCCTAAAAATAAAGCTTTGTAAAAACGTTTTCGAAAACATAATAACCTTTCGCCGTAAAATAAGTATAGTTTCCAATTATATATACTGCATATAGTATGAAGGCACTTACCGTGACGGCAATATTTTCAGAAATACGATGAATCACAATATTTTGCATATAAGATGTATAACAACTGGTAATCACAATATCTCGCGAAAACGAACACATAATATTGGATGCTCATCGACATATGTTGACACACGAGTTCATTCAGAGGTATTCTGACACGAACAGAACTAGATGTAATAATGATTTACGCTCTAGTACTACAATCACATCAAGACTGGCGCTATGCGCATCACATACGAGTCCTAATTGCCTATAACAATCTAGGACATGATTGACACCTACAATTAGGGGTGGATAAAAATACCGAAAATCCCAAACCATACCGAAAAAATCCCAAAACGAAACAGAAAAAATCCCAAACCGAAAATCCCGAAAATTTCGGTACCCAATCCTTAACCGATCCCGAAATTTCGGTAAGGGAATTGGTCTCACAATCTAATTTTTTCGGTAATCCCAAACCGAACCGAAAGTTTAAATATATATAGTTTTAGATATTATAGGCCGTTGGATTGGTTGAGAATTAATCTCAGCCGTTCACTCAAAATGAAACCCTCTCTCAGTCTCAGCGACCTCACGGTCCTCACCTTCACTTTCAGACTGAGTCTGAAACTCTCTGCCTGGCCCCAAACCCACCTTCACTCCTTAACTCTCTCTCTCTCTTGACCTCCACTCTTTCACTCTCTTCCCCTTACCTTCACACTACATCCAGTCTTCCATTTTCTTTTTGCATTTGACAACTTCCTCTGCATTCGATAATCAATACAGCCACCTCTGCTTCCTTCTACTTATCTCTTCATTAAGGTAATCTTCTTGTCTTCATCAGGTAATCTTGATGTGGTAAAGTCTGTTTGTGGCTTCAATTCGTTTGTAATTTGGGCATTTGAATTATAGGGTTTTGGATTTGGGGTTTTCAATTTTGTGTTATAATTCATTTGAAATTTGGGGTTTTTAATCATATGGTTCTTCTATTATTCGTTTATTTCCTCCTCGAAGCTAGCAGACCCAAGTACTGCCACCTCCGGTTTCTCTTCAAGTTTCAGGTGATTGATGCAGTGGATGCTGAATCGTCGTTGTTGTTGTCATATATCTGATTTTTCTCTTTTTTCCAGGACGTTTATGTTTTTCGTTTTTTCAATCGTTTGGAGGAATCGAAAAAGGGAGAAGTAAGTTTTGGTGCCGTATTCATTGTTCGAGTCTGCAGCTAAAATAATAGAATATGTGAATGTGCTTGTTTTGAATTTTCAGATATACCTGCTTTTATGTGTGTATATGGTTGTATGTGTATTCTCCTACCACTGGATCCCAAATTCATCTGATTTTGCCTCATCCGCAATCCCTGTTTTTATAAGTTTTATATTTCTCTGTTCTTCCTTCTTACGTTCATGAATATTCATATCCTGAATTGATGATCTTGGCAATTATATATCATATTTGGGTTTCCTTTCTCTTATTTTAATGAGATGACTGACGGTTAATTGGTCCTTTATAGATTGCTTGTGATACCGCTGGAGAAGCCCAAAAATGGCTGGAGGCCTTTGATCAAGCCAAGCAACAAGTACATGAATTTTCTCACCAAAAATGTCTATAGAAAACAGTTGAAAGGCAGAACTTTTCCTTGTAGATAGTGTTCTTACCTTGTAAATTGAACATTTTGGTGGTCCTTGTGAAATAGAACCAATACTTTTTTGTCCAAACATATGCAAGTGGGTTAAAAAAAGCTTATAAAAATTGGGTAAGGTAAGGCAGAATGTGAATGGCTTCTTCTAAATGTTTACAATGGGACTACTTGGTTCAGGGTCCCAAAGTGCATGGGTCATTGGTCACTTTTTCAGTTGACATAATTATCGAAATTTATCTTCCTATTACAGGACCAGAGACACTTTTGTGCCAATCCTCAAGCTTGGGTGCAAATGGTAGCACATATGGATACTTTGAGAGGGACATTGGTGATGCAATTGAGGCATATAAGTGGAAATGTGTGCGAACAATTAATGGTATTCTTCTCTTAGCCTTTTATTATCTACTTGATACTTGATAGGCATTAGCGGACAAATAATTTTTACCTCTCTTACTGAATCCTTAAGACCACACTTTAGTCATTTTCAATTAGCCATGCGATCTTTAATTTTATTTTCTTCATACATCCTCTCTTTTGATTGTTTGAATCACAAAAATAGCCCAAAAGCTCAAAACTATTTTGGGATTCCTGATTTGTCCCGAAATCCCGAAACTATTTCGGGATTCTCGAAATTTTGGTTTGGGATCGGTCTTGAAATTGGGATTCCCGAAAACTTCAGTTTGGGAATCGGGACATGATTTTCGGTTCAGTATCCCATACCGAACCAGCCTTACCTACAATGGATCCAAAGTGAGCGTACGGTGCATTGTGAACATACACGTGAAAGATTGGCCCTAGCCCAGACGAGTACTAACACCAGTGCAGCACACGATGAGCAGATACGTAAATATGATCATGCAGCCTTGAGGTGCCCAAGCAAATATACAAAGCATCTCCTCCATTGTGGAAGAGAAGTGAGCAGAGGGATGAGGAAGGGCAGCCACCCCTCTGCTTGTCGGAAATTGCCACTGAGAGTGAGGATTCTGCCCCTCTGATCTTTCGACCCTGCCAGAATCTGCTTTTGCTTTTGGTTAAATACCCAAGCCCCTCTGATATTTCTAGCAGGAATTGTGGTCATCTATAGCCCATCAGCTGTAGAAAGTTGAAACTTAGATGGAGAAAACAAGAGAGAGCTAGAGAGAGAGAGAAGGACCAAGATAGAAAAGGATGATGGATGTAGAGAACACATGGGTTCTAGAGAGTAGTTTTATTATTTTAAAGATATAGATTCAATAAAATATTGTAGTATAATAAAGTGATTGATTTGATTTATAATTAAAAAAATAATAATTTTGGAAGGAAAAAACCTTGTTTTTTGTGTCAAATATATGTAGGGACATAGTTTTTTTTATTTTTACCATAAGAATAGTGTAAAAATGTAATAGGCTCCCCCGGTGCCAACCTTAATCAAATATGCATGATCGAAAAATGTGAAAGTTATAAGATAGTGTATACGCTTCTTATATTGGTTTTAGTATTATTGATTGTAACCACTTTTGAAAACTAAACCAAAATAACATACAATATTTCTGTAATAGAACAAAATAAACACTATTTTTAAACTGAACCAAAATAACTCATACTATTTTTGAAACTATAGCAAAACAACCATACTATTTTTGAAACTGAACTAAAATAACCACACTATTTCTGAAACTGAACCAAAATAACCACACTATTTTTGGAACTACTGCAAAATAACTCATACTATTTCTGAAACTGAACTAAAATAATCCACACTATTTATGAAACTACAGAAAAATTACTCACATTATTTTTCAGAATCAAAATAACTCAAATTATGTCTGAAACTATAGCAAAATAACCACACTATTTCTGAAACAGAACTGAAATAACCCACACTATTTGTGAAACTATAACAAAATAACCACACTATTTCTGAAACTACAGTAAAATAACCCAGACTATTTCTGAAACTGAACCAAAATAACCCACACTATTTTTGAAACTGCAACAAAATTACACCTATTTTTAAATTGAACCAAAATAATGAGTTTTAAAACTAGGAGATTTTCAATCTTATGAGCCAAGATTTTCACTATGTTGTGTTTAGATAAGGATTTTGAAGAGCATTAACGAGTTTTAAATTATTTCTTTACTCCTCACGACTACTTAACTTATTTTCGTGATAATATCATCTCGTTGGCAAATAATTGGCATTCTTGTGATAGGTTGAGCATGCCTCAACTTCACAAGTCAAGTCATGCATCTCATTGACATGTCCCTTTTGAATAATATATTATGGGATTTAGGAATTAGTCTCAATATTGTTTCCTAGATATTATTATTTTTTTGTTAGGAATAACAATTGCATTGATAAGGGAAATACAAAAGGAGACAACAGGGTGAGGGCACAGACGCCCAAACCCATATAAAAGATAGAAAATAAAGGTTATTTGACCAAAAAAAAGGAAAAAAAAGGTGATTTGACCCGCTTGAAAAAGAAAACAAATTGACAGACAGATACATGGACACCACCGAACTAATATTTAATGGGAGTGTGGTCCTGACAAACTTCACGCAGTTCAAAGCCTAATGGACAAATTCAACTTTTTGATGGAATAAGACTTCTGTCAGGGGCATTTGCTTGAAAAAATAAAAATTAGTGTTGCATGTGGGCTTCTTTATTATTGATGAGGTTTTAGCACTGTTCTAAAAATCCTCGCCTAGCGTCGTCTAGGCCCCACCTAGGCGCTAGGCAGCTGGTCACCGCCCCGATTAATGCCTAGGCGTTTGAAAATTAAGAAATGGCGCCTAGACCGCCTAGGCACCCGCCTAGCCTGTCCAGACCCGCCTAGACACCTGCCTAGATTGCAACTTACTTAGATAGAAAATACTTAACTTTCCTTTTGCATTTTATTGTTTCCAATAAATTGTAAGAGACTTATTGAACACTTAAATAAACACATATTATATGTTTGCTCCCCATGTTTTCATTATGTTCCAATACTTCATAATATATATGTTATTCTATTTTCTAGTTTCTGATGAAATTATATATATTTTAAGTATAAACAGACACTTATTTATATGAAATACAATAGATTTACTTAAATTCGCCTAGTCCGCCTAGGCGCTAGGCCCCAACCCGCAGCCGGCTAGCGCCTAGCATCTTTTAGAACCTTGGGTTTAGCTTTTATCCTTATATTGATTTTTATTGAATTTCAAGTTCTTTATATTAAATAAAGTTATAAGGTGATTTTTTTTTAAAATAAACTTATCTCAAGCCCTTTTCATTAAAGTTCTCTACTTTTTTAGCTATAGGAAAGCCCCTTTCTCAAGCTTTAAGGTATTTATACGATGAGAGAAGAAATCAACGGTGGAGATTGAGTAGTATGAATAAATGGATGGTGGGTGCATTGCGTGCGTGTATGATGGGTTGAATGTAGTTGTAGCCCATGTGTGATGTTGGAAGGCTGCTTTTGGTTTATCACTTTGGGGCAAATGGAATCATGAGGGCCCGTAGAGTGTGATGGGGTTGGGCTGTTTTTTTTGTTTTTGTTTTTTTTTTTGGAAACTTGGGGTTGGGCTGTTTGGTGGGCCTTTTTGTCATGATTTAAGGATGAGGATTCTCTACGAATCCTCACATCCTAACCGTCCATCGTACATCGTGCGGTCAGTTTTTATTAGGTACTATTTGTGTTTAATTTTAAATAAAAATTCAAAATAGTTTTTTACTGCAAAATGTACGATGAACGGTTAGGATGTAAGAATTTCTAAGATCCCCACAATTTGAATCGGATGGGATCCAAATCCGTGATTCACATGGTTGGATGTGGACACAACACAACTACTTTTAGTTATGTGTGGGGCCCTTCAGTATATAACCTAGGGTTAAGGTATTTATTATTTGTCCGCTTGTCTGGAGATAACTTATATCACACGGAGAGGATCCTCATTCAATCGATGTTGGTGACTAGGTGCTGTGTGGGCCTTGCTGTAATATAAAATGATCGGCATGCTTTATCTCGAGGAATGAGGATCCTCTAATCGTGCCCGTTCATCGTACATCGTGCGGCCAGTTTTTGTCAGGTACTATTTATATTCAATTTTAAATAAAAAAAATTTACATATTTCTGACCGCACGATGAACGGATATGATTGGAGGATCCTTGGGATCCTCACAAAGAGGATCTGGAGATGATCCTTATTCTTATGTTGAGTACATAATAAGCCAACATGATCTTCTTCGAATCCTCTTTGTGAGAATCTCGGAGATCCGTGAATCATGTTCGTTCATCGTACATCGTGTGGTCAGTTTTTTTCAGGTACTGTTTATGTGTTCAAGTTTAAATAAAAAAATTAAAATTATTTCTAACCGCACGATGTATGATGAACGGACACGATTCACGGATTTCTAGGATCCTCATAAGAGGATCTGGAGAGGATCTGGATTCCATAATAAGAGCATCTCTACCGGTCACCCAATTGCAAGGGCAATTGGGTTGAGTTGCCTTTCATCCCAAAAAAACTTCTCCAAGAGTTCACAAAATAGGAAGCAATTGGGTTGTAGCCGCCCATTCAACAATTGCAAGGGCTTGCGCTCTATTTGAAGCCCAGCAGACAGGACCCCCCCCGAGGGGGTTGAAGCCCAGATTTGTCCAACCTGTGAGCTGTTCACCAGCTTTCCTAGTTCCCTACCCATGTGGTTCTTTGTGAACCTTTGATTTAAAAAAAAAAAATATTCAATTCAACGGTTAGGATTAATCCAACTCTAAAAAAATTTAAAAAATCATTAAAATTACCAAAAAAAAATTCAAAAATTATTATAAAAAAAACTTACAAAGTTTACACTTTAAAAATCTTACCAAATTTAACACACATGCAAATTAAATGTTTAAAATTACCTAAAAAAGCTACAGTGATGAGATAATGATATGTGGGGATAAGACGAAGAAAACATTAAAAAAAATTAAAAAACTATGTTTGTGAATCCCTTGCCCTTCTCCTTCCAATTTGGTGGACTTGTACAAAGGCAATCACTGTTTGGAGTGAAAAAAAGGGCAATTTTATTGCCCTTGCCTTTCAATTGCCATTGCCCTTAACCAACTGGTGGAGATGCTTTAATGTTCCACAATTCCAAAAATGTATCTTCACCATATAAACTTAATAATCAACCGTTCAATTTATGAATATTCATAAGTGAACGGTTTCGATTAGGACGTTATATGGTGAAGATACATTATTCAAGAATTGTGGAATATGTGCATTTTCTCATGTGGGGAACGCAAGTATTATCCTTATATATAATTGGATAAAACTTGCATCCCCATGTGTCGATGCACATATTCTCTCATTTGCGAATAATGTATCTTAACTGAATAAAATCAACTATCGGAACCATTCAATTTATTAATCTTCATTTGAAGAGCAATCCAACAAAAATTCATTCGAATTGGAGATCATTTAATCATCCAAACGTATCAAATAAATAGACGGTTCATCATGAATATATTATTTGGTACCTACACCGTCGATTTATTCTATACATTTGAATGACTAAATGATTTCTAATTGAAATGATTTTTTGTATGAGTGATTTTCAAATAAAGATTAATAAATTAAACGATTCTGATTATAAAATTTGTAAGATCAAAATATATTATTTGTAAAGGAGAATGAGCTCATTCCAAAGAAAGAATGCAAGTATTATCCACTCAATTGATTGCCAAGTCCTTCCACTTGTTGATTCTAGTATGCTTCGACGTTGACTCAGGTAGGGTTGGTTCGGTATGGAATACCAAACCGAAAACCATATCCTAATTCCCATATCCCGATTCCCATATCAAAATTTTCGGGAATTCCAAATTTCGGGAATCCTGAAATAGTTTTGGGATTTCGGGACAAATCGGGATTAAATTTTGATTTTGGGCTTTTGGGCTATTGGGCTGAAACTTGACATAATGGTTTATACATTTAGCCTTTACCCAAGAACAATTATTTTCAATGCTAATTCAACCACATCAGCAACAAAAATGCAAGAATTCTTCTTTATTTTTCGATGTAATTATCGAACATATATCATATACACAATCTGAAATATCCACCTCCACATCTGGATATATACTCAGCGTTAACATCAAATCTTAATTTCCCATAACCAAAGAAGAAGCTAAATCCAATAATGGACCAAAAAAAAGTTGAGTTTGAGAGATGATTTGTGACATACAGGATCTTTAACCTCAGGTTCAAGTTTCAACGATATCTTTCTTCACTCTGCTTGGTAAAGGCTAATTGTATAAACCATAAATCATCAACCTCCATATCAATATCTTCTAAGTGCTAAATTTCACAAAACCTAATCTAGGATTCGAACCCTAAATTAATTCCAAAATTTACCTGATTTGGGGAAGAATTGGTGCACAGTGCACTGGAATCTGGATGAAAAAGTCGAGAGAGAGATATCAAAGAGGTGAGCGGCTCTGCCTCTGTGTCGTGAAGGAAGGCTCCTCCACAGTGAGGGGTGAGAAGTCGAGAGAGAGAGATCAAAGAGGTGATAGGTCAGTCGAGAGAGAGGTGAGTGAGTCACTTGTGTGATGTGGGTGTGGTCGGATTCGAAGACGGAGAGAGAAATCGGCTAGAAGAGTGGTGAGGTGAGGTAGTCGACAGACGGAGAGAGAGAGTGAGTGAATGAGTTCTAAGGGTTTGATTTGTATTCAACGGTTGAGATTAAATCTCAACCAAATCAGACGGCTGTTACAATTCGAAATATATATTTAAAATTAAATAATATATATTTTTTTTTATCTCGGTTTGGTTTGGAATTACCGAACGAATGAAAATGTGAGACCGATTTCCGTACCAAAATTTCGAGATCGGTTCGGTATTGGGTACCGAAATTTTCGGAATTTTCGGTTTAGTATTTTTTTTATTTGATTTCGAAATTTTTTCGGTTCGGTTTGGAATATTTGGAATTTTTTTTCCACCCCTCGACTCAGGAGTCAGGTCAGTCAACCGCCGCGTGCATTGACATTGTTATAAACTTGTAACTTAGATACTTAAGCAAAACTTGAACAAATTAATCGTCTTATCAAAATCCCTTTGGTTTTTCCAAGACCCGTGACATGATCCCTTTCTACGTTCTCTCCTTATTACTTCTTATTGCATTGCCCAGTACTACCACAGATGCCGTTCCCACCGTAATTGCCAACACACCGTCGTCACAAACATCTACTCCGATGACGGTAATTGCCAACACACCGTCGTCACAAACATCTACTCCGACGGTTACGCTTTCACCGTCGCCGCCGCCTAAGCTTTCACCGTCGCCGCCGCCGCCTATGCTTTCACCGTCGCCGCCTTCGCTGACAAACAGATCTGGTAAATGATGATATCCTTCAAGCTTTCCACAAATCACCGTGTTGAGTATCATCTCAAGACGTAATAATATGAATCGTTCATTTATATATTCTCCTTTAAAGATGATTCTTACAGCAAATAATCAAAATAAAAATCGATTAGCTCTTTGATTATTGTTAGGTAGGCCCAGAGATATATTTATTATAATTTTGTATTCATACAGGAAGCAGCAAACCCTCATCGATGATAATCATCGTTGGTACTCTTGGTTCAGTTGCTTTCTGTTCGTTAGTTGTGGTTGTGGCCGGATGCTTCTTTCGCAAGAGACTCAGAATAGTCAAAGAGAGATACCACTCCAAACGACAAAAGAAAAAAGGTAATTAATTGATTAAAAGATTTGAAAAGTATTTATATATTACTTCAATTTCTTAATAAATTTTTTACTTTAGACATCTAATCTTTTGTGTCAATGTTTGTAGTTGGTAATGATATGAAGAAGACTGTTGAGTCATTGCAATTTAGATTGGGAACTATTGAAACTGCCACGAACAAGTTTTCAGATGATAACAAATTAGGTAAAGGAGGATTTGGTGCCGTTTTCAAGGTATGAAAAATGTTTATTTGCATGAGATCCTTCGCTCCACAAAATTATGGAGGCATTCCTCCGCGAAATAGTTCCTGATCATCGCTATGTGAAAAAATATTTATGCAAAAATCAACAAAAAAAAAAAAGATCTTTTACGCGAACTGTATAAAACTAAATAGTCAAAATAGGTAAAAATATATATATTATGAAGTGTCTATCTATTTACAATAATTGATTGACTAAACGACCTTAATTAATTTTGATTACATATTATACTACATAATTAATAGTATTTACAACGCTTACTGCTTAGTTCACACTACATATTGTAGGGCACACTTGGTAATGGACATGAAATAGCAGTAAAACGGCTATCGAAAAGCTCCACACAAGGTGTACAAGAATTTCAGAATGAGGTGGTATTGGTAGCTAAACTTCAACACAGAAACCTTGTGAGGCTTCTGGGATTTTGCTTGGAAGGAGAAGAAACCTTACTTGTCTATAAATATGTACCCAACAAAAGTCTTGACAAATTTCTATTTGGTTTGTGAATATCATTTGACCAAATATTTTCCTTTGTTAATTACAATATATATATATATATATATATGTGTGTGTGTGTGTGTGTGTGTGTGTAATTGGCTGTAAATTTTAACTTGTCTTTGACAAATGTTACCCATGCAGAACCCAAGAAACGAGAACAGCTGGATTGGTCGAGATGTTGCATGATAATAGGAGGAATCGCTCGGGGAATTTTGTATCTTCATGAAGATTCTAGGCTTAGAGTTATACATCGTGATTTAAAAGCTAGCAACATCTTGTTAGATGACGAAATGAATAAAAAAATATCATATTTTGGAATGACTAAAATGTTTGGAGTTGATGGTCAAACTCAAGGAAATACCGAAAGAGTCGTCGGAACTATGTAAGTTTCAATTTATATAACCTTCGATCCTATTTAAGTTTCAACTTATATACCTTCACATATAAAATAGGAGGATTCAACGGTACCTCATTAAAAAATAAAGGTACCGGTCTCTTTAATATAATAATATTTTAAAATTATCTTAGACCATTGATTAAGTTCAACGAATGATCTTAGTGTTAGATACAGTTTGTTTTAATAAAAATTTAAGGATTATCTTAGACTATTGATTAAGTTCAAAGAATTATCTTAATCATAAACGTTAAGGATTATCTTAGACCATAGATTTAAGTTTAATGAATTATCCTATACCATTGATTAATTTTATTTTTGTATAAATGTGTAAATTACCAAGGGTTAGATTACCAAGGTTGGCAGTTACTGTGTGGATATTAGATTACACTATCAAGGTAGTATATTACAATTGTGTTGAAAGTTATTAAATTACAATATTAACGTTAAAATTAAAGAGTACTGGTATCTTATTGTTTTAATAAAGTAACATAGAGTAACCCTAAAATATATTTGTTTTTCCTAACTAAAAAGTCTCAACGTATTAATTTTGTACATGCAAGTGGTTAGAAGGAATATATTCAATAAAATTGGACGTCTTTAGCTTTGGTATAATCCTGCTTGAGATCACCACGGGGAGAAAGAAATTTTTAGGCTTTGACTGCCGTTTTCCTACACTTCTAGCACATGTAAGTATTTAATAACTTGGTATAAGAATTATTTATATATACATCATTATTTCCAAATTATTATTTGGTTAAGCTATCAAAGAGAGAGTAGTATACAATTTTATAATTACACCCTTAGAAATTATTGTTTTACAGGCATGGCAATCATGGAATGAAGGAAGAGGGTTGGATTTGATAGATCCAATACTGTTGAAAGATTCATGCAGGCCAGATCAAGTTTTGAGATACATCCACATTGGACTATTGTGTGTTCAGGAGGATGCAAACAGTAGGCCGACCATGTCATCAGTTGTTTTAAGCCCAGTGTGGGCTTGAGGTGATTTAAAAAAAAAACTGCTATAAAAAAAAGCTGGGAGACTTTTTGGTGTTTGGTAAATATTCAGCTTCAGCTTTTTTTCACAGTTTTGGATGAAAAAAAGCCAAAAACAAGAAGCTGCAAAACCCAGCTTTGAAAAACCAGTTTTTTTTCACATCTGTTTTACATAAAAGTTTACCAAAATGTTTATCAAACACTCTGCTGCTTTATTTCACAGCTGCTTATTCTCACAGCACAGCAGAAACAACTTTTTTTCAAAGCACAGCAATACCAAACTAGTCCTTAATGTTGAAAACTGAAACTATTAGTCTTTCCAAACCGGAGCGACCGGCATTTTTTTACAGGAAGATCTGCAAATATGCAGGATCAAATAGCTGCTAATAGTTGCACCATCAATGGTTTAACAATTTCTGATGATCTTCCCCGTTAAGGATAAATCATAAATTATATGCTTGTAAATACTGCCTATGTCTCGCATTCAACCCCTATATACATACTTCTCATTCAAGTGACATTTTTTGTGAGACTGAGAATGAATTACGAAGTTAGACATTAAACTGTTGAACCTTTTTATATTATTTATTGTTAGAGTAAAGTTCACAATTTCTAACAAAACGTCTAAGTTTGTAATGTTTTAGACTAGTGCATGTCTTCGGTTGTAGTTATTTTAGTTTAAATTTGCCTTTCGTATTCTTGATTACAGAATGTCAAGCGTTTTAGAGGCTTCAACTCAAGTAAGTATGTCACATATATGCTTTCATATAGGTAGGTCTTACTTGGTATTTAACTTGATTTGATTTTGAGCTTAATGTTAAGTGGTTGGAATATTTTTGGAGCAGCCCAATATATCTTTTAGTTGCCATGTTATATGGAAAGTTGATTAGCAGCTAATTTGATATTTTTTGTACATTTATAAAGTTGATAATTTCATGTGTTTTTTAAATTTAAACTTATCATGTGCATGCTTATCCTCACATTTGTTTTTATCTGCACAAAAGATACCTCAGCAGAGTGCGTTATAAATTCAAGTGTTACGTGAGGTTTTTGGGTGGCTGCTGCATACATCGGAACAGTTTTTTTCTTGAGTTTTAAGGAGTAGTATTGGTGGTAAAAATTAGGACTAAGTGCGAGAAGAGGAAGGAACGTGGTAGTTAATCGTGGGAATTCGCAGCGCACGTACATAAGATTTCTAATGGTAATATAAGAATTAGCAGTTGGAAGGGATATACATTTTTTCATATACTTTGAGATCTCTTACGCCAAGAATCATCCAAAAAAATATTCGGAGATTAGGTAACAAGACAAAATCATTCGACGGTTAGACATGAAAAATCACGATTTAACGATCGTTTTAGCTACATTTTTGTTGAAAATTTTACAAATATTTAAACTAATGGATTCAACAAAAGCTTACATTCTACTTAATGGAAGTATAAAATAAACTCTAAGTGTTTTGAAATCCATTCTTTTGACGGGACAAACATTCTATGAAACTAGTTTTCACGATCCAACCGTCAAACATGTTTGCATATACTTCAAGATTTTGTAGGCCAAAAGTTACCAAAAAAAACATCCGGAGGTTAGGTAACGGGACGAAATCATTTGACAGTTAAATATGAAAACTCACGATTTAATAGTCGTTTTAACTCCGATTTTGTTGGCCTATCGCACAAAATTTATATTATTTTTAATTTTTAGATTCTTATAGTTGGCCCAACGTCTTTTTAGTCGGGTCAAGTTTATTACATTTTTCTGGCCGACGAGATACTCATGTCTGGCGTTCGCCCGACAAGTATATTAGTTGGGCTAGCTCTATTTTGCCTGACGAATTTGTATTTTCGTCATTTTAGGGTTCATGCAACGGGTTTTGGCCGACTAATCATTCCCGACGAACCTACGTCGGCTATAGGCTATGACGACAAAATCAACTTTGGGCCGACAAAAATTTTTCGTCATGCGAGGTTTTTTATTTTAGTGATTCCCCTTGACAGGACAAACATTCTACGAAACTATTTTCAATGATCCAACTATCAAACATGTCTGCATATACTTCGAGATCTCTGACACTAAAAATCACCACAAAAAAATATTTGGAGATAGGTAAAGGGACGAAATCATTCGACGGTCAGAAATGAAAAATCAAGATTTAACAGTAGTTTGTGCTCCGATTTTGTTGATTTTTACAAATACAATCCTCAACCCTAGAAGAATACGATGAAAAAAGCCCACATTCTACTTAATGGAAGTATAGACTAAACTCTAAATGTCTTAGAATCCATTCATTTGATGTGACACGCATTCTACAAAACTAGTTTCCACGATTCAACCATCAAACATGTTTGCATATACTTTGAGATCTTCTAGGCCAAAAATTACCCAAAAAAAACATTAAGAGGTTAGGTAACAAGACGAAATCATTTGATGGTTAGAATGAAAAATCACAATTTAATAGTCGTTTTAGCTCCGATTTGTTGGTCCAGTCATGCAAAATTTATATTTTATCTTTCGTTTCTTAGAGTTGGTCCGACGAGATGCTCTTGTCAGGCAAGAAGATTTCGTCAGGTCAATTAGGTCAACTCACGTTCGCTCGACGAGTATATTAGTCAGGCTAACTCTATTTTGCCCGACGGACTTGTATTTTCGTCATTTTAGGCTTCTTGCAACACGTTTTGCCCAACTAATCTTTCCCGACAAACTTCCATTGGCTAAAGGCTACGACGATAAAATCAGCTTTGAGCCGACAAAAAATTTTCGTCTGGCGAGGTTTTTTGTTGTAGTGATTCCCCTTGCCTAATTCTATTAGTTCAATTGACGGAAATAAGAAATTTGACTAAAATTGAGAACAAACATAAATCTATAATGATTAAATTGATAAAACTGAAACCACAATACTGAACTTGACATTGTGGAAAACCAAGGACATCTTTGCTTCTAGCTTCGATTTATAACTCCAGGTTGCTAAGCGATCAAAAGGGTAAGGGTTGGTTAGCATGATTTTCCCTTGCGATTTAATTCTTTGCCATGTCAAATTAGATGGATCTATTATTACAAAACGTATTACAGTTCAAATGGCCGCACCCTAAGGCCGCCACCAACGTAATTTCACCGTAGTCTTAGTGCAATTTTGCATTGAGAGAAACAACACTTTTTTTTTCAAGTTTTTTCATCTTTGATCTTAATTTGCTGGGGATTTCCCATCTGACTACCAAATAATAACCATGACAGACGAAATCAACCGTAACAACCAAGAAACAAGTAAGCTAGTGACTACAAGAAAGGCTGATGTTATGAATTCCGGATTCATCCATCATAACGAACATCGGTGACGAACCTATTCTTGATCCACTTGAAGCTGTTTCGTAGACTTGTTTTAACCTTACCTTCCATAGTAAACACGTTGTATGAGGCGACTCTCTTCTTCCTCTGGACTTAAAATATTAAGAAACTTTGCAAAGCAACTTTTTTTTTTTTTTTTTTTTTTTTTAACAAAGCATTATCTTATAACTTGCTGTATTATAAGATGGAAAACCTATCTAATTATTTGTCCACGTGTCACTCTATTGATTATTGATTGTGAAATTTCTTTAATGTACATACATACGTACATAGTTTGAACCAGTTATTTGTCCACGTGTAAGTGGTATTCCTTTTTATTTGTAAATGAAAGGGTTTATGTTCGATTTTCGTCAAAGGTAAATTTAAACCATATTATTTTTAGCCCATTGAAAGGTTAAGCGTACCTCATCTTCCTTAGTGTAGATAATATCGATTGTAAAAAAAAACAAAAAAAACCTTTAAATTTAATAGTATTCAGAATTTAAATGTGAATTTGGTCCATACTTTATAGAGAAAAATGGTCAATCTTATCGACGTACATATTGATATAAGCCGCACAACATTCTATCGTAGTTTTCTATCGTAGTTTTACTCTCTCTTAAGCTTTATGCCCTATTGTCAAACTATGTACGTACGTATGTACGTATGTACATACATACGTATGTATGTGCCGTACGATTATTTTGTGGTACCATTCGTGGGAAGCGGAAAAGTATGTTAGATTTGTGTCTCAGTGGACTCGGATCCCGAAATATCCCAACGGAGATGAAAAGTCCTTGTCTTCGGAAACAGATCCTCTTTGGACCTGTTCCACCTGAATCCGGGGATCAATCGATTCCGGCCCTCCAAATTTCATCAAACGGTTAGGAATTGTTATGCTTTTTAAAAGTTTCTCTTCTTTTAGCCGTTGGATGAAATTTGGAGGGTTGGGATCTATTGATCCCCGAGCTCAGGTGGAACAGATTCGGAGAGGATATGTTTCCCTTGTCTTCAACTTGGGTCCTCCATCTGCATGTAGCCATACAAATACAAAGCAAGAGCAATACGCATATATATGCACTAGTTGAAGTGACTAATATTGCTTTTGTTCTTTGTTTCTTTGCCAAAAAAAAAGAAGCAAATGAATTATTTTGAATACGTTAAAGAGATCATGTATGCCATATGCTAATTGCTAAACAAAAATATATTATCATTCATTTGATTTAATGGGTGAAATTTTGTATGTTGTATGCTACGTAAGTGATAGACAGAACATTGTCAAAGTTGTTCGATGTATACGTGAGTAGTGGAAGAACCGAAGAAGGAGAAGACCTTGATAACGAACAACACATAAGCTTTAGAAATTTTCGTTTAAAAACGTAATGTTATACCTAACCGGTAATGTAGCCCTTGTAGTTGGAGAGATTTTTCAGTGTATTAGGAACACGGTTTGGTATATCAAGTGTTATGATACAATTGGTTGGAAACTTGAAAAAAAAAAAATTTCAACAAATGTATTATGACACTTAATGTACTCCCGGCACACTAAAACATTTCTCTTGCAGTTAGATCCCATTTATACTCAAGTTTACATGGTCTCAATAATGACACTACTTTGTTTGCAATGTTGTATCAAACACATCTACATAGGATAAATCACATACTTGATCATTTAGACCATAGTGTTTCTCTGCGATTGTATTCTTTGTACTAAAGATAGAGGAAAAATATTTGTGAAAGAAAGATGTATAAATTAAGGTGGAGGGAGCGAGAGGGAGATATGAAGAAGAATATATAAAACAAAAATTTGGAAATATTTTTAGTTTTGAGTTTTCATTTAGTGTTCTTAGAGATAATTAGATGTAAGTCTAAAAATGGAGTCAACTATTAAGTTTTAATCTGAGATATTTTTCTTACCTATTTAGATCCATCGACTTTTATTCTAACTAAACAAGCTTTCTTTTTCATGATGATGAATCATTCTATTCAAATATTAAATCTGCACTGGAGGTTTACCATCCTTCAAGTTTAACGGGTTAACGGGTCGAGTCGGATCTAAAATGCCAACTCTACCTTCAACCCAGTTTCACTAAAATTATAAACCTACACCAAAAGTCCACCACCCTATTATAAACCTTCATTGGAGGTCTGCCGCCTTCAACCCTGGTTCACTAAAATTATAAACTAGATGAATAGGCTCACTAAATTAAGAGATTGAGATCGACGAACATGGATTTTTACATTTGCAGCAGCATGAAATATTCAAATTATTTTCCAAACTAAGCCAAGCGTTATCAATTAGGAGTAAATTAAATGTGCGTCGATATGGAGATTGAAAGAATGTTAGCATATTGGGTCAATGACATATTAAAGTAGGATACTGTTGTTCACATACCCATTTATTTTTTGGCGTGTTATTGTACAAACTATATAGGAGAGAGGCAGGCCGCCGTAGGTTCTCGAATGAAGGTGTAAATGCTCTTAAAATGGAGTCACATGCCTCTTAGCACTATTTTTTTTTTTTTTTACTACGGGGGTTGTTGAAGAAGATCGAGCTTAGAATGGAATGTTGACTTTGTTTATATTGTAAATAATTCCTTTCCTTATTTGTGAATGTTTTAGCTTGATCGTAGGAACCATATTTAGACATTATTGTAACTATAAGTTAGTAGTTTTGCCTCTTGAATCAATATTAAATCAATTACATATCATTCTTTCACATGGTACTAGAGCATTGATCTGGGCAATAAACCAAACACAAAAAAACCCTAGCCGACCTCCATGGCAGAAGACAAACCATCAGGCACGGCCTCAGGAACCCAGTGGGATAATCCCAATCATCAACTGTATCTTCATCATTCAGACCAACCCGGTGCTGTTCTTGTGCCGCAGCCCTTGGTCGAAGATAATTACAGCACATGGAAACAATCCATTACTATGGCCTTAATGGTCAAGAACAAAATCAGACTCGTAGACGGTTCGATCGAAGAGCCAAGTGGAAAGAATCTCAATGAATGGCGGCAGTGGAATCGCTGCAATAATCTGGTCCAGACTTGGCTGCTAAGGTCGATGTCGAAAGACATCGCTAGCAGCGTGATCAATTGCAAAAACGCCAGGTAAATGTGGCTGGAATTGCAGGAGTGATTCTCGCATGTGAACGTGGTTCAACTGTTCAACATTGAGAACTAGATTCATGATTGTCTGCAAAGAGGTATGTCTGTGGGATCTTATTTCACAAAGTTGAAGGGACTCTGGGATGCCCGTGATGCTTTATGCACTTTCCCGATCTGCACCTGTGGTTCAGTCAAGGAAGTGGCTGCATATTTGGACACGTAGAAGACTATGAAGTTCCTCATGGGCCTCAATGACTCATATGCAAGTGTTCGCAGCAACACCTTGCTCCAAGATCCTTTACCCACAGTGAACAAGGCATATTCCCTCGTTCTGCGGCATGAGAAGCAATCAGAAGTAACAGCAGGAAAAGCTTCGACACAACCGGATGCGGCTTTGTTTGCCGTGAAGAATGCCAACCGTGAATCCGAAGGAGAAAACGGTGAGTTGAAGTGCACCAAGTGCAATAAAACAAACCACACCGCTAAGAATTGCCGTGCACACCTCAAATGTGCTTTTTGCGGCTGGAAAGGTCACACAGTAGAATACTGCTGCAAGAAGAAGGCAGCGGCTGAGGCTGACTTTGAGGCAGTGATTTCCAAAGGGAACCAAGCAGCGACGTCTTTGACAGAAAGGAAGGAGATGAAGTTCCCGTTTACTGCTGAAGAGTGTAAACAAATCTTGAGTGTATTGCAAAACAAATCCTCATCTGCCAATCATGTTAGTAATCCTGCAACCCATGAAGAACTCTCAGGTAAGGCCTTTTCACTCAACTCTCATGGCAAACAAAGCACTTGGATTTTAGACAGTGGCTGCACGGACCATATGATTTATGATCCCAACATGTTCTCCACCTCGAGGCCCATCACTAATCACACAGTCGAATTGCCAAATGGATCCGTAGCACAAGTGACTCACATTGGCACAGTTGTCTTGTCCTCTAATTTGATTCTTGAGAACGTTCTATGTGTCCCGTACTTCAAGTTGAATTTGATTTCAATTAGCAAGTTAGCCAATTCATCTTGTATTACCATTTTTCTGAACCAATTTTGTATCATACAGGACCTACGTTCGGGGAAGATGATTGGGACGGGAATTGAACGGGAGGGCCTCTACTATCTCGATCGTACCAAGAAAGGAACATGCAATCAGGCACACAAAACCCATCCCATCCTTTGGCACCAACGCCTTGGCCACCCATCAACCAGAGTTCTTCCATTATTTCCTTGTGCTAAATTTAAACATGCATCTTGTGATACCGACAAGTGCGCAATTTGCCCCTTGGCTAAACAAACCAAACTTCCTTTTTCTTCCAGTTCAATTACTACTCATTCTAGTTTTGATTTAATTCATATCAACATATGGGGTGGTTATAAAATTGCTTCCACTTCGGGTGCAAAGTATTTTCTTACCATTGTTGATGATTACACTAGATGCACATGGATTTACCTTATGAAATACAAGTCTGATGCTCGGTCTCTTCTAGTTAATTTCATCAATATGGTTGCCACTCAATTTGATTCCAAAATTAAAGTCATCTGTAGTGATAATGGCCCCGAATTCAAAATTGACAGTTTCTATGCAAATAAAGGCATCATGCATCAAACTAGTTGTATCAGCACACCACAGCAAAATGGGGTTGCTGAAAGATAACATAGACACTTGTTAAATATGGCACGTGCCTTGCTCATTCAGGTCGGGCTTCTAACTCATTTTTGGGGGGATGCCATTCTCACATCCACATATCTCATCAATCGTACACCTACTCATCTTCTCGATGGCAAAACCCCGTATGAAAAATTGTTTAACAAATCTCCCAGTTATTCCCATTTGCGTGTTTTTGGTTGTTTATGTTTTACTTCTACCCATGCCTACACTCGTTCAAAATTTGATCCACGAGCATCTCGGTGTATTTTTTTGGGCTATCCTTATGGTTAGAAAGGCTATCGGGTTTTTGATCATAGTCAACAAAAGGTGCTCGTTTCTCGTGATGCGAGTTTTTTTGAGGATGTGTTCCTTTTTCTCCTTCCTCACCATTCTGCTGCGTCACCACATCCTCACATTCCCAACATTTCTTCCCCTCACCCTGACCCATTTTTAACCTCTGATTTGGACTACCTTTCCCCAGCCCATCTGCCTACACCCCCTGATGGGTCAACCCCACCACCCGGCCCACCTGACTCCACTTCACTTAACCCACCTGCTGCAGAACCTACTACTCTGTCTTCTCCATCTCTCACAGATCTACCCTCTTCTTCTTTAATCCTATCTCACTCTCCACCGACACCTCTCATTTCCCCAGCCCCGTCGCCCACGCCTACCAGCCCAGCTCCGCGCCGCAGCGGTCGTTCCACCCGAGCGCCTGCCTATTTGCAGGATTATCACCTCGAGACTAGCCTCCCTTCCCGGACCGCTCCATCATCGTCTTTGAACCTGGTCACTCATTCAGGTACGGCTCACCCGCTCTCTCAGTTCTTGTCTTATGCTCAACTTTCTCACCCTTACAAAACGTATCTTGCTCAACTTACCCTTCTTCAAGAACCCACGAGTTTCTCTCAAGCAGTCCAAATACCACAATGGCGTGCCGCCATGAAAACTGAGATTGCTGCATTGCAAGCTAATGGGACTTGGAGATTGGTTTCGTTGCCCCCCCCATAAACGACCGATCGGTTGTAAGTGGGTGTACAAGGTGAAATTGAAGGCTGATGGAACGGTTGAACGATACAAAGCCCGCTTAGTGGCCAAGGGCTACAGTCAGGTTGAAGGTGTCGATTATCGGGAAACCTTTGCTCCGGTTGCAAAAATGGTGACAGTCCGTGTCCTCCTTAATGTGGCCTCTCTGCGTGGCTGGCATCTCCACCAATTGGATGTGAACAATGTGTTTCTGAATGGCGACCTTGATGAGGAGGTCTTCATGTCCTTGCCTCCTGGTTTCTGACGAAAGGGGGAACATCGGGTCTGTCAATTGCACAAGTCGTTGTACGGGTTAAAACATGCATCTAGGCAGTGGTTTATCAAGCTGTCCACAGCCCTCAAGGCTGCGGGATTCCAACAGTCATGATCTGACTATTCTCTCTTCGTCTGACGTCGTCAAGGGAACTTCCTAGTGTTGCTTGTATATGTTGATGATGTCATACTAGCAGGGAACAATTTGGAGGATATAGAGAACACAAAGTTATTCTTGGCTAACCGATTTGTTGATGCACAAAATCAGTGAGGACTTTGGTACAATAGAAAGTTTCAAGTTTGTGACCTTCGCTTGGTCGCTCCGGTCACTAGTGTGGACAAGTATGTAAATGGACAGAGACAGGGAAGCAAACACAAGATGTACGTGGTTCACCCAGATTGGCTACGTCCACGGAGCAGAGAAGTTCTCATTAATTGTGAAGGGTTTACACAAATACAAAGGTTCAAGCTCTCATTCAGTGAATTCTAGTGAATGATTTAGTACAAATGACATTAGAGATTATTGTGGGAGAATGATCCCTATTTATAGAAGAGAGTTTCTAGCTTTGTTCTGACATTAACACGTGTCATGTTGTGATTGGTCTCTGATGTTGACACGTGTCGCGCTGTGATTGGCCTCTGATGTTGACACGTGTCGCGCTGTGATTGGCCTCTTGTGTCGACACATGTCACCTTGTGATTGGCCTCTGACCTTGTGGGTCCTTGACGGTATAATGTTGACCGGTTCTCAGTAGTTTCGGGATTGGTCAAGTATGGTACAAACACGATTCAAACTCAAAGATTTGGGGCAGTTGAAATATTTCCTCGGCATCGAAGTTGCCAGGTCACGACATGGAATTAGTTTGTCGCAATGTAAGTATGCCTTGGAAATCTTGGATGATGCTTTTTGGGTGTCAAACCTTCTCGATTCCCTGTGGAATAAAATTTGTCACTTACACAGCTCGATGGAAAGCTGTTAGATAATGCTTCGGCATACAGAAGAATGGTTGGGAGATTAATATATTTGACCATAACTAGGCCAGACCTGACTTATGCTGTACATATACTGAGCCAGTTCATGGACAAGCCACGACAACCGCATCTGGAGGCAGCCCACAAAGTGCTTAAGTACATTAAGCGAACACCGGGTTAAGTCATCTTACTGCCATCTACAGGGTCACTCCAATTGCGGGAATTTTGTGATGCCGATTGGGCACATTGTAAAGACACAAGGAGATCAATCACGGGATACTGCATCTTACTTGGGCAAGCACCGGTCTCTTGGAAGACTAAGAAACAAACAACGGTATCACGTTCGAGTGCGGAGGCCGAGTATCGTTCCATGGCTACCACTTGCTGCGAAGTTACATGGTTGAAGAACATTTTGAAGGATTTGGGAGTTGATCACACGCAGCCAGTAGCCATGTTTTGTGACAATCAGGCGGCTATACACATAGCATCGAATCCGGTGTTTCATGAGAGAACCAAACACATAGAGATAGATTGCCATCTAGTTTGAGAGAAAATACAAGAAGGGACGATTCGGACAGCTCACATTCGAACCACAAATCAGCCGGCAGATTTGTTCACTAAGCCATTAAGCTCGACACAGTTTGAAGTGCTACTTAGCAAGTTGGGTGTCATAAACATACACTCCAACTTGAGGGGGAGCGTTGAAGAAGATCGAGCTTAGAATGGAATGTTGACTTTGTTTATATTGTAAATAATTCCTTTCCTTATTTATGAATGTTTTAGCTTGATCGTAGAAACCATATTTAGACATTATTGTAACTATAAGTTAGTAGTTTTGCCTCTTGAATCAATATTAAATCAATTACATATCATTCTTTCACAGGGGTGTTAGATAAACACTTCGTTTTTTTTATTAAAAAAATGATAGTAGTTACAAAACACATTTTCATTTTTTTTATAAAGAAAAACTTAAAAACTGTTGCAGTCATATTTAGAATAGGAATGTGACTGTGTAAATCCTTGAGAATATGGGAAATTATCTTATATTCCTATTAGGAGTAGATTACCTATTAAATGTTGTAATCCTAAAAGGGAAAGATTTTACCCTTCCTACTACTATAAATAAAGGCACAATGAGGAAAATCAAACACACCTCACAATTAAATCAATCTCTCTTCTCTCTCAATATTGTCGAACCCCTCTTTCTCTCTAAACCCTAGATCGTTCAATCAAATAGGCCTACAACACGTTATCAGCACGCTCTTGCCAGAAGCTAAGGAATTGACGCATCATAGGAGGAGGCTATCATCCACCACATTCAAAGGCTTATTCGTTTTCTGCTAATCAGGTACGCTTAAAATAAAAGAAGATATTTGAAACGTCCATGAAGAATGAAAACATTCCCCATAATGCATAAACCCCTCTATGTTTATATTTTCCTTTCGATATATATATTGTATATGTTTATATATTTGTCAATATATATATTTGTCTCATGCATCGCACAATTAAATTGTTATGTGGAATTTGTGAGTCAATGTATAAAATTAAAATAGAAGCATATTTAGGGTTTCCTAAACCCTAAGGATTTGAAAAAAAAAAAGGGAATTTGGGCATGGTGCGGCACACCTACCGCACCACCACTGTGCACGCCACCATCAGGCTTCGGCCTGAGGTCAAAATAATGGGCCTGAAACTCTAAGCCTGTCTGCAATTTGACCCGTGGCCTGCTGCTCCATCTCGGAATCCACCAAGCTTCAGCTTGGGCTCCACGCAGCCTTCATCCACCAGCCCAGTCGGCTGGGCCCTTCCCCTTCGCACGCATCAGCCAGCTTTTGCTGGGCTCCCCATGACAAATCCATAGCCCATTTGCGGCTGAACCCTGTGGACCCCCTTTGGTCCAAATTTGAAACCCAGCTGCGGCTGGTGGATTTTTTTTCCACCCCGTGGCCTGCTGCCATCATTTGAGGTCCTTTGGGCCTTGCCTTATACTTAAGGCACCCAAACCCAGTATTGGATAAAGTTTGGAATAGGAATGAGATGATCGTCAACGATGCATTCGCGTACTCAGTAGCTACTGACATCATGCTTAACGATGACATTGAACCACGTTCCATCGATGAGTGCCGACGTAGAACCGATTGGTCAAACTAGAAACATGCAATCCAGGTCAAACTCGATTCGCTCGCGAAACGTAAAGTGTTTGGACCTATTGTTCTTACACCACCATGCTTGAAACCCGTTGGCTATAAGTAGTTTTCGTGAGGAAGCGTAATGAGAAGAATGAAATAGTGCGATACAAAGCACGCCTCGTAGCGTAAGGCTTCTCTCAGTGCCCAGGGATTGATTACGAGGAGACGTATTCTCCCGTAATGGACGTTATAACGTTCCGTTACCTAATCAGTTTGGTAGTTTTCGAAAAACTGAATATGCAGCTTATGGACGTGGTAACCGCGTATCTCTATGGGGATCTAGATACGGAAATTTATGTGAAAGTTCTAAAATGACTTCCATTGACTGGTTCAAATAGTTCTAGACCACGGAACACTCTCTCAATTAGGTTGAAGAGGTCACTATATGGATTGAAACAATCCGGGCGGATGTGGTATAACCATCTGAGTGAATATTTAACAAGTCAAGGTTATGTGAACAACGAACTATGCCCATGCATGTTCATAATGAAGTCACATTCCGGATTTGCAATCGTTGCAGTTTATGTCGATGACATGAACATCATTGGGGCTCCCGCAGAGCTTGAGGAAATTGTTGCACACTTGAACTCGGAATTTGAGATGAAGGATCTTGGGAAAACTCGATACTGTCTCGGCCTGGAGATCGAGCACTGTTCGGATGGAATCCTAGTACATCAATCGAACTACACCCAAAAAGGTGTTGCGTTGTTTTAATGAGGATAAAGCGAAGCCTTTAAGTACACCCATGGTCGTTCGGACTCTAGATGCTAAACGAGATCCCTTCCGTCCAAAGGAGGATGAGGAAGAGATTTTGGAACCCAAAGTTCCTTACCTAAGTGCAATAGGGGCTTTATTGTACTTGGCTCAGTGCACTAGACCCGACATCTCCTTCGCTGTGAATCTATTGGCTAGATACAGCAATGCGCCCACATGCAGGCACTGGAATGGTGTTAAAGACATTTTCCGCTACCTCAAGGGTACTACGGATTTGGGCTTGTTCTATACCCGCGAATCTCCGAATGTTGCCGCCCTCTATGGTTCTCGGATTGATTCTCGCCTTGTTGGTTACGCAGATGCTGGATATCTGGCTGACCCACATGGAGCACGTTCACAAATGGGCTATGTCTTTACCGTTGGAGACACCGCTATATCTTTGAGGTCTACGATGCAAACGCTAGTTGCGACTTCGTCTAACCATGCTGAGATTTTCTCCCTGCATGAAGCATCGCGTGAATGCTTTTGGCTGAGAGAAGTTATGGAACATATTTGAAGCACTAGTGGTCTTACATCAGTTGTTGACTTTCCTACGTCGATTTTTGAAGACAATGCAGCATGTATCGAGCAGCTGAAGAAGGGATACATCAAGGGAGACAATACTAAGCATATAGCGCCGAAGTTCTTTTACTCACACCAACAGCAGCAGCATCAAAACATTGAAGTCAAGCAAATCCGTTCCCAGGACAACCTGACCGATCTCTTCACCAAGTCATTGCCCAAGTCTACATTTCAGAAGCTCGTCCAAGGAATCGGTATGCGTAAATTATCTGAGTTAGATCGCTTGTAGTTCTCTTATTTAGAAGTTATATCTAACTCATGGGGAGTATCTAGAAGCATACTCACATGATCTTAATGTACTTTTTTCCCCTACAATTAAGAGCATTTTTCCCACTGGGTTTTTGCTACCTAACTAGGTTTTAACGAGGCACCCATCCTGGGATGATCATACTCCGTTGAGTTCACTACCTTTGTCCAGTTAGATGAGTGTTTTAGACATTATGCATATTTTCTTACCTTTCTCCTTATTCTATGAGTTTTGTCTATCTTGGGTTTTACCATAGCAAGGTTTTTGTGAGTTTTTGCAAATGCATACTTCAAATTAAATTTGAGACTCGTGATCACCCGTTGTGCCGATGACTTCATCAACTATTCTACCTTATCTGTTGAAGATCTGATGCGATGGTTTGTTGAGTATTTACACACTCAAGGGGGAGTGCTGCAGTCATATTTAGAATAGGAATGTGATTGTGTAAATCCTTGAGAATATGGGAAAGTATCTTATATTCCTATTAAGAGTAGATTACCTATTAAATGTTGTAATCCTAAAGGGAAATGTTTTACCCTTCCTACTACTATATGTAAAGGCACAATGGGGTGAATCAAACACACCTCACAATTAAATCAATCTCTCTTCTCTCTCAATATTGCCGAACCCCTCTCTCTCTCTAAACCCTAGATCGTTCAATCAAATAGGCCTACAACAAAAACGAAATTGTTATCAAATAACCCCTAAAATAAGAAACAATAAAATGGATCTATTATCCCATCCGAAATCTTAAGCTATACAACGAGATATAGTTATAATATTTTCATCAATTTAAGTAGTAGCGAATCCGTAAATTTTTATTCTTGAGGAAAAAAATAAATAGATGAAGCCAATACTTTGACTGGTAGTCTATAGCTCGCTGTCTTCCCTCAACTTCTTGGAGGTAAGTTAGTTTAACTTCTTGCCAGTCATGCTTAAGGAGAAGATAAGTGGAAAACACTGCTATGTTTTCTTCTTTCTAATGGGCTAGAGTTTGTTTTCTTTTTGCAACACCTAGATGGTAATATCACAACGTTGTTATATCAAATTCATTCAGTTAAAAAATGTTTCTTTTAAGTTTTCAATTGATGCCTGAAAATTGTGCCAAGTATTCTATTTCCCTTCCTTGTGCAGCAATAGAAAAGAATTCGAAGCATGCTGTCGCTGACCATTTATAAATTACAATCTGCCGCCCCAACTCATACCTTTCATAATATGTGGTGTTAATTCTCAGCCCAAAAAGAATCTTAACTAGTTTATTAATTCAACCAAAAGCACGACAATCATGTGTTTCAATATAACCGATATCTTACACTATTCTAGCACTAAAGGGAGGGGCAGGGTGAGGGTTTGAACCAGAAAGACAGTAAGTTAAAGAGAAATATCTTAACCATCAGAGCAATCTACTACTTGCAGCACGACAATCATGTTCCATGAGAACAGTCTTTGGAAGTTCCATACCATACGACAAGCACTTTATTTTTATTTAAGCGAACTCAGCAGTAGTTCATTCACATAATCTCGCGATTGAAATGAAAAAGTCACATAGAACCCCGTGAGGGGGCTAATACAATAATGCGTGCATCACGAATATTTATTGTTTTTTTATTTTTTTCGTTGTTCCTCTTTCTTACATTGAATAACATCTACTATTGTTACCTGTTATTGGGTGGCCAACTAATTCCTAAAAACATTCGTTCTGTAGTTGTACAAGATGTTTTTTGGGATTAAAAAAAATGGACCAAATACAAACTGATAGCTATAAAACTAATAACCAACTCATCGTGACATGGATCGGCAGGAAATACCATTCCGGCACAACATGAAGATGACTGACGCCTACTGAAATAAATGGGAGTAAATAATGAAGACTAAGAAAAAACGATTTAACGTGGACATAAAAGGATCCTCTCATCCTTTAGTTGGGATCTTGTTCTACTAAGTACCTCAAGTAGTCCTTATATTTTTATTTTTTTTTAACAAACGATATTATCTACACTAAGAAGGTGAAGAGTGGGCTAAGCCTCATAATAAGCTAGCAATAATATGAGTCTCACAATGTGCTAGTAATAATATGGTTCAATTTCTCCTTTGTAGAGAATCGACTCTAAAACCTTTCACTTACCACTAGACCGTACTACTAAGTAATAATAAGTTTATAAATTTGCAAAATTAAAATCAGCACAGCAAAACCACAACAATTCTATTTGGACACACAAAACTATTACTCTTTCATAGAGTGAGCCCTACCGTTATATGTGAAACTCACCTGTATTAGAGAATAATCATGTCAATTTTGTGTGTCCAAATAGTATTAACGAGATAGAAATAACACAATAATGTAAGTACTAACACTCCTACTTGTGTCATTTCATTGTTTAATTGGCTCAACATGAATATTTACATCCCCTCTTTCATGAACATTCCAAGCAACATCATTCAACATCCCATAAAATAAACAAACACTACTCACACCAACAACAACAACAACAACAAATGCACTAACAATATCATGTCGAAATGTGATTCAACATTTCAATGACTTCTTTCATGGCCGGCCTTTGTCTTGAAATCTCACAAGCACATAAAATGGCAATGCTAAAATACTCCTTAACTCCCCCTTCATCCAAATCCTCCTTCGAAATGCCTGAATCCACCATTTCCATTTGCCGATTTTGTTCCACCATTTTCCTAGCCCATTCCGCCAACCCCATTTCGTTCCCGTCGTGCACGGTCGGCAAATTCGGCCGCCTCCCGGTCGCAACCTCCAACATCAAGATTCCAAAGCTAAACACGTCCGCCCTCACGGTTGCTCCCGTGAACCCTGCCTTGTATTCCGGAGGCATGTACCCCATTGTGCCGGCAAACTGCGTCGACACGTGGGACCGAGAGGCGTCCATCCTCCTGGCCAGCCCAAAATCAGCAATATGGGCCTCAAAATCATTGTCCAATAACACATTGCTGGCCTTAATATCCCTATGAATAATGGGCTTTTCCAGCCCATGCAAATATGCCAACCCATTCGCCACCCCACTAACGATCTTAATCCTCGTTTTCCAAGATAACGGTAATCGTAACCCCGGCGCGTCATCATAACCGTCACCGTCCGTTGACGACGAGTCATTAAGCCAATGGTCGAGATTTCCCTTGGAAATAAACTCATAAATTAATATCCTATCGGCGCCGGAGACGCAGTATCCAAACATTTTGACGATGTTCGGGTGGCGAAGCTTACCTAGGGTTTCCATCTCGGCCTGAAATTCCCGAAACCCTTGGAATGCGTCGGGATCGAGCTTCTTGATCGCGACGGTGAGGCCGTCGGAGAGTTGGGCCTTGTAGACAAGGCCGAAGCCGCCGTCACCGACAACGAGATCGGCGGAGAAGTTCTTGGTGGCCTTGACGACTTCTTCCATGGAGAACTTGAGGGACGGATCGAAGGAGGTGCTCTCGTCGATGCTGATGGCGGACGGGGCGGCCGGGTTGCGGAGGGGACGGGCTTGGCGGGAGCGGGTGGATTTGTTCTTGGAGCCCTTGAAGAGGAGGTAGACGGCGGTAAAGATGACGGTTACGAAGAAGAAGCTGGCGGCAGCTGCGAGTACGGCTTGGAGAGAATTGTCCATGGACATAGTGAAGTGAAGTTGATCGGGGGAGAGAGAGAGGGAGTGGGTTTAGTGAGAGAGATACACGATCGATGTGGATGTGGATGTGGTGGAGGAGAAGGGGAGGGAGGGAGGGAGGGAGGAGGCGGCAATGAAAGCAAAAGGGGGTTCGTGGAAGGTGGGTTTTGACTGAGAAATGGATGGGGGAGGTTGTAATGAATTGATCAGCAGGCTAGTCAAGGACGACGAGTCAACGCCTAATTCGTTTACTTTGAACATCAAATTATTGTCTATGGTGAACGCATTACAAGGACCTTATGTCTTGGCAAAATTACGCTTCCCTAACCCAAAATTGTTGAATATGTTTCTGAGAAAATAAAATCATCATACCTAAATATATTGGAGGATGCTACCGATATTCTCATGCTCTGAATTTAGTTTTTGACCTTTGCTTCTTGTTCTTAAATATTGCATGATAATCAAAATCGGCTATTTTTCAATTTACATACTAAAAATCAATTATGCAAAAAAATAAAATAAAAATAAACGTTTAAATTGACATTGCAATATTCACATATACATCGCCCTTTACATTATTTTTCAATACCTAATTTCTCTCCTCCAATGAAATTTTGTTTAGTTTTGACCAGAATCACCCATAAATATATCGAAGCATTTTTGCTCATCACCATAACTATGGTGTATACTTACTACACACCTCATCATCTAACACGTATTCTTTCAACTAATTATGGTTAACTTTAATATTAAATGTTCGCTTTCTAATTTTGAAAAAAAAAATAACTATGGTTTAAGTGAGAAAAAAAAAACACCTGTCAAAAGATGAAGTGTATGGTGAACATACACCATAGTTGGTGGTAGTGAGCAAAAATGCACTCTAAATATATTAGAGGATGCTACCAACATTCTCAAATGGATATTCTCGTTCTATCTTTGGTCTCTTCTTCTCATGCCGCGATACCGCACTACATGTGAAAAAATAAAATAAAATAAAAATAATAGATTTAATTCACGTTGCAATATTCAATACCTAATTCTCTCCTCCAATGAAACTGTGTTTAGTTTTGACTTTACTCACATCACATAGTCCTGTGTCTACCGAAATGATGTGGAAATGGAAATGACGTTCCAGCCAAGTAATCAAAACCCCAAACCATATCAAATGTGAATCATCAAATATATAGGTAATAACAACCGCAAGTCGATTATTTCCGGAAGAAAATGAAGCTTCATAATACGTAGAATGGTAGCTCACAACGCCGAGTATGTAAAAATAGTCCCAGAATCATAGTCGAAAATCTCACGGTGGTAAAACACGAGTAACGTTTCATTGGTTTTTCGGTTTCAAACCAATGAACATGTTTGGAAGAAAGATCAATTCTGCAAGTACTTAATCTCATTCTCGGTGTTGCCGTCAGATGGTTCAGCTTCTGCAAATGGCCTTCGAGGAGTGCAGGCAATGCCTTTAACAATGGAAGAATATAGGTCGAATTCCGCCTTCAGTTTCAAGCAGCAAGCTTCTATCCACTTCTCAGCTACACTTGTAGCTACACTGTCTTGGCTGTCCCTTTCATGTTCTTCAATGGCAGGTCGTATCTCATTGTATAGAGATTCAAGACGAGTGGCAGCATCATTTTTCATCCGCTGCGAACAAAAGTTTTAACATGAACAGTTTCGATAATAGACCACTGCTGAGAGTGTGACAAAATCATTTAAGTTAAAATATTAAAACCATACTACAACAAAACATAAATAACACAACTCCGTGGAGCATACATGTCCATGTAAGGGCAAGGTTAATGACGATATTTTGGTCCACCGACGAGATTAATAAAAAACTGAAAAATAAATACCTCATAGTTTAAAATTTCCTCTTGTGCTTCCCTTGACGCTAAAAGCGCAGCAACAGATTTGGCGTCGACTTGCCTTTGTGCACCATGTTTCAACTTTCCATTATATTGTTTTGATCTTTTGTTTGACATGGACCCTGATCCAATGTGATAATTCCGACCTCCAGTATTACTGCGGATACGAGATATCATCGCATTCTTTTTTGAAATAGCCAGTTGATTGTCTTCTGAATAAAGTTTCCTCTCCTTGTTCATTTCTGTTTTTACCTCCATAACTACACCCTCCATTGGAACAGAATCAAGTGATTGCACAACAAGAGCAGTAGACATCAACTGATGTTCAGAATCCACATTGACATTCTCCATCATCCCATCAACATCAAACTCAGAACTTGAGGAGTTCACAGCTCTGAAAAGCCTAGACGAAGGCTCATCCTCTGCAGAATCGTACAGCGGAATTTTCTCAACGGAATATCTGTCACAAAGAGGCAGTTATATTTGAATATGAAAAGAAAGTCGTAAATAGAATGCACGTCCTCAAAAAATCTCTATATATGTATGTGCGTGCGCGAGTGAGTGGCATGTTTCGAAAAGATTTTACTTTGATACTAAGATATGGTCAAGATAAAACTGTGTCTAAAACCTATACCTTTCAACTACATAGGCCAAAAGTGTTAGAATAGTTCTGAAATTTAGCAAGATAACCAGTCCCACCAGAGAAGTGGAAACTACTTGCACTGATCCACTCATTTGATTCATGTATCTTATTGAACAAAAAAAGTGATATTGTTACCCCGTTGATCAAGAATTTAGATTTTTGGAAAATATCATGATCATCCAATAAAAAGGGTTTCTATTTTTCCAAATGAACGATTTGAAGACCTATTGATTCTAACAACTGATTTTAGAGTTGATTATTAGGACCTTTCAATGGGGATATCCTCGAAACTCAGTCTTCCACAAAACTCAAAATTCTATGAAGAGTTTCCTCTTTACCCTATCAGTCCAGTCGAGGTCTGAAACGGCTCAAGAGTTCAGGTCAAACAAGAATTATTTTTCTTTATAGGAAGCACGCAATATACATATTAAGGGAAGAAAAAAAAGGTACATAAAGAGACGAAAAATGTGTCCCATCTATCAAAAGTATACAAAATTACAAACCATAGAATTACTGGAAAAGAAAAAAAGTTACAAAATATGAAGAGGCACGGACACGACACTGGCACATCAACAATGACAAGGCAAGTTTTAACAAATTAAAATGCCACACACCATGGATGCAGGAAGTGTATACTTTATTTATTGTTTTACAGTTTAGTTTCATCTTTATGCATAATTAATTCATCTAAAGTTGATAGTCAAAAGGTTGATTGAAGGAATGTAAAACCGAAGTCCTAACTCCATATAAAGTACTACAGTGTTAGCTCTCTAAGTGTCATAAACATATAAAAATAACAATATAGAAATACAAAAAATATAAGAATAAGTATTCATATGTAACCCTTTCCTATCGTATAACACCTAAAGTTTTTACAGTTTCTTAAGAAAATACTGTATTTTCACCTCAACTATGTCATCGAAGTGTTGGGAAAATGTCGACAGGGTGATGGGTGGTAAAAAATGCACACAGACCACGTAGAAAAGCATCGACAGTCATTGTCCGACAAACACAACTTTGAAGAAGTGTCGTTGCTAGATTACAATTTATTCATGCCTATAACGCGAACATGAGGAACTAATCAAAGGGAACAAAATTTAGAACTACAATAACTTAAGTATGAATCTACAAGAAGCAAGTGCATGCAGGCCGACCAAAACACAGGCAAAAGACATGTTAAAGTAAGAAATTCATGCAGCAATCCATTCTGCAAAAAGAAACTTTGAGGAGAAATGCACCCCAATGTATGGTACATTACCTGTCATCATCGTCTTCCCATAGGTAAGTATCCTCCTGTTTGTAAAGCAGTTGCACAACACAGGTTAAAATATTTAGTAAGAAGAACAATTTACTGAACAAAAGGAAAAAAAACAGTAAAACACACACCAGAACTTTCTATAAATACACAACGCTAACTGCTAATAATAAATAGAAGCAAACCAATACTTGGACAAAAGCAA
Source organism: Heteromeles arbutifolia (assembly GCA_024362995.1). Lineage (NCBI taxonomy): Eukaryota > Viridiplantae > Streptophyta > Magnoliopsida > Rosales > Rosaceae > Heteromeles > Heteromeles arbutifolia. The sequence continues at coordinate 40,316,814 of JANCRC010000002.1, forward strand.
AATAACAGCAAATGAACACCAGAAATCCTATGAACAGCCAATGCTAAATGCTAAAAAGAAATGAAATGAATAAATAAAACAAAACATGCCCTACAAGATAAGTATGCTAATACAATTAGGATTAAACAAAAATTACATGGAACATTAAAAAACATACAGTATAGAGAAACTAGTTTCTCGTATGCTGATTTTATGATTGAAAGCACTATTGATGGAAGACCGATACATTTATGTGGGGGTTTTAAAGGATTCTCAGTTCTTCCCAATTTTGTTGATATGTACACGATCAAGATACGAAGTGTATTGTTTGTATGTTGACATGTACAGTTAACTGACAAGAGTGGTGCACGAGTGAGTATAATCGACTGTCATATACTTAAGGTATTTGGTAACATGAGATGGTATGTATGGGGACTTGTGGCCCTCCCCTACACATTACATTTGGGGCACCTAACAAGGTATGGTATTAGAGCAATGGAGGGATGCATGGTATATCTCAGGCCAACCGTTTGTTTATCATTGGATACCACAATTGTCAAATGCTGCCACTATGAATGATTTGTAGGATACAAGAGAAGCTGGTAGCTTTCGTAACAGGCGACATATAGGATGCCCTGCCAATACTATAAGGTTTAACACTTTACCACCAAGTCTATATCACTGGAAATATCTGTTTCCATTATTTGTGTAGGGTTTGGATCCTTATGGTGGGATTTGCAGCTTTGCTAGCAACATCCACTTCATGGCCTCTCCTTCTGGGCACATTTGTGCATATAGACGATATCTCCTTTCAGAGCACATTTGTGCATATACGTGATCGAACCTGACCATTCTAAGCATATTTTTTAGACAGTTTGGACTTGTGACTTGCACCTGACCGAGTCAGATTTGATCAGAGCTGACAAGAGATTTGAAGCGTAAAATACAACTAGTATACACACTGTCCCATCCTTGTGCCGCTGGCGTATGATATCTGATCCAATCAGACGTAATGGGAGGCACAGGATGCCCTGGCCTTAAGAACACCTACAAGAAACATATGTAACATTAATCTAAATTGTCTTTCTACAAATGATATAGAACAGCCCATTATTATGGGTATCATACCTCCACGCAATGACAATCATTCATAAAACCAATAGCAATCTGTCGACGCCTTGGCAAAGGAACTGGTGCCGACCGAAGTGGTAAGAAGGTAAGGCACTGAGTAGATGATAAGTGGAAAAGCACGACCTTATAGCATGACGCTATAAGATGACCCATGTCAGGCATCATCATCCATCTATCAAATGGTGCTCTACCTTCATCAAAGAATGATAGTATCTGTGCTAACTCACGAACCCTGTCTGTGCTGCCATACAACTCGCCATAATGTACAGAAAATGAAGACAACTCAGTAAGCAAGTCATTACGCACTTGCAAGTATCCATTCTCACCCAATCCCACTAAATCAGCAACTGCCCTAAACCCACAGTGACCATCATGACATACATCCTTGACTTGCTGAATGAAAGGCCTCAATCCAATTGGGAACGCATCAATATATGAAATACCTTTCATTGACAGCGTCCGGTACACCTGCATGAATATGAAACCTTATGTATAAATGGGTAACTATATGATATTCGATTTAGTAATTGGTATCTTTATTACCTTCTTCTTGGTTCGCTCCGTTTGCTTGTGTGTAAAATTTTGCTGATCATCCATTGGGCTAGGTGAGTGACTATCCACAGATGCAGATCTCAAATCAAATGCATATGGATCCTGTTGAGTGGACATATCAATTTTCTCCCTCAGTTGACCTCGTAATCTGGACTTGACTCCTGGTTCAACAAGATTAGTTGTATAGGGTGCTACAAGTTCTCTCACTCTTTTCCTGAGCATCAACCTATTTTCTGCATTTGCCTCCAGAAAGTATTGTTGAAGCAACTCCAACTCAGGAAACTCATTCACATCCATAAAATCCTGAGCAGAACTAGGAGGTAGTATATCAAGTTTCGTCCAATGGGGGTCAAGAGACTCAAGAGGAATTGGCCGACACTCCCTCTTGTATTTCACAATCTCGTGGGCACAAGGTAGACCATGGGTTCGGGGTATGACACAACCACATCCTGAACCATCAACACCAATTGAGGTGGCTAGTTTGGACTGAGATAACACCTTCTCCAATGCAAACATAGATACAACTCCTCTTAGATATTTGAATTCTGAAGACTTGAAGCTTTGTTGTGTGACCATCAAACACTTGTCAAAAGATATCTTTATGTCACTGTGCTGTAACTCAATAAGACAGTGTATACTCTCAAAAGAACCCTCAAAATTCCCCTGGCTCATACCAAGTTCCCTCTTAAGCTTGGTATGTGCACCCTTAGCCCTATTAAAACATAAAAAATTGCAAACATGTTAACACAAAGTTACAAACTTCATAGTAAACCAATGATGTAACATTGAATGAGTATATAACTTCATGAAATTACCTGTTTGATGTTACATTACCAAAATGCATGATCATGTCCGTCCAAGCCAACACAAATCTGTCCTTGAAAGGATTCAACCATGTGTTTGTAACATATTCCATGACCTCAGTGTACATACTAAATTCTCTATGTAACACTGCCAGCTCCCGTATGTAATCATTTTCTGTAGGAGAGGTCACCAGTACATTCCACTTCATAATAAATTTATCACACCTTTCCTTGGACTCAAACAAGTTTTTGCACTTGGCCAACACATGCTTATTAATATGCCATTTACATAAAAGATTTTTAGCCGTAGGGAATACTACCTCAATGGCTCTCATCAATTGCAAATCCATGTCTGTGACAATTACATTTGGCATGGGACACTCCACCATGACACCACGCAATTTACTTAATGCCCATATATAGTTGTCTTCTTTTTCAGAATTCAAAAGGACAAATGCAATTGAGAATGTAATATCAGTGGATGTGACGCCTACAACCTCTAGTAGGGGATTATAATACCTATTGGTCTTGCACGTGCAATCTATCATCAAAATGGTTGGAAATGCACGTAACAACTCCAAACTCACAGGATGCGCCCAAAACAAGTCCTGCACACTATCTGACATAGGGCACCTCCTATGCCACTCGACATAGTCATGCTCATTCAACTTACATAACAGTTGTTGCATTTGAGACCTCCCCGCCTTCTCTTTAACTCTTTGCCTTTGGCGTGCATTATAGATCGTCCTTATGGTTGTAGCATTGAGTTCATCCCTTTGCTTCAATGTGCTCAGGATTTCATTGGGTCGTACTAAATTCTTTGACAAGTCTATCAAGAGTGAAGTCTCCTGCTCCGATAACCTCCCTGCATATGAACGCCCATCAGGGTACTTAGTGGATGCATGGTTATGCACTCCACACACAACCTTTAGCATCCATCCGTTCCCATTCGCTGACTTCTCCCCTTTCAATGTGAAAGGACACCCACACTTCTTTGTGCCTGTCCCACGTCTTTTTTTTGCGGCCCTAGTTTTCTTCTCCTTAAATCTTCCACCCCTCTCGCAACCTAATGTAACTCTTGGTTTCGTACTCTTACAACCCATATTAGATCGTAATGTCACAATAACAAACCCATTTCGCTTCCCCGTCTGACGAGCCCACTGCATCAAGGACTCTCTAGTCTTGAATATCTACAAAACAAAAGCAAACTAGCATGTAAGTACCCAAAATATGCATATGGCTCTTATTGGGACAAAAGCATTTTAAAGACGAAGTCGGTTACCACATAAGTAGTAAATTCACTTGTGAAATCCATTACACAGCCTGAGCTAACCCTACTATCTCGAGCAGAATTGTCGTCCTGCATTCTCAAAACAAGTTTGAACAAAGAATATGTTACAAGAGGAAGCCATAGTCACTATTGGAAGCCCTTCCACCAAACCCAAAGCTAATGAAGCTATCTCATAATAAATTCCATTATCAATTTAAAGATAAAGTTGGTAACCTCATTACTCGTAAATTCACTTGTGTAGTCCGTTGCACATTCTGAGCCAACCCCACTACCTCGAGAAGAATTTTCGCCCTGCATTAGAGAAAACAAGTTTAGATATAGAATTTGGTCAGTGTTCTGTTAGAGAATACAGCACATAGAGAGAATGGTGTGGCTATACTGGCTCCACTTTCTTGTTGGTGTGCAGCCATTTCTGGTCACACGCCAAATGTCCTCTGCAGCAATATCTGGCTACACTTAATGAATGGTTGTTCGGCCACATATAACTGCACAGTACATTTGGTGCTCAGCTCTGAGTAACCAAACAAAACGTGAGCCCAGCTTTAGTAACCACAAGAACAAAACAAGCTCAACTAATTTGGCAAATAACATACCTTTCCATTCTCACTGACTTGTCATACATGATGATTTGATGCTCCATTGACCAAGAAAACTCAATATGGGTGGTATTATGTGATTGGGGTTTATGGAGTGATGAAGGGTTGATTTTGAAGATTGTGATGGGGTTATGGTTAGTATTGGATGGTAGGGTGGGTATAAGCCTGAGTGAGCTATGGTGGTGTAATTGGAAAACATTTTAGATATGAATTAAGTTGTTTTAAGTCATTTTTCAAAGGTTATACTGGTCATTAAGAAGAGTTATTAAAGTTTAGAGTGCGCTGGTCAAGCCTAAAACATTATAACCACAAAATTTCCCTATATTTCAACATGTTAAAAACAACCCAATTTGGTCCCAAATTTGGCAAAGCCAAAATCATTAAAGAAACCCAATAAACTGGTCCATGAGACACCGTAAAGATTTATTTTTCAGGTCGTTAGTAGTCTTTCTGAGGGAGAAAAGGAGATAAAACCAGAGATTTCTCTCTGCCAAACACCTCAATGTTTACTAATTTTCTCAATTACGAGCCTAATTGAAATATCGTGAACTCTACAAAACCCTCTTTGCAAGAGTAAAAACCATTAAAAGAACAAAAATTGGAAATTACCAACTGTTCAACTCCCAACTGATGATGGAGATGCTGCCATATAGTAACCATTCAAGTTTTTTGTTGCATGCTTCTGAAGGAGTCAATTGGTTGTGGTAACGCTGTGCAGGGTTTGAATGATAGAGACTTGGGGTTCTATTTACTAGGGTGTCAAAAAATAAAATAACATAAAACCCATACCAAAAGAATTCCCTTTTCTTAAATATCGTAAGTGTGAGTTTGCTAAGGCATACCAACTCAAAGAAAAGGCTTAAACCACACTTTTTTTAAATTTTGCAGAACACTTGCATGCCTAAAGACATCTTCAGGTTGTCTCTGTGAGGAATGCCTAAGCTTTTCTTTCTTTACGCTAATTGAAACAATGCTTCCAAACTAAGCGTCAGACATATATCCCCATAAAAGTTTGTAGGACAATTGCAAACCAATAGAAACTGCAAACCCCTAAAACCATTTTATAAGCATAAAATATGTAATTATGATCCTGGAAAGTTTATAGCATTAGAGAGGTTAGGCAATGAATTTCAAAGCAAACAATGGGACCATGCCCAGAGAAAAAGAAACTGAAAAGATTAAAAAAAAATGTAACCAGAAAGATTGCAGAACTTGCATTATGCATCACAGGCAAGATTTTAATTTTCTAGTTCAACGGCAGTATCCAGATAATTTTATAATGAGAAAATAGATAATGTGCAGCTATGGAGATAACAGCCACTTATAGGCTACAGCACACCCTCGAAATGACTTCTTTTTCATCTTTAATATCTAAAATGAAGACTTGTATCCAGAATGTTCAATCAATAAATTACCTGAAAACCACGAGACTTTGCCCCAAGAAATCCTGAACAGCTCGAAGCACCACAGAGGCAGCGAACCTTAGCTCCCCCATACCATTCAAAATTGTAGTCATATGCCAACTCAGTTCCGACCAATATATCTTGTTTTGCAAATATTCCAACCCTAATTTCCCCCAACACGTTCCACTTTCTTGTCTCACAATTTGGTTGGCTGAAAACATTAAAGTATAATAACTCAATCTCAACTTGGGGCAAGTAAATAAAATAACAGCTAGTTGTTCTAAAGATATACAAATTTTTTCCAAAAAGATTTGTGAGATAAGGCTCACCATGAATGATTTATAAAACGAGCAACGCTTCCCTTTTCAGTTGCATCAATAGATTCAGAGGCATTGAGAGAAATAATGAATGCATCTCGGAGACCTACATCAATGCAGAAATTGAATTCAGTCTCAAATAAAGTAATACAAACATATATTTGGTAAGCCTATTAAATCACCTTGAGTTTCATAAGCATGAGATCTTTGCTTTGCTTCTTTCCATGATATCACTTCCCCACAGTACTCAATAATAAATTGTCCTGCCTGCATTGTGTAAAGCAAATCAAATAGCTTACAAGAAATTACAGATTCACTCAAAAGATAAAGAAACTATAAATAGCTCATAGACTTATAAAGCTTCAACGTGCTCAGTTGAGTAAAAACAAAAGTTCCAAAGATAAATAACATACCAAGATGCACTATACAGTTCAAATGTTTCAAAAAAAAAAAAAAGCAACCAGAAACTTGCCTAACCCAGTAATGTGTATATAATTGACTCAACTAAATAATTGAATAGCAAAGAACCCAGGTAAAGAGGAGTCACTTTACAGTTGTAACAAATCAAGATAAAACTAGTAGGCTATTACCTTTATATTCTCATTAGCTAAAAGACCCCAACCACGACCTTCTGTTTTAAACAACTTTGTCTTGGCATATTCACATTTCTGAAATCTCTGTTGACAGTAAACAAACAAGGTGTCATAAATGAATAATAGAAATTTCATAGTATTTGAACAGGGAATTGAATATTCAAATTATCTTAAACTCACGCTAAGTACATCATTATCCCGATATTTTCACGAAAAATGAAAAGGTGTTCCAGATAATAAGAAAATTAAAAAACAGCATAAAGAATGTTACAAAAAAATAGAGAGTTACCGATGCAACTATGAAAGACAAAGATTGAATAGTGGTGCCATTGCCAACCTCATCTATTTCTCCCCGCCCACCTTTAACTAAATTTTGTGGTTACAAATAGGATGATGTCGCTATCAAATATAAACTTTCCTTGTATTTGGTAACAAACTCTCAACTCCATTGGTAACTGTGGTCTCACCACCATATTACTCTTTTTAAATAATAAAAGTTTTACGAAACAAAGGTAACAAATAATGAAAACTTGTCCATCTAACAAAGGAGATTAACCAAAATAACTGCACAAGCAAACTAATCATAATTTCATAATCCCCCAGTCCCCAACCAAGAAAAATTAAACTTAAAGGAATGACCCTAAAATGGTTTGTCAACTTTAACGAATATCCCAAAAATGCTAAGTCAACAGAGTGGTTTCCCAATAATAGGACAAAGGTATACCTTCTATAACTTGGATTGCGCTTGGACAAACCTAATGTTGTAAATCTCATTACTGACCAAAAACAAAATCTAAAAGCACATCCATAAATTCTGAACTGCAGAACCCATAAATATATCTATTGTTCAGAATTTCCATCTACATGCCAAACTATACCGTTCTGAACCATAAACAATTACAAACCCTCATTGCCATACAAAAACAGTTAAGTCACAATTTTCAAGCCATAGACAACTTTCATGTACATGCTTATGTCTGTGAGCATATAATCATTAGTATGAGGCAGGTGGAGTGTGCATGCGTTGGGGTGTGTGTGAATAACATCTTATTCTTTCTGTGAAGAATGGAAACTTTTGATAGATGAAAAATCGGTTAAGATCAATACTAAACCAATATGCTGATAAACATTACAAGAGGATAATATGAATTGGCAAATACAAAAGACAATTGGAAATAAAATAAATAAAATACAAATTGGTTAAGTATTATAATCTTCTACAATCACAATGTACAAAGTCCTGAATTATACATAGCGACGCCACGAAGGCTTACATATAAACAGAAAAAGACAAATATGAAGAAATAATATGCAAGCAAACAGATCCACATTCACAAACCCTTAAGCAAGAGGTGGGAGAGAAGACACACACACACAACAACACCAGAGGAAAAAAAATATTTACCTGATTCTTGCAATAGACACCACAAGGGCAATGTGCAGGAGTGCATTCCGTGTTGGTTAGTACATTCAAGCACCTCTCTCCACATGCACCTTCAGGATCATTTTCATCATACTTGCATTCACATATAGCAATATCCTCCTCCGTCTGTATCCTGTGTCTGCAAATAAACAAAGAGAGGGAGAAAGAAACCTTGTTATATAATTTCAAATTGTCAACTGCTAATACAAATAACTAACCAACGATAACCAACTACAAAATCCTTTCCTTGAACCGATTAGCAGGTAAAAGTTGTAACTAAACAGTGTTCTGTCACATTGGTCCTCTCAGGCTGATATTACTTTCAAGTGAGCAAATAATTGCATACCATATATCTTAAACCTTAAACCCTAAACCCTAAACCTCACATTGTAGATTCAAAACAAAATGAAACAGACCATCAATCCTCCCAACTGCATCCGGCAATTAAAACACTTAACAGAACCCAAATTACAGGCAAAGACAACAAATTGAGAAACCCAGAAGACAAATTGGCAAGTCATCAACCAATGCAGTTCGATTTCCACAAACCCAATTGCACAAAACTCATGCCGAAGCTAAAAACTAACATAGAGACAGTGATTGCAACTTACCTTCTATGCAAGAACTCGTTTTGCTCAATGTGGGTGTACCGGGGCCCTTGTCCGGTACACTGTTCCGTCAAGCAAAGCAGCTGGCGGGCACAGTGTTCTTCAATCTGGTCAATTTCAGTGTGTGTGTGATCTGCCTCTGACTCCATAGCTTTCTGAAAGCTGCGATTCTTTCCGGTCGCTTGGTTTCGGGTCGAGACACTGTGTTTGGTAACCTCCTTCTTCCTCTCTCTCTCTCTCTCTCTCTCTCTCTCTCCCTCCCTCCCTCCCTCCCTCCCTCCCTCTTACTGAAATTCCTCTTCCTCTTCTTCTGCCTCCCTCAACCAAAACCCTCCGTTCTTCTGTTTCTTCCTGGGTCTTCTCTTCTGTTTCTTTCTGAGAACTTTTTCTTGTGACTTGACCATACTGCCCCCACCCCCGCACATCTCTCTACTAGTAAAACACCCAGGCGAGCAGGCCCATCCAGGAACCCAATCCAGCCCGTGCTGGTTCAGGCTCATGATCCAAAGCCCAGAAATCCAGGCGCGCGAGCCCAGATGCAACAGCATCTACTAGTACAACATTAAGGCAATTTGTCCAAATTTAAATAAACAACCCGCCCGAACCATGTATGCTGTCAATAGCATATAAAATATAAGAAAAACTAATGAAAATGATTTGAAAACTTTGAGTTTCAATGATAGGAACAAAATAAAGGGTAAAGTGAATAATACCAGGATTGACTTTTTAGTGTAAAAATATGATTTTTCGTTAAAGTGAACAGTACCGGGAACTTTTCGTTAAAGTTCCCAATAATATACTCCATAAATTTAAGTGCATCCAACTAATTCCACCTCCACCTCTTCAAAAAGCCAACCAATCCTGAGCTTAGGTTGTTTAATGTTAGAAAATATCATTCTTTTTTGAGAAATTTTTCTTTGTGATCAGAACACGAGTGGTACACAAATATGCAAAAACAAACGAATGTAAAATAATGAGGAAAAGAATTACTTGTAAAGTTTTTCACACATATCCATGATGAGATCCGCATAACCACCAACCACCTTAACCCACACTCATATGCAACTAATTAAAACAACTGGCATGACGTATCTTAATAGGAAAGTACACAAACAAAATTAGGGATGTGAAACTAAATTAAAGGGTAATTCTCCCATATGAAAAAAGGAAAAACAACAATTTTTGTCATACTCAAAAGACTAGAAGTTGGAGACTTTGTCAAACCCTAACCAACAATAGTCACGCCAGGCGGAATCCTATCCCAATAGGGGCACATAATTTCGTTACAGCCCTTGCGAAGGCAAACTGAACACTTAGAAGTACCGCACGAGGATCTTCGGATTTATTAGATAAACTGATCAGTCGTCATACTGGTCGGGGTAAAACTGAAAGTAGAGTCTAAGAAAACTACACTCTTCAATTGAATGGTTTCCATCCATTTTAATAGTGCAAACTGATATAAGAAAATTTCCAAATATACTCAGAAATTATGTCTCAATTAATTCAAAGTTAAGTCAAAAAATAAAATAAAAAATAACTAGACTGACCTCTGAATGGAGTTCCCGTAAACTTATCGGATAAAGCAGATACCTTCAAAGCCAACCAAATTCGCTTTTTTACCTCATCGACACTAATCGTTAACTTCAAATCCTCAATTTTATAACCAATGATTTTGTCTGAGCTAATCCTCTTCCGATCTAACAAAATACTCAATTGCTTGTTTCAATCCGCTTCCTAGAGCATATATATATATATATATATATATATATATATATAATAGGATCAAGGGACAAATATTTTTACAAATACTTTTACATTTTTTTTAAACCTTTTAATTACATGACATCGAATGGTTCTTATTTATTCATTAAATGACATAGATGCTTATGTGGATTTTAATTAATATTAAAAATAAAATAAAACTGAAAAAAAAAAATTAAAATCTGGAAAATTAAAACTAAAATTTAAAAAGGAAGAAACTTGGGAAATTCTGATGTCTAGGAATAAAACTAATATGCAGGTTTCGTCCCATCTTTTCCAACAAGATCAACATTTGTGCCTCCAGTAGGTCTAGGGTTTTTGTTTTTGTTATAATTTAACTGAAATTGGTTCTCCCATTCGCATTTCGAACAAGACTTGAATTCAGATTTTGAATCCTAATAAAAAAATCATGAAACTATTGTAACCGTGCAAAAGAAACCCTAAATAGACTTTTAACTAATATTAGTCGTGCAAAAGAAATCCCCCTCCAAAATCTAGGTGTTGTCGAAGGCTTGCAGCCCACGTTTCAAGTGGCTCACCGTTACCGCCCTGGAACTGTCGCTCTTCGGTATGTTCTCAATTCTGTTCAATTCATACCCTCCGAATCGTCTTCTTGAATTTTGTTGTATTAGTCGTCTTATTTGAATTTCGTCATCTGAATCGTGTTTTTGAATTTTGTTAAATAACTTATGTTCTTTGAATTTCGTTATCTGAACTATGTAATCTCGTTATTAAAGAGAATAACACGGACACAAATCATGCAGCCAAATTTGCAATTCCGACGTGATTTACTCACTGCCCAAAATTATATATTTTCATGCGTTCTAAAATATTTGTTGTATCATTCTTTTTAGAGAACTTTAACGAAAAACTTTCGGTACTGTTCATTTTAACAAAAAACCACATTTTTACACTAAAAAGTCAATCCTGGTACTATTCACTTTACCTTTTATTTTGTCCTTATCATTAAAACTCAAAGTTTTCAAGCCATTTTCATTAGTTTTCCTTAGAATTTAATGATTGATTTCACCACTCCGAAGCTTGGAAGAAACGTTTAGGCATTCTCGACGGAGGTATTGGAGAAAGGAGGAACCATGTCCATAATTTCTGTGAAGAAGCTTGCAGGTGACAAAGCCGTTGTATGCCATAAGCAGAACAAAAACAAAAACCCTAGACCTACTGGAGGCACAAATGTCGATCCTGTTGGAAAAGATGGGACGAAACCTGCATATTAGTTTTATTCCTAGACCTCAGAATTTCCCTAGTTTCTTCCTTTTTAAATTTTAGTTTTAATTTTTCACATAAGCATCCATATCATTTAATGAATAACTAAGAACCATTGGATGTCATGTAATCAAAAGGTTTAAAAAGAGTGTAAAAATATTTGTCCTTTGATCCTATCCCTATATATATACCGGGCTTCAGTTTTGTAAATTCATGTAAACGAGTTGGACAACACGGACAATTATGCCGACTAAATAATTTACATCCGGGATTATGTTGTATTTGTACGTAAACACGATATGCTTCGAGTGTTTGTTAAACATATATCATTAAAGAAAATCATGAGCCTTTTTTTCTTGCCCTAGCTACTTGATGATACAGGGTTCTTCAACTTCAAGCAAGGTTGCATGTGATCAAGAGTTCTCTACTTCCGTATTCAAAGGTAAAACTTCCTGATAGCAATGCAGATATGCTTTGCAATCACTGTTCTAAAAATCCCCGCCTAGCGCCGCCTAGGCCCGGCCTAGGCGCTAGGCGGTTGGCCACCGCCCCGATTAATGCCTAGGCGTCTGAAAATTAAGAAAGGGCACCTAGGCCTGCTGAGGAGTCCGCCTAGACCGACTAAGCACCCGCCTAGCCCGTCCAGACCCGCCTAGGTTGCAACTCACTTAGAAAGAAAATAGATAACTTTCATTTTGCATTTTATTTTTTTCAACAAATTGTAAGGGACTTGTTGAATACTTAAATGAATGCACATTATATGCATGTTCCCCATGTTTTCATTATGTTTCAATACTTCCTAATATATATGTCATTCTATTTTGTAGTTTATAATGAAATTATATATATTTCAAGTACAAACAGACACTTATTTACACGAAATATAATAGATTTACTTAAATCCGCCTAGTCCGCCTAAGCGCCCGCCTAGGCCCCGCCTAGCCGCCTAGGCGCTAGGCTCCAGCTCGCCGCCCGACTAGCGCTTAGCGTTTTTTAGAACCTTGTTTGCAATTATAGTATCTCGTACGGAAATGGAAGCATAACTGCTCCTACTATGTCAAGGACAAAATCCAACTTGATAAAGTCACTGGAAACCATCAAACTACCTCGACAAATGGAACCGTAGTACTCGGGTGAGCTTTGCGCAATTGTCATACTAAAACTAGCATAATATGAGAAACAAAACTAGATTACATTTTGAGTTGGTTTACTTTGAGTTTGCATACTTGGTTGTTGCTATATGCTCTTGTTGTGTGTATTAAGCTGCATCTCTTGTGGAACAGGTGTGGAGCTAAACAATCTGGGAATCTTGGTAAATTTTCCGCAGCAGTTGATGGGATACTTGGTTTTGGACAGGCAAATTCATCCGTGATCTCGCAATTAACTTCTTCAGGAAAGGTGAAAAAGGAATTCGTGCACTGCTTGGATAACGTGAAAGGTGGTGGAATCTGGGCCATTGGGGAACTGGTGGAACCAAAAGTGAAAAACACAACTCCGCTGATGCCAAATTTGTATGTCACACAATCTTAGAATCCTTGGTAACACTTTTAACTTGATTGAAAAATATGCTGTAATTGCCATGTGCTATTAATATTTGAGCCTCATTGACAAGTCAATAGTGTTTGGGTTGGTTGATATCTCTCAAGGATTCACTTCAGCCTTTGATTAGAGTATGGGATTGGGATTGGGATGAGCAGCAATCAGCATACCACCGGTAATAGGATTGTATAGCATATATATATATATATATATATATATATATATATATATATCTTGGTTGCTGAAACAACTAATCCGTTGGACTTAATTATTCTAGCAAACATATGTAAATGTTTCCAAAGTTCGTCTATGGACTTTGAATAAATAAGAACATCATCAATATAAACAATTGAAAAATGGCTATATTGATTAAAAATCTCATTCATGATATTTTGAAATTCACTTGGTGCATTCTTAAGGCCGAAAGGCATTACATTCCATTCATAATGACCGAAAGGTGTTACAAAAGTTGTTTTGTATTTATCTTCTTCGTGAATTTGGATTCGGCAAAAACTGGATTTCATATCAAATTTTGGAAAAATAATTGCTTGAGAAAGTCTCTTTATCAAATCTCTTTTGTTGGGGATTGGATATCTGATCCATTCTATTGAATGTCTGGAGGTGTTGGTCTAGGATTCATTTCAGCCTTTGATTATAGGATTGGGATTGGGATGAGCAGCAATCAGCATACTATCCGGTAATAGGATTGTATAGCATATATATATATACAGTGTTGATTCTAACAGATGAGGAAAGGAAATGAAATCCACACCCCTTTTGCAGAATGTAAGAGAGAGTTAACCATTTATTCAACAAGGGCGGAGAAAATGTATATACTCAATAAGTTAAGGTCTCTATTGCCCTAACAGACGCTCTGCCCCTAACATCTGCACACCTTTTCCTCTTTATTATGTAAGAGACAACATAGACTTAAAGATTAATACACTAGCCAAGAACACAAGGATCAATCAACTAAATCACATTCCTTATACCATGTATACATTATATGTAACTACTGAAGCATTCACAACATACATCTAAAATAATAAAGAGAAAATTAAGCAAGACTCCCGGAAATCCTCAGCTTCTGCAGGCTCATATGCAGTCGTTACTAAACAATGGATGAGTCGTATGACTTGTAGGCATGTGGTAAGTCACTTCGTCTACGTCTAGCCTGGAATCAGTCTTATCATATTTGGCATCGGGCAGTCAAGAACACCGTGGCCATAGTCATTACAATTAACACAGCAAATGGCGCGAGCATATGACATATTGTGCCCACACATATTATCCTTGCGAATACAGCGCCTGCAAGCTAGTTCATAGCCCTCACCAACAATAGTCACGCCAGGCGGGATCCTAGACCAATAGGGGCACATACTTTGGTCACAGCCCTTCCGAAGGCAAACTGAACACTTGGAAGTACGGCGACGTTTCTTCTTCTTCTTTAAAGTAGGCGGGGCATTCTCAAGTTGTAGTTGAGTCATAGAGTCATATAGCAAGTTCGTTTCTTCATCAAAACAAACAAAATTAGGGATATGAAACTAATTAAAGGGTAATTCTCCCATATGCAGAAAGGAAAAACAACAATTTTTGTTCAGTATGTTTCCTCAAACTCAACATGTACATATGGTTATGGAGATTAGTTAAAAGGGTAATTCTTGCACATTTTGTTGAGAGTTCTACAGAGGCAACCATGGCCAAATACTCAGATATTGCACAAACCAAAAACACAATATTAATATTTAAAAACAAATAATCAGATATGAAAATTACAAATAATCTCCCTCATCACAAAGAAACCCTAAAACAAAAACCAAAAGCATCATACCGACATCTGGATCTCATCACAAAAAAATATATACAGTAACAAATAGCAAATCATCTTACATCTCGAGTCAGCGCCGCCGACTAATGCATTTGTGGTTCCGATTTGCTATTTTTTACTGTGTATATATTTTTTCCTACTGTATATTGTATCCGGAACCAGAAATGCATTAATTCTACTATTTTATCTATGCAGTTCTACTTGAAGTTCATAAACTTGTAGAAATATCTGAACCTGAAGTTGGAGAAATTTCCACTATACCTCCAGGAAGAACAACATTAGGGGTGGGCACGGGCCGAGCCCAATTTTGAAGGAACTGGACTAGACCCGTTTTAAAATGTAACAGGGCGGGACGGGCCCGGTATAAGAATTATGAATTTAGGAACCGAACTTAACCCGGCCCATTTAAAACAGGCCGAATCTGGACGAGTCCACGTGTCCTATCACTATGTTTCTTTTTTGTTATAACAAATTACTGGAAACCAAATTTGAAGCTCAAAACACCAGATTACGGGGGTGGCTGGCAAATTTAAAACTCATAGTCATACACCAAAAATCTCAAACAATATCCCATCTCTACAGCATATAATAATACGAACCAAGAACTATTAATCTAATCACAATCAGTACTAGTTTTAGGGTTAAAAACTTTGAAGTTAAAAACCACAACAAAATTAATCTAATCACAAGCAATTTGAAAGTACAACTACAAAGAAATTTTTGAGTTAAAAACTTCAAATTTCACCATGTCTGCAAATTTACACAATACATAAATTCTCAATTCAAACATTAGGAAATGCCCAATTCAAACATTTAAGAAATGCCCAATAAGGTCAGAGATTGCAAAAACCCTAAATTCCTAATTCTAAAAAATTAAAATGAGAGAATTAGGAATTGCAGATAGCCCTATGTCCCAAAACCCAGAAAATCAACCATAGTTAACAATTAAGAATTCATAAATTATATTACCTTAAATTGGGAGGAGATGAGATGGTGTTTGCCGATTTTGATTCGCAGGATGATGGTGTTGTTCTTGATGGCAGTGATGGGTGGTCGTTATTGGGAGAGACAATGGTGATGATGGTTGCAATTTGTTAGAAAGATGGTGATGGATGGCTGTTGTCGAGGACTCGACGCGAGCTTGAGTCATGAATGAATAGGAGAAGGGAAGACCGAATGACAGTCCCTGAGTAAAAAACAATCCAACGCTG
Organism: Heteromeles arbutifolia; assembly: GCA_024362995.1. Taxonomy (NCBI): domain Eukaryota; kingdom Viridiplantae; phylum Streptophyta; class Magnoliopsida; order Rosales; family Rosaceae; genus Heteromeles; species Heteromeles arbutifolia. The sequence goes on from JANCRC010000002.1 coordinate 40,333,073, forward strand.
GAGAGTTTTTTGGTGTAGTCAAACTTGGATTTGAGTTAAAATCCTGGTGTAGTCAATTAAAAGATTTTAAAGGATTTTAGAATCCATTCAAATCTAGGTGTAGTCAATAAAAGGATTTTAAAGGATTTTAAAATCTATCCAAATCGAAGTGTATTAAAAAAATTAATCCTATTTGAGTTCAAATTTTTTAACTGAAAAACACTTTTTGAGTTTTATGCGTTAAATTCTTGTTTGGTAGGACTCTTTTTAAAGATTGGATTCAAAACTAACTTAAAAACATAGGCTATTTCTTAAAAACACTAAAACTGAGTTTTTAGAGTTTTTTCTGCTTTCTTCTCAACATCTTTATTTTGCTCTCCCTAACCCTTTCTTTTTTCTCTCCCAACCCTCTCTTTCCTATCTCTCCATGTCACATCTTGTCTTCTCTCTCTCCTCAGCCTTTGTCTCATCACCCTCTCTTTCTTCTCACTCCTTACCTTCACCGTAATTTTTTGCTCTCTCCTTGTCTTTCTCTCTCGAGCCAACTATTTCCTCTATCCTCTTTCCCAATTCTCTCTCTCCTCCAGTTTCTGCTTAATGTAGTTTGAATTCAAACTAAAAAATTTATTTTTAAAAACTCAACCAAATAGATTTTTGAAATTTTGAGATTTAAAAGAAAATTGTTTTTAAGTGATATTATTTGAAAATTATTTTTAGGAACAATCAAAATTTTTTGAGTAGCATACCAAACGGGCCCTAAGATTTTGGAGGATTTCAATAAGTTGTGGATTATGTGGGATTTGAGAGCAAGAAGTATATATAACCAAGACAAATTGGAATTTGAGTTATCATATAATAATCCAATCCATTGTCCCATGTTAAAAACGGGCCGGGCTGAGGGCCAGTTCCTTGTTATTTTCAAACCCGCCCTGCCCTGCTAGTTTTGTAAATCAGCCCTGCCCCGTTTTGTCTTTTGACATTTTAGACCCGCCCCATACCCTATATACTCGCCCCAACCAGCGGGTTCAGGACTCGTTTGCCCATCCCTAAACAACATACACGGTAGCAACGTGGCCTGACAATGAAGAAGATGCAATGGGCTATTTGGGTCATTTAGATGAGGCAGCTAAAATTTGTAAAGAACCTAAAGCCATAATTTCTGCCGCAAGTGAATATGCAGCAAATGGATATTGCGGAAGGTTTTCAAAGTACATTTGCAGCCTGAAATCTGACATAAGTAAATTGTATTATTATAAAATTTTAGAATATGGCACATTAATTCTTTCAGAGAATGGCTCATGATTTTCTTTAATAATATATGTTTAACAGACACTAGAAGCATATCGTGTCTACGTACAAATACAACATAACCCCGAATGTAAATTACTCAGTCGAAATAATTGTCCCTGCTGTCCAACTCGTTTACATGGGTTTACAAAACTGAAGCCAGGATATATATATGCTCTAGGAAGCGGCGAAACAAGCAATTAAGTATTTTGTTCAAGCATTGGAATAGATCGTAAGAGGATTAGCTCAGACGAAATCATTGGTTATAAAATTGAGGATTTGGAGTTAATGACTAGTGTGGATGAGGTAAAAAAGCGAGTTTGGTTTGGCTTTGAAGGCATCTGCTTTATCCGGCAAGTTTACTGCAACTCCATTCAGAGGTCAGTCTAGTTATTTTTTATTTTATTTTTGACTTAACTTTGAATCAATTGAGACATAATTTCTGAGTATATTTGGAAATTTTCTTATATCAGTTTGCACTATTAAAATGGATGGAAAACATTCAATTGAAGGGTGTAGTTTTCTTAGACTCCACTTTCAATTTTACCTCGACCAAGATGACGACCAATCAGTTTATCTAGTATATCCGAAGATCCTCGTGTGGAAAGATCACGGCCACCACGTCGTCAAAACATTGTAAGTTACACTTTTTTTCTTGTCTTTTTTATTTAATGAGGCTTATGTTAGCATATTCTTTTTCCAGACTTTGTGACCTAAAACTTGTTTAATTTGTTGCCAGCACTGCGGGCTTGGAAATCTAAAAGCAAAAAGAAATGCAAATACATATGCTCATCCCTTGACTTGGCTCCGAGGAGAGTACTGTTTACACAAAGTCAAACTTTATCGGAAAGAGTTACTGACGAATTGCTGCAACTGCAGGTGCTAAATGAGGTCAGTGAAATCCCGGAGTTCGCCACTGGTATTATCAACGGAATGAGATGCTTCCTTTACCAAGAAGAGCATAAAGTTTTTGTGGTCAGGTCTTCAAAACAGGCTGTGGAGAATATGATAGAGGAGGAAGTGTTGCAGGTTAGGGGGTTCAGGGGTGACCAGCATATACCCCTGACTTTTTGACATTGATTCAAACGGGGGACCTCGGATGCAAGGACATACCTCTTAAGCAACTATGCTACAAAGCACTCATTCGAGTATGATACAATTTTGTACGTGGTTTGACAAACTCTCTCCAACTTCTAGTCTTTAGGTTTCTAGTCTTTTGAGTATGACAAAAATTGTTGTTTTTCCTTTTTGTATATGGGAGAATTACCCTTTAATTAGTTTCATATCCCTAATTTTGTTTGTCTACTTTCCTGCAAAGATACGTCATGCCAGTCGTTTTCAGTAGTTGCATATGGGTGCGGGTTAAGTTGGTTGGTGGTTATGCGGATCTCATCATGGATATGTGTGAAAAATTTTACTAGTAATTCTTTTCCTCATTACTTCACTTTCGTTTGTTTTTGCATATTTGTGAAGCAGTCGTATAGATTGGTGCCGTTTGGGGTTTTTGATGGTTCAGTTCAAGTTTACGTCAATGTGATCATGCGGTCATGTATATAGAGTTAGTTAGTTACTAAACCCTATTGTTGAATTTCCTCATCGTGTATTGCATCTACCTTGTTTGTTAAGTGATGTTGCATCTACTTGTGCGCTAAATGATGCTGCATCTACTTGTGCGCTAAGTGATACTGCATATAGTTTGCATGCTAAGTGATGCTGCATGTAACTTGTGTGCTTAGTGATGTTGCATCTAGCTTGTGAAACTAACCAGTGGTTGCCAATCCATGCAGTCCACATGTACATGGATTATAAAATCAAAAGAGGAAAAAAAACTAGACCCGGCAATGTTTTATACGACACGAAAACGACAAGAAAATAACGAGTTTCAGATTGACACGATAACTAATCGGATCACTATTAGGTGACCCGTTAACGAGTATACATGCGGGTAACACGTGGGTAACCCATTTCGACCGGTTAAGAAAAAAATTATTTTGATAATTTTAAAGTTTAATTACTAAAAAAATTTATTATAAAATACAATTGTCATATTTTATATATTGATATATTATATATTAAATATATATTATTGTATTATTATTCTATATAAGTTAAAAAATTAAGTTTTATTCATTTATTTATTTTTATTATGAGAGTTTCTTATTATTATTACTTAGATAAATTTTACTTAACATGTTGTTGTCTAAAATTAAAATCAATTGGTATAGTACTAGTATAGGCAAGAAGACATGCCTACAAGTATGAAAAATGTGAAAGAATATATAAACATACATGAGTCATCATTCCTCCACGAGTAGATAATGGTTACACTTACATTAGACCCGGCAGTTTCTGACACGACATGAAAAATAACAGGTTTTGAGTCAACACAATAACTAATCAGGGGCATTATTAGGTGACCCGTTAAGAACCCGTTAATAACGGGTTCTTAACGGGTATACACGAGGGTAACACGTGGGTAACCCGTTTCGACCCGTTAAGAAAAAAATTATTTTGATAATTTTAAAGTAAAATAAAATAGCCATTATTTATAGTTTCGTATATTAAATATATAGTTTCATATATATTCTATATTAAATATATAGTTTCGTATTATTATTCTATATAAGTTAAACAAAAAATTTAGTCATTATTTATTTTTATTATGAGAGTTCCTTATTAATTTTACTTAACATGTTGTTGTCCAAAATTAAAATAAACTAGTAAGTATTTGTATAGGCAATAACCAAGAAGACATACATACAAGTATGAAAAATGTGAAAGAATATATAAACACTCATGATTCATCATTATTCCTCCACGAGTAGATAATGGTTACACTTACATTATCGTTTAAATTTTTAAAATCCTCCAAACCCTCATGAATAATGTTTTTTATTTGAGGGAAAAATTAATAATAATTATTGTTGAAGTGTAAAAAATGTAAGAAAATATATATAATCACTCATAGTGACAAGCTTTACAACTTTCATGAAGGGGTCAGCTTTGAAATCCAACACTATAATCTATAAACCTTAAATTTATATTTAACCGTCGATTGTCATTTATGCTTTATTCTTCTTATTGAATTTCATTTTTTAAATTTTCTTTTTTGAAAATATGATCATCTGGCAGATGTAAGAAGATGAATGGTTCAGATCTTTGATATCACGTTTCGATATTTACGGTTAACTGAAATATGAGTTGATATCATATAGTTTGTAGAAACTTTATAAACATCAAGCAATATTTTCACTAACCGTAAAACTATGAATATAATATCAATGATCCAAACTGTTCATCTTCCTACATCCTCTAATAGATCATGTTTTCAAAAAAGAAAATCTGAAAATACAAAATTTGATGAGAACAATGAAGCGTAAATGTAAACGACAATCAACGGTTAAATTTTGATCTATGATTTATATAATTATAGTAGCAAATTTCAAAATTTGATCTATGGTTTATACAATATTCTAATCCATAGTCCTTTAAATAAATATTTATATAAACTGATGATGCATAAGTAGAGTAAATTGTAGCAATGGTCCCTCAACTTTAATCAAATTGGAGCAATGATCCCTCAACTAAAAATTCATTACCATTGGTCCCTCAACTTATCAAAATGTGTAGCTATAATCATTTTCATCAATTTCGTCAAAATTTTGTCAAAATAAGTTATGTTGGAATAACCATTTATATAATTAGGGTTCCTCAACTCATCAAAGTGTGTAATTATTGTCCTTTTTGTCAACTATGTCAAAAATTTTGTCAAAACGAGTTATGTTGGAAGGACCATTGCTACAATTGGGTTAAAGTTAAGGAACCATTTCTCCGGTTGAATTAAAGTTGAGGGACCAATGGTAATGGATTTTTAGTTAAGGGACCATAGCTACACGTTTTGATGAGTTGAGGGACCAATGGTAATGGATTTTTAGTTGATGGACCATTACTCCAATTGAGTTAAAGTTAAGGGACCATATCTACAATTTACTCGCATAAGTATTATGTTGATTAAATAAAATTGAAGCTGCACAAGTATACCTCCCCCAAAAAAAAAAAACTTATGCCAACTGATTAATATTTTATGAGTTGATACTGCACAAGTATTATGTTAAAAATTAATGATTATATAAAAGTGATGCTGCACAAGTATTACGTTAAGAATTAATGTTTATATAAACTGATGCTGCACACTTATGCTGCAACCCCCCTCCCCCCCAAAAAAATTTATGCCAACTGATTCTGCGCAATTCTATGAACTGATGTTGCATAAGCTAATATATATAATAATTTTGATCTATGATTTTATAAATCATAAATCAAATTTTGATCTATGATTTATAAAATATTCTAATCCATAGTCCTTTATATAAATATTTATATAAACTGATGCTACATAAGTGTTATGTTCATTAAATAAAATTGAAGCTGCACAAGTATAACCCCCCAAAACTTATGCCAACTAATTAAGATTCTATGAGTTGATACTGCACAAGTATTACGATAAAAATTAATGATTATATAAAAGTGATGTTGCACACTTATGCTGCACACGTATTACGTTAAGAATTAATGTTTCTATAAACTGATGTTGCACACTTATGCTGCAACCCCCCTCCCCAAAAAAAAAAACTTATGCCAACTGATTATGCATGATTCTATGAACTGATGCTGCATAAACTAATATATATGATAATTATATTACAAAAAACAAAAGGAACTTTAATGAAAACCAAAATCAGCCCAACGAAAAATCGCATCAGTGTTGACCAAATGTTGACCAATGTTGACCAAAGGTGGGGAAAGGACCTGTACGGAAACAACACTGGTTTCTGATTGGCAGGATGTTGGTAGGGTAAAATCTCATCAGTTGGATTTCCCCATGTATAAAACCAAGGGTCCAGATGTATCTTGCTATTAAGTAATGGCACGTGAAGTGTAGAGAAAGTAATCTGCATGACATTTGGGAACAAAGGTTGAATCTTTAGCGAAAGAAGAACGAGGGCAACGCCTCGGCGTCTTATTGTAGCTCTCTGCATTCTCAAATGGACGTCCGTTCGGATCTTCCGGTCCGTTTCCCGACGACAACTCCGACAGAGTCACTCCTCACGGTCGCCGGCTCAGTCTCCAAATGGCTTGGTAACTCGTCCGGTTAGTCAACTCGATTATTACCTCATATTTTCCAGATTCTTTCTATTTGCCTACTTTTAATCCTTTTTTAAAGTCGGATATTCTTGTAATTTTGAATTGAAAAGATTTAAGTTCAATAATAGTGCATTGTTAGTGTTTATGGATGTTTTGTTTCCAATTTCTCAAATTTGCATTATCACTGTCCAAAATTTGCATTATTAGTGGTATACAACTCTAGCTGATTTTCTACACTGTTGGAGGGTTAGGCATGTGAAGCTGCATCTAATAATCGGTTCCTCCCTGTTTGGAGAGATCAAACTCTAGTAGGCACTGCCAACATTAGGGGGCTGACTCAATTACTCAGTTCTATTGGCTTTCTTTGTTTCTTGCTGGCATTTATTCGCCCTGGTTATCCAAAAGAAACGCTCCCTATTTCATTTGTTTTTTTTTAATGGATAACTCAAAGTAACTAAGGCTGCGTTTGGGATTGAGGTGCTTAAAAAAAAAGTTGGTATGAAAAAAAGCTGGGAGGGTTTTTGCTGTTTGGTAAACACCCCAAATCAGCTTTTTTTCAAAGTTTCAGATGGAAATAAGCTGAAAATGGGAAGCTGCAAAAAGCAGCTTCAGAAAAACAGCTTCTGTTTTAAAACACGGAGCTACAGTACCCCTTTTAATGAAAATTTCAAATTCCCAACATTGCCCTCGTTCTCTCTGCCTTCTCTCTCGCGGGCCTTCCTGAGAAATCGCAGAACACTTCAGTACGCCTCTTCCCCTCCGTTGCCTGCAGCTACACCTCTCCTCCTCCTCCTTTTCACCACAGACACTGTCGGTTTCAGCACCACAGACACCGTCGTCGCCTTCCCTCATCTCTCACCGTCGCCTTCGCTCATTCCTCCGGTAAACTTCTCTTCTCTAAAATTTTGTTATTTATCTGTTTGGATTTTTTTAATTTGGGGATGGGAAGAGTGACTGAGAAAGAGGGGTGGGAAGAGCGAAGGGATGCGTGTATGGGTGTCGGGAAAAAAAACTGGGGATGGAGAAAACAATTGGGGAAACAATTGGGGAAAAATTTGGGGAAAAAATTAGGGTTTGTGGAGGAAACAAGAAAATTTGAGAGAGAATTAAGAAAATTGATGCATGTGAAGCGTAAGTACTGATAATGCATGTTTGTTCCCTGAATCTTGTTTTGGATTAAAGAGTTATTTGTGTTTTTGTTGTGCTTGGTTGGGGAGAATGTGTATGCTCCCTGTGCTTCCCTTCTGCCTGTTCTCTGTTTAATGAATTTGTTTCACCAACCCAAAAAAACTACTTTTTTCTGATGAATTTAGTTCGTGACATTTATTAACTCAAAGGTATTGCCTAAAATCTAACCACCCATCTGGTAATGTTTCTGTTATGTTGTGTTTTCTTTTCCAAATTAAGGATATTCGGAGAGGTGAAAGAGGGAGATGGAAAAGGGGAATAGAACTGAAAGATGCGAGGAATAGATAAGGAAGACAGCAGACTGACTTAAAAAAACGAATACCAAAACATTGAACTAAGAACAATTCTAAAAAGTTTTTAATTCTAATTATATTTGCTGTCTATCGTCGCTCGTTGTCCCTCCTCTACATCTTTCCTTTATTAAGGAAAACAGAAGACGAGGGATAATTTTGCTATAAGAGTAAAAATAAAATCAAACAGACATTATAATTGTTGTTTACTTTGTTTCTTAACTAAGGATTTATATGTGAAAAAATGCTGCACTGCTTAAATGCGTAACACATTTCAGAGCACAAAAGTATGAAATTTGTCAGCCTAATCTTCCATTAATTAAACCACCGGATCACCACGCCAACAAAATCGAAGCTAAATTCTAGTTTCCAACTCCAAAAACAGTTGGAAGTTCACAATTTTATTTCGTTTTCACTAATCTTCCTCCATTTTGTCAACAACCAAACAGCAAGCTCGAACTTCTTGGTCCCGGAAGCATCACAAAATCTTGACACTTATTAGAAACAGAGATTCTAGTTTTTTTTTTCCTTCTCTTTCATTACTTAAATCACCTAATCAATATCTATACCATGTACTACTCGATTACCACACCCCTCAAATCGAACTATACTCTCATTTCCAACTCCAAAACAGTTGAAAATTCACAATTAATTTCCCATCCACTAATAGTCTAATCCAGCTCCAGTTTCTCAGTAACCAAACAGCAAGATTGAGCTTCTTAGTCCACCCAAAGCATCATTCCCAAACAAAAATTCCATCTTTTCCGTCCCCAGTTTTCTCAGCAACCAAACAGAAAATCAAAATTAAACTCAAAAATCAAAGTCCAAAAAAGTCAGTGAAATTACCAGAACGAAGTTGTTGTCGCATCCAGGCCTCTTGGGAGCAATATCATCATGGTGAACAATGTCCCCAGCTGAGCTGAGACTCAAACTAACCACCAGCACTCCCACCAGCACCCACACACCTCTCTGTAAATCCATATTTATTCACGCCAACCAAACACTAAAAATATATGTATTAAAATAAAAAATTAATTTTTCCACAGAAAAAATCCAGAAGGGGGTTTAGGGTTTCAGAGATGGAGAGGAGGAGGAGGAGGAAGAAGAAGATGATGAGGGAAAATGTGAGGGAATGAATGGGGAAAAAGGGAGGGAGAGAAATATCGCCAAGTGTGCAGTCCGAAATAAGTACAGAAAATGCTTTAAAAATAAAAAAAAAAACCTTTTCACTACTAGGAATTTTAGTTGGAGTAGCCATTAGATTTCAAATTTCAAATTTTTATCTCCAGTTCTGTTTGCCTTTTCCATTTTTTTGGATTTTGATCTGTACCCATCTCAGTTAAGCATGCCCGCTTGGAATTTGTTCTGTATTTGATCTGCTTAGCTCTAGTTTCAACGTGTTAATTGTAATTTGGATGATATGGGATTGTTTTATAAGAGCTGCGTGCAACTAAAACCGTTTTGTAAATGCAATCAACAAACATCTTTGTCAGGTTCCAATCGAAAGGCATGAAAACAAGCTCAAGGAAAGTTGTTTCTTGGATTATCTATACCTGTATAGGCATTGTGGCGATTAGTGTTTTAGCTCTCCTTTTTATAATGTTATTAACTTAAACACCTAGCTAATGTGACCATGTCCAATTTGTCTTTTTCATGTACATAATGATTTCATGTACTGTCTATGCTCATTTGTCTCTTACATGTACATAATGCTTTATGTATATTACAATATCATACGTTCTTGTTTTAATATATATATATATATATGTATGTATATATACAAATCACTAGTTGGTATCGATGGCAAAGAAGGGGGCATCTTCGTCAAATCCTTCAGCTACATGGAATGCCCACTATATATCTATATTTTGTGATGTTTGCATTAAGGAGGTTGAGGCCGGAAATCGTCCGGGTACTCACTTTAACAAGAGAAGGATATGCAAATATTAGAGCTAACTTCAAGGCAGAGACAGGGCATGATTATGAAAGAGTGCAACTGAAAAATAAGTGGGATGCACTTAAAAATGATTGGAATTTGTGGAAAGAGCTAGTTGGTAAAGAAACTGGCCTAGGGTGGAATTCGAGCAAGGGTACTGTTGATGCCTCTGAGGAGTGGTGGAATAATAAAATTCAGGTTTGTGTATTTATCTTTTAATATGTAATATGACATTATGCAATATGTGTTGACCATGTTCTTTAACCATATTCTTTCTTGCTTGTAGATAAACAAAGAATATGGAAAATTGCGAAAAAAGGGCATTAGTCCTGAGATGGAGGACAAGTTAGATAGGATGTTCTCGAGTATAGTAGCTACCGGTGAACATGCATGGGCACCTTCTTCTGGAGTACTACCACCAGAGACAAGAGAGGAATCTATAGGACAAATTAATTTAGATGATTCAGATGAATTTGAGACCATGCAGGATCTAAGGCAAGCTACTAGGAAGGGAAAAAAGAGAGCGGCTAACCAAGGAGAATTGCAAAACAAGAAGGTTGATAAGAAAGGGAAAAAAATTGGAGGCGCTGCAAAACTTTGTAGTCAAATTGACCGTCTTGTTGAAGCTTATGAAAGTAGGAGTTCTGCAAACTCATTGATGTCCAAAATGCATATAGGCAATAGTATTTCGGAAGTGTTAGCGGCTGTTGCACAATTGCCTGGTTGTGAGCCACCTAGCGAGTTATGGCTGTTTGCTACATGTTTATTTTGTAGTCCAGAAAAGCGAGAAGTGTTTAGCACGATGAAAGATCCTGAAGTCCAGCTAACTTGGTTGAAATATATGTTCAACAAAGAACAATAAGGAGCTAAAACTATGAATTAGGATTTATGTGTGGTTTGTACTTTGCATTAAGATTATGTATTCAATGTTGCTACATGTTTATTGAATGTTGGATTATATGTTGAATATTGAATTATGATTTCTAGTTAAATGTTGGATTATGACTTGTTCTTGAATGTCGGATTATGATCTCTTAGTAATTGTTGGATTATGACTTGTGGAATGTTGAATTATGTGTTAGGTTACAGGTGTATATTCAATATGAACACCTCTGATGATGATGTTGAGGATTTGGAGGATGGTGTAATTATATGCGCTGTAGCGAGAGCTGTTGAAACATATTATTTAAAATATGTCCACAAAACTCCATGTATGAATTCTTCCCATACAGGTAATATTTGGTTGATGGAAGTACTACAAGGAAATGATGTGCGATGCTATATTTGGTTGATGGAAGTACTACAAGGAAATGATGTGCGATGCTATAGAATGTTTAGGATGAACAAAGATGTCTTTTATAGATTATCCAATGACTTGCAAACTAATTATGGATTAGAAGGTTCAAGGAGAATGAATGCAACTGAAATATTAGGAATGTTCTTGCATATGTTGGGACATGGTGTGAAAAATAGATTAGCGCAAGAGAGATTTCAACATTCTGGTGAGACTGTTAGTAGATATTTTGGTGCTATGTTAGATATTGTATGTAAGATGGCAATAGATATTATCAAACCGATGGATTCGGAGTTTCGTGGCATTCCCCAAGAAATAAGAAGAGATACAAGATACATGCCTCATTTTAAGGTAAAGTTTGACTCGTCTTCTAACTTATTTGCAAACTAAAGTGTTTGCAAACTATAAGTGTAGGTTGACGGTTTTCTTCTATGTTATTGTTTTTAGGATTGTATTGGTGTTATAGATGGAGTACATGTTGAGGCTTCAATACCACCTCCAGATCAAGTTCCATACATTGGTAGGAAAGGAATCCCGACTCAAAATGTTATGGCTGCATGTAATTTTGACATGCAATTCACATTTGCTTGTGCCGGATGGGAAGGCACTGCACATGATACAAGGGTTTTTCTATCCGTGCTACGGAATCCAAATTTAAACTTTCCAAAGCCTCCAAATGGTAATTTTCATACTTATTCTAATATTTTACTACTTGCTTTGTATAATTATTACAATACAAAACAAAATTTTCAATTTTCAAGAAAATATTACTTGGTAGATGCGGGGTACCCACAAATGAGAGGTTATTTGGGACCATATAAAGGTGAAAGATATCATCTCCCGGATTTTCGTAGGGGTCCCGAACCAACGGGTCATAAAGAGATATTCAACCACATGCATTCTTCTCTTAGGAGCATCATTGAACGAACTTTTGGGGTATGGAAGAAAAGATGGGCAATTTTAAGGGATATGCCTAATTACCCGTTCAATAAGCAAGTGAAGATTGTCATTGCTACAATGGCTCTTCATAACTACATACGGAGGTATTCTGAACGTGATCGTCATTTTGATGACCCCAGGGACTATTGTGAAGAGAGCGATAGTAGTGATGATGATGACGAAGAATACCAAAATTATCAAGTTGAAGGATCCCATGAGATAGAAGCATTAAGAAATAGAATAGCGGCAAGTTTGATGAATGTATCTAATTAGACTACTTTCAAGTACATGAACAATATTGTACTAATGAATCCTAGCTATTCAGTCTAAAATATTTCAATTGAAATAGTTTGTCATACTGGTAACACTCTTTTCTTTTAAAATATTCAATTGAAGTAGTGTTGCTCCTTCAACTTAAAGTCTATAAATATTTTTCTTTTAAAAATAAAGTATATTTAGTAATTCACCTTTATTTGTTAAAAAAATTAAATTAATGGCACATCCAGTATTATACCCTTTTTGGTCATTTCACACAGTCACAGCTGTTTTACATAAAAGTTTACCAAACGCTATAATACTGCTTTTTTTTCCAAAAGTACTTTCACAAAAAAGTTTACCAAACACTCTGCTGCTTTATTTCACAGCTGCTTATTCTCACAGTACAGCAGAAGCAGTTTTTTTTCACAGCACAACAATACCAAACTAGCCCTAAGAGGGGCCTTAATTTAATGAGATCACATCAGTACGTACAGGTACAGGCGAAAAAACTGAAACTATAAAAGGATCCGGTACCACAAATGCATTAATCGTTTTGTAAGATGCGCTAGTCGGCGGTGCTGACTCGAGATTGACTAGCTATAAGAACAAAAGTAAGAAATCTACTGTATATATTTTTTTCCTACCATATACTGTATCCGGAACCAGAAATGCATTAATTCTACTGTTTTATCTGTGCAGTTCTACCCCAAGTTCATAAACTTGTAGAAATACCTGAACCTGAAGTTGGAGAAATTTCCACCATACCTCCATGAAGAACAACATACACGGTAGCAACATGGGCTGACGATGAAGACGATGCAATGGGCTATTTGAGTCATTTACATGAGGCATCTACAAATTGTGAAGAACGTAAAGCCATAATTTCTGCCGCTAGCGAATATGCAGCCAATGACCATTGCGAGCAAGGTTTTCAAAGTTACATTTGCAGTCTGGAATCTGAGTTAAGTAAATTGTATTATTTTAGAATATGGCACATTAATTCTTTACAGAGAATGGCTCATGATTTTCATTAATGATATATGTTTAACAGAAACTAGAAGCATATCGTGTCTGTGTACAAATACAACATAACCCCAAATGTAAATTACTCCGTCGGCAGAATTGTCCCTGTTCTCCAATACGTTTGCATGGGTTTACAAAACTGAAGCCCGGGATCTATATATGCTCTAGGAAGCGGATCGAAACAAGCAATTGAGTATTTTGTTAGAGCATTAGAATAGATCGTAAGAGGATTAGCTCAGACGAAATCATTGGTTATAAAATTGAGGATTTAGAGTTAACGACTAGTGTGGATGAGGTAAAAAAGCGAGTTTGGTTTGGCCTTGAAGGACTCTGCTTTATCCGACAAGTTTACTACAACTCCATTCAGAAGTCAGTCTAGTTATTTTTTATTTTATTTTTTGACTTAACTTTGAATCAATTGAGACATAATTTCTGAGTATATTTGGAAATTTTCTTGTATCAGTTTGCACTATTAAAACGGATGGAAAGTATTCAATTGAAGGGTGTAGTTTTCTTAGACTCCACTTTCATTTTACCCCCGACCAAGATGACGACCGATCAGTTTATCTAGTATATCCAAACATCCTCGTGCGGAAAGATCACGGCCACCACGTCGTCAAAACATTGCAAGTTATACTTTTTTTCTTGTCTTTTTTTTTATGAGGCATATGTTAGCATATTATTTTTTTCAGACCTTGTGACCTAAACCTGGTATAATTTTTTTGTCGGCACTGCAGGCTTGGAAATTTACACAAAGTCTGAAAAAAAAGAAAAGAATATGCTAACTGTAAACACAAAATATTCCTGCGATGAACGAAACAAGAACATATGTACAAAATAATATTTTGTATTAATTTTCGGGTTACAATCTCTTTTACAATTTAGTCCTCTGATTCGATCTCCATAAGATGTTGGTTTGTGGATGTTGTTGATCCAAGGGCCGTCAAGGCTTGATCTTGGATGAACAGGAAGTTTCTTCAAGGGCCGTTGGTGGTTTGATCTTGAAGGTGGATGAAGGTTTCTTCAAGGGGCCGTTGGGCTTGATCCTGAAGGTTGGATGGACGACGAACGATGAATGATCTTCAAGGGCTTTTGGGCTTGTTTTTGAAGAACGGATGAACGACGAACGATGAGCGAACTTCAAGGGCTTTTGGGCTTGATTCTTGAAGAACAGATGTTGTTGGTCCAAGGGCCGTTGGGGCTTGATCTTGAAGGAGCGGGTGTGTTGATCCAAGGGTCGTCGGGGCTTGATCTTGGAAGAACGATGAACGAAGAACGAAGAGAGTTTTCTTGATCCTTCAGGATTTGCTCGAGAGCTTTTAGAATTTCAAAGCTTCAAGGTTTTGGTGTGATGTCCCTTGGTTCCTTTGTCTTGTGATGGAGAAGCCTATTCATAGGCTTTGAGAATGAATTACCGCCACAAATTTTCTTGGTGAAGTAAGTGGAGGTTGTAGGTGAAATGGGTGGAGGTTGTAGGTGAAGTGAGTGTATGTTATTGGTGAAATGAGTGTAGGTTGTAGGTGAAGTGAGTGTATGTTATTGGTGAAATGAGTGTAGGTTGTAGGTGAAGTGAGTGTATGATGTAGGTGAAATGAATGGAGGTTGTAATTTTAATGCATTGGTCAATATTAATTTCACAGAAATTTCGATGTCTACAAATGCCCCCACTTCAAGGCGTGTCGTATACATGTGCTTGTCACGTGTAAAAGATGCGTTTTGAAGTTCCTTAATGTAGATGTCGATCCAAGGGCCATCAAGGCTTGATCTTGAATTTGGCTGGAAATTTCTTCAAGGGCCTTTGGGGCTTGATCTTGAATTCGGCTAGAAGATTTTCTGGTTTCCTCCAATTGTTGATTTTCCACAGGCTTAGTCTTGAACTAGGCTGGAGGGTTTCCTGGTTTCCTCCAAAGGTCTGAACTTACTTTCCACAGACTTGATCTTGAACTGGGTTTGATTCAAGGATGGTGGACACTTGATCTTGAATCGGTTTTGTGATTTCTTCAAGGGTCGTTGGGGCTTGATCTTGAACTTAGACAGGACTATGAGCGGTTTCAGGATTTGAACACCTGGCAGGCAGGCACGAGGTGGAGGTGACAGCCTATTTCTTTGTTCATTCTTTCCAATTCATATTGAAGAGGGTTAAGGGATGAGTCAGCACGTACATTTGTTGTGTTTGCTGATGATCCACAAGATTGACATTTCATTGTCAGATATGGTATCTTCTCTGGAAGTACATCAACAGCTGAAGATGAGTACTCGAGAGCGATGCTAGGTAAGCAATCAGGGAAGGGGTTCCAGGCAGTCGGTTCCAGACCGGAAGGTTGATTCCAAGTGCCGACTAAGTACTCTCTTTCTCCTTGTCCTACAGGAAAGAACAAAGACAAGGAAAATGACAGGGAGAGAGCATGATATGAGATACTCTTGCTTTCGACGCTGATGATATGAGATACTTTTGCTTTTGAAGAAGTAGTGGTGATTTGACGGCGTTGCACGGCGAAACTTTGCTATTCGGCGACGGTGCCAGCGAAAGGTTTGTTGAAGCTTCTTGAGTCCTTTAGATAGGGCAACGATGCCGAGCTTGGATCTGACTTAGACTCTTCCATCTGGATTATGCGGTTCTGCAGGAAAGGCGTTGTGTTGTAATGGCCTGTTCCAGCTCATCATTAAATCTTCTGCTTCAATTTGTGGCATAGTAGAAGTGGTGCGCAACCTTTGCATTTGAATGGTCTTTCATAACACTACTTCTTAGCAACTCATCCCTACTTGGCAGCTTCAGTGTAAAGGGCCAATATCTGATCCACTGTCATGAGGTATTTGCCGGAAGAATTTGTGACCTTCACAACATTTGAGGATGAGTGCTCGAGAGCAATGCTAGGAAAGCAATCAGGTAAGGTTTCCAGGCAGTCAGTTCCAGATCGGAAGTTTGATTGCAGGTTCCAACTGACTGATTTCTTTGTCCTCGTCCTGCAAGCAAGAGCAAGGGCAAAGGAAAAGACAGGGAAACAGCATGATATGAGATACTTTTGCTTTTGACCCTGATGACATGAGATACGTTTGCTTTTGAAGAAGCAGCGGATGGATCAGCGCATGTATTGGTTGCGCTTGTCTCCATATACTTTGATGTATCAATTTCCCTTGCCCGTTCTCTAGGCGGATGTGGTATCTTCTCTGGAAGCACAAGATGTTGAAGATGAGTACTCGAGAGCAAGGCTAGGTAAGCAATCAGGGAAGGGGTTCCAAACAGTCGGTTCTAACTCGGAATGTTGATTCCAAGCGCCGGCTGATTGCTCTCTTTCTCCTTGTCCTGCAGTGAAGAGGGAGGACAAAGAAAATGATAGGGAGAAAGCATGCTATGAGATACTCTTGCTCTCAACCTTGATGATATGAGGTACTTTTGCTCTTGGAGGAAAGAGTATAAGATTTTGATGCGGGTGTAAACTTTTTGATCGAGAAGGGTTTCTGGTTGAGGAAATGAGCTGATCATTTTGAGTAACTTGATCGAAGATGTGTTCTCGAAGAAGAAGACAACTGAGTATGTTGAGAGGCTTGGTTGCAGATACCTTCTTGGTGAGGAAAAAGAGTCAGGCATCTTGGATGTGTGCCTTGCCATGGAGGATGGAGGTCGACCTATATAGGGAAGGGCGTAATAGGAGGTAGTGGTGCGAATGAGGCCTTGTCTCCTACGCTTGTCGGCAAAGTATGGTAGTTGGAATAGTGGACTTCACGCGTTTTCAACTTTTTCAGAGATCTTTGATAAAGTTGCACGTGCTATCCGAAAAGCTGAGATTGCGTCTGAAAAGTGTTGACGGACTTTATGCAGGAAAATCCGGCTTTTGAAATTCAGAGAGTGGTGTCTCTTCGATTTTTGAATTAGTGGTTGTGTTACCTCTCCTTTTATAGGGGTGTCGATCACATCCAACATGCACACTTTGAAGATTACCCGCTTGTGAGAATTATCTCTGGTGTATTTATGAGATTTTACTCCATTCAACCCTTTTCTTTTACCATTTCTGAAAATGGTTTACCCGTCTAACATTTGCCTAGATTTGAGTCTCATGAGTGATACAGGTGCGCCACGTTAGGGTAATATATGGCGCCCATCCTTCTTATCTTCTAATGGCTCTCTTACAGTTGAAGACTCTGTGATGGGGGATGCAACAACGGCTACGGTGGTAGCTATGAACCTCCTTACTCCTAGGGATAATAGGTTGCTTTCAAGACGGTCTAATGAGTTGGCTATCCAAAAGTCCCGGGCTCTTAGTGTTCAGTGTGCGAGCTCTGTGTCCAATATGGGCCAACGTCTACTTGCTCGAACTCGCTAAGTTGAATCATTGACAACCGAGGTGGCAAGTCTTAGACAAGAGATTAGGCGGCTCAAGCGTGAGAATAGAGGGTTGCTCAAGCTTGCAAATAATTATTCAACGAGCATGAAGAGAAAGCTTGATCAGCTGCAGGAATCTGAAGGTCGGATTCAAAGTGACCATCAGAGGTTTGTGGCTTTCTTCCAGAGGCACCTTTTGCCTTCAACATCTAGAGTTCGCCCAAGTATTGAGGCTCCGAATAATCTATCTCCAATGCCTCATACTTCTAGGGTTTCGCGGAGTACTGAAGCTTCACATAAGTGACATTTGTGACGGCTCCCGCTTTTTTTTTTTTTTTTGTATATATTTGTAATTTCTTAGAGATATCAATGGACATGCTTTATTTTATTCAGTATGTATTGTGCTAAATACAAATCTCACTAAGATGTGTTACTTCCCATTTTTTATTTTTTTATTTTTTTTTATTTTTTATTTTTTATTTTAATCATACTTTTCCAAGGTGGTGCCGTGCACCATCCTTCCCCTACTTTCTTTTTTTCAATAATTATATTGCCACCACTTCTTTTCCTTTTCCTTCTTGACTTGCTAATAGTAGCTTGCACCTTCTTTTTGTGTGTGTACATGCTCTGATGATAAGTATGGTAGATTGACACTGCTTCTTGGAGCTTATTCCAGCGCGTCACTTTTACCGTGTGGGGTTGTGCAAAAGACTGCAACGAGTTTATGTTGTGTATTGCCTTTTAGTCACGACTTTCCTCGATGGTGACGTTGTTGTGATGCTCACCTTTGTAATACGGCTTTGTAACCAAATCATTCCTTTAAAGAAATAAAGTATTCATATTCTTGAATTTGCTCTTTATTCTTCAAAGTGTTTGTGTTTTTGTTGATGATGTGACTATACTTGAAGTTTGAAGTTTCAAGTTGCCTACGTACCCTCGATTGAGGAGGGATCAAGTCACGACGTAGTTCAAAAGAGTGATGGATTGCTTTTGGCGGTTTTAATGGTGATTTTGATGATGATTTTGCCGTACACAATTTATACTCTTGTGGGCCAGGAGTGTGGAGCATTTGTTTTTAGAGGTAGTAGCGCTTCAAGAATCTGCCATTGATGGGGCCGATCTTCAAGCCGTCTTCCGCCATGATTAAGTAGGCGCCGTTGGTGTAAACCTCTTGTATTACGTATGGTCCATCCCACTTTGATGTGAACTTGCTTTTTGTCTTGTGAGTTGTGATGATAGGCCTACGCAATGCGAGGATGAGATCATCTTTCCTTACCTTGTATTTAGTTAAGAATTGATTGATTATGAGCTTGGAGTCGCCATACACCTCAAGGGCTGTGATTTCCATGTTGATCGCCATTTGGAGCCCGATGATCAGTGCTTGGCACTCAGCGACGTTGTTGGAGCATAATTCGCTTAGTTGGAAGGAATAAGGTAGTATTTGCCTTTGTGGCGACATGAAAACTACTCTTGCCCTCGCTCCGTTTGCTCGTGCGGATCCGTCGAAGAACATCGTTCATGTCGGGAAGATGTCGATGTAGAACACTTCCTCGTCAGGCAAGTCGTCTGTGATTTTCCAATCAGCTGGGATTGGGTAATCGGCAAAGAAGTCTGCTAACGCTTGTCCCTTAACGACTTTAGCTAGGACGTAGATGATCTCATACTGGTTAAGAACTGACGCCCATTTAGCAAGTCGCCCCGTTAAGACTGGTTTGGACATGACGTATTTGATCAGGTCAGCTTTAGCAACCAGGTGGATAGTGTAAGCCTGCGTGTAATGCCTGAGCTTTTGGATGGTGAACACCAAGGCAAGGCACATCTTTTCTATTGGGGAGTAGTTCAACTCAGCGCCGGTGAGGGTTCGACTGAGGTAGTAGAACACTTCTTCTTTCTGGGATTCATTTTCTTATGCCAAGAGTGCTCCAACTGAACTTTCTTGAGCGGCGATGTACAATATGAACGGTTTTCCAGGCACAGGCGCCCCCAGGACATGTGGACTTGATAAATAATTTTTTATGCTTTCAAAAGCATTGTGGCATGCTTCGTCTCATACGAACGGAACATCCTTCTTCATGAGTCGACTGAACGGTTGACAATGCCCTGCAAGGTTGGAGATGAAGCGTCTAATGAAGGCTAGTCGTCCTTGTAGACTTTTCAGCTTGTGCTGGTTTCTTGGCTCAGGTATGCTTTGAATGGCCTTGATCTTTGATTGGTCCACTTCAATGCCACGGTGCTTGATAATGAAGCTGAGGAACTTTCCAGAGGTGACGCCAAATGCACATTTCAACGGGTTCATCTTGAGGTTGTATTTTCACAACCTTTCGAACACTATTCGTGAATCTTCTAAGTGATATGATATTTTCTTTGTCTTGACCACCACATCTTAACATTCTACGTTTTTGTGTAGCATGTCATTGAAGATTTTCTGCATTGCGCGTTGATATGTAGCTCCAGTGTTCTTTAGACCAAAGGGCATCACCTTGTAGTAGTAGATACCTTTTGGAGTGCGGAAGGCTGTTAGTTCCTCGTCTTCGAGAGACATGCAAATTTGATTGTACTCAGAAGAGCCGTCCATGAATGACAGTGCCTTGTGGCCAGTGGTTGCTTCCACCATGATTTCAATGATTGGCAAAGGGAAGTCGTCATTCAAGCAAGCATCGTTGAGGTCTCGGAAGTCTACGCAAACACGTATTTGTCCGGATTTCTTAAGGACAATGATAATGTTGAAGATCCACTTAGGGTATTGCACCTCTCGAATGAAGCCTGCCTCAATTAGCTTGTCAATCTCAGTCTCAATTTGTGGGATGAGCTCGGATCGATAACGTCTTTGAGTTTGCTTTATCAGTCACGTTCTAGGCTTGACTGCAAGATGATGCACAACGATGATAGGGTCAAGACCGGGCATTTCTTTGTAGGTCCAAGCAAATACGTCTTTGTACTCTAATAACAACTGGTAATATTCCTCTATCTCGTCCGCACTTAGTAATGCACTTAAGAAGATAGGCTTTGGTTCTTCGCTTGTGCCTAAGTTGAGTTCCTTGAGATCATCAAACGTGGCTTGCCCCCCATCTTCAAGCTGTGGTGGTGCAACAATGACATCTTCCTCGAGGATTTCGTCTTCTTTGCCTTCATGGATTGTGATGTGGAAGACATCTTGGACCTCTTTTTCAGCGCTGTTCTCTCGAGCTTTGTATTGTTTTGAGTCACGAAACTCTATGCAAGCACGGAGTTGCCCTGATTTTTTTAAGGCAACATTTAAGTTTCGTCCCGAGTCCATGACCTCTTGAATTAAATCAGCTTCGATTATGTTGACAATTTCAGCTTCATCTAGGCTTAAAAACGTATTAACAATGGTTTCTTGCCCCCTTTCTGACTAGTGAATTTGTTGATGCAACGTAGGCTTCATGTGTAATTTCTTTGGGGCGACATGAGTCCATCATTCATCTTTACTTGACTTGGAACATGCCCCCAACGGTCGAGGTGAAGACTTTGAGTCGGAAGAGCCAGAAGTGACGTCTTCCCTAGGGATTTCATCTTCTTTGTCTTCTTGGATCGTGACGGGGAAGATGTCTTGGACCTCCCATTCAATGCCGTCCTCTTGGGCTCGTTGGCATGAAGATTGTCCAGTATGGATAATGGTGCGCCTTCTTACTTTTAGCGGTCCATTTGTGTCAACCTCCAACATTGCTTGGTGCTTCATCCTGCTAGCCCATCGAGCTTTTCTTCCTTTGACGTTGTCTCCCTATTTCGAGAAAGCTTCTTGTTGTCTTCAAGTCTTTCCAAAGCTGACCGACGAGGAGGAGAGCTAGCCGTGTTGCTTCGCTTCTTAGGTTTTGACAACCTTTCAAAAACAGAGCTTTGGGTTGTTGGCATGGTGAGCCTCTTGAAGACGGAGGTTTGGTTTTGACCACCAATACGACTAAGTGCTGACATTCTGGGTCTTGAACGATTCATCCTATCGAAAACTGACGGTCGGGGGGTGGGTTTAAGCTCCTCTTAATCTTGTTCAATGCTCACGCTGATGTGTTGAGTGCTAGCGTTTTTCGCTTTGCTTGAAATCTTCACAGGTGCATTGGGTGTGAAGCCAAGTCCAGCTTTGTTGTTGTCCACTCCGTAACCATGCTTCTTTAACTTCTTTTGAGTCTCGATGAGGTCACGTTCTTTGTCGTTGATTGGTTTGAAGCATTATTTCCAGGATTCGAAGAAGAAGTGAAGTCGTACCCAGCCTTCGATATGAGTTTGTAGGCATTTGGGTCAAAACCTTCTTCGGTCCTCTTGGTTGGAAGAAAGCTTGGTTCCACCCCCTTTGGCAGAGCTTTTATGAAGCCTTGTGGTGGTCTTGCAACCTTAACGTTGCCTAGCTGTGTCAGAGGCAAAACTGCATTTGTCTTGAGCAACTTGACATTATCCTTGTGTCTCTGTGTATTGACTTTGCTTGCTCCAGTTTCAAACGGGGATTTACCATTCTTTCTTCTCGACATCGAGATGTACCGGAAGACGGATGTGTTTGGTCCATTTGAGGGCGTCCTACTCCCTTTGGTTGTTACAGGTTTAGCAAGCTCATCATCATTTTTGCTTGAAGACGGCATAGCTTCTCCTTTTTGCTTCTTGGGCATGGCTTACCACTCCTGTTTTTTAGGTGTTGCTTTGTCCGTGGATTTGATCTCTTTTGGAAGAGCTTCGGGTACCATGTCTTCATCCATGTAGAACTTGGTGTTTGCGAAATATGATTCTGCTTCGGTGAATGGCTTGGTGTCGCCATAGATCACCTTCACTCATTCTCTGTAAAACTTTAAGCATTGGTGAAGGGTGAACGGTACTATTCTATTCGCGTGGATCCAAGGCCTTCCTAAGAACAAGCTATAGGAAGTTCTTGCATCAATCACGTGGAATATTGTGCTTGACTTGAGTTCGCCAATGGTCATCTCCACTCGGATCATGCCTATCGCTCTTTGTCCTCCTTGGTTAAAACCTTGGATTAGTAGACGGCTTAGGGATAGTTAATCTACCTTGATGCCTATTGTGGTCATTGTTGACTTTGGCATAGTGTTTATGGCTGATCCACCATCCACAACCATGCGGTTGACATTGTGCTCCCTTACGTACCCAGAGACGAAGAAAGGACGATTGTGAGGCTTGGATCCTAGCAGCAAGTCTTCGTCGGTGAAGTGGATTACATCTTCGGCGGCACAGCTGTGGCACATTCATGTGGCCGAAGCTTCAAGCCTTCGTTCTTGCTTTTTTGCACTTCGTGATCGTCAGAACTTCCCAAGACCGCTGCCAGTGATCTTCGCATCTTCTTTGGCAATCGTAGCACTTCCTCGATGCTAAAGTGTGTTGGCAGACCTTCTTCGAGCGTGAGAGTCTTTTCTTCCTCGATAACGGTGACTTTGCATTTTGAAGGTTCTTCCATTTCCACTTCGACCATGTGACATGCAGCGGTAGTGCACTGTTGGAAGAAGTCATCCGGGAAGTACTCGTGCAAGGAGACGGAAATGCGTGGCTCTTGCTCCATAGGTTCCTCAGCATATGTTGGCTTAGCAGCTTTTATATTTCTTTCAGGCTTTCTATTGTTGCAGCGGCGGTGCTTTTTCCCTTGCTCCCCCTTTGGCCTTATAGCTTGTAGTCTTGGCTTCCTCGTCTTCTTATAGGCCACCAATGTCTACCCTTCATCATCATCGGTAAGTGCATCTTGGTCGTTTGCCCCAGGCGATGGTTGCACAGAAGGTGCCGTGCAGCTTAAGCATTAACGGGAATGGTCAGGTGTCACTTGGAGAGGCACGGGATCGAAGGATCCAAACGCAATCGTGGTAGTATGTGTTGCGGCAGTGTCTTCAAGGTCGAGCTCGATTTGCCCTTGTTGTGCGAGCTTCATGATGAGTTCTTTAAGAACAAAGAACTTACCAAAATGATGGCTCATGATACGGTGGTACTTGTAGTACCTAGGATCGTTTACGCGATTCATCTCTTCAGGCCGCTTGCATTCAGGTAGCTCGATCACCTTCTTTTCCAGTAAGTCATTTAACATTGCAGCCATGTCAGAGTCAGGAAAAGGGTACGTCTTTTGCTCCAGTTCTCTTAGGGTGATTTTATACCTGTCTTGGGTACGAGAAGGCTCACTTCTCCTTATCTCATTTACCTTAATCTTGAAGAAGATCATGATAGACGCTGATGAGGTCTTGACGGGCGCATTGTTGATGGTAAAAGCTTCATTGGGGGGCTTCTTCCCAGTCTTGTCTACATTTGGAAAGAACACCTTATCCTTCTTGAAGTCGGTGATCAGCTCATTCTTCTCGTGATTGGCGATACTCAGCTCCATGTTGTGGGAACGAGTCGCCAGCTCCTCAAATGTTCTCGGTTTTATGCCTTGGAGGATGTAATGTAACCCCCAGTGCATGCCTTGAATGCATATCTCAATGACGGAGGTTTCAGAAAGCCGATCTTTGTAATCCAGACTTAAGGAACGCCATCTATTGATGTAGTCGACGACAGGTTCATCCTTCCACTGTTTCGTATTAGTTAGCTCCAGCATGCTTACAGTGCGGCGAGTGCTTTAGAAACGGTTGAGGAATTCACTTTCTAGTTGATCCCAACTGTTAATAAACTCGAGCTCGAGGTCGGTGTACCAGTCAAAGGCGTTGCCTTTCAGCGAGCGCACGAACTGCTTAACGAGGTAGTCTCCCTATGTTCCAGCATTGTTGCAGGTTTCAATGAAATGGGTGACATGTTGCTTTGGGTTTCCCTTTCCATCAAACTGCATTAACTTTGACGGTTGATAACCTCTCGGCATCTTCAAAGCGTCGATCTTCTTGGAGTAGGGCTTTAAGTATAGTACGAAGTCATACGAGCTTCCTTCCTACTGCGTTTTGGTGGTGCTGGTGATCATCTCATGCAGCTGCTGGATAAAGAGAGATCCCATGAGCGCCGCTACTTGGTCTGGCTCCCGCTTCTCTTCGACTTTCTCTACTGGAGACTCATCTTCTTCAGCGGCTTCTTTCTTTAATGGATTAACCATTGGGTCGACTTTCACGTCGGGCTTTGCATCTAGTTGGTTGACAAGTGCGGCGATTTGCAAGTCTTTTTCCTCCACAGTTCGTGTAAGTTTTGCGATCGCTTCGTTCATTTGAGCTAGCTGCTCCTCAATTGAAGTTGCTCTGGTAGTCATGACTTGCATGGCTGTGCTGTTGCTCGAGTCGGCATCAGAAAGCAAGGACTCTGAGTACTTCCTCTGGCTTTCCTCCCTTGGCGCCCTTAGCGAGGCCAGGATGATCACTGGTTCGTGCCTCAAGTGCACTTGTGCCTTCAGCGGAGTTGATGCAGGGGTGGAAGAGGTGGCAGAAAGAGCTCTTGCCTTGCTTCAGGTTATGATGCCTGAAGTGACACCACCTGCAGTGATGACGCTCTCGTTCCTTGCATTGGTTGCGAGAACAACTTGAGCCTTCTTTGATGCCATTGATTTTGAGATGTGTTTATATTCATTTATTTATTTTTATTATGATAGTTTCTTATTATCATTAAGAGGATAAATTTTACTTAACATGTTGTTGTCCAAAATTAAAATCAACTAGTATAGTACTAGTATAGGCAATAAGACATCCCTACAAGTATGAAAAATGTGAAAGAATATATAAACGCTCGTGATTCATCATTCCTCCACGAGTAGACAATGGTTACACTTATATTATCGTTTTGATTTTTAAAACCTTCCAAACTGCCATGAATAGTGTTTTTTATTTGAGTGTAAAAGTAATATAATTAATAATAATTATTGTAGAAGTATAAGAAATGTTAAAAAAAAAAATATACAATCACTCGTAGTGACAAGCTTTACAACTTTCGTGAAGGGTTCAACTTCGAAATCCGACACTATGATCCATAAACCTTAAATTTGTATTTAACCGTCGATTGTCATTTAGGCTTTATTCTTTATATTGAATTTCATTTTTAAAATTTTCTTTTTTGAAAACATGATCTTCTGGGGGATGTAGGAAGATGAACGGTTCGGATCATTGATATCACGTCCCGATATTTACAGTTAATTGAAATATAAGTCGATGTTATATAGTTTGTAGAGACTTTATAAACACCAAGCAATATTTTCACTAACGGTAAAACTCTGAACATAATATCAACGATCTGAACGTTCATCTTCCTGTATCCTCTAATAGATCATGTTTTCAAAAAAGAAAAATCAGAGAAAACAAAATTTGGTGAGAAAAATGAAGCATAAATGCAAACAACAATCGACGGTTAAATTTTGATCCATGATTTATATGATTATAGTGGAACTTTCAAAGTTAAGCCCTTCACGAAAGTTGTAAAGCTTATCATTACGAGCGTTTATATACTTTTTTTCTATATTTTTCACACTTCTACATTAACTAAAAAACTATTAAAGACTTTACTTAAACAATAGCCATAGGATAAACGAGAAGAGAGTGCTAATGTAGAAAACCTCACTGAAAATATCATCAATATAACTCTTGAAGACAATATATAGAGCCAAAGTTCCAGTACCGTTTCCCATGGTGATTGATGAAAATTAAAGAGTTTGATTGTAAGAAAATGTGCAAGGTTCCAAGAAACATAACTCCCTTAATTTTGCAAATCTTTTGAACATTTGATATTTTGTAATGTTCTAATGTTTTTATTTTATTTTTATTATGCTCTTATTTTGGGTATGTAAATATGTAATACTTGAAAGACAAATGCGTTTTTATATTTTGAATGTGATAATATGGTATGTATATACTTATTTAGTATTATGTTTTTCATTTGATTATTTATTGGTTTAAAATATATTTTCCTTAACGGGGTAACGGGTCGGGTCATATTACTTGTTAATATTATCGGGTCGGGCCATTTTACTTGTTTATTTTAATGGGTGTTACATGACACGACCAGTTAAGATATCGGGTATGACAAGAAAACGACACGAACACGGAAAACACGACACGAATGCCAGGTCTAAGCAGGGTGTAGGGAGGTGGCTTGAACTTTGGAAGCAGGGAAGGCTAACAGGATGTTGTGGCTGGCATTTGGGGAGCTACTACTCTCTGATTGTTTTGAAATCGAAAAGAATGGGGTCTGGGATAGTGAAGGAACCGGGGGATGAGTGGTCTCCTTTAATTATTTAATTTTTTTTAACTCTATAACCTAAACGATGTCGTCCCACTGAAGGGAGTTTTTAAATTTTTTTAACCAGTATCAAAGCGACGTCGTTTTGGCCTGGTTTTCACAAAAGTAAAAAAGAAACTCGTGTGTAGCAGAGCTGCATAGCAGCAATGAACCCAGAAAACACAGAACTTCATCACTTTCGACAGGACTAGAGGGGCGGAACCACCACTCTTGGGCTTGATTTCAAGCGAGGGGAGGAGCGGACGCCACTCCTCACCCCTATGTAGCTTCGCCACTGCATCATCTATTTTGTTTGCGGAAATGTTCATAAATTAATAACATATACAAGATATCAATATAATTTCTTTGTATTCTCAATCTCATTCAAACTAATCACATACTTAGCCAAACTAAGGGAGCAGCGTAGCTTTCTTAATTTCAAATTAAAAATAACTTGCACGCAGATACTTAATTGTGAAACTAATTAAAACAAAAATATAGATTTTCAATAGAAAAAGGGAAAATCAGGTATGAAACTAATAGGTATAGCAAGTTCGCTTCTTCCTCAAAACAAACAAAAATTAGGGATATGAAACTAATTAAAGGTTAAAGGGTAAATTACATAAAACTACTTCAACTATGGGTCGAACGACAATATCATATCTCATTTTTTAAAAGTGACAATGTCATACCTCATCTTACGAATTTGTGCCAATATCATACCTCCGTCAGTTTTTCTGTTAATTTTTCTGTTAAATGCTGACGTGGCCAGAAACGGGACCCACTCACTAATCCAACTGGATTAAAAAATAATAAAATATATTTTTAATAATTAAAAAAATTAAAAATTAAAAATTAAAAAACTAAACAAATAAAAAATGCCTAGGGATGCAGGCCTTCATTTCTTCCACCCGCACGAACCCTTCTCTCTCTCTTCTCTTTATTTTCTCCCGCATCTCTTTCCCACTCTAACTCTCTATTCTCTCTGCAACCATCGGCACCGAGGCCAGCGTCCACCAACTCGCCATCTTGCTCATTCCCACGGGGTCCCAGGCATAATCGTGCACGAGCTGGCGCAAGGAGGCGGCAAGGTTAGAAGCCCAGGGTGGCGACAACGGATCGCGGTGAAATGCGGGGAGGGAATTGAGGGTTTGGGTGTCTAGGAGGGAAGAGGATCTAGGTGTGGGTTTGGTGAGTTTCTCTCTCCTTCCCTCTCTCTCTTTCTCAAAATGCGGCCTTTATGGTCTCTGCAACTTCGGCGGCTTCTCCTCCGCTATCTCTCCAGCTCATTTTCATCGCCGTCATCTTTCGAAACACTCCAAACCCACATCTTGATTCTCTCCCAAAACCCCAACCATTTCCGCCATTCCCAACCCGCCATAACCACCGCAACAAGCTCCCACTTTCTCTCTATACCCCATTTCCCTCTCTCTAAACCCTTATCGTCCTCCACCCCACCGACCCAAGATGCAGATCAATTCGAATTGGCTCAGTCTCTCTCCTTCGAGCTCCTCCAAGACCCCAGCTCCGACCCCCTTTCCATAACCCAACGCCTTTAGTTGAGCTTCTCTCACATCACTTCAACCCATTCCCTGGTCCTCTCCATACTTAATCAGTCCCCCGAGGCCGGCCGTACGGTTATTGGGTTTAACCAGTGGCTGATCTCGAACCCTAATTTCGAGCAGACCGACGAAACCTTATCGTATTTTGTGGATTACTTTAGCAGGAGAGGGTGGTGGATGAAGGTTAGGGGGAAGGGGAAGGGTTTGGTGCCTGTCGAAGATAAGAAGAAAAAGGGTTGGTGCGGGTGGAGGAAAGGGAAGGCCGGATCCTTAGGCCATTTTTTTTTTTAATTTTAATTTTTTTTAATTTTTTAATATTTAATTATTAAAAATGTATTTAATTATTTTTGAATCCAGTTGGATTAGTGAGTGGGTTCCGTTTCTAGCCACGTCAGCATTTAACTGAGAAATAGTCAGCATTTAACTGAGAAATTAACAGAAAAACTATGGAGGTATGACATTGGCACAAATTCGTAAGATGAGGTATGACATTGCCACTTTTAAAAGATAAGGTATGAAAGTTTCGTCAGATCAATAGTTGAGGTAGTTTTTTGTCATTTACCCAAGGTTAAATCTCCCATATGCAGAAAGGAAAAACAACACTTTTTGTCCAGTATGTTTCCTCAAACTCAAAACATGTACATATGGTTACGGAGATTAGTTAGAAGGGTAATTCAAGCACGTTGCAGTAGGAAAATTTTGTTGAGAGTTCTTCAGAGGTAACCATCTGGCCAAATAATCAGATATTGCAAAAACCAAAACCACATTATCAATATTAAAAACAAATAATTAGATACGAAAATTACAAATAATCTTCCTCATCACACTGAAACCCTAAAAACAAAAACCAAAAGCATCATATCGACATCCGGATCTCACCTAGGTCCATATTCATACTAAGGCTCAAGGCTTCGCCCTAACAAAACAGATTAGTTATACATATTCATAATTAAAATCAAAGAAAATATATTATTATGGAGAAAAAGATTAAAAACACCTTAAAGTAAAAATGTTAGAACATACCCATTGGGCCTAACACTCATCTCTCAGCACTTACTTATCATGTAAATAATTACCCTGCCTGGTTGATAGGCCCAAGCCCTCAGACTTTTGGAATGACATAGCATTGCTGGCGTTTACCACTTAGCTAGGGTTTCTCTTTTTGACTGGGTATAAATATGTAGTTTTTTGGCCGACCGGATGCCAATGAATGAATGAAAAGACTTTCCTTCCTTCTTTATTTCAATCTCTTTCCTTTCTTCCTTTTAAATTCACTGCACTGTTTTCAATTATTTCCATTTCTAGCTCTTGAACCGATTGGGCGTACCAATTGGTATCAGAGCCTATCAACTCCATGGGCAAAAACACCCCATCACCGAACTCTGATCCCGATGATATAGCAACGGCAGTGGACGTCTTCCATGAACACCTTCGTATCCAGGTCGATGATGTCTGCGATTCCATTTTTGCCTTGGAAAATCAACAAAACTCCTTCCAAAAATCGCTCGACCAACTGAACGATTCCAACTCAATCTTCCAAAGCACCATGACATTAGTCTATGATGCTCGATGAGCTTCGCCTCGGGCCCACCCCACCCACCACCATCCCACCCACAACAATCCCTACCCACAACCATCCCCACCCACCGCCACCCCCATCCACCACCATCCCACCCACAACCACAACCACCCCTACCCACACTCGTCCCTCTACGCCCAACCTGTAACCTTCGTTCCGTTCACTTTTTCCACCCCCCACAACCGCCTATTCGGGTTTGGGCCTTTCTAACCCCCACCCTCCTTCTTTACCCCACAGCCCACCTTAGCCCAACTCCCTACTTCCATCTACTCAACCCGGCCCACCCCATCACCCACCACTATTATCAGTAGGCCCACCCATTCCCACATACAACAATCCTCTTCGCCCCTTTTTTCACCCCTACCCTACACCCCAGTTTCATCATTTTCTCATTCTTTCCACATCGCCTCTTCTCTCACCCCAGCTTTTACTTCCCACACCCTTCCAAACCCACATACATACCAGCCTCAACCCACTAACTTTAAACCCATCAAAATGAAACTCCCTGTTTCAACGGGGAAGACCCTTTATGGTTGGTTGGCTATGGCTGAGTGTTACCTTGACTATTATGAGGTCCCTCCTCATCAATGGGTACTGGTAGCAGCGTGTAATTTTGGGGCAGATGCTTCTATTTGGATGAGGGGATTTGAACAACATTATGGACTCGATAATTGGGGTCTCTTTGTGGAATTATTGCTACAACGTTTCGGGGGCGGCGATAGGGCCAATATCGAATCCTAACCTACCCACATCCAACAAGCAGGCATAGTAGATGAGTATATCGCCCACTTCACCAAACTTTCATGCCGGGTAACTGATTGGACCGAGAACCAACTTAAGCATGTGTTTTTGGGAGGTTTAAAGGAGAATATTCGTCATGATGTTCTAGCATTAGAACCAGCCTCCCTACACCAAGCTAAAAAATTAGCAAAAATTTTTGAAACTAAGAACTAGGCTAAACGTTTGACTCGCCCTCCATTTCCTTGGCAATACAACCTACCCAGCTTTCCGAGACCTTCAACCACCACCACAGCCCTTCCATTTCCCAAGCCTCCACAACCTCCTCTCGGTCCATTTAAAAGGCTAAATTCAGCTGAGGTCCAAAAGAAGATTTGCAAACGCAAATGTTTCCACTGCTCCGAACCTTATGCTCCAGGTCACAAATGCAAGGCCCCAATGATTGTCCTACTGGATGTGTTGAACCCAGAGGATGAACCCACAGAATTCCATGACCGTCCAGAGGAGGAAGAGCTCCTTCCATATCTGACTTGTCATATGTTGGAGTTGTTCGCCATTCCTGGTTATAGCATAGGTCAACCAATGCGTCTACAAGGATTTATCAAATCAAAACCTATTAGGGTCCTCATTGATTTCGGAGCTGCTTGTAACTTACTCCACATGGATGTGGCACACCACCTAGCCTTACCCACAGAATCCATTCCTCCAGTTCACTTCACCACGGCCGCTCACAGTCAGGTCTCATCTACCTCATGCATTCACAATGTTGACATGCAAATGCAAGGATATACTCTTAGCGGTTCATTCCTCCTACTGAATATACCCAGTTATGACCTCATTTTGGGTTCCGAATGGTTGGAGTCACTGGGATTCATTGGTTGGCACTTCAGGAATAAAACCATGCTATTTAATATCCAGGGGAAGACCCACACCTTACAAGGCCTAGTAATTGCTCAACCTACCCTACAACCCGCCCACTTGATCCAGCCTACACCGCCTATCACCCACTCCCTTTTTTCCATAACCCCATCCATCGATTCAATTTTTTCCCCACCACCTCATTCTCACCCAACCATCACATCACTATTGACCAAATACCAACATATATTTTCTATCCCATTTGGCCTTCCACCTCAACGACACATAGACCACACAATTCCCCTATTCCCAAACACTGCCCCTATTAATGTGCGGCCCTATAGATACCCATACTCTAATAAAGCTGAAATAGCAAGGTAAATTCAAGACCTCCTCCACTCAGGGGTCATCAGAAACAGTAGCAGTCCATTTTTCTCTCCGGTTCTCCTTGTGAAAAAAAAAAACGACACCTGGCGTCTTTGCATTGATTACAGAGCCTTGAATGCAACAACCATAAATGATCGTTTTCCTATTCATGTGATAGACGAGCTGCTAGATGAGCTGCACGGTGCAACAATTTTCTCTAAACTGGACCTGCGGTCAGGATACCATCAAATCCTAATGAGCACAGATGATATCTAAAAAAGGGCCTTTCGCACACATAATGGCCACTATGAATTCTTGGTTATGCCCTTTGGCCTCTCCAATGCACCATCCACTTTCCAAGCTCTGATGAACTCCATTTTTCGGCCTTACTTACGTAAGTTTGTTCTTGTTTTTTATTTTTATTTTTTATGATATCCTTGTGTATAGTCCATCTTTGACTACTCACCTCTCCCATTTGGAGACTGTTTTTCAATTTTTGTCCACCAACAGCTTGAGGGTCAAGCTTAGCAAATGCTACTTTGGACAAACCACAATTGACTACCTGGGTCACTCTATATCCGAGCACGGTGTGGCAGTCGACAGTTCCAAGATACAGGCTATTACCGACTGGCCTCAACCAACATCCCTCAAGAGTCTCCAGGGATTCTTGGGTTTGACAGGCTATTATCGGAAATTCGTTCGTAATTACGCACTGATAGTAAAGCCTCTGACCAACATGCTAAAGCAAGGGAACTTTTTCTGGACAACTGAATCCCTCACAGCATTCACCAACCTCAAGCACGCACTGGTTACAACACCGGTTCTGGCTCTCCCAAATTTCTCTAAGGAGTTCATAGTGGAAACAGATGCGTCTGGCATCAGTATAGGCACTGTTTTATGTCAAGATGGTCACCCAATTGCGTTTCTCAGCAAGGTTTTATCGGGTCGAAACCTTGATCTTCCCACTTATGACAAAGAAATGTTGGCCATCGTATTCGCAGTGCAATCCTGGAGACCTTACTTACTTGGACACCACTTCCGTATAGTAACTGATCACAAACCAATTAAGTATTTTCTGGAGTAGCGGATTACGACCCCTCAATAGCAACGATGACTCATCAAGCTTCTTGGTTACAACTACACAGTAGAGTATCGACCAGTTGCTCAAAATGGTGCTCCAGATGCCTTGTCACGCAAACAGGAGCTCCTACCTTTAATGGGTTTGTCGACACCGGTTTTCGATTGTCTTCCGGACCTGCAAAACTCATATGCTACTAATCCTCAAGTCCAAGCAATCTGGCCTTCATTACTTCAAGCACCAAACACAACTATTTGGGGTTTCACTCTCATTAATGGTCTACTTTACTACAAACAGCGAGTCTTTGTCCCTTAAACATCCGAATAGCATCCTAAGATATTGGAGGAATTTCACTCCTCACTCCAAAGAGGCCATTCCGGATTCCTCCGCACTTACCACCGCATCTCTCGTAGTTTCCTGTGGCCAGGCATTAGAAAAGATGTCAAGAATTTTGTCTCCACTTGCCACGAATGTCAACGAAAAAACAGTGAGCATATTAATCCTTCGGGTTTACTACAGCCACTACCAATTCCCGAGGGCATCTGGCAGGATATTGCACTCGATTTCATTGAAGGGCTGCCCTCCTCCAATGGTCGCATAGTCATTTTGGTTGTTGTGGACAGACTAACAAAATATGGCCATTTTATCCCGATTAAACACCCATATACGGCTGCCTCGATTGCAAACACTTTCATCAAGGAAGTCTTCCGCCTGCACGGCATGCCAAAATCTCTTGTCTCGGATCGCGACCCAACTTTCCTCAGTCAATTTGGGCAAGAGTTTTTTAATCTTCAGGGCACTAAACTTTGCCGCAGCACAACTTACCACCCTTAGTCAGACGGCCAATCCGAGGTACTTAATAGAACCTTGGAACATTTTCTATGATGCTTCACGGCCGATCGATCGCACAAATGGGCTACACTTCTTCCATGGGCTGAATGGTGGTACAATACCACGTTCCAATCGGCCATTCGAATGTCACCCTTCCAGGCAGTATACGGCGTTCCCCCACGATCAGTGCAATTCTACGTGCCAGGAACCACTGCCGTGCACTCTGTGGATCAGGCCTTACAGGACTGAGACCAGCTCCTCCGCCTACTGCGTGCTAATCTTCAGGTGGCCCAGAATCGTATGAAACAAACATATGATCAAGGGCGAACAGAGCGCATTTTTGATGTGGATGATTGGGTATACCTCAAGCTTCAACCTTATCGCCAACAATCAGTGGTTACTAGGACATTTAACAAACTTGCACCTAAATATTATGGCCCTTTCCAAGTCCAAGAGCGCATTGGAACAGTGGCCTATCGCCTGGATCTCCCACCAGATTCCAAAATCCACCCCGTCTTCCATGTTTCCTTGTTGAAGAAGAAGAAGGGCAATGGAATGTCTCCTAACCCATCCCTGCCTCCAGTCAATGCTACAGGTACTATCCACTGGCTGCCAGAAGCCATCTTGGACAGAGGAATTTTCAAGAAAAACATTGCTCCAATAACAAAATGGTTGATCAAGTGGTCAGCATTTCCAGACGATGACGCTACCTGGGAAGTAGCTGATGATATTATAGCTCGTTACCCCGACTTTAAGCCCTGAGGACAGGTCTCATTTCAAGTGGGGGGGAGTTGTTAGAACATACCCATTGGGCCTAACACTCCTCTCTCAGCACCTACTTATTATGTAAATAATTGCCCTGCCTGGTTAACAGGCCCAAGCCCTCAGACTTTTGGAATGACACAGCATTGCTGGCGTTTACCACTTAGCTAGGGTTTCTCTTTTTGACTAGGTATAAATATGTAGTTTTCTGGCCGATGGGATGCCAATGAATGAATGAAAAGACTTTCCTTCCTCCTTTATTTCAATCTCTTTCCTTTCTTCCTTTTAAATTCACTGCACTGTTTTCAATTATTTCCATTTCCAGCTCTTGAACTTATTGGGCGTACCAAAAAATCCAAAATTCTTCAATGCCCTAGCCAAGTTCCTATCCCCCAAAGTCGCATAAAAGAAGAGAAAAAGCTAGGGCCGGCCAAAGACCGTATTTATACTACATAAGTAATCCAATCATTCCTAATAAAATTCTTAGAATTTGACTAGGAAACCAAAGTACCCACCGTATCGCCTCTATCTTCTCCGGCCAACTATATCCCACACCCACTTCTCCTCCCGACAACCCACTCCCATAATCCACAAACCGCCATTTTCACCCACCCACCACATCTAGAACCCACGTCTTCACAGAAATCAAACCCTCCATTTTCACCCACCAAGCACACCCAAACACCCCAACGAACCCGAATCCAAGAAGACCGAGATCAGCGACGGCTCCACACCTCCCTCCACAGAGAACCCATGTCCCCCTCCTTCGTCTCTATCCCACCTTCTGCGACTCCTCCCCTTACAAAATTCACTTCGCCAACAATAAGAAACGGCACCGACCTCAACTTGTAAATAACTTACAAAATTCACATAGATCCGCTTAGAAATTTGGATTTAACGATTTGATTTTCTCATCTCATCCAAAACACACTTCAATGTTCTAAAAGGTAAAGATTTTTTCCTGTCTTCCTATTTTTCTTGAACAAAATTATTGGGTTATTTTTTTAATAATATTCAAAGTTTTCCATTTTTAATCTCTTTTCCTTAGAATATTTTTTTTTTTATTCCAAACTTGGTTTGTGAAATTATTAGGTTTTGATTACCCAGAAATATGAATTGCTAGGTCCGAATTAATAATTCTCTAGAGGCGAATCAGGTGCTTAATGGATGTTCAGGAAAATATTGATGGAAGGAGTTGGGGGTGGGTTGTCGGGAGATGTTGGTTTGATTACTGTTGGGGGTTAGTGGGTGAAAATGGAGGGTTTGATTTTTTAGGAGATGTGGGTTTTGGGTGAGTGGTTGGTGGTTGAAAATGGCGGTATGGGGAGTTTGGGAGTGGGTTGTCGGGAGGAGAAGTGGGTGTGGTTGGGATATAGTTGGCCGGGGAAGACTGAGGCGACAAGGTGGATACTTCGGAGAAGATGGAGGTGGGTGGGACGCGGAGGAGAGAAGGGGGGAAGGCCGAACTCATCCTTTCGGAAGAAGATGATTGGGCCCATATTTAATTTTAATTTTTTTTAATATCCATGTGGGTTCATATTGACACGTGGTCTCATGTCATTGTTTACATGAGTGCCATGTAATCAATTAACGGTTGATTTAGTAACAACCTTAACAGATGTATGCAAATGTCCAAAATTATGATTTTAGGTACCATTCTGAGATGAAAAAAACTTGATGTACTAAATGTTCAAAACCAAGAAACTTCAAAGTAGTAAATTGAGATTAACTCTTATTTTTATATTTTGTTTTTCTCTTCTTTCCCTCGTATGAAATACTATATTATATATGTGGGTTTAATTTTGCCTACACTTGTAAGAATGAATAAAATGTTTGTGTTTCGTTTGTTTAATTACTGACCTTAGTTGGATCACCGGAAGGGTGAGGATAAATTTCCATGTTCTATTTTTCTCTAGGGAACTTGCTGGAAATGGTTTTAGCAAGATCAACCAAGTCTTTTCCACCCTCGATTGTAGCATAAAGACAGCGTGATGTCCAGAAATATGCTTTCGCAATGGGCGAGGAAGCTAATAAATCCCAAAAATATGCTATTGTATTTGCTAGGGTTTTCTAGAATCCAAACACCAATTGGGCTGGTGTTGATCTTCAACAATCAAGCCCCACCCCTGCCTGTGAGTAGCAAAATCTTCTTGAAACCACAAGTATTAAGTTGGTTTCTTTTACCATTTGTTTATAAATGACAGTATTAGGTTGGTTTCACAGCGATAATTTATTATCTTCGAGTAACTTGAAGTGCGACTAAATGAACGATTGATCTATTTTCAACTTTCATAAAGCACCGGACGAGGATAATATTGAGCATATGAACATGGCTGATCTTATTGGCATGACGCAAGATTTAGTGAATAGCTGATCTCATTAATTTGTTCATTAAAAAATAATAAAGCCAAAACTCATATAATTTAAACATGACTTCTTATAGCACAGAAAATAAAACTTTCAAACTTGTAACCTACAATATTATAATTACATGAACACACTGATGGGTGTGCCTTTAAATTCAATTTGTTCTCTGTGAGAAAGTGCAATTAAATGATCGATTGTCAACTTAAAACACATGGCTATAGGTGTGGAATCTTTTGTAAAATTATCATTTTCTAGTATGTGAGCGTGGTTATGACAAGAAATAAAAGCATATCGCAATAGGTATGCGGTCTTTTGGCAGATTTTAGAATTTTTATAACATGTAAATTTACATAATATGTATGAGAAATATATTTAGCCAACGTTTGTAACCATTAATGGGAAATATATTTTTCAACGTAATATGTGTGCAGCATTATTGTGCAGCATTATTGTGCAGCATCAGTTTATATAAATATTAATTCTTAACGTAATACATGTGCAATATAAGTTTGCAACTTCACTTTTATACAATCATTAATTTTTAACGTAATACTTGTGCAGTATCAACTCATGGAATCTTAATCAATTGGCATAAGTTTTTTTTTTTTTTTGTGGGGTATACTTGTGCATCATCAGTTTTATTTAATCAACATAATACTTGTGCAGCAACAGTTTATATAAATATTTATTTAATAGACCATGGATTACAAAATTGTGCAACTTCAGTTTTATTTAATCAATGTAATACCTGTGCAGCATCAGTTTATATAAATATTTATTTAAAGGATTATGGATTAGAAAATTGTGCAGCATCAGTTATTTTATTTGCATATATTTGTGTAGCATCATTTTTATTATGTAGATAAGTGTGCAGCATCAGTGTGTAACATCCTTGTTGGCGTTTTTTTGTGTTCCATTGTGTTATAGATATTTGTGCAGCATCTGTTTAACTTTATGTTTTTTATTGGTTGCATTTCGTTTTTTTGGATTGTTCCTGTTTTTTCAGTCACAATTTTTTAGTTTTGAAGATTTTGATTAGGTTTTGAGCTTATTTGGTCGAGTGTTTGGAGAAGGCGATTTTTCATTGTGCTGCTTTTGGTTTTCATTGAAATTTGTTTTGTTTTTTGCAGTATAGTTATCATATATATTAATTTATGTAGCATCAGTTCATAGAATAGTGCAGAATCAGTTGACATAAGTTTTTTTGGATGGGGTTGCATCATAAGTGTGTAGCATCAGTTTATATAAACATTAATTCTTAACGTAATAAGTGTGTAGCATTACTTTTATAAAATAATTAATTTTTAATGTAATACTTGTGCAGTATCAACTCATAAAATCTTAATCAGCTGGCATAAGTTTTTTTTTGGGGGGAGGGGGAAGGGCTATACTTGTGCAGCATTAGTTTTATTTAATCAACATAATACTTGTGTAGCTTCAATTTATATAAATATTTATTTAAAAGACTATGGATCAGAAAATTGTGCAGCATCAGTTTTATTTAATCAACATAATACTTGTGCAGCATCAATTTATATAAATATTTATTTAAAGGATTATGGATTAGAAAATGGTGCAAAATCAGGTTATACGTTTTGTATGCAGCATCAGTTTGTTGTATTTTGCAATTTTTGGTTC
The DNA here is from genome assembly GCA_024362995.1 of Heteromeles arbutifolia. Classification (NCBI taxonomy): domain Eukaryota; kingdom Viridiplantae; phylum Streptophyta; class Magnoliopsida; order Rosales; family Rosaceae; genus Heteromeles; species Heteromeles arbutifolia. The sequence continues at coordinate 40,371,629 of JANCRC010000002.1, forward strand.
TCCAATTTATGAAGAATCAATTTTTAGCAATTGAGTTCATGTTTGCATGGATAGGAAACTATTTTTTTAACGTAATGCTTGTGTAACATCAGTTTTAAATAATCAACGTAATACTTGTGCAGAATCATTTTATATAAATATTATTTTTCAAAGTAATATTTTGTGCAGCATCAAACTCATGCTTTTGTTTTTCATTGAAGTTCCTTTTTATTTTTGCAGTATAGTTATCATATATATTAGTTTATACAACATCAGTTCATATAATCGTGCAGAATCACTTGGGCATAAGTTTGTTTTTGTGGGGTGGGGGGTGGGGTGGGGGGGGGGGGGGGGGGGGAGGGGAACCCCCCAATAAACATTTAATATTTTTCAACATACTACGTGTGCAACATCAGTTTTAATTTTCAACGTAATACTTGTGCAGTATCAACTCATAGAATCTTAATCAGTTGGCATAAGTTTTGGGGGGTGGGGAGCATTGTTGACCGATGGATCTATTGATTCAAAAGCGTGGGATGGGTAAATCTCACGTATGATTAATTGATTTCTTACTTATGTTACTCTATTTTTATTAGTATCGTTTATAATAATTGATGAATCAAATATTTTAAATTGAATTTATCCTTTAAATTGGTTGGTATTTTTGAACCTCGCCCTTATTTTTCAACGTCCATTAATGACAAATCATAGCATAGATCGAACTTAATAGTTCGGATGCAACATCACTTTTTCAACGTAATACGTGTGTAGCATAAGTGTGCAGCATCATTCTGCAACATCAATTTTATATAAACATTAATTTTCAATGTAATACTTGTGCAGTATCAACTCATAGAATCTTAATACTTGTGCAGCATTAGTTAAGCAACATAATACTTGTGCAGCATCAGTTTTATATACATGTTTTTATAACAAGTAGTTATTGGGGAGAAGCTTGCTGTTCCTAATTTGGCAAATTTTATATTATGATGAAAATGAATAAACAGATTAAAAAAGCTATGTAACATTTGAAATTGATAGATTAAAAAAGAAATGTAACATTCGAAAAACATAAACATATACATTTTTTTGTTGTTATAACAATGTAATTTTAAACATCAAAGTTCATAACAATTGAAATGTTAGAAGTCCAACTATTTTTTTTATTGGTTCAAGATGGTTTTTTTTTGTTCTTTACTACAGCTGCTTGTTTTTGCTCCTCAAACTTCAAGCTCCAGCTCAATCTATGATGTATTATCTGAGATGCAACATCACGATGCACATAGTTGACTTCCCGCTTGGTGAAGCACTTTTTCATCTTTTCGCCTTTTGCTATTTGTTTGATGTAGTACATCACAAATACACCACAATCATCTCTGTAAATTAAGTTTGCATAATTAGCATGCAGCATCAGCTAAAGCAGAATGATGCAGCATCAACTAAAGCAGACTAAGTATACAACTTGAGTTATGGAAGAATATAGTTTCAGTATGCAGCATCAGTTATAGTAGACTCATTCAGTATGCAGAATTATTATTTTCTATGGAATCTAATGATTGGTGTAGAATCATTTTATCATTGAGCATCAGTTATATCAGAATTATTAGGCAGCATCAGTTATACCAGACTTAATAATGTGCAGCATCAGTTATACCAGACTTAGTATGCAACATCATTTTACTATCTTATTCATTGCAAAAATTAGTTGAACCTTAAATATGTAACCAAAAACAGTTATTCAATTAAAACAATTAAAATACACAATTATACTTACGATCCAAGCTGAATAGGACAATATTTATCTTCATCCATCTCAAAAGTTGCATTTGTAGGGCCCATTCAGATGTAGTCAGTTGTTGAACTTTCCCTTTCATTTAATGGCAAATGGAATAATCTGTCTCTGTTATAGTACCATTCTTGAACCATTTTGACCTATATACAAATTAAGCGCATGTTTGAAAAATGCACAAGGAAATCACTGAAAATATAAGCGATAATGAATTTACATTTACCACTTTATATGCATTATCATTGTGAATGTTTGTTTCACCTTCTTACCTTCTAGGAGGTTTTTTCTGTTAGAGTTGTAAAATTTGAAATGTCTATCCTCTGTGTCGAACACAAGCAATGTGTAGTATTCGTGATTTAGAAGAGGTATAAAGATTATTCGTGCAACTCCCATTTGCTCGTTTAATTGCTCCCCCAAACTGTGCTTTAATCCTTTCATTTTGGTTTCGTTGTTTTCGTAAGTGTTGAAGTTCATCTATTTATCCAGAACATAATTAGTATATGTACAATCAGTATGCAGCATCAGTATGAATCATCAGTGTGGACATGTGTATGAAACATTAGTTTGGATTAAAAACATCTTAAAGTAAGAATCCAAAATTCTTCGAAGTCCTAGCCAAGTGTCTATCCCCCAAAGTCGCATACAAGAAGAGAAAAAGCTAGGGCCGGCCAAAGACCTTATATATACTACATAAGTTATCCAATCATTCCTAATAAAAGTCATAGAATCTGACTAGGAAACCAAATAAAAATAAAATCTACTAGAAAACAAATCCCAATTAAATTAGGAGAATTTGCAATGAATTTGTCCAGCCACGTTTTAGCCCTAAATATCCTCCAAATCCGGCCCATAATAGCTTGTTTTAAAGATTGGAACAATCTAGACCCGAGATTTTAAACCCGACCCGTTAACCCAACCGGACCCACCCATTAAAATAAAATAAAACAAAATTCATACATGTCAATCCAATATTATTTTGTCTCAATTAGATATGCTATTTCAAATGTTCGATTAACTACTAGTAAGTTTCAGGCTCTTGTTGGAGTCTGTTTATTTTTCATGAATGGTGTGAAAAGCTATCCACTGCGAGGAGAGGACGACTAGAACAAGTAGATAAAAATATTGCCCTATCGAAACTGAGTAGAAAATATTTTGAGTAGTCAATGGATGCTGGCTAAAACAAAGGGACTGGTGGCTAGAACTCGATCCCAAGCCGCACACAAACGGCCTCTCTGCGGTTGATGTTATATAATCTACTTGCTTAAGATATGCGTTTATAGCCGCCAATAGCATTACAATTCGATACCTACAACCTATTTGTAAATTAAGGTTAGAACTTACAGGTTGCATTTGCATTGCATGTTGGATGCTTTATTATTGCTTTACATGTTATGTTTGGCCGGATTTAGGCTCTTCGTTGCGAAAATCAAACTTGGCTCCCCTTCAAAGGACTTTCATGTGCAGGTTGATACAGGAAGTGACGTTTTATGGGTGAATTGTGCAGATGAGGAAACAAAGAAACAAAGAAAGCCAATAGAACTTGGTAATTGAGTCAGCCCAAACGTGCCCTAATGTTAGCAGTGCCTACCAGAGTTCGATCTCTCCAAACAGGGAGGAACCGATTATTAGATGCAGCTTCACATGCCTAGCCCTCCAACAGCGTAGAAAATCAACTAGAGTTGTATACCACTAACAATGCAAATTCAAAACACTAACAATGCAAATTTTGGACACTGATAATGCAAAATTTGAAAAATTGGAAACAAAACATCCATAAACCCTAACAATGCACTATTATTGTATTTAAATTTTTTCAATTCAAAATTACAAGAATATCCGACTAAAAAAGGATAAAAAGTAGCAAATAGAAAGAATCTAGAAATTATGAGGTCACATGATCGAGTTGACTAACCCGACTAGTTACCAAGCCGTTTGGAAACTGAGACGGCGACGGTGAGTAGTGACTCTGTCGGAGTTGTCGTCGGGAAACGGACGTCCATTTGGGAATGCTAAGACGCTTCGGCGTTGCCCTCAGTTCTTCTTTCGCTAAAGATTCAACCTTTGTTCCCAAATGTCATGCAGATTACTTCCTCTACACACTTCACATGCCATTACTTAATTGCAAGATACATCTGGACCCTTGGTTTTATACATGGGCAAATCCAACTGATGAGATTTTACCCAACCAACATCCTGCCAATCAGAAACCAGTGTTGTTTCCTTACAGGTCCTTTCCCCGCCTTTGGTCAAATTTGGTCAAAATTGGTCTTAAGACATAAAGACAGATAAAACCTGATTTATTGTTATTATTTTAGTAAAGAAACAAAACACGAGAGGGGATGAAATAAATGTCACATTTTAATTTTTTATTTTGAAACTGCAAAGATAAATCAAATCAGTACGTATTTTTGTTTGGGTCAGCTCTCCTTATACGGTCACTTAGTATGCTTTCTTTTTAAGTGACAATAACTTATGTTCGATTATCTAACAAGAATGACGGCCAATGAGTTATATAATTTTCTTGATGCAAAAGTAAGATGATTTGCTATTTTTTATTGTATATATTTTTTTCCTCTTGTATATTGTATCCGGAACCAAAAATGCATTATTCTACTATTTTATCTATGCAGTTCTACTTGAAGTTCATAAACTTGTAGAAATACCTGAACCTGAAGTTGGAGAAATTTCCACTATACCTCCAGGAAGAACAACATTAGGGGTGGGCACATGGCGGGTCCAATTTTGAAGGAACCGGACTAGACCCGTTTTAAAATGTAACGGGACGGGAGGCAGGGTCTTGAATGGCAAGTTTTATTAGTTGGTTTCTTCACATGCATTGAATCCTATGCATCAAATTAATACTGTAATTGTTCCGAGTTGCAGATTTGGTACTTTCAAAAAAGTTCTTTTTTATATCTACCATGCTTCACAGATGAGCAAACCGCTTCAATTCTTTGCCTAACAGCTGATTTACTTGAACCATTTTACAAAAGGGACTTCGTGCTTACACGATGACAGTGAATATCAATTTTGTTATTATATTTATAAAGAGAGCCCTTACCGAAAGAGATCCCCCTGTTTCAAAAATATAGGGTCTAAAATGGGGCTCAATTCATATTGAATTTCAACAATCAAACTGCCTACCACATGCTTGCAAAACTTAATTCTATTCAAAACCATTCAACCATTATCTGTATGACTTGGTCTCTATGAGAAGTAGTGACCCATGGAATTAAAGCCCCTAGTACACATGCAAATGGCCAGGGCCATCCGCACACACATATTGGATACGAGTTTATTATTATTGTTATAAACACACGGATTACAGCGAAATTAAAACAACCAAAAAACAAAGGAAAAGGTGGTGATGAAAGCTAATGCCACTTTCGCGGGGAACACGATTGCATTTTGCGCATGCAACAAGCCTTTTAAACCCATGGCTGACCCAAATGGGACGAGTGAAGTCTCGTGAGGGTTTCAAGAGACGCTACCCACAAACATCATGCATGATGATCATTAACAATTACATTTACCACCGGAGACTGAGTACATATCCACCCCTTGGGAGTCGGGGGTTTTTTGGTGGAGGCGTAATTCGAATCTATTTTCGATGAACGGCCTTGTTAAAAGGTCGCTTTGCAAGTGGCGTAATCGGCAGCGCGTGATTTCGTTGTTGTTGTCGGGTGGTCCGACGGGTTCGACCTTGAACAATGTGCAAGCCCAATTGTCTTTGGTTTCGTTTCGGTCGGTAGCTGCGGCCAGGACCAGTAGCCTGTTTTGGTCCACCCTTCTCAAGTAGTTTCCATTGTAGGAGCATTTGATATGCACATAATGCTTATTGGCGTAGTCCTCATTGTTTGGTGTTTCGGTGGTGAACTTTACGAACCGGCTGTCAGGATTGTCTTCAGAGAATTGGACAATCTCATTAATGTCGCTTTCTGCATCAAATTGGTAGCGCAAGTATTTGTTGTTGGTCTCTGCTTTCAGCAGAAAGGGGCTTGGTAATACAGGTGGAGCCATGTTGTATGGTATAACTGGGATTGGGAAGATCTTTCTTCTTCTGTCTTCTCTCTTGATGATTGAATTTGCTTGCTATGAGTGTGATCCTTAGCTCAAAACCTGCTTTCCTATTTATAAGAATTTAAGCACTAGCCAGCTCATGTTCTGACATTTTCTTAGTCTTTTTGAATTAATATTAGTTAACTTCATCGGTCAGTTTCTCATCTCTTTCATTTATATGAACATGGCTGATCTCACTCAAGTGACGTAAGATTTTGTAAAATAGCTGATCTCATCCATTTATTTGTATCCCTTTCAAACTAATAGTTTCTGATCGTGAAACTGGCGAATGCGCTTTTGAAGTGTTACGTGCGAAGACGAGTGCTCATATTATAACAAAAAATAAAAACTTTACCCGTGAGCATAATATCTTTTTTCCCTTCTCTGTTTGGGGTCATATACAAACAAATGCATGCTTTCTTAGCAGATGAAACATTACCCGTCTTTAATTTTGAGGTTGAGACTAATTTTGGTTGGTGCATTTGTAAAATGGCTAGTATGCCCAATTTCCTAATAATTAAATGGCTTAGTTTCTATGGCAACGAGATCGGGAAGATGGAACTACAAACTAGCAAATTGTCAACTTTCATTAAGTAAATGGCAACAGGTGTGTAGTCTTTTATTAGAATTGTTTTGTACATGCTCTGTCTATATGGTGACGGATTAAAGTTCATGACTACGGGTGTTGCGGGTCTTTATATAAAATTAACGATTCTATAGCATGTGAATTCAACAACTTAAAGTCTCAATCATGCGTGTCACCTACCGTACCAAATAAAATAGGTATAAAAGACAACAATATAACTGTGCAGGTGTCAAGTATAACTAACGGTCCGTTCACATCCATGGCTCTTTTTGTACGAAGGAATGGATAACTTCCTAATCTCAAAAAGGCTGTTGAGAGGAGAAATAGAAATAGTATGAACAACTAGAGGGTAGAAGATGAATTGTAATTGAGCTTATAACTAAACAGGGCATTAAAGTGACTGGTCATATAAAAGAGAAACCAAGTGGGAGAGAGATTCACCTTCACCCCTTGTTGAGGACAAATTAAAGACGATCTAAACTCTTAGCTTAGTAGCTGGGGCAAAGCCCACCACCCCTACGTGTGAGTAGCAAAATCAGCTTGAAACCACAAAATGACAGTATTAGGTCGGTTTCTTTTACCATTTGTTTATAAATGACAGTATTAGGTTGGCTTCACAGCGGCAATTTATTTTTTTAGAGAATCTCGAAGTGCGACTAAATGAACGATTGATCTATTGTCAACTTGCATAAAGCACAAGACGAGGATAATATTGAGCATATGAACATGGCTGATCTTATTGGCGTGATACAAGATTTGGTAAATATATAGCTGATCTCCTTGATTTGCTTGTATCCTTGTCAAACCACTACGCCAATTCTGCTGCTCGTGAATACAATGCTCATTGAAGAAAAATAAAGCCAAAACTTGTATAAATTAAATGTCAAAATTGTCTCTGTGTTATAGCCATACGGCCAATTCAGTTCCCGTGTTTTCGATTTGGCTAATTTAGTCCTCGTGTTTGTCTCTGTTAGCCAATTAAGGACATTTTATTCAATTTCTTTTAAAAAATTCATACGAAAAATTATATGAGATATAATTACACCCCTCTTTGCAAGAAAATACAAATGAATGAAAAATAACACATATAATAGATAAAACTTCCAATCTGAAAAATGATTATGGTCGTGAACGTCGAAAAGAGAGGGGGTAATGTTAGAGAGGAGGTCGGGGAGTTGGGAGGAGAATAATTTTTCATCCAACTTTTATTTTTATGTCATTTAAAAAAAATTTAAATCAAATAAGTAATTTGTAAGTAAGTTTACAATAATTCATAAATTTTTTTCACAGAAATCAGATGGAAACATCTTTAAGTGGCTGACGAAGATAAACACAAGGATCCAATAGGCCAAATTGGAAACATAGGGACTACATTGACCCAATGACTAAAACATAGGAACCATTTTAATAATTAAGCCAATAATAAAGCCAAAACTCATATAAATTAAACATGACTTTTCATGGCACAGAAAATAAAACTTTCAAACTTGTAGCCCATATGTCCAAGATTATAATTACATGAACACATTTAACGAAATTGCAGTACACATTTTGTAAATTAGCCGCTAGCCAATGTGTATAATCTGTAATACTACATTATCCTTGATTGAATTCCTAGGAGTTGTAACAATAGTTCTGAGGCCTATCTTCAAATTTTAGTTCAGAGATAAAGACAGTTTTTTTCCTCTTTCGATTATAATCCATGTACATGTGGAATATTGCATGGATACAGCACTATGTACAAAAAGACAAATTCAAGCGCATGAAGCAACCACTGGTTGGTTTCAGGGCTACCAATCAAAAACCCCAAAATCTTATCAATAATTTTCATTTCCTTCATGTAGTTTCCATGCATGCATGCTCATCGCACTTCATGAGCATATGCGAAAATATGTGTTCCGTGTATGATGCCTTGCCCTAGACCAAGTTCATCTTCCTCTGCTTGATCATGTTGTATATACACTCTCCAATCAATAGATTGACTTCTATTTGCGGTAAACATACAAGACAATAGGATATGCCACAATCATACTAGTTGATCGATCATATCAACTCTCAACAGTCTACCTCAAGTTGGAGAGTGAATATCACAAAGTTTGAACTTACTTTTGGCAGAATTTATACTTATCTCTTCCAAAAGGCTTGGGGAAGATGTTTGCCAATTTTCCTTGAGAAGTAACGTAGGAAGGAGTGATTATATGACAATGGTTACTTGCTGTCTTTTGATTTTCGGCATAAGACGACACTCAAATGACAAATTTTTCCCTATAGACTATAATTTTTCGCCGTCTATTACATTTTGGGTACTAATGTATTAAAATACATTAACTATTAAGAAATACTGGAACGGAGATCCAGAATCAACTGGTTCTAGTCGGTGACTTATCCCAAGTTGTTTTATATATCTACCATGCATCACATAAGAGCAAACCGCTTCAATTCTTTGCACTAACAGCTGAGTTACTTGAACCATTTTACGAAAGGGACTTCGTGTTTATACGATGGTAGTTATTATCAATTTTGTTTTTATATTTATATAGGGAGCCCTTACCTAAAGAGATCCCCTTGTTTTAAAAATATAGGGCCTAATAATGGGGCTCAAATTCACATTGAATTTCAACAATCAAACTGCCTACCACATGCTTGCAAAAATTAATTCTATTCAAAACCATTCAACCATTATCTGTATGACTTGGTCTCTATGAGAAGTAGTGACCCATGGAATTAAAACCCCTAGTACACATGCAAATGGCCAGGGCCATCCGCACACACATATCGGATACGAGTTTATTATTATTGTTATAAACACACGGATTACAGCGAAATTACAACAACCAAAAAACAATGAAAAAGGTGGTGATGAAAGCTAATGCCACTTTCGCAGGGAACACGATTGCATTTTGTGCATGCAATAAGCCTTTTAAACCCATGGGTGACCCAAATGGGATGAGTGAAGTCTCGTGAGGGTTTCCAGAGACGCTACCCACAAACATCATGCATGATGATCAGTAACAATTACATTTACCACCGGAGACTGAGTACATATCCACCCCTTGGGAGTCGGGGGTTTTTTGGTGGAGGCGTAATTCGAATCTATTTTCGATGAACGGCCTTGTTAAAAGGTCGCTTTGCAAGTGGCGTAATCGGCAGCGCGTGATTTCGTTGTTGTTGTCGGGTGGTCTGATGGGTTCGACCCTGAACAATGTGCAAGCCCAATTGTCTTTGGTTTCGTTTCGGTCGGTAGCTGCGGCCAGGACCAGTAGCCTGTTTTGGTCCACCCTTCTCAAGTAGTTGCCATTGTAGGAGCATTTGATATGCACATAATGCTTATCGGCGTAGTCCTCATTGTTTGGTGTTTCGGTGGTGAACTTTACGAACCGGTTGTCAGGATTGTCTTCAGAGAATTGGACAATCTCGTTAATGTCGCTTTCTGCATCAAGTTGGTAGCGCAAGTATTTGTTGTTGGTCTCTGCTTTCAGCAGAAAGGGGCTTGGTAATACAGGTGGAGCCATGTTGTATGGTATAACTGGGATTGGGAAGATCTTTCTTCTGTCTTCTCTCTTGATGATTGAATTTGCTTGCTATGAGTGATCCTTAGCTCAAAACTTGCTTTCCTATTTATAAGAATTTAAGCACTAGCCAGCTTATGTTCTGACATTTTCTTAGTCTTTTTGAATTAATATTAGTTAACTTCATCGGTCTGTTTCTCATCTCTTTCATTTATATGAACATGGCTGATCTCACTCAAGTGACATAAGATTTTGTAAAACAGCTTATCTCATCCATTTATTTGTATCCCTTGTAAGATTTTATATGGTGAGTGTAATCAAACCTTAGTGTACTTATATATGCTGACATCTAGATAAGAGATTATATGGCCATATAGATAAATGGAGGGAAAAAGCATTAAGTTATAATGTTTGAATTAGAGTTGGTTAACAACTCTAAGTAACTGGCAATAACCGAAACCCTAATGGGGGGTAGCAGTTATTGTTTTTTCTTGTAAATAAAAAAGAGGTTCTTGGTCTCTCTTCTCGGTGTGATTTCATAAAGAAAACCAGTCCCATTGAAGGTTATATTGTATCAAACACCAGAGAAGAGAAGGCTAATCCTAGTATCCATGCATGATGTCTTCGACTGCAAGTATGTTTTCTGCATTCATATTAGAGTTTAATGTGGTTATATATAATTCTATGTTGATGGTAGTTCAATGGCTTAACTGATTATGTTTTTGGTCATGAAGTATGAGAAAAATCTACATGTGGTATCAGAGCCAACGGTTAAAGCATTGAACTCGTTTTGTCTTATGAAAATTGATTCTTGTTTCTGCTGTCATCTGTTATGATATCTTGCGACTGCATTTACTTTGCATGAGAATAAAGTTAGTTGATCTGATGAATAGATCAACATTATGAATAATCTTAAAGTTGATGAAAACTATTTGCTACTTTGAAACACTTATTACTGCTTAAATACATCATCAAAATGATATATTTATACTCATGATGTTAAGGTTTCATTTTCTGCAAAAGGATGATTTACAAGCATTTAACAAGTAGAGTTAAATTCCAAAGAATTGATCAGCTGGGTTTGCTATAAATCAGTGTATAATCTCTATAAAAAGGTTGTAGTTTTGTAAAAGTTCATGCCTAAAGGTGTGCAGTTTACATAAGTTACTGTATTTTTTGTTCAAGATTATACAAGAATTGATATTCACATACCAAATATATGATATGGACAGTCTCTTGCCCAAAGGTGTAACTGGTTCCATAGATTAAGTGTGATAAGATTGTTAAGTTATTGATTTTTGTCCCAAGTGCAAGTGAATTAATCAGTTCGTAATGAATACACATTATGCATATTTCAATATGTTGAATCTTATCAACATTGAGAAACTGAATGGCAACAATTTTAAGACTTGGAAGCATTAAATTGAAATGCACCTGGGAATGTTGGAATTTGACATTGGTTTCAAGCTACCTCAACCAAGTGCAATTACTAAAGACAGCACAACAGTTTAAAGGGACCTATTTGCCAAATGGGAAAGGGCGAATCAGATGTCACTCTTAATTATGAAGAATGCAATGGAAGAACATGTGAGAGGAGGCATTCTTGCATGTGACTTAGTCAAGGCTTATATGGATAAGGTAGAGGAAAAATTTAAGAGATCTGATATGGCAGAAACTGGTTCATACCTCTCAGCATTTATCAATGCCAAGCATGATGGCATTGGTAGTATTAGGGAGCATCTTCTCAAACTGGTGAACATTTCCAACAAGTTGAATGCACTGGACATTGGCATCACTGACCAATTTCTGGTGCACATGGCACTGCACTCACTTTCAAGTGACTATGAGCAAATCAAAGTCAACTATAACACTCAAAAAGAGACCTGGAGCATCAATGAACTCATTGCAATATGCTGCCAAGAGGAGGAGATGATGAAGAGAGCTAAGATTGAGACTGTTAATGTTGTTCAAGCTGAGAAAGGCAAGGGAAAAGCAATCAATCCTTATAAGAATAGCAACTACAAGGGATCAAAGCCACAGAATGCAGGTTCTCACTTTCCTTCAAAGAAAAATGCAAAACACTCAGTTGTATCTGCTAAAACTAATGGCGCTTCCACGAGCACTGGTCTCAGGCCAAATGTAATCCATCTTAAGAAATGTTATTACTGTCAATCCACTGAACACTTGAGGAAAAATTGTCCAGGCTTTAAAGGTTGGCTCATTAAAAAAGGTATGAAAACCATTGATGTTTTTGTCACAGTTGAATCAAATATGATTTTTATTCCTCAAAATTCTTGGTGGTTTGACACTGGCTGTTCTACACATATAACAAACTCTTTGCAGGGATTTCAAAGCCTAAAGGAGACAAATAAGGAAATCTACAATGTCTATGTTGGAAACGGAAATAAAGTGACTGTTGAATCAGTTGGTAAAGTAATGTTGAGATTGTCTTCTGGCTATGTATTAGTTTTAAACAATGTTCTTTATGTACCTTCTATGAGAAGGAATTTGTTTTCTGTAACACCGTTTGTAAGAGATGGTTTTTCGTATGTTGGTAATGAAACTCAAATTAGTTTTTATTTAAATAACCAGTTTGACAATCTACTTGGATATGCATTTCTTAATGGTGATCTTTGGCAAATTGAGTGTACTTACTTTCATGATTGTCTTAATGTTGATCATTCTGCATGTAAAAGGTTGCTCACTAATGAAACATCTTCTATGCTTTGGCATCGAAGACTTAGGCACATATCAAAAGAGACAATGATGAGACTAGTGAAAGATGGTGCATTGACAGAGATTAATCCAAATGAACTTGAGACTTGCATGGACTGTTTTAAAGGGAAGACAATTAATTCAACAAACAAATCGAAAGCTGCCAGAAGCAATGATCTCTTGGAGATCATACACACAGATGTGTGGACCATTTCCAACAAAGACTATATGTGGTAATTCCTATTTTGTACTCTTCATAGATGATTTTTCAAGATATACTTACCTGTTTTTTATTTCAGAAAAGTCACAAGTACTTAATTGTTTTAAAATTTTCAAACTTGAGGTTGAAAAGCAACTTAACAAACAAATTAAGATTGTGAGATCCGATTGTGGAGGAGAATACTTTGGTAGATACACTGAAGTAGGACAACAAAAGGGTCATTTTGCATTGTTTCTGCAGCAAGAAGGAATTGTTGGTCAGTATACTACCCCTGGGACTCCTTCCCAAAATGGAGTGGCTGAGAGACGGAATAGAACCTTGAAAGACATGGTCAGGAGCATGTTATCTCATTCACAACTACCAGAATTCCTTTGGGGTGAAGCTATCAAAACTGCAAACTACATACTTAATCGAGTCCCAACCAAGGCAGTCAAGTCTACACCTTTTGAAATTTGGACAGGTAGAAGACCAAGTTTTAACCATTTTCACAGTTAGGGTTGCAGATGTGAGGCAAGATTATATAATCCTAATGAAAAGAAACTGGATTTAAAGACTACCAGTTGCTTTTTTGTTGGATATGCTGAGAAATCGAAAGGCTACAGGTTTTATTGTCCAGGTTCTTATACCAGATTGGTTGAAAGCAGCAATGCCAAGTTCATTGAAAATGGTGGAGCACCACATTCCTATTCAAGAAATTCATATGTGTTTGAAGAAAGAGATGAGGAAACTTCGACCCCCTTATCTACGGTTAGTCATATTACCTTGCCAATTTCATCTGGTGTAGTTTCAAATTCATTTTCTTTGCCATTTAATTCCAATAGTTTGAATACTGGAGACCAAATGATAGTGATTCAACCAGAAGGGAATTTGCACGATGCAGAAGTTCTACATAAGTTAAATGATGCTGCAGAAGTTGAAAATGCACAGAATGTAAATGAGGTGATACGAATTGTAAGGAAATCCATAAGAGTGAGAAAACCAGCATTGTCAAATGACCATATTGCTTATATGCAAGAAATGGAGTTTGATGTTGGTGATGATGATGATCCTGTCACATCTAAAGAAGCAATGGAAAGTAAAAATGCTTCACTTTGGGATGCTGCAATGAAAGATGAATTAAATTCAATGGCAAAGAATGAAGTCTGGTGTTTAGTTGAAGGATCCAGTGATATCAAATCCATTGGCTGCAAGTGGGTGTTCAAAACAAAACGAGATGCACAATGACAGGTTGAAAGATTCAAAGCTAGACTTGTTGCTAAAGGTTTCACACACAGAGAAGGTGTTGACTACACTGAAACTTTTTCACCAGTGTCTACAAAGGATTCTTTTAGAGTTATTATGGCTTTAACAGCTCATTATGATTTGGAATTGCATCAAATGGATGTCAAGACTACTTTTCTTAATGGCAGTTTATTGGAAGACATTTATATGAAGCAACCACCAGGATTTATTGAAAGAGGGAAGGAAAGTATGGTCTACAAGCTTACCAAGTCTATTTATGGACTTAAACAAGCTTCTAGGCAATGGTATAAGAAGTTTGATCAGGTTGTCAATTCATTTGGTTTCTCAGAAAATAAGATTGACAATTGCATTTATATGAAACAAGCTAAATCAGACTTTATTTTCATGGTTCTCTATGTTGATGACATACTTCTTGCTAGCTTCAGTGTACGGTTGTTAAATGATACAAAACAAATGTTGTCTCAAAGCTTTGATATGAAAGATTTAGGTGTGGCTCATTATGTTTTAGGGATTGAAATCACAAGAGACAGATTGCAGAAGTCTTTGGGTTTGTCTCAGAAGAAATATATTGATCGAGTGCTCAAAAGATTTAACATGGAGAATTGTAATGGTGGTGATGTTCCTATAGCTAAAGGTGACAAGCTTTCACTTGCTCAGTGTCCAGTTACAATCCATGACATTGAACAAATGAAAGAGAAACCATATGCCTCATTGGTGGGGAGTGTTATGTATGCTCAAGTATGTACCAGGCCAGACTTGGCATTTGCACTCAGTGTATTGGGAAGGTTTCAATCAAATCATGGTATTGCTCATTGGAATGCAGGAAAGAAAGTACTCAGATACTTAAAAAGAACCCGAGATCATGTGCTAGTATTTCATCAAGTTAAAGTTTTAGAAGTTGTTGGTTATAGTGACGCAGACTTGGGAGGTTGTGTAGATGACAGAATGTCAACAAGTGGCTATGTGTTCACGTTGGCTGAAGGTGCTATTTCATGGAGAAGTAAGAAACAAACCACCAGAGCTGTGTCAACAATGGAATCTGAATATATAGGGTGTTTTGAAGCTATGAGGCAAGCTGGATGGCTAAAGAATTTGATTCATTATATGGGAGTTTTGCACAGTATAGAGAAACCAATTAAGATATACTGTGATAACATTTCTGCAGTGTTCTTTGCCAAGAACAATAAGCGATCAGAGGCTTCAAGACTTATGGATATCAAATACTTGAAGCTTCAAGACAAAATCAGAGAAGGAGTTGTGGATATTGAACATCTTGGCACATTCCATATGGTTGCAGATCCTTTAACAAAGGCACTACATGTCACTGCCTTTTGCAGACACTTACCTAATATGGGATTGCAATCATCCATGGAAAATATTTGAATGTGGGAGTAAGGTAATCTTCTCACAGTTATGACTATATTTATGATTTCTTGTATTAAAGTTGTGCTTATTAAGACTATGAACTGAATTGCATGACGATGTGATGAGTTTGTAAAAGCTCATTCTAACAAGAACTATAATGTTTGTCAATCTTGCAGAGATTGAAATAAAGAAGACATCTGCAGTGTCTTGAGTACCAAGAAATGTGAGAGTCATTATGGTATACAAATAGACTCTCATTAGAAGTCCCTCATGTTCCAAAACTTTCATTTGTACGATCAATTTGTGGTTATGGTACACTGATACTTTACATTTGTATTAAGTTGTCTATGACTCAGTTGATAAACATATGTACTTATTTGGAAAAATTTATTGCACTTGTCTTGACTAAGTGATTGCTCTTTAACTGTTGAGCATAAGATGGATCACAGGTTTGAATACACTCATGTGGGAGAATGTAAGATTTTATATGGTGAGTGTAATCAAACCTTAGTATACTTATATATGCTGACATCTAGATAAGAGATTATATGGCCATATAGATAAATGGAGGGAAAAAACATTAAGTTATAATGTTTGAATTAGAGTTGGTTAACAACTCTAAGTAAACTGGCAATAACCAAAACCCTAATGGGGGGTAGCAGTTATTGTTTTTTTATGTAAATAAAAGAGAGGTTCTTGGTCTCTCTTCTCGGTGTGATTTCATAAAGAAAACCAGTCCCATTAAAGGTTGTATTGTATCAAACACCAGAGAAGAGAAGGCTAATCCTAGTATCCATGCATGATGTCTTCGACTGCAAGTATGTTTTCTGCATTCATATTAGAGTTTAACGTGGTTATATATAATTCTATGTTGATGGTAGTTCAATGGCATAACTGATTATGTTTTTGGTCATGAAGTGTGAGAAAAATCTACATCCCTTTCAAACTAATAGTTTCTGATCGTGAAACTGGTGAATGCGCTTTTGAAGTGTTACGTGCGAAGACGAGTGCTCATATTATAACAAAAGATAAAAACTTTACCCGTGAGCATAATATCTTTTTTCCCTTCTCTGTTTGGGGTCATATATTTCTTAGCAGATGAAACTATACCCGTCTTTAATTTTGAGGTTGAGACTAATTTTGGTTGGTGCATTTGTAAAATGGCTAGTATGCCCAATTTCCGAATAATTAATTGACTTAGTTTCTATGGCAACGAGATCCGGAAGATGGAACTACAAACAAGCAAATTGTCAACTTTCATTAAGTAAATGGCAACAGGTGTGGAGTCTTTTATTAGAATTGTTTTGTACATGTTCTGTCTATATGGTGACGGATTAAAGTTCATGACTACAGGTGTTGCGGGTCTTTATATAAAATTAACGATTCTATAGCATGTGAATTCAACAACTTAAAGTCTCAATTATGCGTGTCACCTACCGTACCAAATAAAATAGGTATAAAAGACAACAATATAACTGTGCAGGTGTCAAGTGTAACTAACGATCCGTTCACATCCATGGCTCTTTTGGTACGAAGGAATGGACAACTTCCTAATCTCAAAGGCAGTTGAGAGGAGAAATAGAAATAGTCTGAACAACTAGAGGGTAGAAGATGAATTGCAATTGAGCTTATAACTAAACACGGCATTAAAGTGACTCCTCATATAAAAGAGAAACCAAGTGGGAGAGAGATTCACCTTCACCCCTTGTTGAGGACAAATTAAAGACGATCTAAACTCTTAGCTTAGTAGCTGGGGCAAGCCCCACCCCTGCGTGTGAGTAGCAAAATCATCTTGAAACCACAAAATGACAGTATTAGGTTGGCTTCACAGTGGCAATTGATTCTTTTAGAGAATTTCTAAATGAACGATTGATCTATTGTCAACTTGCATAAAGCACAAGACGAGGATAATATTGAGCATACGAACATGGCTGATCTTATTGGCGTGATACAAAATTTGGTAAATACATAGCTGATCTCCTTGATTTGCTTGTATCCTTGTCAAACCACTACGCCAATTCTGCTGCTCGTGAATATAACGCTCATTGAAGAAAAATAAAGCCAACACCCATATAAATTAACTGTCAAAATTGTCTCTGTGTTATAGCCATATGGCCAATTCAGTTCCCGTGTTTTCGATTTGGCTAATTTAGTCCTCGTGTTTGTCTCTGTTAGCCAATTAAGGACATTTTATTCAATTTCTTTAAAAAAATTCATATGAAAAATTATATGAGATATAATTACTCCCCTCTTTGCAAGAAAATACAAATGAACGAGAAATAACACATATAATAAATAAAACTTCCAATCTGAAAAATGAATATGGTCGTGAACATCGAAAAGAGAGCGGGTAATGTTAGAGAGGAGGTCGGGGAGTTGGGAAGAGAATAATTTTTCATTTAACTTTTATTTTTATGTCATTTTTAAAAAATTTAAATCAAATAAGTAATTTGTAAGTAAGTTTATAATAATTCATAAATTTTTTTCACAAAAATCAGATGGAAACATCCTTAAGTGGCTGACGAAGATAAACACAAGGATCCAATAGGCCAAATTGGAAACATATATTGGGACTACATTGACCCAATGACCAATAAAGCCAAAACTCATATAAATTAAACATCACTTTTTATGGCACAGAAAATAAAACTTTCAAACTTGTAACCCATATGTCCAAGATTATAATTACATGAACACATTTATCGAAATTGCAGTACACATTTTGTAAATTAGCTGCTAGCCAATGTGTATAATCTGTAATACTACATTATCCTTGATTGAATTCCTGGGAGTTGTGACAATAGTTCTGAGGCCTATCTTCAAATGTTAGTTCAGAGATAAAGACAGTTTTTTTCCTCTTTCGATTATAATCCATGTACATGTGGAATATTGCATGGATACAGCACTATGTACAAAAAGACAAATTCAAGCGCATGAAGCAACCACTGGTTGGTTTCAGGGCTACAAATCAACAACCCCAAAATCTTATCAATAATTTTCATTTCCTTCATGTAGTTTCCATGCATGCATGCTCATCGCAATTCATGAGCATATGCGAAAATATGTGTTCCGTGTATGATGCCTTGCCCTAGACCAAGTTCATCTTCCTCTGCTTGATCATGTTGTATATACACTCTCCAATCAATAGATTGACTTCTATTTGCGGTAAACATACAAGACAATAGGATATGCCACAATCATACTAGTTGATCGATCATATCAACTCTGAACAGTCTACCCCAAGTTGGAGAGTGAATATCACAAAGTCTGAACTTACTTTTGGCAGAATTTATACTTATCTCTTCCAAAAGGCTTGAGGAAGATGTTTGCCAATTTTTCTTGAGAAGTAACGTAGGAAGGAGTGATTGTATGACAATGGTTACTTGCTGTCTTTTGATTTTCGGCAAAAGACGACACTCAAATGACAATTTTTTCCTTATAGACCATAATTTTTCGCCGTCTATTACATTTTGCGTACTAATGTATTTGTTGAGCAAAAATTGTACATAATATGTAAACAAATAATTCACTCGTCACAATTTCACCCTTGTTTATTTTTCCGAAGAGGGTTTTATTAATTCGAGTTCGATCCATTCTAGGCTACACGCCTATTAATTACAACCTTTCTTTTGGGAAATGAATACCCTTTGATTCTAATTCGAATAAAATGTAACTTGGGGATTTGGATATATATTTGATTTTGTGACTGCATCTAGGTCAAGCCCTAAATTGCCTACGTACCCTTGTTGAGGGATCAAATCACTCGTAGTTCATGATGTATTTGATACTTGTTTGGACTTGGTGCCTTGTGCAGTTTTAGCTCATGCGGGCGAGGACTTTAAGCCATTAGAGCGTTTGATACCTTGTGCAGTTTACATGCGGGCGAGGACTTTAAGCCATTGGAGCATAATGCCTTATGCAGTTTTAGCTCATGCGGGCGAGGAGCAATTGAGTTTTGATACGGCTTCGTGCCACTTTGAGACTTTACTTCGGCTTCGTGCCATTTAGGACTTTATACGGCTTCATGCCCTTTGAATTTGATGCGGCTTCATGCCGTTTGATATTTGATACGGCTTCATGCCCTTTGAATTTTCTTCAGCTTCGTGCCTTTTCGGATTTGATGAGGCTTCATGCCATTTGAAATTTGATGTGGCTTCATTGCATGAGCAACATACATTAATTAGAAATCTAGGAACTGTGCTTCCAGACTTCTCTTTTACTCTTCGTAGAATTTGTAGTTACTTGGTCAAAGTAGCAGAAGTGAATTTAGTTTATATAAACCAGGGATTCGTCTTGATTTTCAGGGTTGCGTCTAAAATTTGATATTAGACTGCCTACGTATCCTTAACGGAATCAAACCGGCGTAGTTCATAAAGGTGTTGATATTTGATTTGGATTTGTGTTCAGACTTTGGCTAAATGAAAAGCGAATTGGATTTATTTAAAACCCACATATGACCTTGAAAAGCGAATTGCACTAATTTTGGTACGGCTTCTTTCCGTTTGGGCTTTTGAATAATTAATAGGTAAATGACCTATTAATTAGTGTTGAGTAAAACAATCTGGAAGGGCTTTAAGGACCACGTCAAATCCACCCTTTTGTTTTCTTTTATAAATGGAACTTGATGGCGCCTTGTCCTGTCTTGTTGCATTTCCCATTCTTCTATTTATTATGGGGCTTTGAACCATTTTTTTTATATCTTCTCGTGATAAAGAAGGCTTTGAACCTTCTTTTAAATGTTGGTGGCAGAGAAGTAGGTGATAATTTTTGACACAATGAAAAATCTTTGTCCCATCTTCACGTGACAAAGAAGGCTTTGAACCTTCTTTTAAATGTTGGTGGCAGAGAAGCAGGTGATAATTTTGACACAATGAAAACCTTTGTCTCATCATCACGTGGCAAAGAAGGCTTTGAACCTTCTTTTAGCTTTTACAGAAACTTTTCTTCCTCCTCTTCTTCACGTGAACGACTTTGAGATGGCCATCCCCCTTGGATTTTGAATTCCTCCTTTTCCTTGGACTATTATCCCAAATAGGATTTAATAGCATTTTAGCCGAAGAGCATCCTCCATGTCTTGTACTCGTGAGTAGTAAAGAAAGACACCAAATAGAATAGTTTCTTTCCTTTTGAGTTGCATCTTTGTATAGGTTGCTTCCTTGCTGTCTTGTTTCTCAGGGACTTAAGCTTGGAACTTTGAAACTGCACTTGACAATCTGGCGGGGGGGCAGACCATTTAGACTTGGTTAAAATTTCACGGGGTGGTCTAGGCCACCCCAAAGAAATTCATGGGATTCTTGGAGATTATTTCTGCTGCAGTTGGGGAGTCGGTGGATTGTTCAGAGTCTCCAACTCTATTTGATTGGTGAAGAATACCAAACAAAGAGGCAAAGGCCTTATATGCCTTTGCTTGTTTCCCTTTCCTCATTCATTTTTTGTTTCTCTGCAGTTATTTTTGTATTTGCTGCTGCGATGCTTTTTTTTTGTTCTTCCTGCAACATAACATCAAACAAGAGAAAAAGAATCATTTTCACAGAACTTGCTTCATACCTGGTGATGAATGTTCTTCTTTTGGATCTTGACTCAAAAGCACAAAATGGTTGAACAGCTTGCTCTCTTTTCTGGCAGCACCTTGTTGCTTTTGGTATTTTTTCTCAAAGTTGCTCTTATTTTCTGCAGAGTTTCTCCTCTCTTTTTTCTGTCTTTCCTTGCTGTGATTGACGCCTATTTATAGGCATCTTAGGAGGGTTCCAGGGTTCTTACGTGGGGGAGGATAGAGGCCTTTCTTTTCGCCACTTTCTCTTAAACTGACTCCACTTTTCTTTTTGTTGCAGAAAATGGGGGAGCTGCTGATCTTGCACGTTTCTTCCCCTTTTGTAGGAAGAAATGCATATTTTATTTTTTATTTATTTATTTATGGATGTTGATTTGTATGTAAAGCCTATCCTCATCTTTTGGGCTGGATTACATTTTTGTTTTGCCTTGTAGTTTGACCCAACTTGTATGGACTTTATTTTTTTCATATGTTATATATTTTTATTGTTCAACAGTATTAAAATACATGAACTATTAAGAAATACTGGAACGCAGATCCAGAACCAACTGGTTCTAGTACGGTGACTTATCCCAAGTTGTTTTATATATCTACCATGCATCACATAAGAGCAAACCGCTTCAATTCTTTTCACTAACAGCTGAGTTACTTGAACCATTTTACGAAAGGGACTTCGTGCTTAAACGATGGCAGTTAATATCAATTTTGTTTTTATATTTATATAGAGAGCCCTTACCTAAAGTGATCCCCCTGTTTCAAAAATATAGGGCCTAATAATGGGGCTCAAATTCACATTGAATTTCAACAATCAAACTGCCTACCACATGCTTGCAAAAATTAATTCTATTCAAAACCATTCAACCATTATCTGTATGACTTGGTCTCTATGAGAAGTAGTGACCCATGGAATTAAAGCCCCTAATACACATGCAAATGGCGAGGGCCATCCGCACACACATATCTGATACCAGTTTATTATTATTGTTATAAACACATGGATTACAGCGAAATTAAAACAATCAAAAAACAAAGAAAAATGTGGTGATGAAAGCTAATGCCACTTTCGCGGGGAACACGATTGCATTTTGCGCATGCAACAAGCCTTTTAAACCCACGGGTGACCCAAATGGGACGAGTGAAGTCTCGTGAGGGTTTCCAGAGATGCTACCCACAAACATCATGCATGATGATCATTAATAATTACATTTACCACCGAAGACTGAGTACATATCCACCCCTTGGGAGTCGGGGGTTTTTTGGTGGAGGCGTAATTCGAATCTATTTTCGATGAACGGCCTTGTTAAAAGGTCGCTTTGCAACTGGCGTAATCGGCAGCGCGTGATTTGGTTGTTGTTGTCGGGTGGTCCGACGGGCTCGACCTTGAACAATGTGCAAGCCCAATTGTCTTTGGTTTCGTTTCGGTCGGTAGCTGCGGCCAGGACCAGTAGCCTGTTTTGGTCCACCCTTCTCAAGTAGTTGCCATTGTAGGAGCATTTGATATGCACATAATGCTTATCGGCGTAGTCCTCATTGTTTGGTGTTTCGGTGGTGAACTTTACGAACCGGCTCTCAGGATTGTCTTCAGAGAATTGGACAATCTCATTAATGTCGCTTTCTGCATCAAGTTGGTAGCGCAAGTATTTGTTGTTGGTCTCTGCTTTCAGCCGAAAGGGGCTTGGTAATACAGGTGGAGCCATGTTGTATGATATAACTGGGATTGGGAAGATCTTTCTTCTGTCTTCTCTCTTGATGATTGAATTTGCTTGCTGTGAGTGTGATCCTTAGCTCAAAACCTGCTTTCCTATTTATAAGAATTTAAGCACTAGCCAGCTCATTTTCTGACATTTTCTTAGTCTTTTCGAATTAATATTAGTTAACTTCATCGGTCAGTTTCTCATCTCTTTCATTTATATGAACATGGCTGATCTCACTCAAGTGACGTAAGATTTTGTAAAATAGCTGATCTCATCCATTTATTTGTATCCCTTTCAAACTAATAGCTTCTGATCGTGAAACTGGCGAATGCGCTTTTGAAGTGTTACGTGCGAAGACGAGTGCTCATATTATAACAAAAAATAAAAACTTTACCCGTGAGCATAATATCTTTTTTCCCTTCTCTGTTTGGGGTCATATACAAACAAATGCATGCTTTCTTAGCAGATGAAACATTACCCGTCTTTAATTTTGAGGTCGAGACTAATTTTGGTTGGTGCATTTGTAAAATGGCTAGTATGCCCAATTTCCAAATAATTAATTGACTTAGTTTCTATGGCAACGAGATCCGGAAGATGGAACTACAAACAAGCAAATTGTCAACTTTCATTAAGTAAATGGCAACAGGTGTGGAGTCTTTTATTAGAATTGTTTTGTACATGTTCTGTCTATATGGTGACGGATTAAAGTTCATGACTACGGGTGTTGCGGGTTTTTATATAAAATTAACGATTCTATAGCATGTGAATTCAACAACTTTAAGTCTCAATCATGCGTGTCACCTACCGTACCAAATAAAATAGGTATAAAAGACAACATTATAATTGTGCAGGTGTCAAGTATAACTAACGATCCGTTCACATCCATGGCTCTTTTGGTACGAAGGAATGGATAACTTCCTAATCTCAAAGGCAGTTGAGAGGAGAAATAGAAATAGTACGAACAACTAGAGGGTAGAAGATGAATTGCAATTGACCTTATAAGTAAACACGGCATTAAAGTGATTGCTCATATACAAGAGAAACCAAGTGGGAGAGAGATTCACCTTCACCCCTTGT
The DNA here is from genome assembly GCA_024362995.1 of Heteromeles arbutifolia. NCBI lineage: Eukaryota > Viridiplantae > Streptophyta > Magnoliopsida > Rosales > Rosaceae > Heteromeles > Heteromeles arbutifolia. The sequence goes on from JANCRC010000002.1 coordinate 40,395,415, forward strand.
TGAGGACAAATTAAAGACGATCTAAACTCTTAGCTTAGTAGCTGGGGCAAGCCCCACCCCTACGTGTGAGCAGCAAAATCATCTTGAAACCACAAAACGACATTATTAGGTCGGTTTCTTTTACCATTTGTTTATAAATGACAGTATTAGGTTGGCTTCACAGCGGCAATTTATTCTTTTAGAGAATCTCGAAGTGCGACTAAATGAACGATTGATCTATTGTCAACTAGCATAAAGCACAAGACGAGGATAATATTGAGCATATGAACATGGCTGATCTTATTGGCGTGATACAAGATTTGGTAAATATATAGCCGATCTCCTTGATTTGCTTGTATCCTTGTCAAACCACTACGCCAATTCAGTTCCCGTGTTTTCGATTTGGCCAATTTAGTCCTCGTGTTTGTCTCTGTTAGCCAATTAAGGACATTTTATTCAATTTCTTTTAAAAAATTCGTATGAAAAATTATATGAGATATAATTACCCCCCTTTTTGTTAGAAGATACAAATGAATGAGAAATAACACACATAATAGATAAAACTTCCAATCTGAAAAATGATTATGGTCATGAACATCGAAAAGAGAGCAGGTCATGTTAGAGAGGAGGTTGGGGAGTTGGGAGGAGAATAATTTTTCATTTAACTTTTATTTTATGTCCTTTTTAAAAAATTTAAATCAAATAAGTAATTTGTAAGTAAGTTTATAATAATTCATAAAATTTTTTCACAGAAATCATTTGGAAACATCCATAAGTGGCTGACGAAGATAAACACAAGGATCCAATAGGCCAAATTGAAAACATAGGGACTACATTGACCCAATGATTAAAACACAGGAACCATTTTAATAATCAAGCTAATAATCAAGCCAAAACTCATATAAATTAAACTTGACTTTTTATGGCACAGAAAATAAAACTTTCAAACTTGTAGCTAGTATGTCCAAGATTATAATTACATGAACACATTTATCGAAATTGCAGTACACAATTTGTAAATTAGCTGCTAGCCAATGTGTATAATCTGTAATACGACATTATCCTTGATTGAATTCCTAGGAGTTGTAACAATAGTTCTGAGGCCTATCTTCAAATTTTAGTTCAGAGATAAAGACAGTTTTTTTCCTCTTTCGATTATAATCCATGTACATGTGGAATATTGCATGGATACAGCACTATGTACAAAAAGACAAATTCAAGCGCATGAAGCAACCACTGGTTGGTTTCAGGGCTACCAATCAACAACCCCAAAATCTTATGAATAATTTTCAATTCCTTCATGTAGTTTCCATGCATGCATGCTCATCGTACTTCATGAGCATATGCGAAAATATGTCTTCCGTGTATGATGCCTTGCCCTAGCCCAAGTTCATCTTCCTCTGCTTGATCATGTTGTATATACACTCTCCAATCAATAGATTGACTTCTATTTGCCGTAAATATACAAGACAATAGGATATGCCATAATCATACTAGTTGATCGATCATATCAACTCTCAACAGTCTACCTCAAGTTGGAGAGTGAATATCACAAAGTCCGAACTTACTTTTGGCAGAATTTATACTTATCTTTTCCAAAAGGCTTGGGGAAGATGTTTGCCATTTTCGTTGAGAAGTAACGTAGGAAGGAGTGAGACAATGGTTACTTGCTGTCTTTTGATTTTCGGCAAAAGACGACACTCAAATGACAATTTTTTCCCTATAGACTACAATTTTTCGCCGTCTATTACATTTTGCGTACTAATGTATTAAAATACATGAACTATTAAGAAATACTGGAACGGAGATCCAAAATCAACTGGTTCTAGTACGGTGACTTATCCCAAGTTGTTTCTGTTGGTATGTGGTCCAGCCCATGATGAATGTTCTAAATTATTCTAGTAAGCAAGTGAGGTGGCTGGAGCATGCTAGACAATTCTAGCATGTTATTAAGTTGATGGAAGAAGCTAGAAAGCAATAGTTTCCTTGGTTGCAAATGGAAAGATTTAGAAGCTATGATTTTGTGGCTAGTCTAGAATTATCTAAGTTAGAGGTTGGTAGAATATTATAGAAACTAGAAACTAGTTCTAGTTTGTAGAAGGAACTAGAAACTAGTAGAACGCCAGGCCCTCACCTATAAATATGGGTGTAGTGCAACCAATCAAGAAACGAAGTGAGTAGCAAAGGATCAAGTCCAAAGCTAGAGTTCCACTCCAAGAGTGAGAGTGAGGGTGTTCTACTACACATTGTGTGAGTGAAGTTTAGTGTGAGAGAAAGTGTTGTTATACTTTCTTGTATCCATCAAGCCTTGTCTTTGGCTTGGTAAGACTACTCTTGTTGTACTCATTATTTTCATATAGGGAAGATTGATCGTTGTTCCGTGGACGTAGGCATAAATTGCCGAACCACGTAAATTCTTGGTGTCTATTTTCTACTTTACTTCGTGCATTCTCTATCTTGTAGTACCATCATTCCTAACAAGTGGTATCAGAGCCCGGTTGGCTCGTACTACCAGATGGAAGGAAGTGGCACTATGATCAAACTCACCAACTCCAATTGGGTAACATGGAAGCCAAGGATGGTGGACATTCTCTATTGCAAGGATCTGCATGAGCCAATTGAAAGAGATGCCGCTAAGCCCGAGAGCATGTCCGATGCCGAGTGGAAGAATATGAATCACAAGGCAATTGGCACAATTAGACAATGGGTGGATGATAGAGTTTTTCACCAGATGTCTAATGAAACCAATACCCACGAGTTTTGGACAAAGCTTGAGTCCTTGTTCGAGAAGAAGACCCCAGCTAAGAAAGCCTTCTTAATCAAAGAGCTCATCAATGTGAAATACAAGGATGGTTTAAGTGTAACAGAACACTTGAACAATTTCCAGAATATCATCAACCAATTGGCTACTACGAACATGATGATTGAGGATGAGCTGCAAGCGCTCTTGTTACTTGGATCCTTGCCAGATAGTTGGGAAACCTTTGTGGTGAGTATAAGTAACTCTGCTTCTAATGGTGTTCTTACTCTTGATAATGTTAAAAATAGCATGCTCAATGAAGAAACGAGGAGAAAGACTTCTGGTACAGATAGCAGCCAAGTATTTGTCACAGAGAATCACGGAAGAAGCAAGAGTAGAGGGCCTAGAGGTCATGGTAGAAGTCCTAGCCGTTCCAAGTCAAGGTTCAGGGCTGCATGCCACCATTGTGGCAAAGAAGGCCATATGAAGAAAAATTGTCGAGTTTGGAAGAGAGAGCAAAGAGAAGGAAATAATCAGAAGAAAGATGATACGGGCAATACCACCGCAGTCCTATGTGGTGATGTACCAGAAATATTGTCTGTTGGTGAATGTCTGCATATGGGTGATTCTGACAGAGACATTGAATGGATCTTTGACAATGAAGCTTCCTTCCATGCTACATCCAAACGGGAGTTCTTCAGCACATACAAAGAATGTGACTTTGGCATAGTGAAAATGAGGAATGAAAGTTATTCCAAAATTATTGGAATTGGTGATATTTGCCTAAGAACTAATCTTGGCTGCCAGTTGATGTTGAAAGATGTGAGACATCTTCCTGATATACGTCTCAATCTGATATCCATCGGTACCCTTGATCGACAAGGTTATTATCACCATATTGGAGAAGGAAAATTGAAGCTTACTAAAGGCTTAATGGTGGTAGCAAGAGCACGACTTTGTTGTACGTTGTACCGGTGAAATGCCAAGGTTTTGAAAGGTGAGTTGAATGTTGTGGAGGACTCATCTTTAGACTTGTGGCATAAAAGGTTAGGCCACATGAGCGAGAAAGGCCTACAAGTTCTGGCAAACAAGTCTCACATTCCATTTGCCAAAGGTACGTCGTTAAACTCTTGTGAGCACTGTTTATTTGGAAAACAAAGAAGAGTTAGTTTTTCTGTTTCATCTACAAAGAAGGGAAATCTGTTAGATCTTGTTTATTCAGATGTGTGTGGTCCCATGGAAGTCGAGTCACTTGGAAGAAATAAATATTTTGTTACTTATATTGATGATGCTTCACGAAGGGTCTGGGTGTTTTGTTGAAATCCAAAGACCAAGTGTTTCAAACATTCCAGGAGTTCCATGCCATGGTGGAGAGGGAAACTGGAAAACCTCTCAAGTGCCTTCGTAGCGACAACGGCGACGAGTACACATCTCACCAGTTTAGAGAGTATTGTGTGAAACATGGCATACGTCATGAGAAGACAGTTCTTGGAACTCCACAACATAATGGTATTGCTGAAAGAATGAACCGAACCATCATGGAGAAAGTCAGGTGTATGCTGAGGACTGCAAAGTTGTCTAAGCAGTTCTGGGGTGAAGCTATAAGGACAGCCTGCTATTTGATCAACCGATCTCCATCAGTACCATTGGGTCTTGATGTTCCAGAAAGAGTATGAACTGGTAATGATGTGTCTTACTCTCATCTGAAGGTGTTTGGTTGTAAAGCTTTTGTGCATGTACCCAAAGAGCAGAGATCGAAGTTAGACTACAAAGCTACACCGTGCATCTTTCTTGGTTATGGCGGTGAAGATTTTGGTTACAGATTATGGGACCCATACCAGAAGAAGTTTATAAGAAGCAGAGATGTGATCTTTTATGAAGATCAAACAACTGGGGATTCGGATAAAGAGGCTCAGCCAGATGGCGCAGTCAGAATAGTTGATCCATTAGCTTTAGATGAAGAAAGTCACGGTGACATCCCTGAAGCAACTGCCAAAGAAGTGCCTGCAGAACCAGATAATGCTGATCAGGGAGAGCCTGATCAAGATGAGCTAGACCATGAAATTGCTGATCAGGGGGAGCCTGAAGAGTAGATTCAAGGGGAACCCAATCAGGGGAAGCCTTCAGCCCCGCAAGAGAATGAAGACCATGTCAGAAGATCCAGCAGAAATCGAAGACCATTTACCAAGTATTCTTCATCAGAGTATATCATGTTGACTAATTATGGAGAGCCCGAAACGTATGAGGAAGCCAGAGCTCATAACGACAGTGACAGATGGATGAAGGCAATGGAGTCAGAGATGGATTCCTTATTAAAGAATGATACCTATAAGCTGGTGGAGCTTCCAAAAGGCAGAAAAGCATTGAAAAACAAGTGGGTGTTCAAATTGAAAAGAGACGACAACATGACAAGATACAAGGCTCGTTTGGTTATCAAAGGTTTTGGTCAAAAGAAATGAGTTGACTTTGATGAGATTTTCTCACCGGTGGTGAATATGACTTCTATTCGAGTTATCCTTGGTATAGCAGCAAGCATGGATCTTGAGCTCGAGCAGTTAGACGTTAAAACTGCATTTCTCCACGGCAATTTAAAAGAGGAGATATACATGGAGCAACCCAAAGGCTTTGAAGTCAAAGGTAAAGAAAATTTGGTGTGCAAGCTAAAGAAAAGCTTATATGGTCTTAAGCAGGCTCCGAGATAGTGGAATAAGAAGTTCAACTCATTCATGGTCAATAATTGGTACAAGAGAACTCATGCTGACTCTTGTGTCTATATCAAACAATTTTCTGGAGGTAAATTCATCATTTTACTACTTTATGTTGATGACATGTTGATTGTCGGTCAAGATGCTTCTATGATTAAAAAGCTCAAAGAAGAGTTATCTAAGTCCTTTGACATGAAAGACTTAGGGCCAGCCAAGCAGATTTTGGGCATGGAGATCATTCGTGACAGAAAATCCAAGAAGTTGTGGTTGTCATAAGAAAAGTATGTTGAACGGGTGCTTGAAAGGTTCAACATGAAAGCAGCCAAACCGGTAAGCTCACCTTTAGCCAATCATATCAAGTTGAGCAAAGAGTCGTGTCCAAAAACATATGAAGAAAAGGAGAAAATGGCAGTTGTTCCCTACTCTTCAGCGGTAGGAAGTATCATGTATGCAATGGTGTGCACACGGCTAGATATTGCTCATGCAGTAGGTGTGGTGAGCAGATTTCTCTCTAATCCAAGGAAAGACCACTGAGAAGCTGTTAAGTGGATTCTCAGATATTTGAAAGGGACTTCTAAGATGTGCTTGTGCTTTGGCGGTTCTAAACCAATCTTGGAAAGATTTACAGATGCTGACATGGGAGGTGACCTGGATGGTAGAAAATCTATGTTTGGGTACTTGTTTATTTTTGCAGGGGGAGCCGTCTCATGGCAATCCAAGTTGCAAAAGTGTGTTGCTTTGTCCACAACCGAGGCTGAATATATAGCCGCTACAGAGGCATGCAAGGAGGTGTTGTGGCTGAAGCGGTTTCTCCAAGTGTTGGGTTTGAAGCACAGTGATTATGGCGTTTATTGTGATAGTCAAAGTGCTCTGGATTTGAGCAAGAACACTGCATATCATTCACGTACCAAGCACATTGATATTCGTTATCACTGGATTAGAGATGCTATCGAGAACAAGTTGCTACAGCTGAAGAAGATTCATATCGATAATAATTCCTCAGACATGTTGACAAAGGTAGTCACAAAATAAAAGTTGGAATTCTGCATTAAGGCTGCTGGGATGGACTCCAGGTAACTTGGAGTCATGATCGGAATTCCTCCCTCATGGACTAGAGGTGGAGATTGTTGGTATATGGTCCAGCCCATGATGAATGTTCTAGATTATTCTAGTAAGCAAGTGAGGTTGCTGGAGCATGCTAGACAATTCTAGCATGTTATTAAGTTGATGGAAGAAGCTAGAAAGCACTAGTTTCCTTAGTTGCAAATGGAAAGATCTAGAAGCTACAATTTTGTGGCTATGCCAGAATTATCTAAGTTAGAGGTTGGTAGAATATTCCAGAAACTAGAAACTAGTTCTAGTTTGTAGAAGGAACTAGAAACTAGTAGAATGCCAAGCCCTCACCTATAAATATGGGTGTAGTGCAACCAATCAAAAAACGAAGTGAGTAGCAAATGATCAAGTCCAAAGCTAGAGTTCCACTCCAAGAGTGAGAGTGAGAGTGTTCCATTACACATTGTGTGAGTGAAGTTTAGTGTGAGAGAAAGTGTTGTTATACTTTCTTGTATCCATCAAGCCTTGTCTTTGGCTTGGTAAGACTACTCTTGTTGTACTCATTATTTTCATATAATGAAGATTGATCGTTGTTCCGTGGATGTAGGCATAAATTGCCGAACCACGTAAATTCTTGGTGTCTATTTTCTTTTACTTTGTGCATTCTCTATCTTGTAGTACCGTCATTCCTAACAGTTTTATATATCTACCATGCATCACATAAGAGCAAACCGCTTCAATTCTTTGCACTAATAGCTGAGTTACTTGAACCATTTTACCAAAGGGACGTCGTGCTTAAACGATGGCAGTTAATATCAATTTTGTTTTTATATTTATACAGAGAGCCCTTACCTAAAGAGATCCCCCTGTGTCAAAAATATAGGGCCTAATAATGAGGCTCAAATTCACATTGAATTTCAACAATCAAACTGCCGACCACATGCTTGCAAAAATTAATTCTATTCAAAACCATTCAACCATTATCTGTATGACTTGGTCTTTATGAGAAGTAGTGACCCATGGAATTAAAGCCCCTAATACACATGCAAATGGCCAGGGCCATCCGCACACACATATCGGATACGAGTTTATTATTATTGTTATAAACACACGGATTACAGCGAAATTAAAACAACCAAAAAACAAAGAAAAATGTGGTGATGAAAGCTAATGCCACTTTCGCGGGGAACACGATTGCATTTTGCGCATGCAACAAGCCTTTTGAACCTATGGGTGACCCAAATGGGACGAGTGAAGTCTCGTGAGGGTTTCCAGAGACGCTACCCACAAACATCATGCATGATGATCATTAACAATTACATTTACCACCGGAGACTGAGTACATATCCACCCCTTGGGAGTCGGGGGTTTTTTGGTGGAGGCGTAATTCGAATCTATTTTCGATGAACGGCCTTGTTAAAAGGTCGCTTTGCAAGTGGCGTAATCGGCAGCGCGTGATTTGGTTGTTGTTGTCGGGTGGTCCGTTGGGCTCGACCTTGAACAATGTGCAAGCCCAATTGTCTTTGGTTTCGTTTCGATCGGTAGCTGCGGCCAAGACTAGTAGCCTGTTTTGGTCCACCCTTCTCAAGTAGTTGCCATTGTATGAGCATTTGATATGTGATAGGTTGATAAATGTGTTGACATGTGTCATGTTGTAATTGGGTGTTGTATAGAGTTAGTTAGAAGTGTTGGTTCTGCTAAGCTATATATACCACTGTGTAGTGTAATTATGGTAATCAATCAAATGAAAAATAATTTTCAGCCTCTCTTTCTAGTTTGTTAACTTTCTCTCTCTACAATTGCTTTCTGTAAACCTTCATTGTTGACATGGTATCATCGCCGATCATGGCCACCGCCATCGATTGACGACCTGGTTGCTTCCGCTCGTCTTCTTGCTTTCCTTGTTGTTCTGTGCTACTTTGTCAGTGCTTTTTTCGATTAAGCCGGTCACTTTTGTGATTGTAGTCGGTGGTGCTCGATCGAAGTCGGTGCTCAAACCCTAAGATTTGGGGGTTTTTTTTTTGGGCACAATTGCGAGTCTGCTTCTGCGCTCGTTGTGGTCGCTTAAAAGGTGTTTCCTCTTCTAGTTTACATCTGTTCTTTGGGATTCTTCACTTTCTGAATCGATTTGGTAGTCGTACTTTGTTCGATTTCTTGTGCCCTGTCTGTGATATTGTTGTTGCTCCAAGATTTGAGGTTTTTACTGCTATTTGCTGCTGTGTGGGTTGTTCAATTTCGAAGTCTTATTTGTAGTAAAGTAGTCTTGATTGTACACAATGGTGAACCCGAATCAGTTGGCTCTTACTCAATCGCCAATTTCTTCATTGATTCCGAGTGTGGGTAACACTGTGACCATGAAATTAGATGACTTTAACTATGTTACCTGGAATTTCCAAATGAATCTTCTTTTGGAAGGGAATGGCATTATTGGTTTTATTGATGGATCAATTTCCTGTCCTATGAAGTTTGAGATTGATAAATCTGTGGATGGTGTTGTTGACACTACTGAGGTCATCTCTGATGCGTACAAAATATGGAAGATACATGATAAAGTTCTTATGACTCTTATTGCTGCGACTTTATCTACTTCTGCTTTGTCCTGCATCATTGGTTCTCAAAGTGCTAAGGAAATGTATGACAATCTCCGTGAACGGTTTACTAGTGTTACTCGTACTAGCATTGTGCAGATGAAAATTGATTTGCAGAATATTAAAAAAGGGCCCGAGTCCATTGATCAATATCTTTAGCGGATCAAGGATTCCAGAGATCAATTGGGTGCTGTTGGAGTTACTATTTCTGATGAAGACATTGTTATTGTGGCTTTACGGGGTTTACCATCTGAATACAACACTATCAAAGCTGTCATTCGTGGCAGGGAAAATCTGGTGTCTTTGAAAGAACTTAGGTCTCAATTAAAGGCTGAAGAATCTTCACTGGCTGAAGTTCACAAGCAAATCCCTTTAATGTCTGCTATGTATGCTCAGGGTGCTCGGGTTACATATGATCCAGGCCAGTCTTCGGGTCATGTTGGACTACAAGATGGGACTTCTTTGCATCATTCCCAGATGTCTATGTCTGGTTTTTCACCAGTGCCTGTTCAGATGCCTATGACTGGTTATTCCCCGTGTGTTTTTCCCTCTCAATATGCTTCTAGTTCCTTTAACAACTTCAGAGGTCCTAATAATTTCAAGTCCAAAGGCAAGGGAAAACGTTTTCCCTCGGGTTCCCAGTCTTCCTCACAATCTCTGTATGGTGCAAATAATTCTTAGAATTTGTTGCCTGCGCTATTCCATTCTGGTTCGGCCTATAATCCTTCACAAATTTGTCAAATTTGTGATAAGAAATGTCATTCAGCTCTCGATTACTTCCAGAATGGGTGTCAAATATGTCATAGGAAAGGACATGCTGCAGCTACTTGTTTTGACACGAACGCTTCTTCACAGTATTCTATGGTTGGTTCTTCTCCACAAGTTCCTATGGCTGGGTCTTCTTCTCATCAGATGACTGTTCATCCATATTCTCAGTTTTCTTCTGTTGGCGCTCCACCTGGCTATTATTCTCCTGGACCTCAAGTTCAGTAACCTGTTTCATATCAAGCTTCTCAACCTGTAGCTATGCAAGCCAGGGCCAACGTGACTCCAAGTGCACCTCACCAGGATTTTTGGCTGGTTGATTCAGGTGCAACCAACCATATGACTTCAGGTATTGCTAATCTTCAAGCTGCAGTTCTTTATCCATCGACTGAGACAGTCACAGGTGCTGGTGGTGAAGGTTTAAGTATTGCTCATATTGGCAACACTGTATTTCCCACTAAGTCACATATTTTTCAGCTTAATTCTGTGCTACATGTTCCTTAACTGTCTCAAGATTTACTCTCCATGTATCAATTATGTAAAGATAACACATGTCGCTGTATTGTTGATGAGTTTTCTATTTGTATACAGGACAAGGTCACAGGGAAAGTGTTGTATCAAAGACTGAGTAACAATGCAGTCTATCCAATTCCGGTTTTCAAGCCTTCCAGATTACCAGTGATTACTCCAGCTGCATTTTTGGGTCAAAATGTGTCCTCTGATCTTTGGCATTGTAGATTACGACATCCTTCCAATGCTATTACCACTACAGCCCTTAGGAATTCATCCATTTCTGTTCCCTGTAATAAAAATTCAATTACATGTATTTCTTGCTTGCAAGGCAAGTTTTCCAAATTACCTTTTCCTAGTGTTGCTTCAAAATCTGTTCTTCCATTTGAAGTAATACATTTAGATGTATGGGGTCCTGCTCCAGTTGAGTCTTTAGAAGGGTTTCGGTATTATGTGTCCTTTGTGGATGAATGTACAAGATATATATGGGTTTTCCCTATAAGCAATAAATCTGCAGTTCTATCTGTTTTTGCTCAGTTTGTTGCCTATGTTCAAACTCAGTTTCATGCTACTGTTAAAACATTTCAGAGTGATGGTGGGGGTGAGTACGTGGGCTCAACTTTTAAAGCCTTTCTTAGAGATAAAGGTATTGTTCATCAAATGTCTTGTCCCTATACCCAGAACAAAATGGGTTGGCTGAGAGAAAAAATAAGCATTTGTTGGAAACTGCTATTACTTTACTTCAAAAAGCTTCCATGCCTTCTTATTTCTGGTTTCATGCTTATGCTACGGCTTCATATCTAATTAATAGGATGCCTACTCCTGTTCTTCACATGAAATCACCCTTTGAACTTCTGTTTAAGTCTCCACCCAAGCTTGATCATTTGAGAATTTTTGGTTGTGCTTGTTTTCCTTCCTTGAGGCCTTATAGGAACAACAAGTTAGATCCCAAAACTACAGAGTGTATATTTTTGGGGTATGCCTCACAATACAAGGGTTATATTTGTTTTTCTCTCAGTACTCACAAACTCCTTGTGTCTAGACATGTCATATTTGATGAACAAAGCTTTCCCAGCATCAGATTATCACATTCTTAAGCTTCTAGCTCTGCATCACCTTCTACTACTAGTACTGTTGTTCATCCTAACACTTTTACACATCCTTTAGTCATACCCATCCCTCTACCTCAAATGTCACAATTCTTGGGTTCTGGAACTTCAACAGCTGTTATTACTCAGTCCAATTCTACATCAACATACAACACTCGTGACCTTGTCTCTCATTCACAGTCTCATATTCATGGCTCGGCTGTGCAGTCTTCCCATTCTGGACCTGATGGTTCTCCAGATTTACATCCTGGCACTACATCTTCTCAAGTTGATCCACTGCAATCTGTCACAGTTTCAACACTGCAAACTCGATCGAAATCTGGTATTATGAAGAAGAGAGCTTTTTCAGCTACAGTTGGTGCTGATATTCCTCTAACTGAACCTACAACATATTCAGCAGCTTCCAAGTATGTAGAATGGCAGGCTGCCATGCAAGAAGAAATGCAAGCCTTAGTTCAACAACATACCTAGAAACTTGTTCCCCTTCCTCCCAACAAGAATCTTGTAGGCTGCAAATGGATCTATAAAATCAAAAAGAATTCTGATGGTTCTATAGCTCGGTATAAAGCTAGGTTGGTTGCTAAAGGGTTATCATAGGAAGCTGGGATGGACTATTACGAAACTTTTAGCCCTGTGGTCAAACCTATAACTGTGAGGTTAGTGTTGTCCTTGGCTGCTATAAATGGATGGAAACTGAAACAGTTGGATGTTAAGAATGCCTTTCTTCATGGCTTTCTTGATGAAGAGGTGTACATGTCTCAACCACAAGGTTTCCTGGATCCAATACATCCTGAGTATGTGTAAGTTGGAAAGGTCTCTATATGCCCTTAAACAGGCTCCTAGAGCATGGAATGATAGATTTTCCAACTTCTTGCTTTCTTTGGGATTCAAGTCATCTTATGCTGATTCTTCTCTTTTTGTTCAACATGTTGGCAGTGAGGTAGTCATCCTTCTACTTTATGTTGACGACGTTATACTCACAGGTAATAATGATAAATTGGTACAATCTGTGATAACTCAACTCGCTAAAGAGTTTGATATGAAGGATTTAGGGCTTTTGCGTTTCTTTCTTGGTCTGCAGATTGAATATCAGTCTCAAGATTGTTGGTTCATCAAACCAAGTATATCAAGGAAATCTTACAGAAAGCTAATATGGTTGATTGTAAATCGTGTCTTACTCCATGTCATCCCAATCAAAAGTTGTTGAATCATGGCAGCTCTCATTTTTCAGATCCAAGTTACTATCGAAGTCTTGTTGGTGCTTTGCAGTACTTAAAGTTCACACGACCTGATATAGCCTTCTCTGTTAATCAGGTTTGTCAATTTATGCATTCTCCCATTGAACAACATTTTGCAGCAGTAAAGAGGATTTTGCGATATCTTAAAGGATCCATGCACTTAGGTTTGTGTTTTCGATATGGTCCTCTGTCTTTAAAAGCCTACACAGATGCTGATTGGGCTGGTGATCCCAATGACAGGAGATCAACTACTGGTTTTGTTATTTTTCTAGGGTCTAATCCTGTTTCCTGGAGTTCTAAAAAGCAGCATACAGTTAGTAGGTCTTCCACTGAGGCTGAATATAGGTCCATGGCTACTACCACAGCCGAGGTTGTGTGGATTCAACAATTACTCAAGGATTTACATGTTACATGTTCTGATCCACCTTTGTTGTACTGTGATAACATTTCAGCAATGGCACTTGCAACTAATCATGTTCTGCATTCTAAGGCTAAGCATATAGAAATTGACTGTCACTTTGTTCGGGAAAGGGTTCAACAAGGATCTATTGTGTTGCAGTTTGTGGCTTCTGCTGATCAATATGCAGACATCCTGACTAAAGGATTATGTTCTTCACAGTTCAATTTTTTCTGTTCCAATCTCATGCTTGGCTGCTCCAATCATGGGATTGAGGGGGGATGATAGGTTGATAAATGTGTTGACATGTGTCATGTTGTAATTGGGTGTTGTATAGAGTTAGTTAGAAGTATTGGTTCTGCTAAGCTATATATACCACTGTGTAGTGTAATTATGGTAATCAATCAAATGAAAAATAATTTTCAGTCTCTCTCTCTAGTTTGTTAACTTTCTCTCTCTACAATTGCTTTCTGTAAACCTTCATTGTTGACAATATGCACATAATGCTTATCGGCGTAGTCCGCATTGTTTGGTGTTTCGGTGGTGAACTTTACGAACCGGCTGTCAGGACTGTCTTCAGAGAATTGGACAATCTCATTAATGTCGCTTTCTGCATCAAGTTGGTAGCACAAGTATTTGTTGTTGGTCTCTGCTTTCAGCCGAAAGGGGCTTGGTAATACAGGTGGAGCCATGTTGTATGATATAACTAGGATTGGGAAGATCTTTCTTCTGTCTTCTCTCTTGATGATTGAATTTGCTTGCTATGAGTGATCCTTAGCTCAAAACCTGCTTTCCTATTTATAAGAATTTAAGCACTAGCCAGCTCATGTTCTGACATTTTCTTAGTCTTTTTGAATTAATATTAGTTAACTTCATCGGTCAGTTTCTCATCTCTTTCATTTATATGAACATGGCTGACCTCACACAAGTGACGTAAGATTTTGCAAAATAGCTGATCTCATCCATTTATTTGTATACCTTTCAAACTAATAGTTTCTGATCGTGAAACTGGTGAATGCGCTTTTGAAGTGTTACGTGCGAAGACGAGTGCTCATATTATAACAAAAAATAAGAACTTTACCCGTGAGCATAATATCTTTTTTCCCTTCTCTGTTTGGGGTCATATACAAACAAATGCATGCTTTCTTAGCAGATGAAACTATACCCGTCTTTCATTTTGAGGTTGAGACTAATTTTGGTTGGTGCATTTGTAAAATGGCTAGTATGCCCAATTTCCTAATAATTAATTGACTTAGTTTCTATGGCAACGAGATCCGGAAGATGGAACTACAAACTAGCAAATTGTCAACTTTCATTAAGTAAATGGCAACAGGTGTGGAGTCTTTTATTAGAATTGTTTTGTACATGTTCTGTCTATATGATGACGGATTAAAGTTCATGACTACGGGTGTTGCGGGTCTTTATATAAAATTTACGATTCTATAGCATGTGAATTCAACAACTTAAAGTCTCAATCATGCGTGTCACCTACCGTGCCAAATAAAATAGGTATAAAAGACAACAATATAACTGTGCAGGTGTCAAGTATAACTAACGATCCGTTCACATCCATGGCTCTTTTTGTACGAAGGAATGGACAACTTCCTAATCTCAAAGGCAGTTGAGAGGAGAAATAGAAATAGTATAAACAACTAGAGGGTAGAAGATGAATTGCAATTGAGCTTATAACTAAACAGAGCATTAAAGTGACTGCTCATATAAAAGAGAAACCAAGTGGGAGAGAGATTCACCTTCACCCCTTGTTGAGAACAAATTAAAGACGATCTAAACTCTTAGCTTAGTAGCTGGGGCAAGCCCCACCCCTATTTGTGAGTAGCAAAATCATCTTGAAACCACAAAATGACAGTATTAGGTCGGTTTCTTTTACCATTTGTTTATAAATGACAGTATTAGGTTGGCTTCACAGCGGCAATTTATTCTTTTAGAGAATCTCGAAGTGCGACTAAATGAACGATTGATCTATTGTCAACTTGCATAAAGCACAAGACGAGGATAATATTGAGCATATGAACATGGCTGATCTTATTGGCGTGATACAAGATTTGGTAAATATATAGCTGATCTCCTTGATTTGCTTGTATCCTTGTCAAACCACTACGCCAATTCTGCTGCTCGTGAATATAATGCTCATTGAAGAAAAATAAAGCCAAAACTCATATAAATTAAATGTCAAAATTGTCTCTATGTTATAGCCATACGGCCAATTCAGTTCCCGTGTTTTCGTTTTGGCTAATTTAGTCCTTGTGTTTGTCTCTGTTAGCCAATTAAAGACATTTTATTCAATTTCTTTTTAAAATGTCATAGGAAAAATTATATGAGATATAATTAACCCCCTCTTTGCAAGAAAATACAAATGAATGAGAAATAACACATATAATAGATAAAACTTCCAATATGAAAAATGATTATGGTCATGACATCGAAAAGAGAGTGGGAAATGTTAGAGAGGAGGTCGGGGAGTTGGGAGGAGAATAATTTTTCATTTAACTTTTATTTTTATGTCATTTTAAAAAAAAAATTTAAATCAAATAAGTAATTTTAAATAAGTTTACAATAATTCATGAATTTTTTTTACAGAAATCAGATGGAAACGTTCTTAAGTGGCTGACGAAGATAAACACAAGGATCCAATAGGTCAAATTGGAAACATAGGGACTACATTGATCCAATGACTAAAACACATGAACCATTTTAATAATAAAGCCAAAACTCATATAAATTAAACATGGCTTTTTATCGCAGAAAATAAAACTTTCAAACTTGTAACCCATATGTCCAAGATTATAATTACATGAATACATTTATCGAAATTGTAGTACATGGATGCTGGGTTAAAACAGAATAGGAAATTTTTTCAATTGTTATTATAATATTCCACATTTCAATTGTTATTGCATGAACATATTTATCCATTTCAATTGTTATTATATTTTTGCCCTACCGAAACAGAATCTGAAATTTTTTCAGTAGTCAATGGATGCTGGCTAAAACAAAGGGAATGGTGGCTAGAACTCGATCCCAAGTCTACACAAACTGCATCTCTGCTGTTGAGGTTATATAATCTACTTGCTTAAGATATGCGATTATAGCCGACGCTAGCATTACAATTCGATACCTACAACCTATTTGTAAATTAAGGTTATGACTTACAGGTTGCATTTGCATTGCATGTTGGATGCTTATTATTGCTTTACATGTTATGTTTGGCCGGATTTAGGCTCTACATTGCGAAAATCAAACTTGGCTCCCCTTCAAAGGACTTTCATGTGCAGGTTGATACAGGAAGTGACGTTTTATGGGTGAATTGTGCAGATGAGGAAACAAAGAAACAAAGAAAGCCAATAGAACTTGGTAATTGAGTCAGCCCCAACGATTATTAGACGCAGCTTCACATGCCTAACCCTCCAACAGCGTAGAAAATCAGCTAGAGTTGTATACCACTAACAATGCAAATTCAAAACACTAACGATGCAAATTTTGGACACTGATAATGCAAAATTTGACAAATTGGAAACAAAACATCCATAAACACTAACAATGCACTATTATTGTATTTAAATCTTTTCAATTCAAAATTACAAGAATATCCGACTAAAAAAAGATTAAAAGTAGCAAATAGAAAGAATCTAGAAATTACGAGGTCACACGATCGAGTTGACTAACCCGACGAGTTACCAAGCCGTTTGGAAACTGAGCCGGCGACGGTGAGTAGTGACTCTGTCGGAGTTGTCGTGGGGAAACGGACGTCCATTTGGGAATGCTAAGACGCTTCGGCGTTGCCCTCAGTTCTTCTTTCGCTAAAGATTCAACCTTTGTTCCCAAATGTCACGCAGATTACTTCCTCTACACACTTCACATGCCATTACTTAATTGCAAGATACATCTGGACCCTTGGTTTTATACATGGGGAAATCCAACTGACGAGATTTTACCCAACCAACATCCTGCCAATCAGAAACCAGTGTTGTTTCCTTACAGGTCATTCAGGTCATTTCCTCGCAATATCCATTGGCTGCATATTCACTTGCGGCGGAAAGTCTCCACAATTTTTAGCTGCCTCATCTAAATGACCCAAAAAGCCCATTGCATCTTCTTCATCGTCAGCCCACGTTGCAACCGTGTATGTTATTCTTCGTGGAGGTATAGTGTTTTTATCCATGATTTTGTGATGGAAATCGACAGGAATACAGCTATGGAGGCACGGGTGGGTATTTGTCTTTGAGTTCGAGTAATGGTAGAAACCATTGAGAAAATTAGAGAGATAGGTGCCGGTGGTTTCGATTTCTGGAATGAAGGAAAGACAAATGAAGGATAACGTTTGAGAGCAAGAGGGAGAGCCCTCACGGCTATGGGCTCTAGAGAGGAAAATTAATGAAAACTTTGAGTTTTACGATAAGGATAAAATAAAAGGTAAAGTGAATACTAACATGATTGATTTTCTAGTGTAAAAATGTAGTTTTTCGTTAACGTGAACGGTACCAGAAGCTTTTCGTTAAAATTCATTTTAAAGAGAGAGGGGAGGAATGGCAGCTAGGGTTGAAGGGAGAAATGAGTACCGATAACTCAGCTTAGATAGTGAATTGCTAGGTTTCTTGTCACTTCAAGGCTTGCACGTGTGGTTTGTAAGAGGCCAAGCGCCTCCTGCTGTTTTGGTCACGAGTTCAAACCCAGAGCACACAGCACTTTTGTGTTTTATTTTTCAGCACTTTTCTCCTGCCTTCAAGTCGTACCTTCGAATCCCAGGTGTGTCCAATTCCCTTTCCTTTCTTTTATTTTCTGTTTTGTTTATTATTTCATCTTTTATTTTTATTTTTTTTTAGTTTTCATTTTTGTTTTTTCTTTTTCGTAACATAGGGTTTTTTTTCTTTTTCTTTTTGTTGTATTAAGTTTATTTTTGCTTTTGTTCATTTTATTTTCCACACCTTGAGGACAATGTGTGATTTAAGTTTGGGGTGAGAAAGTAAAATTTTAGGATTTTAATTTTTGTGTCAGTTAAAATTTTTCGTTTTTAAGTTAATATCCATAGATTATTTTAAACGTTAGAACAAATGGACATGGTGAAGGTTGATCCCGCATTAGAGTCTTTTTTATTTATCGTTGCTTAGACACTAATTCATGAGTTATACTTTGAAATTTTGCACATTCACATCAACATGGTTTGTGGGGAATGAGATTGAAACCCATACTTTTTGTCTTAAATGTATTTTTAATTTTTGTTCTAAATAAACACTACTACAAAAGGGGATATCAGTGGCGCTATAAAACAGACAAAAAACACCACTTACTATCGGATTTTTGGTAAAAATCCAACATTAAATCGTGCAATATCGCATAGTGGAACCGACGCCAATATTACCGTCACAAAAAGGGTACTGACGTCGCTTAGCCCCCTTAATCCGCCACCAAGAAGCAAAGGAATAAAAAATAAAAAAGAACAACAACGTCGCTTAGAAGTGACATCGAAGATTGCGTCAGAGACAAGCGACCAGACTGGTGTCGGTCCTAACCGACACCACCTAATAATTGGATAAATAAAATAACGACTATAATGTCGCCTATAAGCGACACCACCTAATAATTGGTTTTTTTTTTTTTTTTGCCTCTTTCCAGAACTCTTTCTTTTTCATCGTCTTCTTCACCCTCTCTCAATCCTCACCTTCTTCTCTTAGGCCCTTAACTCACTGCAGGATTTCATGGTTCTAAAGCGGATTTAAACCAGAACTCATCGAATGTTCTGATACCATGGGAGTTCAATAACAGGTGTTGCTGGAAGAATTCTGGGGAATCAACAAAAGTTATACATAGGTTAGCACCTCCAAATTTAGGTAAATTCAAACATGCAGAGCATGAAATGTTTAATGAGAACCCATTCGAGCTCAGCGGACCCTCAACATTACCGAGTTCCTCGCCAGAGCTCCACAATTACCGAGTTCCTCGCCGGAGCTCCACATTAAAATTAATGTTAGTTATAAGCGACATTAACAGTTTATGTCGATTATAACCGACAGTAACTCCGACACCATATTTAGTGGGTGTCGGAATGTCTTATCCGTCACTATGTTGTATAAAAGCGACACCACCCACCGACACAATAAGGCCCTTTGTAGTAGTGAAAGTAAAGTTTAGTTATTATTATGAATAAAGTAATAATTGTTCCATCTGAGACTTTGCTAGTAACTGGGCCAGTCCTGCCTGATTAACAGTTATTCTCGCGTCAAACGGTAGAGTCTTAGCATGGGGCAAGATGGTTAGTTGGTTTCGTAGCCTTTTCAACTCGGGTTAATAAGTCTTTAATTAGGGGTATTCTACACCTAGTGCCCTAAAGCCTTAGTGGTTTGGGAGTCATTGACCTAAAGCTCACTACATGGGTTGGATAGAAAGCTTAAGAGAACCAACATTGCACGACCACTATTGTTACTAAAAAAAAGAACAAAAAAGAAAAAAAAAATTATAAAAGAAAGAAAAAAAAAAGATTATATAAGTGTGTGAAGATTAAATAAAAGGGATGAGAGGTAAGGATTTTTGTCGAGTCTCCTTAATTATGATGGTTTACTTTATACCAAAGGAAGTTCATGAATTCTTTTCTAAGTGGTTATAAATAGTTTGGACTCTGTGGTGAGATTGGTTGGAACTTTAGGAAAGATGTTCTAATTTTTAAAGTTTTCTATGAATTGCGACTTGAAGATGAAAATCTGTTTATGTTAATTTTCGTTTAGAAGTTTAGTTGGCTAGTTTTATTTTCATTTTTGAGTATTGTTTTGCTTGAGGACAAGCAAAGAGATAAGTTTGGGGGTATTTGATTAGTCGATTTTATATTATATATTATTCCCTATTCTTGATATATTTTAGTTATTATTTTGGTAAGATTTTGATGCTTTGCTATGTATTTTTAATGTAGGATATGCAAACTTGTTCTAAGCAAAAAGAAATCAAACAGTGGGATTTTTGAGTGATTCCAATTGGAGCGGGTTCGTGGATCTGTCAAGAAGGTTATGTCAAAATTTCATAATTTTATCTCGAAGCATCTAATCGTGGCGAATTAATTTATGACCAACGTGCAGTGCTGGCAGATTGGGCTGCAGAGCTTATTTGAGACTTTTGAGCAGGAAGATGATGAATTTTTGACTTGGGCTCTTCTTGGAACTTGAAGAGGAGGTCCTACTCTTTATTTGAAGACGTTTTGGGCCAGTTTTGAAGCCCTAAAGCTCCAGAAATGTGACATTCTCTTTGATGCGACTTGGACACAAAGAGAATTGTTAGGGTTCTTGAAGATTTTTTATTTTAAGGTGTTTTCAATCCTTTTCCTAGTTAATATATTTTCTTTATTTTTTATTATGATTATTTGTAACTAGTTCTTTTGCTATGGTGAAGTCACAAGCCTTAGCATGAATACTTGACTTTATTAATTTGCTTACAAATGGATGCATGCTTGCTTTGAATTATTAATCATCGCGATTAAACTATCTAATTGTCTTAGTGATTCGCAACCATTAGAATTTTTAGACAAGTAATTTGATGCAATTTCTGTTGGAACATCACCTTGAAATTGAGGAGGGCTTCTTATGATTAGTAATTGTAAGTTCACTTTAAGGTGAACATCACGCTCTTAAGGATTGCATGGTTTTTCAAAGGGTTTTCATAAAGCTTAATGAGTCTTGCATGTTTATATTTGATCTGAACATCACAGACGGGTTGCATGTTAGATATACGATTTCGCTTGAACATCATGAGGAAAATATGCATTAGGAAAACCTAATCTTCAAAGCATGTATGTGAAAATTCATAAGTAATTGGTAAAATTGAGTAAGATTGTTAATGGTAACGACAAAACCCTAGTGTTTAAATTGTTTTTCAAAATCTTTGTCTTTTGCTTTCTTTACTTTGTCAATTATTTAATTATTTTTATTTAAGTTCGTTTTTATTATTTTAAATTCCAAAATCAACATTTTCGAAACTTTGTTCTAGATAATTAGCTAAGGATTAGTTTAAATACAAATTATTCAATCAATCCCTGCGGAAAACGACCTTACTTGAGTGATGTGAGAATTACTTGACACTCAAATTAAAACCCTATCGACGTAGTATATGAAAGTAGGGATCGTTTAAGGCCGGGGATTAGAAGGGATGCTAATCTACACAAATTAAACTCTTAAAACAATAAACTGGACTTAAAACAATGAAAACAAGTACTAGGGATCAATTTGGACGAATTTTAACTCTAGACACCCTTAAACAACCTAACTTGACTCAAATAACTCAAAACAAACTCAAAACAGCAAATAGAATTCAATTAAACAGTTTCTGGACTCTAAAGACTCAAAACAAGCTAAATAGACCTAAAACACACAAAACAAGTTATCTAGACTCTAAACTAACACCTAAGATTGATTTGAACGAAATTAAGACTCAAATTGACTCAAAAGACTAAGAGACTCAAGATTTGACGAATTTAGACTCTACTAACACAAACTAAAAGCAGGGGATTGTTTTTTGAACGAATTTAAACTTAAACAAACAAAATTGTAAAGACAACTTAAAAAGGCACGAAATTGGTGATTTAAATGGGTGAATGGCTAGTTAGAAGGATCCTTATCCACACATAAACATATGCATACAACTTGATTCCCAGTTACTCTTCCGATAAACCATGAATGACAATGTTCTGAATTAATTGTATTGAACTAATCAATTCCCAGATTTCCCTAGATTCATTGAATTGAATGGATAACGCATCACAACCAAATTATTCTTTCTCAAACTCCCTAACTATGGAATACGCATGATAGAGACATTCAACAAAGATCATTAAGTTCAATGGAAATCATGAACATTGACCAGGCATTCATAACTATGGAAGACGCATGTTAATCCAGCCTAGGGTTTACTTAACATGATTGTGACTAGCAACCTTTACTACTTGTGAATATAAGTTCATAACGATTAGGTGAAATTCCCTTATATCCTAGCATCAAATTCATGCATGTAAACTAAGTATGCATCCTTAATCAACACACAAGAACAAGTTCTTAATAAAACAGATAAGCAAACCACATTCACAATTTATGAAATCATAACTGGAGTAAATCAAATCATAAGAAACATATATTCATGGCTTCAAATTCCCCCTCTAACTAATAGGGGTTTAGTTCCTCATGATAGCAATTAAACAAAGAAAACTGAATTGAAACTTTAAAAACAAAGATAGACAACACCTAAGAACGCTCCAGCAGTATTCACGACTTAGAGTGGCACCTTCTCCTTCCTTCCTTGAATAGCTGCGGCACAAGAGGGGTTTTCTGGGTTTGTGTGGATGATATGGCACGGCAGGGGGTGAATTAGGTCAGAAACTATGGAGAATGGTGAAGGAAAGGGCCGGCAGAGAGTGGTGGATGATTTCTGGCGTGAATGATGTATATGGAGGGTGGTGTGTACGGCAAAGGGTTGATTAGTATATATATAGGCACCAAAAACCCTAGGTGAATCAGATTAGGACTTCTAGAAAGCCAAATCCATCCAGAAATAGGCTCAAAACAATCAGATTTCCAATGGGAAAGGCCTAAGGTGCGGCAGATTTGGATAAGGAGGGATAAGGCTTCTAGAAAGCCTTGCAAGGCAAGGAAATCAGGTTTTCTGGAAAGCTAGGTGCGGCAAGGCTTAGGGTTTCTAGAAACTTAATTTAAATGTCCCCCAATCAGAAAATAAACCCTCATTGTACTAGGAATTGAATTAGAAATGGATTAGGATAGGATAAGGTTTGTTAAGATAAGATAAGGATTGGATAAGATAAGATAAGATAAGGTTGTTTGGATAATGTTTTGGATAATCCTCCTTCTTTTGAGCTGATTCCTTATCTTCAATGATTTGAATTTATTCTTCCAACCTTGAAACATATTCCCAACTCCATTTAAACTCCAAATTCGTCCATCTTCATGCCCATTGCTTGTGCTAACCATTCCAAGCCCAGATTTGCTCTAAAATTCTCCAAAATGCATCTTTTTGCCAACTTTGCTTCTTGGACCTAAAAACACACGAAAATGACTTTAAACACTATACTAAGCAACAAATAGCTAAGCAAATGCAAGGAAACACACTAACTAAGTAGCATAAATATGCTCCTATCATTGAGCCGTTTATACTACAACTACCTTGTTCTCTTGCAAGTATTTTTAAGTGTTTTTATCCCTACTTTTGCAGGTGGTAAAAATCCCTATCAGAAACTAGCAAAAATGTATGCACTCCGCTGAGGGTTTTGAAACCATGACCACAATTTAACACATCCATTTCTACATAATTCATAAAGCAATCAAAGCAGATGAATCTACATGGTAAAATAAGTCTTTAAATTTGCATCTATATTCTATTACATTTACATTAAAAGCCTATGTACAACCAAAAGAGAGAATTCCTAAATTTGTGAGTGATCGTTGTTTAATGGGTATCTAAGGCGCAATAGTAGTTGGTGGTGATGAGGCTAAAATGAGAGGCCCAAAATTGAGTCGTGATTTCCTTGTAGCATAAGTGGAAAAGGAGGTGGTGCAACACAATCTGTGAAGTAACTTTTATCAAAGCTCAACTCAAAATTTACTATAGGTGTCAACAATAACTTTATGTATATTTGAGACAAAGTTGAACAATAATAATTAGTAAACATTGGTATGTATGGAAGTTAACTGTACTGGTATGAGTACTCTATTTTTGATGTAGAAGAGGTGGTTTCAGAGCTTCTGCACTGGTTGATACATCAACTTTAACCATAGACACAACGGTGTGTAATCTTAAAAACATCGGTATGGCCTCTAGTGGAACTGGTGTCCTTTGTAATAGTTTGAGTAATCAAGCAATTGAGAAAAGAGCATAAATAGCATAATATAACTTTGGATTCACACATGAATAATTCAACCTTTTGCTTAATAAATTCAGGAAAGACGAATAGTAACAAAAAAAGCAGCAAAGAAATGTGGGCAAATGTGCATGTGTGAACGCACACAGCCACACATGAAAAATTACCGCAGAGAGAAACAGGAAAGCATACAATCTGTGTGACATACAGATTATGTATAGACAACTTTTCTGACATACGACGGGTATGGCAGAGAGAAACCCCATCCCTCTCTTTCTTTTTTTACACCCCCACGTCGCCACACGGGAGAGGGATATAGGGTTCATAAATGGGGGATCCTATCAACTGATTCCTGATTCTCCTTTTCTTTTCTGCTAAAACTTAACATGAATAAATTACCATTCTTGATCTTCTTTGTCTTTCTTTACAGAAAGGCGAACAATTTTTCATGAACGGCTTTAACCGAACCTATTAATCAATTTCCCAACTGAAAAACAACAATATAGAAAATAAAATAAAATAGAAAACAACAGGCAAGAATCATTGTTTTAACTAACTAAATGACAACAGTAGAAAGAGCACGAAAATGGGGATGTATGTAAGCTCATAGAGATTGTTTTTCATACCCACCTAGTGATTGTTGGCAGTCCCACATCGGTGGGGTAGGTCACAAATATGGACTTTAAATAAGATTACTCAACTCTAACTAATACCGAAGTTTTTTGTGGTAAAACTCAACACCTGACGGATTTGGCAAGTGGTAAAGTTAGGAACAGTATCGATGTTAGTATGGTCCTCTCCCAAGCCCCGTCGATCTAAAAAAATTTCAACAGTGATCCCCTAAAAAATATCACTTCAATGTCATATTTCTGAAGTGAGAGAGAATCTGAGCTCTTTGGTATCCTTTCCTTGCAGGTGCTATATCATAGGACCATTATATTTGGATGAAACTATAATAATTTTGTTTTGGGTTAGTTGTGGTCTTCAATAGCAGTGCTCTGTTTGGCGTCTGATGAGTCAATTTTATACTATATATTATTCCCTGTTCTTAGTTATAATTTATTAGTTTATTTTGGTGAATTTTGATACTTTGGTATGTATTTTCAATGTAGGATATTCGACTTCCTCCTGAGCATAAAGTATTCAAACGTAGGGCTGGGTTTGGTTGGCAAACCATGCCAAATCCCTTGTGCCACCTGCCAGCCACATATACATAATTACCAAAAATCAGTTACCGCTAGCCAACCATCTTCTTGCGGTTGCCAAAAATCGGTTCAACCAAAATTATTGGCTGGTTCGGTTGGTAAACGGCACAACCAACCATTGCCTCATTTGTCAACCCAAAGTCAATGAGAACATCTGATCATAAATTCAATGAGAACATTTTCACACCTTTTCTGATTAAATGAGTGGTAACCCAATCTCAGCACCTTTCATATAATACGATGAATTCTTACATTGTTGTCCAAGGTGGATCCTACAAGACGGGGTACCATTTTTATTTGGATGTGCGGGAACATGGGCTTTGCAAATGTTGCAAATATCAATGAACTTAGCTTTCGCATCAACAACTTTTTTAAACCCTAAAACTAAGGAGTCATTTATTTTCTAAACCCTAAAACTGAGGAGTCAAACATGTAAAAAATACCTAAAATATCTAAATAGAAAAAAAAAATATATATATATATATATTGGTAAGTATGGCATACCGCCGACATACAAAATCAATTACCAAAGTCGTGCCATTAATTATCGGTTCGGTAAAATGCCAACCGATTATGAAAATATGCCAAAACTATACCATACCGTTATGAGCCGACCGGTATGGTTCGGTCGGTAAATCGGTTTATGGCAAAATTTCCCACCCTTATTCAAACGGATGAATTTTGGAGTGATTCCAATTGGAGGATGTTCGTGTTCCTTTCAAGATGATTGTATCAAAATTCCAGATTTTTCTACCAAGCCGTTTGACGGTGGCGAAGAAAAGAAGGCCCAGCACGCAGCTTTCCCAGATTGACGTTTCGGGACGTTTTGGGTATTTTGGAGGTTAAGAGGGTATATTTTGAGGAAGATTCCTTCTGAGGATTTGTAGGGGACGACTTCAGCTTTCAAAAGAAACCTTTTGAGACCAAATCGGAATTGATTTGGTCGGTCAAAAGACTAACTTTCTGAGAACTCCAAATTTTAGTTCAAATAGGGAACCTTTTATTTTATGTTTTATTATTTTATTTTGTTTCCTAGTTTTATTTTAAGGCCTTTTCTAGGTAGGGTTTTATTTTGTAATAGTATAAATAAGGCTTTAGGGTTCTCTAGGCAGAGAAACGCACGCATTACTTTAGATGATTTTTGAAGTTTATTTTCAAGGTGTTTTCTATCATTGTCTTTATTCAATTGCTTATGATATTATGCATGTTTACTTTGAATTATTAATCACTGTGCTTAAACTGTCTCTATGTCTTAATGCTTAGCTACCATTAGGATGTTTAGATAAGTAATTGGATGCAATTCGGTCGGAATATCACCGGAGGATTGAGTATTGCTTCTTGTGGTTTTTAATTGTAATTTCACCTAAGGCGAATATCACGTTCTTAGGGTTTGCACGGTTTTTCAAAAGGTTTTCATAGAACTTAATGAGTTTTGCATGTTCATATTTGATCTGAATATCACAGACGGATTGCATGTTAGATATACGTTCTTGCTTGAATATCACGAGGAGAATATGCATAAGGAAAACCTAACCTTCAAAGTTGCATGTGTAATTCATAAGTAATTGGTAAATCTATATAGGATTGTTAAGGGGATGGCGGAACCCTAGGCTTTTAACTTTATTTTCAAAACTATTTTCTTTAGTCATTTTATTTAGTTGTTTTTATTAAAGTCATTTTTATTTTTTTAAATTCCAAAATCAATATTTTCCAAATCTTGTTTTAAATAGTTAATTAAGAATTAGTTTAAATACAAATTATTCATTCAATCCCTGTGGAAAACGATCTTACTTGATTTGTTTATACTACAACTACCTTGTTCTTTTGCAAGTATTTCATGTGTTTTTATCTCTACTTTTGTAGACGGTAAAATCCCTATCAGCGTCATTTTGAAAATCACAAGGGCCGCCTCCCTCCCCGCCGCTTGCAACGTCTCCTCTCCTTCTATGGCCGACTGTAGATGTTTGTCTTTCTTCTCTTCTCTCTTTTTTTTTTTTATTTTTTATTTTTTTATTTTTATAGATTTTTGGGAAATTAAGATTGACTGCTTACTTCTTTTTATTTTTCCCATTTGTTTGATGTTTTTTCAATATCCACCACTCCTGCTGGGGCCCCTGGTATGTTCTTATTATTATCTTAATGTTGCTCTGATATTTGTTTGTTGTTTTTTTAGTGCATGAGATTGATCTTTGTTTTATTATTATTTTTTCAGCTGGTGTTTAATCTTTCCTGCTACATCAATTCGAAGAATTTGCTAAGAAAATTTTTTGGTGATAGCAGTGACTCGGGAGATAAGAAAAGAAGCAAATTGGAAGCACTCCGTTTGTGGTATCCGTTGTTGCTGGAGGCTCTGCCAGGTATGCAGATTGTTGACAGATTTGGACATTATATTATCTGTCTGCTGTTATTTTATTACTTTTGTTTTATGCTTGGAATTACATTACAAGTATATAAATGTATCAACACTTTGGGTAGATGTGGTGAGCCATACACGAATCGTTTGAGATGCAGGGTTATTATAATTGAATCAAACCCGGGTCTTAGAAATGAATGAATTGTTATCCTACATGGATGTTGGTCAACTTATCCCAATGATGCTAATTTAGGATTTCAATCAAAATTATAGGGACTGATATTTTACTAATGTAGTTCAATCGAATTTTTGTCTAATCATAAATCATAATTCAGTCTGGCGAGCATTGAGAATTAATTTTATAGTGTCATTTGGTGAATCTGACTATAAATGCATTCCAAGAGATGGATAAATGACGTAGCTGAGCTTAAACAGAAAACAAATTTGATTGAAAAAGTATTGGTAAAACATAAAATTGTTAAAGGCTTTTTATGGACTGTTTAAATTATACATCAAACTCTGTTTCGTTTTAGGTCATCGTGTGGTTTTTGGTTTCTTTGATTCTTTCAGTT
Source organism: Heteromeles arbutifolia (assembly GCA_024362995.1). Taxonomy (NCBI): domain Eukaryota; kingdom Viridiplantae; phylum Streptophyta; class Magnoliopsida; order Rosales; family Rosaceae; genus Heteromeles; species Heteromeles arbutifolia. Next base: position 40,423,490 of record JANCRC010000002.1, read on the forward strand.
GCTTTGTTTGTTGTTTGGAGCTATGGTTAAAATACTTATGCAGATACTTGACAAGAAAGGTAATAGCTACAATTAGGTTAGTGTTTAAACAATGATAACTGTTTAGAATTAATTTTATAATGCATTTTGGTGAATCTAACTGTGAATGTATTGTAAGAACTGAATAGATGACAACTGTTTGTAATAAGTTTTGTCTCAATTCTTCACATCATCTTATATCTGATTGATTCTTTGTTGGTCTGTGCATCTAAGAGCTCTTATTGATTTTTTTGTCTTGTTTTGTGCATGTAAGAGCTCTTATTGATTTTTTTGTCTTGTTTTGTGCATGTAAGAGCTCTGTACATAGAGTTCGCAATACATGCATAGTTTTTGGTTGTTCTGGAATTTTTATGTTCCTACAAATTTTTTCCTTGTGAATTCTAAATAAATGCTAATGTTACAAATAATCACAATGGATAAAATTATCGGCTTATACGCGCTAATGAAACATGGCAGCCTTTCAGCTGCCGACCATGGATTTTTTTTTAAATAATGATGATGTTAAAGCGATTACGTGCTCTATAAAGTATATTTTATATATAGTTGTGGTTGCCCATGTTGGCCGCACGTTTTTCATCCTTAATCTATCTACCTCAGCTGTCTTCTTCTTCACTATACCTTTGGTTTTCGTTGTGATGCTTTGCTAATTTGTGCTTTTGCTGTCTTTGTCTCACCCTTTGTTTTTCACAAATCCTTCGTTCCTCTTAAATATTGCTTTTGACTCAGATGTAGAAATGAGGTTTTATTAATTTTTTGACTTTTCTGAGTTTTGTAACTGCATTTGTAAAATCCAGTATAGTTTTCTAAGTTCGTTAGAGTTGATGGTATTTTTTTTTACCGGTTTTGGAAAATCTTAGTAATTTTTGTTTCAGGCTATTTCTTCCTACCTTTGGACACGCTTTGTCCTCAAGTTAACTGACTTAAACTTCTGCATTTATTTATTAAAAGTTTAAATTGCAGAGTCAAAGTTTTGCAACTGCATTTGTAAAATCCAGTATAGTTTTTACAAAATCCCTTCAGCATTTAATTAACAAAACAACATTCACAATTTCAACCAAAATTTCAAAAGCCACAAGTTAAACTTACATTTAAAAATTCATAAAGAAAGCAAATTGTAATTAGAAGTCTGAATATAGCTAGTCCTGGACAAATACTCATCGAATTTCCAGGGTCTAGGACAAATTTTCTTTTAAAGTTATGGGTCCTTTTGATATGATTTCATTTTATCTAAATTATTCATTTAATTTCTGAGATGTTATATCAAAATCTCTAGATTGACTCATACTCATTAGGCCTTGCAGATTTACGAAGTAGGGGATTGGGTTGTCAAGAAGCACCAAGCGCTCGAAAGTTTCAAGTTGGCTCAAAGTTTTCTCCATCTTTTTAAGTTCTTCATTTTTTTTCCCATTTGTTATTATTTTATGTTTTATGATTGAATTTTGGATTTCATGAGTTAGTTAGCTAAAACTACATGTGGGTTTGTTAAATTTTGTTTCCAATAGGCATAGATGAACTAAAAGATATGAGGCAAATCTGTGGGACAACAACTGCAAGAAGGAATGGACAATCAGAAAAAAGGAAGGCAAGATTGGTCAATAAAAACAAAACATCATTCTTACTATTTGTTTGGAATTGTTTCTTTTTAACTGAATTTTTTTTTTTTGGTCCCTACCATGAAATTTGAGTTATACTATTAATTGCTGCTGAAATCTGACTTTAGCTATTAATTTTTTACATTTCAAGTTTATGTTTGATTCTATTCAAATCAAATAATGTAGTTTATCTTGTTTTGAATTTTCTCTACAACAATAGTTAAGGAATGTAGTTAAATTATCACTAATTTGTTTGTGATTGAGCAATGAATATCTGTTAATTTGACCTGCATGTGGCTATGATATGGAGGAGAAGCTGCAATGGCTAACTTGCCGGTAAGGTTCAAACTCTTAGAGTTTTATGATTTTGTAAAAGCTTTTTAGTAGCAGAAGTTTCATTCTCTTGATCATTTTGCAGTTGTATTATTACACTATACAACTTGAGTAGACGAAAAATATGAGTCATCATATGATTTTCTATTTAAGACATTGCTGCTGAATCTGTGAAGAAGAAGCGTCGCTTGACCAAGAGGCCCTATTAGAGGTCAATCTCCATCACACAACCTAGCTCTTGACTCTGTAAGTTCGGTATAATAATCGTCCCTTTATTTTATAGATGTGTTCAGTGTAATATTATATTTTTCCCATCTGTTAATAAGGTTTCGGAGTTCACTAAAATCCCTTCAAATTTGCATCTGTTTTGATGAGAAGATGAGGCGGAGGCACCTGGTGCTGCTCTTGGTGTGACCAAGGAAGTTCTCGCGTTGGTCGGGAATATCTCTTTGCATCCGGAGACTTGGCTCGATTTACAACAATGACGAAGATTCAGAAGGTATACTCTGCTTCAATTTGTCCATTTCTTTGTGTAATTCAATTCAATGTGCTTTGCTTTCATGAAACTAAATACATAGTAGTGATACTAATATTCAACTCTCTGGACGCATGTGCTTCTCTTTGTGATATAGCACATTCAATAAATAATAAAGTTGTAGATTTGCACATTCGATAAAACATTCCTTCTTCCTTTGCCGACAAGCCGAATGATTATGAACTGCTAATCCGTTTAGCAATATTTTTGCCAATTATTTTTTGCTTTTTCAGTCTTCTAATTTAGACTAAAAATGTAACATTCTAGAGTGTAGTTTCAGTCATAAAACATAGTTAATTGAGGTCTTCAATTAAGTGAAATATTAACAGGTTTCTGTACTCCCATTGTCGAAAATGCGGTGTTGACAACCTGAATTTGTATGGCATTGAGAGCCTATAGTGTCATAATTTAGTCACATGTTCAGCATATCATTCTTCATATAACTTTGATAAACTTTGTCATCAATAAATTTATTCTGAATAGAGAATCATTTTAATCTTAAAGATGACATTTGGATATCCCCAGTAGCATTTTCCTTTGGTAGCTCAAGTCATCTCACATCATCAAGTGGAGTTGCATGTTTGATGAGGCATATTTACATAGTTATAAGGGCATAAGTTTAGTTATGCCTTTCCAGTAAAGATGATACCGAGCCTTCATGATTCTTGATTTTTTTTTACATCCTTTCAGATTACATTGGTTCAGCCTTTCAATGTAAAGAGGGTAATGCCATGCCCTAATTGTCTGAAAATCGAGAAAGGTCAGTGACTTTATTCTAATGGATGCCGTTCATTTCCGGAATTTAGAATGGATAAGTGGACACATGATGAGGATCTCTATGATTTAAGTTATTCTGAAATGGTAAATAGTTTAGATCCTTTTTGAATTTGAACTTCTAATGTTCTGTTACTTTTGTGAATATTCATTTTTTGCTGCATTTGATCGGATATCAATCAGCATACATACTTTTTTACATGCCATATATTTTTGTGGAATACGCATATATGATAATGCCTCCTTTCACACAGTATGAACCAAAATAGATGAATAAAGATTTTATTTATTTTTAAGTGTTAATGTATTTATTGAAATGTTTTTGTAATTTTTTTAGACTGAGGAGGTGGAACAGAGGCTAAAGTACCTCTAATTTGTTCAAATGGCTACCACTCATGTCGCAGTTTGCTTCACAAACCTCTAAGCTTTGCATCTACACAGTATATTTGAGGACATCTCTACATCTTAATTTTTGCTTTTGTCTGATTTCTGCAAGTTTGAGGGTTGGGTATAAATAAAATGCAAACCTTTGCATAAGTAAAATACATTTTGCTTCTGGTTTTTTGCTTTGATCATCTGGGTGCTTTTTTTTATGATCATCTGTTTTCGGGCGTCGATCTACCGGTGCAAGATTGCATGTTGTGTTTTTTGTCTATTTGAAGCATTATCTGATGCTAAATTTATTTTTTTAATTGTTTGGTAATTTAGAATATTGTTTATGGGTTGAATTCAGTTTTAGAACTATAATTGAGGTAGATTAATGCTCTGATCATGCAGGAGTAGATGGCTATTGAGTTTCTGTGAAAGGTCAAGTTATAAATGGAGAGTTGAGGTCAAAAGCGTACTGAGCTTGATGATGATTTGCCGACAGATAGCAGCCCTGTAATTTATTGGAATTTAGAGCGAGTTCATCGGACTCTTTAGCTCAAACCCATAGAAATCTGTGAACTCCGCATCATAATCCAATGACCATGATATGGACACTCGGACACCTATATGTAAGTTATTGTAAATATGTTAGTCATTGTAAATGTGGTTGTAAATAGATTTTCACATGTATGTAAAAAATGTTGCTTATCGTAAGTGTTTAGTCCGTTCTGCATGTTTTATACAGTTTTAAAACCCGTAGCATCGCGCGGGCACCATTGCTTGTTAAATCTAAGGGTGGAATTGCAAACTCAAGCATTTCCTTGTAAATAAAAAATAATAATAACCCATAACAAAAAATTTATAGAACACAGAAAGTAAATTCATTGGTGACTAATTATACATGAAAATTAAAGAATAGACCGGATTAAGCCATCTAAAAAAGAAAATTAATACCACCATAGCGATTGCAGGATTGGGGGAAGCAAAGAGCAGGGAGAAATAGTTTAATATTAGAGTGCACGATTAACAAATGAACAAACTAACTATAAACTAATATAATTTTATTAAGTGAACGAAAGATTATCATGACGTCTATATAACCTAAGAGGTTACATTGCGATTGACTTGTATCTCAAACTAAATTACAAGCTATATTTATAATGATATAAACCTATGAAACCCTAATGCGTAAATGCCAAAAATACCCTAGTACAAAATCAAATCAAATCTCTAATTAATTTTCTAAATAAACCTAATAAATTCCAACAGAAATAAGGAGGAGCCCTCCGGATGCGCAAAAAAGGAAATGATTTCTGGGGTTGGATGGGGTGTGCAGGCTGGCGGACTTGCTGGGGATTTTTTTTGGTTCGAATTGGAGTCGAGCATGAACATAGAGGAGGAGGAAATGGAGTTTTCTCGCTGTGCTGTCGAAGAGAGTGAACGACAGCTCAAGAACTCAGCAGACAGAATAGCAAACTTGTGATAACACAAACTAAGCAAGGAAAAAATCAAAACTACGTACACTGTTCTTAAGAACAGTATTTCAGTTGTTTTTCAGTTTTAGTATATATTCAATTTCTCCAACTTCAGGTTCAGGTATTTCTACAAGTTTATGAACTTCAGGTAGAACTGAACAGATAAAATAGTAGAATTAATGGATTTCGGATTTCGGATTCCGGATATAATATAAAGTAGGAAAAAATATATATACAGTAAAAAATAGCGTATCATTTTACTTTTGTCCTTATATCTAGTCAATCTCGAGTCAGCAACGCCGACTAGCGCATCTTTCAAAACGACTAACGCATTTGTGATTCCGAATTCTTTTTTTAATTTCGGTTTGATCACATGTACCTGTACGTACTGATGTGATCTCATTAAATTAACAGAATTTTAACGAAAAGCTTCCGGTACTGTTTACTTTAACGAAAAACCACATTTCTGCACATAAAAAGTCAATCTTGATACTATTCACTTTACCCTTTTTTTTGTCTTTATCGTTAAAACTTAAAGTTTTCAATCCCTTTTCATTATTTTTCCTTTAAATTAAGGCCCCTCTCAGTTACTTTGAGTTATCGATTCAAAAAAAAAAAAAAAAACAATCGAAATAGGGAGCGTTTCTTTTGGATAACTTGAATTGCATAACCAGGGCGAATAAACGCCAGCAAGAAATAATGAAAGCCAATAGAACTTGGTAATTGAGTCAGCCCCAACGTGCCCTAATGTTGGCAGTGCCTACCAGAGTTCGATCTCTCCAAACAATGAGGAACCGATTATTAGATGCAGCTTCACATGCCTAACCCTCCAACAGTGTAGAAAACCAGCTAGAGTTGCATACCACTAACAATGCAAATTCAGAACACTAACAATGCAAATTTTGGACACAGATAATGCAAAATTTGACATATGGCAAACAAAACATCCATAAACACTAACACTGCACTATTATTGTATTCAAATCTTTTCAATTCAAAATTACAAGAATATCCGACTAGAAAAAAGGATTACAAGTAGCAAATAGAAAGAATCTAGAAATTATGAGGTCATGATCGAGTTGACTAACCCGATGAGTTATCAAGCCATTTGGAGACTAAGCCGGCGATGGTGAGGAGTGACCAGGGCCGGCCCTAGCCCAGTGCCACCAGGGCGACCGCTCGGGGCCCCAAAAAACAAGGGCACCAAAAAAAATTAAGTTGGTCCACATATGTATAAGGTTTTGTTTCATTCTTAATATATAGGAAACGCTCATGGTAACTGGCAATATGTTTTAGATGGCAGGGTGATTTTATTATGTTTATGTTTCCGTGCACACCCATGTTCAATTCCCTCTCTCAACATAAAGGGGTAGTTTCCCTTTTTTTTTTCTTTTTTTTCTTTTTTTTTTTCATTTTTTTTTTCATGTCTAATTTAAATAAGGTCAAATCGGATAAATGGTCTCTGTGGTTCTAAGGTATTCGGAAGATAACCCTGTGGTAAAAAAATTTGGATTTAAACCCTTGTGGTATAGTCCGTTAGCAAATTTAGTCCAAAGTGACTTTTCTGTTAAGTGTCCTTTAAATGCATGGGTAAAATTATACTTTTACTTCCGTATTTTGGATCCCCTGCTAATCTCTCTCTTCTCCCTCTCTTCCCTTTTGCTTTCGCGTTATGGACTCTCTCACCACCCCCTTTCCTCTCATCTCCTTTGGCCTCACCAATTCATTCTTCTCAGTTTCCTATTGATTTCTTCACTGCCCATGCCTCTCGATTCATAATGGCCATAGTTCTTTAGTATTTATTTCAAAATTTCAAGTAATCTCTAATCTATTCATCCCCAAAAATCATGATTTTTAGATGAAAAAATTCACAAATTTTTATTTTTCCCAACACTGGATTCTGGGTTCTTCTCTGTTTCTGAAAATTTGCATATAATTCCATCTAAATTCTGTTCCCAACCTTTTGTGAAAATTTTGGTGTTTGAATTTTTGGGTTTCTCTCAAAAATGGTGACTCCGAATCTGGGAATGCTCCACTGTGTTTTGGACCATGTTTGTGGTGCATTCATGCACAGAAAAAAGATGAGCCCTCAATTTTTTTCAAGAGGGTGGCGCGGCACAAAGCTTGAGCTGCTTGAGAGGATGATAAAGCAGCTTTTCCTAGAAGCAGCTGATCAAAATTGGCTTCCTGCTGTGATCCAACCTACTTGGAATGGTGGTTCAAAAACCTCAATTGGTGAAAGGAGATGGCTACGGGTTTGGGCAGATAGAGTGGAAGAATGAGTAGCTTCCATAGCTTCTATTTAAGATGGGGGAATCGAATCGACGGATCGGGAAGATGAAGTTGTCGCGTTGGTTCTGTTTTTGGTTCGGCAGGTTGCAGAGATAGAAGAAAGAAAGGAAGATGAAGAGGGAAGAGAGCGAAAGAGAAGGGCGGCGCTTGCTACTAACGGAGTAACAAACAGAAGTTTCAATGTGGACATAAATCCTAACAGGTTTCACCACAAGGGTTTAAATCCGAATTTTTAAACCACAGGGTTATCTTCCGAATACCTTATGACCACGGGGACCATTTATCCGATTTGGCCTTTAAATAACAAACAAACATTAATTAGGTTATTAAATGTGGCATTTTCAGTAGTGATTTTTTGTTTTCAGTTTGAATTTACTCGCAAAATCATGTTCAAGTTTGTCTTAATATAAATTTGGGTTTTTTGTATCTGTTGATAATCTTTTCATGGTTAAGTAATAAACTGTTATCATTATCTTTTTATTGAACGAAGTATTGTTATTGACAATTCAAAAATATCATCCTACACTTCTTTGGATAATTTTTCACTTATGATTTTATATATTTGGAATGAACCACAACTTTTCATGAGTGCTCAACAAACAAAAACATAGTTGAATTACTATGTGCCCTGGTAGTAGCAATTTGTTGTTTTCATTTGTTGCTTACATATAGAAATTAGGGATCTTAAATATGAAAAATTCATTTCAAGGGTTTCATAATGTGCAAGTAGCTTGTAGATCAGTTAATTAAAAGTGTTCAGCTTGTCACTCAAGGACTCATTTTCGAATTCCCTCATCGTATTTCTGATGAGTTTAGTGTAAATTATCCTATCATTTGTCAAAAAAGTAATAATGTAAAAAAAGTCTATTTTCTTTAATATTCGATGTACAACATACGAATACTAAGATAAATAATTATTTTATTTGAAGTTATGTTAGGGCATATTTTTCAGTTTCACCCAGGGCTTCAAAAAACTCAGGACCAGCTCTGGGAGTGACTCTGTCAAAGTTGTTGTCGGGAAACGGACCGGAAGATCCGAAGGGATGTCCATTTGAGAATGCAGAGAGCTACAATAAGACGCTTCGGCGTTGCCCTCAGTTCTTCTTTCGCTAAAGATTCAACCTTTGTTCCCAAATGTCATGCAGATTACTTCCTCAACACACTTCACATGCCATTACTTAATTGCAAGATACATCTGGACCCTTGGTTTATACATGGGGAAATCCAACTGATGAGATTTTACCCAACCAAGCCAACATCCTGCCAAACAGAAACCTTACCGTACAGGTCCTTTCCCCGCCTTTGGTAAAAAATTGTCAAATTTGGTCAAAATTGGCCTTATGACATAAAGATACATGAAACTTGATTTTATTTTTTTTTTTTTAATAAAGAAACAAAACAAGAGAGGGGTGAAATAAATGTCACATTTTCATTTTTTATTTTGAAACTACAAAGATAAATCAAATCACCACTTATTTGGTTCAGGTAAGTTCTCCTTATACTGCCACTTAGTATGCTTTCTTTTTAAGTGACGAAGTTTTATGTTCGATTATCTAACAGAAATGATAGCCAATGAGTTTTCTAATTTTTCTTGATGCAAATATATGTCTACTGATTTCAATGACTAGAAGTTGCCCACAAGGGAGGTGTTTGGTCATATTACAATAGACGGAGAAAACATAACACAATCAAATTAACCAATTTATCAACCATAAATTTTATTTATTCAAGTCAAACAAATGAATAAATGTACAGTGAAGCATTAGACTGACGAGATTACATTCTTCATCTGCTTAAAAGTGTTGGAGTTATGTAAATTGCCCTTGTGTTTGATGCTTTGGCTATGCAATCCTAATATAAATGGTCTCTGTCCAAAGATGATAATGTGGTTATATGATCATGTTCTGGGAAAAACATTAAGATGATTTTTTCCTTCGTTTGTTGATGTTTAATGGCTGACTATTATAAATCTTTATGTTTTGTTTTTTGGCACCTCACATGACCTCTCTCAATTTTACAAACATTGAGACCTTGACTGGTTCTAACTTCAAGAAATGGATGGAAGACTTTGAGATCGTACTTGGCCTTATGAATCTCGACTTGGCATTGAGGGAAGAAAAGCCTGCAGCCATCACTACCGAGAGCACGGTGGATCATAAAGGTGAAGTTTGAAAAATGGGAGAAAGAAAACCGAATGTCATTGATGATTATGAGGAAGGCAATGGCTCAATCAGTTAAAGGGGGCATTCCAAAACAAAATAATGCAAAAGAATTCTTGGCTGTAGTTGGGGAGAAGTTTAAAGAGTCAAAAACTAGGACTTTTCTCACACAAATCACTGCAATGAAGTATGACGGTGTGGGAAGTGTTAGGAAGCATATCTTGAAGATGGTTGATCTTGCCCAAAAACTGAAAGATCTTAAGGTACCTATGACTGACCAATTTTTATTTCATTTGGCTTTGAACTCTTTACCTACAAAATATGGGCAGCTCAAGGTCTCGTATAATAGTCAAATGGAGAAATGGGGCATCGATGAGCTAATTTCAATGTGTGCTCAAGAAGAGGATCGACTCAAGAATGATAAGATTGTGGATGTGAATTTTGTGCAAGCTAAAAAATGCAGAAGGGATCCTGCTTTTGGTTCAACAATGGCTGCTAGTAAGAAGAATAAGAAAGAAATTTCTTCTTCGTTTAAAAATGCTAACACCTCTAAAAGATCTCACAAACCCAAACCTATTAATGCCAAGATTGACAAAGAAAAAGAATGTTACTTTTGCAAAGAAATAGGTCACTTAAGAAAGAATTACATTGGCTTCAAAAATTGGCTTGTTAAGAAAGGTAATGAAATAAATGTTTTTGTATGTGTTGAGTCAAATTTAGTTTTTATTCCTCCTCAAAGTTGGTGGTTTAGTACTGGATGTTCTATTCACATAACCAATTCCTTGCAGGGCTTCTCAAATACAAAGGAGATAAATAATGAAGTTTACAATGTTTATGTGGGAAATGAAAGCAAGTTGCCGTTGAATCCATAGGGAGTGTTAAGCTAGTCTTGTCATCTAGTTTTGTTTTAGAATTAAGTCCAGTTCTTTATTTACCGTCCATAAGAAGAATTTAACTTCTGCATCTAAGCTAGTTAAGTCGGGCTTTACATTTGTTGGTGACAATCAAAGTGTAAAGTTTTTCCATTCAAATGATATGAATAAATTACTTGGCAATTCCTACCTTAAAGTTTATATGTGGTAAATGGATTGTATTTATGAAATTGAATGTTTTAACGTTCAAAGTGTTGGTTCAAAATGAGTGCTCACTAATGCAAAATCCTCAATGCTTTGGCACAAAAGGTTGGGGCACATCTCTATAGAAAGGAACATCACCTTTACGAGACAAAACTTATTGCCACAACTTGATTTTAGTGATTTTAAAGAGTGCATTGATTGTCTTAAAGGAAAGCTCACCAACACTAGGAAGATAGGGTCAAATCATAATTAGAAATTACTCACACTGACATATGTGGACATTTTCCAAATAAAACTATATGTGAAAAATCATATTTCATAACATTTATTGATGATTTCTACGGTTTGCATATGTTTTTCTTATTTCTGAAAAGTATGAAGCCTAGGATTGTTTTAAATTATTTCATTTGGAAGTCGAAAAACAACTTGAAAAACACATAAAAATTGTGAGAACCGATAGAGATAGTGTGTATTTTGGCAGGTATACTAAAGTTGGACAACACAAAGGACCCTTTGCAACTTATCTTGAACAAAACGGCATCGTCGCATGATGAATCCATATTATACTATATATTTTACCCTAATCTTAGTATTAATTTATTGGTTATTTTGGTAGAATTTTGATATTTTGTTATATATTTTCAATGTAGGACATTCAACTTCCTATGGAGTAAAAAGTGACCAACGGATGAATTTTGGAGTGATTCCAATTGGAGGATGTTCGTGAGTCTTTCAAGATGATTGTATCAATGTTTTAGATTTTTCTACCAAGCCGTTTAATCGTGTTAAAAACTGAAATAGAAAGAAACGAAGTTACCCGAAAAATGTAGAAGCCTTGAGTGGTGAATGATTCTTGGGATGAGACGCGAACTAAGTCGCTCTCTTTAAGACGTTTCACGGCTCTGCCCAAAGTGTGCAAGCAGTTCACAAACACCACATCGTCCCCAGGATAAAACAGCCCAAAATCTTCTTCTTCTGATAAAGTTCTTCCTTGCACAATGGAAGAACCTTCGAACTCACACCCTTTCTAAATGTTGCTTTCTGAACTCAATTTAAAAAATATATAAGCTGTAGTTTTTTTTCACACCACTTCTTCGAAAATAGGGAACCTATATATATATATATGCAAGAATATAAAATATACGTTGCAAGTTTGAGAGATTCAAGGGCTTGAAATCAAAACTGAAAGAATCAAAACTGAATAAAACCAAAACGGTCAAATAAAAAACGTAAATATCCAAACGGAATAAAAAAAATATAAGGACATAATCTAACCTAATCTCCTTCTCTTTTCAGAGAAGGGATCCCATCAATTAATGTGAAAAAGCTTTCACACGTTTAAAAAGGAGTGGAGGAGATTACTCCTCATCAAAAGAGAAGATTAAAGACAATTTAGGTTATATATATTTAATGATTGTAATAAACCCAAATATAAAAGCCACAATGGACAAAAACATTAAAATATTTAAATAAAAACATATTTACTCTAACAATCCCCCACTTGTTTTTATTTAAAACCGTAAATCAAGCAACATTTTATAAAGCTATGCATAAGTAAAGGTGTTTCTCAACTTGAACCTGTACATAGTGTTAGTGATCCAGACTATGCTAGAGTAACTTATAGTTTTGAACTCTATCTCTGACAACACCACACACATAAGTTTATTAAGGTGAAGTTCAAAAAGCCAGCACATTACGGCCATGTGCTTGTATCCTAGTATAGTGAACGCTCTAGAAACTTACCCAAGATTTCATAGGAAGCGGCCTCACTGCCATATTCACATAGGTAAGACTATCAAGGATATTTCTGTAGTTAGATATCCCACTCAACATAGAGTATAGACCTTACTAAGAGAAACAAAATCTCAACCTAAAATCGCTTCAGGATGTCATGCTTAGGGATAGACGTGAAATAATATTCCAAATTAAAATTAGCAAGACTTCACTCATATCACTTGTGATTTTTTATTACCCAGTGAACCTATTTCTTGGGATCTCCAGTCTATAGGTTGGGTTGCTATCACAAATGACTCAAATTTCTAAGGGCTTTAGTCTCATCCCTTTTAATGTTTTCCAAACCTTTTTCTCGTGCTAGTCCTTTCGTCAAAGGATTAGCCAAGTTTTCTTCAGACCGTATATGATCCACTCTTACAGCTCTATTAGAGAGATAATCTCTTACAGTGCTATGCTTACGACGTATTTGTCGCCTTTTCCCATTATAATAACGGTTTTGCACTTCAGCTATTGCGGCTGTGCTATCACAATGGATCAAAACTGCTGGAATCGGTTTCTCCCATATACGGGTATTTGACAGTAGGCTTCTCAACCATCCTGCTTCTTCGCTTGACGTAGCTAGCGTTATTAATTCTGACTCCATAGTAGACTGAGCCAAGATAGTTTGTTTCTTAGACTTCCATGACACAGCCCCGCCACCAATACTAAAAATATATCCATTAGTGGCTTTAGAATCATCTGAAAGAGTATTCCAATCAGCGTCACTGTAACCTTCTAGGACAGCGGGAAACTTCTCATAGTGTAATCTGAAATTCATCGTCCTTTTAAGGTATCTCATAAGCCTCTCTATAGCATGCTAATGCTCTAAACTGGGTTTGCTAGTAAACCTGCATAAAACTCCTACGACATAAGATATATCAGGTCTAGTACAATCAGTAGCATAACGAAGGCTACCAATAATACTCGCATACTCAGATTGTTTAACACTGTCACCAGTGTTCTTGAACAGTTTTACACTAGGATCATAAGTAGTACATGCTGGTTTACAATTGAAATAATTATACTTTCTTAACATTTTTTCTATGTAATGAGATTGATCTAAAGAAAATCCATGTTCAGACCTAGTTATTTTCAAACCAAGTATTACACTAGCTTCACCTAAGTCTTTCATATCAAAATTAGCACATAACAAAGATTTGACATTATTCACAACATGAACATTCGAACAAAAAATAAGCAAATCATCCACATATAGGCATATTATAGTGCATATATTACTTTCAGACTTATAATACATGCATTTGTCACTTTCATTTATTTTAAAACCATTCGAAGTAACCAAACTATCAAATTTTGCATGCCATTGTTTAGGAACCTGTTTCAATACATAAAGTGAATTATCTAACTTGCAAACTTTATTTTCTTGTCCTGGAATAATAAAACCCTCTGGTTGATCCATATATATTTCTTCCTCTAATTCACCATTCAAGAAAGCTGTTTTACATTTAGTGCACAACATGATCATGAATAGAAGCTAAAGCAAACAATACACGAATAGATGTTATTCTAGTCACAGGTGAATAAGTATCAAAGAAATCAATATTTTCTCTTTGTCTATAGCCTTTGGCAACAAGTCGGGCTTTAAATTTTTCAACTGATCCATCAGGTTTTAATTTTCTTTTAAGAATCCATTTACAACCTATTGTTTTGCAACCAGGTGGAAGATCCACCAAGTGCCAAGTTTGATTTGACTCCAGGGAGTCCATTTCATCATTTATAGCTTCTTGCCACAAATCTGCATCTAAAGAAGTTAAAGCTTCTTGAATTGTATTAGGATCTTCTTGTAAATTATATACATGAAAATCAGCCCAAAATCTTTAGCTATTCGAGCTCTTTTACTTTTCCTAGGTTCTAATGCAGATTCACTATGTTCTACAACAATAGGTTCATCAATTTTAGAAGAATTAGAACCCCCAGTATTTCGAAGATTAAAAGGAAATTTATTCTCATAAAAATTAGCATCAAGTGACTCAATTATGACATGGTTTTTCAAATCATAAAATCTCTATGCTTTGTTATTGCATGCATAACCAATAAAAACACATTCATATGCTCTACTAGCCAATTTCGATCTTTTTGGATCAAATTTACGAACATAAGCTAAACAACCCCAAGTTCTGAAATACAACACATTTGGTTTCTTATTTTTCCAAATTTCGTAAGGAGAAATATTTGTTTTTGAGTTAGGAATTCTATTTAACACATAACACACAGTCAACACAATTTCACCCCACCAATAAGAAGCAGCTCCAGAACTAAGTAAAGTAGCAACAGTCAATTCACAAAGAGTTCGATTTTTTCTTTCCACTGTACCATTCATTTCAGGAGAATAAGGAGCAGTAGTTTCATGAATAATTCCATTAGACTTAAACAAATTAACAAATTCAGTGGATTCATATTCATGTCCTCTATCACTAAGAAATCTTTTAATCTTACGATTAAATTGATTTTCAACTTCAGTCAAGAAAGTTTTGAACATGTCAATAGCTTCACTTTTATTTTTCATAAGATAGACAAAAAAATAATTTGAACAGTAATTTGAACAATCATCAATAAAGGTAATAAAATAATGTTTTCCATTTCTAGTTAACACTCTATCAAATTCGCATATATCGGAATGAATTAAGTCAAGTGGTTCAGATTCTCTATTGACAGATTTATGTGAAGTTCTAGTGATTTTAGCTTGACTACAATATTCACATTTTTCAAAATCATTCAATGATAAGTTGGGTAAAAAGCCTAAGTTACTCATGTTCTTAACCAAGCGTTTGTTAACATGACAAAGTCTAGCATGCCAAGTATTAAAAGAAGACAACATGTAAGCAGAAGTAGACATTTTATCAATATTCAATTTAAACATTCCATCAGTAGCATATCCCTTTCCCACAAAAACCCCATTTTTAGTAAGAGTATACTTATCTGCTCCAATGGTTTGAGTGAATCCAGCCTTGTTGAGAAGAAAGCCCGAGACCAGATTCTTCCTTATCGCTGGGGCGTGCATCACATCTTTCAGTATCATGGTTTTTCCAGAGATGAACTTCAACTCCACCTCTCCAATACCAGCAACATCAGTTGAGTGTGAATCACCCAACAACACCTTTCTTCCCTCAGCCACATAATAGGTCTTGAAAATGGAACGATCATAGCAAACATGGTGAGAAGCACCAATGTCCACCCACCACCCTTCGGATCCATCAACTAGGTTGATTACTGATATCATTGCAATCAATTGCTCTTCAACAAGATTTGCCTGAGAAGCAAAGTTTTCCTTATAATGCATGGCAAATTTAATTTGTCTTAAAATTGTTGAAAATTGAAATAGAAAGGAACGAAGTTACCCGAAAAATGTAGAAGCCTTGAGTGGTGAATGATTCTTGGGATGAGTCGCGGACTAAGTCGCTTCTCTTTAAGATGTTTCGCGGCTCTGCCCAAAGTGTGCAAGCAATTCACAAACACCACGTCGTCCCCAGGATAAAACATCCCAAAATCTTCTTCTTCTGATAAAGTTCTTCCTTGCACAGTGGAAGAACCTTCGAACTCACACCCTTTCTAAATGTTGCTTTCTGAACTCAATTTAAAAAATATATAAGCTGTAGTTTTTTTTCACACCACTTCTTCAAAAATAGGGAACCTATATATATATGCAAGAATATAAAATATACGTTGCAAGTTTAAGAGATTCAAGGGCTTGAAATCAAAACTGAAAGAATCAAAATTGAATAAAACCAAAACGGTCAAATAAAAAATGTAAATATTCAAACGGAATAAAAAAATAATGTAAGGACATAATTTGACCTAATCTCCTTCTCTGAAAAGAGAAGGGATCCCATCAATTAATGTGAAAAAACTTTCACACGTTTAAAAAGGAGTGGAGGAGATTACTCCTCATCAAAAGATAAGATTAAAGACAATTTAGGTTATATATATATATATATAATGATTGTAATAAACCCAAATATAAGAGCCACAACGGACAAAAACATTAAAATATTTAAATAAAAACATATTTACTCTAACAAATCGTGGCAAAGAAAAGAAGGCCCAACGCGCAGCTTTCCCAGATTGATGTTTCTGGGCGTTTTGGGTATTTTGGAGGTCAAGATGGTATGTTTTGAGGAAGATTCCTTTTGAGGATTTGTTGGGGACTCTCAAGCTTGAAAAATAGACCTTTTAGGACCAAATCAGAGTTGATTTGGTCGGTCAAAAGTTCGATTTTCTGAGGAGTCCAAATTTAAGTTTAAATAGGAAACCTTTTATTTCCGAGTTATTTTATTCTATTATGTTTCCTAGTTTTTAGAAGACTTTTTCTAGGTAGGATTTTATTTTGTAGTAGTATAAAATAAGGCGTTTTAGCCATTTGGGTAAAAGAGGAGAGGACGTAGGCATCAATTTGGAGAACTTAGCTAGGATTTGACAATTTGTATTTCAAGGTGTTTTCTATCCTTTTTCTATTTCATTGGTATTTTTCGTGTTTCTATTTCTAGTCAATTAAGGTGTTGTTTATTTTTATTTTGTTGTTTTAGTTTATTTTTGCTTTTCTTCTATTTTTCACACCTTGAGGATAATGTGTGATATAAGTTTTGGGGTGTGAAATAAGAAATTTTAGATTTTTAATTTTTGAGTCAAATAAAAATGTTCATTCTTTTTAAGTTAATATCCATAGATTAATTTAAACATTAGAACAAATGGATATGGTGAAGATTAATCCCACAATAGAGTCCTTTCTATTTATCATTACTTAGACATTAATTCATGAGTTGTACTTTGAAAATTTGCACATTCACATCAACTTGGTTTATGGGGAGTGAGAATGAAACACTTACTTTCTGTCTAAGTTAATTTTTGTTCTAAGTAAAGTAAAGTTGTTTATTATTAAAAAAAAAGTAATAATTGTTTCACCCGAGACTTTGCTTTGTAACTGGGTCAATCGTGCCTGATCAACAATGATTCTCGTGTCAAACGGTAAAATTTTGGTATGGGGCAGGGTGGTTAGTTGGTTTCGTAGCCTTTTCAGCTCGAGTTAATAAGTCCTTAGGGGTGTTCTACACCTACTGCCCTAAAGCCTTAGTGGTTTGGGAGTCATTGACCTAAAGCTCGCTATACGGGTTGGATCAAAAGCTTAAGGGAACTGGCATTGCACGACCACTATTACTAGAAAAGAAGGGGGAAAAAAAAGAGAAAAAAATGAAAAAAAAAAAATATATATATATATATATATATATATATCAAGTTATTATGTGTGAAGTGTTAAATAAAGAGGACGAAAGGTAGGGATTTCAGTCGAGTCTCGTTAACTATGTTGGTTCACTTTACACCAAAGGAAGTTCATGAATTCTTTTCGAACTGATTCTAAATGGCTTAGACTCTGTAGTGGGATTGGTTGGAACTTTTGGAAAGATATTCTAATTTTTAAATGTTTTCTATGGCTTGCAACTTGAAAGTGAAAATTGGCTTACTTAGTTTTGTTTAAGTTCATAGTTTGTTAGTTTTTTGTTTTTGGTTTTGAGTTTTGTTTTGCTTGAAGACAAGCAAAAAGCTAAGTTTGGGGGTATTTGATGAGTCCATATTATACTATATATTTTACCCTAATCTTAGTATTAATTTAATGGTTATTTTGGTAGAATTTTGATATTTTGTTATATATTTTCAATGTAGGACATTTGACTTCCTCTGAGTAAAAGTGATCAAACGGATGAATTTTGGAATGATTCCAATTGGAGGATGTTTGTCAGTCTTTCAAGATGATTGTATCAAATTTTTAGATTTTTCTACCAAGCCGTTTAATCGTGGCAAAGAAAAGAAGATCCAGCGCGCAGATTTCCCAGATTGACATTTCTGGACGCTTTGGGTATTTTGGAGGTCAAAATGGCATATTTTGGGAAAGATTCCTTCTAAGGATTTGTTGGGGACGTCTCAACTTTAAAAAGAGACATTTTGGGACCAAATCGGAGTTGATTTTGTTGGTCAAAATTTCGATTTTCTGAGAAGTCTGAATTTAATTTTAAATAGGAAACCTTTTATTTCCTAGTTATTTTATTCTATTATGTTTTTTAGTTTTTATAAGACATTTTCTAGGTAGGATTTTATTTTGTAGTAGTATAAAATGAGGCTTTTTCAGCCATTAAGGTAAAAGAGGAGAGGGCGTAGGCATCAATTTGGAGAACTTAGTTAGGCTTTGACAATTTGTATTTCAAGGTGTTTTCTATCCTTTTTATATTTTTAAGTTTCTTTATCCCTACTTTTACCGGGGGTAAAAATCCTATCATCGCACAATACACTACTCCAGGGACTTCTCATCAAAATGTGATCGAAGAAATCGAACTTTAAATGACATGATTTAGGTCTATATTTGCACACTCAAAGCTTTCAATTTTTCTTTAGGGGGAAGCATTGAAAATTGCAAATTATATCTTGAACTGAGTAGCAAGTAAGTCAGTCAAATGGTGCCATTTGAAGCTTGGACCGGGAGAAAACCAAGTTTTAATCATTTCCATGTATGGGGTTGTAAAGCCGAAGCCAGATTTGAATCATTTCCATTGGTACAACTTTTCTCATTTAGTTTTTCATATTTTTCCTTGATTCAGCCTCACGTGCATGACACGTGACTCATTTTGATGGAAGTTCTAATGGAGTTGACAAAAAGGACTATAGTTGCACGTTTTGATGAGTTAAGGGACCAACGGTCACAAATTTTTAATTGAGGAATCATTACTCCAAATGAGTCAAAGTTGAAGGATAATTGCTACAATTTACTCCATAAAAAAACACATTAATTTTTTTTTTTTTGTCGAAAGGTAGAATTTTATTGAATTTAAATACGAACGGTTACATTTGCATATTCTGCTAGAATATTAAAAATAAACTCTAAACCTAACTCATCCTAGCCAAGTCTTCTGCCATGCTTACCTACGTGCGCCGCCACCGAATGAGCTCCACGATTGAATTGCCGAGGGGTAAGCAGAACCTCACCAATTGGACCAAGCTCGCCATCCTCCAAATATCTTGGAGATAAATATCAAGAGTCAATCACCTGTGACCTCCTTGTTAAGCATCTGAATCAATCACTTTGAGTATGATTCCACCACCAAGCTAATTCCGGGCTCCATAACATCACTACTAATAATCATCTCCATCCCTTGCCTAATCGCCTCTGCCTCTGCCATAATTGCAGCTGTAAACCGCTCCCCACCCACGCCTCCCGCAAGCTTAGGTGTCCCAGCAAAGTACCGAAGCATCCATCCAACTCCACCCACCTTCGTATCTTTTCGCCATGCAGCATCTCAATTCAATTACAACATCCCAAAGATGGCCTCTGCCATAATTGCAGCTGTAAACCGCTCCCCACCCACGCCTCCCGCAAGCTTAGGTGTCCCAGCAAAGTACCGAAGCATCCATCCAACCCCACCCACCTTCGTATCTTTTCGCCATGCAGCATCTCAATTCAATTTCAACATCCCAAAGATGGGTTTCTTCCATTTAAGATCATTCCCCACCCTTGAATCCCTACTCTTTTGTACCCAAACCACTCCCCCCCCCCTCCCCCCCCCCCCCAACACACACACACCAACACCCTAAAAACGCCCTCCCACTACCGTAGCCTCCAAACACATTTAAAATTCGTTTTATTAATTTAGAAAGGGCAAAAATATAGACGGGTAAAACGGGAGAGACGTGGTGACCTCCACTCCTCCTCCATAATCTTAGTCAAGTTGTCGACCAATTACAACTTTTCTACTCCTCCTTAAAAAACATGGAAATTAATTATTTTTTTCTTTTAAAATATATGTATATTGAAATAAATAAAAAAATTAAAAAAAAACTTTTTTTAGGATTTTTGTTCTCCCTCCTTTATCATTAATGTTTTAATTCAATTTTTTCCTTGCCTCATCCTTCTAATTTTCTCGTCTCCCTTTCTTTTCTTATATGTCTCGTCACTTACCCAATAAACTATCTTGAGGTTTTAATTTTTTGGAATGAATTTATCAACAAAATACTTAGGGCTGGCACTGAGATTCTTAGAGCCCAAGGTAAGTGACTAAAAAAGGCCCTTGAGCTTGAGTTGTTTGAGCATCGGGGATGGTGTAATCAAATATTATAGATAAAATTGTATTATAATGGCTGATGTGGGAAGTTGCATACTTAATTACTTCATAAAAAAAGTGTCACACTCCAGTACACTCGGCAAACCAAGTAGACAAACTTTTATATTATTATTGTCTTTAACCTTTGATGTTTATTTTGATATTTAGTTTTTCTCTTCTTTCCCTCATATGAAATATTTTATTATAAATTTATATATGTGGGGTCTAATTTTGCCTACACATGTAAAAGTAGACAATGTTACCTACTTTATAGGAGTAGGAAAAGTTTACCTTAAAGGTGTTGAGTTTTTGCATGACGGCATAGGTTCAAACTCCATCTGTGGCTAATCTAACATTTAATCTAACAACATTTGACAAAAAAAAACGTGTTACATATATTATGCCTAAACTACTTTACAAGGTTGTCTTCAAAAGTGGTACAAGAAGATAAACCAGTGCCACAAACATACAAATTTGGTATACATCTCTTTGGAAACCATTGTGGATGCAAATTTCTTCCTCCTTGTTCTTGGACAAAATTGCACCTAAAAAACAAATAACATCTTAGGTCAAGACCAAGAGCCTCACGCGCCCACGATGATTTTTTTTTTTTGGAAGGGTGGGGCTGCTTTGGTCGAAGAACCTCCGATGCCAAAGTTAGAATTTTGAGGAAAAAGTGTTTGGAGAATTTAGCAAGAGAATTGGAATTGAGTTTTGGAGAGAATGAGGGGGTTTATATAGGGGTGTGGCCGGCCCCCTTGGGAGAGGAAGAACCGGCCACATGGACGAATTTGCAGGTTAGGTTCATGATTTATGTTTAATTAGCTAATTAATTGAATAATTAATCAATTAATTGGCTAATTACTATAATAAAAAAGAATGATTTAGAGGTTACCTTGTGGAGAAGATATGATGAGGGATGGATGAAATAGGTTATAAATAAATACCTATTTGGGCATTTTTTACTTGATTAAGGGATGATTGTCCATTGCTCGTGTGTATGAATTCCGGTGTGCCTCGAAGGTAGTTTTGTCATTTTCACCCAAAAATAACGTGTCACCTCTTGATTATTTTTGGCTCCACAACCGTCATCCCTTTGAAAGAACTGAATCAAATTAGCATGCAAACAGTTCATCAATCGATTGAAGATATTAAGAAAGAAAAAAAGAAGGAAGGATCTTTAGCGTAAGAATGAATAAAATATTTGTGTTTCGTTTGTTTAATTACTGACCTTAGTTGGATCACCGGAAGGGTCTGGATAAATTTCCATGTTCTGTTTTTCTCTAGGGATCTTGCTGGAAATGGTTTTAGCAAGATCAGCCAAGTCCTTTACACCCTCGATTGTAGAATAAAACAACGTGATGTCCAGAAATATGCTTTCGCAATGGCTGAGGAAGCTGATAAATCCCAAAACTCTTCATGTTCAATGACTTTGCCACTTATCTGGTTTAGAGTGAACTGGGAATTTATTCTTATGATCAAATATCATCCTATAATGTTCTTCGCCTTCCCTTTGACTGTCCACTTGATACTGAGGACACTCGTCGATAACATGCTCATTTCTTGCACACTCTGTGTAAAACCATTTTGTGAATGACAATGAATTATGCCGAGAATAAATGAGGGAATAATTGACTTGGCAATTAAGTTAATGAAATCTCTAGGACTCTCGGCGCCTTAAGGAAATAAACATATTGGAGTTCTAATTAAATGCGATCAATTATGGACCTTTATTAAGTAAATACAAGGAATAAGAGTCATGATGGGACTCTAATTGATTAGATATGATTTGGGTTGATATCCTTTCCGATAATAGGGAAGAATTGGTTGAAAGCCTAGCTATATAACCTAAGAATAGTCCTTGCTTCCATACCAACTGAAACTCACAAAAACTACAAGCCTATTTCGATAGTAGAGTTCATTGAGAGGTACTGGAAGTAGAAGACTACTTCTACTTTGTTCGCAAGGATCAATGGCTTCATCTTCATAACCATGTCTTCCGTATTCTATAGATAAGTTTAATATAATTAGTCGATCTCTATTTTATATTGATTTGATTTATTCGTGATCCTAATGTCTTGTTGTTGTGATTTCAGAATATGTCTTACACTCTGTTCATAAGGAACAATAACAACGAAGGAAGTTTTTACCTTGCATTTCTGTGGATTGTTATACAAGAAATTTCAAAAGAAAAATGATGAACTCATAAGACTCACCACAGGGGGCTTTTCTAGTGCACTGGTTATCCATAGCGGTCTCTTGTAATTGTCATGTCCGCTAAAACTTCTAACTGGGTCCTAAAATTACAAATCGTTAACTGGTCAGTGCTTGAGCGCATATAAAAGCACTAGAACTCCTAACCGAGTATATATAAGCACATATTGTAAGGATGGTATAAGGATTATTCAAATAATATGCATGTACAAGCATGCTTTCGATAACAAAAACAATAAGGGAATAGGATTACGCAGACCATGTTTCTGTGCATTAAACCAGTGTGATATGCATGCATGCAATAACAGCTTTATGTGAAACTTACTCCAGGAAGAAGAAGCTATTGTAGAACTTGATTGTCTTCTACTTCCAATACTTCAAAATGTCTCTCTACCATGAATAGGGTTTGGCATGATTGAGAGAACAAGCGTATGGAAGTAGGGACTTAACCGTGGTATTTATATTAGTAGGGTTTTTATCACACCCGACCTATCATTGGCTGTGAAGATTGACCCTATCTCTCTAGTGTTTAAGTCCCACCATGATTCTACATCTTCGTAATAAAATCTATCAGATTTCCTCTAGGTTAATTGCAAGGGATAAGACTCCATAATCCTTATTATGTTAGGACTATCGGATCACTTTAGTTGCTAACAACTCGATAGACAAATGACTTACAACAAAATGATCCAATACAACATTCATTGTCATTCACAATCTTACACATACACCACACTACATCACATGTTAAGTATTAATTATATACCGTGTATTTAACAGAAACAGCAAAGGTTCCAAGGGTACGATTGCCTTCTCGTAGCTCAAGGATATCGCGTGCAAATTGTCGAGCTGTAGACTCCACCAAGGGGCTATTAATGCACTCAAACTCATTCACACAATCAATTGTCTTTGGTTTCGTTTAGGTCGGTAGCCGCAGCCAGGACCAATAGCCTGTTTTGGCCCACCCTTCTCAAGTACAACCACAATCAACTGGTTCTGGTATGGTGACTCTTATCCCGAGTTCTTTCATACATCTAAAATGCAACACAGAAGAGCAAACCGCTTCAATTCTTTACATAGAGAGCCCTTATCTAAACGATGATGGTTAACAGCAATTGTTATTATATTTACATAGAGAGCCCTTACCTAAAGAGATCCCCCTGTTTGTAAAATATGGGGTCTAATTATGGGGCTCAATTCATATCGAATTTCAACAACCAAATTGCCTACCACATGCTTGCAAAAATTAGTTCTATTCAAAACCGTTTAACCATTTAATTAATTGACTTCGTCTCTATGAGAAGTATTGACCCATGGAATTAAAGCCACTAATACACATGCAAATGGCCAGGGCCATCCACACACATATCGTATGCGAGTTTATTATTAGGAGGTTTTAACGAAAAGCCCGCGGTACTGTTCACTTTAACGAAAAACCATATTTTTACACAAAAAAGTCAAACCTGGTACTATTCACTTTATCCTTTATTTTGTCTTTATCGTTAAAACTCAAAGTTTTCAAGCTTTTTTCATTAATTTTCCATTATTATTATTGCTATAAACACACAGATTACAGCAAATTAAAACAACCTAAAACAAAGAAAAGGGTAGTGATGAAGGCTAGTGCTACTTTCGCGGGGAACACGATTGCATTTGCGCATGCAACAAACTTTTTGGACCCATAGATGACCCAAATGGGACGAGTGGAATGCATGGATTGACAGCGCTATGTACCCAAATGGGCCTATCTTCAATTTTTTGTTCGGAGATAAAGACAGTTTTGTTCCTCTTTCGATTTTATAATCCATATATATGTGGACTGCATGGATTGACAGCACTATGTACACAAAGGCAAATTCTTCCATGGATTGACAACACTATGTACACAAAGGCAAATTCAAGCGCATCAAGCAACCACTGGTTGGTTTCAGGGCTACCAATCAACAACCCCAAAATCTTATCAATAATTTTCAATTCCTTCATGTAGTTTCCATGCATGCATGCTCATCGCACTTCACGAGCATATGCGACAATATGTCTTCCGTGTGTGATGCCTTGCTCTAGGCCAAGTTCATCTTCCTTTGCTTGATCATGTTATATATACACTCTCCAATCAATAGATTGACTTCTATTTATGGTAAATATACAAGACAATAGAATATGCCATAATCATACTATGCCAATTTTCCTTGAGAAGTAACGTTGGAAGGAGTGATTATAAGACAATGGTTACTTGCTGTCTTTTGATTTTCGGCAAAAAAAACGACACTCAAATGACAATTTTTTCCCTAGAGACTATAATTTTACGCCGTCTATTACATTTTGCGTACTAATGCATGATAATACATGAACTATTAAGAAATACTAGAACTGAGATCCAGAATCAACTGGTTCTGGTACGATGACTCTTATCCCAAGTTCTTTTATATATTTACCATGCATCACATAAGAGCAAACCGCTTCAATTCTTTGCCCTAACAGCTGAGGTAATTGAACCATTTTGCAAAAAGGACATCGTGCTTAAAACGATGACAGTTAACATCAATTTTGTTATTATATTTATACAGAGAGCCCTTACCTAAACAGATCCCCCTGTTTGTAAAATGTAGGTTCTAATTATGTGGCTCAATTCACATTGAATTTCAACAATCAAATTGCCTACCACATGCTTGCAAAAATTAATCCTATTCAAAACCATTCAACATTATCTATTTGACTTGGTGTCTATGAGAAGTAGTGACCCATGGAATTCAAGCCACTAATACACATGCAAATCAGTGTTCTAAAAATCGGTCTAGGCGGCCGCCTAGGCGGCGTTTAGGCGCTGAACGGCCGGTGACCGCTGCGATTAAGTCCTAATCGGTCACAAAATCGGAAAGCATATTAGGCAGACGACTGGGCGGGATTAGGAGGGACTAGGCGGGTCTAGGCGGGGCTAGGCGGAGCTGGACGGGGTCTAGGCGGGCATATGTGGAGAACGCCGGAATCTGAAATTATTTTTTGTTGCAGAGCCCAGCGTCGCGAGGAAGAAGATGAAGTTCTTGGGTTTGTTTAATTGCACCGTTTAATCATTAAGATGGTTCCCACCATCTTTTCCTTTTACTTATTTTTAAATTCTTTTATTATATTTTACTGTTGCTGTCAGTAACTTAGCAATTTTTTTGGATTAAATGGTCAAGTGCTAGGTGCAGGCCTAGGTTGCGTGGAAGGCCTAGGTTGCTGCCAATGCTTTTTTTGGATTTTGTGTTAATTTAATTGGATATAAAAGCAATTTGTAATTTGCATGTCTTTTTTACAATTGGTTAGCCTTTCTGGGGGTTAGTATCGTGGGCTTTTTGGTTTTGGAATTTTTAAAGGTCTTTGAACAGATTTGTACCAAAGCAATTTGCATTGTTACAAAATTAATTGCAAACTAAATAATGTGTACTATGGGCTTTTAACAGTTAAGTATCTTACATTAATATATTTCTTTATTTTCCTTCTATTTTGCATTTTATGTGGTTCCTACAATACTCCTCACTATGGTTATATGACATATATGTTTAATGTGTTTTTAAATTTTAGACTTGTTGGATACTTCTTTTTGCATTTTATCATTCTTTTATTATCTTATCCATGAATTTCATACAAGTATAATTTTTTGCAAGTATCAATATGTACTTATTTACAAAATATACAAGAAATTTACCGAAATCCGCCTAGGCCGCCTAGGCGCCCGCCTAGACCCCGCCTAGCCGCCTAGGCACTAGGGGCCAACCCGCCGCCCAACTATCGCCTAGCGTTTTTTAGAACCTTGATGCAAATGGCCAGGGCAATCTCCACACACATATCGGATGTGATTTATTATTATTGTTATAAACACACGGATTACAGCGAAATTAAAACAACCAAAAAACAAAGAAAAAGGTAGTGATGAAGGCTAATGCCATTTTCGCAGGGAACATAATTGCATTTGCGCATGCAACAAGCCTTTTAAACCCATAGGTGACCCAAATGGGACAAGTGAACTCTCGTGAGGGTTTCCAGAGACGCTACTCACAAATATCATGCATAATGATCATTAACATTTACATTTACCACCGGAGAATGAGTACATATCCACCCCTTGGGAGTCGGGGGTTTTTTGGTGGAGGTGTAATTTGAATCTATTTTCAATGAACGGCCTTGTTAAAAGGTCGCTTTGCAAGTGGCGTAATCGGCAGCGCGTGATTTGGTTGTTGTTGTCAGGTGGTCCGACAGGCTCGACCTTGAACAATGTGCAAACCCAATTGTCTTTGGTTTCGTTTCGGTCGGTAGCTGCGGCCAGGGCCAGTAGCCTGTTTTGGTCCACCCTTCTCAAGTAGTTGCCATTGTAGGAGCATTTGATATGCACATAATGTTTATCGGCGTAGTCCTCATTGTTTGGTGTTTCGGTGGTGAACTTTATGAACCGGCTGTCAGGATTGTCTTCAGAGAACTAGACAATCTCATTAATGTCGCTTTCTGCATCAAGTTGGTAGCGCAAGTATTTGTTGTTGGTCTATGCTTTCAGCAGAAAGGGGCTTGGTAATACAGGTGGAGCCATGTTGTATGGTATAACTGGGATTGGGAAGATCTCTCTTCTGTCTTGATCTCTCTTGATGATTGAATTTGCTTGTTGTGAGTGTGATCCTTAACTCAAAACCTGCTTTCCTATTTATAAGAATTTAAGCACTAGCTAGCTCATGTTCTGACATTTTCTTAGTCTTTTTGAATTAATATTAGTTAACTTCATCAGTCAGTTTCTCATCTCTTTCATTTATATGAACATGGCTGATCTCATTCAAGTGAAGCAAGATTTGGTGAAATAGCTGATCTCATCCATTTATTTGTATCATTGTCAAATTAATAGTTTCTAATCGCGAAACTGGTGAATGCGCTTTTGAAGTGTTACGAGCGAAGACGAGTGATCATATTATAAAAAAAATAAAAACTTTACCCGTGAGCATAATTTTTTTTTTTCCCTTCTCTGTTTGGGGTCATATACAAACAAATGCATGGTTTCTAAGCATGAAACTATATCAGTCTTTAATAGGATCATTTCTGAGATTGCGGGAGCCTGTGCGAAATTTATAAAAGGACTCTTTTTTAAGATATATATTTTTTAAAGTATGACAATATATTGGTACTAGAAAATAATAACTTAAATCAAAACAACATTTAGGACTCACTGATTGTAAGTTTACAAGTGTCATTAAATAATTAAAAAGAGTTATAGACATAACCTTCACTAAATAATAAAAAACTGTTCAATCTTAAGCAATCAAATAAAGAAGAAAAAAAAGCTCAAAGACTCTAACTTTATAGTTTCACTTGAATATATAGCAATATTATATAATTAATAAAATTGAAAAGAAAATCGCTTTTTAAGGTGTTGTTAGTAACACGCCTAATATCTCATTGTGCACTCCAAAATTTTATATTTAGAAAGAAAAAAAAAATTACACTTACAAAAGTGCACTATAAGATATTAAAGTGCTAATAAAAGTATTTTTTTTAATATATAACGTTATTACATATAAATATAAGATACGAAAAATTTTTGGGAGCCCTTCAAATTTAGGGGCCTTGTGCGATTGCACCTTTCGCTCCCCTCAGCACCACCTCTGGTCTTTAATTTTGAGGGAGAGACTAATTTTGGTTGGTACATTTGTAAAATAGCTTGTATGCCCAATTTCCTAATAATTAATTGACTTAGTTTCTATGACAACGAGATCCGGAAGATGGAACTACAAACTAGCAAATTGTCAACGTTCATTAAGTAAATGGCAACAGGTGTGGAGTCTTTTATTAGAATTGTTTTGTACATGTTCTGTCTATATGGTGACGGATTAAAGTTCATGACTACGGGTGTTGTGGGTCTTTATATAAAATTAACAATTTTATAGCATGTGAATTCGACAACTTAAAGTCTCAATTATGCGTGTCACCTACCGTACTAAATAAAATAGGTATAAAAGACAACAATATAACTGTGCAGGTGTCAAGTATAACTAACGATCCGTTCACATACATGGCTCGTTTTGTTCGTAGGAATGGATAACTTCCTAATCTCAAAGGCAGTTGAGAGGAGAAATGGAAATAGTATGACCAACTAGAGGGTAGAAGATGAATTGCAAATGAGCTTATAACTAATCACGGCATTAAAGTGACTGTTTATATAAAAGAGAAACCAAGGGGGAGAGATATTCACCTTCACCCCTTGTTGAGAGCAAATTAAAGACGATCTAAACTCTCAGGGTAGTAGCTAGGGCAAGCCCCACCCCTACGTGTGAGTAGCAAAATCATCTTGAAACCACAAAATGACAATATTAGGTTGGTTTCTTTTACCATTTGTTTATAAATGACAGTATTAGGTTGGATTCACAACGGCAATTTATTCTATTCGAGAAACTCGAAGTGCGACTAAATGAACGATTGATCTATTGTCAACTTTCATAAAGCACAAGAAGAGGATAATATTGAGCATATGAACATGGTTGATCTTATTGGCGTGACTCAAGATTTGGTAAATATATAGCCGATCTCATTGATTTGCTTGTATCCTTGTCAAACCACTTTGCCAATTGTGCTACTCATGAATACAATGCTCATTGAAGAAAAATACAGCCAAAACTCATGTAAATTAAATGTCAAAATAGTCATTGTGTTATAGCCATATGGAGAGTGAATATCAAGAAGTCCGAACTTACTTTTGAGAGAATTTAAAGTTACCTCTTCCAAAAGGCTTGGGGAAGATGTTTGCCAATTTTCCTTGAGAAGTAACGTAGGAAGGAGTGATTATACAACAACGGTTACTTGCTGTCTTTTGATTTTCGACAAAAGACGACACTCAAATGACAATTTTTCCCCCATAGACTACAATTTTTCACCGTCTATTACATTTTTCGTACTAATGTATTAAAATACATGAACTATTCACAAATGCTAGAACGAAGATCCAGAATCAACTAGTTCGGGTACGATGACTCTTATCCCAAGTTCTTTTATATATCTACCATGCATCATAGAAGAGCAAACCGCTTCAATTCTTTGCCTTAACAGCTGAGTTAATTGAACCATTTTACAAAAGGGACTTCGTGCTTAAACGTTGACAGTTAACAGCAATTTTGTTATTATATTTATATAGAGATCTCTTACCTAAAGAGATCCCTCTGTTTGTAAAATATAGGGTCTAATTATGGGGCTCAATTCACAATGAATTTCAACAATCAAATTGCCTACCACATGCTTGCAAAAATTAATTCTATACAAAACCATTCAACCATTAATTATTTGACTTGGTCTCTATGAGAAGTAGTGACCCATGGAGTTAAAGCCACTAATACACCTGCAAATCGCCAGGGCCATCCGCGCACACATATCTGATACGAGTTTATTATTATTGATATAAACACACGGATTATAACGAAATTAAAACAACAAAAAAACAAAGAAAAAGGTAGTGATGAAAGCTAATGCCACTTTCGCGGGGAACACGATTGCAGTTGCGCATGCAACAAGCCTTTTAAACCCATAGGTGACCCAAATGGGACAAGTGAAGTCTCGTGACGGTTTCCAGAGATGCTACCCACAAATATCATGCATAATGATCATTAACATTTACATGTACCACCGGAGACTGAGTACATATCCACCCCTTGGGAGTCGGGGGTTTTTTGGTGGAGGCGTAATTCGAATCTATTTTCAATGAACGGCCTTGTTAAAAGGTCGCTTTGCAAGTGGCGTAATCGGCATCGTGTGATTTGGTTGTTGTTGTCGGGTGGTCCGACAGGCTCGACCTTGAACAATGTGCAAGCCCAATTGTCTTTGGTTTCATTTCGGTCGGTAGCTGCGGCCAGGATTAGTAGCCTGTTTTGGTCCACCCTTCTCAAGTAGTTGCCATTGTACGAGCATTTGATATGCACATAATGCTTATCGGCGTAGTCCTCATTGTTTGGTGTTTCGGTGGTGAACTTTACGAACCGGCTGTCAGGATTGTCTTCAGAGAACTGGACAATCTCATTAATGTCACTTTCTGCATCAAGTTGGTAGCGCAAGTATTTGTTGTTGGTCTCTGCTTTCAGCAAAAAGGGGTTTGGTAATACAGGTGGAGCCATGTTGTATGGTATAACTGGGATTGGGGAGATCTGGAATTTGCTTGCTGTGAGTGTGATCCCTAGCTCAAAACCAGCTTTGCTATTTATAAGAATTTAATCACCAGCTAGCTCATGTTCTGACATTTTCTTAGTCTTTTTGAATTAATATTAGTTAACATCATCAGTCAGTTTCTCATCTCTTTCATTTATATGAACATGGCTGATCTCATTCAAGTGACGCAAGATTTGGTAAAATAGTTGATCTCATCCATTTGTTTGTATCATTTTCAAACTAATAGTTTCTAATCGTGAAACTGGTGAATGTGCTTTTGAAGTGTTACGTGCCAAGACGAGTGCTCATATTATAACAAAAAAGAAAAACTTAACCCGTGAGCATAATATTTTTTTTCCCTTCTGTTTGGGGTCATATACAAACAAATGCATGCTTTCTACGCAGATGAAACCCTATCAGTCTTTAATTTTGAGGGAGCGACTAATTTTGTTGGTGCATTTGTAAAATGGCTAGTAAGCCCAATTTCCTAATAACATTTGAATTCAAGAACTTAAAGTCTCAATCATGCGTGTTACCTACCGTACCAAATAAAATAGGTATAAAAGACAATAATATAATTGTGCAGGTGTCAAGTATAACTAACGATCCGTTCGCACTCATGGCTCGTTTTGTACAAAGGAATGGATAACTCCCTAATCTCAATGGCAGATGAGAGGAGAAATG
Source organism: Heteromeles arbutifolia (assembly GCA_024362995.1). Lineage (NCBI taxonomy): Eukaryota > Viridiplantae > Streptophyta > Magnoliopsida > Rosales > Rosaceae > Heteromeles > Heteromeles arbutifolia. The sequence continues at coordinate 40,455,055 of JANCRC010000002.1, forward strand.
GAAATAGTATGACCAACTAGAGGGTAGAAGATGAATTGCAAACGAGTTTATAACAAAACACAGCATTAAAGTGATTGGTTATATAAAAAATTAACCAAGTGGGAGGGAGATTCACTTTCATCCCTTGCTGAGGACAAATTAAAGGCGATCTAAACTCTCAGGTTAGTAGCTAGGGCAAGCCCCACCCCTACGTGTGAGTAGCAAAATCATCTTGAAACCACAAACTGACAGTATTAGGTTTGTTTCTTTTACCTTTTGTTTATAAATGGCAATAATAGGTTGGCTTCACAGTGGCAATTTATTCTCTTCGAGAAACTCGAAGTGCGACTAAATGAATGATTGATCTCTTGTCAACTTTCATAAAGCACAAGACGAGGATAATATTGAGCATATGAACATGGCTGATTTTATTGGCGTCACTCAAGATTTGGTAAATATATAGCCGATGTGATTGATTTGTTTTTATCCTTGTCAAACCACTATGCCAATTCTGCTACTCGTGAATATAATGCTCATTGAAGAAAAACAAAGCCAAAACTGATATAAATTAGGAAAAATTAGTATCTGATCCTTAGTTACTAATGTTTTTTTATTGAAACTTTATTAGTTTCAGATTTTGATCAAGGTCCCTGGCATTAATGCAATAATGAATTTACATGTCAGTTACATAATTTTTAAAATTAAAATTAATAATTGTTAGGATTTGAATACTCACACCTTTATTAAACTCCTAAATAATTTTCAATTCAAAACATTTCCAAAATAATAAAAAAAAATTAGAATAAGTTTGTACCCCTTAATTTTTTATAAAAAGGTTTCCAATTTTTTAATCTTATATGTACCCATTTATGTAATTTTTCAATTTTTTTAATCTTAAAATGTAACCATTCTTAAATATATCAATTTGTTATAGTAAAATGTACCCTTTTTTTTTATATAAAATCTATTCAATTTTTTTCTAATCCATTTTTAAACTTATATGGGTACATTCTTTTTCTTGATTTGAGAAATGTATCCATGTCAAGTTTAATCAAAGAAATTTACTAATGTTGTTAAGACTAATATTTTTTTTTTTTTTTTTTTTTTTGGTTTTGAAGAATATACCCATATTTTAGTACAATAATTTTTTTTGTTAATTTTAATGAATGTATCCATGTTTATATACATATATACACACATACACACACAGAGTATAATTTATATTTTAATAATTTTAATCCACAAATTATGAGTTTTTTTTATTTAAAATCTCATTAATACAAACAACTATAAATTTCAATTTTTAATTTAAAAAATTAAAAATACATTATCACATTAATTTCAGGGACTTCGATCAAAAATTGAAAACCAACAAGGTTTTAGTAAAAGAATATTGATAGTTAAGGACCGCATCCAAAGTGTCCCTATAAATTAAATGTCAAAATGGTCTTTGGGTTATAGTTATATGGCCAATTTGGTTCTCGTGTTTTCGATTTGACTAATTTAGTTCTTGTGTTTGTCTCTGTTAGCCAATTAAGGACATTTTATTCAATCTCTTTTAAAAAATTCATATGAAAAATTATATGAGATATAATTGCCCTCTCTTTACAGAAAAATGCAAATCAATGAGAAATAACATATATAATAGATAAAACTTCCAATCTGAAAAATGATTATGGTTGTGACATAGAAAAGAGAGGGGGTGGTAATGTTAAGGAGAAGGTCAGGGAGTTTAGAGGAGAATGATTTTTCATTTAATTTTTAATTTATGTCATTTTTAAATATTTTAAATCAAATAAATAATTTGTAAATAAGTTTACAATAATTTATAATTTTTTTTATAGAAATTAGATGGAAACGTCCTTAATTGGCTAACGAATATAAACACAAGGATCAAATAGGTCAAATTGAAAACACAATGACTAAATTGACCCAATAACTAAAACACATGGACCATTTTAATCGTGAAACTGGTGAATGCGCTTTTGAAGTGTTATGTGCGAAGACGAGTGCTCATATTATAACAAACAAACAAAACTTAACCCGTGAGCATAATATATTTTTTTTCCCTTCTCTGTTTGGGGTCATAGACAAACATATGCATGCTTTCTAAGCAGATGAAACCCTATCAGTCTTTAATTTTGAGGGAGAGACTAATTTTTGTTGGTGCATTTGTAAAATGGCTAGTAAGCCCAATTCCCTAATAATTAATTAACTTAGTTTCTATGACAACTAGATCCGGAAGATGGAACTATAAACTAGCAAATTGTCAACTTTCATAAAGTAAATGGCAACAGGTGTGGAGTCTTTTATTATAATTGTTTTGTACATGTTCCGACTATGGTGACGGATTAAAGTACATGACTATGGGTGTTGTGGGTCTTTATATAAAATTAAGAATTTTATAACATGTGAATTCAAGAACTTAAAGGCTCAATCATGCGTGTTACCTACCGTACCAAATAAAATAGGTATAAAAGATAGGGAAGAGGATCCTCTCCTGAGCTCAGGATGGGGATCCTCATGACCAGGTCATCCGGGCCGTTCAAACTTAATCCAACGGCTCCAAACAAGGGGACCCTCTAAAAGTTACAATAATTTCAACCGTTGGATTAAATTTGAACAGCCTGGATGACCTGGTCATGAGGATCCCCATCCTGAGCTCAGGAGAGGATCCTCTTCCAAAAGATAGTAATATAACTGTGCAGGTGTCAAGTATAACTGACGATCCGTTCACATCCATGACTTGTTTTGTACGAAGGAATTGATAACTCCTTAATCTCAAAGGCAACCAAGAGGAGAAATGGAAATAGTATTGATAGCGATTTTACCGTCTACATAAATAGGGTCAAAATCATATGAAATACTTGTAAGAATACAAAGATGTTGTAGTATAGATACTCATGCACAGTCGTTCTCCTCAATGACTATTTTAATAATTTATGCAAAAACAATTCCTAATTAACTACTTGAAATTAAAAATTGAGAAAAGAGATTTTGATTTTGGGTAATGTTAAAAACTTATTTTAATTAAAAACAAATATGATAAAAGGAAAGAGTTTTAAATACCAATTTAGAAAAACAATAGGGTTCCACCATCGCTTAGCAATCCTACATATTTTTACCAATTACTTATGATCTACACATGCCACTTTGAAGGTTAGGTTTTCCTAAGTTATATTCTACTTGGAACCTCCAACATAGAACATATATCTAACATGCAACTCGTCCGGACGTTCGGATCAAAACTGAACATGAAAGACTCATTATGGTTTATAAAAACCCTTTGAAAAACCACGCAACCCTTAAGACACGGTGTTCATCTTAAGTGAAATTACAATTATTAACCACAAGAAACCAACGTCAATTCCAGGGAACCTTCCGACCAAAATTGCATCAAATTACTTTTCTAAAGATCCTAATGGTGATCAGGCATTAAGACAATTAGATAATTTTAATCACGGCGATTAATAATTCAAAGTATGCATGCAATCAATCATAAGCAATTAAATAAAAATCACATATTAATACTAAGGCTCAAGGTTTCGCCCTAGCAAAATGAATTAGTTACGCATATTCATAATTGAAATCATAGAAAATATTATTATAAAGAAAAGGATTGAAAACACCTTAAATTAGAAAATCTTTAAGAATCTTAGCAATTCTCTCTGTCTCCAAAGTTGAATAAAAGAAGCGTACGTAAAAGTGAGAACGGCAAAGCAATATATGCTGCTATGCCATTGCACAAACCCTAAAAACCAGGTCCTTTATTCCAACTAGGAAACTAAATAATAAAATAGAATAACTTAGAAAATAAAGTCCTAATTAAACTGGGAGAATTTACCAAGTACTTGTCCAGCCACGTTTTAGTCTCAAATATTATCCAAATCCGAACCATTATAGCTTGTTTTGAAGATCGAGATGTTCTGAACACATCTCCAGAAGGCCACCAACCCATCCGAGGTCATCTTGGGCTCCAAAAATGCAATTCAAGCCCAAAATGTCACTATTCCAGCACTGCACATAGCTTCTTTATTTTAATGCCAGAAAATCACCGTTTGGTGGAAAAATTTGATATTTTGATACGATCAACCTAACTAACTCATGAACGTCCTCCAACTAGAATTACTCCAAAATTCATCCATTTGACCATGATTTTCTCCAGAGGAAGTCGAAAGTCCTATATTGAAAATACAATTCAAAGTATCAAAATTCTTCCAAAATATTTACCAAAATATACTTAGAATAGGGTTAAATATATAGTATAAAATCTACTCATCAAGCATAACCAACTAGAGGGTCGAAGATGAATTGCAAATGAGCTTATAACTAAACACGGCATTAAGGTGATTGGTTATATAAAAGAGAAACCGAGTGGGAGAGAGATTCACCTTCACCCCTTGTTGAGGAAAAATTAAAGACGATCTAAACTCTCAGGTTAGTAGCTAGGGCAAGCCCCACCTAGACCTGGCATTCGTGTCGTGTTTTCCGTATTCGTGTCGTTTTCATGTCATACCCGATATCTTAAAGGGTCGTGTCGTGTAATACCCGTTAAAATAAACGAGTAAAATGACCCGACCCGAAATCGACCTGATAATAGTAACAGGTAATATGACCCGACCTGTTACTCGTTAAGGAAAATATATTTTAAACCAATAAATAATCAAATGAGGAACATAATACTAAATAAGTATATACATACCATATTGTCACATCCAAAACATAAAAACGCATTTTTCTTTTAAGTATATTTTCGCTTACCTAAATTGATTGCTCTAGTCTTTTTCTTTGCAAGAATCGTATTTATATTGTCTATACTTTCGCAGCCAATATCTCGTTCTTTTCCCATTATAATCTCCATGGACTCCTCATCACTAAGGTTTACTAAATCTGAATCTATAGCATCCATTGCTTCTGAAACAAAATGGGTATAAATTAATTAATAGCTTAATTAATTAAGGAAAGTCTTTAATAGTTTTTTAATTAATGTAGAAGTGTAAAAAATATAGAAAAATATATATAAACGCTCGTAATAACAAGATTTACAACTTTCATGAAGAGCTTAACTTCGAAATTCGCCACTATAATCATATAAATCATAAATCAAAATTTAATCGTTGATTGTTGTTTACATTTACGCTTCATTATTCTTATCAAATTTTATTTTTTCAGATTTTCTTTTTTAAAACATGATCTATTAGAGGATGCATGCAGGAGGATGAACGGTTTAGATCGTTGATATTATATTCAGAGTTTTAAGGTTAGTGAAAATATTGCTTGATGTTTATAAAGTTTCTACAAACTATATGACATCGACTCATATTTCAGTTAACCGTAAATATTAAAATGTAATATCAAAGATCTGAACCGTTCATCTTCTTACATCTGCCAGATGAACATGTTTTCAAAAAGAAAATTTTAAAAATGAAATTCAGTAAGAAGAATAAAGCGTAAATGACAATCGATGGTTAAATATAAATTTAAGGTTTATGGATTATAGTGTTGGATTTCGAAGCTGACCCCTTCATGAAAGTTGTAAAGCTTGTCACTATGAGTGATTGTATATTTTTTTTACATTTTTTACACTTCTACAATAATTATTATTAATTTTATTAAATTTTCCCTCAAATAAAAACCATTATTCATGAGGGTTTGGAGGATTTTAAAAATCTAAATGATAATGTAAGTGTAACCATTATCTACTCGTGGAGGAATAATGATGAATAACGAGTGTTTATATATTCTTTCACATTTTTCATACTTGTATGTATGTCTTCTTAGTTCTTGCCTATACAAATATTGTACTAGTTTATTTTTAATTTTGGACAACAACATGTTAAGTAAAATTTATCCTAGTAATGATAATAAGGAACTCTCATAATAAAAATAAATAATGACTAGAACTTTTTTTTTTTAACTTATATTGAATAATAATACAAAACTATATATTTAATACAGAATATATTGTATATATTAATATGGCTATTTTATTTTATAATAAATCTTTTCGTTATTAAACTTTAAAATTATCAAAATAATTTTTTCTTAACGGGTCGAAACGGGTTACCCACGTGTTACCCACCTATATACCCGTTATTAACATGTTCTTAACGGGTCACCCGATAATGACCCAATTAGTTATCGTGTTGACCCGAAACCCGTTATTTTCGTGTCGTTTTCATGTCGTGTCAGAAACTGCCGGGTCTAGCCCCACCCCTACATATGAGTAGTAAAATCAGCTTGAAACCACAAAATGACAGTATTAGTTCGGTTTCTTTTACCATTTGTTTATAAATGACACTATTAGGTTGGCTTCACAGCAGCAATTTATTATCTTCGAGAAACTCAAAGTGCAACTAAATGAACGATTGATCTATTGTCTACTTTCATAAAGCACAAGACGGGGATAATATTGAGCATATGAACATGGCTTATCTTATTGGCGTGACGCAAGATTTGGTAAATAGCTGATCTCCATTCATTGCTTCACCCAAAAAAAAAATTAGTGACAAGTTTAATTAGCTCTTTAATTAATAATCAACTAGCCTTGGAAAATTAATGGAGCTTTCTCATCATGTACTGTAGTTCGCTTGCTTCCTCCTCTCCTACACGAGCAGATGCAAGAGCGTCTCCCTTGGTTCGAATTGTTTGCATGGGGACACGAGACTTTTTCGGTCAAAACTACAGTCAATGCGTAAAAACTTTCTGCAGCATCGAATGATCTCAAAGAACTTGCTATAAATATTCTTGAGGTAGCAACAGAAAGTGCGAAGGACGCCCAAGAGTTGCTTAACAGTTATCAGCCCGTGATCAAGAGCAGCAAAGAAACCAAAGCAATTCAACAGTGTGCGCATTCGTACGGATCGATTGCTTCGTCTTTCCAAGGCACGCAAGATGAGGTAAACGAAGAGGAGACCATGGCCAACTATACCATAGTAAGGATCTCCGACGACATCGGTGCTTGCGAGAAATCACTGAGTTGTGATGGGGTGAAGCTTCCTAATTCAATATCCACCAGACTTCAATTCGTCAAGTTGTATACTAGTAGAAAAATATGTTTGTGCGACGGATCAAATTTCGTTGCGCAAAGTATGTTTGCACGACGAAAAAAACAAAACATCGCGCAAACGGTCTTTGCGCGATGAAGGATAGCATCGCTCAAAACAGCTTTGCGCGACGTAGGTGCACCTGTGCTACGTCGCACAAAACATCTTTGTGCGACGTATTTGTACCTACATCGCGCAAAGTGTTTTTTTTTTTTTTGCCTTTTTGCTTTTCTTTTGGGGTTCCTGCATTGCCTTTTTCTTTTGTGGTATCCACTTGTGTAAATGTTTTAAATTGACGATCGAATTATTACATTGTATTCATATAGGGTTAAAGAGTGTAGCTATAAAAAAATCATCAAAATCAGAGTTAAAACAACTATTAAATCGTGATTTTTCGTTTATAGCCGTTGAAAAGGTTTGTCCTGTTACTTGATATCTGAATGTTTGTTTTTTGCGATTTTTGGCGTATGCGATCTCGAAGTATATACAAACAAGTTTGACGGTTGGATCGTTGAAATTAGTTTCGTACAATGCGTATCCCATCAAAACGATAGATTTCCTAACACTTAGAGTTTATTAATACTTTCATCAAGTATAACATAGATTTTGTAGTATCCACTTGTGTAAATATTTTAAATTGATGATCGAGTTAGTTCGTTGTATTCATATAGGGTCAAGGAGTGTAGCTATAAAAAATTATCAAAATCGGAGTTAAAATAACCGTTAAATTGTGATTTTTCGTTTATAACCGTAAAAAAGGTTTGTCTCGTTACTTGATATCTGAATGATTATTTTTTGCGATTTTTGGCTTATGCGATATCGAAGTATATACAAACAAGTTTAACGGTTGGATCGTTAAAACTAATTTTGTACAATGCGTTTCCCATCAAGTTCAATGATATATATATTTACTAAGTAGATTTTAATTTATTTATTTTGTAATCATAAGAAAAATGGCCAAAAAAAAAAAAAAAAAACTTTGCGCGCCGTAGATAGAAATGCGTCGAGCAAAGATGTTTTGCACGACGCATTTGTACCTACATCGTGCAAAGTTTTTTTTTTTTTTTTTTACCTTTTTCCTTTTCTTTTGGTGTTCTTGCATTGCCTTTTTCTTTTGTGGTATCCACTTATGTAAATGTTTTAAATTGACGATCGAATTATTAAATTGTATTCATATAGGGTTAAAGAGTGTATCTGTAAAAAAAAATCATCAAAATCAGAGTTAAAACAACCATTAAATCATGATTTTTCGTTTATGGCCATTGAAAAGGTTTGTCTCGTTACTTGATATCTGAATGTTTATTTTTTTATGATTTTAGCGTATGCGATCTCGAAGTATATACAAACAAGTTTGACGGTTGGATTGTTGAAATTAGTTTCGTACAATGCGTATCTCATCAAAACGATAAATTCCCTAACACTTAGAGTTTATTAATACTTTCATCAAGTATAACATAAGATTTTGTGGTATCCACTTGTGTAAATATTTTAAATTGACGATCGAGTTAGTTCGTTGTATTCATATAGGGTTAAGGAGTGTAGCTATAAAAAAATCATCAAAATCGGAGTTAAAGTAACCGTTAAATTGTGATTTTTTGTTTATAACCGTAAAAAAGGTTTGTCTCATTACTTGATATCTGAATGTTTATTTTTTGAGATTTTTGGCGTATGCGATCTCGAAGTATATACAAACAAGTTTGATGGTTGGATCGTTGAAATTAGTTTCGTCAATGCATATCCCATCAAAACGATAGATTCCCTAACACTTAGAGTTTATTAATACTTTCATCAAGTATAACATAAGATTTTGTGGTATCCACTTGTGTAAATATTTTAAAAGGAAAACTAATGAAAATGACTTGAAAACTTTGAGTTTTAACGATAAGGACAAAATAAAGGGTAAAGTGAATAGTACCAGGTTTGACTTTTTAGTGTAAAAATGTGGTTTTTCGTTAAAGTGAACAGTATCGTGGGCTTTTCGTTAAAACTCCCTATTTTAAATTGACGATCGAATCAGTTCGTTGTATTCATATAAGGTCAAGGAGTGTAGCTGTAAAAAATCATCAAAATCGGAGTTAAAATAACCGTTAAATTGTGATTTTTCGTTTATAACTGTCAAAAAGTTTTGTCCCGTTACTTGATCTCTGAATGTTTGTTTTTTTGAGATTTTTGGCGTATGCGATATCGAAGTATATATAAACAAGTTTGACGATTGGATCGTTGAAACTAATTTCGTACAATGCGTTTCCCATCAAATTCAATGGTATATATATTTACTAAGTAGATTTTAATTTATTTATTTTGTACTTATAAGCAAAAGGGTCGGGAAAAAAAAACAAAAAAAAAAAAAAAAAAAAAAACTTTGTGCGATGTAAGTAGAAATGCATCGCGCAAAGATGTTTTGCGCGACGCAGTTGTACCTACGTTGCGCAAAGTTTTTTTTTTTTCCCTTTTGCTTTACTTTTGGGGTTCTTGCATTGCCTTTTTCTTTTGTGGTATCTACTTGTGTAAATGTTTTAAATTGACGATCGAATTAGTTCATTGTATTCATATAGGGTTAAAGAGTGTAGCGGTTGGATCGTATGCGATCTTTGGCGGTTGCGATTTTTGGCATATGGGATCTTGAAGAATATACAAACAAATTTGACGGTTGGATCGTTAAAACTAGTTTCGTACAATGCGTTTCCCATCAAGTTCTGGTATATATATTTATTAAGTAGCTTTAAATTTATTTATTTTGTACATATAATACTTAAGAAATTGAATAGTATGTATATTTATTAAGTAACTTTAAATTTATTATTGTAGTTCGGATTTGATTTTTGTTAGAAAAATATATTATTATGGGTTTTATGTATAAAAAATTAAATTTGAAATGAGTAAAATCACATTTTCAATAAATTATATAATAATTTTTTTAAAAAAAATTATCTCTTGCGCAATGCCGTAATGAGGTCGTTGCGCAAAAACACTTTGCGCGACGTCAGAATCTATCCTTGTGTCGCGCAAGTTCTTAAAATTGTGGCGGTTCAATTGTTAAAAATAGGCGCTTACTTTGAATTTTCCCACATTACTCGGGACAAAATGGAAAAGAGTCGTCCTCCCGACTGCACCCAGCCAACCTCCTCCTCATCCTTCCTCCTCATCCTCTCCCGTAGCCTTCCTCCTCGCCTTCCGATCAGCCTCCAAGCCCCAACAGCTCTCCCACGACGACGAGGACTTTGATTCCGATTGCATCGAGATTAAACACGAACCGGAGGACGACGACTCCAATTGCGTCGTTATTAAGAACGAATTGGAGGACGACGACGCGGACGAGGTTTAATGGAAAAGAAATGGTATTTGCACATTGCAATCTGACCAAGGTAAGACTAGAAACAACTAAGAATTGAAATCTATTTGTTTAAATTTATGTGCTTCATTGCATATGTACTGATGACATAATTTTGTGATAGCTGACAGATAGGGCATCTGATTGCACTTCTCATTCGTCTGAATATGCGCAAGATAATATATGGTATGCTGGGTATGCTTGCAGTTAAATTATTCTGATTGACTCTTCGTTTTAACTTTAATTTTTCTTGATGAATGCTTAGGCCTTTCACTGCAATTTATCCCTATAGCTTTGTTTTTTTTTCTTTTCTATTTTAATGGAAAGATGTTAACTTTGAGTATACTTACTGTGAGAAGCTTATCAACCTGGTGTTGTTTTCTTTGTTTTAGGAATTATGCGAAGGTACTCACTGATTCTGAAGCCCATTCTCCTGTTAGCCCCAAAAGTATTCCGGTAGATCTCTCTCAAAAGGTGTTGGAATCTTTGTTTAACATCTCCAAGAGTCCTGAATAAGAACCAAAAACCATAAATTGGAAGAATGTTGCAACTAAATTGCAGTCATTGGCACCTCTGGCTCAGCGGAAGCACAGCAGGTCAATTTTGGTACTGTACTTGGAACTCCTGACGCTTCTTTTGCATTTACATCTTCTCTTGTGATAGGGATTAAACTGTCTCTATGACTTAATGCTTATGATATTATGCATGTTTACTTTGAATTATTAATCACTGTGCTTAAACTGTCTCTATGTCTTAATGCTTAGCTACCATTAGGATGTTTAGATAAGTAATTGGATGCAATTCGGTCGGAATATCACCGGAGGATTGAGTATTGCTTCTTGTGATTGATAATTGTAATTTCACATAAGGCGAATATCACGCTCTTAGGGGTTGCATGATTTTTCAAAAGGTTTTCATAAAACTTAATGAGTCTTGCATGTTCATATTTGATCTGAATATCACAGACGGATTGCATGTTAGATATACGTTCTTGCTTGAATATCACGAGGAGAATATGCATAAGGAAAACCTAACCTTCAAAGTTGCATGTGTAATTCATAAGTAATTGGTAAATCTATATAGGATTGTTAAGGGAATGGTGAAACCCTAGACTTTTAACTTTATTTTCAAAACTATTTTCTTTAGTCAATTTATTTAGTTGTTTTTATTAAATTCGTTTTTATTATTTTAAAATTCCAAAATCAACCTTTTCGAAATCTTTTTTTAAATAGTTAATTAAGAATTAGTTTAAATACAAATTATTCATTCAATCCCTGTGGAAAACGACATTGCTTGAGCCATTTATACTACAACTACCTTGTTCTCTTGCAAGTATTTCATGTGATTTTATCCCTACTTTTGCAGGTGGTAAAATCCCTACCACTAACAATTACTGGAGGTTTTATTTTTCTCTTCTTCCTCTGCCATGGGGGTATTTGGCTATAGCGTAATAAATGAAAGTAATGATCTTTGAATTTCACCTTCCCATCTTTTTATGGAAACATTGTAAGAAGAAATCTCAGAACTGTCCAAAGTATATCTTGGTTTCTTTTATTGGATTATTTGATCTCTCAACTTTATAAATATAAGCTTCGTTCAAAAAATTTCTTACTGCTTGCTTTGTGTAGGTCATCGAACTTGCTGAGAATGAAGGTATTCAATGGAGGGAAGAGAATCGAGGAATGGTATTACTCAAGCTAGGTTTAATGGATTACTATTGATTTTGTAGTGGAACTCAAGCTTTTATTAATTTTGTTAGATTTTAGTTTTGTTGTTAAATGACTCATTGACTTGTATGTTTCTGTTGTAGGAGCTTTGGTCTATGCTGGAGTTTATGATGCCAGATCTTTTCACTACCAAGGATGTTGACTTGAAAAAGCTATTAATTGGTGAAGATAGAGATTTGATTGGCCGCATGAAATCTATATTGGGACCCTTTATTTTGAGACGCTTAAAATCTGATGTTATGCAACAAGTTCCTAAAATACAGCGGGTATGTTATGACTTTATGCCTAGTCATTTTATAATTATATTTCTATGGTTCAAAAAGTGTATAGATGTCGTAGTTGATCACTCGTCGTCGGAGTGTGACCAATGCGCCTCCTGCGTTTTTAGCAGCTACTGCTTTAGTCGTGAGTGCTCCATTGATTGGGGAGCCTACACCCTTTACTGAGGCTACTCCTACGGTGTCCTAGATTGCGGTCCAAGAAGCAGCCCGGGAAGCCCAGATTGCAGCCCAGTTATCGGCCCAGGACGACAAAATGAGTATGATCTTACGGGCCTTACACATGTTCGGCCTTCAAATCCTGATGCCAGCACCTGATCTTGCTCTATCTTTGACCCTCCAGACACATCGCACAGCCGATACGTAGTAGCCTGTTGTATCAAACCTAGAAGACTACTTGTTACAGTTTTTTCTTTTTTGTTCGGACATCTTGCATGTACATTTTCATATATTTTATAATTAAATACTTTTTATTGGTTTATTAATTATTGTTTATAATTTAATTACAATATTTATTAAAAATTAAATAAAAAATATTAAAGTTTGCACGACAAAGAAGCAACCTACGTCGCGCAAAGTCACTTTGCGCAACGTAGTACGTGCGTCGCGCAAAGCATCTTTGCGCGACGTAGTACGTGCGTCACGCAAAGACACTTTGCGCGACGCATGTTATTTCTTCGTCACGCAAATCCTACCGTCACTGCATTGGCACGACGGTTAGTGTGCGACGAAGGTTGCGTCGCGCAAAACCTTAGGCAACGATTTTTGACTTTGCGCGACGAAGGTAACTACGTTGCGCAAAGTGTTTTTCCTACTATTTACAACCTTGGATGCACCGTCACTATTCAAAATTACCAAGTATTTGGCTGAAGATTCCCAATAAATTACATAATAAATGTATCTATATATGATTACTAATTTACTACATAATAATTGTTAAAGAGTGAGTACATTGCAAACGGATGGGGTACTGTTTTAAATCTTTATCAATTTCTTTTGAGGGGTACCTGTTTTCAATACTGCCATCAAAGGAGTCATTGGAAGGAAAAGAAAACATTATTTTAATTTTCAAAATAAAAAATTAGGTTTCAATCGCCGATGATGTCATTTTCTTGGTTGAAGGGTTTTAAACTTTTGATTTATGTCGTCTTTTTTTTTTTTTTTACAATGATTTATCTCCTTTGACTTGAATGAGGATCCTCTTCTGATCCTCTTTGTGAGAATTCAGGATATCCTTAAATTGTGTCTGTTCATCATACATCGTACGGTTAAAAATAATTTTAAATACTTTTATTTAAAATTAAACATGAGTAGTATCTGACGAAAACTGACCACACAATGTACGATGAACAGACACAATTTAAGAATCTCCGGAATCCTCATTCCTTTAACTTATTTCCACATCAACGTTAAATATTATTTTATTACTAGCCTTTTTTTTTTTTTTATTTTAACAAACGATATTATCTACACTAAAGGAAGGGTTGAGCCCCTCACAATGAGCTAGCAATATTGTGGTTCAAATTCCCCTATAACAAGAATCGAACCTAAAACCTCTCACTTACAAATGAAAATAAATATTATTAGGCTGTAATACTAAGTTGATATTAATAGCCTCTTTGCAAGTGCTTCCATGCATGTGAGAGGGTATTTTTTATGACAGAGGCTAGGCACCCCTACAATTTAAACATTATGTCAAAATCACATATATCATGTGGTAGCCTTTTTAGCCTCTGAGTACTACACATTGCTAAAGTTCTCCGTAGTTTGGTTCGACTGCACTCGTGATATCATTCAAGACGTTCTTCTTCAAGACTTGTGGTGTATTTGAGTTTGGTCAATGAAAGTTCTGTCATATTTCCTTAAAAAAAAGTTTGAATAAGTTCTTTTTGAGGCAAAAAAAATGAAGTCTAACCTTTTCCTTTTGGTAATCTCGTATATCAGTAACTCCAAGTGAAAAAACCAAATCATTGACTGCCGGACAAATAGTCTAATCGTGCTTTTGAATCAGATGCTATGCGAGATTTAAAGGTTGTGTCTTGAAGTTGTAAATAGCCGTTATAACATGTCTAATAGTTTTTTGATTGCTTCTCTAGTTTTATTTACATGTTTATTGGTTTCTTGGAATCAAAATTGAATGGGTGTTTCGTCTTCTACATTGCATTTTGGAGACGGTTTCAATTGCTTGTTTTATTAAGAGGAAAAGTTAGAAGGTGTGCTAGTTATTCCAACCAAGGCCAGCTACATGGTAAGGCAATTGCTTTTGGGGAAAGATCGTTGGGTTGAGCCCTTTACTTCCTTGTTCTTATAATCACTCATACAATTAGGGGTGGGTTCAGTACGGTTACCGTACCAAAACCCTCGTACCAATTACCGTACCAAATTTTTGGTTTGGTAAAATCTATTACCATTACCGTACCAAACTTTCGGTATACTGAAGTTCGGTATTGCCAAAAGTTCGGTTGGCATGGTATGACAATGGTAATTGCCATTTTGTTTTGGGACAAAATCTATTTTTGTTTTTTTAACCCAATTCAAGGGCAAAACTTTTTTTTTGTACTTTTATCCCATACATCGTAGCTTAAATTCATCTATTATTCATCGTTCACAATTCACACACACAATAATTCAAATGATGCATAAAATATTAAGCTTACAATCCAAATAGAAGTTACGAACCAAAACAAATAGAAATTAAAGTTTCAAACCAAATGAAAATTGGAACTAAACTTCAAAAAGTAGAATTCATTGATCAATTATTCAAGCTTGAGATGTCGAAGCTTTTGGAGGAGGCATTGAACTTGTAGAAGATTGAGCTTATTGAAAACCATTTAATAACAAATTTACTAAAAAATATTAAAGCATATCTTTCTTGTTTCCTCTTCTTCCATTTCCTTGTAAAATTGAAGCATATCTTCCGTTGGTTCCCTGTAGAAGTTTACTTCATCTGCCCTAAGCCAACCACTAGTACACACTAGTACCTCTACTATTTTAGGAGTCAATGATGTCCTAAAAGAGTCCACAACCCTTCTCCCTAGGCTAAATGCATTTTCACTAGCCACGGTAGAAGTGAGGGTTACAAAGATATCTTGGCTATTTGTGAAAGAATTAGGAACTATTTTGTGTTTGATTTCCACCATTTCAAGAGATCAAAGTCACCAACAACAATGCTAATATAAGTATTGTTTTATTTTCAAATTATTGGAATATTATAAATATGTGTTATATAATTATCAATTATATAATTTATAAATTATATATTATATTGTATTTTCGGTACGGTACGGTAATACCGTGGTAATGATATCTATTACCAATACCATATCATGAAATTTCGGTACGGTACAATACCATACAATTACCGATTGGTACAAAATCGGTATGGCACGGTTGGTAATTCGGTTGGCACGGCAATTTGGCAAAAAAATTCATCCCTACATACAATTGCTTTGTGCTCGTCGAACATGCACACGAACGAGATGAACAAAGTATCTAACCTGATTTTCTTCGAAAGTTTTGAATACTTTTTCGGGTGTTTGAATCTTCGAGATTGTGGATTGTAATTTTGATCATCTTTCGTACAAAAGTTGGTAGTAGGAAAGTTTATAACTCATGGATCGAGCTACTTTCTCGGAGATCAACAAAGCCTTCGAATACATGTTCAGGGGGGGAAGGCAGACGTAAACTTCCATATCCTTTCACAAGTATGGCACAAAGTGGTGCAGCTTTACACACTTACAACATGATGGACTTAAAAATATACGAAAGAAACAGCAAATGATAGACTTGCCAACGACATAAATATTTCGTGCTTAGATATTGTTTCGATCCAAAATAATGGATTTGGGTCGAGTATGGTTATGGACTCGGCCCAGAGTTAGACACTCCTAATTCCCTGTCTGTTTAGATAGAAGCCCAACCCAAGGTGGATTAGCCAAATTTGAATAAATGTTGGATTCCTTGAGGATTGAGATTGAATTCGGCTAAGTTTTGATTTAATTAGAAGTCTCTAAAGATCATGACTGCATAATAAGATTCGTCATATTCCAAAGATCGGGGTGTGAATTTGATCAACACAAGGAATGAATTAAATACAAAGGAAGGACTAGGTTCGGAGTCCCAAGTTTGGTGGGGGTGGCCGAGCCCAACCCAGATGATAGGATTATTTGTTATTGGATCAAGATATGCCGAGGAAATACAATCCGAGTCGGGCTCTACTTTGGCACCAGGTGAGAATCACTCATATAAATAGAAAAGGGTTTGCAACATTCAAAGGACCTTCAACACAACACACAAATCTGCCGTGCGCAATTTCTCATTCTACGCGAAATCCAACTGACCTCCCTAACTTCATCAAGCATACCTCTCAGTTTGTGTTAAACAACTCTGTAATTGACAACCAACAACATCTCTCAATTTGTGTTAAGCAGCTCTGGAGCCATAGAGTCAAACGATCGAGGAGCATCTCTCAGTTTGTGTTAAACAACTTTACTCCAAGTTCAGTTGACTACCTTAAGTCTTTATCAATGAGGGTTCTTTGATTCCTTATTGAAAGAGGTCATCTCATCAGCTTTCTCGGTGAGGTGAGGTGTTACCAGGTTACGTTGTTCGACACTTTAAAAGCTGAACATTTATTGAACTTCGCATAAACTAGCAGCCTTACCTTTAGGCTGTAGAACCCAGAGGCCGAGACGAGTTCCTTCCTCGACTCCAGACGAGTTCCTTTCTTGGCTCCAATCACTCGGATAAAAAGTCAGCAACGCGTTTGACACCACTGCCACTTTCATCCACTCACCGACTAAGCTTGGTTGTCGAGTTGGCACGTCCCGCATTCAACCGAATGATGTAGTTAACTCATTAGCTAATCGATCGCACGTTACGTAGGTTTGGTAGTATTGTAGGGTCAACAGATATATAAGGTTTTCGTTATATGTTCCTAACAAAATATGGTCCTAATTGTAACTAATTAGCAGAGGCACCACTTTTTTATGTATGCTTAAAGGTGACGGATCAGTGACACCACTTTTTATGCATTTTTGACACATGATTTTGTGAGTTCATTCCATAATGTATTTCAACAATCCGACACATCTATCTTTTAGGTCTTTCTTCAAAGATCATATCAACAAAAACACCCCAAAAACTAAAACCATATAACCGTGGGATTAAGGGTTTTGAGTTTACTTATAGAATCGTATTCGTTCGCTTTTCTTCACTTCAAATGAATGTCTTAGTGGTTTTGAGTTTGTCTATTTATTGCAAATATCATTCATAGGTCATCCTTACAACAAATTACCACCCTATTTATTACATGAGTTTAAATTTTGAAATCTATCTATTAAAAGAGGCAGTTGAATCATGTTTGATGAACTGATGTATTGAATGATCCATGAACCCCCAAAGGACAAACACATTGTGGTCAGTCTTACAGACAACAGACAGATACATGTGTGAGATGCTTGATAAAGACATTTAGCCCTCGATGGAACATCCCTATGAACCCATGCCCCAATTGACATAGGTCATGTGTTATAAAGAAATAAACCTTTTCGAGTTGAGGCCATACGGTTTCACATCATACTTCACCACAATAACATCCCTCGATTGACCTATTAAATTGTTCAAAGATACCATACCTTCGGATGCGAGCTTGCGCGATAAGACCAAATTAAACATAAAAGACCATCTGTATTATACGAGCTTCCAGCACCCATCATTTGTAGAATTCAAAGTCAGTGTCGGGCTTCTTCACGTTGGTTTGGTAACCCTTCTCAAAGTCCTTTGGGAGTATGACATATCGGTTCTTCCGAACTGCATGCATTCCTGCTTCTTGACATATAGCTGAAATCTGTACAAACCCAAACCATTTACGACAGTTACTACACAATCTATTTTTTTATATAAAACGATAAAAGATCTGAGACCACCAGCAGGGCTCCGATGATATCTTAACAATCAGACACAGAATACTACAGCTGACGTCAAATACGAGAACTCACATTCGTCAGAACAAATTTTATGGAGATTCACTATGAGAAGGTCTTTGTTATCGATCATTAAAAGGTTAAATTCAACCCCATTTGACGATGTTACTGTCCCCAATGCTGGCATTATTTACAGATCCGTCCCGTATAAGACATGTATATTCTTAAAGCCATAATTCTTCTAAACAAACATACATGTACATGTCTAACATCGTGACTGTTGTTCTAACCAAGAGCTTTAAGCAAATATTTCTTAGTATTTCAAGATCATAGCACAAGCCCAACAGCGCCCCAACCAAAACCCCGAATTAAATTAAAATAGAGAATAAAAAAACACAACATAATACTAACAGGATTTAACATTGGTAGAAGAATGAGAACGATAAGCATATTCTCTCCCAAAAGAAATTAGTGTCTCACCTCAGCAGCACTGATTTTGTCTGGCCGAGAGACATAATCTTCCAAGTCTACCTCATCACTCAAGTTCATTTTACCAGTGCAAACCTGCAGAACAGGCAGGTCCATTGACATTATAGTAATTGCATTTGCTTGTTAAAAGTCCACAAGAGTAAGAAATCATGATTGCAAAAGAAAATATAGAAGAAAGGGTATATAATAAACTGGTGCCAAGTTTGATAAATATCATAAGACGTAAGGATAACACAGGGCTGAATGGGATAATCTCATGTAGAAATTGGGTGCAGATGTGTTTTGAGGTGTCCGACTTCTGTGCAGTCCGAATCTCAGACATAGGGGGTAAGTAACAGGTCCACTAATATGGATGGCACTGAATGGACATAGCACAAGCTACAAAACTTGTGATTATGAGAAAAATGAATACCTCACAGCTTACAAACAACATTTCACCCATAATAATTCTTTCTTTGAAAGATACTTTAACCATGTTATTTACCTGAAAAACAAGTCTTTTCTGCCTCCTATCAGGCAAAGGAAACTCAATCTTCCGATCAAGCCTTCCAGGACGCAGAAGTGCAGGATCCAAGGTGTCTGCTCGGTTAGTAGCCATAATAACCTTAACATTCACTGTCTGGTCAAACCCATCCATCTGAAGAGATATTAAGCAAAAAACAACGTTGAGAACAGAAAGCAGAAAAGGAACGTTTCAGGGTTAAACTTTCCGACGTTTGTTGAAATATTTTCTCCACCCCCACAGCGATGCATTGAACATCCAAGTTCCGGTTTATTTACAGGTTTAGTTCATTCAGATTACAAATTCTTTCAAATCAAAACTTCCAGTCCTACCTGATTAAGGAGCTCCATAAGGATTCTCTGAACTTCTCTGTCAGCTCCAGTTTGAGCATCAAACCTCGCAGTAGCAATAGCATCCACCTCATCAATAAAGATGATGGCAGGTGCATTCTCCTTGGCAAGACGGAAAACATCACGAACCATTCGTGGACCCTTGACAAAGAAAACAAAAAGAATTAAGAACTCACAATGTTTCTAACTTAGTCAATAAAACAGAGCGTGAGGCAACAAGAAAATATCACAGTGCCCTTGCAACACTTGCCCACAATATTTGTTAGGGTTTTTATCACAAATGGTCCCTGACATTGATCAAACACATCATTTTGATCCCTGACATTGAAAATCAATAGAAATGGTCCCTGACATTGTCCACCATCCATCATTTTGGTCTTTCCGTTAAAAACTCCGTTAAGTGTCCCGGAGCTCTTGGCCGGAAGTTTGGGCAATTTTCAAAGCTTCGTAACTCAATCATTTCTTAACCAAATTCGACCCACAATATATCAAAATGAAGATAGGAAAGTGTAGAATAAGATTATACCATTTCGAAGCCCAGTGGTTGCCAGAGATGGCCGGAAAATAGCCTCAAAGTTGACTTGTCCGAGTGAAAACTGGAAAACTCGCTGGAAACAGGGTAAACTTTAAACGTTCATAACTTCTTCAATACTCAATGAAATCAAGTGATTCAAAAACGAAAATCATACTTTTCGATGAGACGAAGAGAATGGTACCTTTTTTTACGGCTAAATCGTCGTGGTTTGGCCGTAAAACGGCTCGAAAGTGGCTAACTTTCAAGACAGCCACTTTCGAGCCGTTTTCCGGCCAAACCACGGCGATTTAGCCATAAAAAAAAGGTACTATTATCTTCGTCTCATCGAAAAGTATGATTTTCGTTTTTGAATCACTTGATTTCGTTGAGTATTGAAGAAGTTATGAACGTTTAAAGTTTACCCAGTTTCCGGCAAGTTTTCCAGTTTTCACTCGGACAAGTCAACTTTGAGGCTATTTTCCGGCCATCTCCGGCAACCACTGGGCTTCGAAATGGTATAATCTTATTCTACACTTTCCTATCTTCATTTTGATATATTATGGGTTGAATTTGGTTAAGAAACGATTAAGTTACGAAGCTTTGAAAATTGCCCAAACTTCCGGCCAAGAGCTCCGGGACACTTAACGGAGTTTTTAACGGAAAGACCAAAATGATCGATGGTGGACAATGTCAGGGACCATTTCTATTGATTTTCAATGTCAGGGACCAAAATGATGTGTTTGATCAATGTCAGGGACCATTTGTGATAAAAACCCTATTTGTTATTCCAAAAAAACGATAAGGATCTGTTGAATGTAAGAAAAAGATAACACACAAAAAATAGGACTGTTATATACCTCTCCCAAATACTTCTGAACAAATTCTGAACCAACAACTCTGATGAAGGCAGCAGTTGTATGATTAGCCACGGCCTTTGCTAACATGGTTTTACCAGTTCCAGGTGGACCATAAAGCAATACACCACGTGGGGGATCTATTCCAATCTGTTTGTACAACTCGTGATGGGTAAGTGGCAGTTCTACTGCTTCACGGATTTCTTGCTTCTGAATGTCACATCCTCCAATATCCTGATGCACCACAAAAAAAAAAAAAAAATGGTAAGGGATTAACATATAGATTATAATAAAGCCAATGTGCCTATGGGTATTTAGCTCAGAGGCAGAGGCAAACAGATAAATCACATGCACAAAAAGCTTCACTGAACAACCAGCTTGACTGCATTTGACAGAGCAAAACACATAGCGAATTGCTTCTATTACATAGCTAATTGTATAAGGAAACTTCCTTCTTTCCTAATACAATCCTCAACAAAATAGGACACTAACTTTGACGAGCCAATTCCTATCAAAGTTAAGAAATAATAACAGGCAATGTATTCAAGAATTAGACATTACAAAATCAAGGGGGGGTTGTTACGTCTCCCCATGACACTTATTAAGAAAATTAAAGCATATTACACACCATAGCATTCTTGTTGTGTTGAAATTGGCTACCAACCAATAAAAGCCAACTAAACCTAATTGGTTAATTCTCAGAACTAAGTAGTTTAGGCAACAATAGCAACCAGTTCTTTCCATAAGGTATAAATTAGAAAAGATTAATAAGTTTCCTAGTTTAGACAACAATACCATCAAATAGGACCAATTATATAATAGGCTGTTCATCTCTTGCTTGAAAAGACTTTATAAAGCCTAAAGCTTCAGAATTTCGTCGCTGAGCATGTCAAATTGGGCATAAAAATAAGCATACACAATAGTTAATTTCAATCTTAGACTCATAGAACTTCAGTAACGGGTAAAATTTTGGTCTCCACTCTACTTCTCCTAACATAAAGACCATTGCGTAAAGAGAATCAGTTATACACACAGTCAAATGGCATCAATAGAGTGAGTTTTTCAGAATAGTTAACTTTATCCTCAAGAAGTGGCGCCAGAATATCGTTAAATTCCATAAATCCAAAACCCTAATGGTAATCTATTGATTCCAATTAAGCATTTGTTGCAACAATTGATAGTAGGTGTCAAACACATGAAAAAAAAAAAAAAACCCTAATTCAGTCATAACCCTAATCACTCAATTGGGCATAACTTACAGAGTAGGTGACGTCGGGCTTCTCAGACTGGCTGAGGAGGGAAATACTTGAGTCGGCCTCCGGAGGCAAAACATCGACGAGGGCATTGGAGTGGCGGTGCAAGGCAACGGAAGCAGAAGGCTTGAGGAGCTCCCGATTAATGGTGCTGAGAATCCTAACATAGTAATTGGAGCCAGTGGTGGAGCCCACAATCCCGTTGTTCTGGTCGACCATCTCCATGAATTGCCCGATGACGAGCGGCACCGATTGGATCCTCTTGACTTCTTCCTGGGCGCGGAGAAGCTCACGCTTCAGATTCTTCTGCTCGTCCTTGACATACTCCTCCTGGATGTCGATGAACTCGAGCTGTCGCTGATAGGACTTGAGGCGGCTGTAGAGATCGTCCTCATCAGAGGCCTGGTTTTGGTCAGTGTAGCCCTGAAGGTCCAATCTTATGGAAGGGATTGAAGCTGGTGGCTCAGGCAAAGGTTTCGGATCCAACACCATGGCTAATCCTGACATTGTTGCACTCTCAGAGTTTCGATTCTTCTGGTTCACTCTGGGGAGAAGCAAAGAGACAGAGAGAAAGTGAGGTTAAGTAAAAACTTCGACTCCAATCTATTTACAGGATAGTAACATCAGCAGATACACACCATTCATCGGGTAAAATTCAATGACAGCAATTAAATACAATTTACTGATTTAACAAGAACATTAAACAAAAAAAATCACCATTTTATGCTTATATAAATAGAGTACACCCTATACACTCTAATAAGCGACTGATACGAACTGGCATTGTTAGCAGGTCTTGAAGTTGACGAGTAATCCCCAACACACCGAGGATTTCAGACCAACTGGGATTATTAGCAGGACTACGTTTGTCATTAACCAATTTTTAGTTCATCAAACAATGTTACAGGGCATATTGGCTACTGATTTGGACATAAATAATTAATAAATTGGATTTGAAAGCCAAATATAATACACTACATTAGAAATTGAAATGATCATTGACAATTAGGGTTCCAGTTCCCAGATAAAGACAAACATAAAAAAATGTTCAAATCAAGAGTTCTAATTGATGAATTTTGCAATGTCCCTTCAATTTTTATGCAGCAAAGAGCTACCTAATTTCAAAAGGGCACAAAAAAGAAAATCAACCCAAATCTAATTGAATAAACCCTAATTTGAATTTTGCCCCAAAGTTAACATCATAAATTAACATCATACCTTTCTGGCGGCTTTCTTTGTCTGAATGAATGAGTCTGAGAGAGACGGTGAAGATGGTGGGGGAGGAGAGCCAAGATTGAGAGCGCCGAGGAGAGCGAGGAGAGAGAAGAGAGAGAGATGGAGTGAGCCTTACGAAAGTAAACTTCCGACTCCGATTTAACTGCCAGTTGGAAAGACGACGACGTTTTCCTGCGTTTCGCCACCGCTAGGCTCTTAAACCAGCCCAAAACATTTTTGAATTGGTATTACACTAGGCCCATCATTTAAAAAACTTTGTCCAAAAGTTTCAACCTCTTTTGAGGACAAATTGTTTTTATAATCAAAATGTTTCTGACTACGTTTGGTTCAAAAATTTATAATTTTCGGTCACAAATGCATTTCAATTTTTAATAA
Source organism: Heteromeles arbutifolia (assembly GCA_024362995.1). NCBI lineage: Eukaryota > Viridiplantae > Streptophyta > Magnoliopsida > Rosales > Rosaceae > Heteromeles > Heteromeles arbutifolia. The sequence goes on from JANCRC010000002.1 coordinate 40,478,913, forward strand.
AAAATTTGTGATGAATTTTGCATAAAAACACGTTGGATCTATTTTTTTAAAAAAAAAAAAAAAAACACTTGTGCTTGTAATAGTAACTACAAGCAGGATTGGAATATAAAGATGGAAAGGTTTAAACAACCTAGCTTTTAGTTTATGGAAATAATTTCCCTCATAATTCATCATGGAGATGTACTAGTATTTCAGGTTAATCACATTATGTCATGTATCAAAATTAAAACACAATAATGCAGGATTATCTTAAGTTTGGCCTAGATGAGTTGATGTAGAATAGATAGCCGAGTGGATTGAAGACGAAATGACCGAAGAAAGGCAAAAGGATGCGGGGGGATATTACAGATTTTGAGTCGAACTCTTTTTCGGGCGCGTAATATCTTTCCGAAAAGAGCGCGACGTCTCGGTTCAAATACATCGCTTTACTGTGAAGTATGATGGATTTTAGCCATCCGAGGTCGTTAGTTTATACTTCCAAAACCAAAATTTTAAAGTTAGTAATAAAAATCGGACTTTTTCAAATTTCATCTGATTTATGTCATTTCAATTCCAATAAGACCTCTGAGCTTTGCAGAAGTGAGTTTAAGTCAGATTAAGCCTTTTGCCTAATAAACATTCAAGAATTAAACTGGTGGATACCAGCTTTCCAATTCTTAGGTTCATGCTTGTATTCTATTTACTATGCTCGTGCTGCGACACAAGTGAAAGCAATTCGATTTTGGTTTGTTTTACCAAATATATCACACTGTTACAAAGTGCAGATTGAATATAATTGGTCTTCAAATCAGTTCTGTAGTATGGATTGCATCAAAAGTTACGTAGATTTTATATTTTTTGAGAAGTACGGGTATATTGTGAAAAAAAAAAAAAAAACCAAATGGGCATGCAACTATTAACATAAAACTACTCATAGTATTCAGTTATGAACATGTAGAAATTACAACTTTACACTGTAAAATATACACACACAATAAACAATATGAAACAGAAACAGGTCGAGATTTGGCTACGTTGATTTCTGTTAATTAAAGCTTCTCTCTCTTTTTCTGTGTGGTAAATATGTAATTGAAGTTCAGTAATAGTAAATTGAGGTTTCAGAACAAAAACATAAAAGGAAAACAAAAACCGATCAACAACTTTAGAAGAATAACAAAGAGATGGTTCCCCACCTTCTACGTAACCTCCTATTTTTAGTCACGTATATACCCGACTAGGGTTCTTATATATGTACTGCTCCATTCATCCATTGCTTCACCCAAGTAAATATTTAATTACAAATTTATTTAGCTCGTCTTGGCAAATGGAGTCCCCACTTTGTCATCATTCATTGCTTCTCGCTTGCTTCCTCATATTATTTCTCTCTTCTTCTCCTACACCGGCAGATGCAAGAGCGTCTCCATTAGTTCGGAGTGTTTGCAAGGCAACCCGAGACTCTTTCAGTCAAAACTACACTCTATGCGTAAAAACTCTCTGGTCAGATGCTCGAATTCGATTGTCGGCAGCATCCAATGATCTCAAAGAACTTGCTATAAATATTCTTGAGGTAGCAGCAGAAACTGCACAGGACGCCCAAGAGTTGCTTAACAGTTATAAGTCCATGATCAAGAGCAGCAAAGAAACCAAAGCAATTCAAGAGTGTGCGCAATCGTACGGATCAGTTGCTTCGTGTTTCCGAGGCACACAAGATGAGGTAAAGGAAGAGGACACCATGGCCAACTATACCGTCGCAAGGGTCTCCGACGACATCGGTGTTTGTGAGAAAGCATTGAGTTCTGATGGGGTGAAGCTCCCTACGACAATATCTACCAGACTCCAGTTGGTGCAGTTGTATAACAACATTGGATACACCATCACTATTCAGTTACTAAGTATCTGGCTCCACCACTAGACACCTAATTAATTATACATAACTACAAAGATCTTAGTGGGTACTGAACTAAATAAAAAAATGTACGTGCATGGAGCGCTGTAACAATAATGACTGAGGGCATTGACCTCCCCTGTAAGAAAAATGAAAGAGGACGAAATAATGGTCGATATAGCAAACCATATATGTCTATAACTGATTACTAATTTAACTACTACAAGGATCTTAGTAGGTACTGAAATAAATGAAAAAGATGTACGTCCATGCATGAAGTGTTGTAACAATAATGACTGATGAGAGCATTGACCTCACTTGTACAAATATGAAAGAGGAAGAAACAATGATCGATACAGCCTACGTATATGTATGTCTTCATAATAACTTCAAACCAATCATCCGATGAGAACTGAATCACATCTCACTCGTTTGAAGGACATAATTAACTCAACATGAGTTCGGATGTGCATAAGTTGAATATGGGCTTAAATATGTAGAAAGTGTTAATTAAGGTAAATTGGTGATTAACCCACCCATATGTCCATATCTGTATATATAAAGCCACCAGGCCCCTTTTTTGGGGTCACTGCTTCACCAAAAAAATTTGAACAAAAATACCCCCCAAACTTAAAAGTTCAAAAGCATCCCAAAATAATGCACCAACTAATGCAGGAGTATTTTTGTCATATAAATAGTGTTTTTTTAACAATTAATTCTTTTGTACAGTCTTTTTTTAATTTTTTTAGTTTTTATAATTAGTACCTCACAATAGGCTAGCAATAATGTGATTCAATTAGTTGTCAAATAATTGTTTTTTATCTTTTTTGAACAAATGATATTATCTACACTAAGGGAAAGGGGTTGGGCTTAGCCTTACAATGGACTAGCGATAATATGATTCAATTAGTTATTTATTAAATATTATTTTTTTCTATTCTTAAACATGTTAAAAACATCTTAAGAGGCGCATAGTGCCTCTTAAGATGTTTTTAACATGTTTAAAAATAATGTGATTCAATTAGTTGTCAAATGATTTTTTTTTTTGAACAAACGATATTATCTACACTAAGGGGAGGGGGTGGGCTTAGCCTTACAATGGAATAGCAATAATGTGATTCAATCAGTTATTTATTAAATATTATTTTCTCTATTTTTAAACATGTTGAAAACATCTTAAGCGAAGCGTACAGTCGGTGATAAAAAAAGTCTTTAGCACACACACAATAATGTGATTTAATCAGTTGTATTATTTTCTCTCTATTTTTAAATACTTAAGAGGCGCATAGTGCCAGTTATAAAAAAGGCCTTTCGCACATGCATAATAATGTGATTCAATTAGTTGTCAAATGATCTTTTTTTTTGTTGAACAAATGATATTATCTACACTAAGGGGAGGTGGACTTAGCCTCACAATGGGTTAGCAAGAATGTAATTCAATCGGTTGTTTATTAAATATTATTTTCTCTATTTTTAATGTAATTCAATAGAATGTAGATGGAAATTGAAAGACCGATTTTATTATATGGATTCAACTACTTTGATTGATTTATGAGGGGTTTCTTCTGGCATGATCTAATATTATTCATTTACTTCAAATATTTGACTTTCTTTTTGTCATAAAAATATTATTGAAGCAATTCAGTTATATAAATACATTTAAAACGTGTAAGTCGTACATAGTACGCCATAATTCAAAAAATATCTTCTGCACGTGCTTGAGCGCGTGCATGAAAATGCTAGTCTATCATAAAGTGTGGGCACGTTCAGAATGGATCACTTCGGCAAAACATTCCAAACCAATCACAATGTAACGGTTTGGTTCGATTTTGACAACTTATGGAACTCGAGCCAAACCAAACCAACGATGAACAGTTTGGTTCCAGTAGTTTAGTCCTACTGTACACACAGTTTAGTTTTACTGTGCGCACTGTCTATTTTTCTTCTCCATTTTTTCAACTTTTTAGCCCAATTACAATAAATTTTTAGAAAAACTAATGAAAAGGATTTGAAAATTTTGAGTTTTAACGATAAGGATAAAATAAATGATAAATTGAATAGTACCATGATTGACTTTTTAGTGTAAAAATGTAGTTTTTCATTAAAGTGAACAGTACCGGAAACTTTTCGTTAAAGTTCTCTAAATTTTTTTTGTTGGACCTAATTACGATGACAACTAATCCGTAATTTGCTTTATTTATTTTTTTATTTTAACATCGTATCATCTTCAAATCCAACATGATAATAAACTTAAAGTTTGGTAACTCATACAGTTACGACTCAAAGCTCAATAACTTCAATTTCAATGAACATTAACATCCTTACTCTATTACTAGCCAATTAAAAAAACTACTTTACAGTGGATAAAGGGAATGCATATGGAGGTAGAGCATCTCCAATCTCTATAAAGCAACCAAAATTACATAGTAAAGAACCAAGCTTAAAAACTGCATCTCCAAGAGATGATGTAAAAGACTTTCTATTATATCAAAAGGGACAATGACTCTTTAAGGGCGCGTTTACTAATCCATAATCAAATTGATAAGAATTGAATTGAGGAGGAATTGGATTGAGGAGGAAATGAAATGAGGCAGAATCAGAATCGGATTCCTGTTGAAATTGTTTACTAAAATTGTCTGGAATCAGAATGGAATTTATAAAGCTGTTTACTAATTTATCAGAATCGGAATATAAACCAGTATGATTACTAAAATGCCCTTGTCCCAAGTAATGTAAATACTAACCAAGTATATAGTTTTTATATTTTTGATAAATTTTTTAAAATAAAAAAAAAAAAAAAAAAACTTCGTGAAAAAGCTTTAAAAAGAATTTGTACGGTTTATCAATTTTTTTTTTTTTTTTTTTGAAATGTAAAATAGATATTTGTGTAGTTAATATTAAAAAAACCAACAGCGATCCCTCCTTGCTCTGCTTCCCCATCCCTCAATTATTTTTCTTTCTCCTGGAGCCCAAACTGCACCCCATCGCCCAATTCTTTTCAGCGATCCTCCAAATCTTTTCAGCCTCCCCTTCTTTTGATCATCCCTTCTGATTCTTCTTCTTGTTTTCTTCTGATTCTTCTTCTACATCCGCCAATTGTTTTTTCTTTCTCATGAAGGCCGCACCGCACCGCACCCCACCCCATTCCCCAATTCTTTTCAGCTTCTGCATCTTTTTTTTTCCATCTTCTTCTTCTTCCCTTCTGACTTTTCTCCTCCTGATTTTTCTTCTCCTTTGATATTGGTCATTGCTCGCAGAGACAGAGAAGCAGAGAAAGAGGTGGAAGGGAGACGAGATAAGGGTATTTTGGGTAGAAAAATGGGATTCCAGATAGAGGCTTTCACCCGGAATTCAAATCCCACCTATTGTTCGGGAGACTAGTTCCGGGTAAATTGGGAGCCTGATTCCCCATATTAGATGGGTCCCACATACATTTCATTCCCTCAAGTGTTGGTAAACACTTGAATAACCGAGGAGGAGTGCAATTCCCATTCCTCTTGTTGCACTCCCCTTACGTAAACACGCCATAAATGTAGAGAGCAACTATTCACTTGCTAACTGTCAAACTTGTTTCTACGATTTAACGGTCAAACTTGTTTGTATATACTTTGAGATCTAATACGTCAAAAGTCACCAAAAACAAATGTTCTAAGATTAGATAACAGAATGAAATTCTTCGAATGTTAGAAACGAAAGTTCACATCGTTTTAACTCCGATTTTGATGATTTATTTCTCAGCAATTTTTTGTCAAAATAAAATATTTCAAGCAACCTTTGCCGGAAGAACCTTTAGGGTGCGTTTGTTGTACCATACTATCTCGGACTGGACTAGCTTCCGTGATTAAGTTGGATTGGCTTAGACTAGACTAAGCTGGACTGACTTAGTGAAGCGTTTGATGTAGTGTCGGACTAAAAAAAAAGGATAACAACAAATTCTAATATTATATTTTCTCATTCATATTTTATTAATATTTTATATTATTTAATACATATTAGTAATATTTTATTACTACCACTGTCTATTTCTTTTATCATTCTGGAAACCTCCCATCTCCTTTCCTTATCTTTTTTCCTCTGATCTTCCTTTTTCTTCCTAATTTTGCTTCGACCTTCTCCCTCTCTTCTTCTTTTTCTTTTCCTTTCCACTCTCTCCTCCCTCAAAACAACATCATTCATCACCCCATTTTGTTCTCTCTTTTTTTCCCTTTCCTTTTCTTTGCTATTGTGATTCCTCTAAATTATTTATGGCACCACAGATTCTGATTTCCTAGCTTCAAATCCCACGGAAAATTGAAATCGTGCAGAGGCTCCTCTCTGCGGCGCCATGGATTTCACAACCACTCTGTTTCTCGCCCCTCCTCTGATTTTCTCAAAAAATCTCTTAATTTTCTGGGAAAAATGAAGAATTTTTCTATTGAGTTTGTTGTTGTTATTGAATTGATTTTTTTTTCTTTCAAATTTTGGTGGTTGGATGTTGAGAATTTGGCGGTGGGTGTGGTGGGTTTCAGATCTGGGTATAGGTGGCCAGAGTTGCAGAGAAGCAAACTTTGTACGCAGCGTGCAGACTTGTAACATGAAGAGGATGGAGCAACTGTCGCCGTGGCGGCCGAGTTCGAGCAGAGCTTGGATCTCGGAGGAGCAGAAAGAGAAGAAAGCGAGGAGAGAGGAGGAGGGGAAGGGGGAATTGGCAAGGGGGAATGATGGTGGCTCTCAGCATTTGTGAAAACATAGGAGCAGAGGAAGACGAGAGGGAGTTAGTCCACGCTAATCCCATGGTTCTCGACGGGCCTGCTAGCGAGGGAGTTAGTCCCCGCGAGTCCCTTATAATCTCATTAAACTTAGTCCCGGACTGTTAACAAACACGGGACTAGACTACTACATAGTCCAGTCCAAGCCAGTGAAAGCTAGCGAGCTCAAACAAACACACCCTTAGGGTTTGCCCAATGAAATTTTGGGGCTTTTTAACACCTGTCAGAATTTTAAAAACCTTTGCCCAGCGAACCTTTTGTTGGACAAATGCCTGAAATGCCATAACCACAGAGCCTTCTTCTTTCTTCCTCTTCGCGCCGCGAACTCTCAAACCTTTGCTCTGTATCTCTCTAACACATCCCTCTCGATCTCTATTCTCTCTTTCTCTCTCAAATCTCTTTCTCAACTTGCTCTTTCTCACCCGTGAGCCGCTACCACCACTTCATGCCTTCTCTCTCTCTCTCAAATCTCACACAGTAAGCGATTTCTCTCTCTCTCTCTATTTTAATTTTATTTTTGAATTTAGGATTGTGTGATGTGTGAATTGTGTGACACTTATGACTGTTGTTAGGATGTGGGTATGGTGGTGGTGGAGTGTGGGGACCTTGGTGGTTGGGTGTAGGGAGGGTGAGGGGACGAGTTATGGGGATGGTGGGCGTTTCGAGGTAGTTATTTTAGGTTGTAAAATTGCAAGGGTGCGTTTGTTACATCGGACTATCTTGGACTAGACTAGCTTAGAATAGATTAAGTTGGACTGATTTACTGAAGCGTTTAGTGCAGTATCGGACTAAGAAGAGGACTCTAATATTATATACTTAATATATATATATATATATATATATATATATATATATATTAATATATATTAATATTCTATTATAACTTAGGGATTGTATTCAATTGAGAATTTGAAATACTTTAATGGATTTATAAATCCATGGATTTTTATGGAGTTTAATTGATTTGTAGAGATTCCATATAAAATTTTGATTCAATTCCCTTGAAATCTCATGGGCAGATGTGAGATTTGTGGATGCTTAAAATACACTACGAAATCTCTCCAATTTCCTCTAATTCCTCAACTTTCTAATTGAATACATTGAATTTCAAAGAATCACTTAAAATCCTGATTGAATGCCCTATATTCATTAAAAGAATTAAAATCTCTCAAAATCCCAATTGAATACACCCCTTAATCTTATCAATTAATATTTTATTATTTTTTTAATCTGTATGAATTAATATTTTATTATTACTTATCATTTCAAGAATCATCTCATGTATACCTCCTTTGTTTTCTCCGCCCACTTCATCCCTACCCTCCGCCTCATCTTCTTTCTCTATACCTCCATTTTTCTCTCCACCCACTGCATCCTTCCCATATGCCTCTTTTCTCCTTCATTTTCTCTGTACCAGTGTCTTCATCCCCTTCTTTTTTTCTCCCATTTCACATTTGTACCACTGTCCCCTCTCTTCTCCCTTTGTATTTATTTTGTTTCGCCTCAAAGGAAACGCCTGGCCCGGGAGCTGAAGCAGCAGAGTAGCGGAGATCGTTCACGGATCCTAAGTCCTTCAAGCGGAGATCAGGTGTTCTTTCGTGAAGCAAAAAGGGGAAATCTGGGTTGTGGGTTCGTCGGGAAGCAAATTAGGGATTGAGTTCGCAGGATGATGGAGATCAGTGAGAAAGCAGGATTTTGGTGACTAGGTTTGCGGGATGATGGAGATCGGCAAGAAAGAAGGATTTTGGTGACTAGTAAGACGTTGGTGGTGAAGACGGGATTAGCAATCCCCTAGTTCGCAGAGGGCCTCACTAAGAACCAGGAGCTAGGAATTCCTTTTTTGTAAAAAAAAATTAGACAAAAAATATAGCAATATAACTAATGAGAGAAAATTAAAGGTTCCTTTTTTGTATTGGCATGCAAAATTTTAATCAAACAAGGCTGGTAGATCTTTAACATGTATGACATAAATTAACCTTGTTCTGTATCAACTAACCGAAAAACAATTGCTGATAAAGAACTTGAAGGAGTCACCAGCAAATTTAGAACCCCTGACGTGCAGGAACACAAAAACCCCTTCAACCACCGAGCCGCACATTCTTTAGTTACAAAACCAACATATAAGGTATATAAACTAATATTTCAGGATAGGCCCGTGCCCATCTTGGTCTCCATGTGGCTCCACCACTGCTAAGAACAGCTAGCGAAGGACTTAGTCGGCACGAGTCCGACTTAGTCCCATTAAACTTAATCCCTTCCCGCACCAAACATGGACTGATAAGCCAGTCCAGTCTAGTGAATCCTAAAGAAGCCAAACAAACGCACCCTAGAAGTTTTAGGTAGTTTTATGTGGTAAAACTGTGAAATTGTGAAATTGTGAAATTGTGAAATTGGTATTTATGATTTATGTCATACAATTGAGAAAGTTGAATATGTGAAAATTTGGTAAAATTGTAGAAGTTTGAAATTTATGAAACTGTAGAAATATGTTAATTGAAGAGAATATGTTTAAATTTGGTAAAATTGTAGGAAATATGATTAAGTTTGGTAAAATTTTAGAAATATGTGAAAATTTGTGGAAAAAATATGAAAATTTGGTAAAATTCTAGAAATATGTGAAATTGTAGGAAATTTATGAAATTGTAATTTTTTTTTACAATGTCATTGCGCTTCATCACCAATGGTTGCCGCCCTGCCTCTGCTTTTAGTTAGGATGAGCATTCGGCCCTTAGCGCCACCCCAACGACCACAACTGAGTCAGCGGCCAGCACCAGTAGTTCTGCGTCATCGGGGCAGGTGGCCCAATCTGCCAAGTGGCCTCATAGCCTTAGCCGCTACGAACCTATGAGTCACAGGTTGCGTAGAGGCTAAGGCTGTGACAACTCTAGCCAACTCTAGCCCTTGGCCTTTAGCCGCACAATGAACAGAGGTTCGTAGCGGCACAATGAACATATCATAATCTGCCAAGTGGCCCAATCTGACAAGGATTGTGACTCAGGCTGTGACAACTCTAGCCCACCCTGTTGGTGGCGTAGAGGCAATTATGCAGTCGTGCAGCAGGTGGGAGACGTGGAACCTCCCATCGGGCCGAAAAGCAAAGTATGGGGGATATGTAAAGGGTTAGTGAGCAATTCGATTATCCGAGTATCACAGTCTCAGATCCAGGTTGATTACCACAGTCATCGACGAGTGAGCATAAAGTCAACAGCTTGTTGACTCACAACATGGGTGCCATCAGCACCAAGTGCCCTATGGTCAACGATTGGTGGAGGACCACACCCCCTAGGTTCGTGCTGAGATTTGAGACATATTTCGGTAAATATAGAACTTTCTTAATTTATTATTTTGTTTACCTTTACTTATTTAATTAATGTGGTTTTAAACTAATAATTTGGTTTTGGTTTTTTTTTTCCCTAATTCAAGCCAATTTCGAGATCACCTGCAGGAAGGGGACTGCTAAGTACATAAACTGGGTGTGGAGGGAGCGATATAAAGAGTGCAAGTACACGTTGTACTGCTACTACAAGACTTCTCCTGATGCAGCTCCTACCAGTCTACCTAAGGAGTTTCGAGAGGTAGACGAGTGCACTCATTTTTAGAGCAAAAAATTTTAAGTAAGTTTTATTTATATTTTAATTTTAGTTCAAATTTTTGTAAAAAGTTTAATTATTATTTTTAATTTACAACGTAAATCGGCAGCAAATATACATCACTCCAATTCTCGACGCCTAAATTTTGGCTTTCCCAAAATTCCGTTGCAAAATTGTTTTGATTTTTCAATTCTGTATCCCAAAAATCAGATAGTCAGCAATTGAATACGAAGGTCGAAGAAGCCCCTCAATCAAAAGCAGAAAATTGAAACCAAATACAAAGAGGATGTGATATCCACACACCTCATTTTACTTCTCACACACTTTGTTAATTTCTATCCGTTGATCTTCTTCAATTCATCCGATCCGACGGCCAAAAATTAGAATGGTGTGTGAGAAGTAAAAAAGGATTTGTGGATATCATACCCCTACAAAGAAATCAAGCAGTAATTAAAATTAGGGATTTTCAAATCTTAATTCCACCCTTTAATCCCCAAATCTAGAGAGAGAAAAACAACTAATAGTTTTAATAAAGAGTAAATTACACTTTCATACCTCAGGTTTGGAGTCTATTTCAATTCCTTACAACATCTTCAAAACATTTCACTTTCATACCTTAAGTACTATTTTATTTCAAAATAATACCTCTGTTACATTTTCCATCCATTAATCTGTTAAGTGCTGATATGGCTGCCACATATATGCCACATGGCTGCCAAATGTCTGCCACGTGGCAAAAAATTAATTTTTTTTTAAAACCTGAATTTTCTCAAAAAAAAATAAAAAAATATTTGAAACCCATCCCATCTCCCCTTTCTGTATCTAAAAATCTATAGCCCCAAACTCAGTGGCTGCAGCCACTTTTCATTGTCTTCTCCGACGACCCGACGCACCCAGATGACGACTCCACCGCCGTTCCCAATCGACTTCAGACCACCACCATGACCCAATGTTTCTCATGGAACAAAACCCAAGTCTCTGCGTTGTGATTTTCAAACCCCAAGCCATCGAATCGAAGATCCCCATCTTAGACTCCACTTCCCACGGTGAAGTTCTCGATGGTGTTTGATAACTTATATGGTCGTTTTAGGTGAGTGTAGCTGTAGATCAAAGCGAGTGAATGAACTCAGATGCCGGCGAAAACCAGTGGCGTCCAGTTCGTTTTCCTGTCATCTTAGGCTCCGCCTCTTTGTCGAAGGCGTCCTCCTCCCCCTTATATCCCTAAACACTCCGACCAAACCCCCTTATCATCACCAGAAATCGAAATCGAAATCGACGCGGCGCTATGATCTAAGCCGTCTGGGTGAAGGAAATCCTCGGGCACCACCTGCTGTCTTGAGCAGGTTTGCACCATTCATTTGCACATGCTTCCCCCTTCGTCCATCCTTCATGATTTCTACCACCAAAACCGCAACCCCTCCCTCACCCCTGACGACGGAATCGTGAACAACAAGCCCTTGTAACTCCTATGTTAACAACAACAAAGATGTTTCTGATTTGGGATTGGACCCCCTTATTTCGACTTGCAACCCTCTTTCAATTTTTTTGCAAAATCGCAACCCTAAACCCTTTGCAGAAAACAATAACTATGCCTTTCTTTTGAATTATTGATTTTCTTTTTTTCTTGGCTCATGATTTCGTGCTCTTAGTCTTCTTTGAGCGTCTATGGCCATGTCGGCCGCCGGTAGTGGCCGGCGGCGGTGCAGCGAGGTGGCATGAGCAAATTCAGCAGGGTAGGCAGTGGGTGTCCCTAAAGTTTTAGGGAAGGGAGGGATAGAGCAATGACGCGGGCTTTATTGATGGATCATGACTCTGGTTCAATTGGAGAAGAGGTAGCAGTGGGTGTCGTTCTGTAGGCAGAATTGGGTGAGGCGGAGAAGAGAGTGAGGGGTGGGCGGAGGCCAAGAGAAGAAGATAGAGAGTACGGAAAGGGTGGGCTGAAGAAGGAAGAGAGAGGGGCCATTCTATAATTAAAAATTATTTTATTATTATTTTAATCCACATGTCACATGTATATGGGGCCCGTAAGATCCACATAAGCAGATAACTGAAAATCTAACGGAAATTGAGACGGTTGTACGAAATTGAAATGAAATAATAGTAAAGGTATGAAATTGAAATGTTATAAAGATGTAAGAAATTGTAATTGTACCCAAACTTGAGGGTGCAAAATGTAATTTACCCTTTAATAAAGCACAAGGTAAAGTTTTCTAGAGAGAGAAATAAAAGAGAGAACACCGATTCGAGGAACACAACGGCTACTTTGCAGGAGTCGGGAGTGGGTCTCCAGTCGAGAACTACGAAAATGGTTTTAGTCCCTAAGGGTTTTCTTTGGTTTCTAGAGAGAGAAAGTGAGATTATGATCGAGGGTTTTTTGCAACGAAAAGAAAGAACCCAGTGTGTGTGTGGAGGAGAGAGAAAAGAGAGAGAGAAGAGAAAGAGATCGGGAAGGAGGAGAGATCCAAGGTTAGGCAGAAAGTCAAGTGAGCATCTAAATGAGGTGAGGTCAAAAGAGACATAGGTTAGTTTTGATTGAACGGTTGAGATTAAATCTCAACCAAATCTGACGATTAACTAATATTATATATATATTTTGGTAAGGTTCAGTCCTACTGAACAAACCCAAGTTTCACACTGAATTACGTACTAAAAATTTCGGTATCAGTTTGGTTGGGTACCGAATTTTTGGGTACTTTTGGTTTGGCCTTTTTTGGTATTTTATTCGATACTACTTTGACCTATTTCGGAATTTTCAGTATTTTTGTTCATCCGTACTTTAAACAACCTAGCTTTTGGTTTAGGAAAATAATTTCCCTCATAATTCAATGCGAAGGTATACTAGTATTTCAAGTCAATCAAGTTATGTCATAAAGGTAAATCAAAACACAAGGTAATGCGTGATTATGTTAAATTTGGCCTAGATGAATGGAAGCAATTCGATTTTGGTTTTGTTCTACCAAATAGATCATACTGTTACAAAGTGCAAATTGAAATATAAGTGGTCTTTGAATCAGTTGTGTAGTATGGATTGCAGCAAAAGGTTCGTAGATTCTATATTTTGAGATGTATAGGTAGATTCTGAACAAAGCCAAGTGGGCGAGTAAGTTACAACTTACACCCTATATATACACACGCGCACACACACAAAAGAAACAATATGAAACAGAAATTTGACTACGTTGGTTTCTATTAACCGAAGCTTGTCTCTCTTTTGGTAAGTATGTAATCGAAGCTTCAGTAACAATAAATCGAGCTTTCATAACAAAAATAACAAAGAAAAAAAAAAACAAAAACCGATGGTTCCCCACCTTTCATAACAAAAATAACAAAGAAAAAAAATTAGATGGTTCCCCACCTTCTATGCAGTGGCGGATCCAGGATTTTAACTTAGGATGGTCCCAATATAAAAGCTCAAAAAAAAAATAAAAAGACGAAAATATCATTGAACACTCCAATTCACAAACTAGTTGGACACTCCAATTCACAATACATATAGCCAACACATTACACACCCTTTTCTAGACAATTTCTGCCTAATGAACACTATGCACATGAACCCTGCCCTTATTCCTTTATTATGATCCCAATAAGGCGGTGATAACAAAACTTAAGTATGCTATCAAGTTCAAAATAATTTACACTATCGGGGCAGTTGGATGTTAAAGGAAACCAATCCCTAGTCCTCTTGATCAAACCATATTATCAAATCAACCAATTACCATCTTTAACAGTCCAATTAGACCACTTAAATAGTAAAATAAATACGATACAACCTCATTACATTACTGAAGAAAATAAAAGAATAATTGACACAGTTAAGTTTTAGTTCCTAATAAACCTTACATTTCAAATTTGACCTCCTGACAATGGCCTTTGGATCAAACGGAAATTTTAAAATAGCTACAAATCAAATAGACATATGTATAAAGAACACTCCTTGTGATCACATACCTGAATTTCAAAAGACCAATCCTTCTTCACTAGAAGAAACTCAGTGTTTGCCAAATTTCGCACATCTCCGTTTTTAATCTGCAGAAATTAAACAGAAGGATTGACCAACAATGGAAAACGAAATAGCTGCTTAAACCAAGTAACTGATTGCACAACATTATAGCCTTTCAACACTTCAAAATACCAATTAACATACTGAAACTCCAGCCGAAAACAACGAAATCATCCTATAAACTCTTTCAATTTGAAACTTTAAGAATGTGATTAAATAATTTGCATTTCATAGTTTTCATCCAATACCCATTTCACAAAAGCAACCAAAATTACAAATTTCTAGAGAGAGAGAGACAACTAACAGATAATAATAAGGCAATCTCCGACTATAAATGGTGGAGTAAAATTATTTAAATATCTAACACCACAAACACAAATAATTTAATATCAGATTCAGATAGTGGATGGCAAAATCATTTAATGGACAGAGTTAAAGAGAGCAGAGTAGTAGAGTACAAACCTGAAACCTCTTCGACCAAGAAGAAGAGGACCAGCGGGCAGCGGCTACCAGAGCTTTACACGGAGAAAAAATGCAGAAGGAAGGGTCTTATAGATTTTCACCAGAGATGTCGTCGCCTCGCCCGTCGGTGCAACGGTGAACAGAAACTAGAGTGCAGTGCAGAAGAGAGTTGATCGATGCCGACGCCGGTAAGGAACGAGAGCGGACCAAGCAGACAATTTGGTATTATTGGTAATTTGGTAAAGTGAAGTTCTGATTGTTGTGTGAAGGAGCTGAGTCTGAGGGTTCTCACGTGAGTGAGCAATGAGGTTTTAAATTTTTTTAATGACTTGGCTCAAAACGACGTTGTTTTGGCCAAGTCATTTTAAAAAAAAAAATTTGGCTTTCTTCTTCCTCATCCTGAAATGCACAGTGAGCAGCAGCCATGGCTGCTGTTCTTCTCCATCACTGCCCAGACTTGGGAGGTCCTTGAAGATCCTCATAGCCATTTTTCCGAGCTTCGGGTGGTCCCGGGACCACCCTGGTTCCTTAATAGATCTGCCCCTGCTTCTATGTACCCTTCTATTTTTAGTCACATACCAGCCTAGGGTTCTTATGTATGTACTACTCCATTCATTCATTTCTTCACCAAAGTAAACAATTAATTACAAATTTATTTAGCCTCTTCAATTAACTAGCTAGTCTCGAAAAATGGAGTCCCCACTTTCTAATCATGTATTGCTCTTCGCTTGCTTCCTCATAATATTTCTCTCTTCTTCTCCTACACTGGCAGATGCAACAGCGTCTCCATTAGTTCGGAGTGTTTGCAAGGCAACCCGGTACTCTTTCGGTCAAAACTACACTCTATGCGTGAAAACTCTCTGGTCAGATGCTCGAATTCGATCGTCGGCAGCATCCAATGATCTCAAAGAACTTGCTATAAATATTCTTGAGGTAGCAGCAGAAACTGCACAGGACGCCCAAGAGTTGCTTAACAGTTATCAGCCCATGATCAAGAGCAGCAAAGAAACCAAAGCAATTCAACAGTGTGCGCAATCGTACGGATCAGTTGCTTCGTGTTTCCGAGGCACACAAGATGAGGTAAAGGAAGAGGACACCATGGCCAACTATACCGTCGCAAGGGTCTCCGACGACATCGGTGTATGTGAGAAAGCATTGAGTTCTGATGGGGTGAAGCTTCCTACTACAATATCCACCAGACTCCAGTTGGTCAAGTTGTATAACAACATTGGATACACCATCACTATTCAGTTACTAGGTATCTGGCTCCACCATTAGACTCTTAATTAATTATACATAACTACAAGGATCTTAGCGAGTACTGAACTAAATAAAAAAAATGTACGTGCATGGAGCGCTGTAATAATAATGATTGAGAGCATTGACCTCCCTTGTAACAAAAATGAAAGAGGACGAAACAAAGATCGATATAGCAAACCTTATATGCCTATAACTGTTTACTAATTTAACTACTACATAATAACCTCATGCTTGTAGAATTATCAAAGAGACGGGCCAAATGTCCACTTTCGACAACACCGATATTGTTTCTAATTGGGTAATTACCACCAACACAATCCGTCAGGTGTGAGGTTTTATCACAAAAAGCCTTGCTATTAGTTGGAGTGGGGTTAGGATACTTAAACTCCTACGTTCGATGTGAGATATTTCAACACGCCCCCTCATGTGGGACCTAATTAGTGGATCACGCGTGAGAGATTCACACATCGACAACCACATCGAACCAAGGAGACTCACCCTACATGAGGGGCCAAGGGACCCACCATCATCGCGCGGGGCCAAGGGGACCCACCCATCACGTCGCAGTATGGGCCTGCTCCCTGGCTCGGATACCATGTGGAATTATCAAAGAGATGGATCAAAGGTGCACTTCCAACATCACCAATATTGTCCCCAACTTGGTAATTACCACCTACACTATCCGTCAGGTATGAAGTTTAATCACAAAAGGCCTTGATATTAGTTAGAGTGGAGTTAGGATATTTAAACTCTTATTTTCTCAAAAATACTATTGATGTGAGATATTTCAACAACAGCAATCGTCCGATGAGATTGACTGAAGCACATCTCACTCGTCATGATGCATATAACTCAACATGAGTTCGGATATGAATATTGGCTTAAATGTGCATAAAATGTAAATTAAGGTAAAGTTACTAAGCCACTCATATCCCCATATCTATCATAAAGTGTGGTGTAGAAAGTTTGAATTGAATGATTTCATTGATATGTGTAGGGTACAATATATACAAGTTATAGATTTGGAGTACAAGTTGTCGAAAAATATTAGTATATTATGATTATTTGAGTTTGCTTGTTAGTTAGTATATAGGCTTAGCCCATCCGAATTAGGGTTTCTAGGTTTTGCTCTCTATAAATATAGCTTATAGTTTAGCATGAATAACAAGTTAGTCACGATGTAGCCTATTAGGTTGCAGCCGTTCCGGCATTCTTGCCTATTAATAATATTCTTATTATTTTGTAATCTCGTCTGTCGCGCACTCTGATTTTCAACTTGGTATCAGAGCAGTTTTTATCCTTCGGGATTTAATCTGCTTTGGGTTAGTATCCGTTTGCTTGTGTCCGTTGTCGTTCATGTTCAGATTGTCTAGTTGTTTTTTACAGTCTGCAAGGAAAAAAGTGTGTTAATTTTTTCAGTTGTGTTGACAGCCTGCTGCTTCCCCACCAGAATCTACCACCACTCGTTGAATCCGCTACTTCCCTTGCCGTACAAGCATCCCCCGCCGCCGCTGCACTAGAACCGACCACCAAGTTTGCTGTCTTGATCAGATCCCGATGACATTGCACCCCTAGCAGCCCCGCAAGCCAAAACCCGTCGCCAGACCCATCTACTCGTACCCGAACTCACACCACCATCTGCTGCCGCTTGAACCCACCTTCAACCTCGATCCATCACTGTCTTCTTCAATCCGTCGTCCCTCACTGTCGTGTGCATAAGCCCTGAAAACCCCGCACCCGCACCCTTTGAATCTGCATCTTCGTACCTGCATCTGTCTGCATCAAAACTTGTTTTTGCATTGTCATCCCAGGAAAGACAAAGAAAAATAGAAAACAGAAAAGTAGGAATAAAAAAAAGGTTTTGGAGCTGACAATCTGTTGGGCTGTTGTGATTTGTTTGAAGGCCTTTTTTGGGCCTTGTTGATTAAAGCTACTGTTGGGCTTGGTTGGTTTTGAGGCCTACAAGAGTTGTTGGCCTGTTTGGAATTGTTTTGTGACCATCACTCGAGTGTTTGGATATATGACCATTCAAGTGATAGTACTTCATTTTTGTTTGTTCGTAGTTACAATTGAGATATAGAAGTCTCGTCCGTTTAGTGACGGGTTCTTTCCATACTCTCAACACTAGCCAGTTTGAACCAGTTTGCCAGTTTGCCATCAAGAATCAAGAATAAGGTCAAGTCAAGTCAAGTCAAGAATTGAATCAAGTCAAGTCAAGTCAAGTTTGCATGTCTGCCAGTCCGCCTAACGAAGCCAATCCGTATCTACTTGTTTGCAAACCCATGTCGTATACCGCCATGAGTTTGACGGGGGGTGTTGGAAAATATTAGTATATTATGATTATTTGAGTTTGCTTGTTAGTTTATATATAGACCTAGCTCATCCGAATTAGGGTTTCTAGGGTTTTCTCTCTATAAATATAGCTTATAGTTTAGCATGAATAACAAGTTAGTCACAATGTAGCCTATTAGGGTTTTGTAGCCGTTCCGGCATTCTTGCCTATTAATAATATTCTTATTATTTTGTAATCTCGTCCGTCGCGCACTCTGATATTCAACTCAAGTAACATTCCCTTTGATACAAGAATAATAAATATAAAATCAGGAAATGTGATCACCAAATCAATTCTTAAAGGGAAGGAGAATCCAAATTTTATTCTTCTTTCCTAACATCCCTACGCAAACTTGATGGTTGTGGAAAGACAAGTTTGGATCGAAGGAAGATGAACCGAGTTGGGGATATGCTTTTGTTAAGGACATAATCAGGCTTATCAACAAACGGAATAAACTAAGAGTACCCATTTGAACACGTTCCCAAACAAAGTGATAATCCAAGTCTATGTATTTAGTTCGAGCATGAAAATTGGATTCGCAGCCATATACGTAGTGCTCAAATTATCACTGAAAAGAAGAATAGGACATGGGGATGATTAGTGGACCTCATGGAGAACATAAGATAACCAGATAGATTCCGAATAAGCGTGACCAAGAGCCCAGTATTTCGATTTAGCACTCAATTGAGAAACTATAGGTTGCTTAGAAGAGCCCTAAGAAATAAGGTTAGGTCTATGAAAAAGCAAATACCCAGACGTACAACGACGGGTGTCAGGGCAACCAGCCCAATTAGCATAAGAAAAGCCACGTAAAAATGGAACATTCAAAGAACAACGAAACTGAATCTCAAGCTCCTAAGTGCCTTTGACGTAGCATAAAGGCAACACTAAGATGCATAGTACAAGGATGAGCTATAAATTGGGCTACATGGTTAACAACAAAGGCATTACCAAGACGTGAGAGTGAGATAATGAAAATAACCAACCAGTTGTCGAAATTTGGTGGGGTCTGGAAGTTGAGATAAATGAAATCCGGAGGCAAGTGGCCGAGAAAATAGTATACTCTGACACGCCCCGATCCTGATGTCCGAGAGACATCGGGATGGCCATTTGCTGGCCGACACCTGAAGGTGACACAAGTCATTTAATGAATGCATATGCTGAGTACATGTAAATCATGCGTATAAATTTTGTTCGAACTACATAAAATAATATACTAATATTCAACACATATCATTTGAAAAGAACTACTAGGGTACGATATGATGTTTATGAATTGTAGCAAAATAATAAAAGGTGACTATTCATTTATGCGTGAAGATGGTGATACTGCATGACATGTTCAGAGCATACATCTAATTCAGAATACAGCGGAATGTGTGATTATAATGATGTCAAAGCAGAGATGAAGGCACGATATCATTGGTAGGGGAATGCCTCGTAGGTCGGATCATACACCTCGTTCCTATGTCTTGAGGGGGCACAAAACAAACATGAGTGGACCAATTTGATATATATATATATATATATATATATATATATATATAATATTGAAACAGTTACCACCCCAAAGTTTTATGAAAACTAATAGTATAATATGTGATAGGTTTTCCGAAACCCTAGCATGCCATAAAACCTTCGTAAAACATATCTCATATACCGTGTGCTAACTACTAGTATCCTAGTCACACGTGGTGTACAATAATTATATCTCCCGACCCGCAGCCAACAACTATGTCTCTCGGCCCGAAGCCAGAGATTATTTCTCCTGACCCGATGCCAACAACTATGTTTCTCGGCCCAAAGCCAACAACTATATCTCTCACCCGTAGGTAGAACAATGACCACTAGATACGCACAAAACATTGAACATAGTCTTTCCAAACGTAGGTACACATATTTCAAAGACATCTTCATATCATATAGTCATCCATCATATATACTATATACAAGTGTAAAAACATGTTCATAAGCAGTATATAATCATCCATCATATATACTACAAAGAACATAAGTTTGATAAAATATGGTATTCCAAAATATTCTCAGCAAGCATGATAATCATAAAGTGTAAATCTAATTTACTCATAAAATGTTTCATTAAATCATGCTTTTCATTTATGTATCTCTACTATTAAAACATGCATTTTATAAGGGGGTCCACTCACAGATACTCTGTCGTCGAAGAGCCGTACGAAATAGGAAGAACGAAATCACCTATAATAATCGTACCTAAGCACATAAAGGGTCCAATTAACAAAACTATACTCAAATGATTGAATTTTAGAAAACGAACGTCATAAACAGGTTCAGGACGTCGAAAAACATAAAGGGGAACCTCGGGTACCCTTACGCGCCTTCACCCGCCGCCGTAAAGTGGCGACTCCAACGTCCACTTGCCGTCGTGGGTCGCCGGCGCCACCGTGTACGGTGACGCCTGTGCTCCTCGCGCAGGTTCACGAGTGGCTGGGCTGCTATATTGGACCGTGTTTGGGCTTAGGCCTAGGGTTTTAGGCCTCTGGGCTTGGGCCTGGGATCCTAGGTTGGAAGCCCAAGTTCACACGGCCTGAAGGTTGGGGGTTCAAGGGTTTTGGGTTGAGTTTTAACAGGACGTGGGCTTGAAAGCCCGTCCCAGGGAAAGGGTTTTAGGGTTTAGCGTTTAGCAGGCCAAAGGTCTGATGCTGGTCACGGCTCGAAAGGCTTGTGTTGGTTTCTCGCCGGGAAATGAGGCCGGAGCATTTCGAGCTCCGGTCACCGTCATCACTCACCCTTAGGCTACAAATCAGGTATCAAAATGAAGCTAGAGACGAGAATGAGTGATTAGGTACCTTTGATTCGTCATGGGGTGGCCGGAGGTGGCTAGACTTGAGTTCGCACACCCACGGCTCGCCAAACCTGGGTTGGATGTCCTTTGGGTGTCCTAGAGCTTCGCGAAAATGGAGAGAGAGAGGGAGAGGAGGCCCACGATGATAGTGGTGGTGGTGTTGGTGTTGTCGATGTCGGGGTGTCTCGTTGGGTGGGTGTGTCGATCGGGAAAATGGAGGATGAGAGGGTCCGAGAGGGAGATGAAAGTGAGTGTATGAGAGAGAGTGAGATAGGGTTGACTCGGGGATGGAGAAAGAAAGAAAAAGAGTGAGTGTTTGCCATATGGCAAGCAAAGAGAGGATGAGAAGTGGAGGAAATCTAAAAAGGGGGATCCGGATAGGGTAATAGATAAGGGACTAAAATGTAAATTTCGAAAATCTTTAGGGAAATTGTGAAATTTACAATAATTTGAAGGTGGGTACCCCTTTTAAAAGAAATTTCGTCCCCGACATTACAACCTCAACTAAAAAGATATGGGTACTGGTTCATCATCAAATCCTCTGTTTCCCATGTTGCTTCCTCGACAGCATGGTTTCTCCACATCACTTTTACCAAAGGGATGACTTTGTTTCTTAGAGTTTTCTCCTATCGGTCGACGATTGCCACTGGTTCCTCGACATAGCTTGCATCCTGATTCATTTCCAGTGGTTCCGGCTGAATAACATGAGAGGGATCTGGCACATATTTCTAAAGCATGGAAATATGAAAAACGTTGTGAATCTGCGCCAACTCTGGTGGTAGTTCCAATCTATAGGCAACTGCATCAATCCTCTCCGTAATTTAGTAGGGGCCAACATATCAAGGGCTCAGCTTCCCTCACTTACCAAATCGAACCACACCCTTCTAGGGAGACAACTTCAAGAAGACAAAGTCACCGATTTTATACTCCCGATCCTTGGAATGTCGGTCCGTAATGCTCTTTTGTCGGTCTTGTGCTGCTATCAAATTTCTCTTAATCAGCTGGATGTTAGTATTAGTAGTGTCCACAATCTCTGGCCCCATTAACACTCGTTCATCGACTTCTATCCAACACAACGGCGTCTGGCACGCCTTCCCATATAGTGCCTCAAACGGTGCCATGCCGATACTAGAATGATAGCTGTTGTTGTAGGCAAACTCAACCAACGAAAAATAACTATCCTAGCTACCTTTCAATTGGAAAACAGACATTCTCAACATGTCCTTCAATGTCTGAATTGTCCGCTCGGACTGACCATCGGTCTGCGAATGGTAGGCAGTGATATACAATAACTGAATGCTCATGGCAGCATTAAAAGCTCTCCAAAACCTGGAAGTGAATCTTGGATCTCTGTCCGACACGATAGTGACGGGTACACCATGAAGCTTGACAATATTATCAATGAACAGTTTTGCCAACTTCTCTAGTGAGTAGGTTTGTCTAACAGGTAAGAAGTGAGTAGTTTTGGTAAGTCGGTCTACAATCACCCAAATGCCATCAAACATCCACTGTGTCCTCGACAAACCATACACGAAATCCATGGTGATGTCTTCCCACTTTCATACTCGTATCAAGAGATTCTGCATTAGACCCTCAGGCCTTTGTCTATCTGTCTTCACCTACTGGCAAATAATGCATCTCCGCACATACTCTGCCACATCCCGATTCATCTCGTACTATTAGTAGAATGGACAGATAGTGTGGTACAATTTGGTGCTTCCTAGATGCATGGCATATGCCGAGATGTGAGCCTCATCAAGAATTTCCTTCTTCATTGCTTCATTATCCTTAGGCACAAACAACCTATTTCCCATCACTAAGGCTCAATCTCTTTAGATTTTCAAATCTCGTCTCGACCCATCTAGTACCTGCTTCTTTAAGTCTTCATACTGTGGATTTTGTTCCTGAGCTTCCCTAACCATATCCACCAGGATAGGCCTAACCTGGAAGTGTGCCGACAATGCTCCCTGTGAATTTGACATCACTGAAATGTTAGTTTCCCTCAGAAAAAATAGTAGTGGAACATGGATAGCTTGAATGGAGGCAAACTATCCGTGGGATCTCCTACTAAGTGTAACCGCTACTACATTAGCGTGTCCAGGGTGATACTCGATAGTGCAGTCATAATCACTAATGAGCTTTATCCACCTTCTATGCCTCAAATTCAATTCCTTCTAAGTGAAGACATGTTTCAGGCTCTTGTGATCAATGAATATGCAGCATTTCTCGCTATACAAATAATGCCGCCAGATCTTTAGAGCAAAGACCACTGCTCCGAGTTCCAGATCATGGGTAGGGTAGTTTCTCTCATGATTCTTGAGCTGTCTGGAAGCATAGGCGATGACTTTCCCATGCTACATTAGTACACAACCCAATCCTGATAAGGATGCATCAGTGTAAATCTCAAACTCACCGTCATCGTCCAAAAGGCATGACACGGAACTCATGGTGTCCATACCTAATGCGGAAGGTAATCTTTGGCACATCTTCATCCCAGATCAGTAGCTGGTGGTGATAACCCAAACGAAAGTCGATCTTAGAAAACACCTGAGCACCCTTCAACTGGTCAAACAGATCATCAATCCGCGACATGGGATAACAGTTCTTCACTGCCACCCGATTAAGCTCCCTGTAGTTGATGCAAAGTCTCATCGACCCATCATTCTTTCGGAAAAATAACACATGAGCACCCCAAGGAGACATGTTGGGCTAAATGTAACCCTTATCCACAAGCTTCTAAAGTTGAATCTTCAATTCTCTCAACTCCGCTGGTGCCATTCGGTACGGTGCCAAGGAAATAGGGTCAGTACCTGGAAATAAATCAATGGTGAATTCAATTTCCCTCGCAGGTGGTAATCCTGGCAAATCCTCAGGAAACACATCGGTGAATTTATTCACCACTAGCACATCTTCAAGACACAAAGAAGGTTCATCCCTCGCGACTATGTGGGCTAAGAATCCCACACATCATTTCTGCAATAACTTAATCGCCTAGATGGCAGAAATGATATTATTTGGAAGGATTCATCGCTCACCCTGAAACGTGATCGACGGTCGTCCATGCCGATTAAATGTTATAAATTTCTCCCTACACTCGAATAAGCATGGTGCCTACGCAACCAATCCATTCTCAAGATGACATCGAACTTTGCAAGTTTGAAGGGAATTAAATTAGCCTCCAAAATTTCCCCTTCAACTATGACCGGGCAGTCCTTATACTATCACTGTGCACAGAAAAGATCTCCCGATGGCATTTGTATAAACATGTCAAATCCGAGCGATATAGGTTACGGGTTTACGACCTGTGCAAATGATGGAGATACAAATGAAAAAGTGGCACCCGAATCAATCAGAACTCTAGCCCAATTACCATACATAAGTAACGTACCAGTAATGACTCTAGGGTTATGCTCCTCCTTCTGCTGAGTCATGGCGTTGATACGCCCATGAACCTGACATCCTGATCCTCTGTTACGGCCACCACGAGTCCTAGCACCCTGGCTGTTATGCCCTGCTCGGTTCCCCTGAGCACGGCTGCCTAAAGTTGCAATAGAATGTTATGGTTATCGCTGAGCAAAAAACTGGGTACTTTGACTGCCACTGCCACCATAACTCTGAGCGCCGCCATAGCTCTGAATATTCATATTATTACTCCCACCGTAACCCAGACCAGAAACATAACTCTCGGGTGGTGGCGCCGAATGGTAATCTTGAACATAGTGCCATGTGCCACCACACATGTGACATGTGGCAGAATTCACCCTGCAATCTCCCCGATGAAGCAAACCACAATGCACAAAAGTCGTGACTGCTGGACCGAAATGGTTGAACAATCGCCTCGCCAACTCACTGCTTAAACCGTCACTAGATGATCCTGAACCCTAACCCTGCCGCTTGAATGAATGAAAGTGTCTAGGGTCGAAGGGGTTAGAAGAGGTAAAAGACTCTCTTATACTCCGGGATCAGAATCCTCGACCCATCTGATTCTGATTTTGAGGCTGGTTCTAACTCTGAGGCTGACCCTGGTTAAGATTGTCCCATCTTAATTGTTCGATCCTCAAGGCCATCTCAATCATCTCTTTATAGGATGCATGTCTCTGTGCTGCCACAAGCTCGTAATAGTTCGGGTTCATAACAATCTGTACCTGTATCATCATTTCCCGCTGATTCCTATAGGTTCCCTCATGGTGTCTTGACAAGCGTCGAAAAGTTTTAACAAACTCTGTAATGCTTAGATCGCCCTGGCAAAACTCTAAGAACTCTTGACTCTTCCTCAGTTGATAACCGGGGCTCAAGAAGTGTACGTTGAAGAGTCTCTTGAATGTGGCCCAAGTCATCAAAGAATTAGGTGGACAAGAGCCCTTCACTGACTTCCACCAATATCTCGTATTCCTCTTAATGAAGTAACCAACAGTATTTGCCCATTCAGACGTTGGGCATCTCACACTCTCTAAAGTGCCCTCCATCTTTTCTAATCGGTCATCAACCTCCTCATAGGCTCTAACTACATTAAGTTTTGTAACACCGTGGCTACATGCAATCCCCATAAACATACGACTCGGCCTGCTACTCCCAGGAAAAGCATTTCGTAGAGCAACGATCAACTGCTAAATTCCTCCCGTTAGACCGGAACGAGGTCGTCGAGGTACATTCCCACCAGGATGATCCATAATTCTGATAAAAGACAAACAAGATTTAGAAAGCGAAAGATTATGGATACAAGAAAGCTTATGATTACCAAATGGAAGAATGAAGTCCTAAGTATGCTCTGATACCAATCTGACACGCCCCGATCTTAATGCTTGAGGGACATCGGGATGGCCACGTGCTGGCCAACACCCGAAGGTGACATAAGCCATTTAATGTATGCATATGCTGAGAACATGTAAATCATGTGTATAAATTTCGTTCGAACTACATAAAATAAAATACTAACATTCGACACATATCGTTTGAAAAGAACTACTAGGGTACGATATGATGTTTATGAATTGTAGCAAAATAATAAGAGGTGACTATTCATTTCTGCGTGAAGATAGTGATAGTGCATGACATGTTCAGAGCATACATCTAAATCAGAATACAGTGAAAGGTGTGATTACAATGTTGTCAAAGCAGAGATGAAGGCACGATATCACTGGTAAGGGAATGCCTCGTAGGTTAAATCGTACACCTCGTTCCTATGTCCTGAGGCGGCGCAAAACAAACATGAGTGGACCAATTTGATATATATAATATTGAAACAGTTATCAACATACTAACCCCCAAAGTTTTATGAAAACTAATAGTGTAATATGCATTGTTCTAAAAAACGCCCTAGGCGCCCTGGAACCGAGGCGATTTTGTGCAAAACGGCTGGAAAATTGGGATGGCTCTAGGCAGCCCTAGGTGGCGCCTAGGTGGGTTAGAAGGTGCTAGGCGGCTGGGTGGTTTTTTTTTTTTTTTTTTTTTTTTTTTTTTTTGAAATTTGTTTGAAGTCTAAGTTCTAATTATACCTTGAAATTTTGTTAATTTTATAGAATAGGTGTGTTGTGTATCAACTTAAATTTTGGGATGCTAAAGATAAGTATCTTACATTACTAAATTTCCTTATTTTCCTCATATTTTCCATTTTATGTTGTTTTAAATTGTGAAGTTGTTGTACATGTGTTATCCTACAATACTCTTCACTATGGTTATATGGCATATATGCTTAATGTGTTTTTAAGTTTTGGACTTGTTGGATACTCTTTTTGCATTTTATCATTCTTTTATTATCTTATCCATGGATTTCATACAAGTATAATTTTTTGTAAGTGTCAATATGCACTTATTTACAAGATATACAAGAAATTTACCTAAATCCGCCTAGGCGCTAGCCCACCGCCCGACTAGCTCTTAGCGTTTTTTAGAACCTTGGTAATATGTGATAGGTTTTCCAAAACCCTAACATGCCATAAAACCTTCATAAAACATATCTCGTATATTGTGTGCTAACTAGTGGTATCCTAGTCACCCGTGGTGTACAATAATTATATCTCCCAGCCCGCAGCCAACAACTATGTTTCTCGGCCCAAAGCCAAAGATTATTTCTCCCGGCCCAATGCCAAAAACTATGTCTCTCGGCCCAAAGCCAGAGATTATTTCTCCCGGCCCGAAGCCAACAACTATATCTCTCGCTCGTAGGTAGAACAGTGACCACTTACGCACAAAACATTGAACATAATCTTTGCAAACGTAGGTACATATATCTCAAAGACATCTTCATAGCATATAGTCATCCATAATATATACTATAAAGAAGTGTAAAAACATGTTCATAAGTAGTATATAGTCATCCATCATACATACTACAAAGAACATAAGTTCGATAAAATATGGTATTCCAAAATATTCTCAATAAGCATGATAATCATAAAGTGTAAATCTAATTTACTCATAAAACATTTCATTAAATCATGCTTTTCATGTATGCATTTCTACCATTAAAACATGCATTTTAGAAGGGGTCCACTCACAAATACTCTGTCGCCGAAGAGTCGTATGAAATAGGAAGAACAGAATCGCCGCTAATAATCTCACCTAAGAACATAAAGGGTCCAATTAACAAAACTATACTCAAATGATTGAATTTCAGAAAACAGATGTCATAAACGGGTTCAGGACGTCGAAAAACATAAAGAGAAACATCGGGTACCTCCACGCGCCGCCCCATGCGCCTTCATGCATTGCCGCAAAGTGTATAGTGGCGCATGTGCTCCACATGCAGGCACCGTCAGGCACCTACGCGCAGGCTCACACGCAACTGGGCTGCTGGGTTGGACCAAGTTTGGGCTTGGGCCTAGGGTATTGGGCCTCTGGGCTTGGGCTTAGGATCTTGGGTTGGAAGCCCAAGTTCACACAGCCCGAAGGCCAGGGGTTCAAAGGTTTTGGGTTGGGTTTTAACAAGTCTTGGGCTTAAAAACCCGGCCTAGGGAAAGGGTTTTGGGGTTTAGGGTTTAGCGGGCCAAAGGCCTGATGCTAGTCATGGCTCGAAGGGCTGGAAAACATAAAGAAGGACCTTGGGTACCCCCAAGCGTAGCCACATGCGCCCTCACACACCGCCCCAAGGTGTACGGTGGCACATGTGCTCCACGTGCCGGCACCGGCAGGCACTCACGCGTAAGCTCACAGGCAGCTGGGTTGCTAGGTTAGACCAGGTTTGGGCTTAGGCCTAGGGTATTGGGCCTCTAGGCTTGGGTTTGGGATCCTAGGTTGGAAGCCCAAGTTCACACGGCCTGAAGGCCGGGGGTTCAAGGGTTCAAAGGTTTTGGGTTGGGTTCTAACAGGCCTTGGGCTTAAAAGCCCGGCCTAGGGAAATGGTTTTGGGGTTTAGGGTTTAGCAGGCCAAAGGCCTGATGCTGGTCACGGCTCGAAGGGCTGGAGCTTTTCGAGCTCTGGTTGTTGTCATCACTCACCCTTAAGCTACAAATCAGGTATCAAAATGAAGCCAGATATGAGAAAGAGTGATTAGGTAAATTTGATTCATCGTGGGGTGGCCGGAGGTGGCCGGACTTGAGTTCACATACCCACAGCTCGCCGAACCTGGGTTGGGTGTCCTCTGGGTGTCCCAGAGCTTCGCGGAGACGGAAAGAGAGAGGGAGATGAGGTCCACGATGGTGATGGTGGTGGTGGTGGTGGTGGTGTTGTCGACATCAAGGTGTCTCGTTGGGTGGATGTGTAGATCGAGAAAGGGGAGAATGAGAGGATCTGAGAGGGAGATGAGAGTGAGTGTGTAAGATGGAGTGAGAAAGGGTTGACTCGGGGAGGGGGAAAGAAAGAGAGAGATAGAGTGAGTGCTTACCACATGGCAAGCAGAGAGAGGAGAATAAGTGTAGGAAATCTAAAAAGAGGGATCTGAATAGGGTAATAGATGGGGGACTAAAATGTAAATTTCGTAAATCTTGAAGGAAATTATGAAATTTACAATAATTTGGGGTGGGGTTTAACATACTGGGCCGAGGTCCGTAATTTCAAATTCCTAGGCCAAAAGAGCAACAAACCGAGATATTGCTACCTGATTATCAATAATTAATACAATATCATTAACATAAAGTAGAATGACCAGGTTACACTTAACGCGATGAAAAGTAAATAAGGAAAGGTCCACTTGACTTTGAGCAAACCCTTGGCAAATGACTAAACCGCTGAAACCAGGCACTGGAGCTTATTTGAGGCCATAATTGCCTTGTGGAGGTTACACATGATTGAGCCATTAAGGGTCAACAAAACCAATGGGTTGTACCATGTAGGTATCCTCACTAAGATAGCCATGCAAGAACACATTCTTGACATCCAACTGGCGAAATGATTTTCCACGAGTAACAGCAAGACTAAGAACCAAGCGAATGGTGGCAGGTTTGACCAGGGCACTGAAGGTCTCCTCAATAATCAAATCTGTGTTGTTGATGATACCCTTTGGCCACGAGATGGGCTTTATAACGTTCTTAGAACCATCGGCATGATGCTTGACTTTGAATACCCATTTACAACCAATAACATTCTAGTGAAGAGAAGGCACAAGAAACCAAGTTTATTTTTAGCAAGGCATTAAACCTTAGTCATAGAAGTACATCATTCAAGAATACGAACTGCCTGCGTAAAACAAGTAGGCTATATGGGGCAGTGACAGTAGTACTGGAACTTAATCTTTACTTCAGCATTGTCGTAAGATTACAAATTGATGATGAACTATATGAAGCACGTAAATACCCGAGTAGTATGAGAGAAGATATATGTTTGTAAACATGCGGAAGCCATTGAAGCTAAACGAAGAGAAGTCTTCTACTTACTTTGGAACTTAAATCTTAATCTAGTAATATGACTAGTGGTTGGTGTTTGAGCGTGTTTTCAAGTGAGCAGGGACCTTTCTCTTATTGACAAAAAACCTTAACCGCCTCCCATCTATCGAGGGATGCAACTGGTATTCTTAATGTCCAATTTAAAAAGTAGTGGAATTGCCCACAAAGTAGTGGAAATACCCATGACTCTAAACATGTTGTTCGCTAGTTCCACCAAGGAATTGAACAATATTAACTAATTCTTTAAGAGCAAGTCCACCGGAGTGATATTTGCCCAGCACCCAGTCCAAATATCAAGCTGAGGGTCAGGGAATTCACTCCAGCCCGTTCAATTGCCTGGCACCCAGCCAAAGCCAGGCAACAGCCCAGCCCAATTTTGACAGACCCAAGAGCCGGCCTATTTGGCTAGCGCGTGGCTTTCACTCGCGATTGGGCGCGAGTAGGAGACACGATTGCAGGCGGCGGGGCCCGCTGTCAGCGCACTCACACATCACCCGGAGCATGGTGACGTGGCCCTCTCTTTGCCGTTGGATTTCCAACGGCTAGTTTTTCTAGACCGTTGGATTTCCATCGGTAAAAAAAATTTAAATTTAAATTTTAAACTGGACCGTCTGATCACAGATTAACGGTCCACGTTTTTTCCCCCAAAAAATTAAGAATTTCACTTTTAAAAAATACAGAAAATTTTTAATAAATTCAGATATTATTATTATTAGTATTATTTTATTTTTTATAAATTCAGAAATTAAAAATAAAATTATTATTTTATAATAAAATAATAATAATATTTTAATAAAATGAACTAGGCTATTTTTTGTTAGGGGTGGAGATGCTTTGGCCTATTACTATTCACTGGGGTATATTACTGTTCACTTGAGTGGATAAATGCACTGGGTGCTGGCACAAAGTCCTTAGGGTGGACTTGCTCTAAAGGATAACGTCTAGCACCGTCAGTGTGGAGTTTGGGTATAGAAGACCCTGTTTTGGAACGAGTCACATTCGATTGGGAAATGCGGATGTGAGTTGATCTGGAGCAGTAAGGGCTACTAGAACTGGGCCGAGCTGAAGTGACAAGCCGAAGATGGATGTGGTAGGTGCTGGAGGTACATGGGAAATGAGCTGAAACACAGGTCCAGCCACGTGGTGACCTGGAGCAGAAGCTGCAAGAGTTGGGCTTGCATCATCGGTAGCAAGGGCATGGGCCCAGTCACGCGATAGGCTGGGGCAAAATCAGATATAGAAAAGGCGTTGGGTAAGACCCATGAAGCAGCAGGGTGACCAACCAGCGGGGTGCGTTCCGAGACAGTGCTAGGGGCAGTGGACTGAGCAAACGAAAATGTGTTTTTGTCAAAAATCACATGGCAGGAGATCTACACACAACTAGTGGCAAGATCGAGACACCAGTAACCCTTGTATTGTGAGTTGTAACTTATACAAACATATTCTTTGGAACGAGATGCCAATTTGTTAGTGATATAAGTCCATAGGTACGGGTAACAATACATGAACAACCAAAGGTTCTAAGAGAGCTAAGATCAGGAAGGTGACCGTAAAGACGGGCTATAAGGGCTCAACCAACTGAGGACAGCAAACAGGAGAATATTAATAAGAAAATCCGCGACGAGAGCCGCTTCAACGTAAAGGGACAAAGAAGCGTTAGAAGAATTAAGGAGAAGACGAGTGGTTGTGGCAATATGACAATGTTTGTGTTCTGCTAGGCCATTCAGTTGTAGAGCGTGGGGACAAGAGATACGATGTATGATGCCATGGATATGGAAAAATCATGAAAGATGTGATTCATATACTTTGTGCCATTATCACTTTGGAAAAATGTAATAGAAATGTTGAAAATATTGCGAACCATAAGATAAAGACTTTTAAAGTGGGAGAAAACATCACTTTTATTATGCATAGGGGAAGTCTACGAGTATTGACTATAATAATCTTTAAAAGAACATAATACTTAAACCCAGTAACCTAAATATTAGGAGTCATCCATGCATCAAACAGAAAAGGTGCAATGAATTAATGCACAAGGCTTACAAAATAACTTAGGAGACCTAGATAAACCTAAATTTAAATGAGAAAATACTTCATTGAAATGATGACCAAGACGCGAATGCCAAATAGAGGGGGAGGCGGCATGGAAGGCAGACAAACGAGATGAACTATGCGGCATAGGTTTAAGAGGTTATAGATCATCTTTAGAATTGCCCTGAAAGAGGAGAACCAAATCGTAAGTCTGTAATAAGAGAACCATAAGGAAAACTAGTAACAACATTATTATTATTACGAGTGAACTTAGAAGCAGAAAGTAGATTCTTTTTCTAACTAGGAACATGCAAACATCTTTAAGAGTGAATTTAGATGAACACAGGGGAAGGGAAATTGTACCACTATTAGCAATAGGAAGGGCATCTCCGTCACCAAGAATTGGCAGAAGTATTACCAGTATAAGGGTGATGATCCTGAAGAGCACCACAATTTTTGGTCATACGATGGGTGGCACTACTGTCAAGAAACCAAGTTGGATCCGAACCATAGCCTGGAGCAGCATGAAACCCAGCAATGGAGTGGTAGGACGATGAATGCAGGCCGTGACATGATGACCTAGCGAGTTGCAGTAAGTGCACCAAAAGGAGGGCAGAGCACCAAAGACACCTAGACCCGCAGAGTTGGGTGGATGACCCCAAAATGAGCCATCGCGGCCATCATGACCATGACCACTCGCATGGCCACGGCAAAAGCTACCACGACCACCATGCCAGGAAGAATGAGAAGGCCGGTTAGGGCGTGGAGGAGGGTGATTGGTACAATGTGCCTGGTGGGGAGCATAAGCATGGGCTAGGGCACGAGGTGCCGGATGACCCACAGCTTGATGGACAAAAGCAGTCGGGGTCTGCTGTTGCTGCTGTTGAACGAATAACGCTTAAGCATCAAGGGTAGAGTCGAGAACGTAGGTTATTGAAGGTGGGTCGGAGAGGAAAATTGAGCATTTTTCACTTTGGGGTTTTACTACTTGACGAGGTTTTAATGAGGCATCCATCCTGGGTTAGTCATACATTTGTGTGCGTTTTACTTTTTGTCCTGAAGCCGTTTAGTTTTGACTTAATTCAAGTTCTCACTTTTCTCTTTAGATTATAAGTTTTTATCCTACCCTGAGTTTTACCATAGCAAGGTTTTGTGAGTTGTACTACTTATGCATTCTTTCGTTTGTTTTGAGACTCGCATTTGCTCATTTTATCGACGAATTCATCAACTATTATGATGTGACATTTGCTTGAGTATTTACACACTGAAGAGAGAGTGTTGGAGTCTAAATTCATTAGGAGTGTGATTGTCTAAATCTGTATGATTGTCTAAATCCCTATAGGATTCTATAGTATCTTTTATATAGTTTCCTAGTTGTAATGTATTACTTAAAAGACAAAGATTTTATCTTCCTTACTGATATAAATAAAGACACAATGGGATGAGAAATCACACTACAAAATCACCAAATTCTCTCTTCTCTCTTCTTGTCGCAGACCACGGTCTCTCAATTTTTCCTTAGTAAAATGGGCCTACAACACTTTTTAGTGTTCAGAGAATAGCTGATTTTCACACTTTTTGTAGTCTCTCACAAACTTGTTTGATATTTTAAGTTATAAAAATGTAATATATCCAATGAAAAGAACGTCAAGACTTTGTAAGATGTGAGTGAAAATATAAAAAAAAATGTGTGTTTATTATTTTTTTATTTTTATTTTTATTTTTTTGAACAAATGATATTATCTATATTAAAGAGTTAGAGGAGCGAGCTAGCAATAATCTAATTCAAATTCGTATTTGACGAAAATCAAACCTAAGACCTCGTCTCTTGTGTTCTTTATTTCTTCAACTTTCTTCCCACCGCCTTTCTTAACCTTGGGTCATCCTTCTTATATGTCTCTTACATTTTCCCTATTTAACGAATAAGAACACTAAAAAATCAAAAACAAAATATTTACCAAAACAAAGTATAAAGGATAAATTATTGAGCAATCAAAAGTATGTAACCTAAAGCCTAATCTACTCCGTCACTCAGTATTAAGGTCTATTGATATTATTCTTCACTTGAAAGTAAGAGGTCTTAGGTTCGAATCTTGTAGATGACGAATTCGATACTAAATTAAGCTGTCAATTGTATGATTTTGCCGAACTCTTCTATTTCTTAGTATAAAAATATTAATATACTAAATAAAAAACATATAAAAAAAAAGCGCCTAATCCACCCCGATATACGAGAAGATCCCCTCTGCGCAATGGTAGGTGAACCACAAATCATGTTCCTCCCAAGCCGTGAAACACACATTTTTGGCGGTTTCTTTTTAGGGCAGTTATCAATAATTAAAAACCAAGAACCAAGAATTACAGCACGTGTCCACATCTGTGCTTATCAAACTCGTGCCTTGTGATGCGTCTCCCTCCTATCTATGTCCATGCGTATCCCTCATAATCTCGCATACATTGTAAGAACGTATAATATCTGTAGTAATTTTGATACTTAGTAAGTGACTGATTTATGGGTCGTCGTGGAATCTTTTTGTTTAGAGTATGGTTGTATCAAAAAATTAAATTAACTTGATACTTTCAAACAATCCACGTACATTGTGTCACCAACCATGATCACTACTTCTCTTCACACGTGTCAAACGGACCGCATAATATTTTTGAGTTTTGACCTACTTTTATCCGTGTCGCTTTCGAGTGTGCTCCCACGTGGACATTACCCTCTGCGTACAAAAGGATTTCTTTGTTCACATGTGGAAACTTCAATTTCATATTAACTATGATTCATGAAATCAAACTATGATGTAATCATCTAACGATCAACATGATAATATAAGGGAATGGAAACTTTCAAAAAGGATGATCGAGCAATAGCTTATTTGGTCTTAATTTATTAATATTTCTCTTTATGTATCGTACAAGTAAACTAGTTTATAAAACGTAAATGGTGTGTAGTTTAATTGGTTAAAAACATTTGCTTTTACAGTCGAGGTCTCCTGTTCAATTCTCTCTCTACGTAATTTATATGAGTTTAGTGTAGGTTATTTTATCATTTGTCCCAAAAAAAAACACTATAGTCCATAAAACGGCTTCAAACTTTATCTAAACAATTTTTTTTTAATTATTATTAAGAGGAGGGGAAGATTAAAACTATTACATTTATTTACGAGAAGCATGAGAGTTCGAAACTATTGCATTCAAGAATCATGTATCTTTACATAAATTGGACAAATATAATAGTATATTATCATTTTGTTATGATCAAATAAATAAACAAATATATGTTGCGCTCTAATGTCACTAGGAATGTGATTGTGTAAATTTTGGTAGATTATGTGTAGGAATCCTATGAGATCTAGAAGATCTTTCCTTGTACAACTCTATTATTTGGAGAGAAAGTTTATCTTGCTTATTAGTATAAATAAATGCACAAAGCATAAGGAATAACACTCACAGAATTCCTCAAGTCCTCCTCTATCTTCTCCTCTCCCTTGCCGATCTCCCTCTTTATTCCCTCGTTAAATTCATACTACAACAATACAATGATATATATTGACATAAATCAAACATTTTAGGTGAAAGACTAAGTGAAGACACAAAATGAGTCAGCCATAATAATTTGGAGACGAACCTAAAACTCTAAACTTACAAGTGAAGAAACATCGAATTACATAAAGAGTAATGAGGATCAAGAAAAGTAAAGGACGATGGATGAATGAAGGAGGATGCATACAAACAAACTACTTAAAAAAATTCTGATTTTATATGTCCCACATCTCTCACCATAGTTGTTCCATCATTTTCTCCATGTTCTTTGTCACATATATTTCCTTATTGTATCTCTGAAAATGTAAATTAAAAACTAAAATAGTTATAAATTAGGTGCTAGCTAAATAATTTTCTGTTTGACTTATCTTTTGAATAACGTCACATAAAATATGATGAGTTGAATAGTATAAAATTAAAAAGGAGGATGCGTTTGGTAAGGCGTTGGGAAGAATTAATCAAATAATATGTTGATATATTTAGACTTGATCTTCTTGTATAAGATATTATATGAGATTAAGGCCATAGCCTCTTTAATGCTTCGAGAAAAGATGAACAACCAAAGCCACAAGAAGGTTATACAAAAAATATCAGACCAAGCATAAATCTGAAAAACAAATGTTTAGCACGTTTATTGTATCTAGAAGCTAGCACGTTTACTCGAAAACAGTGGCGGAGCCAATGCGGGGGCATTGGCCTCTCTTGACCCCAATAGATTTATAATTTATTCCTTTAAAAAAATATTTGACCTCTTTAATAAAAAAAATATTTGACCCCTTTAATAAACTTTCAATTTTTCAGTCCTACCCTCTTTTATCAGAAAAGTGACTTTTCCCATGCTATCAGAAAAATGACTTTTCTCATGCTATCAGAAAAGTGACTTTTCCCAGAACTCATTTCTCACGCTATCAGAAAAGTGACTTTTCCCAGAACCAGTCCACACCAGAACCCAGCGATCTCTCTTGTTCTCCAGGTGCATTCTTCCGGCTCAGCGATCTCTCTTGTTCTCCAGGTTGCGTTCTTCCGACTCGGCGTCCTTCCTTTAGTAAGCTTCTCTAATCTAAAATTTCATTATTTATTTGTTTGAGTTTTTAAATTTGGAGAGGGGAGAATCTGAGTGAAAGAGGGGTGGGAAATTTGAAACCATCATAAGAAAAATTGAATCAATTCACTCATGTTAATTCCTGTATTGTAATTCTAAACCAAAATGAATGATAATAATATAAGATTTTAACATACGATGAAGTTGTAGCAGGAAAAAGATAAGGCAATCAAATGGAAAATAAAGGAATAAGACAAATTCAATCACATGTAAATTGCATAATTGAATGGATTGGCGAATGAGGTCTGAATATTAAACTTAATATATTTCATAAACAACTAAAAAAAAACTAACTTGAAAGAATCCATAAATTATGCTAAATTGATATAGTACTTGAAGTCAACATGACATGTAGGAAACTGATTATGCAGATTGATGCTGCAAACTGATGCTGCAGATAGATGCTACAAACTGATGCTGCAGATTGATACTGCAAACTGATTTTGCATATTGATGCTGCAAATTGATGCTGCAGAGTGATGCTGCAAACTGATTATGCAGATTGATGCTGCAAACTGATGTTGCAAACTGATGCTGCAAAACTGATCAGTTTGCAGCATCATTCTGCAACATCAGTTTGCAGCATCAATCTGCATAATCAGTTTGCAGCATCACTCTGCATAATCAGTTTGCAGCATCACTCTACAGCATCAGTTTGCAGCATCAATCTGAAGCATCAGTTTGCAGCATCACTCTGCAGCATCAATTTGCAGCAGAATGATGCTGCAAACTGATGCTGCAAAACTGATTCTGCAGATTAATTGTGGGGTTTATCTTAAGGTTTGTGGGGTTTGTATTGGTCTGTGATTATGTGAACTCTGCTTCTGTAATTTGATCAAATTTATATTATGTTGTTGACTCATTTTGATATTATTTAAAACAGTTATGGAGATGTATTTTAAGAGAAAATCAACCAAAGATAACATTTCACCCTCTACAACAGATATTCCTGAAAGTTCGAATGAAAATAACATAGAAAGTATACTAGCAAATCTTCCAGGAGATCCCGGGTTTCAACTCCGGATATTAGAATATGATCTAAATATTAGAGATCAAGTCCAAAGAGCTTATTTACAAAGGGAATTGGTTCAACCTCGAACCCTTCAATTTCCATATACATCATTTGCAAGAGTACAACACCGTTTCAATCCGAAATGGTTCGATGACTTTCCTACTTGGTTGGAGTATAGCATATCCAAAAATGCTATTTTTTGTCGAAGTTGTTATCTCTTCAAGCTAGAGATTCCAGAGCAAGCAGGTAATGACAATTTTACTAGCAAAAGGTTTTCATAATTGAAAGAAAAAATATCGACTTCGAGTTCATGTTGGAGGTCCTAATAGTGCTCACAACCAAGCTTTACTTCATTGTGAAGCTTTAATGAATCAGAATCAACATATTAAAACAATTATCCACAAGCAGTCGGATCAAGCACGTATTGATTATCACACTCGTTTGAATGCATCACTTGATTGCATTCGTTTTTTATTGCGACAAAGTCTTGCTTTTCGCAGTCATGATGAAAGTGAAGATTCAAGCAATAAGGGTAATTTTCTTGAGCTTTTGAAGTTTCTTGCAGATCATAATGAGGGTATTAAAGATGTGGTGTTTAAAAGTGCTCCTGAAAATCTCAAGTTAACATCACCTGATATTCAAAAAGATCTTGTGTATGCAGCAGCATGTGAAACCACCAATGCTATCATGTTTGATATTGGTGATGATGCTTTCTTTTCTATTTTGGTTGATGAATTGCGTGATATATCAGTCAAGGAGCAAATGGCAGTTGTACTTCGCTATGTGAATACCAACGGATAAGTAGTTGAAAGATTTGTGGGCATAAAGCATGTTCCTAATGCCATTGCTTTTTCACTTAAAGAGACAATTGATAAGTTATTCTCTATAAATGGATTAAGCATATCTAGATTGCGTGGACAAGGTTATGATGGGGCTAGCAATATGCTAGGTGAGTTTAATGGCCTTAAGACACTTATTTTGAAAGAAAATGAAAGTGCATTTTATATTCATTGCTTTGCACATCAACTTCAACTTGCTCTTGTAGCCATGGCAAAAAATCATATTCAAATTGGCTCTTTTTTCTGCTTGGTTAATAATGTTGTTACTATTGTCGGAGCATCATGTAAACGTCGAGACATGGTTAAAGAAAGACAACAAGCCAAAGTTATGGAAGCTATTCAAAATTATGAGCTTCCAAGTGGGCAAGGCTTGAACCAAGAAACTAGTCTTAAACGTGCAAGTGATACACGTTGGGGCTCGCACTATGGTATCTTGGTAAGCTTGATTAATATGTTCTCTTCTGTATTGAGGTGCTTGAGATGATTGTAGATGATGGTGTAAGTCTTGATCAAAGAGGTGAAGCGGATATTTTGTTGAATCTTTTGCAATCTTTTAATTTTGTCTCTAGTCTCTTTCTGATGAAAAAAATATTGGGAATCACAAATTTGTTATCACATGCATTGCAAAAGAAAGATCTGGATATAGTGAGTGCTATGGCTTTAGTCAAAGCATGTAAGCAACAACTACAAACAATGAGGGATAATGGATGGGATGCTTGGCCTGATAAAGTTTCTTCTTTTTGTGGCAAGCATGATATTGATATTCCTGATATGAATGATATCTTTGTAGCTCGAGGAAGGTCACGGCGTAGAGTTGAAAAATTGGCAAACCTTCATCACTACCGTGTTGATCTCTTTATTGATGTTATTGATAAGCAACTTCAAGAGTTGAACAGTCGTTTTAATGAGACAAGTACAGAGTTGCTTCTTTGTGTTGCATGCTTAAGCCCAGATGACTCATTCTTAGCTTTTGACATTGAAAAGTTAGTTCGACTTACTCAATTTTATCCAAAAGATTTTTCTAATATGAAGCTCACACTTCTTGAATATGAACTGAAGAATTATATTTTTCATATCCGTTTGCATAATGATTTTTCTGCGTTGAAAGGAATTAATAGCCTTGCACAAAAGTTGGTGGAGACAAAGAGGGATAGACAGTATCCCTTGGTGTACTTGCTAGTGAAATTAGCATTGATTTTACTTGTTGCGACTGCTTCAGCTGAAAGAGCTTTTTCGGTGATGAAAATTGTGAAGAATCCACATCGTAATAGGATGGGTG
This sequence comes from Heteromeles arbutifolia, assembly GCA_024362995.1. Classification (NCBI taxonomy): domain Eukaryota; kingdom Viridiplantae; phylum Streptophyta; class Magnoliopsida; order Rosales; family Rosaceae; genus Heteromeles; species Heteromeles arbutifolia. The sequence continues at coordinate 40,518,624 of JANCRC010000002.1, forward strand.
ATCAATGGTTGAATGATAGTTTGGTTGTGTACATTGAGAAAGAGGTATTTGATTCTATAATTAATGATGTTGTAATACGACGTTTCCAAAATATGAGAACATGTCGTAGACAATTATAAATGAAAGTATATCGATTTTTGAAAGCTATTTTTTGACCCCATTGTCTTAAATTTCTGGCTCCGCCACTGCTCGAAAACAAATGAGAAAGACCCATTTCCATGAAGAAACCGTAAGATTAGTTTTGGACCTGGGGCTCATATCTGTGGGTTTGTAATTGTAGAGTTCTTAACCTATTTCATACTATAAAATTCAACTGTATTATGGTAGCAGTATTATTCTCCACTTGTAAGTGGTAGCTTTTACGTTCAATTCCCATGAATGGCGAGTTTGTTACTCAATTTTGTGTCTCAGTCCAAATCTCTTACTTGTTAGTGTAAATAATATTATTGTGTTGAAAAAATATGTGTCTCAATCCAAATCTCTCACTCGTTAGTGTAAATAATATTATTTTGTTGAAGAAAAAAAAACTCATATCCTAGAGGGAAATGATAGTTTAATCCAAAGGTACCACGTGGCACTGTGGAATTAATGGTGAAATATTGAGATGTGAATTAAAAGCTCTTCACTTATATAATTTCTAGCTAATACTTCGGAGTATTGTAGATTTGTTTGAGTTTTTGTTTTTTAACAAACAATACAACCACACACTATACTCATCTAAATTATGAGGACGGAAATTCAAACTTGTAGATGGAAGAACGCATATATTGTTCTAATCAACTTAGCTAAACTAATGTCCACAATTTTTAAGGAGTTATATATAGATGAACTGCAAGTACTCTTCTCCATAAAATAAAGAAGAAAATAGTTGTTGAAGCCAAGTACTGCTAATTAACTGAAGTTTAGGGTTTCTACTTTCAAGTGTCAAAGCTTATGGCATGGATGATCTATTCTGAATGTATTTCTCATTGATTGGCAAGTAAACGGACGAAAATTAAACCATCTCAAATATTCAAATGAAAGACTGATTCAAAATTTCTACAATATTTGAATTGGTTCTATTTCCGGTATTCTCTTGGAATTTTATAAGTAATATTAAATGGTTGTTTTTGTTTTTTAAGGAATATGATGAATCTGAAATATTCAAGAACAGACGCATATATAGAAGTAGGTAGGCTTCTCGATCAAAAATGCGATCTTTCTAATAGTATATTCGTGTACTATATAGTTATATTTAGCTTTCAGCTAAAATAGTTTCTAAGATTAACATAACTCCTTATGTTGGTCTCTGAGATTTAAAATCGATAGAACTGGTCCCTAGTTTGTGCATCATCAATCATTTTAGTCATTCCGCGAACAATCTTCGTTAAATAAGGAAAAAATGACAAAAATATCTTCATTTTTTATGAAATCATTTTGGCCTATTGTTTATTAAATCGAGACTATTTTTGTTATTTTGGTCCTTATTTAACAGAAATTTTTCATGGAATGACCAAAATGATTGATAGTGGACAAACTCAAGAACCAGTTATATCGATTTCAAATCATAGGGAACATTTTAACCTACAAGCCAGTTACATTTTGAAGTTAGTTCTTAAAACATTGTTCCATTTTTTACGTTTAATGTAATATCATGTTTGTCACATCTATATATATATATATATATGTATATGTATATATATATATTTTTTTTAATTTTCAAATACAAAGTAAATCCCAAATTTTCCATGCAACAGTCTGTCAACAGATTAAGTGCACTTAGGCCAATTTTATTTATTGTTTCAACACAAAAGAATATATCAAATTCATGTTTTATGTGCTATTAGATGGGACACAATTTTTAATTATTTATATGTTATGCTTAGGGCCGGCTACAAGAGGACCACTGTTTGAATAAGTACTGGTTTGGCACAGCTGAAATTATAAAAAAAGCAGGTATGAAAAAAAGTTGGGATCTTTTTAGTGTTTGGTAAACACACAAACCAGCTTTTTTTCACCGTTGAGGGTGAAAAAAAGCCAAAATCCTTAAGCAGCAAATCATAGCTTTGAAAAAATAGTTTTTTTTCAAAACATGCGGAGCTACAGTGCAATGTTAATAAAACTTTCTAAATTCCAATAACACCCTCGTTAGTTTTACAAAATGACAATCCTTGTCCCTAAAACAACTGGAAGGATCTCTTTCCTATTCCCTCGTTCTCCCCCCGCATCAGATCCCTAGGACTGCCGTCGTCCCTCCCACTCCCGCTCGACACCGACCACCACTGCACCAACGATTATCCCTCTCCTCCTTTTAGATCCTACACACGATCAAATGCAATGATTAAATAGTAAAATAAACATAAAAAAATAACCTAGAAATTAATTTAATTGACGGAAATGCTTAGGGTGACAAAAGGACAGATGATTTCTCCGGTAGCAAGAATGATGATTCTCATCCGCAAGGAATTCACCAAATTAACACCCAATAAATTAATAAGATGCCAACCAATCTTATTTGCACGACAAAAAGAAATTCATCAAATTCAATAACAAAACCCTAATTCAAAACCCAATAAACAAACCATTTATTTATTTAATTTTATACCTCAACAAATTTGTCCGTCCTCAAAGATGTGGTCGGAGACGTTGACGCTCGAAGATCCGGTGAAGTTGAGATGAGGGAGGATGAGCAGCAGAGAAAATGAGGGAGAGGAGAGAGTGAATATAGGAAAGATTATAAATAAAAAAATTATAAAAGAAAAAAATTAAATTATTATAACATTTAATATTATACCCTTTTTAATCATTTAACATCTACACAGTAGTTTTATATAAAAGTTACCAAACACTTGAATACTCCTTTTTTTGTTAAAGCACTTTTTAAAAAAAAGGCTTACCAAACACTTAACTGTTTATTCTCACAGCACAGCATAATTTTTTTTTTTAAAAAGCATAGCAATACCAAACTAACCCTAAATGCTTTAGACCCTACTATTTTTCATGTCTAAATAGCAGGGTCTCAACTTGGTTTAATCCCACAGTTCTTAGAAAAAAACTTTATGAATCCTAAATAAAGTGTGTCAACCAACCAAGTTATTTATTACTACGATCTAGTAGTATTTTTTATTTCACTTGTAAAAAAATAGTCTTAGATTCAAATCTTATAGATGGTGAGTTTGAAACCAATTTATCGTTGTATTAAAAAATCACAGTTGTCAACCGAACAAAAAAGGGCAAAACTTTTTCGAACTAAACACTTCATTTGAATCTCGTATTATACTATAACTAATAAAAGATAGCCGATACAATTAGAGGTTGTGCATTTACCTGATATTCGAGGTTCAAAACATCAAAAGAAAAAAATAATGCTTAAAACAAACCAAAAAAATACCCTTTCATATTGTAAACAAAACATACTTAAAGTCATGTCTCGTAGGGAAAAAAAATAACTTCAAACGCAAATTTATTGCACCCAATTGTTAGTGCACCATAGATTAAAATGATTTTTTTCTTGAAAATTTGATTCTTCAAGTGTTTTTTACTAACATTATTAGTTTCGACGAGAACTAAAATGTTAAAGTAAAATATAATAATTTATTCAGAAAACAAAATAAGTTTGTATTCAAATGTGACAGCCCGTCCCTGATTTTAAGATTTTTTAAAGTTTTAATAAAGGATTTTACAAAAATGCCCTTTGAGGCACGCGCATTGTTCGAGGTTAATCGTTGTGTCGTGCCATCTAAGATTTGTTTTCTTGACATATCCTCGTAGTATTCGTCGCTACGGACGCGTGGGCGCAAGCGGTTCGTGATTTGGAGTTATAACGAAAAAGATATTAAAGTTTGAAGTTTGGGCATTTTGGGAATTATAATGATAAAATATGGAAATTCTTTTATGGAAATGGATGGCCCAGATTAAAGGAAATATTAAATGGATGGCTAGGATTAAAAGGAATAAATTTATATGAGTTTATGTGTGTGTGTGTGTGTTGTGGCTGACGGGAAGAGGAAGAAGAAGAGAGATTGGGCAATCTGCCCAACCAGAGGAGAGCAGGAGCTCCGGGAGAGAAAGGGAGAGAGACTGACGAATGGGGAGAGGAGAGAGGAAGGAGCCCAGCCAATCGGAACAGGGAAAGGAGGAAAGGAGGGAGAAGGTGGCGCGGGGGATCGGCCGGATCCCCTTGGCCCGTTTTTGACCCGGTCACGACCCGTGTCCATGTTCGACGATTTCCACTCGTTTTTCCGGCGAATTGCTTCAAGGAACCTCATGGGAAACACTCTAGGATCCTTCCTCTACCCATTCCACCTCAAATTTGGAGAGATTTGGTTTTGAAATTGGAAGAAACCGTGCAAAAAGGGGGCACACGGGTTGGGTTCATTTCCGCCACGATGTGAAGCAATTTCTTCCAATCACCACCACCCATGGCATCCTCTTGAGGCCTAGAACAAAGCCCAAGCAGTGGTTGAGGCGTTGGAACAAGTTTGGAGGTCGAATTGGAGCACACCAAACCTAGGGTTTCCGACGGGTTTTGTTGGAATTGGAGGCTTTGTCGACCGAATTGGCAGCCACAGGTATGAAAGTTGTTCTACTCATTGAGATCTTCATTTCTGTAAATTTTGGTAATTTTTGGATAAAGTTGGATTTTCCGGCGAGCCGGGGCGGCCGACCGCCACCCACGGCGGCGCGTGCGGCGGCGCGTGGCCAGTGGGCCGCCAATGTTATTTTTAAGCTATATTGGATGTCCTGAGTTCAGTTTTGATAGTGGCTTAACGTTGGTTGATCATTTGGACTTAATTTCGATACGATGCATGGTTAGGCCAAAATATGAATTGACGATCCGACCGTTGGATCGTCACCAAACTTTGATACGTTGTAATACGTAATATTTTAGGATTATAGGAACTTACAGATCGAGAATCCGATTTACGGATCTCCCGGAATTGGAGTTGTAAGTTCATAAAATATAATGTTAACCGTCACTTAGTTTGGTAATTGGCGGAGATCCGACCGTTGGATGGTCATGAAATTTTAGGATGTTGTTCTAGAGATTTATTGTGGACCTCTGGAAGTTACGGATTGGAAATCTGAGTTGCAGATCTTCCGGATCGAACTTCATAGTGACGTGTTTTATATAAGTGATATATTCTATCGATATGATTCTGAGGTATGATTTGATGATTGTTTTAGGCGCCGATCGCCATGACGCCTTGATGTGTTGTGCTAGGGAGTTGCAGGGCGAACTCCAGGTGAGTGGGCAGTTTTGTTTTCCGTATACACCTATATACTTATGGGTTTCCCATAAATCGATTTTTGAATGAAAGTATATTTTGAAATGCCATGCATAGATTTATATGAATATGTGATTTAAAAATGCCATGCATAGAAATTACATGAATTATGTGAATTGATATATGATGCATATATGTGAATTGGTGCTGTGGACGCACAGGTGAGTATCAGGTGAGTTATATTTGGTTCATTGAATTGTTTGATGAGATTTATGTTGATAGCTCATAACCTGCACCCCTGGTGTTAGTGCTTATGTTATTCACCCGCATCACACGCTCACCTTGGATCCAAGTAGATGCTAGTCGTACAGACCACTGGAGGTGGTTCCGACATGCTAGTCGTACAGACCTTAGAGACGGTTCCGACTAGTAGGTGACCTTAGATTATGTGCATAGATGATTGATGAGAGAAGCACTAGAGCGTATTATTACACCATCCGAGTCGTACAGACCACTACAGGTAGTTCCGACTCATGTGCAGCGTAGTGCCGTACAGGTCGCAGTTGGCGACTCCGGCAGTGCCGTACAGGTCACAGTTGGTGACTCCGGCTGGATTGGATATTGAGCTCTAGAATCAGCCGTACAGGACCACTGCAGGGTCTCCGGTTGATTTATTATTTCACCTGATTTATATTGATGCATCCATATTATGTTTTTGACGCATGGCATGGCATATTTTCTGAAAAGTGATAAAGAATGGTGTTTTGAGATTTTTGAAGCTATATATATATATTTATATATGCTATTTTTCTGGGAAAGTATACATGTTTTACAGCGAGGGGTTAGAACTTTGATAAAGGAAAGTTTTGAAAAGATTTGTTTTACTGACCCACTCAACTTTGTTTTGCGCCCCTCCAGGTTTGAGATAGCAGAGCTTTGGTGGCCACGAGGAATCCAACGGTGTTCTGACAGAATTCACAATTGTATTTTTTAAGCTTCCGAACTGTGTAAATGGTTACGTCACTCTCACGTGACGGCCAGCATGCCCTCCTTCGGGACGGGGTGTGTCAATTGGTATCAGAGCCTAGGTTGCAGTTCTGTGTATCTTGAGAATTTCCTAGTGTCTTCTGTCAGAACTATACCACCTCGTAGTGAGCCACGTCGTTCAGATGAGTTTAGTTTCCTTGGTATAGCTCAGTTAGGGGAAACTATTGCTATTGTGATTCAGTCTATTATTCAAGGATTTTTCTCTTAAGACTGGTTATAAGTTGATGCTGAATCACTTTATGGAAATGAAAGATTGGAGGAAGCAGAGCGATGGCTTAATTATTTGGAAAAGGCATTTCGGTTTATGCAAGTTAAGGGAATCTTTCTTTTGAAAGGTAGGTAGAGACGACTACCTGGTTTCTGAGTATTGAATTTGCATCCTGGTGGAGACAGAAGTCTTATATGATGTCACCGGAGGAAACAGCTGTTTGAGAGTTGTTTAAAGAATTGTTTAAGAAAAGGTTTATCCCTCCGGCATATATTGATGGTAAAAAGTGAAAGTTTACAAAATTTGAGACAAGGAAAGATGACAGCGAATGAGTATTATGGAAAGTTTATTGACTTGTCTCATTACTATTTGAATGTTGTTGTTAATCCGGTGGGAATGTTATGTCGTTTTAAACTGGATAATAAGAAGAAGTGGCGTTCTTTGACGACCACTATCCATTGTGCTTCCTATCAGGAGTTTTACGAGATTTTATTGAGAATTGAGGACTCTGAGATTATGTCCAGCTATAGTAATGAAGAAGAGGAAAAGATTGTGAATCAGAGGAAAGATGGCAAAGGTAAAGGTCAGTAATCTTAAGGACTTTAAGAGACTCAAAGCTTCAAAAGAAGTAAAGCTAGTTCTAGTTCTTCTAGCCGATATGATTCTTGTTATGGACGATGTTGCCAAAAAGAGTAATGAATGAGCACGATCGAGGTGTGTATATGTATTTCTAATGAAAGGCAAGATGGTAATATTGCACCCTTGAAGATTGTTGCTTACTTATCGAGACAACGGTGATTTATCAGTATTGCGGGCTGCAGACCGTAATATTAATAACTTATCCGTTGGATTCGTTAAGCAAGTAAACAGGTAGGTCATCCTACATTAGTATGGTGTTATTCAGGGTGTTCAGTGATGGTGGACGAGGTTGTTATGCCAGTGAATCTTATCCCGTGAGATATTGTGGATTTGGATGTGGTTTTAGGCACAGACTAATTGTATTATAATTGTGTCAAGATAGATTGCTTCGGGGAATCAGTTACTTTCCATCGACCTGGATGACCAGAGGTTACTTTTGGAGGTATGCAAATCAGAGTGAGGCATGCCGTTATTTCTGCTGTGAGAGCAAGGAAATGGTTTCGGAAGGTTACCAAGGATATTTAGTTCATGCGGTACTAAGAGATATTGCTCTGAGTAGTGTGGAAGAGGTCAAGGTGGTTAGACATTTTCCTGACATTTTCCCTGAGAATTTAACTGGATTGCCACCAAGCAAAGTTGTGGAGTTCTCTATTGATTTGTTTCCAGGTACGGACCCTATATTAGAGATTGGTTCATGTTGAGTTAAAGGAATTGAAAAGTCAGTTGCAAGAATTGGTTGATAAAGGTTCTATTCAACCTAGTATGTTACCTTTGAGAGCTCCAGTTTAATTGTGAGGAAGAATGTGGACATTAAGGCTATACATTGACTATGGATAATTGAATCGGGTAACGATTGAGAATCGTTATCCATTACCGAGTATTAATGATTGTTTGATCAGTTCAGAGATGCCTGTGTAATTTCAAAGATTGATTTGAAGTCTGGTTGTTACCAATTGAAGATTAAGAGTGATGATGTCCCTAAGACGGTTTTCAGAACTCATTATGGTCTTTATGAGTTTTTGGTGATGCCATTCGGATTGACGAATTTTATGAGTTTGACGAACGAAGTATTCCAGGAATATCTCGACAGGTTTGTTATCGTTCTCATTAACGTTATTCTGGTATACTTAAGACTAGAGCTGAGCATGCTAGACATCTTAAATTGGTATTACAAAGATTGAGGGATCGTCGATGTATTCTAAGTTTAGCGAATGCCAATTTTGGATGAATCAAGTGGCATTTCTGGGACATGTTATATCTACTTAAAGTATTCAAGTGAATTCTTAAAAGGTGGCAGAAGTTGAGAATTTGGACAACCGCGAACCATGACTAAGATTCGGAGTTTTCTTAGCTTAGCGGGCTATTATGGATGGTTTGTGAAAGATTTTTCAGTCATTGCCTTACCATTGACGAGATAGACGAGAAAAGAGGCCAAGTTGAGTGGGATGAAAATGGTGAGCAAAGTTTTCAACAGTTGAAGTATTTCCTCACTCATGCACTTGTGTTAGCACTCTCAGATGATAACGGGAATTATGAGGTCTATAAGGATGCTTCCTTTAATGGTTTGGGATGTGTATTGATGCAAATGGTAGAGTGATTGCCTATGTTTCACGGCAATTGGAACCTCATGAGATGAATTACCCTACTTGTGATTTGGAATTTGCGATTATCATCTTTGCTTTGAAGGTATGGAGACATTATATTATTGGTGAAAAGTGCAAGATTTTACGGATCATAAGAGTCTCCAATATCTGTCTTACTCAGAGAGATCTTGATTTTAGGTAACGAAGGTGGACTGAATTGCTTAGTGATTATGATTGCACGACCAGGGTGATCGTGCAAATGTTTGGGCTGATGTACTTAATATGAAGACTCTCGTGAGAATAAAGGCTTTGTATGCTTGTTATGTTCCTCTTCTTGTGGATTTCAGATCTACTGGAGTAAAGTTAGAAATGGAAGAACGAGAAGAAGCCTTGCTTGCTAGTATCCAAGTTAGGCTTATTTTAATTAATCGTATACTCGATGCCCAGAGGATTGATGAAGAAATTCAAGAATTAATTATTGCAAGGAATAACGGGAAAAAGAAAGACCTCAGAGTTGGAGAAGCAGATGGCATCCTTATGCAAGAGAACAAGATGTATGTACCTAATGTTATGGAATTAAAGAAAACAATTTTGGAACGAAGCGCATGGTTCAGCTTATGCAATGCATCCTGGAAGTACTAAGATGTATCATACCATTTAACCATTTTACTATTGGCCGGGTATGAAAAGAGAAGTTGCTGAATAGGTAAGTATGTGTATCATTGGTCAGTAGGTTTAAGCGGAAAGAAAGAAGCCTTTTGGATTGATGCAGTCATTTTCCGTTCTACAGTGGAAATGGAAAAATATTACTATGGATTATGCGTACAAGCTTTTTCGTACAAGAAATGGTTATGATAACATCTGGGTGATAGTTGATCGGCTCACTAAGTCAGCGCATTTTACTCCAGTGAAGAGCAACAACCTTTCCAAACAAGTGCAACAATTATTTATTTGTTTTATGGAAAAGAGATTCGGGCTTACGGATCTGTTGAGCGTTTTGGATATGATGGTCACTTCAAAGTTTTGGATAGCATTTCAGGAGATTTTGGATACAAGGTTACTTTATAGTACGGTTTATCATCCTCAAACAGATAGGCAATCTGAGAGGACAATTCAGATGTTGGAGGATATGCTAAGATCTTCAATATTGCAGTTTGGCGACGCTTAGCATAAGTGGTTGAATTTGAGGGAATGTAATTAGAACAGCTTTCATTCGGGTATTAGCATGTCGCTATTTGAGGCATTTATTGGAAAAGCTTGTCGTACACCTTTATGTTGGTCAGAAGTTGTCGAAAGAAATTTTGCGGGCCCTGAGATTATGGATGAGTCTACTCAGAATGTTCAAGTGATTAAGTTCAACCTGAAAGCAGCCCAGGAGTGGCAAAAGAGCTTAGCAGAGATGCCACTAATCGAGTGTATTATGTAGGTGATTGGGTGTGTTCGAAATTTTCACCTTGGAAAAGTGTGATTCGGTTCGAGAAGAAAGGTAAGTTAAGTCCTAGAGACATCAGACCTTATGTGATCACCGAGCGAGTCGAGGAAGTTGCTTACAGGCTTGAGTTGCCTCCAGAGCTGTCGGAAGCGCGTGGCGTGTCCCACGTATCTATGTTTCGACATTATGTTTCAGATGCTGCACATGTGATATCTCCTTAACCATTGGGAATCAACCCAGATATGACTTATGATGAGGAGCCAGTGACTATTTTGGATTGGAAAGACAAAGTTCTAAGAAATAAGACTGTGGGCCTTGGTAAAAAGTTTTTGGAGGAATCATTCAGTGGAAGAAGCTACTTAATGAGACTGAAGATTGGATGAGAGAGAGGTACCCAAAGTTGCTCTATGATTATTAATGGATTGTTTGGTTGTTTGAATTTCGAGGACGAAATTCTATAAGGTGGGTAGATTGTGACAGCCCGTCCCTGATTTTAAGATTTTTTAAAGTTTTAATAAAGGATTTTACAAAAATGCCCTTTAAGGCACGCGCATTGTTCGAGGTTAATCGTTGTGTCGTGCCATCTAAGATTTGTTTTCTTGACATATCCTCGTAGTATTCGTCGCTACGGACGCGTGGGCGCAAGCGGTTCGTGATTTGGAGTTATAACGAAAAAGATATTAAAGTTTGAAGTTTGGGCATTTTGGGAATTATAATGATAAAATATGGAAATTCTTTTATGGAAATGGATGGCCCAGATTAAAGGAAATATTAAATGGATGGCTAGGATTAAAAGGAATAAATTTATATGAGTTTATGTGTGTGTGTGTGTTGTGGCTGACGGGAAGAGGAAGAAGAAGAGAGATTGGGCAATCTGCCCAACCAGAGGAGAGCAGGAGCTCCGGGAGAGAAAGGGAGAGAGACTGACGAATGGGGAGAGGAGAGAGGAAGGAGCCCAGCCAATCGGAACAGGGAAAGGAGGAAAGGAGGGAGAAGGTGGCGCGGGGGATCGGCCGGATCCCCTTGGCCCGTTTTTGACCCGGTCACGACCCGTGTCCATGTTCGACGATTTCCACTCGTTTTTCCGGCGAATTGCTTCAAGGAACCTCATGGGAAACACTCTAGGATCCTTCCTCTACCCATTCCACCTCAAATTTGGAGAGATTTGGTTTTGAAATTGGAAGAAACCGTGCAAAAAGGGGGCACACGGGTTGGGTTCATTTCCGCCACGATGTGAAGCAATTTCTTCCAATCACCACCACCCATGGCATCCTCTTGAGGCCTAGAATAAAGCCCAAGCAGTGGTTGAGGCGTTGGAACAAGTTTGGAGGTCGAATTGGAGCACACCAAACCTAGGGTTTCCGACGGGTTTTGTTGGAATTGGAGGCTTTGCCGACCGAATTGGCCTTGGCCACAGGTATGAAAGTTGTTCTACTCATTGAGATCTTCATTTCTGTAAATTTTGGTAATTTTTGGATAAAGTTGGATTTTCCGGCGAGCCGGGGTGGCCGACCGCCACCCACGGCGGCGCGTGCGGCGGCGCGTGGCCAGTGGGCCGCCAATGTTATTTTTAAGCTATATTGGATGTCCTGAGTTCAGTTTTGATAGTGGCTTAACGTTGGTTGATCATTTGGACTTAATTTCGATACGATGCATGGTTAGGCCAAAATATGAATTGACGATCCGACCGTTGGATCGTCACCAAACTTTGATACGTTGTAATACGTAATATTTTAGGATTATAGGAACTTACAGATCGAGAATCCGATTTACGGATCTCCCGGAATTGGAGTTGTAAGTTCATAAAATATAATGTTAACCGTCACTTAGTTTGGTAATTGGCGGAGATCCGACCGTTGGATGGTCATGAAATTTTAGGATGTTGTTCTAGAGATTTATTGTGGACCTCTGGAAGTTACGGATTGGAAATCTGAGTTGCAGATCTTCCGGATCGAACTTCATAGTGACGTGTTTTATATAAGTGATATATTCTATCGATATGATTCTGAGGTATGATTTGATGATTGTTTTAGGCGCCGATCGCCATGACGCCTTGATGTGTTGTGCTAGGGAGTTGCAGGGCGAACTCCAGGTGAGTGGGCAGTTTTGTTTTCCGTATACACCTATATACTTATGGGTTTCCCATAAATCGATTTTTGAATGAAAGTATATTTTGAAATGCCACGCATAGATTTATATGAATATGTGATTTAAAAATGCCATGCATAGAAATTACATGAATTATGTGAATTGATATATGATGCATATATGTGAATTGGTGCTGTGGACGCACAGGTGAGTATCAGGTGAGTTATATTTGGTTCATTGAATTGTTTGATGAGATTTATGTTGATAGCTCATAACCTGCACCCCTGGTGTTAGTGCTTATGTTATTCACCCGCATCACACGCTCACCTTGGATCCAAGTAGATGCTAGTCGTACAGACCACTGGAGGTGGTTCCGACATGCTAGTCGTACAGACCTTAGAGACGGTTCCGACTAGTAGGTGACCTTAGATTATGTGCATAGATGATTGATGAGAGAAGCACTAGAGCGTATTATTACACCATCCGAGTCGTACAGACCACTACAGGTAGTTCCGACTCATGTGCAGCGTAGTGCCGTACAGGTCGCAGTTGGCGACTCCGGCAGTGCCGTACAGGTCACAGTTGGCGACTCCGGCTGGATTGGATATTGAGCTCTAGAATCAGCCGTACAGGACCACTGCAGGGTCTCCGGTTGATTTATTATTTCACCTGATTTATATTGATGCATCCATATTATGTTTTTGACGCTTGGCATGGCATATTTTCTGAAAAGTGATAAAGAATGGTGTTTTGAGATTTTTGAAGCTATATATATATATTTATATATGCTATTTTTCTGGGAAAGTATACATGTTTTACAGCGAGGGGTTAGAACTTTGATAAAGGAAAGTTTTGAAAAGATTTGTTTTACTGACCCACTCAACTTTGTTTTGCGCCCATCCAGGTTTGAGATAGCAGAGCTTTGGTGGCCACGAGGAATCCAATGGTGTTATGACAGAATTCACAATTGTATTTTTTAAGCTTCCGAACTGTGTAAATGGTTACGTCACTCTCACGTGACGGCCAGCATGCCCTCCTTCGGGACGGGGTGTGTCAGTGTGTGGACCTCATGATATAACAATAAAATCTCTTTAAAGTTATGTAATTGAGACCAAATCAATTTTATAACTTTAGGGAGGTTATTACCTAATAGATGTTTGATTAAAAAATATTTTTATTGACATATTTATCCTTAATGAATGTTGTATTTCTTAAATTGGATTCTTTGGGCGCGACATATTTTATTTCTTGCATCTATTTGTACTCATGGACAAGTATAACTGTGTACAAACGTGTTTCCTTAAAATGGGGACGAATTTTTATACTCATTTACAATTATAACTATATAGAAGCGTGTTTCTTTAAGATGGAGATGAATTTTTGTACTCATTGACAATTATAACAATATAAAGGCTTTTTTTTTTTTTTTTTTAAATGTGACCTAGAAAAATTATAACTTATTACCATATGGAATTTATTCCAATACATCAAGTTAGGACAATTTTTTTAATGACTTTATAAGGTTATTTCATTATAGAGTATTTCGTTTGAATGGTTTTACTGTAGTTTGCTTTATGCTCCTAAAATTGTAGGACTGGTAAGCCTAGCAAAATATGAGACACGAACCTCATGTCATGCTTTGCTATTTGTCTGCTTTTTCTTTTATTTGACTACAATTAGTTATTAGTCATGCTAGTACTACAAAAGAAATAAAAAGCTAAGGGGCCTAATTTTTCTTATATTTGATTATTTTCTCAAAATTTTAAAAAATTCTCAACATTCAAAGTACTTTTCATAGTCTAGTCAGGTTCGAGTCACCCTCGTATTAATTCAAGCCTAACACATACTTTGGAGTTAAATTCCACCCTCATAACATATTTCGGGGTAATAACTGAAAAGAAAAGATGTCAATAGATCTTGTGATTACATACATCCCCTCCAACATGGTGGGTTTGAGTCTTATTCATATCCCCTAATTTGGATTGGATCGACCATGAATTTACGATTAGTATTGTTTGTTCAATCTGATCCCATCCACAGTTTAGGTGTGAAGATTAACACAGACAGGGTAAAATGGTCAAATTACGAAGGAGCATATATGGATACCCATAACACAAAGGATAATGGAAGGAGATACCCTCCGAATTTTTGTGTTTGGAATTTGCTGAGGGAGACATCCCATCATTCAAGAAAGAGAAAGAGAAAGAGAATCGAGTTGTTCAAGTTTTTGAGTTTAGGGAAATGGATGAGTAAGATGTGCTAATGGAGACCGAAGCAGTGAAATTGAGAGATCCAAATCTCGATCCTCGAGCCCCAAACACAGAGCTCCGGAGTGAATTGAGATGGGCTTCGAACACAAATATCCAAGATGGATCTCAATCCAAAGGATAACCATGAAAGATCACCATTAGCGCACACACACATATACAAATATATAACATATGTAAATATATAACAAATTTAGTTGAATAATTAAAAAATTTCGTTCATGGTATGTACTGAGTAGTTTAAAGAATCACGGTTTATATATTGCATAAAAATTTAATTGATCTTCCAAACGTTTAAACCCTTGTGATAATTTGAATGTAAAACAAAATGCAAATAAGTTAAAAGGAAGGCTTCTACATCTTTCCATAGATGATGACTGAGAGAAGATGTAGACATCAAATCTCTTGAGAAGAAACTAACACCTAAATCCTAAGTGCTTCCCTTGTTTTTCTCTGTTTGCTTTACAATAATATGACATAAAATTCCAAATAATAATAATAAAACAAAAAAAACTACGTGCAAAATACATGGGTATATTTATGTTACTAAAATCAAAACCTACTAACAAGAAAAATATTCTAAATTAATAAAACAAAGAAAGAAAATAAAAAGTATTCATGAAAGTATCAACTGGATGAGGATGGATTGTTGCCGGAATGAGACCAAGATGGTGCCTGGAAATCAGACGAACCACCCTGGTTCGGATTCTGCGGCTGCCGGAAAAAACCCAGTTGTTGATTCTGCTCAGTGAAAAACAGAGGAAATGAAGCAGAGGAGGAGGCAGAGGACGGCAATGCAGAAGATGGAGTGGATGACGATGCAGGTTGTAGAATAGAAGATTGAAGTGATGCCAACTGGGAATTGTAGTACATTTGTTGCAGCAAACTTGAGGGCTGCTGTTGTTGTTGCTGCTGTGGATGGAAGTCAGCGGAGCTTTGAAGGAGCTGAGAGTAGTCGAAGTAATCTCGGAGGAGGTCGGAGGAGGGCTGAAAAGCTTGCTGGGAGTGATAGAGTTGCTGTTGTGGTGGTTGTGGAAGCGGCGGCGGCTGCAACGGCTGAGCATATTGTGTTGGTCTAGAATTTGAATTGAAGGTTTGGAGAGTTGGTGGTGGTGGTGGTGGTGGTTGAACGAGTCTGACGTTTTCTGGGAAGTTTAGTTTAGCTCTGTTTCCTCTGAATCTTAGAGCAGCTTCATCGTAGGCTCGGGCGGCGGCCTCCGCCGTGTCGAATGTGCCAAGCCAGACTCTTGCAGCTTTGTGTGGATCGCGTATCTCAGCTGCCCATTTTCCCCACGGCCTCTGTCTAACTCCCCTGTATCTCCTCTTCCTCTCACCAGTTTCTTCAAATGAAACAGATTCTGTACTTGATGGTGTGGTTGGTACCGCTGTTGTGGCCGAGACGGTGGCGGTGGTGGGGGCGGTGGAAAAATTTGTACTTTCTTCTGTCACTGTATGCAAAAGAATGTATATTTCATTAGCACGATCCGTTAAATATGGTGGCAGACACTGTTTCATTGCTTTTTTTACTTCTTTTATGAATAATTTTGGAAAAAATAAATTGAAATATGTAAACATGTTAGCCTAAAAAGCTCATGAAATGCAAGTTTTAATCTTCGCAGAATTATGCTAATTAAGGTAAACAAGTAACAACAAACTGTAAGCACCATGCAATATTAGATAAAATATATATTTATATATATTATTAACATGTCAATAGTAGAAGAAAAACTCATTGCAAATCTTCATATCATTTTTCCACTAAAGAAATCTCTTCAAATCTCAAGAGAAGGAGAAATGATAAGAAGGATGAATTTTTTTAATGGATTAAAGATTGAATAAATAAAAAATTTCACAAGATAAAGAGGTTGATAAGCATAGGAATTTCTGTTTGAATAAAAAAACATCAACGAAATATTTAATTTATTTTTTCTTCTCAAAACCACTGACTTTCATTAAAAAAAGGTTTGAGAACATATGATTAAACAAAACCCAAGTTCTAATCCAAAAAAATTAATGAAATAAGGATGATGATTTGGAATATAGATTGAAAACTTACCAGTTGCACTTGCACCACCAGATGGAGACTCTGATTGTGTTCCTCTGTAATCACAATAGCCACCCCTAAAAGCTCTATTACCAGATTCCATGAATTGGGTTTGAGCAAAAGCAGAATCCAAATTTTCTTCGCGCCCTCTCTTTTGACCGACCCAATTGTGAAAACCAGGAGAAGCACTTGAAGAAAAAGCAGCTGACAAAGGAGAAGCAGATGGAAATGAAGAAGAATAAAGTTGGCCGAAACTAGACGTAACTCCACCGCTTCCAATATGTCCCCAGCTGTCGCTGCCTCTCTGTCCGGAAACGACATGCGTCAAAGCCGGCACCATCGCCGACATCTCCGTCGCCGCCCGACTGTACCCCAAAAACATTGTCGACGTAGACGGCGACACATGCTGTTGTTGATACGGCGGCGGCGACTCCAATCCTATGCCGCCGTAGTTGATATTATCAATATTTACAGCAGTAACATCGGTACTATCGTTTTGAGAGCCAAACCTGTCGTATTGACCGCCGCCTCCTGAGCTTCTCTGGTTCGCCACCTTCAGTAAGCACATGTAAAATCCAGCCGCTCTTAGCTTTTTCTGAAATTTTCAGATTTGATGTGAAGTTTTGTTCGACAGAGAGAGAATTTTAAGGCTGACCCTGATCGAGTTTTGACAAATTATGAAGACCATTTTGAGAGCAACGGCTATATATATATGGGGAGGACCGGGCAGTTCACAATTCAAACTTGACAAGCCGCCATTAAAATAGTGTAAGCTGTGCGACAATCTTGATTCATTTCATCCACCAAGCATCTTTCTGATAATATAAAAAGTTTTTTTTTTTTTTTTTTAACTATTGGGTTTTCTTTTTTGTCACAATTAAAACTTGTTCTTATTTAAGATGTGACATGTGCCAAAACCCCATCAAAAATACAGATGACATAAGCCAACTATGAAGGTAGTGGAGATTATGTTCACACATACAGAGTGGTTTTAATTCGCACATATACACACGGGGCTTATAAAATAATGGGTGGAGAAGTCTGTCGGTGTACTTCTTTGAGAGGAAAGCAAGTAAGAGGAAGGGGTTAGAACTTGGAGAGAGAAACAAGAGAGAGAGTGAGAGAAAGAAGTTCATCTTGGAATTGTGTTCTCCATTGCAAAGACTATGCCGACATGTAATGCCAGGAATAGAATACCTTATTTATCTTATTCCAAAAGAACCAAAGTTGTCTACTTGCATGTAATTTTAATTTTGGTTTTACAGTTCTTGCCGGATTTGGTTGAAACCCAACTATTATGCACGACGATGTTTGGGTGTGACTTTGATTACATTATTTTTTATTTTGTAATTGTGAGCAAAACTAATATTGCTAAGTCGTATTAATTTAAACGGTACGAAATCTGTATAATTCTCCTGCCTAAGCCTAATTAACTAGGTCTAAAATAGGACTGGTTTAATTTGTTGGTTACATTGACGTTCCAAACTTTCAACTGCGCGTCTTTTAAATTTTAATACTGAATTTGAAAGCATATGTTAACACCAACACGATGAATATTTCAATACATGTGTTCTTAATTCAATTAAAAAAAAATAAGGTGTTCTTAATCGAAGTCTAAACTATTTCTTTGGATGGAATGTTTCCTCTGTTCAAAGTGGATGGAATGCTTCCTTTTGTTAATGCTTGACTCTACCATTTCATTTAAAGTTCGTTTGTTTAGTTTAGTCAATGTGTAAGGAATTAATAAAAAAGAGTAATGTTTGTGTCACGCATCTAATTTGATCAAATCATTAATTGGTATGACGTAGCATTTACCAACACATTTAGGGTGCATTTTTGCTCATCAAAATTTAGGGTGGTGAGCAAAAATACTCCTAACAAACTTATATAAAGGTGGGCTAATTTATTTTTCTTCTTGTATGAAGTGAAATTTACATATTGGGAGTAGGTTAAATTTCTGTTTTATGAAATATAAGACTTCAATATTCTTATAACATGGTTGTTTTAACACCAAAAAAATTCATCTTTCAAAACTTCGGGTGTGCTAGAGCCCACTAGCTGTCTCGGCCCTTGTTTACAGATCACTTGTCATGTCTTATACACTATTCAGATACAACATAGAAATGCGATATGACATTATTAATAAATTATGACTTGTATTTAATTTGAAAAACCATTATGGTGGTTGCGTAACAGTGTGAGCACTTGCATCAGCACTCATTCCTTCTTCTTATGAGTACAGCAAAGAGTCAACCCATTTGCAAGAACAATGGTCGTTTGTATGAACACAAAATAAGAAAAAGTCTGCATATTCCCACATGCATAATCCTAATTCCAAAAGTATAAGCTGGGTAAACTATACATTCCCCAATTGTTTTTCAGACCAAATCCATTTAGTGTATTTTTCCCCAACTAGAAAAGATGTATTACTAAACTAAGAGGTAGTTTAGTTATAAGACTAAACGGTTATTTGCATTTAGTTGACGGCTCGCTGGCGGTGAGAGAAGGTGGTGGTGGTGTTGCTAGAAGGAAATGTAGTTTAAAGAGTAAATTAACAACATATTACATCACAAAAAAGGTAAAAAAATCACATGTTGCTGGGAGGAAAGATAATTTAAAGAGTAAATTAACAACATATTACATCACAGAAGAGGTAAAATCACAAAATTAAAACCACAAGAATAAAAAACAAAAATGAATGGGGTGTGCTATTAATTGTTTTTTCTTTTTTTTCTTTTTTTTCTTTTTTTTTGAACGATTAATTGTTTTTTCTTAGTTGCTTAATTTATGTATGCAAGCACGGTTTGTTCCCAATATTGTACGGTCAAAGCACGTCTCCCTTTCGGCATTCAACAATGCATGTGGTGGTTGTACAATATTGAGAACTCATATTTAATATCTGATATAACTGCAATATAAAAATCCTTGAGTTGAACTCGTTTAAAAGAGAACACTACTAGTATTCCAACCTAGGTCAAATGATTGACTGAGTCAGGCAGGCTAATAGTTGGGCCCGAAACAGGAGGACCCAACATTACCATTTTTAAAAACGGGGCTACTTTGGTTTCGATCTTTGGTGAACTTAGTTGTTAAACTAAATTTTTGATTGTTAAATAGTTTGACTGAGGTTTTTAGAGCATTTTTAAAGAAGATATCAAAATTTAAATAAAAAATTTAAATTCGAAAGCTTATTTGGCACTTTCATCTTTTTTGAAGCCTTGTTTTCCATCAAATATGTCAAATTAAACTATTATTTATTAAATTATTTACTTCTCATAATTGCAACAAATATTTTGAAAACAAAGTTTATCAATCAACTTAAAATAGGTTTGAAGTTGCTATCAAATTTGACAACAACCATTTTTGTTGTCAATCCACGTCACGCCGCATAAGAATTGGCATTTTGGTTGGAAAATACTAATGTTGTCTTTTTTTACTGTTATTGTTGATGTGAACTTTTTTATATCTCTTTTGAAAATGCTCTTAGCATTATTAAGGCACTAAACTCGCTTTAAATATCCTCACAGATTATGAAACTTATACAAACTCATAATACCTTCAAAAGGAAAAATTACACATAGAGTATACTTTTAATACTTAATTGTATATTGAGACAACATTTTTTAAACATTTGGAGGGACAAAAGTTAATACATATGAAAAATGATATCATTGCCTCTCTTTTTTTTCTCTAGAGTGTAAATTACAAAATTACCCTTTATAGTGGAAAAGTCTTTTCACACTTATTTCTTTTCAACCGTTGCTCATCTCTCTCTCTCTCTCTCTCTCTTTCTCTTTTCAAGAAATATTGGTTCCATTTTTTTTAACAAACGATATTATTTATACTAAGGGGAAGAGGGGGTGAGCTTAGCCTCACAGTGGGATTCAAATGAATGAATGAACTTGTGGATCTGTGACCTCTACCCAGTTTACTATCCCATTCCCATTCCCATTCCTAGTTGGACAATTAAAGTTCCCATCTAGTTTTAATTATTTGTTAGACGGGTATAATTCCCTTCTTTTTTCCCTTTTCAAGTTAAATGTGCCTTGAATTTGGATTGAATGATGTTCTTGCTGCTTTATAGTATATGATATTCAAATCAAATAGGATTTATCACATATAACCTTCCATTGACCAATTTAAGATGAGTTTCAAATCAAACAAATTCTAAATTAGAAGACCTTTGCCTTGCTTCTCTCCCCCAAAATTCTACTGTTTTATTTCAACCTTTGTTAACGAAAAAAAATTCTATCAAAAATTCGAATTTGTAAAATGAAAAAAATAATACAAGAACTGGATTTTGCAAATGAAGATTTATCGAACACACCTATGACTTAATAAACCAAAAAATGAATTAGTGAAATTTTGTAAACATTGTCATTAATCGAAGATGGGTTAAACTGATTCTGCAAAAATGGTCGAGGACAGGTTGTACTGCTGCAAAAATGGTCGAAGATGGGTACTGATTCTAAAAAAATGGTCGATGATAGGTTGAATTGATTTTGCAAAAACGGTCGAGGACGGGTTGAACTGATTTTGCAAAAACGGTCGATCACGAGATGAACTGATTCTGCAAAAACGTTGAACTGATTCTACAAAAATGATCGAGGATAGGTTGCATTGAACTGATTCTGCAAAAACGATCGATGATGGGTTGAACTAATTCTGTAAAAACGATCGAGGACGAGTTGAACTAATTATGCAAAAACGGTCAAGGACAGGTTGAACTGATTTTGCAAAAATGATCAAGGATAGGTTGAATTGCAGGAGGACGGGTTGAACTAATTCTACAAAAATGGTTAATGATGGGTTGAACTGATTATGCAAAAACGGTCAAAGATAGGTTAAATTGATTCTGCAAAAACAGTCAATGACTGATTGAACTGATTCTGCAAAAATGGTCGACGATGGGTTGAACTGATTATGCAAAAATGGTTGATGACATGTTGAATTGATTCTGCAAAAATGGTTGATGAATGATTGAACTGATTTTGCAAAAATGGTCGATGATGGGTTGAACTGATTCTAGTAATAAAGGATACAAACTGATTATGTATATAGTTTCAAAACTGATTCTACAGAAATAGTTGAAGATGAGTTAAGCTTGTGGCACATTAATTTTGTTAAGCTTGTGGCACATTAATTTTGTTGGAGTTATGAGGGCTGAGTTCTATTAATAGCCCTAAAGCCTTAGGGGTATGGCTGGTATTTTAAAACATTGTTTCTATGTTTTTGAGCTAGGCTTTAGTTGTTTTTATATTTTTGTCTCTCCTTGACATGTTTAAAAATTAGTGGAATTCCTTGAAATATATTAAAAGTTTTTGTCTCTATATATAAAGCTCCCTTTTCAAAACATAATAATTACTTAAAAATTAATATTGGAATCATATTGTTCTTCACATAGTTCTAGCCAAAAAATAATGAACCCACGTAATTAAAAATATATTGTAAATAAATATATGTAATTAGCATGTGCATATTCAACAAAAAAAAAATGAGGTACAATTTAATTAAAACTAAAAAGAATATTGGTATAAATTTTTTAAAAGTACAAATATAGAAATATATGATGATATTTTGGAAATGATTAAGTTTTTCAATTTTAAATTAAAATATATGTTGCTACTCAGTACTAGGGTCTGATAGTATTCCTCTTCACTTAGAAGTGAGAGGTCTTAGATTCGAATCTTGTGGATGGCAAATTCGATAATAAATTAGGTTGCCCATTGTGTGGCTTAGCCAAACTCCATCCCCTTGGTGTAAAAATATCTATATATTAAAAAAAAATATATGATGACAAGTACAAAATTTAATATTCAAATAATGATGTGGACAAAAGTTGAAGGACTTTGATTAAAACAATAGGTTTTAATTAATGAAAAAGGAAAATGAGGGATGAGACTAAAAGAGATGTCAAAAATGTTACATAGACATATAAGACCATCTAGATATCAAATTTTAAACATAAAATATAAATTTGATAGCCTATGTGGCACTTTACATCTTTTAAAGTTGGAGATGGATTGTCTGCCCTCCCACTTCCCATCCCCTTCCATCCCCTCCTATTTGTGCGGTCACGGTTAAGCCACGTCAATATTTTATATTTTTATTGCTTTTTGTCTTATTACCTCTATTAAAAAATCAATATAAAATGTTGATGTGGCTTAACCGTGCCCGCACAAACAAGAGGGGATGGGAAGTGGGAGGGGTAGATGTGACAGCTTGTCCCGAAAATTTTGTACAGTTAATGTGAAAAGACGAAAATACCCTCAGACGTTGAATGATGTGTGTGTGTTATGTTTTGGTCTAATTATTTGGGATTGGTGACCCAATCAGAACTAAGATTTTCTTAGTCTTTGATTGGTGGCTTTTGGACCACACACACAAACCAACACAAACTCTTTTTCTCTCTCTCTCATACTCTCTTTCTCCTTCTCTTTCGTAAGGACGGCACCCAGAAACCATCTCAAACCTTACAAATCGAGACTAAGGTAAGTATATTCGTGTTCCTTGTGATCTCAAGAATCCATTGGTACAAGTTTTAGAACCTGAAACCTTCGAAAACCCCGTAAACCTAACCTCCGATTTGTGCATTGTTCATGCACACGTGAAATATTGTTTTTCAGGGAATTTGAAGCTTATAGGAAGCTTATTGAGATCCTTACGAAGCTCGGAGTCTTCGTTGGAAGAAATTGGACGTCAAAATCGCGAGATCGGAGAGTTTCAATTTCAGTCGGAATTTTCGAGCTTTTTCTGGCGAATCCCCAGCGAGTTGGGGGTCGAGTCAGGTATGGTTGTGTTCATCTTTGTGAGATCTTCATTTTGGTATAAAGTACGTAGAAAATGGTGCAAAAATGATGAAGAAACCATAGTTGTAAGTTTTTCCAGAAACCGGCGAACAATCGCCGGCGATCGGCGACTTGCTGGAGAAGACAGAGAATATTTCGTCAGTTTTGACGGAATATGCTAACGCCATCAGTTAGTTTGGACGGATTCCATTGGGTTTTAACGGAATATTCCTGACGGCGTTAACTGACGCAATCAATGTACAGATCACGTGGCCGCGCGTGGGGGTGCGTAGGGCCGTGCCCTTGCCGGTGCGTGGGTGGTCGGAAATTTTTTCTTAAAATATGGGGATGATCCTGAGATTGTGTAGATCACTGTGGTATATTCATATACCCAAATTGAGTAATGTATGAGAAGTTATTTCAAAGGTTTCGATTATGTGCTTAAAATAACGTTTATACAATTATTTCTCATATAGGCGAGACCTATCCAAAGGACGAGCGTAGCCAGGCTAGGCACGGGGGTTACAACCCGGCTACTTATCAATGAGTGGCTTTTGTTTTCCGTATATACCTATATACTTGCTTTTCCCAAAAAATGAATTTAAAGAAGTATGTGATTTGAAATGCCATGCAAAGTATCTATTTATTTTATTTATGCATTAGTGATTGCATATAATAATGATGGTGCTGCAGACGCACAGGTAAGTGGCAGGTAAGTTTATATACTGGTTATGATGAGAATGAATGATGTGATGTGATGTGATGTGATTAGAGCTTATAAACCTGCACCTTGATATTAGTGCTCCCGCCCAGAGTTAGGGGCATAGTCTTTCCCGTGATGTTCACCTCCCGCACCGCATGCTCGCCTTGGATCCACGAATCATTTGCACAGTCTTCACGTGATTGTAGCACTAGAGCATATTATTATATATACAGTGATGTTGTGCAGACCACTAGAGGTGGTATTGATGTGTGTGCAGGATATACGATATGATTGAGTTGATTATGAGCTATATGATATGATGAGATTGTTATGAGCTATATACAACCGAGGGCTGAGATGATATCTGGTATTCAATCACATTCACAGAGTTATGATTTGGCATTCAGTTATGATACTTTGGCATGGCATACATACATTTCATACTTACATATTTTCCAGCAGGATTTTGAGAATTATATATGAGTATATACTTTATTTCTGGGAAATTATACAGGTTTTACGGACCTTTTGAGAAAAAGAATGGTTTTGAAAAGTTTTGTTTTTGCCCACTCACGCTTTTCGTTTTTCGCCCCTCCAGGTATTAGGTAGTGTTCGTTGGTGGCATACGAGGAGCTTATCGGACGTTCTGACATAATTCACTTATGTAGGACCACTTTCGGGTGTTATCTCCAGTTAGTACTTTCTTCTTGAGTGCACATAGACCATTTATGCTCTGGTTGTGTAAACGATCTTAATTTTCGCACTAGCACACTATCTTGATTTGGGTTGCTGGTTGCATGGTTTTAATTCGTTCGTATCTTTCTGATTAATCTTGTTTCCGCATTGTGCATATGGTTACGTCATCCTCACATGACGGCCAGCACGCCCCACTTTCGGGTCGGGGTGTGTCAGTTTGGTATCAGAGCATAGGTTTGGCAGTCCTGCATATCTTGTGAATATTCTAATTATCTTGGTGTTTCTGTTAGAACTATGCCGCCTCGTAAAGAGCCACGTCGTTCAGCTGAACCTAATTTCCCTAACATAGCTCAGTTAGGGGAAGCTATAGCTAGTGCTATTCAGTCAGTTATTCACCCGCCTTAGCGGACCTCTCTGGAGTCGGTTCATAATTTGAAAATAACCATTTTTGTGGGGAATGAAGGGCCCGAGGGTTCAGAGAAATGGTTGATGCATATTGAGAAAACTTTTAGGCTGATGCAGAGTCAGGGGAGTCTATCTCTGGACAGTTGGGTCAAGACGACTTCATGGTTTTTAGGTAAGGAACCAGCTTCATGGTGGGGTCAGTTGGCTGATGAGTTACCCCAAGAGGAATCTAAGGATTGGGAGGTATTTAAGCAGTTATTCTATAAGAGATTCATTCATCCTGCATACATTGATCGTAAGAAACAGGAATTTACTAGTTTGAGGTAGAAGAAGCTGTTAGCTAACGAGTACTACAGGAAATTTACTGATTTATCTCGTTATCATCCGGAAGTTGCTGCTAATCCGGTTGAGATGCTACGTCATTTTAAATTGGGTACTAAGAAGAAATGGTGTACCATTGCGACTGCGATTCCCTGTACCACTTATCATGAGTTTTACGAAGCTTTACTTCAGATTAAGAATTCTGAGAATTTGCTGAGCGACAGTGAAGAAGAAGAGAATGATGGGAATCAGAATAAGGATAAGGGTAAATGTCATTTCTCACAGGGGCCTCGCCAGACTCAGAACTTTAAGCGTAGTGGGGCTAGTTCTAGTTCTTCCAGTGGAGGTTTCAGTTCCACAGGTCAGAGAGGAAGTGGTAGGTTCTTCGGAGGTTCCAGATTCCAGAGGCAAGGGAATTCTGGTAGAGGAAATGCACCCTTGTGCCGTAGGTGCAATAATCGACATTTCGGGGAATGTCGAAGAGGTAACAGTGGTTGTTACACTTGTGGTCAGGAGGGACATCTAGCTAAGTTTTGTCCTCAAGGCAAGCAATGGCCTCAGCAGCCTCCGTTACCACCGCCAGCTCCAACTCAGCAGTTTTCAGGACATAGTGGCTATACCCAGACGGGTCGTGGTGGTGTATACCACTATCAGGGAGATTTCGTTCCTTATTCTTCGGGACAGTACCAGTACCCCCAGGATCCCTATCAGCAGGGCAGTTATGGAAAATATTCAGGAGGATATATGCCTCCACAGCAGTACTCTGGAGGATATATGCTTCAGCAGCAGTATTCAGCTGATGGATCATAGTGACATTCTGGAGGATAGCCTCAGCAAGTTGATGCTGCTACCAGTGGAGTTGGATCTTCGAGACAGTACAATCAGTCAGGACAGGGGCATAAATCTCAGGGGCAAGGAGTTCACGCCAACAGAGGCAGAGGAAGACAGCAGACCTAGGGACGTATCAACAACCTTTCGCTGTAAGATGCTCAGAATAATCTGGACTTGATCATGGGTACGTTAAATATTCTTGGTCATTATGCTAAAGTGTTGATTGACTGTGGTGCTACTCATTCGGTAATTTCTCATACGTTTGCTCAATTGATACAACCTCAATCTTCACCTCTTGGGTATAAGTTAGAGTTTGCAATGCCTAGGGGGGAGAAGTGTTATGTAGATTATGTTTACCCAGGTTGTCCCGTATTAGTGGAGGATGTGGTCATGCCTGCTAACCTCATTCCTTTAGACATTGTGGATTTTGATGTTATCTTAGGCACAGATTGGTTGCATTACAATCATGCTAAGATTGACTATTACGGGAAATCAGTGACCTTCCATCATCCTGGATTACCTGAGGTTACATTCTTTGGTGAGCCTAGTGGATTGAGGCATGGTATTATTTCAGCTGTGAGAGCCAAAAAGTTGTTAAAGAAAGGTTGTCAAGGGTACTTGGCTCACGTAGTACTAAATGCTGATGCTCATGTTAGCGTGGAGAATGTCAAGGTGGTCAGACACTTTTCTGATATTTTCCCTAATGAATTACTGGATTGCCGCCAGATCGCGATGTGGAGTTCACCATTGATTTACTTCCAGGTACTGATCCTATTTCTTTAACTCCTTATCGTATGGCTCTTGCCAAGTTAAGAGAATTGAAGACACAGTTACAGGATTTGGTTGATAAAGGTTTCATTCAGCCTAGTACTTCACTTTGGGGAGCCCCAATTTTGTTTGTTCGGAAGAAAGACGGTACTTTGAGGCTTTGCATTGATTATAGGCAATTGAATTGGGTAACGATTAAAAACCGTTATCCCTTGCCTCATATTGACGATCTTTTTTATTAACTCAAAGGTGCCTGCGTATTTTCTAAGATTGATCTAAGGTCTGGTTATTATCAGTTGAAGATCAGGAGCGATGATGTTCCTAAAACTGTTTTCAGGACTCGTTATGGTCATTATGAGTTTCTTGTGATGCTATTTGGATTGACGAATGCACCAGCAGCTTTCATGGGTTTGATGAATAAGGTGTTTCAGCAGTATTTGGATAGATTCGTTATTGTCTTTATTGATGACATTCTGGTGTATTCTAAGTCGAAGGCAGACCAAGTTCGACATCTTACTTTGGTGTTGAAGAAACTAAGGGAACATAGATTGTATGCTAAGTTCAGTAAGTGCCAATTCTGGTTAGATCAAGTTGTTTTCTTGGGGCATGTTGTTTCAGTTCAGGGTATTCAGGTAAACCCTCAGAAGATAGCAGTTGTGGAGAATTGGGAACAGCCACGAACTGTCACCGAGGTACGGGGTTTCCTTGGTTTAGCATGTTATTATCGACGATTTGTTAAAGATTTCTCAATTATGGCTTTACCACTAACGAGGTTGACCAAGAAGGAAGTTAAATTCGAGTAGGATGATAATTGTGAACAGAGTTTCCAACAGTTGAAGTATTATCTCATCATGCTCTTGTTTTTACTTTTCCTGATGATAGTGGTAGTTTTAAGATTTGCAGCGATGCTTCTTTGAATGGCTTGGGATGCGTGTTGATGCAGCATGGTAGGGTAATTGCTTACGCTTCGCGTCAGTTAAAGCCTCATGAGATGAATTACCCCACACATGACTTAGATTTGGCAGCCATTATTTTCGCTTTGAAGATTTGGAGACACTATCTCTATGGCGAGAAGTGTAGGATCTTCACAGATCACAAGAGTCTCCAGTACCTGTTCACATAGAAAGATTTGAACCTTCGTCAGCGGAGATGGATTAAGTTGCTAAGTGACTACAATTGCACAATTGAGTATCACCCTGGACATGCTAATGTGGTGGCTGATGCTTTGAGTAGGAAATCCCAAGGTTGGATTAATACTTTGTATGCTTCTCGTGTTCATCTTCTTGTAGATTTGAGGTCTACTGGAGTGAAATTAGAATTGGAAGAACAAGAAGAAGCTGTGGCAGAACAAGAAGAAGCCTTACTTGCTAGTTTCCAAGTTAGGCCTATTCTGATTGATCGTATACTCGAGACTCAGATGAATAATGAAGAGATTCAAGAGCTAATTCAATTGAGGAAGTAAGGGAAAAAGAAAGATCTCAAAGTTAGATAGACGGATGGCATGCTTATGCAAGAGAATATGATGTACATGCCAAATAATGAGGAGTTAAGGAAGGCAATTCTTGATGAGGCACATATTTCAGCTTATGCGATGCATCCAGGAGGAACTAAAATGTATCATACCATTCGACCATTTTATTATTGGCCAGGTATGAAAAGGGAAATTGCTGAGTATGTAAGTAGGTGTGTCGTATGCCAGCAGGTTAAAGCTAAAAGGAATAAGCCATTTGGTTTGTCACAGCCACTTCCCATTCCTCAGTGGAAATGGGAAAATATCACTATGGATTTTGTGTACAAACTTCCTCGTACACAAAACGACTATGATGGAATCTGGGTGGTTGTAGATTGGCTTACTAAGTCAGCGCATTTCATTCCTGTGAGGGAAAAGTATTCTTTGAATCGGTTAGCCGAGTTGTTCTTAACGAAGATTGTGAAGTACCATGGAGTTCCTGTGAGTATTGTTTCAGATTGAGATCCGAGATTTACTTCTAAGTTTTAGACAACATTCCAAGAAGCTTTAGGTTCGAGATTACCGTACAGCACGGCATATCATCCTCAGACAGATGGACAATCAGAGAGGATGATTCAAACCTTGGAGGATATGCTAAGATCTTCGATGTTGCAGTTTGGCGACGTTTGGCATAAGCAGTTGGATTTGATGGAGTTCGCCTACAACAACAGTTTTCACTCGAGTATTGGTATGGTGCCATTCGAGGCACTATATGGCAAGCCTTGTCGTACACCTTTATGTTGGTCAGAGGTTGGCGAACGAGTTTTAGTGGGCCCTGAGTTAGTGGAGGAGACTAATCAGAACATTCAGGTTATTAAGTCTAATATGAAAGCGGCCTAAGATTGCCTGAAAAGTTTAGCAGACAGACATGCCACTGATCGAGTGTATAAGTATTTATGAAGTTATCGCCGTGGCGAGGTGTAGTACGATTTGGGAAGAAAGGCAAGCTAAGTCCTAGGTTCATCGGACCTTATCAAATCACCGAGCGAGTCGGTGAAGTTGCTTACAGGGTTGAGTTGCTGTCAGAGCTTTCCAAGGTACACGATGTGTTTCATGTTTCGATGCTTCGTCACTATGTCTCAGATTCGTCGCATGTGATACCTCATCAACCCTTAGAGATCAGTTCAGATTTGACTTACGATGAGGAGCCGGTGACAATACTTGATTGGAAAGATAAGGTACTTAGGAACAAGACAGTGCGTTTGGTTAAAGTTTTATGGAGAAATCACTCAGCAGAAGAAGCGACGTGGGAGACCGAGAACAGGATGAGAGAGATATACCCAAGGTTGTTTTATGGTTACTAGTGTTGTATTGTGATATGAAATTTCGAGGATGAAATTTTTGTAAGGTGGGTAGACTGTGACAGCCCGTCCCAAAAATTTTGTACAGTTAATGTGAAAAGACAGAAATACCCTCGGACGTTGAATGATGTGTGTGTGTTATGTTTTGGTCTAATTATTTGGGATTGGTGACCCAATCAGAACTAAGATTTTCTTAGTCTTTGATTGGTGGCTTTTGGACCACACACACAAACCAACACAAACTCTCTATTTCTTCTCTCCCGTACTCTCTCTCTCCTTTTCTTTCGTAAGGACGGCACCCAAAAACCATCTCAAACCTTACATATCGAGACTAAGGTAAGTATATTCGTATTCCTTGTGATCTCAAGAATCCATTGGTACAAGTTTTAGAACCTGAAACCTTCGAAAACCCCGTGAAACCTAACCTCCGATTTGTGCACTGTTCATGCACATGTGAAATATTATTTTTCAGGGAATTTGATGCTTATAGGAAGCTTATAGAAATCCTTACGAAGCTCAGAGTGCTTCGTTGGAAGAAATTGGACGTCGAAATCGCGAGATTGGAGAGTTTCAATTTCAGCCGGAATTTTCGAGGCTTTTTTCGGCGAATCCCCAGCGAGTTGAGGGTCGAGTCAGGTATGGTTGTGTTCATCTTTGTGAGATCTTCATTTTGGTATAAAGTACATAGAAAATGGTGCAAAAATGAAGAAGAAACCATAGTTGGAAGTTTTTCCAGAAACCGGCGAACAGTCGCCAGCGACCAGCGACTTGCCGGAGAAAACAGAGAATATTCCGTCAGTTTTGACGGAACATGTTAACGCCGTCAGTTTGTTTGGACGGATTCCGTTGGGTTTTAACTGAATATTCTGAGGAATATTCCTGACGGCGTTAACTGACGCCGTCAGTGTGCAGGTCACGTGGCCGCGCGTGGGGGCGCGTAAGGCCGTGCTCTTGCCAGCGCGTGGTGGCGCGTGGGTGGTCGGAAAATTTTTCTAAAAATTTGGGGATGAACATGAGATTGTGTAGATCACTGTGGTATATTTATATACCCAAATTGAGCAATGTATGAGAAGTTATTTCAAAGGTTTCGATTATGTGCTTAAAATAACGTTTATACAGTTATTTCTCATATAGGCGAGACCTATCCAGAGGACGAGCGTAGCCAGGCTAGGCACATGGGTTACAACCCGGCTACTTATCAGTGAGTGGGCTTTTGTTTTCCATATATACCTATATACTTGCTTTTCCCAGAAAATGAATTTAAAGAAGTATGTGATTTGAAATGCCATGCAAAGTATCTATTTATTTTATTTATGCATTAGTGATTGCATATAATAATGATGGTGCTACGGACTCACAGGTAAGTGGTAGGTAAGTTTATATACTGGTTATGATGAGAATGAATGATGTGATGTGATGTGATATGATTAGAGCTCATAAACCTGCACCTTAATATTAGTGCTCATGCCCAGAGTTAAGGGCATAGTCTTTCACGTGATGTTCACCTCCCGCACCGCATGCTCGCCTTGGATCCAAGTTAGGTGCACAGTCCTGTCTAATAAACCACTATAGGTGGGTTCGATTCGTAGGTGATCTGCGAATCATTCGCACAATCTTCACGTGATTGTAGCACTAGAGCATATTATTCTATATACAATGATGTTGAGCAGACCACTAGAGGTGGTATTGATGTGTGTGCAGGATACACGATATGATTGAGTTGATTATAAGCTATATGATATGATGAGATTGTTATGAGCTATATACAGCCGAGGGCTGAGATGATATCTGGTATTCAATCACATTCACAGAGTTATGATTTGGCATTCAGTTATGATACTTTGGCATAGCATACATACATTCATACTTACATATTTTCCAGTAGGATTTTGAGAATTATATATGAGTATATACTTTATTTCTGGGAAATTATACAGGTTTTACGAAGAGGGGTTATAACTTTTGAGAAAAGAATGGTTTTGAAAAGTTTTGTTTTTGCCCACTCACGCTTTTCGTTTTTTGTCCCTCCAGGTATTAGGTAGTGTTCGTTGGTGGCATACGAGGAGCTCATCGGACGTTCTAACATAATTCACTTATGTAGGACCACATTCAGGTGTTATCTCCAGTTAGTACTTTCTGCTTGACTGCACGTAAACCATTTATGCTCTGGTTGTGTAAACCATCTTAATTCTCGCACTAGCACACTATCTTGATTTGGGTTGCTGGTTGCATGGTTTTAATTCGTTCGTATCTTTCTGATTAATCTTGCTTCCGCACTGTGCACATGGTTACGTCATCCTCACGTGACGGCCAGCACGCCCCACTTTCGGGTCGGGGTGTGTCAGCAGACAATCCATCTCCTTTAAAGTTTTGCTCTTCATTCGATATGTCAAATTTTAAACAAAAAATAAAAATTCATATTTATTTTCTTTGCATTGGTAATGAAGTGAAATGAACTAAAAGGTACAAAAATATTTAAACATTACATTGATAATGAAAGGGAATGAAGGGCAATGCTTTAAACCATTAAAAAGTTAATAAAAACATTTAATAATTAATTAAAAATTATTTGAAGCTACTGTCAAATTTGACAGCAGCCATCTTTGCTGCCATTCCACGTCATGCCACATACAAATTAGTATTTCAACTAAAAAACACTAATATTGTCTTTTTTTTACTGTTATTACTGATTTGCACTTTTTTTCACCTTTTACACTCTCCTTAATAATATTCATTGTATTAATCAACGATGAATGAGAAAGTTCAAATAACGAGTGCAGGAGTTAGTTAAAAGTGCTAGTCACCCTTACTATGGTATATAAATCATTTTAGGTTGCTGTTAAATCTAAACCCACTTGGTTTGGCAAAGCTACCTCATTTTTCCAACTTCAACAGACCCTATGTTTGTACTTTGTCCAAGTTCAATCTTCTTAATTTGTGATGATTCGGTGAGGTTTGTCGTTTTTTTATATAGTTACTGGCTAAGTAGTTAGGATAATGACAATTGGAGATTTGTGGCAGATATAATGTAAATGTGGACTTTAGTGAACCACTAATAGGAGACACTTGGACTAAAGTCGAATGGGTACAACTTTAATTATATGAGCATATGCATGAATGTATGTGGTAGGGTTGGTCTAAGAAACGATGAATTGTCCCTGGCTAGTTTCTTGACACGAATGTTGACAATTCACAAGTACATATTCCATCTTGTAGATCTGGCCAATAAACATATATCCACATCGAGACCTTTGGCTTTTACTTACGGATGGGGTGCACCCACGATTGCTCTCTTATTTGTGAAGAATGCTTGCCTCGTCTTGAAAAATTTTTAGTTGTTCGGTTCACAGAATTTTATATTTATAATCAAAATAATTTATGTTATAAGAGCAACTTCAGCATGAGAGTTTGCTCAGGGGACAGGCCAGGAAAAAGGGCTCGAGGGACAGTGTTGGCCCGAGCACCAGGCCTATGAGGAATTGCCAGCCCGCGAGCCCGAAGTGGATCTGACGCAGGGCTGATGTCAGCCAGGCGTTAGCCCAATTTTTTATTTTTTTCTGTCAGGCGCGTGCACCTCACCCGCGCGTGGGGGCCCGTCACCCAACACGATTTCAGCTCCTGGGGCCTGTGGCGCAGTTTCAAAAAGTTACCATTGGGAAGCCACGTGGCTTCCCACGGTTCGTTGGATCTCAACGGCTATATAATGTGGACCGTCCGATTTGCAACGATAAAAAAATCTTATTTAATATCAACCGTTGGATCTGAGATCAACGGTTGATATTATTCTCCTTTATAAATAAAATAAAAAAAGAAAAAATAGTTTTAAAATTAAGAAAAGTTACCGTTGTGCCACGTGGCACAATCTGGACTGTTGGAATTCAATTTTTTTTTAATCCAACGGCAGAGATTAATTAGTTGAATAAAAAATTCTAAAAAGTTGTAAAAAATCGGAAAAAAAAAATTTGTTTTTACTTTTCTATAAATACCTTCTCATTATCATCTACCTTACACCACAATTTCATATTTTCTCAACTACTTTCAATCACATTCCTATCTTTCTCTCAAAGTTTCAATCCAATTTTTTTTCAACAAAATGACTACTGATGCAGGTACAAATTGGTCGCTTCTTGAAGATGTTGCGTTGTGTACTAGCTAGGTTGAAGTTACTTATAGTTCGCTTACGAGTAATGAGATGCAGTTGCGAGAAATGTGGAGTCTTATTCATACCAATTATCTTGAGAAAATGGGTGGGAAAAGAACCAAAGAATCGATGTCCAGTCGTTGGAAATTACTCAGCCAATCGTTTAGTACGTGGAGAGACGCATTGGCACAAGCTAGTTCTAATCTCCAAAGTGGGGAAAATTACGTGGATCAGGTAACAATATATTATTTATTTGTTTGTACTATGCCCAAATTTACATTATAATTATTTGCTTGTATTATTTATTTGTTACCTACTTTTATTATAATTATTTCTTCTCCCGCATTGTGTAGCAACTTCAAGCACAAGCTTGGTATGGTGCCAAAAGCAAAAACAAAAATAAATCATTCAACCGGTGGGAATGTTGGAATATTGTCAAAGATTTTCCTAAATTCAGAGTTGTGCCTGTCGGTCCAAAAGTTTTCATGAACAGCACCCCTCTACACTCTACACCCGATCATGACTCGTATGTTCATGAAGATGATGCAGAAGAAGTGCCCGAAACGCCCATCCCTGAACAAGCGTCGGGTTCGACCCGTTATCCAATTAGGCCTCAAGGTAAGAAGGCTTCAAAGAGAAAAGGGAGTGCTTCCAAGAATGATTATGCAAAGTACATGGAAGAACTTGCTCACCAAGGTGAATTGACTTTGGCGCGGGAAATGGCGAAATTTAAGGCTGATAAGGCTAGAGATGAGGCAAAAGCTGCAGTTGTTGAGAGAGCATTTCAAGCTAATGAGAGGGAAAAATAGCTACTTAGGCAAGAAAGGGAACAAGTTAGAGAAGAAAGAATGGCTCAACGAGACCGTGACATTATGAACACACCTTTAGAAGGGAAGTCTCCAAATTCTAAATATTTTTGGAAGTCGGAGAAAAAGGAAGTGGTGCAAAGGAGGCGTGCAAGAGAAGCGAGAGCAAGAGGAGATGGTCCTAGCACGACAAGAGAAGATCATCCTAGCACCACAAATTGGTTAAGTGATGATGAATAGAGTCCTTTTTGCAATCGGAGCCCATAGTTTCCAATCACTTTGGGTTGTAATTTATTATTTATTGAATAGAGTATTTTATTTTGTTTCCAATTTATTGAATTTAGTACTTTATTTAAAGTGAGAGTAAATTTATTTAATTTGGTAATATATTTATACTGAGAGAATCTTTATTCAAATGACATAAACACACCAAATAATAAAAAACTCACTAAATGAACAAAAAAAAAACACACCAAATAAAATTACACAAACATACCAAATAATAAAAAACTCACAACAAAAAACACACCAAATACAAACAAACACACTAAATAAACTTAAGTTTCTTCAGCTTGTTTCAATTCCCACTGGTGCTCTATCAAGTCAATTTGCCGGGCATTGTGCATATATGGCCTTTGAAGTGTAGTATATCGTTGAATGAGCCTTTCATTGTAACGTTCATCCCTTTCTAATGGCTCGTGTTGCACAGGTTCTTCGGTGGCGTCATGCGCACAATATATCCGTGTTCTTGAATTGTTCATCGTGTCTGGCTCATATTCATCAATGGCATCATAATCGAAATCATCTTCCATAATCATGTTGTGAAGAATGATGCATGTCATCATGATGGATTGAAGTGACTCTAAAAAAACATTATGGAAGCACCCCTGCCGATAGCCCAACGAGCTTGAAGGATACCAAAACAACGTTCCACGTCCTTCCTACACCCCTCTTGACATCTTGCAAAGTGTTTTTCCTTTGCACTTCGCGGATGTGGCACTGTGTTGACAAATGTTGAACACCTTGGGTAAATGTCATCTGCTAGGTAGTATGGCCCGTCGTACATACGTCCGTTGACTCAGTACGTGACTTTTGGTGCCTTTCCTTGCAGGACATCGTTGAACACTGGGGATTGGGCAAGGACGTTGAGGTCATTTTGAGCCCCCGGAACCCCGAAAAAGGTGTGCCATATCCATGTATCAAAAGATGCCACTGCCTCCAAAATGATACTTTTTGCTCATTTTCTGTCCCCATAAGCGCCTTGCCATGCAATTGGACAGTTTTTCCACGTCCAGTGCATACAATCGATCCTTCCAATCATCCCAAGAAAACCTCGCATCTCAGCCTTCGTCAGAAGCCTTTGCAAGTCCATGTCAGTAGGTTTCCGGAGGTACTCTGCGGTGTAGATAGATTCGATTGCTCCGCAAAACCTCATTAGGGACTCAA
The DNA here is from genome assembly GCA_024362995.1 of Heteromeles arbutifolia. NCBI lineage: Eukaryota > Viridiplantae > Streptophyta > Magnoliopsida > Rosales > Rosaceae > Heteromeles > Heteromeles arbutifolia. Next base: position 40,554,855 of record JANCRC010000002.1, read on the forward strand.
GAATGGTTGATTTCCCCATCATCGTTATCTCATCCACTTGGTCTGCAGATGCTCCATACGCAAGCATCCGCAACGCAGCAGTAATTTTTTGCTCAGAAAGGAGACCCATAGCACCAAAAGCATCATTCTTTTGCACAAAGTAAGAATCATGGTTGCAAACATCAATCATGATTTTGTTGAACAAATGTCATTCCATTCTAAAACGACGTCTGAAGTACGTATCAGGAAATGCACTGTTATGGACAAAATAATCATCCAACAGCTCCGTACCTCGTCGTTGCTGCTTCTATCAAGGTTTCTAGAACAGCTGGGCCTAGATATCTGAGCCACAGCTTGGATGACTCGATGGGAATGTGAGGTTCTGGCCATTCTTGCTTCGTCATCTCTCCTTATACGCTCCTCATCCTCTTCCATCTCATTTTGGACTATCTGGAGATTGAACATTCCTTCAGATTGGTTAAACAATTCTTCTTCTTGCTGATCATCCACCATTATTCTCTCTCACTGTGGAGTTGGAAATTTATGTGCAAGCAAGTATATACTTAGCTAAACTGAGTTGAAGTATAAGAGTGTGTTTATTAAAAGTTGATTATCTTCCTAATTATATCGCATTTTGGAGGCCAAAAGTTGCAGAAAGAAATCCTTTAAAAGTTTATGAAGATTTGGTCGGCTGTTCCTCTGGAGTATCTAACATCCAAAGGCAACGAACCCAACAACGGTGCGAATTTCGAATGATAGTGACCCCTTTCCCACCTGTATTCTGCAGCCTCGAGATTCTTGCGTTTGTTAATTTTAATTTGTAAGGCATGCACATGACAATATAACATTACTATCTTTCTTGAAAGGAACATTTGATTAAAGCATATTTTGCACGAGGTGAATAATAGTACAGGGATAATGATATTTGCACACTTATTTTTGTCTCTCACACATTCTTGTTAAGTTTTTATCATTAATTTTCTTCAATTCATTCGATCCAATGATCGAAAATTTAGAGGGGTGTTTGAGATGTAAAAATGAGTACATGGATAGCACTACCCATAGTACATTATGTAGAATTATCAAAGAGACGGGTCATACGGCCCACTTCCAACAACACCGATATTGTCCCCAACTTGGTAATTACCACCTGCACAATCCGTCAGGTGTGGGGTTTTATCACAAAAGGGCTTGGTATTAGTTAGAGTGGGGTTATGATAATTAAACTATTACTTTTCTTTTTGTATGGCCGATGTGGGATTCAACATGCCCCCTCACGTGAAACCCAATTAGTGGGTCACACGTGGGATATCCACACAGCGCAACCACGTGGAGCCAAAGGGACTCACCCTACACACGGGGCCAAGGGACCCACCATCATTGCCCGGGGTCAAGGGGACCCACCTATCACGTGGCAGTACAGTACGGGCCCGCTCCCTGGCTCTGATACCATAGAATTATCAGAGAGACAAGCCATATGGCCCATTTCCAACAACACCGATATTGTCCCCAACTTGGTAATTACCACCTGCACAATCCGTCAGGTGTGGGGTTTTATCACAAAAGGCCTCGGTATTAGTTAGAGTGGGGTTATAATATACGGAGAAAACCCCCACTCTAACTAATACCGAGGCCTTTTGTGATAAAACCTCACACCTGACGGATTGTGCAGGTGATAATTACCAAGTTGGGGACAATATCAGTGTTGTTGGAAGTGGGCTGTATGGCCCGTCTCTCTGATAATTCTACACATTATCTGATTCGAATGATTTTCTGTAAGGATGACCTTTAAATGAAGATTAAGAGATTGAATAGTTTTGATTATAACATTTTTACGGTGAAAGTACGTTATTTGCAATGGTGAAATGAACACGTTATTTGCAAATGGTGAAATGAACTCATCTTCTAAGAAGGAATGAACGTATTATTCTATAAAAAAATCTTTCACATTGGCATATTTTTTTGTGACCAATCAATGTGCAAACACTAAAGGTGAAACGAGAACGTCAAAATGTTTAGTATCTCACCTTTGAAGACAGATTGAGTAATTTGTTTATTTATTTTAGTTGCTAATGCTGTTGAAATTTTCATTTCTTTTGTTCTTGGTTTGTTTCAACGCAACGCTTTTCTGATTTTAGGTAGTCTGGATCGCCACTTTGTGTCATCCCATCATAATTTTAATAAAAAAAACAAAAAGAAATTATCAACAATTAATTTATGTTTTGTGTGCAGATTAACAATGATTTTAGACCTAAAAGACATGCTTCTCATTTGTTTTTGTCGGCTCACAAGTTCACACGTGCATGGAGTAGGTGTAGCCGATTGAAGCTTAAATACCATAAACCTTTAATTTTAAGCTGGAAAGCTGCCAAAGTATGTCATTATATTATTCATATGGTATTGTATAGTTTATATAAAGCAAGAATAAGTAATAACCGTTGATTATTATTCATAAGTGGGAATTTTTCCATGACCAAATGACGTGTATTAAGAAGAGGGTGAGTCATCAACTTATTTCTGATTAACTTTCACTTGTTTATATTATGAAAAGGTTCCGTCGTCGACCATCACACGATCCTTTGTCGAACTATGTTGTTCTGGTCAAATTAGTACATATTTTTCTATTAAAATTATTATTTAAGAGATTCTGTAGTCAAGTTATTAGATGGGTGTTGTAGTTATTGTCGTCAATCATGAAGAATCCTTCTCTTTGGCATTTTCTTTCACGTGCTCACGGTTTTTATAAGAACTTTAAAGGAAATTTCTATTACAATCTTTGAAAAATACTTTTTGAATAAAATTTTGTATAAGACTAAAAACTAACATGGCATTTAATTGTAATTTTTGAATATTAATGAGGTTGTAATAACTATTTAATTTTGCTGTCATATTGGCTAAACCCTATTTCGGTGCAATCTAACATTTTCCACGGCTTTCAACTTTAACATCATATGTAAGGTGATAACTGGATTCAAAACTTTGTATTTATCGTTCGTGTGAGTCAAAAGACGACGACCATTACGACAATAATTCTACACCAAAACAAAGTAAACAAAAAGAGAGAGAAAAGAGATTGATTGTCAAATAAATTGTCGTCCACTCTAAAGTCAATAAACAAGGGGCCAACGACAGAGAATTTTTCTGTCATTTTTTCTCTAAACGACTAAACGACTTAATGCCCCATCATCAACCTAAAGAAAATTTTATATTATTTTCTTAAAAGGGAATTGGGAATGTTGAACGTGAGTTGGTGATGAATTTGCCAGAAGTGGGTTAAGTTCAAACCTTATCTTAAAGGATTTGGATCCATTCCGGACCTTAATGTCTGGAGTCTCCAAGTCAACAAATCTGGACCGCACAAATTGAATCCAACAGTCTCCATTAATTCATTCTTCTAGCCCACCACACACAACCAACGGTCCTGATTTGACTTGCACACCAATCAACGATCCAGATTTGTGGACTTGGAGGCTTCGGACACTAAGGTCCCCAAATCCTATCTTAAAGAACAAAATTAAAACAAAAACTGGTACAAACTTGACTTTTTATGTATTTGGTGATAGATAATATATCCAGATTTTACTTTCCTTATTTTTGATGATAGATTGTGATATATCCAGATCTTGGAAAATCATGCCAAGATAGAAAAAGCTTTGATGATTTTTCTTGTTACTTTTTTGATAGGGTTTGCATGCATGCCTCCAAACTTTAATTAATCATTCTATCTAGCTAGCTATCTAGTTGTGAAAGTGAAGTTTCGTGGTCCAAGTTCCGTACTCGGGCCGTAGTGCCGTATCTTATTTAGATTAATAAGGTCTTCGAACGCAGAGACTTTTTAGTGTATCGATAACGTGTCTGGTACATCAAATATAATAATATAAATAGTTGAAAATTTGAAAAAGAAATTTTTAATCAATTATATTATGACATTTATTATATCAGGCCGTGTTCTTAGCGTAATGAAAATTCTCGTATCTTATTTAGATTAATAAGGTCTTCGAACGCGGAGACTTTTTAGTGTATCGGTAACATGTTTGGTACATCAAATATAATAATATAAATAGTTGAAAATTTGAAAAAGAAATTTTTAATCAATTATATTATGACATTTATTATATCAGGCCGTGTTCTTAGCGTAATGAAAATTCTCTTTGACAACATGACAAACCAAAAGCTCGGGACCGCTTCGTTTTTGTAGGTTGCTCTGGCCTATTACTCTTTCTTTGTGCCTATTTCACTTTAGGGGGTTGGTTCACAAGTATAACCTTTGTAACTTCATGGTATCCATAGATTAGCAAGTTCCTATTTGGAAGGCTTTAACTTCTTAATTGCGGCAGTTTTCATTTCGACTAATAGTTTAGCGCACTTATTGTTGTTACTATGGGGGTCCAAATTTCATCCGATCTTGTTATATAAAGAAGTAGCTTTGCTTACTGTATGCTGCTATTCTTTTTCTCTTTTTCTTCTTTTTTAAATTTTCCCCTTGATGAAAAAGGTGGTTAAATATCTGAAAGAAGCATTTCGTGGGAAAGTGCCGGTACTCGATATGTCAACACATTCATAAGTGAAGGGGTCTCGCTCTTTTGTGAGCGTGATGCCGTATAGCACAGTCGTACCAATTAATTTATTTTTACGAGAAAAATCTTCGTCTGATTTGAAAGCGAGAGTAATAATCGGCGGCAAATGACACGAATAGAAATGTTGGGGCTGCATCCAAAGCAACATTGTTGGATAAATAAAAAAGCAATGTGAATTGCAAGACGGAAAAGAATCTTGAAACCTTGACAATGAAGTTGTGATCATTAAAGATCAACGACGATATATATAAGCACGTCAATTTAATCAATCAAATGGTTACTCAAAGGGAGCAGTTTAAATTTGTATATGTAAGTGTAAGATTTGTTTTTGTTTCTTGATGTAGAATTTTACCAAGGGCATTTTTGCTCACTATACACTTAATAATTTGCCACGTATTATTTCACTTAATTCTAGCTAAATTTCATATCAAATGTTACTTTTGCAATTTTGAAAAAAAAAAACTAATCAAGGTTAAGTGAAAGGACACATGCATATAATTAGGTGAATGATAATCATACATCATAGTTTATGGTGTTGAGTAAAAATACTTCCAACTTTACCTCTTACATCCTCACACGACTTACATATGGACGAACTTAAAAAACCTAACACATAAACAACAAATATTGAGTGATATAGTGCACATGTGATCATTGAATTTTACACATAAATCAAGCTACTATAAGACTATGAACTTAAGATTTAACCATAAAACCATTTGAGAAAGTGGATTTTACCTTTCACATCTTCACAAATGGGCCTCCATACATTTTGACAACACTTGATCTTTTTGTTCTTTAGATACCGTTCACTAAAAAAGTGCTCTAGGTAAATGTTTTAAATGAAGTGAAAGTTTCAACACATGAAGCGGCATCTTTTTTTTTTTGGCTTTTTAGCCAAAATGATTCTTGAGATTTGTATAACACATTACTTTGGTCACTGAGATTGAAAATCAATAGAAATGGTCTGTGAGATTGTCCACCATCCATTATTTTGGTCATTCCGTTAAAAACTCCGTTAAGTATCCCGGAGCTCTTGGCCAAAGTTTGGGCAATTTTTAAAGTTTCGTAACTCAATCGTTTCTTAACCAAATTCAACCCATAATATATCAAAATGAAGATAGGAAAGTGTAGAACAAGATTATACCATTTGGAAGCCCAATGGTTACCGGAGATGACCGGAAAATAGCCTGAAAGATGACTGGTCCGCGGGAAAACTAGAAAACTCTCCGGAAACTGGGTAAACTTTAAACGTTCATAACTTCTTCAATACTCAACGAAATCGAGTGATTCAAAAATGAAAATCATACTTCTCGACGAGACGAAGAGAATGGTACCTTTCTCGACGGCTAACTCGGGTGGTTTGGCCGGAAAACGGCTCGAAAGTGGCTGTCTTGGTCTCGAATTTGGTTAAGAAACAATTGAGTTACGAAGCTTTGAAAATTGCCTAAACTTCCAGCCAAGAGCTCTGGGACACTTAACGGAGTTTTTAATGGAAGACCAAAATAATGGATGGTAGACACCATTTCTATTGATTTTCAATCTCAATGACCAAAGTGATGTGTCATGCAAATCTCATGAACCATTTTGGCTAAAAAGCCTTTTTCTTTTTTTCTGTTCTAAAAAAAAAAAAAATACACCACGCCAAACCAGTGCCACAAAGTTGTACCTGCGCAATGCAAATCTCTATTGTCATTGTTGTTGAGAATGTTGTTAAACGAAGCTAGGCTTACATTTGCCTTTTATTTTGCTAATTCAAGGGTGGCTATACCAACATCTTGAGATTGGATGCTGATTTAATTCGAGCATCTGCCCATAGAGTTTTCACGCTTACACGATAATTTTGAATTTTGTAGTGTAGAACATCCTTGCAAACACTTCTAATTAATGAGGAAACTGTTGCATTGCAGGTGTAGGGGAGGAGAGGAACAAAAGCAAGGAAGCAACGAACAAATGAGTAAAATCTAACAGTTAAAAACCCTCGGAGTTAAGATAACATGAAACACCACAGTATCTTGGCATTAAGAAATAGACAAACTAATGAACTATCATACCTAAGACTTAAAAGTCACTAGTCTTGAAAATTTGGCCTGATGCTGGTCAATTCCAAAGCCATTCATAAACTTCAAACTCAATGGTAGGGTCTAGTACACTGAGGATAAACCTTCAAATTCCTGATTTTCCCCTCAAGCAAATTATCAACTTTGAATACAGATTATAAACTTTCCAAAGGCTTCTTGTGTTGACTGCAACTTTTGGCCACGGAAATGTGATATAATTAGGAAGATAGTCAACTTTTCTGATAAACATTCTCTTATAACTCAACTCAGTTTCACTACGTAACTATTTACTGTTCAAAGTGAATAGTAAGGGCGATTTCATTGTCCTTGCCCTTGTGCTCCTAAAACGGGTGGAGTTGCTCTTCTAACTACCGTTTGTGATACAAGCATGTTAAATATATGATTTAAGAGCTGGGAACCTGCAAAACTCAACAGAGGCATTTCCTCAAATAGCCTGAGCCGATCCCATCTCCGGGGCCGTTGGAGACTAAACTCTACCATTCTGTTCGTGAAGGGGCACCATTTCCTCAAATAGCCAGACCCAAATGTTCCGATGTACGTATTGGACGATTCTAGCCTGCAAGTACATATCGTCAGTAACATGTAATCAACAGATGAGGGCAGGCTTTTTGTTGCAGACTTCACCTTAGGCATCAAATAAAGGGGCTTTTTATAGAAATGCCTAAAATGCATCCTCATATATATATCAACCATCATTTGATTATCCAAGGTGCAGTTCAGTAAGATAAACATCCATAAACATATTTCACTCCAACCTGGACCATATCTGTTACATTGCACCAAAAGTTGTCGTCTCGTATCTTCTCAATTTAAACACTTTAATGCCAAACAAATTGCAGTATGCAGAAAAAGGATAGAAAAACATGAGAAATATATAGTTGTTATGCATTCCAAGAAGCAGCTATTTCAATAAATAGATGGTTGAGGCGATCATATGAACCATGATAATTCAATCACTGTCACTTGCAGGATAACCCATCTAGGCTGCAATCCTGACAATGGGTGAGATTATTGGCTTATATGCACAAAGGAAATACAGCAGCCTTGCGGCTTCCACCAAGGAATGTTTTATAATGGTACACTTAAGGCAATTTACATGTTCTACCTAGTGAGATAGAAGTCATAGAACATCAACAATTGAGAGAACTTATGAGAATTTTCAGGATGCAGTTGCAGCACAGAATCATCCATGTTGATGCAGTTGTTAAATGATACAAACCAAATAAGAATCTGCCAGAAGTTATAAGTAGGCAAAATAACAATTATGATGATGTTAACAGCAACAATGGTACTGTCCTGATCATGATCCTCTGAAAGAGAGACACAGAGAGAGGCTAAACGCAGTTCATAACACAAAGAATGACATGAAACCGATAAAAAGATACTACAGAGTATGTCCACTACTCTAGGCACCAATCAGTTGTTAGCAGTACAACATTGTCAAAATCATATAAGACGGGAAAAGCATAAACTATAAGCAATGATTTTGTACCTTTGAATTCCTTCTCCCACTTCCATCGTGAAGAATCTCTCGATCATCATATGTGATCTCACTTATACAGATTCTTTAAAAGTTTATGTAGATAATTTGTAAGACACTAGTATGCAAATGCACCATATAGCTTGTATACGCAGAAACTGATAACCTGACTTAACATTTCCCTAGTATTCTTCTGAAAGGGAGGAGGGTGAAGTTCTACCACTGCTTTTTAATATGTGTGCATGCAAGAATGAAATATTTATATATGTGTTCATGGATGGATCCATGCATTTAAATCAAGGGTGAAGTGCCGATTTAGTCCCTGAATTATTACCTCAGTGAAAATTAGGTCCCTGAATTATTTTTTCGGTAAATTAAGTCCCTAAATTCATTAAAAATTGTTAATTTCATCCCTACTATTATATTCAAAGCTATTTTGTCCAATTTTTCTTCAACTTAAGTCACTTGACACACTTTAGAGTGTAATACCGTCATTTTCTTGCCTATAAGCCCTTCACATTTCATATAGGTTGCGAATCTAACATCTAATTTACCCTCCAAAGTTAACTTACACTATTTCTTATGAAAAACTACCAATTTAGCTTCCAAAGTTAACTCCATACACTATTTCTTTATGGAAAAATACCAATCTACCCTTTAATGTGTATCACATGCAAGTAACGTGACTTAAATTGACGGAAAATTGAATATAGTAACTTTAAATATAATATTAAGGATGTAATTGGCAGATTTTTATAATTCAAGGACTAATTTTTCTGAAAAAATAGTTTAGGGACCTAATTTTCACTAAGGTGATAATTCAGGGACTAAATTGGCAATTCACCCTTAAATCAATTATGGATAACTGTGGATCCTTGGTATTTAGACACATGATGCATGTGTACATGGATGACATAAAATACATGGATTTATACATTTATGTATGTGCGTTGGTTGTGGTGGAGGCAATGCATACAGCCAGTCGGTCTTCGTAGAAACTTTTATGAATATGACAGTTAGAAATTCATGTACTACTACGAGTTTACACATTTTAGAGGCACAATTTCTCATTAGGATATTATCCACACACAATTAGCATAGAAACAGAGAAATAGAATCCTCTGCTGATCCTTTTGATGTTGATCTTGTGCTTATATCTAAAACAACTCCAGTTTGAAGTTTAAAGGTTGAAAATTTTGGATTAAGGGATCTGTCCGATCATTGGCAGAACATCATCATCAAGCTGAGGTTAGTACTACCTCCAGTCGTGGGTTTTTCTCTCAAGCTGAGAGTTTCTTTTCACTTCTTGTGTGAGGCGTTCAAACCACAAAAATCCTGTTGGCGCTTGCCCTAGCTTCGGCCGGGGTGGGTTGCCGTTTCCTTTTTGCTCTCTTTCTGTTTTGTTTTCCTTGCTTCCACTGTTTTTTCTCCCAAATTTATACTCTGATCTATTCTATTTCTCTATCCCCGTGGGTATTACTCTTCCAGGCTCTTCTATGCTCTGATCTTCAGCCATGCATCCTACTGAGATCGTGCATAGAGTTCTGGTGTATTCACCGGCTCGGGTGTTGCCAAACCACCACCTTCTCGTTGTCATCTGTCGGTTCCGGCAGTGTTGTTTGTGGGTTTCCACGAGCTTCATATTCATAGTTGGCTTCTTTCGTTTAGACGCTGGCTATCTCCAGTTTATGGTTGTGCTTAGGTAGCATTTCGGGGATGGATGTGGCGTTTGTTGAGGCGGTGCTCGACGGTGATGAAGGAATCGAATGAACTGACTAGTTTTGTGACAAAATCTACCTAATTCAACCTTGACTCAACAATAATGGAGGTATGAATCTGGGAAGGAGAAGAGAGAGTATCTAAGGGATAAAAGCTGAATTTCATAATAATATAAAATAATGGAGTAACTGTTACAATATAAGGGAAAGCTCGAACTCGTGCTAGGCACATGAGTCAAATACTAACATGGATCCTAAGTTACCCATACAATTCAGCCCGTATCAAACCTGAGCCCAACACATTACATTTTTATTATACTAAAGCCTGCTAAAGGTTCTTATCATCACACCCATCCCCAAGAAAAACCTTATCCATAAGGTTTACAACTGAAACTGAGGAAATCGAGCCTGGAAATTTTCGTAATCCTCCCAAGTGGTAGCTTGCTCATCATGGCCTATCCACTGCACCAAGAGTTGAACCCCTGTGGTGTTGCCCTTATTATACATCCTTCTGCTTAAGATCTTTGCAGGCTCATCATGCTGTACCTCAGTAGATGGAAATTCTGGAAGCATTGCAGAAGGTTGCACTAATGGACCCAAATGTTTCTTGATAGTGCTAACATGGAATACTGGGTGTATTCTGGAGTTAGTAGGCAGCTTGAGTTTGTAGGCTACAAGACCCAGCCTCTCAATAACTTTATATGGGCAAAATACTTAGGAAGTAACTTGTGAGCTGAGTGAAAAGGTAAGGACTAATAGTGATAAGGAATCAGTTTGAGGTAAACAAAATCCCCTATTGCGAATTCCCTTTCTGTCATGTGCTTGTTAGCTTGGGTTATCATCTTATTCTGAGCTAACTCCAAGTTGGTCCTGAGTATAGTCAAAACATTATCTCTCTCGAGAAGGCCTTGTTCCACTGACTCAAGCCTTGCAGTGCCTCTCTTATAAGGTATCACATGAGGAGAGGCATGTCCATAAACCAATTCAAATGGTGTGAAGTTAGATGAAGAGTGGTAGGAGGTATTACAGCACCATTCTGCCTAAGGCAGGCAATGGATCCACTTCTTAGGCTGAGTACTAAAAAATCACCTAAGATAGGTCTCTAAGCATTTGTTGACCACTTCAGTTTGTCTAACGCTTTAGGGATGATACCCAGAGCTCACGCAAAGCTTTGATCCTTGTAACTTAAAGAATTCTTTCCAAAAAGTGCTTAAGAAGATAGGATCTCGATCACTGACAATAGTAAAAGAAAGTCCATGTAACTTAAACACATTCTCAAGGAAAGAATGTGCCATAGTTTTGGCAATGTAGGGATGAGCTAATGGTATGAAATAGGCATACTTGCTCAACATGTCAACTACCACCATTATAACAGATTTATCTTTGCTAAAAGGCAGTCCCACAACAAAACCTATGTTGATGTCTATCCAAATTTTCTCTGGAATAGGTAGTGGCTGCAAAAGGCCAGAGAAAGCAATGGTCTCATAGTTGTTTTGTTGGCAAGTATGGCTTTCAGAAATAAAAAGCTTGATATCTCCCTTCATTCCAGGCCAATAGAACCCTTTCTTAAGCCTCTGATAAGTCTTGACAACCTCTTGGTGTGCAGCTGCTGGGGTAGAGTGGTGCTCAGCAAGCAATTTCGACTTCCATTGAGAGTGTAGATTAATCACAATCCTGGACTTATACTTCAATAAACCGATATCAATATGATAATGAGAAGCCTAAGAAGTGGAAGATGCAGATGGAGTGGGAGTAATGACTTATTGTTTCTTTTGTAGGATCCACTCATCAGTTTCATTAAACATGCGAAGTTCATCCAACCAACCAAAATATGAATAGGTGATTGAATAACAAAGAGTAGAAGATGGATCATCAGGTTCCAAATGAGTCTATTAGGGAAGTGGCACTTGTAATCTGGAAAGTGCATCAGCTACCAAATTCTCTGAACCCTCCTTATAATGAATTTCATAGTCAAAACCCATTAATTTTGATACCCATTTATGTTGAAACTGATTATTAGCTCTCTGAGATAGGAAATACTTGAAGCTATGAGGGTCAGTTCTAATAATGAAGTGCCTACCCTGGAGATAATTGTGCCATTTTTTCACAGATGAAACAATTGCTATAAGTTCCTTCTCATAAGTGGATAGTGACTGGTTTTTGGTGCCCAAAGCCTTGCTAGAAAAAGCAATAAGCCTACCCTGCTGCATTAACACTGCACCTATGCCTGAATCAGAAACATCACATTCTAATTCAAAAGGAATAGCAAAATTTGGTAAAGCCAAGACTTGGGGAGAAGACATGATAGTCTTGAGTTGCTGGAAAGCTTCAGTAGCCATCGAATCCCAATGGAAACCATCTTTATTGGTTAACAAGTATAATGGTTTACAAATTTTCCCATATCCAAGGACAAATTTTCAATAGTACCTTGTGAGGCCTAAACCCCCCCCTTAATTCCTTGACAGAAGTAGGAGTGGGCCGGTCCATTATATCCTGAATCTTCTTAGGATTAGCCTCAACTCCCTCCACCGAGACAATGTGACCAAGATATTCAATCTTGTTCTGACCAAAGGCATATTTTGACTTCTTTACATAAAATTGATGTTACAGCAATAAATCAAAAGTGATTTGGAGATGATGTAAATGATCCTCCTAAGTTTTACTAAAAAACAAAATATCATCAAAGAAAACAAGTATGAAATCCCTGAGATATGGCCTAAAAACATCATTCATGAGATTCTAAAAAGAGGCAGGGGCATTGGCTAAGCCAAAGGGCATTACCAAGAACTCATAGTGGCCTTCATGAGTTTGAAATGCTGTTTTTTCCACATCCTTGAGGTGCATTCGGATCTGATGATAGCCAGAACGTAAATCTAGCTTAGAGAAATACACAACCCCAAACAATTCATCTAACAAATCATCAATGAGAAGGATAGGGTATTTATCACTGTTCTAAAAATAGACCTAGGTGCTACACGATGGTCATCCGTCTTGATTCGGTCCAAATCGGGAGGTAAATCGAGGAAGAGAATAGACAGGCGCTTGAAGAGCCTAGGCGAGTGCCTTAGGGTGCTAGGCGGCGACTAAGGCACCTAGGAAGGTGCTAGAGGCTCAGTAGGTCTGAGCATGGTTGAGAAAGGAAAGACGCAGGGCCTCTGTTTTTAATCTGGAGAATGAGGAACACAGCTTTTTTCCGAGGAAGAAGACGAGCAAAGGGAAACTTCCTCTGCCAATCCCACGTGACAAACCTATTTTTAATTGTTGCCAAATACCAACGTGCAACCTAACATCCCACCTAAACAAATATAGTTTCATAACAAACAATGCCCTACATTTTTTTTTATGTGAAAATAAGGCCCACCTATTGAATGGGTTTGAAAAACATTACAAAACTAACATATAAAGCCCTTAAACTTTACACATATATCCATATTTATAATTATTTAATCAAAATAAATATTTTTTTAAGTACCTAAGCACTTATTTAATTTTTATTTAATTTTTAAGTACAAACAGACACTTATTTACACGAAATATAATATATTTACTTAAATCCGCCTATTCTGCCTAGGCGCCCGCCTAGACCCCGCATATTCTGCCTAGGCGCTAGGCCCCAGCCCGCCGCCCGACTAGCTCCTAGCGTCTTTTAGAACCTTGGTATTTATCCTTAATAGTTAATGAATTAAGTTCCCTATAGTCCATACATAGCCTCCAAGTACCCTATTTTTGTTTTTTAAGTAAAAGCACTGGGAAAAAGAGAAGGTTGTGATTAATCATGAAGAACCCTGAATCTAATAACTCCTTAACAACTCTTTCTATCTTAGTTTTCTGGAGTGGACCATAGTGGTAGGGTCTAATATTAGGAGGCTTAGCACCAAGAATGAGAGGAATTTGGTGATCATGAACCATATGGGGAGGCAAAGTGGAAGGAATAGTGAATATCAGATCAAATTGTTGCAACAGTGCTTGTAACTCTTGTAACTGTGCAAGGTTTAGAGTGGAAGCTTCTAGTTTCTGACTTTCTAGGGAATAGAGGAAAAGACCCAAGTTAGAGTTGGAAAGCTCATTGTCAATGTGTTGTAAAGCAACTTCTTGAATGGCCAAGAAGTTTAGAGAATGATGGACTAACTTATAGTGAACATTGGCCTAATCAAATTCTAATGTGAGTTGTTGAAAATCCCATAGAACTGGGCTCACAGAGAATAACCATTTAACACCCAACATAATGTCACATCCTCCCAATGGAAGTGCAAATAAATCAACAAAGCAATGATAGTCACCCATAGACAATGAGGTGAACTTACAACAACCCGAGCTATTGACTTTGCCCCCATCAGCTATCATAACCTCAAACTGTTTAGTGGGTGAACAAGACCAACCATATTTCTTGAGTAGCCTAGAATCCACAAAATTATAGGTGATGCCCGAGTCTAACAAGATAGTGACCTGTTGACCATGTATAATGCCTTGGATCTTCATAGTTTGAGGAGTATTGAAGGCAGTGGTGCCATAAGGTATTATTTCGTACGCAGACGGGACGAAACGGAACGAAACAGAATGAAGGTTCCATACTACGTTTAGTGTACGCTCAGGTCGGAATGGAACGAAAGATTAAATGACAATCGTACCCATCCACTCTGACGAGTTCGACCTTACCTGAGCCATCGCTGACGAGTTCAACGTTATCCCTCACATCTTTCGCCTAATCATCGTTGTCCCATCCCTTGAGCGACGACGTTGGCCACGTCCTTTCACCGGTTTTCCCCTGTACCCTTATGTTCTTCATGTTTGTTTCCCCAAAAAATTTTCTCTATTTGGCTTTCTCAGGAACCCTTTATCTAGTCTGGGTTTTCTTAATTTTGTTGTTTTTCTTCTTTGAATATAGAAATCAAATGCAAAGAAAATTGCTTTTTGTTGGGTTTTTGTCACTCAATTTCCCAAAAAATTTGAAGTGCGATCAAATAAGCTTGATTTCCTGGAAAAACAAGAGAACTCAGTTTTTGAGTTGATTTGTTGAGGTAAATTTCAATTTTTAATGAATAGTTTATGCTAATTGTGCAGAAATGGAAAGGTCTCTATAATTTTGATTAATTTTTGAAGTGAAATTAATGAAAAATATGAGGGGTATTGTTGTCTAAAAAGTTATAATTTTGTGTTCCATAGGTAGGAACAAGTTGTTGTTCCAGGGGGAGGGGGCACAAAAAATTGACTAAAATCCATTCCACGGGACAACACGTCCCAGGCAAATTGGCGCACCAAACATGGAACGAGTGCGTCATGTCCCACTGTGTTCCGTCTCATCCTATGTACCAAACGGTACCTAAAAGGCACATGCACTGAGGTGCATAGATTGGCATTCAAGGAAGATTTCATCAGAAAGGATCTCAGTACCCTTCTTAGAACAAGCTAAGTCCAACATTAGCATGAGCACACTTATGACCCCTAACCCATTTGTCATCATAAAACCAACAATCCCCTAATTCTCTTTTTCTTTGAATCTCAGCTGGAGTGAGTTTCTTGACCGGTAAGTTACCAGGTCTGTTAACAGGGTAGGTGTTTGGAGGATTAGGTGATGCGATTTTAGTAGAGAATGACCGTTTGAATGCTGGGAATTTGAGCTCATTATGTTTAGTTTATATTTGTAAGGCTAGGGAAATAGCTTCATGATAGGATCATATTTATGCGACTTTGTTATCTTATTTCTTTGCATTTACTTAGTTAATTTCCATTTATTTTGGTAATTGAAGTTATTTTTGTATTATTGTAGGTTCATTTGGTAAAGATGACAATAAATAGTCAAATGGAGCAATTTGGAGCAGTGTTGGACTTGGATTGGATAGCATGCGTGGATAGCATATGGGCCGGACATTTTTTGTGTTTAAAAGGTGTTAGACATGTGCTAAAATCTGGAGAAATTAAAGTTGAGGCTTGGAATGCAAGGAATTACACAAGAAAGAGGAATCCTCATTGGAGAGAAACATTATCTTATCCTACATTATCTTATCTTATCTCCAGCTGGAAGGAGGAATCCTAATCACATTCCAACACTCTCTACCTGATTCTTAGAGTCCTAAAATAATTCAAAACGTAAAAACCTTTTCATCCTTGGATTCAGCCGTCCCCTCCCTACATATATGAAATTCCTGCACGTTTTAGGGTGGTGCCGCGCCTACCATTCATCCATTGAAGTTGCTAGAATTTTCAGAGTTCTTTCTATCTTTGTTTTAAGTTTCAATGTTTATTTTAGACTGCTTTTCAGTTATGATGAACATGTGTAACTAAGTTTCTTTTTAGCTAAAGGTGAATTCGAAGACATGATCATATGTTTTATATAAATTGATTACATTCAGTTATTGTTTCATAAACATGAATGCAATTTACTTATCTGCTTTATAGAAAACTTATTCTTGTATGTTTAGTAAGGCTGTATACTTAGTTTGCATGCAGGGATTTAATGCTAGAATATTAGGGAATTTCACCTAATTGTTATAAACTTATATTTGTAAGTAGTAAAAGTCACTAGTCATGATTGAGTTAAGTAAATTCTTGGCAGGAGTATCATGCTTTTCATAGTTACGAATGTTTTGTCAATGCTTATGATTTTCACATAACTTAATGATATTTGAGATGTATCTCTTTCATGCTTTTCATAGTTAGGGAACTTGAGAAGAATAATTTGGTTGCGTCGCTAAGTCCAATTCAATGAACTTAGGAAAATCTGAGAGTCAATTAGTGATGTTCAAAATTAATTTGGGGCATTGTCATTCATTGTTTATAGGAAGAATAACTGGAAATCGATTTGTATGCATATGATTCATGTGTGGAGAAGAATCATTTAGCTATCCTTTCATCCGTATTTCATTCACAATTTAATTTACTTGCTGTCATTTACTTTTGTTATAATTAAATTCGTCCAAAATCCGCCAGTCACTGTTTTGTTGTTAGTTTAACTTAGTTTTCAGTTTTATAAGTTTAATTTATGTTGATTATCATCCCTTCTAATCTCTGGAATAGAACGATCCCTACTTACTCGTACTACGATTGCATAATATATAAGGTTTAATTTGTGTGTTAGTTTCTACCACATCAAATTTTGGCACCGTTGCCAGGGATTAGTAAAATTGCTAATCACTCTGTTTTTTGTTTTTTTTTCTTTTGATATTGTTTTAGTTTTATTTCTTTGATTTTTGGTACTAGAGAAGCAAGACATGACAATTGCTAATCTTCAAGCTCAAATGGCGAATCTTACTTCTCTTATGTCATAGTATATCGAAAGGTCCACAATGCAAAGTGTGGCTACATTTGGTGTGTCCTATAGGCAAGGATATCAAACTAATCGACATCTTCAAGTAATTGAGAATGGAGGTTGGGATAGTGTCGATGCTTAGGGTTATCAAGGCCGTAATCAATCAAGGAACGACTTGTTTTCCAACACTTACAATCTAGGTAGGAGAGATCATTCAAATTTTATGTGGAGGGAACCTCAACAAGAAGGATATTGGTAGCAACCTCAAGAGTTCTATTCAAGACCTATCCAGCCACCACAATCTCCCCTACAACAATTCCAACAAAATTCAAGTATGTCCATGGATCATGTTAAAATTCCTCAAACACTAAATACTTTTGTGCTTCTTTGACTCAGGATCTAGAAAACCAAGCTAAAGAGATGGTCGAATTGAAAAATCAACTTAGACAGATCGCAGAATTCATGGGACAAATTCGAGAACAAAGCGAACTCTCCGGCTCAACTATTGTCAATTCAACGGGAGATTATGAAATCACTGAAGCTATCACTTTAGGAAGTGGTATAGAGGTTGGAGCTGAACCAAAGATGTCCAAACATAGCCTAGAAGTGGACAAAGAGCTGCTGCCCGAAGAAGAGGAGGAAGACAAGGCCACGACAAGGAAGGAACAAACCTTGTCGTAGCCTTCTAAAGCCCATATACCATCCAATTCTAGTAAGGTTATTCCGAATTCAATTCTTTCTAACCTTATTCCACCAAATGTACCTTGTCCTCATATGTTTATGCAATCCAAGAAAGAAGAGAGTGAAAAAGACATCTTGGAAACCTTCCGAAAGTTGCAAGTTAATATCCCGATTCTTGGTACAATAAAGCAAGTTCCAGAATGTGTTGAATTTTTTAAAGAGCTTTGTACAACAAGAATAAGGATTCAAGAGAAAGAAGTGGCTAGGGAATATCTAGAATTCATCAAAGAGGATGTTTTTTAGACAACCATCACCAAAGAAGTTGGATTTTATGACACAGGGCAAGTTACTGCCCTTACACCAAATATGGCCGAGAGCAACATTCCTGAAACTTTCGAAGTAGTGTTTGTCCTTAAGTTCTTGTCGTAGCACATAGGTAAGCCACCTCCTTAAATTTCAATTTCATTTTCTACTAACATGTTGATTTCAATGATTCAAGCACCCACTCTAGAATTTAAACCATTACCAGAGCATTTCAAGTATCACATTCCGTTCAAATATCAACTCCATGCCGTTAGCCAGAGTGAAGCTTAAATGGAGGTATCGTCCAGCTAGAAGACGTTAAAGCAAGCGTTTCTTGGGAGGCAACCCATGTGTTCAACTAAAGAGACAATGGGATTTCCGGCTCCTACAACCAGATTTTCTCTCTTTTACCTTTCTCTTTATTGTTTTTTCTTTGCCATGATAGTCTTGTTTGCTAGTGGTCTTTCATTGCTTTCTTGTTTAAGTTTATTTTTCAAACATTGAGGACAATGTTTGGTTTAATTGTAAGGGGGATAAACATATTGTTTTTCATGATTTCTCTTTGAATTTGACCACCTATCACTACTAATGTTGTTATTCACTGTTTTAAAGTGTTTTATTGTGTCATAAAAACAAAATTTGAAAAAAAATATCGAAAAAGTTTGAGAAAATACCAAAAAAAAGTTGTTTTAATTTGTTTGTTTTTGTTGCTTGTTTGTGTCTTAGGGTACTTTCCAACACAATGATGAGGATTTGGTTTTTAATTGCATGACTATTAAAGAAAGTTACAAACATGGGTGCAAGTTTGATATGTTCTTTGGTTAATACTTAGTTGTAGTTGTCATTTACGAATTCACATGTAATCACAAAAAGGGAAGAAAAAAAATCAGTTTTTGTAACATGCTTGAAGGAAGAAATTCAAACTAACGCTACAACCCTATGAGACTTGAGCCTATTCTTTGTTTGGAAAGTTATTAATCTGTGATATTCTTGCTTTCTAAAGTCGTTGCATGATCTCATTATTTCTTTGCTTGGTTGCTACTTGGAATGCTTTTTCATCATTTTAGTTCCAAATACTAGAACTTATGCATATTTCATTCAAAACATAAAATTGATTGCATAACAAATAACAAGATGAAGGTGTTTAGTTACCACCAGAGCCAAAAAGCCTTATCCCTTGCATATGTACTGTAGGTTTAACCCATTTGAGCCTTATTTAGCCTATTTTCTTTGTTAGCTTGCATTACCCCTACCTAGCCTAGTATAGGAATATCCATACCCTTGTTCTTAAAGGATAGTGAAGCATGACTTATTGGGAATTCCTTTTTTATCTACGATTTGCAGAAAAACAAGTGTGGGGGAAGAATTTGTTCTTTTGAATCCAGTGAAGTAGTGTGTATGTTTCAAAGAAAAAAAAAAGGGAAAAAAAACGTTGAAAAAAAAAAACAGAAAAGAAAAGGAAGAAAAAAAATGTGTTGAAAAAGAAGGAAAGAAGGTTGAAAGGAAGTGAGAATGTGTTCATAAGTGTTGGTTGTTGAAGAAGGGTCCAAAAATGTGAATCTGACCCTAAAGTTGTACGAATTTCCCTTTTGTGTTTATAGTTTGGTGCTGCAATCAAAAGTTGAATTCTAAGTGTTGATTTCATTACTTTGTTTACTATCACTTTAAGAACCTTTGTTTATCCTTAACCTTTCTTTGTTAGCCAATACATTAGACCTGCTAAAACCCTTAGACTTTTAGCTTGATTGTTATGTGATTCAATATGTGGAGTTTGAAATTGGTATGAGCATATGGAATCCCTGGTTCTCGCTTCTAAGTAGTGGCATTCCGTTCATGAGATCATATACATGTTTGTATTAATAATTCTAGAAAGTGCATTCTTTGTTATAACATATGTGAGTGCTAGTCTACATGTTTACATCAATATTCTCACATATACTTATTATAGGGAGTGTAGTCAGAAAATCTGTGTGAAAATAGAGAGTATATCCGGTGATGAATTGAGTGAATTCTCTAAGGCGTATTACTACTTTCAAATGTTGTTTTAATTGATTAAATGCAAGCTAGTGAGTGGGTATTGCAGTTAAGTATAAGCTCGAGAGTAAGGATGGCTAAAATCTATGTGAGTAGTGATTTTTAACATGTCATGTTTCATTGGAAATCCCTGAGGCAATTGCTGGAAGGTTTAGGTCTTGTTTTGTTTTCTTTGTGTGGGGGAATTTGATAGAAGCATATTCATGCGACTTTGTTATCTTATTTCTTTGCATTTACTTAGTTAATTTCCATTTATTTTGGTAATTTAAGTTATTTGATAGGAACATATTTATGCGACTTTGTTACCTTATTTCTTTGCATTTACTTAGTTAATTTCCATTTATTTTGGTAATTTAAGTTATTTTCATATTATTGTAGGTCCAGTTGGTAAAGATAACAATAAATAGTCAAATGGAGCAATTTGGAGCAGTTTTGGACTTGGATTGGATAACATGCGTGGATAGCATATGGGCTGGACGTTTTTGGTGTTTAAAAGGTGTTAGACATGTGCTAAAATCTGGAGAAATTAAAGTTGAGGCTTGGAAGGCAAGGAATTACACAAGAAAGAGGAATCCTAGTTGGAGAGAAACACTATCTTATCTTGCATTATCTTATCTTATCTCCAGCTGCAAGGAGGAATCCTAATCACATTCCAACACTCTCTACCTGATTCTTAGAGTCCTAAAATAATTCAAAACGTAAAAACCTTTTCCTCCTTGGATTCAACCGTCTCCTCCCTACATATATGAAATTCCTGCACGTTTTAGGGTGGTGCCGCACCTACCATTTATCCATTGAAGTTGCTAGAATTTTCAGAGTTCTTTCTATCTTTGTTTTAAGTTTCAATGTTTATTTTAGATTGCTTTTCAGTTATGATGAACATGTGTAACTAAGTTTCTTTTTAGCTAAAGGTGAATTCGAAGACATGATCATATGTTTTATATAAATTAATTACATCCAGTTATTGTTTCATAAACATGAATGCGATTTACTTATCTGCTTTATAGAAAACTTATTCTTGTATGTTTAGTAAGGCTGCATACTTAGTTTGCATGCAGGGATTTAATGCTAGAATATTAGGGAATTTCACCTAATCGTTATGAACTTATATTTGTAAGTAGTAAAAGTCACTGGTCATGATTGAGTTAAGTAAATTCTTGGCAGGAGTATCATGTTTTTCATAGTTATAAATGCTTTGTCAATGCTTATGATTTTCACAGAACTTAATGATCTTTGAGATGTATCTCTATCATGCTTTTCATAGTTAGGGAACTTGAGAAGAATAATTTGGTTGCGTCGCTAAGTCCAATTCAATGAACTTAGGAAAATCTGAGAGTTAATTAGTGTTGGTCACAATTAATTTGGGGCATTGTTAGGAAGAATAACTGGAAATCGATTTGTATGCATATGATTCATGTGTGGAGAAGAATCATTTAGCTATCATTTCATCCGTATTTCATTCACAATTTAATTTACTTGCTACCATTTACTTTTGTTTTAATTAAATTCGTCCAAAATCCCCAGTCACTATTTTGTTGTTAGTTTAACTTAGTTTTTAGTTTTATAAGTTTAATTTATATTGATTAGCATCCCTTGTAATCCCCAGAATAGAACGATCCATACTTACTCGTACTACGATTGCATAATATATATGGTTTAATTTGTGTGTTAGTTTCTACCATATCACTTCATGCATAGTGTTAGGGCGCAGAAACTTAACATCAAACCTTAATTCCTTTTTAACCTTCCTAAGAAACAACTTTTTAACAATATAGGACCAACATAAGAGGTACGCGTAGCCAATCTACGAAATTCTACAATATAGTCCTTAAGGGTACATGTTTGGCGCAGCTTGAATAAGGATTCAGTGCAATCCTCAAAGTCTGCGGGTCCAAACTCGTGACAAAATGCCTTAGTGAGATCATCCCAGCGCGGAGTCGACAATCCAGCCACCGAAACCAATGTAGTGCCTTGCCGTCAAGGTGGAAAGAGACCATGAGGACCTTGAGATGATCAAGCGTGTGGTAATAGGCAAAATACTACTCGGCCTTGTAAATCCAGGCTAGAGGGTCATCGCCAGGCAAGAAGTGAGGGGAATCAACTAGTATCTGGAAAGGCTGACAATGAGGCAGTTCTTCACCGTCGAAAAACTCGCGCAGATGAATCGACCAAGATCAGGGTTGGATCTAGGGTGGATGAGGAACCAGTACCCAAACTCGCAAGATAATTCGCGACGAAACTGTTCAAAATAGAGTCGAAGCTTGGCGTCAAGGGCATTGGAGACAGAAGAGTTGAAGGAGGTGTTCATGGAAGAGCTGAGGTTGGCAACGGAGGATTCTAGCGCGGCCACACGGGCATCCATTGCAGTAAATCTGGTGGTGGTAGTGTGACGGGGCATACAAAGGGGATCGAGACGGGTAATACCAATGATAGAATCAAAACCCTCTTTACCTAATTCAACCTTGAGTCTGCAACAATGGAGGTATGAATTTGGGAAGGAGAAGAGAGAGTATCCAAGGGATAAAAGCTGAATTTCATAATAATATAAAATAATGGAATAACTGTTACAATATATGGGAAAGCTTGAGTCAAATACTAACATAGATCCTAAGTTACCCCATACAATTCAGCCCATAACAAACCTAAGCCAAACACATTACATTTTTATTATACTAATGCTTGCTAAAGGTTCTTATCATTCTGGAATGGGGGAGAAGGCTGTGGAAATCTAGGGAAGCTTCTAGCTTCGGAGGCTTGCTGTAAAGTTATGGGCCTAAAACTTTTTTGGGCTCAATTTGTGTTTTCTAGTGTGTTTGGGCCTACTTTTGTTTGTTGATATGTTGTCTTTGGGCCTTCATTGCCTGTTTGTTAGTCGTTGGTGGTTTAATAAATTATCCTTTTACCAAAAACAAAAAAAAAAAAAAAAAAACTGAGGTCTAAGCTGTGAAGTGCTACGGTGAAGCGTTGTATTTAGCCAAATGGTAAAATAGAAAGAAATGAGGAAGGCTTCCGCATTACTACTATGACGAATTTCTCAATAGATCTGAAAAACATGCTTGTCATTTGAAAATTTTATTTTTTGTTGAATAATGCTCCTTTGCAGTTGGTATCTCCTACAGAAACAAATCTCTCAAAAAACCCTTCCAAAGCCACTTAGTACTACGGTTTAGTGATATTCATCTTCACTTGTAAATGAAAGTATATTAGGTTTGATTCTCGCCAATGCGAATTTAAACCATATAATTGCTAGCTCATTGTGAAGACGGCAAATTTTTGCTACCATACAAACTAGTTGAATCTTTACGATTTTTACTGAATAAATTCCAAGAGTAGGGCCTGGTAATGTGTTACAATAGTCATCGATTTCCTACCCAATTTTATTGTTTTAAAATCTAGAAAAGACTCATCAGATTGGTGGCAGAGATGGACCAATCGTAATAATATAGACCATGGTCTTAAATGCTGATAATATTGGCGATATTTCGCCGATATTATCGGTTTTGTGAGAGAGATATTTTAACACTTATCCAATGATTTTTCGTCAAAATATCGCGATATTATCGATAATATCGCGATATAACCGATAATATCACGAAATTTTTGATATTATCGCGAGGAGGACGGGCCCGTCGAGGAAGAAGAAGAAGTAGAGCTGGAAGAGGCGGAGGAGGGCTTACTGAACGGCCAGATGGAGAGGGAGTGGAGCCGCCGGAATCTGCCGAGCGTGAGGACCACAGATCTCAGCTGCTGGTTGCCACAGCCGATGTTGGCCTAATGCCTGGTGCATATCAGCTCCCAAAGCCGCTCGTCCTCCACCGTCTTGTGCCACTGCTTGCTCACGCACGACGCCATCCTTCGATTTCCCCTTCTGTTTGTTCGTATTTGCCAATCGAATCCTCCGGACCGCCAATCACAATCACCACCGCCGAAATTCCCCCAAATCCCCAGAAACAAACACGAAGTTGAAGCAAACCCAAATTCCAATAGATCAAATTATGGAATTACAGTGCATAATGATTAAAAAATTACCTTAATTTACACAAAAAGCTTCAAGATCTAACAAGAATTACATATCCAAAGTAGGGAAATTTAGGGAAAAACCCACCGAGTGTAGTTCATCTTCTCATAAAATCGAATCGAAAAAAGCAAGAGCGACAGATTCACCTCGTCATTTCCCCACCGAATCGAATAATCCCCCGATGATGCTCACAGGTGGTGATGTGTGATGATGGTGGTGTCCTCGAGCTGCTCGAGTCAAGCAGATGGTGCTGCTGCGTGTGTGTGTGTGGGGTCACGGCAAGAGAGGGAGAAAGGTAAGAGGGTTTCGAGAGAGAGACAGTGCAGAGAAGAGAGAGTGAGAGAGTCGAAGTGAGTGAGAGAAGGAAATGGGGTCTCGGGGTAGGGGAAAAAGAGAGAAACGTGAGGAGTGCTGGGGGGGTTTCGAAATCCAGATATAGAGTTCAGATTTAATTAGGATAAAGGACTAATTTGATAGTTCCAAATACACTCACAATGTTTGTCAGCTCGCTATATAATCAACTTAAATCAGTTAAATCCATCATGCAATGCATTTCCTTCCAATTTTTTGTGATAAACTAATAGATAATTGACTAAATAAACATCCTGCAAAGTTTCAATAAAAATTTCTAAGTTTTTCTTACAATTTCCGTGGTTTCCATATTATTTTTATCGATATCGATAATATCCCGATATTTCCATCGATATTTTCGTGTTTTTGGACTACCGATATTTCCGATATCATCGATATTTAATACCTTGATATAGACTACGAATTGCATGTTGCTTCCAAATCAAATGTACGAAAAGTTGAAAAAGAATAAAACTACTAATCTATGAAAAGTTGAAAATAATAAATGTTGCAGTACTATTAGATTAGGAATGTGATTGTATAATTCATAGTGTATCTAGGAATATTTTTGTATATTCCCTTTAGTAGTTAAATTCCTATTAGAGTTGTAATCTTATTAGGGTAAAGATTTAACATATTCTACTACTATAAATAAAGGCACAATATGATGATACAACACACACCTTAGAATTACATCTCTTTCTTCTCTCTCTTGTTGTTGGCCACTCTCCCTCTCTGTCCTAAATACAGTTCAGTTAAATAAGCCTACAACAATAAAAACGTTATAAAAGTAAAAAACAATTGGATTTTACTTTTTTTTTCCTTATGAAATGAAAAACCATTGATCCAAATACACGACCATGAAATTACACACACCCAATTGAATAAGGAATTAGAAATTACACACAAATAAGATAAGAAATTGAAATTAGTAGGGGTGGAAAAAAATACCGAATATTCCAAACCGAACTGAAAAATTTCCAAAACCGAACCGAAAAATTCCCAAAACCGAAAATTCCAAAAATTTTGGTACCTAATACCGAACCGATCCCGAAATTCGATACGGGAAACAGTCTCAAGTTTTCGTTCGTTTGGTAATCCCGAACAGAACTGAAATAAATAAAAATATATATATATATATATATATATATATATTTGGAATTGTAATAGCCGTCGGATTCGGTTGAGATTTAAGGGGGTGTAGTCAAATGAGAATTTTAAAGGATTTTAAAAGACTTTAGAATCATGATGTAGTCAACTAGGATTTTAACCGATTTTAAAAGAATCCATTCAAATACAGGGGTAGTCAATTAAAGGATTTTAAAAGACTTTAGAATCCTGATGTAGTCAACTGAGATTTTAAAGGATTTTTATAGAGTCCATGCAAATTTATAGGTATTAAAAAATTCATAGATTTTGAAGGATTTCTTTCAATAAGAGATTTTGTAGGATTTGAGAAGGGATTATAAGCATAACAAAATCCTACCTCCACCCCTAGGATTTCTTTTCAACCCCCTCGCTCTTTCTCTCTCTCTCTCCATTCTGCAACTCGATATTTCTTTCTCACTCTTTATTTTCTTTCAGACATAGAACCTGCCAACCTGATTTCTTTTCACGTTCATCTGTCACCGTCCCAGTTGCAAACTTGAATTTTTTGAATTGTACAATATTTTTTGAATTTTTTATTTCCTTTATTTCCTTTATTTTGGACTGTGTAATAGTATTTCTTGTAATGCTTTGACGGGAAGTGTTAATAACTACTAGTAGTTCTTGTAATGATTATGCGTTCTATCTGAATGTGTTAATTTTTTACCATGTTAATTGAACTCTTGGAAATTACTACTAAGAATCTTATTGCCAATTCAAGTTTTCTGTTCTTTTTCGTGTAATCATGTTAGTGTAAGGGTGCAAGCATCTTCCGAAGCCTATTTATATTGGTAACTGTACTTAGACTGAATAACACATTATGAACTAATCAATTGTTGAGGAAAAAGGGTTAATTTTGAGACATTTGATTTAAGAAGCACTACTTGTTTTGATTAGTTAAAATTATTTTTCGTAAAGAAATCACAATTCAAATGAGAAATGGAAAGAAAAGACATATTTGATTGGTTTATATTTCCATATCAATATACATATGCTTATGTCTTTTTCAAATTGTGCCATGGGAAAAGAATTTATGTTGTTAGAGTAAAAAAAGAAATCCTAAGAAATCCATGAAAGAAATCCATACAAATCTATAGAAATCTATACAAATCCATAAAAATCTATAATAGAAATTCATAATAATTTGTCAAAATCCATATGGAATTGTAGAATCTATTAAAATCCTTTGAAATCTGTCACTTAAAAAAGTCCATTAAAATCCTCTGAAATCCAAATTGACTACACTCCTTAATCTCAATCGTTGAATATTATCAAACCTTACTCACACAGTCACGCACGCTCACAACTCACACTTACTCTCTCTCACCTCAAACTCAAACCTCGCTCACCGTCACCACCCTCCTTGCTGATTTCTCCATAATAATATGTCAAAATTCATATGGAATTGTAGAATCTATTAAAATCTATCATTTAAAAAAGTTTATTAAAATCCGCTGAAATCCAAATTGACTGCCCCTTAATCTCAACCGTTGAATATTATCAAACCTTACTCACACGTCAAACATGCTCACGACTCACGCTCACTCTCTCTCACCTCGGACTCAAACCTCGCTCACCGTCACCACCCTCCTCGCCGATTTCTCTCTCCGTTTTCGAATCCGGCCACACAAGTGACTCACCTGAGTCACGACTCACCTCTCTCTCGACTATCACCTCTCTGATCTCTTTCAGTCTCTCTCGACTTCTCATCCCTCACAGACAGTGGAGGAGCCTTTCTCTCTCGGCGTCGACTGTGCACCGATTCTCTCCCAAATCAGGTAAATTTTGTAATTAATTTAGGGTTGGAATTCTAGATTAGGTTTTGTGAAATTTAATTTAGGGTTGGAATTCTAGATTAGGGTTTAGGGGTTGAAGTTTAATTTAGGGGCTGAAACCCTAGTTTTTTTCTGTTTCTTTTTCCTAATGTACTATTTGTCCAGACCTAAAGCGTATAAATGGCGGTGACTGATGTATTTGTAGATGTATAAGTAGAACCCTTAATTATTTATCTGCACTGTCCCCTTTCCTGCATGCACAGGATTCTTTGTTTTATTCTTTTTGGATTTATTTTGGGTTAACAATCTGTATTTCATCAACTTCGAACTAACAGAAACAAACGATATAGAAAGAACCAATAATGTTTGATGTTTCCTGCACTCAGTAATCTTTTAAGTCTGCGTGTTCCAAAGGCCACTTCTCCATCTAGGGTTTTGCCTGCGCTTTAATTCCAGCATCTGAAGAGTAAGGAGGGATTCAGAATTCCATTTGGCTGCTCAGGAATCCCAATTCTTCATCGTCAAGGTTTGTTTCGCTTTAATCTTTATTATTGTTATTCATCTTTCAAATTGCTCAACTTTAACAACCTAGTTGCTGCTCAGATTTTAGGGTTTTAATTCAATTCAATTCAATTGTTGTAGGCGGTGTAAAGATTTGAGTTGGAACTTACCCAAGAATTAATTTCCCTAATTGTTCAACATTGTGGTTTATCAAATATGTTTGAGATGGTTATGAATATTTGTTGTATCTGTAATTCCACAGCTTAAAAAATTCAGCTTTAGTGCTACCTTCGCAGTTAATTTGTGGTGGTTGCTTTGAAAATCTATGCCGATTGATTTGGGAACACTGCCCTACACTACACAATAAAATCTAATTATATATATGGTAAGTAGAACAAGGAAGAGAAAACACATGCATTTGATCTAGTTTTAGTTTACCTATTCATCTTTGAGTTAAGGTTGCATGTTGTTCAAGCGCAAGCAGTGTTTGGAACTTTGGATCAAAACATTCTTGACGTCTTTATTTATTGGTTGATAGATATATTTCTTCAAGACTTGGTATCAATCAATTAGGTCTTGTTTGGTATCCTTCTTGGATCAAATTTTTAGTTTTTCTTTAAGCTAATGAGTGTTAACTGTTAAGTAATTTAGCTACATTCAGCATTTTTAAAAACAAAACATTGGATCCGAGAAGGATGCCAAACAAACTCTTAGCTTCCTGCTTAATTCCATCATTTTAATGCAAGGCTATGAATATTGTAGAACAATCTAATTATATATTGTAGAACAAACTAATTATATGTTGTAGAACAATCTAATTATATATTGTAGAACAATCTAATTATATATTGTTGAACAATCTAATTATATATTGTAGAACAATCTAATTCCACCATCAAGTTCAAGATGCATATATACATTTTTATGATTATTTTTGCCGAGCCTTGAGGCATATGTGAATGTATTGTTTGTATCTCTCCTTGCTCATTTGTTTGTCAATGAAAATGTTTCCATTTATCTCCTTAAATTGTTGTTATATCTTGAAATCTAATTGCATCCGGAATTGGATCCCATACCGAACCAGCCCTAGAAATTTGCAGCACAAACGAAAATAGAGAGAGGAAGGGAGACTGAGTGAGGCTGCGACGGCGGCGTCGGTGATAGTGGATGTTGTGCTGGTGGGAGACTGAGTCACACAGAGAGCCTGAGAGATATGCCAGGCCTTTCAGACGTACCCGGTTCTATTGTGTAACATAACAGTGTCAGTAGCAGACTGGTAGTGTTGGAGATCAAGAGGGGCTTTTTTGTCTTTTCATCCTAAAGCCTCTACACTCCATCAGTTTATGCGCGCGCCACAAACCCAAGAGAGGAAGCGATTCTGCGATTGGGGCTTCAAATTTCGAGGCTGAGGGATCGTTCAAATAGTTGCAGAGGTAGTGGAGATGGCAAACAGTAAATACGAGTATGTCAAGTCGTATGAAGTTGAAGCTGAGGTTTTCCTGCCCAATTTGATCGTTGTTCGGATTGATGGTCGTGATTTTCAAAGGTGTTTCCTACTTCTCTTTCACTCTCTCTCTGATCTTGAAACGATGTGGATGGTGACATTCTCCTTTTTCCCTTTTCTTTTTTGGTTAGGTTTTCTGAAGTTCATGAATTTGAGAAACCAAATGATGAGGTAGCTCTGAATTTGATGAACTCATGCGCAATCTCAGTGTCAGAGGCGTTTCCAGACATCGTGTTTTCATATGGCTTCAGTGATGAATACAGGTACTGTGTATGTGTGTCCTTTACGTTAACTTAGCTGTAAGAGAGCCTCACCTCTGTTATTTCTTGGTGCTGTGCTTGCAGCTTTGTCTTCAAGAAGACGTCCAGGTTCTACCAAAGGCGTGCCAGGTTATAATTCTCAATTTTAATTCAGTTCTCTTGGCCTGTGATGCAGCTAAGATGTTTGTAAAATGATGGGTGGGCACTTGAGTTGAAGAAAACGAATGTCGGTTCAGAACTAATATGTTCATTTCTGTACATTATACTAAATCAGATCCAAATTGAAAGTCTCGGGTTGAATGTGCCTTACTCATCGCTAAATTGTGCAAATTAATTGTTTACTACCCATGTCACCCTCTTACTGGAATTTGAAATATTTTAGGTTGATTTGGATCAAATTGAAATACATATAGGAAGAAAAGTATATGAAAGACGGTGTATCTCTCGGGGATGTGAAGTGGTGGTTGTGTTCGTGATATATCCAAAGTAGGAGTCGGGGAGGTAGTTTTCGAGAGAAAATAGGTGATTTGACTTATTAATTTTGGGAATGAAAATAATAGGAATTATAAATTTATTGTTTAGTAGAACTAGAAACCGACACCAATCTTATTTGGTGGATTATTGTTAAGGTAAATTTGGTAATGGTTTAGGCTGTATTCAGTTTCAGTTTTTGTTAAGTCATTCATTTACGCACAAATGTCTGTGCAGCAAAGTAGGGACCATTATCGTATCTTTCTTCACCTCTGTATATGTCATGAAATGGAGAGAATTCTTCCCTCATAAGGAGTTAATGTACCCCCCTTCATTTCATGCACGTGTTATACGCTGTGCATCAGAAGAAGTCCTTCAGTCATATCTTTTGTGGAGACAAAATAATTGTAAGTAGTCTTGCAGTGGTGTTTCAAGTATGGAAGTTGTTATACTTATCTTCAACTGATACATCTCTGATTCAAGGAAAAATCTCAAGTGAGTTTTCCATTTACATTTTGCATTTTGCAGGTCATACAAATAACCTGCATAACACCTGCCTATGGGAGCTAATTAAATCTGGAATCACTGAAAGCGAAGCACTGGACTTACTAAAAGTGGGAAGAATTAATTTTCATTTTATGCACTAATTGGCTTATTAATATGCATGATTATTTGTGGAAGACACTTTGAACATTTTCAAAGTGTCAAATATGTCCCTCTACTTCCTTGTAATTATATTCATTTT
The DNA here is from genome assembly GCA_024362995.1 of Heteromeles arbutifolia. Taxonomy (NCBI): domain Eukaryota; kingdom Viridiplantae; phylum Streptophyta; class Magnoliopsida; order Rosales; family Rosaceae; genus Heteromeles; species Heteromeles arbutifolia. Next base: position 40,585,725 of record JANCRC010000002.1, read on the forward strand.
CTGTCATTTCCGTTTTAACATTTTGTTATCAGATACTTAAATAATTGTATCTTCAATCTCTTCTTTGCCATCTTTCAAAATGGCCGAATTTTTCTAGTTCAACCATTTGATAAAAGTACATATCTTTTGCTTTTGAATGTGGTTTATATTTCTTCCATGATTAATAATTTTTAACTTTCAAATTGGCATGCCGAATGTTCATTTTATGCTCGTAGTTTTTCTTTTCACTTGTCGTGCATCTATGTAATATGCAGGACAGCAGCAAGGAAGAAAAAAATGACCTCCTTTTCAGAAAGTGTGATATCAACTATCAAAAATTGCATTCAATGTTTCGACAAGGATCCTGCATTTTGAAAACAGAGGTAACCTTTCATTTCTGTAATGGAATCGATCTTACTCATCTCACCAAAGGTTTCACTATTTTGTTTTGGGATGATTATAACAATACCACAAGAATTTTACCTCATGTGACACTTGAGCACTTGACTTTTTTCATTTTTTTTTTTCAAATTTTAGATTCAAACTAAACTTGTGTGCCAAAGTAACACCTACTGTGAAGTCGGTTAGAATCACTATTTCATATTCAAGCTTTGGAAATTATCATTTTTAAAAATATTCAATTTCGTTTAGTTTATTATAAGCAAATCCTTAGGAATTTAAATTAGTACTTATGGGTTTCAAAAACTATTTTTACTTTTGATTTTCATGGTCTTTTGGTGAATTTTTTGTGTGTCAAATGATACTGGTTTCATGCTCAAGAACTTGGGATATCTTTTTGATGTAACAGATAATAACCGAATTGAAGGATTATGAGGACAAGATTGGCCTCTAGGAAGCAAAATCATGTATTTGATCTTGTATTGCGAATTTCTTGGTAGAGAAATAACAAACTTGCTCCAAATTCAATGAACCCTTGGATCTTAACTTGTCTATCGAAAAGAATTTGGGTGTCCTTATTGATACAAATGCTGTGCTTTTAATTTTCTGATAAGAAAAATATATTTGGTTTGCTGATTCTGGCCACTATGGTAATTGGAGTGCATTTCATTTTATTTGTATGTCCAATTTTTGTTTTCAGATACATTCTAGTTTGCGTTCCAAGTAACATAGGTGCCTTCTGACTTCTATGCTGAGATCTCCATCCTACATTATTCAGGTGTTTGAAGTTGTGAAGCACAACGAAAATGGTTCTCCTGTCAAGAGACTTAGGAGAAAGTCAAGCATAGTCCATTCGAAGAATATAGCTGACAGAAGGTTTTGGAACGAGCACACACATCTTCAAAAGGAACTTGGTAGTTTTACAAAGGATATTGGAAAAGTTGAACCTGATTATATTAGGTCCTTCCAGTTTGAAGACAAACTGATCCCATCAACATGGGTTGTAATTAGGATTGATGGTTGCCATTTTCACAGGTAAACTGTTACTCACATGACAAGGTAACTTAATTATGGTTGTTACTTTGACTGTCTTCTGTTGGGCTGCTAATTATTAGGGGGTGGTGGAATCACCTTGTGAGATATCCTTACAAATGGTTCCAATCATAAAATTTTATTAGGTTGTAAAAATTGACTCAGATTATATCACTCTATGAGGATTTCCCATGTTATATTATCAATTGGCGCAACTGAAGTATTAGGTCCTTGTTATATCACCTGTTGTGCAAATCAGACTGCTCTTTTAAACATGTTTGTCATTGATCACATTAACTACAAAGGAACAACATTGGTAGTCTCGGCTTTAACAAACTATGAGATGCAACTTTTCTGCCATACAGCAATTAACGTACAACTCAGAATAATCAAGTTTTCTTATGGATGCATGTGATTTTTATTATTAATTATCCTAAAAAGAATATAGAAATGATTCTCAGTTGCTTGGTTTTGGAAGGTTTTCTGAAGTTCATGAATTTGTGAAGCCGAATGATGAGCAAGCTGTCAACCTTATGAATTCATGTGCAGTGGCTGTTCTAAAAGAGTTCCAAGACTTGGTTTTCTCTTATGGAGTCAGTGACGAATACAGGTATAGAATATGTTTTGTATCTGAACTTTATGGTCTATATCATCTGTAATCTAATTGTTCATGTTATTACAGCTTTGTTTTGAAGAAGGAATCTCAATTCTATCAAAGGCAAGCAAGGTTTTGCTTCTGTCACCTTTCTTATTTCCTAAATTATGCTTGGATTCTATAATACTGTTTTTAGTGGTTTATGGTACCTTATATCTCTGCCAGAGTCCTTCATAATGCTTATTCTTGAATCACTTTTCTTCCCTACAAATCAGATTGCTCTTTCTTACCTATATTGGAATTACTAAAATTTTGCAGTCAGATGGTATCTGTTATTGTGTCATTCTTCACTTCCATGTACGTTATGAAATGGAAAGATTTCCTCCCGCGGAAAGAGTTGAAGTACCCTCCTTATTTTGATGGGCGTGCTGTCTGCTATCCTTCATATGAAATTCTTCGAGATTATCTATCCTGGAGACAAGTCGATTGTGAGTAGTCCGATCTAAATGTTCCAAAAGATAATAGGATTAAGTCTAGTCATTCTTGACATTCTTAATGAGTAAAATCTCAAAGCAATACATCAGTTCAAATGTGTTAAAGGGTGCGTTTAAAATATGAATTTCATCTGGATAAGGTGATAAATTTATTGGACTTACATTTCTTATGGGTTTCAGGCCACATAAACAACCAATACAATACTTGTTTCTGGGAGCTTGTTAAGTCTGGAAAAAGAAAAAGTGAAGCTCAGAACGTCCTAAAGGTGTATTTTGGACACATTTTTCCTTCATAATGATCTTTTATTCTGCTTTCCTTTTATCATTAATAGTTTTTTTCCTTACGTGCAATCTCTATTGTTGTCCAATTTTTTCTTCATTGTATTGAGCATTTCTTTCTCCATAAGCTGAATAATCGAAAAAACCAAATTTTTGGCCTGTCAAATTAGATGCATGTGCTTGCTTATTCAATTACATGTATGATGTAGTTAATCCAAAATACATTTATTGTATTCTCGTCGTTGCCTCTCATAATGGATTTCAAATTTTATTGCCAGGGTACTCAAACAGGAGACAAAGAGAAATTGCTTAAGCAATTTGGTATCGAGTACAACAAATTACCAGTCATGTTCCGCCATGGATCCTCTGCTTTCTGGGACAAGGTTGTCTTTCTCTCCTAATTGGACAGGAATATTTCTTAGTGCTATATGCATTTTATTATATGCTGTTAAGGCAACACCTATCACCAGTAGATTCCTCACCATCCCAACTAATGTGGTTTGGGCACTGGTGGATCTCTTATCGAAAAAAAAGATAAAAGTGCATCTCTTTCTTTATTTATTTTCTGATTCCCTTTTTCCCGTTTAGGGTCACACATTTGTAAAAGGAAAACCGACAAATGATGTTTTTTGAGGAATGGTGGCCTAGCTTTAAGAGGTCTGGATCCTTGAGTATATAATGCACCAACTCTTGCAAATAATGTGGGAAATATTTCTTCTTTGGCGACTAGGAAACAGAGACACACACATATGAAAGTTGAGACCCACTGAAGACGTCAAAGGGCTAGCCTATCCTTATGGTTTATTACATGCTAGGCCTCTCTATAATTTTCCTGTGGTATGTGGGGTTTTATTCTAAACCTCGTATATTATTTGTATGCAGGAAGATACCACAAGGATACATGAGAACAAAGAATGGAATGGGAATTCTGGGAAAAGAGTTATCGTAGAACATTGTAATATTATTGAGCCAACCTTTTGGGATGCACACCCAACAATTCTTTCTGGGTAACTGATAATGCTGCGAAGCAATGGGGTTCCTTTTTTGTAGCCATTGAAGGTTCTAACTTTTTCGTAACTACACAAATGTTAGGAAAATTCATCAAAGTTATTTTACTTCTGCTGCCCGTACTGGAGTTGCACATAGCATACACTATTTGGTTTTTGTGTCACACTTGGATGCTCGTATTCATCTGTAATAGCAACACTGTACCAAGTATTGGAGTTTACCTTTACTCCACCCAGCAAAGTAGTTTGTAGTACTGGACTTGTATATGTTGCTGCTGATTTGTAGTACTGGACTTGTATATGTTGCTGCTGATTAAGCTTGTACACTCTACATTTTTTGCTTCTTAATGTTTTGTATTCTTGCCTATGATTTTAGTCAGTTTATGACAATGAAGTTGAGTAAAAGCAAGCAGGAAACCCACTTACTTCTAGCACCGTCTCTGCATGTTCTTTTCTCAGTTATCTTTGAGCGATTATACTATTTGTTTCCAGTAATAGATATTAGATGTGTTTTCACCAACGATTAAATGTATTAGTTGAATGTGCCCAGATTTTTTTTTTTTTTCTTTTTTTTTTAATTTTTTTTTTATGAAAGCTTGTTAACTTCAATAAATTTTTTTGCACGTCCATATACTGTGCTATATGTTGGTTCTTCGTTGATACTTCTACTGTTTCATGGGCGAAAAGTGGAATAAAGCAGCTGATCATAGAGGAGAATCAGGAGATACTCTGCATGAATTTAGGTAAGTAACTAATCTCTTAGATTGTACAAGGAGCCTTAATTGTAATAGGGGTACCCTGTTGCCATATTCTTTTGATCGGTTGTGTTTGCGATATTCTTTTGATCGATTTTGTTTGCTTATTTGTTTGCGTATCTTTGAATCATTTAGTTTTGACTTATGACGATAAAGCTTTCATTGACGATACCTTCAATATTTAGTAGAGGGAATGGAGTAGCATATAAGTTTTGGACTGAGGCATTGCTAGTTGAATTACGTCAAATCATTCGCTTATTAGAGCCTAGTTGTCTGTCAATTCTTGTATTCAATTCTTAATGGCTCCTACTGAGGGGAAAAGTTAGCATATGTTGTGTTAAGTAGTTAATTTAGTTGTGAATTCATGTGCAGTGGCTGTTCTAAAAGAGTTCCAAGACTTGGTTTTCTCTTATGGAGTCAGTGATGAATACAGGTGTAGAATATGTTTTGTATCTGAACTTTGTGGTCTATATCATCTGTAATCTCATTGTTTCTGTTATTACAGCTTTGTTTTGAAGAAGGATTCTCAATTCTATCAGAGGCAAGCAAGGTTTTGCTTCTGTCACCTTTCTTATTTCCTAAATTTTGTATGCTAACTGGATACTCTATATGGAGTATTAGTTATGCTTGGATTCTAAAATACTGTTTTCACTGGTTTACGGTACCTTACATCTCTGTCAGGGTTCTTCATAATGCTTATCCTTGAATCACTTTTCTTCCCTACAATTCAGATTGATCTTTCTTACCTATATTGAAATTACTAAAATTTTGCAGTGAGATGGTATCTGTTATTGTGTCATTCTTCACTTCCGTGTACGTTATGAAATGGAAAGATTTCTTCCCACGAAAAGAGTTGAAGTACCCTCCGTGTTTTGATGGGCGTGCTGTCTGCTATCCTTCATATGAAATTCTTCGAGATTATCTATCCTGGAGACAAGTCATGGTATCTGTTATTGTGTCATTCTTCACTTCCGTGTACGTTATGAAATGGAAAGATTTCTTCCCACGAAAAGAGTTGAAGTACCCTCCGTGTTTTGATGGCCGTGCTGTCTGCTATCCTTCATATGAAATTCTTCGAGATTATCTATCCTGGAGACAAGTCGATTGTGAGTATTCAGCTCTAAATTTTCCGAAGGATAATAGGATGAAGTCTTGTCATTCTTAGCAAGTAAAATCTCGAAGCAATACATCAGTTCAAATTTGTTAAGGTTGCATTTAAAATATGAATTTCATCTGGATAAGGTGGTAGATTTATTGGACTTACATTTCTTATGGATTTCAGGTCACATTAACAACCAATACAATGCTTGTTTCTGGGAGCTTGTTAAGTCTGGAAAAAGAAAAAGTGAAGCTTAGAACGTCCTGAAGGTGTTTCTGGGAGCTTGTTAAGTCTGGAAAAAGAAAAAGTGAAGCTTAGAACGTCCTGAAGGTTTATTTTGGACATATTTTTCCCTCATAATGATCTATCCTCCACTTTTGTTAAATTTATACTTTTTAGCATTTCTATACTTCATTAAATCTTTTATTCTGCTTTCCTTTTATTATTATTTTTTTTTCTTTACGTGCAATCTCTATTGTTGTCCAATTTATTAGCATCTCTTTCTCCAAAAGTTGAAAATAGAAAAGAACAAATTTTTGGCCTGTCACATTATACGTGTGTGCTTGCTTATTCAATTACATGTATGATGTAGTTAATCCAAAATCCATTTTATCGTATTCTCGTCATTGCCCTCTCATAATGTTTTTCAAATATTAATTGCCAGGGTACTCAAACAGGAGACAAAGAGAAATTGCTTAAGCAATTTAGTATTGAGTACAGCAAATTACCAGTCATGTTCCGCCAAGGATCTTCTCCTTTCTGGGACAAGGTTATCTTTCTTTCGTAATTGGAGGTGAATATTTCTTAGTGCTATATGCATTTTATTATTATGCTGTTAAGGCAGCACCTATCACCACTAGATTCCTCACCATCCCAACTAACGTGTTTTGGGCACTAGTGGATCTCTTATCGGCAAAAAGAAGAAATTGCATCTCTTTGTTTATTATTTTCTGATTCCCTTTTCCTGTTTAGGATCACACATTTATAAAAGGAAAACCGACATATGACGTTTTTTAAGGAATGGTGGCCTAACTTTAAGAGGTCTGGAGCCTTTGAGTAGATAATGCACCAACTCTCGCCAATAATGTGGGACAATATTTCTTCTTTGGCCACTAGGAAGCACACACACACACATGAAAGTCGAGACCCACTGAAGACGTCAAAGGGCTAGCCTATCCTTATGGTTTATTACATGCTAGTCCTCTCTATTATTTTCCTGTGGTATGTGGGTTTTTTATTTTAAACCTCGTATATTATTTGTATGCAGGAAGACACCACAAGGATACATGAGAACGAAGAATGTAATGGGAATTCTGGGAAAAGAGTTATTGTAGAACATTGTAATATTATTGAGCCAACCTTTTGGGAAGCACACCCAACAATTCTTTCTGGGTAACTGATAATGCTGCGAAGCAATGGGGTTCCTTTTTTGTAGCCATTGAAGGTTCTAACTTTTTCATTAACTTTTTCATAACTACACAAATGTTAGGAAAATTCATCAAAGTTATTTTACTTCCGCTGCCAGTACTGGAGTTGCACATAGCATACACTATTTGGTTTTTGTGTCACACTTGGATGCTCGTATTCATCTGTAATAGCAACACTGTACCAAGTATTGGAGTTTACGTTTACTCCACCCAGCAAAGTAGTTTGTAGTACTGGACTTGTATATGTTGCTGCTGATTAAGCTTGTACACTCTACATTTTTTGCTTCTTAATGTTTTGTATTCTTACCTACGATTTTAGTCAGATTATGACAATGAAGTTGAGTAAAAGCAAGCAGGAAACTCACTTACTTGTAGCACCGTCTCTGCATGTACTGTGCTATATGTTGGTTCTTCGTTGAGACTTCTACTGTTTCAAAGGCGAGAAGTGGAAAAAAGCAGCTGATCATAGAGGAGAATCAGGAGATACTCCACTGCGTGAATTTAGGTAAGTAACTAATCTCTTAGATTGTACAAGGGGCCTTAATTGTAATAGGGGTACCCTGTTGCCATATTCTTTTGATCGGTTTTGTTTGCTTATTTGTTTGCGTATCTTTGATTCATTTAGTTTTGACTTATGCCGATAAAGCTTTCATTGGCGATACCTTCAATATATAGTAGAGGGAATGGATTAGCATATAAGTTTTGGACTCAGGCATTGCTTGTTAAACATAACATTGATCTACGTACTCATCTACCTCACTAATTATTATATAAAATTTGGTTGTTCATGCGATTCTTTTCTGGTAATAGAATTTGTTCATGTTTAAAAAAATATTATCCTTTTCTTAAAATTAATTAATTTGGAATGTGGGATTGCAAATGTTAACTCATGTGTCTAAAATAAACAGAAGAATGACAAATTAATTAATTTGTATATATTTGATAGAGTTATATACAAATCCATAAAAATAAAAATTTTAAATTCTAAGAACGTCCAAATCAAGAATAATATGATAGAACTCTTTGTTTTTCAATTTTTGATTCATGATGAAAAAAACCTACTTTCCACTCAATGATACTTTCTGTATGAATAATGCATTAAACTGTACCTTTTTTTAACTCCGACGTACTTGTTCTGGATGTAGTGGCTATTAATACACATTATGTTCCCACCATTTTTTTAATTATACGCATAAAGCTTACATTTCTAAACAAATTGTTAAAGAAATAAAATAAAATAAACAAGTATTCACTATTTTAAAGAATTTGCTGAATAATACACATACGTATTTATCACATACTATATGCTTTTCCCGTCTTGATCTAATTATATACTTTTCAACTTTATCCAATTTATAGAGTAAGGTTATAAGGTGGTTGGGAAAATAAATAGTCAAATGGGTAGTCTTTGAATATGAAAGACCCATTTTGATAGTTTGCATTTTTACCTTCTTACCACAATTTTATATTTTGGAAGACTGGAGTCTGGAGATGATAGGAATTGACAACACTCATTCCTCAATTTGAGAAAAAATACACATCAAAACCTTAAAGAATTAATTTAATTCTCATGAAAATAATTTGAGATTACATTCTTGTGGAAAGAGTGGCATGTCAAGTGGGAAATCTACGCAAAACGAGGGGCTCAGATATGAGCTAAAACTGTGCAATGCCACGTATTGAAGATGAGCATTTCAACGTCCTTCTGTAACTTGCCTCCCCCAATCAAATCAAGCTTCAAGATCCTCCCGAGTCCCAAACTTTTCACTCTTCCACAAAGGATTTAAGAGAAGGCATTCTCAATTTTCATAAAAATAAAGATTAGTTGTGGGATTTACACTACATTGAAGTTTAACGATTTAAATTGTTTATTTTTTAAGTTGCACATCATATATCATATTTACAAAATACTAGCCAAATTAGAAATATTTGAGACATCCAATTGAATTCAAAAAAATTAACGAACATTTTTTTATATGAAAATATTGAAATTGTAAATGGTGTAAGATTGAATTGAATTTTTACAAAGATGATCTATGAATCGAGATTTACAAAATAAACGATTCGGATCGTTGAAGTTCAATAAAACAGACCCAACAACAAATATTCTTTTTTAATAAAATATGAATCTCTTCTCTTGATTAAAAGGCTTAATCTCCTAGATACACATCGTAGTCTAGCGTCACTTTAACTTCATGCTTCTTGTCTGGTAGAACCAGAACAAAAGTTTATGTCGAATATTGTCCGAGCAGGAAATTAAAAGGTCAAATTTGTTTGCGGTGCGACTGGACATGGACCGTCGCATCCATGAAAGGCTGCCACGACCGACTTTTTACATGCAGCCAAATACTATATTCCTTAGGAAAACAATTGGGAGGAAGCCCAGAGTCGCTTTATATATTCAGAGGGGCCCCTCTCCCCTGTCACAATTTGTTCATGCGTTTTTTTAAACATAACATTGATCCACGTACTCATCTATCCTGTCACATCCCTGTCCGGGATGGATCATTTTTCGGGCTCGCTTCACCACCGTAGCACGATATTGTCCGTTTTGGATTTACCATTCCCTCACAGTTTTGTTTCTGGGAACTCACGAGGAACTTCCCAGTGGATCATCCATTATGGGAGTGCTCTGGCCCTCTTTTCGCTTAATTTCGGAGTTCCTACGGAACCCGAAGCAAGTGAGCTCCCAAAAGGCCTTGTGCTAATTGGAGGTGAGAATATACATATAAGGCTCACAGGATCCACTCCTGGGCGATGTGGGATCTCACAATCCACCCCCCTTAGGGGCCTGACGTCCTCGTCGGCACACTCGCGACCAGGGTTAGGCTCTGATACCAATTATTGTGAGATCCCACATCGCCCAGGGGAGTGGATCCTGTGAGCCTTATATGTATATTCCCACCTCCAATTAGCACAAGGCCTTTTGGGAGTTCACTGGCTTCGGATTCCGTAGGAACTCCGAAGTTAAGCGAGAAAGGGGCCAGAACACTTCCATGATGGGTGACCCACCGGGAAGTTGCTCGTGAGTTCCCAGAAACAAAACCGTGAGGGAATGGTAAGCCCAAAGCGGACAATATCGTGCTATGGTGGTGGAGCAGGCCCGGGAAGTGGTCCGCCCCGGGCCGGAATGTGACAAATTGGTATCAGAGCCAATCCCTAGCCGGAAGTGTGCCGACGAGGACGTCGGGCCCCTAAGAGGGGTGGATTGTGACATCCCACATCGCACAGGGGAGTGATCCTTAAATGTATATTCCCATCTTTACCTAGCACGAGGCCTTTTGGGAGCTCACTGGCTTCGGGTTTCATAGGAACTCCGAAGTTAAGCGATAAGGGGGCCAGAGCACTCCCAGGATGGGTGACCCACTAGGAAGTTGCTCGTGAGTTCCCAGAAACAAAGCCGTGAGGGAATGGTAAGCCCAAAACGGACAATATCGTGCTACGGTGGTGGAGCGGGCCTGGGAAGTGATCCGCCCCGGGCGGGGATGTGACATATCCCATGAATTATTATATAAAATTGGGTTGTTCATGGGATTCTTTTCTGGTCATAGAATTTGTTCATGTTTAAATAAATATTATCCTTTTCTTAAAATTAATTAATTTGGAATGTGGGATTTCAAATGTAACTCGTGTGTCTAAAATAAACAGAAGAATGACAAATTAGTTAATTTTTATATATTTGATATAGTTATATATAAATTCATAAAAAAAATATACAATTTTTAAATTCTGAGAACGCCCAAATTAAGAATAATATGATAGAACTTTTTGTTTTTCAATTTTTGATTCATGAAAAAAAAACCTACTTTCCACTCAATAACACAACAATTTAATGACTGGGAAGGGTTATATATGGGAATGGATGCTAAAACTGGAAAAGGGAAATTATACAAGTCAAAAGTAAACTAGATTAGTGTATTTTATGAATACTGCGCTAAATTGTACCTTTTTTTAACTCCACTGTGCTTGTTATGGATGTAGTGACGTTTAATACACATTATGTTCCCACCATTTTTTAATTATATACATAGGGCTAGTTTGTTTGACCTCCTTAGCTAGGATTGGACTAGCTAAGACTAATAACCCACGTTTGGCATGGCTATGGATTAAGTTAAATAGGACTAGCCCAAACTAGCATGGACTACCGGCCTCGTTAAGTCGTCCTAATTAGTCCGACCCAAAAGCATGGGATTGCTAAGAACCTCAATACGTTGCTTCCCTCGCCATCTCCTTCGCGTGAATTGGTGGGAGCGAACCGTTGTTCTTCGTCAAAGCTATTGATCCTTCGGTGAGCTTCCAGAACAAGTCTCCCCTCTCTCTCTCTCTCTTGGATCGATATGGGAATTGGGGGATGAACTTGGTAATTAGAGCTGCTCATGAACTTGGTCAATTTGCCTTAAATATTGATAATTATTTATATTGAATTGAAGAAGAACCATCTGGCTGTCCCTTTTTTCCATGCTGATGTTGTGCCCATTGGATGCAGTCAAGAAATTATGATAAAAAATTTCAAAGCTCATGTTGAAGCTCGGCCATGGTAGCTTGACAATTGTGTCCTATTTCTGATGGGTGAGTGGGTCGGCGCACATGAGGGCTGAAAAAGCACTGCCCATATGAAGATTGAAGACGATGGAACAAATTGTCAAATTTCGGTTTCGTCAATTTTGGAGGAGAGAGAGGATAAAACGGTGGTGTTCTACTGGATTTGATCTTTTATTATATTTTTATTTATTAGTTTTTATTTATTTTTATTTTTTATTTTTGGAAACTGAGTTTTTAGTTTTTCTTTTGTTAAGCAAGTGTGGATTAAAAATGAAAAAAAAAAAAAAAAAACGACTTGAGTCCTAAAATATTTTAGTTATAGTTTAGTCCAGTACTGTACCAAACACTTCAATATTCTTATTCTGCTTAGTCTAAGCCAGTCCAGTCCAGCTTAGTCCCTAAGGCTAGTTTAGTCTGAGATAGTGCAGTGCAACAAACGCATCCATAAAGCTTACATTCTAAACAAATTGTTAAAGAAATAAAATAAAATAAAATAAACAAGTATTCACTGTTTTAAAGAATTTGCTGAATAATACACATACATATTTTTCACATACTACATGCTTTTTCCGTCTTGATCTAATTATATACTTTTCAACTTTATCCAATTTATAGAGTAAGGTTATGCCTACTCAGCTACTAATTAGTGTAAATATTCATGATAAATACAAGTATACAACTATAAGGTGGTTGGGAAAATAAATAGAGTCAAATAGGTAGTCATAGTACCATTCTTTGAATATGAAGGACCCATTCTTATATTTTGCATTTTTACCTTCTTGCCAATATTTTATATTGTGGAAGATTGGAGTCTGGAGATGAAAGGAATTGACGACACTCATTTGAAAATGAATACTCTCCTGATCCCTTCCACCTAATATTCCTTATTAAACAATTTGGACTCTTAAAATTTGATCTAACGGCTAAAGTTAATATAACTTTTAAAGTGGATCCCTGTTTTTAGCCGTTGGATCAAATTTCAAGAGTCCGGATTGTTTAATGAGGAGGATTAGGTGAAAGGGATCCGGAGATGATCTCTTTTCCCACTCATTCCTCAATTTGAGAAAAAAAGACACATCAAAACCTTAAAGAATTAATTAATTTAGTTCTCATGAAAATAATTAGAAATTATGGATTTGAATCCTCTCTTGAGCAGGGGGTCTGAATCCTCCTGACCCAATAACACGAGTTGTTAGATTTTGATCCAACGGCTACAAACAGGGGACCTTCTAAAAGTTATAATAATTGTAGCCGTTAAAATAAAATTCAACGTGGGTCAGGAGGATTCAGACCCCTTGCTCAGGAGAGGATCCAAATCCAAATATTACATTCTTATGCAATGAGTGGCATGTCAAGTGGGACATTTACGCAAAACGAGGGGCTCAGATATGAGCTAAAACTGTGCAATGGAAAAAGTCATCCACTGTTGTCCCATAAATTACTACTCTTTTGTCGATGATAAACTTCTATGTTTATACAACAACACAAAATGGTACACCAAACGTTATGATATTAAATATAGGGACGATAATGTTGATATAATATGTTTTAAGGTAATATACATCTATTTGACCAAAACAAATAGGGTAATATTCATTTATTTATACGTAAAATTATTCTAATCCTTTTCTAAGATTACTTTTTGATTAAAATCTTGTCTAAGATTAAAAACTAATTCTAATCATTAGCATTTAACTGTAATTTTTGAATATTAAATAGGTTATAATTATTATTGAGCTTTTTGGTTGTAGGTTATATATTGATTCTCATAAATAATAAAAATGTTATTTATTATTGATAGTTATTATTAAGTTCTCATAATAAGAAAAGTCATATATTATCATATATTTTTCATTGTACGTGAATTTCTCCATATATATGTATGTGTATATTACGTACATATGTATGTTTAGAAACTGTAGTTACGTACCAATACATTTGTACCGATATATTTGTACCGAAAGTTATGTACTGATACATTTGTACTTAAACTTACATACCAATACTTTTGTGCCTATAAGTAAAATAAGGTACCTAAAGTTATTTACCGATACATTCATACCAAAACTTATGTACTGATACTTCTGTACCTATGAATAAAATAAGGTATTGAAAGTTATGTGTAAATTGTTTTTGTTTTGTTGTTGAATTTTTTTTTTTTTTTAAATAAGAAGTTGAATTTCAAATGCATTTTTATCTATTAATATAATTGGAACAAAAAAAAATACATTAATTATGGATGGATAATGAATTTCGAATGGTAAATTTATAAATAATAAATGTGCTATAATTACTTAAATATGGTAAGTTTTAAAATAGGGACTTATAATAGATTTTGAAAACCATTCAGATTAAAATCTAAAATCAATCTTATTGAAGCCCTAAAATCTAAAAACCATTTATTTATATTATGACACTCAATGGTGAAGCTACTCACAAAGGCTGCCATAAAATTTTTGGCTCCACCTTTGATGGCACGTAGTCGTGAAATGCTTTGTGTTTTGGATATATTGAAAAATTCTTCTCTGTCGATAGCTTTTAATTAGAGCTCGTTTGGATGTGCTTTTAAAATGACTAAAAACGTTTTTGGTGAAAATATTTTTGGAAACAATCCTAACTAAAAAAACACTTAAAGTTCTTCCTGGAAAAGCACTTAAAGTTCTTCCTGGAATAAGTACATAACTGGTGTTTCTTGTAGAAATCACTTTAAGTGCTTTTGGAACCCAAAAGTATTTTCTCTAAAAGCGTTTTCAATCATTTTAAAAGCACATCAAAACAAGTCCTTAGTCTTTTTAAATGAATCGTAGTTGGTGAGTAACCAGTTCATAGCTCGCTTTCGTCTCCAAGTGATTAGTCAAATGATGTTACTAACACAGTTTTACAACTAGCTAGGTTTATGTTTAAGAGTTATACATGAAAATGAGATGCCAAAACTGGAAAGGGAAGTAATACAAGCCAAGTACGTTGATAGTAGTAATTGTTTACGTACCTGCACAGACAATGCTGCTACTGCTAATGATTACACCTCATCACAAGCTATCACGTGCTAGCAAGTAAACTAGATTAGTGCATTAATTTATCATCAATCAAAGCAATTAAGCTCTCTGATCAGTTTATGGAAAGTACAAGTAAGAAATCATCTACGGTGTTGATAAGATCATTCATGGCATGGTGAAGATATTCTATGAAGAAGAAGAATGCTGCTTTTAGTCATATCACTTGAACTATTAAGACCGTGTTAATAAATTGTTGGGTAAATTACATAGAAACTCATCAGGTTTAAGGTCTATTACAACCCCATATAACATCTTTTAAAACATTTCACTTTCATACCTCACGTACTATTTTATTTCAAAATAGTATCTCCGTTACATTTTCCATCCATTGATCCGTTAAGCGCTGACGTGGCTGCCAAATGTGTGCCACGTGGCAAAAAAAAAATTTAATTTTAAAACCTGAATCTTCAACAAAAAAAAAACCTACAAAACCCAGATCCCATCACACACACACACACCCCCCCGCGCCGCGGGGGCGCCGAAACCCCATCTCCACAACCCAATCCCCTCCCTGCAACCCAAATCCAAAATCACTCCCACCCATCCTCCACCTCCTCGGTGCACCCATCTTCCCGTTCCCCCCCCCCCCCCCCCCCCCCACCCGAGCCCAACCTGTAACCCAGAAAAAAATAAATAAATAAAAATAAAACTCATCTCCCTTTCCCTGCAACCCAGATCCCGTCTTCTCCAATGGGTGTGGATTTAAGGAGTGGGGTGTGTAGAGGAGGGTTGGTTGGGTGTGGTGGGTTTGGGGAAGACATGAGGGGGAAGAAAAGGGTGGGTTGCAAGGAGGAGGGGTCGGAGAAGATGAAAATGGGTTTTTTTCTTCTTCTGGGTTGCAGTGGGTTTTGTGGGGGGGGGGGGGGGGGGGGGGGGGGGGGGGGGGGGGGGGGGGGGTTTGGTGGGGGAAGACAAAGTGGTGTTTTTAGTTTTTTTTTTTGTGAAGATTCAAGTTTTTAAAAAAAAAATTAAATTTTTTTTTTGCCACATGGCACACATTTGGCAGCCACGTCAGCGCTTAACGGATCAATGGATGAAAAATGTAACGGAGGTACTATTTTGAAATAAAATGGTACATGAGGTATGAAAGTGAAATGTTTTAAAGATATTGTATGTGGTTGTAATAGACCTCAAACTTGAAGGGTTTCTATGTAATTTACCCTAAATTGTTTTATTATAACTGGCCATACTTGTCCATTGTAAAATATTCATAACATGCTGACTAAATCTATGGTAAATGGTCATTTTTTATAATGGGCAATTAATTAATGTTTGTTGTAAAATTGATACGGTAAATAAGTTGTGTTCTTATAATGTCTTGTCATCAATTAACGTGTGATATACACATCATCTAAAAAAGAGACCATAGTCAACTGACTGTAGGTGGTAAATTACAACACGAAGCAAGATTTAAGTTGTTAACTAATAAAGAATTGTTTTTAGATTAGATGTTAAATATCTACACCCCGTGCAAGAAGTTCAGGTAATATTTAAGCAAATTTCTCTTAAAAGGGATCATCTTCAACGTGAGTAATAAGTCATGTGATCGTCTGGCTCACCTATTCGACCAAAACAAGGTAACTATAAGAATTAATTACTAAATATATAATATGAGAAATTAACTTTAAAAAAAAAAAAAAGAAATCCCAAATTTTTTTTTTATTGAAATAAGTTCGGAATACTCCGAAAACTTCGGATTAGAAATTCCAAATTTTTGGAATCCATAAAGCATCCCATTTCCGTTTGACATTTTCCGAAAATATTCGATTTTAGAGTTTTATTGGTGGAATAAAAAAATTTACTAGCGAAATCAGAAATAATATTCCAACTTGCACCTCTAATGTAAACACATAAATACAGAATTTAAAAATGGGGCTGGCTGAATAATTTTTTTTTTTTTTAATTTCTAAAAAGGAGGACAACTAATGACAAGCCACGGTTATCCACCCATTCCGACCCGGAAAGGATATGGTGAATTTCATCTTGCCCGTGGTAACAGTCAAACAGACATACCAACTCGAAGCATCGAATTCAAGATGGCTCACATTTTTTTTTTGTTTAATAATAGTTATCATAATGGTCATGGTACCCCTTTGTAATTTTACCTCGATACATGGATGACTTTCTACGTGGTAATTCTATGTGTATTACTCACAACTTTTTATTATACTTCAATTTTCCGTATGAATAATGAGTTAAATTACACGTTCCTTTGAAACTCCAACGTACTTGTTATGTATTATGAATGTAAGTAAGTATTATAGTATAAGTTACAGCTCTTTTTATCGATGAACGTAAGTGAACATCAATAACATCATCCACTGTCTTTCCATAAATTACAACTCTTTTTATCAACGAGTATTTTTATGTTTATATAAAACACAAAATGATATACCAAGTATTATAATATAAGTCAACGATAATCGCTTTAAGGTAATATTGACACCCAGTAACGGAGCCACTCACAAAGGCTATCATGGATATTTTAACAAAAATACCAATAATTTTGTGAATATTTTAAACACTAATCATGACAATAATAACTTATCCAAATGCACCTCCTTGTAGATAACTTTATACCTTTATCTAATTCAAAAAAAACTTATGGTTTGTATTCTATTTTTAATGTGTATTTGTCTTGCTCGAAAATAAACTAATTGCATAAATTTTGCTTATAAAATTTTACACATCTTCATTCTCAAGAGACAAGATAGCATTATTACTCACACAGACACTTAAGAAAAGAGAAGATGAGACGTAAAAAATGAAAGTGTTCGCAACGCATACCGAAAGGGTACCAATGAAGCCGACCATTAATGACTAGTTTGAACACCAGGAGCGGTCTGATCAAATAAGGGATCAGACCGCTCTTAGAAACATGAAACAAAAGCAAACTCTCATAGTTCGGAGCCCAGCTCCAACTATTTCTTAGAAAGTGAGGTGAGGTATTTCGGTTAGGGGGTCGCCTTTTTTTGGTATTGGATCCGCTCTTCTGTTAGCATGAACATGTCTCCACATCGCAAGAAGAGGTTCCGTTCAGTTAGATATTCAGGATTCACCGCACAGAAGCGATCTCGAACATAACTTATGTCATTTCTTTATCAGTAATAAGAGCATTGATAGAGGAAGATGAATGTGCAATGGAATTGCAATTGGATGGTTGTACTGCCTTTTATTAGACCTTTTAGCTAGCCCACCCGCATTATTACTTCTGGTACGCATGTTTCTGATACGCTAAAAAAAAATTCTTATTGTCATAGCTTTTAGTCCCCTTTAAATGATCCAATGACGAAGTTACTTTGAACTAGTAACTAGTTCAGCTAAGCTTTCGTCTCCAAATAATCAAATGAACGAAAAATTCTGATGGTTAAAACAGTTGCAGTGTTCCATACTCCGTGATAGAATAAAAAATTCCTCCTTTACATGGATCAATGAAGAAGTTAGTTTCATCTTGCTTTCGTCTCCAAGTAATTAATCAAATGATGTTAGTGACGCAGTTCACAACTAGCTAGGTTTAGGTTTGAGAGTTATATGTGGGAATGGGATGCCAAAACTGGAAAGGGAAATAATACAAGCAATATGCCAAACCTGTAATTTTACTCACTCCCTATCGGCAGCCCTCTCTCTCCCCCATCTGTCTTTCGCTCTTTCTTTCTTACATCTAATATGAACTAGGAAAACACTCGCCTCTGTGTCCCTTTCCCTCTCCTTTTGTTGTCTCTCTTTTTTTTTCCTTCTTTTTTTATTTTTTTATTTTTTTTTATTTTTTTATAACGTAAAGCAGTTTTTGATGTCGCAGAGGAAAATGGGATTCGAGTTTTGGAGCTCTGACATTGTTTTCGTTCTTCTGCTGGGGTTTCTAGCTTTGAATTGCTTCACTCGGTTCGAATCGAATGCTCAAATTTTGCCCCTAGAAGAAGGTCAGACAGTTGTCCATGCTTGCTTCAAATTTTTGGATTTAACTGCATTTGGGTTTAGCATTTTTTAGGACATTGCATTTGGTTTTTTTTTATTGACTTTAAGAAAATTAGAAGTTTCTTCTTGTTTCTGGATTAGAAATTACAAACATGTTTTAGCTAGCTAGGGCTAAGAAGAACAATTTCAACAGTAATCCTTTAAGAATATCCTCATATCCGGAGGCAAACAGAGTTTGAGTTTCGGATCCTCATTTTCTCCGTCCCTCAGATTCTTCACTTTCTCCGTCCCTCATCACTCACCCTTCCGCCTGATTGTCCGTCTTCTGATTCTTTGTCCTCCGAGTTCTTTCCGACTGTATGCTCCAAGACTGTCGAAGAAGAAGCTGCTCATTCCTCTCTCCGCCATTCTCCAGCGAACTCTAACTCCGATAACCCCTCTTTTCTCCTTCAATTCCTCAAAACGTTTAGAATCCCCTGTTTCTGTTGTGTTTGTCTTGCCTGTCCATTAACAATTATGTTTTATTCCCTTCATGATTTCTGTGTTGTTTGGTTGCTGAGAAAATGAGGGTAGAAAAAGAAAGTGAAAAATTTGATGCGATGGGAAGAATCTTGATGGGGGTCCTAAGGGTTTTATACGACGGGAAGAAGAGAAAAGGAGTCAGATGGGGAGAGAGAACGATGGAAAGTTTGGGAGCCTGCGGCTACTTGCGTGGAAGCCAAAACTGGAAAGGTTATATATGGGAATGGATGCTAAAACTGGAAAAGGAAAATAATACAAGTCAAAAGTAAACTAGATTAGTGTATTAAATATCTCACCCATTCGACCAAAACAAGGGAAATACAAAAATTGATTAAAAAAATATATTGACACACCCCGACCCGAGAATCAGGGCGTGCTGGCCGTCACAAACGTGACGTAACCATTACGCAATGCGGAAGCAATAATATAAGAGTATGAATAATTAGAAACTGAAATACACATAATCAGAGCATAAGGTTCAAATGCAGTCAAGTAGGACAACTACTAAGTTACAACACCCGAAGGTGAATCCTACATGAGTGAAGTCCGTCAGAACAGCCGTGGGAATCCTCGAGAGCCACCAAACACTCCTAACTACAACCTGGAGGGGCGCAAAACAAGGTGAGTGGGTCAGTAAAACAAAGCTTTCAAAATCTTTCCTTTAAAACGTATATATATCCCCTCTCTGTAAAAACCTATATACTTTCCCAGAAAAATAGAATATATATAATTATATATAGCTTCGGAATCTCAAACATCCTCATTCATCATTTTCAGAGAAATATGAAATGCCATAAGCCAAAAGTATAATATGGATGCATCAATAATAATCAGGTGAAATAATAAATCAACCGGAGACCCAGCAGTGGTCCTGTACGGCTGATTCTAAAGCTCATTATCCAATCCAGCCGGAGTCACCAACTGTGACCTGTACGGCCCTGCCGGAGTCGCCAACTGCGACCTGTACGGCCCTGCCGGAGTCGCCAACTGCGACCTGTACGGCACTACGCTGCACATGAGTCGGAACTACCTATAGTAGTCTGTACGACTCGGATGGTGTAATAATACGCTCTAGTGCTTCTCTCATCAATCATCTGTTCACATAATCTAAGGTCACCTACTAATCGGAACCGTCTCTAATGGTCTGTACGACTAGCATGTCGGAACCACCTCCAGTGGTCTGTACGACTAGCATCTACTTGGATCCAAGGTGAGCGTATGATGCGGTGAATAACATAAGCACTAACACCAGGGGTGCAGGTTATGAGCTATCAACATAAATCACATCAAACAATTCAATTCATCAAATGTAACCCACCTGATACTCACCTGTGCGTCCGCAGCACCAAATCAAATATATGCATCATATAATATCCATTCACATATTCATGCAATTTCTATGTATGGCACTTCAATCACATAATTCATTTTAATTCAATTTCTGGGAAAAGTCATTAAGTATAGGCATATAATGAAAACAAAACTGCCCACTCACTGGTATGTCGCAGGATCGTAACCCCCGTGACGCCTCTGACTGCGCTCGTCCTCGGGGTAGATCTCACCTATATGCGAAACAACTATAAAAACGTTATTTTAAACACATAACCAACAATTCGAAATAACTTCTCATAAAATGCTCAATTTTGGCATATGAATATACCAACGCGATCTACACAACCTCACGAACATCGCGATATTTTTAAATAAATTTTTCTATGGCCCACGCGCCCTCACGCGCCGGGGAGGCCACGGCCTCACGCGCCCCCCACGCGCATCATCTTCAACCTCCCGACGCCGGAACAGTGTCACCGGCGCCGGATTCTGGGCTAACCTGCAACTGCCCTTTTCTCACTCGTTTTTGCACCATTTTTCATGAAATTTTCACCAAAATGTCACAAATCATGAGAGGAAGAAGGCTATACCTCTTTGGAGCCTCAAAACCTTCCAAATCGCGTCGGGAAAATTTCACCAAAACCGGCCACCTTCGAACCTTATGATCCCGACGTCCCAAACCTTCAAACGAAGCACTCCGAGCTTCGTGGGGACTTCCTTAAGCTCGTGGTAAGCTTGGATTGTCCTAAAATGCAACCATTTAAAAGTTGGTGAATAGTGACAATCACGGGCCTCGTGATTTCAACGTGAAAACGTATGAAACCTTACCTGAAATGGGTACCAATGGGTTCGTATGGTCTCTAGGAGTATGATGGTGGTCTCAACCACGTCGATCCGTGAAGGTTTGACAATCCCTGGATTGTCCGTACCGTTCGAATGAAAAGAGAGAGAGACTGCGTGCGGGAGGGAGAGAGAGAGAGGGTGAAAAAATGAAAGTGTACGTGTGTGGTCAACAAGCACCCCAACCACACAAAATAATTCCAAAACAAACTTAGGATAAAACAATAAAACCCAAATGAAATGTCACATACCGTAGTAGATTCAAGGGCAATCCCGTCATTTCACATCCTCGATTAATTAATTCCGGGACGGGCTGTGACATATATAATATGAGGAATTAACTTTAAAATTTTGAAAATCTCAGAAGTTTTTTTTTATCGGAATAAGTTCAGAAAACTCCAAAAATTTCACGTTGGAAATTCCAAAATTTGGGAATCTCGAAATACATTCTTATTTCCGTTTCAATTTTTCAGAAAATATTCGGATTCAGAATTTTTAGATTTGGATTCGGAAATTTTACTGGTGGAATCAGAATAAGTTCGGAACACTCCAAAAACTTCGCCTTGGAAATTCCAAATTTTTAGAATCTCTAAATGCATTCCTATTACCGTTTAAATTTTTCAGAAAATATTCAGATTTATAATTTTTAGGTTTGGATTCATAATTTTACTGGCGGAATCGAGATAAGTTCAGAACACTTGATAAAACTTCACCTTAGAAATTCCAAAATTTTGGATCTCTAAATGCATTCCTCTTTCCATTTCAATTTTTCAGAAAATATTCAGATTCAGAATTTTTAGGTTCGAATTCAAAAATTTTACTTGTGGAATCAGAATAAGTTTGGAACACCCCAAAATCTTCACCTTAGAAATTCCAAATTTTTGGAATCTTTACTACACTCCTATTTCCATTTCAAAATTTCAGAAAATATTTTGGATTCAGAATTTTTATTTACAAAATAGAAATTAGTTTGGAACACTCCTACAACTTCGCCTTTGAGATTCCAAATTTTTTGAACCTCTAAATGCATTCCTATTTTTGTTTCAATTTTTTAGAAAATATTTGGATTAAGAAATTTTAGGTTCGGATTTGGAAATTTTACTGGTGGAATCAAAATAAGTTCGAAACACTCCAAAATCTTTGCCTCGGAAGTTCCAAATTTTTGGAATGTCTAAGTGCACTCCTGTTTCCTTTTCAATTTTTTAGAAAATATTCGAATTCAGAATTTTTAGGTTCGGACTCATAAATTTTACTGGTAAATAAGTTCGGAAAACTCCAAAAACTTCGTCTTTGAAATTCCAAAATTTTGGAATCTCTAAATGCATTCCTATTTCCATTTCAATTTTTTTCAGAAAATATTCGAATTCATAATTTTTAGGTTCTGTTTCAGAATTTTTACTGGTGGAATCGGAATAAGTTCTAAACACTCCAAAATCTTCACCTTGGAAATTCCAAATTTTTGGAATCTCTATATGCACTCCTATTTTTGTTTCAATTTTCAGAAAATATTAGGATTTGGAATTTTTAGGTTCAAATTCATAAATTTTATTGGCAGAATCGAAATAAGTTTGGAACACTCCAAAAACTTCGCCTTGGTTCCAAATTTTTAGAATCTCTAAATGCATTCCTATTCTTGTTTCAAATTTTCAGAAAATAGTCGAATTCAGAATTTTTAGGTTCGGATTCGGAAATTTTATTGGTGGAATTGGAATAAGTTCATAACACTCCAAAACTTCGTCTTGGAAATTCTTTTGGAATCTTTGAATGCATTCCTATTTCCATTTTAATTTTTCAGAAAAATATTCGAATTCAAAAGTTTTGGATTATGATTCAAAAATTTTATTGGCGGAATAAAAAATAACATTCCAACTTGCACCCCTAATGTAAACACATAAATACACTAGGGGTGAAATTAGAACTTAAAAATGGGGTTGGGACTGAATTTTAATCTGATAATAATTAACATGAACGTCACTGTACCCCTTTGTAATTTTCCACATCATACATGAATGACTTTCTACAACTAATTCTATGTGTATTACACTTTAATATTTTTTTTAATATATAAACTTCAATTCTTCGTACGAATAATTTGTTAAATTACACTTCTTCTTTTTTTACTCCAATGTACTTATTTTGTATTATGAATGTAGGTCACGTTTTATACATATTATTTCAAAAAGTTTTCAATAATACGCGTAAAATGTTACACTTTTTTAAAGAAAAAGAATATAATAAACAAGTATTCAATTTTTTTTTTATAAAAATGAGCCGAATAATACACACATATATTTACGTACTATATATACATGTTTTGTAACAGTCCGTCCCGGATTTTCATTTTTATTGGTGTGAAATGACGTACTTGCCCTTGGACGTTAAATGGCGTGTTGTGGTATGTATTTCGTTTTGGATTATTTGTTTTATGGGACTTAGATATTTATTGGTATTTGGTGATGTGTTAGTGTGAGGACCACACACACACCCAAAACCTTCTCTCTCTCACCCTTATGTGCTCTCTCTCTCAGACTCACTCTCTCTCCTCCCTCTCGGAATTTCTGCCATTTTCGTACAACCGTACAGACGAACCCCAAACTCTCCATTTCCTGCACGGATCGAAGGTTTGGAGGTTGGTTTTGGATGGCAAGCCCAGGAACTCATCACTATCCTTGGTTCGACGTGTAGACGTCAAGATCTCGGGTTATACGAAACCCCGATTGTGGAGCACAGTAACTCCGATGTGATCGCGGAGATTTTAAGACTCAAAAAGGTAAGCTTTAATCCTTCCTAGCATTTTAAGACATATTTGGTTAAGTTTGAACGTTGGAATCGTGAGAACCAAGAACCCGATTTGAGTCACTGTTCATGAGATCGTATTTGTGGACGTTTCAGTGAATTCTAAGCTTATAGGAAGCTTGAGGACGTTACCACGAAGCTTGGAGAAGCATTTTGGAAGAGATTGGATGTCGGGAAGCCTAATATCGAGTAATTGCAGAGATGGCCGGAGTTTCGTAGGTTCTTCGGCGAGATTTCGAGGACTTCAAGCCTTAAAACAGGTATGGTTATGTTCTACTCGTCCTATGCTTCATTTTGGTTCAAGTTTCATGAAGTTTGGGTGAAAAATGGAAGAGTTATAGTGATTTGAAACTTTCCCAGTTTTCGGCGACGGTGACGGTCGCCGGAGTTCAAAGGTAGGAGATGACGGAATATTTCGTCAAAGTTGACGGAATATTCCTAACGGCATTAACGGCGTCAGTTGATTTTAACGGAATATTCCTAACGGCAATTAGGATGCCGTCAGGTTCTGGCCGCGCATGGGGGCGCGTAGGGCCGTGCCTTGGCCGGCGCGTGGGATGTCGAAAAAATATTTTAAAATTATGGGGATGTTTCTGAGGTTGTGTAGGTCTCAGCGGTATATTCATATACCCAAATTGAGCAATACATGAGAAGTTATTAGCTTGTGTTGTTTATGTGCGTTAATTAACGTTATTTCAGTTATTTCTCATATAGACGAGGCCTATCCGGAGGACGAGGGTAGCCAGGCTAGGCACGGAGGTTACGACCCGTCTACATATCAGTGAGTGGGCTTTTGTTTTCAGTATGTATATATATATATACTTGACGTTTTTCCCACAAAACGTATTTAAAAGAAATGAGATTTGAATGCCATGTCATACTCGCATCACATTTTAGCATATGCATTATCATAATTATGCATACTGTTGCATGGTGCTGCGGAGGCCCAGGTAAGCTACAGGTGAGTATATTACACTGGTAATGGTTATGAGATATGATGATGATGATGATGAGATATATTAAAGCTCATAATCTGCACCCACCTAGAGTGTTAGGGGCAAAGTCCTTCACGTGATGTTCACCTCCCGCACCGTACGCTCACCTTGGATCCAAGTTAGGTGCATAGTCCTGTCATAAAGACCAGTATAAGTGGGTTCGACTCGTAGGTGACCCGCGAATATTCGCACAGTCTTCATGTGATCGTAGCACTAGAGCGTATTATTTACACCCAGTCCTGTCGGACAGATCACGTAAGGTGGTTCCGACTCGTGTGCAGATGTATATACATGATGAGATATGAGATTAAGAGATGTATATACTTTATGAGATATGAGATTGAAATGTGATGGATATGAGTTCTAGATTTCGCCGTATAGATCACGTGAGGTGACTTCGGCTAGCAGATGATTTATAATATACATTGCATCACTTGGCGTACATTTGTTATATAGTGATATTGGGCATGGCATACGCATGGCATACATATATGTGGATTTGGATATATTGAGCATGATTTTGAGATATATATATATATATATATATATGTACTCTATTTTCTGGGAAACTCTACAGGTTTTACGGCAAGAGGATATAACTTTTGAGAAATGAAATGGTTTTGAAAAACTTTGTTTTTGCCCACTCACGCTTTGTTTTACGCCCCTCCAGGTTTTAGGTGAAGGTTTC
The DNA here is from genome assembly GCA_024362995.1 of Heteromeles arbutifolia. Taxonomy (NCBI): domain Eukaryota; kingdom Viridiplantae; phylum Streptophyta; class Magnoliopsida; order Rosales; family Rosaceae; genus Heteromeles; species Heteromeles arbutifolia. The sequence goes on from JANCRC010000002.1 coordinate 40,611,477, forward strand.
TTTGGTGGCATACGACGATTTCCCGGAGGTTCTGACAGACCATCATTCATGTATAATCACATTCGGGTGTTGTATAATTAGTACTTGTCCAATCGGATTGCAGTTAGACTGCTTATGCTCTGGTTGTGTAATTCATACTTATTCTCGCCTTAGCGCGCTATCTTTATTAGGATTTTAATTTGTTCGTGTTTTCCTTATTAATCTTGCTTCTGCACTGTGCACATGGTTACGTCACGTTCACGTGATGGCTAGCATGCTTCGATTTAGGTCGGGGTGTGTCAGTTTGGTATCAGAGCACTAGGTTGAGCAATCCTGTATCTTTGTGAATATTCTAATTATCTTGGTGTTTTTTGTCAGAACTATGCCGCCTCGTCGAGAGCCACGTCGTTCTTCTAAACCTAGTCTCCCTAACATTGCTCAGTTAGGGAAAGCTATTGCTAATACCATTCAGTCTGTAATTCGCCATCCTTAGCGGACTCCTCTGGAATCAGTGTATAATCTGAAGTTACTTGTTTTTAAGAGTAATAAGGGCCATGAAAGGTTTGAGTGTTGGTTCAATCAGATTGAGAAGACGTATCGTGTGATGCAGAGTCAAGGAAGTCTTCCTGATGATAGGTGGGTAGAGACCACTACTTGGTTTTTGGACGAAGAACCTGCATCCTGGTGGAGATAGGAAACGTATGGGTGGACGTCCGAGGAGATTGCAGACTGGGAGAATTTTAAGCGGTCATTTTATAAGAGATTCATACCTCCGACATATTTAGACCGTATGAAGCAGGAGTTTACGGGTTTGAAACAAGGGAAATTGACTGCTAATGAGTATTACAGGAAGTTCACTGATTTGTCTCGCTATGATCCAGAAGTTGTTGATAATTCAGTTGAGATGCTTTAACGTTTTAAGCAAGGTACAAAGAAGAAGTGGCGTTCTATGGTGACTATCTATCCCTGTGAGACTTATCAGGAGTTCTATGATATTTTGTTGAGAATAGAGGACTCTGAGAATATGCCCAGTGAGAGCGAGGAAGAAGAAAAAAAAAGATGGAAATCAGAAGAGGGATAACAAAGGTAAAGGTCGAATATCTCAAAGACCTCGCCATACCCAGAATTTTAAGAAGAGTGGAGCTAGTTCTAGTTATTCTAGCGGGGGTTTGAGTGCCACTGGTCCGAAGAGAGGTGGTAGATTCTCAGGAGGTCCTATATTCTCGAGGTAGGGGGATTCTGGTAGAGGTAATGCTCATTTACGCCGCAGGTGCAATAACCGACATTTTGGAGAGTGTCGACGCGATAGTAATGGATGTTATACCTGTGGTCAGATGGGAAATCTGGCTAAGCATTGTCTTCAAAACCAGCAGAGACCTCAGCAGCCTCCTATGCCGCCGCCAGTTCAGACTCAGCAGTTTTCAGGACAGAGTGGTTACGCTCAGGCGAGTCGTGGTAGCACTTGCCATTATCAGGGGGATCCATCTCCTTATTCATTAGGGCAGTATCAGTACCCTCAGGATCCTTATCAGCAGGGTGGCCACGGTCAGTATTCAGGATGATACATGCCTCAGCAACAGTATTCAGCTGGTGGATCACAGTGGTATTTTGGAGGACAGCCTCAGCAGGTTGATGTTGCTGTTAGTAGCGTGGGGTCGTCGAGACAGGCCAGCCAGTCAGGCCAATGACATACTTCCCAGGGACGAGGAATTCATGTCGGCAGAGGCCGAGAAGGAAGACAGCAAGCCCAGGGACGTATCCATAACCTTTCGCTGCAGGATGACCAGAATAATCTTGATCTAATCATGGGTACGTTAAATATTCTTGGTCATTATGCTAAAGTGTTGATTGATTGTGGTGCTACGCATTCAGTAATTTCTCATACATTTGCTCAGTTGACACAACCTCAATCTTCATCCCTCGGGTATGAGTTAGAGTTTGCAATGCCTAGAGGGGAGAGGTGTTATGTAGATTACGTATACCCAGGATGTCCTATAGTAGTGGAGGATGTGGTTATGCCAGCTAACCTCACTCCGTTGGATATCGTTGATTTCGATGTGATTCTAGGCACGGATTGGTTGCATTACAATCGTGCCAAGATTCACTGCTATGGGAAAACGGTAACCTTCCATTGTCCTGGATTTCCTGAGGTTACTTTTGTTGGAGAATGTAGTGGGGTGAGACATGGAGTTATTTTAGCTATGAGAGCTAAAAAGTTACTCGAAAAAGGTTGCCAGGGATATTTAGCTCACGTAGTGCTGAATGATGATCCTCTTGTTAGCATGGAGAATGGTCAAGTAGTCCGACATTTTTTTGATGTTTTTCTTGAGGATTTTCCTGGATTGCTGCCATATCGCGATGTGGAGTTCACTATTGATTTACTTCCAGGTACTAACCCTATCTCTTTAACTCCTTATCGGATGGCTCTTGTTGAGTTAAGAGAATTGAAGATCCAGTTACAAGAATTGGTTGATAAGGGTTTTATTCAGCCTAGTATATCACCATGGGGAGCCCTAGTCTTATTTGTTCGGAAGAAAGACGGTACTTTGAGGCTTTGTATCGATCAGGCAATTGAATTGAGTGACGATTAAAAACTGTTATCCATTGCTGCGTATTGATGACCTCTTTGATCAACTTCGAGGTGCCTGTGTGTTTTCCAAGATTGATTTGAGGTCTGACTATTATCAACTGAAGATTAAGAGCGAGGATGTTCCTAAAAATGCGTTTAGGACTCGTTATGGTCATTATGAGTTTCTCGTTATGCTGTTCGAGTTAACTAATGCACCAGTAGCTTTCATGGGCTTGATGAACCGAGTATTCCAACAATATCTTGACAGGTTTGTCATTGTGTTCATCGTGATCCCAAAAAACGTATTTAAAAGAAATGAGATTTGAATGCCATGTCATACTCGCATCACATTTTAGCATATGCATTATCATAATTATGCATATTGTTGCATGGTGCTGTGGAGGCCCAGGTAAGCTACATGTGAGTATATTATACTGGTAATGGTTATGAGATATGATGATGATGATGATGAGATATATTAGAGCTCATAATCTGCACCCCCGTGTTAGTGCTCCCGCCCAGAGTTAGAGGTATATTATACCGTACGCTCGCCTTGGGTCGTATAGACCACTATAAGTGGGTTCGACTCGTAGGTAACCTACGAATATTCGCACAGTCTTCACGTGATCGTAGCACTAGAGCGTATTATTTACACCCAGTCATGTCGGACACACCACGTGAGGTGGTTCCGACTCGTGTATAGATGTATATACATGATGAGATATGAGATTGAGAGATGTATATACTTTATGAGATATGTGTCATATCCCGGCCCGGGGCAGACCACTTCCCGGGCCCGCTCCACCACCATAGCACAATATTGTCTGCTTTGGGCCCCGACCACGCCCTCACGGTTTTGTTTCTGGGAACTCACGAGCAACTTCCCAGTGGGTCACCCATCCGGGCCCAAAGCGGACAATATCGTGCTATAATGGTGGAGTGGGCCCGGGAAGTGATATGCCCCGGGCCGGAATGTGACAATATGAGATTGAAATGTGATGGATATGAGCTCTAGATTTCGCCGTATAGATCACGTGAGGTGACTTCGGCTAGCAGATGATTTATAATACATTGCATCACTTGGCTAACATTTGTTATATAGTGATATTGGGCATGGCATACGCATGGCATACATATATGTGGATTTGGATATATTGAGCATGATTTTGAGATTTATATATATATATATATATATATATATATATATATGTACTCTATTTTCTGGGAAACTATACAGGTTTTACGGCGAGGGGATATAACTTTTGAGAAATGAAATGGTTTTGAAAAACTTTGTTTTTGCCCACTCACGCTTTGTTTTACACCCCTCCAGGTTTTAGGTGAAGGTTTCTTTGGTGGCAGACGAGGATTTCCCGAAGGTTCTAACAGACCATCATTCATGTATGATCAGCTTCGGGTGTTGTATAATTAGTACTTGTCTAATCGGACTGCACTTAGACTGCTTATGCTCTGGTTGTGTAATTCACACTTATTCTCGCCTTAGCGTGCTATCTTTTTTAGGTTTTTAATTTGTTCGTATTTTCCTTATTAATCTTGCTTCCGCACTGTGCACATGGTTACGTCACGTTCACGTGATGGCCAGCATGCTTCGATTTAGGTCGGGGTGTATCATGTTTAATGGATCGGTTTAGTTTCAACTTTTATCGGGATTTAAATATTTTTTTTGTTAAAATGCTCATAACAATAATTATGATATTTTACATAAATTTTATTTTACAGAAAAAATAATCTAGTCAAAATTTATTTTTTAATAATCTTGGACTAAAATTTTAACCCAAACTATTAATGAGCAAAATACTATTTGTCACTTAAAACCTAAATTTTAACACACGATTGAATGGGAGAGTGGAGAATGGAGATGAGAGGAGTTCACAACACTCATTCCTTCCCCAGACTGAGAGAAAAGACACATCAAAGGCAAAACCATTTTAAGTTCATAAAAAAATAATAAACTTGTGAACTTCTGATCCTCTTCCCAAAGGCAGAAGATGTTACTGTCTGATACTAAAATTGGAGTAAGAGTAGTTAGCTTCAAATTTCTGCCCCAATACCAAAAAGGTAAACTTAATTTAATTAACTAGCTGTGCCTCTCTCTCTCTCTCTCTCCTCCCTCTTTCTCTCTCATGAGGAGTAAGTAAAATTACAGAGCCAAAAAGTTTTTGCAATTTTGATTGACAAGAGTTTGAAGCATTCTTTTCAGAACCAAAAATCACATTCAGAAAAAACCATTAAAAATTTAAAACAAAAACCACTCTTTCTTACAAAGTTACGAGCACGCTCTCTGTTTTTGTTTTTGTGTCGTGATCACGACAATGTCGAGTTGCGTGATTTTTGTTGGTCTCCTGATCGGGTTTCTGGCTTTGAGTTGTGCTCAGCTTCTGCCTCTGGAAGAAGGTCAGCACCAAATAAAACCATCATTTTCCTTCTCGCTTTAAATTTCTCAACTTTTACTGCAAATATGGATGTTCTTGAATAATTTTGGGTTTTGTGAAGATTTTTGTTGCTTTGTGAGGATGGTTGCAGTTGGTTTTGTGTTGTGAGAAATGCTCTGCTCTGTTTGGTTCCTGGGAAAATTCTTCTCGGAAAGCAAAGAAATTAGGAATTTTCCCCATTTGTTTTTGGACTTGTTACTCTGCATCTGTGTCTTCTCTGTTTCAGTTTCTATTTTTAGAAATTTCAAACCCTAGGAGATAGCCATCAGGCATTGCTAAGTTGAAGCATGAAGCTTTCAAATCTTCTTCTGAACCCACGAAAATGGAGGTTCTGTCCTGATATGATTTCATTGAAAAATCATTCTATGTAAACATGGACTGGACATTTTGTTTAACACTAATTAGGGTTTTGGGGCGTTGGGTTTATGGTTTAGGCCATCTCTAACCGAGGGCTGGTCAGAGGGCTCGTTTTAGCCATCTGGCCCTCCAAGATCCTCCAAGATATTAATATTTTAATGAACAGTACATGACCATATTTGCTTCCATCTCCAACCGAGGGCCAAAGGGCTAGAGGGCTCGTTTTAGCCTTGTTACAAAAAACCGTCTCCAACCGAGGGCCATAGGGCCAAACATAATTTATTATTTAAAAACTACAATTTGAATTCACACAACTTTGAATTCAATCTATTTCAATTCAATCTCTTTCAATTCATTTTTTTTTCAATTCAAGTTTGCAATGAATTCCAACTTTGGATCCTCTTCGGATTCCAACTGGGGGTCCTCATCCAATTCCAAATTGGAAACAAAATGGGCGCAAATGAGACGAGAAGATGAGGAGTCTGATGAAGAAGTTCAAGTAAGGCGCAACAAACAAAACACAGCAGCAGACAACCTCAATAGAGTGGCTCTGTTGCTGGTCGCTCTTACAAACCACGAAACAGAGCGATGGCGTATGCCAATCTGATGAACAACTACTTTAACCCCAACTCAGTGTACACAGAAAAGGATTTCAGAAGTCGCTTCCGGATGAGGCGTCATGTCTTCGAGCGTTTACTTCGTGATGTCCAGTAGGTCAATCCATACTTTCGACAGAAGCGGGACAGAGCAGGCCGCCCTGGTTTCTCACGTCATCAGAACGTTACTGTTGCACTCCGAATGATGGCCTATGGCTCCCCAGCTGATTTGATGGATGAAACCCATGGTATATCTGAGTCTACATGCCTTAATACTCTTGAAGAATTTTGTGACACAATTGTTCAGGTTTATAAAGACGAGTACCTCCGAGAGCCAAATCAAGAAGATCTGAATCGGCTTCTTCACAAAGTTGAAGACCGTGGGTTTCTGGGCATGATAGGGTCATTCGACTGCATGCATTGGGATTGGAAGAACTGTCCCACTGGATGGCAAGGAGGCTTTGGCGGAAGGTCGAGAAAGCCAACTGTTGTGTTAGAGGCGGTTGCCTCATATGACACATGGATCTGGCATGCTTTCTTTGGAGTCCCTGGATCCCAAAATGACATTACAGTTCTTGGGCGTTCACCCCTTTTCAATAACTTGACGGAAGGTAAAGCACCTCAACTTGACTACTACATCAACGACCGTCAATACAATATGGGGTATTACTTGGCAGATGACATCTACCCAAAGTGGGCGACACTTGTCCAAGCAATTCCAAACCCTAGGAATGACGCAGAAAAGTTGTTTACCTTACACCAAGAGGCATACCGGAAAGATGTTGAAAGAGCTTTCGGTATTCTACAAGCACGGTGGAAGATCATCAGCGAACTGGCAAAAAGGTGGAGTCGAGAAAACTTGGACTCCATCATGATGTCTTGCATCATATTACACAATATGATAGTGGAGGATGAGCGAGTGGGTATATTGATGGAGAGTCCGACGACGACCAAGAAGATCCAAATAGGTCAAGAAGGACTCTAGCAAAAATATATGATGGGCCTAATTTGCCTTTCAATCCAAGAACTGGTAGTATATCTATAAATGAGTACATGAGGCGCTATAGAATGATACGTTCTCGTGACACAAATAAGTACCTACAATAGGATCTTGTTGCACATCTTTGGGCCAAAAAAAGCATGGAGTAGGCGTTTAAATTTTATGTTGTTAAATGTTTTTAAAAATGTTGTTTAAGTTTCATGTTGTTAAATGTTTTTTTATGTTGTATAATTTGTATGTTGGTTAATGCTATTTAATGTTGTTTCATATTGTTTAATGTTGTTTCATGTTACTTAATTTAATTTAATGTTGTATAATGGCTTAGGAAGTTATAGGAAAAAAAATATAATTTAAAAAAAATATGAAACAAATTTTGTGAAATAGAAGTTATAGGAAAAAAAAAAGAATTTAAAATAAAATGAAACAAATTTTGTGAAATAGAAGTTATAGGAAAAAAAAGAATTTAAAATAAAATGAAACAAATTGTGTGAAATAGAAGTTACAGGAAAAAATGGAATTTTAAAAAAATACGAAACAAATTTTGTAAAATAAAAGTTGTAGGAAAAAATAGAAGTTATATAAAAAATTTTGTAAATAAAAAATAATAATAAAACTGTAAACAAAAAATAAATAAAAAATTCAAATGCAACTGCTAGTCAGCTAGCCGTTGCATTTGAAATTTTTTTTAAGAATTACTGTCGGTTATAACCGACAGGAATACATAGTATAAATGTATTACTGTCGGTTATAACCGACAGGAATACATTTATATTAGTAATACAATGTTTTCCTGTCAGTTATAACCGACAAGAATAACAACACTTAAAAAAAAAAAAATGGCCAGCCCTCCAGCCCTCTCCGATTCTGTGGGTTCCAGAACCCTTTGGCCTAGCCCTCGGTTGGAGACGGTTTTCAGGCTATTTTCGACCTTCTGGCCCTCTGGACCCTTCGGTTGGAGATGGCCTTAGGTCTCTCGCCAGCATCTCTTTCGACTAAGGCCGGCGACTTCCCACCGATCAGAATATTTCCGACACACTCACGACATGAGTAGACTAAAGCTCCGACATACCGATTTGGACCCGAATGAATATGTCAGAGAAACTTTGGGCTTTTACTCTAACGGTTAAATAATCCTCTCTTCAGCCCATCCGTTAGTTAACCCATATATTCAGGCCCATTATCTATTTAACGGGGTGGGCTAGCTAATTTTCTATTTTCCCTTTTTGCTAGTCCATGGAAATTGGAATTGGGCACAGAACCACTTCTTTTTAAGCAAAGAATATTTACTTTAAATAATCCAAAATAATTGGGTGATTTGAACTTGGTGAAAAGAGGGAGAGTACATTTGCTCTATAGGATATGGCTACCATTGTTTCCTCAACTAAATTGCACTAATGAAACAACAAATATGAAACAACGCCGAAGCACTCCGTGTAAAAATTGACGGCAAAGGGTGGTGACGGCATAACATAAGAAAATAGCACAGCGGTTGAAGTGAGTTTGGTTGTTTCCTTAGAGATTCTCTTATAATTTTATAATCTAATATTTCATTCTTCTCTACATCACTATCATTTCGTTTTGTTTTTACATTTTTCCATGAATTTTTTTATTAAAAAATTACAAGCAAAAAGAGAATTTGGGAAATTGCTACTGATTAGTATAAAAGTTTCATATTTTCCACAATCTTTTCCATCGTTGTATTTCTTTAAATACAGAGGATTTGGGTTTTTACAACTTCTCTACCCTGATTTACTAACCCAATAGACATAATGGTTCTTAAACAATTTATATGAGTGCAACTTGCATGGTTTGGCAGTAAAGGATTCATCTGTTTGATTTGTAGTATATGTTGATTGCCTCGCAAGCACCAATAATTGCATAATATGGTAATTTTTTTATTACCAATAATTAAATGATGTGGCAATTCTTATTGGTTTAAACGTGTACTTTTATGTTTTTCTGAGCAACTGAGTTGTAACAGGTGAAGAATTTTAGCATTGTTTTTAGGGTTAATTACATTTTCATACCTTAGGTTTGGGCTATATTTCAATTTCTTATAACATCTTCAAAACATTTCACTTTCATACCTAAAGTACTATTTTATTTCAAAATAATACCTCCGTTACATTTTCCATTCATTGATCCGTTAAGTGCTGACGTGGCTGCCACATATATGCCACGTGGTTGCCAAATGTCTGCCACGTGGCAAAAAAAAAATTTTAATTTTTTTTTAGAAACATGAATTTTCTAAGAAGGAGGAGGATGAGGAGGAGGAGGGGAAAAAAAAACCCAAATCCACCCCCCCCACCAAAAAAACCTGAAGCCTGCAACCTAGAAGAAGAAGAAGAAGAAGAAGAAGAAGAAGAAGAAGAAGAAGAGGAAGAGGAAGAGGAAGAGGAAGAGGAATGAAAAAAAAAAAATACCAGAAATCGTCTTGGACGGGGAAGGGAGGTGGGTCGTGGCCCGGAGGGAGGGGGACGGAGGGGGACGGAGGTGGGTCGTGGAGGGGGACTGAGGTGGGTGGCACGGGGGGGGGGGGGGGGGGGGGGACGCAGGTGGGTGGCGCGGAGGGGGGGACGCAGGTGGTGGCACGCGAGGCGTTTGGGGGGGGGGGGGGGGCGCATGTGGGTCTTGCTGGGTTGGGGGTTCTGGGCCCCTCTTCTTCTTCTTCTTCTTCTTCTTCCCCCTCCTCCTCCTACTTCTCCTTCTTCTTCTTCTTGCAGGTTTAGGGATGTGGGGGGTTGCAGGGAAATGGGATGGGTTTCATTTTTTTTTCTTCTTCCTTCTTCTTCTTCTTCTTCTTGCAGGTTTAGGGATCCGATGGGTTTTTCTTTTTTGTTGAGAAAATTCATGTTTTAAAAAAAAATTAAAAAATTATTTTTTTTGCCACGTGGCAGACATTTGGCAGCCACGTGGCATATATGTGGCAGTCACGTCAGCACTTAACGGATGAATGGATGAAAAATGTAACGGAGGTATTATTTTGAAATAAAATAGTACTTAAGGTATGAAAGTGAAATGTTTTAAAGATATTGTAAGAAATTAAAATAGAGCCCAAACCTGAGGTATGAAAATGTAACTAACCCTTGTTTTTATTCAATTAGGCCTTTGTAGGGTGAACATGTATGATTGACCATGCCTTTTTCATTGCATGTGATTTTGACCAAGAGCTGTTTTTGTTTAACAGTGAAAACTTTGGAAACAATTTCTAGAAAATTACAAAATCCTCACTGGAAGAATATCAGCCAAAGTTCTTGCCAAGATGGTGGAGCAGACTTCTTCAAATACTTTGCTGACCAAATTTTCAGCAAATGTGACTTGCAAGTGTTCCTTTCCAAACAATACTAGCCATGTCACAATCATGTAAGGCTTTATTAGCTTAAAGTTTTATTGTTTTTAGTACAACTGATTAATAATCTTTAACGGTTGCCTTAAAGTCGGTATCACAGTCATGTATGACTTTGTTAGTCTAAAGTTCTATTGTTTTGAATTCTATCCTTCCCTTATAATGATTAGTTTTGCTTTAAATGCTGGTTTTACAGTGAGATGAAGGGTTTAAATTTAACTGAAGTTATACTTGAGGAACTCGGAAATCTTACACAGTTGGAAAAAATGTAAGTAATTATGTTGTGAGTTTAAATTTGTTATGCACATTAACTGCATTACGGATTATAGATATGAATTTCTAATGCTTGTTCACATTAAACAGTGATTTCACTCGCAACTATATTAGTGGATCAATCCCTGCCAGCCTTTCCCGCTGCCCCATTCGTTTTCTGTAAGTGATTTCTAAGGACCTTAAATAATGGCCGCACGGATGCATTTATTATCTGGCATGACATATAATTGTTGTTAGTGTGTTGCAGGTATCTTTTGGGGAATCAACTCAATGGTTTAATTCCTATTGACGGCTTTACTTTGCTCAGAGAGCTGTAAGTTTTGTAAGTATTTTATTTACTTATTGATAATAAAAATTAAAAAAAAAAATATGCATAACCGTGATTGACAAATTACATTTTTCCAGGGAGTTGGAAGACAATCAGTTTGAAGGCCCTCTTCCGCAAAACCTCGGGAGGTTGACTCAATTGGAAAGAATGTAAGTCTGCATTCTCATTTCTTCTTTTGGCCAAACTTTTTCAAAAATCCAAATTTCGTGAAATTTTTGCTATTTTTTATGACTTCTTTTGTATGGTACTGTAAATGTTTCACAAATTTATTGGATTATCCTATGACTCTTTTGTATGTTTCAACAACCTTTTTTCTAGAAACAATTTTACTGGTACGATACCAGAGTCGTACAGAAATCTGAAGAACTTAATCGTTTTGTAAGTTATGCAAAATCGCTTGATTATATGAATGTGCATATTTTTTTACACATAATTTCTCATCTTCTTTTAATGCTTGTAGTAGGATAGGTGGGAGCCCATTATCAGGGAAGATACCTGAATTTATTGGAAATTGGAGCAAGCTTCAAATACTGTGAGTGTTGCTCTTCATTATAGTCATCTTCCATTTTACTCTTTAAACTTGAAAAACTGTGAGCGTAGCTCTTCATTATAGTCATCTCTCTTTATTTCCTATCTTTTACCGTGAGTGTTTCTTTTAGGATCCTCTTTAAATATATTGTACCGAGTTAATTTAAAATCAATTTCATTGTATACATACATCTACTTTAGGAACAAGTTCATCATCACATGACGTTCCAATAAGATATGTGTATACAATGACTTTGTTTTCAATGAGAAGATTGTGAGTGTCGTTACAGGGATTATGTTGTGGTTAGGTTACTGCTAATCGGGTGCTGAGAGGCTTCTTAGTTACTTTCTTATAGAGTCCAGATCTTCTCTGTGCCTTGCATCATTGCTTGACACCTGCCCTAAAGTTAACTACATCTAACTCTGTTAAATAATATTAATATTAAATAAGAATCTCAATCTTCTCTGCCTCTGAGTTAATTTATTAGAAAAAATAAAAAAATAATGGGTTGTTATAAATAGGTCAAAGTTAGGGAGATAACATTTACTAGTGACAGGAGCGAAGTAGGTGTAAAATATTACACTGTAACTATAGCACAAGAGGATGACAAATAAAATAGGGAGGAATAGATACTGATGTTATTGATCTTTCCTTTCTTCCTCTGTATATTTTGATAGCAGTCGGAGCGCTCTATTTATAGAGCAACTCCGTATTATTACATTTTGAAATGTACAACACACCTTTTGAAAAAATGATCTCCTTCATTTCCAAAGTCCACATATCAACACTGCCAATGTTTTCATTAATTTGCCAATGTTGAAAATCCAATATGTGTGGGTGTTGAAAATCCAATATGTGTGGGTATTGAAAAATCTACCAAGGTTTTCAATATCACTGTGGGCATTCATTAACCCACCAGCATTTTCAACACTCCCCCTTGGATGCCCATATATCAACATCAGTTGCCTCGTTAAAATCTTGCTTGGAAAAACCCAGTAGGAAAAAACCATAGTGAAGGAAAAAGAGTACAACTTTACCTGGATTGTTGATATAGTGTTAAGTATGCTTATGTTGCCTCGTTAAAACCTTGATAGAAAAAACCCAGTGGGAAAAATCCTAATCGAAGGAAAAAGAGTACAACATGCATGTATCATGGATGCTCCCCCTGATTCCGCATTCTCCAAATTTAGCTATTTGGTAAGTCGACGTAATCCAATATTCTGCACTATCTTCTGAAACGTGTATTTTAGTAGAGATTTGGTGAGCAGGTCTGCCAGATTTTCATTAGAATGGATTTGTGTGACTTCAATAACTTTAGCCTTCTGAAGCTCATAGGCACTGAAAAACTTTGGAGATATGTGTTTAGTCTTATCGCCCTTGATGAATCCTTCCTTCATTTGGGCAACATAGGCTGCATTATCTTCATGGATGACAGTTGGATTGTCTATCTTCGAAGTTAGACCACATGAATTCCGCATATGATGGATCATTGATCTCAACCAAGAACATTCACGACTTGCTTCATGTAAAGCAAGTATTTCTGAGTGATTTGAAGATGTAGCAACTAATGTTTGCTTTGTTGAGCGCCATGAGATTGCTGTATCTCCATTCTTGAACATATATCCAGTTTGTGAGCGGGCTTTATGCGGATCAGAGAGAAAACCAGCATATGCATATCTAACAAAGACGTGGTCATTTGTGGATTTCTTTGAGTAGAAGAGACCCATGTATGTTGTCCCACGAAGGTATCGCAATACATCTTTGACTCCCTTCCAATGACAAATTGTTGGAGCAAAGCTATACCTTGCTAACAAGTTGATTGAAACAGCTATATCTGGTTTAGTACATTGTGCTAAATACAATAAAGCACATATTGCACTTAGATATGGTACTTCTGGACCAATGACCATTTCATCATCTTCTTTTGGACGGAATTGATCCTTCTTAATGTCCAGAGAACGAATGACCATTGGTGTGCTGAGTGGATAAGCCTTGTCCATGCTAAATCGCTTCAGGATTTTTTCAATGTAAGCTGATTGGTGGACCAAAATTCCATTAGCACAATGCTCGATCTGCAGGCCGAGACAAAATTTTGTTTTTCTAAGGTCTTTCATTTCAAATTCGCTTTTCAGATATTCAGCAATTTTATTGAGCTCTTCAAGGGTACCAACTAGGTTCATATCATCGACGTATACTGCCACTATAGCAAATCCAGAGTTGGATTTCTTAATGAACACACAAGGGCAAATGACATTGTTGGTATACCTTTCTTTGATCAAATACTCACTGAGATGATTATACCACATTCGTCCAGATTGTTTCAGCCTATACAATGATCACCTTAACTTGATTGAGAGCATACCTTGTGGTTTGTCAGTTGTTTCAGGCAACTTAAGTCCTTCTGGGACTTTCATATATATGTTAGCATCTAATTCTCCATATAGATATGCGGTGATGACATCCATAAGCCGCATGTCAAGTTTTTCTGAAACCACTAAACTTATTAAGTAACGGAACGTAATTGCGTCCATTATAGGAGAGTATGTCTCCTCATAATCAATTCCAGGTCTTTGCGAAAAGCCTTGTGCAACGAGTCGTGCTTTATATCTTGCAATCTCGTTTTTCACATTGCGTTTCCTTGTGAATACCCATTTGTAACCCACGGGGTTTACACCAAGTGGGGTTTGGACCACTGGTCCAAAAACATTTCACCTTTCCAAGGAATGTAAGTCTGCCTGGATTGCATTTTTCCACTTAGGCCAATCCTGTCTCTGTTTGCACTCATCAACAGAGTGGGGCTCGATATCATCACTTAATATGATTTCAGTGACTACTGCGAATGCGAATATGTCGTCTATGATTATTTCATTCCAATCCCACAATTCATTAGTACACACATAATTTATGGAGATTTCTTTGCTTTCATGTACCTCTATTTCTTTAGGGACGTGTCTCATCAAGGACATTTTCTTTTTCTAAAAGTACAGAATCATGAATTGTGGATTTGTCATTCATTTTCTCTTCTTGAATGATTTCATTTAGATTCAGTTGTGTCATCGTTTTTCTCTTTTGAAGGGCTGAATCTTTTGAACCTGGGGGTCTACCACGCTTCAAGCGTGCACCAGACGAATCATTCCCTGCCACTTTATTTTGTCTAACAGGGACATCAATTCTTGCAGGTGCATTTGCAACTGGTATATGTGATTTTGTCACTTTCATAGCATCATTAAATGCATCTGGCATTTGATTGGCAATACTTTGAAGATGAACGATCATTTTCACTTCATTTTCACATTGAGTGCTACGTGGATCAAAATGAGATAAGGTGGGAACAACCCATGTCAGCTCTTTCTGTTCTTCTGGAATGGTCTTTTCTCCCCATGATGACGAGAAAACTGTCTCATCAAAGTGATAATCAGCACAACGAGATGTAAACATATCACTTGTCAAGGGTTCCAAATATCTAATGATAGATGGTGAATCAAAACCCACATAAATTCTCAGTATGCGCTGAGGTCCCATTTTAGTACGTTGTGGTAGTGTAATAGGTACATAAACAGCACAACCAAAAACTCGTAAATGTGAAATGTTTGGTTGATGCCCAAACACGAGTTGTACTGAGGAGTATTGGTGGTTAGCTATAGGTCTCAATTGAACCAATGATGCAGCATGTAAGATTGCATGTCCCCATGCAGAAACTGGCAATTTTGTTTTCATAAGCAGAGTGCGAGCTATTAACTGAAGCCGCTTGATCAATGCTTCTGCTAAACCATTTTGAGTATGGACATGAGGAATAGGGTGTTCAACATCAATGCCCAATGTCATGCAGTAATCATCAAAGGTTTGAGACGTAAATTTACCAGCGTTATTAAGTCGGATTGACTTAATGGGGTAATCTGGGAACTATGCTTGCAACTTAATTATCTGAGCAAAAAGTCTCGCAAAAGCTACATTCTGAGTAGACAAGAGACAAACATGTGACCATTGGGTAGATGCATCAACCAAAACCATAAAATATCAAAATGGTCCACAAGATCGTTGAATAGGCCCACAAATATCCCCTTGAATTCTTTGCAGAAATGATGGGGATTCAGCATCAACCTTTAGTTGTAATGGTCTAATTACCAACTTCCCTTGAGCACAAGCCTTGCAAGGGTTATCATTTGAGATGGCAATGTGTCTGCTCAATAATGGATGTCCATTAGAGTTGGTAATGATTATATGCATCATGGTAGATCATGGGTGACCCAGACGGTCATGCCAAAACATGTAAACTTTTGAATCAATGAACTTTTGGTTCATGACAATATGTGATTCAATTGTCTTTATGCATGTATAATACAATCCACTCGACAAACCACGCAACGTCTCCAATATACGCTTCTGGTTATCATTGGAGGTAATGCATAGATACTCTACATTTTCTGCACTTTTCGTTTCAATGTGGTATCCATTTAAACGTATGTCTTTAAAACTTAACAAGTTTCGAGTAGATCGTGTAGCGTACAACGCATTATGTATGGACAATATTGTTCCATTTGGTAACATAATCTGGGCTTTCCCTGAGCCTTCAATCACATATGATTGCCCTAATATTGTTGTTACCCTTACTTTTGTAAGCATCAATCTTGAGAAATACTTTTGATCTCGAAGTATTGTATGCGTGGTTGCGCTGTCTGCAAGACAAATATCTCCGCCATTTCTCATGTTTTGAGAATAACCATAGTTTTTATCCATGCTCTTTGAGTAACGGAATCACAGTTAAAAGCAAGTTATAACATGAAATTTAAATGCCACTTTTATTGAATCTGAAATGCTAGTTTTAAACTACAAGTTTAGTACATCAAACATAAACAATTCAGTCGGACCGGTACACTTCATTCCCCCTTTCCACAAAAAAGTCCGAGACATCTATGTGGGTTGTGTTCAACTGCCCTAGTAAGTCACACACTGAATCAGGTATATCCATTGGTTTAGCCTGGTCGAGAAAGTTGGTCTCGACACCCTTATCCTTGAGGGAGGCTTGATACAGATCCACCATATGTTTTGGGGTACGACAAGTACGCGCCCAGTGCCCATTGCCACTATACCTATGGAAGGCTCCTTCAGCGTTTCTGGGAGCATTGTTCATATGAGCTTTGCCTTTGTGGCGATTTACATTTTTGAAGCTTGGGCCTGAATTATGCCTTGGAACCTGGTTGTGAAACTGGACACCATGATTCTTGCCTTTCCCGTTCCACCATCCTCGCTTATGGCCATGTCCTCGTTTATGATTATTGCCACCAGAGGATGTGGCATTCACTTCGAGGGAAGCAGTATTCACTTCTGGGAATGGTGGAGATCTAGTAGGTCGGGAATGATGATTTTTCAGCATGAGCTCATTGTTTTGTTCAGCAACCAGGAGCACATATATCAGCTGGTTATATTCAGTGAAACCTCGTGCTCTATACTGCTGCTGCAGGAGCACGTTTGAGGCATGAAAGGTGCTGAAAGTTTTTTCCAGCATATCTTCCTCAATGATGGTTTCCCCATAGAGTTTCATCTGGGAACTAATTCTGAACATCGCAGAATTGTACTCAGCCACTGACTTGAAATCCTGGATCCTTAGGTGAGTCCACTCATAATGAGCTCTTGGAAGAATCACCGTTTTCTGGTGATTGTATCTGTTTCTTAATGCCTTCCAAAGAGCTAATGGATTTTCAGCCGTTATGTACTCGCTTTTTAGTCCCTCATCAAGGTGACGACGGATAAAGATCATAGCCTTCGCCCGATCTTGAGAAGATGCATTGTTCTCCTCTTTGATTGTTTCTGCAAGATTCCCTGCCTCCAGATGGATTTTGACATCCACTACCCAGGTAAGGTAGTTCTTCCCAGTAATGTCCAGGGCAACAAAATCAAGCTTTGCCAAGTTTGCCATTTTCTTTTCTGAAAGAAAACTGAGGTGTGTAAAAACTTGCAATAATATGTATTCTCGGGGATGTAGTGTTAGAACTTCTGGTTCTTACAAATTCTTCATTTTGATCTTCAGCCCAAAAGGATGAGCACTTGAAACTTCTGGCTCGAGATTTACATGATGAATGAGGAGGGCGATTGTACTGCACCATTCTTATAACATATGATGGGCGATTATTCTGCACCACTCTAGTAGCATGAAAATTTCAATACGTAGAGTAGGGTTGACGATTATACCGCACCACCTAAAATTACAATGAAATTAAACAGCAGATAAATTTAAATATGCAGGGTAGGGTGGGCGATTATGCCGCTCCACCTAAAATTTACAGTAAAATTAGATCTGTGGTCCAACATAGGCGATGATACCGCACCATCTTGGATTGCAGTAAGATTAAATTTGCAGTTCAAGATGGGCGACTGTACCGCACCATCTTGGATTGCAGTATAATTAACATAAATAAACACTGGGTTAGTAATCAAGATCTACACCAAACAAGAAATCAAAGATATATGTAACTGTTAGGTTGAGAACTAAAAGCAGGCATGGTGCAAACAGTTCTTCGCGAGGGTATATCCAGCAGTTGAGGCAGAGGAAGAAGATGAACAGTAAAATCCTTAGAGGAAACTTTTTTTTTCTTTTCGTTCAGCGAAGAGGAATGATTTCTTTCGGCGAAGAGAAATGAGAAATGGTTATATTTAGAGAGTCGTGCTGATAACGTGTTATAAAAAGGTCAAAGTTAGGGAGATAACCTTTACTAGTGACAAGAGCAAAGCAGGTGTAAAATATTCCACTATAAGGATGACAGATAAAATAGAGAGGAATAGATACTAATGTTATTGATCTTTCCTTTCTTCCTCTGTATATTTTGATAGCAGTCGGAGCGCTCTATTTATAGAGCAACTCCGTATTATTACATTTTGAAATTTACAGCACACCTTTTGAAAAATGATCTCCTTCATTTCCAAAGTTCACATATCAACACTGTCAATGTTTTCATTAATCTGTCAATGTTGAAAATCCAATCTGTGTGGGTATTGAAAAATCTACCAAGGTTTTCAATATCACTGACCCACCAGCATTTTCAACATGGGTCATCTTCTCCACCTTCTCTGCCTTTGTTTTTATCTTCATGCCAGAAAAAATAGAAGTCGGAATCAACGCAGGAGGGGCTTGGGTGCATATATGAAATATATATATGGGATAATATCAAGGGACAAATATTTTTACAAATATTTTTACACTCTTTTTAAGTCTTTTGATTACATAACATCTAATAGTTCTTATTTATTTATTAAATGATATGGATGCATATGTGCATTTCATTCATTAAAAAAACATAAAATCTGAAAAATTAAAAAAAGGAAGAAACTAGGGAAATTCTGATGTCTAGGAATAAAACTAATATGCAGGTTTCGTCCCATCTTTTCCAATAAGAATAGAGTTGCCTGTGGGTTGTCTTCTTTATGGAGTTGATGATTCTCATGAGTGGCATGTGCATGATAACTACGGTAAAAAAATGGGGATCGTTCTTATGCTACTCCAACATATGCAGGTTTCGTCCCATCTTTTCCAACAAGATCGACATTTGTGCCTCCAGTAGGTCTAGGGTTTTCTTCTCCTGCAATGAGGTCGAAACCAGTACCCTTCCAGATTTTATGTTTTTTTTTCATTTTTATTTTATCTTTAATATTAGTTAAAATCCACATAAGCATCAATGTCATTTAATGAATAAATAAGAATCATTGGATGTCATGTAATCAAAAGGCTTAAAAAGAGTGTAAAAGTATTTGTAAAAATATTTGTCCCTTGATCCTATATATATATATATATATATATATATATATATATATATATATATATATATATCTCAATCTCTGTCGTTGGACTAGTAAAGGGGAGGGAGGCGGCGAGAGATGGGAAGGATTGTGTTCGGCGGGGTTTGCCTCGATTGGAGAGGGAGGCTGAAGTTGTTTTGGGGTTGAGTGGTCCTCGAAGGCAGGCTACCGGCTTCTTCCTTCTCTAAATTTTTTATCCTAATTTTAATAATATTATATGACAGAGTTAGATGCAGTTAACTTTGGTGACATGCACAGAGAGGCCATAGAGAGTTTTGGGTGCAGAAAATCTGGACTCAGTCTTATAAGGGCATTGAGCTATCAGGGAGAGGATATCGGTTAAATGAATTGAATATCTTTGTTTGTGTTCCCTTTCTCTGCATTTTCTTTTTGTTCCAGCATTTCTTTCCTTTCAATATACTTGTATCCTATCAGTTTTTGGGTGATGAGTTAAATTAATGAGTTCCACTGCAGTGATTTGCAAGGTGCATCCTTGGAAGGTCCTATTCCTTACACCATATCTTCCTTGAAATATGTAACGGAATTGTAAGACCACTTTCTTCTATCTTGTAATTATTCAATATTCCAAATCTTGAACTATAAAACAAATAAAAAATTTTGATGTGTCTTTTGTATCAGGATGATATCATATTTGAACGGACTTAGTATGCCTTTTCCTACTCTGAGATATATGAAAGGCATACAGAAATTGTACTTAAGTGTAATCCCTAATGCAATCATTTTCTAATTTTTGTTCGCATTCCTATGATACAAGATTTTGAGAAATTGCTCAATTAGTGGTACAATCCCTAATTACCTTGGCGAGCTGACAAATCTAGTAACATTGTGAGTGCTTTTATAATCAATATAGTTGTATAGATCTACAAATTTACTATTGCCAAACTGAACAAGAATTTGAGACTTAAGCTTTAACAAGTTGAAAAACAACACCAGTACAGCTTTTAGAGGGCTCTCCCCTCTTTTCTATTACTTGTGGATTCCATAAATCTTCAAAAGTTCAAAACAAAGCTCTGCCGTATGTTATATGATGTTTTTTTTTTCTCTATGTAGAGACTTAAGCTTTAACCAGTTGACTAGAGAAATTCCACAGACGATTGAGCGTGCTAGCCATATATATTCCATGTAAGTCGGTCAAATGATGCATTCATTTATTGGTGCAAACAATACACATTTTCAATATTTCTCAAGTCAACTATATTTACATTTTCATTGACCGTTAATTTTTACGTGTGCAGGTCCTCGAGCAACAACATACTGACCGGAGAAGTAACAATTTGGATATTGCAGAGCAAACGTGACCGGTCAGTCTATAGTGTAATACTAATATATTTGTGTTTGTATCTGTAAAGCAAAATGCTAGCCAACTTCCATTTCAATTTCATTTTTTTGTTTCTCCATATTTAAATTTAGAGATGTCATTAATGTGCAAAATATGTTGCAGGGACTTGTCATACAACAATTTTACGGGATCACCTTCCTTCAATTGTCAACACTTGACTGTGTAAGTCTATCAATATCCAAACCTAATGCTATTGGCTAAATTCGTTTATGTACTTATTATATGTTCTTTCTCCGTCGAATATTATTTGCTAATTGTCTTGATTTTTACGGGAATTTGGTTTCTAGTCATTCGTCGCCAGAAAACTTGTAAGTTCACAAAAACTTGTGATTTCATGTTTATCAAACATGATAAGATATATGTATGAGTCATGACTGAACCTTAATTCTTTCAACGCGTAGGTGGTGCTTGAAGAAGGACATTCCTTGCTCCTCAAAACCAAAATGTGAGTTTAAGTTCATATAAAATTTTTTTCTTTTATCTATCCTAGTAAATTAGTTGGTTGTATAGTCTAGCAGTTTTTTGGGTACTTTTGTTAGATGTTGCATGTTGTTAATCGAATTGATGGTGTTGAGCAAAAATTGTCATGAAAACAAATAATTCACTCGACACAATTTCACCCTCATTCATTTTTCCGAAGAGGGTTTTATTAATTTAAGTTCGATCCAATCTAGACTATGCGCCTTTTATTTACAACCGTTCTTTTGGGAATAGAATACTCTTTGATTCTAACATGAAAAATATGAATTTTGGGGATTGGATTTTTTGTTTAATTTTGTCGTTGAGCCCTAGATTGCCTACGTACCCTTTTAAGGGATTAAGTCACTCGTAGTTCATGGTTTTAGGATTTTTAGTGAGTGAATGACTCACTAAAAAGGATTTGGGATTTTCAGTGAGTGAATGACCCACTAAAAAGGATTTGGTGTTTGGTTTATTTGGGTGAATTTGGTTGAGTGGAACAGGGGGTCAATTTGGATTTGGTAGTGAATTTGGTTGAGGTGAACCAGGGATTCAATTTAGTATTTTTGTGTTTGCGGTTGCGCCTAGAATATGGTATTAGATTGCCTACATATCTTTTAATGGTATCAAACCGACGTAGTTCAAGCTATGATTTTGGTATGGCTTTGTGCCGTTTTGGGAATTCGAATGATTTTGTATTCTTTTTGAGATTTGGGACGGCTTTGTGCCGTTTGAATTTTGAAGTGGCTTTGTGCCAATTAAGACTTGTCGTGGTGCAACTGATTTCGTAGCTAGCTGCTAACTCTTCTTATCGGGCATGTAGTCATGTTTGTCATCTAGTCCTTTTGTTTTGATTAAGAAGAAACTGCACTGGGGCTTGCTAGTAACAATTGACTTTCTTTATGAAGATCTCTTCCAATTCACTTTTTGCTATTTTGGAATTTGGGCATTTCCATGGCACTCTTTACGATTTGTTGTTTCTCTTCATGGAGCACAACCACTTTAGGCTTGATGTTAATGCTTCAAAGCTTTTCTTAAATTTGCCTTTCCTCCACTTTTGGTGGCTTTCCGAAAGCTACTTTTGGTGGCTTTGGATTCATGGAACATGCCATTTTGACGTGCTCTGTACGTTGGCTCAAATACTTCTCACTGGGGGCCATGCTCTGTGACACGCATGTGATGAGCAAGACTATTTCTTTCTTTCTCTTTTTCTGGAACATTCTTTGAAGAATGGAGCAGCAGCAGCGAGCCAAATTCTTTGAGTCGTGTTCAACTTATGCCAGCAAGTTTCGGCATAGTTGGTGATTTAATGAAGGACAGATTTTCGTGGACATGGTCTCCACACTTGTTGTTTTAAACCGTTTGAAACCGGTGCCTTCACCATGATGTTAAGTGCCATCTTATTTGGCCCAATTCTTATTCACAGAGCCAAAAGTGATAAACTCCTACACGAATAAAACATGGAAAAGCTTTTGTTTTTCTTCTTTTTATTTATCTCCATGTGGAGCAACATTCCTATTTTATCTGGGGAGTAATTTGTCTGTAGCAGAACTCCATCCTTTCTTTTCTTTGTCTTCTATGAATTCAACCAGGAGTTATAATATAACCACTTGAAAGAAAACAGCAACCCAATGGCCAGAATCAGCTGTAAAGGTTTTTGACGTTCTACTTTGACTTTCCTTCTTTTTAGTAACTCATACTTCTATAGCACGACCATGGATAGCACCTGCACCGTCTTCTTTTCCGCTAGCGACTTAGACAGCAGCCCGCACCATTTTTGGTGCACTGTGCGGGCAGCACAGCCTTCCCTTCCAAAGTGGCAGCAGCTTTTTCTTCTTGACTTCAAGACAGCGACGGCGGCGGTTGGGTTGCTCCTTTGTAGAGCTTCAGTGGCAAATGAAATGAGGCGACACAAACAACGGAGACGGGTTGGTTGTTGTCTTTCTTCTCTGCAACTTTATTCCTCCATACTT
Organism: Heteromeles arbutifolia; assembly: GCA_024362995.1. Taxonomy (NCBI): domain Eukaryota; kingdom Viridiplantae; phylum Streptophyta; class Magnoliopsida; order Rosales; family Rosaceae; genus Heteromeles; species Heteromeles arbutifolia. The sequence goes on from JANCRC010000002.1 coordinate 40,634,487, forward strand.
GAAGCTTATTGCTACTTTCTTTGACGAAAGGTGAATGGCTTGCAAGTGGAAGTTTTACGTTCCTGTGGTTTGCTTCAAGTCCTTGATTTGCAGATGTTCTACTTTGCTTCTGCTGCACCTTCTTCCTTCGTCGATTTTGATGCAGACTCTCCAAACATCTTCGGTATCTCTTCAATAGGCAGGGGCCACTTTTTTGTTCTTCCACGCCGAGCCGCTGTAATCAGCGGGAGAGACCGTGACGATCTGATTTTGGAGATCATCAGTTGAGGGGCTGCTGCAAGTGCGAGTACGGACAGACTCGCACAGCGGGGACGAGTTTTTTTTTTTGTCTTCATCCGCTGCAGGTTCATGCATGTTCGTGGGAGTAACGAAACGATGGAAACACCATTTCTGCACCATTGCCTTGTTGCTTGTAGAGAACCATCTTCTACGACTTGGTGCACAGAATTTTGATGTTGTTCCTTGGTCGCTTTTTAAGGGACAAGGCCTGCACTGTTGGGCAACTCTGACGACGACTCAACGATCTTCTTCCTGGTAGCCTTTCTATAGGGACCGGGTCTTCAATGGCCTCGTTACGGCGGACAGAACCTTCTAACAGCAATGCCACGGCAGCAAGTGGCACGGACTGCTTCTTTCCTTCTAGGCATGAACGGAGAGCATGGATGGAGGGCACTGGTTTGGGGAGAGCGAACATGAGTCTTCCACTTTGAATCTTCTTTCTCCAGGCGATGGCTGCAGCGTCCGTTTGGGCTTCCGTTTGATGTTGACGTTGATGCTGCAAATGTCTCCATCGGTTTATACCTTTGAGTGCTTTGAATGCTTGTTGCTTCCTTTGCCGTGTATTTGTTTCTGTGCTTTTCTTTCGTTTGTTTCTCTGCTCTTTCTTTGTTTTGTTTTTCTTTTGTCCTCTGCCGTCTGTCTTCTCTGCTGTGTTCTGCCGTCTTTCCGTTGTCCTCTTTTTCTGTCTCCCGTTTTCTGTGTCCCTTTGCAGTATTTTGCTCCTCTTCCCGTTTGTTCTCTCTATGCCCTCTTTTTTCTCCTCCTATTTATCCTGTTTCTTTTGCAGTTTTTTATAGACTGGAATTTGTGGAGGTTGTGGGTGGATAAGTACGGATAAAGTGGGTAGTTTTCGTTCGAACTCCTTTTTGCACGTTGGAGGAAAGTAGGGGAGGAACTGCTCCACTTTCTACATGCTTCAACCGACTGCTTCCCGTCATTTTTAATTAATTAATCAATTGTAATTAATTAATTGGTAAATTTTCTGTTCTTTATTTATTGCTTTTCTTGGCATATTTTTTGGGAAATCTGAGTCAAGTTAACTAACATGCAACTACTTATGATTTTATGGTCGTTATGGGTGTCATACATATGAATTGTTAAGTATAAAATCCTAGGGTAAATCTCATTTTTTACTACCCCTTATGTTTCGTGGTTTTCAATATTTAGTACATCAAGTTTTTTTCGTCCCAGAGTCATACCTAAAGCGTAAATTTTGGGACAGTCTCATACATCCGTTAGTCAAACGGTTAAGTCTCCCGTTAACTGATGACGTGGCACCCATGTAGACAATGACTGGACACCACGTGTCAATAGGGGCCCACTTGAATATTAAAAAAATTAAAAATTAAAAAAATTAAAAATAAAAATCCCCCAGTCTCCTACCTCCTCCATCCCCCTCCCTCCCTTCCTTTCTCTACAACCCGCACCTCCCTCCCTTCCATCTCTTCTCTGCAACCCGCAACACCTCCACCCTTCCTCTCCACACCACCACCTCATCCACCATTCCTCTCCTAACCCCCACCCTCTTCTTCCTCCTCCTTCTCCTGCACCCCAACCCTCGTTGTTGGCGGTCCACAGCCAACCCGTCCCCAAGCCCCCTAGAGACAATGCCATTTTCCGTTTTCACCGATGTGGATCCGGCCTCTGCTTTCGTCGTCACTCCGCTGAGGAAGCTGTAGTCCGATGAGCTCGCCACTGTTTAGCTCTTTCAGGAGCACTCCCTATGTTGTTTACATCACCAATCTTTCAGCCAGGTACTGTTGAGGTTTGAACCTTTTGGATTTTGCTGAAAATTGGGCCACATTTGGAATGGGGAGAGAGAGAGTCGCGGGAGGGAGGGGAGGAGTCGCGGGAGGGAGGGGAGGAGTCGCGGGAGTCCGGGTAGGAGTGGTGCGAGAGGAAGAGTGTTGAGGGTGGTAATTACAACAAATTATGATAAAACCCACATCAACTTTTCCACAAATTCAAAAACCCAAGTCCTAAAATCTGGAAAGAAAAGCAAAAATTTGAAATTTTGAATGGGGGCAAGCCAAAATTTTGAAATTTACATAGCAGAACAACATTTTGTGAAAAACCCAAAAGCAAAAAATGATGATGAAATGAATCCATGGGAAAAGAAAGATGAAATTTTGGGAAGTACCTGGAGGACGTTTTGGCTCAAGAGGGAGTAATGGGGGCCTCTATTTCTGTGACGCCATAGCTTCGAGGTTTTTCGGGACGGTCTTCGTTCTCCTCCAAGTACTTCCATCTGTACACCGCCATTGTCTTCCTCCTCAAGAATCAAGCTCATAGGACGAATCAGAGATTGAGAGAATTGGAGAAAAGGAAAGGGGTGGGTGATTGGGGGGGGGGGGCGGGCACGGGTGGGATTCAGGGAAGACGAAGGTGTTTTTTTTTTCTTTTTTCTTTTGAATAATTTATTTTTGAATTTTTAATTTCCACGTGGACTCTTTAATGACATGTCGCGCACAGTCATTGTTCACATGAGCGCCACATCATCAGTTAACGGGAGACTTAACAGTTTGACTAACGGATGTATGAGACTCCCAAAATTTACACTTTAGGTATGACTCGGGGACGAAAAAAACTTGATATACTAAATGTTGAAAACCACGAAATATGAGGGTAGTATACTGAGATTTACCCAAAATTCTAATACTATTCTTGTTACAAATGCAAACCATTCTATATTTATCAATTGCGGAGGGAGGAAGACAAAGTTTGATGATCATACATATGAAAAGGACTTGAGCTCTTTCGGACCATCAGACTTTGTTTCGTTGGCTCAAAAGTGAGGCTACAACAGTACCAGCGTGGACATGAGCAACCCTAATGCAAATTACATTGCAACATCTTTGAACATTACCAGGTTGGATTTATATGAAACAGCACGCATTGCCCCTCTTTCACTTAAGTACTATGGCCTTTGCATGCTCAAAGGCAACTACAAAGTGCAGCTCTACTTTTTCGAGATCATATTTACGGATGACCAAACACTTAGTAATCTCGGAAAACGCTTGTTTGACATCTCAATTCAAGTGAGTACAAATAAACTTTCATTTATTATTTGTGATTCTTTGCTAGTTTATTTAACTTTTTTTCTTTTCAAACACTACAGAAAGTTCAATGGGCAACATTTAGTTTGTTTGGCGCATTCCATTATAGATCACACTTTATGCTCTTAAAACTGTTCATGATATTTCTTTTGGCATTTACTAGACCACGACACTTGTTTGGAAGGTCATATGCCGTTTAGCTGCTTTATTTGGGTGTTTTTTTATACGAAGTTCTAAAGAAATGCAGAAGTATATTAATGCCGTATTGAAATTGTGATCATGTGCGGAGGAACTTGGTTTTGAAAGACTTCAACATTATGGAAGAAGCAAGAGGTGTTGGCAATGTCACCGTTATTGGTAGCACACTAGAGATCCACCTATATTGGGCAAGAAAAGGGACGACTGCTATTCCTTATACAAGTGTCTATGGGCCTCTTATATCAGCCATTAGTAAGACGCCAAGCAAGTTTTACATATGTTGTAGAATATTTGCAAGTACTTTCTCATCTATTAGATTTACATTTATTCTAATAAGATTATGCTTTATTTTGGCACACTTTGAACCTCCAAAAAAAAATTTAAGCTACGTAGAGCGTGTTAGGAGTCATGTGCCTATAGGCACAATGGTAGGAATTGGATGCGCAAAAACCGTCGTCATCATCGCCATCGTATTACTAGCGCTCGTTATTCTTTGGAAGAGAGGCCTCCTAGGACGACAAAAAAACATTGGAGGATGGTATTTTCTGTTTCTCCGTTATATTGCCTTTTGTTTTCATTGTTTCATATTGCCTTTTGTTTTCATTGTTTCATTTCTAAGAACATTTATCCTATTTTGTGACTTCTCATGCATATTTAAGTGCACACTCCGAGATAATAATTGTCTAGATATTGAACTTTTCGACAGCTTGATGATCTTAGAGTACATTATATTTTTTAAACTCACGATGCAAAGTATGCATGCCTATAGTTCCAGGTAGTTGTTAAGGTCTAGGCCTTCAAACAATAGTGGGATTTAAGATAAAACAATGAAATTGTTCTTAAATTTGTCTTAGACACAACAATTTCTTATGAGTTTTACTTGTCACGCAAATTTGAAAGGTGTGGAACTACAAACTCGCAAGTTTACCTTTACGCACCTCAAAGATGCCACAACCAACTTTGACCAAGCCAATAAGATTGGTGAAGGTGGTTTTGGTACTGTTTATAAGGTAATCCTTGAAACAAATAATTTATTTTCTAATTTGATTAATAATTACTCTCCTAATTATGATTAATTTCTCGCGTGAAGAGATTTGTATTAACTATCTGTTGACCCTAAAAACTACCAAGCATACGTGGCGCGCAGGCCGAGTAATTAATAAGCAAACTACGTCATTCAGTTGTGTGCGGGGCGTCCCAACTCGTCGGCCGAGGAGTAAAATATGTTGGTGTTGCATTGAGCGCGCTGCTGACTTCTTAATCTTGCGACTGCGGCCGAGGAAGGAACACGTCTCAGCCTTCGGGTTCTAGAGCCTGAAGACAAGGCTGCTAATTTTGCGAAGTTCAATATCAAATTCGGCTTTCGATGTGCCAAATCTAGTAACCTGTAACACCTCACTTCGCCAAGAAGGCTGATGAGATGACCTCTGCCAATAAGGATTCGAAAATCCTTCTCGACCGAGACTTGGATAAATAACCAATCAATCTCGAAGCAGTGCTGTTTATCCAAACTGAAGGTGCTCCTCAGCCGACTGGTTCTACGGTGATAGTGCTGTTTATCCAAACTGAAGATACCACCGGTTACCTTCACAGTGCTGTTTATCCAAACTGAAGGTGTGTTGGCGAGAAAGGGAAGAAGAATAGAGTTCTCAAGGTTTTTTAGAGGTTTCGCGTGGAGCGAGGGTTTGCGCATGGCAGATTAGTGTGTTTTGTTGGAGATCCTTTTACATTGCACAGCCTCATGTATTTATAGGGTTGATATTTGCTCGTAGCCTAATGGTATTTAACTGCAACTCAAACTCTAAGAAGAAAGACTGATCCGTTTATCATCTGTTATCCTTCATATTCATGACTTTTCGAACAAACTGAAAAGCCTATCTAGGAATCTGTTATCCTTCATATTCATGACTTTTCGAACAAACTGAAAAGCCTATCTAGGAATCACATCATCACCCAAAAACGTAGCCTACCTAGGTTTCCTAGGTCATCATTACATCACCACCAAAAACCTAGCTTTTCTAGGCTTTGTCTCATATCACCCAAATCCATCATCTTTGTACACATCCTGATCCCCTTTCTTTAATATTAGTGTGCAGCATATCCAATCCGCACGTCCACACACATCCTAACTCAATTTAAATTGTGCCGCTTACTTGGGGATATAATTCGCACCCTATTTATCTTGCTTAAGAATATGCCAAGATAATTCATATTAACAGAATAATTATCATGATAAAAACCATAATATTATTTTTTAAACAAAATTATCTTCAATTTTCCATCCCACGATTGGGAGCTATGCTCACTCAACGGCCTCAATTACTCGGGCCGATGGTGTAATTTTGGGTCCAAACACTATCTTAGTCAAATACAGGGCATTCTTGCAGATGGAACGCTGATTGCTGTTAAGCAGCTTTCTTCCAAGTCAAAGGAAGGAAATCGGGAATTTGTGAATGAGATAGGCATGATTTCTGCTTTGCAACATCCTCACCTTGTAAACCTATATGGATATTGCATTGATGGAAATCAACTATACCTTGTCTACGAGTACATGGAAAACAATAGCGTTTCGCATGCTTTGTTTGGTAAGTATCACTTTTGTACGCCTACATTTCCTTTGGTCCATGCACATGGTATAAAAGATTGTATGCACAAAATTACGACTAATTTTGATTATCTTGAAAAATTGAAGGGGCAAAAGAAAGTCAGTTGAAGTTGGATTAGCCAACAAGGCATAATATATGTGTTGGCATAGCAAAAGGTTTGGCTTACCTTCACGAGGAATCAAGCTTGAAGGTTATCCATAGAGATATCAAGGCCACAAACGTGTTGCTTGATAGACATCTTAACCCGAAGATATCGGACTTTGGGTTGGCCAAACTTGCCGAGCAAGATAAAACACATATAAGCACCCGTGCTGCTGGAACTTTGTGAATCCCTTTTTTAACTTCTCTTCTTATGTTTCTCCTTCCAATATAGTTATATTACGGCATATGTCTATAACCATTGAATTGATGTCATGATTTCATGATTTTGCAGTGGATACATGGCACCAGAATATGCACTTCAGGGTCATCTCACTGACAAAGCAGATGTCTATAGCTTTGGCATTGTTGTACTGGAGATTATTAGTGGGAAGAAGAACTCAACTCAGCAGACAAATGCAGAAGGATTTTATATTCTTGATTGGGTAACTTTCTAATTGAACTTTAATTTTGATTTTGTTGAAGTTTTTTACAACTATAGAAGGCTTTTTTATATCTTCTTTGTTGAAAGTTCATGTTATTTTTAAAGATACATAAGTTATTTTGCTTTTGTTCTTTTCATGTTTCTAGGCGCATGTTCTCAAATCGGAAGGGAATTTGATGAACTTAGTGGATCCAAAGTTGAGCTCAGAATTCAACAATGAAGAGATAATGGCTACAATCAATGTGGCTCTCCACTGCTGTAATTCCACTTCGAAGCTTAGGCCCACTATGTATGAAACTGTGAGTATGCTCGAAGGTAAGGCTGTTGTTGAAGAGTTTGTTTTGGACCCCAATCCCTGACTAGTGATGAGATGGACCTAACGGTGAAGAAACTTTTCCAATTCTGTTTGAGAAGGGGCGCTGGGTTAGTTGAAGGGCCATCAAATGATTCATTTGCAACTCTTGATGATATCCATCCAGTCAATCCTCATTCAGGTCGCCAAGACGATAGAAAAGGCAGAAAATGGCATAGTTTTTAGGGATTTGAAAATTTGAAATCACTACTGTCTTCTTAGGCAACAAATGTCCAAATGTCCAATTAATTACATGGTGCAAAATCCCATACAAATTTCTTAGTTCTATGGCACCAAAGATGAAAGCTAAGTTTGACAAGTACTGGAGCAAGTGCAGTTTGGCTTTGGCAATAGCAGCAATCTTGGATTCTCCGATCCAAAATGAAGTTGATGGAGTACTACTACTCTCAAGTATACGGTAGTACTGCTCTGGACAGGATTAAGGAAGTTTTTAATGGCCTCAAGAACCTTTTTTTATATTTATTCAATTTGCTTAGTAATGGTTGAACAAGGTTCAGCTTTGCGTGGCAGTAGCTTACCAAGTACCAACACTGATAGTAGGGATCGATTGAAGGGATTTGAAAAACCTCTCAGAGCCAAAACATGATATCGGACATGGACAAGTATCTAGAGGAACCAGTCTTTCTGCACTGTTGTGATTTTGAAATATTAAATTGGTGGAAGGTCCACACGCCAAGGTACCCTATTTTGTCCATGATGGCAAGTGACTTTCTGGGAACTCCTATGTCAACTGTTGTACCAGAACCAGCATTCAACGTTGGCGGTAGAGTGCTTGATGAATGTCAAAGCTCACTGAATCCTGACACTCCAGAGGCTTTGGTGTGCATACAAGATTGGTTGCAGGTGGAATTAAAAGGCATGTGAATTACAGCTTGAGTTTTACGTTTGTCTTTCGTTATAACGCATACTTAGCAGTGATCTTATTGCAATAATTACTTATTTCTCTTTTCTATCAGTTGCCAATTCATTGTCAAGCCATTCTACACCAATTCCTTCAGCCAGACCAATTCTTGTTGAGTAGAGTTAAATTTCTAATGGTATGAATCTGCTACATTTGCTACAAGGTTGATGGATCAACTATTGGCCTATCATGTGCTGTCTAAATGATGTCGACACACCTAAAGCTGGTCAGGGCAGTGAACCTTATCTATATCTCCATGTCAATACATCACATGAGACTCATTAATTGCTTTTAGTTCCTTGTCAAGCTTAGTTGTTAATTTAGGATATCAACTAGATTCCCATACCTGTACGTAAATTAGAGGGACCTCTTTCGTCATTGAAAGGTGTATCTTTGATTTTTGAGCATTCTATTCTTCCTTTGTAAGATGTGGTCCTTCATGGTTTAGATTGAATAGCAACTGAATTTGACAAAATGTTGGATGCTCAATCAATAATCTATACATTTTTATGTGTGTACAAAACCTTCATCCCAAGTTCTCAATCAATTTAGTGTCTCGATTCTTACAATATGAACTCCTGATTGTTACACATTTATCTAACTACTACTTCCCTGGAGCAATCCTACAGGAAATCTCCAGATGTTTATTTAGTCATTGCATATGTGTTTGGGGTGGTTTATTGTTGGCCAAAGAAAGAATGAAAATGCATGTTAAGTTCATATTTCAGTCTTAATCAATCTAACTGCCTAGACTAATTTTGGATTTTTTTTCCAGACAATTTGATGATGCGAACGTGTTTAAATTGTTGCATATAACGTTTTTAAATAGGTTTGGGGGATGAAATTGACCTAGATTGAGAATTGAGGGGTTTAAAAGCTCAAAAAGTGAAAAATAACCATAGAAAAGCTGCAAAAACTTTCCAGATATTTGGTCATTAAAGCATTTTTTGTGATGATTTTCAAACGAATTGTGATCTCTAAAGCATCTGTTTCTGGGTAATTTTCCGTCAGTAAAGGTTATTTTTTAGCTTTCTGCAGATTCCTGTTTTTCAATTAATTTAATAGTTTGCTGTCACATTACCTGATCTTGAAAGCTCATTCATTACATTGGTAAATACTAAACCTCTTTGGATTTTGAGCAACTAAACCTCTTTTACCACCTAACTTGAGTACTCCAATTTGAAATTTTTTATGCTTATGTCTTAACTACATTGTAATAGTTGAGAAGTGTACAAAAAAAGGAAAAGGGAAAAGGAATTTTAGGGAGAGAAAGTGATGTAATATTTTCTCTGTATATTTTGACGTCTTCATTTGCTCTGTATATTGTATTGAATGAATGATCGACTTACGAGAGAGTCAGAGGAGATTAATTCTTGATTTCCCAGTTCGATGGAATTCAACATGTCTAATGCTTGAAACAGCCTTAGAGTACAAGGGTGCATTTTCTCTCCTGCAAGAGCATGACCCTTCATACACATCAGCTTTAACTGACACAGAATGGGAATGTACGAGGTTTGTTACAGTTTATCTGAACTTTTTGGAATCACTAATGTTTTTTTTTTTTGGCAATAAATGTCCAACTGCAAGCATATATTTTCCTTAGAATTGTCATGTTCGCATCCAATTAATTGAATGGTGCAAGAGCCCAGACAAATTTCTTAGTTCTATGGCACTAAAGATGAAAGCTAAGTTTGATAAGTACTCCAGCAAGTGCAGTTTGGCTTTGGCAATAGCAACAATCTTGGATCATCAAAGTTGGTGGAGTATTACTACTCTCAAATATACGGTGGTACTGCTCTGGATAGGATTAAGGAAGTTTCCGATGGCCTCGAGGAACTTTTTGATGCTTATTCAATTTGCTCAACAATGGTAGATCAAGGTCCAGCTTTGCCTGGTAGCAGCTTACCCAGTACTAGCACTGATAGTAGGGATCGATTGAAGGGATTTGATAAATTTCTCTACGAGACCTCTCAGAGCCAAAACATGATATCAGACTTGGACAAGTATCTAGAGGAACCAGTCTTTCTGCGCAGTTGTGATTTTAAGAAATTAAATTGGTGGAAGGTCCACACGCCAAGGTACCCTATTTTGTCCATGATGGCATGTGACGTTCTGGGAACTCCTATGTCAAATGTTGCGCCAGAATTGGCATTCAACGCTGGGGGTAGAGTACTTGATGAATGTCGAAGCTCATTGAATCCTGACATTTGAGAGGCTTTGGTATGCACACAAGATTGGTTGCGGGTGGAATTAAAGGGCATGTGAATTACATTTTGAGTTTAATGTTTGTCTTTCGTTACGACATATACTTAGCAGTGATCTTATTGCAATAATTACTTATTTCTCTTTTCTATCAGATGCAACTCATTGTCAAGCCATTCTGCTAGACCAATACCTTCCGCCAGACCAATTCTTGTTGATTAGAGTTAATTTTCCAAAGGTATGTTTCTGCTACATTTCCTGCTTTATTCCATATCTATTCCGCAAACCCAACGTGGCAAAGTACGGACTTATGGTGTAACTTGTGATGCAAGGTTGATGGATCAACTCTTGGCCTTAACAAAGTATCCGTTGCTGTTAAAATTATGCCGACGCACCTTAAGCTGGTCTGGGCTGTGAACCTTATCTATATCTTCATGTCAATACATCACATGAGACTTGTTAACGTCCTTAGTTCCTTGTCAAGCTTAATTGTAAAGTTTAAGTTTAGGATGTCAACTAGATTCCCACATACCTCTTTCGTCGTGGAAATGTGTATCTTTGATTTTCGCGCAGGCAACTCTTTCTTTGTAAGATTTCGTTAAATTAACAAAATGTGGATTGCTCAATCACTAATTTATATATTTATAGTTATGCACGACAAAACCTTCATCTCGAATTCTCAATCAATATATTTTAGATTATTCTTTCAATATGAACTCCTCAATGTTTATCCATTGATGGCTAATAACTTCAACTGTCTTACTGTTATAAACCATGTATGCTGAACTTAGAATATATATATATATATATATATATATATATATATATCTTTCTTTTCTTTTTTTTTCTTTTTTTACAAAGCGATATTCTATATTATAACTCAGGGGAGAGGTTTTGAGGTTTGATCATTATTGGAAGAGTATCAGCGCTGTTGTTATTCCAGCGAACTTTAGACCTGCTGCTGGTATTACTGGTAAGATATAAATAAGCTTTCTTCAATGGTGCTCCGCGTTGGCTTCAATCCAGTGAGTTGAGGGTCGTGTGATTTGATATGGTGAGGAATCATTTGAAAAGATAATGGTGCCAACAAGAGCAGATGTTCCAGAGTGTATGCCCCCTCCTTAAGATGCTTTGTCAAGTGGTTTTTGTACTCTTAGTTGTGTGTAGGATAGGCTAGGATCTATTTATTCGTTTCATTTCTTTGTTTTATCTTGATTATGAGGTATAAACTACATATCTTGCATTCCGCAGATCAAAAATTTACAAGCCAGGTTCATGAAATTGTTGGTAGAATTAAACGCAGATTTGGAACATTGACCGCTATCCCAATACGTCACCTGGTATGCCCTTGATTTTTCTGAGTAACTATTCCATGATATTGAAAGGCCATATTTGGTACTTAGTGGAATTTAATACAAAGGATGTTGATGTGCGGCTTATGTATGACGCCATTGGTATGTCTTTATTAACTTTCTGTATGATGATAGCACATTCACAGGCATAATTTGAATTTGAAATGCTCATGGCACAAGGTTCAATAGTTGGTTATAGTTCCCCTGTCATGGAGTTATATGTCTCCTACTTAGCACGAGATCAAATCTTCTGCACCCAAAATAGGTGTGGCCTCTCTGTGGCCCTAATAAATATTTGACACCTATTAAATTCATGACAACAAAATCAAGAAAAGTTAAGATATTGAATACGTGTCAGACACTTATTGGGGCCATAGAGAGGCCACACCCATTTTGGGTGCAGAAGATTTGATCTCGCTTAGCACTATTCGATAGAGTGTAGTAGTTTAATAGCCATTATGATCAGTAGCAGTAGTTGTTTTTCATCTATTTCAAGTTTCAAAACCTATTACATTTGATTTGGATGTAATGCCTCCTAAACAACCTTTCATTGTCTACAGGATCGTTCACTCGACCTTCATGCATTGTGTGCACTATATGCTGTAACTGGTACTATTCTACATACTCTGGTTCTGGTTCCCTATTTCTTTTGACCCATAATTTTTTTTGAGCAAATAAGTTTTCGACATACTTTTCACCTAGTATCTAAGAAAATGTGTGAATAAATTTTCAGCTAGTCATATCTCATTCTGCCTGTTTTTTTTTTTTTTTTTCCGGTTTTCAATTTGTCCAGATGTAGCACTTGTCACATCCTTGAGGGATGGAATGAATCTTGTCAGTTATGAGGATGTGGCATGCCAGGATGCACAGAGAGGGGTCCTTATTCTGAGTGAGGTAATAACTAGAAACTTGCATCCTTATGCTTCACTAAGATAAAGGAAGGAAAAAGTTCTCAAATGAAGGGGAGTTGAAAACGCAATAGTTTGATAAGAGAAACACCACCAGCACAAAGTCCACCATAGTAATATGGGCAGATCATTCTTGTTACATTCTTGTTACAATAAAACGTGTGTGTGTGTGTATCTAAGAGCCCGAGAGATACTGAAATTTTCATGTCAAAAGAAGATTCGTATTTCAAAAATCATTTGCATGTGGCCGTTGCTAACTGTCATAATCATATACAATGTTTGTACTTGTATGACATCCCATTCCCCTATTGTGTTCCTAATAAGTTTACTTGTGTCTCTGCATTAAAACTACTTATTGATAAATGCTTCATTGTTTGCACTGAGCATTGTTCTTTTCATCATTCCTGTGCAGACAAAAGATCTGACTCCCCGTGCTTGATGTTCTTCCTTCAAGCTACTGAAGAGTTGGACACCACTTCGCAATACTATGCTGACTTGATTTGCCCTGTGCTCTTAGACAAAATATTTGACTCCCCGTGCTTGTGATCACATTCAACATAAGAGACCAAATATGTGCCTATCAATCGTTTGGTGTTAAATGTGCAAGAATGCAGTTGAAATATTCATCATTTGATTCTAGGTTAAGTTGTGCACTTTCGTCTCTTTCATAGTAATTAATTTATTAGTTGAAAACATTGTACTTTGAGGAGGCAAGTAAAGCTTTGTAGAACTGCGTGGGTATATGATATGCTTTTTTTTGGTGATTTGGTTGGATACTATTGCTAGAAAATTGGAGGCATAGTTAGGATTAGTGCAGTGGCCTTGATGGATAAAATGAAGCATTAGTAATGCGGCACCTGAATTGAGAGAGAGTCCTTTCATAATACATTGATCAGACTGGGTGCAGTTAGCCGATCTTTGGAGTTTTGATGCTGGTGATTGGAGCAATTTTTTTCTTTGACTTATTGTAGTTTTTACTAGATGGCGGACATGTTGTTAACTGCTGGAAACTATTTTTATAACTCTTCGAACTCTTCTACTAGTAAAGTCTTAATGTCTCTAAAATGGACAGGTGACCATCGGATTTCCTTAGCAAATATAATTTTGGATTTATCCAGATACAACAACTTGGATTAGAAGCCCAAATAAAGCTCAAAAGGGTGAATGGGCTTTGGATGTTGTTCTGGAGAAATCTGTTGTCAAGCAAAGCGGTGATGCGTGGAGAATTGTTCTCGATTCTTGCCTCCCTGTGCTTCACCTAATTGGCACTAGGCGTTCCATCCTGTAGCACTAGGATCCTTGTATTTAACACTGGGATCCTCTAACCTTTCAGTCTTTGTATTTAACATTGGACCCCCTAAGGTTCAAATTCTGAATCCGCCACTATCCATTGTATGCTTCCAGTTATGCTTAAAATAACATAACAAAATATCAAGAATTTACTTACTCCAATTTAATAGCCCTGATTAAGATAATTAATTAGTAAATTTTGAAGAAATTGCCCATATATGACATGTGCATGAAGTGCATATAATGTACATCCGTTGGGTTGTCCATATTTTGCCAAACCCAATGCTAAGCTTTGGTCGGCAATAATGACTGATGGTGTGCTTGCATGCTTGGGTTCTTTTAATTATTTCATTTGGTTATTGTGTCAGTTTGGGGTAATGATAAGTTTAGTAGTTGTGCAGGTACATTAATGTACACACCCTTATGTATATTATTAATTAAACATAGACCATTTGACTTGCCTTGAATTTGCTTAGCCCAATATTAAAGGGCGATGTGCAAATATGTACACAATATGCACAACCCATTATCAAAAGCACATGCACACAATAACACAATATACACAAATGAATATCGAACAAACCATGAACAATATTAACTTCAAAATACATGCAATTAAACAACCCTAAAGCCTAATTTGTTAATTTCCTCCAAATTAACTGTACAAAACAGTTAATCGCACCCAAAACCCTAAATTCCCAAATTCGGAAAACTTAATTTCAAATAATGAAAATTCAATTCAAAACATCTTCTTTTTTTTCGCAATTGTTTGAAAAAATAGATAACAAACTCGCATTGGCCGCGAAACTTATAGAAGGGATTGGAAAGTTGGCGTCAGTCGGAAATTGGAGAGGAAAATGGTCGCGCTATTTGGGGGCTAGATTTCTTCGAGTTGGGGGTTTGCGAGAGAGATTTTCGGAGAAGGTGAAAATGGTGACTGGGTTGGACGACATAACCCATTTATAAGGGAGAGGAATTTGGTCTTTTCACATTTCCTATTTCTATCATATTTTTGTGCATGGAGTGTGAGGCCATGTTTGGTACATCGGATAGGACACCGGATAGGACTAATAATACAGAGTACGGTGTTTGATGTCCATTCGTATTAGATAGTCACCGGATTTAATAATCCGAGCCCACCTACTTAATACGCTTGTTACCCGATTGCTTATACCGTCCAAAACCTTGGTACAATTTAGTCTGAGCGCCTTTCGCTATCTTATTCCTCTCCAGACGCACTGTCCAGATGCAGTGTCCTCTCACGCTCGGTCGTGGTCCTCTCCAGACGCTCTCCTCTCGCGCTTGCTCTCTCGACTGAAATTCAGGTTCGTCTTCGTCTTCTTTTTCGTTTGAATCGCTCGTCTCTCTGTTCTTCCCCCTTCTTCCATTTTTCTTACAATTTTCTTTCAATTGATGAATCTAGTTATTGTTTTCTCTATAATTATGCAATTGATTATGTAATTTTGTGTTTTAATTACAAATTTTGAATTTTAGGGTTTGTTGTTGGGGTCAAATTGTAGATTTGCCAGACCCTCTCTCTGCCTCTCGCGTTTGCTCTCTCAGCTGAAGTCCAGGTTCGTCTTCTTAAAATGAAGCTCCCAAGCTATTCAAGCAAGGTTTCTTCGAATTTTCCATCTTTTTATAGCAGATCATACATCAATCTCGGGGTATTTGTGGCAACACCCCTGAATATATTTCTATATTTTGGCGGTTTTCAGTTGGATTTTCTTGAGCATTATTTTCATTGTTTGCAAAACATCAAATTTTCTTAACTTGAAGCTCCCAAGCTATTCAAGCAAGGTTTCTTCCAATTTTCCAAATCCCATCGTCCATAATCATTATATAAGTTAGTATCTACGTAGTTTCTCATGCCGTGAATTGCAAAACATCCAAGATATTCAAACATGACCAAGATTACCAGTTTCTCTGTCTCTTCTATCTTCTTCTTCTTGTTATTCTTTAGAATTTTCTTAGCCATGGCACAAAACACAACGATCCCAGTAAATGTAGGGGTCATCCTTGACTTTGATTCCTTGTTTGGGAAGGTGGGAATGAGCTGCATTGACATGGCCCTCTTTGACTTCTATGCTTCTCACACAATTGTTTGATTTGAATAAAAGGAAAGAAAAATGGAAATAACTCTACCTTGGTCCCATACACTTGCATTTGGCTAAATGGGCTTTCGTTTCTTATGACTATGTTCTACTTTCTTTTGCTTATTTTCTGAGCAACCAAACAGAGCATTTTGGTTTTGTGGCTGACCCAATTTCCTAGATTTTCTATCATCTGGAAATTTCATTGGTAGCATCTCTTGGAATCATATGGGATCTCAGTTTAATTTGATTTGGGCTAAATGGTTGGCAGATCAAGTTATATATTTCACTAGTTTTGCTAAACATAGACAGTTAGACTGCTGAATTTTGCTTTTCCCACTTTAATTAAGCTTTTATTTGGATAAAAAAAACTGGTTGGGTTTTTATTCCAACATGCCCCAGAAAAAAAAGGTCGAGTTATGACCAAGTGATAATTTAGATGGACATATAGTTTAGTTTTGGGGCTAAATATATAAGCCCAATTCATTATCCACAATGCTCTTTAAATTTTACCCCCAAAAGTAAAACCAAGCAAAAGCCACTGATAAGTGCATAGAAGTTGAAAAAAAATAAGTCATGGTATAAGGAAACAAACCTTGGAGGCCTTATTACGAAGCTAAGTTTGATCCGCCTTGATGTAGGATTGGAATTGATAACTCTACATTGGCCAATACCCATGTATGCTTATATCCTTTTTGTATCCTACTATTGCAGATGAGTGTGATGATTTGCTTATGGTTTTTATCACTTACTATTAATTATATGCACAATTGATTATATGCTATCTTATTGTGTATGTAATTATAGGAATGGAAAGTGAACAAAGTAAACCAAAAGGAAGTAGAAGGGTTTGGAAACAATATGAAGAAGATGCATTGATGTCCATACTTGAGGAGGCAGTTGTTAAGAATTTGCGATGTGATAATGGTTGTTTCAAACCCGGAACAATGGCTCAGTTTGAACTTGGAGCTCCCAAGCTATTCAAGCATTTGTATATTTTATGAACTTGGATATGTGGTTGGATTAATCTATATAATGTAACGACTGTAGTTGTTTTTTGTGAACCTTCTTTTACGTTATTGGAAAATATTTTGAATTTGATGTATGGAATTTACTATTTTTCTTTATTATTCGAAAATTTGTGTGGTTTTCAATAGGTATAAATATGAGAAAAGTTCAACAAACAAACAAAGTTTCGTCAAATTTTTTTTTCCCTTGTCCTATCCGGTTCATTACCAAACACAGTATAAATAATACAGTCATTAGTCCGATACTACACCAAACGCCCGACTAATTTAGTCAGTACTATCCGGTGGCTATTTATCATATCCGACAGAAATAGTCAGTACAGTCAGAGCTGCCAAACGAGGCCTGAATGTTTTGTGCATATTAAAAAAAAAAATTCTATTTTTGTCTCAAGATTAACAAAATGGCTATTTCTGTCTATTTCCCTATAATCTATTAGACATTCATGCGGCAACGCACGGGCTAAAACTACTAATTATATCTAGATTTTACTTGAAAGCTACAATATACATTAGTTTATGTTTACAGTTTATGAATTGTAAGGGGATTTTAAATATTTCAATTATTGAAATGATGAATTGATTAAATATTGACACCATTACCGATCAAATTGGAATGAGGTTACAAGATATGCATTTAGTATTATTTTATATCAAATTCACATTTCATTATAACAACATAAGAAAGCATCAAGAGTGTAATACTTTGGAATTGCTGCAGCCACATAAGCAGGATCATGGACAACTTTGCTTTTATCTTTGAAAGGACTGCCGCCGGAAAACCGCTTTCCTATGAATCTGCCTTTGTGATGACATTGGTCATGCCCAATTCTGCTGACTTTTAGTCACCTTTAGGGAAAGCTTCAACAGTTCGTGGAATATAAATGTGGAAAATATCAGAGTAGATAATTATACACTCTAGTAAGAGTTTATTTCCTGGCTCTTGATCGAGCTGGTCCCCGATTTTGGTACCAGTTTCGCTTGCCTTAGCATCAACTGCATCAACCATTATAAGGCCTAAGCCTTTGACATCTGCTTTTCCGACTCGAGGGTCTGATTGAAGTTAGAGACGCAAATATTGGGATATGGTGTTTGGTTGCATGTTTGTTCGATCAGATTGGCATCCATTGGAATAAGACTGCAGCCTGCTGCAATGGCTAGTTGGAAGAAAAACAACTAAACAAACAATAATAAGAAATATTAGCCTTCTGTTGGAGGAGAGCTCGAATCATTCTTTATCTTTTCTTTTTTGATGCACATAGAATATGGGGTAAACTAATCCAAGCTTTCAGTGTCATTTAGTACTACGGTCTAGTAGTATTCCTTTTCACTTGTAAGTGAAAGGTCTTAGGTTCAAATATCGTCAAAAGTGAATTTGAACCACATTATTGCTAGCCCAAATTGTGAGGCTAAACTCACCCCTGTTAGTGCAGATAATATCGTTTGTTAAAAAAAAAAAATCAGGGTTTCAGCATTTTGTGGTTCGCTAATAGCATGGTGCACAGATAGCAATACAAGATTGCTCTTTGAAGTAGCCAATCTACTTTCTAAGCACAAGAGGGGTACGAACATATTGCTTTTGCTCAAATATAAGTAAAGTTTACGATCGTATCGAATGGCCATACTTAAGACGGGTACCGACTAAATTGGGCTTCCCTATCGTTTGAATCAATCTGATGATGACTTTAGTTTCCATGGTATCCTTCTCTTTTTTGGTCAATGGTTCTCCCAGAGGTTATATACCTTCTCAGGGACTTCGACAGGGAGACCCACTGTCACCTTATTTATTCCTATTATGCGTTGAAGGCCTCTCGACCACTATTGCTTCCAGGGAATAGGCGGGTCTTATCTGTGGAATTTCAATCGGTAGTGGGGCTTCAAAGGTGAACCATCTTCTATTTGCAGATGATAGCTTCATTTTTGCGAGGCTTCTAATGCCGAGTGCTACCATATTTCTAATATCATATCAGCTTATGAGCGGGCCTTGGGATAGAAAGTCAACCTTTTGAAAAGTAAGGTGTGTTTTAGCCGAAATGTTTAGAGCGCTAATAAATCTCGTTTCGCAACTTGTATGCGTTCAATTTGGCTCTCCTAGCAAAACAAGTTTGGCGCCTAATCATTGATCCAAACATTTTGTTGGCGAAAATCCTAAAGGCAAAATACCACCCCACATATTCTATATTCTGAACGTGGAGCTTAAACCAAATTCTTCTTTCGTTTGGCGCAGCAACCGAGGGGCAAAATGGTTTCTAGGCTCCGGAACCAAGTTGCGCATTTAGGATGATCCTTAGATTCATCTCCCTCTCTCATTTCGGCCGTTCTCTTCTAAGTGTCATTGGCGGTTGGCCTGATTGACCAGTCTACAAGGAATTTGAATTCCGAGTTACTTTCTGCCACTTTCTCGGTCAATGAGGTGGATCTCATTCAGTTCATTCCTCTGAGCATACCCAACATTGAGGATCGTCTAGCTTGTGAATGGCTATTATCATCTTCGCCGCAGCAACCTGTTCCTCATCTGGTAGGGGTGGGTTCGAGTCCGTTCAGTTCGGTTTTTTGCCTGAACCAAAATTACTGTTCAATTTGGTTCGGTTCAGTTTTTTATCAGTTTGTGTTCGGTTCGGTTTTTTCCGGTTCAATTTTTTTTTTTTTTGTTCTTCTTCTTCTTTCTTTCCAATGGCAAAAAAAATTCCTAAGAAAAAGCTTGCAGCCATTTTGTAATACATCTTCCAAAGGAATATAAATAAATTCAAAGTCCCATTTCAATATAATCGATAAAATAAGCATTCCAAATGAATTAAACAGATTACTACAACAAAAAATGGCAAACAACATCGTTAGTCTTCAGAATAGTAGATAAAGAGATGATCTTAAAAGAAATCAAATTTCATGCATATTATTGTTACATATATAAT
Source organism: Heteromeles arbutifolia (assembly GCA_024362995.1). NCBI lineage: Eukaryota > Viridiplantae > Streptophyta > Magnoliopsida > Rosales > Rosaceae > Heteromeles > Heteromeles arbutifolia. Next base: position 40,654,265 of record JANCRC010000002.1, read on the forward strand.
ATCTATCAACAATCACAAATTTTACAAATAATTTCTCTCATAGAGATGCTTGAAGGACCGAATCAATAGAGGGAGGAAAAGAGAGAAAAACAGACACAAAGATCTGCTGCGCAGGCTATGATCCAAATTTTGTGAGGTTATTCAAGGAGTGATTCGTCTAATACCAATTTAAAAATCCAAATAAGAACCGTTTAGTCAACTGAATAATCACTTTAGTGTTTGTAAGAAAATACTTTGTTCATTCTTATCCTCCTTATACAGCAATATTCGAGGATCTTTCATTGCAAACACAAAGCAGAAACGGCAGCAAAAATAGCTTAACAATAAATGAAAACATAACCTTATCAGTCATGATTTACAAACCCTTTCTCCAGATGTAGATCATCAGAAGCACAACATGCAGCTCATCTTTAGAGAGAGAGTCTACCTCTATACTAATACGTTAGCTAATAGCACTTTTTACCGATCCTACTATAATTTATTTTTCTTGACTAATGAAGCAAAATAAGAATGTGCGATCGAACTGCAATCCTAGAGCCCTGAAAATATATTAAAAATTGAAATATCTCAAATTCTCATGACCACCCTCCCAGAAACCAAAACCCTCTCCGAAATCGAACTACCCTCCCAGAAAAATCTAAAATTACAATCTATTGAAAATTGAAATATCTCAAATTCTCATGACCACACTACACATATAGTATATTTGTCCAATCAGAACCAATTTCAACAGATAAATAGAATTTGAGTGACAGAGAGACTAACCTTTTGGTCGTCGCTGGGAATGAGAGACAGGGTTTGAGAGATTGACGGCCCAGAGAGAGCAGGTCACGGGTTGCCACTGGGAATGAAAGACAGAGTTTGAGAGAGAGGAGGCTGCTGCACGACACGAACTGGGAAAATGGGAGAGAGCAGAAAGGAATACACGAATAGGGTTAGGGACTTAGGGTTACACGGTAGAAGTGTAGAACGATGCCGTTTAGAATAGGTTTATTAATTAATTAAAAATTACAAGACGACGGTATTTTGAAGAAATTCAGTTCGGTTCGGTTTTCGAACTCCAGAAACTGAAACCAAACCAACCAGATTCGGTTCGGTTTGGTTCAACAGATTCCTTTCGGTTTTTTTTTGCTTCGGTTCGATTTTCGATTTTTTCAACCCATCCCTATCATCTGGATTTGCTTCTCCTCTCTAGATCGCTTCGTGGAAGGCCAATGTCCCCCCAAGGTACGTATGATATTTTGGAGATTGTGTAGGGATGTCGTTCCCACCAAATCCAACATTTCCTCAAAACGCATTCCTAACGACCTGTTGTACATTTCTACAACGCCTATGGCGAATCCACATCCCCACACTCTCCGAGACTGCCATTTCGCACACTGAGAGTGGCTTTCCTCAATGCTTGGTCCCCTCCATCGTGGTTTTCACTCCCTCTCTTTCCATGCTTGGGCATCAGACTTGGCATCCTATCTCCCTCATGACAAGTTGGAACTTTTCAAGGTCATCTGCTGGGCGATTTGGAATTGCAGAAACTTGTGGCAGTCTTTTGCACGACAACGTGGTGGCAGGAATTTGTTTGATTAAATGCGAACCATCCATCTCACGATGTTGTAAATTTGTCACCCTCCAGATGGACCACTCCTCGGTCAGGTTAACTGAAACTTAATTTTAGCGGGGCTTGGAATCGGAACAGCCTTATTGGTGGAGTGGGTGTAATTGTCTGCGAGGGGAATGGCAACTTGTGGTAGCCTTTTGTAAGTACTTTCCCAATGTTCTATCTTTTCTTCAGGCAGAGGCTATAGCGGCTAGAGAAGGTGTGGCATGGGCGATGACCAGGGGTTTTCGTAATTTACTAATTGAAGGTGATTCTCTTCAAATTATTGGCGTGCTACGGAATACCTCGACTAATCTCTCCTCTCTGGGTCAGATTATCGAGGATACCAAAGCTTAGCTCCCCTCGATCACTGAAGATCTTTGTACCCACATCTGTCGTCAGGCCAACAACATGACTCATCGTCTGGCTCGCTACAGTTTGTCTTTAGGTAGTGAGTTTGAATGGTTGTCATCTCCCCCTCCCTTTATCTTGGATCTCCTTGTAGAGGAAAGTTTGTAATTGGGGTGAGTGTGCTTCTTCCTACATGAATTGTTGCTGTACTTTGTAATTTTGAGACTAAGGTTCCCTTTTTGGGCCTCAGTCAGCTATCTAATACACTATCGATTTCTATCAAAAAAAATAAAAACAAACAAACAAACCTTTCACTCATGCAGAAAGACGGACATCCTCTAGGTTATGGGTGTGGAGGTAGAAATTTTTCAGTATGCGGGGAATATGACACAGTACATCAAGTGTCATAATATAAGTGGTTATAATTTTTTTTTTAATAACTAGCCATTTGTATTATAACAGTTAGTATACCAGACTGAGTTCTTGGCAGGTAAAAAAATTTCTCGTGAGGAGGCTGCACAGGAATAAATTGTAGTCATTGGTCTCCATAAGGAGTACCAGATAATTGTAATGAGATTTTCTATAATTTTATTCTTTGAAACATTCTCACACAGATAATTTGAAGTTTTACAACCTTTCAGAAAGTTTTAAGCTCGTAATTATGCGTTTCGCACTTGAAATTTTCAGAGCAAAATAATATTAGCCCTAAAAAAAATGGAACCAACAAATAAAATGAAGCTAGCGGCCCAGCCCATCAAATTTAAAGTTGGCGCCAATGAAAAAGAAAAGAAAACCGCAGGTGGTAAAAAGCCGCGCTTAAGCGGTGAGTACTGAGGAGCGTCCTGCATTCAATGCTTTCAAGTCCAACGATAACATCCAATTCCCAAACGGTCATATTTGATTTATTCAAATTTCAAAACCCCTCCATCTCACACTTGATCGATCTCTCTCTCTCTCTCTCTCTGTTTGGATTTGAATTTGTGAACGCCAATCGCGATCGAGGTGAACGACAGAAATCGATTCCACGTTTTCTGCTTCTTCAATTGTTTGCGAACGAACCGGCGAAGACGATAGAGCTTCTCTTCTGTTCTGGATCGGCGGACGGAGAAATAACTACCGAAATCGAAATCAATTTCCAGGTTCCCTTTTTCTTCTCTTAATTTTCTCGCATTATTTTACAATTTGAATTACAATTAGGGATTTCGTTTCGTTTCGTTTCGTTGCTTTTGTGTTGTTTGTTTATTTTTGCATTAAATTGAAACTGCGTGCGATCAACAATGGGTATTCCGAAGCTGGGTTATTGGGGTATGCCGTTGGGCTGTCGGTTTCATCCAACTGATCAAGAATTGGTCAGTTATCTTCGTCTGAGAGCCGTCGCCGGAGAGCCATTAGGCATACCCTTTCTTCACGAGTTCAATCTCTTCGGCAGCGCACAACCCTGGGTGGTGTGGGAAAATTTCGGGGGAAATTCCTTCCTCGATCAAGATCTCTTCTTGTTTTACGAGCTGCAGCATTCGAAGAAGAACAACAAACGCTCTATCGAAGCTGGAGGCTCTTGGAAGGCAACATCATTCTCGCAAATTCAAGCCTTGGATGGAAATCCAATTGGGGAAAAACGGAATTTCAGTTATAAGAATAAAGGGTGCGATAATGATGGTGAATGGCTGTTAGAAGAATACTGTCTTGTTCCTAATCCTAATCTAGTTGCTCACTCCGATCGTAAAGTAGTTCTTTCCCGACTTAAAAGGAGCTCCAGATCCAGGTGTGCAAACATGAATTTACCTCAAGAATTCAACGAGAAGCCGCCAATTAAGAAGAGAGCAAGAAAAGAAATATTGAATGAGGAGCCGGCAATTAAGAGAGCAAGAGCAAGAAAAGATCTATTGAATGAGAAGCCGCTGATTAAGAAGAGAGCAAGAAAAGAACTGGGATCACAAAATACTAGTGTGAATCTGATCACTAATTCCATTGATCAAAGCAATACTCCTTCTGTGTTGCCTTTTGATGAAATTGAATGCAACATGAATCATGATGATGAGTGCGTAAGCAGCATTGACGGAAATGTTGCAATGCCAATGAATGATGTTTCTACTTACCCGATATGCTTTGGCAGTGAAGAAGAATTTCTTTTAAGCAATGAAATGTATCTTGGAGAAACTGGGGATTTTTCGTTACCTGTTGAAGGTTTTGATTTTACTAGCGATGAAGAATCTCTTTTACGCACTGACCCATTGATTCTCGACTTTGAACGGTGGTTGGGAACGGTTGAATCCCCACAGGAGCAACTCGGATGCGATCAGTTGCTTGTGGATGAGTGATCGTGATTGTGTGTCTGATCAATATAGGATATACAGAGGTGACAGCGACTGTCTAATTCCCACGGTTTGTGCAGACACATTCACAGTTTTGATCATTAGAGATAGTGATTTCCTTCTTAGTATATAGGATTTGAATTCTTTTGGTTCTTTAGTTAATGTCTCAGCAAATTCATCGTAATGATGAATGTACTGCCACATTTGTCTTTATAATGAATCGATATTACGAACAGATCTTTCGAATTCAACATAGTTACATATTAATTTTTTCATCATTTTTCTGTACTTGCATTTCCCAATATTGTTTCGCATTTCCCAATATTGTACTCCTTCTGCACATGGCAAATAACCCAAAAAAAATATTCTGCTAGTAACTGGGTTGTTTTTCTCCTTTCAAGTGTTGGTAAAACCATCATTTCTATGGGCAGCTTACTTGTGGGATCTTTTTTGTAGCCTTGCCCTGTGGTAGCATCAGATATCTGTCATTCGTTGCTGGAGAGGTGATATCAATCTTGTGATAAACACTTTTTTTTCTAATGATAATGTCGGTCAGATCCGAATGTACTTGCCTTCTTATAGATGGAGGCATTGAGAGATGCCAAATCAAAAATTCAACCTCTAGTCAAATTGACATTAGATACAGGAGAGCAGGTTACACTTTATCCGGTTTCTATTATCAGTGCATTTTGATAGTTTGTGCTTGTTTCTTGTTGATTCAGATGTTATTTCGTAACTCGATTGATTTCTCAGAAGTCGAGTAATTTGAGTGCATTTAAATTGTCGTGTATATTTATTAGTTAATCAGGGACATTTTGATCAGACATCACATGATTAGTTTGCCATCTGGTCTAGTTTCAGCAACGTGGTTAGTAAGAACACTGCTTTTTTCTAGGGCAGGGGATTGTTAGGTAGTGTTTGACATCAAGACTCAGAATTACGAAGTTATGTTTAGGCGGTGTCTAAGTTTTGGGGCTAGAGTTAGGCAATCCTACGAACATGTTAAAGCTGGAAACGCTAGTTTGAACTGGTTTAATACTTGATAAACCTATTTTCTTACTGTACAAAATGCAAATAGAAAAAAAAGTTGGTGATTCTTTGTTTGTATCATTTACTGCCTGTCCAAATTTGTTGGTGATGTTATTTTTGTTGAACATTTTCTGTCAACCTTCAACTGTAGTTGGTCCAAATGGGTTGGTTCCTTTTCAGTTTTGTCCAAGGTGCTTTGGTGACAAGAGTGTTGATTAAGAACTCCAATTTGACAAAGTTGTCTCCGCTGTTTAAGGCATTCTATGGTCTTTTTGCTCTCCGAATTTCTTATTTTGTTTGTTCACAGTGCTTTGGTGACGAGCGTTGGTTGAGAAGTCCAATTCGATAAAGTGATCTCTGCTGTTTAAGGCGTTCTCGGGGTCTTGTATGTTTTCTCTTTCTGTTGCGCTTGCAGCATATAAAAACCTTTACCTAATGCTGAAACAAAAACGTAACAGGAACAATCCTTTGAGGTAATGCAATTTAATTTAGCAGACACATATTGTTAGGTGGTGTCTTGGAAGTAGGCAGCCAAGGAATACCACTAGTGCCCTTGAAAATTGGTTTTTAGGATTAAATATATGAGGTCTGAGCTCACATTAAGGACGTGGTGGTTTATTTATTTCTTTCTTTGGTTGACTGTTTTTTCTCTTGCGGTTGGAATTGTTTTTGGTTGGATGATTTCCATTACAGGTCCCAATTTTTTACCTGGTTTGTTTGTCAAGAGAGATGGATGCACACAGTTGCATTTTTCTTTCTCCTTCTAGCTCAGAGTGCTAACTTTCCTGCTAGGTATCAGCCTCAAAATTCAAAATTCTTGTTTCGAACCTTGATATAATGCGAAAAAGGCTGAGTTTTCATAGAACTTTGATACTGAATTATCTTTGATTATACATTTTTATTTTTGATTCCTGTTGTGTTCTCTTGTAACTATGGTTCTCTCTAATCCCCTCCTCTCAAGATACGACTTGATTGATATCGGGGACATATGTGAAGTTACTTTGTAATCAGCTAAAATTAGACATGTGGTCCGTCGGGTGTATCTTTAGCTGAGCTTCTACAAATACAAAGTATGCAGGTGCTGATTTTAATCAAGTCCAGTAGCAGTAGGTAATTAAGCGGCCGAAGCTGTGAATGTAATGGAGGCTCCTGTTTTTTACACTACTTGTTATGAGTTTAAGAGTTTAATCACGAGTTAGTTTAATAGCTATACTCTAGTCTTGAGCTCTGCTCTGTAATTTTGTCTAGCTGCTGGTTTTCTTCTGTGTTTTTGTCAATCATAAGGAATTCTATAGACTATAATCTGATTGGCCTACTGACACTCTGGTTAGAAGATGTGATTACGGATAGAGGTTCAGGGCCGAAGGGGTAAAGAAAGACCTAGAATGACCTTGGAAGAGACTCTAAGAAAAGACTTCAGAGTACTTTGATCTAACGGAAGATGTGACACAGAACTGAGCGGAATGGCATTATAGGATTCATATAGCCGACCCCCCTTAGTGGGAAAAGGCTTTGTTGTTGTTGTACTTATATGAATGCGCATATGAGTTTGCAATAATTTTGATAACTTTGCTTCTGATTGTGCTTACTTTTTCTCGTAGTATAGTATCCCGTGTCAATAATAGAACAATGTGGACACTTTGAACATGCCACCATGTTTTCCATCACTTACAAGAGTTGATGGAAATAACCAAGGTCTAAAATATCGATGATATCAGAAATATCGGTAGTCCAAAAACACGGAAATTTCGATGGAAATATTGGGATATTATCGATATCGATAAAAATTGAATAAAAACCACGGATATTGCAAGAAAAACTTGGAAATTTTTATTGAAACTTTGCAGGATGTTTATTTAGTCAATTATCTATTAGTTTATCATAAAAAATTGGAAGGAAATGCATTGCATGATGAATTTAACTGATTTAAGTTGATTATATGGCGAGCTGGCAAACATTGTGAGTTTAGAAAATATATAAATATTTTAGCATATTTTCACAAAAATATAAGTGATATGGTGGTTAATGTGTTGAATGAGTAAAATGGGAGGGGTTCAAATCCCCTTGGTGTTTTTTTAAATATAGAAATTTAAAAAATACGGAAATTTCGATAGAAATATCGATGACATAGGAAATATCGGTAGTCCAAAAACACAGAAATTTCGATGGAAATATCAGGATATTATGGATATTTTAGACCTTGGAAATAACATAGAAATACGGAAATTTCGATAGAAATATCGATGACATAGGAAATATCGGTAGTCCAAAAACACAGAAATTTCGATGGAAATATCAGGATATTATGGATATTTTAGACCTTGGAAATAACATAGAAAAATGGAGAATTTAGCATAAGAGAAAATGGATGCCTTGAGCCACCAAAGATGAAGACCGACGAAGATAAACAGTACGTTTCAGTCGCAGGCATAAAGGTCATTTGCGAGGGAATCATTCAGAAACAGTTTGGAAGTCACATGACTGATCCACTGTTTGCAAAATACTAGTACCGCAAATGGAGAGTAAATACTGTTGCCTATTCGGCCTGCACACTTCCGGGCAATTTTTTTTTCTCCGGTAAAAGCCACACCTTGAAGGCTCAAGAAGGGCATGCCTATGAGTGAAATTTATAAATTATCAACCATAAAATGGAGCAAAATATAGAGGGACATCAGATATTATAACATGCGAAACACCTACAAGTAATTGCATCAGAAAAGTTCCATCAAGTGTTCAAAATTTATCTCTGCGAACAGCAATTGCCATGCCAACTAGCGGTGTATCAAAAGACAAGTAAACTCTAAGGTCCATTGCTCAACTCTTCAAGGAACTATTTCCACAATTTTACAATCTGAAATGAAATTATTACAAGTCCAATCCAACCTGCAGTGTCTATTTCTTCTTGTTGATATCCAAATTCATCTCCTGAAGGTTCAGCAACAGATCGTCTGAGTTCAAGAAAACTTTGTTTGCGGAATTTGAGATTGTATGTGCAATCTCTCTTGCAGCCTCAATCTTCCTCAGTGTAATAAATGCCGGATTGTTTGCAATAGCTTCACCAATCAGCTTGGCACTTGTCGCCTCTCCCTGACCAACAGAGAAATGATTTAAGCAAAACAAAAGTTTAAAAGGAACACCCACATTCATATAGGAATATTGCGACTTTATGTCCATCTTATTCCCCGTAAATGGAGTACTTGGACGCAACTAGTTAAATGCAAATTTATTCTATAGATGGACTTGTATGATTTGTTTCTAAAGATCATCACAGGACTAAGAAATAAAATCACTGATGCTAACTCAAAGATGAGCATAATATAATGAAAATTAGGGATACATTTTGATTTAGGATCTACAAAGTAGTTGGTTCATGAACGTGGCTTTCCCATGGCTTTCAGCAAGCTATACGCTTAAAAACCAATACTTTTGATTTAATGGCTGGTAAAATTGCAAATAAGTCAAGAACAGTAGATATCATCTGTATTGAGAATGTGTTATAACTCACCTCTGCTCTGATGATAGCACTCTTCTTGTCTTGTTCAGCCTTGTCCACAACAAACTTAGCTCTCTCAGCTTCCTGTGCAGCCACTTGTTTGGCCTCAATTGCAGCCGTGAACTCCTTCCCAAAAGTAAGAGTTGTAATTGACACATCATCCAGCGCAATGTTGAAATTGGCAGCCCTTTCAGTCAAAATCTTTCGTATTTCCCTACTGACAGTCTAAACATAAAAAGGATAATCAACACTAAGGAAACATTTGAACTTCTACCTCTTCATCTAAATAACTATACAAGTGGACATGGTATGAAAAAAAGGGGGGAAAACTTCAAAGTGACTAAAAAGGAAAATGAACATATGTATATTAAGAGTGTTTCTCCCTACCTCTCTCTGAGTAATGAGCTGACTAGCATTATACTGTGCAACAACAGCTTTCAAAGTTTCATGAACAATGGAAGGAAGGACTCTCTCATTGTAATTCTCACCAAGAGTCCGATAAACTGTAGGCAGCTGGTCTGGTAGAGGTCGAGTAAGCACTCGAAGCCCAATTTTCACCTGTACAGCACAATGAGAATACAAAATTTAACATTGAGGACAAGGACTGCAGACAACATTAACCGAAATAACTAAATTGTCTCTGTAATTAAAACTTGTTGAAAAGTATATCCTGATGAAAAGACATGTTTTGAACATAGAGGATACAGGTTTAAATGCTAACACTATGCATACATCACATACATAAAAGAGAATAGAGATTTATCTATTGTCAAAATTACAAGCCATGAAGTTGAGCAATATTACAAGCCATGAAGTTGTCAAAATTCCGTTTAACAGCAAGGAAGGAAAAAGATATCAACCATTTGGAGATCACGGCTCCCAGAAGTGCTCTCCACTAGATGAGGTCGTGCACGGACATCATAAATGACTGGCCTCTCAAACCATGGAATGATAAGGTGTGTACCCTCTGGATAGACCTGAAAGACGTTTCACACACACAAAGTGAGTCTACAGGAGTGTTAGACTCGTCCTTAACTTGAACAAATTAAGCATATGACTCGGGTAAACCCCATTAGTTTTATAACTGGAGGGGCGAACCTCGTTTAGGATAAATTGTCTTAACAAAGGATACAATCATCCTGGGAAGTTTCTCTTCACATAGGATCGCTAATCTCTGTTGGAACCATCTCAATAGATAGCATATAACCCTGTATAAATATAGTTATTAAAGCCAAGAGCTTTTGGGGCTGGCCTTTCAAATTAAGCCACAGTAATACTACATTTGAAAATGCAACTTCGTTCATAAAATCAACTCAAGTATAACCTTGACATACAGATAAAATGCAATGGTAGAGATTAGACCTATAACCTTGTCCTTGACACCGATTATCCGGTTGAACACAATGGCTCGATGCCCTCCCTCGACATTGTACAGACTGTTGGCAGCTCCATACAAGCCAAGCCCACCAATTATGCCAACCTTAAGCAAAGCAGAAACTGCACCACCACCGGGAACTTTCGGAACCTTAACGTTGTTGAAATTCATATTCACTCTCGCTGTGAAAACATAAAGAATTGAAAAAATACCAAAAATAAAAAACAAAACAAAACAAAAATTGAACAAAAATGTTGATTCGCGAACGAAAAATGTCAAGCACCACAATAGTCCATTCAAAATCAAATTCATAGAAGAAAAAAGAAAAAGCAATATAAACTTGAAGCAATTCAGCCATTGCTTCAGTTTGAGCAAATAAAAAGGCGGAGCTGCGAGATCTGCTTCGATCCCGAACCGCAAATGGTTGGGCGGAGGGGGGAGGGCGGAGGGCGGCGACCTAGAATCTCATCTAAGACGAGGGAGGTGGAAGACGAGGAGAGACGAACCAGTCAGAGGTGAGGAACGTGGCGGTCGCAACGGTGGAGAAACGGTGATGAGGATGATGCGGAGGATTCAGGCCCCAGCAGCAGATGCAAGGGTTTAGGGTTTACAGGTAACGAGCGAGATCGTGAAAGGTTTAAGGCGGCCTTTAAAAGGCCTAGAGTATCGGCCAAGTTCCAACTCTTTTACCCAGCCCAAATTTTATAAGGGCCCCATCATCCAATTTTTTATTTTATTTTATGACAACGATATACTATTACAAATTGGAACAATATATTATTAGGAAAAATAATGAAATTAGCTTAAAAACTTTGAGTTTTAACGATAAGGACAAAATAAAGGGTAAAGTGAATAGTACCATGATTGACTTTTTAGTGTAAAAATGTGATTTTTCGTTAAAGTGAACAGTACTGCCGGCTTTTCGTTAAAACTTCTTATATTATTTTTTATTTTATTTTATGACAACGATATTCTATTACAAATTGGAACAATATATTTTATTTTAGGATGAAGTGCCGATTTAGTCCCTGAACTATCACCTCAGTGAAAATTAGGTCCCTAAATTATTTTTTTGGTAAAATTTAGAAATTGCTAATTTCATCCCTACTATTATATTCAAAGCTATTTTATCCAATTTTTCATCAACTTGAGTCACTTGACACACTTTAAAGTGTAATACCATCATTTTCTCGTCTATAAGTGCTTAACATTTCATATAGGTTGCGAATTTAATGTCTAATTTACCCTCAAAAGTTAACTTAAATTTCTCCTCCAAAGTTAACTTCATACACTATTTCTTTATGAAAAACTACCAATCTATCCTCCAATATATATCACATGCAAGTAACATGATTTAAATTGACGGAAAATTGAATATAGTAGCTTTGAATATAACATTAGGGATGTAATTGGCAGATTTTTATAATTCAGAGACTAATTTTTCTGAAAAAAAATAGTTTAGAGACGTAATTTTCACTAAGGTGATAATTCAGGGACTAAATTGACAATTTATCCTTTATTTTAAGGGAAAGGGTGTTAATGCGAGATCCTTTTCAACCCTAAAAAATAGTGTGGCCCTAAAAAAAGGCCACAAAAAGCCTAGTAAAAGTCATTGCCTAAAGAAGAATGGGATGTCCAAGGCTTAGTGGAATTAAAGGCAGGGCTGAAAAAAAATACTAAAAATTTCAAAACGAACCAAAAAAATCCTGAAATTGAACCAAAAAAATCTCAAACCGAAAATTTTGAAAATTTCGGTACCTAATACCGATCCGATTCCGAAAGTTTGGTACGAGAATCAGTGTCACTTTTCATTTCGTTCGGTAATCCCGAACCGAATCGAAATAACAAAATATATATATATATATATATTATTTAATTTTAAATATATATTTAAAATTATAACAGCCGTCCGATTACCTCAACCGCTGAATCCAAATAAAAGCCCCACTGTCAGTCAGTCACTCTATCAGACTCTGCATCTCTCCTCGACCTAACTCCTCAGCGTCTTCACCCTCACTCAGGCACTCTCTCGACCTCACCTCACCCTCACTCGGTCACTCTCTCTCTCGACCTCACCTCTCACCTCACCCTCCTCGCCGATTTCTCTCGATCTCGCTCCTCCTCCCACATCAGACAAGTGACTCACCCCCCACTGTGGAGCATTCCTTCTCATCCCTCACTTCATTGTGCACCGATTCTCCTCCAAATCAGGTAAATTTTGGAATTAATTTAGGGTTTGAAATTTAATTTAGGGTTCGAATTCTAGATTAGGGTTTGTGAAATTTGTTCATGTTTTGGATTTGATGTTCATTACTTTTCTCTGCTAATTTATCTTGAATGCTTTACTAGGTTTTCTTCAATCCTGAGATTTATAGCACCGACTGCACCACTCCATTACCCGATGTAATTTGCAGGCCTACCTGGTTTCATTTCTCTGGTAAAAGTTTTCTGGGTTTTTACTTAGCTGCTCCAAAAGGGTATTGGAAAGTCTAATTCTTTGAAACATTTATGTGGGTTTTGTTCAGTTGGTGGGTTGTAAATCTCTTATGGATAACATCTAAATTTTCATTTTTTAATCCAAGGGTTTTGCAGCTCCACATTCTGATGTGCTTTCTGCTCTACTTTGTTAATTTTTCATGAAATTTTTGTAACTATTCGACCCCAAACATCAAGAAATTCAGCTTGAATTCCTGAAATTCTAACCCAAACAGCAGTCCTAGTGATTTTGGAAGAATTAGCATCAAACCCAGGTTTCCATTTATGAATTACAAGGTACTGACCCGAAATAACCCAAGGTCCTCCAGTAAGAACAAATTCCAAATCCTCCTCCTCCTCAAAAGTTGCAACAAAATAGCCATTAATTAAATCTACAAGCTTAAAACCAACATTCGGACCCCATTTTCCTTTTAGACGATTATACAAAACAGCAACTGACAGAGGCTTACCCAACAACTTGACAATTAATGACTTCTCCCAGGGCTCGCACATCTTCTTCATTGCTCGTTCAGAAAATTGAAAGCTAGGGCCACGTTCACCCCTTGTAACTGCACAATCCAACTCATCATCAAGATCGCACTTGAAATTATCCAAATCCAGAGCATGTAATCCATTCTGAACATTCAGAAGTTTGTCTCTCCAACTCAATTTGACACCGTCGGCAGCCATCACTGGCCTGGTGGTCTCCATCGCAGCTTGTTGATCATCAGCATTACAAACAGTCGCAATCTCAGGCTCAACACGATTTCGTTTCAAAACCCTCGAATCAGTAGACTTAAACTCGAAAACAAGAGTCCCCGGCGGTCCGGAGACTGCCAATCCACCACTACCGTCCGCCAGATCCACCTTGCCGCTGAAAAGCACAAAGCAAAACTCACCTGGAGAAAGAAAAAGGAAGAAACCGACAAGGCGCGTGAGGCGCGTTCAAATGTCACACAGCTTATTCAGGCGATATTTTGGATTCAGGGTCAGAACTTTGAAACACTTGTTCACACCAATTATTTTTCCCTTGCGGTTTGCGTAATATCGTTTTGTAAAGGAAGTGGAACTGATTTGAACTGCATCAACCAGGAAGTGCATGTATTTCACGGCTTGTAATGAAAAGTTTACTAGATATGATATATTGTATTTCATTTTCCTCTACACAATAATGTTAATAATTTTGTTATGAAAAATTGGATCTCTGTTTTTCTTTTTTACAGGGACGAGAGTAAAATGGCAGAGTTGTCCGATAGGGCTCTGAAAGCTACAAATTCGAATGCTTCTTCTTTCCCTAGTCAACAATAAAAGACAAGTAATTTGTACTCAATGTTGGGTAGGACGTGGCCTGAAAGCTGGTTCCTCCGTTGCAATTATTGCAGTTTGTTATATGCCTTGTGAAAAAAACCCAGCAATATCAAGTATAAGCAATGCGTAATATCAAATCATACACAGAAATTATCAAGATTCTACCCAAAAAAACGATGTACACAAATTGAAAATTTAGTCGAGAAATCAAACAAAAATTGAATGTTTTCAAGAATCCATAGAAACATTTCAAGAAATCATACAAAAACTGAAATTCAGTCAATAAAAAATACCTAAGTGATCGAAGAGATTGCTTCCAGAAGACCTCTGCTTTTTTGTTCCACTTTCCACCACCTCTCTTTTCCTCTTCACAGAAATAGTCATAAATAATGTGCTTCTGTCAGCAGTTCTTCCGAGCACGCAAGGATGTCGTGGGCAACGGAGGCATCGACAGCGACGGAGGAAAATTGAGAAAAGGTAAAAATGGGATACTGAGTGGTGAAGCAAAAAGAAAAAAGGGATTCTGGGATTTGTAAAAAGATCTTTTTACATATCCCAGAATCCTTTTTTTCTCTCTTCACCACTCAGTATCCCATTTTTCTCCCATTTTTACCTCTTTTCAATTTTCCTCCGTCGTTGTCGACGCATCCGTCGGCCGCGACACCCTTGCGTGCTCGGAAGAACTGCTGACAGAAGCACATTATTTATGACTGTTTCTGTGAAGAGGAAAAGGGAGGTGGTGGAAAGTGGAACCAAAAAGCAAAGGTGTTCTGGAAGCAATCTCTTCGATCACTCAGGTATTTTTTCTTGACTGAATTCCAGTTTTGTATGATTTCTTGAAATGTTTCTGTGTTTGTATGGATTCTTGAAACAACAAGAAAAATGCTCAAAAATAGTCTCTCAGACCCCATTTTCTGCAGATGAACAGACTAATTAACTGAACTCACAAAAGCCCTCCAGAAAAATACAGCCTATACCATAACTAGGGAGAGATGGGATTGGTGAGTACTGTTGGGTATTGCTAATATGTGAGAGCATATATAGACTGAGGAGGATGTGGCCGTTGCGGAGCATGCAAAAATGGTGAAGAGATTACATGACACGTGTTATTAATTCTGCCGCCAGCCGTTTGAACCAGCTTTTTGTAACCTCTCCTCTCAGGGTCTACACATGGCGACACGCAAGAGATCCAACGGTCATCAAAAGTTTTAGAATTCATTGTCCTTGAAAGGCTTATTTTCTTGATTGCTTCGTTTTTTGCTTTTTGTTTTTTTAGCAAATCGGCTCAATTACAATCCAACCCTAATTAAAAGGAGGCTTGTCAAGCGTTATAGTCAATCGCTCACCATCCTGGTTCGACTAAACAACATAAAGTACTTTCTTATCGTCAAGGACACGTGGGAAGACTGAAAACTTTACGGCACAAGGCTTTAGGAGCAGACCTACTCAGGAAACAATCAATCCACGTGTCAATCACCAATCAAAAGCAAAAGTATATAACATAACGTAAAGGTTGTCGGGCCATTGCCCAGGAGTGACATTGTTGTTTAATGAAGGCCGAGCAGGTCACTCAACACACATTGGTCTATAAGAATGTGCAATCCCGACTGCGCAAAATGTCACTTCATCGTTGAATATCCATTGATGGTTACAAAGGTTGTCAACATGCTAGTCTACGTAGGTGCCCATTAAATGCCACAAAAGTAAAAGTAGGTGAGCTCAAGGTCTTCTAAGTTCAATGAGGGCCTATATAAAGGGGTGGGAACCCCTTGTAAGGGGGTTGGACGACTGAAATGAGAGGGAATTCTAGTCTTTAGCCGAGTGCTATTTGTAACTTTTGAAATCAATATATTCTGAACAACACAGTGAATGTAGCCCAATTTTGAGGAATAAACCACTTAAATCTTGAGTCCATTTCATTATAGCTTTAATTCCAAGCCCAACAAAAGTTGTTCTAGTTTATTAATCTACAAGTTTGAGCGTTAACAGATTAGCGCCGTCTGTGGAAAACACATACAATTTGGTTGTGTTTTCTACCCAACTGTCTTATGCATACTCCACGACGAAGTGATCGTCTCCCTCGAGTAACATGGCAAGCAGGAAGGGAAAAAAGAGGGCTTAGTCCATCAGCGCCGAAGGACCCACAGGATGAAGAGAACCAGAAAAGGATGCCAGAGTAACGCCCAAGTGCTCGACGGGGTCACCCACTCCCCTTAGGGAGTTGGCCTCACCAGATCCGAGGGATGATAAGGGTCAAGAGCACCCTGAGCTCATGGAGGAATTAGAGAATGTTATACTGTCGATGCAGATCCAATGAAAACACAACCATTTACAGCTGATTTCACATCTCTCATCTATTTCTTTAATTTAAAGGAATAAGTTGGAAAATGCAACAAAAGTAGTCGCCCTGAAGGAAATCAGAATGACATTAACAGGCTGTATCGTCCCATGCTTTGGATCGATGAACCGATAAAAAAAAGTGAGTTGGTTGAATCATACAAAGGACCAGTTACACAAAATTGTCAACAAAAAGCTCTAAAGATCATCAATCCCCCATATACTTCTGTTTCTTGGCTGTGTTCATGTATGGTCTGATGACCCATTCATTCTGGGCTTCGTCCTGATCCATTGTTCCTAACCTTATCTGCAACATCAAAGTGAAAAAAATGACTGTAAACACGTACAAGTAATGCTATGAAACATTAAACAGTCTACTAGGAATAAGCATGGCATGGACATGATTGATAAATCAGGTGATTTGATTACCACCTGCACGACTTAATATAGGTAAACAAAAAACATCAGTGTGCCTCGGTATGTGTATGCGCGCGTGTGTGTATGTGATGTAGCTTTTTTTGTATTAAACAGAAGGAAAGAAAAATTAAAAAAAAATATATTAGTGTAAAAAATTCAGCAGGCAGCAAGAAAATTTTGAGCAAATGCTCAATTAAATTTAAACTATTCCAGAAAGATTATAGGCGTTTCCATTAAACTAGGTAAAGCAGATAAATTCTAACCAGTGGCCAAACGACATAAACAACACCAGCATGTGAGTGCAAAATGAAACACATGCTATATCCTTGCAAGAAGCACAAATTTCACAACAATGAAGATGAGTAATGAGTACTAACCTTAAAAAGCCTCAATTCAAACCGAGGACCGATCTCCTTCAGCTCAATGGATTTAGGACCTCCAGGCTTCTCATAAGTATGGTGCCTGTACGTTCTCAAATTGTTAATGGAAATGGAAACACAAAGCAGTGGTTAAAGACCGAAAAAAAAAAAAATATATATATATATATATATATATATATATATAATGAATACAATGTACAATTGCTCCTAAGCAATGGTTAAAGACAACAGAAAAAAGGAGAAAAGAAACGAAAATGCACAAAAAAAAGAGGAAAAAGCAGTTATTAATATCTAACGACCAAATAAAACAGTTGCATAATATATGTTCTGACCAAATAAAAGTAGCCCGAGTCGGTATCATTCAAGAAAGCACTATCTACATTCACCAACATGTGCAAATAGTAGAATTTATGGGAAATGTGAAAATCATTTTGATATATGATATATCAACAACCATCCTTATAGAGATGTGACAACAAACCAACCTGAATGAAATGTAGTCAGACCGATTGGCGAAAGTGATTATGCGTTTTGTATCGGGCTTTGGCACTGGAAAGAGATGCTTTAAAATATTTGCTGCCCTCTCACCCAACTACGAACAATCAAGAAAAGAAAATCAGATTCAATGGAACAGTCAACAGGTTAGTAACTACAAAGGCCAACTCAAAAAAAAAAAAAAAAAGCACTGATGCAGTGATGTAAGTGTACATAAGATTAAGACATAGCAGGATTGGATGGATTAGAATTAGTAAGAATAGTAATCAGGGAGGGCACTACACAGAGAGAGAGAGAGAGAGAGAGAGAGAGAGAGAGAGAGAGAGATGAAAGATGGCCTCATCTAATTATATCACCAAGGTAGGTCATCAATAACTCAATATATAGAGACAGAGCAGCAGCATTGAAATTCCTCACATGATTTTCATAGACAGTGGGTATGTCATAAATAACTGGCGAAAAATCTTTGGAGAATAACTATAATCAATCATCCTCATCTCTGAACCATTATAAACTATCTCTAATTGGATCAATGGGGTCCAATCCACCTTGGCATAATGTACAGTGTAAAGTAAGCAATCCAGATGCTGGAATCTTTAATTGAGATATGATACCTTGGTCGTGAAATTGTCAAGTATCAGGTGTGGGTAAACCTGAGGCATCGTTCCCATGGCTTTCTTGTCTTTGATGTCATGTCTTGTGACCTACAACAAAAATAATATTAGCAGAGTGCTCAAAATAAATAAGTCAAAGCACAGATCCAATAAATGCATGACAAAGTCAAAAAAGTAATACTGTAAAAACATGTATTGGTTAATACCAATGTTCATCGAGATTGGCAATCTGCAATTGTCAGTATCAAACCTTCACCTTATGGTTCTTTTCCCTTAGAAGCTGCGGCTTTGTTTTTTACTATTTTTTTTTTACTATTTTTTTTTACGGAATAGAGTCGCTCAAGTTGCCTGAAGAAGGATTTTAATAGTGGTCCATGGATCATTCGCGGGTGATCTCCAGCTATTGACTTGCCTATTATGCTTGACTTTGAAACTCTGGATCCAAGTCTATCAATATACATCCATTTAACTCTTTTCAAAAAATAAAAAAATAAAATATTCCAGTCAATACTTTTAGAAGCTATGAGGCTTTCTTGCTTGGTTTAGGCAACAGAGTTTCATCACCAATGCGAAGGCGAGATTGATTTTCTTCAACTTTCTCTTTATTTTTTTCACCTGACAATCACTTCTAGATTAACCAGACTCCACTTTACAATCAACCATTGAAAATCACGAATTTGAAAACCCAAGGCTATCTCTCCTGCAAGAACTGTTAAGCAATGAAACGAAATCCTTTCTAGCCCTATTCATACCTTTAGATCATGATCCCTCTCTTTCATTTTTTTTAAATTGTATCTCGGCCTCACATTTTCCTAATTTTTGCTGCTGAAGGCCCTAAGGAATTTATGTTGTCTGGATTCCTGTCCTACATCAGTCTTAATACCAAGATATTTCTCCAACATTAACACAAAAATTATCACACTACTTACCACATTGAGTAGTTGAAAATAAGCTGTTGGACCAAAAGGAAGGTGGCTAATAATCAAACCATCTGGTACACCACGATGTTCATGAACCAACACAACATCCGTAAATTCGTGTGAACGGCATGTTTCAATAATTTCAGAAATAACCTGCAGGATTTAGAAAAAAAATATCATTATATGTTAAGTACGGAAAAGGACCAAAGACCAAAGCATCAGAACCATCAATGGCAGGATAGGTACGTCCTTAAATGTCATAACGTTCTCAAGTAAAGAGGTCAATCTAGACATAATTGTAACACAAAAAATGATTAACAATGTAAAAACATAAAAATTCACACAAAAAAAAACTGAATAAATTAAATGCGCAGAAAACATCTTCCCACAACTCAACGGTTGGGTGATGCATGTTGATTCATAAGAAGTGATCAAACAGCATCATGCAAAGCAGTATGTGCACATCAGTTCAGATTACCGCTCTGTCCACCTTCTAGTGCCTCCAGTTAGATTGAAAATGGAGGAACTTTTAACGAATTCAATGATTCATTAGGTCAGAAGGCCCTTTGAGTGGACAAAATTATCTCCACAATCAATAATAAAAGCTAAGCAAAAAAATGCACCAACCTGGCCACCACGATTCATTTGTTGCGCATTGGGAAAAACGAGTTTCAATTCCTGAAACAACAGTGTCATTGAACGGCAATCGATAATCAACACCGGCCTTACATAATATCACTAAAATGAACACAAGAGTGCAGCAAAACTAATGTGGCACGTAAGGAAAAAGGCTAGACCAACCTTCGCAAATTGTATTAGTGGTGCACTCGGATCCCGAGAAGTAGTCAGCAAAATTTTCGGGTCTCTTTGAGATGCATTTGCATATTCATCATCGATATGTGACCTTGGGACTGGGATTCAGAAATGAAAGACATGAAGAATCAACAGCATAACTTAATGAAAACTAAAGAATACAAATTAATAAATTATCGATTAGACAAGAACTTTAACACATTGATACATAATAATAATAAATAAATAAATAAAAAAGAGAACTTCCATATATAAATGATCATAAATTGATAATTTTCATAGACCCCATACCGGCAGTGTTTTCGTCCTCTAAATCGATCTCTTGACGAAGAGCAGCCTCCTCATTCCGAAGCTCAGTGGGTATCGGTTTCCCCTCTGCAAAGACAACAAATTTCCCAAAATTGTTACAAATTCAATTACTCCAAGACAAAATTTCCAATTAGAAACAAATAACATACACACATATATGTAAATTCTAGAGAGAGAGAAACCTTCTAGAGCTTCTTTGATCTTGCGCTTCTTCTCATAGAGCAATCGTTGTTTGCCTTCCAAGCTCTTTCTGTACAAGTACTCCTTGGTTAACCTAATTTTTCGGCGCAGCATACTTTCTCTCTCTGTACCACAAACTATAGAGAGAGAAAACGAAGGGGGGGGGGAGAGAGAGAGAGAGAGAGAGAGAGAGAGTAGGGGTTTAGGAAAAATGACTCTGCGTCTGGGTTTTAGGGATCTCGTCTTGCTCACCTGCAAGAAGGCGGGGACATAGGGTTTGCGCGAAATTTCTAATCCTAGCCGTCCACTTTTTGTTCGGCTAAATCATAGCCATCCTGAGCTTTACTAAAACTTACCCAAAACAATAACGAAATTTCACAAAATCCACGTTGTTTACAAGAACTTTCACTTTTGTCACTATACTTTGTTTTATTACATATTTGTCCTTGTAATTTAAATTTCACTTTAATCTAAATCTACCGCATTTCACACACATTAGACAGTTAAGAATTCTATCAAATGACGCAGTCGATTTATGTTTGTATTTTGTTTATTTTATGTTGTTTAGTACAACTTTTACTGTTACTTTTTTTTGTTTTGAAAGATTGGAAATTAGCATTACCAGGGCCGAACCCAAAGATATAGGAAGCCCACAAAGAAGGGGCAACACAGGGAACAACAAACATAAAGCAAAGGAGGGTATAGAGGCAACAGACGTTGCACCAAGAGCAAGGCGTCGCCTCCTCCATTGCAGGGAGAACAAAAAATATTTTATGGAGGGCAAGGAAGCCCATCTTTGTTGATTACATGAACCAACGAAGATGGAAAAGTATTAATCCAAGTTAACCCACACACCTCCGTATTGCTTCTCGACGCCAAATAGTGCGTCGTCATAATGGCCGATCTCGGAACCCAAGACCAGCGACAAACTTGGAAGGATTCCACTATCCGCAAAATCTTTACCCGGATAGGAAAAGCCTCCCAACTGCCAAGAGACGTAGCCTTCTCCAAATTTGAAATATTCTCCTTTGAATCAGACTCCACAATTACCTTGTCCAACCCCAACAAAACAGCCACCTCACAGCCAACTAGAATCACAGAAGCCTTAGCCACTTCAATGTTCGCTGCCATAATCTCCATTTTCCTAGCTGCCACAAATCGGCCCTCATGGTTTCTAATAACGACTCCAGCATATCCCCTTTTAGAGACCCGAGCCCAACTCACATCCACATTCAATTTCATGAAAGGGGCACTCGAAGGGGACCAACGATCCAAAGGGGAAGCAACCGGCTGAGCTATTCGGACAAAACCAACAAGCTCACAAGAGGCCTCCAAAAAAGCTCCAACTGAATTTGAAATAGACAAAATGAGATGTTGTGGTGAAGGAGTCTATTGATTGAAAATAAAGGCACATCTGGCCTTCCAAATGTGCCAACAAGTAAAAGCCGTAAAGGACAGAAGTCGAATAATGACATCCTTGGACCCCAGGTTTGCCTCGATAATGGAAGAAAGCCAAGCAGCCAAAGAAGTAACGTTGGCCCGGTTCACTCTATAACTTAAAAGACCTCTAAATCAAATGGGTTCAACCCACGAGCACAAGAGGAGCAAGTGTTCCACAAATTCATCATGAGCATGGCAAATAGGGCATAATGGTGAGGGGGAACAGTGACGTTTAAACAATACATCCATGGTGGCACGGGCACGATGTAAAGCCCTCCACATAAAATTGTGAATCTTCGGAAGGGTCGCCAACTTCCAAATAGCTTTCCAAACATGAGTAGGAGTTGAGGATGACGAGGAAGTTGCACGTCTAGCAAATGGCGTCGAGCAGGCTTTCTTCCAGTGGTAGCCCGACCTTACCGTATAAATCTCATTTCTATTGCACGGCCAGATAAGCCGATCCTCCTGAAACAGATCACCGATACAAGTGTCCAGGATGGCATTATAATCCTGAGGTGAAATGAAGGGCTTTAGGAAATCAATGTCCCAATTTCCCGATGTGTCACTAATAAAAGTACCCACCCTCATATTCCTTGACACCGGCGCTTCAAAAATCGGCGTAGGATGTCCCCCAGGAATATATGGGATCCACCTGTCCTGCCACAATCTAACATTTCTTCCATTCATTATTTGCTTGCAAAAGAACATCACGTCCAACAAGAAGACTCGACCAGCCCCGGGATGCCTGACCCCCACGTTTAGCTTCTAGGAAAGAACAATGTGGGAAATATCGAGCCTTGAGGACTTGCGCCCATAGCGAATTTGGGCCCTGGATAATTCGCCAGCATTGTTTAGCAAGCAGGGCATCATTGAAATCTCGAAAGCATCTAAATCCCATTCTCCCAGCCTGCTTTGGGAGCCCCAACAAATCCCGAGAAACCCAATGGATTCGCTTTTCCCCACCATTTTGACCCCACAAAAATCAGCAATTAAGGAGTCAAATTTTGAACACAAAGTTGCTTGAAATTTAAAGACATTCATAGGGTAAGCGGGAATGGCTTGAAGCACAACCTTTATCATAATCTCTTTTCCTGCTTGTGAGAGCGTGCTTTGTTTCCAGCCTTGATTTTTCTCCAAAATCCTTCCTTTAACAAAAGCCAGACCTTGTTTCTTTGAGCGACCCCAAAAAGATGGAAGACCAAGATAACTGCCTTGGATCCTCCACAAAAGACATACCCATCTCATGACAAAGCTCAGCAAAGAGACTACTAAGAACATTCACTCCAAAGAAAATACAGGATTTCTAAACATTTACCTGCTGGCCAGACTCCAAGCAGTAAGTATCAATAAGCTTATTCAGAGTACTACAATTTTGTTTATCTGCCTTGAGAAAAAACAGGGTATCATCCGCAAAAAACATATGGGAAATTACCGAACACCCAGGATTCAGAGATATGCCAATGAGTTGTCACCTGTCAATCGCTATTTGAATGAGTCTCAATAGAACGTCACTGATGAAGATGAAAATGTACGGAGATAAAGGGTCTCCTTGACGGATACCCCTAGATGGGATAAACTTCCTCCCCGGCTGTCCGTTGATGATCACAGCAAAGTCAACAGTCTTCACACACCCCATCATTAAATTCCTCCATTGATGACAAAAGCCCATCCTCTCCATGACCGCCTCCAGAAAATCCCATTCGACCCGATCATAAGCTTTAGCATATCAAGCTTAACTCCCAACTCAAACTTACTCTTAGCTTTCATAAGTTTCAAAAAGTGGAACATCTCATGTGCAATGTCAATGTTATCCTGAATTAGTCTCCTAGACACGAATGCGCTTTGCATTAGGGAAATCAGTTCTGGAAGGAAAGGTTTGAGACGATTTGCAAGAATTTTTTAAACTATCTTGTAGGAGTAATTACATAAAATGATGGGTCTAAATTGCCCCACAGAAACAGGGTTCTTGACTTTTGGAACTAGCACAATATGAGTAGAATTGAGGCGTTGCGGTGAGCTGACCCCATTCATGCAATCCTGCACTATGATGCTAACATCATCAATAAGAGTAGTCCAGAATGTGTGGTAGAAAACACCTTGGAAACTGTCAAGTCCTAGGGCCTTCACGCCACCCATTTGGAAGACAATATCTTTAATTTCCTACACACCAACCGACCTTGTCAGAGCCTTATTCATCTGCTCGCTCACCGTATGTTGGGCGCAGTTCAATGACTGTCCCTAATCTCTTTGACCCGAGGAAGTGAAAAGATTTACATAATGTTCATTAATGGTATTACGAATAGCACCCTGGTTCTCCACCCAACCGTCCCCGTCATCTTTTATTTTAACTACACAATTCCTTCTCCTGCGTTGTAGTGTGGATTAATGAAAGAAATTGCGTAGTTAAAATAACCTGTCAATGTGCAAGGATAACTCTTTTATTTTCTCAAAATTTATACTCCAATTATACTGAAGTTCCCCCAGCTGATATAGCAGATTATCCAGCTCGATCCTTCTCGACTTGAAAGCATTTATACTCCAACAAGACAGTTGGGACCTGTATTGATTCAGTTTCCTCCGCCATCCCGTAATGCCATCCCTTTCATACTGGCGCCTCTAACACATTTCCACAATTTCCTTACATATCTCCTCCTTAGCCCAAAACGCTTCAAAACGAAAGACTTTTTTCGATCTCATACCTCAAGGCTGACACTGAATGATTAGGGGGTAATGGTCCAACCCAATAACAGGTTCATGAATGACCAAGGAGTTAGGCCAACACTCCTGCCACAGTTTGTTGGACAGACCTCGATCAAGCATCTCCTCCACAAGCTGCCCATTTCTCGTACCTCGCCAAGTAAAATTAGGCCCATTAAAATCCAAGTCCACTAACTCCGAAGAGTTCAGGAACTCCTCCAAAAATCTGGACCTATTATAGCTCAAATATGTTCTCCCTGACTTCTCATAGTCCCATAGAATCTCATTGAAGTCACCACCACAAAACCAAGGAATATTGGATGGTTTAAACCAGTTTTTCATCCACCCCCAAAAAGCAGCATTCTCAGCTCGATATGATGTTGTCTTTACTTTCTTTGTGGATGATTAAAGTGATGTGTTCGAATACAAGTAGTTTATATTTAACTTATCTAAGTAGTTTTTGTTCTAATATTGAGAAACAACTAAAGTCCTTAACAGTCAAGGGCCAAGGTGTAAAACCTATATCAACTAAGAAACAAAATTATTCCACAAGCCAACTGTGTTTGTTTTCACGCAAAGACTACCGGTGGCTACACCCTCCCTCCCTCCTCACATTTAATGGCGGAGTTAGGAATTATTCGAAAGGTGGGCTAAGCTAAAATTATTATTATGAAATCAAATGCTCAATTTTTTTTTTTTGTCAACATAAAGCCACTATTCTAAAAATCCCTTGACCACGCTAGGTGGCTGGTCACTGTCCCGATTAATCCCTAAGCCTTTGAAAATTAAGAAAGAACTGCTTAAGCCCTTGCCTAGACCATCTAGGTGCCCACTTAGTTCGCCCAGACCCGCCTAGGTCGCGACTCTCACTTAAACAGAAAGTAGATAACTTTCATTTTGCATTTTATTTTTTTTAATAAATTGTAAGAGACTTGTTGAATACTTAGATTGTAACAGCCCGTCCCAGAATTATTTTATCGATGATGCGAAATGACGGGATTGCCCTTAACTTTGCTATGGTATGTGACATTATTTTTGGTTTTATTGTCCTATCCTAAGTTTTGGAAAAATTTATTTGGAAAATAATTGTTATGGTTTTGTGTGGTTAGGGTTGTTAACCACACA
This sequence comes from Heteromeles arbutifolia, assembly GCA_024362995.1. NCBI lineage: Eukaryota > Viridiplantae > Streptophyta > Magnoliopsida > Rosales > Rosaceae > Heteromeles > Heteromeles arbutifolia. The sequence goes on from JANCRC010000002.1 coordinate 40,679,929, forward strand.
CCTAACTATCCCTCTCTCTCTCTCTCTCTCTCTCTCTCTCTCTCTCTCTCTCTCTCGGAACACCCTCCCCGTGCACTGTGCACGTACGGACGGAGTTGGAACTCGTCCATTTCTTCACAGATCGAAGCCCAAAAGGTAAGATTCTTGATCCTTGTTAACCCCTTAGTAGTATGGTACCAAAATTGGAGCTTGTAACCCTCGGATTAGGCGTGAAATCCTAACCCCGAAAATGTGCACTGTTCATGCACACGTAAAATCTTGCATTTCAGGGAATTTCAAGCTCACAGTGAGCTTAAGGAGGTCCTCACGAGTCTCGGGGTACTTCGTTAGTAGAGTTTGGACGTCGGAGGACCGAGATCGAAGGTTTTTAAGGTGTGCCGAGCTATCGAGCTTTCTCAGGTAAAATCCTATGATTTTCAAGCCTTGAAACTTGTTTAGATGTGTTCTACATGCTTAGAGCTTCATTTTGGTACCAATTTCATGAAAAATGGATGAAAAATGAGTGAGAAACCATAGTTGGAAAAAATACCCAGAATCCGGCGAACCCACCGGCGGCCGGCGAGTCGCCGGAGAAGACGACGGAATATTCCGTCAGTTGGACGGAATATTCCTGACGCCGTCAGTCAAAACTAACGGAAACTGTTAGGAGTTAACGGAATATTCCTGGAATATTCCTGACGGTGTTAACTGACGCCGTCAGTGTGCCTGGCACGTGCCCGCGCGTGGCCGGCGCGTCTGGCCGTGCCTTCGCCGGCGCGTGGCGGCGCGTGGGTGGTCGGAAAATTTTTCTAAAAATATGGGGATGTTCCTGAGATTGTGTAGGTCACGGTGGTATATTCATATACCTAATTTGAGCAATATATGAGAAGTTATTAGCGAAAGTTGGTTATGTGCGTAATTAACGTTATTTCGGTTACTTCTCATATAGGCGAGGCTTATGCGGAAGACGAGCACAGTCGAGAAAGGCTAAGGGGTTATGACCCTTCGATATAACTGTGAGTGGGCAGTTTATTTCAGTATATATATATACTTAACGTTTTCCCAGAAATTGATTTTTGAATGAAAGTATATTTTGAAATGCCATGCATAGATTTATATGAATCATGTGATTTGAAATACCATGCATAGAAATTATATGAGATATGTGAATTGATATTTATATGATGCATATATGTGAATTGGTGCTGCGGACGCACAGGTGAGTATCAGGTGAGTTACATTTGGTGTATTGAATTGTTGGATGTGATTTATGTTGATAGCTCATAACCTGCACCCCTGGTGTTAGTGCTTATGTTATTCACCGCATCACACGCTCACCTTGGATCCAAGTAGATGCTAGTCGTACAGACCACTGGAGGTGGTTCCGACATGCTAGTCGTACAGACCATTAGAGACGGTTCCGACTAGTAGGTGACCTTAGATTATGTGCACAGATGATTGATGAGAAAAGCACTAGAGCGTATTATTACACCATCCGAGTTGTACAGACTACTATAGGTAGTTCCGACTCATGTGCAGCGTAGTGCTGTACAGGTCGCAGTTGGCGACTCCGGCAGGGCCGTACAGGTCACAGTTGGTGACTCCGGCTGGATTGGATATTGAGCTTTAGAATCAGCCGTACAGGACCACTGCAGGGTCTCCGGTTGAATTATTATTTCACCTGATTTATGTTGATGCATCCATATTATGTTTTTGGCACATGGCATGGCATATTTCTCTGAAAAATGATGAAGAATGGTGTTTTGAGACTTCTGAAGCTATATATATTTATATATGCTATTTTCTGAGAAAGTATACAGATTTTTCAGTGAGGGGATATATATATGTTGATAAAGGAAAGATTTTGAAAGACTTATTTTACTGACCCACTCACCTTGTTTTGCGCCCCTCCAGGTTCGAGTTAGAGCAGAGCTTTGGTGGCCACGAGGAATCCAACGGTATTCTGACAGAATTCACAATGGTATGTAAAAGCTTCCGAACTGTGCAAATGGTTACGTCACTCTCACGTGACGGCCAGCACGCCCTCCTTCGGGACAGGGTGTGTCATAGATGAACAAACATTATATGCTTATTCCCCATGTTTTAATTATGTTCTAATACTTTATAATTTATATGTTATTCTATTTTGCAGTTTATGTATCCCATTGAAATTATGTATTTTTTAAGTACATGGAGACACTTATTTATATGATATACCGCCTAAGCACTAGGCCCCAACCCGCGACCCAAGTGCTAGGCCTCAGGCCGCTGCCTGACTAGCGCTTAGCATCTTTTAGAACTTTGCATGAAGCTATAAAATAGTAAACCTGAAAGTAATAATATGAAGTAAGAAATTTATAGTCTGTTTTCTAGGCTAGAAACTTTTAAATGAATAAAATAAGGAACCCTAAGTAGTATTAGAAGTTTTATATTATTACCATTAAATTTTAGTATTGGTTAAAGTGATGAGTTTATTTAACATTCATTAAGTCTCATTTTCCCTAAGAACAGCTCTCAAATTCAGACTTTTCATTTGCTAGGTGGACTACTCCAATTAAAAATCATAAAATGGGCCAAACGATTAATATTTTTAACCTTAAATAATTAAAAATCTCCCTATGCTATATCCCACTGGAGCCTTGTACTTGACTCCACCGGTACTCACAGCTAGCCTCCTAAACCCATGTACCAACTTAACCATATTTATGAGGCCTGTTTTTTGGCCTCTTGTAACTCAATTTTGATTCCACTTTTCTCCATATAACTCAAAATTCGAGCCACTTTACCATGTTTCCGTTCTTCTGTCAAATTCGCTCCAATTTTATCTCACTTTGTCTCTAGAATTCGATTTTGATCTCACTTTGACCCTTGAAACTCAAAAATTGTCGTTTTACTTCATAAAACTCAAAACTCGCTCTATATTACCTTAATTCTGTTAATTTCTTTCAAAAGCCATCAAATATGCTAATGTGGATAAAATATGCATATGTGAAAAAATGAAAAATACGATAAATGGTGAACCAAAAAGGGAAGAACGACTTCCTGACATCATTTATCCTACCACTAACGACTAACGACCCCATCTCGCCGGCTAGAACTCCCTCCTTCTTATCCAGAAATTGATGTTACAACGATGAAACCTTTTATCTCAATCGAGTTGTCCATATTTTATCCAACGGTGCTAAAATGAAGCGCACATAAGCAGTGCAAAATGGTTAGCGCCGTGAGATTTTGCGAAACTAAAGAAAGGAGAAAATGGTGGCTTGCCTTAAAAAAAGAGTAGGGTTTATCCTCCGAACGAGAAATGGCTTCCTTCTGCAGGTCAGCTCTAATGGCAGGCTCAAGGTCCATAGCTCGCTCAAGAGCCCTCACCCAAACCTCCCTTAACTCCCTAAACCCCGAAGCCATGGCGTCCCCGTTTGCTTCCGCCACCAGAACAGTTCCTTGCGCTACAAGGTACTGTCTTCTCAAATCCCTCCAACTCTGCCAATTTAGACAATTTCTGTGGCTTCAGAAAGAAACCTAATTTTGACAAATATCTGTTAGATTCGTTTCCGTATTGGGATTCATGGAGTTAATGATGCCGCTTCACAGCGCCATTGCTTCTGCTCGGCTTACATCCAACATCGCTGTCGATTCCACCTGGTGGAGCTCCCTTTCTCTTTGTAACCCACTTATCCAATTTTTCTATTTTTTGCTGACATTTTTTCTTGTTGAATTGTTTTCTTTATCTGTGTTTTCCAGAAAAGGGTATTTAATTTTATTAGTTGCATATATAGCTATACCCGTAACGAGATGTAGGGAAGGAAGTGTTTTCTAGTCCTTTTTTGTTTGAAATAAATTGGGATTTGTTGGCTTTTTTTTCTTCTTTTTTTTTTAATGGTTGAATAGACAGAATCAAGAGCTAAATCTCAACAAAGTAGTCATTTTTCTCCCTTATCCGTCTTTCCTCTCATTCATTTCGAGAATCAAAACTCGGGCCAGTGTCAAATTTGGATAACAATTCAAGTTTCTAGTGTACAGATGTGATTAATGCATTCTGTTCATTAACAAATACCTCTTAAGCTAGTCGTTTCTTATCTAGTGGCGCACTGATTACCTCTTCTTTCTGCATTAGGCGTCTATTTCTGACTCATTTTTTATACATCGTGGTATAGGTCTTGCATCACCGTTGTGACAAGGCCTGCTGGCTATGTGACGTAAACGGTGCATAGGGTTTCCCTTTTGAGTCATGTCTTGACATTTTGGACACTGTATGAGCTACGCCAGCTAGGTTAATTCAGCTATTTAGTTGCTGCTCTTAAACTTCCATTAGATTGTTCAGCGGTACCTTTGAGAATCGTTCTTATTCTGCTCTTTTGTTTTCAAAGTACTTGAGTAGTGCATGGAATTGCAGTTCCTTATTGTGGTATAAATGATCCACATGGAAGCATTGATTTTTCTTTGCAAGTCTCTGTGGTGTTAATGTGTATTTTTTTCATAAGTGCCTATTGTGTATATTTTGTAATGTGAATATGAAACGACAAGATCACTCTTTAATGATTGATTTATTAGATAATTGAAATTTTGAGCAATTATATTACCATATATGGTTATCAAAGTGAGAATAATACATAAATAAATGTGTACGGCTGGTTGTGAGTCGGTAGGGATGGAGAAATTTAAGCCTATTTTAGGTGACAGCGTTTACCTTTGTAGCAGAAGCCGTGAAAAGATGGGATATTCTATTGCAAGTTTGCAACTTTGCATATACTTAAATATTCCTGTTTTGAGTCCTTGGTTTAGGCAGAGAAAAATAATAAAACAAGCTAGACATCTTCAAGTGAACATCTTCTCATTGTACTCAAATCATCTGTCACCTGTATGGTGATGCAAGTCTGGTTCCATGAAAGAACCACACTGGCTTTGATTTTCACCGCACCAGAAATACGACGCAGTTTGTTGTAATTTTCCTTTATTAAATTCAGGCTCTTCTGAGACACACTCTTCTTCAACATGTTATATCCTACTCGCCAGTAATCAATTTGTTTTTCTCTTCTACTGATTTTCCTATTTGCTCCATTGGTTTTTCTAGAGGCTGCAGTTCCTCGGTGACAAGGACTCCATGCTCTGGTCATTTCAAGCTTTCAACCAAATTGGCTTGCATATTGGTTCCTCCATCCTTTGTTCTTTTCCTTTTCCCATTGCTTTCTGGCAATTGCATTGTGTAAGTTACGTCCGGCGTTCCTGAAAAATAGTTTTACTGTCTTGAATGTTTACATGCTAGTGTGCATATTGACATTTACTCCAGTACCTTTCTAAGGCAGACTGCTGAGGACATTTGCTGTGTGGTTTTGTTCAATCACAGAGCTTGTGTTAGTAAATGATTTCGGGCAGTTTGAATAACGTTAAATTTGGATTTGCCTATCTTCAATGTAGGACTTAGGGATAGTTAAAGTTAGGAGTTTACAAACGAGTAGCTCTTCATGGGTTTTTTTAGGTGGTTCTAAGTTCTAGCCACATTAGTGGCTCTTGTACACTATGACCCTTGCCAGTTATTTACCAAGTACAAAATATCCAAATCAATGATGGCTGGACAGGAATATCTTATTGCACCGTCTGTTTTGATGCAAATTGCTTAGTTACCTTATTCTTTCTGCCATTACTGCGTAGTTTGATCACCTGTGAAGTTTATGTTCTAATACTCTCCAATAAAACCTAATGACGGGGTTAAAGCACCTCCACTTAAACTACTCAAACTTACATCAATTGTGTGGCTGTGATCGTTTACCTGTGCTTCTTTAGTAAATTGCAATAGCATGATTTCTGTTGAATGAGTTCAAGCTCGGCTGATTATAAATTATTCTTGGATAGGGTTTCTCGACCGAAGCTGAGCATGAACCAAATTTATCCAAGCAACCTTGCCCCAGTTCGACCAAGTTGTACTGCACTGCTCTCCTCCTTCCTTGTGTGCCCATGGCATATAAATTGCTATTCGTTAAACGGTTTCCGTGATCAATTTAGTTTTTCCCTGTGTGCACGATGTAATGCTTGGCCTGAAGAATTAATGGACCATCAACCTAGAACAATAGGAACGTTGCATTCTCTTTGTATGGTTACTACTTGCTAGCAGGCTGTCCCTGTTACTCTGTTAGGTTCATGTGATGATGCATGAGCTTATTTGGGTTGAAGGCCTTCGGAGTCCAAACCCTGCTCATTAATAAAGGGTTAATAGTTTTTAGCAGTCTGAATTATGTTTTCGTTTCGGTCATTGGAAGTGTTGTGGCATAATCTGTTCTCCTTCTGCCTTGTATATATATGTTACATTGCCCAATCTATAGCGCATAGAGAAAATGTAGTGGCATGTTATATTTTTACAAAATCGGTGATCGATCCTTTTTGCGTATGGCATTGCCACTCCCGTTTACAACATCTGCATTCAAAACTTAATTTGGAATTCATATTTCGACCAACGCGTTTTTGATATGCCCCTAATAACCCACGGAATATGTAGCAATGATTCTTTTGGCTAACTTCTTTAGAATTTTTATCGATGTTTTACCCATTTAAACTCTTTATTTTGGATAAAAATTCTAACAGTATTACTCATCAACAAGTTCCCATTAAAATAGAATCCACACAAGGCAAATAAATAATCAAGTGTTTTTCATGAAAACAATTCCAAACGAATAATTAAGACATTTATTTCTATCTAGACTTATAAAGATTTTGATAAATATTAAATTTTAACCCTTGAACTAAATTTGAAATTTCTATTCCACTTTGGAGTATAAAATGCACCGGACGGTTATGTGCAGATGGCATTTTACCGTAATCCTAACGAATTTTCTATTCCCTAACATTTAACAATTTAACCCGCTCTAATTTGTAAGACAAAATGAAGGTCACGGGTTCCAAACAAGTCAACAGCACAAATTTGAAGTCGTGTTGGAAATTGGGTAGGTAGACCCAAACCAAACAAGTTATCCGCGCAGCCAAACAGGGGTTAGCAACAGTCAGAAGAGAGACAGAGTGTCTACTCAGAGAATCTGAATCTGAGTCCGAGACGGAGTCGACGAGTCGTGGCAAACTGAAATCAGCTGCTTTTCCTCTTCGGTCTTCCGTCTCCGCCGCTCTGGTTAAGTAACACAACGACGGAGAAGCAGCCAAATGGCGGAAGCTAAAGAGCCTACGTCGTCGAGTCCGCTGACCCAAACCGACCCTGAAGATGTTTCCAGGTCTCCGCCAAGCTCCCCCAACTCCTCAACACGCAAGGTCTGTCTGTCCGTCTGTCACTCTCCCGGTCACTTCAGAATACCTCTTCCCCAATTTGGAAATTTAATCAAATTTCTTTTCTTTCCTGTGGCAGTTTGGGATTTGATTAGAGCATAAAACCCTAATTATGAATTTGAAACAACCATAATTAACAGTTGAATGCTTATTAGGTATAATTTGTAGTACAAGTAGTGGAACTCGGTTTTCTTTACTAATAAGCTTTGATTTGGTCCTGATGATCTCTTAATTGTTCTTACCGTTTGTGGGTTTAATTTAGTTGTTGAATGCCGACTTTTTCCTAATTAGCTTTTCGAGATAGAGAAATGTTGTACGAGGGGGTCTGGAATCAAGGGGCTTGTAGCTCGGTTGGTTTATAGCATTCAACCTTGCACCCTAATTATCAAGTTGGAATTGCCCCCCTTCCCGAGCATTGCTTGTATAAAACAAAAAATGCTAAAATCTTATTTTGAGCTCTTGAATAAACTACAAATGGGTAGCCTTGAGAAATGGATCTGCAGTAACAACTCGAAATATAAACAAGTGTTGCTAATTTCTTCATACTTGTTCCAAGTTTGAAGTACCATTTGTTGTGCAAATGTTTTCCTTCTTAGAAACAGCTTGTATTTTTATAACCTCTAATAAGACTATATCATAAGGTTAAGAAAACTGTTAACAAAAGGGGCATAATTGTCTATGATAGTGGTCTGAAGTAGATTTTGTACCAACTAGTTTTAGGAAGTTATGTTAGTAATTTTCCTCTATCTAGTCCTATTTAAAGTCATCTTTACTAGATATTTTTATTAAAAAAAATAATTATTTTGTTGGTTGTTTTTCAATGCATAAAGTATACCAAACAACTTGTGCATTCAATATTTCATTGACCCTTGAATTTGATCAGGCATGCTATGCAGTGCTTCAGAGTTGGGTCTCAAAGAAATTCATGACCGGATGGTAAGGTTCTTTTTTTTTTTTTAATTGTTTAATCTTTTATAAAAATGTTGTTTGATTGTAACATATTAGTTTTGAATTGTGAATTTGCAGTATGGTTCTCTTTCCTGTCGCAGTTACATTCTTCATCACTTGGTGGTTTGTTCAGTTTGTAGATGGTTTCTTCAGTCCAATATATGCCAGGCTCGGGGTTAACATATTTGGTATGACTCCAGATCACAAAATTGATGTTTACTTTGGGACAGCGATGACTAATTCTTAAGGAAGTGTAATTTCATGTATGAATCTCTGTGAATGGTTCTGAAAAACTTAATAATGATAATCGCTATATTACCATTATAATAACCAATTATAAAATAAATGCTATAGAGGTTCGGATACTTGAAGTAGTTTGTGACTCCTTAGTTCTTACTTGCATATGTTTCTGCATGTCTTAAAATACTAGTAAGACCAAAAAAATTGGGGAAAATTCTAGTAATACTGTAATACTATAAGGATTTGACTTGAATAGGTTTTGTGGAAGTTTCCAAATAGTTCAAGTTGCAGTAACTATCCAAATTTGGTATTGGTGTAACACTTTTTAGTGGTGGCAAAGCATAGATTATTACTTCATCATGTACGGGAAATTTCCATACTTGGACCATACTTTAACTTTTTGGTCTAAACGGAATCATATCTTAAGTTCATACTAAGTTTTGCTGGATAATAGATTAAATGTTCGTCATGATGCAGCATGATAGTATTTAGGGCCAAGATTAATAGTAAAATTAATTCAACAATGAAAACTCAAAAGAAACTACAAACACCCACAACACCCTGAAATTAAAAGTAGGAAACTAGCATGAAACAAGCAGATTTTGATACCCACAGTATGTTTCTTCGAAAATTTCAGAAACTAAGTAGTTTCTAAATTTCTATGTCCGTGTCAATCCCTCTAGTTTAGGGCTGGTTCAACTCCAATGCAAGTAGTAATCCCTATAGAGTTGTGATTATAGGCTGGTAGAAGATGAGAAGGGTAAGAAAGAGGGAATAGAAGCTCTTTAGAAGAAGAGAAGAAACTGGATTCGCTCCAGGGCTTCACACCAAATTCCCTTCGCAGGAAGATAGATCAGAATATTTTTCTGAAAGCTGATTTTTATTCATAAACTTCATTACTTTGCCTAAAAGCATTTACATATATTTATAGTTCAGATAACTCTTATGATGAAAGACTTTTCGACTCCCAGAAAACTCTAGATGCATTAACTTATTAATTTCTAGAATCTACCTAAAAAAGGCTTTGAGAGTAACTCCAAGGTCCATTGAAAATTTGAAACTGAAGAAAACTCTAATCCAGCCACAAAAAGGTAGAGCTCTAAGGCTTCTTCCTGCATCTCTTTTGGTGATACATCTTAAATGACTTAGCCCTGATGTCCTCGTCACGTCAATTTCGTCATGGGTGGTTAATTGTTTTATCTATGTCCTTTTATGGAGTATTGAATACTTCTTTTTATTGTTGCAGGCCTAGGATTTGTTACATCCCTACTTTTTATAGTCTTGATCGGTATTTTTGCCTCATCGTGGATGGGTGCAACAGTTTTCTGGATTGGAGAATGGTTCATAAAACGAATGCCCTTCATGAAGCACATATACTCGGCCTCTAAACAGATTAGTTCTGCAATCTCTCCAGGTAACTGCCTTTATTTCAATTTCTAGGTCCATACCTTAATGTCCTTGTTAAGTTCTTGCATGGCCATCCTAATTATCTTAGGCCTCGTTTGGCACCTTGGACTGTACTGACTATTTCAGTCGAATAGGATAAATAGTGATCGGATAGTACTGACTAAATTAATCGGGCGTATGGTGCAATATCGGACTAATAACCGTATTATTTATACAGTGTTTGGTACTAGTTAATAACAATTTTGGATTGATAATTCAAATAAAAAAAAAAAACACAAATGTGTTTTCCAACCAAAACAAATTCACAATGCAACAAAATAAAAATTCACAATCACTTGTTAATGGAAGCTTCGAGCAGACTTTCCGCAAAGTGCCATGAGTTTACACCAATCAAAACCTTTAAATTTCCAGAATCAAACCTCCAAGTTCTTTCATTAAAAAAGGAAACGCAAATAAAAAAATCATCAATTCCATGCTTTACAGGGGAATCGGTGCAGCCAAAAACCCATATGAAATATAAAAAAAACCAATTTTGAGTTTCTAATCCATTGAATTAAAAAAACCCAGATGAAATCTCCCCCAGATTTGAGTTACTAATCCTTTGAAATAAAAAAACCCAGATGAAATCTCACCCTGTTTTGAGTTTAAGCACCACACACCAACACAATCAAGGAACAATTTAGCCAAAAACCCAAATGATGTCTCTCTAGAACAGGAACGACGTGATTTGAGTTCGATCTGCCACCTCTGGTTTTCCGTTTGAAATCTGCTTGATGCTGATTGGAGGTGGGGATGGAGAAAGAGGGAGAGAGAATACCTTGAGAAAGAGTTAGCAATGTGCAGAGCAGATGGCAAGATGGCTTGGAGAAAAGCCAGCACGTTTTTGTTAGCGTGAACCCGACTAAGTAATACCAAGGTTTTAGACAGGATAAACAAGCGGGTGTAAGGGAGATAAAATAGGTGGGGCCAGATTAATAATCCGGTGCTTATTTAGTACAAAAGCTCACCAAACACCTGTTTCGTATTATATAATACTATCCAATGTCTTATACTCTTATACGGTGTGCCAAACGAGGCCTTAGGGTTTATATTCTCCTCTATCTAAAGGAGCTCATCCACTTGCAAGCATGTTGGTCTCACTGGAGTTAGCTGAGTTGGTCAAAAATGAACTAAGCCAAGATTAACTTCAGGCTTGTTGAAATAACGATCCAAGCCCAAAAATTGGTAGGTTTCACATTAGGCTCACCAACCGATCTGAAGTGGCTATGATTTTAAAGCCATTCAGCATGCCATATAAGGCTCTTGGTAAATTCTGTTGCTTGATTGTTTTTCTCACCTCTGATATTGGCTTTCGTTACGCTGTTTGACTTAAGTTGAATAATGATGTGAATTTGCGATATAAGTTCCCTTGCTTGGGTACACGAGAGACACATATGGTTCCCCATCTAAGATAAACCGTTGAATTGACCCCTATTGTTGCCATCGTAAGGAATAAGTGGTGAGCGCACACATGCAATGGACACATGCAATGGTCTTTCTAATCCAAACAAATATGGTTTTATTTCATATTATTTGGTAGGTTGAATTAGTTTCTCCTGAGCTAGTAGAAGTTTGTGCCATCTACCTTGTGAGTGTGTGGTATGGTGCATGGTAGAAATAGCGTATTTCTGACATGGAATCCATTCGTTGCTTATTTTTCTTTTTCTCCTCTTTGGTATATTCATAAATGAATTCTTTCTTTCTATTGGACAGATCAAAATACCACTGCTTTTAAAGAGGTTGCAATTATTCGTCATCCTCGAGTTGGTGAATATGCATTTGGTTTTATCACATCATCTGTAACACTTCAGGTATGTTGGACTGTTCAATTAATAGATCTACCTTCTACATGATATTAGAACTTCGTGTACAGCCACCACAACATGGTTTAATTTTCTATTTGTCAACAGTTTGGTGTGTATTTGGAAGAAGTAAGTTTAGTTGTATGTTAAGATTGTTTTGGCCCAAATTCTGACTCCGCAGAACTTTTTTCTGCTTACTTTTAGAAGCAGGTGATGGATTATGTTGGTTATTAATGCAACGGAGAGGAATAGCTGTCTGACAGCTATTTGATTCCCTCAAAAAGCAGTTTTTATATCTGAGAAAAAGGGTTTTTTGTTTGCTTTTCTTTTGTCGAGAAAGAAAGGGCTAGTTTTGGCACCTCCTAGGAAGTACAGAAGTGGTTTATCTGGCAGTATTATTTTTTGCAAGCACAGTTCATGCGAGAGATACTTAAGTTCATTAAATGTAAAGAAGAATTGTTCATATTTACAGGCAGCTCTAATATTATAACACTTGTAGTACAAAAATACTATGGATATCACCAATTTTTACTTGCAATCCGCGAAGCAATCCATTAAATTTTGAAGAAATATATTTGAATAATGTTCACAGCTATGTCACAACAGCCTTCTAAAAGGCAAGAAAAAAAAAAGACCATTGAAATGTCATCTACAACTTTTATATGCAAAATAAGCTGTAAATGAAAGAAACAAAACGGTTGTTTTGTGATGGTTTGCTATGGAAGATATTAATATTCTACTAGTTACTTCTGGTTGTAGTTTATTTTGGATTTTCTCATAAAAACCATGAGTTAGGATCTGATTGTTTTGTGGTTGATTACAGAGGGATGATGGAGATGAGGAGTTGTGTAGTGTTTATGTCCCAACAAACCATCTATACATTGGCGATATTTTTCTTGTCAATTCTGAAGAGATCATACGACCAAATTTGTCAGTTCGGGAAGGCATAGGTTTGTTTCCTCTTTCGTGGACTTGCAGTCGTGCACCATATAGTCTATTTCATACATGGACATGATAGCTCTGCATACTGTGCAGTTTGCCTTGTGTTTTTTCTTAAAGTTACTTATTCATAGAAAGGGTACACATACATTATAACCAGGAAAGCCGTTGTTTGATATGGAACAAAGATCGATTGGTAATTTACAGTGTCTTATAGGTTTAGCAGACGTGCTTTAATTTCAGAAACATTCCAATAACAAACTGGTTGAAATTCCCGTTCAAATTAAAATCTTGATCTTGGTGGGGATAATATTACCAATCAGCGAGTGATTAACATGTATACAATGGGTTGTCCTCCTAACTGTTTAAAACTATATGAAAAAGATCAACAATTTAATGAAAAACACATATAGATTTATTGCCTATCTAATAAGTGAGAAATTTCCATTGTGACAGCAAGTATCTTGAGAAAGTAGTTTGGCTTGACAACATATTGTAAGAAGTTTGGTCCAAATAGTTTCAAATTATTTGCTGGGTTGTTAAGTGTTTTTGTATTCTGATACGTGAGTCTCTTTCATCATATTCCGGTGTTCATCAAAAGCCAGACGAGGTTCCTTTATGGCTTTCTCAAACAATTTGTTTGTTGTTCAAGAATGTTAAGAGTTAGATGTAAAATGAAAAGTATATCAGTTCCAGTTATTGTATGCCAGACAAAAACACATCTTAACTGTATTATTGGTTCTTTTTCCAATTTGAATTTGTTGGAGAAAATTGGGATTCAAGTATTTTCGCTCTATGTTAATGTGGGGTATATGTTCTCGCGCAACTTGATTGTTATACTCTTTTAACAGGTGTACTTTTTCATTTTCTTACTTTTTCATTACTTCTGTTCGAAAAGAGAAGTCGTTTGACTTGGAAGGAGGATTTAAATTCAACCATGGATGATTTTGTGACCATTAGCATCATTCTTTTCCTAGTTTTGCAGACACGTTCAAGAACTTTTTGTTCGAGTATACTATTATTGCATAACGGTTTGACAATTGTTTCTCCCCTGAAATGCAGAGATCATAATCTCTGTTGGTATGACGATGCCACAAGTGATTTCTCCAATTGAAAGGATTCCTCGTCAAAGCGACAGGATTCCACTGAACAGAATGGTGTCCCTTTAGAATCAAGTCATACGGAGGGCTTATAGCACAGGTTCAGTGCTACGCAACAAGATATGTTTCTTATACGGAACCCCGGTGTTGTACGTGATAAGATAACTGCTCTGCTTGCTCTCAAAACACAGCTAGACATGAGAAAACATGAGAGGAACTTTATTTTTTGTTCATGGATTCATGGCTAGGGTTTCGGTTTGTATTTCGTATTCGCGATCCTATGCGTTATGTAGGAGTAGGTTACGCGATGTTGTATGTAACATAGTATTTTTGACTGGTACGATGTATATTCAGTATGCTTTTACTTTGCCTTACGCCGTTGAATGGAATATAGAAATGCTGGTATGATGATTTTGGGGAAAGGATTTTCAACGCCCCCATCTTTCTCCCACATCACATCTCTGTCTATTCCTAGCCGGTTTGATTGAATAAATCAAAGGAGAATCAGCGGATATGCATTAACTATTTGTTTGAATATAAAATATTATGTTCCAGTGACTTTGCGCTGTGAATTGGTGTCACATTAATATGCAATCGTTTCATAATTTCGCATATAAAAAATTTGACTCACGAAAAGCATGAAAAATAATAATTTTTTCGAACTTTAATTTTTTGTAGGATGTGTAAAATAAAATATTATATACAAGCGTAGAATTACGATTCGTTGTAAGGGGAGTATATTTGCATGTATAGAGAAAAGTATTTAATTCCGAAAGTGATTTATAGGCTAATGATTTCTAACCGTTTCATTAAATAAATCAAAGAAAATCAATGAATATTAATGAACAAGGTTATGTAGAAGGATAAAAGAAAAAAATGGTGTGGAAAATTATTTTCCTTGAATTATCTGTGTTATGGGAAGGACAGACAATGACATTGCTGTTGTAACCTGTAATAAAAACGTGAACTCCGCAAGGATCTATAATTTTAAATTCCTAAAATCCTTCTTATACAAAGAAATATATTTATAAATTATAAAAAATTTAATTTTGTATGCAGTACCCAACAAGCTGGAGTAGCTCAGCTGGTTAGAGCGTGTGGCTGTTAACCACAAGGTCGAAGGTTCAATCCCTTCCTCTAGCGTTTTTGTCTTTTCCTCTGATATCTTTTTAGGTCCGTCCTTTTTGTGTAGCTAAACAGAGTTATGTTTATGTTGTTTTCTTGGGTCGATCATGTCGTTGAAGATGGCTCAGTTGAAAGTGTGTAAAACTGCACCACTTAATTTGTTGCATACTTTGTATTAAGTTGTTCAGCAAAGAAAGTAATTGGAAGTTTTCACTATGAAATGCTGCCTTCCCCCTACAACATGGTTTTCTTTTGTGTTTTTGTCAATAAGAAGGAATTCTATAACAATATTTTATATATGCATATAATGTTGTAAAATTATGAGAATGAATGCCCACATGTTTTAAGTGAGGAAGACTTGAGAACAGTAATGCAATTGTTGTTATGTGATGTTTTTAAAAAGGGCAAGCAATAGTCGTGTAATTGTTGTTATGTGATGTTTTAAAAAAGGGAAATCATTTCACTTTTTGGTTTGTCACAGATGTGGCTCTATATAACAACACACATAAATCATCTATACAATATCGTTTGTTCAAATAATATCGTTTGTTCAAATAAAACGTGTAAACGAGAGAATTGAACCTATTTTAGTACAATACACATAAATCATCTATACATCCAACTATACATTAAAACTCAAGCAAGATCGAACAACATGGCCCTGAAAAAACTTGAGTAAAATAAAAGTAAAAACAAGGTGAGTACAAGCCAAATCTTAAAACAAGGTGACTACTAGCCAAGTCTTATAGTACAAGTACACTATAAATTCCAATTTTTTGTGTTCCTTCCGTCTTTCTTGTTACACGTTTTTATTTGTTTTATAGATCCCACAAGTTTATCTCCCTCGTCGAGCTGTGGGAGGCAGCTTCTCAGATGGGCCACACGGAAGCTTTTGTCCAGTCTCCCGTTCGATCCTTCTCTTGAGCTCTCTAAGTATTCTAATTTGCCCCAGCTTCTCAGGAGACAATTTGTCCCAGTAAATCCCTATAACCGAAGCAATATTGGTATAAAAAATCTGATACAGTACTGCAAATGGGCATATGGTAGTATAACAAGCCGATTCCATCATATGTCCCGGAAATTAGTTTCCCAGGAATATAAAAAAAGAAGTGAAGCATATTGCAGAAGTTCACCAACCTTGAGGCTTTGGAATTGATGTGTTGGTAAAAATGACCTGCGTTGGAGTGCAGATGATGTCAACGGGTACATCGTGGATTAATAGCTTTTCAATCGGAATATCATCTACCAATTGACTGTCATGCACTGCAAGAAATTTCACGTGTTACATCTAATGCAAACACAATAGTTATCCAAAGTTGTGCAAACTGGTTTACAGTTGTTCAGTGAACGGAAATAATATACCCGAGCAATGTCTTAAAGACAGACAAGAATCACAAATGTTCAAACAAGTCATATTCATATGCAAACCTTTCATGCCTCTTGATCAAAAGAACGATGGAATAGGCATGCAAGCAGAGACAAATTTAATCTTCTTGAATATGCACGATACCATACAGAAGAAACGGGAGGGTTAGCAGCAAAGACAACTCACTTACCAGTTGTCACAACTGGTGTTGAGTCATCAATGGCTCCCATGAATCGCAGCATCCCGTACTCAAGTTCGGCAAACCCCTGATACATCAAAGCAAAAGAATTCAAAAAAAATATTCCCAGCTCCTACAGTATGTCAAAGACTCAATTTCATGGCATTACCCAAGACAAATTCAGATTGACCATGCTGAAACTTCAAATATAAAACCTTCTCCTATCAATACTCCAGAAAAGGAGTTACTTGCATTCAATACTAACCAAACTTTTGCCTAAAACTCAAATTTGGTTTGTTACACTGAACCAAAATACTTTTAGTATGACAAAGACAACAAAAATGCCCAATGATTACCTCACCCTTGCCAAGTCGAGCACCTGTCCTTGGATCAACAGCAACCGAGCCAATGACAATAAGATCAACCTTGATTTTCTCATCTAATCCAATTGGCCTCCCATATTTGGCAGCTCCGACAGACGTACAAGCCTCTTTGATGGTACTAGGATTCAACAAATCAGATTCAAGCACAGAGAAAAACCCAGTCCTTAAACGCGGTTGAGGAGTTAACAACTTCTTCCCACCTACACAAGATGAAGGGTCTTACAAAGGGATTTTAGAAGTGAGCAGTAGCCATTACTGGTTCCTGGTGCACATTGATACAATCTTCCGATTTCCATCGAGTGCGTGCGACTCAATTTATTTGCACAGACTATCAATCAATACAGTATTGCAATTATTAGGTAGAATCATGCTTCACTGTGTCCCTGTCTCTTATGCAAGAGAACATTCTTTTAGGGAATTGACTGCCGCACACTCTTTTCTCCTCCTGCACTGCTGCACACCACTTTCTATTTATAGCCTCTAAATGAAACAAGTCAAACGAGAATCAAGGGACATAAATACGAGAAAAGGTGAGAGGAAACCAGCTCCCTTCTTTTATGGTAGATATTATTTTTAATTCGAGCGGTATTTTAATCTACTCAAAACTACGGGAAGGGGATTCGAACGAGCCCCCTTCCCGTAGAGGGCTCTTTTATAGTAGATTTAGTCACCCTAAAGCACAGCTATTAACCATTTTATATGCTGAAAAGAGATGATATACGATGACCATTCATATTTTGCACATCAGATTGGATGACAAACAATCCATAAGTAGGTATGTTAACAGCAAAAACTGACCAGAAAGTGTGAGAAACCTGACTTGCTTCTGTGGTGAATCCGGGTTTACCTTCACGCAATCCCCTACCCGGAACGCTTCCAACCCACCCAACTGTCCGAACCCACATAATCAAAATACAAATTCTCTGTAAATTTCTCTACACAAACACCCCAAAAAGAATTAATTTTTAAATTGCTCTCTTACTTTATCGGCAGCCGCAGAAGCGCCGACGAAGTTTGGGATGCGGTGGTGAACGGGTCGGGGGTTCTGGGCTATGTTCCGGGCTTCCATCATGTCCCAAATTCTCTTCCGGATAACCCATTTCCAAGCTTTCGGGTCTTCGGCAACTCCACTTTGCTCGGTCTCAATCTTCGAAGTCTCGGCCATTTGCTCCCGAGCCTTGGCGTCGAGGCTGAGCCGCTCGGCCTCGTAAGCTGCCTCGTCGAAAGCAACGTCGGTTTGGAGTCCGTTGCTACTACTACTTCTCCGCGCGAAGAGGAGCTTCCGAGAACTTGTCGGGAGGGAGAGAGAGAGTGAAGAGAGAGAATGGGATTGGCGACATTTCTCGGTTTGGTTGAGGATGTCGGGTATGGGTATGGCCCTTATGGATATGGATCCGAAAGTAAATTGGTATGAGTTTCGGAGCAGGCAGGTTTCCATTAACGGCATTTCTGGCAACTGTATCTTTGCTTGAGAGATTATAATTTGGATAGTATTTTCAGTTTTCTTTTTAATTAGGATTTTTTTTTTAATATAGGATCTATCCGATCTATTGGCAATTACTGTCCTAGTGAATAGTAATTACCCGGTTGCATTCTTACTCTTAAAATAAATTGTCCTTGCAATTGACATTAATTTTTTTTTAAACTTACTAAAAAGATAAATTTATGTTAATTTCGAATAATATTTTTAACCAATTTTGTCACGTGTCATGATTCTGTAATTTTTTATCATTTTTAATAGTTATTTCTTACCCACTTAATATGAGCCGTTGGATTATATTTTTCTTGTAATCCAACAGCCCATATTATGCCACGTGGACCACAACAGATGATAAGTATTTTTTCATCCTTTTTAATTTTTTTTTTTAATTTGGACCGTATGATAAAAACTCAATGCAAATCAAACGGCTGAGGGGTGAGTGCGCCTGCAGCGTGGGCCCCAGGGCTGCAAGGTTGGTCGGTGCACTCGCCCTCACACGCCTGGAGCAAAAAATAATAATAATAACATGGGTGATTTCATTGTGACATCACACTCCATCGAGCGCTGGGTTGGTCAATTTTGGCCCGAGTGAGCAATAGAGCTCCTTCCATTTATTGTAGCGACTTGTTTGGACTGGGATGGAGCTCATTTTGTTGGTTTTGGTGGATTGAATCACCAATATTCTCCTTGCAATTAGAAGGGATAGAGTTGCTCTTATGGAAGACTAATTTCCTCACCATACAATTCCGAAACTAAATGAGACGGCAATTAACTTCAGAATCAAACAGTACCCTAAAACAAATCTGAGACCGCGAGACGCATCCATTGAAGATAAATGCCTTGAAAAATTGTACACAAGCATCTGTATAACACACTAACTTATGCACCACCACACAACACATCATCCACCTCAATACTCAAATTCATAGATTTGCATAAAGATGGGAAGGATTAATGCCTCACTTATCAATTACATGCACATTTGCTTCTTCATTAAGAAGGGACTTAGGATCAACATCACAATCATATACTTTCTGATTGTCCAAAATTTGTCTTCAAATTATTGGAGCGATAATTGAAAAGTAGAACAACACTTGTGTTCGTTATAACAAACTTGAAATAGATAATTTATATCAAACAATTAAATATTATAATAAGGAAAATATTTTATAACAAAAAATTTCTATAGAACATCAACAACAAAAATATTGAGTAAAGTTGTAGAAATTGACAAACTTGGTTAGTGAGATTTGCATGAATGCAATGCTCCAGAATTTTGTTCACTCTTGTACTTGCAAATTGATAGGCGGCCGTCTCCAAAATACAACCGTAATCTTCATGTTCTAGTGAACTATTTACATCACTCCCAAGAAGTGACTCTTTAAGACAACAGTTG
Source organism: Heteromeles arbutifolia (assembly GCA_024362995.1). Taxonomy (NCBI): domain Eukaryota; kingdom Viridiplantae; phylum Streptophyta; class Magnoliopsida; order Rosales; family Rosaceae; genus Heteromeles; species Heteromeles arbutifolia. The sequence goes on from JANCRC010000002.1 coordinate 40,699,580, forward strand.
GCAATGGTTATGCCTTCTAAATTGTAACCCTTAATCAAATTACAAGCATATGACCGTTTGCTTTCGACAACAAAATTTCATTCGCATAACCAATATCAGTTTTGCACGTAAAACTATAGAACCTTGCGAAATTTAACAATGAATTTTTCATTCAAATGTTATAATATTAAATTTTAGCATAATTTAACAACTAAAAACGAAATTATTATCAAACGATCCCTAAATTACTTGATTTAAGTTTTGCATGTAAAACTATAGGTCCATGTATGCGCCTACCGAAGAGCAAGAGTTACACAGAAGTCAGTTCCTCCCTCCCTCCCTCCCTGTTAATGTCATCGCCATCATACACCGACGCAATCCAATTTAATTCATAATGTTACCTTTGGTGAGAATTGAACTTAATTTACAAGTGAAAAGGAATACCACTAAACCGTAGTACTAAGTGACTAAAACCCTTATTTTTAAGAAAAATGAATTTCTTTAGCCCAATTCTTAAGTAGAATATCAAACGAACCCTAAAATTTTGATACAAGTTCTTAAAAAGCAATCAATGTGCCTTCGAAATTTGGAATATTTAATCAATTGTCCAATATACATTGTATTTAATCATGGACAAAGTCTAAAATATTTTGAAGTGGGGACAACTTTGAATGATGAAATTGAAATTTCAATACAAGGTTATCAACTTATTGTCCAACTAAATGATTCTAGGTAACGGGTGTTTAAAACGTTAAAATTGTAGACTATTAGCTAATGAAAAAAGTTACATGACTAGAATGGTAAGAGGGTAGGAAAAATATAGAATGTGAGAGAGTAATTTATATTTTTAGTTGGAGCAATTTCTAACCCAAAAGCAAAGAGTTGAGAGGGGGCAGCTGCCCCAGTGGGCATATGTTGTCTCCATCCATGTATTTAATAGATCAAATATCATTACTCTCTATCCGACATATCTATCGCGAAGAAAATATGGTTGCCGATGAATTAGCTTCCTTAGACATTTGTATTACCACCACTCTTGTATTTAGTTTAATAATTTTCATTATTTTATTTTGTATAAGCTAAAGTTTGGCCTGTCTGTAATTGGGATCCATCGAGAATCCTCGTTGTAATTTTTTTTAGCGTAAAAAAAAAAATAATAATAATAATGCATGTAAGTTAGGCAGTTGCCCATCCTCAAGGGTTATATCCGATAAAAATAGGAGTGAAGGGATCTCTACTCTTGGACGTTGATGTTTGTCATTTGACTCATATCTTCACTATAAAAATCTTACAACTCACATCGATTGATTATATCATACAAAATGAAAAGTATCAGCAGTAGTTGGAACTTCAGAAAAGTGTGTTTTTCCTACAGATCTTCATCTTCTTTGAAGGCCAACGTTTTTGTGTTGCTGATCCAACTTATGGGTTCACAATTGTGCAATTCAGTGCACAAAATCGCATATTACAGAAACCATATGACAAGGCTCCTCATGAGCGTTACAGTAATATAGATGGAGTTGAAACGTTTTGGATCTACAACCACGACAAGCCCTTTCAAAAGCACAATCCAACTAGGCCGCGCTCCGAAATCAGAATTTCTGTATGTATATTCTCTCTTGTTTTCAATATATTTCTAGGTTTATTATTACTGACCATTGCATTTTTGGAACTGTTTTTGTTCGAAGCACTTTTATTACAAACATGTTGACTCAGAAACACTATATTATAACATTAATCAATGTCCAATAATGGGATCTAATTAGGCTTATATTCTCTCCCTTCGAAAGCAATTGTATATGTATGATGACATCCAAAAACACTTTCAAGTTTTTTTTGTCAAATGTAGTAATTAATTAGAAGCACTTCTAGTTATTCATAAATCACTTTTCAAGTCCCGTTGAATTTCTTTCTAATATATTAGGGAAGTTGATTTCATTTCATACATGAATTTTGTACTAGGGTTATGACTACACTTCCGGGGTTTGGCTATTTGAGGGCAACTGTCTTGTGCCACAAGGCACCTCGGGGGCTACAATAATGCAAGTATTTGGTTCACCCAAACAAGCTACAGCTCTGCAACTAGGTGTCTACAATGGGGATTTGAAGTACATCGTGACAATGTGCTAGCTGCTAATATCTACAACAAGTGGGTTAGGCTGAACGTGATACACAATGTTTCTGCAGGAAGACTGACAATTTGTATCGACGGCGAACGGAAGTTGGTCGCCAAAGATCACGGCCGAGCAACCTTTTACTTCAAGTACGGAGTTTATGGAGCCTTGTATCGTTCAAGTAATTATTTGCAATCAAGTTGGAGAGGGATCAAACTTTTTAAAAAATGAAATATCAGTGTAAATCTCAAAGGGAGGTAGCCAAGTTTTGTGTAATGGAGGGAGAAGGGAGGGGAGTTTGATGGTTAAACTAGCTTTTTATTTCTTTTATGCAAGCTATTTACACTATAAAAAAGTCATCATGCATTTTCTATAATGTTTTTTTTAAAAGAAAGTGTATGATGACTTTTATAAGTGCTAATAACAATTTTCTTTTTTTAATAAGAGGTTTGATGTGGATGTTTGTTGTATTTTTTAGTGGTTCTATATTCACATGGATCATCATCAAAAGTGGGATTCATATTTATGACATGCAAGAAAAAATCATAAGGCCTCCACAGTAGGGTAGAAAAAGTGAGTGTGATACCAATACATTAAACTCATATAAGAATCACACTTCTACGGTGAGTCGAAAAATTTGAGTATGATACGAATTTATTGAATTTATACTAGTGTAGTAGTAGTGTTATAGAAATCAAACTCAGGGTGCCTAATTCCTATATATAGGTATCATACTCACTTGACCCATTATGAAAAGCCTAAGGGCCCGTTCGGCAATGATATAAATTTGCGTTTGGTAGTAACGATGGAGATGGTGGTAAAGATGGTGGTCAAGACGAGATTGGTGTTGGTACCAATGATGGTTGGAATGGTGGTAATGGTCAGCATAGTGACAGTGATGGGGTGGGAAATGTTGTGGTGGTGGTGGCGGCCGCTGCAAGAGTGAGGTGGTGGAGGTGGTGATAGCCATGATGGCGAGGGTGATGACAATGGATAATATGGTGGTGATGGTGGCGACGGAGGTGCAAGTGGTGGTGGTTATGGTGACGGTGATGTTGGTTGTGGCGATGGTGGACGGTAGAGGATACAATGGTAGCGGCAATGGTGGTGGGAGATGGTGGTGTCAAAGATGACGGTGGTAGTGGTGATGATGGTGAAACGATAGAAAATGTTGTGATGGTGGTGGTTGTATACATGATTTTATATATTTTTAACTTCAGAATCAAATGGTACCCTAAAACATATCCGAGACCATGAGACGCATCCATGGAAATGCCCTGAAAAATTGAACACAAGCATCTGTATAACACTAAGCACTTGTCCATTTCTCGTACAATATAACGGTTTCGTACCTTTTTTATTGATACTGTTTGTTAGTAAAAGATTATAACAAAAAGATGGCATGAACTTGTGTACGTGTAGTTTTGTAAATATGCACCACCACACAACACATCATCCACCTTAACACTCAAATTTAAAGATTTGCATAAATATGGAAAGGATTAATGCCCCACTTATCAATTCCCTGCACATTTGCTTCTTCATTAAGAAAGGGCTTAGGATCACATCACAATCATACTTTTTGATTGTCCAAAATTTTTTCCTTAGATTGTTGAAGCGATATTAGAAAATATGAAAAATTATGGATGAATTAAAAAAGAAGAACAACAACACTTGTGTTCATTATAACAAACTTGAAATGGAATCAAGGAAAATATGTTATAACGACAAATTTATATTGAACATCAACAACAAAATTATTAGTAAAGTTGTAGAAATTGACAAACTTGGTTAATGAGACTTGCATGAATACAAGTTTTAGAATTTCGTGCATGCCTTTGTACTTGCAGTTCGACATACGTTCATCTCCAGAATACAATTGTAATCTTTAGATTCTAGTGAACTATTTATATATTTACACTCCCAAGACACAGCTCGAGTTTGACAAAAAGGAAAAGAAAGAAAGAGACATTGTTCGGCATAACTTATGACATTGCTCGACGGCAAGATGTGACTTTACATTTACTATACTTCCTAAAGAACGTGACTCTTAAGACAACAGTTGGTAATGGTTATGCTGTCTAAATTTGTAACCCTTAATCAAATTAGAAGCATATGACCGCTTGCTTTCAACAACAATAATTTTCATGTGCATAACCTTACAAGAAAATTGTAATATTCTTCTAAGAAACACATAGATAATTAGGCTGAGGTGTAAGTATCTTGCTCTCTTTAAGGAGATTCAAGCCCCCTGCGGTTTTACAAAAGTTCACGAACCGGTGCAGCAGTATATCTCTTGACTTGTCCCCTCTAGCATACAATAGCCCAACAAAATTGTGTTTGACTCAAGCCTTTCTGCACAAAAGGAGAAGAATCCAAAGCTCCACCACAAGAACACCCTTCTTTGGCCAATATAAGTGAAAGATACAAAGTATGGAGGAATAAAGATTGTAGTTATTAGGAAATTGGTAGTGGGATCATAAACAAAAAGACAATGGGAAACTTCTAATAATTATATGTTTATTATCATCCTTAGTGAATAGGATAATAAACACAAATTAACAAAGAAAAAATGTTATAAGAGTTACGAAAATGAAAAGCTAAAGACTAATTTTCCACTAACCACAAATAATGACAAAGAAACTTACTTTCCCACTAACAACCAAATAATGACAATTATAATTTATTTAATATTAAAAATGAACCAACATAACCAAATTCCGGTTTGCATGTAAAATGGAACCTTATGAAATTTAACAAAGAATTTCTCATTAAAAACGAAAAAGTTATCAAACGACTCCTAATCAATTGTCCAATATATTTGGTATTTAGTGGATCAGATATCATCCTTCTCTATTTGACATATCTATCGCGAAGAAATTATAGTTACCGATGAATTAGCTTCGTAATTAGGACATTTGTATTACCACCACTCTTGTATTTAGTTTAATAATTTTCGTTATTTTATTTTGTATAAGCTAAAGTTTGACCTGTTTGAGACTGGGATCCATCGAGAATCCTCGTTGTAATTTTTTAGGGTTCAGAAATATAAAAAAATAATAATGCATGTAAGTTAGGCAGTTTGCCCATCCTCGAGGGAAGACCTCCGTTATATCCGATAAAAATTAAGCAACAGCAATATTTCCACTCTTGGACGTAGATGTTTTGTCATTTGACTCATATCTTTGCTATAAAAATCTTACAACTCACATCAGTTGGTTATATCTACAAAATGGAAAGCATCAGCAGTAGTTGTAGCTTCAGAAAAGTTGTGTTTTTGCTACAGATCTTCATCTTCTTTGAAGCCCATCGTTTCTGTGCTGCTGATCCAACTTATGGGTTCACACTTGTGCAACTCAGTGCACAAAATCGCAGATTACAGAAACCATATGACAAGGCTCCTCATGAGCGTTACAGTAATATAGATGGAGTTGAAAAGTTTTGGATCTACAACCACGACAAGCCCTTTCGAAAGCACAATCCAACCAGGCCACGCTCCGAAATCAGAATTTCTGTATGTATATTCTCTCTTGTTTTCGATGTGTTTCTAGGCATATTGTTACTAACCTTTGCACGTTTGGAACTACTTTTGTGCGAAGCACTTTTATTACAAACATGTTGACCCAGAAACACTTTATTATGACATTAATCAATGTCCACTAATGTAATCTAGTTAGGCTTATATTATCTCCCTTCGAAAGCAATTGTATACGTATGATGATACCCAAAAACACTTTTAAGTTTTTCTGTCAAATGTAGTTAATTAGAAGCACTTCTAGTTGTTCATAAAGTACTTCTCAAGTCCCATTGAATTTCTTTCTTACATGAGGGAAGTTGATTTCATTTCATAATTCATATATGGATTTTGTTCTAGGGGTATGACTACACTTCCGGGGTTTGGCAATTTGAGGGCAACTTTCTTGTGCCACAAGGCACGTCGGGGGCTACAATAATGCAAATCTTTGGTTCACCCAAACAAGCTACAACTCTGCAACTAGGTGTCTACAATGGGGATTTGAAGTACTATCGTGACAATGTGCTAGCTGCCAATATCTACAACAAGTGGGTAAGGCTGAACGTGATTCACAATGTTTCTGCAAGGACAGTGACCATTTTTATCGACGGCGAACGGAAGTTGGTCAGCAAAGATCACGGCCGAGCAACCTTTTACTTCAAGTACGGAGTTTATGGAGCCTTGTATCATTCAAGTAATTATATGCAATCAAGTTGGAGAGGGATCAAACTTTATAAAAAAATGAAATATCATTGAAAATCAAAGGGAGGGAGCCAAGTCTTGTGTGTAATGGAGGGAGAAGGGAGGAGCGTTTGATGTTCAAAGTAATTTTATATATTTTATACAAGCACTTGCACTACAAAAAAAGTCGTCATGCATTTTTTATAATTTAAAAAAAAAAAAAAGTATGTGATGACTTTTATAAGTGCTAATAACAATTTCTTTTTTTTTACATGAGTTTAATGTGAATGTTTGTTGTGATTTTTTAGTGGTTTTATATTCACATGGATAGTCATCAGTCACCATCAAAAGTGGGATTCACATTTATGACATGTAAGAAAAAACCATAACATCTGTCATAGTAGGCTGGAAAAAGCGAGTAAAATACCCGATATATTGAACTGATATAAGAATCACACAATCATAACACCTGTCATAGTGGGCCAAAAAATTTGAGTATGATACCAATTTATTGAACTCACACTAGTATAGCAGTGGTGTAATATAAATCAAACTCAAGATGCCTGATTCCTATATGTAGGTATCATCCTCAAGTGAACCACTATGAAAGGCCTCGGAGTCCGTCTAGTAACAGTATAAATTTGTGTTTGGTAGTAATGGTGGCGGTGGTAGTAGAGATGGTGGGTGAGATGAAATTGGTGTTGGTACCAATGATGGTTGAAATGGTGGTAGTAGCGAGGATAATGGGGTGGAGATGGTGGAGGTGGTGGTGGTCATAGTGTGGAGAATGTGGTGGTGGTGGCTGCAACAGTGAGATGGTAGAGGTGGTGATAGCCATGGTGGCGAGGGTGATGGCAGTCGATAATATGGTGGTGGTGGTGGCAGTGGAAGTGCAAGTGGTGGTTGTCATGGTGAGACGGTGGCGGTTGTGTTGGTTGTGGTGATGGTGAGACAGTGGATGATATGATGGTAGTAGTAATGGTGGTGGAAGGTGGTGGTGTCAAAGATAGTGATGTTGGTGATGATGATGGTGAGGGGATAGAAAAATGTTGTGGTGGTGGTGGCTCGGATAGTAACGATGGTGGTAGTATACATGATTTTATTTATTTTTATTAAAACTCTAACTTAGGCTAAATATTGAAAATAGAGGTAAAATCATGCATATGCACTTAGGGATGGCAATTCTAACCGTTAAATCCGATAACCGTGGATAACCGCCCGAATGGATTGGATTTGGATATGAAAATTCGGGTATGGTTTGGATATGGGGAAAAACCGTTTATATTATTCGGATCCGATCCGATTAGTAAATAATATAATTTATATATAATATAATAGTATAATATATATGTATATGTATATGTATATGTATTTGTATATCCATTATTCACCAAACCATTACCTTGAGAATACAAAAGTTGCATTTTGTAGGAAAGTAAAGTTTTGAATCAAAATCAATGCGAACTCAATGGTGCTTTTAGGACATAACAAAAACAAGCCAACATCATCAATGTTTTAATTTTTATACTCAACAAGATCCATTCATTGGATCATTTTATACATCAAATGTTTAATGACGAAATTGATATCTACTAACTTATAATTTCTTAATTGAACGAATATATTTTTTGTATTGACGAAGATGGATATACCTGTTAACCGATAGGGAATCCGTTACCCGGTGGGTATGGTTATGGATAATACCCAATGATTAATTTGCGGTTATGGATATGGTTAATTTTCGTGGTTATGGGGATGGATATAGCATTTTCGTCCCCAAACCGAACCGTTGCCATCCCTATATGCACCCTTGCGGGGGTTCTTCAAAACTTAGGCTAAACAAAGATAGTGATGTTGGTGATGATGATGGTGAGGCGATGGAAAAATGTTGTGGTGGTGGTGGCAGGGATAGTGACGATGGTGGTAGTATATATGATTTTATTTATTTTTATTAAAAGTCTAACTTAGGCTAAATATTGAAAATAGAGGTAAAATCATGCATATGCACCCTTGCGGGGGTTCTTCAAAACTTAGGCTAAATACTGTTTTTTACAATTTTCATTTGCAGAGTTTATTTTCACAAAACAGTCAGTCAAACACAGGCTCATCCATTTTTCGTATCTGCGAAATTAAAACTATTTTTCAAAGGCTAACGAAGGGGTCCTAAATTCAACAAGAAAATTGAAATATGGGATATCGCTGCAAATATCAAGACAAGTTCCAAATATCACAATCCATCTTATTTTACAAATAAATAATATGACTGCAGATGAATCTGCTATTTTAGGGACATAATTACAATCATTTTTGTGTATGATTTACTAATATTTTTAAGCATGAAATTTCTCAATTTTTGTTTTGATTTACTAAGGTGCCTAAGAATGACATTTCTCGGTTAAGTTTTGATATGCATATAAAGATCTGCTAGAATCTTTGAATTTGACATTTCATTGATTTGTGAAAAGTTTTAGACTTTAACGAATATGGAGTGGCATATGGTTTAATGATATTTTTTCATTTATAAGTAAAATTTTAAGTTTGAATCTTTGTAACAGCCCGTCCCTAATTTTAAGAATTTTTAAAGTTTTAATAAAGGATTTTACAAAAAATGCCCTTTGAGGCACGCGCATTGTTCGAGGTTAATCGTTGTGTTGTGCCATCTAAGATTTGTTTTCTTGACATATCCTCGTAGTATTCGTCGTTACGGACGCGTGGGCGCAAGCGGTTCGTAATTTGGAGTTATAACGAAAAAGATATTAAAGTTTGAAGTTTGGACATTTTAGGAATTATAATAATAAAATATGGAAATTCTTTTATGGAAATGGACGGCCCAGATTTAAAGGAAATATGAAATGGATGGCTGGGATTAAAAGGAATAAATTTGTATGAGTTTAAATGTGTGTGTGTGCGGCTGGTAGAAGAAGAAATGAGGAAGAAGATGATTGGGCAAATCTGCCCAACCAGAGGAAGAAGAAGAGAGCTTCAGGAGAGAAGGGAGAGAGATTGACGAATTGGGAGAGGAGAGAGGAAAGGCCCAGCCAATTGGAACAGGGAAAGGAGGAAAGGAGGGAGAAGGTGGCGCGGGGGATCGGCCGGATCCCCTTGACCTGTTTTTGGACCCGGTCGGCACCCGTGTCCATGTTCGACGATTTCCACTCGTTTTTCCGGCGAATTGATTCAAGAAACCTCATGGGAAACACTCTAGGACCCTTCTTCTATCCATTCCATCTCAAATTTGGAGAGAATGGGTCTTGAAAATTGGAAGAAACCGTGCAAAAGGGGGCGCACGGGTTGGGTCCCTTTCCGTCAAGATGTGAAGCAATTTCTTCCAATTACCACCACCCATGGCATCCTCTTGAGGCCTAGAACAAAGCCCAAGCAGTGGTTGAGGCGTTGGAACAAGTTTGGAGGTCGAATTGGAGCACACCAAACTCAAGGGTTCTTCACGGTTTTGGCAAAATTGGAGGCTTTGCCGACCGAATTGGCCTTGGCCACAGGTATGAAAGTTGTTCTACTCATTGAGATCTTCATTTTTGTAAATTTTGGTAATTTTTGGATAAAGTTGAATTTTCCGGCGAGCCGGGGCGGCCGACCGCCACCCATGGCGGCGCGTGCGGCGGCGCGTGGTCAGTGGGCCGCCAATGTTATTTTTAAGCTATATTGGATGTCCTGAGTTCAGTTTTGATAGTGGCTTAAAGTTGGTTGATCATTTGGACTTAATTTCGATACGATGCATGGTTAGGCTAAAATATGAATTGACGATCCGACCGTTGGATCGTCACCAAACTTTGATATGTTGTAATACGTAATATTTGAGGATTATAGGAACTTATAGATCGAGAATCCGATTTACGGATCTCCCGGAATTGGAGTTGTAAGTTCATAAAATATAATGTTAACCGTCACTTAGTTTGGCAATTGACGGAGATCCGACCGTTGGATGGTCATGAAATTTTAGGATGTTGTTCTAGAGATTTATTATGGACCTCTGGAGGTTACGGATTGGAAATCTGAGATGCAGATCTTCCGGATCGAACTGCACAGTGACGTGTTTTATATAAGTTTATATTATATCGATATGATTTCTGAGGCATGATTTGATGATTGTTCTAGGCGCCGATCGTCATGACGCCTTGATGTGTTGTGCTAGGGAGTTGTAGGGCGAACTCCAGGTGAGTGGGCAGTTATTTTCCGTATATACCTATATAAATGAATTTTGCCCAGAAAATCAGTTTAAATGAAATGTGTTATGAAATGCGATATGAAATGCCATGCAAAGTATCTGTTTGTTTAATTCTGCATTATTGATTGTTTATATTAATGTCGATGCTGAGGACGCCCAGGTAAGTGGCAGGTAAGTTTATATGCTAGTTATTGAGAACGAATGATGAAATGTGATGTGATGTGATATGATTAGAGCTCATAGACCTGCACACTGATATTAGTGGTCACGCCCAGAGAGGGGCTCAGTCTTTCACGTGTTGTTCACCTTCCGCACCGCATGCTCGCCTTGGATCCAAGTTAGGTGCTCAGTCCTGTCGAATAGGCCACTATAGGTGGGTTCGACTCGTAGGTGACCCGCGATTTATCGCTCAGTCTTCACGTGATTGTAGCACTAGAGCATATTAGTTTATTATCAGTGATGTTGTGCAGACCACTAGAGGTGGTATTGATGTGTGTGCAGGGTATATATATGATTTGATTATGATAATATTGAGATATATGAATTGATGAGTATGATATGAGCTATATACAGCCGAGGGCTGAGATGATATTTGAATATTCAATCACATTCACAGGGATGCTTTGGCATTCAGTTGATACTTTGGCATGGCATATACATACTTTCATACATACTCGTTTTACAGCGGATTTTTGAGAAATATATATGAGTATATACTTTATTTCTGGGAAATTATACAGGTTTTACGGCGAGGGGTTATAACTTTTGAAAGGAAAGGTTTTGAAAAGAATTGTTGCTGACCCACTCAGTTTTATGTTTTTTTCGCCCCTCCAGGTTCGAGATAGAGCAGAGCTTTGGTGGCCACGAGGAATCCAACGGTGTTCTGACAGAATTGAACAAATGTAGGTTTCACCTTCGGGTGTTATATCTTAGTATTTGTATCTTTAAAGCTTCCGAACTGTGTAAATGGTTACGTCACTCTCACGTGACGGCCAGCATGCCCTCCTTCGGGACGGGGTGTGTCAGTTGGTATCAGAGCCTAGGTTGCAGTCCTGTGTATCTTGAGAATTTCCTAGTGTCTTATGTCAGAACTATACCGCCTCGTAGAGAGCCACGTCGTTCAGTTGAGTTTAGTTTCCTTGATATAGCTCAGTTAGGGGAAGCTATTGCTATTGTGATTCACTCTATTATTCAAGGACTTTCTTAAGATTGGTTATAAGTTGAAGCTGAATCACTTTATGGAAATGAAAGACTTGAGGGAGCAGAGCGATGGCTTAATCATTTGGAAAATACGTTTCGGTTTATGCAAGTTAAGGGAATCTTTCCTTTGAAAGGTAGGTAGAGACGACTACCTGGTTTCTGAGTATTGAAATTGCATCCTGGTGGAGACAGGAGTCTTATATGATGTCACCGGAGGAAACAGCTGTTTGAGAGTTGTTTAAAGAATTGTTTAAGAAAAGGTTTATCCCTCCGGCATATATTGATGGTAAGAAGCAAGAGTTTACAAATTTGAGACAAGGAAAGATGACGGCGAATGAGTATTATGGAAAGTTTATTGACTTGTCTCATTACCATTCGAAGGTTGTTGTTAATCCGGTGGGAATGTTATGTCGTTTTAAACTGGATAATAAGAAGTGGCATTCTTTGACGACCACTATCCATTGTGCTTCTTATCAGGAGTTTAACGAGATTTTATTGAGAATTGAGGACTCTGAGATTATGTCCAGCGATAGTGATGAAGAAGAGGAAAAGATTGTGAATCAGATGAAAGATGGCAAAGGTAAAGGTCAGTAATCTTAAGGACTTCAAAAGACTCAAAGCTTCAAAAGAAGTAAAGCTAGTTCTAGTTTTTCCGGCTGATATGATTCTTGTTATGGACGATGTTGCCAAAGAGTAATGAATGAGCACGATCGAGGCGTATATATGTATTTTTAATGAAAGGCAAGATGGTAATATTGCACCCTTGAGGGTTGTTGCTTACTTATCGAGACAACGGTGATTTATCAATATTGCAGGCTGCAGACCGTAATATTAATAACTTATTCGTTGGATTCGTTAAGCAAGTAAACAGGTAGGTCATCCTACATTAGTATGGTGTTATTCAGGGTGTCCAGTGATGGTGGAAGATGTTGTTATGCCAGTGGATCTTATCCCGTGAGATATTGTGGATTTGGATGTGATTTTAGGCACAAACTGGTTGTATTATAATCGTGCCAAGATAGATTGCTACGGAAAATCAGTTGCTTTCCATCGACCTAGATGACCAGAGGTTACTTTTGGAGGTATGCAAAGTGGAGTGAGGTATACCGTTATTTCTACTGTGAGAGCAAGGAGATCGTTATCGAAAGGTTGCCAAGGATATTTAGTTCATGCGGTACTAAGAGATATTGCTTTGAGTAGTGTGGAAAAGGTCAAGGTGGTTAGACATTTTCCTGACGTTTTCCCTGAGAATTTACCTGGATTGCCTCCAGGCAAAGTTGTGGAGTTCTCTATTGATTTGTTTCCAGGTACGGACCTTATATTAGAGATTGGTTCATGATAAGTTAAGGGAATTGAAAAGTCAATTGCAAGAATTGGTAGATAAAGGTTCCATTCAACCTAGTATGTCACCTTTGAGAGCCCAGTTTATTTGTGAGGAAGAAAGTGGACGTTAAGGCTATACATTGGCTATGGACAATTGAATCGGGTAACGATTGAGAATCGTTATCCATTACCGAGTATTAATGATTGTTTGATCAGTTTAGAGGTGTCTGTGTAATTTCAAAGATTGATTTGAAGTCTGGATATTACCAATCGAAGATTAAGAGTGATGATGTCCCTAAGACGGTTTTCAGAACTCATTATGGTCTTTATGAGTTTTTGGTGATGCAATTCGGATTAACGATATTCTGGTATACTTAAGACTAGAGCTGAGCATGCTAGACATCTTAAATTGGTATTACAAAGATTGAGGGATCGTCGATGTATTCTAAGTTTAGCGAATGCCAATTTTGGATGAATCAAGTGGCATTTCTGGGACATGTTATATCTGCTTAAGGTATTCAAGTGGATTCTTAAAAGGTAGCAGCGGTCGAGAATTTGGAACAACCACGAACCGTGACTAAGATTCGGAGTTTTCTTAGCTTAGTAGGCTATTATAGACGGTTTGTGAAAGATTTTTCAGTCATTGCCTTGCCATTGACGAGATAGACGAGAAAAGAGGTTAAGTTTGAGTGGGATGAAAATGGTGAGCAAAATTTTCAACAGTCGAAGTATTTCCTCACTCATGCACTTGTGTTAGCACTCTCAGATGATAACGGGAATTATGAGGTCTATAAGGATGCTTCCTTGAATGGTTTGGATGTGTGTTGATGCAAATGGTAGGGTGATTGCCTATGTTTCACAGCAATTGGAACCTCATGAGATGAATTGCCCTACTTGTGATTTGGAATTTGCGACTATCATCCTCGCTTTGAAGTTATGGAGACATTATATTATTGGTGAAAAGTGCAAGATTTTTACGGATCATAAGAGTCTCCAATATCTGTCTACTCAGAGGGATCTTGATTTTAGGTAACGAAGATGGATTGAATTGCTTAGTGATTATGATTGCACGACCAGGGTGATCGTGCAAATGTTTAGACTGATGTACTTAATATGAAGACTCTCGTGAGAATAAATGCTTTGTATACTTGTCATGTTTCTTTTCTTGCGGATTTGAGATTGACTGAAGTGAAGCTTAAGGTGAAAGAGCGAAAAGAAGCTTTATTGGCTAATTTCCAGGTCAAGCCAATATCAGTTGATCGAATAATCGATGCCCAGAGGATTGATGAAGAAACCAGGCATTAATTGAGGCAAAGAATATCGAGAAAAAGAAAGACCTCAGAATTAGAGAAGCAGATGGCATGCTTATGCAAGAGAACAAGATGTATGTACCTAATGTTATGGAAGTAAAGAAAACAATTTTGGAACGAAGCGCACGATTCAGCTTATGCAATGCATCCTGGAAGTATTAAGATGTATCATACCATTTAACCATTTTTCTATTGGCCGGGTATGAAAAGAGAAATTACTGAGTAGGTAAGTATGTGTGTCATTGGTCAGCAGGTTGAAGCGGAAAGAAAGAAGCCTTTTGGATTGATACAGTCATTTTCCGTTCTACAGTGGAAGTGGAAAATATTACTATGGATTATGTGTACAAGCCTCTTCGTACATGAAATGGTTATAATGGCATCTGGGTGACAAGGTTACTTTATAGTACGGTTAATCATCCTTAAACAGATAGGCAATCTGAGAGGACGATTCAAATGTTGGAGGATATGCTAAGATCTTCAATATTACAGTTTGGTGACGCTTAGCACAAGAGGTTGGATTGGATGGAATGTAACTATAACAACAGCTTTCATTCGGGTACTGGTATGTCGTCATTTGAGGCATTTATTGGAAAAGCTTGCCGTACACCTTTATGTTGGTCAGAAGTTGTCGAAAGAATTTTGCGGGCCCTGAGATTATGGATGAGTCTACTCAGAATGTTCAAGTGATTAAGTTTAACCTGAAAGCAGCCCAGGAGTGGCAAAAGAGCTTAGCAGACATGCCACTGATCGAGTGTATTATGTAGGTGATTGGATGTGTTCGAAATTTCACATTGGAAAAGTATGATTCGGTTCGAGAAGAAAGGTAAGTTAAATCCTAGAGACATCGGACCTCATGTGATCACCGAGCGAGTCGATGAAGTTGCTTACAGGCTTGAGTTGCCTCCAGAGTTGTCGTAAGTTCATGATGTGTTTCATGTGTTGATGCTTCGGCACTATGTAGCGGATTCGTCGCATATTATTCTGGTTCAGTCTTTGCAAATTTATCCAGAGTTATCAGATAATAAGGAACCATTGACTATCTTGGATTGGAAAGACAAAGTTCTGAGAAATAAGACTCTGAGCTTGGTAAAAGTTTTATGGAGGAATCATTCAGCGGAAGAAGCTACTTGGAAGACAGAGGATCGGATGAGGGAGATCTACCCTAGATTATTTTATGATTACTAATGGATTGTTGGCTGTTTGAATTTCGAGGACGAAATTCTATAAGGTGGGTAGATTGTAACAGCCCGTCCCTGATTTTAAGAATTTTTAAAGTTTTAATAAAGGATTTTACAAAAATGCCCTTTGAGGCACGCGCATTGTTCGAGGTTAATCGTTGTGTTGTGCCATCTAAGATTTGTTTTCTTGACATATCCTCGTAGTATTCGTCGTTACGGACGCGTGGGCGCAAGCGGTTCGTAATTTGGAGTTATAACGAAAAAGATATTAAAGTTTGAAGTTTGGACATTTTGGGAATTATAATAATAAAGTATGGAAATTCTTTTATGGAAATGGACAGCCCAGATTTAAAGGAAATATGAAATGGATGGCTGGGATTAAAAGGAATAAATTTGTATGAGTTTAAATGTGTGTGTGTGCGGCTGGTAGAAGAAGAAATGAGGAAGAAGATGATTGGGCAAATCTGCCCAACCAGAGGAAGAAGAAGAGAGCTTCAGGAGAGAAGGGAGAGAGATTGACGAATTGGGAGAGGAGAGAGGAAAGGCCCAGCCAATCGGAACAGGGAAAGGAGGAAAGGAGGGAGAAGGTGGCGCGGGGGATCGGCCGGATCCCCTTGACTTGTTTTTGGACCCGGTCGGCACCCGTGTCCATGTTCGACGATTTCCACTCGTTTTTCCGGCGAATTGATTCAAGAAACCTCATGGGAAACACTCTAGGACCCTTCCTCTATCCATTCCATCTCAAATTTGGAGAGAGTGGGTCTTGAAAATTGGAAGAAACCGTGCAAAAGGGGGCGCACGGGTTGGGTCCCTTTCCGTCAAGATGTGAAGCAATTTCTTCCAATTACCACCACCCATGGCATCCTCTTGAGGCCTAGAACAAAGCCCAAGCAGTGTTTGAGGCGTTGGAACAAGTTTGGAGGTCGAATTGGAGCACACCAAACTCAAGGGTTCTTCACGGTTTTGGCAAAATTGGAGGCTTTGCCGACCGAATTGGCCTTGGCCACAGGTATGAAAGTTGTTCTACTCATTGAGATCTTCATTTCTGTAAATTTTGGTAATTTTTGGATAAAGTTGAATTTTCCGGCGAGCCGGGGCGGCCGACCGCCACCCATGGCGGCGCGTGCGGCGGCGCGTGGTCAGTGGGCCGCCAATGTTATTTTTAAGCTATATTGGATGTCCTGAGTTCAGTTTTGATAGTGGCTTAACGTTGGTTGATCATTTGGACTTAATTTCGATACGATGCATGGTTAGGCTAAAATATGAATTGACGATCCGACCGTTGGATCGTCACCAAACTTTGATATGTTGTAATACGTAATATTTGAGGATTATAGGAACTTACAGATCAAGAATCCGATTTACGGATCTCCCGGAATTGGAGTTGTAAGTTCATAAAATATAATGTTAACCGTCACTTAGTTTGGCAATTGACGGAGATCCGACCGTTGGATGGTCATGAAATTTTAGGATGTTGTTCTAGAGATTTATTATGGACCTCCGGAGGTTACAGATTGGAAATCTGAGTTGCAGATCTTCCGGATCGAACTGCATAGTGACGTGTTTTATATAAGTTTATATTATATCGATATGATTTCTGAGGCATGATTTGATGATTGTTCTAGGCGCCGATCGTCATGACGCCTTGATGTGTTGTGCTAGGGAGTTGTAGGGCGAACTCCAGGTGAGTGGGCAGTTATTTTCCGTATATACCTATATAAATGAATTTTGCCCAGAAAATCAGTTTAAATGAAATGTGTTATGAAATGCGATATGAAATGCCATGCAAAGTATCTATTTGTTTAATTCTGCATTATTGATTGTTTATATTAATGTCGGTGCTGAGGACGCCCAGGTAAGTGGCAGGTAAGTTTATATGCTAGTTATTGAGAACGAATGATGAAATGTGATGTGATGTGATATGATTAGAGCTCATAGACCTGCACACTGATATTAGTGCTCACGCCCAGAGAGGGGCTCAGTCTTTCACGTGTTGTTCACCTCCCGCACCGCATGCTCGCCTTGGATCCAAGTTAGGTGCTCAGTCCTGTCGAATAGGCCACTATAGGTGGGTTCGACTCGTAGGTGACCCGCGATTTATCGCTCAGTCTTCACGTGATTGTAGCACTAGAGCATATTAGTTTATTATCAGTGATGTTGTGCAGACCCCTAGAGGTGGTATTGATGTGTGTGCAGGGTATATATATGATTTGATTATGATGATATTGAGATATATGAATTGATGAGTATGATATGAGCTATATACAGCCGAGGGCTGAGATGATATTTGAATATTCAATCACATTCACAGGGATGCTTTGGCATTCAGTTGATACTTTGGCATGGCATATACATACTTTCATACATACTCGTTTTACAGCGGATTTTTGAGAAATATATATGAGTATATACTTTATTTCTGGGAAATTATACAGGTTTTACGGCGAGGGGTTATAACTTTTGAAAGGAAAGGTTTTGAAAAGAATTGTTGCTGACCCACTCAGTTTTATGTTTTTTTCGCCCCTCCAGGTTCGAGATAGAGCAGAGCTTTGGTGGCCACGAGGAATCCAACGGTGTTCTGACAGAATTGAACAAATGTAGGTTTCACCTTCGGGTGTTATATCTTAGTATTTGTATCTTTAAAGCTTTCGAACTGTGTAAATGGTTACGTCACTCTCACGTGACGGCCAGCATGCCCTCCTTCGGGACGGGGTGTGTCAATCTTGTTTACCACAAATTCAATACTAATTTATTACCTCTCTTAATGTATATATCGTTATATAAAAAAAAAGAATATAAAGCGATCTCAAAGGCAAAATAATAGGCAAAGAAGAAAAAGTGACAGGCTCCACCAAGGGTACAAACAAATACTCAAAGACAAATAAGCAAAACTGACATACAATGTTCGTTGATTCTTCTTTGTTAACAGAGCAGACAATTTGTTAATTTTGTTTTCATCAACAAAATGGTGTGCAAATTTTTGTTCCCATAGATTGAGAGATCCTCTTAAAAGTAGAACTTTTTATAAACTGTCATTTTATGTTTTTGGCACAATATTTTATAATTTTGACACGAGAATTGACTTTAAACTGTAAGGTGACATAAGATTCATAAAAAATCTTACTTTGAGAGAAAGTCTTCTTACCCCTTCTCCTCTCAGAATGTGTCTCCATCGGTTGTGGGATTCAGTTTTCTCTGCTTTTTGTGATTTTCTTACTATTATCTATCGATCTAGTTGGTCCAATACCAACTTTTCTCTTTGACCTTTTTCCATACCTTACTCTTGGTCTTATCCTTTGCAGGAAAATGATGTGTTCTTTTATACGAGTGAAATTTACACTACACAAATTTAAATTGCGAAAAATGAAAAATAAGACTTAAAGCACATATGATGGAGGACATCCGCTCTTTGATCATGTTGCTGCTCCTAGATATATCAGAAAAATCACGTTTACACTGCTATCGTTATGTTGCTCCAAATCTGGCACTTTACTTCGTACACTACTATGTTCTATTACCCATTTCGTTTCGTCAACTGAGTTGAGAAAAATATGAAAGAAATATAGTAACAAGGTTAAAGAAATTGAATAGAATTCTCTCTCATCCTCTTTTCATCCTCTTTCCTCCCCTCATCTCACATTCTCTATTTTGTCTTTCTCTTTCTATATGAAATTAATATAATATGTTGACGTGATTTAACTGTGACCATTTAGATAGGAGGGGAGGCAAAGGGAGGGGAAAAAAGAGGGAATAGGTCTTTTCAACAATAAATATAGGAATAGGTTAGAGAAACGCTGAGTTTTAACAAGAGTAATTTTTGCAGAGTGCTGATAAACCCACCATACTGTCGTGTAAAATAACATCCAAGGACCAAAGCAAAAAAGAACAAACAAGAACTTCTCTGCAACTATCTCAATTCCTCCAAATAAATATTTTCTTTATTTTCTATTCCTCTCGTTTAATCATATATAACAGTAGTTCAAAATATTTTATTAATGAATAATTATTTTAAAAATTGAAAAACGAAATGGAAAACCATAAGAATGAATTGGGGTTGCTGCCGATTTGGATTGGATCATGAGGATGAAATTTTGGAAATGTGACACGAGGATTGTTCGTTGGACTTTTGTGTTGGAGAGGGAAGGAAGGAAAGGTGCAATTGGTTAGAGATCTACGAAGTGACTGAATTCTGAAAATCGAGAAAGGAGACCCTGACGGTGAGTGGAAACTCAGATGGGTCATATAAAGGCCATTTTGGAGATAAAGTGGGCGAGAAAAGAGCATTTTTGCATTTAAAACTTTTTAAAAGGGGGTAAGATAATAAAGTGGTTGGAGAAATAAGCAAATGAGATGAGCTTATCAACACTCTTTTTGCGGATTCAAATGTCCTCCCAAGTATTTGCTACGTCAGCAAAACTAACATCTCCCACCTCCAACCTAGTTGATGAGAATCAGATTAAATAATGTGAAACACAGAAGAATAGTACAAGGAGTAAGCGAGACATAATAAAGTGTAACACTTGAGTTTCGTCAATTGTCAGTCTTGGATTGACTTAAGAGAATCGGTTGGAGCTTGTGATTTGGTAGGTAGTCTAAAACTGATGTCAAATTTGACATCAGTTTATAGATAAGGTCTATTGTAATTACATTAACCTCATAGCATTGTTCTTTTTGAGTTTCGGTCACACTAACACATCGTGTTATTAATCCATGCATTATTCTATAGGAAACAACAATTAGTATGTCGTAATTCACTTGTTATAGCACAAGTGAATTAGTTATAACATGTTAAATTACTAAGCAATCATTGGTCATACCATGTGACAATTTTAGTAATACATGGTGACGCGATTTAAATCCAACACCGAACTAGTGAAAACGAAAAGGAATGTGCAGAATTAACTCAAAGTTTGTGTTTGAAAAGGTGAGCTTCTGAAAGTTAGCGAAACCGTTTTAACAAGTTTGGTTTGAATTTTGAAAGACTGGAGTGCAATAATAACTTCAGAAGTTCACGTTATCAAACACGTTCAACTGGTCTTCACCCTGAAAAGACGTCTCTCCCAGCGAAGTATGAGGCTGACCGAACATAGAAGGAGGCTGAGTGTACGTAGAATCACGGTAAATCAATGGTTCACCAAGATCATCCAGCTCCAAATATTGCTCATCGTCACCTAGTGGGATTTGACCCGGAGCACAGACAGAATTTGGCAAACTGGAGAAACTACATCCTTCTTCACCGACTCTTGCTGCCTTGCCCAAATCTCCTAAATTGTCATACATATCATTAATAACGAGATGAGGCGTTGCACTAGCATTTCCAATAGGAATGACATTACCAAGCTCCTGCAAATAATGAAGAAGTTCTACATTAACATACTTTGGAAGTTCAAAGAACACTTGCAAGATAGTTTATTTGTACTAATGTACTTACGGATTTAGTTTTGTTCTATAAACAGATACAGATGCATAAGATATTCAAGATGCTCTAGTATATAATGAAATTATCAAAAACGACATTCAAAACCATCAACTTCTCAAGGCACGCCATCTATTTATAAACTCGGACAGTCACGCCATCCAATTTTAAATTCTAGCTTCAAGAAATAACATTGGTATTATAATTATTAACAATGACTATATAGTCCCAGCTTCCACACAAAGGCTAATTTGTATCTTTCAACAACCTCTACGACATCAGTGATAGAACTTCAGTCACAGAAAGTATAGACGCTAACTCCTTGAATTCAACAAAATCTAACCTAACTCTATCTTGCCATATGCATTGGAAAGCTATAGCATGAGCATAAGCATGAGCATAGTGTCACAACATAAACCTTTCTCAATTTTATAGTAATGACGATTCCACCACTCAGAAAATGTAAATTCATCTCATGATTGGTGGTTCCACTTACTATTAAATCATGAATGCTATAAACTACATGCAGAAAAGAGAGAAGGGCGTATTGCACACCTCATTTTTTTCGTTTTCTTTGAATAATGAAGGGCTTTCTTCTGAGAAGCAAGCCAACATTGACAGGATATCACCCCCGGAAGTATGAGGCTCCTCCACTGTAGCATGATTACTGGAAACCAGTTGGGAAACATTGCAAGAAAGTGGTACAACATCTGATATACACGATTCAGATGAAGGACCTATGCGTATACCATCATGGGTGTACGTGCTAGTAGTGATGGAACTATTGTAGTCACTCGGCAGAACAAGGTTTGGTACAGGCATATTTGCATGTGGGACTGCTTCTGAACAATTTTCAGCCTCATCATCACTCCAGTCTTCCTCCATAAGGGGCGCACCATATTGTGCACCATTTCTCGGCCCTGGCCCTTCTTTTTGAAAAATGGTACAGAGCACATACGATTCCTGCAATATGAGAAAGACAGAAAAAGTAATCAACACCGGCTAGCTATCCAAAGCAGTATAAGAAATTGTACAAAGTAACAGTTCGATTCAGAAGCATGAAAAAATTCTAATCAGTTGAAACATTAAAGAATAACAAATCTTTACAAAAGGAAAGTATATTACAAACTCAGCGCAGATTGACAAACAAATTTTACAGAAAACAAGGAAGAATACAAAATTATGAGAGGAAGAGTATCATTTACCTGAGGCACACCACGATTAGCTAGGTCCTTAGATTCAAGCCTATACTCATGCATAACCCAGTCTGTTCGGTCTCCTTTTGGAGCTCGACCTGTATGAAAAACCAATGTTTTTATCTTGCCCGCAACTTCACCATTGTAAAGAACAGATCTGTCATTTCCTGTGGCCTTCCAGTAACCACATTCAGTTGTACGTTTCGTTCTAGCCCCAGTTGGGTACTTCCTTTCTGTCGGACAAAAGAAGTACCATTTTAAATCTCCACTTTGCCAACTAGATTTGTCTGAAAAATAAAGCACAACACAGTCAGAAACATATTACAAAGCAGGAAAGCCAAGGCTAATTACAATGACAAGGTATATAACATAAAGACAAGAAAGAAAATAAGTTAGAATGACATATTACCTGGGAGATCCCAAGGAGCATACTTATGAATGTCGACCTCTGCAACAAAGTTATAACGGAGTCTTTTCCCCATTACTTTCCTCTTCAAATAATATTGTACAAGCTCTACATCAGTTGGAGAAAACCGAAAACCAGGAGGCAACAATGATTTCCCTTTCCCCATTCACAATATGCACGTCTCAACTATCTAAAAATAACCTTAAATCCCAATGTGGAAATTCCTCACAAGATGCGAAGAAAATATAGTCTTTTGAAACCAAACAGCACGTCTCCTCAAGTCCAATGACGGAACAAGATCCTCCGCAAACACCAGAGCCTACCTCGGTTCATAAAACAAAACAATCGAATAATTGATGGATGCTTGTTGTTGAGATCAAAAGACATTGGCTGCACTCCTGTTATCCAACATTATTAGACATACATACTCAGATTAAGCAGCAAATACCAAAAAAAAAAAAATCAGAACTTGATATCTGCAAAACATAAATAGGGCAAAGCACTTATTCAAATTGAGCAGATCAAAGCAACATATTTCACATTCAAAATAACAACCCTAAATACAAACTAGAGACGAAAATTTTCGACACAAAATTAAATAAAAATACGAAAGAAAAAAATAAAACCCAGATCGTTGAATTGAAACAATCACAAAAGCCGGACAAGAATAATAAAACCGAACAGAACTCTAGTCGCCAAATAAAGACAATTAGATAGAAATCAATGTACGTTGATCCCTTTTTATCATCTTTCCGCATTCACATCCAAAATTTACCAAATACTCTAGTGAGGGAGAACCAAATTTGAACAGAGAGAAAAAACCCTAAATCGAGGAAAAAGCAAGACATTTATATAGAGTATAGAGCGAGAGAACGTGATCAGAAAATCAAACGGCGGCGATCATTAGGATTTCGTCGGAGGATTGAAAAAAAAAAGACGATCAAAACCTAAAAAGAAAACGAAAATGTTGAGGTCGACTGAAACAGTGAAGGAAGAGAGAGAAACGTAACTTGCGATGGGGGAACTGGCGACGGCGGATTGGACGGGGGGAACTGGCGACAGCGGATTGGACGGGGGGAAACGGCGGCGATTGCGCTGATGGGAGGGCGGAAGTGGAAGAGCCAACTGGAAGAAGAGAGCTGCTCCGGGCGAGTCAGTGTACTTGTTCTCCATGATCGGGGTTTATGGGGTTTATATTTTGGGTAAATTACACTTTCATACCTCAGGTTTGAGCTCTATTTTAATTTGTTACAACATTTTTAAAACATTTCACTTTCATACCTTAAGTATTATTTTATTGGGGAAACTTGATATAAGTCCAATTTTTTTCACTTTCATACCTTAAGTATTATTTTATTGGGGAAACTTGATATAAGTCCAATTTTTTTAGTCAATAGTAGGAATAGTTCAATTTATTAAAATAAGTCCAATTTCTTAAATTTAATTATTTAATTATCAATAATTATCTCTTCAATGATAAAAATTATTATAAAAATCAAATTTCTTCGTAATTATCTCTTTGATTATTTCTTTTTATTTATTTTTTGTTATTTCTTTGTTCTTCCTCCTGCTTTAAATCCCATTTATAGATTTTATTTTTAATTTATATAATCAATCTCTATCACAGGTTAATTGTATTTTATCTACCTATATGACAGCTTCTTTTTTATAAACATCCTGTTATAGATTAATGTGTCTTGTTTGTAGGTATATTATTATTTTTCTACCTTTTAGTTAGGTTTCATATCTCAATTATAGGTATAATATACATTCATATATTTGTTACTTGAGTTAGGGTAGAATGGTTTGAAGATAGATTTATGTTAGTATATTAGTTTTTTTGTTATAAGATATTGATTAGATTTTTTAGAGTTGGAAAATGCATAATATTAGAAGATTTTAATTGATTTTAAATAGTTTTAGAAAATATAAAATGAGTATAAAAGAAATAAAAACATATAATTAGATAATTGGACTCACTCTTAAAAACATTCTATGTTTTTGGACCCGGATCTAAAAGCCCCTATTTTATTTCAAAGTAATACATTCGTTATATTTTCCATCCATTAATCCGTTAAATGCTGACGTGGCTGCCACGTATATGCCACGTGGCTGCCAAATGTCTGCCACGTGGTAACAAAAATAATTTTTTAATTTTTTTTTTAAAAAACTTGAATTTTTACAAAAAAAAAAATGGTGAAACCCCAGTAGCAGGAAGAAGAAGAAAGAAGAAGAAGAAGAAATCTGCAGCAGGAAGAAGAAGAGGAAGAGGAGGGAGGAAGAAAAGAAAAAAAAAACCAACCCCCCGCCCCCCACCCCGCCGGAGACCCAGCTCCCCCTCTCCCCGCGCGACCCTCCTTCCTCCTCCCTCCGCGATCTGCAGAAGAAGAAATCTGCAGCACGAAGAAGAAGAGGAAGAGGAGGGACGAAGAAAAGAAAAAAAAAAATCAACCCCGCCACCCACAACCCTCCTCCCATCCCCATTTCCCGAAATCTGCAGCAGGAAGAAAAAGAAGAAGAGGAGGGAGGAAGAAAAGAAAAAAAAAATCAACCCCCCACCCATGACCCTCCTCCCGTCCTCCCCCCCCCCCCCCCCCCCCCGGCAGGAGACCCAGCTCCCCCTATCCCTGCGCGACCCTCATCCCTCCTCCCTCCGCGATCTGCAGATTTCTTCTTCTTCTTCTTCCTCCTCCTGCTGCTGCGGTTTCAATTTTTTTTTTTGTAAAATTTCAAGTTTAAAAAAAAAAATTAAAAATTATTTTTTTTGCCACGTGGCAGACATTTGGCAGCCATATGGCATGTATGTGGCAGCCATGTCAGCATTTAACAGATCAATGGATGGAAAATGTAACGGAGGTATTATTTTGAAATAAAATAGTACTTAAGGTATGAAAGTGAAATGTTTTAAAGATGTTATAAGGAATTAAAATAGAACCCAAACTTGAGGTATGAAAGTATAATTTACCCTTATATTTTTGAATTCTCTGCCAAAAATAAAATTTTTCATTTTTTTTTATTTTTATTTTTTAGGCATAACTCAAACGGGTTTTTCTGGCCCGCCCAGATGAAGATGGGCTTTAAAAATCCTCTGCCCAAATGCAACCCGGACCTAGATCCCATGCTCCCTTTTTTTTTTTTAAAACAAAAAAAAGGGACAACTAGTGACATATCTAGGTTATCCATCCCTTCCGGAGGCTAGGAAGACTCATAGAGGCATTTTAGCCTCCTCCTAGCCACAGTCAAGCAGACTCACCAGCTTAGAGCCTCAAACTCGGGACCTCCCTGTTTTATGTATTTTGGGAGCCGAAATCCGCGCCCTTACCATTAGACCACTTGCTATGGTTCTAGATGCCATGCTCCCTAAACTTATCTTCTTTTGATTTTCTTACTGAACTCTCAACTTTTTTGTTCTTTTTAATACAAACTATATCAAACTCGGCATTCATAACATTCAACCTAAGACCTGTCATTAACTAAGCAACTTATAATAGTTATGTCTTCGAAGTATCTATTTTTAGTAGGGTGGAAAAAAAAACCCGAAGAACCCAAAAACTGAACCAAACTGAGGCAAAAAAAAACCCCGAAGAAAACTGAGTTCACCAAAATCGAGGGAAACCGAACCAAAATCCAAAGTGACAATTTAAACTCTAGGGACCCTATTGTGAAACTCAAGAAGAACCAGGATCCTCTCCTGAGCAAAGGGTGAGGATCCTCATGACCAGGCCCATTGGGCCGTTGAGATTTTATCCAACGGTTACAATTATTATAACTTTTAGAGAGATCCCATGTTTGTAACCGTTGGATAAAATTTCAACGGCCCGATGGACCTGGTCATGAGGATCCTCACCCTATGCTCAGGAGAGGATCCTAGTACTCAAGAGTAACTGAAAAGACCAAAAGTGAAATTTAGTTTTGCAAATTAAATTGCAGCGCAAGGATAATATTCAAGGAATTGGATCCGCTCTGGACCTTAGTGTCCGGAGCCTAAGGATCAATTCATCTGGATTGCTTATTGGTGTGTAAAAGAAATCAGAGTCGCTGATTTTATGTGGTGGGCCAGGAAAATGAGTTCATGAGGACCATTGGATTCAATTTGTACGGCTCAGATGAATTGATCCTTAAGCTCAGGACACTAAGGTCCTGAGCGGATCCAATTCCAATATTTAATTCAGTCAATTTATTTATGAAATTAGCAATTAAAATTGTGAGTTTTCCAAATGTCGCACAACAATTTGTGAAAGAAATTTGTAATTAGCCAATCACATTGAAATTTGAAACTACAAGGAGGAAATTAAACTTGGCTCAAATTCCAGGGGCCATTTAATAAATAAAGTAAAAAACTGAAGGTACTATGTAGATAGTTTTGTATGTGATTCCAGCTTCATAGAGAGACGGCAGGAGCGAAATTGTCTTTGAACTCTTACCTTTCACTGGGGAATCGCCGCCCTCCTCCGCCCTACTCTGCATTTGATTCTTCACCGGTAACTTTCTCTCTCTCTCTCTGATTTTCCAATCTTCTGTTTGGTTTCCGAGAAAATCGAAAAGAAAAAGTTTATGATTTGGGTTCAATGGAGTGGGTGTTTCTAGGTTCTGGGATTTTCCAATCTCACGCAAGTTGACAATGTTACTTCCTATTTCGTGTTTTCGATTCTTTATGCTGCTTTTAATCAGTAATTAGAGCTTAATCACACTAAACGGGGTTAATCTGATTGCTTAATCACCATTTTGGTCATAGTATTAATTTTGTGATTTTGCAGATTATTAAGCATTGCATTCTTGATTAGCTGCTTCTTTTTATTCTTCGAATTTTCGGAAGTGCAATGCATGCGCTATAAGCATTTTCTTATGCAAATATCTGTTAGACAAGTGTGATTATTCAACTTTGAGGGTTTTGTTTTAAATGCTAATTTGTTGTGATCACATTAAGCAATTTTGGTTTTATTATTTGCGTATTTGTTCCTATCGCGATGATTTTTGCGATGCTAAGTTGATTTTCGAGGAAATGTAGCTTTGCCAATGGATTTCAGGTCATTCTAAAAGTAGAAATGGTGCACCTGCTTGAACTCAATTTTGTATTGTGGTTATAGTTTAATAAGCTCAATTACATTTGAAGTTTCGGGCATTAAATTTTTTTTTTTTGGGGGGGGGGGGGGGGGGGGGTGTGTGATTTTTCAGGGATGTCGCTATAGATTCAGGAGTTTGGGCTAAATTTTGTTTATTAACTAACAGGTCATATCGGTTTTATCAGAGAACTTGACAGTTGTACAGGGCTTTAGGTTAGGATGGAGAAAACCAGTGGCAATATAGCAACCCGCTTGTTTTGGAGCATAGTTAGTTTTTTGAGGAGATGTCTCTTTCTTGTAATATCTATTCGTCCCATACCACGTCACATTGCCTTCATCATGGATGGAAACAGAAGATATGGTAAAAAGCGGAAGATGATGGATGGGGATGGACACAGGGTTGGGTTTTTGGCTCTGATGTCCATGCTCAAGTATTGTTATGAGCTGGGTGTGACATATGTAACCGTATATGCGTTTAGTATTGAAAATTTCAAAAGGAATCCTGAAGAAGTTCAATCCTTGATGGACCTAATGCAGGAGAAGATCGAAGGGTTAATCAAAGAAGAAAGCATAGTGAATCAGTTTGGAGTTAGGGTACATTTTATTGGGAACCTAAAGCTCTTGAGTGAACCTGTCAGGTCGGCAGCAGAGAGGGCTATGGCAGCCACGGCCAATAACTCCCGAGGAGTGCTGTCAATATGTATTGCCTACACTTCCACTGATGAGATTGTGCATGCTGTTCAACAATCGTGTGAAGAAAAACTGGACGAGATTAGCGCAATGAATGCAAGTGGAGCTGGGTATGGTCTAACTAAACTTGGAGGCAATGAAGAGGATGAAAGGGAGAACATTGTAAAATTGACAGATATTGAAAAACATATGTATATGGCGGTTGCACCAGACCCTGATGTTTTAATCCGTACTTCAGGTGAGACCCGGTTGAGCAATTTTCTTTTGTGGCAGAGTGCGTTCTGTTATTTGTACTCTCCCTCGGTGCTCTGGCCTGAGATTGGTTTCCGTCATTTTGTTTGGGCGGTCTTGAAATTTCAGTCTAACTATTTTTATCTTGAACGCAAAAGGAAACAGTCATAACTTTGTCGAGTGATGTGTTGTTGCCTTTGGTCTAAAATGTACTTGTTAATCTCTACTTGCTGCTAAACTACTGTTTTATGTAACAATATAGATTAACGCAGGCTGGTACCATTTATCATTGCTTTGGATGCTACTTTTACGGTTTACATGAGATTGTAAACGCCATTCTGTTGTACTGTAAGAATAAACCGTGGACCCGGTAAAATAAATTTGGTATGTGATGGATTGATTTGCGTAGTTGACATTTTGAGCAAAGTTCTGATTGTTATATGCTAACTAACCTGCATGAAATCTGTAAAGTTCAGAGAGTTTTGAAAAGGATTTTGCCTTGAATTAGTGTTGTTATTTCTCAAAAAATATAATAAGACTAGATTCATATTCAGGAAGTCAAATTAGGATTTGATAGCATCGTAATAGCCTTTAAAATCAGAGTGTAGTCAATACGATTTTAAAACGCCTTTGACTCCAAATGTCATCAATGACTCCTCCCAATCCAAATGTTTACTTATAAAGACAAGATCACTATGATTTACTCGTTCATCTCTTTTATGTAATTTTTATGTAGTCGTGTTAAATTACTTGGTTGATGTATTCAACCGACGCACTTTGACGGATACGCACTGGGCGTGTTTGTTACGAGTCTTAAACTGGATTAGCATTCCCGATTGCGTTTGGTGCCCATGATTGGATTCGACTGGACTCTATAACTCTCACTCTATCGCTTTCATTCCTACCATTTTGTGGCAACCACAAAATCCACAAGGACAAACACAAACCAAACCAAAAACAGAAACAAAAACAAAAAAAATTCAAACATCGCCATCCCGTAAATCCATTCCCTATAAAACAAGACATTAGGACAATAAGCAGAATCATCACAATAATCAGTCAATTTAAGTAGCAAAGAATGAAAAAATGAAAATATAAACATGTAATAATGAAAGGGCTCGGCTTTTTCCACCGTGTAACCAAAATGTAGTGGGAGTGGGGAGGGAGGGGTGAGATAAAGGGTATTCAGGCTCCAGCCTTAGCAGTGCAAATCACTAGTGACTTGGATGACAGTCACTGGGGCTCACAACTACTGACGGCCTTGCTAAACTCCCTAGCAGCAGAGTAACTCTTCAGCGCCAGCAATGTAATATCGCAAACTGTAATAGCAATTCTATGGGATCCACTGCACAACAGTCGGTTCCATGATTTTTCTATTGCAGCCCAACATATGACGTCTGGCATACCAAAGACTCAATCCTAGCAACACCATGTTAACAAATAATCACAAAGCAACAAACACCAAAAGTTTGCACTGCGTTTAGCTTTTGATACCGGTACAGGTATCAAGCGGAGCCTAAAATCCATAGCCGGTTCAATGTACTAAGTTCTACTTTTCCATTTGATAAGAAAATGAAACATTCAATGATGTGAGCCCGTAAAATAAAACACTAAAGCAAGAATCATAACACTTGTTTTCGATCACTAAAAAAAGCTGCCAGGATAAACACAATATAATCCTCAAATGCAAATCCCAGCTCAAAAAAGAAGATTACCAACCTATTAGAATCTTCTGATTACAACCAGCAAGCAAAAAAAGAAGATTACCAATTTCCAGCCACAGATAAGCTTTGAGACATCCAATCACTTAGATTTCTTTCCTTGCTTTTTCTTGATAACTTCATCGACGTACATTATACCCTTGCCCTTGTAGACTTCAGGTGGCTTACAACTACGAACAGCAGCAGCAAACTGGTGCACCCTATCTTTATCAATTCCGGTGCAGCAAACTACGTTGTTCTTGAAGCAGAAAACACGAACCGCAGGAGGAACGGTCAATTCAACCTCATGACTGTAACCCAATTTTAGATACAACATGCGTCCTTCGGCTTCCGCTCGGGCCTTGTATCCCACACCCACAATCTTGAGAAATCGAAAAAATTTGGCTTCCATTTGAATATCTGCTCCTGAAAACACCCAAACCCACTAATCATTTCGTCGTAATGTTATCGAATTATGCTACTTTTTAATCCTGATTCTCGTTGTTTTAGTCTACAATCTTCAATTATTAAATTCACATTTCAAACAATATCCAAGCAACATCCACATTCCAATACAAAAAATTGGAAAACGAAATCAAAAACCCAGAAATTATTATAAAAATTCAAAATTTTGATGGACCCAAATTTTCATCAATCTCAGAGCAGCAAAAATCCAAGGATATGCATGTTTGTTTCTTTATGTATGTAAACATCTGTTTTACATGTACTGATAATATATATATATATATAGAGAGAGAGAGAGAGAGAGAGAGAGAGAGAGAGAGAGATTTAAGCAACTGGAGATTATCGCAACCAGTAAGAAGTCTTAGGCATACCTATTAGCTGCTGAACCCCTTAGATTACAGAAGTCGCAGTCTGCGTCGGCGTCGGCGTCGGCGTCGTCGGAAGGCTAAAGTTTGTCTGGTTTCAGAGGAGGAGTGGAGGACAGCTTTGAGACGAAGGAGAATCAGATGAGAGTTTACCCAAAAAAAATAGAAGGAGAATCAGATGAGATTTCATGTAATATTCTTTTCTCTGGATCGGACCTAAAGCCCAATATTTTCAGCTTACTTCACTTGGGCTAATGACCAAATTGATGAAGTGCCGATCCAATGCAGTGCTGCCGAGTGATTTCCGTTTTTTTTTTTTTTTGTCGAACGATAGATTCTGTTATATTAGTTACCAATAGAATTCGAACTCACGCCATCACGCAAGAGCTCAACTCATTTCCATCACTGTGGTAAAGGGCATTTGTCGCACTTTTATTTTTACCTACACTGTTTTTCTTATGAACTCCCGTACATTTGTGGTATGGGAAATTTTATTTAAACTCATTCAACCTCTTTTTACACCCAACTTAAAATTTTAAATGTTAATTGTCTATTTCATTCTATTGCATAATTACTATTAAGTACAAAAGGAAATTAATAATAAAACTCAAATTTATCAATAAACCCAAACACTATAATTAAACCCTACGATCATTCTTTGTTTATCCTACGTTCATTCCGGCTAAAACCATAATAGCTCTCATAGAGAAAAATAAGTTTTTCTATTGATGAATGGTGATTTTGAAGTTTTGAATCCTCCAACTAAGTTATGACTCAATTTATGAATTTTTTGTTCGTTTGATTTCAATTTTAGGGTTTAGAAGATGAGATTGCAGGAACGCCAGGCTACATGGCTCCGGAGACATTTCTTACTGGAAGGGCTACTGTTGAGACGGATGTTTATGCATTTGGCGTTCTTATGCTAGAAGTTGTTTGTGGACGAAGGCCTGGTAATCAAAACGAACAGAACAACTACAACAACAACATAGTGTGTTGGATGTGGGATCTTTATAGCAGAGGAAGGTTCCTTGAAGCTGTTGACTCTAGAATGGATGGAGACATTGATGAGGATGATATGGCATGCGTGCTGATGTTGGGGTTGTCTGTGAATGATGGGTTCACTGGGTCCCAGTTATGATCTCCAAAAGGAGAACCCCATAACTAGTAAGTAACATTGTCAACACATTATTTTGAATTTTATTATTTAAAATTAAATATAAATAGTACCGAACGAAAATTAATCGCACAATGTATGATAAACAGGAGTAATGCTATTCTTACCATAATTTTATACCACATTTCTTTACCATCTTAGGTGGCAAATGAGTTGGACAAGCTACATAATTTAATTTCAATCTTTTTATTAATTAAAACACTTAAATAATCTTAGGTGGAAAAATGAAACTTTTCGTGTACCACAATCATCATTTAATTAACAA
The DNA here is from genome assembly GCA_024362995.1 of Heteromeles arbutifolia. Taxonomy (NCBI): domain Eukaryota; kingdom Viridiplantae; phylum Streptophyta; class Magnoliopsida; order Rosales; family Rosaceae; genus Heteromeles; species Heteromeles arbutifolia. Next base: position 40,732,033 of record JANCRC010000002.1, read on the forward strand.
TCTTTTTATTAATTATTGATTAACATTTTGAAATTAAATGATAATTAATTTAGAAGATGTGACTATCCACATCAGATGTCACCTAAGATGGTATACATACAAAAATATGGTAAGAATAGCATTATTGCGATAAACGAGCATGATGTGAGGATTCCTAAAATCCTTACAAAGAGGATCCGGAGACGTCAATCAAGACCCTATTTACCACGACAACCCACCACTTTCAAATGTAAGTTTAATCTTAAAGTAAATGTTGGGTTGGTTGAATTGTAAACGTAAACTAATGTGTTGCTATTTGAAGGAAAGTTGGTGTTTTGTTTTATATGTTTCTTCATTGCTATTATTTAAACTACATGTTAATATAACTTTTTTTGTCAACCAAAAGATGGTGAAAAGACCATTTAGTCTTCTATCACAACAAAAAAGTTAAGGGCAGTAACATAATTTTACAAAACAAAATTTTTCTATTTTTGTTTAAGCCTCATTTACAGGTGATTCTAACATTTCTAATTATGAAAAAAGTAAAAAATAAAAATTAAACTTCTCTCTCCACCTCCACATTCTCTCTCATTCTCTTCCTCTCTCCTTCAATTTTTTAAAAATAAAAAAATCACACACTTTTGTGTGTGGGCATATACTAGTGTTTTACAATTGAAAGACGTAGCTCCTATAACTAGTGTTGCTTGGATTCTTTACGGTCCTCAACCGATCACAAATAAGCTTTGTTTGGACTGAAATTAGGTATTGGGCATGTTCAAGGCCCAACAAGCCAGATTTAGTGTGGAAAGCTTACTGCTATTTATTTTGGCAGCAAGTGAACAGTGCACAACTCAAGATTTAAAGAGCTTTATGACGTGCACTGTGGGCAACAAAAACCCTCTTTCACACTAAAAGAAAGCTGCTCGGTCAATTTTCACAAGAGAAAAAGTACTTTCCAGACAAAAACCCTCCAACTTGATTACTACTACCTGCCCAATGTTTTTTTTTTTTTTTTTTTTTGGAGACTGGAAATAACATAACCAAGGCAAAGATGCCAAGAAAACAAACAAAGCCTACACCGAGGCAAGCAACAACCAGCATAAACCAGACTAGCAAACCAAGAGGTTACAAGGAACACAGACGATGCATTAAATGCAAACGTCGCCTCCTGCAAAGCCAAACAAAATTAAGGTGGACATGGTAATCCATCTTTGTTCAGGATGTGAACCAGTGAAGATGGAGGTTTATCGACCCATGAAACATTGCACATCTTCGGGAATTTCGCTGACGCAACCCAATTCGCTGCCATGTTAACTGATCTTGGAACCCAAGACCAACGATAGTCCTGGAAAGCATTCCCAAGTTGTTTGATTTTCGCCAAAGTAGGGTAAGTTGCCCAACTACCATTATCCAAAGACTCACATAAGCATGAAATAGATTCAAATGAATCAGATTCCAAAATGACCCATTTATATCCCAAGGAAAGAACAAACTGACATCCATGAAGGAGGGCCAGAGCTTCTGCCTGAGCAACACAAACAGCCTTGATGGAAAACCTGGCCGCCGCAAGGAACCCCTCTCAGCATCCCCCACCACCACCCCTGCAAACCCATCGCCATTTGAAACACACCAACTTGCGTCTACATTGATTTTGATGAACGAGGAAATGGGCGAAGTCCACAAAGACACCAGATCCGAAGCCAATGAGGACGAAGGCAAAGGGTTAGAGGGACGACAATTAGCATCAAAGAAGGCACCAGAAGACAAGGAGATTTCAAACAAGACTTGAGTAGGATTAATGTCCACCTGATTGTAGATACGATTACAGCGAGCTTTCCAAATGTGCCAACATGTGAAAGCAGTATAGGAGAGCACCCAACCCTTATTAAAATGAGATCTCGAATCAGGAGCTAAGAAGGACAGTAACCATTGAACCTAAGTGAAGTCCCTAATCCTATCAACTCTGAAATTTAACTACCCTTCAAACCAAATTGTAGCCATCCACGGGCAGAAAAAAAGATGTGCTCCACAGACTCCTCAAGAATGTTACAGATGGGACAGATAAAGGAGGGGGGAAATTTCCTCTTGAACAAATCAGCCATAGACAGGAGGGCCCTATGGACAGTTTTCCACAAGAAATTGTGGATTTTTGGGGGAACATGCAACCTCCAAATGCACTTCCAAACCTGATCAGAAATCAAACGGGATGAGGAAGGGTACATGCCCGTCGGGGTAGACGACCTCGAGTGAACCCAGTGATAACCGGATTTCACAAAATATCGTCCACACTTGTCAAAAGGCCAAACAAGGCAATTCTGTTTAAAGGTATCCCCAACAGAGATCTCCGAGATTGCATGTTGATCCACCACTGACAAAAAGGGCCTGAGGAAATCAAAATCCCAAGTTCCGGTACTGGGGCATAATAACGACACCACTCGAAAGTTCCTTGAGACCGCCACTTCGCTTCTTGGTGTTGGGTGACCTACATGTAACGATGGAATCCACCTATCTACCCAAATCCTAACATCCGTGTCCCCCATGATTGGCCAGTGAGACCCCCTAAGCAGTAAGTCTCTGCCCACCAACAAGTTGTTCCATGCCCAAGAAGCACGACTTCCACGTTGAGCATCCAGGAAAGAGCAATGGGGGAAAATACCTAGCCTTCAACACTGTTGCCCATAAAGACATTGGGTCATGGAGAAGTCTCCAACACTGTTTTGCTAGGAGAGCATCGTTGAACTCATTGAAATTTCTAAACCCCATACCCCCCAAGTGCTTCGGCAAACCAAGGGTACCCTTATCCAGGCAATGTATCTTCATTTCCCTTCATTTCTGCCCCCACTAGAACCCAACAATAAGAGCATCCAACTCATTACAAACCACTGCGGGAAATTTAAAAATATTCATAGGATAAGCAGGAATGACCTGGGCTACAGATTTGATCAAAACTTCCTGGCCTGCCTGAGATAATGTGCTTTGTTTCCACCCTTGGACTTTGCCCATCACTCATCCCTTTATGTAAGCAAGGCCTTGCTTCTCAGAATGGCCCTATAAGGCTGGCACCCCAAGGTAAGTACCATGATCATCCACCACAGTCATACCGAGAATACCCCCAAGCTCTCCGATAACAGATTCAGGAGTGTTAGCACCAAAATATACGCTAGATTTATGCATATTTACTTCCTGCCCAGAAGCATTACAGTAGGCCCTCAATAAATCAACCAAGTTTCTACAGTTGCTTTTGTTTGCCTTCATGAAAATTAGCGTATCATCGGCAAAGAAAATATGTGAAATGACCGGGCCACGGGGGTTCATTCGCACCCCATCCAGTAACTTTCGCTCCACTGCCGGTTGGATCAACCTGGACAGAACTTCACTCACCAGGAGGAATAGGTAGGGGGATAGAGGGTCACCCTGCCGGAGACCTCTAGAGGGAGCAAATTTATTTCTAGGCCGGTTGTTGACAATTACTACAAAATTAGCCGATCTGACGCAGCCCATCACAAGCCTCATCCCGGTAAGATTAAAACCAAATTTTTCCATCACTGCCTCTAGAAAATCCCACTCGACCCGGTCATAGGCTTTTTGCATATCCAGTTTGACGCCAAGCTCGAACTTAGATTTAGTTTTCCTAAGCTTTAGGAAATGGAAGATCTCATGAGCTATGTCAATATTGTCTTGAATCTGTTTTCCCGCAACAAAGGCATTCTGCATGGGAGAGATGAGATGCGGCAGTGTGGGCTTTAATCTGTTGGCAAGCATTTTTGAAAGGAATTTGTATGAGTAGTTGCAAAGACTAATTGGGCGAAATTGTGAGACAGACTCCGACTTTTGGACCTTTGGAATCAACACAATATGAGTAGCATTAATCCGACTAGGACTGGAAATACCATTCATCAAAGACTGTACCAAATCATTAACATCTAACACAATGTCCTCCCAAAAAGAATGGTAAAATATACCTTGGAACCCATCCAGACCCGGAGCCTTAAGCCCGCCCATTTGAAGTGCCGCCCCTTTTATTTCCTCTAGCAAAATCGAAGCCGTCAGCGCCACATCCATCTCTTCAGTGACTGTTGTAGGAAGACAATCCAAAACAGACCCCTAATCTGACCTCCCAGAGGATGTGAACAGCTTGATAAAGTAATTATCAACAATCGTCCTGATCCAACCCGGGTTTTCCACACAATCTCCATTCTCATCCCTGATATTTATCATCTTGTTTCCTCTTCTCATTTGCAGAGTTGATTGATGAAAGAATGAAGTGTTGGCATCATCCTCTCTCAGCCACTTTACATGAGACCTCTGCATCCAGAAGCTCTCCTCTTGTTTGCTTAGATTGTCCACAGTCATAGAAATCTCCTTAATTTCATCAATATTGTTGGCCTAATTCATTTGCAACTTGCCCAATGTGTCAAGAAGTCCATCAATTCACTGGGCTCTCAATTTGAATTTTTTCCTACTCCATTGAATGAGTTTTGAACGGCAATTGTTGAGCTTCCTTTGCCACTTATCAATCGCAGCCCCCTCAGTCTGACGCTGCCAACACTCATGCACCACCTTCCTACAATCATCTTCCTTAGACCAAAAAGCTTCAAACCAGAATAATCTTCGACCACCTTTCAACCCAGGCTCACTTTGAACGATGATCGGGTAGTGGTTCGAGCCCAATACCATACCATGGATGGTAGTGGTATTCGGCCAACACTTCTACCAGATAATATTAGAAAGACCCCGGTCCAACCATTCCTCAACCAGCATTCCATTCCTAGTATCTCTCCACGTAAAAGCCGGACCATTAAAGTCCAAGTCAATAAGCTCCGAACCATTCATAAAATGAGCGAAATAGTTGGGGCGATTATACAAAACTTATGAACCACCCGATTTCTCCGAATCTCATATGAATTCATTAAAATCCCCATCACACAGCTAGGGGATGGAAGAGGGCTCAAAGTAGTTATTCATCCACCCCCAAAATACCTCATTTTCAGCTCGGTAAGAAGTTCCATAGACCCCGGTAATTCTTCTCCAATTTCAAGATCCCACATCCCTGACTACAATATCAATTATGTGTTTGGAGGAGTACTGAATGTCAACTTCCAGAGATGCATCCCACAACCTGCTTTCCCAACAGGAGGTACATTAAAACCTCTCTCATAACCCATATGACGCCTAACACCATCAATCCTATGATCTTTCATTTTAGTTTCAGAGAGAAAGATCATAGAGGGTCTGTACTTCCTGATTAGCCTTTGCAGAGCTCGAACTACCGTGTACGACCCAAGACCATGGCAGTTCCAGAATAGGTGCGTCATGGTGATCTTGTGGCTGTTTTAGGCCAGCCGCCACCACCTTGGGAAGAATTTCCCGCTCTTCTTGCCATAATCTCCAACCTTTCCTTTTTCGCGACTTCCTCCATGTAGTCCCACATGTCCTGGAATTCATCTGAAACCTCATGTAGATCATCCTCTGCCTGTAGAGCTCTTTCCATCATTAAGCATCTTTCTTGCAAGCTCATCTCCTCAATCGCTCAGCTGCTCTCATTTTTCTTTCAGCACTGCTTGTAGCATTTTTAATCTTCTTTTATGGAGACTCAATCATTTCCTGCTCATACAGATCTAGTCCCCTTTTTAATTTGCTTCCTTCTGCCTCCCTCCCTTCTGTCCACATAGTCTCAGCCTGATGACTAGGTACCTCAACCAAAGCTGTGTTTTGGTCCCTGATAACACCACTTCCCTGATTTGAGATAAAAGACCTTTGACTCGCAAGATTTTAGGCACCCACAGGGTTTGAATGTAAATTGACCTCTTCCCCAATCTCCCGTATTCTAACGGTATATTTCTTCACATGACTAGTCTGTATGCCCAGAATGTGAGGTTGTAAAGAGTACGGAGTTTCAATTCCAATGAAGACATGGTGAGTCAAGTTGAGGGGTTTATCCTTCCTTGTCCACGCCGCATCAGCTCTATTTTCCTCCAGTCTAAACCTATTCTGCTTTCCTTTCCTCGAGGGTTGAGACTTAGCTAGAGACCCAATTTCCCTATGACTACCTCTTGTTTCCTTGCCCTCACCTTGAGGTGGTGACTGAGCAGTGTGGCTCGACGTGGACCCAGTTCCAATCCTCACTGCTCCAGCCATTCTTCTTTCTCCTAGTCCCACTGACAAGGTTCTTAGAAGATCCACCACTTCTCGAATAGGCCATATCTTAGTCCATTCTCCAAATCCAGCAGCCTCACCCCTGTTTGGCTCAAAAGTGCACTCATTATTTGCGTGAACTATTCTTCCACAGCGATAACAGAAATCCTGCAATCTCTCGTACTTCAATTCGACCCAGGTATCCTTATTATCTTCCCTTGGTAACCAAACGCCCGAGGTCAAAGGGTTCCTGGTATTGACATTTATTTTAGCATGGAGAAAGCTTCTAGCCTTGGATAGTCTTCAAACTCTAAAAACTCTCCAATCTCCTTTGCAAGTCATCTGACATTTGCAACAGAAGTCATAGATAGCGGCACCCCTCTGATCTGAACCCAAAAATGGACCACCTCCATATTTACCTCTTTTAATGCAAGCTCAGGGGGCCACCTGTGTACAGAGAAGTTTTGTTTCATCACTGCCCAGGGAACTTGGGACAGAATTTTTGTGGCTGTACTTTCATCCTGGGTAATTATAATGAAGGTGTTTTCCAGGACCCATTTGATTTCCATTTCCCTCAACTCTCTCCACGAGGACCGAAGGATGTTCCGTATGCCCCACTTGTTGAGAGTCTTATTGGCCAGCACTGAACCCACCAATTTGACTCCATGTTCCATTGTCATCAGATCCATAGACTTTTCCAAATGGACCACTCTGAGTGCACAATTCGGATTCACTGTAGTGTGCAGCAAATAAATCGTCGAGATCTTTCCCAGATGTGGTTTTGGGAGAAGCTTAAGATTAATCTTCGCAGACCTCACATATTCACTTTGTTTTACCTGTATAGAGCACACTAGAAACATGCAAAAGAAAGTAGAGTGAATGTACCTTCTTTCTGTTTGCAATAGAACCCTGCAGCCCTTAATTTTTTCTTCGGTGGTAGCTAGACCCTTTTCCTCCTCATTAATTGACATAGTTGGTGAGGGGTCATTATTCCCCATCTTAATTTCTGATATACCCGAGCCCATCAAATTATCAGACTTGTAAGACTGAAATCCCTAGCTGACCTCCAAAATCCAGATGCACCAGACCCAGATCTGCACTACCCTGGCGGATGAGAGTAGATCGGAAGCAGTAAAGAGGGCAAAAAAGAATAAATGCACAATCGAAATGACAACAAGTAGAAATCACACAAGGATGAGGAAAACTCTCACAGAGGAGAAAAAGAAACTCTCACAGAGGAGAGAACTAACTGCCCAATGTTAGGTGTGAGATTTTATTATAAAAAGCTTTGATGTAAGTTAGAGTGGATTAATCCTATTTAAACTCTTATTCTTCTTTTTCTCTGGCCGATGTGGGATTCAACATAAACTTTGTTCATTTACTTGTATTTGTCATTTATTTTCAAGTTGTTATCTCTTTTCTACAGTTTATTGTGCTTTTGATTAACATTTGACAAGTATTTACGATTTCTTTACTTTCAATCATTTACTTATTCTCTACTTTGTTTCACTTTCTAGCTTTACATTTTCAATGGGGTTTGCAAACTGACTTGGACTACTTCTAATCAATTTGTGGTTCTCTCTTTACATTGATATAAAGAAAATGTAAAGTATTTGTCGCCAAGGCATAAAAAAGAACCTAACATAGATTTAATTTCTCTATGACACAATCCTTGATAAGAAGCTCAATTTACTTCGAGGTTTAGAGTTTAGGGTTAATCGAAAAGGTACATAGATTTCTTGTTCATAATCAAGTGATTTTTTTTCTTTTTTTTTTCAACTTATTCAGAAACCAAGAATTTAAAATTTGAAACTACACAAAATATATGATGTTACTAATTAGTTGGAAGAAATTAATTTTGACTCTTTTTTTCTTCGTCAATTGCCGAATTATGAGTCAAGTTGTTAGAATTTTTGTTGTCAGTTTTTGTCAGAACAAGTTGTTAGACTTAAATTTTTTTTAAGAAACTGAAATAACATTACAAAGAGGATCCTCGACAGATTCTAAAACCATACAAATCAAACTTTATACTTCAGTGATATTATTTTGGAAAATTATGAAACCATATAGAAGAATGATCGTAGTTATGACCTAAAGAAGCACACCCATATGCCGCCAGACTAGCTTTATCGATAAATATAATCAAGTGTATAATTCGGAATTTGCGGAAGAATTTGGAAACTTATTACAAGTTATTAGAACTTCCATCGAAGCCACTTAATACTACAGTCTAGTGACATTCCTCTTCACTTGTAAGTGAGAGGTTTAGGTTCGATTCTCGCTAAATGCGAAGTTGAACCACCTTATTGCTAGCCATTGTAAGGCTTAACCCATTCTCCAACCCTCTAAATGTAGATGATATCGTTTGTTCATAAAAGAACTTCCATCGAAACGTTAACATTGTATATATTTGGACTAGGTTGAGTTTTAACAAACAACTAAAGGTAAACTCAAATTACTGGATATATAGGGCCCTTCATCTTCAACCTACTGTGTCTCGAATTCAAATCTTCACCCTCCCTTTAGTGTAGTAGATGATAACCTTGCTAACCTTGATGTTTGGCTCTACCACTATTGATGGACCAGTGGTCTACTAGTCTCACTTATTTACTCTCAAACTTAAACCACTTTTGCAATCAATAGATCATGTGTGGTTTTATCACTAAGGCTACGAGAAAATTAGAAGTGAGACTATTTAATATAAATTGTGTTTTGTTATGTAAGATGACCGATGTGAAGCTTTTTTACTTTATTCAGCCAAAAAAATGTTTCACTTACCATCGCCATCATCACTATCGCACCACCCCTACTGACACACCCCAACCCGAGATGTCGACTTAAACAAAGAATCTCACTTCCAAGGAAAACTCAAATTTGGTATGAGTTGATGGCCCTGAAGCAGGGCTAATGTATCGATAATTGTGTGCCACCAGAGATTTATCAATCAATCCTACCACCATTTAGTCATGTTTACCAAATCTTTCGAGATAGGAAACCACAATTAGTTTTGATTCTTGGCAAATCTTGGTATAGACAATTACCTTCGATGGTATAATTCTCACCCTATTTTACTGTACTGTACTTATGCTCTGACATCATGTGTGAAATGAGTTCATTCCCGCTCACATGCGCACTCTTGTATTTAGGCACTTTTAGTTTAAATTTATTCACATTTTCCACATCACTGCACTTTATGGCTTCGTCACCCTCCAGGTGTCGGCCATCAAATGCATAAATGGAAACTATCAAATACACACACACACACACACACACACACACACACACACACATACACTATAAAAAGGAAAAGACCCACTCACCCTTATTTTTCTCCCCTCCGTAGCTGAGCTTTCGTATCAACGAGGACTCTTGACAAATCTCAGTATAAGTGGTTATCTCCAAGGGTATAATTCTCAATCCACTCTATTGTACTTTACTTATGCTCTGACATCACGTATGAAATGGGTTCATTCCTGCTTACCAGCGCACTCTTATATTTAGGCACTTTTAGGTTTAAATTTATTCACATTTTCCACATCACTACACTTTATGGCTTCGTCACCTTTCAGGTGTCGGCCAATACAGCTCGATTCAGAGTTCTAATAGACATTTTGGGTCGGGGTGTGTCACCTACCATCCCCCTCCCCCATATAACCACTATATTTCCATGGTTGTCACCACCACCACCACACCCCCGCCCCCCTTGAAGGCACCACCACGCCGCCACTATCACCATTATCGCCACCACGCCACCCTACCATCCCCTCCCCTCAAGGCGCAACTAAATTTCGACAACAAATTCTATAATAATAATCTCCATCTTTTTAAAATTCTCTTATCTATTTAGAAGATGTGATTATAAGACAGAAACTTAAAGCAAAAGGGGAAGATGAATACCTATGAAGACCTTGAAAGTGACTATAAGAAAAAAAAATTTGGAATACTTGGAGCAAAACCGAGCACAATATCATTTCAAAATTTATACAACAGACCACACTTAGTGAAATAAAGTTTAGTTGTTATTGTAATTTAAATTTCTTACCCAAACCCAGAATAAGCCAGAGTCATTTGAAACTCTTATTCCTGAATATTGTAAAACACTTTTGAGTAAGTATTTCTCTTTGACTTGTTTCTCAAGATTCAATTCACATCAAAGCTTTCCTTAAAAAAAAAAAGGTTACTAGGCTCACCCCATTGTCTTATTTCTACACCCACTTTATAATCTCACCCACCATAAAAAATAAGAAAAATAACCTACTATCTTCCCACCCACCATTATCCCCAAAGTACCCTTCCAATCTCCACCCCTGACACCATTCACCAGCACAGCTTACCCCTTCCCATAGAAATTACTGACTGATGAGAAGCACAAAAATCGACATCCATATTGCTTCTCTAGCCTATTCTCCCATCTATTTTTTAACTATTTAAATAATTTTTAATATAAGGAAAATGATTATATTTAGATGATTGAATTAGAGGGAAGTAAAACAGCGACCACCCTTATGCACTTTTTACCACCATCCCGACTATCCCTATGGTTGACCACGGAAGCGATGCAACAATAGAACGAAGAGTCAGTCGCTCAACCAATCATAGAATCAAAGCTGAAAGAATAAGAAGCGAAATCGGTAGAGAAAGAAACTTCGATGACATCCATATATGGCTTGATGCATTCAGTGTGTTTGGGATTTGTATTACGACGAGCTCGACGAATACAAAGATCAATTTGTGATTCAATAATTTAGGATCCAATAAACATAAATTAAAATTTAGAAGGAATAAAGTGACGACGAGACGTTTGGGAATTGAGATTACAAGTTGCTGGGAATGTGGGTGGAAGTGAACGATCTGATCTTGTTTTTCCTTAGTCCTTATTTGACATTTTACGTGAGGATAAATTGGTAATTAAATTTTTTAATAAAAAGTGGGTGTAGAAATAAGACAGATGAGTGGCAATAGTAGCACTCAAAAAAAAAAAATAAAGAAAGTTAAAACTGAAATTCAAATCATCCTATAGTCACTTGACACCTGTAATATGCACTTAAGCTTACTTCTCAAAATTACAGATCTTCGCCACTTCATTTTCCTAGAAATCCTACGGATTCCGTGATCGTGATCGTTCATTGTATATTGTGCGGTCATAAATTATTTCAAAATTTAAAATTAAATATAAATAATATCTAATGAAAATTGACCGTACGATATGCGATAAAGAGTGACGATGACGGAACCTTAGGATCCCTAGGAAAAGGATCCATCCCAACATTACGATCGTTTTGCTCTTCGTGTTGGAAAGCGGGAAACTCGTCCCATTTGAATTCAAAACAGCAGAAAAAGCAAAAACCGGAATTCAAACCGATTCCTTTTAATTTTATTCGGAAAATGAAAACGTCGAAATCCAAAAGGCGAATTCAATTTTCTTGACAACCAAAACACGCAGACCCTTTTAAATCCTCCGTCTTTGATTGATTAATAACATTTATCTCTCTCTTTCTTTCTTTCTTTCTTTTCCTCCGAAAGTTTCTGACGTTTATGGGAGGCCAATTTCGCGTTGGTGAAGAAGAACCGGTACCAGTAACTTTTCCTCATTGTTATTTCATATATTAATTTTGTGCTTTCTATGATGTGGGTTTCAATTTGTTTTTCCAATTTTGAATCCTGAATTTTGAATTTGTGATTAGAGAGAGATGGATTTCCATGCGATGAAGAGGAAGCAACTTCAATCACTTTGTAAACAGCACGGGATTCCTGCAAATTTGAAGAACACTGAAATGGCCAGTAGGCTCACTTTGCTTCTCAAGGTAATCCCGTCTTAAAGAGAAAAATTCCATCTTTATTATATCCATATCGTATGTTTTCATCTTTCTGATTATTTTCTTTAGTCTTGTTTTCTGTTTGGATGCCGAGAACATTATTGAGAAGAAAATTCTGGGTTTCATGTTATATTTTCAAGAAGCGCTCGACTCAATTGGGGAAAATGCGCCCGCGTGTGTGTATGGGGGTGGTTTATTGGGTTTGAAATTATGAATATAATTTTTCAATTTGCTATTTGGAGGTGATTTCTCTCCTTTTTATGTACTTTATGATGTGGTTTTTTGTTTAATTCGGTAACATTTTTCGTTTTTCGATTTTTTTTGTTTGTTTGTGTAAACAGGAAGATGAAGAACCCATTGAGCCAGTCTGTAAAGATATAGAAGAAAATGAAGGGGAAATTGATTCTGACCTTCGGGCAAAGAAGGTGAAGACAGTGACCTTCAGTCCAGAAAATGAAACTTTTTACTTCGTGGGTACGGATAAAGACTCGGATTCGGATTGCAATTACAATCCAAAGAAGAAACAGCCGCGGAAGAGAAAGACAATGGCTGTCAAGCAGGTGTCGGAGAAGAATAAGCATGTTGAGGTTTTCGAAGATTCTGAAGGGCTTGAATTATCGGTTGATATAAGTATTGTTGAAAAACGAGGTAGATCTACAAGGTCTAGGGTGCAAAAATCGGTTGGAGAAGGTGCAGAAGCTGTTTTCTCACCTCTTCACAGAAAGAAGAAAGCAAAAACTGGGGTGGAGAAGGTTGATGTTTGTGATAAACCACCTCTAGAAGTTGAGTTAAATGAAAGACTTGATGGTAATGCAGAAAATGCAAATTTGAGTCGTGGGTTGATTCAAAGACAGTTGAGAAGCAGGGCGGTGGTGAGTGAAGATGGTGGAAATTTGAAGGCTTTGAGGAAGAGTCTGGCGCCAAAGGGTTCAAAGAAAACCAAGGAAAATGAAGGCAGTCATGGGTTTCTTTTACCAAGTGAGACTTCAGAAGACACTGTTCCTGCAAGAAAAGGAAATGCGACAAAGGTCAAAGTCTCAAGTGTTTTGAATGAGGAACCAGTAAAAATTGATCTTGGTGGTAGGATCACACGCTCGCGGACTCAGGTGGAAGGGAAGAGTTCAGGAGTTGAAAGTAAAACAGATAGTCTCAAGGTTCAGGAAGTGGGTCAAGAAGTTCTTCAACTTGAAGAAACCTTTCAGGGCAAAAATCAAAAGTTAATTAGGCGGAAGTCTGCTGCACTTCTGAAGAAGAGTGTGGACAGTGATAACAATGCTGGCGAATCTATTGGATCTTTTCAGAACATAAGGAGGTCAAAACGGAACTTAGCTAGGGATGGAGACTCTATATGTCGGCAATTGACAGAAACTAAATTTGTTGGTAGGAGGAAGACACCTAAAATGGAGTTTGTGGGAAAATTGTCAGGCCAAGAAGAATGCAAAGTGGTTCCTCAACTTGAAGAACCATCAAAGGGCCCAAGTACAACGTTGAGGCGGAGATTTTCTGTGGTCCAGAAGGGCAAGGAATTGGCAAAAGGTGATACCAGAAAACGGCCAAGGAATACAGATTTGGAAAGAGCTTCCAAAGTTGACCAAAGTGTAGAAACAATAGAAGAAGGTGTTGTTCCCCTACCCAATGGTCCTTTAAGGAGGTCCAGACGCAAGACTACATTGTTTCCCTCTGCTGATACTGATGATAGGGAGCTGAGAAATCATGAAGCCGTTGGAACAGTGAAGCAATCAACAGAATTAGTTGCTGTAAAATATTCTAATGTTACTAAGCCTGTAAGGAGGTCCAGTCGGAATGCTAGTGAAAAGTTAGTAACCGAAGCGTTTGATGACAAGGGTGAAATTTCTGATGGTGTTGAAAATGGTGGGTTTGTGAAGAAAATTCAAGAGCCAACATTGGAAAACGGAAGTTCATATATTGTAAATGACTCTTCAAGTAAAAGTCAATCCTCGCGTAATGCATACAAACGTGACTTTGTTGCAGCTACAGAAGTCATTGGTATAGCTGCTGGAAAGAATACAAGAACTGAATCTAGGGTTCCAATTATAGCAGAGGAGGTTTTGTCTACTAATCTCAATTCACCCCATGAAGAAAAAGTTGAAAAAGCAGATATAGATGCTGGATTGTATATTCCGGAAGCTGCAGGAATTGAGAATGATGTTGGTTCTAGCTCCAGCAAAGAAATTGTACAAAATTCAAGCAAGAAGAGGAATGAATCAACCAAGAGGAGGAAATCGTTTGCAAAGGGGCAGCCTTCCTGTTTTGAAGTGTCTTCTCTATATCCTGACAAGGATAAAGCAATGGAAATCTTAGCGCATATGAAGGAAAATCATCCATCAGAATCCGCAAGATTTCAAGGTATATCTCAAGTCCAAATGGCACAGGATGTAGCAATTAATACAGTGGACAGTGTTATGGTGGATGATGTCATCAATGATAACACTGCTGCAGGTTATTTGGATGATCGTTCTTGTCTATCATTGAACAGAGGTGATACTTGTCATGATAACTTCGTTAAACAAAACCCAGTAGACTGTCCAGATAAGCCCAGCAATGCGGGTTCTTCCAAATTTACCTGTCTTGGTGATTGTCAATCACCTACATCTAAACCAGATTGTGAAGGTAAGGGTGTTAATGTTGTTTTTGTTGAATGGATGTTATAATTAATTTTGGTGCTTAATGAGTTCGTCTAATTTGTAGGTGAATGTTCCAAGCTGTTGGACTTGGAAACAGACGAGTCGTTGACTGTTGAGACGATAAACCAAAGAAATGATGGAGTGGATGAAAAACCCATAAGCAAATTTGAGTCATTCTCTAAAAGCTTTGAAGAACATGAAAAACCTATAAGCGATGGCCAGCCAGTCTGTATGGATTCAGACGGCAATACTGCTGAAGCTAGTGCAGAGACAATTAGAGAATTATATCAGGGTGGAATTGTGGCCAGTGATACTGCAGTAACTTTACCAGCATTTTTATTAGTAAAGAAAGGTATTCCATGTTTCATTTTATAATGTCTTAATTCATTTTCATGTGTATCGGATGCTTCTGTTGTTAACTGGTTATTAATGAATCACACCAGTTGAGCATAATTTCTCTATATCACTTTTATGCTATTGGTAATAGAAGCATTATTTACTGGATTTATACTTGCTCCAAAAGTTGTACAGCACCACAAGTTTAAATAGTTTTCAGTTGTAGTTGGTTGTGTTAACTAAACCCCTTTTATGCTGCATTGTTTTCAGCTGGATGTGTAGATGGGAATCAGTTTGAAGTTCAAGTTACTACTGTTGGAGAAAGCAATATAAATTGTATTGGAAGGGAAGACTTGCCTAGTTATGCGACTGAACACCCTGATGAAGTAACTTCTTCCAAGAAGGTGAAGCTCCCATGTGCTCATGAGAGAGCTAATGTTTTTGTGCGGGAAGATAATGAATCTTTTAAAGCATTAAATTTTGAACAAATTGTTGTTGAAGAGTATGCTAGTGAGGGCATTGAAAGAAACTCAAAGTTGGATGATGGTGTACTTGACAAGACAGATTGTCAGGTTGCTGAGGATAAGCAGGAGGTCCTTGTTGAAAGCAATGAAAATGTTTCTGGAAACATTAAAGAGAAACATGGGCATGACCTCTTTGGTGGTGACAGAACCAGTCCAATCGCCTTAGAAGAAAGTATTATGGATAAAGTTGGAAGCGACTTAAAAACTGAAGATAGTAAGGCCTTCATCAAACTCCCTTTGTTATACTTTTTCTTTGTGTCAAGGAATTTGTCTGTCATAATTTATATACCTATGTTTTCTTTGTTCCAGCTGCTGGTGAACTTGTTCAAAGCTTTTCTTCCTGCGAGCTCCCTCATGTAATGAGCAAGGGTCAGTACATGAATTTTTCTCCAATACATGATATAAATGTTCTTGACCTTAAACTTCCATAACTAAGGTTCAGTTAAATTTTCTCTGTGGCCTTGATTACCAACACTAGTGCTTTTACTTTTTTTTCCCTCTCTTTGTGATCATATATTACAAATCTGTTAACTAAGTTGGAAACTCTATCTTTGACTTATTGGTTCATCTGTAGAACTGATAGAGGAGAAGGAGATGGACATTCTTTCTCATTTCCTGTTAACTTTTATCTTTAGGGCATTATAGACAACCATTTCAACTAAGTTGGAAACTCTATCTTTGATGTTATATATTGGTTAATCGTTAGAATGGACAGATGAGACTGATATTCTTTCTCATTTCCTAAAAAATAGTGTCAATTTAGTGATAGTTATTGAAAAGGTTATGGGATACTAATGATTATTTAATCTGCAGTAGGGGATCAACTTCAAGATAAATTCAAATTACCAGTTGAAGGCATAAATCTACATGAAAGAGATGAGGCATTGGTGCATGGAGACCAAAATTTATCCTTTAATTTGGTTGGTGTTCTGGAAGAGCACACATTGCAAGCTCGTATGAAAGTTTTTTCAAATCCTGAAAGTTTTATGGTTGCCATGATTGGAGAAACCGAGTTGGGGTCTATTTCTAGTTCTGACTTGGCAAAAATGCAAGATGTAAATGAGAACGAATCTGAAGTTCCTTCAAGTAAAGCGGTGTCTGTAGACAGTGAAGTTCTACAATCTGTTCTCCAACTGGATCAAGTGACTTGTGGTAATCCTGACATACACAAGAAAGCATCTGAAGTAAAGAAGAGACGTTCTTCTTTGGCTTCAGAAGACTCTATGTACACAAATGACAATGCTAATAAGGATTCTAGTGGTGTTCTTGAAGAGCATGCAGTGGCAGAAAGTGTGAGAGGTTGTTCAAATCATGAAAGTTCTATGGATTCAAAGGTGGATGAGAGACAGTCAGGGTCTATTTCTGATTTTGATGTGAATGAGAACAAATCTCAAGGTCCGTCAAAAATGGTGTTGTCTGTAGATGGTGAAGTTCTACCAAAGGATGCTTCTTTGGAGATGAAGAGATGTACATCTTTTTCTTCAAATGACTGTATCCACATGGATGAAAATACCAATATGGATGGTAATGCTGGAATACTGGATAGTGCTGTAAATTCTAGAAGTGCGAATTCAAAAACTGAGTCGAATTTAGATAATGTTGGTGATTGCTTGATTGGAGGTGAACTGATTCATCGGAGTAGCTGGGATCATGGCATTATTTTGAGCAACGACGTTGAAAGTGACAGAGTGCCACAAATTGAAGCTGGCTTGGCTGGAACCAATGAGATAGCTGATACTTACAGTATTAGAAAAGTCAAACTATCTGTCGATAACTATTGTGCCAAACCTCAAATGCGTTCAGGTGGGGCCATTGTCTCAGTGTTTATTGATTCTTCATCTTTTAGTAATTTTTTTCAAGTTTGATTTTAATGGACATGGTCTAGCACTTTGTACATAAATATGAAGTTAGGGGATAATATGACATGCCGATTTTGGTTGGGAACTAATAAAGATGAAATTGTGTCTGTAATGCTTTTTGTTTATTCTTATCATTTGTAGGAAATGACAGTCTAGATGAGGGTACAACATTTCAAGAAGACAATGCTGCGTTAGAGAGTAAAGCAGAGGCCGGTATAGTTGATAAAGCTTACTTGGATACCATGAATGGCACGAATGTGGATATAAATGCAACTTTCAGAGAAAATGCTGAAGGGCTACCTGATTTCCAGAAAGGTATTGTAAGACTTGCTAATTTGACACATATCATTATTGCGTAGTCTGAAGACTCAGAACCAGCTTTTATCTGATAAATAGCAGACTAATGTTCTACCTAACATGTTAAACATGTTATGATGCCGATTATGAGAAGTGATAAGCTTTAAAACCTGAATATATTTTAGAAAATGCCTCTTCTTTATCCATTGTAACCAATTCCGAACATTTGTTACTCTGGTTTTTTTACCAGTTTCTTATTTAAATTGCCTTGATGTTGAAATAAACCTGAATATATTTTAGAAAATGCCTCTTCTTTATCCGTTGTAACCAATTCCGAACATTTGTTATTCTGGTGTTTTACCAGTTTCTTATTTAAATTGCCTTGATGTTGAAATGTTAGAATGACACGCTGCTTGTTGATATTGAATGAATTGGATATCATTTTAGCTTGATTTCTAAGTATAATCATGTAGATCTTGGATTTGCAGATAATAGGGCTTTAATGCATGCTGTTGAGTCTGAAATTTTCACTCACTGGGAGATGAATACAGTATTTGGGAATGCAGAACATGATGAAGCTAAAAAACCGGATGAAAAGCAACTTGCTAATGCTCCACTCACAGAAGAGCGTATTTTGGAAGATAATGAAAGATGTAGTGAGCAAGATACTGCATCTGCTATTATCCAAGAGTATATTGATCGTGAGAAAGCTATGGATGAATATTTTGAGGTCAAGAGTTCTAATGATTTCACCCATAAAGCAATATTCACTGAAGCTTCTAGGACTGGCGACTCTGTTTATGCTGGTTTAGATAAATGCAGAAATTCTGGAGTTGTAGAAGAGGGAGCTTGTGTAATGACCAGTGGTTCAGCAGTTTCCAATATGGCGTTTACTGAACGGATGGTTGAGTTTTACAAGAATGTCCCTGCTTTGCGTGTTTGCATTGATGTTGCAAATGGGAGATCAAATGAGGTTTCAGAAACTCCATTGCAATTAGATGAATTCAATTTTGGAAGTGTTGGAGAGCTGGATAAACGTGCTTCTGTTACTTCAGGTGACTCCATATCCACAGATGACGAAACTGCAGAAAGAATAGCAAATGTCGGGAAGATGGAGGTTAAATCTAGCTCCAAGGAGTGTCCTTTCAGGACTGACAATAGTGAAGTTGATGATACTGATTTCTTGTATGGCCATACAAATGGTGAAGTTGGTTCAAATGAAGTTGATACTAGAACCGTGAAAGAATTAATTGGTATTCAGAATGTTGATGATGCTACTAAGTTAGTAGAACTTAGGTCGGATGGTGGCAATTTATCAGAAGAAAGAAACTCATTAGATGTCAATTCATTTTCTGCGTCTAGCATGGATAATTTTTGGCTAGGTAAGTGTACTTTCTGAACACACCATGTTTCACTGCCCTGTGAGTGGTCTTTGCTTTGTGCTTCTGACATTCTGTTGAACCTTATCTACTGATGAATTATCATCTAACGAATACTATTTCTATGATAATAGTTGTTTCGAATTATTTACATTTAAATTATTTCTTGTAGCTATTCTACTCTTGTCATTATTTAGTGTATTGCAGTCAATTATCTATTTGTATTAGTATTTTCTTCATCTTTTTCTGTACTGATAATGGAAACATTTTGATATCTAAACCGCATGATGCTTAACGAGAGAAAAATATTGTACTGTCCACAGACAATGGTCCTCAAAGGAGGGATCTGCCTATGCAAGGTGAAAAATTTGGAATGGAAGAAAGAGTCTCAGTTGATTCTCCCATTACCGCTTCTTGTCATGGTCAGTCCTTCTTGCACAAGAGTGAATAAGTGGCTGCGAGTTAATAGTTGTTTTCGTAATCTCAAGAATTGTATTTTATTATTATTATCTTCATTTCCTAAGCCAGGTAGCATAGAGTTGGGGGTTGTGAGGGTGGGAAGTGTGGGGAAGGTGGTGCCTAAATTTGTATCCAAGGAGTTCATCTATATATGTTCTGGTTATTAAAAAGTTTCATTTCTAAATGTTTTTGTAATTTTGGGTTGAACAGAAAATACAGACTTGGAGTTAAATGTTGGCTCGCCAATGTTCACCAGTCTTGAGATCAAAGAGATTTTCCGCAATGATAAAATAGATGGCACCGTGAAATCAGATTCAGAAATGCCAAATGTCAATTCAATGATTGAAGATGGTAGTGATGTGAAGAAAAGGAAAGAAAGTGATGTTGGTACTGCACAAGTTGTTGCAGGTCAACACGATAATCATAAGCATATATTTGAGGAAATTGAGGAGCTAAGGCCCGCTCGAAAAAAGGATACTCAGTGCCATGCCGATTCTCCTATTAGCGATTTTTCAAGTTGTAGTAAGTGTTAAGTTTTAAACTTCACTATAATAATTTTAATTAATTATTGATTCCAAGAGTCTAAGCTATTACAATTTTAATGAAGAGCCCAACATTTGGAAGTCTATAGTTTGGGAAGTTACATTTATTGCACGTGAACTTATATTTCCAGTTAATCTTTTTAGCTAAGCCTGGTTGTAAAATTGAAAGTTAGGAGGATCTGTTGCAATAATTATTTTTCTGTATTTTCGGTTATATAGGGCTTTGGTGTTAAATGTTGAATCTGTTGGACTGACCAATTTTGAGAGGAAAATATTTTTAGGAGATGGCACAAGAGATGAATGTCAGGACCTCGATGCAGTGCTTATAAAAGACAATAAAGGTACTGAGGATGTGAAGGAGGAAGAAGAAAAAGTTCTGGAAATTCCTCTAGTGTTTGCAGAGCAACGAGACATTCTTAATCAAACAATGGGAGAGGAAGTTCCAAAATCCACATACACTCCTGTTTCAGATGAGAACACCTGTGTAAATGAAATACCAAAGGAGAAAGATGATGAGACTGGTAGTATTGAATACTCTAGTGTCCACAGAAGTACAGGCAAAATGTCAACTGATTCTAAGAAGAGTGGCATTAATTCTTGTCCTTTTGATGTGCCTGCACCAAGAAGTGACCTGAACTCCGACGTTGAAGGTACTGTGGATCAAGAACCCACATATGCAAGTTCAGCTTTGAGAGAAGGTAAACATGTTTTGCTTTTTATTTTCATTTTGTTGGTACTAATTAAGCATTTATTCACTTCATCAAATTGCATAGCAATCCTTTCTGATACAGATTCACGTTCTTCTGCTGCTTCAGGTGATTCCATATCTGCGGATGACAAAACTGCAGAAAGAATAGAGAACTTCAGGAAGATGGATTCAGAATCAAGTTCCAACGTTATCCATTTTGATTCTCAGGAGAAATTTAATTTTGATGATCTTCCATTAGCTATTTCAGAAAATTTTGATGCTTCAGGTGACCTTACTTTCTCAATGCACAACATTTCACTGACCTGTGTCTTTGCATTCTGCATCTTCTTTTGAATTATGTACAATAAATTACTAGTAGCTACACTATACCTCTTATCATTATGTAGAGTGTATAACGGTTTATTATCTCCTTAACTGATTTTGTACACTCTATTATGTTTATTGACAGATTTTCTTTTCCTCTTTACAGGAAATGATCCCGAAAGGAGGAATCTGCCCATGCAAGGTGACAAATTTGGAATCGCAGAAAGAGTCTCTGCTGATTCTCCAGCTATTGCTTCTAGTCATGGTTAGTGCTCATTGCATGAGGGTGAATAAGTTACTGTGAATTAATTGTCGTTTTCAATTTCTATTGCCTTTTAACGTTATATTTTTGTTATCACTTTTTATGCCTGGTGGCAAATGATGGGGTGGGGAGTGGGGTGAAAACAGTACGTTGGTTAGAATCCAAGTATTATCTATATATCTTTGGGTTGTTTTCTTTTAAAACAATTGATCTTCATTCAGCTGAAATCGTTAAAACGTTTCATTCTCTAATGGTTTTGTTTATTTTTTATGTTAATCAGAAAATGAAGCCTCGAAGTTGAATGTTGCCGCGCCTTTACTCAAGAGTTTTGAGATGGAGTTTTTCCGAGATGACAACATAGATGCCATTTTGAAATCAGATCCAGGGATGTCAAATGTCAATTCAATGATTGAAGATGACAAGGATGTGAAGAAAGGGAAAGAAAGTGATGTTGGTACTGCACCAGTTGCTGCAGATCAACATGGTGATCCTGAGCGTAATTTAGAGGAAGTTAAGGAGCTAAAGTCCGCCCAGAAAATGGATAGTAACTGCCATGCCGATTCTCCTATTACCGATTTTTCAAGCTGTGGTAAGTGTTAAGTTTTAAACTTCACTATTAATATTAACTACGATCCCAGGACTTTAAGATATTAGATATAATCATATGAGACAACTATCCTTTACTTCAATAGCCGGAATTCGTTGTTAATTGGAAGTCTATAGATTGGAAAGCTACAGTTATTGGATGTGAGCATAGATTTCGAGTAATCTATTGAAACAATGATTTTTTCTGTATTTTCTGTTGTACTAGGGCTTATTAATGCCAATGAAGCTGGTGGGGATGTGAAAGAAAAAATAGAAAATGTTCCGGGAACTGCACAAGTTTCTGCAGAGCAATGTGGAGATGGTAGGGAAAGAATGGCAGAGGATGTTCGGGAATCCACTCTTTCTCCTATGTCAGATGAGATCACCTTTGTAGGTGGACTAAAGGAGGAAGGTGATGAGACTGGTGATATTGATGCTAAGATGAGCGGCATCAGTTCTGGTCCTTTTGATATCCCTGCAGCAAGTGATCCGAACCCTGATGTTGATGATACTGTGGATCAATGTCTCGCATCTCCATATTTTGTTTCAAAACAAGGTAAGCATATTTTTCATCATTTCTCATCGTCCTTACCCTCTATGCGTTTATTCGAACTCTAATTTACATGAAAAAGAAAGCTAATTGTTCAAGCTCCATGCTCGTGTTTCTCAGATAAGTCGGAATCACCTAAGAAAGAATGTTGGATGCAAGATATGAAGGAAAGTAAAATTGTTTCTTGTGCCGCAAGGTTGGAGAAGAAAGTGAGTTTGATCCCTAGTACTCCCCAGAGTGTGGTGAATACTTTGTATATGAAGGAAAATTTCAGAAGGACAAAGGTTGATCGATTTACCAAGTCAGCAGCGGAAACTCTGAAACCTCGGAAGGCATTGGAGGATCTCGGAAAGAAGTAGGCCTGCTAGATGTCTTGCTTTGTTTCTTCAGGCGAAGGCTGAAGCATACCTCATGCAGATAGATATTCATCGGTCTCTTGGTAGTCTACAATATTTTGTGTGAAGGAACATGTTGATGGAACCACCTATTTAGTATGGTCTTGTAATGGATTGTTATGATCGAACTTTAAAAGATGATCGCAACGATTGGATCGGAAACAAGGTTTCCAATTTCCATTCCAAAATTTTAGATTGGATTGGTTTGGATCGAATCATAGTTTCTAAATTTTGGAATCAAAGTAATTTCGGAATTCTAATAACACAATCTAATTTCATATGTTTGACAAAAAGTTTCATATATGCATTTACTATTCTTATTAGAGAATGAGTAGATGAATAAAATACAAAAGTTAATTACAAACTACATAATATTAATAAATAATTTTAATAAAAATGGGATATATTTCAACTTTCAATAAAATTCAGACCAGAAATTCGAATTTGATGCAAAACTGACAATGCACATGAATAATATAAAAAAGTTAATTTCAAATTACATAATTCTAATAAATAAATACATTCCAATTTCAAGAATAAAATTGAAATTTGTAGGAAAAATTCGGACAAAAAATTCAAGAATTTTCAGAATCGTTAAATACATTCCAATTTCAATCTAAATTATTCAGAATAATTTAGATTGAAACAATGCTGGTAGTGGCAACAACGGTAGTGAAAGTGATATGATGTGATGGTAATGGTGGTGGCAAGCGGTTGCACTCGAGAAAGACGTGAGTTTGCGGATTCCGCCAAATCACCATACCATTACACAAGCTTGAAGTGCAAATTCAGAATCATACATGAAGAATCAAAGATTGAATTGAAGCACAAGTGAAACCCAGGAGGATCCGACAGATAGCAGGACATGAAATCAAACATTTATTGAGAGTACGAGTTGTTCTAAACAAGCACACATACAAGAAGAATTGCCTTGTTTGGCAAAAACATTCTGGACATCTCGAAAAAATGCATACGACCTGCGATAGCAGCAGCTATTCTCAATAATTACTGCACAAGACGACGACGACGACGTCGTTTTAAAATATGAAACCCCTTATTCGGAAAGGGAATATAAATTTATGAAATCAATACTAAACTGTTTTATCTTCTCATTGGATTACAGACAGACCTCAAATACAATCCCCCTTCCAAAATCCATGTATCAAAGAATTAATGAACACTTTGCAAAACAAATTCATGTGTCAGATCCAGCCCCTTTGTATCTACACGCCACCAACCGGCCACGATTTGCTCTAACCGCGAAGATTTATCCTTTTACGAATACAAACTGTTTGAAACAACTTTACCTTCCTTCGGTCGCGCACTTGGAACTTGGATCCTTTTTTTGTTTTCTGTCCAAACAGCTTTTCTACAGAACTCACACACTGTCTAAGCCTTCTTCTCTATGGCGTATCTCAGTTACAATCCAGCCCGCAAACTTCCAGTACAATGCCACCTTTATTCACAAATGGATTGATTCGCACCCACAGCAGGGAGAATATGGATGCCAGAAGAATTGACCACACCACAATGATGGTCGGAAGTCTCTCTTGTCTTCCCACCAAACCTTTCAGGAACGGGTAAAGATGGACGATGACCCAAATGGCAAAGAACAGCCTACCAAAGAGAGGACCCCATGTTTCGTAACCATTGTTGATGGCATCCGAAATTCCAACTACGACTCCAATTATGTTTATGATCAATAAGGTCATGGGCGGGATCAAGAGTGACGTCCACTTGAAGAGGTATAGGTCAGAAAACTCTCCGTCATCTGCTGCTTTTGATGTAACAGTGAAGTTTGTGTTAACACCACCCAAAACCTTGAGCAGACCCTGGATGAGTGCAAAGAAGTGTGATGATGCGCCACCAATCACCCAGAACTGTTCATTCCTCCACCAGTCATGGATGCCAACATGTCCCCACTGCATCTCGAGTATGCTCGTTGCAGCGATGGACATAAAGAGAGCCATAAAAAGGATACTAGCATAGTTGCTAATCTGTTAATCAGTGAAAGCCAATATTAGCTGAAAGCATTGCAACAGAAATCCAGCAAGCACAGTATTCAGGTTTGGCCTTTCAAAAAATATATGATCCCTGAAACTTAAAAAGTTTTGTTACATGTGTATATATATAGAAAGGGAAAATTACCTCAGGGACAATAAATTTCCCAGTAAGGAGACAGACAGCCGGCAAGGAACAGTATGCAAGCAAGGGGATGGATGTTAAAGGATAAACAACCGAGTTTATATAAGAAAAGCGCTCCAACCATTTCAAACCACACCCATATCCATACCAAATCGGGCAATGCCTGCTCAACAAAATTTCAACGGATCCCAATGCCCACCGAAGGACCTGGTGAAGCCGATCTGACAAGTTAATAGGAGCAGAACCCTTGAATGCAGGCCTCTTGGGCATGCAATACACAGATCTCCAGCCATGACAATGCATCTTGAATCCTGTTAGGATATCCTCTGTAACAGAGCCATAGATCCAACCAACCTGGAACGTAATTAAGATTTAGAAGACAGAAAAATGCCAAACATCGAATTTTAATCACCCGATTCATTCACTAGTCAAATTTCATAAATAGTTCCGCATACCTCTTTCCCCCATTCTGATTTATCTTCGTAGCCACAACTAATGACGTGGATGGCTTCTTTCAAGAGTGATGCAGAACTTGTTCCCTTTGGAACTCCACCGTCTTCCATAAGTGTCGAAGCAATGAAAACTGGCGACTGTCCAAACTTTTTCTCAAATTTTATTTGGGGAATCAGGGATGCCTTTTCATTATCTATTCCTGCAAAACGTTTCAGTAGCAAAGTAAATATCTGAGTTTAAGACAACCAACAGCATACAAAAATCAAAGTAATAATCCACTCACAAGTATATTGAGCAAATGAAATTCAAGATTAATCTGTAACAAGATAAAAACTACGGTAGCCATGGAAACAACTCCTTACCTTCAATCCCCTCCTGAATATTTTCTAGTGCGTGTATCTGCTTTGAGGTATCCTTGGTCTTCTTCTTTTTATCGTTTGACTTGGATTTCTTGTTTTTCCTTCTAGATCCACAACACATGCAGCACCATTTTGGCAAACAATTACAGGTCTTCCCCGGTGGTTTTTTCTTGGAAGGAGCATCAAATCCGTAGAGTGCCTGCCTTCGGAAGACACACCCAGTTCCAACGTAAATGGGCCCTTGGATCCCATCTAAACCTTTCATATTGATCTGCATTCAAATTATGAAATAGATTAGCTTCTGTCACAAAAAAAATCATCTTTTTGAAACTGCTCTGGCACACCTACTTTTAGAATAGAATAAACAAACAAACAAACAAGGTCCTTACATCAAAGAATACAACGTTGCGATTTGAGTATCTATCGTGAAGATCAATCCCATCAAATCTCTGAGGAAACTGTACGTAACAGATCTTCTTTCCTGACTGGGGGTCCATCATGAAGCACATTGCTTCACGAAGAGCTTTGCTGTTGTTTATGTAGTGATCACAGTCAACATTCAGTATGAAAGGAGCATTTGAGATGATTGCTGATACCCGCACCTTGATATAGCCAACACGTCAATAACAATTAGGCAAATCAAAACATAAAGAGTTCTTATATTATATAGGAGGTATACATATATATATATATAGAGAGAGAGAGAGAGAGAGAGAGAGAGAGAGAGAGAGCTACCAGAGAATTCATAGCTCCAGCTTTCTTGTGATGATCAAAACCCGGTCTCTTTTCACGAGACACATAAACCAGACGTGGTAATTCATTTCCTTCTACATCACGAACACCATTTTGACCAAGGAAAACCTGAAGAAATTGATAAATCTTAGAAATACTCAATAATGTATAACAGTATAATGTGTATAAGGAAAAACACTTGGATTTGCTCTTCAACATGAATGTATTAATTAACTGCCCCTCACCTGAATCATCCCAGGATGATCCCTGACATTATTTCCAGGCCATGGAGTCCCGTCCTGCATTGTCCAACCCTCCTCAGGGACTTTCTGCGCTGTTGCGACCAACAAATTTATCCGAACTTTGAACTCTTCATACTCCCTCTGTACCAAAAAAATGACACCACCAGATCAGAAACGTCATCATCCAGCACCAAGCAAAAGTCTATAATTTAGGCAAGGAAATATTATGAAAAATATTTTTGTTTGGGTATGAAAGCTTAGAAAAAATGGTTGTCTTTTGTATCAACAGTCAGTGACACCTATCCTGATTCATTTTGGATTACTTATCAAAGAAACTACTTGCCAGGCAAGAAACTTATCAAACAGTAACACAAATAAATCAAGAAGGCTGTTAACCTTAATGGCTCGACGTTCCCTAACAAATGTCGGATCAACTTTGTCTCTCAGATAGTCAACTTTTTGAGCAAAATACCACTCTGGGGCACGGGGTTCAATGCTGAACTTCTTGCAGAATGGAACCCACTTTCGTGCAAACTCAGATGTCTCTGAGAGGGCTTCAAACGTGAGCATTGCAGCACCATCATCTGATACGTAACATGCAACTTTGTCAACCGGATAATCTACAGCAAGGATGGACAGAACCGTGTTTGCTGTGATAAGTGGAGGTTCCTTCATAGGATCAACAGTACTAACAAACACATCTAGATCAGCCAACTCAGATGGCTTCCCTTCTTTCTCATACCTGAACAAAAAAATTCACACTATTAGAACAGATATTTCAAAAAGCTGCATACAATGAGAAACGAGAGAGAGAGAGAGAGAGAGAGAGAGAGAGAGAGAGAGAGAGAGAGAGGTGGCTACCTCAGTGATAATCGATCAAGGTATGTTTCTCTCTCAATTGGATACCACTTAGGAAACTGATCCAATATCCATGACATGGCAAACCAAATCTCACATATTATAGAAGTTAACCAGAGTCCATAGGCATTGTTGACCGGGTGGAGAATTCTATAGTGAAAAAAGAGGCCAAGAACTGTAAGGCGGAGTAAGATTACCATCCTATAAGGATTTATCTTGCTCGAAGAAATAGGCAACTTCCTCGAAAGCGGCTGCCTGCCTTCATCCATCCTGCAAAAACAGATAGTAAAATCATCAGCCTTCTTTGGTTCAAAGTTCAAACATAATTATAACACTTAGTAGTGACGGAGCTTAAGTTTTAACCTTATGCCAACAAGGACAGTAATATTGCACCACTTGGATTCTCCACTAACATGCATGACAGTAAGTTGTTTTCGTCGAAAACTTATTTCCAATACCTACTAATGATTAACCAATTATATTCTAAACCATCCGTTTTGATTCATATCAAGTAACAACATATTCTTCCCTCCCCAATTGATTTAAACAAGATAAATACAAAAATAGTAAACTAAATCTCTACCACCTAAATAATACAATTCCACACAATAAGATCTAAATCATAATAACCAATCAAAACTGAATCTAATTCATATAATCATTTCACATTTAACTTTATGAATAAAATAACAGGATAGTCACAGGAATATCAACGTATTCTAAATGAACACCTACTTTGGTAAATCAGGATCATCCGGCTCTCCGTTATTATCTCCACCATTATTTCCTCCTTGGTGCTTCACCACCTGAAGTTTTTCATTTTGCTTCTTCTTCCAGTCCTCCATTCTCTCCTTCCATGCAACAGTTCCATAACCATACACAGCTAAGTCTTTCTTAGGATCCATGGGCCTCGGTGGAACTGCATCATCAAGGCCACAATCACTCGATCACACTCTAAGAACAATTAAAGCATATTTCAACGGCCACAAAAATTGTTGCGAATTTAATGAACATACAGGACATAGAGGAATCAGAAGATGGCATTGGATGAACTCGTTTTCCGCGACTCATAAATGGAGGAACAATAAGAGCATGCTTATCAGAGGCAATTCCAACATCCTTCACCAAACAAAAAAATTTCAACTTGTCAAACACAGATAAATTAGTGCAATTGTTGACAAAGAGAACATGAAGCAGTTAAACCAATTCACCTCTTGGCCATAGGTCAGCAGAGGGATCTCGGAAGCAACGGAGGCAGAGTCGAACTCTGCTGGTGTGCTAATCCCTGAACCATTGACATGGGAACCCCGCCCAATGTTAAGGCGAGCAGCCATCACTGCCTCAGCAATGCTGTGAGGATCTCTCCTCTCATTGCTTGCAATATCAAACTCATTCTCCAAATCATCAATGTCATCCTCTTCTTCGTCGCCTTCAACTCTTGGACTCCCTATCAAAAAGATGCATCTTCAGTATTCCTTTTTCGAAAATCAACATGAATGCTCAGAATTAATATTGCGCAAAAAGGGGAAAGACTCACCTTTGATGCGCTTGTATCGGGTTTTGCATTGTGGGCAAGCTTGATTGCCCTCGCGTCTTTCATACTCGTAGCAAGATCTACAAACGGGGAATGCACATTCATTGCAAGCAACAAATGGCTCCCCATCCACTGTAATCTCAATCTCATCTCCACAGATCTGGCAAATCTGCCCACTGAGTTCTTTAACAGATGTTACCTGCAATTCGTAAAGTTCCAAAACGTTACCAATCTCTGTCAGATCAGGAAGATTAAACAATTAACAAAACAACAAAAACCAAGAGGGCAAGAAATCCTAAAACCCCCAACTGCTAGCTGATTTGCTACAAAATTAACTGTTTCAGAAACAAAATTGCAGGCTTTATAGAATGGAGACCCCTTAAATCCATATATACTGAAAAACCCTCAACCAATTTATGTAATTGCGGCTTGTAAATCTCAGATTAAAGAGTAATTTTGCTTCAAATAACTATCAAGAGGTAGAAAATAACAGAAACCCGGTAGAATTTCAGGATCTAACAAATGTAGGGAGAGAGAGAGAGTATGAGCAAAAGGGCATCTGCAAAATGTAGAAGTGTACAGATTTGGAAGGCTGTTAACATTTTGCAGTAGCAGAAATTGAGAGGTTGAGTGGGGAAGGGAGAGAGAGAGAGAAAAGGACTTACTCTTGAAACCTCATCAGCATTGATGAGAACAAACTCATTCCTATTGTGAGAACCTGCAATAAGTCTTCCTTTGGTATCCATAGCTGATAGCCCTCTCACTCACACTACACAATCTGAGAGCCTTCAATCTCTCTCCAAATAGATAAGAGAGAGAGAGAGAGAGACAGAGGAGAGAGAGACAGACCCACTTCAGAGGACCATTTCCTCTGCCTTTCTCATCACTCAAAAACCCCCCCAAAGAACAAAGCTTTGCCTCCTCCCTCCTTCCTCTCTCTCTATGTATGCTGCGTAATTTGGTCTTCTCTCTCTTCTCAGGCACCCGCTACAAGAAACAAAACCCCTACATTACACAATGAATAAAAAACACGGCTTTACAGACAGAGAGGTAGAGAGAGAAATATTGAATGAGTGAATATAAAAAAGGATGAGAAATTAAATAAATTAAAATAAAATGAAAAAAAAAAGAAAGAAAGAAAGGGTTTTGTTTGTGAGCAATGAATGATTCTTTTCTTGAGAGAGAGAAATGTACAGAGAGAGAGAGACTGAGTCGTCTAAGAAATTGGCTGTCTTTAAAAGAAAACTCGGTGGCTTTCGATCTGTGACACGGTTTGCTTCCAAATTATAGAGAGGAGAGATTAAAAAGAAAACTTTTTTCGCTTCTAGAGAGAGAAAGAGAGAGAGGAGAGAGAGAATCTGAAAGTGGGGGAGTTGAAATTCAACACCACAACACAAAAGGGACGAGATAGGGACAGAAACGAGAGGAGGGGGAGAGAGAGATGAGAGGTCAGGTTCTTCAGTACATTGATGAATATATAACTGGATATACTCACTCCTAATTAATTAACCCAAAAAAATAAATAAAAATTGGGATTTTGGGTGGGCCCAGGTTTTGAATATGGAGGCCAACGCAGCAGTGGTGATGGTGGTGGGGCGGAGGGGGGGTGCCCCACCGGAGTGTCGGTGGCGGAGTAGGGAGGAGAGTGGGGGAAGGGGTAGTTATGTAAAATCATACACAGAAAAATAAGAAAAGATTTGTTGGGTTTTTTGTGTGTGCGTATGCAATTGTCGGTGGCTTCGGTGGATGTCGTCCGATTGGATTCGATACGAGATATCTCTCTTTCTCTTCTCACTTTCCGTCACGGTTTTGGTGTGTTGTCAAATGAGAGAGAGAGAGAGAGAGAGAGAGAGTGATGAGGAAGAATAAACTGATCACACAAAAGCACAGTAATACTTGGGTGAGTGTCTCGTGCAGCGGGTGACCGAAAAACGGGAAGGTCCGGTAAAATCTCGCGATAAACTAATGAGGATCTGCGCTGCTCTATAAAAAAAGGCAAACAAGACCAAGTGGTGGCCATCTATTGCATTGCTGTCTGTCTACCTTCCGTAAATTTTTATTTTTTATTTATCATATACATAAGAAATGTTTTGTTTATAATCATTTTTTTTGTTTTTTTAGTCTTGTTTATGTTTTCTTTACTTGTTTAAGGTCCTTTGTAAAATATAAAAACTTTATACCTAAATAAGAGTAAATTTTATTTTACATAATAATAGTCGTCTATGTGAGTTGAACTCATAATATTTTTCGGGAACTTGACCAAATGAATATTAACAAAATAAGAAAGTGAGTTTGTTAGGCTTATAGATAGAAAAACACAATGACAATGATGTTTGACGTGTCAAATTAATACACTAAGCAATCCAAATGTAAATGTAGGGTTAGGCTTGATGCATCAAATTAATAGACTAAGCAATCTAAATGTAAGTGCAATGGTCACATGCACTTCAAATGAGACATCTTAAATTATGTGCAGTAAAAAGTTGAAGTCAGTTTGGTTTGTATTAACGATTGCAAGGAACGTTATGAATTAATTTGTCTATCTAAAATACAACACGGAGTTGGCAAGCTATTCCGTCGTGAAACCCTTCTCTATGTCCATGCTGTACTTTGTACACCCCTTTACTTTATTCTGCATCTTTGCCCAAAAAAAACCAATCTGATCGATGTTTTTGTTAAATGAATTGGATTTTTCTTAAGTGCTATTACCGTCTATTTCCAAAGGAAATATTGGCTTCTTCCTTTGCAAGTAAACATTATTACATTCATGCTAATCACAGTTTTATATGTGTGAACAAATTTTTTTTTTTTATATTTTTTATCAGTTATTTTGCATATGAGTCAAACTGTTATTTGAAAGAATGAGAAAACTAGGAAGGAGTCAACTATGGTATAAATTTGCATATTTGATCCACGACCAAAAGGAAAAGAGGTTTGCATCTTTGATCTAAACTCATTTCATCTCATTAAATTGGATGAGTCTTAGAGCTAGTTTGGGATTGTTGTGTTTTAAAATATAGTTACATATGTTGTGCTTTGAAAATAATCTGTTGTACAATAAAGCAGTTGAGAATTTGATAAACTGTACTTTTAAAAGTGTTGTGAGTATGAAAAACATTGTAAAAACATTAGTAAATTTTAATATAAAAATGATATAATTGTTATAATGACAAAAATAAATATTGTAGTGGGGATGATGTCGTGGCATGGGCAATGGTGGTGGTGGTGGTGGTAGCTGCAATGGGGGGAGTATAGTGGTACTACCAATAGTTGGGTGAGACCATTGTAGTGTATAGGTAGCAGTGGTGGCAACAAAAGTAGTGGTGATTATGATGGCAACGGTGATGACAACGACGGTGACAATGATTATAGTGGTGATTATGCAGTGGTGTAAGGTTGGTGGTTTGCAATCGTAAGTGGTGGCGACGATGGTGGTATAGCAGAGGGGGTGATGGTAGTGATGGAAACGACAATGGTGGGCGTATGGTGGTGGTTAGGGCTGTAAATTTGCTTGAAACAATTCAAACTCGCACCATGTTCAACTTATGCTTGGCTCGTCGAAGCTCAGTTCATGAGAGAACTGAAAATATCATTAAAAGCTTAACTCCACTTTTTATGAAAGTAGCTTTTAAAAGCGACATGTATATTGTCACATCCCTCGGCTCTGCCGTAGCACGATATTGTCCGCTTTGGGCTTACCATTCCCTCACGGTTTTGTTTCTGGGTTTTGGCATGAGAACTTCCCAGTGGGCCACCCATCCTAGGAATGGTCTCGCCCAAACTCGCTTAACTTCGAAGTTCTTATGGGATCTGTAGCCAGTGAGTTTCCAAAAGACTTCGTGCTATATAGAGGTGGGCATGTACATATAAGGCACATCACCCCCTCTCCGTATGAATGCTCTCGCCCCATAGCCAGTGAGTTCCCAAAAGACCTCGTGCTATATGGAGGTAAGCATGTACATATAAGGCACATCACCTCCTCTCCGTAGGAATGCCCTCGCCCAAACTCACTTAACTTTGGAGTTCTTATGGGATCCGTAGCCAGTGAGTTCCCAAAAGACCTCGCATGTACATATAAGGCACATACCCCCTCTCCGTTGGTCGATGTGGGATCTTACAATCCATCCCACTTAAGGGGAACCCGGCGTCCTCGCCGGCATATCCGCACCGAACGACAGAGTGGCCCTAATACCAAATTGTCACATCCCGGGCTCGGCTCCGCCGTAGCACGATATTGTCCGCTTTGGGCTTACCATTCCCTCACGATTTTGTTTATGGGAACTCACACGAGAACTTCCCAGTGGGTCACCCATCCTAGGAATGCTCTCGCCCGAACTCGCTTAACTTCGGAGTTCCGATGGAATCCGAAGCCAGTGAGTTCTCAAAATGCCTCGTGCTATAGGGAGGGGAGCATGTACATATAAGGCATAGATGATCCACTCCCCTGGACGATGTGGGATCTAACATATATTGTTTTAAAAGTTGTTGTTTGGAGGTCATTACTTTGAAAATAAACAGAATATTTAGTTTTACTAAGCACTTTTTATGCTTAACTTTAAAGTGAAACAGTTTTTTATAAGAAAAACAATACAAAACGGACATTTAAACCGCCACTTAAAACATACATTTGATCGGAACTCCTTTTATCCCATTAAATTATAATCTTCAATGACGAAGTTATCATCCAACATATGAAATTTAATTGAAATGGTATATAAATATTTTTTGTAAGTTAAAAGATAGAGAGAAAATACATATTCAAGAATAAAAATAATTTGTGTAAAGTGATTAATAGCGTTTAGTCGTGCATCAAATGTATGACGTTGAAAACATAAATAAAAAGCAAAAAAGACATATAAATAAGGGGCATGCAAATGCGGAATTAATTTCTTCACTTAAAGACTGCCGATTGCGTACGAGCATTCTGTCAACCTTTTTTCTAACTTGGCAGAAGGACAATTAATGTGATAATCTAACTTGAAGAAGGTTGGTGGGTGCTCAATTCCATTATTCTTGTTTCATAAATTACTTCAAGTCTTGATCCAAAAAAATAAAAAATCACTTCAAGTCAACACCATATATCTATATTTAGTCCATACCACTTTCACCCTCCACCATGACTCATGACCATGATGGTTTTTCATTCCTTACCTTTTTAACATTTTTTTTTATAAGTAATGTTAGGTAGACTAATTTTTTAGACATCGTTTATAAATTATGTGATGTGTCATTAATAGAATATAAACTTTGATTTAAATAAGTAAATTGTCTCTTAACTTTAACCTAATTAGAGCAACAATCCATCAACTAAAAATCTATGACCATTGGTCCCTTAACTCATCAAAACATGCAACTATAATGTTGAGGTTTTATTTTATATAATTTGACTTTTATGTGCTATACATATACACAGATCCGCTAGGAGAATGGATTTCCAATTTTTTTTAAAATGGGAATTAGTTATGGGATTCATTTTACATTGAACTTCAATGAATTGAACCGTTTATTTTGTAAGTCTCGATTCACAGACCATCTTCGCAAAAAATCAATTCAATCTATAATCATTTGCCTATTTAATTGTTACGATTAAATTTCAATCTCTTAAAACATAGTGTTCATCATCTCAATTAGATGCCTCAAAATTTTCCTCTTTGGCTAATATTTGGCAAGGATGATCTATGAGATGTAACTTAAACAATAAACTGAATGGTTGAAGTCCGATATGGTGTAGTCCTCACAACTAATTTCCATTTTTTGAAGTTCGATATCGTATTTGGATCAAATTCTTTTTAGAAATAGGATAGGCCTTACTTGAAAAGAAAATAAAATTGGCTAGATATCTCCTGAGTATATTGTATAGGAATT
Organism: Heteromeles arbutifolia; assembly: GCA_024362995.1. Lineage (NCBI taxonomy): Eukaryota > Viridiplantae > Streptophyta > Magnoliopsida > Rosales > Rosaceae > Heteromeles > Heteromeles arbutifolia. The sequence goes on from JANCRC010000002.1 coordinate 40,766,996, forward strand.
GATAACTTAGATGACAGCCAAGACAAAGAGGAAGGATGTTAAGTTGAAGTAGTTAGTTAGGCGTCGATCAAATTGTATAATTTGTATTAGCAAATATATTTGAGGTGATATGTGTTGGTATTGGGTCATAGTCATAACAGAAAGATCCCAATTTCCATGTCTCACCTCACCTCTCTAATAACTTCCAAATCGGAAAATGAAAGGTAACCCAACCACTTCCTTTCCTTTAGTTTAATTGTTGGTTGATCCTTTTTCCTTATGTATTCCATTCTTGAACTTCTTCCCTTTGCACCAAAAGGTTAATAAAGAAAAAGGAAAACTAATGAAAAGGGCTTGAAAACTTTGAGTTTTAACGATAAGGACAAAATAAATGATAAAGTGAATAGTACTAGGATTGACTTTTTAGTGTAAAAATGTGGTTTTTCGTTAAAGTGAACAATACCGGGAGCTTTTCGTTAAAATTCCCTAAAGAAAAACTAGTTAACTTACCCATAACAACTTTTTTTTTTTGGAGCAAATAACAACTTTTTCTTATTTTAATGTTTTTATCATATCTAAATTTGATAGTTAATTAGTACTAATTCAGTTAATTTCCCATACAAGAAAAACGAGTTTCCCATAAAAAGATAACCAGTGGTGGATCCAATATCTAATCTTGTGGGTCTAATGTAAAAGATTCAAGCGTGCACATCACCCCAATTTATTTATTTTTTCTACCCCAATTTATTTATTTTTTCTATCTTTTTGTTGAGGCAGTTAGTCAAGCACTTGGTGGGCATGTCGTTATCTGGCTAGTTCTATTGACAACTTTTAAGGCACCATGTTGAGCATCACTTACCAAGGCTTGCCGAATTTGGCCCAAAAGGCATTTCGTTGAACAATTTGTGCCTTGTGGGAATTCTCGAGACCCTTTAGGAACACCCCCCCCCCACCCCCCCCAAAAAAAAAAAGAAGAAAAAAAAAACATCCGCCCTTGAATACACCATACACCATAAAAATATATGGTTCTACCACTAATTTGAAATTGTTATTCGCACTTCCAAATAATCATCATGCACTTTTATTGAGTTATCATCTCACTTTGTTCTACGTACACCTAGAACTTTCATATGCATGAATAAATGATATCAATCACTTATGTCAAAACTTTTGACATTCACAACGTCTATGAAATTTAGTGCATTTGGCTATAATGTTGAGTTTCCAGCCATATTATTAGGATAAATTTAAAGTTCATAAGCACAATATTTCCAATGATGTCCCAGGTTTAAGAATTATTTGCATACTACAACCCGAAACTTGTAACGTTTGACATGTAGTAAGCATCCATATGTTTAAGCTTCTTAGGCGATCTGTGAACTTGTTCTACAGACAAGCAATTGTAGATACACCACATGTCTAACACGCGTAGCACGAGACCATGCTAACCTTAATGCCATATGCAACGGCCTTTCAGGATAGTTAATGTCCAGTTGACTTTCCAAACGACTGGGAACTTAGTTTAAGGACCAAGTGACTATGGATACAAGTTTCCCTGTCCTAACCTGATTTAGGACATTGCTTCCATATCTTAAGTCCGGTGGACTCATTCATAGTATATTATCTCTATAATATAATGTCAAACTTAAGAATGAATAAAAACTTGTCATTTTTATTTAGTAATAACATGAACTTGTTAAATAATATCCAATATTACAAATTTGGCTTTTAAGACACAACTCCAACATAAAATACCTAAAAGTACTTAGTATTATCACCATCTGACGGTCAGATATGCTGTAATGACATCCAAAGAGCAAATCTAACGGTTAGGTGATGATAGTACTATTTACTTGAGAACTGTAGCTAGTCCCCAATTTTTTTTGTTGATACAAAAGTATATTTACACTAGGAAGTGATGAAATAAATTGGTTTCAAACTCGTAATCTACAATATTCGAATCTAAAACTTATCGCTTACAAGTAAAAGAAATATCACTCGACCGTATTATTAAATAGTAGCCAGTCCCGAAATTTAGATGAATTGTTTGTTTGTTTTTTTGTTTTGTTTGGGGGGTCAACCAGATGAGATGATCTTCAGCAACTAACGGGAAGTTGCCGATTGAGTTGTACAATACTGTGATGTTCCAACAACTATGATAAACATTTGTTTTTCCTTGCACACTTTTGCTACATATTAATTCATATTTTAGACTCGTGGAATGTCATACTTAATAATGCACGATTCCCAGAAAAAGATTGAGGAACAAATTATGCTTCTGAAATTCATGATATTAACTAAGTTGACAAAATGGGTCGACCTAAACTAATACGAAATGTTATTGAAAGGAACCCTAGCTATTATAGTAACAGTGATCGTTTGGAATTGTACTTGTTTAAAAAGTATTTCTGCTCAGGACTAAAACTGCTTCTAGTAAAAGCACATTGTAATTTTTAACAAAAATGCGAGTGTGCTTATTGAAAATGCACTTAAAGTGTTTTTTAGAAATGTGTTTTTTCCAGAAAATACTTCAAATGCTTTTTTGTACACAAAAGGACTTCTAACTTTTTTTGCTAAACATAATAAAAAATATATTGCATCATCCTAGGGAAAATGAATTGTGTATACTTTTTTGTCCTTAATTATGTTTTGTATGTTCATATATAAAGCTGACTCTTAATTTTCTTTTGTTTTGTTCGATACAAATGTCAGAAAATAAACTAGAATGTGTGCACGAGAATAAAAAAAATAGTTGTGTAAAAATGGTTTTACTTGACGAGAGAGAGAGCGAGAGAGAATCTGACACACCCCGTCCCGAAGGAGGGCGTGCTGGCCGTCACGTGAGAGTGACGTAACCATTTACACAGTTCGGAAGCTTAAAAATACAATTGTGAATTCTGTCAGAATACCGTTGGATTCCTCGTGGCCACCAAAGCTCTGCTCTAACTCGAACCTGGAGGGGCACAAAACAAAATTGAGTGGGTCAGTAAAACAAGTCTTTTCAAATCTTTTCTTTATCAAAGTTCTAACCCCTCACTGTAAAACCTGTATACTTTCCCAAAAAAATAGCATATATAAATATATATAGCTTCAAGAATCTCAAAACACCATTCTTTATCACTTTTCAGAAAATATGCCATGCCATGCGCCAAAAACATAATATGGATGCATCAACATAAATCAGGTGAAATAATAAATCAACCGGAGACCCTGCAGTGGTCCTGTACGGCTGATTCTAGAGCTCAATATCCAATCCAGCCGGAGTCACCAATTGTGACCTGTACGGCACTGCCGGAGTCGCCAACTGCGACCTGTACGGCACTACGCTGCACATGAGTCGGAACTACCTGTAGTAGTCTGTACGACTCGGATGGTGTAATAATACGCTCTAGTGCTTCTCTCATCAATCATCTGTGCACATAATCTAGGGTCACCTACTAGTCGGAACCGTCTCTAATGGTCTGTACGACTAGCATGTCGGAACCACCTCTAGTGGTCTGTACGACTAGCATCTACTTGGATCCAAGGTGAGCGTGTGATGCGGGTGAATAACATAAGCACTAACACCAGGGGTGCAGGTTATGAGCTATCAACATAAATCACATCAAACAATTCAATGAACCAAATATAACTCACCTGATACTCACCTGTGCGTCCGCAGCACCAATTCACATATATGCGTCATATATCAATTCACATAATTCATGTAATTTCTATGCATGGCATTTTTTAATCACATATTCATATAAATCTATGCATGGCATTTCAAAATATACTTTCATTCAAAAATCGATTTCTGGGAAACCCATAAGTATATAGGTGTATACGGAAAACAAAACTGCCCACTCACCTGGAGTTTGCCCTGCAACTCCCTAGCACAACACATCAAGGCGTCATGACGATCGGCGCCTAGAACAACCATCAAATCATGCCTCAGAATCATATCGATAGAATATATCACTTATATAAAACACGTCACTATGTAGTTCGATCCGGAAGATCTGCAACTCAGATTTCCAATCCGTAACTTCCAGAGGTCCACAATAAATCTCTAGAACAACATCCTAAAATTTCATGACCATCCAACGGTCGGATCTCCGTCAATTGTCGAACTAAGTGACGGTTAACATTATATTTTATGAACTTACAACTCCAATTTCGGGAGATCCGTCCATCGAATTCCCGATCCGTAAGTTCCTACATTCTTCAAATATTACGTACTACTACGTATCAAAGTTTGGTGACAATCCAACGGTCGGATCATCAATTCATATTTTGGCCTAACCATGCATCTTAACGAATTTAAGTCCAAATGATCAACCAACGTTAAGCCACTATCAAAACTGAACTCAGGACATCCAATATAGTTTAAAAATGACATTGGTGGCCCACTGGCCACGCGCCGCCGCACGCGCCGCCGTGGGTGGCGGTCGGCCGCCCCGGCTCGCCGGAAAATCCAACTATCTCCAAAAATTACCAAAATTTACAGGAATGAAGATATCAATGAGTAGAACAACTTTCATACCTGTGGGCAAGGCCAATTAGGTCGGCAAAGCCTCCAATTCCAACAAAACCCGTCGGAACCCTAGGTTTGGTGTGCTCCAATTCGACCTCCAAACTTGTTCCAACGCCTCAACCACTGCTTGGGCTTTGTTCTAGGCCTCAAGAGGATGCCATGTGTGGTGGTGATTGGAAGAAATTGCTTCACATCGTGGCGGAAATGAACCCAACCCGTGCGCCCTTTTTTGCACGGTTTCTTCCATTTTTACAACCAAATCTCTCCAAATTTGAGGTGGAATGGGTAGAGGAAGGGTCCTAGAGTGTTTCCCATGAGGTTTTTTTGAATCAATTCGCCGGAAAAACGGATGAAAATCATCGAACATGGACACGGGTGCCGACCGGGTCCGAAAACGGGTCAAGGGGATCCGGCCGATCCCCCGCGCCGCACTCTCCCTCCTTTCCTCCTTTCCCCTGTTCCGATTGGCTGGGCTTCTTCCTCTCTCCTCTCCCCATTCGTCAGTCTCTCTCCCTTCTCTCCTGAAGCTCTCTTCTTCTTCCTCTGGTTGGGCAGATTGCCCAATCTCTTCTTCTTCCTTCTTCCGCCAGCCACAAACACACACACACATAAACTCATTTCTTCCAATCCTAGCCATCCATTAATTCCTCATTAAATCTGGGCCGTCCATTTCCATAAAAGAATTCCATATTTTATTCTTATAATTCCCAAAATGCCCAAACTTCAAACATCAATATCTTTTTCGATATAACTCCAAATCACGAACCGCTTGCGCCCACGCGTCCGTAGTGACAAGTACTACGAGGATATGTCAAGAAAACAAATCTTAGATGGCACGACACAACGATTAACCTCGAACAATGCGCGTGCCTCAAAGGGCATTTTCGTAAAATCACTTAATAAATTATAAAATCAATATTTTCCGGGACGGGCTGTCACAGAATCCATGGCATGGAAATTTGGCAATAGAGAATAATTTTACAGAGATGTATAAATTCAAAAGTATATCCATGTGTAGATGAAGGTTTCACATGTGCATAGTTTTTCTTCAAGAGGCCGACTGCATATTGCCATATGCATGCAGCATGCTTTGCTCCAAATGAATTAAACAATTAGCGCAAGTGGGTCATTTCATTCGGATGCTTCTCTTACAGCGCTAGTCCCCCCTCCCATTTATTTTAAGGAAACTAATGAAAAATTCAAATTTTTTTTAGTTTTAATGAAAAATGACAAATAAATGTGTAGTGAATAGTATCAGGAAAAGGTAAAAATGTAGTTTTTCGTTAAAAATGAACAGTACCAAGAGTGTTTCGTTAAAACTCGCTTTATTTTATTGTTCTTGTGACCAAACGTATATATTTGGGAGAAATATACAGGTAACCTATATATGTGGATATATATACACAGTACTGCACGAAATATAAAAAATAAAAATAAATAAGTACACGATAATATATATTTTGCAAACTTTTTATTTGATGACAGAAACAGATTACACTTTATTAAAACTGGAGAAACTTTTTAAGATGTTGGAAAGTGAAAGGCTGAAACTGGACCATGCATGTCTGATATCTTGTGGACTCAATTATTGATGATATATATCCAGCTGATGATACACACAAAAGTTCATATATTATAAATGATAATTTGGAATTATTAGTAATAATCACAAAATGGCGATGTTGATCATTGGAGCTACCGACACTCGGGAGTGTTCGTTACTAATTATATTTTAATATGTAACCACTGGATCAAATGCTTTGCATTTAGCTTGGAGTGTAAATATTTTAAGCTATATAATTATATATACTTCTGGTTAGCTACAACGTCTTACATTCGGCTTGTGAGAATATACGAGGGCGATAAATAGATTTTTATTTCCTGAATAATGATGCCTAATTGCTACTGGCCGAATTAAACATGAGATTACATATGATATATGATATATTTTATATACACACATATATATACACATAGATTATTTTTTTTACATTAGTTAAAGAATAGTATGACTGTTTCTTTTTGCCAAATAAATAAATAAATAAATAAAAAAGATTGATTGTTACTGAAAACGACAACTTTGGTTTTGACAGCTGAAAGGTCGTTAATGAGCATTAAGTACACGATGGTGATGATGATGATGACGAGTCGATGACGACGGTACTGCCTTGTTTGCTTTGGTCAATGAGGTCTGCCTTGGCTTTTTGTTCTTGGGGTATCGACCTCAATGTCTGCAGATGAAGTCCTTCCGTCCCCTATCTTGAAGCTTGTTGCCTTTTAATTTGGCTTTAAGCAGCAAGTACTGCATGTCTTGTGAAACATAACCACTACCAACTAATATTATCAAGGCCAAAACTCGAGGGTTGATTTTGGTGACGGATGTATATTGAGACTAAAATGGTCTCAGGACAATTCGAAGTTCAGAAAATATTCATGTGAAAGTCTTTTGAAGAATCTTTGAATGTTTGGTGTGGGTTTTTTTTGTGCTCACCAAGTGTTTAATGCAATGTTTGCTAAGCATATCTTGACAACATTTGACAAGTTGCGTAGGGAGCACTCGACAAATTCTCTCAATAGCACTCATCAAAATAATTTGACATCTGTCAATATCTGTTGATATGTGCACAACATAGTTCAGATGACAACAACAAACCCACAAAGTGTTTGACGAAATGCTTAGTGTATAAATTGAAATTTTTTTACGCACTTCACGCTTTTTCTATTAAAAACCTTTGACCTTTAACACTAGGACCTAATGTTCGAACTCATGTGGACATATTTTTTGGATCGCTAACTCTACTTTGCCGTACCGTTTAGCCCCAGTTTGGGGTTGAGGTGATTTTAAAAAAAGCTGCTATGAAAAAAAGCTGTGACAGTTTTTGGTGTTTGGTAAACATTCAGCTTCAGCTTTTTTTCACAGTTTTGGGTGAAAAAAGCCAAAAACAAGAAGCTGCAAAACCCAGCTTTGAAAAACCGGCTTTTTTTCACATCTGTTTTACATAAAAGTTCACCAAACACTATAATACTAATTTTTTTTTTTCAAAAGCACTTTTACAAAAAAGTTTACCAAACACTCTGCTGCTTTATTTCACAGCTGCTTATTCTTACAGCACAGCAGAAGCAGCTTTTTTTCAAAGCACAGCAATACCAAACCAGCCCTAATCTGAAGGCCGAATGTATGTTGTCTCCATATGCGGTACAAAAGGTCCAAAGCTATATGAGAAATGGGATTAGTCTATGATCAATTTGTGCTGGAATACATTATATATTCAAATAAAATAAAAAAATTAACGTTTCCCAGATTTATAAGGTATTCGTAGCATGTACCCCGACACTACTTGTGTACTACATATGTACGTAGACCAAATAAATGTACGTTAGTTTGTCACAAGCCATACATTGATTGTTTTGAAGGGAAACAAAGAAAATAATTACATATTTGATTTTTAGTTTGATGAAAAAATTATTTTCACTATGACTAATACTAAAGGTATGCTTGTCCACATGAGAACAAAAGGTAAATGGTAAATGGGAAAAGATACCTCGACAACTAAAAGTTTTTTAAGAGAGAGGATCCTCGCCAGATCCTTTTTGTAAGGATCTCGAAAATCGTCCAATCACATTGGTTCATCGTACATCGTACATCGTATGGTCAGTTTTCGTCAGGTACTGTTTATATTTAATTTTAAATAAAAATTTACAATAATTTTTTACCGTACGATGTACGATGAACGGATGTGATCTGAGGATTCCCGGGATCCTCACAAAGATGGTCCGGCAAGGATCCTCACGTGTTTTTTAAAATGACATTTCAAAAGCTCCGTTGGAAAAAAAATATTCACAGATTTATTTTTATTTTTTACGCACTTTTGTTATTTTTTTGTCATAATTTTTTTCCTTCATTCAATCCGACACACTCAAAGGACGTTAAATTTTTCACTAAAGTATTTGGTTTGAATTTTTTTTCCTCTAAATTATGATGTTATCAAGAATTTGTGAAAAGGCCAACACTAAAAGATATGGTACCTAAATTCCAAGTGTTGTGGGTTCATCACAATTTTATTATGTTTGTGTGCGGATGAAAAAAATACTAAAATTCGTAAACTTTTTATATTTAAAGGCGCTCTATTATTGCCTCATTCTTGAGGGGTGATCGGGGTTGTGTGGCGATACCCCCAAAAAAATAAAGGACTATTCGCTCTTTTGAAGGTTTTCGTATTGAAGTTATAACATTTGAATTTGTCTTAAATTTATAAGGTTAGGTAATCCATATGATCGACCTCTTCGAGTTTGTCGCTGATATGTTTCCAGCTTGTGTTTCAATGACGGGTAAGGCGGTCAAGCTACCTGCACCTGTCTGATCCGATCATTTAGCAGCTATTTCTGAGAGACGGGAATGCAGATAGAAAACATTGCCTAGAAAAGCCTAATGGCCTGACTACAATCGTAACAATAATGACATTTTGTCAATGTTCACGCTAGAAAATCTTATAATACTTTCACCGCAAAAAAACCTTTTCAAGTAAAAAATCACTATTCACCTTAGAATTAGCCAATTTGAGATTTTTTTTCCGGGTTTGAATGATAAAGTGTGAGTTGCTTATTCATATTTCCAATGTGGGACTCATTATTCAACATTTTTCTTCAATTGAGCTCTTGAAATGTTTTTATCTTATAACTTATGGTTGTCGAAGTATTTATTTTCTTTCTAATTTACTATAATTAAAACAACTTGCGTCTCCTTGGATCAATTATACTTTATACTAGTTCTTACTTTCATTGGTACATAGTTAATGAATAGTAACTTGAAAAAAGAAACCCATAAAGCAACTGCCTTTTATGTCACTATAATTATATTTTGCAATGCAAGCATCAATAGTGATGGAGGAGAAATAGTGAATACTTAGTATGAAAGAAAAGGGTAAAGGAAAAGAGATAAAAAAAGGGGCAAAAGCCAGTAATCAATAATTGATGCAAAGAAATTGTAATAATATTTGATTTTTGGGGGGGGCGGGGGGGACACTGAGGTGGAATGGCCTTTTAGGCTTTAGCTTTCTTTTGAGCAACTCAACCCACTGAAACTGCATTTGTCCCACTCTTTTTGCAGAGGTGGTGCATGAGCATGAACATGAGCACAACAACTGAGACTTGGGATGGTTTCCACTTCAAGGGAAACAATCCTATTGGAGGAGCATGGACAAAGTTACTTATTGCTTAATTGTTTTAATGGCCAATGACTACATTTATATGAGAAATACTAAGGAGACTCTCTCAAAGTGAGACTCTCTATGAACTCTCTGACACCTCAAACTTTAACGTCAATCCCAATGCCAACATTATAAAATATGATGCAAAAAACATAAGGTGGCAGAGAATTGTTGAAAAGTCTCCTTAGCATTTCTCATATTTCTATAATTCCATTGCCAAACCCTCCTTTCCTTTGTGTTTATTCTATTTGTGTGAGTCATCAATTGGCATTCTTCCATGCTGCATTTCTAAGTCATTTCTTATTGGGTAAGCTTCTTGATCACCTCCCAAACAATGCATGTTAGTTATGATGGTTATCAAATACATGGCAAGTCACCAATCGAATGATAAGATGTTTCATATTCCTTTTAACTTCCAACGTTGCACTCATCACAAGTAAATATGGACAAACATACGAAGACATAAAAAGATAATCATAAATGTTTGGCTTTTTAGTTAAATTGTATATGGAAATTAACATAATTCCTTACTTTAATTTTAAGATTTGAAATCAATAAAAGTGATCCATAAGTTTGTCTACTATCAATCACTTTGATCATTCTGCGAAATTTTTTGTTAAATAAGGACTAAAATGACAACACTTTCAATTGAATAAACAATATGCCAAAATGATTTGACAGAAATTGAGGGTATTTTTGTCATTTAACTTTTATTTAATGTAGATTTATCACGGAATGACCAAAATGGTTAATAGTGGACAAATTCAATGACCACTTCTATCGATTTCAAATCTCAAAGACCAAAGTAATGAATTATGTCAATCTCAGATACCATTTTAACCAAAACGCCTAAATGTTTATAGCAACGCTTGGTGAAAATAGTTACGTAGTAGCTTGATCTTTGCCACCGCGTTTATATTCGGACAATTCCTACTCATGTTGAATAAGTAGTGGGAGACCCTCAGACCCATCAAAACTGATCTTCCCAGGTTTATACGTTTGAACATCGTGCAACTCCCAGCTAGCATTTATATAATAAAGTCAAACATATTATTTCTACTAGATGACGTTTATCACAGTAATAAAAAGTAATAATGTTTATGCATTATCGTACGTGTTCAATCTCTACTTTCATAAAATACTTAACAAGTAACCCCTAAAGCTATCGTTTGTCCAAAAAAAAAAAAAAAAAGTCTAACTTAGTGAATTAAACTAGGTTACTTGTGAAATAACAATTTGACTTGGGGTTCGGCAATTAATCCTACTAACCCTAGGTAAAACTGGATTAATTATAATTAACCTTGCAAATTGCACCCAAGCATTGACTGCTAAAATCTAGAATACATACATAGGTTTGCAAATTGAAAGTAGATTAATTCTTAATTATTTGCATCGGATTCTTAATTCTTTTCATCTATTGTCGGTGCCGGTGGCTATCATCGGCTAATTAGTCCATCAAAACACGTGCCAAATACGAACTAGTGCTCTACTACTCTTATCATCATCGGAATTGGATCCTCGCCAGATCTAATTCCTGGGGATCCTAGGGATCAACCCACGTGGACCGTTAATAAAAAATTATGCTGTCACAATTTTTTTCTTTTTTATATTTTTCACGCAAAACGAGACTACTTTACTTTTAAAAATATAAAAATATTTAATTGTGACCGCACGATTTTTGATCAACGGTCCACGTGAGTTGATCCCTACGATTCCAAAGGATTAGATCCGGCGAGAATCCAATCCCATCATCATCATTCATCACCCAATTAAACTACTATAAATTAAAGTAAATTGACCACATTATATTTTCTAGGAGAAATTAGATTTTCATTCTTTTTTTTGCTAATTCATTAATTAAAATTTTATTTCTTTTTAATTTTGATCAAGATCTTTAAATATTAATAAACGTCATTAATTATAATAATAATAAAATATTTTTTATTTCTAAATATATTTAGCCATGCTAAATTTTTTATCATATATTTTTATTTTTAGTTTGTACCCATTTTTACTTTGCAACGCTTTTTTAATTTACACCAATTTTCTTTTCAGTTTTAATTTGTACTCATATATTAATTTTTTATTGTGCTCATATTTTTTAAAGTTATATTTGTATTTGTACCCATATCTTTTAATTTATTTGTACCCATTTTTAATTTTGCTAAATGTACCCATGCTAATTATAGGTATTTATGTTATGTTTTAAAATATATCAGTATTTATTTTTTAAAATATGTTAATAATTATGTGGGTTGGGTACATTATTTTCTTGCTATAATTTTGTGAAGAACAATGCTACTCTAATATTTATTTTTAAGTATTTATTATTTGAATTTGTTTAAATTTCATAATTTGTGGGACATTAAATGCATAAATGCATAAGTTAATTCTCTTAAATAATATTAAGGACCTTGATCAAAATATTTAAACAAACAAGGTTTCAGTCCAACAATTAGGTTAATTAGGGACCATAACCAAAATGACCCTATTTTTTATTTCTCAGCAATAATAATAGGACAATGATATTCACACACTCATTTTTACTTTACATACTCTTCTTAATTTTGGCTCATTGATTTTTTTCAATTAATTCGATATGACGACCATAAATTGAGATGAGTGTGTGAGAAGTAAAAATGAGTGTGTGAGTAGCACCATCCTAATAATCACACAAAAGTTAACGTTTATTTGCATAATAGAAACTTGAATACTGAAACTTTGGTGGGCTTGGGATGTGAACTGTAATGAAATGGATACAAAAATGTAAGTAGTTCACCCCTCAAAGCTAGGCTACGGCTACTGTGTTATACGAATTCTATTAATTGCAAGACTAAAAATAGCGCTCCGCTCGTACATCAATTCTCTCTCTCTTTTTGTCTGACCGCATATTGGAGGCTTTCGCCCCTTTATATAGGCTCTTAGTGAACCCCTCAAACTTGGTCCTCCATTTAGCATTTAATGCGCCGCCTATGTAGACTAGCTTACTGATACTTTTTTATTTGCCAGCCAGATATTTGGTGGTGAAGTGATAGGTGTCTAGTCGAGATAGCACGCATTCCCAATGTAAAGCGGACTAAGCCTCTCGGTTGGCCTCAGTTATCAAACGCAGTCTCTTTGCGCGTGTTCCAACTCTCTTTATGTCCCTGCTGCTGACTCTGGGTCGCCAAGTGGCTTGATTGACGTCTAAGTAGACCTTTCCTTAGAGACTTGTGCCATAAAGCTATCAGTTTGCTCACATACTCTTGGCGTTCGGCAAGCCCTTCATATACCTTGGTCAGTTGATGTTTGCCAGGCAATCGACTTTCAGCACTTGGACGTATTCCTTTTTAAGCCCCTTGGACCTTGGGCCTCTTGGCCTTCCATGGGCTTTGACTTTGCCTTAAGGCTATTCGTGGCTTCTTTCCATGCTGACACCTTCATGTGCGCCTAAAAGTGCCCAACATTAACAAAGACCACACAAGATTATGTGGCACCTCCACTAGCTGTAAGATTAGAGGAATGTTAATAATCTTCTCACTTTTTCGTTTTACTTCTTTTGTCTCATTTTTATCTGTAGTGTTTGCCGATCACCAAAATCATCTAATTTCTATCCACCCTTTAAAGGTTAACATTGTTTTGACAAAACCAAAAAAGAAGAAAGATTAACTAGGCAAAACTAAATTGTAAATTGTTTAATCGCTGAATTAACATTATTACAATTATAGTGTTTAAGTAAGAAACAAGATTCGTTTATTTTTTAAAGAACCGTTGGATGGCTAAATGATTTCAAATGTAGTTTATATTTTGTATAAATGATTTCTAGAGAGTGACTCTTCCTTTTGCCAATCGTTAGGGGCAGCATCTGAGGTAAGGATGGATAAAATACTGAAAATCACAAACCGTAACGATTTTTTACCGAGAATAAACCTAAAAATGAGAGGAAGAGCATTAAATTTGAGTGAGAAAAATTACAACGCTACTACTATAACACTGACCCTGCTGACTTAAGAATTAATAGTTTGGATCGTTGTGAAAAATAGAATAAGAAAATTGGTAGCACTTTTCCAATTAAAAGTCCAGCAGGATAAAATTAAACTAATTCACAATCATGGATTTTCATGATTGCTTGCTACAATCGATAAACAAAGGTTTTGTTGAATCACATTGAAGACACTTTTGCCGGATTTAATATGACTATAAATCCCAAGCACAAGAAGAAAGCCACGTGGAAAAGGAGCCTATACAACAACACGTAATCTGGCAATCATAACGGCGGGTCCCGCGCCCACAGGAAAACTTTTCTGACTCTTGATTGACACAGCTGGCTGTACCTTATTTTGTCTGGTGGAGATTGGAAGGCAAAAAGATATGAAAACCCCGAAAATAAAGAAAAATATAAAAATGAAAATCATTTATTTATTTAAATTCGTCCAGATCGTAGTAGATACGAGTTGATCGGACAGTGCCAGAGGTGCCACGTGTATTCAGACCCGCTTACCTGGCAGTGGAATTGATTTTGTATCTGTAGTTTTCAGAGTAGCTGTCAGAGCTGTAAGTGGACCCAAAAATAATATTTTCCCTTAAAAATAATAATTTTGTAATAAAAAAATAAAAATTTGTTCTCTTCGGGTTGAGAGCCTTGCGGTGTTGCTTCTTGCGAAAAGCTATTTTGTCGGTGCCAAAAGAAAAATTAAGAGAAAAGCCCGCGCAATTTTCGAGCGAAAATTAAACGAAGGTGTGCTTTCAATTCGTACGAATAATAAAATTCTTGTTTTTAAAATAATTAAATGTGTTTTCTTTTGTAAATTCTAAAAAAAATTTGAAGTGTTTTTTATAAGAAGCCTATAATTATACTTCTTACGGAAAACACTCTAAGTATTTTTAGAGCTCGAACATATTTTCTTTAAAAATACTTTTACTCATTTTAATAATTTTCCTAAAGAAAATATGTATAGTTGTTGTATTTTTGGTGCATATTTGCCTTTGCACAAGACAAAAATTATTAATTTTGATGATGCTATGAGGCATAATCTATTGTCTTCATTAGATTATAGAAGAGTGTTTAAATGCACATATTGTCTGCATTGGATGAGCTACTTTCACAATTTATATTTTCTTGGTGTGACGTAGTTTATGAAATCTTTTGGGGAGATTTGGTTTATTAACTTGTAATTATTGCTTTAACGAAGAGGTATATGTGTAGTTCTTTCATAACTTGTTGGCTTTTTGGTACGATCAAACGTTTGTAGTAGGTTTTGTATTCGACTAACTTCTAAATTAGTGATTACTTGCCGATCAAATAATCGTTTTGATCCAATGAGGAATTAGCAATAAAATAAGTTTGTGAAGCACTCATTTTTCGTGAGGTTGTTGATGAAAATAAATTCACTTGTTGCTTGAAACATTGAAGAAAATGATACTTCCTTTTGAATTTTATACGTTTGGTGTTGTGATTTAACAAGTACCCATTAACTGCTACTTAGTATTACGGTCTAGTAGTATTCCTCTTTACTTGTAAGTGAAAGATTTTAAGTTCGATTCTCGCTAAGGGCGAATTTGAACCACATTATTGCTAGCCCATTGTGAGGCTAAGCACACCCTCTTCCTTTAGTCTAGATAACATAGATTGTTCAAAAAAAAAAAAAAAAAACAAGTGCCCATTAACTAGTTTGTTAAGCTTAATCATATGATACAAATCATGTTTTAGTGATGTAACTATTAGTGGATTATTTGTGCCCAACCAAAAGCCCAAAAACAAAACCTATATGTAAAGCCCTAAATCCTCAAAGCCCAGCAGTTCATCCCACCAGCCATCTTTGTTCCTAAAACTGGTGAATAATTTATTATAGACACGAAAAGAATAAATTTGTCAATAGTTCCGTTACATAGTAATATAAAACGCTTTCATTCATTTTGAAAATTCTTTCCAATAAGTTTTTAACTGAGTCGAGTTAATGAATTCATTTTATCAGTGAGTAAGTTTATCAGTCATTTTAAAAGCACTTTTAAATAAACTTTCATGACATATTTAGGCTAGTAAGTTTAATACTCACTTGAAAAGCGATTTTGATATATGGATTTATTTTTTATTAATATACTTTAAAAGCATAGCAAAAGGAAAACTATGTTGTTTATGCATATTATACATGTGAAATGATAAAATTCCATAATAACAGTATAACTTCCATGAGTTTGAGTTGGGAAAAAAGACTCACATGCACAAATACGCTACAACTTTAACGTCATAAGTAAATAAAATAAAGATGTGTAAGTATTTGTACGCATATCCTCGTTTAGTTGGTACGAGATCTCATGATGGGTATACCTGCGTATGTAAGTTGCTATCCTGAATTGCATGAGTAAAGTAATTAGTCATGGTATCTCAATGGACGCATTGCCATGCTAGTAACGTTCACACATCCAATAGCAAAGAAAAACGAAGAAGAAAATAACGTAAAATATGGATCGACAATGACATATTAACAATGCTCTTGATTATTTTTTGTGCACTTTCATTGAATCTGATTTGCTTAAAGATAAATATAAACATTTCAACGGTTCATAATATAGACTCGTGATTATTTATTTGACTTTTTTGCTTCCTTGTCTTGAAATTGTAATGTTGTACCAACAAGATAAGGGTGCCTTCATTACCATAAAAATCAAAAATCAGAAAATGACATGTCACTCATTCCTCACTATTTGTTCTTTTGTTGATCAATAAAATCGATCACACGATCAATTTTGCATGTAAATAAAAAAGTTATTTAATTGAAAAAAAGAAGAAAAAGTGATCCTTGCAGCCAAATTTGTTTTAGAAAATGCATTAGTAATGGCAGATTGCCTTAATAAAGAGGTATTCGTTTTCAACTTTTGCATTTCGGGTTCAAACTTTTTTCAATAATAGCATTGTTTTTAGTAAAAAATAATAATATCATTTTCAACACTTAAATGACTACATCTCTAGCATATAAGAAAGATTTGACAAATAAACCTAAACTCTAAGTCACCTACGTGACAAATGGGTTCATGAATGGTAGTCCATATTTTTTTGCCAATTTCGGTCCTTCACTCAGCAAATATCTAGGGCAAAACTTGCTTTACTTTGGCAAAAGCTATAACCACTAGTATATACAAGTATAAATATATACGTACATATATGTACAATCTCTTAAATGAACAACGAGATAAACAATTACAATATCTAAGTATTAAGAAATTTTTTTTTATACTGTGTTATTTTGTTTTTGACCGATATTATCCGTATATGAATTTATTATCACAATTTTTTTTAACAAATGCAAATATTTTTATCTACTCTAGTTTTTAAAAGAATGATTCAAACTTACGTTCAAGGAGATGGACTCTTCCTCCCATGATTTGGTAGAGGCTAATTTCTTAACAGGAAAAACAAAGGCAGATGATCTAAATGGTAGAATGTTTCTTTGTTTTCCTTCTAATCTTTATCTTATGATGTTTTTTTTATTCAAAATTTAGGTAAAAAGTTCAACAAAAAGAAAAAAAAGAGTGCTGAAAAGGCAGCACATAATTTAGCTAAAAATGCAAAAATGGATGTGGCTGCTGGGATTCGAGCCCAGGTCTCCACGGCCACAACGTGGAATTCTTACCACTAAACTACAGCCACTGATGCTAGCAAACTAGGTTATGTTATTTTATTATAACCATTATCGTTCTTTTCATTCAAAATTGCCTATTCCCTGGTCCTGAAATTTTTTTTGGGGGGGGGGGGGTTGGCGGGGGGCGGGAAGGCTTTCTCATATCAGAGTCAAGGCATACCACAAGTCTCTTTGATGACTTATATTAGGGGGTCTTAGGGCTGGTTTGGTATTGCTGTGCTTTGAAAAAAATTGCTTTTGCTATGCTGTGAGAATAAACAACTGTGAAATAAAGCAGTAGAGTGTTTGGTAAACTTTTTTGTAAAAATGCTTTTAGCAAAAAAAGCAGTGTTAAAATGTTTGGTAAATTTTTTATGTAAAACCGTTATGACTGTGTAAAATGACTAAAAGAGATATGATGTTGAATATTATATAATAATTTATGACATTTATAAGATTTATATAAACTATTTATAAATAGTTATAAACCCCCAAGAGCTGATCGGTTTGGACCGGAGGTGGATTGTTGTCGGTCTTATCGAACAACTGGTTAGGAGCCTTCTTCTTGATTAAGAATCTGGACACGGGAACTGAGTTAATCGTGAACGAGTACGATCAGGACGGGTGCTGGAATTGACTCAGCGATCTCCAAACGGGGAACCAATTGACGATGGACGAGTTCGAGAAATGTGTTGGCTACTTGCCCGTGGTGAAAAAGGTTATGCGAAGACAGTGCATTTCCAGCGAAGGCAGTGGCGACGACAGGAAGGTTGGTGTAGGGGCGAATTCGTTTGTTTCGAAGAGCCTGAAGATGAGCAAGAGAAGAGCGATTGCTCTGTTGAAGAACATCATACGAGGTGTGGGGATCGCTACGAGTGTGTTGATTGGGGAGAAAGAGAGGGAAAACAAGACGCTGCCGCTGACACCACTGCCGGAGCAGAAACCTGCCAAGAACTCGAGTTCTTCGTCGGCTTCATTGGAGTGGGTCAAAGTTAGGCAGACAGGGAAGCATTACAAGGAGTTATCGGCATTGCATTTGTGTCAAGAGATTCAAGCTCACGAGGGGGCAAGCAAAAAAAGCCGGTTTTTCAAAGCTGAGTTTTGTAGCTTTGTGTTTTTGATTTTTTTTTACCCAAAACTGTGAAAAAAAGCTAAAGTTGTATGTTTATCAGTTTTTTTTGATACCTACTTTTTTTAGAAGCACCTCAGTACCAAACCAGAGCTTAGTCTCTTTTTTGGTTTTTACTGATCGCCCACCAATAGGTATTACCGGCACCAGGACTCGAGTCGATACCTTGGTCTAGTGAAGATAATGATCCTTATTGTCCATTTACCGCTAACGTTGTTTATCTATGTTTTGAGGTTGACATACAATTGGCTTCGCTCGGCCAGATCGAGCCTGATCCTTCTAGTTTACGTACGTACAATCTTTCCGTTTCTATTCCATTTTCACCCCTAGACCCTGGCTGGGAAGCATCGCTTCCGATGGCTTCCGATGCGGACGAAGGGGTCTTTGAGGAGTAAGATGAATCCCCATTAGCCACCTCAGCTTCCTCTGCATTTAGAGTGGTAATGTTTACGTACAGAATATATAAAACTATTGTCTTATTGAAATTCAGGACATTGTCTTATTTTATTTGTAGGGGACTTGATGCGATTAATTCAAAAGAATGGACGCGTAGTAGCATATACATACATGTCTTCATATCAGACTGTTGAAAACTTATGCAACCACTCGGTACCCATGATCTCGAGTCTACCTGTTGCAGAGTTTGCTATGAGGAACATAACTCAAAACATGGTTGAAATCTCTTGAAAGATTATGACCATACATGACAGACGATTTCCGCACATATAGGGGAGGGGAGAGGAGGGAACTAGTCATCCAGTCAGTACCTTTATGAAGAAACGAAACGACTAAATCTCCAACTTTCTTCGAATGCAAACTTATACTTGCTGACCTAAATTGACAAACAAATAAACCATTGCAAAAGCATTTAGTAGAAACTCAAACAGTTGCATGAATTCAAGCTGCACAACCAATTTAAATTTGTAACTAGATTCATCCACACATATGTTCCCATCCAAGATTTTCAAAAGCTTGAGCTTACAACGGTCTGACTTACTACCTGAGAAAATACACCAGCACTAGAGATAAAAAGTTTCCAAGGCAAGCAAATAAACTAAGACATCAGGCATCGCAAACACGGGCACTTCAGGCAGTTCCAAGCAAAGGGCGTTGCAGCACAACAAATCTGCAACAAAAGAAAACATAGGTTATCAACAGAAACCACTATATTAGTAAACGCTAATTCGTTAGATTACAATCGACAGCAAGAGTGAGAATGTAACTTCCTCTTCAATCTTTACAGTGAATAAAATCTGATTTGTAGTTGAACTATTTCATCAATGAAAGCAATGGGAAACAGGAATTCAACCCATCTTCTACAATGAGACTTCAAGTACATATAAAAAAGACCACACTAACCATGTTAAATTGAAGAAGAAGAAAAAGAAAATCCACAAATTTATTAACATCAACCTGCAATGGTCTGTTCTCAGCACTACAATCACATGACCTGTTCTTTCTTTTAGTAAGAAACTGCCTTGGTCTTGTCGAGTAAGAGGAGGCTCTCTTGATAAGAATAAAAAGAGTAATACTGATACCTGGAAACCCCAATATTCTTCAACTGCTTGCTCTCAAGGTCTAAGGAAACAAAATCATGCTTTATTACATTTATTTTACCAAAAGTGTCGGGGTACCCTCGAATCAGTAACAACAAGACTTCGCCACTCTTCCTAAAACATAATGCCCTCGGTAAAAGTCTTTCTGGACCTTGTGGACCGAGACTAATCAATTTGGTCCATGACTCCTTTATGCCATACTCTCATTACCCATATATCAAGACAACGATCTTTAGTCCCGTTTCTCGTTGGGAATAAAGCAATACAATTTTGGTCTACCGACACAGACAATTGCAGTCCCAACGAGAAACTCCATCTGTAACTCTCTAGCATCGATAACTCGCTAAATAAACCACTGCCCACATCAAAGGTTAATATAAAATAATAAAAACCATCATCTTTCCTGCGGAGGACAGGCCAATGAAGAGTCCCTTTAACAAAAGTCTGGGAAGCAGCTCCACATACCTCACATGCAGGAGCAACAATACCAAGACTGCTCCATGAGCCCGTGGCTAGTGAATACACCCCAGGTCAAATGCCAATATAAAATAGTGAAAGCCACCATTTGTCAAACGGGTTGCAGGCCAATGAAGAGCACCATTAACAAAAGCCTGGAATGCAGCTCCATCTATTCGGAAGGAAGGAGGAACAGAAACAAGACTGGTCCACGAGCCCTTGGCTAGTGAATTAACCTCAAGACATTTTCAAATATAAGACGGACAAGTCTCACAACCTTACAGTCATTGGTCATAGCATCAAAACCAAACCCAATAGTAGCATCATACTCGGAATGCGTACTAAAGGTGACACCAGGCCCAGGAAGGGTCAGTGACTTTCTGATAAAAGGGTTCCATATAATGAAGTTTCTAAACCATAACGGAAGATATCATGCAAGGCATACCAACCCATCACAAACCACACGGAAAAACGAATTCTCCAGTTTTTCCTTGTGGGCAATTGGAAAATCTATGTTGCAGTACTCGTCAAAAGATTGGTTATCATTAATCATAGAGGAATATTAAAATTGGGTGAGGTGGGCGCAAACTACGATGCATGGATACAAATGGTTTATCCCCATCTCGCGTATCTGACACGAGGGGGATACATTTCGGAGTCAACACATATGTAGTTGACTATCGGGATATGAATATCCGACTTTCTAGATACGTTTGACACTACATTCAGAGGATAAGCATAAAAAGTAAAAAATAATTGCACTAAATCTGCCTTTTTTTCCTCACTCAGTAATCAGACTCTGGTGGCAGTGACCTTCGCCGTCTGCAAGTGTGCTGGGTGCGTCGTCAGCAACTGCAAATGTGCTAGTTGTCAATTATAACAGCAAGTGTGCTAGCTGTTTCGATGTGAACAGCAGAACATGAAAGAGATATCTTCAAGTAATCATGTGTAACTGGCTAGATTTCCTTGGGGTGCATTTAAATACGTCAAAGAGATCTCCTCATGTCAAAAGTTCAGGGGTGCCTTTAATATATTGGGGGTCTCACAACGATCAAGTATTTAATCACTAACTGTTACTGTAATATATGGTTTAGTTTGTACGTTAGTGGCCTGAAACCTGTATCCCATACAAAATTATAATATTATTTAGTTTGAGTTCTTATGGTTTATATTTTTGCTAATCTTGGAAAATGATCATCCTGATTAGGATGCTAATGTTAATCTAGATGAGAATCTTGAAAATAAGTTGGATGATTATGCTCTATTGTGGAAGTATGTCAAAAAGCTCTAAAGTGTGGTAAATGGAGGAGGAGGATGAAATACTGTGTTTGAATGCAACTATTGTCAAAAAAATTTCAGAAGATCCTACTCTAGGGTCAGGTTTCATTTGTTGAAAATGGAATCGCGTTGGCACAAGATTACTGATGAAACTTTTGCAGAAATAAAAAAACTAGTTCGAGAGTGTGAATAAAAGCTGAAGAGTTCAGCTCCAAGGCAAGTTGCTTTGCCCAATACTAGTTCTTTCTATTATGCTCAACCTTAAGTAAATCTTGATCCAAAGAAGAGAAAGGAAACAAGTGTGCCTCTCAGTAAAGCTTTTAACAAGGAGGCTAGAGATCAATGTGTTGCTGAAGTTGAAAGGATGTTTTACATAGGTGTTTTATCCTTTAACCATGCAAAAAATCCACTATATCGGAACTCGTGTCTTTGTGCTTCTACACTTCCAAGGTATGTTCCACCAGGTTACAATGCATTGAGAACTACTCTTCTGCAACAAGAGAAGAGTCACATTCAGCGATGCCTCCAACTAATCAAGCGTACATGGAGCACTAAGTGTGTAAGTCTGTGTAGTGATGGGTCGACAGAAGCAAAAAGGAGACCACTTATTAATATTATGATAACTTGTGAAAGCGGGTCTATATTCTTGAGGGCAATTAATTGCGAAGGTGAATTCAAAGACGATCATTGTATTGCCAACTTCCTTACAGAAGCCATTAAATAAAATAGTTGTGAAAATGTAATTCACATGGTCACTGACAATGACCCTATTTGTAGAGCTGCTAGATTACTTATTGAGGCCCACTGTCCCAACATCTTTAGGGTGTGAACAACACATGGTGTCCAAAAGATGTTGTGTGCCTCATCAAGTAATCCATCAACTCCTCAAACAGAGGCATTGCCAATGATCACTTAAACTACATTTTCATAACCAATTTCTTTAATGGCTTCTGTAAAGAAGTTGGCAATACAATGCTTTTCTTCGTATTCACTTTCGTAATTAATTACCCTCAAGAACATAGGCCCACTTTCACAAATTGCCATAATATTAATAGGTGGTCTCCTTTGTGCATTTGTCCACATAATTACACAGACTTACACATTTAATGCTCCAGGTATGCTAGATTGGTTGGAGGCATCGCTCAATATGACTCTTCTATTGTTGCATAAGAGTAGTTCTTAGTGCATTGCAACCTGGTCGAGCATACCCTTGAAGTGTAGAAGCACAAAGATGTTCCCATAGTTGTAATTTTTTGCAAGGTTAAATGATAAGCTACATGTGTAAAACATCATTGCAACTTTAGCATCACATTGATCTCTAGCCTCCTTGTTAAAAGCTTTAATGAGAGGCCATTTGTTCCCTTTCCCTTATTTGGGTCAAGATTCACTTCAGGTCGAGAATAACAAAAAGAATCAGTATTGGGCAAACAAACTTGCCAAGGAGCAAAACACTTTAGCTTGTATTTGCACTCTCGAACTAGCTTTTTCATTTCTGTAAGGGTTTCATTAGTAACTTATTGCAAAATGCGATCCCATTTCTAGATATTTTCAACAAATAAAACTTGACCCTAAAGTAAGATCCTCTGGACAATAGTTGCATTCAAACACAGTATTTCATCCTCCTCCATTTCCCACTCCTTCAAGTTTTTTTGACATACTACCACAGTGGAACATGATCATCTAAATTATTTTCAACATTCTTATCCGAATTAACATTAGC
The DNA here is from genome assembly GCA_024362995.1 of Heteromeles arbutifolia. Classification (NCBI taxonomy): domain Eukaryota; kingdom Viridiplantae; phylum Streptophyta; class Magnoliopsida; order Rosales; family Rosaceae; genus Heteromeles; species Heteromeles arbutifolia. The sequence goes on from JANCRC010000002.1 coordinate 40,790,435, forward strand.
ATTCGCTTGATTATCATGATGATTCATTTCCTAGATTAACAAAGCATATAAACGATAAGAATACAAACTAAATAATACTATAATTTATATGGGAAACAGGGTCCAACACTAAACCACTCACATACAAATACAAACTAAATAACATTATAATGACATTTAGTGTTTAAAGACTTGATCGTTGGGAAAATCCTAATATATTAAAGGCACCCCTAGGGAATCTATCCAGATACGCATGATCGCTTGAAGAGATCTCTTACCTGTTCTGCTGTTCAAATCGAAACCCAGTTACACAGAACCAGCAGCCAGCACACTTGCTGCAGACGATGCAGTCTGATCACTTGCAGTTGCAGACGACGAAGCCAAGACACTTGCAATTGCAAACGATGGTCGACGGTGAAGGTCTCTCCCACCAAAATCTGATTTCTGAAGTTCGAGTGAGGAAAAAAAAAGGTAAAGATCTGAATTTTTACACAGATAATATTGGTAAAGAATTGTTTCAATTTTTTGGTCAAAGAATCGTTTCAATTCAGGCTAACTTCAATCAATTCTCAATTATCACGATTCTCTTCGGATTTAGTGCACTTATCTTTGATTTATTTATTTATTATTGTCCTCTAAATTTAGTGCCAAACGTATCCAGACAGTCGGATACTCATATCTCAATAGTCAACTACGTATCTGTTAACTCCGATACGTACATGTTGCGTGTTGTATCCCAATCGTCATGTGCCGTACGTATCTGTACATAAACCACCGTGTCCCTGCATCGTAGCATAATGCAGAGAGTAAAAGTCTTTCGTTACCCCGTCAACTAGTGTTTAGGCTTTTGTAACCAGAAAATACGGTGGTGGATGAGGATGTGAATATCATTCTGGTTATAAAGGTTGATTATTAGGCTGAGGTGGGCTCCAATGAAGCGTGGGTCTCGGACAGCGGATCTCCATGTCTTGCTCACTAAGTTGCATATGATCAAAGATTTAAGGGGTAATTTAAATAGGATGTCGTGGGGAAAGAGTATCCCCTTGCTTCAAATTTGAATTGAATTTCTGCAGTTTTGATCGTTAGAGTAGGTTACGAGAGAATTTGAATCCAAACCAATGCACTTTATAAGATAATACCCACACAGAGAATGAAACAATGAAGAATAATCTACAATTGGAAGAAAGCAAATAACTACAGCACAAAAAAAACCCAGAAATCTAAACCCTGCATTAATATTAAGATTAGAAAACAAAACCAGAAAAGGAAAACAAATTTTAATAACTGAAATAAAGCAGAAGTACGTTCTTATCAAGAAAATAAAAGCCTAAAATATAGCAAGAATTTGTGTAGACAAACCCTAGCAAACCCTAAGCATTCAGATAATCAGATGAAATCCAATCTTCCAATTTATAAAAGTCAAATGGGTAAAATAAAAGATCCGAAGAAATCCGGAAGAATGAAAAGGCTAAAGAACAGAAATATACCAGAGGCGCCGAAATATGGAGTTGAGGAAGCTTTTTCTTCTGATGTTGGGGAAGAAGAATGAAACTCTGAATTTGTACCCGTGTTCTAAACCCGCGGTTTCTTTAACCTATATATAGAACTTGCACCGCACGATTCATATAGCGGCTACATTGTTATGCCCTTTTTTTTTGTATATTTATTTTATTAATCTTGTGAAATAAAATATTTGAGAGTGAGAGAGGGGGACGTCTGTAGAGAGAGAAGAGGTCATCTGTTTGTGAAATATGTTTTCTTATTAGTCGTGTACTTTTATTTATAACTAATTTTAAAATAATGTTAGGTGTATTAAATTTGTTCATTAAAGAATGTCGAACTAATTAAATTTGTACTTATTTAAGTTGAAATTTGATCAAGAGTTGTAGTAAAAACTTATGCGGTGTAGAATGAGCTATTATCATTCGGTGCATAAATTTGTCGTGTGAAGCACCACCCCTAATTTTATACCAATCATAGGTAGGGTTTTACTTGACCCCCAAGTAAGTTAAGATACTCTAAATCTAAAAGGATTTTACTTTAAGTTTACACAATCACATTCCATAAATAACTTTATTCATAGCACTCCCTGTTGAGTGTGTTCTACTTAAAAGGAGTAGTTGCATCAGGTTTTCATACTAATGGAGGACCAATTTGAGTTTTCCGAATAACCACAATTAATTTATTTTTTCTCTTTATATAAATTGTTTTTCGATTCATAGTAGTACCTCTGGACTTATGTTCAAATTCTCTTCTTGTAGTGTAAATGAATCTAGTGGATTTATCTTACCGTTTGTGAAAGAGTAATACTGATATCCAAATATCTTTCAACTCATTGCTCCCAAGGTATAAGGAAAGCAATTCCTCACTATTACCTAACATGTAAGGATACAGTCTTGTAAGCAACAAGACTTCACCATCCTTCCTAAAATATAATGCCTTAGTAATCCAACCGTGACAAAAAAAGAAGGATATACGCATTGTCGGAAACAATTGAAATGTTCTAGCAATATTTAAATGGGCTACACGATTTCAAATTTAGCTGTTTTTGTTGTTGTAAAAATGATCTTTTAATGAAGACTTAAACAATAAATAATTCAAATCATGAAATCAAATCATGCTTAAACACCGTATTTACTTACTAATCAAATCATGCTTAAACGTGGTATTTATTAGGAAATCTGTTTCATTGAAAATAATTAGAGTACATCATTGGTATATATAGAGAGCTGTACATTTGCCAACTAAGCAGTTATACATTTGCCAACTAAGCACAAACAGTACTAACTGTCCTACAGCTAATTATAACAGAAAGTCAAGATAAACTATCCTTAATATGCCCCCTCAAACTGAACGTAGGGGAATGAAGTGATAGTTTTTTTTTGAGAAGCAAAAACCAAGACTTGGATAGAGATTTGGTGCAAATATCTGCGATTTGGTCCTGTGAACACACAAACTGAACAATGACAACATTAGAGAGAACTTTTTCCCGTATATAGTGATAGTCAATCTCCACATGTTTGGTTCGGGCATGAGACAAAGGATTCTTAGCTAAGGATATCACAGAAATGTTATCACACCACAATTTTGGAGGACATGGTAGAGAGATACCAACATCAACTAGTAGCTTGCAAAGCCATGAAATTTCAGCAGCTGTATTTGCTAAAGAGCGATACTCAGCTTCAGTGGAGGAACGAGCCATGGTTGGCTGCTTTTTAGCACTCCAACTAATGAGAGAGTTGCCCAGAAAAATGTAATAACCTTCTGTGGATCTTCTATCTAGTGTACACCCTGCCCCATCTGCATTTGAGAAGGCATTAACAATAAGAGAACTTGAATTTTTGGGAAACCAAAGACCAAGATCAAGTGTGCCTTTCAGATATCTTAATATTCTTTTGACTGCCTGGAAATGTGATTGTCTGGGTTGATGCATGAATTGACAAACCAAGTTAACAACAATAGAAAGGTCAGGTCTTGACCAAGTAAGATATTGTAGGCCTCCTACAATTGATCTGTATTCTTCTGGATTAGAGAGCAAGGGAGAGAAGTGATCCAGCTTAGATGTACTAAGAGGTGTAGCACATGGTTTTGGACCTGCCATGTTTGTCTTGGTAAGCAAATCAATGATATATTTAGTCTGGGATATAAAGATTCCAGAAGAGGACCGTTTGACCTCAATGCCAAGGAAAAAAATGAAGAGGACCAAAATCCTTGATTGGAAATAGAGCATTGAGTTGAGCTATTGTGTCATTGCAAGCTTGGGAAGATGGACCTGTGACTAAAATGTCATCCACATATACAAGAATAAACACCAGAGAATGATTCTTCTTGACAAAGAGTGAGTGATCATTCTGTGAACCACAAAGCCCATAGATTTAAGTGTACCATGAAGTCTCTCATACCAGGCACGATGAGCCAGCTTAAGACCATAAAGACTCTTATGTAACTTGCAAACATGAGTAGGTTTAGTAGGATCTTGAAAGCCAGATGGTTACTGCATGAATACAGTTTCAGAAAAAGTGCCATGTAAAAAGGCATTACTGACATCTAACTGATTTAGAAACTAGTCATACTGAGATGCAAGAGTGAGAAGAAGCCTTATGGTTACTGGTTTTGCCACAGGACTGAAGGTTTCTGTGTAGTTTAAACCTTCCTGTTGATGGAAACCCTTTGCTACTAACCGTGCTTTATAGCGGTCAATAGTTCCATCAGCTTTCTTTTTAATGCGAAACACCCATTTACATCCAACAAGATTCTGAGATAGGTGAGGAGGAACAAGAGACCAAGTATTGGTGTTGACTAAAGCATTAAATTCCTCCTGCATGGCCTGTCTCCAGTGAGAATGTTTTGAGGCTTGAAGATAAGTTATGGGAAGAAAATCAAGAGATATGTGAGAAGGAAGATAATGTTTGGTGGCTGAATAAGCCTTAGGTTTAAAAATACCTGACTTGGATCGAGTTTGCATAGGGTGATTGTTATGAGGTAGTACTGGTTGTATAGGTGAAGAATGATGAGAAAATGAAGTGGGAGATGTGGGTTGGAGAAGTGAAGAGTTGGGATTGGAGGAGGGTGCAATCGGGTTTATAGGTGGATTAGGTGTTGTAAGGAGTTTGGTGAAGATAAGAGTGGAAGGTATTGTAGATGAAGGAGTAGTGGTTGATGGTATGAAAGGTAAGGGTTGAGAGACTTGATGAAATGGGAAGGTCAGTTCATCAAATATGACATGTCTCGAGATATAGACCTTTCTGGATTGAATGTCAAGACACCTATAGCCCTTATGATTGAGACTATAGCCAAGAAAGACACATGGCTTACTTTTAGGCTCAAGTTTAGAAATTGCATATGGTTTTAACCAAGGAAAACACCTGCACCCACACACTTTCAGTGTTGTATAATCTGGAGGCTTTTTGAACAGATTTTCCCAAGGGTAAGATCGAGACATAGTAGGCAATCTGTTTATAAGATAAACTGAGGTAGAGAATGCTTCAACCCAGTAAATATGGGGAACATGAGAAGCAGCTAAAAATGTTCGAGTAGTTTCCACTATGTGTCTATGCTTGCGCTCAACACAACCATTTTGCTCTGGTGTGTGAGTGCAAGATAGTTGATGGTGAATACCATTATCCTTAAGATATTGAGTGAACACAGAACTGACAAATTCACCTCCAGAATCAGATCTCAGTGTAACAACTTTAATATGTAACAAAGATTCAGCAAGAGCTTTGAATTCAACAAAGGTTTTGAACACCTCAGATTTACATTTTATAGGGAAGAACCAACAATAACGAGTGAAATCATCCACTATGAGGAGATAATATCTAGAACCAAATACAGAGAGAAGTGGAGTTGGACCCCAAACATCTGTGTGCAAAAGTTCCAATGGTCTAGTTGTAATACTAGAGACATATACAAATGGCAGTTTGGAACTTTTACCCATTGCACAATTTGGACAGAAAGTCTTATTCATACTAGTAGAAACAAGAATACTAGAATTAGAGACAAGTTTATTTAAAACTTTGAAAGAGGGATGGCCCAATCTTTGATGCCAAACCTCTAGAGAAGCTTTAATAGTGGCTGCATAAAGTTTGTTTGAACCATCATTGACAGATGCAGAGGATTGATAAAATCCATTGTGCACAGGGCCTTTAAAAAACGTCCTCACCGAAGTATGATCTTTCACAGTGAAGTGAAAAAGATAGAGGTGAATTGAACACCAATTATCAAGTGTAAATTTGTTGGCAGAGAGTAAATCTTGCTTTAAAGCAAGAAAATGTAACATATTATGCAAGGCAAAACGGTGATGATGAGTATGTATGTAGGAAGTGCCAGAATGAGAGATAGGCAAACCTTTGCCATCACCAATGTAGACTTGTTTAGGGCCTGTGTAAGGTTCTGGATTTTGAAGATTTGCCAAGGAACTAGTCCTGTGTGAGTTTGCTCCAGAGTCAAAAAGCCATGAAGGAGAGGCATTTTGAGAAGTTGTAGCACACATAGCAGCCTGAGAATTTCTGTGGCCAAACTGAGGATTCAGACGATGTGGACATTCAGAAGCTTTATGATCATACTGGTGACATATTTGACAAATGAGTCGTTTGCCAAAAGAGTTAGAACCTGAGCAACCTCCATGATTATGTCGTTGAGTGTAGCGATTGTAATTCGAACGCTGATTGTTGCCACGATAGCCAGAGAAATTGGTCATGCTCTGTGAAGATCTAGGGTTTGTCTGATTGCGATCTTGAGAACGACCTTGATACTGATTGAAATGAGAGGAATTCTGCGCAAGAAAGGCTTGAGAGCCAGAATTGGAGGTCAGTGTAGGCAGAATGCCAGTTGATGAGCCAAGATTCAAAGTGAAGGCCTGGAAAACACCAGAAGATGTAGTGGCTTTCTTGCGATTTGCAAGTTGAATTTCTTTGCTAAGGAGCAAGCCATGAAGTTCGTCGATTATTGTAGAACCGAGACGAAATTGAATCGCATCTACAAAGGAATCAAACTCAGGTGGTAGGCCATGGAGCGTGACAGAGATGAGTTCAGAATCCTCAACCAGAGCTTCGGCGTTGGCAAGAGCATCAGCAATTTCCTCAATTTGCTGAAGATAGGAGGCAGTAGTGGATTCACCTTTGGAGATGTTGCGAAGGCGATATCGGAGTTCATGAATATGAGATTGTGAGGCTGCTGCAAGGCGCGATTCAAGCTTGAACCATAGCTCTCGGGATGAATTTACACCAACAATATATGGAATCAAAGCTTCAGATAGAGTTGAGTTGATCCAGATGAGAATGTTTTGATCATTCTCATACCAGGCGATGTACGTAGGATTCAAGATCTGATTTCCAGAGGCATCTCGAAGAACTTTAGTCGGAGCTTCGATCAAACCATCAACAATACTAGTGAGATTATAGCGTCGAAAGTTAGAAGCAAACAGTGCACTCCATATGAGATAATTGATGGTAGTGAGCTTGATCAGAACCATCGAGCTGATGTTCTGGATCGTAATCGAAGCTGTAGAGGCGGTGCCAGAGGAATTAGGGCACAAATTTGTCACCGGAATTGGATGAACTGGTGACGCAGAATCAGAGGAGGGAGAAGCAGTAGACGCCATTGTTGGAAATTAGGATTTCAGAGAGAAGAATGAGGGAAGCGTAGGAGAGAAGACTCAAAGAAGGAGAGGATCGAAAGAATTTGGAGTCGGTCGTGAGACAGAGGCGAAAGATACCATATTAGGAAAACTGTTTCATTGAAAATAATTAGAGTACATCATTGGTATATATAGAGAGCTGTACATTTGCCAACTAAGCAGTTATACATTTGCCAACTAAGCACAAACAGTACTAATTGTCCTACAACAAATTACAACAAAAAGTCAAGATAAACTATCCTTAATAGTACTGAAAATATGATTTTAGCCCTTGAAACTCAAGTTTCTTTACATAAAACCCAACATAGTCTTTTTACTTGAATAAAACCCAATGACTAGGCTCCACATAAGCAAATTCATTAATTCTGTTTGACTTTACACATTTTGCATTTTCCAAATGCCTAAAATAGCCTTAATTACAATTTTAATGTATATATTTAATTCTATGCAGTTTTGAAGGGAGGGATTAATGAAAAAATGTATTAATGTTTAAATTCATTGCATATTAATATATCATAACAAATTGTATGTTAATGCTTCTGGCAAAAAAAAAAAAAAAAACTTTAATGTTATACTTTCCTTTAGATTTCGTAATGGTTTTCCAAATTTGCATAAAATTTGACAATTTTAATTTAATCTTATCATTTTCTTACCAAATGGAAACTGAAAGGGAACTATGGAGTAATTTACATAAAAACATAGGTAAATTATTTGGACATATGTGTTAGTAATAAAATATTCCTAGTATATGTAATAATACATGCAAAGTAATTTACCAACAAAATTAAAAAATGTTATTTGATTCAATATTAATTTATCTACATTTGATATAATATATAAAATATAATTGCACATATATATTACTAAAATGTGCCCAATATATTTAATAATGCATGTAAAATTATTTACCTACAAAATAAAGTATGTAAGTTGATTAAAAAATAATATATCTACTACTTTTTGTTTATGAATTTTAATTTACCTATTGTTTTTTTTTTGTACAAACATAATGTACCTACAATATATAATTCCTACTAAAACTAATATATATTTGCACGCGCGCGCGCGCACACACACACATATATATATAGTAGTAAAATGTGCCGGGTATATGTAATAATGCTTTAAAAAAATTTACCTACAAAATAAAGGAATGTAATTTGATTGAAAAGATAATATATCTACTACTTTTTGTTTATGAATTTCAATTTTCCTTTTTTTTAGAAACATAATGTACCTACAATATAATTTACCTATTGTTTAATTCTTATAAGTAAATAATGTACTTATAATTTACCTATTGTTTAATTCTTATAAAAAAAAATTAATTTACTTATACTTTGCATATAAATATAGATAAATTGTTTTTGACATGCATATATAATAACAAATCAAAATGGCTAATGTATGTAATAATCTGTGTAAAATAATTTACCAACAAAATAAAAGAATATTAATTGATTCTTGTTTTTTTTAATCAAACAATATTATTTGATGCAAAATAACTGATTATACAAAGGATCCTTTTTTTTCATATGCAAAATGTGCCTATAATTGTTTATGAATATGGGTAAATTAATATATATTTATATATATATGCTAATAATATTTATGAAACAAAAAAGGTAAAATTTTCATATAGGGTTAATTGCTAATCATAATTAGGGTGAGTAATAATATTGATTAACATAATTAGGGTTTTGTGGCATAAGTTGTAAATATGTTGACACACCCCGACCTGGAAATCAGGGCGAGCTTGCCACCAACTGACACACCTCGTCCCGGAGGAGGGCATGCTGGCCGTCACGTGAGAGTGACGTAACCATTTACACAGTTCGGAAGCTTTAGATATACAATTACAAAGATATAACACCCGAATGTGTATCCTACTTTTGTGAATTCTGTCAGAACACCGTTGGATTCCTCGTGACCACCAAAGCACTGCTACTTAGAACCTAGATGGGCGCAAAACAAAGTTGAGTGGGTTAGTAAAACAAAGCTTTCAAAACATTTCCTTTATCAACATATATAACCCCTCACTGTAAAACCTGTATACTTTCCCAGAAAATAGCATATAGCATATATATCTCAACATTTTCTCAAATCATCGTTCAAAATCAATAGTATGAAAGTGTGATGGGTCGGGGTGTGTTATATGTTGTAATAATTGGTTATATATTTATCTACATGGTAGTCTATTTGAAATTTGAGTTTTATTTGAATGTTTAATATTAGTTGGGTTTTTGTTTGAAAAATAAGAGTTTCAAGGATTTTTATCTAAAGAACCCTTAATAGTATTTACTTACTAACTGATTAGTGCTAGGTGCTATTTTCTGTTTATGTATTAATTGACGCATGGTATACGTAATTCAAGATTTCATTTCTTTAGACCACGCTCTCTACGAGCGGGTGACACCCTTCGACCTACGTTCAAGTTTCAACACATAAAAGCATCCATCCAAGCCCATTTCGACCCCACTCACCCACCTCTTGGTCTAGATGAGTCTTTGGATGGACCACATCAACGCCCAATTCTCTAATACAAGTGAATTTCACATATTATCTGTATCAAAAAGGCTATTAACCACATTAACCATGTTATCAGTAAAAAAATGTACAAGTAACATTATTATCGTATAAAACTTTGAGCTTAATTATATCTCCAAAATCCAATCAAGTGTACAAATTAATGCGAGGTCTTGTATCTCCAATTATTATTTATCTTAAGAATAAAGGCACATCAAATTTATGCACTAAATTTTTAAGAGACTTGTTTAATACTTTGATGAACACTAATTATATGTGTGTTCCCAATGTTTTCAATATGTTCTAGTACTTTATAATTTATATATCATCCTATTTTTGATATTTATGTAACATAATATAATTGGGGTATGATATCTACACTCTTTTTTACTTCTCACACACCTTTCTAAATTTTGGCCGTCGAATTGGATGGATTGAAGAAGATCAAATGATAGAAATGGGTGTGTGGATAGCACAACCCAATATAATTATGTATATTTTATAAGTATACATAGACATACGTGGCGCGTAGGCCGAGTAATCTATGAGCTAACTATGTCCTTCGGTTGTGTGCGGGGCGTGCCAACTCGTCGGCCGAGCTCGGCCGAGGAGTAAAATTTGTTGATGTTGCGTTGGTCGCGCTGCTGACTTCTTGATCTTGCGACTGCGGCCGAGGAAGGAACAATTCTCGGCCTTCGGGTTCTAGAGCCTGAAGACAAGGCTACTAATTTGCGAAGTTCAATATCAAATTCGGCTGTCAATGTGCCGAATGTAGTAACCTGGTAACACCTCATTTCGCCGAGAGGGCTAATGAGATGACCTCTGCCAATAAGGATTCGAAAATCCTTCTCGACCGAGACTTGGATAGGTAACCAGTCGGCCTCTTCGCAGTGCTATTTATCCAAATTGAAGGTGCTTCGCGGTCGGCTGATTCTACGGCGATAGTGCTGTTTATCCAAACTGAAGGTATCACCGGTTGCCTTCACAGTGCTGTTTATCCAAACTGAATATGTGTTGGCGAAAAGGAAAATAAAAATCTCAAGGTTGTTGAGAGATTTCGCGTAGAGCGAGGGTTTGCGCAGAACAGATTTATGTGTTGAGTTAGAGGGGTTCCCCTTCCGTTATTTGCAGCCTTGTATTTATAGCATCCATATTTTTCCTAGGCACGGCCTGATAACGTGTAGAGTCCAACTGCAACTCTTACTTACGGAATCGAAATACCGATCCGTGGCATAGGCTAAAGCGTATCTTCTAATAACTATCCGTGACTTTCAATGAAAGCCTATCCAACCAAAAGCCTAGCCTAGCTAGGTCTCTTCTGTCATCATCATAACCTAGTCTAATTTCACCTTTACCCTATATTCCACGTGGCTTTGCATCCATGAAGACCATGTATCCAACAACTCTAATCAAAACCCCATACTATGTATTCAGCCGCAACCATGCATGGCTAACCAAATTCAAGCACACGTGATGTCATCAATTTCTTTTTATGCAGCCAAGCACACGTGGCTGACCAACTCCAGTTTGGCATCCTCATCTTGCGCTAATATCTATGCCAATCAATATCCATTTGCCAACAATGCAATAATATATTAGGACTCATGAGAAAATACTCTGATGCTCTAATTCATCACACGTCTAAATTCCAAGAACCCCAAATCAAATTGAACTGTACTGCTCCCTTTCAAGTTGGAGATATAATCTGCATCTCATCTTGTACAAGAAAAATATTAAAATAATTCACCATTAAAAGATAATATCATGATTAAAACCACAATATATCATTCAATAATAATTATCTTAACTATTCTGTTATCCAACGGTTGAGAGCTATGTTCATCAACGGCTTTGATTGCACGAGCCGATAATGTAAAATCAGGTCCAAACAAAGTCATATAATAAATTTAATTAAAAAAAACGGTTGGCACCGCCTAGATTCCGACTAGGCACCTAAGCGTTAGAGCCTTACCCGCCGTCTGACTAACACTTAGCCTCTTTAGAACCTTGTCTTAGTCTATAGTAGAACATTTAATCTCACCATGCATTGTCGGTGTTCGACTCTAGTCTTACCGTCTCCTTCCTGGAACAAATAAAGGAAAAAAAAGAAAAGCAAATGACCTAATTAAAGAATGACAACTTGTAAAACTTCCGCACAAAAACGCTGAAATCATGAGATATAAAGAGTGCTATGTATGCTCGCCCTTGTCCGATATGTAAGAAATCATCATGAAGGCAGATGCAATAAGTATTACACTCATGGCCTGCGGCTCCGTCATTGCCGTTGTCGCTGTTATATATCTGTGGGGTCATTGCATCGGAGGCAACAAGAAGCAAACCGGACGATCCACCTTGATGCAGAGTGTAATGCCTCCTCCGGCAGCTCAACGAGCTTACTGCGATGTTGAAAGAGGTGCAGGTACAAATCATCAAAGAAATAATATTACTAGAAATGGAACAAAAGATGGTGGGATGGTGATCTTGGTAGGAGCTGGTGCTGCTTTTGCTACTGCTGCTGTCGCGGCTGCCGTAACTAATGATGTTGATGGGGACGGTGGAGGTAGTGCTTGTGGTGCTAATGACGGTGGTGCTTGTGGGGGTTGTACTGGCGGAGGTTGCGGGGGTTGTGGAGGTGATTACACTTGTTTTCTCTTTCTTTCTTTCTTTCTTTTTTAAATTGATTTTATTCTTATTTGAAGAATAAAATCAATGATTTACGCATTTGAGATTGAGATAAATGTTGTGAAGAATAATTAAGAGAAATTTCAGATTTGGTTTGTTCTGTAATGGTGGGCTGAATTATGTCTGCCATGCAACTTGGTGGAAAAATCCAATTTCCCAAATTTGTAGAGAATAAGCACGCTTAATTTGATGTTCAAGTTTAACTAATAAATGATTATATGTAATATAAATTTTGTATCATGAGAGCATCTCCAAAGGATATGTCAAAATGTTCAAATCAGCAATAACGGTAAGAAAAAACAGCAGCGAGGTTTTCCAACCGAGAAGTCAAATTTGATGTGGCATGACATGAAATAGCAATTCTCCCTCTTGCTGTCAAATTTGAAATAGCTTCAAATATTTTTCTAATTAATTTTTAAATGTTATTTCATTAATTTTTTTTAATCAAATTTGTAACTCTCCTCTCCCACTAGAGCCTAAGAAGCGCCACTCGTCCTTATTCTTCCCTTTTCTTAGAACCAAACCTAGAAATCAACCTCATGATTTCAACCTAAAACCCAAATGTAAGACTCAATTTCGCACTGTTGCTCAGACAAGAGCTCTCGAATCCTCGCTGCAATGCCTCGGCTACGATTTGAGGAAGATCGTCGCCGACGGACTGCAATCCCTTGGCTACAATTCCTCCACCTGTAAATCGAAATGGGAGAAGTCGTCGTCTTTCCCTACGGGTAATTTAAAACCCCACACTTTCTCAGCATCCAAATAGATTTTATAAAAATTGAAATTAAAAGGTTAAAAAAAAAAAATTTGGTTGTGGCCTTTGGATTTCAGGTGAGTTCAAGTGATGGTAGAGGGTGACAGGTTGTCGATGGAGAAGAGAAGCAGGTATAGAAAGATTCAGAAAAGAGAGAGAAGATGATAGAAGAAGTCTAGAAAGAAGGGGCATAAAATAATAGTTTAATAAAATAAAATAAAATGAAAAGAAAATAGTCTAATAAAATAATAATTTAATTTGACATATCGAGTGGAGAGCAAAATTTTGAAAGATGTCAAAATGCTACATAGGCTGTCAAATTCAAATTTTATTTTAAAAATTTGACATCTCCTTTGGAGATGGTCTTACATGTTTTGTTGTTGCCTCATCATTTAAACAGTTATCCACTTAATATTCTAATTATATATTGTAATATTTCTAACCATTTCTCTCCCCTTAATAATAATAATACAACTTAAAGAAAATGAAAGAGAGAGCAGATGTAGAGAAATGTGAAAGAGAGAGGAAGAGAGAAGACATGGAAGAGGCAGATTTTTATTTTTTAAAATTAAAGGTCTATTTTGATGACATGTGGGTTAGGGAAAAAAACAAATTTTTTTGTGCGAAATTACTTTAATGCTCATCATAATTCTATTTTTTTTTGGGAAATACCTAGAAATAGGATAATTTCTTAATCTTGGGACATGAATAGGACATTTAAAATATGCACACGACATGCACAACAATCGGACATAAATAGGATTTTCGTACACCTTAAAATGACTTAATTGCCCTCGTATATAAATGTGTTATTTTCTCCCATTTTATGATTTCCCTCTCTCTATCTACTCTCTATCCCTCCCTCTCTTTCTCTCTCTGAAATTGGTATTAGGCGGAATATTCTGTATATAAAAATAAAAATCAGCTGGACTGACTAGTCGACTAAGATAGATATGTTAGTCAATAAATCAAAGATTAATTGACCAATTTTAGTTACCAATAGTTATCTTAGACAGCAAGCTGTCAGTTTGTTCCAAGTTATTAGCATGTCAAGTGAGCATGATCGTGAGCACATACTTATTAGATATTCAAGTGATATATGGAGCATGTATATGTTTGTGAGATATGTGACACAATATAAGTAATTATGAACACAAGATATTTTGGGCTAGAAAAACCCACCTCTGGGTTAAAAAATCGGGGACAATCCACTGAGTCCAATCTACTAGTATAAACAAGGTTCTTACAAAGTACCGCGTAAAGCTCAATTCGTAGAATCCTATCTATGGAGCAGCTTTACCTTTGTACAACATTGCCTCACACAAGATGGATTCCTTCGGTCTTCACAAAGTGGCAGCTCCTCCTGAGCTCTTCACCTTGTGGCACTGAGACTAGCTCAAGAACAATGCATATGATGATGTGACAATGATATGCAGTTTTGGATTCAGATGTCTGGTCAGTTTCTCAAGTCAAACAGTTGAAGAAAGAAACTCACGAGAATCCAAAAATGGGTCAGTTTTAAATATTTGAAACTAGAAACACTTGACCACATATTTAATGCAAAACCAAAGACAATGCAACTCTATTCTTCAATGATTGGGTGTTTAATGCATAAAAGAAAGTTTTGCAACTAGGGTTTCATAAATGAAGAACAAAAAGGAAGGTAAGGATTTAATGCCTTTCTTTCTCTAACTTATCTCTAGCAAATATATTCTGAAAACCACCAAAACAAAAAACCTGGCTGGGGATTTTAACCCCTAAAGCTTTGGTTTGTTTTTCACCTACCAAGGACACATGTCCTCCTACAATCTGATTAGAAGAGATTAAGGGCCGAGATCTGACTATCGGCAGAAAGCTGTTAGGAAGCCCATGTGGGTAGGTCTCAATTTGCGTGCCCAGCTTGTTGAAAATTCGCGCGCAAGCCTGACTAGATAACTAAGCTAGACAGAATGAAGTAAGAATGTAGACGTGAAATGCACATGCATGAACAAACCTTTTGAAGTGAGTTATGCCATATCTTTAAACATTTCTTCCCATCAGACATAGTCTATAAATAGAGAAAAGCCTAAAGCTAGATTGAGAGTGTGGCACACTTACAATGTTGACAAGGAAATCAAAACCTCAAAGTCTAGACTTCACAATCTCCCCCTTTGACTTTCCTTGACAAAATACCCTAATTCTAAAGCTAATTTCACTTACCCACACTCAAGAAATGAATGAAGGAACATATCCTGCAAAACAACAAATCTTGACAAGAACAAGTGAAATTTATCATGGGTAAAATTTTTCTCCCCCATTTTGTCATGGCAAGACAAAAACAAGGCAGAAGAAACATGAAAATTTTCAAGGTTGGTAGCAAAATACAAAGCAAGGACAGCATAAGCACATCAGATAAGGAATTAGCAAGATACCATATGAGCATGTCCAAGCAAGATGAAGCAACAAGTAAGCACAATTAAGTGATCAAACTCCCTCAGAAAGGATGCACACAATGAGATTGAACTCCCTTAAAATTGATGTTCTTCATGTAAACATACTCCCCCATAAACCTAAAACATGACTTTAATTATCTGATGAGAGACATAGACTCAATAGAAAGAAGAGATGTCCATTACCATACAAATTTGAGCATAAGCAAAGACCAATGTACCCAAACAACCAAATGCAGCTCATTAAGAGGATAGAGATCAAGATAACAGTTTAATCTTTGCACCAATAAACTACAGCTAAAGCACAAGCCATGAAGGGGATAAGAAAAAAATAGTTTGAATATCGATGCTTCCAAGAGATATTGATAAGACGAGTGTTTGACAGAAAATATGCAATGCAATGCTCAAGAGACAACTCTTCAAGGGCATACAAAAATAGTAATATAGAGATGAACACTTGCTCATGATGCAACTGTGATGTGTCAAGGTAAAGGAATATGATTGGTGATAGCCATTTTGAAATCATAGAACCAAGCACATAGTTTCATAAGCATTTCCAAAGTTAACCAAGCTTTTAATAATCCATTTACTTTAAGAAACATCACTTCCTACATAATATGGACAATGGACAAGACTCGCCAAAAAGCAAGGCATAAGCCTTGAAGGAAAAGCCAACTTTGGTGAGGAACTTTGAGTGAGGCACCAATTTGAGGAGTGCCAAGGTCATTTGAATGAACGTGAAAATTTGATGAATCACCATTGATATTTGAGAGTATTGCATACATGACCAACATAGGGGGATCTTGAAGCACTACTCATGATATTGCATAGAAGGTTAAAAGAAGGGATTTTCCCATTTGATAATATATACTTTCTTTTGAAGATACCACTTTCATAAAACACTCTCCCATTTGAAATTTTGTTTTGTTTTGGGGAGAGGACAAAAAGAAGAGAACTGACATGTGGTCAAGATTATAGAGTAAGTAAAGTCACTGCCACTCAATTAGGACCAAAGCAACATTAAATTCAATTCAAAAACACCACTTGATTTGGATGATTGGAAAAATGATTTTTCAGAGGCCATCTGAGAGAATTGGGAGAACCTTTGACATCACAATGAAAAAAAATTATCCAAGGCTAATCCACATATTACTACCAATGTATGACATATAAGAGATGTATACAGAGAGGAAAATGAGATTATTTGATGAGATAATTGTCTACACGAAAACATGCACAAAAACTAAACAAAATATTCAACTCTTGGAAACAAGGCTATACAACCTATTCAATTCATATCACAAAGACCAATAGACCGTCGAAGATCTCCATACCTTCGATTATCTAGGGCTTTAGTTAAGATGTCAGCTAGCTGTTTTTCAGTTGGCACAAAGGTTAAGGAAAGAATTTTACCTTCCACAAGATCTCTAATGAAATGATGCCTTATATCAATATGCTTAGTTCTTGAATGTTGGACAGGGTTCTTAGAAATATCAATAGCACTCATATTGTCACAATAAACAAGAAAGGTGGATTGAGAGATACCATAGTCATTGAGAATTTGCTTCATCCACATTAATTGAGTGCAACAGCTTCTAGCAACAACATATTCAGCCTCAGTTGTGGACAAGGAGACACGGTTTTGCTTCTTGTTGTACCAAGCAACCAGATTGTTATTGACGTAAAAAGCTCCCCGGAGGTGATTTTTTGATCATCAATGCACCTAGTCCAATCGGCATCATTGTATCCAACCAAGTTGGTGTTGGTGTCATGTGTATATTGTAGCCCAAAATCAGTAGTTCCACCCACATATTTGATAATCCTTTTAACTGCCAATATGTGGGACTCCTTAGGACAACTTTGAAATCGAGCACACACCCTAACTACAAAAGCAATATCCGGTCCACTCTTAGTCAAATAAAGTAGGTTTCCAATCATGCTCCTATACAAAGTTTGGTCAACATCCTTGCCACTCGAGTCCTTGTGAACTTTGGCACATGTACTCATTGGTGACCTAACAGCTTTTGATCATTCAAGACCAAATTTCTTCACTAAATTCTTGCATACTTGGCTTGAGAGATGAAAATGCCATCCTTTTTTGGTTGACTTGAAGTCCAAGAAAGTAGTTTAGTTCACCAACAAGACTTATTTCAAACTCACTGGTTATCATGTCAATGAACTTGTCCCGCCTCGGACCCGGATCGGTAATAAAAAACTCTAACCCGAATCTGAAATGTAAGTTAAAAGCTAAATAAATAAAAGGAAATTGACACGGGTTGGAAAAAATAAACTCCTCTTATTAAAATAACTCCAAAATCCTTACAGGGTGTACAAAAATAATAAATTAAAATCCTTAAATTTCTCCTTAATCACAACCTCAGCTCTTCTAACACATGTCTTGCCAAATAACACCTGTCCTTGCCAAATAACTTATTTGTAAAATAATAGGTGAGAGGTGAGCAACAACCACTGTCACTCAATGAGTAAAATATGTAATATGCCAGTCAAGCTTGCCATTTTAATCACACTATAAAATAGGATAATAATATCAAAGCTTTATTCACATAATTTCATATCACATCATCCCTTTACGAGTCCATTATATCCTTCATAAATTGTAACTCACCACGTGACCCCTAATGGCCATCTGCCCTAATGTCCCCGTGTGCAATTTACATTTATCCCTCGGATTAATGCAACACCAAAGTTCTCATGTTCCATGAACATTTCCAAATAATCCTCATATCACGATATATAATAACTCCAAAACATTTCAACAATTCCAACATGCTTGACTTGAAATAGATAGAGATTTATAAATAGATAAAACCCACAATAGTTCGTGGTTTTCAGTTATCGAAAAGAAGAATATTTTAAAACACATTACATAAACCACTCACCTTGATAATCCAAGCTTTGTCAAGACAACCCAACTAACATCTCCACAAACCTCAAACCCTAGCTCGCTATCTCTCTCTATACATATATAATACACACACACACACGTACATACACATACACACACACACACACACATATATATATATATATATATCAAATATAGATTTTTATATTTAACAATAACAAATAATATTAAACATATATTTTTTTAAAATACAGGTTCTCACAGAACTGCTTCACAAGAGAATCAGAAGTGGAGCCAACAACGATATCATCAACATACACTTGAGCAATCACAACATAAGCCTTCACATTCTTTACAAACAGTGTATTGTCAACAAAGCCACATGTGTAACCATGAGTAAGAAGATGTGAAGATAATATGTCATACCAAGCACGAGGAGCTTGTTTAAGACCGTAGAGAGCCTTTCTCAGTTTGTATACTCCATCTGGCTTGTGAGGATCCTCAAAGCCCTTATGCTGTTCCACGTAGACTTCCTCATTAAGATATCCATAAAGGAATGTGGTTTTAACATCCATTTGAAAAAAGCTTAAACTTTAAATGGTATGTAATAGCACAAAGAAGTCTGATAGATTCCAGACGAGCAACATGGGCGAAGGTTTCATCAAAATCAACACCTTCAAGTTGAGAGTATCCTTGAGCTACAAGCCTGGCCTTATTTTTGATCACATTTCTCGACTCATCAGATTTGTTCTTGTAATTCTATTTTGTGCCAATAACATTAGTGTTTGATGGACGATCAGCAAGAGACCAGGCTTTATTCTTCTCAAACTTATTTAGTTCTTCTTGCATAGAAAAAAATCCTTTTCCTCATCAGTTAAGGCATTTTTGACATTTTTGGGCTCAATCTGAGACATATAACAAACATTGGCAACTTCATCAGCAATTTGCCTATGAGTTCTAACTCTTTTATCAACATAACCCACTATTTCCTCATCATGATGACTTCTGGCCCACTTTGGCTTATCCTTGAACAGAATACGAGGACCTTGGTCAGTGCTTGACTCACTCTCTGTGTCACTTTCTGACAACTGGCTTAACTCAACAGAAGCTTCACCTTTATCCTTCAATGGAGAAGAGAATAAATCAGCATTTTCAACATTAGGAGTAGGAAGAATAATGGTGTCATCACTTTTAACATTTATGGACTCCATGATGGTTTTTGTTTGTAGGTTGTAAACCCTATAGGCCCTGCTGTTGTTGGAATACCCTAAGAAGATTCCTTCATCACTTTTAGTATCAAACTTGGCAAGGTGTTCTCGATCTCTCAGAATATAGCAAACACTTCAAAACACTCTGAAGTACTTGAGCATTGGTTTTTTACCTCTCCATAAATCATAAGGAGTCACACTAGTGCCCGGTCTGAGAAAAACGCGATTAGAGATATAACATGCAGTATTCATAGCTTTAACCCAAAAGTGTTTGACTAGGTTCTTGCTATTCAACATCACTCTAGCCATCTCAATCAGAACACGATTTTTCCTTTCAACAACCCCATTTTGTTGAGAAGTGATATGAGTAGAATATTCATGTTTGAGCCTATTAGTTGAACAAAATTTATCAAAATGAGCATTCTCAAATTCAGTTCCATGATCAATTCTGATTCTAACAAGGGAGGGACGACTAGTTAGATATTCATTTTGCATCACTTTGTACACGATGAGAAACTGTTGAAACATGTCAGATTTTCCCTCAAGAAACACACCCAAGTATATCTAGAATAGTCATCCACAATTGCCAGAATATACTTTTTCCTTCCAATAGACAAAATTTGGATTGGACCAACAAGATCCATATGCACTAATTGCAGAGGTTTGGAGGTAGCAATATCATTTAATCTCTTGTGAACCACTTTGGGTTGCTTCCCCAGTTGACAAGATCCACAAACATAGGAGTCTAAGATTGAAAGATGAGGTAAGCCTCTATTAGCCTCACAATTTGATAATTTATGGGGATCTTTGAAGTTGACATTGATAGGAGCATATTTATGCGACTTAGTTAGTTTGTTTCTTTGCATTTACTTAGTTAGTTTCTGTTTATTAGAGTGTTTTAAGCTATTTTCATGTGTTTGTAGGTTCAAATGACAAAGTTGGCAAGAAAGTGCAATTTGGAGCATTTTAGAGCAGTTTTGGACTTGGAATAGATAGCACATGCATAGAGTGAGATGGATGGACGTTTTTGAAGTTCAAGAGAGGCTAGGAATGTGCTTAACATCTGGAGAAATTAATTCAAGATTTGGAAGATAAGGAATCAGCTAAAAAGAAGGAAACATTATCCAAACAACCTTATCTTATCCAAACCTTATCCAATCTTATCTTATCCAAACCTTATCCAATCTTATCTTATCCAAACTAATCTTATCCTATCCTAATCTTATTTCACCTTAATTCCAGCTGCAAGGGGGAGTTATTTTTAGATTAAGACACCTACAAACCTGGTTCTAGAAGCCTAGAAATCTGCCGCACCCTCTCCTTATCCTCCTTGGTTTCTGCCATGTAATTGACCTTTTCCTTGTGGATTTGGAATGCTAAATCCTTCTCCAAGACAACTTGTGTGCCACATCTAGCCCTATAAATACACCATAGTGCCGCATAATTTGAATACCACACACAAGAGCCTACATTCAGAGAGAAATACACTTTGTGCCGCAACTTTGCAATGAAGGAAGAAGGAGAACCTGGAGCCGTGCTTGCTGTCCACGCCTTTGGATTGCTGGAGCGTTTCTAGGTGTATCCTATCCTTAATTTTTAGTTCAATGTTTGTTTTAATTTGGTTTTCAGTTATGATAAACATGAGGAACTAATTTCGTTTTAGCTAGAGGTGAATTCAAAGCCATGAACATATATGTGATATGAATTGATTACATCCAGTTATTATTTCATAAATTGTGAATACAATTTACTTAACTGTTTGATTGAGAACTTATTCTTATATGTTGATCAAGGAGGCCTACTTAGTTTGCATGCATGAATTTGATGCTAAAATATAAGGGAGTTTCACCTAATAGTTGCAAACTTATATTTACAAGTAGTGGAGGTTGCTAGTCATGTCAATGCTTATGATTTTCATAGAACTTAATGATATTTGATATGTATCTCTATCATGCTGTTCATATAGGGAACTTGATAAGAATAATTTGGTTGCATCGCTGAGTCCAATTCAATGAATTTAGGAAAATCTGATGGTTAATTAGTGCTATTCACGGTTAACTTGGGGCATTGTCATTCATGGTTTATAGGAATAATAATTGGAAATTGATTTGTGTTGCATATGTGTCATGTGTGGAGAAGGACCATCTAGCTAGCCTTTCACCCCTTAAGGCCCTGTTTGGCACACCGTATAAAGCATCGGATAGTACTAATAATACGGTGTACAATGTTTGGTGGCCGTTTGGATTAAATAGGCACCGGATTAAATAATTCGGGCCGACCTTTTTAACACACCGTTCACCCGCTTGCTTATACAGCCCAAATTGACCGTATAACTTAGTCGGCCTCACTTCCTCACCGCGCTCTCACCCTCGCTTCCTCTTTGCTCGCTCTCGCTTTCTCTCCAGGCGCTCTCTCTTCCTCTCCAGACGCACTTTTCCACTCATCCCAGGTTCGTCTTCTCTTCTTCTTCGTTTGAATCACAGTTCCTATTTTCAGTTTTCTTCTTCTGGGATTCCGCCCCTCTCTCTATTCTTCCCCCTGCTCCTATTTTTCTTGCAATTTTCTTTCAATTGATTGAATCTAGTTATTATTTTCTCTCTAATTATGCAATTGATTATGTAATTTTGTGTGTTTAATTAGAATATTTGAATTTTATGGTTTGCTATTGGGGTCGAATTTAGGGTTTATTACGGTTGAATTTAGGGTTTATTGTGCTCGCCTTAAAATTGGATGGGGACAATCTGCAGGATCCTCAACCTCTCTTAAACATTGCATAAGTTCTGGTTAACTTTGCTTCCAGACTCGGTTTCAGCAAATAAACTTTCCAATTATATTGGATCTGAACATAACGAGAGCGTAAAAGATACTGATTTGGTGTTTGAGTAGTAAAGTTTTTCGTACTGGTAGATAATGTGTACATAAAGGTTTAAGAGAGGTTGAGGATCTTGCAGATTGTCCCCATCCAATTTGGTGGTTGAGGATCCTATATATTGTCCCCATCCAGTTTTTCATACTGGTACGGAATTTACTATATTTCTTTTTTATTTGAAAATTTGTGTGGTATAAATATGAGAAAAGTTTAACAAACTAACAAAGATTTGTCAATTTTTTTTTTCTCTTGTCCTATCTGGTTCAGTACCAAACACAGTATAAATAATACGGTCATTAATCCGATACTGCACCAAACACCCGACTAATTTAGTTAGTACTATCCGGTGGCTATTTATCCTATCCGACAGAAATAGTCAGTACAGTCTGAGCTGCCAAACGAGGCCTAAGTCACCTTAATTTCGTACCCTTAGTTTGTTTTTACAAAGTTTGTTTGTTTAAGTCTTAAATTCGTCAAAACAAACCCCATTTAGTATTTCGTGTCAATTTACTTCAATTTTCGTTCAAAACATTCTCTAGTTTCTGTTTTGAGTCAATTCAGCTTAGTTTGTGTGTTTTGAGTCAGTTTAGCTTATTTTGAGTAGTTTAAGTCTAGTTTTCTGTTTTTGAGTCTAGTTTAGTTATTTAGAGTTTAATTTGTGTAGATTAGCATCCCTCCTAATCCTCGGCCTAGAACGATCCCTACTTACACATACTACAACTATAAAAAAGAGGGTTTAAGTTTGTGTGCTATTTTATATCACATCAGACATGACCAAGTCTTTTGTGCCATAACACACTAACATCATCAATAACTTTGTTGCACTTTGAAAAATCACCAACCTTTGAAGCATCAAGAATGTAACAATTGTCTCCAGATCTAGGAATGACCAAAATATTCTTTCTATGGTCATCCACAATTCGACAACCTTTCTTGGAGAAGCAAACTTCATCTGCCACTTCATCGCACAACTGGCTAATGCTAATGAGACTCAACTTCAGACCTTCCACATAACTAACATTCTTGATATGAGGAAGACCAGGAATATTAACAATACCCTTTTCCAGTGATTTGAGGTTTATCACCACTACCATAAACAACCCCACCGCCTTTGAAATGTGAAAGAAATAGGAAAGCATCTTTGTCCCTAGATATGTGACGAGAGCACCCACTGTCAAGATACCATACATTTGGTTTAGTGGCAGAGAGAGCATTGAGTACAACTATGCATCTGTTGGAGATTTTCTGAATCCATTTGGAGTGAGGCATCCCTTTTTTCCATATTGGATGACTGCACAAGTTAAGCAATTCTGTTGACTTCATTGACCAGTCGGTCTTGATTCTTCAACGTGTCATTCTTGCCAGAGTGAAGTTTCCTACACTTAGGACGAATGTGGCCCAATTCACCACAGTGATGACATGTGGGAATAAATCCAGATTTTGAGCTTGAATTGACTTTAGGTGCCATATGAGGAGATTCTATCACAAATCTTGATTTGGTACCTTTTGAGCTAGATCCGTTTTCCACATAGCCAATACCACTTTTGTCACCATAAGGTTTCCTAAGACTCAGCATCTTGTCAATTTTTTCAGCTCCAATGGTAAGACGAATAACCTTGTCATTTGCCTCATTCAACTCAAGTAGTTGTTTACGATTAGCCTTATGATATATAACATTATTTGCTTTCAACACATGAATTTGATTCATCAAGTTTTCTTGAGATTTAAGTAATTTTTGAACTTGAGCTTCAAGAGCAACAATAACATCATCTTTTTCACTTTGTCATCGCAAGGAGAATCCTTCTCATTCTGTCCTTTGATATGTGCCTCAAGATAATCAATCTTTTCATCCGGTTCAGTTTTGACTAGATGGAAAGACATGTTTTCATTTTGCAACTCATCAACTTTCTTGGATAGCTTAATCTTCTCCACTTTTGTAGTACACGTCTCATAAAAAAAAGTATCATACTTGATGCACAACTCATCATAAGTCATCTCTTTATTGTCATTCAGTGCTAGATCATCATCACTTAAGGACACTTCCACCATCGGAGCAACAAAAGCAACATTTTTTTTTTCATTTTCTAACCACTCATTAGAATGCACAGACCCTTCACCTTCACCTTCACTCCATGAAGCCATCATTACTTTGTCCCTTTTCTGATTTGATTCCCTGTTGTTTGCTCACACAGTAGCACGATGTTCTCTACTACCACAAGAAAAACATAGACCAGATTCTCTAGATGAAGATTTCGCCCCACTACTTGTGAACTTTCCACGAGATTGGTACTTTGAGTTTTTAGAGGACTCTTCGACCTTTTTGATCTCCCTTCCTTTATTGTTGAGAAATCTTCTGAATTGGTTGACAAACAAGGCAACATCATCTTCTTGGGCTTACTCACATGGAACATTGACAATCTTTGCATTTTCAACACTGTGAAGAGAAACATTACTCATTTTCTTGGCATTATCCTTCTCCATATCCAGCTCCATTTCATACGTGATAAGCTTAAGCACCAGTTTTCCAAGTTTGATCTCATTTAAATCTTGAAATTCTTGAATGGCAGCCTTCTTGGCCATGAATCTCTTAGGCAATGATCTCAAGATTTTTTGAACAATGGTAGTTTCATCAATAGGCTTGCCCAACCCTAATGCTTCATTAGTTAACATTTCAACTTTTGATACAAAGCTAAGAAGGTCTCAGATTCTTTCATCCTCAAGTCCTTAAACTTTGAAAGAGTCATTTGAAGTTTGAGATCCCATACTTGTTTATCTCCTTCATGAAGAATTCTGAGCTTGTCCCAAGCTTGTTTGGCCGTTGTGCAATATCTAATATGTGCAAATTGAGTTGGAGAAATGGCAGTGACAATGGCATTTCTTGCTTTTCTGTTTGCCGTGGCTAAAGAGACTTCACCAGGAGACCATTCTCCTTTAGATTTCACAACAGATTAACCATTTACATTTCTTGACGGCGCCTTCCATTC
The DNA here is from genome assembly GCA_024362995.1 of Heteromeles arbutifolia. Taxonomy (NCBI): domain Eukaryota; kingdom Viridiplantae; phylum Streptophyta; class Magnoliopsida; order Rosales; family Rosaceae; genus Heteromeles; species Heteromeles arbutifolia. Next base: position 40,815,870 of record JANCRC010000002.1, read on the forward strand.
CAAGGTAAGGTAGTCAACAACAATAAGGTCTTGAGCTTCTAGAAAGATTTGAAATTTTTGACTCCATGCCGCATAATTAGATCCATTAAAGAATGGAGGAATATTAAGTTCAAGTTTCAACACACAAAAGCATCCATCCAAGCCCATGTCGACCCCACTCACCTTCCTCTTGGTCTAGATGAGTCTTTGGATGGACCACATCGACGTCGAATTCTCTAATACAAGTGAATTTCACATACGTAAGTGGAGTTCATCTGTATCAAAAAGGCTATTAACCATGTTATCAGTAAAAAAATGTACAAGTAACATTACTATCGTATAAAACTTTGAGCTTAATTATATCTCCAAAATCCAATCAAGTGTACAAATTAATGTGAGGTCTTGTATCCCCAATTATTATTTATTTTAAGAATAAAGGCACATCAAATTTATGCACTAAATTTTTAAGAGACTTGTTTAATACTTTTGATGAACACTAATTATATGTGTGTTCCCAATGTTTTCAATATGTTCTAGTACTTTATAATTTATAATCATCCTATTTTTGCAATTTATGTATCACAATATAATTATGTATATTTTATAAGTATACATAAGACATTTATTTATAAGTTATATAATAAATTTAATTAAAAAAAAAAACGGTTGGCACCGCCTAGATCCCGACTAGATGCCTAGGCTCTATCCGCCGTCCGACTAGCACTTAGCCTCTTTAGAACCTTGTCTTAGTCTATAGTAGAACATTTAATCTCACCATGCATTGTCGATGTTTGACTCTAGTCTTAACATCTCCTTCCCGGAACAAATAAAGGAAAAAAAAAAACAAGTGACCTAATTAAAGAATGACAACTTGTAAAACTTCCGCACAAAAACGCTGAAATCATGAGATATAAAGAGTGCTATGTACGCTCGCCTATGTTCGATATGTAAGAAATCATCATGAAGGCAGATGCTATAAGTATTACACTCATGGCCTGCGGCTCCGTCATTGCCGTTGTCGCTGTTATATATCTGTGGGGTCATTGCATCGGAGGCAACAAAAAGCAAACCGGACGATCCACCATGATGCAGAGTGTAATGCCTCCTCCGGCAGCTCAACGAGCTTACTGCGATGTTGAAAGAGGTGCAGGTACAAATCATCAAAGAAATAATATTACTAGAAATGGAACAAAAGATGGTGGGATGGTGATCTTGGTAGGAGCTGGTGCTGCTTTTGCTACTGCTACTGTCGCGCCTGCCGTAACTAATGATGTTGATGGGGACGGTGGAGGTAGTGCTTGTGGTGCTAATGACGGTGGTGCTTGTGGGGGTTGTACTGGCGGAGGTTGCGGGGGTTGTGGAGGTGATTAGGCATTACACTTGTTTTCTCTTTCTTTCTTTCTTTTTTAAATTGATTTTATTCTTATTTGAAGAATAAAATCAATGATTTACGCATTTGAGATTTAGATAAATGTTGTGAAGAATAATTAAGAGAAATTTCAGATTTGGTTTGTTCTGTAATGGTGGGCTGAATTATTTGTCTGCCATGCAACTTGGTGGAAAAATCCAATTTCCCAAATTTGTAGAGAATAAGCACGCTTAATTTGATGTTCAAGTTTAACTAATAAATGATTATATGTAATATAAATTTTGTATCATTAGAGCATCTCCAAAGGATATGTCAAAATGTTCAAATCAGAAATAACGGTAAAAAAAAACAACAGCGATGTTTTCCAACTGAGAAGCCAAATCTGATGTGGCATGACATGAAATAGCAGCAACTCTCCCCTTTGCTGTCAAATTTGAAAGCAGCTTCAAATATTTTTCTAATTAATTTTTAAATGTTATTTCATTAATGTTTTATCAAATTTGCAACTCTCATCTCCCACTAGAGCCTGAGAAGTGCCGCTCGTCCTTCTTCTTCCCTTTTCTCAAAACCAAACCCAGAAACCAACCTCATGATTTCAACCTAAAATCCAAATGTAAGACTCCATTTCGCATCGTTGCTCAGACAAGAGCTCTCGAATCCTCGCTGCAATGCCTCACTACGATTTGAGGAAGATTGTCGCCGACGGACTGCAATCCCTTGGCTACAATTCCTCCACCTGCAAATCGAAATGGGAGAAGTCGTCGTCTTTCCCTACCGGTAATTTAAAATCCCACACTTTCTCAGAATCCAAACAAATTTTATAAAAATTGAAATTAAAAGGTTTAAAAAAAAAAATTTGGTTGTGGCCTTCGGATTTTAGGTGAGTTCGAGTGATGGAAGAGGGTGACATGTTGTCGATGGAGAAGAGAAGCAGGTATATAAAGATTCAGAAAAGAGAGAGAGAAGATGATAGAAGAAGTCTAGAAAGAAGGGGCATAAAATAATAGTTTTTATGTTTAAAATTAAACATCTCATTTGGAGATGGTCTTACATGTTTTGTTGTTGGCTCATCATTTAAACAATTATCCACTCGATATTCTAATTATACATTGTAATATTTCTAACCCTTTCCCTCCCCTTAATGATAATAAAACTTAAAGAAAATTAAAGAGAGAGAAGATGTAGAGAAATGTGAAAGAGAGAGGAAGAGAGAAGACATGGAACATGCATATTTTTATTTTTAAATTAAAGGTGTATTTTGATGACATGTGGATTAGGGAAAAAAAACAAATTTTTTTATGCGAAATTACTTTAATGCGCATAATAATTATATTTTTCTTGGGAAATACCTAGAAATAGGACAATTTCTTAATCTTGGGATAGAAATAGGTCATTTAAAATATGCACATGGCATGCACAACAATCGGACAAAAATAAGATTTTCCTACACCTTAAAATGACTTAATTGCCCTTGTATATAAATGAGTTATTTTCTCCCATTTTTTGATTTCCCTCTCTCTATCTACTCTCTATCCCTCCCCATCTCTCTGAAATTGGTGCCAGGTGGAATATTCTGTGTATAAAAATAATATGCTGGACTGACTAGTCAAGCCCACTATTCTACTAAGATAGATATGTTAGTCAATAAATCGAAGATTAATCGACCAATTTCAGTTACCAATAGTTATTCTAGTCAGCAAGCTCTCAGTTTGTTCCAACTTATTAGATATTCAAGTGATATATGGAGCATGTATAAGTTTGTGAGATATGTGACACAATATAAGTAATTATGAACACAAGATGTTTTTGGCCAGAAAAACCAACCTCTGGGTTAAAAAATCGGGGACTATCTACTGAGTCCAATCCACTAGTATAAACAAGGTTTTTACAAAGTACCACGTAAAGCTCAATTCCTAGAATCTTGTCTATGGAGCAGCTTTACCTTTGTGCAACCTTGCCTCACACAAGATGGATTCCTTCAGTCTTCACGAAGTGGCAGCTCCTCCTGAGCTCTTCATCTTGTGGCACCGAGACCAGCTCATGAACAATGCATATGATGATGTGACGTGAATTGCACATGCATGAACAAACCTTTTGAAGTGAGTTGTGCCACATCTTTGAACATTTCTTCACAGTAGACACAACCTATAAATAGAGAAAAGCCTAAAGCTAGATTGAGCATGTGGTACACTTACAATGTTGATAAGGAAATCAAAACCTAAAAGTCTAGACTTCACAATCTCCCCCTTTGGCTTTCCTTGACAAAATACCCCAAGCCTAAAGCTAATTTCACCCACCCACACTTAAGAAATGAATGAAGGAACAGATCCTGCAAAACAACAAATCTTGACAAGAACAAGTGAAATTTATGATGGGTAAAATTTTTCTCCCCCATTTTGTCATGGTAAGACAAAGACAAGGCGGAAGCACACATGCAAATTTTGTAGGTTGGTAGCAAAATACAATGCAAGGACAACAGAAGCACATAACATAAGGAATTAGCAAGATATCATATAAGCATGTCTAAACAAGATGAAGCAACAAGTAAGCACAGTTAAGTGATCGAACTCCCCCAAAAAGGATGCTCACAATGAGATTGAACTCCCCTCAAATTGATGTTCTTCATGTAAACATACTCTCCCATAAACCTAAAACGTGACTTCAATTATCTGACGAGAGACATAGAATCAACAGAAAGAGGAAATGTCCATTACTATACAAAATTGAGCATAAGCAAAGACCAATGTACCCAAACAACCAAAGGCAGCTCGTTAAAAGGATAGAGATCAAGATAACAATTTAATCTTTGCACCAATAAACTACAGCTAAACCACAAGCCATGAAGGGGATAAGAAAAAGTAGTTTGAATATCAATGCTTCCAAGATATATTGATACGACAAGTGTTTGGTAGAAAATATGCAATGCAATGCTCAAGAGGCAACTCTTCAAGGGCATACAAAGACAGTAATATAGAGATGAACACTTGCTTAGGATGCAAATGTGATGTGTCAAGGTAAGGGAATATGATTGGTGATAGCCATCTTGAAATCATAGAACTAAGCACATAGTTTCACAAGCATTTCCAAAGTTAACCAAGCTTTTAATAATCCATTGACTTTAAGAAACATCACTTCCTACATAATATGGACAATGGACAAGACTCGCCAAAAAGCAAGGAATAAGCCTTGAAGGAAAAGCCAACTTTGGTGAGGAACTTTGAGTGAGGCACCAATTTGAGAAGTGCCAAGGTCATTTGAATGAAGGTGAAAATTTGATGAATCACCATTGATATTTGAGAGTAATGCATACATGACCTACGGAGGGGGATCTTGAGGCACTACTCATGACATTGCATGGAATGCTAAAAGAAGGGATTTTCCCATTTGATAATATATACTTTCTTTTGAAGATACCTCTTTCATAAAACACTCTCCTGTTTGAAATTTTGTTTTGTTTTGGGGAGAGGACAAAAAGAAGGGAATTGACACATGGTCCAGATTATAGAGTAAGTAAAGTCACTACCACTCAATTAGCACCAAAGCAACATTAAATTCAAAAACACCACTTGATTTGGATGATTGGAAAAATGATTTTTCAGAGGCCATCTGAGAGAATTGGGAGAACATTTGACATCACAATGAAAAAAAACTATCCAAGGCTAATCCACATATTACTATCAATGTTTGACAGATAAGAGATGTACACAGAGAGGAAAATGAGATTATCTGATGAGATAATTGTCTACACAAAAACATGCACAGAGACTAAACAAAATATTCAACTCTTGGAAGCAGGGCTATACAACCTATTCAATTCAATTCATATCACTGAGAATTTGCTTCATCCTCATTAATTAAGTGGAATAGCTTCTAGCATCAATATATTCAGCCTCAGCAGTGGACAATGAGACAGTTTTGCTTCTTGTTGTGCCAAGCAACCAGATTGTTCCTGACATAGAAAGCTCCCCATAGGTGCTTTTTCGATCATCAATGCACCTAGTCCAATCGACATCACTGTATCCTACCAAGTTGGTGTTGGTGTCATGTGTATAATGTTGCACAAAATCAGTAGTTCCACCCACATATTTGATAATCCTCTTAACTTCCAAAAGGTGAGACTCATTCAGACAACTTTGAAACGGAGCACACACCCCAACTGCAAAAGCAATATCCGGTCTACTTGTAGTCAAATAGAGTAGGCTTCCAATCATGCTCCTATACAAAGTTTGGTCAACATCCTTGCCATTCGAGTCTTTGTGAACTTTGGCACATGTACTTATTGGTGATCTAGCAGCTTTTGATCATTCAAGACCAAATTTCTTCACTAAATTCTTGCATACTTGGCTTGAGATATGAAAATGCCATCCTTTCTTGTTTGACTTAAAGTCCAAGAAAGTAGTTTAGTTCACCAACAAGGCTCATTTCAAACTTATTGGCCATCATGTCAATGAACTGCTTCACAAGAGAATCAGAAGTGGAGCGAACAACGATAGCATCAACATATACTTAAGCAATCACAACATGAGCCTTCACCTTCTTTACAAATAGTGTATTGTCAATAGGGTCATGTGTGCAACTATAAGTAAGAAGATGTGAAGATAATCTGTCATACCAAGCATGAGGAGTTTGTTTAAGACCGTAGACAGCCTTTCTCAGTGTGTATTCTCTACCTAGCTTGTGAGGATCCTCAAAGCCCTTAGGCTATTCTACGTAGACTTCCTCATTAAGATATCCATAAAGGAATGAGGTTTTGACATCTATTTGAAAAAGCTTAAACTTTAAATGGCCTGCAATAGCACAAAGAAGTTTGATAGATTCCAGACGAGCAACATGGGTGAAGGTTTCATAAAAATCAACACCTTCAAGTTGAGAGTATCCTTGAGCTACAAGCTTGGCCTTATTTCTGATCACATTTCTCGACTCATCAGATTTGTTCTTGTAAATCCATTTTGTGCCAATAACATTAGTGTTTGATGGACGATCAACAAGGGACCAAACTTCATTCCTCTCAAACTAATTCAGTTATTCCTGCATAAACAAAGTCTATTCATCATTAGTTAAGGCATCTTTGACATTTTTGGGCTCAATCTGAGACATATAACAAACGTTAGCAACTTCATCAGTAATTTGCCAACGAGTTCTAACTCCTTCATCAATAGGACCTACTATTTCCTCATCATGTTGACTTTTGGCCCATTTCGGCTTATCTTTGAACAGAATACGAGGATCTTGGTCAGTGCTTGACTCACTTTCTGTGTCACTTTCTGACAACTTGCTTAACTCAACAGAAGCTTCACCTTTATCCTTCAATGAAGAAGAGACTAAATCAGCATTTTCAACATCAGGAGCAGGAGGAATAATGGAGTCATCAATTTTAACATTTATGGACTCCATGATGATTTTTGTTCTTAGGTTGTAGACCCTATAGGCACTGCTGTTGTTGGAATACCCCAAAAAGATTCTTTCATCACTCTTAGTATAAAACGTGGCAAGGAATTCTTGATCTCTCAGAACATATCAAACACTTCCAAACATTCTGAAGTACTTGTGCATTGGCTTTTTACCTCTCCATAGTTCATAAAGAGTCACATCAGTGCTCGGCCTGAGAAAAACGCGATTAGAGATATAACATGCAGTATTCATAACTTCAGCCCAAAAATGTTTCGCTAGGTTCTTGCTATTCAACATCACTCTAGTCATCTCAATCAGAACACGATTTTTCCTTTCAACAACCCTATTTTGTTGAGCAGTGATAGGAGCAGAATATTCATGTTTGATCCCATTGGTTGAACATAATTCATCAAAAAGAGCATTCTCAAATTCAGTTCTTTGATCAGTTCTGATTTTGACAAGGGAAAGACGACCACTCAGAAATTCATTTAGCATCACTTTGTACACTGTGAGAAACCGTTGAAACGTGTCAGATTTTTCCTTCAAGAAACACACCCAAGTATATCTAGAATGGTCATCCACAATTACCAGAATATACCTTTTCCCTCCAATAAAAAAAGTTTGGATTGGACCTACAAGATCCATATGCACTAATTGTTGAGATTTGGAGGTAGCAGTACCATTTAATCTGTTGTGAGCCATTTTGGTCTGCTTCCCCAGTTGACAAGATCCATAAACATAGGAGTCTAAGATTGAAAGATAAGGTAAGCCTCTAGCAGCCTTACGATTCGATAATTTATGAAGATCTTTGAAGTTGACATGACCAAGTCTTCTGTGCCACAACATACTAACATCATCAATAACTTTGTTGCACTTTGAAGAATCACTAAACTTTAAAGCATCAAGAATGTAACAATTGTCTCCATATCTTGGAAGGACCAGAATATTCTTTCCATGTTTGTCCACAATTCGACAGCCTTTCTTGGAGAAGCAAACTTCCTCTACCACTTCATCGTACAACTGGCTAATGTTAATGAGACCCGACTTTAGACCTTCCACATAACTAACATTCTTGAGCTGAAGTAGACAAGGAATATTAACAATACTCTTTTCCAGTGATTTGGGATTTATCACCACTACCAAAGACAACCCCACCTCCTGTGAAAGGTGAAAGAGATAAGAAAGCATCTTTGTCCCCAGACATATGACGAGAGCACCCACTGTCAAGATACCATAAATTTGGTTTAGTGGCAGAGAGAGCATTGAGTACAACTAAGCATCTGTTGGACACTTTCTGAATCCATTTGGAGTGAGGCATCCCTTTTTCCATATTGGATGACTGCACAAGTTGAGCAATTTTGTTGACTTCATTGACCAGTCGGTCGACTTGATTCTTCAACGTGTTATTCTTGCCATAATGAAGTTTCCTACACTTAGGACGAATGTGGCCTGATTCACCACAATGATGACATGTGGGAATAAATCTAGATTTTGTGCTTGAATTGACTTTAGGTGCCACATGAGGAGATTCTTTCACAAATCTTGATTTGGTACCCATTAATCTTGGTCTGTTTTCCATGTAGCCAAGACCACTTTTGTCACTATGAGGTTTCCCAAGACTCAACATCTTGTCAATTTTTTCAGCCGTAATGGTAATATGAATAACCTTGTCATTTGCCTTATTCAACTCAAGTAGTTGTTTACGATTAGCCCCATGATACATAACATTATTTGCTTTCAACACATGAATTTGATTCATCAAGTTTTCTTGAGATTTAAGTAATTTTTGAACTTGAGCTTCAAGAGCAGCAATAACATCATCTCTTTTCACTTTGTTATGGCAAGGAGAATCATTATCATTCTGTTCTTTGATATGTGCCTCAAGATAATCAATCATTTCATCCAGTTCAGTTCTGACTAGACAGAGAGACTTGTTTTCATTCCGCAACTCATCAACTTTCTTGGACAACTCAATCTTCTCCACTTTTGTAGTACACGTCTCATAAAAAGGAGTATCATACTTGATGCACAACTCATCATAAGTCATCTCTTCATTGTCATTCAGTGCTAAATCATCATCACTTCAGGACAGTTCCACAATCGGAGCAACAAAAGCAACATTTTTTTCTTCATTTTCTGATTACTCATCAGAATGCACAGACCCTTCACTTACACCTTCATTCAAAGCAGCCATCATTGTGGATGCAAATTTCTGCCTTTTTCTTCTTGGACGAAAATGCACCTGCAAAACAATTAACACCTAAGGTCAAGGCTAAGAGCCTCATGCGCCTACGATGAATTGGAGGGGGGCTTTGGCCGAAGAACCTCCGATGCCAAAGTTAGAATTTGAGGGAGAAAGTGTTTAGAGAATTTGGAAAATTTTAGAAGAGAATTCGACTTAGGTTTTGGAGAAAATGAGTGGCTATATATAGGGGTGTGGCCGGCCCTATTTGGAGAAATGGGGACCGGCCACTTGTGGTGGTTTGTTGGCTCTAATTGCAAGATATTATGTCAAAATAATATCTTGCAATCAATTAAGAAATTAATCAATTAATTTTGGTAATTAATCCTAATTCGAAAAGAATAATTGGGAGTTACCTTGTGGGTGAAGATTTGATGAAGAATGATGAAAGGGTTTAAAAAATACCATTTTGATCATCTTTGACCTCGATCGAGCTATTATTGTCCGTTGCATGCATGTGGGAGTCCTGGTGTGCCTCAAGGGTAATTTTGTCTTTTTCACCCAAAAGACCACGTGTCGCCTCCATATTTTTCTTGATTATTTTTGGCTCCACAAATGCCCCCACACCTGTTGGGCTACTCGCAGAAAAAGGGCAGCATGTGTAGAGATCTTCTTGTTCTAGGAAACATAGGATTGTTTCCTATTTTGATGTAGATTCCATCTTTAATTGGAAATTAGATCCTTCTAGGAAAGGGAAATAAATCACTTCCAAAGTCTATTTAAGTCTACCTTAAGTAGATGATTAAATCAACTTCAGAGAGCAATTTATTCTATCATACAAGAGAGAGAAAGCTAGAGGATATTTATTCCCCCTCCCCTAGCAATCTTCTACTCTTGCATGTGCAAAGGACCATCTTTCATTCCTTTCTTTGTCTTCTCCGCACCACATCGAAGAAAGAAAAATTAATTTTCCTTGTCTTCTTCTTGGATAGTGATGTCGCATGGCAGCCGTCGGGGTGGTGCAACACGTCGGCTGGTAGGGTCTAGGAGTCAGTTCGGCATGGGCCGATGATGTGTTGTGCAAGAACCACTACTTGGGTTGCTTGGCTTGGCTAAAGCCAAGGCAGCCGTGCGGCTGGGGTAGCAGATTGAGGCATTAGGGTGTGGTGCTAGACGAGCTGCATGGCTCATGTTTTTTGGGCTCTTAGACCTGACGCGAGCCAGGCCGACGATTGAGAGAAATGAGGAGGTTGCGGGCCTCATGGGCTGCTGGAATGCTAGGCATGCAGGCCTCCTGCCTGCTAGTCTAAGAGAAAAAAAATGAAGGAAAAGCCATCATGGGTTGAGCTCCTCTACTGAGTACCGTGAATGACATTGACTGCTTAGTCCTATTTTCCAGGAGAAATGTGGGATGCTCCCGAGAAAGAAGATGAAAAGGATCAAGGCAGATGCGTTGGCTTGTCCAATCTGTCGTGGTGCCTACTATGAATGAAGGTGGAAAGAAGAGGTCTTCCCCGCCTGCTCAAGAGATGCCGGTTGAGAAAACAATTGAAGTCTTTATCTGCTGCTCGTGAGGGTCTGCCTGCTGCGGAAAGGCCTGTGTTTGACTTGACTTTTTTCGATTGGAAGAAAAAATGAGGCTGCTAGATCTGAGCCTGTGACGTCTGCTATGCCAAAAATGGCTAGTACAATTGCTGATAGGATTACTCATCGTAGAGGTTCTGTCATGCCCCCAATGTCGAAGTTTTTACTTAGACTTTTGTTGGGAGCTAAGTTTGGTTCACATTTGGAGAGGCTTACCACTATGAAGAGCGACAAGGTGGACTTTGCTGCTAAGGTGGCGCCAAAGCCCACTCTCCTTGCTCCTGAGAATGATTCGCCTGCTGAGAAAGAAGAGACTGTTTACGTGGGCAATTGTGAGAAATCCACTAAGCTTGTTTATGGGGAGGGGTTAGAGGGGTTGTTTGCCTAAGTTTATTTGCGAAGCATACAACCCAATATAGAAGGACTGCTCTGCTTGCTATGATGCAGAAAACGACGATTTTGGCAGCCGAGTCTATGCTCATTGACCAAGAGGATACTAAGGCTGCTAAGGAGATGGCAAAAACTATGGCAGCTGAAGCTTATTCTTTTGCCGAGAAGATCAAAAAGTTGGAGTTTGAGCTCGTCTCTTTGAAGGGGTCCAACATCTCTACCCTCATTTCTCTGCAGCTTGAGACCGCTTGCCAGAAGATCGTTGACTTGAAGCCTAGGATTGACGCGATCCAAATTAAGTATGAAAGTGTAAATAAGGAGATTGGCTGTTACATACCTTAGATTCAAGATCTTGAGTGTGCCGTTTCTGAGCTTCGTTCCGATGCTTACGCAAATGATGAAGAGTTGATTATTGCTTATAATTAAGTGATCCACTTCAAGAAAATCATCGATATGCTTGAACCCTGAGTGTTAGAATTCCAAGGTACACTAAAGAACAACGAAAGTCTGAAAAAGGAAGTGGATGAGCTGCAGCGCGTCCGTGTTGGTTTGCTTGAGGAGAATGAGGAACTAAAAGGTTCGAGGCATCGCTCGTTTAGATTCAGGCCAATTTTTACAAGCTAGGTTATGTAGATCATTTTTTTGGTAGGGTCTGACTTAAAGTTTGCTGGGAAAGACTTTGAGACATTCTCTATTTCTTTGGAAGACTTGCTTGCCTTTATTTTTGAGGCTTCCATTGGTGAAGTAGTAGGAGAAGTTGGTGCCCAGGTTGAGGTAGTCGAGGATGAAGCACTGGATGATACTGCAGCTGAGAGCGTCACGGCTGCTGAAGGTGTGGCAACCGAGTAGTCGTGGGATGTCCAAGCTGCTGATGAGTAGTCGTCTAGGTAGCCTTTAGGATTTTCTTTGTTTTCCTTGTTGCTTTGCTTGAACTCCTTAGGCCTTTGCTAGTCGTTTATCAATTTTGCTAGAAAATTTAATAAACTTGCTTCTTTCGCTTTTCTTCATCTTTGCTTCTTTTGTTCATGCCTAACCTTTGACTTTTAGGCTAGCGGTAGACGTGCTACTTTTCTATAACCAGACAGGCCCGCGTAACCTATGTAGTCGTATGTGTTGGTGTAGAACTTTTGCAAAGTTGTTAGCCATAGGGTTGGCAGCCGGACGCCTTACTTACAGAAGTAGACAAGTCCGCATGACCACTTGGCTATTAACTTTGGCTTTCTTCAATCCTTTGAGCTGTGTGGCTTACATCACAACATACTAAAGATTTTTGGGATATGAAATTCGCTAACCTTTCATATCAAAAGTATGTGGTTGTATGGAATTTCGTAAGTAAATGTCCGAGAGAACTCCTTGCTCTTTATGTAACCAATTCCATGGGTTGCGTAGCAAGTATCACAACACTTTAGGAATTAGTGTAGATCTAAATGATCATTCCGCGCTTGGCAGAGGTGAACCTTATCGACTGCGTAGCATGTCGGTAGTGGATAAAGCTTCGTATATGCACGCTAACTTGTTTAACCTTTCATAAAAATGTGCGGTTGTATAAGTTTAGCGTGGCTTACTGCTCGAAGTGCAAGCCGTTTGCAGTTTTCTAGAAACGGTAGGCTACCTTAGTGCACTTGGTAGCAACTTTAGGGTTCTAGGGTAGCCACCTATAGGGCGTACTACGTAATTTACCTCCTCCGTCTATGAGACCCGTTTCCCTATAGATTAGGCCAAGAGACCCAAAATCCTTCAGTTAGCTAAGGCTTGAAAAAAACCATTCTAAGAATCCCGGCGTAAGCTATCGTGCACCTAGTTACACCACGGCAGCCTAACTCATCCACGTCTGAATATTCGAAGTGTAAAGTTTATCCTCTCGCATTGGAGAGCAAACCCATGTGGGTGTCGGGGAATTATTTTACCTTCTTGCACTGGAGAGCAATTAGTTTATCCTCTCGCACTGGAGAGCAGACCCATATGGGTGTCGAGGAATTGGTTTAACCTCTCGCACTAGAGAGCATGGTTGGTCCCCATGGGGGTGCAATTCCTGCGATAAGTCCCTAAGAAGGGTGTGGTCTTCTTTTGAAGTGCATGAGTGATCAGTTGTAGTAAGCATGCAGCCGAGCCAAGTTGTAGATTACTTTTAAATTCCTTATTGAAAAACAAGTGAAAAGAATGAAAACTTAGCTGTAAGGTAGGAACTGCATAACAATTGGATAGTCATCGGCTTGCGAGGTAGTGCCCGTCGAGCTGCTTGAGTGATCAGTTGTAGTAAGCATGCAGCCGAGCCAAGCTGTAGATTACTTCTGAATTCCTCATTGAAAAACAAGTGAAACGAACGAAAGCTTAGTTGTAAGGTATGAACTGCATAACAACTGGATAGTCATCGGCTTGCGAGGTAGTGCCCGTTGAGTTGCTTGAGTATTCGGGCTTTGATGTAGCGGGAGGTCATGCTTGGCAGTAGAGTGTTGATACTTGGCATGATGACATTAGGAAGAATGATTGCTTCTGACCTAAATGCCAAAGAGAAATGAGTATCACCGGTTGCTTGTCGTTTGGTTGTGCGATACGCCCATAGATATCCAGGAAGTTCGTGTGACCATTTTCCCTTCTTGTCGGAGATAGATTTCTTGAGACAAGTGAGAATCGTCTTGTTGGATGGCTTGGCCTGCCCATTACCTTGGGGATACCTCGGCGTGGGCATGCGCTGCTTGATGCCATATTTCTAGAAGAACTTCGCCAAATCTTTGCCTACGAATTTACGGGCCGTTGTCTGTGACAATGTATTGAGGGATGCCAAATCGACAAACGATGATCCTCCATATGAAGTGCTCTATGTCCATCTAAGTTGTGGTTGTCATAGGCTATGCTTCCACCAACTTGGTGAAATAGTCAGTTGCCACGATCATCATGCCTCTGCCCCCAATAGTGGGCGACATTGGCCCTGCCAAGTCGATTGCCCACTGCATGAACGACCAATAACTCGTCTGTGGGTGTAGTTTGCTGGCAGGCAGTGCTGGTACCGATTTGTAGCATTGACAGCGATCACACTTTTGTACTAACTCCTTAGTGTATTGATGCATAGTAGGCCAGTAGTAGCCTACGTTTAGAGCTTTATATGCTAAGGATCGGTCTCATGAGTGATTTACACAAATGCCTTCGTGGATTGAGCTTAGAACCTTTAGGTCATCGGAAGAAGCTAGGCAACGGAGATGTGGTCTAGCGTAGGATCTTAGGACGAGAATGTTGTTCCACATGTAGTAGCATGCTGCCTTTGTTTGAAGCTTTTTAGACTCCAATCTTTTCATGGAGAGTGTGCCATTAACCAGGTAGTCTATATTGGAATCTTGCTAGTTTAGAGTTATACTAACCTGTGACACCTCGGCTGCTGGCTCCGCCTCTATGTTTGGCTTGTCTAGATACTTCATCTGAATTGAGCGTTTGAGTTGGTGGCTGAGGGCGGAGCCTAGGCCGACTAGCACATCCGCGTGGGCATTGTCTGCCCGTGGAACTTGAGTGAGGATGTACTTCTAAAATGCCTCAAGTTGTTTTCGTACCTTCTCTAGGTACTTTGCCATCTTCAGAGGTTTTGCGTGCACTCCTTAGTAATCTGGCTGGTAATTAGCTAGGAATCAGAATAAATTCCAAGCTTTTTCACCGTCAAGTCTTTTTCCATTCAGAGGCCTGCTAGTAGGGCTTCATACTGTACTTCATTGTTGGATGCTTTAAAGCTTAGAGTGACTGCCTGCTTGAGCATCGAACCGTTTAGGATGACAAGGACCACCCCTGCTCCTGAGCCCTTGTAGTTGAATGCGCCGTCGAATTACAAATGCCTGAAGTCTTCATTGGGTGAAGTAGGCGTGGCTAGGGCGTGCTTGGTTGCTTCTAAGGCGTCGTTGGGTGACTTGGTTACGTCGCTTAAGCTAGGTATGAAGGCGCGATAGGGAGACGTAGAGCTGGGGTCATGTTACACGCAGCGGGAGATGCTCAACTGCCGGTACTAGGCCACTCTAGAGCTGAATTATGGAGCAAGGGTTGGCTGGGGCAGTGTGACACACATCAGGAGATGGTGCTCAACTACTGGTACATGTTGCTCCTGTGTAGAATTTTCTGGGGCAACGAGGACAAAACTTGTTTCCGAGTGTGTCATTCTAGTGTTCTTCTGCCCTTGGTGCACCTTTTGGGCTGAGTTGCTGCGTTCGCTGGAAAACTTTGCGTCTGCCAGCGCCTGCGTCTTTATCGTCGCGCATCTGGGTTGGGCAGAATAGTACGTCATGAGAATGAATGCGCCCGTCTAAAGGTATAACTTGAGCTTATGGGTTGCAACAACTATCGCCAAAGTTAGCTTTTGAATTTCTAGTGGCTGGTTTTCTCATTGAGGAGAGCTTTTGAACTGTGGAATACAGGTAGTCGGGCCCCCAGCTTTTCTCATATGATGGTAGAGCTTATTGCTGCTTCAGATACCGTCAAACATGCGAATAGGTCATCCGCTGCTTCCAGTTTGGATAGTAGGGATGTGATGTCAAGTACTCCTTCAAGTCCTTGAATTTGGATCTGCGATTCTCGTCCCAAAGTGCATGCTTCTCTGCCAGAATGAAAGAGTCAGCCAGAGTTAGATATTCTTTCATGATCAATTTTCTAAATAGCGGGTGGTCTGCTAGAAGTCATTTTTAGAAAACTGCTCTAGTTATTGAGTCATTGCATCCGACTATCTTTGCCTTCTTTGCTTTGAACCTCTTCACATAGTCGCGAAGTGATCCTTTGGGTTATTCTTGACGTTGAAGAAGTGGTCGGACTTCCTCTTGATCGAGCGATATGATGAATATTCTTTAGTGAAAACCAAAAAAAGTTCGTCGAAACTCCGGATGGATTGTGGTTGTAGGGTGTGGAACTAATCTTGCGCCTCGCCTTGTAGAATGGTGGCGAATATCATGCATATGAGAGCGTCGTTGTTTCGATAGAGGATCATTGCACTTCCGTAGTGCTTTAGGTGTCTATCCGAGTCTCCATCCCCTTTAAAGGATGTGAAATGTGGCATGCTGACTTTGCATGGAGGCTTTTCCTGCTTGATCTTGTCCGTGAATGGTGACTTGCTTATGTTGGTTATGTCCCGTAGTAGTGCCTCGTTAGTGACCTCGTTGTGTTGGAAATCGCCCAATCACTCGGTTAAGAGCCTGTTTACTTCTTCCTGAATTTGCCTTTGTTGAGGGGTAGCGGAGCTCTCGGTTGCCCCAATTTTGACCTATTGGTCTAGGCTGCTCTTCCATGTGTTCGACTCGTCTATACAGCGGTTGCGGTGTATGTGGTACGTTCCTATTAGGCGAATGAGTTCTTCGCAGGCTACCGGTTGAACTTGAGCTGGATTAACTGACTACTTCTCTTCGTCCGTCGTGCTGCATACTCCGATGTGAGGTGGATGATGCTCCTTGTGGGCCTAGCCGCGAATGAACACTTCGCCTAGAAAGTTGCTCATGTTGATTATTGGAGTGTGACCCCAACCATGAGTGTATGCTCGTCCGTAGGCCTAACCGAGAGTACACGTTTCTTCGCGCGAGCTAAGACGAGCGTATACGCTATCTCGGGGGCCCAGTCGGGAGTATACACCGCCATAAAGTTCAGTTAGTGACTGGTCGAGTGACTGCTTGTCGGGACGCTGCTGGAGAAGTTTGTCGTCTGCCTTTATCCTACTTTTGGACACCTCGTCTGGGGCACGTTGCATCTCGGTGCGCTGCAACAGTTGATTCACCAAGGTCGTCTGCTGTGTGAGGGCGCTTGTCAACTCTATGACTTGTCGAGACAAGTGTTGTTCGCCATTTGGGTTGGAAGAGCTTGGATGGTATGCGTTTCCTTGTGTCTGGGAAGTGCAATGGACTCCGGGCATGAGGTTTGAGCTAAAATAGGCCAAATCTACATAAAATAGGTCAAAAATATTGAAAAAATAGGTATGGATTACCCAAAAATGGGTCGGCCCAGGCGCAAAGAGGCTCGGATCCGGGTTAGGGTGTGCGAGTGCGGGTCTGGAGCATGGGTCGACCTGCTGGGCTGCTGGAGTACGTGCGGATTAGGCTGCTTCCACGTGGGCTGCTGCTGCAGCCGTTACTGGGCTCGCGCGTGGGGAGGCCTGCTGTGCTTGAAGCTTGGGCTTCTGATTTGGAAGGCTGGGCCCGCTGAAAAAGCTTCCGTCTGCTGTCGAGTAGGATCAGCGCCTTGGGCCTCCAAGTGGGCTTCTAGATCTTGCATTTTTTATCTCCAAATAGGGCCAGCATCTCGGCCTGTTATGAAGGCCTGCTTCTGTTGGCTGGCTTCCTGCTTGACAAAATCTCGCGGCTTGAGCCGCATCATTCTCTGTGGGCCTGGTCCTGGGTTTATGATTGGGCAGCAAGGGCTGCATGGATGGAAATGGCCTAAAAGGCCTGCTGCTACACGCTGCCTCCACTCGATGTGCTGAGTCATGGGCTGCCTTGTTGGGCTGCAGGTTACACTAGTATGGGCTGGGTTTTGGCTGCAAAAAATTGAACCCATGGTTGATCGAGCTATGACAGTGGCAGTGGGTGGTGGCAGTCGTCGTTACTCCGTGATCCGTCGAGTGGGTGAAAACCCAAACTTTGTAGGGAGAGCCTTTCGTTGTTGTTTCATAATTTTTTCGTCATCGTATTTCTTCCCCAAGGCTATTCAAAGAATTTATATAAAAATCTAGGAGTATGAATGTGTGGGAAAATCTACAAATGAACGAAGAAAATTAGAAATGTTGAATGCGAGAGTCTTCTTCAAGTGTGTAAATCAAGCTCTCAATGAAAGCACCAATTTGTGGATGCAAATTTCCGCATTCTTCTTCTTGGACGAAAATGCACCTGCAAAACAATTAACGCCTAAGGTCAAGGCCAAGAGCCTCATGCGCCCACGATGAATGGGGGGGCTTTGGTTGAAGAACCTCTGATGGCAAAATTAGAATTTGAGGGAGAAAATGTTTAGAGAAATTTGGATAATTTTAGAAGAGAATTTGACTTAAGTTTTGGAGAAAATGAGTGGTTATGAAATCGTCGACGAAGCGCTACGGCGAGATATGACCAACATGAGCAGGTCACCTTTCACGGACGAGATTGAGCAGGCAGAGCCACCACAGAAGTTTAGTATGCCGCACTTCACATCTTTTAAAGGAGATGGAGATCTGGAAAGACACTTGAAACATTACCAAAGCACAATGGTCCTTTATCGAAACAATGATGCTTTTATGTGCAAAATATTCACCACCACTTTGCAAGGTGAAGCGCAGGATTGGTTTCACACCCTTCCGCCACGATCCATCCGGAGCTTTGATGATCTTTCTTTGGTTTTTACCAAGGAATATTCATCTTACCGTTTGATCAAGAAGGAATATTATCACTTGTTCAACATAAAGAAGGACCCAAAAGAGTCACTTCGTGATTACGTGAAGAGGTTCAAAGCGGAGAAAGCTAGGATAGTTGGATGCGACGATTCCATAGCAAGTGCAGCTTTCCAAAAAGAACTTCCAGCAGACCACCCGTTGTTCGGAGAATTGATCATGAAAGAAGATCTAACTTTAGCAGACTCTTTCGCTCTAGCAGAGAAACATGCACTTTGGGATGAGGCTCGACGAGTAGACAAAGCACCCGAGCAGCCTCGAAAGGAAATAACGGTAAAGAAAGAGGACGGAAAGCAGCCGAACAACAAAAGTAGACAGGAGGCCAAGCGAAGGGACCGGTCCCCGGGTAGAGAAGGCTCGACGGCCAAAAGCTACTCAAAATTTTCATTCCCGATCCACTAAATCCTTCGCGATGTCAAGAACGAGCCATGGTTCAAATTACCAAAGCAATCAAAAGGAGATACTTCCAAATTGGACCATACTAAATATTGTGCATTCCATCGAGGACCAGGTCACACAACTGACGACTGCTATACTTGGAAGAACTACTTAAAGAAGCTGGTGAAATAAAGCAAGGTCGACAGGTATTTGGACAAACCAGCTGCGCAGCCTAGAAAGAACGCAGATGTTAAAGGAGAACCGCCTAATAAGACAATTCGGATTAATGGCATCTTCGTTGAATCTGAGCATCTGGGGGCCACCAATAATTCAAAAAAGAGAAAGATTCAGCAGCTGTTGATAATCTCACAAGTCCAAGCAGTCGATACTCAACCTGGACCCGTCATTGGTTTCACTGAGCAGGATGCAGAAGGCGTCGATTTCTCACACGACGACGCACTGGTGGTATCGGTTCAACTAGCCTATGCCATAGTTGATAGAATGATGGTTGACAATGGAAGTGCAGTCAACCTACTTCAACTCTTAGTAATTCAGAAGATGGGTTTGGAAATCACAATTATACGTCGAGCAGAGGTACTTACTAGATTCAATGGACATACCTCAACTACCATCGGTCACATTACACTTGACGTGAAAACACCGCCAGTGGTCTCAAAACAGACATTCACGATTGTAAGCGAGCCATCTCCCTACAATGGGATTCTAAGGAGACCTTGGTTGATTAAGTTGGATGCCGTTACATCCGTCAAATACCAAAAAATCCGATTCCGTATCCCGGGAGGAGGAATTGTGGAAATCAAGTCTGACCAGGCCACATCCCGACGATGCACTGTGCAAGTGTTAAAGGAGTCAAAGAAGAAAACCTTTACTCTTGTAGAGGTAACCGAGGTCCAGAAGGATGAAGAAGCTACAAAATAGCAATTACAACAAGTGGGTCAAGAATATGGCGTCCAAACCTATGCGCAAATAGACGAAAAAGAATGGAAACCTGAAGATGACGCAGAGGACATTATTCTTGATCCCCAGCAGCCGGAAGAGACGGCTAGAATTGGTTCACGCTTAAGCCCATCCGAGAAGGAAGAACTCACAGCTTTCCTTAGGGAAAATCGTGACATCTTTGCATGGTCACCTTTAGACATGCCCAGCATAGACCTCGGGGTAGCCTGCCACAAGCTGCACATTGATCCCGCTGCTAAACCAGTGATTCAAAAAAGAAGGCACTTTGCACCCGAACGAGTAGCAATTATTGAAGCAGAAATTGACAAGCTATTAGAGGCCGGATTCATAGAAGAGGTAGCACACTCAGCATGGCTTGCCAACGTCGTGCTAGTCGTGAAGAAAGAGAAGGGCAAATAGAGGGTTTGTGTAGACTACATCGATCTCAACAAAGCATGCCCAAAGGATCCTTACCCTGTTCGCCGAATCGACTTGCTCGTAGATTCAACTTCCGGGAATCAGCTGCTTAGTTTCTTAGACGCATATTCCGGTTACAACCAAATAGCCATGTACAAGCCTGACAAAGAGAAAACCGCATTCGTAATCGAGCGAGGCACTTATTGCTACAAGGTCATGCCCTTCGGCCTTAAGAACGCGGGGGCCACTACCAAAGGTTAGTAAACATGATGTTTAAAAAGCAAATTGGGGTGCCTACAGAGGTCTATGTCGACGACATCATGGTAAAGGGCAAGCAGCGGTCAGATCATATCCACAATTTGGCGGAAACTTTCAGCATCCTCAGAAAATACAAAATGAAGCTTAACCCCGCGAAATGCACTTTTGGGGTATCTTCAGGTAGATTCTTAGGGTACCTGGTGACCCAACGAGGAATCGAAGCACATCCCAAGCAAATCCGAGCAATTCTAGAAATGAAATCTCCCACTACCTTGAAAGAGATCCAAAGCTTGACCAGACGAACATCTGCCCTCAATTGCTTTCTTTCACGATCCACCGATTGATGCAAACCATTTTTTAAAGCCATCAAGAGGGCACAACGGGACAAATGGGATGAAGAATGTGAAAAAGTTTTCCAAAACCTGAAGAAATATCTCACATCACCTCCCTTACTATCTAAGCCGAAAGCAGCGGAGGACTTATACATTTACTTGGCAGTCTCAGAAGTAGCAGTGAGTTCTGCCCTCATACGAGAAGAGCTGGGGGCCCAACTGTCGGTATTCTACACTTCTAAAGCTCTTCTCGATGCGGAAACTAGGTATTCAAAGATCGAAAAATTAATTTTGGCACTAGTTGTTGCGGCTCGAAAGCTCAGACTATACTTTCAAGTTCATACAGTCATTGTCATGACTCAATATCCTCTACGATCAATCCTATATGGTCCAGACGCTTCTCAACGAGTGATGAAATGGGCATTGGAACTTAGCCAATACGGCTTAGTTTTTCGACCTCGCACGGCGATAAAGGCCCAAGCCTTGGTAGACTTTATAGCAGAATTCACGCCTAGTCTAGGCAACATAACAGAGAGACCTAACGATACCCAAGAAGCAGCCGAGCACGCTTTAACCATACCTGTTTTTTCCAATGGAGATTTCTGGCACCTATATGTCGATGATGCATCCAATTACAAAGGCTCGGGAGCAGAAGTGGTCCTTGTCACTCCGGACGGTTCAATGCTCGAGTAGGCAATCACTCTAGGTTTCAAAGCATGTAACAATGAGGCAGAGTATGAGGCCTTGTTAGCAGGCCTTCGAATGGCAAAAGACTTGGCAGTGAAGAAACTTGCAATTTATTCGGATTCTCAACTAATCACTAGCCAGGCTACTGAGGAGTTCGCGGCGAAACATCCAAGGATGGCACAATACTTAGAAAAGGTACGCAAGCAGCTGGAGGCATTTCAGACTTACACTCTCACTCAAGTTCAGCGAGCAGACAACGCTCACGCGGACGCATTAGCCGGCCTAGGTTCCGCTCTTGACCATCAACTCAAGCGTTCTATTCCGGTGGAGTATTTAGACAAGCCAAGCATAGAAGTAGAGCCGGCAGCTGAGGTGTCACAGGTTGATATAACTCCCAACTGGCAAAGTCCTATTATACATTACCTGGTCAATGGCACGCTCCCTTTAGGAAAATTGGAGTCCAGGAAGCTCCAAGTAAAAGCCGCACGCTATTATCTGTGGAATGATATTCTCATCCGAAGATCCTACACTGGTCCACATCTCCGTTGCTTAGCGTCTCCTGACGACTTGAAAGTTCTAAGCTCAATTCATGAAGGCATTTGTGGTAATCATTCCGAAGGCCGATCCTGAGCACAGAAGGCTCTCAATACGAGTTATTACTGGCCCACCATGCACCAAGATGCTAAGGAGTTAGCCCAAAAGTGCGACCGCTGCCAACGCTACAAGCCGATACCAGCATTGCCTGCTAGTGAATTACACCCACAAACGAATCCATGGCCATTCATGCAATAGGCAATCGACTTGGTGGGACCTATGCCTCCCGCTGCTGGGGGCAGAGGCATGATGATTGTGGCAACTGATTACTTCACCAAATGGGTAGAAGCAGAGCCCATGACAACCACAACTCAGGTGGATATAGAACGCTTCATTTGAAGGAACATCATTTGCCGATTTGGCATCCCTCAGTCTATCGTTATCGATAACTGCCCGTAATTCGTGGGAAAAGATTTGGCAAAGTTTTTCCAAAAATTTGGCATCAAGCAGCACATGTCAATGCCAAGATATCCTCAAGGCAATGGACAAGCCGAAGCATCCAACAAGACGATCCTCGATTGCCTTAAGAAATCCCTCACTGACAAGAAGGGAAAGTGGCCAGATGAACTCCCCAGATGTCTTTGGGCATATCGCACCACCAAAAGATGAGCGACCGGAGAGACTCATTTTTCTTTAGTACTCGATTCGGAAGCAATCATTCCTCCCAACATTATCATGCCAAACATCAGTAATTTACTACTAAGCATTGAGCAGAACAGTAAGGAGATGACCGCAAGCTTAGATCTGGCGGAGGAGAAGTGCGAACAGGCCATCACCCGCATTGCAGCTTACCAGCAGCAGCTCCTCTCAAGCTAGAATAAAAGGGCCAAGATCCGACAGTTTCAACTTGGAGATTTAGTCCTAAGAAAAGCCTTTATCACTGCTTGCAGAGAAGGTTCCAAGAAGATGGATCCCATCTGGGAAGGCCCGTACAAGTTCAGTAGAGTAGGCGGCAAGGGAAATTATACTCTCGCCACCATGAACGACAAAGAGATCGAGAAGCAATGAAACACTTACAACCTAAGGAAGTACCATGTGTAACCTCCCACTATGTCAAGACCCGAAGATTCAAACAGCTCAACGGGCACCACCTTGCAAACCGAGGACTATTTAGTTATTATGCACTTATTTTTTAAGTTATTCGTTCGTTTCACTTGTTTTTCAATAAGGAATTCAGAAGTAATTTACAACTTGATTCGACTGCATGTCTACAACAACTTATCTCTCCTTCACTTTAGATGAAGATCATACCCTTCTTAGGGAATCATCGCAGGAATTGCATCCCCTAAGGGTCCAACCATGCTCTCCAAGGTGGGAGGATAAACTTACACTTCGAATATCCAGATGTGGATGAGCCGGATTGCCCTAGCATAGCTAGATGCGCGATGGCTTGCGCCGGGATTCTTAGAAGTAGCCACAATGGTCTTTTTTCAAGGCTTAGCTAACTGGAGGATTTTAGGTCTCTTGGCCTAATCCGCAGGGAACCGGGCCCTAGAAACAGAGGGGGCACATTACGTAGAACGCCCGATGGACGGCTGCCCTGGAAACCTAAAGTCGCTACCGAGTGCACTAAGGTAGTCTACGGTTTTTCAGAAGACTGCCTACGGCTTGCCCTTCGAGCAGTGAAGCCACGCTAAACTTATACAACTGCACATTTTTGTGAAAGGTTAAACAAGCTAGCGTGCACATACGAAGTTCTATCCATTACCGACATACAACGTAGTCGATAAACTTCATCTCTGCCAAGGTTAACAACCTAGTGGTTACGCTGACTTGTTTGCTTCTGTAAGTAAGACATCCGGCTGCCAACCCTAAGGATAGCAACTTTCCAAAAGCTATATACCAACACCTACGGTTGCATGGGCTAAATGAACTTGTCTGCTTATAGAAAAGCAGCATGCTCGCTATTAGCCTATAAGATCTAAAGGTCAAGGGTAAGAATAAAAGGAGCGAAGGAAATCAGTTTATTGAATTTTCTAGCAAAATTGATAAACAACTAGCAAAGAGCAAAGAAGTTCAAGCAAAAAGCAACAAGGAAAACAAAGAAAATCCTAAAGGCTACCTAGAAGACTACTCTTCAGCAGCTTGGGTCTCCTACGACTACTCGGTCGCCACACCTTCAGCAGCTGTGATACCTTCGGCAGCGGCACCATCTGGCGCTTCACCCTCAGCTGCCCTAACCTGGGCACCAACTTCTCCGACTACTTTGCCAATAGAAGATTCAAAAGTAAAGGCAAACAAGTCTTTCGGAGAAATAGAAAAGGTTTCGAAGTCCTTTCCAGAAAACTCAAAGTCAGACGGCCACTCAAAGAGATGATCTACATAACCCAGCTTGTAGAAATCGGCTTGATTCTGAGTAAGTGAAGCCTCATACCCAGCTTTCTCACCCTTCAACTGCTCGTTTTCCTCGAGTAGACGAGCACGAGCCCGCTGCAACTCCTCCACTTCTTTCTTTAGATCATCATTGATTTTCAAGGCACCTTGGAGTTCCAACACTTGAGGTTTAAGCTTATCAACAACCTTCTTGAAGTGGATCACTTGGTTATAAGTAGCGATCAGTTCTTCATCCTTCGCATAAGCAGCGGAGCGGAATTCAGAAATGGCGCACTCAAGATCTTGAATCTGAGGTATGTAGCACTCAATTTCCTTCTCTGCAATTTCGTACTTTACTTGAATCGCGTTAAGCCTAGCCTTCAAATTCATGATCTCTTGGTGAGCGGTCTCAAGCTGCAAAGAAGTGGGGGCAGAGATATTAGATCCCTTTAAAGCAGCGAGCTCAGATTCCAGTTTCTTAATTTTTTCGGTTAATGAGTAAGCTTCTGCAGCCATGGTTCTTGCCATTTCTTTAGCAGCCTTAGTATCCTCTTGGTCAAGGAACATAGACTCGGCTGCCAAAATCGTTGTGTTCTGCATCATGGCTAGCAGAGCAGTTTTCCTGTACTCGGATGTGTGTTTCGCAAAGAGACTTGGGCCAACAACTCCTTTAACGCCATCAATAAACTTGGCACATACATCCATGTCCTCAAGCAGGTCTGGTTTCAAGAATGCACAAATCTCAGCAGCTTCCCTAGAAATAGAATTGGTGGATTTTTCATGGCTGCCAATACTAGCAGTCTCTTTCTTTGCAGCAGAAAAATCGATTTCAGCAGCGGAATGAACAGGTTTTGGCATCACTTTAGCAGGCGAATGCGCTTTGTTATTCTTTATGGTAGCAAACCTTTTTAAAGGAGAACCAGACTTAGCCCCTAACGGACGTTTAGGCATAAATTTCGGCACCGGGGGCACATATGAGCTTCTACGCTGGGCAATCCTATCAGCAATCGAACTAGCTTTCGGAGCTATAGGGGTCATAGGCATGGACCTAGCAGATTCTTCTTTTTCGCCCTTGGAGGAAGTCAAATCAATCACAAGTTTAGGAGCAGCTGGTGGGTCCTCATGAGCAGCGGATGAGGTTTTTGATTTCTTCTCAGCAAGTTTCTCTTGAGCAGCCGTAGAACTCCCGCAGGCAGTGGAAGGAGTCTTCAATTTCTTCTCAGCATGTGACTCTTGAGTAGGCGGGGAAGACCTTTTTTTCCCACTTTCGTTGGCAGCAGGCTCTAGCACAGTAATAGGACGAGTCAACGCTTCAGCCTTGATTCGTTTTATTTCTTCTCTAGGGGGCAGCCCACCTTTTTCCCTACGAAGAGGACTAAGTAACCAGCGCCATTCACGATACTCGGAAGGAATACCCAGAGCGACATGCACTTTCTTCATGTCCGGTGAAGTTCTAGGAGTTGAGCCAAATTCCAAATCTACAAAAGCAGCAGATGGCGATTAGAAAAAAAATAAAGAGCAGTTTAGCACAAATACCAAGTAGCTGGAAGGTTGAGCAGCCTACTTACCGGAGATGAAGACCGTTGACACACGCAACTCGGGAGAAAAATCAGATTCCCATTCTCCATTCACCTCCAAAGTCTTCTTGGCTTAGTCATGTTCTCCCTTGCTTGAATTGTCAAAGAGCCTATGGCGAGATCGCAGCTGCCCGATTCCCTTAATGTGGCCTATGTCAAAGAAATGCCAAAATTCGTTGACGGACAAACCTAAGTCAAAAAATTGGCTAAGATTGTGGAATCCCACCATCACGCGGATCGCATTTGGAGAACATTGAGCATGGGCACATTTCATGGAGTAGAGCACTTCTTGGAAGAAGCGCGGCATTGGAAAGGTAAACCCTAACACAAAATAGTAGGGGTGAAATTTGATGGCTCTCTGAACCCCATCACACGGCTCACGGCTGCTACCATCCCTAACTCGCTTCACACACACTCCCGACGGAATAGCATGCCAATAAGCCTCAAGGAAGTCTCTAAACAAATCATCAGAACTAATCTTGAAGTGAGTAGCTTTGAAGTAGCCAACCTTCCTCAAAGACCCACCTTGACGGTACAACGGCAGCACACTATCATCATTCTTGTGGCTCGAGGGAGACATCCTTGAAGAAATTCTAAAAAAAAAAAAAAGAAAAAAAAAAAAGGGAAGCAACTCTCGGCAACAAAAAAAAAAAGAAAAAAGAAAAGGGCTTCCAGGGCACTTTCTCGGCACAAGCAGGCCATTTGGCCCAATTCAAAAAAGAAAAAAAAGAAAAAAAAGGGAGATAGGAAACCGCAAGAACCCAGCCAAATTGCCAGGCCCCACGGCTTGGCCTGCTTTCCCTCATGTCAGCACCCCAGCGCCCAGAAATCTATGAAGATGCACACGACCACAGTGCCGTGACTTCCTCCCAACAAATTTTTCACATCCTCTACCCCCGTCGAGCCAAGTTTCAAGCCCCGAGGCTTTCAAAAAATCAAAAAGACAAGAAAATTAATTTTTTCTTACCTAGAAGCAATGAGAAGACGAAGCAAGTGACGAAAGACGATCCTTTGCATGGGCAAGATGTAGAAGATTACTAGGGGAGGGGGAACAAATATCCTCTAAGCTCTCTCTCTCTTGTAGGGTAGAATAAGTTTCTCTCTAAAAAGTTGATTTAATAATCCACTTAAGGTGGACTTAAATAAGCTTTGAGAGAAATTTATTTCCTTTTCCTAGAAGGATCTAATTTCTTATTAAAAGAGAGAATCAACATTAAAATAGGAAACAATTCAAAGTTTCCTTAAGCAAGAAAATCTCTACACCTGTTGCCCTTTTCTGCGAGCAGCCCAACAGGTGTGGGGGCATTTGTGGAGCCAAAAATAATCACAATGCGACACGTGGATTTTTGGATGAAGAAGACAAAAATACCCTTGAGGTGTACTGAGATTCCTACACGCGAGCAGCGGGCAATCATCCCTCAACCAAGTCAAAAATGCTCCAAAAGAGGTAAACAATTCAAAGTCCATCTCATCAAAACCCCTTTTGCAAGGTAACCTCCAAAATATTATATTAATTGGTTAATTAATGGATTAATTGCCCAATTAATCCATTAAATACCAATTAAATCTTCCAATTAACCACAAAATACAACCAATTCAACCCTAAAGCTAGTCAAAGGCCGGCCACACTCTTTGCTCTTCACCTTTTTTATTTTTTTCCACTTTATTACCCAAATTCAGTTAGTCAATTAATCCTATAACCCCCATTTATTTCTTTCATGTTTAATTAGCCAATAAATTGGCTAATTAAACCAAAAATTTCACCATAAAAACCACATCATGGCCGGCCACTTTCTCTCAAAAGTGGACCGGCCTAGCCCTATAAATAGGCACTCATTTTTACCAAACACTCATTCCAACACTCTTGCAAAAATCCCAAAATTTTCTAAACACTTTTTCTCTCTAAATTCTAACTTTGGCATCGGAGGTTCTTTGGCCAAAGCCCCCCCATTCATCGTGGGCATGTGAGGCTTTTGGTCTTAACCTAAGGTGTTAATTGTTTTGTACGTGCAATTTTGTCCAAGATCAAGGAGGAAGAAATTTGCATCCACAGGCCCTATTTGGAGAAATGGGGACCGGCCACTTATGGTGGTTTCTTGGCTCTAATTGCAAGATATTATGTTAAAATAATATCTTGCAATCAATTAGGAAATTAATCAATTAATTAGGAAATTAATCAATTAATTTTGGTAATTAATCCCAATTCGAAAAGAATAATTGGGAGTTACCTTGTGGGTGAAGATTTGATGAGGAATGATGAAACGGTTTAAAAGAATACCATTTTTATCGTCTTTGACCTCGATTGAGCCGTTATTGTCTGTTGCATACGTGTGGGAGTCCCAATGTGCCTCAAGGGTAATTTTGTCTTTTTCACCCAAAAGACCACGTGTCGCCTCCATATTTTTCTTGATTACTTTTTGCTCCACAATCATTACTTTGTCCTTTTTCTGATTTGATTTCCTGTTGTTTGCACACACAACAACACAATGTCCACTACCACCACAAGAAAAACATAGACCAGATTCTCCATATGAGGATTTTGCCCTACTACTTGTGAACTTTCCTTGTTTTCTACCAAAGATTAACTTAGGAGATTGGTACTTTGAGTTTTCAGAGGACTTCCTTTTT
Source organism: Heteromeles arbutifolia (assembly GCA_024362995.1). Classification (NCBI taxonomy): domain Eukaryota; kingdom Viridiplantae; phylum Streptophyta; class Magnoliopsida; order Rosales; family Rosaceae; genus Heteromeles; species Heteromeles arbutifolia. The sequence goes on from JANCRC010000002.1 coordinate 40,844,275, forward strand.
AATCTCCATTCTTTTATTGTTGAGAAATCTTCTGAACTGGTTGATAAACCAGGCAACATCATCTTCTTGGGCTTGCTCACAAGGAACATTGATAATCTTTGCATTTTCAACACTGTGAAGAGAAACATCACTCCTTTTCTTGGCATCATCATTCTCCATATCTAGCTCCATTTCATAAGTGATAAGCTTACCCACCAGTTTTCCAAGTTTGATCTCATTTAAATCTTGAAATTCTTGAATGACAGCCTTCTTGGCCATGAATCTCTTAGGCAATGATCTTAAGATTTTTTGAACAATGATAGTTTCATCATTAGGCTTGCCCAACCCTAATGCTTTATTAGTTAACATTTCAACTTTTTCATAGAAAGCTGAGAAGGTTTCAGATTCTTTCATCCTCAAGTCCTCAAACTTTGAAAGAGTCATTTGAAGTTTGAGATCCCATACTTGTTTATTTCCTTCATGAAGAATTATGAGCTTGTCCCAAGCTTGTTTGGTCGTTGTGCAATATCTAATATGTGCAAATTGAGTTGGAGAAATGGTAGTGACAATGGCATTTCTTGCATTTCTGTTTGCCATGGCTGAAGAGACTTCACCAGGAGACCATTCTCCTTTAGATTTCACAACAGATTTACCATTTACATTTCTTGACAGTGTTTTCCATTCCAAGGTAAGATAGTCAACAATAATAAGGTCTTGAGCTTCCAGAAAAATTTGGAACTTTTCACTCCATGCCGCATAATTAGATCCATTAAAGAATAGAGGAATATTACAAGATGTACCAACACGATCACGGTCCATGGTGAGATTCCACCCAATACCAGTAAATCCCAGAGATCACTCTATGTATATCTAGATCAAGACTTTGATACCAATTGATAATAATAATTTGCTGGAATGACTAGTCAAGCCTGCTGGTCGACTAAGATAGATATGTTAGTCAATAAATCAAAGATTAAATGAACAATTTCAGTCACCAATAGTTATCCTAGTCAGTAAACTCTTAGTTTGTTCTAAGTTATTAGCATGTCAAGTGAGCATAATTGTGAGCACATACTTATTAGATATTCAATTGATATATGGAGCATGTATATGTTTGATAGATATGTGACACAATATAAGTAACTACGAACATAAGATGTTTTTGCTGGAAAAACCCACATCTGGGTTAAAAACCGAGGACTCTTTACTGAGTCCAATCCACTAGTATAAACAAGGTTCTTACAAAGTACCACGTAAAGCTCAATTCTTAGAACCCTATCTATGGAGCAGCTTTACTTTTGTGCAACCTTGCCTTACACAACATGGATTCCTTCGATCTTCATGAAGTGGCAGCTTTTCCTAAGCTCTTCACATTGTGGCACCGAGATCAGCTCACGAACTATGCATATGATGATGTGACAATGATATGCAGTTCTGGATTCAGATGTCTAGTCAGTTTCTCCTGTCAAACATTTGAAGAAAGAAACTGACGATAATCCAACAGTAGGTCAGTTTTAAAGATTTGAAACTAGAAACACTTGACCACAGATTTAATGCAAAACCAAAGACAATGCAACCCTATTCTTCAATGATTGGGTGTTTAATGCATGAAAGAAGTTTTTGCAACTAGGGTTTCATAAATGAAGAACAAAGAGGAAGGTAAGTACTTAATGGCTTTCTCTCTCCAACTTCTCTCTACCAAATATATTCTGAAAACCCAAAAAAAAAAAAAAAAAAAAAACCCTAGCTGGGGATCCCAACCCCAAAAGCTTTGGTTTGTTTTTCACTTACCAAGGACACATGTCGTCATACAATCTGATTAAAAGAGATTAAGGGCTGGGATTTGACTATCAACAGAAAGCTGTCAGGAAGCCCATGTGGGTAGGTCTTAATTTGCATGCCTAGCTTGCTGAAAATTCACGCGCAATCCTGACTAGACAACTAAGCTAGACAGAATGAAGCAAGAATGTAGACGTGAAATGCACATGCATGAACAAACCCTTTGAAGTGAGTTGTGCCACATCTTTGAACATTTCTTCCCAGCAGACACATCCCATAAATAGAGAAAAACCTAAAACTAGATTGAGCATGTGGTACACTTACAATGCTGACAAGGAAAGCCAAACCTAAAAGTCTAGACTTCACACTCTCCTCTCTCACTTTATCCCTCATGTACTCTATCTCCCTTTCTCACTGTGCACACACGGTGCACAGTCCTCCCGACTAACACTGTCCAAATCGAAGCCACCACCAATTTCATCTCGTCCTCATGAGTCCAAAACACCTAGCCTTGTCACGAGTCTAAAACACCTAGCCATGTAACTCAAAAGTCACCACTTAACACCCTAAAACTCAAAATTATTTCCATTTTGACTTGTGAACTATCTCTTCTCCTTGAAACTTATAAGGCGCCTCCTAAAACACATGTGGGACCCAACACCTAATAAGACTACATGTGCAATAAATTTGATTACAAATCTTTATAATCCGTTAACATTCAACAATCAGAGAAAATTAAGTTTAAAAGAAATTGAAGCGATGAAAAAAAAAAAATTGATTAGCCAAGCGCACCCAAATCAAACCCATATAAGAAATTAACAGATATAAGGTAATGTCAAACAAATTTTGAGTTTTATAGAGACGACTGTTAAGTTTCTGGGGGCAAAATGAAATCAAAATCGAGTTCCAGAGATAAAGTGAAGCGAACATTGAATTTCAGAGAGGAAAGTTGTGACTTTTGAGTTACAGAGAGCAAAGTGTGATTAAAATCGAGTTTTAGAAGGCGTAGCTAAAAACAAGCCTGAAAAATAATGGACATGTTATTTAATTTTTCTTGAGCTTAAAAAAAAACACGTGCATTTTTTTATTGGGCCAAATCAGAAAGCAGCAAAGCAAACTTATTAATTGTTTTTTTTTTTTTTTTAATAAGATGATATTCTAACTACAATACTACTATAATTTAGAAGGAGGGGATTTAAGTTTGAGTCCAAGAGGCATACTTCTTATAACTAACTAATTCATCCACATATGGATAACGGATTGCCGGAAGTCGAATGGTGCATTGAAACTTTCGGTTATGCAACAGACTCATGTCCCAATGTCCATAGTACGCCATATGTAGCCGATCTTAATACAGTTTGAATCACCTTTGTTGAGCATTGTATTTAAACAAGGCTCAACGACAACTCCTTTTGACACAAATAATTCCGACAAAGTTTTACCTTATAGGTACTTTAGGTACTCCTTATACCAGAAAAAGGAAAAAGAAAAGAACAAGTAAAGTCACGCGAAGATCAAAACTTTAATTCTTATTATAAAAGAATTGAGAGTGTAATTGGGAGACATGACAATATCCATAACAGACTGCCTACATATCTTAAGGAGGAAGAATCAAGTCACCGTGCAGTTCTAATAAGGACAAAAATGAATGTGTGTTACAAGTGTTTATCCTTGACGAGGGAAACAAGTATCCATTATACATATGCTAGGTGGTGGCATTGCTAGTTGTATCCATGTTGGATTGGCTACATATTTTCTCATATTGAGGAAGAATCAAACCATGTGTAGTTCATTTTAGAGTACAGAGTACTGTCATCTTGGGGTTAAGGTCATTCTCAAACTCCTTGTACGTAGCTTGTGGATTGACCTCTGTGTTATGGTTGCTATGCGATCTTTTGAGTCGTGGCATTCTGCTCAACTTTACGGATCGTGTTCACGCTTTCCATGCCACAACAACACACATCAGCTTAATTACCCTTTATCTCTTTGATCCCGTCTAGGAATGGATAACGAATTAGCTAATTAAATGACGAAGTTATAACTTTCATCTAGTATAGCCAATTCAGACCAAGAATAACATTAATGGAATAGGACAGTTCATTTCATGGAAGAGTACTATGGATACAAATTTCCGTCATCTTCTTTTTTGACGAAAATGCACCTGCAAAATAATAACACCTAAGATTAAGGCCAAAAGCCTCACACATCCACGATGAATGGGGGAATGGGGCTTTGGCCGAAGAATCTCCGATGCCAAAGTTAGAATTCTGAAAAGAATTTATTTAGGAGTTTGTGGGTAGCAAATACCTTCACATTTTAGTAGGATAAGTGAGGGATTTATATGAGGGTAGCCGACCCAATTGGTGGAGAGTGGCCGGCCATATATGGTGTAATTTGGTAAATAATTGTAAGATATTGTGTGTGAAATTGGTACCAGGGGGAATAACCTGCAATTTAAAATCTATATACATGCTTGTCTAACTAGTCAGCAACACTCATCAACTAAGATCAAATATGTTAGTTTACTTACAGCGGAAGTAGCCAAGTTTAAGCTCAGTTTACTAAAATGTTCCAGATTAACTAAGATCCATTTTAGTTCACATTTTAACTCTGTCAATCTTAGTTGCATGGACTTATCTCTTTGCAAATAATAATGAACATATAACACAAGCAAATGGTGAGATAAGTAAACTAGAAAAACAATAAATTGAACGAGATGTTTTTGGCTGGAAAAACCCACCTCTGGGTTAAAAAACCGGGAACTCTCTATTGAGTCCAATCCACTAGTGAAATCAAGATTCTTACAAAGTAACCACACAAGCTTAATTCATAGATCCTAATCTACGGAGCAGCTTGTACCTTTGTGCAACATTGCCTTTCACGAGGCGAACTCATTCGGTCTTCACGAAGTGGCAGCTCCTCTTGAGCTCTTCACTTTGTGGCACCGAGATCCAATCAACTTATGCAAATGATGTTATGATGAAGTTGATGCAAATCTGTATTTGATCGTCTAGTCAGTTTCACCAGTCAAACACTTGAAAGATGAAACTGACGCAAATCCAAAAAGAGGTCAGCTCAAAGAATTGAAACTGAAGAAGCTTGACCTAAAACAAGGATCAAAATCACAAAAACAATGCAGCCCTAATATGCAATAATCTGGGTATTTAGTGCATGAATGTCATTTTGTGGCTAGGGTTTTCAAGTAAGAACAAAGGAGCAGCTCCTGCTGAAATAATCCTTCTTAGAAAATATCAATCTCCTAGCCAAGAGAAAATGAAACCCTAGATGAAGCTTTTATAGCAGGCTTTGTTTTAGACAAGAAAGAAGATGAAAATGACATGTGTCATATGCAAAAGTAATCAAAAAATATCTAGGGTTGAAAAACATTCTCAGGGAAAAAGGTTGTCCATAAAGCCCATGCGGGTTGTCTTAAAGTGTGTGCCCAGCTTGCGTGAAAGCAGCAAGAAGTTTTGACTAGACAAAGCCACTACACAGAATGAACTGGAAATAATTACATGAAATGCGTATGTATAAACAAACCTTTGATATAGAGAAATTAAGCTCTTGAGATGATATTTCTAGCAGCAAGATCCCAGAGAAGTAATTAAACCCTAAATATAATTAGAGCATGTGTAGTACAATTTACAACATTTGACAAGGAAAGCCAAACAATAAAACTAAACTTCACAATGTGAAATAATATCTTACAATTAACATGGCAATTATTTTGAAATTAAATAGGAAGTTTTGGGAGTTACCTTTTGAATGAAATCAATAAGGGATTGATGAGGAGTGATGAGAGGGATTTGAATAAATACCATATTGATCACCTTTGACTTTTCCTTGATTGAGCCGTCATTGTTCGTTGCATGCGCTTAGTGAATCTCGGTGTGCCTCGAGGGTAATCTTGTTGTTTTTACCCAAAAGTCCATGTGTTATCTCCATAATTTTTTGGATTATTTTTGGCTCCACAAGTACCAACATATTGTAGGTTTCTACTTGAACCACTAACTTTATTGTCCTGATAGATCAGACTGAATTGCTAACTTTATTATTACGCTGAGTCGTTGGCCTCGTTGAGATTGGCCATTCTTGTTCCTCTAGGCACATATAACTGATCTGACTGGGGATCAGACATGTTTCCTATATTCTTGAAGATTCCTACAATCTAGGGATTGAAGTGTGCCAAAGTAATCATACTCCTAAGAATTTAATAATGATTCCATATATCTAAAAGATCTCTCTCCATACTAGTATAAATACCTCACCTACGGCATAACTATGGTAACACAGTTCACTCGTGCATACATTTGCCTATTCTCTTGCCCATTGGTTAAGCTTTAATATTACTTACCAACTAGATTATTGAAAAGCATTTAACCAGTACTACACGACTCACAGTTGTTTATTTTCTTATAGGTAACCAAACTTGCCTAGTTCCTTCGTCTGCAGTGGTGGGCGAGTGTTTTGCAAACGATTGATGCTTTTGTTAATAGCTAAACTCATATTTCCCTGACCAAATCACTAGGTTTGGTAAATGTAATTTTGTGATTGCTAACGCCAAAACCCAGGGTGGAAGCAACCAACTTCCGGACACAATTGTCGCTCTGAAAACAACGACGCTCTTCATAGCAGAGTTTCTCCCAGCATAGAACAAATATAGGAGACTCTGAAGAAGATCAACGCCCCTATTTGGTACATAATTAGGACCCATCACAACGACAACATGGTGTCATGTGGATATATAAGTAGGGGTGGTTCGGTATGGGATCCCATACCGAAACCCTTGTCCCGATTCCCAAACCGAAATTTTCGGGAATCCCAATTTCAATACCGATCCCAAACCAAATTTTCGGGAATCCCGATTTTTGGGAATCCCGAAACTCCCATACCGAAACCTTGTCCCGATTCCTAAACCGAAATTTTTTGGGAATCCCAATTTCAATACCGATCCCAAACCAAATTTTTGGGAATCCAGAAATAGTTTTGGGATTTCGGGACAAATCGGGAATCCCGAAATGGTTTTGGGCTTTTGGACTAAAATTTGACATATTATGCTTTTGGGCTAAAATTCAACCTTTTATATTGTAAAATTGATACATAGGCATGCCCAATCTGCCAGTTTGTTTCTACTAATCTGTGCACACAAATCTGCCAATCAAATGGCAAAGCCCAGTTAGTATCTGCCTATTCAAAAGCAATCTGCCAATATGAAACGTTAATATATGCTTGAGTAAACTAGTAAATCTATCTATAATCATGCTAGTCCCCAAAATTACGTCTAAAACGTTAATATATGATTGAGTAAACTTCTGTACATATATAATATAAATATTATATGTAAAGTTTTCTCAAGCAAATTGTAACTTATAATCTATCCATGTATCTATCTATCAATCTCCCATGTTTATTCTGCATCTATATATCCATCTATCAATCTTCTGTGATTTAAAAATTCTGCATATGTTCCACTATCTATCTTAGGGCTCCTTCCTGTATATGTTCCATCACCGATTTCCAGTGCTCATTCAGTATTTCAATTTTCATTATTGTAGGTAGATGATGTTCCCCTTAAATATGTGATCCTATATATTTAAAAATTAAATAATATATATATATATATTTTTTTTCGGTTTGGTTCGGTTTGGGATTTTTTCGGTTTGGTTTCGGGAATTTTTCGGTTCGGTTTGGGATTTTTGGGATTTTTTTCCAGCCCTATATATAAGTAAAGAAGTTAAAATGGTTCCCTTGCTCACTCCGCCTGCTATACTATCGGGAGTTTCTGAATAGAGATTTCACGATGATAGACTACCAGATTCAAAGTGATTCACTCAAGCATTTAAACACTTCAAGAATAAAATTCACGACCCAATTATCCAAAAAACTTTCATCTGGAAATTAAGAGTAAATTGTAGTAATGATCCCTCAATTTTAATCAAATTGTAGCAATGGTCATTCAACTAAAAATGCATTACCATTGGTCCCTCAACTTATCAAAATGTGTAGCTATAGTCATTTTCATCAATTTCATCAAAATTTTATCAAAATAAGTTATGTTGGAATGATCGTTTACAAAATTAGGGTCCCTCAACTCATCAAAGTGTGTAATTATGGTCATTTTCGTCAATTATGTCAAATTTTTTTGTCAAAACGAGTTATGTTGGAAGGACCATTGCTACAATTGGATTAAAGTTAAGGGACTATTTCTCGAGTTGAATTAAAGTTGAGGGAATAATGGTAATTGATTTTTAGTTGAGGGACCATAGCTGGACGTTTTGATGAGTTGAGGGACCAATGATAATTGATTTTTAGTTGAGTGATCATTACTCCAATTGAGTTAAAGTTAAAGGACCATAGTTACAATTTAGTCGGAAATTAATTAATTTTTTATTCTTTCCGGGAAGAATTTGCTGCCCAAGAAGATAAAAAAAACATTAAATAATTTGCTTAGTCAACGGAACTGGACACTCGGTTTTCCATGCCTCTTTCTTCGATCATTATCTAAATTTCAGATCTTGGTGATGGATATGCAAACAGAGATGAGAAAAGCTCGTAAGTTGACCTATAACTCTCTCCATTTCATTTGTTCCAGCAACTTTTTTTTTTTTTTTTTGGTGTGATTTTTTGGTGTAGTTTCTGCAGGCTGTTAAAAATCTATGCTCCTTGTTGTTGGTATCTTGCTAGTTATTGATCAAGAGACCTTGTTTATAATTGTTGGTTTATGCGGATGTGATCACGCTACCTTCTTATCAAAATTTTAGACCTTGATAATGGACGTGCAATAAGAGAAAGCTTGTAAGTTGACCTTTCACTCTCTTTAGTCTTTTCCTTTTAATTTTTCGTTGTTTTTTTTTTTATTCGAGTGATACTGTCATAAACTAGGAGGATGGGGAAGTTTCCTTTTGTTCCTACAATTTGTTCTTATTTTTGGTGGGAGTTTTTAGTGTAATTTTCTGCTGTTGAGCTTTTCTTCTTGTTGTTTCTCTCTTGAGTGTTTGTAATGAATGACCCTGTTTTCAATTTATTTTTGTGGGTTCTTGTGGCTGCTATCATCCCAATTTTCCGGTTTCGTAATCTTGTTGTAGTTTGTCTCCTATGAGAAAGAAATATGGTCAATAGAACATGAACCTTATGACAAATGTAGTAGAGAAGCTATATATTTCTTAGATTGCTGTACATACATACATATATATAATCCTTCCCAGCTCCTAAATAACGGTTATTGGCAACGTATATCACTATCAGTATAAGAATAGATAAAACAGAAGTAGGGTTTAATAATGTGAAAATTAGCTTGGTGTTTTTCAACCATATAAAAAACTTTATACATGTGTTAAGACCAAACGATTTCAGATTAAAAGTAAGTATTGTTATAAAACAAGTATACAATCCAAAAGATCAAATTATACCATATTTTGCAAGCTGTTTGTTGCAGACGAAAAAACATGTTTCTTTCCTATTCATTGCTACCTCTATTACTCGAGGCGTAGAGGACGATTATTGGAAAGGGTAAGGAAGGGTTCTGATATACTTTCTGTCGGCAAATAATTGAAATAAAAAATATATGTTAATCTATTTATATAGGTCTTAACATGCATAGTTGCCTCCAGCAAGGAGAAAAGGTTTGATTTTCCGGTTCAGTTCATCATCTTCCTTTTTATTATTCATTCATGTTTGGGGTCTTTTAAGATGCTATCAAATTTCTTGATTTCATCAAGTGTCTGCTGCAGCTGATCATTGCGAATGGCGTTGAGCACCCAAAAAGCCTCTGCATCTCGATGGACCCACGATGTGTTTTTGAGCTTCAGGGGTGCAGACACCCGCAAGGGTATTGTGTCCTATTTATACCACGAACTGCAACACGTTCAAGGGATTAGAACATTTAAGGATGATCGAGAGATTGAAAAAGGAACAACTATTTCTCCGGAGCTCTTAAGCGCAATTGAAAACTCACATATTGCAGTTGTCGTTCTCTTGCCAAACTATGCTTCTTCCACATGGTGCTTAGAAGAACTTACAAAGATTCTTCAATGCATGAAAGGCAAGGGCACTGTTCTGCCAATTTTTTATAATGTGGATCCCTCCGATGTACGAAAACAGACTGGGAGTTTTGCAGAACATTTTACTAATCATGGCGAAAGGTTTAGGGAGGACATAGGGAAGGTGAAGAGGTGGAAAGATGCTTTAACAAAAGTGGCCAATCTCTCTGGGTTCGATCCACAAACCGACAAATAAGCATGCGTGAACTTCTCCAGACTCAAGTGTTGCTCTAATGCAACTTTTTACCTTGTTTTATGTATGGATTATATTTTTGACTTGATCGTCATTATACTTTTTTTTTCTTGTAGGTCTGAAAGAAAGCTTATTGAAGACGTTGTTAAATGGGTGTGCAGTAAAGTGCATCGCACATTCACACTGCTAGATTCCACAGAGTTAGTGGGAAATAAGTTTAGACGCGAGCAAGTAGATTTGCTTTTAGCTTCTGATGCAGATGATGGTCGCTTTATAAGAATATGGGGGATGGGTGGAATTGGAAAAACAACCATTGCTAAGCTAGTTTATGATAGCATTTCTTTTCATTTCGAAGTTAGCAGTTTTCTTGCTAATGTTAGAGAGGTTTCTAAACGTGGAAATCTAGTTGATCTACAAAGACAGTTTCTTTTTCCGATCTCGAGGGAACAAATTACCCAAGTATGGGATGAACAGTGTGGAACCTCTTTCATTAAGACTTGCTTCCGTAATAAAAAGGTTCTTCTCATTCTTGATGATGTGGATGAATCAAGAGAATTTGAAGTATTGGTTGGAAAGAGGGATTGGTTTGGTAAGAGGAGTAGAATCATCATTACAACTAGAGATGCAAGTTTGCCAGTCAATCATGATATACAGATATCACATCGAGTTGAAGGATTAGATAATGATGAGGCTCTTGAGCTATTTAGCCGGAACGCCTTTCAGAAGAATCAGCCTGACAAAGGTTTTCTGTAATTGTCCAAGTGTTTTGTAAATTATGCCCGAGGCCTTCCACTAGCTCTTAAAATTTTGGGATGTTCTTTGTATAAGAGAGATCAAGATAAATGGAAAAGTGAATTAGAAAAGCTACAGAAAACTCCTAAGTCAACAATTTTTGATGCACTCAAAAATAAGTTATGATGGACTAGATGAGATGAACAAGAGAATATTTCTGGATATTGCACATTTCCATAAGGGGAAGGACAAAGAGGAAGTAATTGAAATATTAGACACCTGTGGCCTTTATGGTCGGATCGGGGTAGATGCTCTCATCCAGAAGTCCTTATTAACTATGGAGAAATCCCAGTTTCATATTTCATACATCAATGTGGAGATGCATGATTTGGTACAACAAATGGCACTGGAAATTGTTTGTCATGAGTCTTGTACTGGAGAGCCTGGTGAACGCAGTCGTTTGTGTCATCCTGAGGACATCTTTCAAGTGTTCATTAACAACACGGTAAGAAGCCACGTAGAAATATCTACTTTTGAAAGAAATATTATTTCTTATACACAATATTAGACTTGAATGCGGAATTAACTTTTCCTTCATGCCTGTTCTTAATTAACAGGGAACAAGCCAAATTGAAGGCATAGCCTTACGCACGGTGGGACTTGAAAGGGTAGATTGGAATTGTGAAGCCTTTGCTAAGATGCATAATCTGAAATTTCTTGAATTTGATAATGTGATCATTACTTCAATCCCTAGAGTTCTTCCAAATTCCTTAAGAAATTTGAAATGGAGCTGGTATCATTCCGAATCTCTCCCGTGAGGTTTTCAACCGAATTTGCTTACCAAACTTGAGATGCGCCACAGCAGACTTGATCAGCTCTGGGAAGGAAGAAAGGTAAGGTTACTGACCCAAGTGTTCTATGAACAGTGTAGTTTGTTATGTGATATTGAGAATTAAAGTTTTCTTAATTTAAATGACAGTTATTTTAGAAAAAAAGAAGTTAATTTTCAGCCATGTGTGTCATGTCAGCAGAGTAACAGAAATTCTAACGGAGATAGCCTTAAGGACCAATGCTACATATTTTAAGAAGTTCATATACCTACAAATCTAATAATTTAGCTCTAAGGGCCAAACTGAAACTCGAGTGAGAGTTCAGAGACTAATATGCTCTGATGTCTCATATAGATTTATTACAAGACAGGAGTGTTTGAGGCTTATTGCTAATAACCCGCATTATTTTGAATTTATTTTAGAATGTTCATTAAAAGTTTGACAGACGTGTGTCAAGAGGTGGAAGCTAATGATTGGCCGTTCTTATTTATTGAACAGGACTTTCCAAACTTGAAATTTATGGATCTTAGTTACTCCAGAAACCTGATCTGTACCGTAGATTTCTCTGGTCTTCCCAGTCTTGTTGGGTTGGAACTTTTTTGTTGTACGGAGTTAGTCGTTATCCACTCATCCTTTGCAGTCCTCAAAGGACTTGTTTCTTTGAATTTAGAAGGCTGCAAAAGTATTAGCAGTCTCCCACGTAAGGTGGAAATGGATTCTCTTGAATTTTTCAATCTATATGGCTGCACAGGATTGAAAAAAATTCCCGAGTTTTCGAGAGAAATGAAAAATTTGTCAAAGTTGTTTTTAGGTTGCACTGGTATTGAGAAATTACCTTCATCAATTGAACATCTGATTGGTCTTAAACTACTGGATGTGAGCAACTGCATAAGTCTCTTGTGTCTTCCAAATTTCATCTGTAATTTGAAGTCTCTTGAAGTGCTCAACATTAGTGGATGCTTACAAGTAAAAAAACTCCCAGAAAATTTGGGGAAGATGGATTCTCCAAAGGAGATTGATTTAAGTGGAACTTCTATAAAAGAACCAGTACCTTTCCTTGTTCTTTTAAAAAATCTCAAACGTCTATCTTTTCGGGGATTAGCTCAACCAGAGCGCACGTTAGGCCTTCCCAGTGAGGAGTTTAGCTATGATGACAAAAGCACATTTGATTATTATCTATATGTTTTTCTTTTTTCGATGGCGGCTTTGTCACTTGTAGTTAAACCGGACACGAGGCATTTGGTGTTGCCTTCTCTAATGGGTTGTGCTCTTTGGAGGAATTAGATCTAAGTGATTGTAATCTTGGTCAAGGAGCTATCCCCGATGATATTAGCTCATTGTCCTGTCTAAGATACTTAGATCTTAGCGGAAATGGTTTTGTTAACCTTCTGAGCATTATGAAGCTTTATAAGCTCGAGGAATTTAAGTTGGAGAGGTGCAAAAGCCTTCAAGAATTTCCATGCCTTCCATCAAATAGCATCTTGCATGTAAATACAGGAGATTGCACTTCATTAAAGAGGTTATCAGGTACCCTAGAGTTGAGAAGAAATACAGAAATGTCGAATTTCATTTTACGTTCTGGCAATTGCTCGGGATTCCTTGACAATGAAGGCTGCAATGGGACCATTCTTCCAATGCTAACCCGATTCCTTCAGCTCTCTCTCTCTCTCTCTCTCTCTCTCTCTCTCATTGTCTGCTATAGTGCTTCACTGATTGCTATACATATGTTACTGCATGGATTCCGTAGGTTTGATTACAAATTCCAAATTATAACTCCTGGAAGGAAAATTCCTGAATGGTTCAGTAGACAAAATTTGGAAGATTCATTCATTGTAGAGCTACCTCCAGGTTCACGGTGCACGTTGATAGGGATTGCTTTATGTGCTGTGTTTGAAGATCAGGAAAATTCAGCTGCCCTTTATTAAGGGTACAAATGTAATACAGTTAGTAATACAGTTAGGTAGTTAGTATTTGGTTAAAGTAGTTAGGATTTCTTTATAAACATGTGTAATCTTCATTCCTTTAGTTTTATACAAATCCTATTTCTCTCTCTAAACTCTCTCTCTCTCTCTCTCTCTCTCTCTCTCTCTCATATCTCTCTGTTCATCTTTTCTGTTCATCATTTCTCCTTGTTTTTCCCTTCAATTCCCAACCATTGCAATGTAGTTAACATGGTATCAGAGCCACCAGGCTCACGCCTTTGATTCTAGTGGTTCCATTTCCCATTATTTTTCATTTGTTTCTAGTTTAGTTTCTCTTCAAATTTCCATTAGATTTTCGGTGCTTCCGCGATTGTTGTTGGGTTGATCGTTCTTGGGGCAGTAGTGTTGCGGCCTTGTTGACGACAGCCTTGCCGTCGAGCCACTCGGTTTTGGCTGTGCAGATAAAGAACTGAGATCCGTTGGTTCTGTTCGTCTTTCCGCTGCAATGTTAATCGTCTTTCCGCTGCAATGTTAATGGATGCTCTGTTCTTGATGAAGATTTGCTACCTTGGTTGAAGTTTTATGTTCAAGTTCATGGGCGTTTCTGGAGAAATCAACTCGGTGCACTCCAAGTGTTTGATGAATTGTGTCAGCCAATTGCCAGAGTGTTGAATCTTGAAGTTTTTCTGTTATATCATCTTTGTTAAAGGCCAATTGCCAAAGAAGGTTTTGTGCGTTGCTAACCGGTCGCTTGAGGCCATTGGAGTAAGACCCAGATCCCAAAATTGGTACTTTTGTTTTGAGGAGCCTAAAGAAGTTTGTTTTGGGAATTCAGCTTTTCTTTTGGGGGGATATTTGAAGAACGGTGTACCAGTCAGGTGCCCAGCTCATAATTATCATGTGAAGGATATGCAGATTTTGGTATGGTTCTCTGCTTCTTTCCTCCATATGCAGTGTTGGTGTGAATTCTATATGATCTGTTGGTGTTTCGACAGAGCAACAGTTTGTGCACTCCAGCTGTTTGATGATTTGTGTCAGTGAGTATTTCCTTTGTTAGATGATTGTTGTTTGTTTTCTTACTCCATTAAAGGCCAATTGCCGGAGTATGAAATCTTGATTGAAGGCCGATTGCCAAATCTTTTGTTTCTTGTTCCCTTTCTTCATTGAAGGCCGATTGCCGAAGAGGGTTGTGTTTCTTGATTTTTGTAATTGCAAAGCTTGTTGTTTGTTTCCTCCACAAGGCCGATAGCCGGAGTGAAAAGTTCTGTCTCAGATATTGTGTGTTACTCCTTAAAGGCCGATAGCCGGAGTAAAGTTCTTGAAAAATCTTGTTTGTTGTTATTGTCTGCAACTCCATTAAGGCCGATTGCCGGAATGCAGTTCTTGTTGAAATATTGATTAGTAATTTAGGGTTGATAACATTTGAAGCAGAGAAGATACTCATTTGAAGCAGAGAAGTTGCTGATGTTTGACAAAAGTACTTTGAATACTGATTTTAGCTTTTGGAAGATTGGCGTACCTAAACATGGGAAATAAGGGTGGTGTTTCTGTTTGTGATGATACTGTGAAATTGGTTGATTGGATTTCTATTGTCAAAATGTCTCTGTTGAGAAGAAAGTTTGAAGCAGCAGATTTCCGACATATGCAATGCATTTTATCTTAGCCGTTCAATCGAAAATGGTGATGTTGATTTTTTAAGTCCTGGTGGCCTGGAAATGAACATAAGCAGAAGCTGTTGATGGGTCTGATGCCCAATTGAGAAGTGATTTCATCAAAAGCAGCTTTTGAACAATATTGAAAGGTTAACTACCAACAACCAGTTTAAAAGAAGGCAATCAAAGGGTAGCTGAATGCAAGGTTTTCTGCCATATTGTTCTTGACATGGAATGAATCTGAGGTGGATGAAGTGGGATTGCAAGATTGCAGATGGTTCATCTCTGTGTTCTGTTTTTCTGGTTTCGTAGCAATGATTGCAGTTGTTCTTCCAATCTCAAACTGGGTTACCCCAGTTGAGATTGAGGGGGAGTATTGAGGGTACAAATGTAATACAGTTAGTAATATAGTTAGGTAGTTAGTATTTGGTTAAAGTAGTTAGGATTTCTTTATAAACATATGTGTAATCTTCATTCCTTTAGTTTTATACAAATCCTATTTCTCTCTCTAAACTCTCTCTCTCTCTCTCTCTCTCATATCTCTCTGTTCATCCTTTCTCCTTGTTTTTCCCTTCAATTCCCAACCATTGCAATGTAGTTAACACCCTTCCTGAATTCGACTCTTTCATAATTGAATGTTTCTTGGGAGTGCCTTCGCATCCGTATACTTACTCTCATAAAATAGGCCATCTTGTGTCAGATAACCTTTGGGTACTTTTCATGCCAATTAATCAAGGGTGTGGCAGTCAGATTAAGATTTTATTCAAAACGTGCTGTGGCAAAGATGGTGGGAGGACTCGTGAAACATGCTCGAGTGTGAAGAAGTGTGGGTTCCATTTGGTGTTTGAGCCGGATGCGGAAGAACTTAAAAAAAAACATGATGAACCAATCCACCCTCACTGCCCCCCTTGGGAATTTCAACAATTCAGAAGATGCACAAATTGAGGGACAACGGGATGAGGCAGGTCCAAGTTGAAGTGGAAGCTCTGACAAAAATCTTTATCTTCATCTCGAAGAGATTTTGTCCTTCAACCAGCAAGACCAAGTGGAAGTTTATGCTAGCTCTGACAAAAGATCTGCCGTCTTCTCAAAGAGTGGTACCCGATGCTAGTGCCGGATATGCCTAATGCTCATGGACTAAGCATGACCCAGTTCCCTTAGATCATGTCGGTATCGTTTATCACGTCTGTTTCTTACTATGCTATGGTGCAAAATCATGTTTATTTCAACCCGTCACTTATGATTCATGAATAGGACATGCTGTAACATTTTTTTCTGTATCCTAGTGCATAAGAACAAGACTGCTGTTGAAGCCAGCCAGTCATGTTCCTTAATTGACTCAATTTTGGGGTCCTGGCTGTTGGTGTTTGTTAAGTGAATTGGATTGCATTTTTTTCTGAGTTTTATGCAATTTGGATGAACGAAATTTTATTAAGGTATCTGAGCTTGAGGAAGAAGAAGGTGGAGTTCATTGCTCCATTACATTCACACCAAAACAACTATTACACAGAGATCCAAAAACAAAGAGAGAAATAAGATGACCGTTGGAGCTAGACCTAGCAACTTCTTACACAACCTGTTAACACGACACGTAAACGACACGAAAATAACGGGTTTCCGGTCAACACGATAACTAATCGGGTCACATGATACTCGTTAATAACGGATCCTTAACATGTTTACATGAGAGTGACATGCGAGTAACCTGTTTCAACACGATAAAAAGAAGAAGTTATTTTGATGATTTTAATTTTTTAAACTACTAAAAAAAACTTACTATAAAATACAATAGATATAATGAATATGTATATATTTTTTATTAATTATTATTCTATATAAATTTTAAAATTGAAGTTTTATTTATTTCTTTATTTTTATAGTATATTGTAGGCAAAGATTGAGATTAAAAATCATAAAAAACATTAAAAATAAAAATATCAAGTAATTTAAAAATACCAAACAAAAAAATTATAATAATTAATTTACATGTGTGAAAAATATGAAAAAAAATATGCAAATGCTCGTAGTCGCATCCTCTACGCTTTGAGGATGGGTATATGATCGTGTGAATTTTTAAAACCATACAAACTCTCATGAATAGTATTTTTAAGGGAGTTCAAAATAAACAAATTTATAATCATTAATGTATAAGTCTGAAAGACGTGAAAGCATAATAAACGTTCATAATTGCATCCTCAATGCTTAGACGATGGTTACATGGTTGTTTAGATTTTTAAAACCCTCCAAATCTCATGAACAATGTTTTTTATTTGAGTACAAAATTAATAATAATTATTGTAGAAGTGTGAAAAATGTAATCACTCGTAATGTAAAGCTTTACAACTTTTATGAAGGGGTCAACTCTGAAATTTAGTATGTATATTCTAATTTATTATTATGTTTTACATTTTTTTGGGTCAAATTATGTTTTTCATTTTCATTTTTATTGATTTAAAATATATTTTTCTTAACGGATAACGGGTCGGGTCATATTACCTGATAATATTAACGGGTTGATTTCGGGTCGGGTCATATTACCTGTTTACTTTAACGGGTATTACACGACACAACCCGTTAAGCAATCGGGTATGACACGAAAATGACACGAACACGAGAAACACGACACGAATGCCAGGTCTAGTTGGAGCTACACATGCTCCTCACAAGTCTTGAATCCAGGCAACCTCACGTGCATTGCACACAGCTGCCATGACAGGTGGCACATTTTAGACCCGTAAGATATTATAATCCTAGTCGTACATTGCAACTAGAACTAAGCATTGAAATACAAAAGAAGATGAACTGAAGAACAAAGAATTAGAGGGCTTGAGCTTTGTTGATCTGCAACAAGCTTACATCTCAACACTCCCTTCTAAGGTTGTTGCAGATTTCACTCCCAGTAAACCTCTCATACAACAAGAATGATCCTTTGGCACAACCTTATTAAATATATCAGCCAATTGGTCCTCTGACTTGCAGTAAACCAGTTCAATTCTGTTCTCCTGCAATGCATTGAATTCATTGATCAACTCCATACTACTGTCAGTATACATAATATCATCAACATAAATGGAGACAATGAGTGATTCTCCCCCTTGTTTGATATTGATATACAAAGTAGCTTCACTTAGATAGGAGTTAATTTCCTCATACCAAGCTCTTGAAGCTTGTTTTAGTCCATAAAGAGCCTTTCTAAGCTTATATACTTTGTATTCAGAACCTGGAACAATGTACCCCTCAAGTTGATCACATAGGCTTCCTCATTCAACACTATATTTAAAAAAGCTGATTTTACATAAAGTTGATATAACTTTAAGCTTTTCTGAGCTGTAAGTGCAATGAGAGTCCTTATAGTGTCCAGTCTTACAACTGGAGCAAATATTTCATTGTAGTATACTCCACAACTAATCTTGCCTTATGCTTCTTTATAATTTGTCAAGTCATGTAATTAAATCATGTTTGAATAAGTTTGTGGCATGTCGATTATAGTTATGACTAGAAATTAAGCCCGCGCGTTGCTACGGGAACCAGCTGTTTCAAACATAATCAGATGAATAAAACATATTTAAGTTGAATAAATTCAACACAATTATGAACAACATAGAGGGATACATGAGTGAATGAGGTCGATAAGATAAGCAGTTTTGCTTCTATATACATTCAAGTGAGCTGGCATAAAAATACATTGTATAATGAGTGGGAAGAAACTGAACGTCTTTGATTAGAAAGAGATGGTTTCCAAAAAAGTTTTGTTTCCTTATGAAACATGTAGTTCACACATATAATATGTGTCATGCAGTGTAGGCAGTCATTTCAATAGGTAATTAAAAATAGAAAGTGTTGAGGACTTGTTCAAGTAGCTAATTTTGTAACCACAACTGTTCAAAGGCAACCTGCATTGGTTCCATTATTATATAACAGAATATAAACTCTCAACATTAAACAGTAAGAATGCATAGGGTCTGATTCTTAGAGCATACAAAAGGAAAATTCTTAGAAATATAGAACATATGAGTTGGAATAGGTTTAGCAATAGTTTCTTTTAAAACATATGTGGAACATGTAAAAGAAGACAAATATAGGAAAGGAGATATGACAATCCATAGAAATAAAAGACCATCATAACTAAGTAATTCTAGAATACCATACCTCAACAGCAGTGCGGCCTCTTAAAACCCGCCTTTTATCAATTCCCCACGTGAGACATTCATTGTTGCGTTTCCCTTTTTTATTAGTAAAATTTATATCCGGATTCTTTTGGCCAATTTCTATCACTCAGTGAGGAAGTGGGATATGTATATCATCCCCGACATTGCCTCCACACTCATGGAATGACATCACGACCTACACCAATATACAGTAAGACAATGCACACCATATCCAAAGAAAATATGTAAAGCAGAAAATCTCTTTTTTTTTAAATGAGTGTTAACTGATAGTCTCACAAACTAATTCACAAAAAGGAAAGCTAGCAGTGGGTTACTTTTCAGCAATCTACTCAAGACTATTATGCCCCTTACTTAAGACAACAGTTAGAATAAACTTATTTTATATACAATGCAAGCCAAAAGAAGCAAAACCCTTAGCTAAAATCAAATGAACTTGCCGAAAAGAGAAGTACCTTCTTCATCCGGGTTTTGATTTCAGATTTATGGGATTTGTTGTAAACCTTCCTCTTTTCGGCCTGTCGATCTCTCTTCACGGCAGAGTCAGGCTTCTTCGTGGCAACCTCACAAACAACAGAATGTTGAACCGGCATTTGAAGTAGGCTCACAACCACATACCCTGAAAATAGTCAAGAACCTGCCCCAACAATAAAAAACAGACGAAGCCAACATGATTGAAGAACACCGATCGAAATTAGAAGTGATCTAATTTTGGGAAAACCATAAAGAAGTTACCTGATGCACTGAGGAATCGTTTTTTACCAGCTTCGACACGGCCTTCATGCTTATATGAGAGAAAGCTGAATTTATAATCCTACAATGGTGCCCTGTAATTGCAGTTTCATAACTCAAGCCCACATGTGAATAACTAATGTTTATTTTCTGTATGTAGAACCAAATTGCACTGCATATTCCTACGAAACAACTTGTGGCTGGTTTGTCCAAGATCTCAAAAACCAATGGCCTACCCATATGTGCCAACCCTTATTTCTCAAAGATGTTTTAAACTCAACCTATACTATCCCAAAACCACAATTTCCACAACTGTAGTAAGCTGCAGAAGAATCAAGACCATTTTTGCACTACCAAACATGGCATGTATACAATTCCTTCAAAGTTCATAAATCTAAGGGCTTCCTCAAAACTGCTTAACTGTTTTGGAAACTCAGAAAACAGTTCATAAGTTTAGAATTACCCCCTTCAATAAAATGTGATGATTCACAACACCCACCACCCAAAATGTGCACAAAACACCAACCCTAGAAATAGGAAGGGAACTTTGGGATTCAATCCAAAATCACCTCTCTAACTAATTTAATAAGTTCAGGGATTAGGTTCCTGAAAGATAATTAGATCAGAGTAATTAGAGTTTTGCAGACATGGAACTTACTTATTCACAATTGTATAGGGAGTGATAAAGGTCGAAAAAGACTGATTAGAACTATAAAATGTATGAAAATAATAAGGGAAAATGTAATATTGGGGAAATTTGTTAAGAATTGTCGTGAATGAAATCAATCTAGATTTAGAGAACAATCTAAAATTAGGGTTTTTATTTTCAAGTCAGATAGAGAGTGACAGAAATAAACCGATATCAACACATGAATGGACTTACATTTGTAATTGCGTAAAACCCCAAATCAGTGAAATACCTGAGTAGTGAGAGTGAGACGAAGGCAGATGCTGTGCTGTGAAGAAGATCTGTGGAGGAAGCAGATGGCTGTGAACCAATTGAATCCTCAATGTTTTTTGGGAAACGCAGCTAGAATGTCGAGAGATGGATTGCCCCGATGGGTAGGGCATTTCTCTTAGTTCTACTGCATTCTATGTCCACTGTTGTAGCCACCACAAAAAACGATCCAGATTCGACCATCAATGATTAAAGTTGAGACAGATAGACAGATAATGGATGGTCAAACAGTGAATTCGTTGGAGATAGTTGGAGTAAGGTACACCCATTATGTAGAATGTATGTTTGCCTAATTTGTATTGCTCCCCCTACAGTTGAGAATTTCAAATGCAGAGCAAATAAATGAAGATGTAGTTTTTATGTTGACGTTTTCATCTTTCAGTACAAAGCCTAGGAATACAAAATTTTTGAGGAATTTAATTGCTATTCTATGCATGGATGGGTGCCGAAAGATTATTTCATGGAGTTACTGATGAAAGATCTAGAAAATACTCGTGGTGTTTTCTGCAATAGGCGTGCAGCAGCCAAAGGTAATCTGATATTTATTTCGTAGCTTACAAAAAGATGCAAGTATTTGCTATACCATTAAAAACCAGGCTGGTGACCCATAATCTCTAGCAGCCAAAGAAGAAAAAACAAAAAGCTAAGATATTGTATGCACATTTCAACTACCTTAGATAAAGCAATGACATAGACTGGAATGCAAAACCTGCAAAATTGGGCAATTAGAAAAAATAATTCTTTTGATTATAAATATTCAATTAGAATCACTTTAAATAAGAACCAAACAAAAAATGCACCTAAAAGCAAGTTATGAAGAATTAGAGAGCAGAGAGGAAATGAAATAGACCTCACATGTGTAGGAGTACTGCAGTTTGTAGAAGGTGCCCAGTCCTTAATCTCTTCAATTAGATTAATTTTAAATAAGACCCACTGCTGCTGTTTTTTCAAAGTGGGACAATCGGCTCCTAACATTTTCCCAATAGAAAACTTTTAAAATATGATTACATATCAGAATTCACAAACAAAGTCAGAGAAAACATGATGATTGTTGAGCTAGTATTGAATAATGGGTATAAATTTGAAACTTTTGGATGCTCAGCCTTGTTTCAGATGAAATCAAGCATCCCAAAAAACCAAAACAAATCAACTTAACATAAAAGTTTGTACTACCCACCTCAAATCGGCCGGACTGCCATTATGGTATTGAACTTCTTAGTCTGGCCACGAAGGGCCTTTACCAGCAGAGCATGTGACTTGTTCTCAACTGGAAGATCAGAAAACTCAACATGATTTAAGTTTGGATCCCTTATTTTATTAATGGGAAGGCGACCAACATTGTTCAGAGAAATTCTCTGCCCCTCGACTGCAATCCGAAGAGCATAGACTTCAGATATAACATTGGTATCTATAGCTTCACCATAAATGTTGCAAAGTGAAAGCAACTATTACTATTGTTAATTATCAATCCGTTTGGCCAATTCATTGAATACACTACACCAAAAATTTCACAATTCATTGAATTTACATACAATTGAGAGAAGTACAAAAACAAAGACATCAGCAGAAAATTATCACCATAAGAATTCCACCGTGAAAATTCTAGAGACCAAAATCCTTGTTAATAGAATTTAATCACATTAAGAGACATACACTTTCGGTTCCAAAACAAATTTTCCTAAGCAAATTAAATGTAGAAGAAAGGGGATAAAAGAATTATCCAGAAAATACGGGAAATGGTTCTATTTTTATAGGAACCAAAGCACAAATAAATAAAATTAAATTAAAACATGGCAATTGAAAACCCCAACAAAGAAAAAAGAAAAAGGGAAACGAAATGATCATTGTTCTAAATGGGAAATCAAAATTGAAGAGAAATCCAACACAGAAAACCAAAATGAAGGGGGGGCTTTTGGAGGAATGGGGAGAAGAACCAGAGAAATGAAAATGAAGGGGGGCTTTTGGAGGAATGGGGAAAAGAAAAGAAGCAACTGAGACAGAGAAGCGAGCTTCCCTCCATAGTTAAGGTTTAGGCCCGTGGGAGAGGAGTTGTAGAGAGAAACTTTGAACAGAGTTTCTCCAACTCTCCTAAGGATGCAATCGGAGCTTCGGGTTTCAGGAAGCAAACGGAAGACGAAGTGCATTTCCATCCCCTACCCTTTATACAATGGTCGACATGTGCACAGACTACTCTCGGTGGTTTCTAAAACATAAGGGCACATGACAGAAATGAATGAACTCAATTCCAAGTTTCCAATACGCTAAACGTTTAAGGTATATACATCATGAAAGTCTTATAAATAACTAAATTATCTGAAGTTCAAGATGTTGGATTAGCTACATACAGATTTGGAGACAACACCAACAGATCCAGGCCTGTATAGCTTGAAGTGAATAATGTTATCAATTGTTCCAGCAATGTCACCAATCTTAAAAGCACCAACTTGAATTCCTCCAACAGTAGTTGGGCCAATGACAACCTGCAAAAGATATGATAATTAAAGTTAGCATCGCCAGTTCATTTTCCCAGGTTAGTGAAATTAAGATAACTTTGCATCAAACGTGTAACCTTGTTGGTTGCCCGTGCATATGCGATCAATTGCTTAGTGTCTGACTCAAGTACACCTTCAGCAATGATTGCCACAACTCTGATGGTTGGTTGCTTCAAAGCAGCAACGGAAGAAGTAGCAGCACTGCAGATATATCAACATATATTCATCGTTAGGTACAACCATAGAAGTTTCGCACTCCAAAACACTACTCATAGAATAATCACTGACCTTCTGTATAAAGCAAATTTGATAAAGACATCAGCAGTAGGATGTGCGGCTCATGATGCTTCAATGCTGCAACAGTTATCAACCCAAAGGTCAGACAATCTCGAAATAACATATCACAAATGGTAATCTGACTAATAACATGATTTGAATATAATAGATATGAAAAATTAAGATTAACCAAGCATACATGCATATAGATAACTATACAAAAGGTGGCTTGCAGCCACGAAAGACGAAATCTAGGAAGAGGATGAGATAATGGCGATTTACTTTGAGTGCACCAGTATGGCGATTTCTTCTTGATTGAAAAATAGCTTCTGGAACCCCTCAGAACCGAGGTTAATGAATCCAGCAACTGATGGTGTCTCCCTCCCTATTACAAACCTCAATTATTACATTCACATCTTTTCCAAAAACTAAAAACTATAAGCAAGATCAAGTTCGAAATCAAAGTTAGGAAATGATACACACAGCAAAGAAAGTCAAAATCGAGCATGGGCTGGACTGGGAGCTGCTTGTAGTTGTAGCACAGCGCCTGAGTGGTGTGCGAAAAAAGTTGTCCGATGGCCATGGTTTTCGGGTCAAGACCACCTCTGGCTTCTGATCAGAGAATAAAAAACCAAAACATCAACTACTAATTCATGGTGATCACATATCAATTACATGATCCAAACAAAATTCATAGCTCTTGTTTCAAAAATTACAGTTTAGGGTTAGCGAAACAATTACAGGTAAGCAGATCAAATCAAATGGTAAAGTTAGGTAGATCTATTAGTCGATTTCTGTTAGAAAAAGCACACCTTAGGACAAATAGATATGCAAATATGGTTACCAAACAGGTCTCTACGCAATGTACCAACCAAACTGCTACCAAACAAAACCCAATTATCCAAACAGATCCCTATGGTTTGCATAGTTCGTATGTGAACGTACAGAGAGCATTATTGAAATTTATTTGGAGAAATTGCTCAATTTTCGAGCCAATGGCCCTATGAGTGCGTGACATAACATTGATCTCAGAAAAAAAAAACCAAAATCAAAACTAATTTAGAAAAAAAACCAGATCACGTGGAAAGTTAAAAATTAGGATTTAGAAAAGGAAATGGACCCATTACTCTAAAGCAGAAAAAGTAAGTAAAAAGATTGTGGTTCTTTGCTTTACTATACTCTTGCAATGGAATTTTATTTTTTTTTCAAATCAAAGGCAGTTTAATATTTATTTATTGGGACAATGAACTGAAAATAGATTTAGCAAGGAGGTCCAATCTGGAAACCATCTAATAGACTAACTTTACATCAGATGTGTGTGTGTGGGTCTACGTGTGAACCTGACTCCTTATTTGGTATGGCCCTTTTGCAGAAATCTCTACTTCTTATAGCATAATTTTCAACTAACCTAATCATGTTCAAGGTGAATGCCATGAAAGACTGATACTATGGTTATCATTTAAACAAAATGCAGTAAGGAAATGGCCCGATCTTTGAGTTAAATATTGATGCTTTACAAATCATACAACCTTTTTTATAAATAAATAATAAAATAAAAATGTCAAAATAAATATTTTATGGCTACATTTTTTCATCAGTCAATCAATACACAGAGAACACAGAACCACATATGCACACAAAAATCATAAACCTTATTTTCTAGACATGGAGATCAAAATCTAAATGAAGGAAAGTCTACCTTTTGAAGCTGTAATTCTTCACTTGGTATTGCACCTTCCCAAGTCCTCTGCACATGAAAAAAAATTCATGGCTAAGAATTTCATACACCTAATTTCGCAGTTTAGAGAGCAATACTTATACTGAAACAACAATTAATTCAAACCATTGAAGGGGAATAAAAGCAAAAGTGGATAAAAACTTAGAATTCAACAAAGATTGTGTTCCCAATCTAAATACATTATAAACCCCGGCACAAAATAAAACACAGGTCTCCTTCAGCACAAAAGCTCAGTTCATGTGGATTTTGGGAAAAAAAAACGTCCAACACTTAACAATCCAGATTAGAGGAAACAATTAAACCGTAAAATGAACAACAACTAAACAAATTAACAAATTGAAAACCCAAAAAAAAAAAGCAACTGACCTTAAAACAAAAGAACAAACACCAGGAAATTATGAAGAAGCAGAGAAATGAGCACAGTGAAACAAAAAATTTCAAATGATGGTTTTAACAAAGCAAACCAGAACAAAGCAATAAAAAAAGGTTTTTCAAACAGTGCATAACCTGTTGAATAAGAAGAAAGAACTGAAAACCCATACCCTCCCACACGTCCCTCTATCACTCTGTCACTCACCCTGCGCACCAACCCATTAATTAACACCAAAAAAATGCACACAGCCATGCTTTCTACTCTCTCTCTCTATCTATATCTATCTCCCTGCCCATCTCTCTCTTTGAAATGATAAATCCCCCAAAACCAGACTGAACATACTAAACAATTCCAAACGCTAAGCTACCATTAAAGAATACAATAAAAAAAAAAACGAACTTATCTTTGATCTGAGGCATGCAACGCAAGATTCGGCACCCACTCTCAGCAGGATTCGTTCATGACCTCTATCCCGTTTCCCTGAAATCCCGACGACCATACGGTCTTCTCTAACCATACCCACTCTCCTACTTATGAATTCCACCTGCAGCAACAGTGCCGAGAACCCTTCCCCTCCCCCTCGCTCTCATTCCATCGCCATCTCCCTCTCTCTTTGTCTCTCTCTCATAGACCCTTCATCCCCGAAACCCTCATTCAACAACAGCAAATGAAACCTACCCCGGTTACCCCCAATCTCGCCCAAAATCGAAAGGACAAAATTGTCCTTCCTGACACACCATCCCCACCATCAGATTATTATTTTTTATGGGCAAAACTGTAATTTAAAAATTTGACCTGACTGATGGTCGGGCTTCTCAGCTAAAACCAATACATTTGGGCCTGGCTGCAAGCCGGGCTGCTCACCCAAAGCCAATATAAAGAGCAATGGCATTGCTGTAATTAAATTGAAATTTGGATTGAAATACTATTCATTTCTACAGTGCTATTTCCAACCTTTCTTTATAATAATGAACCATTGTTGCTCGATTGACTTAGGGCTGGTTTGATATTGCTGTGCTTTGAAAAAAAATTGTTTTTGCTGTGTTGTGAGAATAAGCAACTGTGAAATAAAGCAGCAGAGTGTTTGGTAAACTTTTTTGTAAAAGTGCATTTGAAAAAAAAAAAAGCAGTATTATAGTGTTTGGTAAACTTTTATGTAAAATAGATATGAAAAAAACCGGTTTTTCAAAACTGGGTTTTGCAGCTTCTTGTTTTTGGCTTTTTTTCACCCAAAACTGTGAAAAAAAACTGAAGCTGAATATTTACCAAACATCAAAAACTATCTCAACTTTTTTTCATAGCAGTTTTTTTTTAAATCACCTCAACCCAGTCTGGGGCTTAATACCCTAAATCCGGTTGTTGATATTTCATTTCATTTGACTGGTAATATTGCGAATGATACATCGAAGAACTGGAATGATGAAAGTTGGAAACTTGGAAAGTAGATAACAAAACAATAAAACACACTCGGCACTCAGTCTGCAGTGCACCAGTGTTGTTGTTGTTCTCTCTCAGTTGCGCTTCCGTCTCTTCGTTCCGGCCTCTCCAGCCCGCTCTCTAGGTCTCCCTCGCTCTCGTCTATCGATCTCTTTTATGTTCTTAGTGGGTAGGTAACGGATATGAACATCGATGATGGTTTAATGAGATTATTAGCATGCTTTGCTTCTCGTTAGGGTTTGTTGGTTTTCTATTTGGGTTTTCAATTTCATTGCTTTTTCGTTTCAATGATTGGGTTTCCATTTTCTTCTCTCAAAGGTTTACGATTTAGCGGTTTTTCGATTTTCTCCTTGTAGCTGGTGGTCTGTCTCACTCTGTTTCTCTGACATTCCAGTAGCTGAGGGAATTGGAAATGCTGTTCAATTTCTATTCAGATTAACCATTGTGTATGTTTAATTTTCTCAGGAAATCATACATGCCATGTATTCGTCTCTATCTCGCCTGTCTTCGTCACTGATTCACCGCCTTGCTAGAACCCATGCCAACGCAAGCTCATCACTTCAAGGTCTTTCTCCGTCTCTAGGATGCCACCAGGCAAGTTCTTCTTCCTGCATCCTTTTCGATTCGCCCATTGGGTTTCTGTTTTTGTTGGCTATGAAGTTGATTACATCTTAGACTTTCTTTTTTTACGTCAAACTTGGGTTTTCAATTGCCTTTTGAATACGGTTGCTTGTGAAAGTAGTTTGATGAAATAAATGGTGAGTCGAGAAGCTTTAATGGGAAGGGAATCAATCTTTCATTAGTGATATCTAATGATTGAAAATATATTGTGGAATTTACAGGCCACCAAGAAAATTTTCAAAATGGTTTCAATGTTTCTGAGAATGGTGCAAGGAATTCGAGGTCTATAAACTTTGTGAGGGGAGTTATAGAGGAGGATGGATGGAATAACTTTGGGGGTTCTCAGTTTCCTCGATATAATATAGAGCAAAATGCTGATATTGTCCATGTAAAGCTGATGAAAAACAATACCTTTGTTACTGTGACGGACTTAAAGGGCAACAAGAAACTTGGGGCCTCAGCTGGTTCCTTACCAGACATGAAAGGAGGACCCAAATTGGCCAAGTATGCTGCTGAAGCAACTGCAGAACATGTTGGACGGATGTCAAGAAATTTTGGCTTAAAATCAGTTGTGATGAAGGTGAAGGGGTTTACTTATTTTAAGAAGAAAAGGCAAGCTATCATGAGCTGGAAAGAGGGCTTCACTAGTTCCCAAGCTGGTCACAGTCCAATTGTATACATCGAAGATACACCCCGAAAGCCTCACAATGGTTGTAGACTCCCAAAGCAGTGTCGTATCTAAAACATGGTGCGCTTTATCCTAACTGGGTATAATTTTGACTTGGTTAGGGAGATGCGTTTGGTGAAAGTGGTTGAAGATGATTTTTCAATGTTGGTTGTTGTTCTTGTTTTCTGGTGTAAGAGCCAAATGATTTTGACTTTTCTGTGAGATTGGGCGGCGGGTTCCTGTATGGAATCACTGCAGGGTTCTTGCCTTAGTGTTTGTTTAGGTGAATTTCTGTGATTTGTGTTTTCTTGGTCTGCTTGTATGTCTTGCTTTTGTGGCCACAGAACTCTGTTACCAAATTTCACCCAGATTTGGTGCACACTTAATTGGACAACGAAGAAAAAAACAAACGAAATAGTAAGAACTATAAACTCAAAGGTTATTCTCTGCAGTTCTGCAAATTGATCAGTACATGTCTTTTTTGCATTCCCAAAACTAAATGAATGGAAATCATATTCAGTAGTGTGGGGGCCTTTACATGTGGCACTCAGTAATTGGAATGACTGAAATGCGAAGTGTGTAAGCAGAGTTGGTCTAAGCTCACTGGACTAGACCACCTGAACCTGGGTGGTTCGACGAGCTTCAGGTGGTCGACGGGATTTATCTGGTCAAGGGATTGCTTGTCTCTCAAGAAAGGTCAACCTATTCTAATATCTTAGTAGATAGGGTGTTAGGTTTTTACTCATGCGTTACAAGTCCTGCATTTATTTGGTATGCCATTCCATACCCAATGCTTCATATCCACAATTTCCCATATCAGATCAATTATTCTCATGGTGATTGCATAGAGTTACCAAGATAGTCATCCCTTCTGACATTGTAACACTTACTGAATGGAGACGATGATTGCACGATTTAGATTTATCGTCTGAATCATCTTTCAAAATTGGTGATCGCAAGATACAAATTTAACAGCCAAGATGCTATGTACCTCATTGCTACATGATGCATAATTACTCATGCTCAGAATTCGCACGGTACAGGTAAAACGGAATACCATTAAGCGGCAAAATATTATAATCCTTCCTAAATCAATAAAAACTGCTATTGTTTCTCTTAAAAGAAGCAATAATATCTCAAAGAAATACTGTTCAAATAATACCAAGTAAACTATTCGATATTTTTATTCGCAACGATATACATGTAGTGCTAAACAAAACTAGATAACACCAATCTAATTAAACACTCACCAAGCATCAATCCAATCTGAGAGATGAACATGTTTTGGATTCTAACCATACAAAATAACTAAAATTAACATAATGCAAAACTAAGAAATAGTTAATTGATCATTATTTTTCTCGTACCGCTGAGACTGAAAAGAAAATGATCATTATTTTGGTTTATATTGTAAAGAACTGTTTCCTTCCTCGAGTCTCTTTCTCTTTTCTTTTGACTTGATTTCTTTATCTTGTGTTTCTCATGCTGCAGCAAAAACAGAAAAAAAACGCATAAAAAGGTCAGACTTTATATTTATACATATCTATCTAAGAGATGAACAATTATCAAATAAAACATTATCTTTGATTTGATGTATAGAAATTACATTTACGATTCAACACGAATAGTACACTCATAGATTTTAGACAATAGAAAATATGATTAATTAGAAAGAGATTTTGGTGAGAATTTTGGCCTCCTGACTTTTAAGTATATAATGTCATTCAGATTACTAATTTTCAAAAAAGATTTGTTTGCTATAGAAAATTTTATCTTTCCCAACTTTTTTTTTTCTGTTGACAAAAATGGTGACCCTCACACCACGACATGGTTTAACTTCCCTTTAGGACTGATCAACATGCCATTTCATTGACAGATATACAATAATACAAGGTAAGAGTATTTTTTTTAATCAATCTATCTTTTAAATACGTACTAATTGTAAAAAAATATCCAGCTTATACAATTTAAAAGTACTAATTAATTGATTACAATCATGAAAATTAGGGGTTTGCTGTACGTACCAAGGCATAAGCGCCAGTAGCAGCAGGTACGAGTTCCTCAATAGTCACTTTTCTTGCTGTACCCTCCTCCGCCACGCCCTCCGTGTCCTTCTTCCGAGTCGTCATCATCAGATTTTTTGTACCCGCGACGCCCTCCGTGTCCTTCCTCCGAGTAATCATCAGTGCTTCCCCCGCCATAGCCACCTCCGCCGCTAGTACGACGTCCTTCGCCAGAGTACGCAGTGGTCTCGGAAGCCCGGCCTCCGTGTCCTTCTTCCGAGTAACTATCAGCGTTGCCGGTCCCGCCGTAGCCACCTCCGCTGGTACGACGTCCTTCGCTAGAGTAAGCTGTGGTCCCGGTAGCACGGCCTCCGTGTCCTTCTTCCGAGTAACTATCAGTGTTGCCGGTCCCGCCGTAGCCACCTCCGCCGGTAAGACGTCCTTCGCTAGAGTAAGCTGTGGTCTCCCTGTACGCGGCACTGCCTCCGTGTCCCTCTTCCGAGTAATCATCAGTTTTGCCTCCTCCGTAGCCGCCTCCGCCAGTACGGCGTCCTTCACCAGAGTAATCAGTGCTGTCACCGTAGCCGCTGCCGCTGCGGGCACCGGTACGTCCTTGGGAATTGTAACCAGTAGTGGAGTCGCCGTAAGCACCACCAGAACGGGCTTGATCACCGTAACCAGACCGAGACTGAGAGTAGGATGAGGGTTTCTCATCCTCTTCTTCGTCCCGTTGGCGGGAGAAGAGGCCACGGCTGTGCTGCTCCTGATCAGCCATATTGGGGTAGGGGTATTTGGGAAAATGTAAGAAAATGCGAAAATGAAGGGAGGTTATGAGGAGGAGTACAGACTGAGTTTTGTGATGTTGTATGAGTGCATGATCGATGGTGGTGGAGGGTTCTTATATAAGTGGTTGGGAGTCCTAAAATAACTGTCTGCAGGGAGGCTTGAGCTCTTCTCCATCACAAGCTCATACGTAAAATATCCGCCTAAGGTGGGACTCTCGTGGTTTTGCCACTTGCATGGCTACCAATCCAAGCCTTGGCTGTCGGTCATCATCCCCTGTATTTGTTTTTGTTTTTGAAATGTGTATGGGAGACATACCTTCGGAGTTAAACTAGATATTTTTTTTTTTGTTTGGCCGACTCTAGATATTTTGTTTTTTACTAGAGTAATGTTATAAGATTAAATTTGTAGATAAAATTATGTAAACTAAATGACATATAAGTTAATGATTTAATTACGTGCTCATTCATATTGTTGACACATCATTTAGTTTGCAAACTTAGTCTACAAATTTAGTTTCCCTAATATTACCCTTTTAGCTATATCAATGTGGTACTCAAATTTTATTGACTCCAGAGGGCACGCCACATGTATTAGAGCATATTTAACAGAATTGTCGAGTTTTGCTATTACTTAAACAAGTGCATTTTTGCTCACCACCATTTATGTGGTGTATGTTTACTATCCTATTTATCACCGTTAGATGAGTTTGAATTTTGAGATTTGTGTTTATCCATTACACGAATCTCAATATTCAAACTTATCTAACGGTGATAAATAGGATGGTGAGCATATACCATACTAAATGGCGGTGAGCAAAATTAATTTATTTTTAACAATTTGGGTCTTCTTATTTATTTTTAGTGTCTGACTACAATACTTATACATATTTAATACATCATCTCTAATGGTTCTCTTTCTCTTTTTGTTTCGTACAGTTGAAGTATAAATCATTTGTTTCGTACAATTGAATACTTCAATCAATGTAGCTCTACGAAATTTCAAGTGAAATTATTGTTTCGTTTTGGATTTCAAATTGTATTGGCTTGGCAGCATATAATTTTTTAAATATGTTGTAACTGGGATACTGATGATTTAGAAAGAAATAGAAGTGTTTTCCAAAATTCTAAACAATTTAGTCCACCCCATTCTAAATCCTGGATCCGTCCCTAACAGGCCTCATGCCTCTCAAAGTTGAGCGATATTGGTTGAATGGGAGAGATAACGTGGGGTTCAAACCAATCATTTAGGGAGCGTCACACATGCCCTAATGAATCATCCTCAAGCCCAAACCAAACTCTATATTAAAACATGTCCATACCCTGTGAAAGTAATTGTCCATTCCCTGTGAAAGTAATTGGTTTTTTTTTGCTAGAAACTCATTGTGGTTCATTTTCCTACATTTAAGTTTAACTTAGGCATCGAAGGGTCTTTGACTCACACTACATCAGTGTGCCAATGTCTCACTTGTCTTTTCTTTCTTGGTAGTAGGGGCATATCAAAGTAATTCTATGCTTGTATGGAATTTGTTCCACACAAATTGATGCCTTCATTGAGAACTTGTACTCGTAATAGTCTCTTAATTCTGAATCTAGGAACTTTTAGAAAGAATCATTTCCATCTAAACCTTAGAAACATCGTTATGGCATACGCTCGACGCAATAACGACCTAGGGTAAAGCTCCAACCTTCTGCTCAATAGTAGGAAGAAAACTGAGCCCCTCTTCCAAACCCAAACCTGTTGTGGGAGAGTAGGCTATTAATCAGGATTTACCTCATAAAGTGGAGGATTGGATGGATTTTGAGGGCATTCAAGTTCCTCATAACCATAGTCCAATGGTTCAAAAACTTAATGTGCCTCGAGAGAATGATTTAGAAAGATAACTCCTTAACATTAACCCTTGCATGCAGAGATAGGAGGATCGAAACAACGATTGTGCTGACAACATGGATTCGCGCACCGCACCTTTGCCAATGGTAGATGTCACGCCTCAGGCTCAGTATCGGGAGAAATTTTTTGTTGTGACGGGAACAATGGTGGTATATCACGTGTTTTTATAGAAGTGATGAAAAATTTTATTTTTTAAGTTATTAACTTTTTAATACACATATCCCACTATTTGTATGATGACATGTGGTGTACCATCTCGTGTACCGATCACATTGAAAAATCTCTCCAGCATCGATGAAAAAACAACCCCGTACCTAGTGAGCAAATCAAAATAAAAAGAAAACGAAGATACATAACTTTTATTTTACATGATAAGGTTTAATAATAGCACTATCACACTCTAATTTACATTGCAAAAGTTTCTCTAGATTTCCATCGAAAGTTAACTACTTTTCAGATCTGATTCAACACCTATCAGATATTCGTGAAGGGTTACCTTCTAGCTTAGTAGTGCAAAAACCACTATACTTTAACACAATGGACACAAGAATGATGCATGCATTTTGTCACGCTCCGATCCCGAAATACATCCAGAATCAACACATGACGTCACCTCGTACATTTACATCTATTATGCCTCGCCTACGAGACATGAACAAGACACCATTGAAGGTCCAATAACGGAATAACTTTTCGTTTACTTTATGGATGCATCTAACCTCTATGTTAGACTACCTATGTACCCTAGAACTGGATCAAGCCATTCGTAGTTTGCCCTTTGTTAAACTCTAACATTTTGAATACCACTTCTTAGCAGAGAACATAAAATTCTCGAATCGAGCTCTATCCGAACATAAAACTGCCCCTGCCTTTTCTTGCTAATTTCTCCTTCGTTAAAACCATGTTTTGTAAACAATTTTCACCTTTGTGTTCGTGGGATCAAGCTCTATGCAAAAATACTAATATTGATCCCCAAAGGTCAATCGATTTTTAATGACTAATTATTAAGATTCAAACTTTATAACTAGTTAACTAAAGTTCAATAAACAAAAATAATATAAAATCCCGCTAATACGATTTATCTAAATTAAAATATTGAAATATGGGAACGAAATTTCACACATTCTTCGTTCTATTTTGTTAACCAAATTGACAAATAATCCTTCTTTTTTTTCATTAGTCATCTTGTCAAACTCTTAATCCTCAAATTTGAAACTCGAATAGATTATTTTATCGGACTCTAACTGAAGGAGCTTCTCTTAGTTCATGTACTTTGGGCTGAACATAGACCTTGGTGGCCCGAGAGTAGACTCAACTACTTTTATCCATGTTTCCATAAATCCCACTTACTTTTCCAATTTAGGACCTCAACAAATAATTATGCAATGTTCATAGTTATTTTGAAGCAACGATCATAGTTATCTTGAAGAAAGTTGAGGTTCCACCATAAAACTAATTGGCAATATTAGGAGTAGCCCAACCTCTTATAAGTCATTGCAAGGTTTCTCTTTTCATTGATGTGGGACTCTTTTACATTCACACCCTCACATGCCCCCTCACGAGTGGGGCGTGTGGCAAATTTTCAAGCCAAACACGTGGAAAACACGATTTGTGTGACGTGTAACAAGTGTGACCGTTGGGGTTCACATGTGGGCCTGCTTTGACACTATGAAGAAGTTGAGGTCCCAGTATAAAACCATTATAATTGGCAATATGAGAAGTAGCACAATTCCTTATAAGCCCTTTGCATGGTTTGGTCTCTCACTAATGAGGGACTTTGTCCTCACATTTTCACATATTCATTTCCATTGATACTTTTCCAATGATTCCACAATGCATGACATAGTTATTCCTTTTCAACGTATCGTTCAAGATAATTATAAAACAATATCCAAATGACATTTCAAACAAATACTATTCTTCAAGAAATATCAACCAAAGTCAAACTTATAAACATTTGAATCATGTTGTCAAGTAGTCATATAATTTTACCATAAAACACACATAATCATGTGTAAGAAGCCAAGTAATATATAAGGTTCCCCGAGAATTCCCCTAACTTATTTTCCAAAACTAGAATGAAAATTCACATCGCTACCACACTAGAAAACTCCATGAGTTTTCAGCACTTGTCTATCTCTTTCTCTCTCTGTTCTTCCCCACGAGGACTCACAGTGCATGCACCTCCATGTTGCCTATATGCTTCTGTTGTAAAATGAATAGAGAGAAGCTCCTATTATTATAACGAAGCGATCGATGTCATTGATGAAAGAGAAGTACAGAAACTTCCGCAATGCATTGGCTAGTTCTTGCGGCAAATAAACATGGAAACTATTACACAAAGTTGCAGCTGATCAATACTTCTCAACCAAATAAAAGTAGGTCCAATTAGAGCCTAGCTAAAGGTGAGTAAGACAACTAAGCTAGCCTTCTTTCATCACCTATTTTGTAAGAAGTATATAATGTTATTTTTACCATCTAAAGTGGATAATCGTAACAATTAAGAAAATCTGAGTTTAAAATAAAATTTTATGAAATTAATGGAACCCTAATCTACACGTTTTCTAGACTTGTCGCCGCCATCCTCTCCTCCCTCCACCGTTACCTCCCTTCTCCAGCGACTAATGTTGATCCACCCTCTCCTACGTCGCCAGTCGGATAGCCACATGATGGTGCTCCACCCCCTCCTCCGGTGACTGATGATTGCTCTATTCTACCAAACTTTGGATTTCATAGTGTTTTAAACTCACCAGAATCAAAGATAAATTTGAAAAAGATGGATGCAATATTTTCTCTTCTCTTCTGTTTCTGGGATTTTTAAAAAGGAGGAAGACGTGATGAAAAAATCAACATTTTCTTATATATCCTTAGTTCCTATCGGATTGCTGCTTTATGTGACAGCCCGAATCCTTCATGATTTTTTGTTTTGTGAAGTCAGAATCTTTTTTTAATCCTCAAGAAATTTATTTCATGGTATATTCCTTGATATTTCCGAAGCTTTTGGCTTGTACTTTCACCGGAATTATCATCTGTATGTCCTCCAAAAGTGTGGAGGGATGGAGGGTACGGAACAGAGAAGGAAAAAGTATTCAAATTGCTAGGTTTTCAAAAAACGAAACTAAAATTTAATAAAAGAAACAGAAAATTACACCTAGAATATACACCTAAGCTGCCACATTGGGTGCGGTATACTAAATATGGTATAATAAAATGGTAAAAAGAGCATTACTCTTGGATAAGAATTGAAGGATAGAAATCATGCTAGTTGTTAATTTAGAAAATTAAATTTTAATCCTTAAATAAGATGAAGTTTAGAAAAATGCCTTATACAAGATTAAAAATTAATTTTAGTCCTTAGACTCTATTTAATACCAACATATCTATTCAATGTCTCTTTTTTTATGAGTGGTGATAAACTCACTCCACTATCTTATTTTCCCACCCACCATTTAATACCAAATTTACTCTCTTGTAAAATGACATCTATGACCAAAGAAAAGAAAGATCCCTGCTCTCTAGGTTGACAGGTTTATTCTTCCCCATCTTCTAGAACAACCCACCTCTCTAAATCTTCAAAAAATAAAGTCCCCAATACCTTTGGGCATTTTAATTTGATATGTTTGTTTTTGTTGTCAGTACCAGCAAACAGCCTTGAAAACTAGGATAAAAGCTTGTTTGTCCACAATCCACATACCGATTGTTGTGGGAGGCGCATATGAAGTGGAACACGGTGTTCTCGGGGCAGGTGGCGTGCTGGAGGATGGAACTGACACACCCCGTCCCAGAGGAGGGCATGCTGGCCGTCACGTGAGAGTGACGTAACCATTTACACAGTTCGGAAGCTTTAGAGATACAATTACAAAGATATAACACCCGAATGTGTATCCTACTTTTGTGAATTCTGTCAGAACACCGTTGGATTCCTCGTGACCACCAAAGCACTGCTACTTAGAACCTGGAGGGGCGTAAAACAAAGTTGAGTGGGTCAGTAAAACAAAGCTTTTCCAAAAATAATCTCGTTATCAAAGCGCTAACCCCTCGCTGTAAAACCTGTATACTTTCCCAGAAAATAGCATATAAACATATGTATATCATCATATTCAAAATCATAACTCAAAAATCAATACTCTGAAAGTATGCCATGCCAGATGCATATATATATATATATATATATATATATATATATATATATAAAACAAGTGAAATAACAAATCAAACGGAGACCCTGCAGTGGTCCTGTACGGCTAATCATATAGCTCAATACCTATGCCTGCACACGAGTCGGAACCACAGAAGTGGTCTGTACGACGAAACTTGGTGTAATAATACGCTCTAGTGCTACATTCATCAAAACGGTCGTGCGAATAATCGCAAGTCACCTACGAGTCGGAACCACAGAAGTGGTTTGTACGACAGGACTTACACCTACTTGGATCCAAGGGAGCGTGCGGTGCGGGAGGTGAATATCAACATAAGCACTAACACCGGTGGTGCAGGTTATGAGCTCTCAACACAAATCATATCATCAACACAATATAACTCACCTGATACTTACCTGTGCGTCCACCGCACCATTTCATACATATGCATCATATGCCAAATCATATATTCCATATCAATTCTATGCATGGCATTTTAAAACATGCTTTCAATTAAATACGATTTCTGGGAAAATCAGCAAGTATACAGGTATATAATGAAAACAACTGCCCACTCACAAATATGTAGCCGGATCGTAACCCCCGAGCCTCGATTGATGGCGCTCGTCCTCAGGATAGGCCTTACCTATAAGCGTAATAACCGAATAAACGTTATTTAACGTACATAACCAACAACAGGTAATAACTTCTCATATGTTGCTCAAATGGGGTGTTTGAATGTACCAACGTTATCTACACAACACCACGAACATCCCCATGTTTTTAGAAAAAATTTCCGACGTCTCACGTGCCGGCGAACGAACGGACCTACATGCCCCCACGCGGGGCCACGTGCCAGGCACACTGACGGCGTCAGTTAACGCCGTCAGGAATATTCCAGGAATATTATGTTAACTCCTAACTGTTACCGTTAAATCTAACTAACGGCGTTGGAATATTCCGTCCAACTGACGGAATATTCCGTCTTCGTCTACCTCTGGACTCCGGCGACCGTTGCCGTCGCCGAAAAACTAGGAAAATTTCTAATCGTCTAATCTCATTCATTTTTCAACCATTTTCTTCGAAATTTGTACCAAACGAAAGCTTAGAGTAAGGAGAATGACGTTATACCTATTTGAAACTTCAAATCTCACGAAATCATGTCGGAGCAAGCTCGAAAATCCGGCGACCTCTGCAACTCCTCGTATTTGGGTTTTCCGACGTCTAATTTTTACCAATGACGCACTCCGAGCATCGAGATGAGGTCCTTAAACTTTCTATGGTCCTGAAAATCGAAGAAACTCACGGGTTTAAAAGTTGGTGAACAATGCCACCCTCGGAGGTTCGATTTTCGTGGTTTCCTTATGTCCAAACTTAACCAAAACTCGACCAAAACACTTAGGAGGAAGAGAGAATACCTTTAGGAGCCTTGAAATGGTTTAAAACCTCGACGATCACCTCGGTGGTACTGTACCTCAACGGACCTCTCGGGTCCTGGGGTTTTTCTATGGTTTCACAGCTAAAAACACTATAGTTATGCTCGTGGACCCTTAAGGATCCCAAATATAGCCTCTGCAAATTCGATCTGAGAGAAATTTGGGGGGGGGGGAGGGGGGTTTTGATGTTGACTATACCAAGAAGGAAGAGAGGGAGAATGTGTAAGGGAGAGAAGAGAGAAAATGATATGGGTGTGTGTGTGGGGTCCAAAGCCACTAATTAAAAACTAAGAAAAACTTAGTTTTAATTTGGTTCACTACTCTAAGATAATTAACCTAAAAATATCTCACACACATTATTTAACGTCTGAGGGCAATTTCGCCATTTCACGACAACGGGAATAATTTTTCGGAACGGGTTGTGACAATCTACCCACCTTATAGAATTTCGTCCTCGAAATTCAAACAACCAAAACCATCCATTAATAATCATAAAACAACTTTGGGGTACAACTCTCTCATCCAATCTTCTGTCTCCCAAGCTTCTTCCACTGAATGGTTTCTCCAAAGAACCTTCACCAACCTCCCTGTCTTATTTCTTAGAACCTTGTCTTTCCAATCTAAAGTAGTCACTGGCTCCTCATCATAAGTCATATCCGTACTGATTCCCAAAGGTTGAGGAGGTATCACATGCGAAGGATCTGAGACATAGTGCCGAAGCATCGAAACATAAAACATATTGTGCACTTTCGACAACGCTGGAGGCAATTCAAGCCTGTAAGCAACCTCACCAATTCGCTCGATGATCACATAAGGTCCGATATATCTAGGACTCAACTTAATTCTCTTTCTAAATCAAATCACACCTATCCACGGTGATAATTTCAAACATTCAATCACCTACATAATACACTCTATCAATGGCATGTCTGTCTGCTACGCTCTTTTTGTCGATCGTGGGCCGCTTTCAAGTTAGACTTAATCACTTAAACATTCCGAATAGTCTCATCTGCAATCTCTGGGCCCACTAGCACTCTTTCGCCAACCTCAGACCAACACAAGGGTGTATGACAATCTTTCCCATAAAGTGCCTCAAATAACGCCATACCAATACTCGAATGAAAGTGGTTATTGTAGGCAATTTCCATCAAATCCAACTGCTTAATCCAAGCGTCACCAAACTGCAATACTGAAGATCTCAGCATATACTCCAAAGTCTGAATGGTCATCTCTAATTGTCCGTCTGTTTGAGAATGACATGCTATACTGTAAAGAAATCTTATATCTAAAGCCTTCTAACACGCTATCCAAAACTTAAAAGTAAATCTGGGATCACAATCCGATACAATACTTACTGGAACTTCAGTGGTACTTAACAATCCTCGAGATAAACAATCCAGCTAATCGGCTTAAAGAATACTTCTCCCTCACTGGAACAAAATGAGTTAACTTAGTAAGCCGATCAATTATCACCTAAATGCCATCATAACCATTTCGTGTACGAGGAAGCTTGTACACAAAATCCATACTAATATTTCCTTATTTCCACTGTGGAACGGAAAGTGGTTGCATCAATTCAAAAGACTTCTTTCTCTCCGCTTCAACCTGCTGACCAATGATACACATATTTACATATTCAGCAATTTCTCTTTCCATACTCGGCCAGTAGAAAAATTGTTGAATGGTATGATATATCTTAATACCTCTAAGATGCATTGCATAAGCTGAATAGTGCACTTCGTCCAAGATTACTTTCTTTAATTCCATATCATTATGCACAGACATCCTGTTCTCTAGTATAAACATGTCGTCTGATTCTCTAACTCCGAGGTCTTTCTTTTTCCCGTTATTCCTCGCCTCAATTAATTCATGGGTTTCTTTATCAATCATCTGGGCATCGAGTATTCGATCAACTAAATTTTTGGCTTGACCTGGAAATTAGCCAATAAAGCTTCTTTTCGTTCTTTCACCTTAAGCTTCACTTCAGTAAATCTCAAATCCACAAGAAAAGAAACATGACAAGTATACCAAGCATAAATTCTCACTGGAGTTTTCCTAATCAGTGCATCAGTCACAAATTTTGCACGATCACCCTGGTCGTGCAATCATAATCACTAAGCAACTCAATCCACCTTCGTTGCCTAAGATTAAGACCTTCCAAGTAAATAGATATTGGAGACTCTTACGATTAGTAAAAATCTTGCATTTCTCACTATAAAGATAATGTCTCCAAATCTTCAAAGCCAAGATGACAGTTGTTAATTCCAAATCATAATTAGGGTAATTCCTCTCAAGAAGTTCAATTGTCGTGAAGAATAAGCAATTACCCTACCATGTTGCTTCAACACGCATCCCAAACCATTCAAAGAAGTATCACTTTAGACCTCATAACTTCCGCTATCATCTGGAAATGCTAAAATAGGTGCATGAGTGAGATAATACTTCAGTTCCTGAAAACTTTGCTCACAATTTTCATCCCACTCAAAATTTAACCTCTTTTCTCGTCAATCTCGTAATAGCAAAGTAATGACTAAAAATCCTTAACAAACCGTCCATAATATCCTGCTAAGCTAAGAAAACTCTGAACCTCAGTCATGGTTCGTAGTTATTCCAAATTCTCAACCGTTACTACCTTTTTAAGAATCCACTTGAATACTTTAAGTAGATATAACATGCCCCGTAAATGCCACTTGATTCCTTCAACATTGGCATTTACTAAACATAGCATACTACCGATGCTCCCTCAAACTTTGCAACACCAATTAAGATGTTTAGTATGCTCTGCTCTAAACTTAAGGTATACCATAATATCATCAATAAAAACAATAAAAACATGTCTAGATATCACCGGAATACTTCATTCATCAAACTCATAAAAGCACAGGTACATTTGTCAATCCGAATGGCATCACCAAAAACTCGCAATCACTATAACGTGTCCTAAAAACTATCGTAGGGACATCATCCCTCTTAATTTCAATTAGTAATAACCAGACTTCAATTCAATCTTTGAAAATACACAGGCACCTCTAAACTGATCAAACCGATCATCAATACGCGGCAATGGATAACGGTTCTCAATCGTTACCCGATTCAATTGCCTATAATCAATGCATAGCCTTATGGTCTCGACTTTCTTCCTCACAATTAAACTGGGGCTCCCCCAACGTGATGTACTAGGTTGAATAAAACCTTTATCAACCAATTCCTGTAACCAAATTTCCAATTCCCTTAACTCAGTCTAAACCAATCTGTAATATAAAATCTGTGCCTGGAGACAAATCAATAATGAACTCCACATCTCTTTCTGGCGGCAATCCAGGTAAATCATCCGGGAATACACCAGGAAAATGTCTAACCACTTTTCCATCTCCCACACTACTAGGAGTAACATCATTTAACACCATATGAGCTAAATATCCTTGGTAGCCCTTCGATAACCATTTCTTTGCTCTCACAGCAGAAATAACGGCATGCCTCACTTCATTTTGCTCACCCATAAAAGTGACCTATGGTAATCCAGGGCGATGGAAAGTAACTAATTTCTCGTAGCAATTTATATTGGCACAATTATAGTGCAACCAATCCGTGCCTAAAATCACATCAAAATCCACAATCTCTAACAGGATAAGATTCACTGGCATAACTACATCTTTCACCGTCACTGGACACCCTGAATAACACCATATCAAACGTAGAATAACCTTCCTGTTTACTTGCTTAACAGATCCAACGAATAAGTTATTGATATTACGGTCTGCAGCCCGCAATAACGATAACTCACTGTTATCTCGATAAGTAAGTAACAATTCCCATGGGTGCAATATTACCATCTTGTTTCTTATAGGGAAATACATATACACGCCTCGATCGTGTTCATTCATTACTCTCTTGACAACATCATCAATAACAAGAAATATATCAGCCGGAGTCAGCTAACATGACATGTACGGCTGAATCTATAACCATCCATCCAGCCGGAGTCACCTCATGTGACCTGTACGGCTCTAACCCTGCACACCACGACCCATCTGACCATAACTACTATATCCAGGTACCTGCTAGATCGGCGCTGGTGGTGGCAAGAATACTGTTGGGCATCTACTGGTTCTGGGAGCAATTTACAGCTCTATGTCCTATTTGTCAACATGTAAAGCATCCTCTGCTTTCTGGCCTACACTCTCCAAAGTGTCTACTATTGTACCTACGGCACAAAGGTACATTTCCTCTACTAGTATCTCCCTGTCTCTGGA
The DNA here is from genome assembly GCA_024362995.1 of Heteromeles arbutifolia. Lineage (NCBI taxonomy): Eukaryota > Viridiplantae > Streptophyta > Magnoliopsida > Rosales > Rosaceae > Heteromeles > Heteromeles arbutifolia. Next base: position 40,887,365 of record JANCRC010000002.1, read on the forward strand.
ATCTGGAACCTCCAGTAATCTACCACCTCGCCTCTGATCAGTGATATTAAAACCTCTGCTGGAAGAACTAGAACTAGCTGTACTTCTTTTGAAGCTGAATCTTTCAAGGTCCTTGAGATGACGGGTCTTTACTTTTATCATTTTTCCTCTGATTCATATTCTTTTCCTCTTCTTCATCACTATCGCTGGACATGTTCTCAGAGTCCTCAATTCTCAATAAGATCTCATAAAACTTCTGGTAAGGTGCATAATGGGTAGTGGTCGTCAAAGAACGCCACTTCTTCTTAGTTTTCAGCTTAAAACGACATAACATTCCCACCGGATTAACAACAACATCCAGATGGTAACAAGACAAGTCCGTAACTTTCTATAATACTCATTCACCGTCATCTTTCCTTGTCTCAATTTTTGTAAACTCTTGCTTCCTACCAACAATATCTGCCGGAGGAATAAACCTTTTCTTAAACAATTCTTTAAACCATTCTCAATCAGTTGTTTCCCCCGGTGACATCATATGAAACTCCGGTCTTCACCATGATGCATATTCAGTACTCAAAACCAGGTAGTAGTCTGGAGCTACCTTTCAAAAGAAAGATTCCCTTAACTTGCATAAACCGAAACGTCTTTTCCAAATGATTAAGCCATTGCTAGCTCCCTTAGGTCTTTCATTTCCATAAAGTGATTCAGTTTCAACTTATAAACAATCTCTAAAGGAGTCATTTGAATAGTAGACTGAATCACAATAGTACTAGCTTCCCCCAACTGAGCTACATCAGGGAAACTACACTCATCTGAACGATGTGGCTCTCTACGAGGTGGTATAGTTCTGACAGAAGACACTAGGAATTTCTCACAGGACTGCAACCTAGGCTCTGATACCAATTGACACACCCCATCCTGGAGGAGGGCATGCTGGCCGTCACGTGAGAGTGACGTAACCATTTACACAGTTCGGAAGCTTTAGACATACAATTACAAAGATATAACACCCGAAGGTGTATCCTACTTTTGTGAATTCTGTCAGAACACCGTTAGATTCCTCGTGACCACCAAAGCACTGCTACTTAGAACCTGGAGGGGCGTAAAACAAAGTTGAGTGGGTCAGTAAAACAAAGCTTTTCCAAAAATCATCTCATTATCAAAGCGCTAACCCCTCGCTGTAAAACATGTATACTTTCCCAGAAAATAGCATATAAACATATGTATATCATCATATTCAAAATCATAACTCAAAAATCAATATTCTGAAAGTATGCCATGCCAGATGCATAAATTTATATTTATATATATATATATATATATATATATATATATATATATAAAATAGGTGAAATAACAAATCAACCGGAGACCCTACAGTGGTCTTGTACGGCTAATCATATAGCTCAATACCTATGCCTGCACACGAGTCGGAACCACAGAAGTGGTCTGTACGATATGACTTGGTGTAATAATAGGCTCTAGTGCTACACTCATCAAAAAGGCCGTGTGAATAATCGCAAGTCACCTACGAGTCGGAACCACAGAAGTGGTATGTACGACAAGACTTACACCTACTTGGATCCAAGGGAGCGTGCGGTGCGAAAGGTGAATATTAACATAAGCACTAACACCGGTGGTGCAGGTTATGAGCTCTCAACACAAATCATATCATCAACACAATATAACTCACCTGTGCGTCCACCGCACCATTTCATACATATGCATCATATACCAAATCATATATTCCATATCAATTATATGCATGGCATTTTAAAACATACTTTCAATTAAATACGATTTCTGGGAAAATCAGCAAGTATATAGGTATATAATGAAAACAACTGCCCACTCACAGATATGTAGCCGGATAGTAACCCCCGAGCCTCGATTGATGGCGCTTGTCCTCAGGATAGGCCTTACCTATAAGCGTAATAACCGAATAAACGTTATTTAACGCACATAACAAACAACAGGTAATAACTTCTTATATGTTGCTCAAATAGGGTGTTTGAATATACCAACGTGATCTACACAACACCACGAACATCCCCATGTTTTTAGAAAAAATTTTCGACATCTCACGCGCCGGCGAACGCATGGACCTACTCGCCCCCACGCGCGGCCACATGCCAGGCACACTAACGGCGTCAGTTAACGCCGTCAGGAATATTCTGGGAATATTCTGTTAACTCCTAACTGTTACTGTTAAATCTAACTAACGGCGTTGGAATATTCCGTCCAACTGACGGAATATTCCATCTTCATCTGCCTCTGGACTCCGGCGACCGTCGTTGTCGCCGGAAAACTGGGAAAATTTCTAATCATCTAATCTCACTCATTTTTCAACCATTTTCTTCAAAATTTGTACCAAGCGAAAGCTTAGAGTAAGGAGAATGACGTTATACCTATTTGAAGCTTCAAACCTCACGAAATCACGTCGGAGCAAGCTCGAAAATCTGGTGGCCTCTGCAACTCCTCGTATCTGGGTTTTCCAACATCTAATTTTTACCAACGACGCACTCCGAGCATCAAGATAAGGTCCTTAAACTTTCTATGGTCCTGAAAATCGAAAAAATTCACGGGTTTAAAAGTTGGTGAACAGTGCCACCCTCGGAGGTTCAATTTTCGTGGTTTCCTTATGTTCAAACTTAACCAAAACTCGACCAAAACACTTAGGAGGAAGAGAGAATACCTTTAGGAGCCTTGAAATGGTTTGAAACCTCGACGATCACCTCAGTGGTACTGTACCTCGACGGACCTCTCGGGTCCTAGGGTTTTTCTATGGTTTCACGGCTAAAAACACTATAGTTGTGCTCGTGGACCCTCAAGGATCCCAAATATAGCCTTTGCAAGTTTGATCTGAGAGAAATTTGGGGGGGGGGGGGTTTGATGTTGACTGTACCAAGAAGGAAGAGAGGGAGAGTGTGCACGGGAGAGAAGAGAGAGAAGGATATGGGTGTGTGTGTGTGGTCCAAAGCCACTAATCAAAAACTAAGAAAAACTTAGTTTTAATTTGGTTCACTACTCTAAGATAATTAACCCAAAAATATCTCACACACATTATTTAACGTCCAAGGGCAATTTCGCCATTTAACGACGACAGGAATAATTTTTCGAAACGGGCTGTGACAATGGAGAAGACACCAGGAATTGTGTAAAATGTATTGTATAGATGCGATCCTCGTTGTGCGTCTTGATCAATTGACATGATTTGTAGATTTTGTTTTAGTCAATAAAAATAAAAATAAAAAGAATTTCAACATAACGATTATTTTGGGAATAATAGTTGGTGGGAAGATAACATTTCAAGTTTTTAACTTTTTGTATTGGGTGGGATTATAATGTGGGTGTGGAAATAAGACACTAGGGTAGGTCTAGTAGCACTCTTTTTTATTTATAATTTTATGAATTTAAATTTTATGAAAATATTATAAATTTTAATTCTCATTATGGTGAGCATCTTATATAGGAAAATATTTTCGTAGAGATTTTTCGGTACACTTATGTTTTTGCATATTTTCAGTACACTTATTTTATATTTAGGTAAGAACATTTCGGTACACTGGTTTAGTATAATATATTTAGGTATTGACATTTCGGTACACTAGTTTAGTATCATATAGTTAGGTATGGAATTTTCGGTACACTTATGTTTTTACATATTTTCTTATGTGTCACTAATTCACTATAATATATTTAGGTACGGGCATTTCGGTACACTAATTTAGTAAAATATATTATGATACGGACGTTTAGGTATACTAAATAGAGAAAGTTAAATAAAATTAATGAATTAAAATGTGTATAATAATAAATTTAAAATTTATTGTAATAACATTAAATAAGTTATCTATTAAATATAAAAACAAAAATATAATATGAATTTGAATTAAATACACATTAATGAACTAAAATCAATATTCAATATAACTCCATATTTTTATTAAATTTTAATCTTCTTTAATGATTAAAGTTCAAAAACCCCTTGTTAATTAGCGACAGCTCCTACTATTGCATGCATGAAATAGAACACCTCCAACTACAAAGAAACATTGATGGATTAGAAATCATGCAGGCTAACTTTAAAAAAAAAAAAAAAAAAAAAAGATAAGACAGCTACATAGCTTGGATACTATGTAAACCATGCAAACCTAATTAATTAAGCTCTACATATAGAAAACAAACAAACACACAAACATATTTTATATATATATATATATATATATATATATATATATATATATATATATATATATATATATATATCTGTGTGTGTGTGTGGGGGGGGGTGTCAATTTAAACCCAATTTGTGCATTTATTTTTTAGTTGTATGACTATTTTTGACTTTGATAATAAATATAGATTTAAATTTCTAATTATATACAGTTACTTACCTATGATAATGATATCTAAAGCACTTTTTTTTGGGGGGAAACAATATATAATACAATTCTATATCTATGAAAAATATTTGGTTAATTAACATCTTCATTTACCTATAAAAGAGATATGAAACAATTATACGTTTGAAAATATTACTATCTTCCTTCACTAAAAATACCAAACCAATTATATACCAAAAGGAAAGGCAAAGACATATAAGCATTTGGCAAATTTTAAGACATGTAGAAGCAAAAGGAATATGTATTACATGTAGTTAAGTTATCACCATGACAAATTTCAATATAAATTGTTGGACTATGACTTTTCAGGGCCAAAGTAAGGTGGATCAGAATACGAATATCCGGTTATGGACTCTACAGCTTTCGATGCGGAGCTAAATAAACGGAGCAGCGATGCCACCATCATCATGTTCCAGAATCAGTGGGTGAAGTCTGATGATTTCGATAAGACTGACCTTTTTCCATAAGATATGGAAACAAAATCCAGCAAGAAATCAGCAGGTTTCTTATAATTAATCTTGGAGTCCTTACAATCTAAAGATTGACGTGTACAGCAAGTAATCACACTCCTAAGAGGATGCAATATCTATCCATAGATATCCTCTAGGATTCTCCCAATTTAATACGAATTCTACTATCCTAAAACATCACATCCTCGACTGGTATAAATACATCATTCTAGGATTATCTCTGGTAACACAATTATCACATACTTACTCTCTTGTCTACTTCTTGAGTCTTATATTGCTTACTAACTTGACAGTCGGAGAGCCTTTGACTGGCACACCTCTAGTTTTTGGTTAGCTCATGGTTGTTTGTCCTTTTACAGATTACTCGAATGTGTGTGTCTCTACCTTCTATGGCAGTGCGCGAATTTAGTTTCAACATAATTTATTCCTCTATATAAGATAGAATTATAACACGAACAAAAGGAAGAATAAAAAGTTGACGAAGATGAAGAAGAAGAACTTAGCATATCGACAAAAAAAGAAGAAGAACTTAGCATAAAAGTGGCAAAGCATAGAGCAACAAATTATGTAAAGGTTGGCCTAAAAATTATGTTTCTATCCATTTTTAAATTCAGGGCAGGTTAGGAATGAAAAAATGAAAGTTGTTGATCCTAAAAACTACCAAGCCTACGTGGCGTGCAGGCCGAGTAATTAATAAGCTAACTACATCTTTCAGTTATGTGTGGGGCGTGCCAACTTGTCGGCCGAACTCAGCCAGGGAATAGACTGTGTTGATGTCGCGTTGGGCGCGCTGCTGACTTCTCGATCTTACAACTACGGCCGAGGAAGGAACACGTCTGGGCCTTTGGGTTCTAGAGCCTGAAGACAAGGCTGCTAGTTCTGCGAAGTTCACAAATCGTTGGCATCGGGTTCGGTCACAGTGATTATATTCGTGAGAGTATAAGCACGCCGAACTGGTACCAAACTATACGGACACAAATACTCGAAAGAAATATATGTCTTGATTGTAAATGTGGTTCGGCCGTCGGAATGCTGAACTCTGAAACTTACTTGCGAGTATCCAATCATAAAACAAAACTCGGCGTTCAATGTGCCAAGCCCAGAAACCTGTAACACCTCAATTCGCCGAAAAGGCTGATGAGATAACCTCTGCAAACAAGGATTCGAAAATCCTTCTCAGCCGAGATTTACATAAATAACCAGTTGACCTCGAAGTAGTGCTGTCTCTCCAAACTGAAGGTGCTCATCGATCGGCTAATTCTACGGCTCCAGTGCTATCTATCCAAGCTGAAGATGTCGCCGGGTTACCTTCACAGTGCTGTTTATCCAAACTAAAGATGTGTTGGCGGAAGAAAGGGGAAGGGGATAAAATCTCAAAGGTTGTTGAAAAGCTTTGCACAGGGCAATTTATGTGTTGAATTGGAGGGGCTTTGAATGATGCATTTCCTTCTCTATTTATAATAGCGAATCCCCTTATGGCCGAACTAGAAATGGACTAGGATTAGAACTCCTCAACCCAATCCGATCAAGTTTCAACCAATCCTAATTCCTGTATGACTTTGAACCAAGCTTCTTAACAAACCAGATTCACCCCCTAATTCTCAGTGTCCGCAGCCTTAAGAATCCTTGTTGCACTAGGATTCGACTAACTCACCCTTATCCAAACCAAACCTTTTCGTAATAAGATTCGGCCGACCTTAACTGGATGGCCCATAACAAAATTCTAAATGAATGCCACTGGGCCAAGAATGACCTAAGCTCGGCCCACAATAATATTTTGGGCCCAAACATTGCCCCCTCGCTTCTGAGGTATTCGGCCTACAAATCTTGGCCGAGCCTCGACCTTGAAGAATCGAAATAAACCCCTAACATATTCCTTCTAATAAATCGAAGGACACTGAAAAGCCTCGAATACTCTAACCACCTAGGCACATTTATTAGACACAATTGCACGATCTCTTAAACCTGTCAGATTCCCTGCCACGTGGCAGTTTTTCAACCCACATGTCCTTCTTTAATAATGACATTCGAAGCGTGCAGGCAAACGTCCTTTCACCATAAACCTCGCCGTTACACGCAATCGTGCAACCTCTATTCACGAGCTTTTCGACCTCTTCACTTGAATTTTCAAATGTCTGTTATGATTGCAAAACTTTTTGGTCGATTTTTCCCCTCATTCTTTCAAAACTAAACCATTGATCTTCTTCCCAAATGCCTATAAATACTCAGCTCATCTTTATTCGGATTTTCACGCTTTCAAACTTCCAAAAAATTCTTGCCATTTGCTCTCAACCCAGAAAAGAAACCAAACTTTGAAACCCAGAAAACCTTCAAGTCTTCATCAATGACTGCCAACACCTTCATCACCAAGCTCGCCGAGGAATGCGACAAGTGTCGAGACTTTATTGACAAGAATGCCATCAAATCTCTCCGGTTCGAGGATAATTCGAATGCCTCCCACCAAACTCTGGGACCACTTTTCAAGGAAAAATCTCATAATCAATCACCAAGATGTTGAAGGCCCACTGCCTTGAACCCTTATTTCAAGGATACGATTGGTCGAAATAGGAATCAACCAAACCCCAGGGAGCTTGGCCCTCAACCCCTGCGGCCTGGGCTGCTTGGGTCACCCAGATAGAGCCACACTTCGGGGGTGATTGAAAGATTCTCGGTAACTTTGATGCCATTAAGCTCTCGACCATTGAGATCAATATGGATTGAGAACTCCTAATGGCCGCCCTGAGTTTCTAGTGTTCGGCCACCAACACTATGGTCATTCTTCTCGGCCTTATCGGCCCGACGGTGATGGATAGCATGGCTATATTTGGGACTCCCCATTCTGGTCTTCTAATTGATACTGTCATTTCTCGGTACCAATTCAACCTAGATCTAAAGGCGATCTTCGACGAGCGTGCCGTCGAAGCTCTAATGAAGGACGGTCAGGAGCCGTCGAAAGAAGATGTGCACAAGCTGCACAAGAACTTCTTCAATTATAGCACCCTGATTGCCCACTTCGTTGCCTTGGAAGGGAAGCTCTCAAGAAGGGGGAACACGAGGCCTTCTTATTCTACCGGTACAATAAGTTAATCTTTTGTACCAATTCGAACAAGTGCCTAGCTAAGAATATGCCAGTGGCCACATCCTGGCCCTCAGCCCGGCCATACTCGCCAACTTTTCTCGATGCTTGGCCGAAGCTTCTGTCGGGAGATCGACCCGTACCAGAACGGCCCACTCTTGGTCTTTCAACTATGGCTGCAGGTCTACTTCTGCATATTGAGGCCGAAAATCCCAAGCTTCAATTATTTTGAAGTAATGGGCCGTTAACTGGCCTCACATCCTGCTCCTGCCCATTCGGTCGAAGATGTCTTCAAGTACTTTTTCGGCCTTGAAGACTTGTCGAACGATGAGTTTCTGGTCTGCCACCACCAAAAATACCCATCTTTCATTATGCTATCTACATTAGGGGTGGGCAAGTGGGCCTTGGGCTAGCAGGTAGGGGCGGGTCCTAATTTTAAAAAAGAGAAACGGGGCAGGGCGGCGTGGGCCTTTGAAATTTTAGGTTCGGACCGGTTCCAAAAGTATAGAAAAATGGGTACCCGGGCCGGCCCATTTGCAAAAATATCCCCGTGTTGGGTACTGTTACTGTCTTCCAGGCCCACTTCTTTTTGTTCCTCCCTATGACAATTCCCACTCTCGAGAACACTCCACACACACATACCCCACTTCCTTATGTTCCCCCCTTCCCAATCTCTCAAACCTTTTCCCTCATTCCTCTTCTTTGTTTCTTCTCCCCCCGTTTCTGCAACTCTCTTTCCCAGAGCACAGACACACCACACCCACAACCCACCAAGAAATGATATGCCGCCGCCGCTCTCCTCCCCTACCAACTCCTCCGTTACCTCATTCGATCTCAACACCGAGGTAACTCATTTCCCTCATTTCTTCCAATTTCGTCAATTTCTTAATTTTGATTTACAAAATTTGTGAAATTTTCAATCACAGATTTGGCTTCTGGCACTCCTTGTCGGGATGAAGATGGTCTTGGTTGGCGACTACGGGAGCTCAAAGGACAGCTTGGGGTTCGACTGGATCTCCCCGTTTGAGTCGTCTAGCTGCAGTGGGGAGTGATGGAGAGAAGGCGTACAACGTGGTCAACTCAAGCTTTCTCTCTCCGACGAGGAAGTTGGATCAGTGCAGCTTGTGCTCCGGCGGTGGCCTCTTTCTGTCCTGATTCGATTTCAAACTCGAAATCAAACTCAATCGAGTGTAAATTCGACTGGGAATCTGGGTTTTGGGGTACTGAAAATTAGAAGAAAAAAAAAACAAAACAGGGTACCGGTTCGACCTGTAAGAACCGGCCCGTTTTATACGAGCCAGGTTAGGTGCGGTTCTCAGTTTGAAAATAGTAAAATCCACCCAGCCCAGCCCATTGTATTTTCAAGCGGGTCTAGTCTGGTTCTTTCAATTTTGGGCCCGACCCGGCCCATGCCCACCCCTAATCTACATCAGAGTGGGAAGAAACAGAAGACACCGATCTCCAACAATCCTAGGGATCATTTATTCCAGCTTGTGACCTCCTCTTTGGTTGTGACGCTTGACGGGCCAGCTGGGAGGTCTATTATCCTCACTTCATAGCCCGTCAACTAGGCTATCTCCAGGCATGTCCGCCGCTCCTCACTTCCAGCTCACTTTTGAGTCGAGAACGCCTCTCCGGCTACTCGAAGAGGGAATGTGATGAAGCCAAGCGGGAATTCCAGGAATGGTGCACCAAGTTCCATCTTCGCCCGAATACCCCAAAAACCCATTACGCTAGCATTTTCGTCGATTAGTGGGATGCCTACGTCAAGGATTTCTTCGGTACTTTGACAGAGGAAATTTCAAAGAAGCTTTTCAGCGACCGAGGAAAATTCTTGTCCAAAAATCCAAAGAAATAGCTCAAGGTATATAGCTTTTACTTCCCTTGTTTGTTTATTAATTTGAACTTCGTTCTGACTTAAACTCAATTTTTCTAGGTGGTCGTGCCATAAAACGGGCCGACATGGTTATGATGGTCGTGGCCAAAATGAAACTCTCTCATCCTCCCAAGAAGGCTACGACCACCGCTCATCTTTCAGCCGAACCAACACCAGCAGCAGCCCTTGTTGCGCTGACCGTGCCGAGCAAATGGCCTCACCCATAGGTCGAGACGACTGGCAACTTTGCCCGACCCCAAAAGCGCCTTAAGAAAAAGGCAAAGAAGGGAAAGTGGGAAATACATGTCATTTCGAGTCAAACCGTGGGAGCAACCACTTCTAGTGCCTCTCTTCCTTTTCCTATCGTCCAGGCCTCGACTGGAGTACCGCAAAACTCTCTGACGGATCAGGCAACTGAGATTCAACTCACTACGCTAGCCGTTGTTGAACTAGTCATCAACCCATTGGTCGAAGGTTTTACAACCCCGGGGCCGGCCGTTGCTCTTGGTGTCGGCGTGGCAACTGATGCTTTGGAGAAAGCGGCCACCACAGCCAAAAGAAACCCTCCCCCAAACCCAAAGAAGACTCCAATGATCGTCTTGAAAGAAGAAGTACATCCATTTTTAATAATGTTTTCTTTTTATTTTGATTGTATCTCTCAACTAACGACCAATCCTCTTTTATGTCCAGGAGGGCCAGAATAAAGTACCCCCGTTGGTGAGACGCTCTCGACTAGTTGAACTACCAACCATCAATCCTCAACTGATGGTCGAGACAGCTGGCCAGGTCGACACTCCTGCGACCGAAGTAAGTGCGGGATATAAACCGGTGCCTTCTGTGGAGCCAGAAGCGACGACAGATACGCTGGTTCATCCCCAGGACCAGAATCTCAGTATTCCTCCTCAAGAGGTTACTTTGACCTTTGTAAGACTCGTCATCATTTTCTTTTATTAATTTCCTATTTTCGAATTCTAAACCAAGAAAATATTAAATGCCCAATCGCTCATTTCACTGAAAATTTTATGTGCCGAATGGCGTTATTTATATTTCATGGCCACCCTAGTGGCCATTAAGCATAGATAACCTTCATCAACCGCATGAATTAAAAGGCAGCCTTAAACACTGGGCTTGGTCATTAAGCTCTTTGGGTTTGAGCAATGAACCAGCAGACCTGGCTTAAGTCTCTTTTTGGCAGATTTAACACAACTTCCTTACCTGCCGTCATTTTAACTTTTCTTTTCTAACAACACATTTTGTGCAGCCTTCATGGGAGATCGAGCTTGACACCCTTCTGCAACTGCGGTTGCGTTCAGTGCCTTTGCCAAGCTGCATGAGCTTTTGTCTCTCTTGGCCTCGCAAATCCTCCAACACAAAGGCCTCAATTTTGTAAGAGAATGTCTAAATGACCTTGCAAACGATGGCCTTCTAAGCAACGAGAGTGTCGTTCACCTATCGTCTGTCCTATAAAAACCCGGTAATATTTTGCTATTTTCGAAAGGGCTTTTCAGGCAGAGGATGACCTCAAGGCTGCAATGGTCATTCATGAAGCTATCCGACCAGAGCTCGAGGCCATAAAAGCAAAGAATGAGTGACTGGCTGATCTTGACCGGTAAATCACTAAACTTCAACGTCAAATGTCGGCCGTTGCTTTCAAGCTTGAAAAGGATTTCAAGTCAAATAAACCTCGGTTGGCAGATTATGCAACTGGCGTGAAGCAGATACAGTAACTACAACTTGACAAAAGAACAAGATAGGCCAAGGTCACGATGGGCGAAGTAAGGTGGCCAGAACTGAAAGCCATTTTTGAAGCTTTTCTTCCTTCGACCCCTTAAAACTTTTGTCTTTAGTTGTAGTTGTAGGCCGGTTGACTCTTTGTAATTTTGCTTGTAAATGTCCTTTGAAAATCAATGAAATAAATTCTTTATTCTTATATTTCCTAAGTAATTAGATAATACTTTTTCAAGAATTTCCCGTTGATTGGTAATTTATGAACTAAGCCAGTTTGATCCTTAAGATGGTATGCCCCCTTGCCGAGAACCTTGCGGACGATGAATGGACATTCCCAATTCGGTAACCACTTCCTAAATCTAGGATCTTTAATCCTTACTGGTAACATGGTTTGCCATACTAATTCACCTTCGCCGAACATCTTTTGCCTAACTCGTCGATTATAAGCTCGTTCAGCAATCTTTTTACGCGCCACCAATAAGTTATAGGCATCGAGCCGAGCTTCCTCCAAGTCCTCCAACTCTTTCCTCATGGCTTGACTATACTCGGCACTAAACAAACTACTTTGTTCGATAACTCGTAACGAGTTTATGCTTAGCTCGACCCGTAGCATCGCGTTGTGCCCATAAGTCAACGCATATGTGGTCGTCTCTATTGCTGATCAGAGTGAAGTTCGATATAGCCATAATGCCTCGTTTAACTTTAAATGCCACATACCAGGCTTTTCTTTTATCATTTTTTCAAGGATATCGATTAAAACTTTATTACTTGCTCCGGCCTGTCCATTTGCTTGTGGGTAATACGGCGTCGATTGATCGATCCAAATTTTCAGACTTGTTGCGTATTCTTTAAACCTGTCGACTATAAAAATTATGCCATTGTCCGTTATAATTGTTTCTGGTACGCCAAATCTTGTCATGATGTTTTCTTCTACAAAATTACAAACCTCTTTGGAAGTTAACTCGACGTATGACTTCACTTCGACCCACTAGGTGAAGTAGTCTGTCGCAACGAGTATCAATGCATGCTTTGCTGATCCGAAAGATGGCGTAATTTTGCCAATTACATTCATGGCCCACCATCTGAACGACCATGGTTTAGTGACCGAATGAAGTAATTCGACTGGGACTCTCTATCCATGGATTTGACATTGTACACAATCTCGCGCATATTCAATGCAATCTTTCAACATACACAGCCAGAAATAGTCGTGTTCGCGAAGCAACCACCGTGTTTTACGTCTGGATTGATGAGCCCAGCATATTCCTTCGTGTACCTCTGTAATAGCTTCGGTGGCCTCTTCTGGACTGAGACACAATAACAACAGACCGTCTTCACCCTTTCAGTATAGCTTATTCTGGTATATTACGTACTTTGTGGCATGTACCCTTGTCTTGCGATCGTGGTTGCCACTGGGATTATCAAGATACTACATAATTGACCTTCTTCAGTCGTCAGGTAATGTCTTAACCACACAAACATCCACAAGATCCTCTCGTTCCAACAATTAAGGTAGGGATATAACTCGTGTACTAATTACGTGGTCGTGTTGAACTTGTTGATTAACCAAGGCCGAGTGTGGACGTCGCACTACTAGTATAACCCGGCCTAGCTCGCCCCCCATGAGTTGTGCTCCGGAGGCTATTTGAGCCAATTTGTTTGCGTCAGTATTTCGAACTCGTGAGATGTGCTTGAATGTAATGCCTTCAAACAATTAGGCTAAATAGCTGGCAACCATGTGATAGGGCGCCAGAGTATAACTCATGCAACAAAAAGTTCCATTGAGTTGGTTAATCACAAGTTCTAAACCGCCAAGAACGAGCACGCAGGCTGCCCTTAAGTTATGAAAGACGTTAAAGCTGATGATAAGGGCTTCGTATTCGACCTAATTATTATACAATCAAAATCCAGCTTGAGAGAAAAATACCATCGGTAGTGATCCGGGGATTGGATGACGATTCCAATGCCATTCGAGGTCGAGGTACTAAAGCCATCAAAATACATCGTCTAATAATTATCACGTGTTTCCACCATGCCAATTTCGACATCTTTGCCCCCAAAACCGTATGGAGAAAGATGTTGAGCTAAGAAATCGGCTAACGCCTGTCCTTTTACAGCTTTTTGGGGCATGTATTGCAAACTAAATTCGAACAGCGCCATTATCCATTTTCCTATTCGGCTTTTTACTATCGGTCGAGTAAACATATAGCGAATAGCGTCTGTTTGGGCAATGACTTGTGTAACATAAGGGAGCATGTAATGCTTAAGCTTAGATGCAATGAAGAACAAAGCCAAACAGAATTTCTCGAAGGGTGAATAATTTATCCTGGCCGAGTTAAGATTCCGGCTAAGATAAAAAAATGGCTTGCTTCCGCCCTGTGTCGTTGTTTTGTGCAAAAAGATAGCCAACAGATTCTTTGACGGTCGAGATATACAACTTGAGGGGTTTGCTGCGCCGAGGTGGCACAAGGACAAGTGGGGTAGCGAGGCAAACCTTAATTTTTGTGAAAGCATCCTGGTGCTCCTCGTACCATTCGAATTAAAAATGAAACGACGGAGGAAATTGATTTTACCGAGTAGTGATTGTAACTGCTTCTTAGTTGTCGAGGGTGGAGCATCAATGATCGTTCGAGCTTTATTCACATCCACCTTGATACCACGATGATGTACAAGGAAACCTAAGAAGTTGTCGACTGATACACCAAAGGCGTATTTGGCAGGGTTCATTTTCAGGTTATGTTGGCGCATACAAAGGAAAGCCTGCCGAAGACCATCTAAATGTGTTCGGCAACCTTTCGATTCGACCATAACCTCAATGATAAATACCTCGATGATGGTGCCAATTAAATCATCAAAAATAGTATTCATAGTGTGTTGGTACGTGGCACCAGCAGTTTTAAGGTCGAACGGCATGACGACCCATTCGTAAGTCTCGAGTGCTCCCGGGCAACGAAAAGCAGTTTTGTGGGCATCAGCCTCAACAATGAAAATCTAGTTGTAACCAACATGGCCATCCATGAAGGATAACATCTCGTGGTTTGCTACTGCATTGATTAACAGGTTTGAAATTGGCATTGTATATTCATCTTTAGGGGTTGCCAAATTCAAATTTCGAAAATCAATACAAATACGTAGAGCACCACTTTTCTTTAAAACTGGGACGATGTTCGCAAGCCATTCTACGTATCGAGCTGTCCGAATAAAACTGGCTTTTAAAAGTCGAACGAGTTCATCTTTTATGCCAAGTTATACTTCGTTCGAGAATCATCGGGGGGGTTAGCGGAATGGTTTACAACCAGCCTTGATGCGTAATTCGTGCTCGACGAGTGTTCGATCTAAACCAAGCATCTCATGGTAACTCCAAGCAAAACAATCTTTAAATTCTTTAAGTAATTTACAAAGCTCGATTTTCATAGGTTAAGGTAACACATCACCAATAAATAAAGGCCGAAGGTCTTTGGTCGTTCAAACGTTTATTTCCTCTAATGGGTCTTTAACCTGGGGCAACTTGGACTCTGTCAAGTGATAGTGAGGAACTTTACTAAGTTCACGCCAGAATTCGGTTGCTTAGAAATAGCATACCAATGGGCCAGCAGTCGTTCCATGGCAGATGAAACTGTGGCCCGACGTCTATTCTGTTTGGTATCAGACATCAGGATCAGCAATTAGGTCAGCTAACCCAAGTCTCGCCGAATCCTTGTGAACAGTCTCGGCACACCAACCTCGATGGCTTTCTGAATTGAGATTCGAGTCGACCGTCTTTCCTCGTTAAAACCTTGCAGGGTGATGTAGCCGACGTGATCATTGTAATAATGAGCCTGAGTCATATTAGCTACGAACGGCTGATTGTCGGCCGGATAAACCACGATCGATTTGCCGTCCTAAAAGATGAGGACTTGATATAATGACGAAGGGATACAGCTTATTTAGTGGATCCAGTCACGACCAAGCAAGGCATTATACTCGGTCTTTGAATCAGCTATGAAAAACGCGGTCATGTGATTGTGACCTGCGATATTTACCTCTAAAAGAAGCATTCATTTGGTCTGGGACTTATCACCAACAAAGCTGCTCATGGTTACCCCTAATGGAATGAGTTCATCGCTGAAGCGACGTAATTCCTTCATGATAGAAACGGGCATGATGTTGATCGTTGCTCTGCAGTCGACGAAAATTTTGGAAATCGGGTATCCTTCAATATGAGCCGTAACATACAATGGCTTTAAATGATGAAGATTAACAGAAGAAAAGTGAGGGAACAGTTCAGCAAGAGATACCTTAAGTTTATCTTCTTTGCTTACTTGTTCGATCTCTTCGGTGGCCACAAAATTGACTTATGTGGCCTCCTCGACGACCACGTTGTCGTTTAAGAAGTTTGGTTGAGATGTAGTTGGCTGGAACTCGGCAGGTAAGACATGGACCATGCTAATTTCCACGTTATCGAGGACCAAATCACTTATTGGGTCGTAATCTTTGTCTTCTGGATTTTTGGGCGAAGTATCTTGCTTATGGGCATTATCCTCATGATCTTTTTCTGCCGCCACGAGAACCCGTTCCTGCGGTGCATCCACCGAACTCGTTTCATTCTGACCATTAACTTCAGGCTTGCTCTGCGTATGGACTTGGTGTTGCTCTTGTGAAGCCTTGCGAGTCTGCTCTTAATATGCAATGCGAGCGTCTTTTGTGTCCAGGTAAGCATCTAATCGGGCCATACGTTCTTTCTCATTGGCCGTAAGATCGAAGAGATCAACGGCCAAAAAAACTTCAAAATGATACCATAAATATTGGAGGTTCTCAAGGGAGAAGGGAAAGTCGGCATGATCGATATCGGTATATGGGTTTACTTCAAAGCCGAGAACTCGAACCTCGAGTATATGCTGGAATCTAGCCTTCATCCTCAGATCCGTGGTCTTTTGGATGATTTGTTCGGTATCGGGGCAAGTTAATGCCAGATCAAGAGCCTCTTGGCATGCTTTTGGCAGGTTATATAAGTCGTTAGCCAAATGTTTTTTGTGGGGGTAGTAGAGGAAGTTTGCTTTCGGCTTTTTTCCAAAAGTGCTCGAGGTGAGCTTTCATCTCCCCAGGCCAAAAAAGAAGTTTGATTGTTTTTCAGATTCTTCAATCATGGCTTCAAAGTCACGATCGATCACTTTCTTTCCTTGAAGCAACTCGACCATGATGGCCAAAGGTTGTCAGTCATCTTTGTTATCTACCATTTCTTTCGGCTGCCATTTGGTGGTCGAGGTAGTCTGGGCTGCTCGTCAACGAACTATACAGTCCATTTTTTGTGCCAATATTTATGCGATTTGCAGCAATATATACATCAGTGAGGGAGTTATATGTATACCAACGTTGGTCGTGTGGCTCAAGTGGCTTGAAGGTTCTTTGGTTCGCGGATGAACTCGAGCTACCAAAGTTGCGCGCATAATACTCTTCATTATAAAACTGAGCGATGAAATCAAGTAGTCGTCGTGTTGAAGACGGCCCGTCATTCCGTGTATGAAGGTCGAGCCTATCGAAAAGTACTTTTTGACGTGTTCCTGCAACTGCAGGCGTCAGTGGTGCTTCAGTCCGAAGTGGCTTTTCCTTCGGTTCAGTTATGATGATGTTTGATTTACATCGATTGCATAAAACCATCAGCCCACCACTTTCTCCAGCGCTGGAGTCTGACATTAACTCAACATAAGTTGGTTTTGAAAAATAACTGGGTGGCTCGCCTGAGGATAGATCGACTTTCAATCGTGGCCGAGAATTCTACTTAGGGATGTATTGCATTATGATGAACTTGGCTTTTCATTTTCCTTTTCTCTTATCCTTGGGTAGGTGAGCATCTACCATGCTTACCGTTGTCGTAGGGAAAGAATCGATGTCAATGACCATTTGTTTCTCAGGAAATTTGAGCTTACCATTATCGATCCAGTTTTGAATGGCATCGCGAAATACGACACAGTTGTTTGTCGTATGCTTGTTCGAGTTATGGTATTTGCAATATGTCTTTCCTTTTAAGTCCTCAGCCTTGTGAATATTATGCCCTGGCTGAAGCTTGATAATTTTTGCAAGCAATAACTGGTCAAAAATGGCATCGGCCTTGGTGATGTCGAAAGTATAGACTTTTGACGTTTTGACGGCAGCTTCCTTAAAGGCCAAATGGGTTTTGGCATCTTTGGAGTTAGCATGAGCCAATGCTTTACATATGTACGTTTTGTCGATTACTATCTCGACCTCGTTTATACTGGCATATTGGGACTTCTCACCTTCGGCCAATGCATAGCTGACCGTAGGGTTCTTATAGATCGTTCATCGGGATGAGGGCTTCGAGATCTTTTCCTCTTGGAGAAAATAATCATATTGCTCGACATGCTAAGCCAGTTCGTACATATCTTGGAAGTTTGCCCCTAAGAATTTCTTCTTGTACTCCACGTCTAGGCTATTCAGGGTAAGCCTAAAGAACTCGACTTCAGGAAAAGGTACTTGGCACCAATTTCTGGCCAATTTAAACCGTGTAAGGTATTCCATTGGCGACTCGTCAGAGGCTTGATCCATCTTGGCCCAAGAAGATACTGACACGTCCATCCCTGGTCGATAGAATTGCTCATGAAATTTCTTGACTAGTTCCTCCCAACTTTGGATGGAGTTGGGTGAGAGGTTGATATACCATGCAAATACTAAGCCGGTTAATGAGACATTGAACAATCGTAGCTTATGGAAATCATTGTTAATGTCCCTACATTGAGCAATGAATCGAGCCACGTGTTCTAACGACGACATGGATGACTCTGCAACGAAAAGGCTGAAGTTCGAGATCTTAAACCCCTTGGGGTACTCAAACTTTTCTAGAAATTCAGGATATGGGTGAATGAATTTTGGAAACTTCGGCCCCTTTTTCAAGGCTGAATCAATCATTCTCTGAACTTTGACCTTATCAACAGATGCCGTTTCCGCTCTTTGGTCGAATCTGTCCGATCTGTTGGTTGACCCGCCACTTTTCTCTAAGTCAATCATTTAAGCCGAGCGGATCCTGTGTCGGCCTGTACCGTTGGTAGTGGGTTATTCTTGAAAATAGGCTGCCTAGATTGATCGGTGGGTCCAATGTCATGGACTTTACTAACCAGGACTTCGAGCAATCTATTATGTACATGGCTATTATCATGCATTTGTTCAAGTATGCTTTTTACCTCTTGGCTGAACATATGCTCAAATTGTCGAGATTGCTCTTCAAGTCGTCGTCGAAAAAACAACCTGGTTGGTGGATCAGAGGCCTCACCACTGTCCTCGTCACAATCCTCCACTATTCCTTCAACAAAAATGCCTTTTGTTGTTTTGGTGGGGATTTCTGCACCACAAGGCTGACTGCCGAGATTAACTTCATTTTCTCAGCATGTCGCACTTGTGGCTTCAGGTGTCACGGCAGCAGGAGGAATCTGTGTCTATAATAAGCCATCTTGTCCTGGGTTTTGGAATGGAAGATTAATTTTCGACATTCCCTTGACTGTTTTCTTTTTTACTGACTGTGTCTCAATGGTCATGAACTTCGTAGCTTTAGCACTAGGTCCCACTGGGCATGCCAAAATATTAATCCTAAAAAACTACAAAGCCTACATGGCACGCATGCCAAGTAACTAATAAGCTAACTACGTCCTTCAATTATGTGTGGGGCGTGCCAACTTGTCGGCCGAACTCGGCTGGAGAATAGAATGTGTTGATGTTGCGTTGGGCGCGCTGCTGACTTTACGATCTTACGACTGTTGCTGAGGAAGGAACATGTCTCGACTTTTGGGTTTTAGAGCCTGAAGACAAGGCTGCTAATTCTGCGAAGTTCACAAATTGTCGGCACCGGGTTTGGTCACAATGATTATATTCATGAGAGTATAAGCACGCTGAACTGGTACCAAACTATACGGACACAAATACTCGAAAGAAATATATGTCTTGATTGTAAATGTGGTTCGACCGTCGGCATGCCGAACTCTGAAACTTACTTGCGAGTATCCAATCATAAAACAGAACTCGGCGTTCAATGTGCCAAACCCAGAAACCTATAACACCTCACTTGGCCGAGAAGGCTGATGAGATGACCTTTACCAACAAGGATTCAAAAATCCTTCTGAGCCGAGACTTGGATAAATAACCAGTCAACCTCGAAACAGTTTTGTCTATCCAAACTGAAGATGTCGCCGGTTGCCTTCATGGTGCTGTTTATCCAAACTAAAGATATGTTGGCGGAAGAAATGGGAAGGGGATAAAATCTCAAAGGTTGTTGAGAAGCTTTGTGCAGGGCAATTTGTGTGTTGAATTGGAGGGGCTTTGAATGATGCACTGCCTTCTCTATTTATAATAGTGAATCCCCTCATAGCTGAACTAGAAATGGACTAGGATTAGAACTCGTCAACCCAATCCGATCAGGTTTCAGCCAATCCTAATTCATGTAGGACTTTGAACCAAGCTTCTTAACAAACCAAATTCTCCCCTTAATTCTCAGTGTCCTTAGCCTTAAGAATCCTTGTTGCACTAGGATTCGACCAACTCACCCTTATCCAAACCAAACCTTTTTGTAATAGGATTCGGCCGACCTTAACTGGACGGCCCATAACAAGATTCTAAATGAATGCCACTAGGCCGAGAATGACTTAAGCTTAGCCCAAAATAATATTTTAAGCCCAAACAAAAATATTTGTTTGTATCACACAAAAAAAGAAAGTTATACTAGGTGATATAAGTAATCAAATGGTTAAAAATGAATGTTTTTTTGGATTTTCCCTAAAATAGGCAAGGATTTGGGCTAAATTAACTTTTCAATATTTAAAAAATACGGATTTTTACCGCAGAGGAGAATCGAGACCCATGCAGGAGGCCAGAAAAAAAATTATCCTTAAAACTTTCTACTAAAAATAGAGATAAATATAATCGTAATGTGAAGACCGTAATTTACTTATACCATTCTATTTATCTTTATGCCCATAGTTATTTGTTGCCATACGATGTAGTAAGTGTTGTGTACCATCACCACAAATGAGATAAAATTGATATGACATACATATGACTTGTCAAATTACAAGATAATATATACAAGATAATACTTGGGTACACACAAGGGAGTACCTAATTTACTGACCATCCAATAATTTTGAAACACTTGTCATTTTAACTCTTCCAATATTTTACTATCTCTGTAACCAAACACCATCTGTACCCGAGACCAAACACCTTTCTTCTTCTCCATCTTCTTTCCTTGCCACGCCAGATCCTTCTGCTTCATCCCAACCACGCTCCTCCAACTTCGTTCCTCCAATCGTCGACTTCATCTCCGCTCCCTTCTCCAACTGTCAGCCCCACTCTTCCAACCATCGACCTTGACGGCACACCTCCACTCTATCCATCTCTCCTCCATCAATCTGAACGCCATCCTCTTCTCCATATTCTCTACAACATCAATCGGTAAGTGATAAGCATGCCATCTGATTCTCTAACTCTGAAGTCTTTCTTTTTCTCTTAATTCCTTAAATGAATTAGCTCTTGAATTTCCTCATCATTGATCTGTGCCTCGAGCACTCGATCAATTAATACTGGCCTGACTTGAAAACTAGCAAGCAAGGCTACTTCCCGTTCTTCTATTCCCAAATCCACTCCAGTATACCTCAAATCTGTAAGGAGAGGAACACGAGAAGCATACGAAGCATTAATCCGACCTTGGGATTTTCTACTCAAAGCATTAGCTACCACATTAGCACGACCAGGGTGATACTCAATTGTCCAATCATAATCACTAAGCAACTCTAACCATCTTCGTTGCCTAAGATTAAGCTCTTTCTGGGTGAAAAGATACTGAAGACTCTTGTGATATATGAAGATCCTACACTTTTCACCATAAAGATAATGTCTCTAGATCTTCAACGCAAAAATAATGGCCGTAAATTCCAAATCATGAGTAGGATAATTCATCTCATGAGGCTTTAACTGACGCGAAGCGTAAGCAATTACTCTACCATGCTGCATCAACACACATCCTAGACCATTCAAGGAAGCGTCATCATAAACTTCAAGATTACCGCTATCATCTGGGAATGCTAAAACAGGTGCATGAGTGAGATAATACTTCAACTGTTGGAAACTTTGCTCACAATTATCATCCCACTCGAATTCAACTTCCTTTATTGTCAAACTTGTTAGTGGCAAGGCAATGATTGAGAAATCCTTAACAAACTGTCGATAATATCCTGCTAAGCTAAGAAAACTCCATATCTTAGTGATGGTTCGTGGCTGTTCCCAATTCTCCACAGCTGCTACCTTTTGAGGGTCTCTTTATTCACTTGCTTAACGAATCCAACAAATATGTTATCAATATTACGGTCTGCAGCCTGCAGTATTGATAACTCATCGTTGTTACGATAAGTAAGTAAATAATTCCCGAGGGTGTAATATTACCATCTTACCTTTCATTGGAAAATATACCTACACCGTCTAAACAAAGCCTCGATCGTGTTCTTGCACTGCTCCTCATGTAACATCATCAATAAAAATAATGACAAATCTATCCAAGTATTGCTGAAATACCTTATTCATCAAACCCATAAAAACTGCTGGTGCATTCTTCAATCCGAATGGCATTACAAGGAACTCATAATGACCATAATGAATTCTAAAAGCCGTTTTATGGACATTGTCAATCCTGATCTTTAACTGATAGTAGCCTGACTTGAAGTCAATCTTTGAAAACACACAAGCACCTTGAAGCTGATCAAACAAAACATCTATACGCGGTAATGGATAACGATTTTTAATCGTTACCCGATTCAATTGCCTATAGTCAATACATAGTCTCAAAGTCCCGTCTCTCTACCTCACAATTAAAACTGGAGCTAAGAATATAGGATTCGTACCTGGAAGTAAATCAATGGTGAACTCCACATCTCTATCTGGCGGCAATCCAGGTAAATCATCAAGAAATACATCAGGAAAATGTCTGACCAACTTTTACATTCTCCACGCTACTCGGAGTAACATCCTTCAATACTACATGAGCTAGATATCTCTGGCAACCTTTCAATAACAACCTTTTAGCTCTCACAGCTAAAATAATTCCATGCCTCACCCCACTACATTCACCCACAAAAATAACCTCAGGTAATCCAGGATGATGGAAAGTCACTGTTTTCCCGTGGCAATCTATATTGGCATGATTATAATGCAACCAATTTGTGCCCAAAATCACATCAAAAATCAACAATATCTAACGGAATAAGATTAGCTAGCATAACTACTTCATCTACCATCACTGGACATCCTAGATATACACAATCAACATAACATTTCTCCCATCTAGGATAGCAAACTCTAAATCAAATCCTAGAGGCGTAGGATGAGGTTGCGTCACTTACGCAAATGTATGATAAATAACTGAGTGCGTAATACCACAATAAATTAATACCTTAGCAAAATGACCAAGAATATTTAACGTACCCATAATCAAGTCAGGATTGTTCTGAGCATCCTGTAATGTCATGTTGTGGATACGCCCCTGATTCTGCGGACATCCACCACGACCCATCTGACCATAATTACTAAATCCAGGAACTTGCTAGATCGGTGCTGATGGTGGCATAGAAGGCTACTGGGGCCTCTGTTGATTCTGAGGACAATTTATAGCTCAATGTCCCAACTGCCCACTAGTAAGACATCCACTGCTGTCCCGCCTACACTCACCAAAGTGCCTGTTATTACACCTACGGCACAAGGGAGCACTTCCTTTACCTAAATCTCCATGCCTCTGAACTCTAGGGCCTCCAGAAAATCGACTAACTCTCCTCTGACCAGTGGCACCAAAACCTCCGCTGGAAGAACTAGAACTAGCTTCATTTCTTTTAAAACTCTGGGTCTTACGAGGTCCTTGGGATGATTGACCCTTGCCTTTATCATCCCTCCTCAGTTTCCTATCTTTTTCTTCTTCCTCCTCACTCTCACTCGGCATATTCTCTGAGTCCTCAACTCTCAACAAAATCTCATAAACTTCTTGGTATGTAGCACAGTGAGTAGTGGTCGCCATAGAACGTCATTTCTTTTTAGTACTCAGCTTAAAGCGTTTAAGCATCTCAACTGAATTAACAGCAACTTCCGAATCATAGCAAGACAAATCAGTAAATTTCCTGTAATACTCATTTGATGTCATCTTCTTTATCTCAATTGAGTAAACTCTTGCTTCTAACTATCAATATAAGCTGGAGGATTAAATCTCTTCATAAATAATCGCTTAAAACTTCACCATTAGCAGCTTCTTCTCGAGTTAATTCAGAAGCCTCATGTTCCCACCAGGATGCAGGTTCCTTACCTAAGAACCATGTGGTCGTCTCGACTCACTTATTAGGAAGAAGATTTCCTTGACTTTGCATTACTCGAAAAGTCTTTTCCACATAATTGAACCATTTCTATGCTCCTTCAGGTCTTTCATTTCCCGTAAAATGATTCAACTTCAAATTATATACAGTCTCAAGAGGAGTCCTCTGGGCAGGACGAAACGCAGACTGTATAGCATTAGCTATAACTTCCTCTAATTGGGCGATATTAGGGAAACTAAGTTCAACTGAACGACGTGGCTCTCTACGAGGCGGCAAAGTTCTGATAGAAGACACCATAATACTTAGGGAATTCACAAAATATGCAGGACTGCAACCTAAAGCTCTGATACTAAACTGACACACCCCGACCTGAATCAGGGCATGCTGGCTGTCACATGAGCATGACATAAGCCATGTGCGCATTGCGGAAGCAATAAAGAATAGAATTTACGGATAAATTAAAACCGAAACACTAGCAATACTAGTGTAAAAAGAAGTGTGAACTCTAAGAATACAGAGAATAAAAGTCTAGTTGCAGTCAAGCAGAAAAAGTACTAAATAACTGATACCCTCAGGTGATCCTACATGGATGGTGATCTGTCAGAGACTGCCTTGAGAGCCTTCGCTATGCCAACAACAAGAATTCTACTCAGAACCTGGAGGGGCGAAAAACAAAGTTTAGTGGGTCAGTAAAATGAAGCTTATATGAAAACCTTATCTTCCTTTGAATATACTAACCCCTCGCCATAAAACAAGTATAGTTTTCCCAGAAAATAGAATACGTAAATATAATTCCAATCATGCTCAGTATATCAAGATTCATAGTTATATGTATGCCATGCCCAATGTCATGAAATACCAACTGTAAGCCAGGTGATGCAATTCATAATAATCATTTGCTAGCCGAAGTCACCTGACGTGATCTATAGGCAAATCTGGAGCTCATTTCAATCACATCTCAATCTCATATCTCATCACATAATTCATCATGTATATACGTCACATATCTCATCATATCTCATCATGTATATACATATCTGCACACGAGTCGGAACCACCTCACGTGGTCTGACCGACAGGACTGGGTGTAAAATAAATACGCTCTAGTGCTACGATCACGTGAAGACTATGCGCTAATCGCGGGTCACCTACGAGTCGAACCCATTGAAAGTGGTCTATACGACAGGATTGTGCACCTAACTTGGATCCAAGATGAGCGTGTGGTGCGGGAGGTGAACATCACGTGAAGGATTGTGCCCCTAACTTTGGGCGGGAGCACTAACACCGGGGTGCAGATTAATGAGCTCAATATGCATCACAACATCACCGTCTAACTTATAATCATTGCCAGCATAATATACTCACATGTGGCTTACCTGGGCCTCCACAGCACCATGCAACAATATGCATAATCATGATAATACATATGCTAAAATACGATGCAAGTATGGCATGACATTTAAAACACATTTCCTTTAAATACGTTTTCTGGGAAAAATGTCAAATGTGTGTGTGTGTGTGTGTGTCTATATATACTGAAAACAACTGCCCACTCACTGATATGTTGAAGGGTCGTAACCCCCGTGCCTAGCTTGGCTAAGCTCGTCCTCCGGATAAGTCTCGCCTATATGAGAAACAACCAGAATCACGTCGATCTCGGCCCTCCGATGTCCATTTCCTTCCAACTAAGTACCCCGAGACTCGTGAGGACCTCCTTAAGCTCATTGTGAGCTTGAAATTCCCTGAAATGGGTACCAATCAACTCGAAATGGCACGAAGAATGCAATGGTGTGCTTAGATCCCTCGATTTGTCATGTTTCAAAGGGTTTTGGGTGTCGTCCGTACAAGGGAGAAGAGAGAGGGAGTGAGTCTGTGTTCGAGAAAGAGAGTTGACGGAAGAGAGAGAGAAAGAGAAATGGTGATGTATGTGGTCCAAATGCAACCAACCAATCACAACAACCCATTTTTCTAAGTTCCTAATTGGTTCCAAAATATTAGGAAAAAATGGATTGGCCCAATTCCAAAGCCTAAAACACAAACACACAACCAACGCTCAAGGGTATTTTCGTCTTTCCACACCAACGAGAAAAATATTTCGGGACGCGCTGTCACAATATGGATACCGAATCTTTACATATAAAAAATTAAGGAAAAATTAGTTTCTAGTCTCTAGTTTCTAATGTTCATTGACTAAGACCTTATCAGTTTTTAGATTTTGATCAAAGTTCCTAGCATTAGTATATTAATGAATTACATGTAAGTTACATAATTTTTATAAAAAAAAAAATTAGTAATTGATTTAGAGTTTTAATATTCACACCCTTATTAAACTCCTAATTAATTTTCAATTCAAACATTTCCCAAATAAAAAAATAAAATTAGAATATGTTTGTACCCATTAAATTTTTATAAAAAAATTTCAATTTTTTAATCTTATATGTATCCATTCTTAAATTTACCAATTTGTTAAAAATGTACCCCTTTTTAATTTAAAATGTACCCATATTTTATATAAAATTTCATGCAATCTTTTCTCTAATCTATTTTTTAAACTTATATGGGTACATTCTATTTCGTTGATTTGAGAATGTATTTATGTCAAGTTTAATAGAAGAAATTTAATAATGTTATTTGACACACCCCGACCCGGAAAGTCCACTAGGAATCCGAATCGAGCTGTGCTGGCTGACACCTGG
Organism: Heteromeles arbutifolia; assembly: GCA_024362995.1. Taxonomy (NCBI): domain Eukaryota; kingdom Viridiplantae; phylum Streptophyta; class Magnoliopsida; order Rosales; family Rosaceae; genus Heteromeles; species Heteromeles arbutifolia. Next base: position 40,913,925 of record JANCRC010000002.1, read on the forward strand.
AAGGTAACGAAACCATAAAATGTGATGATGTGGAAAACTGTGAATAAATTAAAACCTAAAAGTGCCTAAATATCAGAGTGCGCTGGTGAGCGAGAATGAACCCACTTCACACGTGATGATTTCGTCACATTCCAGGTGTCGGCCAGCACAGCTCGATTTGGATTCCTAGTGGACTTTCTGGGTCGGGGTGTGTCAGTTTGGTATCAGAGCCTAACCCTGGTCGCGTGTGTGCCGACGAGAATGTCAAGCCCCTAAGAGGGGTGGATTGTGAGATCTCACATCGCCCAGGGGAGTGGATCATGTAAGCCTTATATGTATATTCTCATCTCTACCTAGTGGAACTTCGAAATTAAGCGAGTAGCGCGCGAGAGCATTCCCATGATGGGTGACCCACTGGGAACTTCTCATGTGAATTCCCAGAAACAAAACCGTGAGGGCGTGGTCGGGGCCCAAAGCGGACAATATCGTGCTACGATGGAGGTGTGCCCGGGTTGTGGTCGGGGCCCGGGCCGGGATGTGACATTATTAATGCTTTTTTTTTTTTTTTTTTTGTGCTTTTGAAAAATGTATTCATACTTTGGTACAATAATTTTTTGGTTAGATATATTGGAGAGTATAATTCATCTTTAATATTTTTAATCCCATAAAATATAGGTTTTATTTAAAATCTCATTAATATAAATAACTACAAATTTCATTTTTAATTTAAATATATAATAACCTACATAGAAATACATTATTACATTAATTTCATGAAATTCGATCAAAAATTAAAAACCACAAAGGTTTCAGTCAAAGAACATTGGTAGTTAGAAACCGCATCCAAAGTGTCCCAAAAATTAATGGTATGAAGAAATCATTTAAAATGAGATGTGACCACTAGGAAATAAACACCGAGTAAACGGTATTATTATGAACAATAACAATAACATACATACATAGATGACATGCTAAAAGAAAATTAGATGGCAAGCACCCATTAATTGAAAAGGAAACATAACCACTCAACAATTGTAGCGATATTGTTGAGATTAAGCATCACACTCACACTGATCACACCACATGATAACTAGTAAAAACACCACATTGCATATGTAGTCCAAAGATGATGTACCACAATCCACATAGATCTAGAAGAGGTGGTGCTTCTTCTTTCCATGAGCCTCTTCCTCTTCTTCCTTTGTCTCTTTCTTCTCATGATGCTCATGGAAGGCAAATCCACCAGAACCAACTGCAGCTGCTGCAGCAATCTCCTCTTCTATCTTATGCCTGTGGGCATGCTCTGGGTCTTTCTTTTCCTTATGCTTCTCATGCTACACACATCATATAGAAACTGACATAAGTTATATATCTTGCTAGCATCGATCTCACATCAATGTAAAACAAAACCTTGAAATTAGCACATATTTGATTAGATTTGTCCTCGTATATATAAGATCAGGTGGTTAAGGCTTAATTAATATCAAAACTCTACATGAACTATTACGAAAGTATCAGTTAACTCATTTCTTCTCCTGATTGCAACTGTACCATCTACATGAGGACTTTGATTCCGTATCTTACATACCTATATAGTTCATCAATTCCGTCCATTGTTAATGGTGGACTTTGATTCCGTATCTTACCTACCTGGTTCATCAATAATTACGCTACTCAACATATTGCTAATTAATTTTACAATACAACTTCAACTTTCTTCAAAATTAAAGTTGCAATGGACAGAGTTGATAGATTGGAGTAATGTGAGACAAAAAAAAAATGAAGGTTAAGGAGGGCGGTGATTCTGTTGCAAGGGTATGGGTAAAGTGATAAAGAGTAAAGCGATCAAATAATCAAAAGATAATGATAGGAAGATTAAATTTTTTAAACTAAATTTGTAAACCAAATGATGTGTCGCTAATAAGAAACAAACACGTTGATTGATACTTAGTTAATAATCTAATCATCAACTGGTTTGCAAATTTGGTTTAGAAATTTTGGTTTCCCGCATTACCCCTATCAAAATCATCAATAATTTTGAGAAGAATAAAGTTAGGGAGACCAAATTTCTAAATCAAATAATGTGTTACTACTAGGAAATAAGCATGTTAATCAACACTTGAGTAATAAGTACATCATCAACAACCACATCATTTTATTTTTAAAATTTGGTCTTATTAGCATTATCCTTTTAAAAAATATTGATAGAGGTGGGTTAAAATACAATACGTACCAAGGCAAAAGCGCCGGCAGCAGCCACACCGGCCTCGCCGAGGTGCTCGAGATGCTTGTGGTGCTTCTCCTCCTTCTTGTAATCAATTTCAGATTCATGAGTGGTGGTGCTGCCATATGCCGCAGTGGTCTCACTGTACCGGCCACCGCCGGGTCTTTCAACTCTTTCCTCAGAGTAAGCAGTGGTCTCGTTACCATAGCCGCCGGGACGTCCTTCACCAGAATAAGCATTGGTGTCACCGTAGCCACCACCTAGGCCGCCGGTACGTCCTTCACCAGAATAATCATCGGTGTCGCCGTAACCACCACCGAGGCCGCCGGGACGTCCTTCATCAGAGTAGCCAGACTGAGGGTAGTCTGAGGGTTTGTCTTCATCCTTGTGGTGGTGGAAGAGACCGCGGTGGTGCTTCTCTTCAGACATGATAGGTTTTTGGATATTATGCGGAAAACAGAATGGTTATGATGAGGAGGAGGATTTGTAACGTGGGTTGTGATGGTGTGAGGGAGTTGGGTGCATGGTGGAGGGTATTTATAATGTTGGTGCCCAATATTTACCCATTTTTTCTTCAATTAATGTAACCGAGTATGCTTGCAGAATTTTTTCTTGCTGTCTGATTTAATCATACAGCTGAGATTGAGTGTCCTGTATACTCACTTTTTTTTTCTTTTTTTTTATTTTTTATTTTTTGAATACATCAATATTTTTACACTAAGAGAATGGAGAGTTCGACTAAGCCATACAATGGGTAATCTAATTTGGTATCAAATTCGTCATCCATGAGATTCGAACATAAGAAATCTCACTTTCAAGTGAAGAGAAATATCACCAGACCGTAGTACTGAATGACTACTCACTTTTGATTTAGCTCAATCAAATGTTGTCAAGTGCTGCTTATTTTTTAAAGTAAAAAAAAAACATTAATAAATATGTTCATTATTTTTTAAAACAATAAAACATGTTTAAAATTTCATTGAACTAAAATAAAAAAGTGAGTATTATCCTTTTGAAACAGCTACACAACCCAGATGTGTTGCATGTGAAGGTTGAGGATCCTCTTCGGATTTTCTTTGTGATGATCATAGGAATCCTTGCATCCTATCCATTTATCGTGTATCGTGTGATTAATTTTTATTAGGTGCTGAATGTGTTTAATTTTAAATAAAACAATTCAAAATGATTTTTGGTCTATCCAAATGGAATTCAAATCTGACAATTGCCCTTTATTTATCATTATATGAAAGTGAAAAAAAATCTATATTTGGTGCCCAGTTGCACCTAAGGAACAAAATATCGATGATATCGGAAATATCGGTAATCCAAAAACACAGAAATTTCAATAGAAATATCTGGATATTATCGATATAGATAAAAATTGAATAAAAACCACGGAAATTGTAATAAAAACTTGGAAATTTTTATTGAAACTTTGCAGGATGTGTATTTAGTCAATTATCTATTAGTTTATCACAAAAAATTGGAAGGAAATGCATTGCATGATGGATTTAACTGATTTAAGTTGATTATATAGCGAGCTGGCAAACATTGTGAGTGTAGAAAATATGTAGTAATTAATGAAAGAAGTTTAAACACACCATAATTATTTATATATAATGAATTAGTACAATATTTTACACACACACACACACAAAACCGTACACAAAACTGTGAAACCACACACACACACACACACAAAACCGTACACGCACACACATACACACACACAAAAAACCGTACACAAAACTGTGGTTTCATACAAAACCATGTGCCAAAACCGTGTGCCACACACGCACACGCAGACATAATCTCTCGATCCTTCTCCCTCATTCCACACACACACACACACACACCTTCCCTCTCCTTCTTTCTTCTTCTCCAGTTCTCCCCCCTCCATCTCTTCTCTGCATCTTTCCTTCCCCAAGCAGACAGACACACACACACCCCACTTCCCCGTGTTTCCCCCTTCCCCAATCCCTCGAACCTTCTCCCTCATTCCTCTCCTTGTTTCTTCTCCCCCCATCTCTGCAACTCTCCTTCCCGGAGCACAAACACACCACACCCACACCCACACCCCACCGTGTCCTCCACCACAGTGGCGCACACTCCGGCGAGCACCATCACCACCTGTGGACTGTTCCTCCTCCCTTTCTCACCTCCCGGCGAGCACCATCAGGCAAGGGGAGGCCTTGTTTAGGCCATACAAGGCGGAGGATCCATCAAACCCGAGCGGGTTTTGGGATCCGGAGAGAAGGGATTGCGGATTTGGATGGGTCTGAGCGCGGATTGCAGAGAGAGGCGCAGATCTTGGCAGCTGCGACGACGGAGCGTCGGCTGCAGTTTTTCGACGACGGAGCCTCGGCGATTTTGTCGATAATATCGACAGTATCGCGATATTATCGATAATATCGATAATATGGCGATATTATGACGATAATTATTTGTATATGTGTGAAAATATCGCCACGTGAAAAAAATGAAATTATCGGTGATATTTCGTCGATAATTTCGATATTTTAGACTGTGGTTGCGCCAAAGAAAAATCGAATATTTACAGGTTCAAATGTAAAATACTAAATAGGGTAAAAGTAAAGGGGCTCAATCATGTCATCTAAGACACGCTGATAAAGACTAATATTCTCCTTATTCTCTGTATGAGGATCATGTGAATCACTTTATCGTGTCCGTTCACCTGTCATTTTGTAGTAATAAATTATTTTAATTTTTTATATTTAAAATTAAACATAAATAATATCTGACGAAAACTAGCCGTACGATATGCAATAAACAAACACAATGAAGTGATCCTGAAATCATCACAAAGAGCATCCAAACAGAATCCTCATCCCACTAATAACACCCTAATACTGGTAAGTCTTACTATTATGAGTAATGTTAAAAGGGAAGTTTAACAAAAAGCTTCCGGTACTGTTTACTTTAACGAAAAACCACATTTTTACACTAAAAAATCAATCCTAGTACTATTCACTTTACCCTTTATTTTGTCCTTATCATTAAAACTCAAAATTTTCAAACCATTTTCATTAATTTTCCTATATTAAAAAAGTTACATTTTGTACAGCGTCAGCATATCATACACCATACTTCACAACAAATGATACATACAACTAACGATTAATGAAATAATTTATTGATCGACATCACTTGTCTTATCAACTAGTATAACTATATTTTGCAATGCGGGCCTCTTGCAACATGCATCGCCAGTTATGCTTACCTATGTGGACGATTAGTGTTGCTCTATCGTAAAGTGATAGCACCCATTTAAAGTGGGCAAGGGCAATCATATATGGATAAGATTTTCTTGAATTGCGAATAAAAATTGGATAGTAATATCTACAAATGTATTTTTACTTCATAAATATTGTTCTCAATTTTTGTTCGGCCAATCGAATAAATTGAAGAAATCAATGGATAAAGTTAACAAAGATGTGTAAGAAATAAAAATAAGTGTATGAATAGCTCATCTCTTAAAACTTTCTTAACATTACGTTTGGATGAAGAAATTTAAGATTACTAAGGAATTTTAAAATGACGGAATTTTATTTTTTAGAATTTGTGAATTTTCTTGTTTGGTTAACCTAAAAGAACAATGGAATTGAATACGGAATTTGTTATTTTTAAACTTTCAATCATAGAAATTGGGAAATGACACCTATTTACATGGATTTTAAATTTGGAAATTGGAGGTTTCAAATTCTAAATATTTTTTTTTTCCACGCGGAAATTTTAAATTTCTATGTTTATGAATCCAAATAAAGGATTTGATGCATGTCAATTTATAAATTCTGACTTTTATCCAAATTTTAAATTTATTTTCCTGTTCCAAATATAATGTAAGTTAATAGCACCTTCAAAAGTAGGAAACTGTTTTATTCTCTGTTCAAGATATAAAAAATTATCCCTCGGTTAGCGTGGTGTTAGTTGAGGAAATTATCAGCGGAGACTCACCTAGTCCTATTGGAAATTCTCAAAAAGTGGTTAATAATGGAAATTCTCAAAAAGTGGTTAATAAAGGAAATTCTAAAACAGTGGTTAATCCGAACTTCACACATTTTTTAATACGTGATTAGACATAACACATGATATACATTATTCGCAAGAAATGAAATATCTACAATTTTCAAGTGGGGAGATGCAAGTATTAATCTTGTTTTTTAAAACATCATTTAGTCAATCAATTTTTTTACCTATAAGATTGCTAATTTCATGATCCATCTAATGGTATTCATTTTCACTTGTAAGTGATAAGTTTTAGATTCTATTATCGACAAAGACGAATTTGAACCACATTATGCTAGCCGATTGTGAGGCTAAGCTCACTTCCTCTTCCTTAGTATAGATAAATATTGTTTGTTCAAAAAAGAAGAAAAAAAAAACTTATCACAAAATGTAGATAGAAGAGAATATTAGAAATGTTATCACAAGATTCTGTAGTGTATTTTTCATTCCTCATATCTATAGTTTATGTGTATTTCTTCCCCACTTGAACTAAATCCAATCGTGTGAGACTTGAAGATTAATCATTCAAACATTCGAAGATTTTGGTAATAGGCATACAAAGTATTTTCATATCCCTCTTTACGAGATTAAATTTGGAATTTCTTCCAACGTAAAATAAATACTAATGGATAAAAAACTAATGTTACACAGATTAATTTGCGAGCATTTGGTTTTCTTTTTCTTGGTCGAATTTTCTGGAATTTGTAAGCAATATTTGTTGATGTGTTAGGTTGTGGGTGAGTGAGGTGACCTACCCAACTGCTAATGGATAAATGGGTATATGTCTTGACAAACCACAAACGCTATTATTATATCACCCACAAAAATGGGTCCGCTTTGCAATAAAATATGACACGTTATCAAATTATTAAACGTTGGTTGAATAGTTGTGGGCGAGTGATATTGACAGAGGACGAACACTAATAGAAGCTGGTTTTCGGGGAAAGGGAGAAAAAATTCAAGAAGTTGAAGAGTAACTTGCATGTAACGATTTATCGTCACGTAATATTTAAAATATAATAATGCAATGTTATGTAAAGAAAAATTTACACATAATTTATATAATTGACTGAAACATTATGATAGCTATAAACTTGTTCTTTCTAAAAAAGTTGAGATGAGGGCCAAGTACCTCCCTTTCTTCTTGACTAAAGAAAGAGAATTTATTATGGCCGGTGGTGGTGGTGGTGGTGGTGGAGGGCTCATTTGAATGGCAGTTGGAATTTGGGCATCTGTCGGCAAGAGTATATTCATCCCCAGACACTCCCTCATAGCGTTGTGGCCGACAAATTATCCAATATTTCGGTAATTATTAATTTATTACTCTCAACAGGAAGATCCTACCAAATTGTGGTGCATTTTATTTTGGGATGTGCTATTCACATCAACCACTTTCCATGTGGAAATAATTGTAGCAATTGTTTATTAAACTCAACTGGAATAATGATCTCTTAACTAAAAATTTATTATCATTGGTCCCTCAACTCATCAAAATGTGCAGTTATGACCCCTCAACTAAAAATCAATTACCATTGATCCCTAAACTTTAATTCAACTGGAGAAATGATCTCTCAACTTTAACCCAATTGTAGCAATGATTCTTCCAACAAAACTCATTTTGATAAAATTCTAACGAAGTTGATGAAAAAGATCATAGCTGATGAGTGAAGGGATCCCAATTGTAGCAATGGTCCTTCCAACATAACTTATTTTGACAAAATTCCAACGAAGTTGACGAAAATGACCATAGCTACACATTTTGATGAGTTGAGGGACCAATGATAATGGATTTTTAGTTGAGCAACATTGCTCCAATTTGATTAAAGTTGAGGGACCATTGCTACAATTTACTCTTCCACACACAATCTTAATTTTCGATCGTTGGATCGAATGAATTGAAGAAAATCAAACGATATTAATCAGGATTGTGTAAGAAGTAAAAAAGAGTGAATATTACATCACTTTATTTTCTGTTGGAGAATGTGACTAAATTAGGTCTAGGTATGCTGTCTCCTTAAGTTAATAAAGGGGTCACCATTCCGCGCTTGTATAAAAGAACAATCAAATATCTAATACAAACTATCAATTTGTCTTTTTTTTACTGAGATTTAATTTCAATGTGATCGCAACACCGTCTTATGATGTTTCTAACTCCGTATATGTTAAGAAACTTGTATCACCATAACACATTGGTTATTCATGTAAAAAGAAAAACCATATGCCAAATTGAGTAAGTAGCCTCCAAACTTTGTAATATATAAGCTAACACTGTATATGCCTTTATGTATAAAAACATATGCACGTGAAACACGGTGTTGTAGCCCCCAACCATTCAATGGACGTGAGGACCGCACGCCTTATTGCTATTGTCGTCCGTGTGTCGTGTCATGATGCTTCTCGCTTATTTGCCCTTTATCTTTTTTCTTCTTTTTTGGCGAAGTTTATCCACTCTTATTAAGTTGAAGGTGGGTATATATAATATTGTTGATCTTAAAAGCTACCAAATTTATGTAGAATGTACGTCGAGAGCTAATATTTAAAAGTTAACTACTTCTTTTGGGGAATACAGACGTACCAACTCCCAGTGTTGAACGCACTACTGATTTATGCATACAAACCAACTTTTGTGTACAAATCATCATTGTCGAGGAAGGAATACGTCTTGGCATTGGGTTCTAGAATCTGAAGACAAGATTGCTAACTACTGTGAAGTTCAAATAAGGATCGACTTTCAATGTACCAAACATTCAAGTAACTTGGTAACACCTTACTTCGCTTAGAAGGCTAATGATACAAGAAGATTGAGGACTCCTCACTGGTAGACAGTGCTGTTAATCTAAAGATATGTTGACGAAGTTAGGGAGAATTAGGGATTAATGTGAAAGGTTTGAAGGTCCTTTGTCCTTTTTTATTGTGCGCAACTCTGTATTTAGAGAACCCATGCAATTGGATGTGTTGTTGTAAAATCCAAGTCGTGAACATCAAACCATCTTTTTGATGATAAGACCAAAACCATCCTTTTATCCCAATCCACGCCGCGCCATCGGGTGAAATCACAACCACCAAAATGTACAATCACAAATGGATAAAATGGTATATGCCAATCTTTTATCCCATATTTCCACTTGAGGGTCCATGAAAAATGGAACCTTTTTATTTGCTAATTATCCAGTCATTCAAACCACCGGATCCAATATAACCAGCAACTGCCTATTTAGGATAGTTCCATTTCTCCACCCCATTGCTATTACATTACTATCCTTAACTTTTTTTGTTGTGATAGAAGATAAAGATGTCTTTTTATCCTCTTTTGATTGACAAAGAGGATTTCATTAATGTATTTTTTTGAAGAAATTACGATATTCATTAATACGAAAAACGCGTACAAAGAGAGAATAGGGTGCTAAAATGGGCTTAAAAAATAATTATTATGGTTATCACTGTTGTGGTCTATTTTATCTGACAATATTTAGGGTGGCCGGCGGCAAGGAGAAGAGAGAAAAGAGAGATGTGTTTGTAGAATTGTAGGGGAATGTGTGGTTATCCCTCCTACATTGTGCCTTTATTTATAGTAGTAAAGGGAGAGAAGATATTCCTTCTTCCCCAAGTAATACAAGTTGTAATAGGAAAGGATAACTAGAATCAAATCTAATCTAGGATTTACACAATCACACTTAAACTAGGAATGTTTACAACACTCCCCCTTGAGTGTGTAAATACTCAAGGTAGATTTAGCATCATGCAGAATTTGAGGAAGTCGACTCGTCGGCACTGATTCCAAGGAACAACGCTTATTCTCAATAAGGTAGAAACTTGCATAAGTAGTAAGTCTCACTAAAAAACCCTAAGGCTATGGCAAAAACCTGAGTAGGGACAAAATCCATAGTCTAAGGAAAAATGCGTGAGAAATGCAAAGTCAAAAGAAACGTCTATAGGATGTCATCAGGGATATGACCAGCCCAAGGTGGGTGCCTCGTTAAAACCTAGTTAGGTAGCAAAAACCCAGTGGGAAAAATGCTCCTAATCGTAGGGAAAAAGAGTACATTAAGATCAAGCAAGTATCTACAGGATACTCCCCCTGAGTTTGACATAATTCCAAAGAGAAATAGCAAAGTTACAACTCAGAAAGTTTACGTATACCAATTCCATGAACAAGCTTCTGAAACGTCGTCTTTGGCAGTGATTTGGTGAAGATGTCGGCCAGATTGTCTTGTGAACGGATTTGCGTGACTTCAATCTTTTGATGCTCTTGTTGTTGATGTGAAAAGAAAAACTTCGGCGCAATATGCTTGGTGTTGTCTCCTTTGATGTAACCCTTCTTGAGCTGTTCGATGCAAGCTGCATTGTCTTCAAAAATCGTCGTCAAGGCATTAACGGCGGGATAAAGATCGCATGAGCTTCGAATATGGCCCACTATTGCTCTCAACCAAAAGCATTCCTGAGTTGCTTAATGTAAGGCGAGAATTTCAACATGGTTAGACGAAGTGGCATATAAGGTCTGTTTAGTTGACCTCCAAGAGATTGCGGTGCCTCCAATGGTAAAGAAATAACCCGTTTGAGAACGCGCCTTGTGCGGATCAGATAAGTATCCCACGTCAGCATAACCAACAAAGCGAGAATCAACTCGAGAAGCATAGGGTGCGGCATCACTCGAGGATCCGTAGGGGTATAACAATCCCAAATCCGTAGTACCCTTAAGGTAACGGAAGATGTCTTTCACGCCAGTCCAGTGTCTGCGCGTAGGTGCATTGCTGTATCTTGCCAAAAGATTAACAGCGAAGGAGATGTCAAGTTTAGTGCATTGAGCTAAATACAATAAAGCACTTATCGCACTTAGATAAGCAACTTCAGGCTCCAAAATCTCTTCATCATCCTCCTTCGGATGGAAGGGATCTTGTTTTGCATCTAGCGTACGAATGACCATAGGAGTACTCGAAGACTTCGCTTTATCCTCATTAAAGCGGCGCAACATCTTCTGGGTGTAGTTCAATTGATGTACTAGGATTCCATCCAAACAATGCTCTATCTCGAGACCGAGATAGTATCAAGTCTTACCTAGTTCTTTCATTTCAAATTCCGACTTCAGGTGCGAAGCAGTTCTCACGAGCTCTTTAGGAGTTCTGATGAGATTCATGTCATCAACATATACTGCAACAATCACAAATCCGAAATGTGACTTCTTAATGAACACACAAGGGCATAATTCGTCGTTCACATATCCCTGACTAGTCAAATACTCACTCAGACGGTTAAACCACATTCTTCCAGATTGCTTCAAACCGTAAAGTGAACGCCTCAGCCGAATTGAGACTGTGTTCCGAGGTTTGGAAATATTTGAACCAGTCAATGTAAGTCCTTCGGGAACTTTCATATAAATTTTCGTATCAAGATCCCTATAGAGATACGCGGTTACTACGTCCATCAGCTGCATATCCAGTTTTTTCGGAAACTACCAAACTGATAAGGTAGCGAAAAGTAATCATATCCATAATGGGTGAATAAATTTTGTCATAATCAATCCCGGGGCATTGTGAGAAACCTTGTGCAATAAGATGAGCTTTGTAACGCACAATCTCGTTCTTCTCATTACGCTTCCAAACGAAAACCCACTTGTAGCCAACGTGCTTCACATGTGGAGGAGTAGGAACTACAAGTCCAAACATATTACGTTTCGCAAGTGAATCGAATTCGACTTGGATTGCTTGTTTCCAGTTTGACCAATCAGCTCTACGTCGACATTCATCAACGAAACGCGGTTCAATGTCATCACTCAACATGATCTCAGTAGCTACTGCAAATGCTAATGCATCGTCGACAATCATCTCATTTCTACGCCACACATCATCAAAGCTAGCATAATAGATCGAAATCTCACGATTCTTGGGATGAGGATTTGTCTCTTCAAAGACGCTTCCGTAATCTAGAATTTCCTCATGAGTTGGGTAGAATGAGTAAGCGATAGTCGGATTCACGGTAGGCTCTTCAGGACCTTGTGCAGTGGTTTTCCTCTTTCGGGGGTGTGAATCATTTGAACCAAGGGGTCTGCCAAGCTCATGTGTAGGGGCAGATGATTGACTAGCCGCTAATGTACGTGGATCACCAAGATTGGTGTCCCGGGCTTCCATGAGGGCAGTTCGTCGTACATTTGGTACATCTATCTTTGCAGGCGTATTCGCAGCTGGAATGTGTGATCTTGTCACGCGCTCTAGATCGTTGAAAGCATCTGGTATGCTTTGAGCTATGCTCTGGAGATCTAATATGCACTGCACTTCAGCTTCGGATTGAGCGGTGCAGGGATCTAAATGAGACAAAGTGGGAGTCGTCCACGATAATTCACGTCATTCATCAGGAACGTTGACGTTTTTATCTTCTCCTAACGACGGGAAGACTGTCTCATAGAAGTGACAATCCGCAAAACGAGCGGTAAACAGATCACCTGTCAAAGGTTCTAAGTAACGAATAATCGAAGGAGAATCGTATCCAACATAGATTCACATCATTCACTGAGGCCCCACTTTTGTACGTAAGGGCGGCGAGATCGGCACATATACCGCACAACCAAAAACGCGCAGATGCGATACGTCGGGTTCGTATCTGGTAACCAACTGAAGGGCACTAAATGGTTGTGTCGCAACAGGCCTCAGGCGGACCAATTTTGTTACGTGCAATATTGCATGGCCCCAAGTAGCGATCGGAAGCTTGGTACGTATGACCAACGATCGAGCAATCATTTGTAAGCGCTTAATGAAAGCCTCTGCCAGGCCATTCTGGGTATGAACATGGGGTACTGGATGTTCAACTTCAACCCCAACCGACATGCAATAGTCATCAAAAGTTTTAGATGTGAATTCTCCAGCATTATCCAATCGAATAGATTTGATCGGATAATCAGGGTGGTGAGCCCTGAGCTTGATAACCTGAGCCAACAGTTTGGAGAATGCAGCGTTCCTTGTGGACAACAAGCACACGTGTGACCAACGTGTGAAAGCATCAACCAAAACCATAAAATATCTAAATGGTCTGCAGGGAGGTTGAATCGGTCCACAAATGTCCCCCTGAATCCGTTGTAGAAAAATAGGAGGATTCGAACGAATCTTGTCATAAGAAGGCTTAGTAATAAGTTTTCCCATAGAACATGTTTGACATGCGATTTCATGGATCGAACCTAAACTTCGGGTTAGTGGATGCCCGTGTGAAGATTTGAGGATACGGCACATCGCTATCCGTCCAGGATGTCCTAAACGATTATGCCAAAGTGTAATTTCGTGCGTGGTCCCTGTAGTAGGGCCGGCCACATAGTGGCATTCTATGAGGCGTATGGTCGTAGTATACAAACCACTCGGGATATGCTTCATCTCTCTAGAATACGCTTCTGGCCATATTCGTAGGAAGTTATGCACAGAAATTCAACTCCGTTTTCTACGTGGGTTTCAGTGTGGTAATTGTTATCTCTAATATCCTTGAAGCTTAGCAACGTTCTTCCGGAACGTGGAGAATAGAGTGCCTCAGTAATGGTCAAAATTGTACCATAGCACAACATTATACGTGCCTTACCGTATCCTTCTATCAGGTTGGATGGGCCTGAGAGGGTTGTCAAAGGTGCATTCTTAGGTATGAAGTTAGTGAAATAGATGCGTTCACGCAAAATGGTGTGCGTGGTTACACTATCTGCCAGACAACTAACTTTCCCACTAGTCATACCTAGAATGAAGAATTAATTTGAATCGGTCACATGCATAAAGGTTTATAAGAACAATTATCAATTCAAAGTAATGTCATTTATTCAAAGATGAAAACTTAATATCCAAAAACAAATCACCAACTAATAATCCAAAACATAAAGGAAAATTGTTCGAAAAATCAACCAAAAAACAAGGGGGGTTCAGCCACTAGGTGGAATTCGGTCCTAATTGTCTTATTTCAATTAAAAAATAAGTCTATGTCTAAGATTCTAATCTTCCATATGGGTGGTATCCTCCTGAAAGTCAGAAACCTCCATCTTGGTAGTATATGATTCGTCCACTTACATGCAGTTTGATTCAAACTTCTTACGACGAGAATGATATTCATCTACAACCTTCTTGGGAGCTCGGCAAACACGGGACCAATGGTACTTTGAACCACAGCGATAGCACATATCCGCATGTATGGTTTAAGATGCTTTGCCTTTATTCTTGAAGTTCGGGGCCTTGAGAGCGAGGTTTGGGCCATTCTGGGCTTTGTTTCCTCCCTTGGATGGGTCTTGGCTCTGTTGACCTTGGTGGGATGGCTTCTGGCCACCCCTACTAGGCCTCTTTTGGCGTTTTGGGTGCTGATTAGTGCTATAATGTGCTTCAAGCACAACAGTAGCCCTAGTAGGTCGAGCTTGATGATTCTTCATCAACAGCTGGTTCTGCTTTTCAGCGAGAAGTAAAACAGAGATCAAATCCGAGAACTTAGTTAACTTCTGAGTTATATATTGTTGCTACAGAACAATATTAGAAGCAGAAAAGGTCGAATAGGTCTTCTCCAGGAGATCTTCTTCAGTCAAAGTTTCATTGCAAAACTTGAGAAGTGATCGGATTCGACAAACTTCATAATTATATTCATTCACAGACTTAAAGTCTTGGAAGCGCAAATGCTGCCAGTCGTGGCTTACTTCAGGCAAGAATATGTCATTTTGGTGATCAAAACGATCAACCAAAGCGACCCATAATGCACATGGATCATCATCAGCAAGATACTCAGTTTGCAAAGCGTCATGGATACGTCTTCGGATGAAAATCATAGCAATGGCTTTTTCAGCTTCGCCAACAGGCTCGTCTGTTGCTTCTTCAATAGCAGGATGCAAGTTCTTTGCAGTGAGGTGGAGCTTCACATCTTGAACCCACTTGAGGTAGTTCCTTCCAGAGACCTCCAAAGCGGTGAAGTCGAGTTTGTTCAAATTCGACATGTTCCTATCGCAAAAGAGATGGACAAGATGTGGTTAATGTAATGGAGAAATATCAATCCATTCACGTAGGAGTAGAACATACAGGTTCTAATAGACATGTATTGGTTTAATTTTGCATGAAAAACTTCAGGTTTTCAAATAAGGCATGTTTATAAGAAACTTTAAGTTTCAAAGTAATTGTGAACTTCAGGTTCATATATTCCTGTAGGCAAACACAAATATATATATATATATGCAAACAAATATGCAACAAGTATATGCAAAAATTATGACTTAAGGTTTATAATTATAATTGAATTAATTTATTTGGACTTTGGGCCAAATTAAAGTGTGGGTGAAAAAATATAAAACCCATTGGGCCTAACATAATTAGGCGAATAAAATTCGGGGCCCAAAATAAGCCCTCGAGTGGCTATATAAAATCTTGCCATGTGACCTAAGCCCAAAATTGGGCTGGGTTTAGTCTCTGGCGGGGCTGCAGGCCCACGAGCAGGAGAAAAAAAAATTGAGGGGGGGTCACGGGTGAGCTGCAGGCTCACTGGGAATGGGCTGCTACGGGCAGGCCCAAAAAATATTTCCAATATGGGCTGTTTTAGGCAGGCCTAAAGAAAAAAAAATTTCTTTTTTTTTTTTCGCACGGGCCGAGGAACTAAAGCCCACTAAGGTTCGGGTAGAGTCCAAAAAAAAAAAAAGGCATCCAAGCCGTAGCTGGGTGTGTTCATCGGGGAAGACAACCGGCGCCACTGTTGGTGGTTGTGTCTGGGTTGTTGGGGCTCGGGTTGAGTCACGGTTGGTTGTCCCATTTTCAACAACTATAAAACCCTAAAAAAATTGAAATTGAAATTTCGAAAAAATCCCGACGAGATTCCAGTGAATCTCAATTCAATTTTTAGATGTGGAACGACTTTAGGTCGTTGGCGACATGAACAAAAGGTTCAAGGCAATGGCTACAGGCCATGTCGTGGTTGAGGACACCGTGAAGGGTGACGAGTTTTTGTTGGTTTTGGGACTCGGAGCTTCTGGCTCCGTGGGTTGTCTGGGAAGAGGAGAGCTGCAAGTTCTCGGCTTGGCGTGAAAAAACCCCATCTGTAGGATGGTGTTCACGAGTTCGAGAGAAACCAGGTCCCAATCGCGAAAAAAAAAAATAACTCAATGAATCACATATGTAATTTGATGCATATGCAAAATAATATTTTCAATGCACGTACATATGTATGATTCAATTCATGACAAATATCAAATTCACATAATTTCAACAATTATGGTTATGAGGCAGACAAAATTTATGTAGAATCTAAAATACGTAAAACGTAAAGTTTGGTCATGCATCATGGTGAATGTTCATGCTATCAGTGCTGCAAAATATCGAGTTAAAAGCAGTTGTTTTGAAAGAACCTGATTGCGTGATGATATGGATGAACTGGTTTGATGCAGAAAAATTCTTCAACGTCAGATTCCTAAGCCCAGCGGTAGGAGCGTGCTGATAACGTGTTGTGGTCTATTTTATCTGACAATATTTAGGGTGGCCGGCGGCAAGGAGAAGAGAGAAAAGAGAGATGTGTTTGTAGAATTGTAGGGGAATGTGTGTTGTTATCTCTCATACATTGTGCCTTTATTTATAGTAGTAAAGGGAGAGAAGATATTCCTTCTTCCCAAGTAATACAAGTTGTAATAGGAAAGGATAACTAGAATCAAATCTAATCTATGATTTACACAATCACACTTAAACTAGAAATGTTTACAACAATCATAACAATAATATAAATTAATTGAAAATCATCTAGAATTCTCCCATGCAATGGCCTCAACGTCAACGGTGTCAATTGCAAAGGGCCAATGGTGCAATTTCAGACCCAAACAAATACATCCTACACTTCTTTCTCTTGTATGATTGTTCGATCCATCTTTGAAAATATATATCATTCCAAATGGATAAATATAATTAATTGTTGCATTTGTTAACATAATATGATTTGCATAACCATCATGAATGTGCATTTAAGTTGAAAAGGACAGATTACCTAATCTATAATTAAATTAAACTTTCTATCTAGCCATTGTTTTTTGGTTCTGGATTTGTCCTATTGGAATGAATAATATGAACCTTTTTTTGGAGGCCTTACGAGTTACGACCCAGATATAAATTTATATTTAGTCGGTCTGGCCACGATTTGGTATGGTATGGTACGAGGGATGTACCGAAACTTAACTCGAGAAAAAAAACTTTGGTACGGTATAGTTCGGTATTAAGGGGTGAACCGAGCTTTACAAGTTCGGTTCGGTTGGGTATGAACGGGTTCAAATTCGGTTTGGCTTTTAGTAACATGAATGAAGATCGAAGTTCGAATTCTGTTTCCTTTTCTTCTCTTTCCCAACCCCAATTTCTCGCATTCGTTATAAAGATCAAATCCAACATATTGTACACACACGAGCTCGTAGTGTGTTCTCAGTGCTCTCAAAACCAATTGAAAAAAAAAATTATTATATGAATTCCAAAACCCCCAACTTCCAATTCAAAAAATCAAAACTCTAATTTCAAAAATGGAAACAAACACAAGTGACTTACTCACCGTTACGATTGGAGTGGTGGAGATTGCGACGGAGTCCGGCGAAGTGACCCCTGAGCTTAATCTTTTCCATATACACAAATAATTTTCATTTTATATTTGTCTAAATTACTCTAACAAAGACAACTTTACAATATTCATACATAAATTGAGCATAATTCAGCTTAAGGGAAAATAAATGATACCGGTGAATTAAAGACAAAGTAGGCACCCTAATCAGGTTGTTCGGCCAAATTAATCTTCTATTGCACAAGAGCTTAATCACGTCATTAAACTTTAAGAGAAATTTTGTTTGGACCCAACATTTTTATCTTTACACCCATCTAACAATTTTCTCTACTAAACTTTCAAGTTTGCTCTTAAATAAATAAAAATGAGAAAATAAATATTAAAGTTTTTATCTTTACACCCAATAACCCTAAACTCACATCACCACTACACTTCATTTTCTCCGGTGAACCCAATCCAGGCACTGCGACCATTGGTGCTCTTGTTTTCCTCTCTTCATTAGTCTGTTGGTATTTCTCTTTACTTGAAAGTGAGAAGTCTTAGGTTCGAATCTCGTAGATGGTGAATTTGATACTAAATTAAGCTGCCCATTGTGTGGCTTAGCCGAACTCCCCCTCCCCTTAGTGTAAAAATATCGATATACTCAAAAAAACTACTCGTAAATGAAAAAAATCTGGTGCGGAGAGGATCTCTTTCCTTGGCATTCCCACTTTTTATGAGAATAATAGTATTAATTTTCCTTTCCCTAAATCAATGTGTGAAGAAAAAGGCTTATGCATATGATGCGGAGGGGACCTCTAAACCCTAATAGGTTCCTTATGTTCTTACCCCAATGTTCCTTATGTTCATAACCCAAGGTCCTTACGTCGATTGACATGAAAAAGGGTTTTGCAACTTAAGTTTGCTTTAAGATTCACATTAGGACTCCTATACCATTTGTTCTCCAGTTTTGATTTGTCGATTTTAGTGTTGCTAGCGTTTGAGTTGGGTTTGTCGGAAATAAAGGAGGCTTGCAGTGGTGGATTGTGGGGTTTGGGGGTAGAGATACAAAGAAAACTTCAATGTTTATTATTTAAGGACAAATTTGGAAGATCAGAGAAGAGAAAATATTAGTTCCGTGTAGAGATACAAAAGTTGGGTCCAAATAAAATTCCCCAACTTTTTTTTTTTTGGGTACATAGGAGGGCAAAGCCCAACAAGCAAAACAAAAAAGCTAGGCAAGAACAGCCCTAGGAACTGCCTTGCCAATAGTATCACAAACTAGAAAATTAGTAGCAATGGTAGAAGGAGAAGCAAAAACATGAAGACCAAGGGATAACCCATGACCCAAGTCAGCCATGTGATTAGCGGAGGCATTTTTTTTCTCTATAGATATGAGTAACTTCACATCTTCAACTTCTTTCGATAACTTTTTTGCAGTCAATACTGTTAACTACATTGTAGTGTTTGGAAATTGAAGAGAAAATCAAGAAGAAAGATTAACACAGAGAGTTTGAGAGAGAGACAGTTTAGAGAGAGAAATAGGGTTTGTATTAACTAACTAAATGAAGATTACACACACAGTTTTATATGAGAAATCCTAACTACTTTAACCAAATACTAACAACCTTCTAACTATATTACTAACTGTACTGTATTACATTTGTACCCTTAATACTCCCCCTCAATCTCAACTAGGGTAACCCAGTTTGAGATTGGAACAAAGTCTCAAATAGTAAACACTGAAATATGGACAAATGAACGCATTGCAGAGGGTTCTTGGTCCAGTTTGACTTTGGTGATGCTTTTTTATTGAAAAGGGTTCTGTTGCCCTCAAGTTTCTGCCCCTCTTCTTCTTCAACCCAGTACGAGAAACAAAGCCAAATGTCAAAATACCCGACACCCCAATCTTTGCTCCCAGATTCACACCCCACGGCTGGCAAGTATCCCTAAATCCATACTCAAGAACTGTGCAATTTCATATTGGTTCATCCCAAAGAATTTCAGCTCCTTAAACTGATGTCTACACCTCTGTAGCTATTGCAAACCAAATAGAATAGCAGCCTCTTATAAAGTTGTAACACATCCTCAAGTCGGTTATAACAATTTCTTACGGAATTACCCTTTGTGGGATTTACCGTCAACAATTTCTTCTAACAATGGCTTCGTGCCCTCAATCAAAAACCAATTACTAACGACTTCATGCCAACAAATTTCAACTTCATGGCTTCATGCCAACAATCTTCCAGTACTAATGGCTTCATGCCCATTTCTAATGGATTTCTGCCAATACTAAACTACACTACACTAATGTCCACGGGGTCGCCCTTTGTGGATTTACCAATTCACAACACTACTTATTCATAACATGGAATTACCCTTCGTGGGATTTACCATTAACAACTTCTTCTACCCTTCGTGGGATTTACCTAATCACATCATGGAATTACCCTTCATGGGATTTACCGTTAGCAACTTCTTCAAACTTCATCATATAATCGGACTTACTATAGATTCATGCTAACAATTAAGTTGGTTAGACTCAACATTATATTCTGTGATAAGAAAGCACACTGCACAAACTCCTCAACAGAATTGCAGAAAATCAATGAAGCAGAGAGACAAGAATTGGAACCCATCTTTAAAACCATCAAAACCCATCTTTAAGATCGCAACTTTCATTCACATTTCACTACAATTCACCTTGTTGAATACCCAAAAGACTCTCAATTTTAACATTGCTTGACAGCCATATCTTCACCAATGAACACAATTTCAACAATGAACAACTCTTGGCAATTGGCCTTCTTGAGTGTAAAATACCCAACAATCAATCAAAGAATCAATCTTTCAGCAATGGCAATCGGCCTTCATTTTCTTTTCAATCAATTAATGGCAATCAACCTTAATACAAAAATTAACATAAAATTTTCCACTGAGACAATCAAACAAACAGATGGAGTGCAAAAAGAAATACGAAACCTGAATCTTCAGTTCTTGAGCGTAAAAACCCAGAAAACACACCGGAGATCAGCAACCATTCAAGATAGCACAGCGAAAGTAGCAATGACCAATATTGAAATCTGAAATCTAAATCGATTATTCCCCAAGAGAGCGTCGTCTCTGATCTTGAGCTTCTTCAGCATTTTTTTTTCTTTTTTTCTCGAATGCAGTGGAAAGATTCACACTTTCTCGAAAAATTGGATTCCATCTCAGTTTTGGGATCCATGTTCATTTGCGTTTCTGATCTGCCTCCTCTTCGTCGCATCGAATGGGTACCCATAAGATGGAAGAGGGCGGAGATCTTCAGTTCTTAGAAGCGGTGAGGAATCAGTTGTCCGGGCTCCACCTTGACAGCACCTTCAAGTCTTCCGCTGTCGTTGATCCTAAAAATCCCATGAAAAACATTGAATAGGAGAAGCTCTCACAGAGTTAGGGTGAAATCTCTCTCGATGGTGAAATCTCCGCATTAGCAGCCGCAACAACAAGGTCGAGGATGACCGGACCCTTGTGGATTATAATATCCAGAAAGAATCGACTTTCCATCTGGTGCTTCGGTTAAGGGGAGGCATGTAGATTTTCGTTAAAACCCTAACCGGGAACAGAGCGAAATCCAGAAGAAACCCAGATGAAAAATTGAGGTTCTTGATTCCTGTTCTGCACAAACATAGCGAAATCCACCGAAACAATCACGACCCAAATAGGAATTCAACAACCCAAAATCTAAAATCGATTAGAATTGGTTGAAAACGAAAGATTCCCAGCGCGAACGATTAAAAGTAGGGGCAATTCAACAGGAAAAACGATAAACAGATAAAATTGTGGAACTATTCAAAAGAGTAAACTGATGAAAAACGATGAAATCTAATGTCAAGCGGAACCACCAGAATCCATGGCGTGAGCCTGGTGGCTCTAATACCATGTTAACTACATTGTAGTGTTTGGAAATTGAAGAGAAAATCAAGAAGAAAGATGAACACAGAGAGTTTGAGAGAGAGACAGTTTAGAGAGAGAAATAGGGTTTGTATTAATTAACTAAATGAAGATTACACACACAGTTTTATATGAGAAATCCTAACTACTTTAACCAAATACTAACAACCTTATAACTATATTACTAACTGTACTGTATTACATTTGTACCTTTAATAAATACTAAGATTGTAAAGTGGGTGCGAAACCAAAATAGGTTGTTGGATCAAAGTAATAGCAGCACAAGAATCACATCCTTGCAACCCTCATCCCAAGCTATAGAAAGTTCCATGAAAACATCCCCAAAACTCAGCTTCCATGATGTTTCCTCTGCCCAAATTAGCAGCAAATCATTTAATCCATTTCCCTTCATAAGTACGAAGCAAACCTCCAACACTTATATGGCTAATTGGGTCTTTACAACTCTCATATGTATTGATTTTATATCTACCAATTGGTGGACGAATCCAATGGATTGAGATGATTTGTCTAGGAGGCTTACCAGAAGAACACTTGTTGGCATCATACCATTCCCTTGCAAATTGAAAAATGAAATTCTGGGGTGAGACAGGTGGTTGTTGGCCATCACTGAAGACAAAGCTATTCCTCCATTTCCAGCAATGCCAGAGAGTTGAAGCAAAGATAAGGTTCCAGGGTAAACCATGTATGGTGGTACAATGTGTCCTAAGGTTTATAACGATCCAACTTTGAAAATCAAGAACAAAGGAATGAGCAACTTCAGGAGGGATTCCAATACCATTCCAAAGGAAATAGAATGCCTACAAAACTTGAAAATGTGATCCATTGATTCCTCAACCTGAAAATTTCCCAAACTTTAATCGTCAATGTTACTACAATCTCGGAAAACCCCTTATTTTCAAGATGCAACTGTCGGAGCTACTTATCTGATTGCGTGAGTGTAAATGACGGAGGCACATTTTTCAATGTCTTATTATACATATGGGGTTGTCTCAGCGAGCAAGTAAAGATCATTTTAACTCTATGGGAAACTTTTTTTGAGAACATCGGTATTTTTAAAGTAAGGGGAGGGAGAATTCAGTTAAGCCACACAATGGGCAGCCTAATTTGATATTGAATTATATAAAACTAGATAATTTGATGTCGAATTTTTAAACTAATTTGATATCAAATTGGCCATAACTATATGGGAAACTTTAAACTAGAAAAAAAATTACTATACCAAATTTATTCTTATAGGTAAAAATTTGAAAGGTTTTATGTTCGGATATCATCAATGACAAGTTCGATATTAATTTATCTTTTACCGTGAGTACATAAGTTAGTTGTACTCTAGAAAAGATTTATTTATTGATATATCTCATGAAACTGCCATTTACTCTCACTTTAACCTCAAATTGAATGTCTCGTTTTAGCCTTCACAAATTGCCAAAACCGAGCAATTCTACCTCATTTACGTTCATGTTCCAGATACATTTTAAGTTTTAAAGGTTTAGGGAAGTTTGAAAATTTCATACCTCACCAACCACAGTGGCTCTAGCATGGTATGAAATGTTTAGACTCCCTTTCATTTAACGTCTATGAGATGGAATTGACAAAAAATGAGTGAAATGACTTGATTTTGGCAATTTTAGAAGATAAAGTAAGATAAATTCAGTTTCATGGCGTAAAGTAAGACAAAGAAATAATTTCAGGGGCAAATCAATAAATAAGCACAAAAAAAAAAATTAAAAAAAACTTGGCCACGTGTTGGGTTTCATTTTTATGTCAGCTTTGATAACAGCCATCAGATAGCCAATCAACGGTTGAGATGAACTCAATATCTCCGCGATGTCTAGTCTCTCACTGGTTCGGCTTGAACCCTGCCCGACGACGACGACAACTGCCCTATGTTATAAACCCTAAACCCTAATTGCACAGAGAGAGAAGAGAGAGAGAGAATGAGGAAGAAGGTGGACGAACGAATCCGAACCCTAATAAGCAATGGCGTCAAAAACCGGCACCGCTCCATGTTCGTCATCGTCGGCGACAAGTCCCGTGACCAGGTACTCCTATTTTCTTCTGCCTTTCCTATCCCATTCCCTATTTGCTATTCCTATTCAATTGGAGGAGTTATAACAATGATTTAAATTGAATTGGGTAGAAATTTTTACCAGTTTTACTGTTTTGATTTCACCTGCAATACTCACCGATTAACACAAAAAACCTCAAACAAGCTAAGAAATATCATCGAAAATCTATCGAAAACTAACGGAAAATGGCTAATATGGAGTTTTATATGGTCTTCAGATTGTGAATCTTCATTATATGTTAAGCAATGAAGTAAAGAAATCGCGCCCGACTGTGTTGTGGTGCTACAAGGACAAGCTCGAGCTCAGCAGGTTGATTTCTTTTGCTTTCCATTCGTCACCTTATTATAAGGCAAGGCGGAATTTCGTTTGTAAAATATATTGATTCGTTGCGTTTGACTATTTGATGATGCAGTCACAAGAAAAAACGTGCTAAGCAAGTAAAAAAGATGATGCAGAGGGGGCTGCTTGATCCCGAGAAGGTTGATCCTTTCTCACTTTTTGTTGAAAGTGGGGGATTGACTTATTGCTTGTACAAGGATTCAGAAAGAGTTCTTGGTAATACCTTTGGAATGTGTATACTTCAGGTAACTTGAAACTTAACCAAATTTTTTGGTTTGGCCGAGACCCCTTGTATAATAGATTTAAGTTTCACGACTAAGTTTGATCTCCTGCATTAGGATTTTGAGGCCTTGACTCCAAATCTACTAGCAAGAACGATAGAGACAGTGGAGGGAGGTGGACTAGTCATATTGTTGCTTCGTTCTCTAACCTCACTCACCAACCTCTACACCATGGTTATGGTATGCATATAATAATATCTCTTTCTCTTACGCACGCACACCATTAATGCTTAGTTTTTAGGCCGGCATGGTTATGCTTATTATATACTGCAAAATCTTGAAAACTAGCCATGTTAAAAGTTTCCCAATTTTTTCGTGATGATGTGCTTGGCTACAAGAAGACTTTTGGTAGATTCAATTGCTTGACTTTCTATAAGAGAATGCTGCTGAACATATAAGTTTCCCAGTTGGGCCTATGTAGACTAGTTGTTTCTTTTCATGTTCTAGCCCCAAAAAGAAGAAGAAGAAAGAACTAGGTTTCCTCACAATATTTGTTTTTCTTGTTGAGGTAGTTTCGAGTTGTACTACATTATGTACTTAGAACGAATATAGCAATAGCCATGCACCACATATTATATTTGATAGCAATTCCGTTATGTCATGTTTTATTTGCAACACTGTCTTTCTCGTTCTCTCAAATGCAAAATATCTCCATACAGTCTTATCAGCGCCTCTTGATTTCAGGATGTTCACGATAGGTTTCGAACTGAATCCCATTCTAAGGCTACTGGACGTTTTAACGAGCGTTTCTTATTATCACTTGCGTCATGCAAATCATGTGTAGTAATGGATGATGAGCTGAATATTTTACCAATTTCGTCTCATATGAGGTCAATTACCCCAGTTCCAGTGAAAGAGGTAACATTTTAGCCTCTTAACTTTTCTGTAGGACGGAACTGATAAATCGAGGAATGCTTTATTTTCGTGGCATCTTATGCAAGATGAAAAAAAGAATAAAAGTAATTTTGCAAGTGTGTATACCGAATGGTTATTAGGATACTTTCTAGGAGTTCGTGAAGCTTTGACAACTTTGATAACTTTTTTCTTGTTTTCTGATCATGATTGAAGGACTCTGAAGGGATATCAGAGTCACAAAGGGAACTGAAGGATCTAAAAGAGCAGCTGAGTGATGCCTTTCCTGTTGGCCCTTTAATAAAGAAATGTTGTACGTTGGACCAGGTAGGCGTGCTCTCTGATTTGTATTAGTTTTGAGTTTTTCTATCATGTGTGATTTACTAATATGACTCATAGTTTGAGTTGGTAAATGTTTCAACAGGGAAATGCTGTTGCTACATTTCTTGATGCAATCTTGGACAAGACCCTCCGAAGTACTGTTGCCTTGCTTGCTGCTCGAGGCCGTGGAAAATCGGCTGCACTTGGTTTGGCAATTTCTGGAGCGATTGCTGCAGGGTAGTATGCCTTTTACAATGTATTAAAACTGTTTTGGTGTATGTGTAGCTGTCTACACTCATATTCATGTACTATGTTTTGACGATACAAATATATCTTCACAGGTATTCAAATATATTTGTAACTGCACCCAGCCCTGAGAACTTAAGAACCTTGTTTGAATTTGTTTGCAAGGGTTTTGATCAACTGGACTATAAGGTATGTCGTTTTTTGTATTCCTGCGGGTGGTTCTAATGTGATCTTTAGCTTTCTTGTCAAAAATCTAATTCTAATGTGATCTTTACGCCTTCTTGTGAGATTTAACTCCCAAATAATCCATGATGATTAGCAAATAACAATATCTTAGAACATACCCCACTAATAAACATTTGTGACAAGAGTTGCTAATTGAAAATTGTAGATTCAAATGTTAGATAAGTTTTAATTTTTTTCCTGCTAAGTTTAATAGCTTTTGCAGTGAAATTGTTCAACTATCAAGATGGTGGTGTTTGAATGTTTTATTCTGTGAACTACATTTTATCTTTCATTAATTGTTATAAGGTCACTCCGTTTTCTTCATTTTTCAATCATGTACTTCGAACAGTGCACTAGTTATTGAGCTTACTGTTGTAAACTATGTTTACAGGAACATATAGATTATGATGTACAGAAAAGTAGTGACCCTTCGTTGAAGAAAGCTACTGTACAGATCAATATATACAAGCAGCACAGACAAACAATTCAGGTAAACTTATATGCACAGTTGGTTACAATTGAGGTAAAATTATATTGATGAACTCTTAATTTGTGCCCAATATTGATATAAAAATAGGAGTATTTCACTTCCTTCTTGTCAGGATATAATCTATTTCTATATTAACGTACAGATGGGCCAGTGGGAAGTGTATATATAACTTATTCTTAGTACCAAATCAAGTTAAGAGGACTCAGAGAATTCTGTGGTCTTCCCTTTCCTTTTGGATTATTCCATACCCTGAAAGTTGCTACTATGTCTACTCTCTGCATATATGCCCAGTATTATCCTAGTTGACTCTGAAGCCAGTTACCTTCTATGTTAATTTCAAGCTTTCAACCTTTAAGAATTATGGTAGGGATTTACAAGAGAATTATTGGGAAAGAATCGGGCATTCTTATGGCTTCTCTCTCTCCAAGCTTTTAGGATCTTTTATTTTATGTAATTTTGTTAGATTGGGGGAGTTGCATGGAGGTGAATGTTAAGGCATATGTCAGGGCTGTTTTTTTTTATGGTGGACTTCCTAGTCCACTAAGTGTTGTATTGTTTTTTAGCTGGTTAATAAAATCTCGTTTTCTATAAAAAATAGCAATAAAGATTTTGTTTAGTCAGTTGATACCAAAATACAAATACATGGAGGAATTGTTACTCATGAAAAGTTGATAACCAAGTTGTAATAGAGAATATTCTTCTATTGGATAGCCGCATCACAATAGCCATGAGTGTGTTCACCTTTTACCCATCAAATATCGTGGGTTTTGTGTATATGCCCTCATATATGATTAGTGGTTATCTTTGTTTGACTACTCTAAAAATTCCATTGTACTTGTGCCCAAGTGCATCATTTTTGTTATTGGTGTGAGCATATTGAACATAATTTAGATGGTTTGTGATTACTGAAGCTTGCTTCTAAAAGCATGTTCTTGAAACGCCAAACTTTTTGGTCAACCTAATGTGTCTTCCTGGCACTAATCCAGTATGTATGGTATAGAGGCACTCAACATGCCTGTGAGATTGTGAGGTGGTCTAGACCTTTACACCTCATGTAGCCTAAAAGAAAGAACTTTGTACTGCTCATTGCTTATGGGGCTAGCTGTTTTTGACTTTTGTTACTTGTCCTTGCAGTATATACGGCCACATGAGCATGAAAAGCTTTCCCAAGTTGAACTGTTGGTTGTTGATGAAGCAGCTGCTATTCCACTACCGGTAGTGAAGTCTTTGCTTGGTCCTTATCTGGTATTCCTTTCATCTACTGTTAATGGGTAAGAGTCATCCATGTTCTTCCTTCATGTCGTGTATTCTTATCATGTGTTCTTTTTCGGTTTTAACAGTCTCATGAAACGTATTTCACTTCACTTTTCACTTTCTGTTACCGGGAAAAAAAAGAAGAGAAAGATCTCTCACTTTTCATGAGCTGTTTCCACTTTTCCTTGACTCATGCTTGATGTCTTTCTATTTATAAGTCAACTGTGAATTCAACTTTTGGTAAAAAAATTCTAAGTGCAATTTGAATACTAAAGGACATTTATTTTACACTGAAAGCTATGAAGGTACTGGTCGGTCTTTGTCCCTAAAACTTCTACAGCAATTGGAAGAGCAAAGCCAAGTGTCTGCTAAAGGGCCTACATCTGGTATGCTTATCCTTCATTGGCCGTGTTTTGTATTCTCATCTTGACATAACTCTTGAATGGGGTTGAATCAAAATCTCCGTTTTCCCCCAAAACTTGACTTTATTTTCAAAATTCAATGTTTCTTCTGCTTTCTCTTAACATTATTGTTTCTGAAATACTTGAACTGTTGGCGCTTGCGAGTGAGCAATGTATAATTTTTTAAAAACTATTTTGTGATATTTGGACATAATTTTCTAAATTGATAAATGTCCCTGATTGTAGGTCGTCTTTTCAAAAAGATAGAATTGAAAGAATCTATCAGATATGCTTCTGGTGATCTGATTGAATCCTGGCTTCATGGTTTACTTTGCTTGGATATCACAAATTATATCCCTAAACTTAACGGGTAAAAACATTTGCTTAGACAGTCAGAACCGAGGAAGATGTAACCATCTCCATTAAAACCCTTACCCTTACTAATGATCTCTCTCTCTCTCTTCTCTCTCTCTTGGCAACTAGGTTACCTGCACCTAGTGAGTGCGATCTGTACTATGTTAACCGTGATACACTTTTTTCATATCATAAAGATAGCGAGTTGTTCTTACAGGTAATTACATGTTCAAGTAATGTCAGACTAGTGATTCTCATTTTCATATTAATGAACTTACATATTCTAATACTTGCAGCGGATGATGGCTCTATATGTTGCCTCCCACTACAAAAATTCTCCAAATGATTTGCAACTAATGGCTGATGCCCCGGCTCACCACTTGTTTGTGCTACTTGGTATATATGTTACGTTAGAACTGGTCTTTCTTTTTTTTGCCGCTATTTGGCTGGACTTGATTATAATTTGCACATGCAGGCCCTGTTGATGAGTCAAAAAATCAGCTTCCTGATATTTTGTGTGTCATTCAGGTTTGACTGTCTTCCCCTAGTTCAGGACTATTATTTCTTTTAGTTATTTAACGCATACCCAAAATTTTATTAGTTTTTTATTTATAATTTTACCTAATGTGAAATAGCTATAAAGGACAACACTTTAAACACGTACTTCATCTTCTATAAAACACTAATTCTTTGATGCTCAACATTTTATGTGCTATCATTTTGTTCTTAGGTCTGCCTTGAGGGAAAGATCTCTCATGAATCTGCAAGGAAAAGTTTAAGCGATGGTCATCAGCCTTCTGGTGACCAGATACCGTGGAAATTCTGTGAGCAATTTCAGGACACGGTTTTTCCCAGTCTTTCAGGTGCTCGGATTGTACGAATTGCTACCCATCCAAGTGCCATGAAGGTATTCTCTCATTATGGTTTCCAAAGCAATATGTATAACCAGGATTTTGTTGAAATGGTAATCTATACCCAGGGATCTGTTGAAATGGTAATTTATTTTTCTTTGTTGTAGATTGGATATGGATCACAAGCAGTGGAACTATTGACAAGGTATGCTCCTCTTTGAGTTATTGCCCACCTAAACGTTTTTGTAGATCACATACATGATCCCAATGTGTACGTGGATGCCTAAGGTGTTGAGAAAGATTGACTGAGTGATTCTTTTAGCCCCATATTGCTACACTTTGAATGAAAAGCAATCATGCATATGCACCTTGGTGCGGGTTCGATACCCACTGATTCCCCTCCCCCTAACAACTAAACTTTTAACCCACTAACGCTATTGTTTGTAATAAAAAAAAAGGTGAAAAGATTGAAGATTATATGTCTGAAGCAATGCTTCAAATGATTTCTAAGATGAATGAAAAGCAATCATGCATATGCACCCTGGCTCGGGCACATAAAGTTGCAACTCGAAATGTGAGTCTCATGCTTTCAGTTCACTTGGCTTGAAAGCTATAGAACATAGACCATGTGGGTGCTGAAGAGATGATCACTTGATTTCAGTTTAGATATACAGATGACTTTCTCACAATACGACTCTCGAGTCATATGATGGTAGTTGGAGGAACAAGTGGAAAGATATAGAGGATTAGAAGTGATACCATATTAAAATACGGTCATGTTGGGGGTTTTCATCTTAATTTGGGTTACATTTCTAGGAGTTACGAAAAACTCAGCAAAGCAAAGCATTTTCTAAAGAAAAGGAGGAGAAGTTGTCCATCGAAAAGAAAAGGAGTCCAACTAAAACTTACTCCAGAAAAGTTACAGTGGAATTATAACCCCACCCATCTGGAGGAAACCACAGGCATCTTCCCAAATTGCTTTGGGAATAAATCCACAAACACATGGAATTTGCTATCCCAAATAAAACCCACCTCATCCGTATTTATCTTGAGAAATTCTTTAGCTTATTTCAATCCCAACAATGGCCAAGAGTCTGCAGTGCCAACAGTTGAGTTTAGACCTGTATGTTTAAATGAAGATTGGATATTTCCTTAGTAATTGAAATTTCCAACAGAGAAAAACCACAAACAAACGTAACTAGCAGCACTTTAGGATATAATCCAAAGATAGAGCATTTTAGGATAATAATCCAAAGATAGATCCTCGTTGTTGACTGCACAAATTAATGTGGGGTCCTAACTTTTTAGATAGGTCACACTGATTCTGACCTTGTATCCTATTTGGTCCTAGATTTTTTCTTGAACTTACTTTACTTGGTTTATCTCTCAAGTCAACCCATACATGTCTGTTATCCCTTTGTGCTCATAAGTTCATGTACTTTTTACTGCAAATGTTGTTGGGGACACAGATATAAGGAGTGGCTGATGCGGACATTCTAGGGACACCTCTGGTATGTATCATGTGCTATGAGGGTGACATTGGATTGCTATTGTTGGGGATCCAGATATAAGGAATGTGTGTGATATGTGGGATGCATTGCTCTTGTATCAATGTAACTCATAAGTACTTCATTATTAAGATAAAAGTGGTTTGACACGAAAATTTCACTGAATCTCTTTGGTTCTAAAACTTGATGCTTCACATTTATGTTTTTATATTTGAAAAAATGGGTGTTAAGGGTTTATTTCTCCTCAGGTACTACGAAGGACAGTTTGCTCCTATTTCTGAACTGGACGTTGAAGATGTTGAGACCCCCCCACTCAGAGTCACAGAAGCTGCTGAGAAGGTGAACTACAATCACCAAGCTTAGTTTTTTTTATAAATATTTTTAATTAATAGGTTGGAGAACTGCTTATATGAGACTATTCTATGTATTAATATTGCAATTGGAGGACATTTTTGTAAGTCATAGGTTTCTGGTCAATGCAATTCTTGTTCTGTCGAAGTGTTTGAGTTGGTTAAACTTCATTCTGGTGATTGTAGAACAATTTGTGTTTGAATATAATTTGACAAACTTTTGTGAATGATCATTTGTTGTGTTAATTTTAATCATAATGACATCAAATTATATCATGTATTGGTTTGTTTGTTTGGTATTAATCAACCTGCCGCCTGTGCCTTGATATTGTTTATCGGAATGATACCTATGTCTATTTTATTTATAGGTTTCATTGCTGGAAGAAAGTATAAAACCTAGAACAGATCTTCCTCATTTGCTCGTTCATCTTCGTGAAAGGCGACCAGAGAAGCTCCATTATATTGGTGTCTCCTTTGGGCTTACCTTGGACCTTTTCAGGTTTTGGTGGAAACATAAGTTTGCTCCATTCTATATTGGACATATTCCAGTTAAGATGGATTCCCCTCTCCATACTGAATCCTTTTTTCCGTTAACTGTTTTTTGAATATTATCATTTGTGAATGAATGACTGATTAAACAATAATTTTTCTTTTTTCTTTTCAATGTAATAGAGTGCTGTGACCGGGGAGCATACGTGTATGGTCCTCAAATCTTTGAAGAATGATGAACTTGAAACCAGTGATTTTCGTCCATTCTACCTAGGTGGGCCCATTTTTCTTTGGAGAACCTTTGTTCTATTTAAATTTATGCAGATTTTTTGTATTTCAGTTCACAGCTTGATTATTTGTTGGCTACCTAGATTTCAGGAGAAGATTTTTGAGACTGTTGGGTTATAGTTTTCGTACAATGGATTATAGGCTCCCTATGAGGTACTATTAAAAGTTCCATTCTGATTAAGTGCTTATTGTTCAAGTGCTCGTACTAACTAATAATTTTCCAGCATCTTAGATCCTAAGATCAATTACAAGGATCTAGAACCCAAATCATCTACCGCAGATGGATTCTTACGGTCTATCACAGACTTACTTTCGCCTTATGATATGAAGCGACTGGAGGCCTACACCAGCAGTCTTGCTGACTTTCATATGGTAAGTTCTCTGAACAATGGTTGATTGCCAACTTGCCCTGTCATAGTGCTATGTACTGTTTTGGGATTTTTTTATCTTAGGATTACTAATTGATTCCATGCATTCATATTAAAAATAGAAGTAATGTTTGCATTACAGAACAAGATATACTTCCCTTAGGAAAAAGAAAGATATTTGCGTTACAAGACAAAATATGCTTTCCTTTAGAAAAAGAAAGTAATATTGCATTACAAAAGAAAAATTGTATTCCTTTGTGATAGAATTATCATTGCAGTGTGGCAATATGTTTATGTGATTGTGATACAATTTTTAATTGACACTGGTGAAATATTTGTTTTCTTACTGTGGACAATCTGACACCATGATTGTGAACATATATTACTCTTGCAATGTTTTATGAATAATCTTTTTCAAAAGTGAACTATTAGGACATTGTGTGTTTAGTTATTTATCTAATTATATGTATATATCTGTTCAGTTAGAACATAAAAAGTTCAAAATTGCTTGTTTGAGAAGGGGAATTTGTGTACTTTACAAGTAATTTGTGTTTAGGATTCTCTGGCCGATGTTTCATCCCGTGCTCTGTGTTACATAACAAGATGAAATCAACAACGATTAGGCTATTAGACCCCTTCTTTTCCCCTCCCACCCAATCCCACCCCCTTGTGGGTATGCCCCTGAGGGAGGTGAAAACATTTGTTGTGCGGTTCTCAGGAAGGTGCAGTGCATCCTGGTCAATGGCCATGTTGTCCATTTTTGTTGATTATGGTTTGAGTGGATTATCTGCTTCCTTCTTTTTTATTGGGAAAAGCCGCCAGTTTGAATGTGTCAAGATGTTCTTCCTCCTGTTAGGCATACATAATAGTGGGGAGGAGGGATCCGAGGGCTTATTGCATTTCCATCCTTACTAACAGACCTTACTTTCTTCAGATTACCCGAGAATTATTTTTAAAATTACAGTTGAAACCCTGGGGTCCATTTGAATTTGGAATGAAGTGTTAATTTCTACACTGAGGTCCTCTTGTACTCTAGTTATCGTTTGTTTATAACTTTACATGTATGTTAAAGTTATGTTTTTGTTTTACAGATTTTGGATCTTGTTCCAACGCTTACACATCTGTATTTCCAAGAGAAACTTCCAGTGACATTGACAGGTGCCCAGGCTTCCATATTGCTCTGCATTGGCTTACAGAATCAAGATATCTCCTATATTGAGGTTTGTTTCTCTACTTGTTGCTCATATGGTTTGCTTGGCTATACCAGTCACATAGATGCGATGCGAGCACGCAATCAAACCCACTTGCAAAGACAAACACTCTACTTGGTGGCGTCATTTCTGCTCTTTATTTCGTTCTTATCTGGTGTAGATTTTTACTCACATTCACGTTTTCCAGGGGTTGATGAAACTGGAAAGGCAGCAAATATTGTCTCTGTTTATAAAAGTTATGAAAAAGTTTCACAAATATCTTTACGCTATTGCATCTGAGGGCCTTGAGTCAACCTTGCCCAAACCAAAACAAGTAAGTTCAGCAAAGCAGTAACCCTTTTTTTTCTTATGGAAAGTACATGATATGTTGGTGGTTTCCATCTCTTTCTAATAATTTCACGGCGTAGGATGCGTTATGATTCTAGTAGGCTTAACTATATGATATTGATGTGTGTTGCGCGTGAGCCACTTTGGTAAAAGCAATTCTCTCTGCACCTGAACTATTTTGTTTGATATGTCATCGCTAAGCTTAAACATCGTCTTATCACATTATAATTGTGCGTGCGTGTATGTATGCTGTTGTGCTTCTCTTCTGCCTATGTTGCAACTCCACTCTGATTCGGAAATTTTGGTTCAGACTCTCTTGGAACCTCACAAAATCTCCGTTGATGATGATCTCAATGATGCTGCAAGAAAAGTTGAGGTATGCTTTATTCCTTCCTTACCTTCCGTGTTACCTGAACTGCCTCGCTCTTTCCCGCATTCTGAATTCCAAGAGTTGGGCTGACTTGACCACGCACATACAGGATGGGATGAGACCTAACTCGGAGGGGTCATTAGATCCCAAGTTGCTTCAACAGTACGCGATTGGGGACAGAGACGCAGACTTTGAGAATGCATTACAGAATGGCGGTGCAAACTTACCGGCTGGTGGTCTTGTTAGCGTGAAATCAAGTCGAAACAAAATGGATAAAGGAAAACAGAGAGAGAGTCACAAGAGTGGGGAAAAGCGACGTAAAAATGAGCATGGCTCCAACTCAAAGTCCAACAAAAAGAAGAAACATTGACATTAGCGACGGTCTTGTATGCATCTATTGTAACATTCAGTAGGGCGTCACTTTAAGTATGCAACTGTTATAACATTCTTACGATGTATGTTTGACACAAACACAAACAGAAACAGGGATGCATCAGGAGATGACAATTTTGGTTCTTTAATTCGATTGTGGTTTCAATTTCGTGTTTCATTTGTTTCCAAATCGAATCCAATTGTGATTTCAATTTTGGTTCTTTAATTTGATTGAACCGAAATGATACACGAAACAGCTATAGCGGATTATTCCATTTTGAAACCCACTATAGTCTATCACATTGAATCCGTTGATACAAACTTCTGAGATTTGTGGCTGATTCCTTGGGGCATCATGCAAGACGGATAGAGTCAGAGGTGAAAAATCACAAGCAGAGAAGACGATATATGCAACCAACATTTTTAACAGATTCTTAA
Source organism: Heteromeles arbutifolia (assembly GCA_024362995.1). NCBI lineage: Eukaryota > Viridiplantae > Streptophyta > Magnoliopsida > Rosales > Rosaceae > Heteromeles > Heteromeles arbutifolia. The sequence continues at coordinate 40,948,999 of JANCRC010000002.1, forward strand.
TGAGTATAATAACACAGCAATTAACAGCAAAACAAGAATAATTTAACTTCTAAGATCTCACACTCGATTTGGTTCATGACAAGGATTCAATAATATCCCTTCCATGTCTAAAATATTACGAACATAACAGGTCAAATGGGAATTACCATAACATATGCTTGCTAGATATCCTCCATATAGTAAGCAATGGACACCGAGCTGAAAAATACATATCCGTACCTGGTCTGTGTATCCCTCTGCTTCACTTCCAGAAACGCTTCTCTCAGTCCCACAAGAACCCGCTTTAGTGCCACTAGACCGAATCAGAACTTCCCCTACACCGGAATATTTTGTGGTACCAAGCCAACTGAAATCGATAGGACTCTTAATCACTCTAAGGTACTGGCAACTGAGAGCCAAAATATTCCAAACATTGTGTGTAAAATTAGAGACGCAATCAATGAATTCACTTGAGACATCGTCAAAATCTGCATGTCGAACTTGACCATAGAATAAACAAGCTTCAAATTTGTCTATCAATGAGCATTTTGGGCATCTATATCTTGCAGTGGAACATGGATTTGACACAGGCAGATCCCGGTGGACAAACTCACTCCAGACTGAGCTTCTAGCAAGAGTTAACAATGACTCCCCTGCGCTTGTCCAGAAATTTGCAACGGATACAATTAGAGACGCTTCAGAGCGGAACAGATGGTGAGTTGCACCAGCAAGTAGCAAGGAGTATGCTGCACTAGTCCTGCTTAAGTTCAAAGCTTTTAACAGATGATCATCCATTTTAGAACATAAAGCTATCATGTCAGTTGCACGGATTTTATACGCTGAAGCCAATGTTGTGTAGGCATTTAGGGAGAGGTAGTTTAATGGGTGCAACCAGTATCTCAGCTGAGATGTTTCTCCGTTGCAATCTAATTGCATATCAGAGAGTCCTTGTGTGATCGCATGCTCAAGCCTCTCACAAGAAGATTCAGGATCGCCAATTGACAGGTAGTCGTCAATAGCATCATCAAAGTAAACACTCAACAATTGCATTGCCTTATCTCTATCGAAGTTTATTTCTAAACTCAAACTGGAGGAGCTGGAATTGACTGCAAATATTTCCTGGAGTTTTGAAGCCGAAGGTTAATGATTGTTCAAAAAACACCAATAAGAACATTATCTACATTCCAGAAAATAAAGTTGACCACTAGAGAGGGAAGAAAAGTGGTTAGGAGGTACATGTTCAAGTTGAAAAAGAGCTTTTGTTCAAAGTGAAAGGCAAACTATATATAAGGGGAGATAAAAAAAGACAAGAATCTAAGGGCTTGTTTGGTACTCTACTTGAATCCAACTTTTTAAACTCAAAAACAATTTTCAAGTTTTAGGCCTTAAAAACTTGTTTGGTAGGACTATTTTCAAAAACTGAACTCAAGACTAACTCAAAAATATAGTCTATTCTGTAAAAACATAAAAAGTGAGTTTTTAGAGTTTTTAAACTTAAACTCAGTCCTTTCTTTTCTCTCCCTCCTCCCCTCTCACTCCAAATCTATCTCTCTCTTTTCTTCTCTCTCCCCTCATTTTTTTTTTTTTTACATTTTTCGTCTCTCCTCCAATCCGCTCCCTCATTCTCTCGGTTCTTTCTCTCACTCATCTTCCTCTCTATCTCGTATGATCCTCTATCTTCTTTCTTTTTCCTTCAATCATCTCTTACTTTCTTTCCTCCTCTCTCCTCTTTCTCCCTCTCCTGCGACCCTTTCTTTTTAGATCTCTTTGTGAAGTTTAAGTCATAAGATTTAAAATTTAAGTCGCAAACCAATCAAGTTTTTGAGTATTAAAGAAAATTGTTTTCAAGAAATGTTCTTAAGAAATGTTTTGAGAAATGATAAAAAATTTCAAATAGGATACCAAACAGGCCCTAAATATCCTAGTGCATCAAGAATTTCTGTAAATCCAATAATATAAAGATATTAGGGAAGAACTCCAAACAGACTTAAGAATCAGTCTTTAACTGTGAGTATGACATATATATGTAGAACCAGCGATAATGTCAAAATAAAATTTAGATAAACATTCATTTTCATTATTCAGTGCTACAAATCTAGGACTAAGCCAGGACATTTGGCTTAAACTCTTCATTTCCACGTTCGTAAAAGATATATAGCAGATGACTAATGGAATTTTAGGCACGCATTCGCAAAAAGGTGGAGTCATTGGATTCAAAACGGTAGGAAAGGACAAAATGAGGAGCCCTCCATCTTACTTTACCATATCGTACTTTACCACACCAGTGATGAGAAGTAAAATTAGGGCATGGCTGAAATGATCAGGATTCAGGACTATACGGATGCATATACGAGTCCCGAGGCAATGACACAAATTTCTATTCAAATGATTCAGATAACTAAAAATTATAAAATCAAAAAGAAACTTTCACATGTTGCAAGAACCCAATGATTTATGAAAGTTGATTTCAAGAAACAATGAGTTTTCATGAATTACCACCTCCAAAGCTTGATCCACGTAGGTTAGGGGCGATGCACTACATCGCGTACAAGAGCAGATAAACCGATACCTTGACCATAGCTCTGACTGCCTCATTGCCTGGAGGTGCTCATGAGAAGAAAAGAAAATGAGACGTTAAAAGAATGCGATTAAAATAGAACATAAACAAAATAAAAACTGGATATAAGTAAACGAAAAGTCAAATAGGGCAAGATTTAGCCCTATAGTATAAAGAAGTCGGATTGCCTTGCATTGTCGCATCAAGTTTAGTTTCCTAAGACAGAGACATTAAACATAAAATGACACTAGCAAATTCTCATTTCACAGACATTGACACATCACTCAGTTCGCTTGACAAAACAGATGTGGATTATATAAATTCAAAATTCCGATCGCTGATCCATGTATATTGTGTATAAATATAAAATGCAGATACCTTTGGCTGCAACAAATCAGTGTAAGTAACAGTCACTTCTTCGCCTTTCTTGATTCTCTTGATGCTCCTAACCATCACTCTTGGACCATAACCTCGGCATTCTACATTCATAATATAGACGAGTGGTTCAATAATACTAGTAAACTTGGTGTTCTAATTCAAACAAACAAAAACCGAAAAGAAGCACAAAAACTTAAAAAAACCACAACACCTTTTGCTAACACAGTATTGCTACAAACACCACTCTCAATCTGCAACAAATATCCATCTCACAACTCTGAATTTCAATCTTATTCCACCATAAATTAAACAAACTGTGCAAATTTGCAGGGATTACTTGTGTGGCGGGGCCGGAGGAGCGGCCGAAGGGGACAATGCATAGCGGCGGCGTTTCGGGCCAACAAGGGGGCGTTGGCGGTGTCATCAACGAAAAGCGGTAGCAAGCATTCGGGGAGCAGCTGTGGTTGATCCAGGAGAAGCTGGGACCGTAGACGGAAATTCCAAGGGTGCGCCCGGTCTTATCCTGCACCTCCACGGCGTTCGTTAGCACCAATGACAGCACGGCCTCCTCCAATACGGCGTCGTGCGGAGCAACGTCGGCAATAGTCGCTGCGATAGAGAAATTCGGAGATTCATCCCGCATCTTCCTGGCCAGGAACATGGCTCTGGCGCCGTCACGAACTCTATGGTCGTGGTGGTGGAGGAGTTTGGGGCGATTGGTTTGAAGGCCGGCCACGCGAGGGTAGGGGGAGGTGGCGGGAAGGGATTGGAGGAGGCGGAGGGCGGCGCGGAGGTCGGAGGAGTCGCCGTTGGGGTAGGCGGAGGGGTGGGATTGGAGAAGCAGGAGAAGGTAGGGCTCGGCGCTGGAGACGTGGAGGGGAGAATCGGCGGCGGAGCAGAGGGAGGAGCAGTAGTAGGAGGAGGGAGTGTTGGGAAAGGTAGGAGTAAAGAGGGAAGGGAAGGGTTGGGGAGGAAGGGGGGAGAAGCAGGAAGAGCAGTGAGATGAAAGGAGGGAGAGGTGGAGAGCGGAAGATAGCGGAGGGAGCGGCGGCGTTATGTCTTGTCCTATCTCTATTTCTTCGCCGGCCCTCATCTCCATCTCCTCCATCCCCATCTCCGTCGCGACGCTTTCGGTTCAACTTGTCAAAAGTTTTACATCTCCTCCATCTTCATCTCCGTCACGGCGCTTTCGGTAACTTGTCAAAACTTTTACTTTACAATTTGAATTAAATTACTAAAAATTTAACTGCATAATCGAGAAGCACCTCCGTGCCAATAAAATTAGCATCCTCTTCTGATCTTCTTTGCGAATCATGTCAATTTATCATCGTGCGATCATTTTTTATCAAGTATGGTTCAAGTTTAAAATAAAAATATTAAAAATAATTTCTTATCAAATGAACGTGATCTGAGAATCTTAAGATCTTCATAAAGAGAATCAGAAAAGAATCCTCATGTATAAAATAAAAACCATGTCTAAAAAATTTATTTATTTATTAACAAAATACCCGTTCTTCCATTTAAACAATCAAATAAAATAAAATACCCAAGGAAAAGGATATGAAAATATAATTGATTTGGCAACTACACAAGGAACCAAACACATAAATATTTTAATGTAATGAAAACAAGATTAGCTACCTAGGCAGATGTCCAATTTCCGATTTCCAAGCAATATTACCTATACAAGAAGTCGAAGGGTCACTTCACAATGCTGTTGCCAACCGTATCTTCAACGTGCTTGATCCAGAATGATGTTCTCCCTAAGAGCCTCACCTCTTTCCAAAGGCAAAGAGCAAACGTTGACCCAAAGAAACGAAAAGCAAAACGATACAATATTAAAGACGAGAAACCCTCACTAACTCCATAAACATTTCGTTACTCTCTTGTGTCGCTAACGAACAAGAACTGGAAAACTGAATTTCAAATTGTGTTTGGAAGACAACTAGATACTACCTATTACTATATCAATCAATACGCGGAGGGCTTTGCTTGCATGCTCTAAGTAGTTCCTGTTTGACCCAATACAAGTTGCAATGCGGGTCTAGATTAACTGAATTAACTGAATCGCAAACACTGCAGTCGAACTTGTTCCTCAAGTGAAAGTGTGTGCACAGGAAATACATTGACTAATGCTTTAGCTCTTATCCCTAGTATTGCAGCAAATTAACTATGAAAGAGAATAAAGACTACCAACAAAGATTACTATTATATAAAATAAAAGGAGAAGTGCCGATTTAGTTCCTGAATTAGCTGCCGAACTCTAGTTACAATTCTCGAATGCCTAAGAACAAAGCTTTGATTTTCTTGATATATAGCACAACGGCGTTAGCCCTTGTCCTCAACATATCATACACTGACCCTAGTAACTAATCATAGACATCAAACACAGTTACACAGATGAAAGTTACGAAATGATTAGTTCTTAAATGTAAAAATGCATATAATGCCATAGGGAGCCGATAAAATTTTTTGGAGAAGGAAAACTCAAAAGTATGAACAAGAAGACGCACCTTCCAAAGACAATTTTTTTTTGGGTGCGAGATGGGATTGGAAAGAACCAAGCAAACTTTTGAACCTCCTATATGAGCAAAGCTATAAGTGCATCGCCCCCAATATTCACTCGGCAACCTTGTCTTCAGAATTTGGATGGGCTTAATCCAAGTTCCGGAGTCATTGGAATCGGTACTGGACGGTTGACAGGCTACTACAACCCAATTAGAACCAGAAGCATTACAAACGCCGTGGTGGTCGGCGTAATAATCTTCGTAGTAATGATAGTTATGTTCCAGGCAGCTAGTGAAGGCTTGTATACTGGGTGCGAAAGCGTAGGTAAACATTAGCTGACCATCAAGGAGGACTAAAGCCGTGCCATGGGAAGGAAAACGAGGAGGAGCGAGCCGTCTCCATGGTAGAGCGGGTTCAGCAACGTCGAAGAAAAAGAGCGGACTTTCTCTGACATAGACCATGATCTGGGTGCCAACAACTGCATAAGAAAAGAAAAGGACAAAGCCATTTGCTTCCGACAAGGGGATGATCGGGAAGAGGCTTCCAAAACTTGTTTCGAGAGTCGAATACCTCGAAAGCCGGAGAAGCAATGAAGGATGCAGGAGAGCCGGCAAGAGCGTAGAGATCGCCGTTGATGTCAACCAGATAGGGACATGTTTTCCCTTGCATGAATTCCCCGAGGGGGGCTTATTTCACGCTTAATGTTAGGATTAGAGTCCTTAGGCCTTCTCCAATTCTGGGCTAAAACTCAAATTTCCACTTCTATTCCCTCCAAAACTCAATCCAATCCAAGGCTAAAATGTGGCCTAAAACCTAAAACTCAAATGGAAGCCAAATACCGACCCATTTTTAGGCCAGAAACCGGGATGGGTCCCACCCCTGCGAGTGAAAACGGGTGCGTGAAGCGCCAACACCAAAACCCAGGAACCCAATGCGTGGAACGCGCGAGCACCTAATCCAAGCCGGACCCACCCACGTGGGCTTGTCCCCCGTGTGTGCACCTGTGTGGTAGCCTAACGGCTACTTTTGCTGATCCAACGGCCAGATTAACCAACAATCCACGTTCAAATATTTTTTTTTTAGTTTTATATTTATATATTTATTTAATCCAACGGTTTAGATCAAATATGCGCCAACACCGAAACCCAAGCGCCCAACGCACGGAACGCGCGAGCACCGAATCCAAGCCAGGCCCACCCACGTGGACTTGTCCCCCATGTGTCGCGCCTATGTGGTAGCCTAACGACTACTTTTGCTGATCCAACGGCCAGATTAACCAACGGTCCACGTTCAAATTTTTTTTTTAGTTTTATATTTATATATTTATTGAATCCAACGACTTAGATCGAATATAATCAAATCTAAAAAAAAATCTAACGGCCCAAATTTAAATCCAACGGCTAAAATAATTTTAAAAAATTATTTAACTCAAAATTCACCCAAAAACTCTATAAATACCTATGTATTTGTTCAAACATCCACAAAAAACTCACTTTGCTCCTACAATTCTTCCAATTTTTCTTTCTACCATTTCTTCTCATTTCCAAATTTTTCAAGATGGCAAAAGAGCATATTAGAGGTTGTAATTGGACCATTGAGGAAGATATTGCTTTATGTTTGGCATGAATTTCTATTAGCGAAGATAGTGTCGTTGGCACGAATCAAAATAAAAAGGTTTTGTGGGGGTAAAATCGTTGATAAGTTCCATGAAAACTCCAATGCCGGCCGAAGGGAAGGTGGTGGTGTTTATGATTGGTGGAAGGTTATCAACAAAGCGTGCACTTTGTGGAAGGGAAGCTTGGAGAGAGCCATGGTTAACATGGCTAGTGGAATGAGCACCTCAGAAATTGTGAGTTTCTTTGTTGATATTTTAGTTGTCATGTACATAATAGTATTTTGCAACTAATTGTTTTTATGTATTTGTTGCATAGGATGACAAAGCAATGACAATTTACAAGACAAGAACTACAACAAAAAATCAAGCTTTTAAGTTGCATCATGCTTGGAACGTCCTTAAGGAATGTCTGAGGTGGGGAACCGATGCGGACCAACAATGGGGAAGATTATTTTATAGTGAAGCCTCACCCCCAAATGATGTGAATGAAGGTGTGAATGAAGGTGTCGAACAAATGATCCCAACTTCTTCTTTTGCAAGGCCCCCGGGAAAAGATGAGCAAAATGAAGCAAAGACAAAAGGGAAGTCCCAAGATCCCATTAATGAACAAATTGCAACCGGATTTGCAAGATTGACCGAAAGCCATAGCTCTCGGGAGGAAGAAGCAGCTCGAATGCGTGTGGCTATGACGCACGAAGGGGATAGGGAGTAAGAGAGGTTCGAAATTATTTTCATGGTGGAGGACCTCAACAAATACACTCCAGAGAGAAAGAAGTACTTAATTGGTAAGCAAAATGAAATTTTACGAAGGTATGCCACAAGGAGTATATTTCAAGATGATGATTCATCTCAAGGCTATATCCCAAATCCACCACCAAGTCAAGATGGTGGATATCATTATTAAGTTTAGGGTAAATTACATAAAACTACCTCAACTATTGGGTCATTAACAGTTTCATACCTCGTCTTTAAAAAGTTTCAATGTCATACTTTATCTTCTAATTTGTTGCAATGTCATACCTTCCGTCAGTTGTCTGTCAATTCCTCTGCTAAATGTTGACGTGGCTTGAGGCGGGGCCCACCTCTATTAAAAAATTAATTAATTAAATATTAAAAAATAAAAAAAAATAAAAAAACCCCACACCCAGTGTAACAACCCGTCCCGATAAAAAGGGTATTTTTGTGAAATTTCACCTTGGGCTAGATCTTATTCTTTTAAAATTGGTTTTTGGGTCTTAAATGGTGTGCCCAAGGGGCCCACCCCCCTGTTTTGTCCCCGGTCCCTTCCTCCTTTTCTTTCTTTTTTCTGATTTTTACAACTCTCAACTCTCTTCCTCACTCTCTGTGCTCTCTCCTTCCCAGTGACCAACACCCATAAACACACACACACACCCTAGGACCCTCCCAAGCAAGAACTCGAACCCAGGGCAGGTCCGTGGTGCACCACAGTGGCGGAGACCACCGTTCTTTCCCTCTCTCGTCGAACTCCGATGCAGACCGCCCCTTTCGAGGCAAGTTCCGGCCAAACCACGGCGAGTTGGCCGGCGTGCAAGGTATCAATCTCTTCGTGTCGCTGAGTACTACAACTTTCCTTTTTGTTTCACCCAATTTCATCGAGTATTGAAGAAGTTATATCCATTTGAATCTTACCCAGTTTCCGGCGAGTCGGACGGCTTTCGAGGCGATTTCCGGCCAAACCACGGCGAGTTAGACGTCGTGTGAGGTACCATTCTCTTCGTCTCTTTGAGAACTATAACTTTTCTTTTTGAATCACTTGGTTTCGTGGAGTATTGACAAAGTTATGGCCGTTTAAAGTTTGTGTGGTTTTCCGGCCGAATTCCGGCCTTCCCTTCCACTTGGGTCCGGCGACCCACATTCCAGAAAACCAGGCCTTTGGGCCTTTCTGCCGAGCCCAACCTTTAAGCCCATTTCCCTTTTAAATCCCAAAGCCCTTTCCTAAAACCTAAACCCTTTGGACCCAGAACCCAAGCCCAACCCGGATCCAAGCCCAGACCCGTTTGACTTGGTTTGACCCGGACCCTGACCCGTTGACTGGTCAACGTTGACTGTTGACTTTGATTGTCAACGTTGACCGTTGACTTTGACTTTCGGGTTGACTTTTTGGGTTTTCGTCCGAGACCTCTCATAGGCTAATTTCAACGTTCTGGACCCGTTTCTGAAGTCCGTTTTCCCAAATTAAGTCGTTTGAGTAGAGTTTGACTAAATGTACCTCTTTATGTGCTTAGGGGCAATTATTGTGGCGTTTTCATCTTCGCTTGTTCCGTGGCTTTTCGGCAGCTAAGTACTGTGAGTGGACCCCTTCAAAAATGCATGTTTTATAGTAGAAATGCATACATGAAAAGCATGATTTGATGAGTATGTTTTATGAAATGCTTTACGAGATATCGTGCCTATTAAGGCTATTTTGAATTATTACTATTTTTCCTATAACCCGTATTCTTATAGAATATCTGATGGATGACGATATGATATTTAGAATACGTTTCGAACACTTCTTTATAGTATAGATGATGGATGACTTTATACTATGAAGATGCCTTTCAATGTACGTATGTTTAATGGTTTTGTACTTACCTAGTGGTCCTTACCGTTACGGGACGTAGGGATAGTTTTCCGGTCCGTCCCGGGCGAAGAATTTGGTGTTGGCATAGGGCCTGTAGGGTGTTTCCTCTGGCATTTAAGACCAGGGATGGGGAGCCGGAATGGGGCCTGGGGGTTATTTCCTTTGACTGTCTGCTCAGAGATGGGGAGTCGGCACGGGGCCTGGAGAGTTATATTGGACATTCACTAGCGGCTAGTATATATAAAAGTCATGATTTGAGATAGTGCACGGCATGCTAGGTTTCGGAAAACCTATGTTTATCATGATATATATGTGTTTTCATAAAACCTGGGGGTTAGTACGTTGATAACTGTTTTACTATATGTATATCAAATTGGTCCACTCATGTTTGTTTTGCGCCCCCTTCAGGACTTAGTATCGAGGCATACAATCCCGGCGTCAAGGCACTTCCGTATCGGTATCTTCGAGTCCTCTCGGTGTAGGACCTATTCCTTTGTTCATTCAATTTTATATTAATTCTTTTAGTGTTCTAGATTAGATGTGTGCTCTGAACACGGTCCTTAAATGCATACTCTATTCTTTTATATTTATAAGTCTTATTTATTCCTTATTCTCAGCATTTGCATTCAATAAATGGCTTTCGTCACCTTTCGGGTGTCGGCCAGCACGTGTCTATCCTGGTATTCAGGGAATATCGGGATCGGGGCGTGTCACCCAGATTCCATCCCCCCCCCACGCACCCAAACCCTCCTTCACCACCCCATCGCCGCCTTTCTTCCTCCATCTTCACCACCCGACCGCCTCCGCCTCTCTTCCTCCATCTTCACCACCCCACCACCACCTCTCTTCCTCCATCTTCCAAATCCCACCCACCCCTTATCATCATAAAAAATAAAAAAAATAAAAAAAAATCCTCACCATTTTTCCCCGCTCCCATCTTCGCCAAACCAAAAACAAATCCCACCCAGCTTAACCAGAACCCCCCCCCCCGATCAAATCCCCAAAACCAAAAACAAATCCCAAATTCACCCAATTTTCAAATTCAAATCTCGGAAGAAGAAATTCAGTCCCTCATCTGCCACAGCTACCACCGCTGCCACCGCACCCCACACTACCTTCGCCCCCACGCACTCGCGATCCCCCTCCTTCCACTCGTGCGCCCAGATCGCACGATTTGGGATTTGTTTTTGGGGAAATGTGTGAGGAGAGAGAAATAGAGGGAGAGAGAGAGTTTGGTTAGGGAGCGAGGAAGATCGGGACCGTTGATGGAGGCTGAGAGGCGGTGGTGGGGTGGTGAAGATGGAGGAAGAGAGGAGGCGGTGGGGTGGTGAAGGAAGGTTTGGGTGCGTTGGGGGGAGGGGACACGGATCGTGGGAAGTTTTGGGGAGGGGGGAGGAAATTTGGGTGTGGGGTTTATTTTGGTTTATTTTTTATTTATTTATTTATTTTATAATAATTAATTAATTAATTAATTCAAGTCACGTCAGCATTTAACAGGGGAATTGATAGACAACTGACAGAAGGTTCATTGCAACAAATTCGAAGATAAGGTATGACATTGAAACTTTTTAAAGACGAGGTATGAAACTGTTAATGATCCAATAATTGAGGTAGTTTTATGTAATTTACCCTTAAGTTTATGTAGTTTATGAGTTTTCGATTGTATTAAGTTTATGTGGTTTATTAATTGTCCTTTTTTTAAAAAAAATTTATGTGTTTTATTAATTATCATTTGTATTAAGTTTATGTGGATTATATTAAGTTTATGTGGTTTATCATAATTTTCATATTCTTCCATAGTGTTTCATGAGTTTCATGTATCAATTTAGTGATTTTTCAATATTTATCGGAAATTAAATATTTTTATATTAAAGTGCTCATAAAATTAATTTACGATATTCTACATAATTTTTATTTAAAAAAAAAAAGTTAATTTAAGAAAAAAATTAGCCTAAATTCATTCTTTAATAATCTGAAGTTAAAATTTTAGGCCAAGAGTTGTAGTAGAAAAGTTGTTTCTGGCCTAAAACCTAAGTTTTATGGGCTAAAAATGTTAGGTTTTAGGTGATGGTCTTAGTGTCAAACACATATACTTGTTTACTCGGATTTTCTGCGAAAGGGGCTCCTCTTCCACTCCGTGGATTGTCTAGGGTTGGGGGCGGCATGCCGCTGGCGAAGAGAATTTTGGAGCCGAAAAGTCCGCAGCCCATAGTGTGGATCGCGTTGTGCATGGAAGCCACTTTACATAACACAGACGACTCACCATTGGAACCGTCGGCCGCCGCCTTTCTTCGGGCCCTTTTGGCTGCCTTGGCTTTAGCTTTGCAAGTGGGGCATCAGGGAGATTGAGAGCTTGCATCAAGTTTAATCTTGCAGGAGCAATTTAACAGATCGCTCAGTTCGATGGCATAGATTATGTAACGGCACCTGTCACCATCCGTATACTTGCGCTCCTCGCTGCATATATACAGACAAAGAGGACGAGGACGAGGCTGCACCGTCTGTCCGCCTCTTGATCTGATCAGCGATCTGAATTGAACTGCAGGGTTTTTCTCCTTTCTAGGTTCGACTTTCCCGATTATTGCTAGCATATTGTGAGAGGTAGCTGACTCTCCATGCATGCGTAGATAATATCGTTTGTAAAAATAAAAATAAATTAAAAAATTAAAAAAAATTCTCCCACTTGACACATGGTATACCGAGCCGTATTGTCTTTACATTGAAAATTTTCTCTTCTAATAGTTTTTTTTTTTTTTTTTTTTTTTTTTTGTCAAATAATAGACGGTGGAGTTTGATATCAAGTTCTGATTTTTCACAGAGAATTTATTCCGAAGTCTTTATTCCTCCTTCCTAGTGTGTCAAATTCACTATTTGTACTCATTATTCTCAAATTTCAGCTATTTGTGGTTGATCGTTGAGTATGAAACTATCACAAACATTTTCAAATTATGAAAATTCGTGAATGAAAAATTTGAACTTTATAGATTGTAATAACCTTGTTTTTGCTATTATTTGTGAACGAGAAGTATTATCATTTAATTCCTCCAATGTTATTTTTGTCTAAATTTTTCTGAAAATTTTCCATTGAGACCTCCCGAGGTTAGAATCACGTCTGCAACTAAACATAAGATACCAAATTGGATACCCAATTTTTCTGTTTAATCACTTTACAAATATTAGTTTTTCTTCAATACAAATCTTTGTTACATTAATTAAGTAACACTTACAGGATTCAATTGTTCATTCAATCTCGGTGAATTTGATCTCGTATTTGCATATCTTTACTACAAATGATTTGTGCGCTTGCGAGTTAAACATAAAACGATGCAAGCTCCAACCATGCCAAGATAAACAACCCCCTAACATAAATTTCATTGCAAATGAAATGAATGTCCACAAAATTTCATTAATTTTTCCAACTCATGAGTTTCAATCGAATGCAACTGATGTGGATGTGTACATCACAACAGAAACTGACATCATAGAATTGTTTCCGCGCGATTACGCCAACCGGATGAATAAAGTCTCGTAACTTTTTTTGTTGGTACAAATTAGTTACATCCAAAAAATAAAAAGCAGAGGAACATCCAACGCCTGCCTTCATAAAATCCATATTTCTTGCAATGCGGCTAATCGATCAGCTTCTCGGTTCAACCTGATAAGCTTGGACCAATAAAAAAGAGTGAAGAACAAGGAAAGGTTAGGAAAGGGCGGAGGGGGAAGCAGAGAAAGAACAGCGGGCGATAAGAGTTCTCTCAACTCGCGAATATTATAGAGCTTACCTGTCTACTACTTAACTTTCAAAGTAGTTTCTATTCGTTCGACAAGCTGATCAGCAGTCATAGCACCCTCCTGCAAGTAATGAAAGCAAAGTTATCATAGATCTTTAAAATCGACCAAAAACAAAAAGTAAAACGCCAAAACTAATCTAGCAGTGGCTTGCATACATGCACAGAGAACATACATTATTTATTCTATTTAATATTTTGGATCTAAGAGAACATACATCCTTCAAATTCAACATTTTCAAATCAAAACTAAACAAAAGAAGAAGAAAAGCATGCGAAGCAACACACCTGACGAAATTGGAAACCAATGCAAGTGCATAGGATATCTTACAAAATCTAAAAAGCAGAATTAACAGCAAAGCATAACAACTTGACACTACCCGTCCATGTTCTGGCCGTATAAAAAGCATGCAATCAGTATGAGATGTTATGTGACAGATTACACATTTCTAGACATTTGATCGTCTACCAGAGGCAAACATATTTATCTCCCAAAGGAAAAAAGAGAACAAATTCAACTTACAAAGCGGTCAAATGGCTCTCCATCCTTAAATATGATGAAAGTAGGCAATGCTTGTATGTTATATTTATCAGCAATGCTAGGATACTTCTCTGTGTCAATTTTCACAACCTGGATTTTGTCATTCAGCGTAATACTGACTTCATTGAGGATGGGTGCCATAAATTGACAAGGACCGCACCTGTCAACCAGAGTTCATTACTTAATTGTTTGGTGTTACCTTTATATACTTCCTTTCAAAGCAAGACAGAGAGAGATGGAAAACCTAAAAGGTGAATAGCGATCACCTTGTTTAACTAAAAGTTAACTGACAATACAACAATAATTACGAATTTGCAAACCGTTATAGTAGTTTGAAAGCAACTGATTCTGCATAGAATTATAGATGAAGGGTAATGCAGCCTCGTAGGATTATAGGACCATTTATTCGTAATTTCTTGTAGTTATGTTAAATAAAGGGCTTTTCTCTGAGACACATGAGAGACGAACCTTTATGGGAATTCACTTTTCATATTCGAGAATTTCTGTACAAACAAAATAAGAAGTGGGATACACAAGCAAAGCTTACCAGGTTGCATAGAAGTCAACCAACACAGGTTTTTCAGAGGTAGCCAGCAAATCTTCGAAGGAGGAAAATGTTTGCTTCTTTGCTTCAACCTACGAAAAGTAATTTTTTTTTAATATATACATGTAATTACTGTATCACCAATTCATCATTCTTTGTAATTCAGCTATATAGCTAAATATTTCAAAGACAGCAAAGAAAGAGTACACGCAGCTATTTGAAACTGTCACAACAATGGTCCATATGGATAACTAAATAAGTGATAGGTCATCATCCTGAATGGAAACTTCACGTGTAACTTGAGGCAAAGCCAGTAGTGATAGGAGGACCGTCGATTGACTGGTATAAACAATCGGCTTCTGATTAGATGGTCAAAGAACACTCGAGTCATGCATGAAGGCCTATGGATTTGCTCACTGTCTCTAGCATTCAAATTTTTGGAAGATATAGTATCCAAGTTTTACAATCTATACCTTTCATCCCATTCAATAATTTTGTTTCTACGATTGTCCCTTCCCAACTTTATGCCCCAAAAAAGGTACTTTACCTGGCAAATGGGGGTAGATCAAATTGTCGCAACCTAATATCCTATATCGGTGACAATGTGCATTTTAATTATTTGGGAGAGGTTTGATTCCAAATTAGCTTACGGATAATCTAAAAAAGTCAACCGCGAGCACCAAAATCAAGTACAAATCCATTTCAAAGACAATCAATAGTGAGTTCCATGTCCTTCTTAAGCTCTATATTCCACATGCCTCCTGTAGCATGCTAAATCTGTGTCTTGCCAACCATCCTCTGAGTTTACTTTTCCTGCACTTTTCTATGAAGTGTCCTTCTTCTCTCGAAAAGACTAAAATTTGGAAACCCCGAAAACCGACCCATGTGATTTTCTCACAACTCATAGGAAACGGCAAGGACCAAAAAATTACAAAGCCAATTGGTGTTTGGGCCATAAATATGATAACAATAAGATTTCCAGTTCTATGCTTTGCTCCCTAAATTTAAATTTTGCAATTTCTTCCACTATAAAACACAGGAATTTTAACGCAACACAATTTTATCAGGTTAAATTCCTTGATTTTCTCGGGAAACAAACAGACTACGAAACTGCAAAAACGGAAATTCATTACCGGAGGAAGAAGCCGAGGCAGTGAGTCCTGAGTTCCGATCCGAACACGTCGAAGCTGTGCCGGAAATCGCAGAGAAGTGGAGGAAGACAGCTTTGAACAACAAGAAGAGGAGAAGGATGAGGCAGCCGCCGCAGCTAAGCGAGTCGTACGGTCAGAGCTGAGAGAAGGAATCGTGGACGCCGTCACGGAAGCCGCCATTTGGATTGGATGCTCCGGTCAGTGAGATTTTGTCCAACGGATTCTTCTTCCTAGCTCCCGTTTGGATAATCGGAATTCGGAAAAGAAAATGAATAGAAAAATACTTCCAGCGAAGAACAAGACACTTGCCTCTTCCGGCTCGCCAAGAGGAGATATTACAGTGTTGCTTCAGGTGTATGATGCTATGGTAGGGTTTAATTATGTACGGCTGGATTGTTGGAACAATAAAGTATGTTAATCGGACGGAGGTAATTGAGTCTTGTCCGTTTGCCTAATTCCCGAGTTCCTGGAGGACGTTCATGTGACGTCACGTGCTACTGCATGCTGCACTCTCCTTCACGTTTATTATTTTGTTCATTTTTCAACCCAATTTTTTTTCTTCATGTATGTAATTAATTAGACAATTGTGAACTGGGAATTTCAGCTGAGTCTTACTTATAAATACAGAAAAATATCATTAAATCGTAGAGTCAGTGGGCTCAATTTGCAGAACTAGTTTGTAGTTATGATAAAGAAGATATATAAAACTACCTTTAGAACGAGCCAACCAATGCACAATGGCTACGCCTGCAATTAGTTAGTCATGACTATGTATCAAACTCATTGAAGATATATATTTATAAAGCATCTGCCAACAGTAAAAGCAAGTTATCTGCCGTCCCGTGCTTCAACAGTAAAGATCTCAATCATTCAAGTCTCATTTTTCAAGTCTATAACAGGAAAACTTCGAAAACAAAGAAAAACAAGTTAATTTCCACATCTTTTCTTCAGTTCAAATTTTCTTTGAGTTCTCATTGTATTCAAAGAAACCAAACACCGTAAACACTTTTATTTTTAGAAGAAGAAGGATGGCTACGTGCACTAATTTTAGTCCATTCAGTAAATTGTACCACAATCAACATTTGTCAGTCTTTTAGATTTACAAAAGAAATAATTTCAAAATTCTATTTTCAATATAATTATATTGCATTATTAATTTAAATTCATTATTTTCGTCATAATGTATGATCCTGTTTTACTTAGAAATCTCAGTCATTCCAGATTTGAAGTATATATTTCTTATCTTATTCACAAAATAAACACAGAGTCATATTTCTATACATTCATGTTATATATCCATCTATTGTAATCAATCTTATCTCATCAAACATCTAGTAAATAGATCCATCGCCAAATCAATAATTGTCTAGTATTTCCGCATCATTTGGTATAAGAGCCAAGTGATTGGTAATTAAGTGTGTGTGTGTCATTATTGCCTACACTTGAGTCAAATCTGATAACTCATCGCAAAGATTTGAGACTTTTAATTGAGTTCAAAGAAATTGACAAACACTATATTCTAAGAAGCATTTTCATCGTAACAATTAAAACGGCAAATAGTTTCGGATAGAATTGAATTTTTGCAATGATGATCTATGAATTGAGACTTACAAACTTGAAACTTTAAATCATTGAAGTTCGATATGGAGGACGTCCCGCAACTAATCACCATTTTTTGAATAAAAATGGAGAACCCTTTCCTTAAAAGGCTCTATATCTCTATATATCATGCCTAAACCTCAAAACCATCTACAACACAAGGAACTACAATGTATGTTTGACCGTCTAAATCGTTGAAGGAAAATCATGCCAGGAAATTATCCAGCGCTTGTCATCATCAAGGCAAGAAGAACAATGCAGATTGCAGTTACTATGATAGCACAAGCAAATAACCACATACCCGTGCTCGGCCCTTTGTTATTCTGGCTCTCTTGACTTCCCAACTCAACTTCTCTAAGAAGTTCTCTCACTTCATCTATGTCGTAGTCCTTGGCAGCTTGGGTTAGTCGACTTTGAATCTTCTCAAGCATTGTGATCCTCCTATCTCTGCCTGCATCCTTGGCTGGCCACCAAAAACTTGTAAACTTCCAAAGGAGGATTCCGACATAAATGGCCACGACGCAGTCTACACTATAATGGTGACGTTCCCGTATTTCTCTCTGTGCAGAATGCCCGACAAGTAACCATATGATAACTGAGCTATAACCACCATAAGCTTCCTGCAACAATCGAATCGGATTCAAAGAAATCAACAATCAGCACCACAAGCAGGTTGCTTCTTAGACAACAAGTGGCAATGGCTAGAAATTTCAAAATACAAATTAGGCAGTACCGTCCAGGCCATAGCTGTCAATACAGCAACTAGCACGTGTCCACTGAATATGAGGTCATTGCAGCCGCCTCCAGCATTCTTCAGTGAACTATACCATGGTCCATCCAACGCGGTTGGTCGCACAAGATCTATTAGGAAGCTCATTCGACCCCAATCCGGCCGAAAGTCCCCAAGTAATTTTCCAGTATTGGCTAGGGGAAACAAATAAAAAATGTTGTAACATACACAGCCACATTATCCTCAAAGGGGAATGCATTTGCGGTCAGCTAGAAAGGATACTGTGGTGCTGAAGTTGCAATCAAGAAAATGAAACCTAGGGGTCAGATCAAGAAGAAAATGAACCTATTATGTGTAGTACTTACCAAAAGCTATATCCTGTCGTAACAATTCACGAATAGCATTAGAATCCGAAGCATACGGCACATAATACTTCTGAGCCCAGCGATGAGGATATGAAGGGACTGTGAAACGAGTAGTAGCACACCAAGGCCGGGCAGATGGCAGAACAGTTGATACAAAAGTTATGGCACGAAGAAGACGGCCAATAGCCATGGTGAACATGTACCTTGCACCTAGTCCAAGGCCAGGAGCTTTCACAGAGTCAAACAGTACGGAAAAAGCCAACATCACAAACAACATGAGGAAATGATGCAGTCCAATAATACGAGCTCTCAATATTTCAACTAATGTATGAGGAAGTTTCTCATTCAGTGCCAAAAGCAACCACTGGCCAGTGTCGGGAAGAGGAGCTGTACGGCTGTCAAGTATCAAACATAAAAAGGTCAATCAGTTTCCTCTCATCAAATACTTGGCTAAAAACTATGGCTAATATTGCATGAGAAATGAAAAAGTATCCTCTCTATAGCGATGCTAAGAAATACAAGAAAACAGACTGCTTCAAATCATCTGATAGACACAGACCTTACATATCATTGTATCAAATCATTCAATTATAACAACAATGCCAAGGGACTTTATTAAATAATAAATAGGAACCAAATGAAAAATGTTGCTTGTGTGTGGAAGTTTGACAAGAAAATTTACAAGATGATACTTTTCCGTTTATTTTCTTTTCAGATTCCTTTTGTTTGGTTAATATTACATTACATTGTAACCTCTTCCCTAACAGCACAAGCTTTTGAGGTCTAGTGGTCGTCTAACGTGGTATTAGAGCCTTGGTTGCTGGAGGTCCTTAGTTTGAATACTCCAATTCTCATTCCCCACTTGTTTGCTGATTCATTCCCTAACGGTTAAAGCTTTTGTGGCCCAAAGGTTGTCTAACTATCGTGATGGAATTTGCATTTATATTGAAGCACACAATTTTACATCTAAATAAAGAGCTAAAAGAAGTGGAGCAAAGATGCATAAATTTTTTTTGTAGGTCGGCACCCTAAATGCAAGTCAGATAATATGCTTGAGTTCTTGGATTTGCTAGCCTTCTCTAAACAATATGGGGGAGTTTGACATAAATTATTGTTGACAACCAAGCAAATCTGTAATTTCATCATTTCAGTCGCTGTATTGGCAAGTTAGAACCATATCGTTTCATGCGGTTTGACAAATGTGGTGTTGGAAAGTGATTGAGTGGGCACCATTGCAGCCATGCACAGTTCATTGAAGGATGTTTCCAGTTTAGGACTATTGGTTGAAGGCGTGAAGGCCTTGGCTGCTCCGTTGAATGACGTTCGTTTATCAATCCGCTCCTCGAGTATGTAATGGCGTCGCCGATAGGCTTGCCATATTAGCATTATCGATTCATAATGAGTTAGCGTGGAATGAGACCTAACGTTATTCTCTTCCATTCCACGACATTGATTGTATTCGAGTTTGAGTATTAAACCATCGTTTCCAAATTTTTATATATATAACATCAGATCCTTAAAATGCTGGCACTAATCACATAAAATTGACCTAATCTGGTAATTAGTTAGCACAATAAACACAACAGGTGATTCAGATTACAACGAAATGCAGAAAAAACAACAAAATAAAACTGGACCCACATAATATTTAGGAATTTAACACCCGAAATAAAGCAGAGAACTCGAGATGCAGATCAATATACACAGAGGGAGACACAGAGAGAGAGAGAGAGAGAGAGAGAGAGAGAAAGAGAATGGAAGTATAAGGACAATACCTGTTCCAATCCAGGCCGAGAACGGCGGTGACAAAGCGGACGCAGAGAGCTTCAAGGAGAAGAGCCAAGATCATGAAGAGCATAGAACCGATGAAGGGAAAGACGACGCGAAACTCAGAGGACCAGTGCTTGTAGAAAGGAACCCGACTGACGGCAATGACGGCGAGTACGGTGTGCAGCGCAGGCTGAAGACGGCCGTGCCACGTGGGCGAGAGGTGGCGGAGGTAGTCGACTGCCACATAGGCCACAGCGGCGATCCCAAGACCTCCGGACCTCAGCCGCAGCCACCGCATGGTGGTGAACGAGAAAGAATGAGCTGATGGTGTGGCTGGTTTAAAGAAAACCGGGAGCTGGAGGAGGTTGGCACTTGGTGGTTTGAACATTAGTCTCGTCTCTCATGCAAGTATTTTTTTTGTTTTGTTTTTGTTTGTGGGTTTCTATTTGATTTTTTCACTGTTTAATGATTGGACTAATTCTGACAATTTAATTTTCTTATTATTAAATTGACGCATCAGAACGCGTCACATGACACAACTTTTCAATTCTTTTAACATTAAAAATTCAACGATTCAGATCATCCGGCCGTTAGAAATCCACGGCCACGTCTTTGAGTCGTCGGATCTTCAGTTTGAGTTGCTGCTGCAGGGGCCATAACAACAGAAGTTGTCAGCCCACTCACCCGCATGCCCGTGTAATACATGCACTAGACATAAAAAAATAGGGATCTTTTGATATGGTTCCAATTGGACTAAAAATTGAACCTATTTTAAAAGGTGGGCTATAAAATTGAACCTATTTCAAATTTTCCCAAAAAATAACGTGGCTGAAGTCATGTTGGCATCTATTTACCTGCTGCCTAAAGGTTGGGCATAAATTCCAGGGTAGTTGGGCGAGCTTGGCGTGGCTCACCCATTGCCCCTTGCTATTTGGGCCACTAGAGATGTATTTTGAGGTTAAAGGCAATTTCAAAGCACTTGCCAAAGGGCAATGGGTGGAAGTGCTCTAACATTGTTGCATAAAAAACCTAAATTTAGAGCATTCATTCCCATATAAAGCAAATAATCAAGGGTAAATCTCAGTTTACTACCCTCAAATTTCTTGGTTTTCAACATTTAGTACATGAAGTTTTTTTCGTCCCAAAGTCATACCTAAAGTGTTAATTTTGGGACAGTCTCATACATCCGTTAATCTAGCTGTTAAGTCTCTCATTAACTGATGACGTGGTGCCCACGTGGATAATGACTGAGCGCCACGTGTCAATAAAGGTCCCACGTGGATATTAAAAATTAAACATTACAAAATTACAAAAAAAAAAAGGTGTCTTCTTCCTCAAACCCCCGACCCCCCTCCCTTCTCCCTTCCTTCTCTCCTCTGCACTTACCCAACCTCTACGCATCCATCATTCCCCCTCCCTTTTCGATTCTACCCCCACTCAACCCTCATCCTCTTCGACGGCCCCATGAGCTCGAATGAGCGTGCCTCACCTACCAGATTTGACGGCAAATCTCGAGAATCGACCGCAAATCTAGAGAAAAACAGTGGATCGAGCCGCATTCTTATCTCCGACTTCATTCTCGAGTCGATTGAGCTCGACCTTGACCGAATCTTAGCGGGAAAAAGTTGTAGACCTGCATACGTGAGCGAGATCGGTATTGTTGTGGATGTAGTCCAAGCCCTGAGCGAGATTGGTAGCGATCTACATACGTGAGATCTACGTAGACAGGATCGTGAAATTCAGGTTGTTGGGGTTCAGCAGGCAGGTTTTCAAACTAGCGTCATCGACGAATTCGTAGATGAGGAATGTATGGTCAGTGGAGATGCACGCACCGAGGAGCTTGATGATGGAGGTGTGGTGGTTGCGGTAGAGGGTGGAGAGTCAGTTTTTGAGTTCGGCGGCGGAGAGCTTGACGTGGAACTTGTGCTGGAAAATGACGGCATCTTTTTCGCGAAGTTTGCAGCGCCACGAGGGGGTGGAGGTGTCGGTTAGGCGTTTGGAGAAGAAGTTGCTGGTGGCGGTGCAGAGTTCGGAGAAGCCGTAGAGAATGGGGTTTTCGAGGATAGGGAGGGAGTCTTTGAGGTTGGAGAAGGAGGTGGAGAAGGAGGTGGCGGAAGAGAGCTTGTAACTTGTGGTGGAGGTGTAGTGGCTGCCGCTATGGGTTTTGGAGGTGGAAGGTTGTTCGAAGAAGAAGGAGGCGGAGGAAGTTGGCCGGGTGGATTGAGCAGATTGCTGGGTGCGTAGGGTGCGACGAGGAGTGGAGACTGGCTGGGCAGCATTGACTGACATTTTGGATTTGCACATATGGGTGGAGGCCGAGAAGGGAGGGAGGGTCGGGGGTTGAGGAAGAAGACACTTTTTTTTTTTTTGTAATTTTGTAATTTTGTAATGTTTAATTTTTAAATTTTAAATTTTTATTTATTTTTAATATCCACGTGGGACCCTTATTGACACTTGGAGCCCATTCATTGTCCACGTGAACGCCACTTCATCAGTTAACAAAAGACTTAACAGCCAGACTAACGGATGTATGAGACTGTCCCAAAATTAACACTTTAAGGATGACTCTGGGACGAAAAAAATTTCATGTACTAAATGTTGAAAATCACGAAACTTGAGAGTAGTAAATTGAGATTTACCCAATAATCAATTACTAAAAATCATTTTACCACTTACTACTATATATTGTAATATTTCTCTTTAATTAGAGGTGTAAGGTCTTAGATTTAATTTGAGTTCAATGTCACTTTATTATGGTTAGATCATTGTGGCTTAACCAAAAGCTTACAGCCCTTAAAGCTTCATAATTGAGCTCATATCATGTTTCTAAATAACAGTACATTTGAGAGCTCTTAAACCTAAGAACATGCGGGAAGTCCACACGAATATGGATAACTTGGGCAAACCGCACCTTTTAAACTTGATAGGTCTGATATGGTAATAGCGCAGCTGTAACGAAACCGCCCCCTATCCTTGTTTAACATTTTAAACTATAAAAAAAACATACAATTTTATATATGTTAGAAATAAAATATAGAGAAAGAAGAATAAATAGATAACAAAGAGATTAGGAGAAGAAGTGTGAGAGTTGGAGTTGTGGCTTAAAAACTAACTTTATAATATTGGATAATGTAACAAATTCATATTAATTAGTAAATAAAAAGGGTAAATTTTATTCATTTACGAGTTTGACTTTATATTATAGAGATAATATACTATGAATGAATCCATAAGATTTATGGTATGGAAACAATGTCTTAAACGATGATAGGGCAGGGAATCTTATTTTTCATAATCACTTAGTCCTTAAAAAAATTAAATTCCTAGTCGACTGGAAAGTCAATTGGACATTGACTATCCGGTAAGGCCAGTGTATGACACGCCCCGATCCCGATATTCCCCGAATACCAGGATAGACACGTGCTGGCCGACACCCGAAGAGTGACGAAAACCATTTATTGAATGCAAATGCTGAGAATAAGGAATAAATAAGACTTATAAATATAAAATAAAGAGTATGCATTTAAGGAACATGTTCAGAGCATACAACTAACTAAGACACTAAAATAAATAATATAAAATTGAATGAACAAAGGAATAGGTCCTACATCGAGAGGACTCGAAGATGCCGATGCGGAAATGTCTTGATGCCAGGATTGTATGCCTCGATTCTATGTCCTGAAGGGGGCGCAAAACAAACATGAGTGGACCAATTTGATATACATATAGTAAAACAGTTTTCAACGTACTAACCCCCAGGTTTTATGAAAACACATATATATCATGATAAACATAGGTTTTCCGAAACCTAGCATGCCGTGCACTGTCTCAAATCATAACTTGTATATATAATAATCTCTAGTGAATGTCCAATATAACTCTCCAGGCCCCGTGCCAGCTCCCCGTCCCTGAGCAGACAGTCAGAGGAAAATACACTACAGGCCCCTTGCCGGCTCTCCGTCCCTGGTCTTAAATGCCAGAGGAAAGGCCCTATGCCAACACCAAACCATCGCCCGGGATGGACCGGAATCTATCCCTTCATCCCGTAGCGGAATCAGGACCACTAGGTAAGTACAAAACCATTGAACATACGTACATTTGAAAGACATCTTCATAGTATAAAGTCATCCATCATCTATACTATAAAGAGGTGTTCGAAACGTATTCTAAATATCATATCGTCATCCATCAGATATTCTATAAGAATACGGGTTATAGGAAAAATAGTAATAATTCAAAATAGCCTCAATAGGCACGATATCTCATAAAGCATTTCATAAAACATACTCATCAAATCATGCTTTCCATGTATGCATTTCGACTATAAAACATGCATTTTAGAAGGGGTCCACTCACAATACTTCGCCGTCGAAAGCTGCGCAGACTAGCGAAGACAAACACGCCACAACAATTGCCCCTAAGCACATAAAGAGTACATTTAGTCAAACTCTACTCAAATGACTTAATTTGGGAAAACGGACTTCAGAAACGGGTCCAGAACGTCGAAATTAGCCTAGGAGAGGTCTCCGAAGAAAACCCAAAAAGTCAACCCAAAAGTCAAAGTCAACGGTCAACGTTGACAGTCAAAGTCAACGGTCAACGTTGACCGGGTCAAAGGTCAGACCGGGTCAGTCAACGGGTTCGGGCCCGGGTCGGACCAGGTCAAACGGGTCTGGGGTTGGATCCGGGTTGGGCTTGGGTTCTTGGGCTTAGTTTTAAGGCCCAAGGGTTTTGGGTTTTGAGGAAAAAGGGCTTAGGGTTGAGGTTGGTTCCGGGTTGGGCCTAAAGGCCCGTGGGTTTGAGTTCTTAAGGGTTTTGGGCTGAGTTCAAAGGGGTAAGGGGTTGGGCTCGGCAATAAAGGCCCAAAGGCCTGGGCTGGTTGCTGCTCGCCGAACCTAAATGGAAGGGAAGGCCGGATTCGGCCGGAAAACTACACAAACTTTAAACGGCCATAACTTTGTCAATACCCGACGAAATCAAGTGATTCAAAAACGAAAGTTGTAGTTCTCAAAGAGAAGAAGAGAATGGTACCTCACACGACGTCTAACTCGCCGTTTTTTGGCCGGAAAACGCCTCGAAAGTCTCGGACGTCGCCGGAAACTGGGTAAGATTCAAATGGATATAACTTCTTCAATACTCGATGAAATTGGGTGAAACAAAAAGGAAAGTTGTAGTACTCAGCGAAACGAAGAGATTGATACCTTTCACGCCGGCCAAATCGCGGTGGTTTGGCCGGAAATTGCCTCGAAAGGGGCGGTGCTCGCCGGAAAATTTGGAAAAGCTACTCCGAGCCATTTTCTGCAATTCAAACGTATACACCACTTAAAACAAGCTTCGATCTAACCCTAAAACATAACCCAAAGGTTTCTAGAAGCTTACCAACGTCGGAATAACACGAAACTCGTTTGGGAAGACGATGAACAGTACCAGCCGAAAGAGAGGGAAGAGTTTTGGGTGTTCTTTCTTCGTTTCTGAGAACACAGAGGTGATGGTGATGGTGTTTTTGTTGTCCTAGTGTGTGAGTGTGCGATGCTGCTCGAGGAGGGAATGAGAGAGTTGCAGAGAAAGGGAGAGAGAGGGCTCACGGGTAGAGAAGGAAGAAAAAGAGAGAAAGAAGAGGGAGAGAGAGAAGAGAGAGTGTCATAAAAATCAAAAAAGAAAGAAAAAAAAAAAGGGAAAGGAACCGGGGGACAAAACAGGGGGTGGGCCCCTTGGGCTTACCATGTAAGACCCAAAAACAATTTTAAAAGAAGAGGATTTAGTCCAAGATGAAATTTCACAAAAATACCTCTTCAATCGGGACGGGTTGTTACAGTGTATATCGCACTAAAGTTAGCATGGTCTCGTACAAAGCGTGTTGGGGACGTGGAGGATATACAAGTGTTTGTCTGTTGGACAAGTTCAAAGAACGTTGACCACCCAAGAAGCTTAAATGTATGGATCTTTACCACATGTCAAATATTACAGAGCTCTGAACTGTAGTATGCAAATAGTTCTTAGACATTAGGCATAATCAGATATCTTGTGCTTATGGATATGAACTTTTTCACCTCAAAGCCCTCACTATCTTCCATGACCCAATAGGGTGTTGCTTGGGTCCATGTGTATGAGTATGGAGATATCTGAATGTACAATAAGGAATCTATCATCTTTTTGGTAATTGTTCAATAGAAGGAGATAACTCTCAAAGCTACTTGAAGAACCATCCCGAAAATATATGGCCATAGTAATTACATCTTTAACTTCACCTCAAAGTCCTCACTACCTCGCATGGCCCAATAATGTGTTGCTTGGGTTCATGTTTATGAGTATGGAGATATATGAATATGCAATAAGGAATCTATCACCTTCTGGTGATTGTTTAATAGAAGGATATCCATCGAAGCCACTTGAAGATCCATCTCTAGCCAGAGTAACTGTTGATCAAGCTATGTTTGTAAGAACTGCTTTAACATAAAATGCATCATGGTGATCATAGATAACTACATGTGATTTGACATTATTCCAGATCACATCAATCTTGATCGGGATACGGATGATAGAAGAACCGAATTACATTGTAACTACAATCAAAGGTTCAGAAGAGTATCATGATTATTTCATGAATACTTTTATCTAATTTGGATAACCATGACCTATTGTTAGCTAAGTGTCACTCGTGGTTTGTAAAATTAAATTAATTTATTAATTAATTTCATTGCTCGCTTTAGTTAGAACTGTTATGGGCGTCACACACCTATAGCTTCGAGAGTAAATAAATGTTTTTAATAACTTCTTTAAGATTTTATCGTTGGTTTTTTTCATGATAATTATCTCGGAGTTTTTATTTAAAATGTTTTGACAGCAACAAAAGCAAAGATGATAGAATCCTTCTCCAATGCAATCACGGTTCTGATGCTTTGCATTTTATAAGCGGTGTGATTGCCTTCCAATTCCACAAATTCAAATGAGATGAAGGATTGTTAAGGTGGGCACGGAGAACAACATGATTTAGGATTTATAACTATGCATGGGGATTAGAAGGTTACCCTCCATGCAATTCATGCATGCACGGGGTGGTTGGTCAAAGGATATCCAAGATGCCAAAATATAAAAAGAAGAGATAAATTTTATCCCCACCAAATGATGATCAGCGTGCCAAATCACAAGAGGGTTTGAAATATCAGGACTCTATCCTATTGCTTGGTTTGAGTCGATTGGTGCTCGTAGCTTAGGTGGATAATGCCAAGTGAGGATCATTTCATTTGTCACAAGAAATATCTCGTATTCATTTTGTTCACTGAGCATACTCGCCCCATAAATACAAAGCTGCAGACAATATTCGAGCTCTCTTCAAATAAATACACAAATCTGCTCTGTGTAAACTCTCGCTCTACGCGAAACCTCTCAAACCTCTTAAGAATTTTATTTTACTGTTTTTCCTGCCAAAACATCTTCAACTTGGATAAACATCATTGTGAAGGCAACCGACGACATCTTCAGTTTGGATAAACAACACAGTTTGGATAAACAACACTGGAGCTATCAGACAACCGAGGAGTACCTTTAGTTTTGATAAACAACACTGCTTCAAGACCGACTGATTATTTATCCAAATCTCAGTCAACAAGGAATCTCTGAATCCTTGTTGGAAGAGATTATCCCATTAGCCTTTCGGCGAGTTAGGGTGTTACCAGGCTACGACATTTAGCATACTAAAAGTTGAATATTTATTCTTCATAGTAACTAGCAGCCTTGTCTTCAAGCTCTAGAATCCGAAGGCCGAGACACGTTCCTTCCCCGGCCACAGTCGCAAGATTTAGAAGTTATCAGCGCGCTCAATGCCACAACAACATTCATTCACTCCCCGGCCGAGCTCGGCCGACGAGTTGGCATGCCCCGCATTCAACCGAAGTAGTTAGCTTATTAGCTATTTGGCTTGCACGCCACATAGGCTAAATAGCTTTTAAGGTCAACAGTACCTAACGATCATTTTTGTCCTACAGAAAAAAGAGAGAAATCCTAGCTGAACTTCCTAGTGCGCCCAAGAGAATTAATTCAAGTGAATGATCTTGCTAGAATAATCAAATCCTTCACTTCATCATTTGTCTTTGGTGTATAAGTGTGGATGCTCTTAGAGGCTCAGTACTTAGGGAACTTTTCGTGATCAATAATGAAGAGGAATAACACAAGCACAAGGATTCATGTAAGTTAACCTTTTCGCCATATTTATTTATTGCATTATCATTGTATGTTATTTATTATTTTTTCACTGCATATTTTGTCACATCCCAGACCGGTTCCGTCGTAGCACGATATTGTCTGCTTTGGGCCACACCCTCCCGGTTTTGTTTCTGTGAGTTTTGTTTCTGGGAACTCACACGAGAACTTCCCAGTGAATCACCCATCCTAGGAATGCTCTCGCCCAATCTCGCTTAAGGATTCTATCGGAACTCCAAAGTTACATTTTTTCACTGCATATTTTGTCACATCCCAGACCGGTTCCGTCGTAGCACGATATTGTCTGCTTTGGGCCACACCCTCCCGGTTTTGTTTCTGTGAGTTTTGTTTCTGGGAACTCACACGAGAACTTCCCAGTGAATCACCCATCCTAGGAATGCTCTCGCCCAATCTCGCTTAAGGATTCTATCGGAACTCCAAAGTTAAGCGAGTTCGAGCAAGAGCATTCCTAGGATGGGTGATCCACTGGAAAGTTCTCGTGAGTTCCCAAAAGGCCTCGTGCTATATGGAGGTGGACATGTACAAATAAGGCACATCACCCCCTCTCTCTTGGTCGATGTGGGATGTTACATATTATATTTAAATTAAATTTATCCCAATAACTAGCCCAGAAACCCAACACGGAGGATCTGGACTTTCCTTGAAAACTAAGTATGTATCATCTTATGAAAAGACTGAAATTTGAAAAACCTCCTACTCTTGTTCTTCATCAAATATAGCCATGTCATACAAGTGCGATTACCCACAAATGTCACACCACTTATTACTTGAAACACTAGAGGTTGGGGATGGTCCCCAACTTTCGAAGGTACCAATACAAAAGGGACATCACTTCTCTATAAACTCAAGCAATAAGGAACATGATGACTCTTGGCTAAGATTTATCACACTAAAAATCTATCACTAAGACCAATGTAAACAAAATTAGGCATTATATGCTTCATATAGGAAAAAGATGAATATCTCAGACGCTTTCTCTCCTTCTCTTCTATATATCCTTTCACAAAATAACTTTGTCCACAATGAGTCATGCTCTCCTAAGGTCCTCATTTTGAGGCTTGTGAGGACCAAATACATATTAACCATAAGATTATATTAGTCTTTAAAATATTGGACAACTTAATAAACCATAACAAGAAAATGAGTTTTCTAATGGTTCATGGGTTTTATGTTGGTTTTGGTTTATTAAGTTGTCAAATATTTTAAGTCTTTGGATATAAACTAATATAATCTTGGGGCTAATATACATTTGGTTCACACGGGTCTTGAACATGAGGATCGTAGGAGAGCATGACTGTATATAAGCACTCTCTCTTGCCATCTATTTGTACCATCACTTGTACAATCTCTCCAATAAAAATAAGGCCCGCAAACGCATCTGTGTTCCATTTCTATTAAAAAGATAGGACAAATGATGGTATAAAGAACAATAAGAATAGCATTTTTCGTCTGATAATCTCCTTGCATTGAATATCATGAAGAAGACGAAAGATTAGATAGATTAGTCTTCCTGCACATAGACTATTAACTTTCATAGAGAATAGTGTTCATTGGCATGCTAATTGTATTGTATAACAACGAACCCGATTCCCTCCATGTAGAAGAAGTCTGCACATGCACTAATCCTGCACTATACTATGCTAACTACCCTGCAGGCTAAAGGGCTAATTTTATTTTATAACTACCTTTGTCATAATGTTCCAAGAAACCATCCTTGGGTGCCTTCACATGCCTTGTCATCTTGTGGGTATTTACATTATTAATTAGCTTGAATTTAACAATATTATGCAAACTACCCTGCACATACACTCACTACAGTCTCAGCCGATATAATAACTGAGTACAAGGACTTTAATTAATTAGGCTAAATGGTAATATTAAAGGCAGTTCAAATGTAACAATCCGTTCCGGGATTTACGGAACAAAAAATGTATTTTTGTATTTTCACTAAATTTAGAGATATTTTCCTTTTAAAAATGATTTTTTTGGGTGTTAAATTGTGTGCCCAAGGGGCCCACCCTTGATTTCTTTGTCCCCTTCTACCCGAGCTCTCTCTCTCTCATTCCCTCACTTCTCACAACTCTCTTCCTCACTCTCGGCACATCTCTCTCTCTCACCCGTGTCCTTCTACCTGCAAACCCTCATCTCCCTCACCATCATACCACATAACAACACCATCACCATCATCCTTGTGTTCTCAGAAACGAAGAAAGAACACCCTAAACCCTTCCCTCTCTTTCGGCCGGTACTGTTCATCGTCTTCCCCGACGAGTTTCGTGTTATTCCGACATTGGTAAGCTTCTAGAAACCCTTGGGTTATGTTTTAGGGTTAGATCGAAGCTTGTTTTAAGTGGTGTATACGTTTGAATCGCAGAAAATGGCTCGGAGTAGCTTTTCCAAATTTTCCAGCGAGCACCGCCCCTTTCGAGGCAATTTCCGGCCAAACCACGGCGAGTTGGCTGGTGTGCAAGGTATCAATCTCTTCGCCTTGCTAAGTACTACAACTTTCCTTTTTGTTTCACCCAATTTCATCGAGTATTGAAGAAGTTATATCCATTTGAAGCTTACCCAGTTTCCGGCGACCTCCGAGTCTTTCGAGCCCTTTCTGGCCAAACCACAGCGAGTTAGAAGTCATGCGAGGTACCATTCTCTTTGTCTCTTCGAGAACTACAACTTTCGTTTTTGAATCACTTAATTTCGTCGAGTATTGACAAAGTTATGGCCATTTAAAGTTTGTGTAGTATTCCGGCCGAATTCCGGCCTTCTTCTCCGGTGTGAAACCCAGCCCAAGAAACCACCCAGGCCTTTGAGCCTTTCCTGCCGAGCGCAACCCAAAACCCTTTCAAATTAAGGCCTTGAGGCCAATTAGAACTTGGGCTTTCAGCCCATTTTCCTAACCCAAATCCTAAAGCCCAAACCTAAACCCTTTGGACCCAAAACCCAAGCCCAAGAACCCAAGCCCAACCTGGATCCAAGCCCAGACCCGTTTGACATGGTCCGACCCGGACCCGAACCCGTTGACTGACCCGGTCTAACCGCTGACCGGG
Organism: Heteromeles arbutifolia; assembly: GCA_024362995.1. NCBI lineage: Eukaryota > Viridiplantae > Streptophyta > Magnoliopsida > Rosales > Rosaceae > Heteromeles > Heteromeles arbutifolia. The sequence continues at coordinate 40,980,375 of JANCRC010000002.1, forward strand.
TCAACGTTGACCGGGTCAACATTGACCGTTGACTTTGACTGGTTAACGTTGACGTTGACCGTTGACTTTGACTTTCGGGTTGACTTTTCGGGTTTTCGTTCGGGACTTCTCCTAAGCTAATTTCGACGTTCTGGACCCGTTTCTGAAGTCCGTTTTCCCAAATTAAGTTGTTTGAGCAAAGTTTGATTGAGTGTACCCTTTTATATGCTTAGGGGCAATTATTGTGGCGTTTCCGTTTTCGCTAGTCTGCGCAGTTTTAGACGGCGAAGTACTGTGAGTGGATCCCTTCTAAAATGCATGTTTTATAGTAGAAATGCATACATGAAAAGCATGATTTTATGAATATGTTCTATGAAATGCTTTATGAGATATCGTGCATATTGAGGTTATTTTGAATTATTACTATTTTTTTTATAACCCGTATTCTTATAGAATATCTAATGGATGACGATATGATATTTAGAATACGTTTCGAACACCTCTTTATAGTATAGATGATGAATGACTTTATACTATGAAGATGTCTTTCAAATGTACGTATATTCAATGGTTTTGTACTTACCTAGTGGTCCTTTCTGCTACGGGACGTAGGGATAGATTTTGGTCTGTCCCGGGTGAAGGTTTGGTGTTGGCATAGGGCCTGTAGGGTGTTTCCTCTGGCATTTAAGACCAGGGATGGGGAGCCGGCATGGGGCCTGGGGGTTATTTTCCTCTGACTGTCTGCTCAGAGATGGGGAGCCGGCATGGGGCCTGGAGAGTTATATTGGACATTCACTAGAGATTATTATATATACAAGTTATGATTTGAGACAGTGCACGGCATGCTAGGTTTCGGAAAACCTATGTTTATCACGATATATATGTGTTTTCATAAAACCTGGGGGTTAGTACGTTGATAACTGTTTTACTATATGTATATCAAATTGGTCCACTCATGTTTGTTTTGCGCCCCCTTCAGGACTTAGAATCGAGGCATACAATCCCGGCGTCAGGGCACTTCCGCATCGGCGTCTTCGAGTCCTCTCGGTGTAAGACCTATTCCTTTGTTCATTCAATTTTATATTAATTCTTTTAGTGTTCTAGATTAGATGTGTGCTCTGAACACGTTCCTAAAATGCATACTCTTTATTTTATATTTATAAGTCTTATTTATTCTTTATTCTCAGCATTTGCATTCAATAAATGGCTTTCGTCACCCTTCGGGTGTCGGCCAGCATGTGTCTATCCTGGTATTCGGGGAATATCGGGATCGGGCACGTGTCTATCCTGGTATTCGGAGAATATCGGGATCGGGGTGTGTCATCAAAGTCACTTCATTATTATTCTTTGTGTTTGAGATAAGCCGCTTCTATGTACCTAGGATTACAAGACAATGTGTCATAATATAAGTTATTGGGAACCGTGTCAATAATTATCTTCTAATACGCAAACTTTTCATTAGTAAATGACAAATTACAAAATGGTAAAATTAAGAATAAAAATTATGTAATGTGACCGATGTTCTAATGGCCTATAAATATATGTACATATAGTCAGAGATATAAGCTCCCACCATCAACTATGAGAGGTAGCTACTGCTATATGCTTCTCTCCTTGGTTTTTCTGGGCTCACTGAAAGACATTATTCAGTTATGTGGTGCTGATCCCACTGATGGCTTCGTCGATGTTCTGTTAACGGAATATAATTTCGAATTACAGAAACCGTATGACGTACCACTGGAGAAGCGCTACAGTTGTGTCAATGGAGTAAGGCGTTTGTGGGTCTATGCTGATGACAAGCCCCATAACCCTAGTAGCCAAACCCAGCCGCGTACTGAAGTTCGCATACGGGTAACATCTCCCAACCTGCGCTACTCTCTTTATAACATATATGTACTGATATATGTTTATGTTCATATTTGGTGAATTAATTAAGTCGATTTTTGACTAAATGTGTTGTTCAGAGTCACAACTTTACCCATAAATTCTTATGTTGTCGGACAGTTTGAAATGCGGCTACTAACCTATATACATACTACAAATATTCATAAATTGTTAACTGATCGACTAGAGAGAACAGTACTTAATATACAGAGTGAGCAAGAAATTTCTTTTTTATTTTATTTTAAATATAAATACGAGACATTGATCACGTTGATTTTTATCAGACAAGTGGATTTACGTTGTTAGCAGTGGTATGAATTATTGCTCATGTTGACTTATACCAAATGGGTGGTCCATATTCATATATAGTCTGTTAACATAAGTCTAACAAGAAAAAACACTTTCTTAAATATGCGTATACGAATTCATGTGTGCTTTTTTGCTATGCATTGTATAAGTCTTATGTAGAACGCTTCTAGAACAGGTGGTCGAGATTCATATACAATCATCAGCTAGACCTAACTAAGTTTTATGTAGGGTCTTGACTATTCATCTGGAATATGGCAATTTGAAGGGTATGGATTTGTACCAAATGGAACCTCCGGTGCTACAGTAGCACAGATACATGGAGCAGCTCATGGTGCTACCACTATAATCCTAAGAATCTATAACGGCGACATGAGGTATTATAGTCGAGATTTGGTGGCTACAAATCTTTACGATAAGTGGTTCAGACTTAACATAATTCATGACGTTGACAGAGGCACTGTGACTGTTTTCATCGACGGAGTCCAGAAATTTCAGGTGAAGGATAAAGGGCCAGGAGACTTGTACTTCAAATGTGGAGTTTATGCTGCACCGGCTAACATAAGCTACTACATGGAATCACGTTGGAAAGACATCAAAATATATAAAAAGTGCTGATAATTATATATTCTGCAATGGACAAATTTTATGTATGTTTGTGTTCGATCTACAACCAACTGCCTTGAGATGTTTCCATGTCAATGCAACGCAAGCTTCTGCAGCTTCAAAGTATATATAATATTTAGACCATGGAACTTAGGATTCGTGTAGTGGGACCGCTTTTGTAGAATGAATTTCTGCTCATATTTTCAGTATAAAACACTTCTAATTCCCGATGCAATTCCAAACAGGCTTGTCCACTACTAAGAATAACGGCATTTAAACTAACTTTTAATGGACGGTATTAAATATTCCCCTTGTTTTCACATTGGGCGATGTTAGAGAGACTATCTTGAGCCATATTTTTGTAAATTACATGATGTGACAGTTGATGGTTGGACTTGCTCTTTAAATCATTAAAGAAAGAATCCAACCATTAACTACCGTATCATGTGGTCTACAAAATATGGTCAACAAATATAATCTCCTTAGCATTTCCTTTCACATTATCTACTGATAGCTCGTTCCGAATGTTATAACTTTTTACATACTGATATCAATATCAATAATCTTTTATATTTTTTCTTGACATTTATTGATTTACCCTCTAAACTTGTATAGAATTTCCAATTTTCCCCTTGAACTTTAATTTTACCCTTTATGAATAATAGATCGCTTATGACTAGGGGTGCAACTTAAGCGGGTTGGAATGTCAACCCAATCCTAACTCAACTTTTACAATTCGGGCTGGGGTTCGGTTTGGGTTTCATTAGGGTTCATTTGGGCTCGGGTTTCATTGGGTTAGGTTTTACTTGGGTTGGGTTCAGGTTGCCCAATTTTTTCAAGTTTAATCTTGTAACAACTTAGTTTCCAAGAATTCCTTAAAAAATTAAGCCAAGTAGCATCAAAGCTAGCTAACTTTAATTTCATAAATCCATCTATTATAAAGCTTTAGGATTTAAAGATTACAAATATGGGCTGACTAATCAAAGTCTCTTATTCCCTAAAAGGTTAAGTAATTATAAAGGGTAATTTATTATAAAAATATTAGAAAGCGCGTTGATTTTTGGACTTGGCTCACTTGGGTGTAGTATGAGCATTAATTGATATGGGTTATAATCTGGTTAGATTGAGTTTGGTTAGTCGGGTTGGGTTGGGTTGGGGATGAACGGGCAAATGATCAACCCAACTCAACCCAATCAATGAACGGGTTGAAATTGGGTTGGATTCTAATGGTTTATAACTAAAAAAAAACTCACTTGTTCGGGTTCAAAGTCAAGTTGGACATGGACGAGTTTGGATTGGTCCAACCCAAGTTTCACCCCTTTCACCCCTACTAGTTTCAATAACTCAAAGGGTTATTGAATTTGTTTTTTTTTTCTTTTATTAAATAAATGGTTGTGTCAGTCTTTGTGCTGCTGATCGTAGATTCACCCTTGTGCCATTGACGGAAGACAACTTCGTCTTACAAACACCATATAACGAACCCCTCGATGATCGTTACAGTTACAAGGATGGGGTTCCGAGGTTTTTGGATATACAATCATGACAAGCCCTTCAAAACTGACAGCCGAGCTCAGAGCAGCGCATATTGTTTTATATCTCTCTCCCTTTTCCTCCCATTTTTTCACAATGCTATGTCACTAATATTCTAACTAGTTGCCGAACTTGGGGGTTGTGTTGCAGAGGCATGACTAATTCTTATGGAATTTGGCAATTTGAAGAACATACATATGTGCCAAGTGATACTTATGGGGTTACAATTGTGCAGATCCATGGTGCAGCTGAGGGAGCTACATCTCTACAGCTAGGGATGTACGACGGAGAGATCAAATACCACAAATACAACCTCGTAGCTACTTATCTCTACGACAAGTGGTTTCAAGTAAACATAATCCACAACGTTGACAAAGGAAAGATAATAGTTTTCATTGATGGTGTCAAGAAGTTTGAGGTGAAAGGTCAAGGACCAAGGGACCTGTATTTCACATGTGGCGTGTATGCCACACCAAAGAATTCGAGTAACTACATGGAATCAAGGTGGAAAGAGATCAACTTTACAAAAAATGACGGGAATTAGTAGAATATTTGTATTAAGTAGCTAAGTGTGTCGTTACAGTGTATCTACCGGTCTATATATGGAGTACAAAGCTATGGTTTTACTTGATAACTCGTATAACTCTTTCGCCCCCTTCTACTTCAGTTATAGTAAGACTGTACCAGTGCAAATCATACAGGATTCAGTAGCACTTTCATAATCCATACAATCATTAAATCCTATTACTCAACCTGCCTATGCAAGATGGACAAAATGCTGAAATTCTCTGGCAACCAAAGTTGCTAACTATCTCAAGGTTCGATAAAATTGTTCGACTCCTACAAGCAGTTTCAAGAATGTCTCACTATTACAGTGCTCCAACTATTTATACAATCTGAGCAGAGTTCAAAGACAAGCAAACATCAGTTTGTATTTCTCTGTACCTTCAAACACATTGTTCAATTTCTTTCAGGATTCAAAACCCCTAAATATGTTGTATTATTATTCTTTCTGTGATGAATATATAAAAAGTCAAGAAATAGAATTGAGAAAGATCTCAAGAACCGCACAGAAGAAGTACATACATAGAAACATACATATATTCACTCATATACAATAATAATTGGCTTACCAGCTTGAGGCATGTGGTAGTTGTCGAGATGAAAAAACAAGCTTCCCTTGATACCAAAGTAAGCCAAAACTTGGCCCTATCCCGTGTCCCTAAGATAAAGAGTGTGCTTGCAAACCAAGGTTGGGGTACACAGCATCAAAATGACAAAATTATTATCATTTGACTTCAGCAAATCTTATGCGGAACCACGTACTTATATTTCTCAGGTCAATGAAAATTGATACATCACGAACTGAAGCAAATAATGAAAAAATTGATATAAATAATTGATTCGGTTCAGCATCGTTATATTCTCACTTTGTCAGTTTTACTAACTGAAACAAAATTTGACTTTTTGTAATTCTCTATACCCCAAGCTGTGAGAACCCTATATTAACTTGTAAGCAATTTATCAATCAAACCCACGCAGGGAAGCCATAAATGAAATGAATGAAACGCCAATCTAAATTATGAATATAAAAAAAATTAAAAAGAAAAACATATCTGTACAACAGCACAAGACACAGCAAGAATCCTACACACCACAAGGCAGGCAGCACCACTTCTGAAGTTGAAGAAATAACCACACCATAGGGCTTGGAAGCTCATCTTCCTCTGAAGATGCAGGTTGCAATGGTAACTCAGGAGGTAACTGCCGGTGAAAAGCATCAACTGCAGCTGCAACACCGTCTTCATTCTCTATCAACTTTGCTATTTCTAGTACTCGAGATTTAACCTAAGATGGTTCCAATTTCTGGTTAGAACAAATGTCTGGTGTGCTACGTTGCTGCAATATTTTCTCACTAACTGACTACCCACATGACTCACACTATAAAGAGGAAAGCTTACCAATTAATAGCATGAAATTTTTAACATATCATATTTGTTTTCATTTTTTAATATATGATTCTCTAATTGCTTAAGTGTTTGGTAAGGAATAACTGAAACATTATTAGCCCTTTTTTTCTTTTGCGGAGATTGTAAGACTTATATGTGTTAATTATTTGTGGATATTTGATTTGTTTCTGTCCATTGTTCCATGATTGCTTGGTTTCTGGTTCTTCTCAGTGTGTTCTCATGCTGTCCGCATTATGTTTTTTGTGGTACGGTCTAACTTCTGAGTAGTGTTTCCTATTTTCAGTAGTTTGTGCACTCCTGAAGGCTGTCTTTTGGTGCAATCAGATTTTAATAAACAAAGTGAACAACATAAATGCTAATTGAAAAAAAAAAACATGAAAACAAGAAAGAAAGGAACGGATTTAATCTAACCTGGTAACGTTTTAGCTAATGCTATTACTGTTAAAAGTATAGTCACAAGGCTTTACACATTCTGACTAGTTAGCTAATGCATTGTTAGCTCATTAATTAACAGTTTAATCTTTTGGGGTTCATTGGTTGTCCGACCAATAAAAACACACACCTCTCACACTCTCATTCACGTGTAATTGCTCTGTGAATAAAATCTATAGAGATGGTTACAAGGAGTTTGATTCAATAAGGAAGAAATACTAAGGATGAAGAGCAATCTTAAGTTGTCACGAGTTTGAAAGAATTAGTAGAATTACTTCGATAAGGCACGGCATCCACCACTTAGTGGGATAAGGCTTAGTTGTTGTATATGATAAACAAATACTTTTCAAAACGAGAAATAGGTATTGGTGCATTAATACCTCTGGCTCCAGCATGAATCTAATAGCATTTGAAAGGCTCTCAACACTGAGCTGAGAAATAGGTATTGGTGCAGGCCCCAAGCCTTTCTCATGTATCCTATCACCCCAGAAGAACTGATCGCCAAAGAACGGCACTATGGTTGTTGGACACTGTATATCGTAAAATAGTGCAATTAGATAATATCCAACAAAAAAAATTACAACGGTGAACGATAAAGCATCCATTCTCCCAGAAATAAATGATATTAGAACGACCACACTGACTGGAAAGAACATTACCCCAGCTCTCAATCCTGTAGCTGTAGTCCCAGCACCACCATGATGAACCTGCATATTTACGATTGTACAGCTTTTAAAAACATGCAGTAAAAATCAATATCCACAACTGGTTTACGAAAAAAATGTCCAATCGCCGTGCAGGTTACATGAGTGATAATTAGTTAAAACGGAACAAAAAGGTGAAACCATAAAATACGGCATACCACTGCTGAACATTGAGGAAATAGCCAATCATGAGGGCAGTCCTCCAAGAGGAAAACATTATCGGATGCTTCTGTAACTGCAACACGCAAACCAAATTAGAGGAAAAGATATCAGATGCTCTTTCATTATTTTAAAGCAAAGCAACTAGAACAGCTCATCTTTTTTCCTGTTTTTGGTTTAAAATACCCTTATAACAAACATGTAATTGGAGGACAGCAATTACAAAAATTAACATGATCAGTCAACTGAAATTCAAAAGATATTAAGGACATCCAAATTTAACATAGAGAGAGAGAGAGAGAGAGAGAGAGAGCCATAATATCGTGATATAGTCCAGTGCTATATCAACAGGCACATGAATTGACAGACCAAAGCACGTAATACTTGACAAACAATTTAACCCAAACAGTGGAATTTCCAAGAACAGGTTAAAGAATGAGATCTAATTGAAAAAAGAATAGACACTTACAATTACCCAGGTCTCCCCAACCTCTATCAATTATTCCTCTCTGTCCTGTATCTTTCAACGCCTCCAATATAATATTCGTAGTTTTCTTGGGATCATCGAGCGGCTTAACAAAAAACAGGTGAAGTTTTAGGTTCTAATCTTTTCAAAACTCATGATGAAAACATGATTTTATCAGCCACGAATGTGAATTATGATAGGAATAAATTTTTTACAGAAATAAAGATAAAAATCAAAGTATTAAACCAACTCAAGAAATAAGTCATCAGCCACAATTACACGTATCCAGCCATTAACCCCCATTGATAAAGAAGCACCCTCTTCAGAAGGAAAATGGACTTAATTATGTCCATAAGCTATCATCCTGATTCCAGGTCAAGACAGAAAATATATAGAGGTAGAAAATTCAGTTCTACACTATCTGCAACGATCAAGACATCGATGTTTATGGAATTGATTGGTATTATTATCAAGGTACTCAAAGAGCCCTCTAAATTCTCTAGCAGAAAATACATATATTACTAGACGAGATAATCGTCAATTTTCAAGCAACAAGGCTAATCTGCACGAAAGTTATATGAACTTTCCTAATGATCAAATTAGAGTTATTAAAGATAGTCCTACCAATCCTTCCAGATTCGACTAAGTTTTTTTATATGGAAAGTTATATGAACTTTGCACATGATAACATAAAGTTTAAAATAAATAAATAAATAAATAAGAAAACAGGAATACACACTGCAGTTTTAATCACTTTACACATAATTTAAATGAGATCATATACCATGCTTCCAAAGCCAATATATATAGGTTTAGGCCCTTTCTGAATCCAATCAACAAACTCATCTTGAGGTTGATACTTCGACCCAAGGTTTAAGAAACAATAACCAACGACATCAACAAGAGATCCCCAATCTGCATATATCATACGACGTCAAAACCTTCCAACAAATATACTACGGGTAGAAGAGAATAATTAATATCGAATTACTTACCACTTGGCTTTGGCACAACGTGAGGACTCCACATATAGCCTGTAGGCAAATGAGATATTGATCCATGGTATGTGCTGAAGTATGCAATAGGAGAAAGCTTCAACTTCTTTTTTCTGAAGTCATTTATATATCCCCGAATACCCCACCATATCAGTAAATCCACAATAATGTATGAAATCTAGATGTGGCAAAGAGAAATGGGATTAGATTTGTCATCAATTAGTCCAGTGGTTCAAATATATGACAATAAAATAAACAGAAGTAAATACCAAACAAATCGCGTACCCAATAACCAGCACTTTGAGGTACACGTGCCAGCGGGTGAGGAAATTCATAAGTAGGCCTGTCTATAGAAAGCTACGTTAGATGGCACAACATAGAAGAGAGTTTCCCGCAAAATAAACCAGCATTCAAGACATAACATACTACTGAAAAGTGAAAACAAGAATAAGAACATAATATTTCTTTCAAGCTTTCTTACATAGCTTTTATTTTGTAATTTTATTCATGTCAACTTGAAACACCAATGCAATCCATGTGACCAAGAGAGTCTCTACCTTTTCTGCTTCTTAATGGTATAAATGAATCAATTATACTTGTATATGCTTGACACTTGCTAAGATCGATCTAATGAAGAAACTTAAAGAGGTAATCCATAATCCTAGATATCTCTTATTGGTGAAGACTAAAAGACTCCAAATCAGAGCATTCTAATCCCATCTGTAAAAGTGTTTTAATCCAGGACCTAACTATTAGGATCACAGCCTGACTTGCCTCCTTTCTTAGAATCTTACTAGAATTGAACTGTATATATTATTATGTATACCGGGAAACATTTCAGAAACTCTAGAATGTTTCCAGACTGTCAATTTGAAGAACTCTTCAAGTGGGTTCCTGTTTGAACGAGTGCTCCAGATTGAATGACTAACTTAACAAGTCATAGTGTCTGCCAAGAGGACAATTACTCTATCAAAAAAATGCAAGAAAAGAAGTGGTTAAAACTTACGTCCATGGCATTGTGAAGAAAATATGAAGGGGTACTCCAAGAGCTTCTGCAACATGAGCATGTCCTGCAACCCATATCACAGAATCAAAGAAGTTTCTCACGATTGAACTATATCTTTTTACTCGATAGAAGAAGAAAAGATGCAGATGTAGAATAAGTTCATTAATCACACTTTATATTTTCACACATTCATTTTGTAATGGCAGATCCACAAATGTAGTGACTGACATATTCGATGAAAACAATTTTCCTTGAAGGACAGATCTAGTTACTACAAAGGTCCCATAATAAGGGTTTAAACCTTTTGCTAACTAAATATTTCAGTGCATGGCTTCTGAGTTCCGACCAGTACAGTCCTTCAGTCCGGGATCAATATTCTGATTTCAAGCTCAACAGGACCAACTACAAGGGAGGGTCTATTTTAATGATTTAATTAATCTTGATTGAAGCGGGAAGGTCCAACAATGAAAGATGACGTAAGACGCAAGAAGCTAACAACGCAACTTTTTAATTTAATTGTGAATAAGAGTTCATCGTAAAACCTTTTGTAAACTGTAATACATACTGATTTACCGGAAACATAATTCAATTGAAGTGACATTAAATATTCCACTTGTACTAACTCACCATAAGCCGGAGGGTTTGCAATAATTGCCTGTGCCTTAAAGGGCACACCAGTTTCTGTATCCGGTTCTGTGCATGCTGGAAGAAGAGATTCAATAATTGCCTTCAGTTGCTTTCTTTGTATCGATATTTCTGCTCGGCCGGATGGAATGAGACCTTTATTTCTGGCCATATCTAAAATTAAAAGGCACTAAATTTCAGTTATTCAATAAAGCACTTAAGGGGAGGATATGAGAACAATAAACATATTTAGAGTCTAAATGATGATGTGAATGAGAGTTCTAGGCTCTAGAAATATCGAATTTTGGCTCAAAGAATAGAAGTTAGTTAATTTAAGGAAGTCAATATTCAAATAACTCCAGCTTTCACACAAACTCTTACAGTTTAACTTTAAGAAAATTTGTTGGAATTAGGGTTCAGCTGAGAGAAAGAGAAAGATAACAGCAGAGAGTGCATGAGCCAGAAAAACAGTAAGTCTAAAGAACCACATATAAACTGTCAACACATTGGCAAAATAGACAGAGACATGGGAAGTGCTACCAACAATATCGCCACAAAAAAAAAAAAAAAAAAAAGTACTTTCAATATTAAGGACCTCTTACATCCTGCCAAAACACGAGGATCACCACCCAACGGATAAAAGTCTACACCAGCCGACTTCACAAAAGAGCTAAAGTTTGCATGAGTTGCCAACCTAACATGATGGCCAAACTCCTGCAAGAAAACATAAAACCATCTACAATCAATAAAACATACAAGAAACATAGGAATATATCAGTGATACCTAAAATTTATTATAGGTACTAGCATCAAGCATGGTCTATCTCTGCAGGTAAGAGTTATAACTATTTCGTAACAAGGACAAAGTTACAATTATTAACCTCTCCGCATCCTGTTAGCCCAAAGAATTATGACATATGTGCTATATATCACAAAAAAGTGGTACAAAACTAATCTTTAGAATGCACTCATTGGACCAACAAAACAATACCTAACCGGAAAGATATCAATGATATTGGTACTTCCTTAAAAAACAGTACATTAAGAATAAAACACACATCTGTACGATGACAACATGTATAACAAGAGCACACTGAATGTAAATTGACAACAAATTATTTCAAGGTTTCATGGATCATAAATGTAACCTAAATTGATGAAAGTCAATTTTTTGGAAGGAAGCTAGTTCTTCCACAAGGAAAACAAACCACGACATTAAAATTACATACAACTAGGGGAAAGGTAAGAAATAAGTGCCAACAACGGTAAATTATTCACAAAAAAAGTCATCTGGTTATGTTAAACATGCCTGAAATCTCTTTGCCATAGCCAAGAAAGGCTGTACATCTCCTCTTGTTCCAACCGCAAGTATGCAAATTTTCAACCTTGGAATTGACTTGATGGTATTGGAAGGCATATCATCAAGATTGATGGGCACATCTTCGACAGTGTGGAGCTCTAAGAACTCAGAGGCAACAGGTGCACTTTTTTCCAAATCAACTTCTACTGTTCCATCGTTTTGTATCTTGACCATCTCAACAATTAGTTTTCTCTGAAAACCAAAACAAGAAAAGCAATGATCAACCAAGAAGAGAATGAACCACAAGAATGTATAAAATCAAATAAACCATCTGCAATCCAAAATTATGTTCATAAGGAATTGGGGGAAGGGGGAGCGGGATGGAGGATAACTAGCAACCTCAGTGGTTGGAGCCGCTAGATTATAGCTCAATTTATGTCACAATTATCAGGTACTGAAACAGTACAAGATACTGTGTAAGACAGGGTCTGTCATACACCCATGTTTTGCAAAAAAATTTAGGGGACAACATTTGGCAAGCATCTATTCAGCATGAAGTTGCAGTTTCATGAAAGAAACTAGTCCAACAAATATGTTTGTAGTTCTGAAAGTTGGAAGATCAAAATTTATAAGCAAACGCGGGGAACAAACAACCACACATATAATAGTATCTACCTTTTCACGCTCTGACAGTCTATCCAGCTTTAAGTCATGCCTTCCCTTCCTCTCCGTCCTGGATCTAGGAAATCTAATCTCATGATCCTCAATCAGCAAACCTTTGGGAGTGCCAATTGGTGCCGTGATTGAATGGTCCAAGCCTTCATGAACATATGTGTACGTATCAGTGAGCAAATATTAGATAAACACCAGAACAGAAGAAACATAAATACATATTTAAATGGATCCCAGTATGGCGTTAAAGTCCAGTAACATCTGGGGTAGGCATGATCACATCATCGGACTAATTAGACTATCAGTTTGGATCATGATCACATCATCCTATGGTTCACTGAAAAGCTTAGTAAATGGTGGCCACACCAACAACAATAGTGGACATAATCATAGTTTAGGATCTGAAGTATTTCCACAATTTAGACAACATGAATATTTTAAGAACTATGCTACTACTTCAATCTGTCATTTCGTTTCTTTTTCAGAATCGCTCTAGAATATCAGTCCGGTCATCTAAATTCCAAATTCCATGACTTATTCACACCTCAGTGACTTCACTAAGTAATGACTGATTACTAAACCAAAGGGCACAACTAACATCCTGGCAATATACTCTTGAAGTTTAAGCTAAGACGGGAAGCTCCTTTCCGCATTGTATGGGCAATAAAGCTTTAACACATTTATTTCATTGGTGTTAATAGAAAGTTTCTTGGCTAAATATTAAGTAATTCCACGTTGTCAAACTATAGTTCAACCGGAAGTGTAAGAAACTGGTCTCTCGTCAAGGAAAAGCTTCATTTTTTGTCCCTCAATGCATTACAGATAACAAAAACAACTATAACTCGGAATACGTAGGGGCACTAACCTCTCCGAGGTGAAGAACCAACATTGAACTCTTTTGCCTGAAAAATCTCTAAAACCGAAGAAGGCCGTGAAGAATTTGTCTTCTGATTCCTCTCCTGCTGAAAAGAACCTGCAACCAATCGTTCATTTGAATACTTGTTATCCATTTCCACCGAATCATAAATTCGACAACTTAACAGAAAATCCTTACTCTGTCCTTGGCTGCTACCGCCTTCCTCTTCCAAATGTTTCAATGGATGGTCAACCCCATTGCTTCCCATTTTGCCTTGTGCACAGGGATGCGCAACAGAAACCGACCAAACCCCAACTCCGACAACCTTAATTTCGGCTCCTCATATCTACAATCCTAGATTTACTACAGCATGAATCTGAACACAATCCATGAACTGAAACCACCAACTAACCCCAACTCCAATAACTTACAACTCAGTTCCCCGTATCGAATTATTAACTGTACCAAAAATCGAATTTCAGGAAATGAAGAAACATAAACAAAAACAAAAACAAAACCCCATTAAAACAAAAAACCTCAAACCCTTCAAAAACACTTCCAATATCCAGAACCTCACAACACAAGACAGAGAATCGCTAAAAAAAAAAAAAAAAGAAAAAAGAAAAAAAAACAACCCACAAGTTCAAACCGCTTCAGGAACAAAACCCAAAAGTCGAAATTATCGAAATTTAGCTGTTCCACACGCAGATCATGGACAGCTCGAATGCTAACTGTATTTTGACCAAAAGACAGGAACCACCACTACCAGCAAGTCCAAGCGTGACCATTTGGTGGGCGAAAGTTTAAACCGCCTTTGAAGTTCAAAAGCAATTCCAAAACTGAAGAAAAGTGCTTTTCCGACTGATTTTAAGCTGAAAGCAAAGAATCCAACAGAAGCAGAAAGCAATTATTTGGGTGCTAAGAAATTCTGATGCGCAATAAAATATGGCGCTTCGAGTGAGAGGTCCTATAAAGAATTGCTAGAATACAGGGAAGGGAAGGAAGTTGAAGAAAAATTTGGAGTCTTTGAACTGAGAGGTTGGGTTGTTAAGGAAGCTTCTCTCCGTCTGGATTTCAATGAAACTTCAACTGTTCGACATAGAATATGAGACAGAGCTGTACACTTGTTACCCGTCACATAATATAAAGCAGTTTTAAGTTTTGGACAAGGATTGTCTGACCTCTTTGTTCTCATCCCTTCCTATGCTCTCCTGTTTTGTGTGGTCACGGTTAAACCACGTCAACATTTTATATTTTTTTTTATAGAGATAATCAGACAAAAATGAATAGTAATATAAAATGTTGACATGACTTAACCGTGACCACACAAACAGGAGGGCACGGGAAGGGATGAGAGCAAGGAGGGCAGACAATCCTTGTCCTTAAGTTTTACCCTCATATGCTTTTTGTCCCCCCTCAGGATTTGGATTCTGGATCCTCGTTGTAAGGATTTCTAGATCATCGTATTATATTCGCTTATCGTATATTGTGTAGTTAGAAATTATTTTGTATTTTTTATTTAAAATTAAATACAAATAGTATATAACAAAAGTTATCGCACAATATACAATGAACAGATATAAATATGAGTATTCTAATACAAATAAGATCTGCAAAGGATCTTCATCCTTCCGATTGTATAAAAATGGGTATTCTAGTTCTTGTAAAAGTTTTTTGTGCTTCTCTTCAAAAATAGAAAATGAATATTGGATTGATTGTTTGATCTTTTGTCAAATTGATGATATAGTGAGTCTATCATCTTTATGTGATAACGTATAAGTTGTATTTGCACTATATTCACATTGACATGATTTTAATAACTTCAAAATTTTAGAGTGGTTATGGTGTAATGTGAAAAAGTTATAATTCAGTGAATTTAAAATTCTATCTTAAATAAAAAGTGTGAAATGTAATCAGTCATGTACCTCTAAATCATTATTTTGCCTTTTTCTTTTAACTGGAAAGGTAATCGCTTTATTAATTTTTTCCTACTTTTTTCATGAAAACATTTTTTTTATTACTTTTAAATATACAAAAGATAAGAACTTTATTGATTAAAATTTTTCTTTTTCTTGAAAATGTTATTAATTTATATAAGCATAGGTTACTTGCAAACAAGGTCTAAAATATCGATGATATCGAAAATATCGGTAGTTCAAAAACACGGAAATTTCGATGGAAATATCGGGATATTATCGATATCGATAAAAATTGAATAAAAACTACGGAAATTGTAAGAAAAACTTGGAAATTTTTATTGAAATTTTGCAGGATGTTTATTTAGTCAATTATCTATTAGTTTATATCAAAAAATTGGAAGGAAATGCATTGCATGATGGATTTAACTGATTTAAGTTGATTATATAGCGAGCTAGCAAACATTGTGAGTGTAGAAAATATGTAGTAATTAATGAAAGAAGTTTAAACACACCATAATCATTTATATATAATGAATTAGTACAATATTTTACACCTTATACATTGCATGGTAAGATATATGAGTGATTTAGTACCACATAGAGTTCCTTTGAGGTTCAAAATTTTCATTATCTTCATCATCTCTATGTGTAGAGTAAGTGTATTGTGAAGAGTAGTCATCAAATGATAAATCCCCAAAATAGTTTTGCATGTAATTGTTAACATGACACCTATATGGATCCGAGATTGGTTGACGTTGTCAAAGATTCATTGTCATGTGCAAATTTGTTTCTTGCAAAAAGAATTCAAAACAAAACCATATATATAAATATTTTAGCATATTTTCACAAAAACATAAGTGATATGGTGGTCAAGGTGTTGAAGGAGTAAAATGGGAGGGGTTCGAATCCCCTTGGTGTTTTTTTAAATATAGAAATTTATCATATATAATCTATGTAACTGAAAAAAAATTAATCAAATTTTAATATGATGTAATTATTTGGACTTGATTTCTTTTTATACATATATTCTTCTTCCTATTTTCGAGTATTTCAGTTTAGTAAGTGATTTTAAATTTCGGAGACGAAATTCTTTTAAGGGAGGTAGATTGTTACACCCACCCCCAATTTAAATTGTATTTTCACTCCCCAATTTAATTGTATTTTCACTAAGTTTGAGTTTATCTTGCTTTTAAAATTGTTTTTGGGTCTTAATAAGTGTGCCCAGGGGGCCCACCTTGCTTTTGTGTCCCTGGTCTCTCTTTTCTCTCAGTTCTCTCTTTTCCCTCACTCTCTCATCTCTACCCGTGCTTTCTCTCTCTCTGCACTCTCTCCTTCTCCCCGTGAACCAACCCACACACCCTCACTTCCACACCACATCAACGAAGGCGACACCACCTCATCGCTCTCCTCACCCTCTCCCTTTTTCGCCATCTCCGCCACCGCATCAAGGCCCTGCAAAACCCTATCCATTTCCTCTTACTTTTTCTCCCTCCGCTGTCTCCTCTCCTCATCTTCCCCCTTCGGCTTCGTCAGCGTTGTCACCGAAATCGGCCGACTCCGCCTCGTCCACATCCACCCTGCCCGCTCAGAAGACGTCTTTGTCCCACACCACCACCACCACTACCACGACAGCGAGAAGCGATCTCAGACGGCACCGCTCTTTCCCTTCATCGAAACAGCTTCTTCGTCGTCGTCCTACGACCTCAACTCCCTGCACGATCGCAATCCTAAGCATCGTCGTTTCGCTGCTTTTCGACGTTGGTTGTGGCGCGCTCACCGCCGCCACTATGTACCTGGCTTGGTTAGTCTTCATCAGTCGCCACGATTGTAACAACCCGTCCCGAGATATACTGTATAAAAAGGGTAATTTTGTATTTTCACTAAGTTTGGAGATATTTATTCTTTTAAAAATGGTTTTTTTTTTGGGTCTTAATAGGTGTGCCCAGGGGGCCCACCCCTGATTTGTGTCCCCCGGTCTCTCTCCCTTTTCTCTTAGTTATCTCTTCCCTCTCTCTCCCTGAAACTCTATGCATCTCTCTCTGCACTCACTTCTTCTTCCCTTCGAAACCCTCTCACTCTCACACACCCGTGCCCACACCCCATCAACGACGACAGCATCACCATCATACCACATAACAACATCATCAACATCACCCTTGTGTTCTCAGAAACGAAGAAAGAACACCCAAAACCCTTCCCTCTCTTTCGGCCGGTACTGTTCATCGTCTTCCCCGACGAGTTTCATGTTATTCCGACGTTGGTAAGCCTCTAGAAACCCTTGGGTTATGTTTTAGGGTTAGATCGAAGCTTGTTTTAAGTGGTATATACGTTTGAATCGCAGAAAATGGCTCAAAGTAGCTTTTCCAAATTTTCGGGCGAGCACCGCCCCTTTCGAGGCAATTTCCGGCCAAACCACGGTGATTTGGCTGGCGTGTAAGGTATCAATCTCTTCGTCTCTCTGAGTACTACAACTTTTCTTTTTGTTTCACCCAATTTCATCGAGTATTGAAGAAGTTATATTCATTTGAATCTTACCCAGTTTCCGGCGACCTCTGAGGCTTTCGAGGCGATTTACGGCCAAACCACGGCGATTTAGATGTCGTGCGAGGTACCATTCTCTTCGTATCTTCGAGAAATACAACTTTCATTTTTGAATCACTTGGTTTCGTCGAGTATTGACAAAGTTATGGCCATTTGAAGGTGGTGTTGTTTTCCGGCCGAATTCCGGCCTTCTTCTTCAATGGGTCCGGCGACCCACATTCCAGAAAACCCAGCCCAAGAAACGACCCAGGCCTTTGGGCCTTTCTGCCGAGCCCAACCCAAATCCATTTTCTTTTATTTTGTTTTAATTTTAATTGTTTAATTATAAAGGCCCTTGGGCCATATCTGTTAGGGCCCTAAGCCCAAATCCGAAACCCATTAACCCTAAATCTAAACTCAAGAACCCAAGCCCAACCCGGATCCAAGCCCAGACCCGTTTGACTTGGTTTGACCCGGACCCTGACCCGTTGACCCGGTCTGACCGTTGACCCGGTTAACGTTTCTTTGACTGGTCAACGTTGACCGTTGACCGTTGACTTTGACTTTCGGGTTGACTTTTCGGGTTTTCGTCCGAGACATCTCCTAAGCTAATTTCGACGTTCTGGACTCGTTTCTGAAGTCTGTTTTCCCAAATTAAGTCGTTTGAGTAGAGTTTGACTAAATGTACCTCTTTATGTGCTTAGGGGCAATTGTTGTGGCGTTTTCGTCTTCGCTTGTTGTGTGGCTTTTCGGCAACTAAGTACTGTGAGTGGACCCCTTCAAAAATGCATGTTTTATAGTAGAAATGCATACATGAAAAGCATGATTTGATGAGTATGTTTTATGAAATGCTTTACGAGATATCGTGCCTATTAAGGCTATTTTGAATTATTACTATTTTTCCTATAACCCGTATTCTTATAGAATATCTGATGGATGACGATATGATATTTAGAATACGTTTCGAACACCTCTTTATAGTATAGATGATGGATGACTTTATACTATGAAGATGCCTTTCAAATGTACGTATGTTTAATGGTTTTGTACTTACCTAGTGGTCCTTACCGTTACGGGACGTAGGGATAGTTTTCCGGTCCGTCCTGGGCGAAGAATTTGGTGTTGGCATAGGGCCTGTAGGGTGTTTCCTCTGGCATTTAAGACTAGGGATGGGGAGCCGGCATGGGGCCTGGGGGTTATTTCCTCTGACTGTCTGCTCAAAGATGGGGAGCCGGCATGGGGCCTGGAGAGTTATATTGGACATTCACTAGCGATTAGTATATATAAAAGTTATGATTTGAGACAGTGCACGGCATGCTAGGTTTCGGAAAACCTATGTTTATCACGATATATATGTGTTTTCATAAAACCTGGGGGTTAGTACGTTGATAACTGTTTTACTATATGTATATCAAATTGGTCCACTCATGTTTGTTTTGCGCCTCCTTCAGGACTTAGAATCGAGGCATACAATCCCGGCGTCAAGGCATTTCCGCATCGGCATCTTCGAGTCCTCTCGGTGTAGGACCTATTCCTTTGTTCATTCAAATTTATATTAATTCTTTTAGTGTTCTAGATTAGATGTGTGCTCTGAACACGTTCCTTAAATGCATATTCTTTATTCTTTTATATTTATAAGTCTTATTTAATCATTCTTTTCAGCATTTGCATTCAATAAATGGCTTTCGTCACCCTTCGGGTGTCGGCCAGCACGTGTCTATCCTGGTATTCAGGGAATATCGGGATCGGGGCGTGTCAGATTGGTATCAGAGCGTGGTTCGTTCAGAGCATACTTAGGATCTTTAATTTCTGTAGTATTGTGTCTGTCATGATGTCATTTGGATGTCACGACTTCTGAATTTAGTGCCATTCAGCGCAGTTGTACAAATCTGTCTCGGTTTGAATTGTCATCTTCTGGTTGATATGCAAGGATTCGTGTCGGGATTGTGCCTCAGTAGTGGTGAAGTGGATTAGTTGGACGACTTTTAGCATATGACGATACTTTGCGACGTGCATTCCCTGGGAATGGCGGGGAGAGTCGGTGTTACTTGAAAGCGACGTGTTTTAGAAATATCAGTTTGCGAAAGTCTGGTCAAGACCAGTTGTAGATCCTAAATGGCGATGCCACTCTGCAACATGCGTTCCCTAGGAATTGCGGGCGGAGTCGGCTCTATATCGAAATCTTGAGAAACGGAAAGATCTTGGTGGTACGAATTGGCTATGACCAACTGGAGTTCCGAAACGGTGATATCACTCTGCGACATGCGTTCCCTAGGAATGGCGGGCAGAGCCATATCTCTTGGAAATTGTTCGAAAACTTTCGAAGTGTGTGTTAGAGAAAGCGAGCAAGTGCTAGTTGAGACGACGGTTAGTAAGTGGTTGTTAGTGGGAGCAAATCAATGT
Source organism: Heteromeles arbutifolia (assembly GCA_024362995.1). Lineage (NCBI taxonomy): Eukaryota > Viridiplantae > Streptophyta > Magnoliopsida > Rosales > Rosaceae > Heteromeles > Heteromeles arbutifolia. The sequence continues at coordinate 41,000,706 of JANCRC010000002.1, forward strand.
TCTCGGGCTCATTACCACTTAAGAAATTCGTGTGGATCTTTAGAACAATTCTCGGTGATTGTTCTATCCATTTCCCTCTTGCTTACTCCAACGACGAAGTCAAATTCCTTAGCCCTTGGCTGTCAGCTTCACACCCAATCCTTCGAGTGTTGACTTCGTTTACATTAATTGCTTTTCTTGGGAAACTCCTCGGTAGCAGACGTTATTCTAATTAAATTCCAAAAAGGAGTTGCGATTCTTGTTGTTGTCATAGTGGAATTGGATGATGAAGATCCAGTCTCGTTTGGATAAACAGATCCCTTGAACTTCATCTGGGCCTGGTACGTGGTGGTAATTCCTAGCTCATTGTCCACGTACTTTTCGGTATAGGTGAACTTAGCCTCTTGCTTGTAGCCTAATTGACCAATGTTCTTGTCCACTAATTGTTCAGCCTTGTAATTTTCAGTGTGATGGCTTGAGATTCCACAATATTCATGATTGTACGAAGATCGAGCTTGGCTTTGAACTTCTCTGGACTCATTCAGCTTTGGTTTTCTCAAGGGCATCACTTTAAAGTAGCCAATCGTGTCACTGCATGCCTATGCAGGCTGCTTGTATCTTTCTTCTTCTTCATTCTGTTGATTCAGAGGTTCTATTTGTAATTTTTTAACTTTGGAGCAGCTCTCACAAAGTATTGTAAATTTCGAAATGTCTTTGGCCTCGTTAAATCTTATTAGCAGTTTTCTACTATTCTTGAACTTATAACTAATCCCTTCTTGGCTAAGAAACCAGTCAACCTTACGGTGATGATTACCAAATAATCGTAAACAGTGACTTCTATTTCTGCATCCTTACCCTCATTCGCTTGTTCGTCCCTCAATGCAAAATTGGATCATACCGAAACATTTCACGAAAAAAAAAAAAAAAAAAAAAAAAAAAACGTTTGTTCTCGGCATGGTTTCTTGCTCAACCCAGATATCTTGTACTCTAGATTTTTAATGGACTTGTTTTGCCTCTCAATCCTAAAGTGTTCTTTTAGCCTCCTCGACGTGGTTTCTTGCTCTTTCAGTGAGGAATTCATGATCGATCGATTCGACGGAAGTGTGTGCCCAACTCTTATCGATTTCGTCAGGAACATTTGAAGCATAACCTTTTCACAAGTTTACCAGACTTATCAGGACGAGTTCCACGTGGGGGTGAGGTTTGAATCGTCTTTTGGTAAGAGATTGGTGAAGATTGTAGTGCAAGTGATCAGCAGATTGCATCACTATCTTCATGCTGAATTGAATGGTCACCATTCATTATCCTGCTGCATTTCACCAACACCATATCATACTCTAGTAGACCTTTTCGATGATGTGATGTGTTCGCCTCAACGCAGCTTTCCACTACCTCGCACTAGAATCCTTCGGTTAGCGAGCACGTGGGCGTGAGGTTTGAGCGATCTTTTAGTAAGAGTTGGATGAAGGTTTTAGTACAGAAGGTCAGCGGATTGTATCACCATCTTACTATAATTTATAGGCATCACATCGGTTCTTTTCCAACGATATGTGCTCGGCTCAGCACATCTTTCCATTGCTTCACTTTCGAACTTCATTGTTGTGAGTATGTGGATGTCGAAACGTTTCTAGCTGATCTGTTTGGTGCACTCTAGAATGGCACCACAGCGTGGTTGAGGCGAGAATCGGATAATCTTTACACTTCTCTCGAAAGGTGCGTACTCATGGGGTTTTTAGATTGAGCACTTGCGAGTCCTTTCCACCAACATTGACCTTGTTTGACTAGAAATCTGCAACTAAGCAAAAATGGAGAGGTGGATTGAGCATTGCAACAATTCCCAAGAAATACTGCGTGTCAAGGAAGATGACTTCTCGTTTTCTGCTTGCTTGGCTCGAACTTTTGGGTCTACTAGTAATATGGTAGCCATTCTTCTTGAATCCCGAGGTACAGTTTTCAAATATGTTCTTGTTGGCAAAACACTGGAGTAGTTGGTCACTTTTGGAAGAATTGAGGATGATGGAATGTTTGGTGCTGGATAGAGTTTTTACGACGATAGTTTTTGTTTTGTTCGATTTGGGTATGGCACTTTTGCGACATAGTGCGAGAGTTTTCTACGGGAAACATTAGTTGTCAAATGAGTGTTGTGAACTGGTATTCGGAAGATCGAAAATACGTTATGAGAAATTGTGCATCCTCAGGAAATTATTACTTGCTTATCGAGACAACAATGTGTTGTTGACATTGCGGGCTGCAGACTGTGATATCGATAACTTATTCGTTGGGTTCGTTAAGCAAGTGAGCAGGAAGATCCGTCTACGGTAGTTGTTACAAATTCGTTATTGTTGGGGCTCGACCCAAAGACACATCTATGCTCAGAGTACGTGACGTTTCGAATTCTTCCGCGAGACCCACTCTCATTTTTTTTTTTTTTCAGTTTTGATTTTCATTTTGAGTATTTTAACTTCATTTACCTTAGTTATATGTTTTTGTTGTTACAAATGTTTTGGGGGAAGTATTTCTGTTTTCAGTTCTTAAGTTCAGCTCGAATTTTTTTACCTATATGTTGTTACATATCTATTTTGACGTATTCGTATTTTATGTACTTACTTTTAACCTTAAGTTATTTTATGATTTTGACTGTATATCCTTATAAAGTATGTGTTCTACTCTTACACTGATGGGGAAGAAAGTAAGAGCTTGGAGGCATGATAGAGGATTTTGCAACCCGCTCGCGACGGTGTGGCATATTCTCTTTGATGCACCCACTCTGACTTGATTTCTCTTTATATTTATTCTTACTATTTTCGAGTATTTCAGTTTAGTAAGTGATTTTAAATTTCGGGACGAAATTCTTTTAAGGGGGTAGATTGTAACAACCCGTCCTGGGATATATGGTATAAAAAGGGTAATTTTGTATTTTCACTAAGTTTGGGGATATTTATTCTTTTAAAAATGTTTTTTTTTTTGGGTCTTAATAGGTGTGCCCAGGGGGCCCACCCCTGATTTGTGTCCCCCGGTCTCTCTCCCTTTTCTCTTAGTTATCTCTTCCCTCTCTCTCCCTGAAACTCTATGCATCTCTCTCTGCACTCACTTCTTCTTCCTCTCGAAACCCTCTCACTCTCACACACCCGTGCCCACACCCCATCAACGACGACAGCATCACAATCATACCACATAACAACATCATCAACATCACCCTTGTGTTCTCAGAAACGAAGAAAGAACACCCAAAACCCTTCCCTCTCTTTCGGCCGGTACTGTTTATCGTCTTCCCCGACGAGTTTCGTGTTATTCCGACGTTGGTAAGCCTCTAGAAACCCTTGGGTTATGTTTTAGGGTTAGATCGAAGCTTGTTTTAAGTGGTATATACGTTTGAATCGCAGAAAATGGCTCAAAGTAGCTTTTCCAAATTTTCCGGCGAGCACCGCCCCTTTCGAGGCAATTTCCGGCCAAACCACGGTGATTTGGCCAGTGTACAAGGTATCAATCTCTTCGTCTCTCTGAGTACTACAACTTTTCTTTTTGTTTCACCCAATTTCATCGAGTATTGAAGAAGTTATATTCATTTGAATCTTACCCAGTTTCCGGCGATCTCCGAGGCTTTCGAGGCGATTTCCGGCCAAACCACGGCGAGTTAGATGTCGTGCGAGGTACCATTCTCTTCGTATCTTCGAGAACTACAACTTTCATTTTTGAATCACTTGGTTTCGTCGAGTATTGACAAAGTTATGGCCGTTTGAAGGTGGTGTTGTTTTCCGGCCGAATTCCGGCCTTCTTCTTCAATGGGTCCGGCGACCCACATTCCAGAAAACCCAGCCCAAGAAACGACCCAGGCCTTTGGGCCTTTCTGCCGAGCCCAACCCAAACCCATTTTCTTTTATTTTGTTTTAATTTTAATTGTTTAATTATAAAGGCCCTTGGGCCATATCTGTTAGGGCCCTAAGCCCAAATCCGAAACCCATTAACCCTAAATCTAAACTCAAGAACCCAAGCCCAACCCGGATCCAAGCCCAGACCCGTTTGACTTGGTTTGACCCGGACCCTGACCCGTTGACCCGGTCTGACCGTTGACCCGGTTAACGTTTCTTTGACTGGTCAACGTTGACCGTTGACCGTTGACTTTGACTTTCGGGTTGACTTTTCGGGTTTTCGTCCGAGACATCTCCTAAGCTAATTTTGACGTTCTGGACTCGTTTCTGAAGTCCGTTTTCCCAAATTAAGTCGTTTGAGTAGAGTTTGACTAAATGTACCTCTTTATGTGCTTAGGGGCAATTGTTGTGGCGTTTTCGTCTTCGCTTGTTGTGTGGCTTTTCGGCAGCTAAGTACTGTGAGTGGACCCCTTCAAAAATGCATGTTTTATAGTAGAAATGCATACATGAAAAGCATGATTTGATGAGTATGTTTTATGAAATGCTTTACGAGATATCGTGCCTATTAAGGTTATTTTGAATTATTACTATTTTTCCTATAACCCGTATTCTTATAGAATATCTGATGGATGACGATATGATATTTAGAATACGTTTCGAACACCTCTTTATAATATAGATGATGGATGACTTTATACTATGAAGATGTCTTTCAAATGTACGTATGTTTAATGGTTTTGTACTTACCTAGTGGTCCTTACCGTTACGGGACGTAGGGATAGTTTTCCGGTCCGTCCCGGGCGATGAATTTGGTGTTGGCATAGGGCCTGTAGGGTGTTTCCTCTGGCATTTAAGACCAGGGATGGGGAGCCGGCATGGGGCCTGGGGGTTATTTCCTCTGACTGTCTGCTCAGAGATGGGGAGCCGGCATGGGGCCTGGAGAGTTATATTGAACATTCACTAGCGATTAGTATATATAAAAGTTATGATTTGAGACAGTGCACGGCATGCTAGGTTTCGGAAAACCTATGTTTATCACGATATATATGTGTTTTCATAAAACCTGGGGGTTAGTACGTTGATAACTGTTTTACTATATGTATATCAAATTGGTCCACTCATGTTTGTTTTGCGCCTCCTTCAGGACTTAGAATCGAGGCATACAATCCCGGCGTCAAGGCATTTCCGCATCGGCATCTTCGAGTCCTCTCGGTGTAGGACCTATTCCTTTGTTCATTCAAATTTATATTAATTCTTTTAGTGTTCTAGATTAGATGTGTGCTCTGAACACGTTCCTTAAATGCATATTCTTTATTCTTTTATATTTATAAGTCTTATTTAATCATTCTTTTCAGCATTTGCATTCAATAAATGGCTTTCGTCACCCTTCGGGTGTCGGCCAGCACGTGTCTATCCTGGTATTCGGGGAATATCGGGATCGGGGCGTGTCAACGATGATAGCGGCTCCAGCTCTTTCAAGTATTTTTGGATTTCATCTCGCGATATTGTCGATATTATCGCGATATATTGCCCAAATAATGCATTAAAATGCTGAAAATATCGTCTCAGATATTATCGCGATAATATCGACAAAAATATCGATATATTAACGATAATTAAGTGGATAAGTGTGAAAATATCATTTTCTATAAAAAAACGATATTATCGGCGAAATATCGCCGATAATATCGATATTTTAGACGTTGCTTGCAAATAAGGCACTTGATTACACAAATATAGCTAAGTACAACTTCCTAAACACCAGCATTACTCAACCCGACGGTCTAGACACCTCCGAGAAAAAAATAAAAAATAAAAAAATTCTGGATGCCTCATGGGAGTTGATTATCTAGTGCTGGAGAGTATTTAATCCTCATCCCCTCGATAAAATCAATTCTTTTAATACAGCGATTTTATTTATACTAAAATAATAGAAAATTAGGCTAATGTCTCATATTAATTTGATATCAAACTTGTCGTCTACTTTTAATTTCTCCCCCTAAATCAAAACACAACAGAAGACAAGGAACTAAAAGAATATTTGATTTTGAACTGAACAAGGATAAGAGAACGCTATGATTTTGATGTCTATATTGAGAGAGACATACAACAAATGCAGCCAAACAATAATATAAGACATTATATCCTTGAAAAAGGCCGATCGAGAAGGTGTGACAGTTGCAATGCCCCTTCATCAAAGTATTTAATGATTATAACATGTTAGATAATGTAATCATTGTATTGAATCAATTTCACAACCTAAGCATTGATTAAAAGGGATAGAAAAGAGTTGTCTATGATTGTTTTGTCTAGTTACACCCACTCTTCGTTAATTGGGCCATATCAGTAAACTATTCTAACACCATGTTAAGATTGCAGACCGTCATATTAGTGAGGTATAGCCACATCGGTATGGTATCCAACTTAGACCTTACCATCTACAACACATCGTGTAAGGCATTAGCATAGAAAACATCAATGCAATGAGAAGTAGAACCATTTATTATATATCATATTTTATTTCGTAAAATTTCTGATGCATTCTCCATTAGTTTAACATAGAAATGTTGTAATTGTATTTTGTAATTACAAATCTAACACGATTGCTCTTTACTGAGAATCTCAAATAATTGTTTTACAATTTGTACAAGCATTGGGCTTTTGGTTTCATGTCCCCTTTAAGATATTGATGATATTCTATAGTATTTACGTACGTGGAAGGTGATGCACATCGACATCGGCCAAGTAGTTTGTAAAATAATCCTTCCTTTTAGCTGCATAGATCCAACGTAGATCCGACGGCAGTCCTTGGGAATCAACTCTTGGAGGAGAAGATGCAAGTCACTTGAGAGCGTTTGAAAGGAGAGAAACTCTCTTGCAACCGGTAACACTCCGTGGCAAGTATCTATCAAACAAAGTGTACTGTTTGCACACACGATAATCATCTATTGCACCACCACGGTGCCTATCAACACTACTGTATCTAGCAAGCACTTCCCATATAATAATGGTAGGTGATGAGTCCATATTATACCATATATTTTACCCTATTCTTAGTATTAATTTATTGGTTATTTTGTGAGATTTTGATATTTTGGATTATATTTTCAATGTAGGACATTCGACTTCCTCTGGAGTAAAAAGTGATCAAACGGATGCATTTTGGAGTGATTCCAATTAGAGGATGTTCGTGAGCCTTTCAAGATGATCGTATCAAAATTCCAGATTTTTGTACCAAGCCGTTTGACCATGGTGATGAAATAAAGACCCAGCGCGCTGCTTTCCAAGATTGACATTTATGGACATTTTGGGTATGTTGGAGGTCAAGATGGCATCTTCCTCAAAATATTCAGAAGAAATCTTCCTCAAAATATGCCATCTTGACCTCCAAAATACCCAAAAAGTCCAGAAACGTCAATCTGGGAAAGCTGCGTGCTGGGTCTTTATTTCATCGCCATGGTCAAACGGCTTGGTAGAAAAATTTGGAATTTTGATACAATCATCTTGAAAGGCTCACGAACATCCTCCAATTGGAATCACTCCAAAATGCATCCGTTTGATCACTTTTTACTCCAGAGGAAGTCGAATGTCCTACATTGAAAATATAATCCAAAGTATCAAAATCTCACAAAATAACCAATAAATTAATACTAAGAATATGGTAAAATATATGTATAATATGGACTCATCAATAGGACTCACCTCTATTCAAGAGCATGTTGACATGTGGCTCGATATAAATCTTGGTCAATTACTTTGTATTGGTTATCCTTGTTTTTTTCTCCATCACAAACTTGTTTATGGCTTTACGTATTAGAAGGCAAACCATTTGTTTTGTAATAAAAGGAGCTCACGTAGAAATAATTTGTGTAAGCCAATTTGTGAGATTCTTCTTTGTACATTTGTTATCTCAATCAGTTAATAAATTGAGAGTTATTTCTTTCATTTTATTTGTTCCATTTTGTTGGAATAAATATGTTTTTATTTAAAATATATTTATATTTTGACTTATTACAAACATTAAATATAAAATGCAAATTGTAATTAATCTTATAAATTATTATTAACCTATGATTTGACAAGGAACACTCTCATCCACAAAAAGGAAACGTGAGAAAGCTTCTCACCTTAAAGATGGGATTCTTTCTCTTAAAAAATGGGATTCCTCTCTGATGACAAAGATCAAGTCTATATAAATAATTTGTTCTGGTATGATTCGTACATTTTGATTTATTCTGCTTTAATTCCTTGCGGTTTTCAATGTTTTGAATGTGTTGATTTCTTCAGCTTTAATTCCTTGCAGTTTTGAATGATTTGTACGTTTTGATTTCTTTTGCTTCAATTCCTTGCGGTTTTCAATGATTTATTATTTAGCCCTACAACGGTTATTTCATCTACCTATATATATTGATCCCCTGTACAAAGGAAGGTAGTATATAGAAAAACAAACAACATCTTACATTTTTCTAAAAATTGAGTTCTGAAAGCAACATTTAGAAAATGTGTGAGTTCGAAGGTTCTTCCACTGTGCAAGGAAGAACTTTATCAGAAGAAGAAGGTTCTGGGCTGTTTTATCATGGGGACGACGTGGTGTTTGTGAACTGCTTGCACACTTTGGGCAGAGCCGCGCAACGTCTTAAAGAGAGCGACTTAGTCCGCGACTCATCCCAAGAATCATTCACCACTCAAGGCTTCTACATTTTTCGGGTAACTTTGTTCCATTTTATTTCAGTAATCAACACATTTGGTGCTCTAGCACAACAATTGGTATCAGAGCCACTAGGCTCATCCGTATCAAAGTTTGTATTTGAAACGTGCTTGACGAAGATGGGTGATCAATCGGAATCGGGAGGCGTGCATCCTTTGCCGGAATCACACGCTTCGCGTTTGGCAAAAACGACAGTTCAAAATGCAAAGTTTGAAGTTGAAAAGTTCGATGGAACAAATAACTTTGGTATGTGGCAATGTGAGGTTAAAGATGTGTTGGCTCAACAAGATTTGGACCTAACGTTAGAAGACAAGCTGGAGGATATGGAAGAAGTTGAGTGGAACAAGTTAAATCGAATGGCTTGCTCTACAATTCGCTTATGTCTTGCAAAACCTCAAAAGTATTTTGTCATGCAAGAAATGTCAGCTAAGTCGCTGTGGCAAAAATTGGAGGACTTACATGACAAAGAGCATTGAAAATCGCCTCCATTTGAAAAAGCAGTTATACCGATTCCAATACAAAGAAGGTACGAAAATGATTACACACCTCGATTCATTTAACAAATTAATCGCTGATTTGTTAAATTTAGATGAAGATGTCAAGGATGAAGATAAAGCCTTGATTTTGTTAAATTCATTACCTGAGGTGTATGATCATTTAGCTACTACTTTAATTTATGGTAAAGACACCATAAATTTTGAAGTTGTGTCTAATGCATTGATAAACCATGAAGTTAGACATAAAGATAAGCAAGTCTTGAATACAGCATCAGATGCTTTGTTTGTTAGAGGCAGAATGAATGAAAGACGGAGATTCAATCACAGAAGAAGATCTCAGTCTCGACCACAAGGTAATTCACAAAATAGAAAAATATTAGACAAAGATGAATGTGCATTTTGTCATACAAAGGGACATTGGATAAAGGATTGCCCTAAGTTGCAAAAGAATAACAAAAACACCAATGCTAATGTTGCACTTAGTGATGATGAATCTGATTATGCTTTGGCTGTTACTTCTGCTTGTGATTCTGATGTATGGATTTTGAATTCTGGTTGTTCTCATCATATGTGTCCAAATCGATATTGGTTTACTAATCTAAAAGTTGTAAAGGCGGGAATTGTTTTATTGGGTAATGATTATGCATGTGATAAAAAGGGAGTAGGAACAATTAAGTTGAAACACCATGATGGCATCGTTAGAGAGTTGTCTAATGTGTGGTATGTTCCTGCTTTGAAGAAAAAACTAATTTTTTTGGGTGCCTTGGAAAGCAATGGGTTTAATGTAAATATGTCAAATGGTGTTCTAAAAGTTACTAAAGGTGCTTTGGTTACGATGAAGGGAATCCGAAAGCAGAATATATATTTCCTGTAGGGGAAAACAGTTTTAGGTGGTGCAGCCACAATTTTTGAAAAACCAGATACTGACAACACCAAGTTATGGCATATGAGACTTGGACATGCTGGTGAAAAAGCTCTTCAAGCCCTTGTGAAACAGGGACTGCTGAAAGGAGCCAAAACTTGCAAGCTTGACTTCTGCGAGCATTGTGTCTTGGGTAAGCAAACCAGAGTTAAATTTGGTACTACTAAAGGAATCCTAGAGTATGTGCATTCAGATATTTGGGGTCCTACCAAAACTGCATCAATGAGTGGTAAGCACTGGTTTGTAACTTTTGTTGATGACTACTCTAGAAGAGCTTGGGTTTATACAATGAAACACAACGATGAAGTGTTAAATATTTTCTTAAACTGGAAGAAAATGGTTGAAAACCAAACTGATAAGAAAATTAAAGTTTTGAGGTTAGATAATGGTGGTGAATACACCTCTGATCCATTTTTCAAAGTTTGTAGAGAAGAAGGTATAATAAGGCATTTCATTGTTCGTGGAACTCCCCAACAAAATGGAGTTGTTGAAAGGTTGAACAGAACGTTACTCGAAAATGTTAGATGTATGTTGGCTCAATTTGGTTTAAGTAAGACATTTTGGGCAGAGGCAATTACATATGCTTGTCACATTATCAATCATTTACATTCGTCTGCAATTGAAGGTAAAACACCTATTGAGAAGTGGACTGGAAAACAAGCTTCTGATTATGATTTTCTTCATATTTTTGGTTGTCCCGTTTATTTCCATGTGACTCAACGTAAGCTTGATCCGAGAGCCAATAAGGCTATTTTTGTGGGCTTTAACAGCGGTGTCAAAGGTTACCATTTGTGGTGTCCAGATTTGAAGAAACTTGTAATTAACAGAGATGTGATTTTTGACGAAACTTCTATGTTACAAAGCAACTCAAAGACAAGCGTTGATACAACTCAAGTTCCTAAGAGAAGTTTTCAGGAGGTGGAGTTTGAAAAGATTGCTACCACTACTCCACTGCCTGTTTTGATTGAACAAGAAGTAAATGAAGGTCAAGAAGATGAAGATGTCTCTTCCCAGGATGAAGAAGATGCTCATACCCAACAACCTCTAGTTATAGAGTGCATTGCTACAAGCAAAGGCAAGAGAAACACAAAGAGACTAGCAAGATAAAGTGATTATGTTGTTTATGCTCTTCCTATTATTAATGCAGAAATCCCAGAAAGTTATAAGAAAGCTATGAACAGCTCTGAAAATACAGAGTGGGGTAAGGCTATGGATGAAGAAATGAATTCTCTTGTGAAGAACAACACTTGGGAGTTAGTTCAATTGCCTCATAGCAAGAGAGCTATTGCCTGCAAGTGGGTGTATACTAAAAAAGAAGGTCGTCCAGGAGAAGACAATGTGAGATTCAAAGCACGAGTAGTAGCAAAAGGATATGCACAAAAGGAAGATATTGATTATAATGAAGTATTTTCTCCTGTTGTGAAGCATTCATCTATTCATATTATGTTAGCCTTTGTTGCACAATTTGATCTTGAACTAGTGCAACTTGATGTTAAGACAACTTTCTTACATGGAGATCTTGATGAAGAAATTTACATGTCTCAGCCTGATGGGTATTAGATAACTGGAAAAGAGAAATGGGTTTGTAAATTGAAGAAGTCTTTGTATGGATTGAAGCAATCTCTAAGACAGTGGTATTTGAAGTTTGACGAATTCATGAGAGGTCAACATTATTTAAGAAGTCAATATGATCATTGCGTTTATTTCAAAAAGTTGCAAGATGGGTCTTTCATTTATTTGTTATTGTATGTTGATGATATGTTAATTGCATCGAAGAATGTTAAGGAGATTGAAAAGTTGAAAGCACAGATGAAGAACAAGTTTGAGATGAAAGATCTTGGTGAAGCGAAAAAGATACTCGGTATGGAAATTACTCGTAACCGAGAAAAATGCTTGGTGTATCTTACACAAAAGCAATGTTTGTGTAAATTGCTTCAACGTTTTGGTATTAATGATGCCACCAAACCTGTAAGTACTCCAATGACTCTTCACTTTAAGTTGAGTGCTTTGTTATCTCCAAAAAACAATGAAGTGAAGCTGCAGATGAAGTATATTCCATATTCTAATTTGGTTGGTGGCTTGATGTATACTATGGTATGTTCTCGATCAGATATTGCTCATGCCGTTGGTTTGGTTAGTCGCTATATGCATAATCCAGGAAAAGAACATTGGCAAGCAACTAAGTGGATTCTAAGATACTTACATGGGACTAGAGATGTCGGCTTATGTTTTCAGCGAAGTGATAGTAGTTTTGAGAATTTTGTGGTTGGATATGTTGATTCTGACTATGCTAGAGATTTAGATAAAAGAAGATTGACTACTGGCTACTTATTTACCATGGCCAAAGGGCCAGTTAGTTGGAGGTCCACACTACAATCCACAGTTGATTTGTCAACAATGGAGGCTGAATATATGGCTATTGCAGAAGTTGTAAAGGAGGCCATTTGGATACATGGATTGATAAAGAATCTAGGAATTTATCAAAAGCAGGTAGAGCTACATTGTGATAGTCAAAGTGCTATTCACTTGTCTAAATACCAAGTTTATCATTCGAGGACAAAGCTTATCGATGTTCGGTTTCATTTTATTCATGAGATTTTGTCCAAAAGAAAGATTATTCTTCAGAAAGTTCCAACTACGGACAACCCAACTAATATGTTAACTAAAGCGCTCGGACCTGCCAAGTTTGAGCATTGTTTGAACATAGCTCATATACTATGTGCCTGAATATGTTTGTGATTACGAATCTTGCCAAGGTGGAGATTGTTGACATGTGGCTCGATATAAATCTTGGTTAATTACTTTGTATTGGTTATCCTTGTTTTTCTCTCCATCACAAACTTGTTTATGGCTTTACGTATTAGAAGGCAAACCATTTGTTTTGTAATAAAAGGAGCTCACGTAGAAATAATTTGTGTGAGCCAATTTGTGAGATTCTTCTTTGTACATTTGTTATCTCAATTAGTTAATAAATTGAGAGTTATTTCTTTCATTTTATTTGTTCCATTTGGTGCTCTAGCACAACAGAGCACGATCTTCACGATTCTTGGTTGACAAAGTCTTACACTTTTAGTGACGATATAATACTTATACGCAAAAGAGAGAAATAAATGGGTACTCACAGGATGTAACTGTGGATAGAGAAGCAAAACAAAGGGAAATTGACAATAATACAATGCAGAACTCAAGGGAGCAATAAGGGAATTTTTACAGTTTGCTGATGCTGTTCTTGGAGAGACTTCCCATGGACTTTGCCCTCTCTTTCAGTACATACTTCTGCACCTTCCCAGTCGAAGTCTTTGGCAGATCGACGAAAACAACAGTCCGAGGAGCCATATAGTGGGGCAACCGATTCCTACAAAACTTAATAATCTCCTCTTTGTCAGTATTACAGCCATCCTTCAACTTCACAAATGCGCAGGGCGTCTCCCCCCAATAATCATCAGGCCTTCCCACAATTGCTGCCTCGAGAATATCTGGGTGGCTGAAAAGCACTGATTCAACCTCAATTGTGCTAATATTTTCACCCCCAGAAATGATAATGTCCTTTAAACGATCCTTTAGCTCTATGTAACCATCCGGGTGTTTCACACCCAAGTCACCACTACGAAACCATCCCCCTTTAAATGCATCTATTGTTGCTTGATGATCTTTCAAATATCCATTCATTACAGTGTTACCTCTGAACATAACCTCCCCCATGGTTTTTGCATCAGATGGTACAGTCTTCATGGTGACAGGATCTTTAACGTCAACGTCCTCCATGCCAAGATGTTGCAATCCCTGCCGGGACTTGATCTTTGCCTGTTCATCTCGAGGCAGGGAGTCCCATTCAGGTTTCCAAGCACAAACTGTACCAGGTCCATAAGTTTCTGTCAAACCATATGAATGGGTTACACTGAACCCTAGCTCTTCCATCTTGAAGAGTACGTGGGCTGGTGGCGGTGCACCCCCAGTCATGACTATAACCTTACCCGGAAGTGGTCTCCGCTCATGTACTGGAGCATTTACAATCATGTTTAAAATTGTTGGTGCACCACCCATGTGGGTTACCTTGTGCTGAGAAATACAGCTAAAAATGCCCTTTGCAGTGACATTCCTTTGGCAGATATTAGTACCACCCTGAGCAGCCACAGCCCAAGTGAGGCACCACCCGTTGCAATGAAACATGGGAACACACCATAAATATACAGGCAATGAGCTCATCTCATTAAGTAGAGCTGCTGCGAAAGAATTAAGATAGGCACCTCTGTGACTATAAATGACACCTTTTGGGCTCGATGTAGTGCCTGAAGTGTAGTTGAGTGAAATTGGATCCCATTCATCTCTTGGTCGTCGGATCTCAAAATCAATTTTTCCACGTCCTAACAGGCTCTCATATTCCAAGTTCCCGGAAGTGGGATTACAGAAGTCAGGGGATGATTGATCACTCTCTGGGATTAAGACTAAAACGGGCAGCTTGGTCCTAGTCTTGGATAGAATATCAATTGCTCCCTTAGCAACATGAAACAATTGGTAGTCTACAAAAATGATTTTGGCATCTGAATGTTTTAGTAACACTGACACCATTTCTGAATCATGGCGTATATTAAGTGTACAGAGAACTGCCCCTGCCATTGGAACACCAAAATGGAGCTCATACATTGCGGGAATATTTGGAGCCAATGCAGCAACCTGTCCGAAAGAACAAAAGCTTATTGCAGGCACAGGTAGAACTGATCATCACAATTCAATGTCAACACTTTTAAGGATTTATCTCAAGCCATACAAGAAGGGGAGAGCGAGAAATTGAAAAAGAAATCAGAAACGAAAATCAGGGAGAAAAAATGTTGCACTGTGGGCATGATATTCATTCGTTGCCTAGAACGAAAGTGATGAGATATAGAAGCATGACCTTATTAGCATGGATAACTTTATCAGTAAATGAACAAAAAATTCACGCCTGCTCAAGTCATAAAAGAAGAAACTTTAAAATTCATATACTTCAGCTACAAAGGTGTTCAAGGCAGCCTGAACACGAACGATGCAAAAACCACAGGACTTAGAGTAATCACAAGTTCACAACCACCCTCTCCTCCATAGCTATGTTGATTAAACATTGTGACATAAGAAACAGAATGAGGAAACAAAAGCAAAGAGGCAAACAAAAAACTAACCACACCACCGAAGCCACAAAAAGCAAAGGGTTGTACAAAATGAGAGTGTTACATAACACAAGACATGCAGTTGGTTTCTTACCACATCTCCGTAAGAAACTCCGAGCTGGGCAAGAGCAGAAGCGAGTCTGGTGCATCGTTCAAGTGTCTGTCTCCAAGTGTAGACGATGTTGCCATACACAACAGATGGCCTGTCTCTGTACACTATGGCGGAGCGCTCCAAGAAGCTGATCGGAGAAAGAGGGATGTAGTTGGCAGAGCACCTGATCGAACCCTCCATCAATTTTACCATATCAGTCATCGGTTCTTCCGTTAGACAGTGGAGAATAGAGGATCAAAAGTGGAGAAGCAATCTCACTTGGGTTTGTGTTGCCGTCGGATTAAAGAGAAGGAGGTTCTTCCCTTTGACTTTGGGATTGCTCCAAGTAGAGACTGACGATTTTGAGCACCGCAGCGAACAAGACGCGGAGAGAGAGAATCATCAGACACAAAATAATAAATAAATGAGAACGAGAGAGAGAGAGAGAGAGTATACGATGTGTGGATGTGGTCAGGGTTAGCGGTGATAGGATAATTTCAAGTTACAAATGTCATCAATCATACACTTGTGATCTGTAATCTTAGTACAAATAAAAT
Organism: Heteromeles arbutifolia; assembly: GCA_024362995.1. NCBI lineage: Eukaryota > Viridiplantae > Streptophyta > Magnoliopsida > Rosales > Rosaceae > Heteromeles > Heteromeles arbutifolia. The sequence continues at coordinate 41,016,473 of JANCRC010000002.1, forward strand.
TTTCATCCTAAAAAGGTTACGTGTTGAAATTTTGTTCGAGTATTTCGAACAAAAGTCATCAATTAATAATACAATTCTTCACTCAAAATTTTATTGGTTATGATAATGTCGTTAATCAAGTTACAAATGTCATCAATCAATAATAATACAACTCTTCAATCAAATTACAAATGTTATCAATCAATAATACAACTCTTCACTCAAAACTTCATTGGTCATGATAATGTTGTTTTCAATGATTTTTTTTAAATTTTTATTTCAATTTTGTTTGCAAACGAAAACTAATGCATTAATAACATTGAGGCTCTAAATTACATTTTTCTCTTTGAAGATGTCATCTTGATTAACCTATTAATTGGACAATTACAGAGTCTAACATTTCCTCATCCTATTAGAGCATCTCCTACCAAGACTTCAATTCCACGGTAGCGGCTCCAACGTTAACTTTTGACAGCATATATTTCTCCAACCGGTCTGCTAAAGCTGAGTTGGAATTTGGCGTCAAAATAGGCAGCACTGTCAAATCTTATATTTTGATTTTTTAAATATATTTCACCGCTTCCAAAGCAACTTATTTACTTTTGATTGGTTTGAGTCCCACCAAAATGTAAACATAACATATTTTAAAATATATATGTATGTATGAGTCCCACTTGAAGAAGAAAAATCAGAAACTGACGTCTCCATTGAAGATTGAAAATTTAAGAGCATCTTCAAAGTAAGATCAGATTTTCTGCGTTCAAATACCCATGTGTCTTCTATGTGACTATTCTAAATATGTAACACCTGTCCGTTCATTTAACTTAACCAAACACTGTTAAATCTTCTGTTATCTCCCTAATAAACCCACGGCAACAGCCAGAAATAGCGGAGCGACTCGCTTCCTCCGCCACCATTATCAGCTGAAGAGACAAAGCCCAGTTCTTTTTTTCTACGACTCTCCCTTTCTCTCACTAAATATTTCATCTTTTGAACTCCTGAAAAATGCTTGAGCTGCTGCTGCACAAAGAAAACAAGGAAAATGAGCCAACATTTAGCTCAAGTGCTTTGTTCTAGGATGGATTTAGACTATGTGGTTGTGGCCTTCAAGTTTTCAGAGGATTTGAGAGGTGGGTTTTGAATTTTTTGGTGGGCCATTTTCCCTTTACTTCCTCCGTGATTTGATTTTTCTCACAACAGCTGTGGATGCAAATTTCCTCCTCCTTGATCTTGGACAAAATTGCACCTACAAAATAAATAACACATTTGGTTATGGCCACAAGCCTCACGCGCCCATGATGAATGGGGGAGGCTTTGGCCGAAGAACCTCCGATGCCAAAGTTAGAATTTAGAGAGAAAGAGTGTTTAGAGAATTTTGGAATTTTTGCAAGAGTGTTGGAATGACTTTTTGGTGAGAATGGGATCACTTTTATAAGGATAGGAAGTGGGTTTTGTGGTTGAATTTTAGGCTTAATTAGCCAATTTACTATGATTAATTGGCTAATTAAACATAAAGGGAATAAATGGATGGTTATAAAAATAAATGTCTATTTTAATTTGCGTGATAAAATAGAGTAAATGGGAAAGGTGAGGATGGGAATGGTGGCCGGCCCTTTGATAGTTTTTGGGGTTAATTTGTATAATTTAATTGGTAATTAATGGATTAATTGGGTAATTAATCCATTAATTAACCAATTAACACTATTTGGAGGTTACCTTGCAAAAAGGGATTTGATAAGATAGATTTTGAATTGGTTACCTCTCTTTGGAGCATTTTTTACTTTGTTGAAGGACGATTGTCTGCTGCTCGCGTGTAGAAATCCCAGTATACCTCAGGGGTAGTTTGGTCATTTTTTGTTAAAATATCCACATGTCGCCTTGTGATTATTTTTGGCTCCACAAATGCCCCCACACCTGCTGGGCTGCTCGCAGGAAAGGGCAGCAGGTGTAGAGATCTTCTTGCTCTAGGAAACTTAGGACTGCTTCCTATTTTGATGTAGATTCCCTCTTTAATGTGAAATTAGATCCTTCTCGGAAAGGGAAATAAATTTCTCTCAAAGCCTATTTAAGTCCACCTTAAGTGGGTTGTTAAATCAACTTTGGAGGGCAATTTATTCTACCCTACAAGAGAGAGAAAGCTTAGAGGATATTTGTTCCCCCTCCTCTAGCAATCTTCTACATCTTGTCCGTGCAAAGGGCCGTCTTTCGTTGCTTTCTTTGTCTTCTCCGTGCCGCATCAATGTGATAAAAACTTAATTTCTTCTTAGGTGGTGCTGACATGGGGCAGTCGTCGGGGTGTGCGACACGTCGGCTGGCAGGGACCAGGAGTCGGCTTGTCATGGGCCAATAAAGTAATGTGGCAGGGGCCATTGCTTAAGCAGATCGGCTTGATTGAAGCCAAGGATTGGTTCAGTATGGGCCGAAGAAGTGGCGTGGCATGGACAATGGTTTGGCTGCCACGTCTAGGCTGCTTGCCAAAAATGAACTGCTTGAGTTTGGTTTCTCAGCATTTACTACCTAGTTGATCTTCTAGCATTCGATCTTTTGAGCTATGTGGCCTTCTCGCACTGGAGAGCTTACCCAGATGGGTGTCGGGAAATTAGTTTACCCTCTCGCACTGGAGAGCAATTAGTTTATCCTCTCGCACTGGAGAGCAGACCCTTTTGGGTGTCGGGGAATTAGTTTACCCTCTCGCACTGGAGAGCAATTAGTTTATCCTCTCGCACTGGAGAGCAGACCCTTTTGGGTGTCGGGGAATTAGTTTACCCTCTCGCACTGGAGAGCAATTAGTTTAACCTCTCGCACTGGAGAGCAAACCCATATGGGTGTCGGGGAATTGGTTTACCCTCTCGCACTGGAGAGCAATTAGTTTATCCTCTCGCACTGGAAAGCAAACCCTTTTGGGTGTCGGGGAATTAGTTTACCCTCTCGCACTGAAGAGCAATTAGTTTATCCTCTCGCATTGGAGAGCAGACCCTTTTAGGTGTTGGGGAATTAGTTTACCCTCTCGCACTGGAGAGCGGACCCTTTTGGGTGTCGGGGAATTAGTTTACCCTCTCGCACTGGAGAGCAATTAGTTTAACCTCTCGCACTGGAGCGCAAACCCATATGGGTGTCGGGGAATTGGTTTACCCTCTCGCACTGGAGAGCAATTAGTTTATCCTCTCGCACCGGAGAGCAAACCCTTTTGGGTGTCGGGGAATTAGTTGACCCTCTCGCACTGAAGAGCAATTAGTTTATCCTCTCGCACTGGAGAGCAGACCCTTTTGGGTGTCAGGGAATTAGTTTACCCTCTCGCACTGGAGAGCAATTAGTTTATCCTCTAGCACTGGAGGGCAAACCCTTTTGGGTGTCAGGGAATTAGTTTACCCTCTCGCACTGGAGAACAATTAAGCCGTTGTCATGAGTGCAGCTGAGGAAAGCTGGATTGTTGGATAACTGAAATAATCCTCATCCCGCGAGGTCTTGTTTGGCGATTTGCTAGAGACGTCGAACTGCTTGTGGAACCCGTGTAAAGGTGTAAACGCAGTAAGCTGCTCCCAAAATTATTGCGCCATCATTAGGTGTTTCGTCGTGTGCTCTTTTGAGGCTTGGTTGGCGCGAGCGACATGGCAAGATCGGCACGGCTACGAGCCATGGTGCAAGATTGCTCGATCTTGTCATTGAAAGATGACTTGTTTATGTTGGTCATGTTTCATCGGAGCGCCTTGTCAGTAGTTTCGTTGTGTGGAAAATTGCTCAATTGCTCGGTCATGAGCATTTCTACTTCTTCCTGAATTTGCCTTTGTTGGGTTGGCGGAGCTCTTGGCTGCCCTCGGTCGTGACCTGCTGGTCTAGGCTGCTCTTCCATGTGTTTGGCTCGGCTATGCCGCGGCTGCGGTGCATATGGTATGTTCCTGGCAGGCGAGCGGGTAACTCGCAGGCTGCTGGTTGAACTTGAGCGGGATTGAGTAACTACTTCTCTCCGTCCACTGTGCTGCCTTCTCCTATGTGATGTGGAGGATACTCCTTGCGGGCTTAGCCGTAAATGAATGCTTTGCCTGAAAGGCTGCTCATGTTGATAATCGGAGTGTGACCTCAACCGTGAACGTATGCTCGTCCATGGGCTTGATCGGGAATGCACGCTCATCCGCGCGCTATGACGAGAGTATATGCTATCCCAAAGACCCAGGCGGGAGCGTAAACTGCCAGAATGCTTCGATTATAGCTGGTTGATAGGCTGCTTGCCGGGACGTTGGTGGAGAGGTTCATCTACCCTTGTCCTACTTCGGGACACCTCGTCCGGGGCACGTTAGATCTCGGTGCGTTGCAAAAGTTGATTCACCAAGGTCGTTTGTTGTGCAAGGGCGCTCGTCAACTCTATGACTTGTTGAGACAAGTGTTGTTCGCCATTTAGATTGGAAGAGATTGGAAGGAATGTGTTTCCTTGAGCAGTAGAAGTGTGGTAGACTCCGAGTGCAAGATTTGAATTGGGAAATGTCAAATCCGCGGAGAAACGTGGTGAAAATGCCCCAGGCTCGATGGTTAGTCCGGATGGTTGAGATAGTCTTGGGCCGATTTAGGCTGCTTGGAGTGCCACGGAAGCAAGCTGGGCTGCGGGAGCAGACTGGGCCATAAGAGTGGGCTGCTCGGCGAGAGCAGGCTGAGCTGCGGGAGCAGATTGGGCCACGAGAGTGGGCTGCTCGGCGGGAGCAGGTTGAGCTGCGGGAGCAGATTGGGCCACGAGAGTGGGCTGCTTGGCGCTTGATGCTCGCGAATGCGAGGCTTGGGCTCGGATTGGCAACGCATTGAGCTCGCGTTAGGCATGGAGTGGCATAGCTAGGGCCGTGGCTTTGGTGGCGTGGGCCTTGGATAGCACGGCTTGGGTCGTGGTGGTGGAGCCATGGACCTCGCCGCGGGTGATTGTCGTAGTGGCCACCGCGGTGGTTCCCATGGTGGAGCCTTGTGAGCAGGCTGGGCTACGAGAGTGGGCTGCTTGGCGGGAGCAGGCAGAGCTGCGGGAGCAGATTGGGCCACGAGAGTGGGCTGCTCGGCGCGTGATGCTCACGAATGCGAGGCTTGGGCTCGGATTGGCAACGCATTGGGCTCGCGTTGGGCATGGAGTTGCATAGCTCGGGCCGTGGCTTTGGTGGCGTGGGCCTTGGATAGCACGGCTTGGGTCGTGGTGGTGGAGCCATGGACCTCGCCGCGGGTGATTGCCGTAGTGGCCACCGCGGTGGTTCCCATGGTGGAGCCTTATGGTGATCTTGGGCCAACTTGGGTTGCTTGGGAGACCACGGGAACAGGCTGCTCAACGGGAGCAGACCTCTTGGCGGGAGCAGGCTGCTTGATGGAAGTAGGCTGGGCTGTGGGAATGAGCTGCTCCACGTATGATGCATGTGAGTGCAAGGCTCGGGCCGTGGCCCTTGTGCCGTGAGTCGCCTTGGATGGCATGGTTCGAGCCGTGGTGAAGGCACCATGGACCTCGCCACGGGTAGCTATCGAGGTAGCCACCGCGGTGGTTCCCATGGTGGAAACTAGTGGTGGTGGTGCCGTTTCACCTATGGTCATGTTTAGCCTCGTGGATCGACGCGGGCCCATTTCTTGAATATTAGAATTCCCACTTGTTGAATTTTCTAAATTCCTTGCCATTGTATTTCTCTTTCACGTTTTACCAAAGAATCCTGTTTCTATGCGGGAGTCTTCTACGAGTATGGATTTCTTCTCTCAATGAAAACACCAATTTGTGTATGCAAATTTCCTCCTCCTTGATCTTGGACAAAATTGCACCTACAAAATAAATAACACCTTTGGTTATGGCCACAAGCCTCACGGGCCCATGATGAATGGGGGAGGCTTTGGCCGAAGAACCTCCGATGCCAAAGTTAGAATTTAGAGAGAAAGAGTGTTTAGAGAATTTTGGGATTTTTGCAAGAGTGTTGGAATGGCTTTTTGGTGAGAATGGGATCACTTTTATAGGGATAGGAAGTGGGTTTTGTGGTTGAATTTTAGGCTTAATTAGCCAATTTACTATGATTAATTGGCTAATTAAACATAAAGGGAATAAATGGATGGTTATAAAAATAAATGTCTATTTTAATTTGGGTGATAAAATAGAGTAAATGGGAAAGGTGAGGATGGGAATGGTGGCCGGCCCTTTGATAGTTTTTGGGGTTAATTTGTATAATTTAATTGGTAATTAATGGATTAATTGGGTAATTAATCCATTAATTAACCAATTAACACTATTTGGAGGTTACCTTGCAAAAAGGGATTTGATAAGATAGATTTTGAATTGGTTACCTCTCTTTGGAGCATTTTTGACTTTGTTGAAGGACGATTGTCTGCTGCTCGCGTGTAGAAATCCCGGTATACGTCAGGGGTAGTTTGGTCCTTTTTTGCTAAAATATCCACATGTCGCCTTGTGATTATTTTTGGCTCCACAACAACCACCCCAAACAGATGACCACCACCCGCACTCAACCTCGGCAGACACCCACCATACTCCGCCGCTGTACGATCTCTTCCTTGTTGCTTCCACACCATATTTAAATCGGGATCATATCGATCCCTTCATCACCAAATCAACAAAATTGTTGATCTCACTCTTGTATGTCAACTAATTAAGCTCCAGTCAGCTGGTGGACTTGATCTCGCAGCAGTTTCCGGAGCCATGGCCGTCGATTTTGAAACCCCACGCAGACATATAGTGAGGGAGTTGGGTTTTGGTTTTGGTTTTGGGTTGGGACACTTGGTTTGTTTTAGGAGATGACAAGATTTAACAGCGTTTGGTTAGGTTAAAGGAACGGACATGTGTCCCATATTTAGAGGAGCCACAGAGGGCCACATGAGTGCAGAAATTCTAAACTCATTCAAAGATATCAAAATCCTAAATAGAATGTCACTGTGCATATTTGACCTCAAAAGTCTATCTAACCGAAGTGTTGTTTACTGACTGAATTTGAAGGCTTTGTGATTTGGTGTCAAATTTAACATCAATGTCAAATTTATTTTTAATTCATTTTAATAATAGGTCTCTTATTTCACTACCATTTAAAGCTCTATTAAAATAATAAAATAACATTTGACAATTAGATTGAAAAAGTACAAAATTTAACATAAGACTTCTGGTTGCCACATCATCCATCAATTGTAATTTGACTCTTATAATTTGACAATTCTTTTGGAGATGGTCTAAAGATGTTATTTCAACGTCAACTCAGTCATCAAATACAAATTAGGCACATTTTTTTGACATATCCATTGCAAATGCTCTTAGCTAATTATATGCCTAATATTTAATTGTTCATTGTGTCCTATATACAGGAAAGTGATCCTCTCCAGATTCTTTCCGCCTAATCCTCATCATCAAACAATTTGGGGCTTTGAAATTTGATCAAACAGCTAAAATTATTATAACTTTTAAAGTGGACCCGTGTTTTTACATTGTGGCAAAATTGTAATTTGACTCTTATATTGTAATCTGGAGAGGAAAGGATCTCTTTCCCTATATACACTCCCTTTTACATTGTGGCAAAATAATAAACCATTTTGATTTCTTATGTATATTTTCATCTATTTCTCTTTCTCTCCGATCCTCTCCTTTCTCGTCTATGGATCTCTCATTCTCTCAAGTATTGTTAAGTCATTCAATTGTTTTGTACCAATGGAAAAGCAAGATATTCACCCCATCCAGGTAATGCGAGTGTACACTTACAAGGATCATAGGTTTTTGTATCCTAGAGGGTAGGGTGCCGTAACTTTCTACACCAAAAAATTGTCTCCGAGGGGCAAAATCTACTCTTTGGAGATCGATATAATTGCTATAAAAGAGAAGTATTTCATTGTCATTACATTAGTTTTATCCATTTTAATATTTTAGAGTGTAAGAATATTACCAATATTTAGCTTATGTAATTTATTATAGAAGAAGTAGCATCACATGGCCAAATTTTTCCAACAATTTGAGTGGAGACCTGGCCGCTACTCTAATTTCCTAATCACACAGTCCTCCACGGCAAATTCCTATCGTTTGATTTTACTTTTCAGAAAGTAAATTATTGATTGCTATCATGCTTAATATCAAACGATTTTACTTTTCAGAAAACAAATTAGTGATTGCTAAACGCTTATATCAAAATACAAATGGCTTATATCTTATTGGCTAAATTTTGGCGATGGATATTTGCAGATAGACTTGATGTACTATGTGAATAGTGATCTTATTGTTGTGACTGCTCAAGTTTCATAAAAGTATAGTCGATAAACACCGGCAGCATGTCAGTCGTAATTGTATGTAGCAGATCAAACACCCTGTGACAATTGAAGAGTTATATTTTGGAGTTGTAGACGACCGCTGTGCAAAGAGGAAAATTGTTTGCCAACTTCGTAGTAAAGTACATCATCTATAAAAAAAAATTAAAAAATTAAAGAATCCCTAACTTAAATTCTTGGTGCCTTTTGCCCAAAACAAAATCTTGGTGTAAAATCAACATGAGTATGAAATTAAGTCTATTCTATTGTTTGGTTGCCATATGAGGCCTGAATATATGAAACAAAAACAAAAATTCAACCATCCAACCATTATAAAAATCGGAAGATCTGCAATAACGGGAGGTAAATGGCAGGCAATGCAACTGAATCAACAAGCCTATCCATTAACGGAACTAGCCTGTGTCAAAACAATGAACAACAACTTGTGTTAGTATGCAATACAATGGAGTAGGTCAAGCACGATAGTCGGGGAAAAACTTCAAACTCGAGCATTAAAGCTTCCAAACAAAACTCACAAGGATGTTTAAGTTTACAATAATAACCTCACTAAATTCTACAACAGAAGAAAATTTCTTACCAAAAACTTGCCAGTCTCTTTAAATAGAGGTGTAAAGATAGAGCAAAATTTTTTTTATATCACCCATCACATCACCATTCCGATCATTTCCATGAACTTCTCTTTGTTCAAAGCAAGCAACGAGTTAACCTGTCATTATAGTGATTAATAAGTTAAATTTGCTCACCAAAAAGAGTTCTCATTTGCCATTTCTTTCGGTGAGGAAAAAGGTGAGAATATTAAAACAAGGAAGTATAATAATTAAATCATAGAGAACAACCAATGATAAAACTAGTGGATAAGCTAAGCAAACTTTTGCTGTAAGTTTTCACAATTTTCCTCTATCATTCAATATAGGGTTTTTATCACAAATGATCCCTGAAATTGACTCACCCCATCAAGATGATCCCTGGAATTGAAAATCAATCAATGTAGTCCCTGAAAATAGGTGTTGCAAATCAAAGTGGTCATTCCGTCACAATTCCGTTAAAAATTCTGTTATGTGCTGATGTGGCACATAACTGGATCCCACAAGTCTAATTAAATATTGCCACATGGATTAAAAATATTTAAATAATAAAAAATAATTGATTTTTTGAATAATTAAAATAAATAAATAAATAAAAGTGATGATCTTGGAACTCTTCCACTTCCAGATGGGAAAAAGAGCCAGCGGCCCGATTCCAATTCCATTGAAAGGTTATCCATGATATTTACTCTCTTTTTTAACATTCTAGTTACCAATAAACCATGAACTGATGGAATTGATGATTTGAATAGGGTGCCAAAGAAGAAAGAAAAAGGTAGAAATAGAGTTCCAAAATGATTTGATTCCTCATAGGGGGTATGAGAACTAAGCTAAGAGACAGATGACAGAGACATAGAGAGGGTCAAAAATACACAGAAAGAGAAAGTGACAAAACCATCTGAACCGCCCATTTCGAGACATGTTGCATTGTTCAACACCAGAACGATTCGGTCGGAGACTAATCGGCAAGTGCAGCAGCGGGGAAATCCCGACAATGGGTCTTGCTCCTCGGTGTGGAGGAAGCCACCCAGCTCAGAGTAGGAGCAGCCCTTCTGGACAAAGAACAACCGCTCGATCTTCTCCTAGAAATTGTAATTGAAGGAACCCAATTTTGCGGCCATTGTTGTCGAGGCATTTGTGCTCCGTAGAATTCCCAAATCATTTTTTTTTAGTTTTTAATTATTCAAAAATAAAATTAATTTTTATTATTTTAATATTTTAATCTACGTGGCAATATTTAATTGAACTTGTGGAACCCAGTTATGTGCCACAGCAGCACATAACATAACTTTTAACGAAATTGTGACGGAAGGACCACATTGATTTGCAACACCTATTTTCAGGGACTACATTGATTGATTTTCAATTTTAGGGACCATCTTGATGGGGTGAGTCAATTTCAGGGACCATTTGTGATAAAAACCCTTCAATATATTAGAGCATCTCCAACCGAGGATTCAATTCCAAGGTGGAGGCCTGAATAAGATTATTTGACTGTAGAAATTGTTCCAACCGAAACACCATTTGCTCACATGGATTGACGCTAGAATGCTTGCTGCCTTTTTTGTCGTTGCCTTCAAATTGAAGGTTTAGGTCATCTCCAACCGAATGGGCTAAACATAGAATTATAGCCCTATAAGAAATTATTTTTTAATGAATATTGTAACAGCCCGTCCCGGAGATTTCGTACGATGGATGTGAAATGACGAAAATGCCCTTGGTCGTTAATTAAGGTACGTGTATGAATCTAAGTTTGGGAGTGTTTGGTTGGTGGTATTTGGACCACCCACACACACACATTCACACTCTTTCTCTTTCTCACTCCCGCACTCTCTCTCTATCTCTTAGACTCTCTATCTCTCTCCCTCTCGGCTTTTGTACGGACACACCCATAACCCTTGCAAACTTAACAGATCGAAGGTGTGAAACACCCCATTGTGTTCCTGAGGTCTAGACGAACACATTGGAACCCATTTCAGGTAAAGATACCTTCGAAAACCCGAGTTCTCTTAACCTCCGATTTTGTCACTATTCATGCTCACGTAAAACCTTGTGTTTTTGGAGATTTCAAGCTCATAGGGAGCTTTATGAGGTCCTAAGGAAGCTCAGAGTAGTTCGTTTGAAGATTTTGGACGTTGAAATAGCGAGATCGGGGAGTTTTCGTTTTGGCCGGAATTATTGAGGCTTTTTCCGGCGAATCCCCGACGAGTTGGGGGTCGAGTCAGGTATGGATGTGTTCATCTTTGTGAGATCTTCATTTTGGTATAAAGTACGTAGAAAATGGTGCAAAAATGAAGGAGAAACCATAGTTGGAAATTTTTCCAGAAACCGGCGACTCGCCAGAAAAGACGAAAAATATTCCGTCAATCTTGACGGAATATGCTGACGCCGTCAAATATCTTTAACTATTACCGTTGGGTTTTAAAGGAATATTTCGAGGAATATTCCTGACGGCGTTAACTGACGCCGTCAGTGTGCAGATCACGTGGCGGCATGTGAGTGGTCGGAAAATTTTTCTAAAAATTTGGGGATGATCCTGAGATTGTGTAGATCACAGTGGGATATTCACATACCCAATTTGAGCAATGTATGAGAAGTTATTTCTAAGGTTTCTATTATGTGTGTTAATTAACGTTATTTCAGTTACTTCTCATATAGGCGAGACCCATCCGGAGGACGAGCGCAGCTAGGTTAGGCACGGGGGTTACGACCTGTCTACTTATCAGTGAGTGGGCATTTGTTTTCCGTATATACCTATATAAATGAGTTTTTCCCAGAAAATCAGTTTAAATGAAATGTGATATGAAATGCGATATGAAATGCCATGCAAAGTATCTATTTATTTTATTATGCGTTATTGATTACTTATATTGATGTTGGTGCTGAGGACGCACATGTAAGTGGCAGGTAAGTTTATATACTAGTTGATGAGAACGAATGATGTGATGTGATGTGATGTGATATGATTAGAGCTCATAAACCTGCACACTGATATTAGTGCTCTCGCCCAGAAAGAGGCTCAGTTTTTCACGTGAAGTTCACCTTCCGCACCGTATGCTCGCCTTGGATCCAAGTTAGGTGCTCAGTCCTGTTGAATAGGCCACTATAGGTGAGTTCGACTCGTAGGTGACCCGCGATTTATCGCTCAGTTTTCATGTGATTGTAGCACTAGAGCATATTAGTTTATATTCAGTGATGTTGTGCAGACCACTAGAGGTGGTATTGATGTGTTTGCAGGGTATATATGATATGATTGCGATGAGTATGAGCTATATGATATGATGATTGTTATGAGCTATATACAGTCGAGGGCTGAGTTGATTATTTAGTATTCAATCACATTCATAGAGTTATGCTTTGGCATTCAGTTATGTACTTTGGCATGGCATACATACATTCATACATACATATTTTGCAGCAAGATTTTGAGAATTATATATATGAGTATATGCTTTATTTCTGGGAAATTATACAGGTTTTACGACGAGGGGTTATAACTTTTGAGAAAAGAAAGGTTTTGAAAAGATTTGTTTCTGACCCACTCAACTTTGTTTTTCACCCCTCCAGGTATTAAGTAGTGTTCGTTGGTGGCATACGAGGAGCTCATCGGACGTTCTGACAGAACTCACTTATGTAGGACCACCTTCGGGTGTTATTTCTATTTAGTACTTATGCTTGACTACACGTAGACTTTTATGCTTTGTATTAGTGGAATTCACACTTCTTTTACACTAGTATTGCTAGTGTTTTGGTTTTTAATTGATTCGTAAATTCTATTCTTTATTGCTTCCACATTGTACACATGGTTACGTCACTATCACGTGACGGCCAGCACGCCCCACTTTTGGGTCGGGGTGTGTCAAATATTGTCATGTCATATTCATTCTATCTCCAACAAAGGAGGCTAAACATAGCGCCCTTAATAATTTATTAATTTTAAGTGTATTCTTTAAATTTATTGGTTAAATGTAAATTTAAGTACCAATTAAATAGCATTTTTGTCACATAATGTTGAAAACAAATCTTAATTATGAAAAGGTTTAAAAATCATACCATAGTATTGCTCACTTCCGGCAATGGCAAAAAATAAAACCCAAATGCAAAATTGATGGAAGAAACTGCTTTGTTTTCACTGCTATCAACGTTACCCACTTCAGCCGAGTCAACAACTTTGGCTGTTGGGTACCAGGCTAACCTTGGCCATTGCTTCGGGTGCTTTCGTTGCGATTTGTGTGTAGAATGGACATGCCGGTAAGGTTCTTGCATTGTCTGCGAGATGGATGCAACTGGTATTAAGCCTGATGTTGTTAGTGTTGTGAGTGCCTTTTCGGTTTGCTAGCAACTAGGGTGTTTGGAGACCGGGGAAGAAATCTATGAGATCATGAGAAAATATTATATAATTGTTGCCAACGCACATCTTGATATGCATGTGAAATGTGGTTGCATTAACATGGCTGTGACTTTGTTTAAGGATGTGCCTCAGAGGAATTTTATTTTCTAGAGCAGTATGATAGTAGCATATGCCTTAAACATGGAGAGTGGAAGGGCATTGGATATGTCTTCAAGGATGCGAAAAGAAGTGAAACTAAACCATGTCACCCACTTCAGCCAAGTCACCAATGTCACCCAACAAACGCAACAAACGGGCTGGGTACCTATAATACCCCGTATTTTAAAAAAAAGGTTATATATATATATGTGTGTGTGTGTGTGGGTAATTATTTTTACGTAATGATTTTATTAGATTTCTTTTATGCAAGAACTTACTTTCAATATGTAAAATAGTCTCAACATAAAATCCTTTTTGCTACAAAATTAGTTCAAAAAAACTAGCTAGTATTTATTTCATGTCCATGTATAATTAGAGATGTTTTTAGTTTGAATTGGAGAAGGAGATTATGATAAGTTTGGCTTGATTTTTCTCACAAAGGCTAAGTGGCGTTTTGGCAACCATTAGAGAATAAAGAGGAGGAATTAGTCACTACTCTAGATAGGTTGAGGTGGGATTCTATAACTTATAGAGTATGGATGTGGCCTTTGGGTATTTGTCCACTTTGCATGATAATTTTTGTTTATGACTAATTTAACACATGTTGCTTTGTCATATGAACACATCCTATTGTCAATGATTAACTTCACATTTGGTGTGTTTCTATTGGAACACATTATAGGGCTAATGATTAGCTTAACATTTGTTTTCTTTCTATTGGACCACATATCAAGGTTAATAATTGGTGAGGATTCATCCTCCAAATTTGGAGAGGTGGGATTCTATATCCTTAGAGTTTGGACGTGGCCTTTGATGCAAGGAACATCTTGCATGATATTCATTAGTTGATGATTAGTTTAACATTTGTTGTTTTTCTATTGGACCACATTTCATTCTTAATGATTAGGACAACATTTGTTGCCTTGTTATTGGAACACATTTCATGGTAATGATTAGCACAATACTTGGTTTCTTTCTATTGGCACACTTGGAAAGCTTTATCCTCAAACTAGATGGGAATGAAGATGTCATGCAATCCTTATAAAGGAATGAGCAGGAACCAACGAAAGACATGGAGAAGAGAGAGAGGAAGAAGAAGAAAAAGGGAAGAAAGAACCACTCCAAAAAGAAAGCCATTCTCCCTTTCATATTATCTCCTTATCTTTCTTTTACATGTTCTTAGGGCTTTAAGCCATCTTTCATTGATTTGTAAGTCCCTCATATGCAGTGAAATACAATGAAAGCAAACCCTAGTGGATGTAGTCGATTTGGCAAACCACTTAAATCTTATGTTGTCTATGCATTTAAATTTTGAGATCATTTCCATGAGAAGACCAAACCATCGAAAATCTCCATTTATATCCCTTGAGAATGATGTACAAAAAGTGTGAGAGAAATCCTAGAAAAATACATGAGACCTTACCCAAACAATCTCTCCACCAAACTCACCGTCATTTTCATCTATCAAAAGAAAGATTAAAAAAAAAACTAGAAATTCGTCCCGCCTATTTAACAGACCAAAACACCAACATCCATAGATTATATCACAGTACTTTCTTCATGAGAGTTGTTCGTCTGTCTCTCTACCATCATATATCCAAATTTCAGGAAAATCCAACGGTGCGATCGTCCAATATGTTTGAAATACCAATTCAGTCTCTAATCCCGCAGAAAACTGGACAGCCATGTTATGAGTACCAAAACCCCATTTTTTGTAGCTCTGATCCAAACACTTCCTTCACAAAAGTTGTTCCTTATCATCTCCTCTATAACATATCCAAAAACCATGACAATCCAATGTATGTGCTGACTTGTACCTCAGTTCAAACAGCTGATGTTCGGTTGAGCTAGCCTTCTCTGCCAACCTCTTTGCATGGCCAACATCTCTAGTTTCTTTCACTCACTTTCATAGAAGTTTTTCAGCAATCCGACTCCTATTACATATGTAGAATTTTAAGCTATGTTAAAGAAGAGGAAGGGGAAGTGGTGAAGGAAGAAAGAGAACAAGAGGGAGGAAATGAAATTAAAACAAAACAAAAATGAGGAAATGGTAGCGTATTGTTTATCATTTATGTTGATTATTACTTTGTTGTTAATATTATGATTATATTACTATTGTTACTAATTAATTTGATCTATGTTGAAGCTTATAGGCTTGTTAAAGAAAATGTGATTATTGATATCTATGTGAACATGACACATACATATGCATTGCAAAGCAAGAAAGATAGTTCAGTTGTGTTGAGTTGTGTAAAGTGTTTGAGTTGAGAGAATATTCAAGGGCTGAAGTTTGCCTTGAATATAAAATAATGAACCTTGTATACGTTAGGTGTTGGGGGAAGGGCTTGAGTATACAACCGGTTGGTTATAAAATAATTAAATCTTGTATATGTCAAGCGTCGGGGGAAGGGCTTATACAATTGGGCGTCGGGGAAAGTGCATGTATAATAAAGTGGAAACTAAGAATTTAATTACAAAATTGGGTTTAAGGGATGAACGGGAGTTAACTCATATTCTAAGGTATTCGGAGCCAAGTGGTATAAGCGTGGTATGGGACGTGCAGACTTGGATGCCTTAGGTATGTGTTAACGGGATTAGAAGAGAGTGACTACATTCATCCATCTCATTTGCATATATTTCATGCATTCGAAAGAATTGTTACAATTTAATTATTATTTTGTTGTGAATTAATTTGTGCACCATAGTTATTCCACTGCGTATTCAATAAATTTTATGTAAGATATTGTTACACGATATATTGTGTAATTAGTTCCAAATAATTTTAATTTTATTTTCCACCACATCTTGGTTGTAGAATTTATTTCTATAGCTAAGATATGGCTCACACCCTAGCTTGTGAATAGTCTTTATTCGCGGGTCGGGGCGTGACAGTACCAGGCTAACCTTGGCCAGTCGGATAGCCCTTGTCCATGTAGCCTGGTGGGCTCCACTAATTTTTAGCCCAGCCTTTGGTTGGAGATGGATTTTGTCAAATTTAGACCATATTTTGGCCATAGAACCTTTTAGTCATCTCCATTGGAGATGGCCTTATAATAGTTAACACGACCTGCTTTAAAACTGTACAGTATCATTATGATTGCTTTTCCATTTTTAATTTTACATAATAAAATAATATAATTTTTGACATATTGGGTAGAGAAGAATGGTCTTACTTAATGTCAAACTGTCATGTCAGCCATAAAAAATAATTTGACATTTAGAGTTTGACAATTCCTTTGGAGATGCTCTTAAGGAAGACTTCTCTCTAACATGGGAAAAACACAAATGAAGGAATTTTTTTTTTTTTTTTGGAAACTAAGTTCATTAAGCAACATAATGCATGCATTTAACAATTAAACAGCGGAAGCATGCTTGTATGCACTTTAAAACAAAACTTAAACAATTTGATTCTGACTCCATCAAATTCTAATTCCTTGTCAATTCAATTTCTCCTCAACTTAATTCCTCCAATGTCAATTACCAAATAGTAAACGGGCCACTGGAGTAGAAAGAAAAAGAAGATCCTAATTACGCTGTTTAGGTATGGGTTGACGAGATCCTAATTAGGTATGGGTTCATCGTCACGGTGGCATCTCGTACCGATAACACAAAAATATATGGGAAACAACTAACATATATTTACGTATTATTGGTACGGGATGCCATGTGACAGGATACTCGTGTCATGCAAATCCGTCTCCTTCTTTAGCCCCCAGATCAATGAGCATGTCACGCTCGATAAGTATCCAAACTACCTATTAACCAAAAGAGCGTGAAAAGACCAATTTAATCCAACCAACACAAATGAAGAAAATAACTAAAATAAAACTTATGGGCAACATAGCAAATTAAATACAAATAAATTTTACTTTTTTTTGTTGAAAACCTCATGACCATGTAACCATATCAGCTCTCTTATTTTCTCTTTCACGTTGTTCTCTTAAACAATATAAAGTGTAAATTACATTTTACACCCTTAGGTTTGTGGTCAATTGTAACCTCATACAACATCTTTAAAACAATTTAATCTTATATATTACTTATTATTTCATTTCAATTTTATACAACTGTTAGTTAATCCATTAAATTTTCTGTCAAGTGATGTTGTGGCCACTTTTTTTGCTGACCTGACATATAAGTGGGACCAATTGCTTCAATAATATGGTGACAACGTGGAATATACAAAAAAAAAAGAAAAGATTTCTTAAAAAGTATTTAAAAAACTAATTTCCTCCAGTGCCTCATCTTTCTTCTCCTTCCCCTTCGATTTAAGCTGCTCTCATCCTAAGTCTCCACCTTACTAACATTTAGCACTAAAACAGAAAATCCATTGCAACCTACCCATCTGCAAACCCAAAACACCCTAAAATGCTTGAAAATCTATAAACTTCAAAGAATTGAAGCAAAGATTGAAAAGTGGTTCAAACTACATAAATCCATCGCAACCCATCAAACTGTAAGAACCCAGATCTGCACCGGCCAAGAAAAACCCACAGCTTCTGCAAGAACCTAGAAGACGGGACGAACTCGACTGCGTTTGATCACTACAAGACAAAAGTCGGAAGCTGAGAGGGAGGCTTCGACAATGTATTTGGTCAAGACTTGCAGTTTCTTTTTCAGGCGGTTCTAAATTTCTTGAGGGTCAGTTTCGATTTACCGTATATGTACGATTGTGATTATCTTGATCGTAATTAGTAGCTTACTAGTACTTTAATTAGTAGTAATCAAGTTATTTTAGTCGTATGGCCAGCTGGCATTTGGTGTTAGTGGAAACATATATGTAATCAATTTGGTGGGGTTGTCCTCGAACAGCTATTTGGAAAATTCAATATAATATTACAAAAAACATTTCTTTCTCTCTTATCTTCCTATATCTTCCTCCATTGATATTTGGTAACTTGCAGGTTGAGAAAGGTGTTGCTGAGCTTGGTGCTATCATTGGTACATCCTCTCGATCCTGAGTCTTCTTCTTGTATGCCCCGCCACACCAACAATTCTCAGATGTCTACACTAAAATTGCACCTCTCCGTAGTGGAAACTGTTCTGGAAATTCTTCCTCAACAGATCCAGGCAGCTTCGGACGCTAGATTCACCTCCTTGGAGACGAAGTTCGCCTTTCTCTTGGAGCATCTCCATAGCGACCCTGGCATTCAAGGCGGCGCTAAGTTTTCTACTGCTCAACCTCCGCCGGGACCCGAAGTGTCGACTCCTACTCCGTTTGTGACTAACGACGATGATTTTCGTTATCTTGAGACTCTGTGTTTTTTGAGTCGAGATTCTTTCGACGAAGGCGGTTTCACTCTGCGCCTTCAGTGGCCGTATCGTTTGGATTTTCCCCGTTTCACCGATGGTGACGATCCCTCAGCTTAGATCTACAAGGCTGAGCAGTACTTTGCTTATTATCACACCTTCGATCACCAGAAGGTCCTGACCACCTCTTTTCACTTTGAAATGAGCCGCTGCAATGGTTCAGATGACGTGATTGCATTCATTCCACTCCAACTTGGGCCGAGTTCACCACCGCACTATGCCAGGAATTTGGTCATTCGGATTTCGAGGATTGCACCAAATCCTTATTCAAGCTCAAACAAACAGGTACTCTCAAAGATTACATACTCGAATTTTGGCGACTCACTAATCGTACTACTGATGTTGTCCCGATTCTGTTGAAAAGTTGTTTTATTGGTGGATTAAAGCATGAATTGAAGTATGATGTTAAATTGCTGAAACCTATTTCGGTGCATGATGCCATTGCTCTAACAGTGCAAATTGATGCTAAACTCATGGATCTTAAAATTGTGTCCCATAAACATGTTCCTCTGGCCAGACCAAACCCTCTCCCTAATCCCAACCCGAGACGGAACTGAGTCCCTGCCCTGCCTTATAAGAAATTAACACCTTAGGAGGTTTAGCGAAAAAGGAAACAGGGTGAGTGTTGGTTTTGTGATGACAAGTGGGATAAGGGACCCAAATGTGCTCATAAGCAACTTCTCATGTTGGATATAGTTTCTGGTGACGAGTTTAGAGATGACGAACCAACTGCTCTTGATGTGGAGTTACAAAGCATGGCATTGAGCGAGTGTGCCTTCTATGGCATTAGTGCCAAGCCCTCGGTTCAAACTATGAAGGTGGAAGGTTTGGTTCATAATCATACTGTTAGCATGTTGTTAGACTCTAGAAGCACCCATAATTTCATTGACTCTAGATTAGTCAAGCAATTGGGGTGGCCACTTCAACTAACAAAGCCCTTCGAGGTGATGATTGCTGATGAGGGTAGAGTGAAAAGTCAAGGTTGTTGTAGACAGGTTCAGTTGAAGGTGGGACAATATAATTGCTACAGTGATCTGTTTGTTTTACCTCTTGGGGGTTATGATGTTGTTCTAGGGGTCCAGTAGCTATCCACAGTAAGTCCAGTCTTATGGGATTTCCAAAATTTGACTATGGAGTTTCAGGTGGGACCCCAACAATTTAAATTAACTCATTGTGCACCTTTACAATCTTCCATACAAGATATTTCGGTGCATCACATCAATAAAGGGTGCTCCACTTCAAACTTCGGATTATTTTTATATTCTCTGGAGGCTGGAACAAATGATACATCAGAGCTCACTCCCTCCCAATTCAATGAACTGCACACGATTTTAAGCAATTTCGAGGTGGTTTTTACTATTCCTTCCACATTACCTCCCTCACGAACTCATGATCATAGGATTCCATTGCTTCTAGGAGCAAAGCCACCCAATATAAGGCCCTATCATTATGGACCTTTAAAAAAAGCTAAAATTGAAAAAGCAATCCAGGAGTTGCTGCACTCTGGTTTTATTAGACCTAGCCGTAGCCCTTTTTCCTTTCCCGTTTTACTGGTTAAGAAGAAAGAAGGCACTTGGAGATTATGCATGGATTACAGGGAGTTGAATAGCATCACCATCAAGGATAAATATCTTATCCCACTTATAGATGACCTGTTGGATGAGCTATTTGGGGCTAAGTACTTATCCAAGCTGGATTTAAGATCGGGTTACCATCAGATTCGAATGCATGAGGATGATATGGAGAAAACTGCCTTCAAGACCCATGAAAGACACTATGAATTTTTGGTGATGCCCTTTGGGCTTACCAATGCCCCAGCAAGCTTTCAAAGCTTGATGAATGATATTTTTAAACCCAATCTCAAGAAGTTTATATTGGTATTTTTTTATGACATATTAGTCTATAGTAAAACATTGGAGGAACACCTATCTCATTTGCACCAGACCTTGGAGTTGTTATTGCAGCACCAGTTATATGTAAAGAAGTCTAAATGCTCTTTTGGTCAACAACAGGTTGAATACTTGGGTCACATAGTTTCCAGTGATGGAGTTGTAGTTGATCCTACTAAGATACAGGCCATTTTGGATTGGCTAGTCCCTAGGAATGTGAAGGAGCTGAGGGGGTTTTTGGGGTTGACAGGTTATTACAGAAAGTTTGTACAAGGCTATGGCAAGATATGCCAGCCTCTATACCAACTCACTAAAAAAGATGGGTTCATATGGTTTGAGGCAGCAGAGTTAGCTTTTCAAGAATTAAAAAAGGTCATGACATCGTCTAAGGTGTTAGCCCTTCCTGATTTCTCAATCCCATTTGTTAGAGAATGTGATGTTTCTGCAAATGGGATAGGAACAGTCTTGCAGCAACAGGGAAAACCCATTGCTTTCTCCAGCAAGGCTTTGGGCCCCAAGAACTAGGCTCTATCCACTTATGAAAGAGAACGCATAGCTATGGTGCATGCCATCAAAGAGTGGCAAAATTACCTCCAGGGGCAACATTTCATCATCAAAACTGATTATAATAGTCTGAAATATTTTTTAAATCAAAGAGCCACTACCCCATTCCAGCAAAAGTGGGTTTCAAAGTTATTGGGATATGATTATGAGATCCAATATAAACAAGGTGCGGAAAATATGGTGGCTGATGCTCTATCAAGGGTACCTAGTGCCCTTACACTACCTACAAACCACAGTGAAGAGTGAGTGGAATGTGTCACTATCACATACCCTTACTTTGGATGGTTGGATGATTTGAGAAGACAATTGGAAAAAGATGAATGGGTAAAACAAAAGAAGGAAGAACTGAGGGCTGCCACCCACGCCAACGTTGTGACTTCCCATTTGTCGAAGTTCCACATTGATAATGGGTTCTTAAAATACAAAGCTAGGATTGTGATTGGTCCTGAATCAACTTGGAGACACAAGATCTTTGAAGAGCATCATTGCACTCCTAAGGCCGGCCATGAAGGTGTTCAAAAAACCTACCACAGATTGAAAATAAGCTTTTATTGGGTGGGAATGAAAAAAGATATTAAGTCTTGGGTAGCCGAGTGCAAAGTGTGCCAACAGAACAAATATGAGACCTTGTCACCACCCGGTTTACTCCAACCACTTCGAATACCTGAACATGTTTGGAGGGACATTAGCATGGATTTTATTAGTGGCTTACCTAACTGCAAAGGCAAGTCTGTTATTCTAGTGGTAGTGGACAGGTTTTCGAAATATGCTCACTTCATTGCTCTCGGACACCCTTATAATGCAACTATGGTAGCTTAAGAGTTTGTAGAACATGTGTTTAAGCTACATGGCATGCCAACAACTATAGTGAGTGATAAAGACACTGTATTCCTCAGTGCTTTTTGGAAAGAATTTTTCAAAATGAGTGGGTCTAAGCTGTGTATAAGTTCGGGATACCACCCTCAGAGTGATGGACAAACTGAGGTGGTTAATCGGTGCTTGGAGACCTATCTTAGGTGCTTCACAAGTTGCCAACCCAAAAAGTAGCTCTATTGGCTCCCATGGGCAGAATGGAGTTATAATTCTTCAGTTCATAATTCATCCAAATTCTCTCATTTTGAAGTTGTTTATGGGTTTCCCCTTCCACATATTGCTTCTTATGAAAAGGGCACTGCCAAACTAGATATAGTTGAGCAAGGATTGTTGGCAAGAGATAATCTTTTAGCTATGCTCAGGACTAATCTATTGGTGGCTCAGAATAGGATGAAAGCTTAAGCTGACAAGCATAGAAGGAAGAAAGTGTTTGAAGTTGGAGACTTGGTTTATTTGAAATTGGTACCCTACTAATTGCAATCCTTGGCTGCACATGCTTATCACAAGTTACATCCTAGGTTTTATGGCCCTTATGAAGTTTTGGAGAGGATTGGGAGTGTAGCTTACAAACTCAAGCTTCCTACAAATTCCAAGATACATCATGTTTTCTATGTTAGCTGTTTGAAGAAGCATTTAGGCCCAGGGGTTAGTCCTTTAACAGTTCTACCAATGGTGACAAAAGATGGGTTGCAGTCTCAGGAACCAATGTTAATTCTGCAAATGCGAGTTTACAAAAAAGGTAATGGGGTGGGAGTGCAGCTACTCGTTCAATGGAATGGCAGCCAGGAAGAAGATGCTACATGGGAGGATTATGATGAGTTGGCTAAGAAATTCCCAGATTTTCCTTTGTGATTACAACCTTGTGGACAAGGTTTATCTGAATGAGTGGGCAATGTTACAATTGTGATGATCTTGATCGCAATTAGTAGTTTACTAGTACTTTAATTAGTAGTAATCAAGTTGTTTTAGTCGTATGGCTAGCTGGCATTTGGTGTTAATGGAATCATATATGTAATCAATTTGGTAGGGTTGTCCTCGAACAACTATTTGGAAAATTCAATACAATATTACAAAAAACATTTATCTCTCTTCTCTTCCCATATCTTCCTCCATTGATATCTGGTAACTTGCAGGTTGAGAAAGGGGTTGCTGAGCTTGGTGCTATCACTATTGCGGAGAGGCTGGTTGGCGGGGGAATAGCCATTGCTGGAGCAGTGAAAGATTTGCGGAATCGGCTTCACCGAGTGCAAGGCCATTGTTAGAAGTCATAAAAGTGCATAGAAAGAAAGATAGGGGTGGTGCGCTTGAGTTTTAGAGAGGTAGGATGAGAGAGAATGAGAAGTGTGTGGAAATTCTTTGAACTTTGGCATTGAGTGGCCAAAATTGAAGGGAAATAGGGGTGGTGGTTTGAGGAAGAAGACGACGCCAGAATTTTATAATTAAGATTTTTTTGTTATTTGTGTAGCTCAAATTTGTGGGACTTGCAATGGACACGTAGGCATATAACGGAACAATTGATGGAAATTTTAACGGGTATATGAAATTGAAATGAAATAATAAATTATGTATGATAGTGAAATGTTTTAAAGATATTGTATGCGATTGCAATTGCATCCAAAACTGAGGGAAAAGTGTAATTTACCCTAAAATAAATTTTTAATGACCATTTTATATTTTCTCTCTTTGTAAATTTTATTTTTAAAATTTTTATAAACATGTGCATAACATAATATGGGTAAAACTTAATAAGTAAACCTTTCCAGGTTATAAAACTTCTCTCTCCTAGTTGAGAGTTTTTCTCTCCAAGCTGAGAGTTTTCCTCACTATTTGTGTGAGGCTTTCAAACTTAAGAAAATTTGATGGCACCGATCGTAGATTCGGCCGGGGTCAATTGCTGTGTCCTTCTTTCTCTCTTTTCCTTCTAGTATCCTTGCCTATACTGTTGTTTCTCCCAAATTTTTATTCCGATCTGTCCAATTCCTCAATCCTATGGGTATACCTCTTCCTGACTTTTCCTTGGTCCGATCTTCAGCCATGTCGATATCCTGTTGAGATCGTGTGTAGAGTTCGGGTGCTTTCAACACCACCACTTTCTCTTTGTTGTCTACCGGTTCTAGCAGTGTCGCTCGTGGGTTTCCACAAACTTCATAATGGTAGTTGGCTTCTATCTCTTAGTTGCCGACTATTCCTAGTTTATGGCTGTGCTCAGGTAGCAAATCAGGTTAGAGGTGGCGCCTGATGAAGCGATACTCAGCGGTGGACAAGGAATTAGATGGATTGACTGGTACTCTGTCAGTGGAGAATGCAGTGGAAGCTTCTGGTTTCGGCTGCTGTGTTTTATTTTTGGGCCTTACCGCTTAGGGGCTGTTTTTGTGTTTGTTCTTTCGTTTTAAGCCCATTTTTGTTTGTTTTAAGCCCATCTTTGGTTTGGTTTTCTTATAAGTTTGTGTTTGGTGTTTAATAAAATAACCCTTTTAGCAACAAAAAAAAAAACATAATATGTGTACAATTATCAGTACACAACCTTTCATCACAACAGTCTCAGCCGTCCGTGAAAATACTGTACCCGAGTCAACAAACATACCCAAGGGACGCCTTGTTCAAAACCGACATCCGGCTAAACTTACTCTACCACGCGGCCACACACATATCCTCTACACACCCACTCCGATTGCGCCATTCCGTGGGGCCCACGTAAGTCCTATCGGGACCTGCAAACCATGCAATCATAATCTCGATACACTGGATGCTAATGGATAATTGCCAACAGGATCCTTTCCAGATCCTTTTGGTAAGGATAAGAAGATTTTGGGTATTCGTGAATTATATTCATTCATTGTATATTGTGCGATAAATATTTAAAATAATTTCTAACTGCACAATGTATAATAAACAGACACGATTCACGAATTTTCGAAATCTCATAAATGAGACAGAATCCGGCGAGGATCTGGATTCGGATAATTGGTCCCATCAAAATATTCAAAAAATAAAAAAAACAGGTTCCGTAAAGTGGAAACTGCTTCGCTTCGCTCGTTGAAAAGGCTGCTTCTCTCTGTGCTGCGGTCCGGGGGTCTGATCCCAACCAAAAAAAAAAACACCAAATCAGAACCCTAAAAATTCCAAATCTGGTGAGCGAAAGAGCGTGGACAGAGTCCGAGGTGCCTGAGAAATCGGCGACGGAAGAGATGGCTTCGTCGAAGCTAATGTCGTCGTCGTCGAGATCACAAAACTCGGATCTCTCCCGACGCCCTTCCAGTTTCTCCTCCGCTACAAAGCCCAAGCCCACCACCACCACACCACACCCGTCTTCCTCCTCTGCGCACCTCCAAACCCTAAGCAACTACCAGAACAGCATCGTTAACACGACGCCCTCGCTTCCAATCGGCTCCATGAGCGCCGACGGCCTCCTCTACGACTCCAACCCCACCCCCATGACCGACGCCACCCTCCTCGACACCCAAATAACCCTACTTGACGCAGCTGCAGATATTAATGGATCATCAGCGCCGCCGCCCAAGACCGTCGACGAAGTTTGGCGGGAAATTGTGTCCGGCGAGAGTCGGAAGGAGTGTAAAGCGGAGGTTCCGGATGAGATGATGACACTGGAGGACTTTTTGGCTCGGGCCGGGGCTGTGGAAGAGAACGACATTAAGGATTTTCCGCTTGCGCCACCGCCGGAGATGGAGAGATTGAGCAGCGGAGTGTTTTCCTTCGATCAGATCCCGCTCAGCCCGTTCGGGTCGATTGATAAGGTCGAAGGGTCGATAGTTGGGTTTGGAAATGAGGTGGACCCTGCTGGGAGTGGAGGTGGGGTGGGGAGGGGGAAGAGAGGGCGCGCCGTCATGGAGCCGATGGATAAGGCGGCGCAGCAGAGACAGAAAAGAATGATCAAGAACCGGGAATCCGCGGCCAGGTCCAGAGAGAGAAAGCAGGTGTGGAATTGGGTTTTTGATCAAATGGTCTTTGTTTGTTTTCTCATTACTTATTTTGTACTTATGTGATTGTGATTTTTTTTTTTTTTTTTTTTTTTTTTTGGATTTTAGGCTTACCAAGTTGAATTGGAGTCATTGGCGGTCAGGTTTGAGGAGGAAAACGAGCAGCTTTTGAAAGAACAGGTAACCGAATTGTGCTTTAGACTGTTGTTGGCTACTGATTTGCAGTGAGAAATGTGCTTTTCCACTGCGAAATGGTAGTGGAAGGTTGAGTGTGACCATTTGCAGAGCTGAATGCTTTATAAGTTCCTTACTCCAGTAGCATTAGAGTTCGGGGGCAAAGTTAGCTATGTCTGAGTCACAATCAGTATTCGGGATAGTTATGACAGTTTGTTACTTAAACTTTGCTACAAAACTAGTTTCCCATTTATCTGTCTCATTTTCTGAGGTTGCAGACATTTTGTCAATTACAAATACCTGACTCCAAAAAATTTCCAATTTGATTTGACTTGTCGACTACTGTGTTCATCTGTTGTGATGAAATTCCACTTCTGTCGTATTTAAAGCAGTATGTAGTCATACTTTAAGAAAATATAGCTACTCTGCCCTATTTCGTCCCATTGAAGACTTAATTATCATTTGTCAGAAGAGCTAAGTGAAGAAAGCTGCCGGGCTTCGCTTGGTTAGTTATCCTGATAGTTAACCAAAGCCAAAGTAATGTTTCATGACCAAGCTTCATGAATAAGAGGCTTCACTAAGGATTACGAGTTAGAAATATGTTTATATAAATCTTATGTATATATGTACATATTCATATAATGTATATGAATACATGCATACAAAACCACTGAAGTATATACTTTAATATTTTGTTTTGCAAAGTGTAGGGGTAAATGATAGTACTTGACGACATCATTTAACATGTTCAATCCATTATAACATGAGTTCAAGTTTTACGAATGAGTTCAATCGATCATAACATATGAAATATTAAACAATTATCTCAATCCATTATAACATTTACTACTTGACTTGTTGGTTCAATTGCCTATATTTCGGACTGCCTATTGGTTTGAAATGAGGAATTGGTTTGGATTTCTTGTATTTGTGCATGATGCCTGGGTTCATGAGTATGTATGGGAGCTATATCATTCCTTTTAAGTTATCTGATTTTGATATTTTGGTTTTTCAAGATGATGTGTAGACCTTGTAATTCGATGTTCGCATTTTACCTGTTTTTCTTTTGAGAGAAGGAAATTTATTAATAAGAGACTACAAAGCAGTCCCCAAAGTACAACAAACAGAGCTAGAGGCCTAACCAGCCAGGCCAAATAGATTTCCAAGCTCAAAATAACTGACTAACTATAGTAAACATCTAAAAATGCCACCAAACAGGGAGGTGTCTATGTTTAACTTGCTTTCCTTTGTTGCCTTAACATTTATTTCATATTCCATTTTGTAACAATATCTTTTTACTGCAGGCCGAGAGGACTCAGGCAAGACTTAAGCAGGTACTCATTTCATTCTCGGTGCATGTAGTTAATTGATGACGCAAGGGATTGGATTTTATTAGGAACATGGTCTTTGGCTCATGGTGATCTTCTTTTAGGATAAGAAGCAACAAATTTGATAAAGTGAAAAATCCAATATGAGGCAGATAGTATAGAAAATCGCAACTTATGCCTGAAGAGGTAAAGAAAACTAGAAGCCTACTCTAATGACTCTTCTTGTTGAATTATACCTTGCAGCCATAGATGTGGCATAATGTTTAGATCTTAGATATGAACATTTTTATTGTTTCTCTGGTGGAGGCTTTGGTTTATCTTGAAATATTAATGCAGTGTATGTGGTTTTTCTACGCAAATCTGCAACTCTTATAATTTTTGCATTTATTGCCAAGCTATATGATATAATCTGTATAGAATCATCTGTTAATCCCAATATAAAAAACTTAACTTCTAGTTATGTTTTTAGTAATATACAGTTTGTGTTATTATAAATTTTTTAGCATTCTACAAGAACATCTAGCAACACCCTCCTCCCAGTAAACCAACAGAAACAAATAATTAATTTAAATCATGATAATTCAAAAGCAGAGTCTTATGAATAAGAGTACAATAAAGGCACTATCTAGCAGGCAGTGTATTATTCAGGCAAACAGACATAGCGTGAATGCATTGTGAAAGGTTGGTCATTATTTCGATGCATATAAAATTTTCAAAAATTGAAAAACTTATTTTGATGTATATAGCTTTTTATAACTGAGAATTTTTGCTTACACCAATCTTTACAATTTTGTTTTGTTTTTAATTTCGATAAATACCATACCCTTTGTTAACTTAAATTTAAGCTTATAAATTGGAACTATTTTTAGTGTACTTATTACCGAGCACTTTACCTTAGCCAAGCATATTGCCAACCTGTGAGGGGATAGATTTTTATGGGGAAGCTGCTGTGATATAGTTGAAATAGATGGAGACCCTTTTCATGCTTGACGGAACAACATACAAACAATATGCATGGTTGGGTCTTTGCCTACGTCCACGAGAGAAGACAATAAGAAAGTTTCACCATGATAAATATGATTGCGTAAAGGAACATTTCACTCCCCAAAAATAAATGGTTGTGGTTCTCTAGATAATTTAAGCTTTGGGTTTGTAGTAGTCAAGAATTATATGGCTCATGGTCCTCTGGACCATTTAAACTTGGAGTAGTCAAGACAATCAGTATGTTATAATAACAAATAGTGGTTTCGTTAGAAGTCTTCCTATGTACTTTCATGTATATTTGGATGTGGTAAGTAATTAGACAAGCAAACAAGTTGAAAAATTTATCCAGAAGGTGAGGGACATGGTGGTTGTAATAGTCGTTGGCTATTATGCAGTTGACCTTCTTGTGTATTTTTTTTTGCAGCTAATGGAAAACGTCATTCCGGTTGTGGAGAAGCGAAGACCACCTCGTGTGCTCCGAAGAGTTTGCTCATTGCAGTGGTAAGAATGTATATGCTTGATTTGTGATGTGGAAACCAACATTGCTCCAAGGCCTAGGAGGAAAAAGTATGAAAATATTCGACTTGCAATTTGATTGTCTGAATTAGATAAATTCCACCTGTTGATGTTGTCATTTTTAAAGAGCTAGTGCGGTTCGTGGTTTGTCTTTTTGAGAGAGATTGCAATCCAAGTCACGAAGGTCATTCCTTAAGAAGGAAAAGATAGCGTCAACGAGGGAGATAGAGGTAGAGAGCCTTATTATGTATGTAGTTAAGAGGTGATGAAAGCCTCTTTTCCCCCGATTATTGATTTGAGGGTGAAGTAGAGGATCGGGATTGAGAATTAGTTTATTATGTTTAGATGGCGTATAACACCTTTCCGGGAATATATGAAGATTGATCTCTAGCTCTATGTTTATATAAATATGACCTTGCATTTCAGTTTCTTGCTAGCGAATATCAATTCTTTTTTATATGAAAAAATTATCGAAAAGAAGACGGGGTGTGGTCGTATGCTTGTATTTCTGTTTACTTGGAGACGATATTTCCTTTTTAATGAATGTTTTGCTGTTGTAATTCAGAATTTTAGAAGTAAAATTAGAAATTGATTAGTTATTTAGTAGTACTGATTTAGCGTTTCATCTATGTAAGTTGATTAATATCTCGTTCATTTTTTTGAGGAGAAACAATAGCGGAAATATCCTTGTTCATTAGTTCATTATATGGTTTTACTTTTTGTAGACCTACAGAGACAGGATTACCTCTACATGCATCAACATTGCCTTTTTATGTGAATCACATTCATTTGCTATATTTCTCTTGAGTTCTTGAGCACACATTCGACTAATAAATTATGTAATGCAAGTCATGCATTGATTTGTCAAGGAATTTTTTCATTGGGAAATTTTATTTGAACCCATAGGGTGTTGAAAATGTTTAATCAACTCGTGGATTAGCGCCAAGTTTTTAGTACTTCTAAGAGCAACACCAGCAGGAGCCCGATGGATCGGCGACTTTGAAGACCCAATAGCCCCAACTACAACCTCCAGCCTATGCGGGCCAATTGGGGAGGGGGGCTCGAGTGAGGCTCAGCTCGAATCGGTGGCCCGAGAGCCCGAGGGCCAAGTGATGCAACGCTGACGTCAACCATGATTTAATTATTTTTGCATTAGGCGCGTGCATAACACTCGCACGTGGGGGCGCATCCCCGACAACATTTTAGACATTGGGGCCCGCGGTGCAAACGGTAGAAATGTTACCGTTGGTGGCCACGTGGCACGTTCTCGTCCGCTGGATTTCAACGGTTACTTTTTCTGGACCCACTCAAAACAATATTTGAAACCTGTCGCAATATCAACTGTTGGATTTGAGATCAACGGTCCACGTTATTTGCCTTTAAAAATTTATAAAAATAAATAAAGAAATCACATCAAAAAATTCTAAAATGTTAACGATGTGCCACGTGGCACAATTTGGAGGGTTGGATTTCAATTTTTTTTTAATCCAACGGTAGAAATTAATTAAGTTAATAACAAATGTTAAAAATTAATTAAAAAATCCAAAAAAAATTTTTAAAAAAAATGATTTTACTTTTCTATAAATACATTCTCATTATTTTCTACCTTACACCACAATTTCATATTTTCTCAAATACTTTCAACCACATTCCAATCTTTCTCTCAAAGTTTCAATCCAATTGGTTTCTAACAAAATGACTAATGATGCAAGTACAAATTGGACACTTATTGAAGATGTTACGTTGTGTTCTAGCTGGGTTGAAGCTACTCATGATCCAATTACGGGTAGTGAGATGCAGTTGCGAGAAATGTGGAGTCTTATTCATACCAATTATCTTGAGAAAGTTGGTCGGAAAATAACCAAAGAATCGATGTCCAGTCGTTGGAGAATACTCAGCCAATCGTTTAGTCTTTTGAGAGACGCCTTGGCACAAACTAGTGCTAATCTTTGAAGTGGGGAAAATTAAGCGTATCGGGTAACAATAAATTATTTATTTGTTTGTACTATACCCAAATTTACATTAGCTACTTTGATTATAATTATTTCTTCTCCCGCATTGTGTAGACACTTCAAGCACAAGCTTGGTATGATGCTAAAACCAAAAACAAAAACAAATCATTCACTCGGTGGGAATGTTGGAATATTGTCAAAGATTGTCCTAAATTCAGAGTTGTGCATGTCAGTCTAGAAGTTGTCATGAACAGCACACCTCTACACTCTACTCCCGTTCACGACTCGCATGTTCATGAAACCGACATAGAAGAAGTGCCGGAAACGCCCCCTGAACAAGCGTCGGGGTCGACCTGTTATCCAATTAGGCCTCAAGGTAAGAAGGCTTCAAAGAGAAAAGGGAGTGCTTCCAAGAATGATTATGAAAAATATCTGGAAGAACTTGCTTGCCAAGGTGAATTGACTTTGGCGCGGGAAATGGTTAAATTTGAGACTGATAAGGCTAGAGAGAAGGTAAAAGCTGCAGCTGCTGAGAGATTATTTCAAGCTAATGAGAGAGAAAGAGAGCTACTTAGGCAAGAAATGGAAGAGCTTAAAGAAGAAAGAAGGGCTCAACAAGATCGTGACATTATGAAGGAGCCTGTAGATGCAATGTCTCTGAATTCTAAATATTTTTGGAATTCGGAGAAAGCGCACGTGGTGCGAATGAGGTGTGCAAGGGAAGCGAGAGCAAGAGGAAATGGTCCTAGCACCACAAATTGGTTAGGTGATGATTTTCCATTCACGAGGGACTAGGAAATTTGTTTATAATCGGAGCCCATAATTTTCCAATCACTTTGGGTTTAATTTCTTATTTATTGAATAGAGTACTTTATGTTGTTTCCAATTTATTGAATTTAGTACTTTATTTAAACTAAGAGCATATTTATTTAATTTGGTAATTTATTTAAACTAAGAGAATCTTTATTCAAAGGACATAAACACACCAAATAAAATTACATAAACATACCAAATAAAATTACAAACACACCAAATAAAAAAAA
This sequence comes from Heteromeles arbutifolia, assembly GCA_024362995.1. NCBI lineage: Eukaryota > Viridiplantae > Streptophyta > Magnoliopsida > Rosales > Rosaceae > Heteromeles > Heteromeles arbutifolia. Next base: position 41,048,349 of record JANCRC010000002.1, read on the forward strand.
CTCACTAAATGAACTTAAAAAACACACCAAATAAAATTAAATAAACACACCAAATAAAAATAAACACACTAAATGAACTTAAGTTTCTTGAGCTTGTTTCAATTCTCACTGGTGCTCTATCAAGTTAATTTGCCAGACATTGTGCATATATGGGTCCTGAAGTGCAGTATATCGTTGAATGAGTCTTTCATTGTAACGTCCATCCCTTTGTAATGGCTCGTGTTGAACGGGTTCTTTGGTGGCGTCATTAGCACAATATATTTGTGTTTTGAAATTCTTCATCGTGTCTGGCTCATATTCATCAACGACATCATAATCGTACTCATTTTCCACAATCATGTTGTAAAGAATGATGCACGTCATCATGATGGATCGAAGCAACTCTAAATCAAACATTTTGGCAGCAGCCCTGACAATCGCCCAACGAGCTTGGAGGATACCAAAACAACGCTCCACATCCTTCCTGCACCCTTCTTGACAGCTTGCAAAGTGTTTTTCCTTTGCACTTCGCGGACGTGGCACTGTTTTGACAAACGATGACCACCTTGGGTAAATGCTGTCTGCTAGGTAGTATGGCTTGCTAGGTAGTATGGCTCATGGTACTTATGTTTGTTGACCCAGTACGTGACTCTTGGTGCTTTTCCTTGTAGGACATCATTGAACACTGGGGATTGGGCAAGGACATCGAGGTCATTTTGAGCCCCCGGAACCCCGAAAAAAGCGTGCCAAATCCATGTATCAAATGATGCCACCACCTCCAAAATGATACTTTTTGCTCATTTTTTGTCCCCATAAGCTCCCTGCCATGCACTTGGACAGTTTTTCCAGGTCCAGTGCATACAGTCGATGCTTCCAATCATCCCAGGAAAACCTCACATCTCGCCCTTCTTCAGAAGCCTTTGCAAGTCCATCTCAGTAGGTTTCTAGAGGTACTCTGTGGTGTAGATAGATTCGATTGCGGAGCAAAACCTCATCAGGGACTCAAGAATGATTGATTTCCCCATCCTCGCTATCTCATCCACTTAGTCTATAAATGCTCCATATGCAAGCATCTGCAAGGCAGCAGTAATTTTTTGCTCAGGAATGAGACCTATAACACCAAAGGCATCATTATTTTGCACAAAGTAAGAATCATGGTTGCAAACAGCAATCATGATTTTGTTGAACAAATGTCATTCCATTCTAAAACGACGTCTAAAGTACGTATCAGGGAATGCACTGTTATGGACAAAATAATCGTCTAAGAGATATGTACCTCGTCGTTGCCTGCTTCTATCAATGTTTGCAGAACGGTTGGGCCTGCAGATCTGAGCCACAGCTTAGGTGACTCGACGGGAATGTGAGGCTTTTTGGCTTCTTGCTTCATCATCTCTTCTTCTACGCTCCTCATCATCTTCCTCTTCCATCACATTTTCGCCCACCTGGAGATTGAACATTTCTTCCCCTTACTTAAACAATTCTTTCTCTTGCTCATCGATTTCCCACAACATCCTTGAAGAAGACATTGTAAGAAGGAAACAGAAACTATGAATAATGATAGAGATTTTGATTTTGGTGTGTGATTTCTTATGATGGATGGTGGGTTCTATGGAGGAAAAAGAAAGGATTAGGTTGTAGATAATGCCACGTGGCATGCCGTCATTCGTTAAAAATCTATCGAAATCTATCCTCAAAGATTGTAAACAGATTGTGACACGTGGCGCGACGTGATTGGTTAAAAATCTTATCGAAAATCTATCATCAACGATTCTGAAAAGGTAACGACACGTGGCATGACGACATTGGATAAATATCTTATCGAAATCTGTCACCAAAAATTGTCTTTTCGAATAATGGCATGTGGCGCAACAAGAACGATTAAAAATCTTATCCGAAATTACAAATAAAATTATTTTGTATTATTTTATAAAATAAAAAATACTAATATTTTATTACCTATTGTTATGGCTATTCAGTTTAGGGGTGGAGATGCAAAGGGCAGTTACCGTTCATTAAAGACAGTTACTGTTCACTAGAGGCTATTCAATAGTGAGTTGCCCTATGGGGCCTTTGCAACGCTAGAATTGCTCTAAATCAGATCATATGATTGAAGATGGCTCAGTTAGTGTGTGAAACTGCACCACTTAATTTGTTGCGTACTTGTTAAGTTGTTGAGCAAAGAAAGCAATTGGAAGTTTAAGAGTGAACTAAGAAAAACTTAATTCAAACTAAGAAACAAGATTTTTTATTTATTTGTTTTTTGAAGAAATACATCACAAATCTCAGAGAAGGACATTCCGAATGGTATTAAGAGGGTAGAATTAAACTAAGGGCAACTTGATGAGATATTAAACCTAAAACTGGTTTGCAACGCCATTACAAATACGCCAACATGAGCAACACGAGAGCAACTTGCATGACATAAACACACCATCATGGTGGTATTTCGTGCCAATTATGGCACTCTCGTTCACGCAAGTTGAATCTTGGATGGAAATCAAATTCACTTATATGAACAAATGGTGGCGAGTGTGACGTCCTCGTTCTTTTCCGACTTAAGAGGAGTCCCTGGTCCATGTGTGCACACATGAATTCAACTCAACAACTCAATGAGAAGCCGCCGATTAAGAAAGAGAGAAAGAAAAGAAGTATCGAATGAGAAGCAGCCAATTGAGAAGAGAGGAAGAAGAGAACGGATGTGATCACCATTACCATTGATCAAACAAATACTCCTTATGTTGTGACTTTTGATGAAACTGAAAGCAATATGAATCATGACGACGAGTGCATAAACAACATTAACGCTGGTGAGGCGATGCTAATGAATTCACGACCCATCAAACCTTTTTTTTTCCCAAAAAAGAAGGGGCTCAGCTAGTGGCTTCATCACGTCAATCCACTTTCCACCATTTCCAGAGCTAGAAAGACACAAAGACATTTCAGCCTCTCTCAAAACGTGCCTTGTGGCACACGAGTCTGGAATTCGTCCGTAACCACTTAGCCACCCCGTGGTGGTTCACGACCCGTCAAACACAATGCACGGACAAAATGTAGGGCTCACCTCAGTCTCGTGAGTGAAATAATGAGTTCGTATTGTCACAAAAATGTCATGAGACGAAATTAATTAGGTCGGAATTAATAAATTCATCAATACAATACTATTTAGAACAGTAATTATTTGGTTGACGTCCTAATATAGAACAGTAACTTAAATTCCTTTTACCCGAAACACCTAATATTAGAACAGTAATTATTTGGCTAACGTCCTAGTATTTCTCAATAATTACTGTTGAGAAATATATTAGGTGGTTCACGACCTGTGCCAACTTAAATTCCTTTTACCCGAAACACCTAATATATTTCTCAACGGTAATTATTTTGATCTGTTTAACTTTCAGTAGCAACTAGCAACGGTGATGCTCCACTCCAACTCTATTTAGAACAGTAACTTTTCTCTTTATGTAACACTAGTTAGTACATTACATGTTATAATATAAGTGGAAAGAGTATATTTTTTTAATGTCCTTTAGTGTACTAGCTCGTGTTCCAAATACATTGAAAAATTTCTCTTGCTTTTGCTGATTCTGTTCTAATAAATTTGAATTTCCAGACGAAACAGAAGACAAAAACAAAACCAAAACAATCGTGGCTGTTGTATGTAACGTGTCAAATACCCAGTTGAGGGCTTGCCCATCTCTATTAGAATCAAACTACGAGTGTGACGATCTATTTTCATATCCTTTGTTTTCTTTTCTCTTTCACTAATTTTAAGTGACAAAATATAGATTCGACGGAAAATTTACTAACTTGAAAATTCTGAAAATTCACCAAACGTTCATACTCTATTAAAAAAGTTCACTGAAAAATGCTACAGATTTCCTGTGACAAATAACTTAATTGTATGACCCGAATTCACAATTTGGCACAAAAAAATGTTCATTTTCGAGTTCAAATTAAGAAGGAGAGAGAATCCTAATCCCCCATTTCATCCATTCAAAGTCCGTATTGCCTTTGTGTTTGTCTTGTAGTTCCGTGGCAAGTGCTTTTGTAGCTTTCTGTTCTTTGGCTAACGTCCTCAAGTAGGATAGGCCCACTGACCTCATCGACAAATACAAATCAAATTTAAGGTTGCTTTTTTGCTGCATATGATGCCGGCCAGGTTTGGTCTCTGCACTCTCTGCCTCCTCGCCACTTCCATTCTTTCCATGCAGTTGCATTATCTGACCAGAAAAAAAGTTGATGCATGTATGAAGGGAAGAAGGAAAACTCAATGTGCTTGAAGCAAATATTATTGGTGAAGGAACAGGAGAAAAGGGAAAAAGAGAGACTTTAAAGATCTTATTCCCTTACCACTATTTTATTTAAGGCATCAAAGTAAGAGCCTAATTACATTTTTATGGATTAAATTAGGAAATTAGAATAAATAAAGCTTAAAAGGAAGTGATTTGCGGTCCTCCACCTCCCAAGACATTAGTTTATTTGGGTTGAAAATAGAGACTGCAGGTTGATAATCAAAGACCTAATCATTTTAGAATAATAATCCCCATCATCAACAATCAGAGTGCCACCCAAAAGATCCCTTCACTTCTCATTCGTTTTTTTTTTTTAAATCCTCTCTTTTATTTGCATGTAATTCAATATTCTGAAAGATAGGATATTGGATTTTCACCTATGAGTCTTAAGTTTGATTTTTTTTTTTTTTTTAATAAAAGGAGGACAACTGGTGGCAAGCCATAGTTGTTCAACCATTCCGGGGGCCGGAAAGACTCACAGAGGCATTTCAACCTCACCATGACCACAAGTCTGGCTTCCACATCAGCAGCGGGTTTCGTACCCAAGACTTTTAGTTTTTAGTTTGAAGGAAGTCTCGCAATCCGTCATTTACCACTGGGCCACTAGCTCGTGGTTGAGTCTCGAGTTTGATAACTCTTCCCTCTCTTAAATAGGCTTATTAATTGAAATAGGTTGATCATGTTTCCTTTCTGTTGTAATGAGTATTTTTTTCAAGTGCAAGTGAAAAGACTCTAAAAAAAATATAATCCTTATTTTGGTTGATATAATGATTTTGTTGCGGAATTTTTCCATGGATTAAATGATTTATTTTAATAAGGGCCCAAAACATCATGGGTTTGAATTGGAGTTATTAAAAATGGAATTGAGATTTGTTTAGTGTGTAGGTTGAAGGTAAACAGATGTGTAAAAAATAAACTGTCTAAAATGCCTTTGAATTTAATAGTTTTTTAACAGAATGGGGTGAAGGGAGATCAAAAGAGTTGAAAATGTTAGTTTCATGAGGTAAAATGAGACAAAACTAATTTCAGAAAGTAAATTGAAACTAAATGATAGTTTCAAAAACCTCTTTTTATTTCTCTTAAAATTTTTATTCTTTAAAAGGGTATTGTTTTTCTACCAACAAAATGATTCAACTTTTTACTGTGATAAATAAAAAGAACATACAACTGTGATAAATAAGACCATACACAATCTTTCATATTTATGTCTGTCATCCATTCAAACTCGTCTCACGGAAAAGCAAAGCACTACTGAGTACTGACATTTTACAGTCTCTATGCCACTCTCCTCCTATTAACATTTTTTTTATTTTTCACATCTTTCAAAACCCTCTTTTCTTTGTCAATGGCCTCGAATAATGAAGCTACACTTTTTCAGACTACATTTTATAATAATACGGTAATTATAGGTAAGAAAGTTAAAATACAAATGCCGATATCCAAACATTTTATGCTAATAATTTGACAGTATGTGAGAAAGTTAAAATACATGATATTGTAAGAAAGAATAATTTTTATGACACGAGCATTCTATTGTTATGACATCCAATGATGTAAACACATATTTAAATTTTTATTCACATAACATTATATTATTGAAATCGACCGCTACGGTACATATGCAACCAGGAGCGCTAGCGAAGTCATGTTATGGGCTACCGTGGGTTATAGCCTAGATAGCTTTTGGTGAAAATAAAATTTTACATAAAATTTTTGTTGATTTTCAAATGTGGCCCATTATATACTTAATTACTAATCCAAATTTTCTCGAATTATATAAAATTATATAATACAGTTTATTAACCATTTTTTTTTCTTACATCATTTTTCTCATCATTTCTTGTACATGTACAAGTTTGGATTTGTTTGAATTTTGACACTTATTTATTTAATAACCAAAATTCTTGACTTATCTTGTGATAATTTTCTTAAACCAACTGACACTTAGAAAAATACAATATCAAATTTATTTGTTTATAAAGATTTAAATCTTTAACCTAACTCACCGTGAAAAATTTCTAACTCTGCGATTGGCCGAAGGCACATGGATAAAAGGCATGGGTACAAGGGACTGAAGCCTCTGACTAATCTGAATAATAAGCCATCTTTATACTTTGGGGTGACAGAAAAATTCAAAATAAAAGCTCCCAATGAAGTTCTCCATGCTCATCTTCCTGTGCTTGCTCTCTTTTCTCTTCCAGCATTCTCACTCCACCACAATACTAGTTGATGGAGTTTCAGAGTGGAAAAACCCAACTGTTCATGTGGGAGACTCCGTCAGTAAGTAGTTTGTATTTGTCAAAAACCAAACAAATTCAACAACTTTATTTTCTTTGTTTTTTATTCAATATTTTCTTGAACATTTTCAGTTTTCAAGCACAAGTATCAGTACAGCCTCTACATTTTCCAGAACCAAAGGGCTTTCGATCTCTGCAATTTCACTCAAGCCACCCTACTTACCAAACCTGACTCCACCTCTTTCACGGTATGTGTGTGTGTGTGTGTCTCTCTCTCTCTCAACTGGCTCTGTTTTTCTGTGGGATTCTTGAGAATTAGCTGAACTAAATCTGTGTTTGAACTTGGGTTTTCAATAAATTAGCTTCAAAACAAGTAAATTATCATCTGGGTAAGTCATGATTTTCTCAAAGATTTGAGCTTTCTGACTGAAATTCTTGTTTTTACATTGCAAAGTGGCACCCATCACGCACTGGTTTCTTCTACTTTGCCTTCAACAATGCCTCGCTGCTCAAAACATGCCAAAACACCCAAAAGCTGGCCATTACAGTCTCCTCCGCACCGCGGCCGCAAAGTTCAAGTTCAAGTTCAACAATCTCTCCGGAGCTTCCTCCAACGGCGGCCCCAACCCCGAAACCTGGTGGTGGAGGAGCATCTTCTCCAGTATTCCCATGGCCATTCCATCCTCGTCAAGTGGCCTTATCTCCCAGTCCACAACCAAGCGTAAGTTCTTCAGTGACGGATAAAGGCGGTGGTGGAGGCGGAATCCCATTTATTAACAGTAATCCTGCTGTTCCTCTGCCTACTGGTGAAGTGGATTCTGCTACAATACACCCTGTACCAACCTCAGGCCACCGGAGACAGGTAATAATAATACCACTACGTCTTCCGACGTCTTTACTAATTGTCAGTTGATTTTAAGTTGAATATTTAAGCGATGTAACCTTTTTCTTCGTTGATAAAATTAGTTTGCGGTTACATGTCAAACAGTCAAATTTCTACCATGCATCAGTTGGTTTGTCGTTTTTGACTTCATGGACTGAAGCATTAACTTGTGCTCATTTCTTCATTTTTCTTTAAAAATTAGAAGAAGTTTAGCACATAAGATAATAGTGACCAGGGAAGTACGCCTAAATATCGAGAGATTCTCTGATGCAATGCAACTAATATTTCATCTTAGTGGGGTTATTGTTTAATAAACGATTCTTAATTGTTCCAACAGTGAACAATTTGTTTAATAAACGATTGATATATGGTAAACTAGTGACTTAAGAAAATCTCTCTTACAAGACATTATTATATACATGAAATTGTATGTGTATGTAGCTTTGTATGATGAAAATGTTGTGTGAATGCAATTTTCTTTGCATTTTTTACTTTAAATTTTGATGGGAGGTTGATTGGGTTTCTTTTGGATTGTGGGTTGCAGGTATTGGTGGGGTTATTTTCTGCTCAAATGGAATTGGCTCTATTTTATGTGGTTTTCCTGATGATGTAAAGAGAGAGAGGGAGAGAGAGATGGTATGTACTTTGTAAAATAGTAAATGAATTCTGAGGTAGGTAGTTTAATCTTTGATTAGAGTATTGTAATGATGGTTTGATGAGTCTAAATTACCTGCTTTTTTAAGGGGTGATGATTATACACCATATAATGATGATTTTTTTTCTTCAAGTCTGTCGAGAACACAATTCGATACACTAAGTGTCGTAATGCAAATAGTTGGAAAGTTTTTGTTTAAATATCCAACTACTTTTATTATAACACTTAGTGTATTAAACCGTCTTTTCGGACCACTGAAAATCTCTCGTAATAATGCTCTTAGATTAGAGTCCCTACTTTGGAATTCATTACCACTTTTTGCTGCTTTAGTTCTTGGCATGCAATCAATTGCTAATTTCTCCCCCATTTTTTATCCCCACTTTTTTTCATGCTCCTTTCTCCACTTTTATTTTTGGAGGAATTTTATTTTAAATTTCAAGAGTCACAAGACCAATGACCAGTTTGAGCAAAGTTATCCCAGATCAATTGAGGACTTTGGATCCCTCACAACCGCAAAGGCACAACTGATTAAATGAATCATGTTTTACACCATTTGAATAACTCTCTCATGACCTGTGATCCATTTTGCAAATAAATTTCAAGTTTACAATCTGAACCACCCTATGTGGATATGTGGCTAGATGAGTGGAGCTGGTGGGCATAGCTAGTGTCTGCATACTACACAGAACATGGAAAAATGAAACAAGTTGAGGGTCTACAGTAATAGTACTTGGCTTAAAAGAGTCATTTTTCTTAGCAAACAAATTGCAATTTGACGAATGTCGATAAATTTTTCATTCACTCGATCTGACAATTGGAAATTAAAAATGATGTGTGGGAGGTAAAAATTGGTGTGTAGATAGCACACTCCCTTTGTTTTTTATCAAAAAGAGAGGGAGCTAGGGTTTAAACCTGAAATCTTTTCCAACTCAAGTATTGTCTGTTAGTAAATAATACGTCAGTGGGCTAAAACGGTGTTCTCTTTCATTTGTTTGACTCCATGTAGTTTAACAGGAACTCTCTCTACGACTGACCATGCCACCCATCTTACGACCAAAGAAAAAAATATTCAAGCCAGGCCTTCCCCCTATATTCAGGCTCCCACCCACCCCACTATTTCCACTCAACCTTCTTTATTTTTACTCAATGGAGAATAACCCCAAATTTGATTAGGCCCAAGGGTTATCTTGGCAGTTGCATGTTTTGGCATAAAAAGCAACCGTTAGCTTCCCGCCAAGGCAAACAACAATAAAACGGAAAGCAAGGGATTTAAACTGTCGCAACCGCCCTTATCAACAAGCAATGAATATGTGCTTACTTTGTTCATCTGCTCACCCTAACAAACCATTTTTATTATGTTTTATGTGCTCTATTAACATGCCCCTCATCCATTCAATAGCCACATTCTCCTACCCCTTTTTATTAACTAAGATTTAAGAGTTTCCGAAATTGATTTCTAACGCAAAAAACCGCCAATGGATCTAGAATTAGGACTCAAGATCACCCATACCGTAGACGATCATGTCTCCACTGCCAACTTTCGGATTGCCAAGGACAGATCCGGTCCTCTTTTCGTGTCCAAGGAAACCGAAAGCATGTTCATCCTCACCGGCCATCTTAAAGGTCGGTACCTTTTCATTTATCTTATTAATCTGTGCTCACGTAGTATTTGCGTGTGTGTTTTTGCTTAAGAAACTAATTTTTGGATAAATGCAGGTTATAGAAGAGAGCGTGTGTATATTGACATAAATGAAGATGGGACGCAGATTGGCATCAGTGGGGAGAAGCCAGTTCAAGAGAAGGTGATGTCAGGATGGATAATGTACAAGAAAGAGGTGGAGATGAGGGGTTTCAGAAAAGTCTTTCGAATTCCGGATGGAGTGGTTTTGGATCGAATCAAGGCCAAGTTTAATGTACACGAATCAAGTCTCACGATCGTCATGCCAAAATCAGTGAAAGGGATTCGCGGGGTTGGGATCGAGGAAGTGAAGGAAGATGAAGTGGATACAGGGAAACAGCAGCGCACACAGCCTCCCGCAGCTGAAGAAGTCCCTGAAAAAGATGGTTTTAGGGGGAAAATTGAGAAAGAAATTGGTGAGACCAAGAAAACGAAAGTAGAAGAAAATCGTCGAACTGATGCAAAAGGGGTTGATGAAGATGGCTCCAAGCGAGAAGCTGTAGCTGATGGAGTCATCGGAAAGGACATGAGAGGAAGCACAGTTAAGGAAGAAGCTAAAGATTCAAAGACTCAAAGTAAGCAACACAAAACAAAATCTGTTTCCAAAAACAATGAAGAGTCAAACGTTGCAAAGGTAGAAGAAGCTGATTTAATTCTGAAAGAGAAAGTTGGAAGAAAGGAATTCGAAACAGATCAAAGTGTAGCGAATAGGGTTCCGAAGAGAGAAAATGCTGAAGTAACGCGTGAAGTTAACAAGCCTTCACAAAAAAATCAGGTAACTGCTAAGCATGACACAGCAGAAGAAAACTCTTCTGAGCTCCCAAAACTGGAAGCGCCAAAGGCGGGGATTAAGGAACACGTCCGAAGCAGACAAGAGAGAGGCGAATCATCAAAACCTGCAGAAGATACAATAACTACACAACAAGAGGCGCAAGTTCAACGTGAAAAGAATAAGGATGGAATTCGCAGAGAAGGCGATGCAGTTCAGCTACCAAAGCAAGAATCCATCAAAGAAGGTCAGGGAAGCGGAGTTCAAGTAGCAGCGAAGAATGAAGAACACATCAAAAAGAAGGAAGAGGATGAATCTTCCGAAATGCAGGAACAAAGTGATGTGGATGATAAGAAATCAAGGGATGATCAAGAGAAGAAGGATGGTATGGAAAAGTCTAATCTGCTGTGCTCTCCTTTTATAATTGCAGGTTCAGCACTTATTGTGTCCCTGGTGATGCTAGCAATCAACAGGATTAGAACTAGAAAAAGATAGCTTCTAATCTGTGTGTAGAGTTAAGAGAGCTCAGACTCTCACTTCCTCTGTTACATTTAATATTCAATTTTTGTTGTAAATAGTGGGATTGTATGCCCTCATGTGAATAGTAATAAATGGGGCATAATTTGTTTTGTTGTATCATGGGAAGTTGTTTTCATTCTTTGTAAACCTTCTATAAATAGATCACCTCTTAGGTGATCAAGACCAGAAAACGAGAAAAACAATTGATAATAATAATATCCCTCACTTCCTCTGCAATCAATTTGTGTTAGTAAAATATTTAGTAACTGCTTCGCTCATATCCCTAACAAAGGTTATCTCTTTAACTATTGCATATTTATAACACGTTATCAACACGAGTCTTTAAAATATAATCATTCTCTCATTTCTCTTCGCCGAACGAAAAAAAAAAAGTTTCCTCTAAGGTTTTTACTTTTCATCTTCTTCCTCTGCCTCAACTGCGCAGTATACCCTCGCGACGAACTGTTTGCTCCATGCCTGCTCTTAGTTCTCAAACTAACGGTTACATACATCTTTGATTTCTTGTTTGGTTTAGATATTGATTACTAACCAGTATTTATTTATGTTAATTTTGCTATAATCCAAGATGGTGCGGTACAATCGCCCATCTTGAACTGCAAATTTAATCTTACTGCGATCCAAGATGGTGCGGTATCATCGCCTATCTTGGACTGCAGATCTAATTTTGCTGCAATTTTAGGTGGTGTGGAATAATCACCCACCCTGTTCTACATATTTAAATTTTATCGCAACTTTAGGTGGTGCGGTATAATCGTTTACCTTGCTTTGCATATTTAAATTTTTTTGCAATTTAATTTTACTCCAATTCTAGGTAGTGCGGAATAATCGCTCATTCTATATTATATTATTTCAATGAGAATGGTGCGGTACAATCGCCCTCCTCATTCATCTGGAAAATCTCGAGCCAGAAGTTTCGAATGCTTATCATTTTGGCCTAAAGATCAAAATGAAAACAAATTTGTAAAAACCAGAAGTTCTAACAATATATTCCTCCAGATTACATATTATTGCAAGTTCTTACACACCTCAATTTTCTTTCAGAAAAGAAAATGGCGAACTTGGCAAAGCTTGATTTTGTTGCCCTGGATATTACTGGAAAGAATTACCTCACCTGGGTAATGGATGCCAAGATCCATCTGGAGGCAGGGAATCTTGGGGAAACTATTAAGGAGGATAACAATGCATCCTCTCAAGATCGAGTGAAGGCCATGATCTTTATCCGTCGCCACCTGGATAAGGGACTTAAGAGCGAGTACCTCACGGTTGAAGATCCACTAACCCTCTAGAATGCACTGAAAAATAGATACCATCACCAGAAGACGGTGACTCTTCCAATGGCTCGTTATGAGTGGGCCCACCTAAGGATCCAGGATTTTAAGACGGTGGCTGAATACAATTCTGCTATGTTCATAATTACTTCCCAATTGAAACTCTGTGGAGAAACAATAACTGAGGAAGATATGCTAGATAAGACTTTCAGCACTTTCCATGCCTCTAATGTGCTCATGCAGCAGCAGTATAGAGAAAGAGGCTTTACTGAGTACAACCAGCTGATATTTGTACTCCTTGTAGCCGAGCAAAACAATAAGCTTCTGATGAAGAATCATCAGTCCCGACCTACCGGATCGGCACCATTCCCAGAAGTGAATGTTGCTTCCCTTGAAGGGAATACCACATCATCTCATGGCAATAAATGAGGACAAGGCCACAAGCGAAGCCGGTGGAATGGGAAAGGTAAGAACCATGGTGTCGAGTTTCACAACCAGGTTCCAAGGCATAATCCAGGCCCAAGCTTTAAGAATGCAAATCGCCAGAAAGGCAAAGCTCATATGAACACTCCTAGAAATCCTGAAGGAGTTTGCCATATGTGTGGTGGCAATGGGCACTAGGCGCGTACTTATCGCACCCCAAAACATCTGGTGGATCTGTATCAAGTCTCCCTCAAGGAGAAGGGTGTCGAGACCAATTTCCTCGACCAGGCTCAACCAATGGAAATACCTGATCCAGTGTCTAATTTATCAGAACAATTAAACACAACCCACCTAGATGTTTCAGACTTCATTATTGAAAGAGGGAATGAAGTTTATGGGTCCGAGTGAATCATTTATCTTTGATGTACTTTTGTTATTTGTACTTGTGGTTTAATGCTTGCATTTTCAATTCAATAAAAGTAGTATTTCAGTATGAATAAACTGCTTTTTAACTGTAATTTCTTTACTCAGAGAACATGGATAAAAATTATGGTTATTCTCAAAACAAGAGCAATGGCAGAGACCTTTGTCTTGCAGACAGCGCAACCACGCATTCAATACTTCGAGATTGAAAGTATTTCTCGAACTTGGTACTTGCAAAAGTAAATGTAACAACAATATTAGGGCCATCAGATGTAATTGAAGGCTTAGGAAAAGCCCAGATCATGTTACCAAATGGGACAATATTGTCCATACAGAATGCATTGTACGCTACTAAATCCACCCGAAAATTGTTGAGTTTTAAAGACATACGTCTAAATAAATACCACATTGAAATGAAAAGTGAAGAAAATGTGGAATATTTATGCATTACCTCCAATGATACCCAGAAGCGTATATTGGAGAAGTTGCATGGTTTATCAAGTGGATTGTATTATACATACATAAAGACAATTAAGGCACATGCTGTCATGAACCAAAAGTTCGTGGATTCAAAAGTTTACATGTTTTGGCATGACCGTCTGGGTCATCCAGGATCCACCATGATGCGTAGGATCAATACCAACTCTAATGGACATCCATTATTGAACAGACACGTTGCTGTCTTAAATGATAACCCTTGCAAGGCTTGTTCCCAAGGGAAGTTGGTAATTAGACCATCACAACTAAAGGTTGATGCTGAATCCCCATCATTTTTGCAAAGGATTCAAAGGGATATTTGTGGGCCTATTCAACCACCTTGTGGACCATTTCGATATTTTATGGTTTTGGTTGATGCATCTACCCGATGGTCACATGTTTGCCTGTTGTCTACTCGAAATGTAGCTTTTGCGAGACTTCTTACTTAGATAATTAAGTTGCGAGCACAGTTCCCAGATCATCCCATTAAGTCAATCTGACTTGATAACGCTGGTGAATTTAAGTCTCAAACCTTTGATGATTACTGTATTGCACTGGGCATTGATGTTGAACACCTTGTTCCTCATGTCCATACTCAAAATGGTTTAGCAGAGGCATTTATCAAGCAACTTCAATTAATAGCCCGCACTCTGCTCACGAAAACGAAATTGCCAGTCTTTGTATGGGGACATGCCATCTTACATGCTGCATCATTGGTTAGATTAAGACCCATAGCCAATTACCAATATTCATCAATACAACTCGTGTTTGGGCATCAGCCAAACATTTCACATGTACAAGTTTTTGGTTGTGCTGTTTATGTGCTTGTTACACCGCCACAACGCACTAAAATGGGACCTCGGCGTAAACTGGGAATTTATGTGGGTTTTGATTCACCATCTATCATTAGATATTTGGAACCCTTGATAGGTGATATGTTTACAGCTCGTTTTGCTTATTTTTATTTTGATGAGACAGTTATCCCATCGTTAAGGGGAGAAAATACCGTTCCAGAAGAACGGCAAGAGCTAACATGGGTTGTTCCCACCTTGTCTCATTTTGATCCTCGAAGCATTCAATGTGAAAATAAAGTGAAAAGGATCATTCACCTTCAAAATATTGCTAATCAAATGCCAGATGCATTTAATGATGCTTCGAAAGTGACAAAGTCACATATACCAGCTGCAAATGCACCTGCCATAATAGATTTCCCTGTTGGACAAAATAAAGTGGCAGCGAATAATTCATCTATTGCACACCTGAAACGTGGTAGACCCCCAGGTTCAAAAGATTCAGCCCCTCGAAAGAGAAAGATGAGGGCACAGTTGAACCCAAATGAAATCATTCAGGAAGAGAAAATGAATGATAAATCCACAATTCATGATTCTGTACTTCCAGAAAAAGAAAGTGTCCTTGATGAGACACATGTCCCTGAAAAGACAGAAGTACATGAAAGCAAAGAAATATCCATAAATTATGCATGTACTAACGAATTGTGGGATCGAAATGAAATAATCATCGACGACATGTTTGCATTTGCAATAGCCACTGAAATTATATTAAGCGATGACATTGAGCCTCGCTCTGTTGATGAATGCAAACAGAGACATGATTGGCCTAAGTGGAAAGATGCAATCCAGGCAGAATTAAATTCCTTGGAAAGGCGAAGTGTTTTTGGACCAGTAGTCCAAACCCCGCCTGGTGTAAACCCCGTGGGTTACAAATGGGTATTCACAAGGAAACGCAACGAGAAAAACGAGATTGCAAGATATAAAGCACGACTCGTTGCACAAGGTTTTTTACAAAGACCTGGAATTGATTATGAAGAGACATACTCTTCTGTAATGCACACAATTACGTTCCGTTACTTAATAAGTTTAGTGGTTTCAGAAAAACTGGACATGCGACTTATGGATGTCATCACCGCGTATCTATATGGGGAATTGGATACTGACATATATATGAAAGTCTCAGAAAGACTTAAGTTGCCTAAAGCAACTAACAAACCACGAGGTATGTTCTCAATCAAATTAAGACGATCATTATATGGGCCGAAACAATCTGGACGAATGTGGTATAATCGTCTCAGTGAATATTTGATTAAAGAAGGATATGCCAACAATGTCATATGCCCTTGTGTGTTCATTAAGAAATCAAATACTGGATTTGCTATAGTGGCAGTATATGTCGATGATATGAACCTCATTGGAACCCCTGAAGAGCTCAATAAAACTGCTGAATATCTGAAAAGCGAATTTGAAATGAAAAACCTTGGGGAAAAAAAAATATTGTCTCGGCCTGCAGATCAAGCATTGTGTTAATGGAATTTTGGTCCATTAATCAGCTTACATTGAAAAAATACTGAAGATATTTGGCATGGACAAGGCTTATCCACTTAGCACCTCAATGGTCGTTCGTTCTTTGGACATTAAGAAAGATCCATTATGTCCAAAAGAAGATGATGAACTGGTCCTTGGTCCAGAAGTACCATATTTGAGTACAATAGGTGCTTTATTGTATTTAGCACAATGTACTAGACCAAATATAGCTTTTTCAGTCAACTTGTTAGCAAGGTATAGTTCTGCTCCAACAATTCATCATTGGAAGAGAGTCAAAGATGTATTACGATATCTTCGTGGAACAACAGACATGGGTCTCTTCTACTCAGAGAAATCCACAAATGACCAGATTCTTGTTGAATGCAAACACTGGTTTCCTCTCTGATCCGCACAAAGCCCGCTCACAAACTGGATATGTGTTCAATAATGGAGATACTGCAATTTCATGGCGCTCAACAAAGCAAACATTAGTTGCTACATCTTCCAATCACTCGGAAATAATTGCTTTGCATGAAGCAAGTCGTGAATGTTCTTGGTTAAGATCAATGATCCATCACATCCGGAATTTATGTGGTCTACCTTCAAGGACAGACACTCCAACTGTAATCCATGAACATAATGCAGCCTGTGTTGCCCAAATGAAGGAAGAATTCATCAAGGGCGATAAGATTCAACACATATCTCCAAGATTTTTCAGTGCACATGAGCTTCAGAAGGCTAAAGTTATTGAAGTCAAACAAATCCGTTCCAATGAAAATATGGCAGACTTGTTCACCAAATCTCTACCAAAATGCACATTTCAGAAGTTAGTGCAGGGAATCAGATTATGTCGGCTTACAAATTTGAAGAATGCGTAATCAGGGGGAAATACAATTCAGGGGGAGCATCCATGATACATGTATGTTGTACTCTTTTTCCTTCGATTAGGATTTTTCCCACTGGGTTTTTCCTATCAAGGTTTTAACGAGGCAACATAAGCATACGTAACGCCCTATCAACAATCCGGGTAAAGTTGTCCTCTTTTTCCTTCGCTATGGTTTTTTCCAAGCAAGGTTTTAACGAGGCAACTAATCTTGATATGTGGGCATCCAAGGGAGAGTGTTGTAAATAGTGGGATTGTATGCCCACATGTGAATAGTAATAAATGGGGCATAATTTGTTTTGTTGTATCACGGGAAGTTGTTTTCATTCTTTGTAAACCTTCTATAAATAGATCACCTCTTAGGTGATCAAGATCAGAAAACAAGAAAAACAATTGATAATAATAATATCCCTCACTTCCTCTGCAATCAATTTGTGTTAGTATAATATTTAGTAACTGCTTCGCTCATGTCCCTAGCAAAGGTTATCTCTCTAACTATTGCCTATTTATAACAATTTTTTATTTATTTTGAATTATAACTCATGCATTTGAGATTAGGTAAATATCCGTGTCCAAAGATATTCTAAGCGCATCTCCCTCTTTCTTAATGTAGATAATATCGTTTGATCAAAAAATAAAAAATCTTTGAAAGTTGAAAGTTGAAAGTTATACGGTTTAGTAGTGTTTTTTTTCCCCACTTATAAGTTAAAAATTAAAAGACACAAGTTGGACATTAAACTGTTATGGCTGACCACTCTTGTGGCTTAATATAAATATACCATAGTCGTAATTAAATAAAGACATTTATCAAATAGTCAACCAGTCATAATAATTTGGTATTAAATTTGGGAAAGGGATCATCTCTGGATCCCTTCCTTCTAATCCACCAAGTCCGGGGATCCGGACATTGAAATTTGATCCAATGACTACAAACAATGGCCCATTTTAAAATAGCCGTTGGATTAAATTTCAATGGTCCGGGTCTCCGAACTTGGTGAATTAAGAGAAAGAGATCCGGAGATGATCCCTTTCCTTAAATTTGTTATTCACAAAAGTCTAATCATGACGTCTCATCCTAATGGAATACATAAATTTCATGAAAGCATTTACAATTCCACAAAGTGATAATTGAATACACCCCACCTATGTTATTACATTTTTGTCCAAAACGATTGGTGGGTTTGAGTTTTAAAATTTGAGTCCATGTATTAGAAGAGAGAACAATATGTGCATTATACATATTCGGAATCAAAACTCAAATGTGATTTTTCTTAGTTGAATAACATTTTATCTCATTTGAATTTCACTTTAAACGAGAACTTGTATATAAGTTTCAAGTCTCCGATCTATTAGACAGATTCAAACTTAGACTCAAATATAAGATAAGTGATACTATCCACACATCTCTATTTACCTTCCACACACGCTTCTCAATTTTCAACCGTCGAATTACATGAATTGAAGAAGATCAAATGACATAAACTTATGAAGAGTGTGAAAGTTAAAAAGAAGTGTGCAGATACCGTTACCCTATAAGATTTGAGTCCAAATTAAATTTTCAGTACATTGAACATGACCTTAGCTGTTAGTTGCAACCAATTGAAGGCACAAGAGCTGGCTATTGGCATTTATGGCTCAACAGCTAACAAGGAACCCAAGTAGGATGCATGTCCAAAACACCATAAATTCATAAACCCACCTTCCAAATACATGCCATATGAACTCCATCAAATCAATACAAAAGACAAAAACTAGCTTTTAGCACTTAAACCCTGCATTTGGCAACAGCTCATAGATAGCTACCCTTTTTACAAATTCGCAATTTGGAAAATTAGGGTCAACTCCTCTCCTGTGGCAGCCTCTCATTTCGTCGAGGTAGGTATGCACTCTGCCGTCGCCTGATGTTTATAGGCTACCAACTGCATTATTATTCCTCCCCCTCCGACTTCAGGATAAGACGGTGACGGATTGCCTGAAAATCTATTTTTATCTAAATGATAGCTAGAGGAAATCTTCACAAGACCGATTCTAATCGGCTCAATTCGATGCACACAATTAGTTATGCGTATCTCGTGCAAAGTCAAAGTATGTTCAGTCGCCCACTCACACGTGAGCAAATCCTGGCCGTTGATGCATTAACGGTTAGGAAATGCTCCCGCGTGTACTGGCGATTGATAACAACATGCAGTGCCGGTTATCAGTAGTACCGGCTATCCTTGCGAACTGCTACAGGATGGGACTGCTTCAAGGTATTAAAGCTGGCATTTCGCTAGACTGCTCTCAGTGATTACATCCGTAGGCGGCGATCAAGTAGAACCCTGTACACACCAACTAGCATCGGTAGGAAAACTAGTATTTTCGTGGTATACCAAAAGGAGGCAAGGTTCATAGAGCAGACGACTCAGAGAATTCAGTTAAGAATAACGCATATGCTCAGGACTTTAGTAGCAACGGGATTTTGCTGATGAAACAAGAAGCATCTTCGATAACTTTGGGCACGTACCTTTCTTTCCATTAGAAGGGAAACCATGACGCCAAAGGCGATGGAATTGTCTTTGCAAGAATTGGAACTCGGCCAAGGGAATGAATAAATCAAACCCTACAAAGTCAAACCAAACGAAATCCACAGAACGGATGAAATTCAGAGACGTCTTCACATGACCGAATAATAGTCAAATTCCTGCAATAAAAAGTGGGAACATATGCATGAATAACACCAACCAATCAATCTCAGCTTCACCAAAATAGTCAGAAATACATAAAGCCTAACCTAACTGCATATGGAAGTCAGCAGAAACGACAGCAATCGTTATCATTTGGGGAAAGTTGGAGCTTCGATCTGTGCTTAAAGCTGCATATTCAAATAATGCAAGCAGAAAATTCCAACAACAATTTGTTCTGTCTATTCACTAAGCATTGACCAATCAAAATATAATTACTTAATTATGAAGAAAAACAAACTAAATTCGGAATCTTTGATGATTTGGTTTATCCGCACTGTATAATTTGCTTGATAAAAGAGCGAGCGAGTCATTTTCCGACACTGTAGTGGAGAACGTGGACAATAAGACACAGACACTCAACCCAAATAAGGAGAAACAAATGATTTCGTTTGCTAACTCAAATAGTCAAGTTCATTACAAGCAGTTTGTTACCCCCTCTGCACCTATGTTCGAATTCCCCTCCCCGTAGTTCAAGATTAGATTAGAATATCGCTCAAATCAATGAGCGAGAAATTCATCCTACAAACCCTCCAATATCTCTCTCACAAACACACACAAACAAATTCAAATTCCCAGTTCGCATCTCGCGATCACCAAGTAGCAGAGAACAAAAGAAAAGTTGATGTAACAATTGAACCGAAAATGAGAAAGAGCAGCAGCCAGAAGCATGCTCAGAAATTCCATTACACAAAGGCAAATTAAATCAGCAACAACACAAATTAAAGGGGAAGTAAAAGAAAAAAAGGGACCTCCACGGAAGCCGGTCCATTTGCATAATCCTAATTTCTATACACAATATATATGGTGATTTGCTGATCCATTGAGTGATGACTAAATACAAAGAAAAAAAAAAGTCATGTCTCCTCCTTACCCAATTTTTATTGGCGCCAAAATTGATCTCATCATCATCTTCTTCTTCAATTGGCAATTGATTTCGATGATCATTCGGGGTTATTCATTCTTCCGAACGAGTCCATCCCCTCCGTTCGGCTTTTTACAATTCCGTGGAACACCTCCCTGACCTGCCGTTCCAGAGGATCTAATCCCTCCTTAATCCCCTGGCAGAGGCTCGACAGTTCCTGCACTCTCTGCCTCACCTCCCTCTCCTTCTCCTCCGCAAGCGGGAAGTGCGCGGAGTCAGCCAGATCGCCAATCACCCGAGAGCACCGTTCCATCTGATGAATCTCCTTCAACAATGCGCAGGCATTCCTCCTGTCCCGCCGCTTTGACTCGTCCATAATCCGCTCGTGCAGCGCCAGCATTGACCCCGCCCACGCGAAGCTCCTCGGCACGTTGAAATGCACCTGCAATCCCCTGTCCTGGCAGGGTATCGCCGCCACCAGGGCCCACATTACGAACAGCAAAACCGAATTGATTGTGAAAACCGCCGGCGCCAGCCCACTGGAGGCCAAAATTTCATTGGGCCTCGGAGCGTATAGATTGTTCCCGATTGCTTGGAGCTGCCTGGCGGCCGACCACGACCGTGAGACGCTCCAGGACAGAGATCGGAAGTGGCCGAGCGACCGGTGCTGCTGGTGCTGATGATCCTTTGTGTTGTTGTTTCGGCCGAAGGACCGGTTCCGGTGGGCTATGGTGCTGTTGGAGGAGTCCTTGTCGTCGAGCATTGCGATGGCTAGGTCGACGAGGGCCTTCTTCGCCCGGCGAAATTGGCCCTCGCCGAGCGTCCTGTCCCGGTCTAGCGCGACGAGGACGATGTCGAGCAGCTTGAGCCACTGGCGTATCTGCTCCATTCCGTCGCGGATGGCGTTGCAGACGTCGAGGGCCTTGACGTGGCGCTCGAAATAGTCGGAGATGTAGCGGTCGACGGTGGGTTTGGAGATGTGGGTTCTGGTGGAGGAGAGGATGAGGAGGGTTTTGAACTCCTTGTGTATGCGGATGAAGGATTCGAGGAGGTCTCGGAGCCATGGAAGAGAGAGGAGGTCGTGGGAGGAGGAGGAGAGGTTGTGGAAGCAATCGGCGACGTGGGTTTGGAAGGAATCGAGGTCCAATCCGCCACTACCGCTGCCACCTGAAGGGCCGTGACTTTCCATTGAATTCAACTGATCGCGTCTGAGGCTGAAGATTGACCTTCCGACTTGATTGGAACCAGCTGACGAGTATTCCGTCGCTGGCATTTCTCTCTCAGTCCAATCCAATCCAACCCAACCCAACCCAATCCAATCCAAATTCAATTCAAATTCGATAGGATTATAAACAAGTAGAGAGAGAAAGAGGAGTGTGTTGGGAGGAGAGAGAGAGAGAGAGAGAGGTGAGAGAGAGTCAGGGAGAGAGGGCGGAGAGAGTCTGCGTTATATGGAGGGGGAAGGGGTGGGGGTTCGGGATAGAAATGCGATTAAGAGTTTAACCATAATTAGTAAAACTTAATCAGCCTCTTAATCACTTTACTTTGAGTTAATTAACTTTTCTTGTTTGCTAACGGGGAACTCGAGGCGTACACGGGGCGGACACGGTGGATGTAAGTATTTGGAGCTCCACCCACTTTTTAATCTTGCTTTTAACTTTTTCCTTTATTTAAGATTTAACCGCGGATATACGAGAGAACGAGCTGCATCTGGGCCGTTGTTTTTTCGGGGGTTACTTTTGGATCGCGCCGAGGGTGGGGGCGTGGTGCCACGTGGGGGACGAGGACGGAGTCGTTGCTTGGAGGGGGTGTACACGTGGACGGTAGAGCTGGGTCTTTGTTGGCGCGTAAATTGGAGAGGAGAGGGAGAGGAGAGGAGAAGGAGAAGAGATTTTTCAATGTGATCGTCACACGAAGTGGTACACCACATGTCTCTGTATAAATGGTGGGTTATGTGTGTTAAAAGTTTAATAACTTAAAAATTAAAATTTTCTACCACTTACATAAAAACACGTGATGTACCATCCGTATTCTGGTCACAATCGAAAATTTCTCGAGAGGAAAAGGGGCGGATGGATATGATTGACTGACCGGGTCCTTCTAGAAAGTGCGAGAGAGAGGGCGGGACCGAGGGTTATGTGGGGCCCAGGGAGGAGACGATGGATGACGTATGTCATTTTCTTTATTTTGACGGAGTTGCCCCCCACCCCCCCCCCCTCCCGGTTCGTAGAAGAAAACGTCAAATTCCTGTCTGCATGTTGGTCACTGGGTGGGCCCCACGCCCTCTCCTCCGGATTTTCTTTTAACTTTCAACTTGAGTCTAAATTATCCAACCAAAATGAAACACAGGTTTTTCGTTTTTGTTTTGTCCGAACAGCACGAGATTGAGTTTGTGATTAGGATACACATGTTTGGTTCTTGGAGATATAAAGTTGCTGTGCATAATAATTTTATAGAAATGTTAATAACAATCATATGACTTTAAACGTAAACTCACTGTAAAAAGATTTACTCGAAGCTTTCAACCCTACTCAAGTAAATTAAAATGAGAGCTAAGTAAATGACAGATCACATCGGGTAATTCTGAAAATGAATATCTCATGCTTACAATCTGTCGATAACCCCGTTGGAGCAAATCTGTAAGCAAATGCATTTGAATCCGACATCGTCTACAAGCACACCAAATCTATAACAAAGTTTTTGCTACGTAAGTAACTTAATCTGTTGTGATAGAGTGTAACTTTGGTTTCCAATATATCATAACATGATCTTAATGTGAAAACCTTCACCTTGCTTGGAATGCATGACCCCGTATACATTTACATAATTGTATTTTAATGCCTTCCAGTGTGATTTTCCAACTCCTTTGCTACATGATAAGCACTACGAACAGGAAAAATCACCTTGTATTAAAAAAGAACCCAAAGAAGGTAAGAACTTTTGTAGAAATTAGCCTATTTTTGGAAAGTGACTTCCCATGCAATGCTCCATTTTCAGTATATTATTTCTCCAAGAATCCGTTTTGAATATTTAATTTTTTAGATTGATGATGTGTACATAGGGATAATATTAATAACAAGGGGTGTGATATCCACACACCCCATTTTACTTTTCACACACATTTTTAATTTGCGGCCGTCGAATCGGATGAATTGAAGAAGATCAACGGACATAAATTATCAAGGGGTGTGTGAGAAGTAAAATGGGGTGTGTGGATAGCACACCCCTAATAACAACTCTATGAACTAACTTCGCCGAAATTTCAGCGTGGTTAAATAAAAAAAGAGCGTTTGAAATTGGAGCATGCTTTTTATTTTTATTTTTTTAGTATATCGATATTTTTACACTAGGGGGAGGGGGAGTTTGGCTAAGCCACACAATGGGCAACCTAATTTGGTATCGAATTCGTCATCCACGAGATTTGAACCTAAGACCTCTCACTTCTAAGTGAAGAGGAATACTACCAGACCGTAGTACTGAGTGGCGGAGCATGCTTTTTATTAAGGACACTATTTGGCTTTACATGAACGTAATTATTCCTTCTTACATCATGACGTCATAGCATCATTTTATTGTACGAACTTTATAATTTGAACTATTCATTTCTCCTTATTGAATCTATAGATCATCTCATAAATATTTATTTTGATGTGAAAACCGTTTGATCATTTATATAAATTAAACAAGTTGATGGTTGATCATTGGGATATTACTTGTTAGTACCATAAATCGTCAATTTGTTAGACACATATAGATCGGTTGATCATAAAGATATTACTTATAAACATAAGTGTCTATTTGTTTGACACGTATGAATTGGTTGATCAAAAACATATTACTTATAAACATAATCGTCTATTTGTTTGATAGTGTAAGAATTGGTTGATCATAAAGATATAACTTATTACTATAATGGTTAATTTGTTTGATATATATATATGAATAACTAAACAACATTCCAATTGAATCAAAACTTCTAGAGAACCTTTGAATGATGATTAAGAGAATAAAAAGTTTATATTAATAACAAAGAATGTACCTCTAAACAAACCTCGCAAGAATTTCAGCACGGTACAAGGAAAAAAATGCGTCTGAAATTCGAGCATGCTTTTTATTAAGGATACTATTTTGTTATTTACATGTAAAAAATTATTTCTCTTTACATGACGTCATAACATCATTTCATTGTACGAATTTTATAAATTGAATTGTCCTTTTTTTTTTTTATTGTTATCTAAAGATCATCTGTCGAATATTTATTTTGATATGAAAACCGTTTAATCATTTATATGAATTAAACAAGTTGATAGCTGATTATTGGGATATTACTTGTTAGTTCCATAACCGTCGATTTATTAGACACATATAGATCGGTTGATTATAAAGATATTACTTACAAACATAATTGTCTATTTGTTTAACACTTATGAATTGGTTGATCATAAAGATACTACTTATTACAATAATTGTCAATTTGTTTGATACATATGAATAACTAATCAGCCTTCCAATTGAACCAAAACTTCTAGAGACGACCGTTAAATGATGATTAAGAGAATAAACACTTTAGATTAATAACAAAGAGTGCACCTCTAAATAAACCTTTGTTGGAAAAATTAGGGTCTACTTGCTATATTAATTCACATATAAAATCAAGAAATAATTCATGACATTATATATCACAATAATGCATGCACATGAGTAACCAATGTTAAATGAATATGACATAATGGATTAGAAAAACCTAGAAAATACGGTTGAGGCAAGTGTTGGACATTTTGTCCTTAAGGCAAGTTTACGCCCCACTACGGTGCTCATGGTTGATCGGCGTATGTTTTCCAAGATACAACGACCACGTCCTTGTACTCCAAATCACAAGGCTCTATGAACCACGATTGTGTTGAAAACTCTCTCATATGGACTCAATGAGACTCTCTAATATTTAGTGCACTCTATGTATGATTATGAAAATGAATGAAAAGTCCTCTTAGTGATTATAGGGGCTTCCCTATTTATAGAATGTGAGATACCTCTTTGGAAAGTATGTGACTATTCATGAATAGTCAAAAGTTGCAACACTTCATTTAAGTAGACATATCTTTCTACCCAAAGGCTTCACTTCTAATTTCCATTCAATTAATAAATTTAATATAATAATATTATTATTAAATTTTCCAACAACCTTGCCAAATTTCAGCACGGTACAAGAAGAAAAGTGCATCTGAAATTCGAGCATGCTTTTTATTAAGGATACTATTTGATTATTTACATGTAAAGAATTATTTCTCCTTACATGACGTCATAACATCATTTCATTGTACAAACTTTATAATTTGAACTGTTCATTTCTCTTTATTGTTACCTAAAGACCATCTCTAGAGTATTTATTTCGACATGAAAAATCATTTAATCATTTATATGAATTAAACAAGTAGATGCTTGATCATTAGGATATTACTTGTTAGTACTATAATTGTCGATTTGTTAGACACATATAGATCAGTTGATCATAAAGATATTACTTATAAACATAATCGTCTATTTGTTTGACGCATACGAATTGGTTGATAAAAGCATATTACTTATAAACATAATCATCTATTTGTTTGACAGTGTATGAATTGGTTGATCATAAAGATATTACTTATTACAATAATCATCAATTTATTCGATACATGTGAGATCTAAACAGTCTTCCAATTGAATCAAAACTTCTAGAGATGACCTTTAAATGATGATGAAGAGAATAAACAGTTTAGATTATAAGTTCATACGTTGAAATAGTGTCATGTGAAGATGTGAAGATAAGAGAAATAGTTCATTACATATGAAGAGCTAAGTATTATGACTGCTCGCTAGAATTAGTTCTTAAATAACAATATTATTTTTAAGAAATATCAATAACTAAGATGACAAAAGCACCTTCAATGGAGTAGTCAAATTCCTTTTGATGAGCCATATAGACAAAATAAAGCTCTAATTTCCTACTTCTACATGTGTAGGCAAAACTAGACCCCACATCTCTATTTATAATAAAGTATTTCATATGAGAGCAAGAAGACAAAAATAAAAAATAAGTTAATACGTAATGTTAGGATGACCAACTATTTAGATCAAATTTTATAAACTAGCTGTTGGTGATTAGGTTATTTCTTACGTATTGATTAACATGCTTATTTTCTCACATCACATGGTTTGCAAAATTTGGCATGAAAAATTAGCTTACCTAGCATTACTCTAATTAAATATCAAAGGTGAAACAAAATAATAAAGTAAAATTGTGTCTACTTAGTTTACTTATTTCTATTAAAGTGATATATTTTTTATAAAATAATTGAGTAAATAATTTGTCACGTCAGCTACTATAGTACAATTTTATCGATTATGTTTGCCTATACCATATAAAATCTCTAACAATATGCCACTACTTTTATAAGAGAATCTGTTTAGGCATGCTTGGTTAAGAAAACGAGTTCACGTGTGGGTTGGTGCTCCCCATTCCCCGAGGACTAGGAGATCAAATTGATCAATCCTACTGGATCACCTCCTTGATTAAGAATGTTATTTTCCAAAACTGAAGGGAAACTTATTGATGGGAGACAGAGAAAATTTATTTACTTATTTCTATATAATTCAATTATTGATGAAATTCGTTTTTCTGTTTTGTCTAGAAAATGATTAATCGGTGACTTTGTCATAATTATTCATCATTAAGAAGACCAAAAACATTTATAAAAACATTTCAATTTCAATCTCTCTTTAATTACCATTGTGTCATTCACCAGAATTTTTGTTTTTTTTATTACATATTGGAAATTAGAAACGGATAATTTGGCTCAAGCTAGCCCGACATATATATTCATTTTCTTTTTTCTCCTACAACTAGTTTTCTATTATTTCTGGTCCGTTCTTTTGGACAACGACAGTTGAAGTCAAACCCTCTATAATTCAATCTTGTGTGCTAAAAAAAATTAAAATAACATGCACATCAATATGGTGAAGTATTAAACAAGTTCTTATTAAAAATTAATTGATTACTTCTTTCATGCATTGCACTCACCTTCCCAATATTCAACAAATAATGAGTTCCATTCGTGTCAGTGTCACGCCAGTATTGTAATTGAGACTGTGCAAAGTGAGACACCAAATATTAGTGAAAGAGTAATGTTAGTCGCTTTTAATTGGGCATTGGGATTTTACCATAGCTTTGAAAGGGCACTTTAACAAAATAATAACATTAATTTGCCAATATTTAACTAACTTTGCACAATCTCTGTTCAAATATTGAAAGTGCTAATCAAATACATAAACTAACATTAACTATATACTTTTCTTTCCCTCAACCAATTGTCCCATTTGCAATCTTCTTCCTGATAACACTCAAAATTTGTAGGTTAACAAATTATGACAATAAATCATTGAAGGGCTTTGAGTACGAAGTGAAACAGACAAAACTCAGAGATGTAAGTGGTTTTATCCTTAAAACTGAGCTACGTACACTATGGTAGTTGGATTAATATTGATATCAAGACTACAATAGCGCTTCAGTAATACATGAATATCCTCTCTCTTGTCGTCCAACCCCTATTCAGGAAGTCTTCACCCCTTTATATAGGCCCTCAATGAACCCCTCAGCCTTAAGTCACCACCACTTGGCATTTAATGCGCCACTTACGTAGCTTAGAGTGCTGACATCTTTTCACCTTTCATCCCGACATTCGGTGATGAAGTGACAGGTGCTTAACTTGAATAACACGTCTTGACAAATCAATATGAGCTGAGAACTCTGCTCGCCCTCGGTTATCCAACCCCGCCTTCTGAGCTTTGTTCTGATTGCTTTTATGTCTTGTCCTAGGCCTCTCTGTGACTAAATGGTGGCTGTCATGCGGCGTGATTGACATTTGGATATATCTGTCTTTGGGTCTAGTGCCATAAAGTTGTCAGTCTGCCCACGTGCCCGTGAGGTCGTGAGCCTTCTTGTGTGCTCTAGTCAGGCTGGGTTTATGGACGGTCAGCTGTTTCGCTCGGACTATCCTCTTCTAAAAGCCCCTTGGGCCTTGGGCTTCTCGGCTTGCACCATTATTTAGGCTTACAAGCGCCCAGTGTTAACACTTCCTTCCTACCATCTAGAGTTTCTCCTCATGAATGAATTTGAAACCAATTAATTGCCATAGTTCGGTTTTCTTCACCATGTAAAAAAAGTCAAACCTAACCGAACCAAATCAATCAATCTAATTTGACAGGTATTCCCTAACCCTAGCTTTAGCCATTCTCGCAATGTGTTTTGTCAATGACTAGTGCGTTTTTCCCCATTTTGGTGTCAAAAAAGAAAGAAAAGAAGGACAAGAGCTTAATTGTACGTTTGTCGACTCTTTCTAGAGAAATAGATGCCTGGTGTCCAAATAACTCCAAACCTTTTAATTTGTATTTGCGCGAACTGAAAAGTGCAATAATATGATACCATTACTTAATTTCTGAAAAGTTTAATTTCAGAAAAGGATCCTCGTCAGATCCTTTTTCTGGAGATCCTAAGGATTTCGTGATAGTGACCATTCATCATACATCGTGTGGTCAGAAATTATTTTAAAATTTAAAATTTAAAATTAAATATAAATAATACCTAACAAAAACTGACTGCAAGATGTACGATGAATGGTCACGATCTGGATCCTTTTCCTTTAATTTCGAATCTCAAAATTCTTTGAAAAGAAAGAAAAGTTAAATCATCCCACCTGGTTCTTGGAATAATTCACTTTTGCTCTTCACATGATGCAATTACAAACATCGTGGATAGTGTTTATACTCGTCCCCAGAGAAAGCCAGCCATGCATATTCCAAATTAACTAATATTAAATTGTTAATTGCCCACTTGTTACAGCTTCCAAACTTGAAGAGAAAAATGATAACGGGACTCACTCAAAAGTCGGGCTTTGCATGAATTTTCTGTTATCTCACATTTTGACATAATTTTCGTGCCACCTTTGTAAAATATTACGCCAAAAATATAAGATGACGGAGAGGTTTTTGCTTGAGTTAAAGGCTAATGGGTATATATTTTCAATTTTGGACGAGCTATCTTAAGGGATTTTAGGTGTGAGATAAAAATATTATCTTGTTGAAATCGAGAATGAAATATATATGTTTTAACTTTAGACTCTTATTTTTTTTCATTCCTTGTATGTCAATAAATAAAGGATGACCTAGAATGATACACATACTTTATATTTGTATTGCTGGTAAGTAAACATGTCGCTAATTCTTATACACCAGCCAGCATAAGAATCGAGTTTTTGCAAGTGAATTGATTTGGTGTCTAGAATATTTCTCTTATATCTATTGCGTAATCGGTTCAAATCCTGCATATTAGTGTAATTTAAAATCGTAATATTGTTTGTACTCAAATAGTAAATATCAATTGTATTAAAAAACATAATTTTACAACATAAAATGGGATTATTTTGAACCCAAATATTATATATAGGAGGGTCCCTCCTTGAAACAAACACGGACTAATAAACCCATCTTGTTCAATAAAACTTAACGAGACCAAACAAGTGCAGTGAAAGTATTTCCACAGATATAATTTCTCATATACGTGTAGGCATGTGGGGTGGTGGACCTGTGATCTGACGCAGCCACAAGTTATGGGTCCGTCTTATTAAATTGCTAATGCCCAAGTTGTCCTCCCACTATATCTTTCTTACATATGACAGAGGACAGAATATAATATATATGCATGGCCCACTACGTGGGGGCTAGTGCGAAAGCTACGTGTCTTGACTCTTTTCACATTTTGTACTTTTATTGTCATTGTTTTCGGAAAAGGGCCGGACCTTTTCGTAGGAATTCTAATAATTCACTGTTCATTGTATATCGTGCGATTAGAAATTATTTTAAAATTTAAAATTTAATATAAATATTACCTAATGATTTTTAATTGCACGATCTACGATGAATAATCACGATCACTGAATTCCTAGGATCCTTAGGAAAAGGATAGTGTTTTCACACCTCTTTTCTTTTCCAACGTTTTTGCACTTCTCTGAGAGATTTTACAGTGTGGTCAAAATACGAAATGATATATCACGTGTCGTTATACAAATAGTGTAATATGTATGTTAAAAAGTTAATAACTTAAATATTAAAATTTCTCATCACTTATATAAAAACACATGATGCATCACTCGTATTTCAATTGCAGTGAAAAATTTCTCAACCTCTCTTCCCTTACAACAAATCTGGGATATGTCTCTCACTCTCTGCCCTAATACTGTGTGCAATGATACGGTTAAAACTTACTCCCGAGCCTCTTTAATTATTGGACTAAATTTTGAATAAATGTGGAAACATATTTTTGAGTTAAATTCCCTTCAGAAAATGAGCCAAGGATAGTGGTGGTCCTTGCTCAAATTTTTGAGTTTTAAACCCTCGAGTTTTTTCCAGTCATCGTGCTAAATTTTGATTACATATCTTTGAGGATGATGATCCATCTAATGTCTATTACTCAAGTCCACCATAAAATCCATCACCGAGTCAAGAACCAAGTCATGAGGAATATTATTAGTATTAGTAGTCATAATTTTTATGTAGGATTATAATTATCGTTTTCAATCTTTATTTAGTGTTTTAGTATCATTTGTATTGGTAATTGTTTTGAAATTGAAGCATATATGTAGAACAATTTAAAGTTTCAAATTTTAAATCTTTATATTTATAAAACGTAATTGTTGTTCCTAGACTTTCATGATTCCTGGATATGTTTAGTGATTTTTTATTATTTATTAAAGTTTAATATTTTTATGTTAAATGTTCATAAAAATAAATTAGATAATTTACATAAATTGATTTTTTTAATTATTAAAAAAAATTAGGCTAAAATCATTCTTTAATAATCTCGTCCTAAAATTTAAGCCAAAACCATTAGAAGAGAAAAACTGTCTTTGAATTAGGACCTAAATTTTCTAGATTAAAAATTAAAATTTTAGGCCACACCATTGCACATGGTCTAATAAACCAAGAAACCAATATTTTATATATTTTTTTCTTTTTAGGCTAACTACATTTTACTCTTTTAAAATAATTTTTTTTTTAACAAACGATATTATATTATCTATATTAAAGGGGAGGGGGTGGACTTAGCCTCACAATGGGCTAGCAATAATGTGGTTCAAATTCGTCTTTGATGAGAATCGAATCTAAGACCTCTCACTTACAAGCAATGTTCTAAAAATCGGCCTTGGCGCTAGGCAGTGGTGTGCCGCTGAGATTTATGCCAAAGCGTTTATAAAATCGGGTAGAAGTTAGTTGGCCGCCTAGGCACTATCTAGGCGGTCTACGCGGGTTCGTCAAAGCCTCGGCGATTATCCGTTTCACTGCGATCTGTCAAGAAGAGAGAGAGCGCAGTAGAAATCTTGGTGATACATACAAACCCCCTTGATAGTTGAAAGAACCCAACTCAGATTTCTTCACAAACAGCGATGAGAGCTCTGACGATGGGAGTAGCTTGTGGAGGAGACGTGAGCTCTGGAAGAAGGCCTGATTCTGAGAGAGAGAGAGAGAGAGAAAGAGAGAGAGAGAGAGAGTAGAAGACACAACACCTCTTTCTCAAAGATAGAGAGGTGGTGATGGAAACGAGGTGTTAGAAGAGGAAATGGAAGGCTGGTTATAATAAAAAGGGGGTGTTTACCAAAAAGATAGAGAGAGAGGTGGTTCTGCCATACGCTTTGGTTCTGCCCATCCAATCGTATATAACAAAGCTGCTTCTGCCATACGCTTTGGCTTTTCCGAGGTGTCTTATAATAAAATTAAAAGAGGTGTGATGAGGCAGAACAAAGACGATAAGAGTAAAAAGAAAGCAAGGGTGGGGTGGGTAGGCTAGGCTGGGCCATTTTATAGTTACAATCTTATTAACATTTAAATAGGGGTTAATAATAACAGCCCACTTTAAGTATAACTAGGTTTTGTTATAACAAGTTTAATTAAATTAATAAAAATTATACATCCGCCTATCTACATTACTATATTTCCTTATTTTTCTATTATTTTGTATTTTTTGTAAGTGTCAATATGCACTTATTTACAAGATATACAATAAATTTACCTAAATCCGTCCAGGCCGCCTAGGCGCCTGCCTAGACCCCGCCTAGGCGCCTAGGCGCTAGGCACTAGCCCGCGGCCCGACTAATGCCTAGCGTTTTTTAGAACCTTGCTTACAAATGAAGAGGAATACTATTAGACCGTAGTACTAATGGCTTAAAATAATAATCTTTAGGTTTTAATTGTCTCACATCAAATCTGACACTTTTGAATTATCTCCCTTTGTTTGTTTGAACATCTAATCTTTTATTAAATTGATGATTATTTTTGTCAATATGGTGCAAATGTGGCTTACGTAGCAACCAAAATACAAGTTGTACACTCATCATGTTATTAATTTAATGAAAATTTAAATATTCTATTTGAGCAGAGACATAAATTAGTATAATTTAAATACTTTCTAATGTAATATGAAATTTTTTAAAATTTCATAACTCATGATAAAAAATCCCTCCAAACGTTTTGGGCGTGAAAAAAAAACTCTCTTTTCCTCGTTTCCTAAACAAAGAAAGAAACCCGTCTTTCACTCTACCAAATATTATAATTAATTTTTTATAATTTGAAGCACATAATAAAGAAAGGAAAACGATAACAAAAAGAAACAAATTGCGGCTTTCTTTTCCATTGGATATGGGTTCTTTCTTGGACCACAAGAAAAAGTAGTTTCCTAGTTGAAGATGAAGAAGAACCAAGAGCTTCGAGAGGATAATAAGCTTTGATTATATTTTGGAATTGGTCTTTTGAATTTTATTACATGATTTGAGCTTCTTCGTCTTCTTGAGTTTGAGAAATTTTTCAATGTGTCGGATGCACGATTCGGTACAATAAGTGTCATAAAACAATAGATGAATACTGAAAAAAAAAAAAAAACCTTCAACCAATTTTTTGTGTGACATTTATAGGCACTACTTCTAAGATAGAATAACAATAACAAGAATTGCTTAGTGTACCGGACCGTGTTTCCGATACACTATAAAATCTCTCCTTGAGTTGATGTATGGATGGATGGAGTGGGACGTGTGTAGCAGTCGCTTTGATGGAGGATGGTCAAAATTATGATATGCTCCATTCCATTCAATAATATATGTGATTGAAGCAGTCTTCTAGTGTTGTTATTCTTTCAAAATGATTTTTATTTTAAATTTTTGATTATGCCATTTACTTAATTGTATTCTTCATGATGTCATTCACATTCCATTCACTTAGATCGAATGATACAAAGTTTGATAAAGATGGCTTCTGAAATAACTAAAAGTATTTTTTTTGATATATATTGGGCAAAACATTTGGCGGACACTTCCTTTTTCAAGCAGTTAGATTTTTAACAAAAATTTCTATAAGTTTCTAATATAAGCACTTTATTAAAATCTCTTATGAGCAAAAGTGATTTCTATATAAGCAATGAAGAATAAATATTTTAACAATTTAAATAAGTAAATAGGAATGAAATATTCAAACTTAAAATCTTTTTTGTGGCACGAAAAAGAAAAATACTATTAGACCGAGAGCAGCTTTCTTTTCAACAAATTGATTTATGGCAACCATCTTTGTGCGAATCCTCGTGAATTAAATGAAGTAGGAGGCAGATTTTATATACGAAGACAAAATAAAGCAAGAACCGAAAGTCAATAACAACATAGGATGATAATTTGGAACTAGTAATGGTGAACTGTTTTATTGAGACGGAAAATAACTTGTATGACACAAGTACACCGCCATGATGATATTTTGTATCAATAATACAAAAACATGTGTTATTTTTTTCCTACATGGAATTGTATCACTGACACAAAATATCACAATAACAATATATTCGTGCCATAAAAGTTGCTCTCGAACATGAGAAATGTCGGTTATGGTGGGGGCCCTTTTTGTTATTTTAAGGTCTGCTATTAACTTGGTCCAAAAACCATACATGCCCACATGCCCTAACACACACACTCCCCCTAAAAACCAGACAGCAGCCATAGCCAATATACCCCTAGCGGTGAACCAAGCCAGGCATCTTGACCCTTGACTTTTGACGCATTCTTAAACCGTCAACAACCAATAAATACATCCGAATGCTTAGATGGGGCCAACTTTGATAATTGTCCATGACGCGAGTGACTGTCTTGTAGTCAGTGCCGAGGTCAAAAAATCAGATTAGAAGACGCTTTCAAACCACAGAAAGAAATTAGTTTTTAAAATATAATTAGTGGAAGAAAATTAAAGGTTTTGTTTTTTGTATTGGCATGAAAAGTTTTAATCAAACAAGAATGATGCAGCCCTAAAACTTAAAATTAGATCTTGCTCTAAGCTGTATGGGCCAATGAGCCACACGCTCATTTTTGTAAAAGCTTGCAAAGAGCCTGAACCTGCATATAAAAGGTTGACAGCTTACGACTCTTTTGCAGTGCGATACAGCACGGAAATGAAAGTCTTCTTACGCAGATGAGAATTAAGTTGAACAAGCACTAGGAGATCCATTGGAAGAACATGTCGGCGCGTTTGTTTCGTTCTCTTTGGCTACAACATCAGCCACAAATATACTACCAGAGTCACACCATCCACCTAGAAGATCCCTATTTTGGCACTGCAATAGCACATCAAAGTTTGAGAATTTTATTGGAAATTATAGGCAAAGCTGTTTTTTGTTTAGTTGATCAGATCCTATCACTCCTAGGTCAGTTGGATAAAAACATCCTTGGCTTCCTATTGTAGAAGAAAGATAATCATAGATTAACTCGACAATCGTAAGGAGCTTTCAATAGAACAAATTTCCGGTTTTGGTTCAAGGAACACAATTAAAATTCTAAGTGTGAGGACAGTATGTATTCAAGGCGTGCAAATCATTAGAAAGTAATACCTTGCTAAAACCAAGCCAGTTTGAGTCTCCTCTAAATGAAGATAACTTCCTGCTATCTTTCCACTGTCCACATAAGACCTGCAAACAAAGTCATAGGTTGCCGCAATGAGAATTCAGAGTAACGAGTCAGCTATTAAGAAAAATTTCCAAATGATGGATAAAAGAAAACCCGGTGCAGAAGAGGGCTAAAGTAACTTATGTCATGCTTCTTTTAAAAATTTATAAGCAATTGGGACAGATGAAAATAAAGCTTCTCAAATTCTGAACCCTCTGAGTGTTTTAGGGGTCATCTTAGAAAGCAACAATGAGGACTTCGTTCTTAGTTGTCTTTGCTTTCAGGATATAACAATTAGTATTTCAGTACGATAAAACTAAGTTTGCCTTTCAAAACAACATAAATGCCTCCAATCAATTCTAATGAAAATAATTAAACTTTCATGTCAGTCTCGTCAGATGGCTAAATAGGGTGATCATTAAATTATTAAAGCTTAGCAAAAATCATTCACCTGAAAATGAAGTTATCATGTAAAAAAAAGAACATTAAAAAGAAATTGCAATCACCTCATAGTCAACCCCTTGTACGTAGATGTAGTTGGAGTCAACTGAAGAGAAAGCAAGCCCAGTTATCTGCAAAAAAAAATTGCTACCTCCAGCATTTATGTATAATCCAAATAATAAAACAACAGAAATTTGGTCGCTTTTGAACAGAGTGGAAGTTTGTTATATTTAAAACCGAAGTCAACTATTAAAAAAAGGACCAACGATTAGCAAATTTAGACTAAAGGAAAGAACGAAGCACAGATTTCTATTGTTGCACTACAATAGGTCGCAAAAGTTGAGGGAAAAAGTTAAAAACAAATAAATGCACTGTGGGCTCGGCTCATACACAAAGACAAGGCATCATATGTTAAAACTTATAACCGACCTCATATTTGGAGCAGTGCACCCATCTTGATAATGATGACCATCTACATGAAAATAACACATACCATACATCCGGTTTCAGTTCCGACTCTGAGTTCTCAGTTTCGCAGAGTGTAAAACAAGAGTCGAAACCAAAAACTAAAGTTCAATTATTTTCCTTAGCTTCTGAATACTGAATACCCACTGGAGCCTAAGGAAAGCATAAATTGTACATCAACAAGAATCATGGACAACCAAAGATAACTAGAATAACCTGGATATTATTGAACCAAATGGTACCCACCTGCGAGGATCATAGATTGTCACTGTACGATCAGCCCCGCCGACTGCAACATTCCCAGTTGAAGAACAGCACACAGCATAAAAGGCATCACCAAGGGAACCACATATTCGTTGTAGACAGCCACCATTTTCTTTTATTCTCAAGTCCCATATAGTCAGCTACAGTTATCCCAATAGATGCAGCTAAGCAATTCAAGCATACTGAATAATAAAGTCCATGAAACCATTCGAAAACCTAAAAGGTATAAAAACACAACAGTTTTACCTGGGAACCTTCTGTGATTGCTAATATAGAACCCTCATTTCCATAATGCGAACTTGTTATGAAGTTCAGTGATGACGGATACCAAAGTCTGTAAAATGGCTATGTTAACAAAAAGGTCTGGAAATATTTTTTATTTTTTTTACATAAAATTAATGCAACAAAGTTGACTGAAAGCTCTATAAGGATCTTCGGTAATGGATATAAGTTTTCTGAGTAGCTGCATAACCTAGGTTGAATATATCGCTGATCAGTCAGCCATTACGGTGACATGAAAATCATAGGCAAAGTGCAGAAAGAAAATCACGTACTCACTCTGAACGTATATCTCATGAACTAGTCATATACAATTGATAGCTCTTTTCATCACAAAATATTTAAACAAATTATAATAGAAAATATCGCTGATCAGTCAGCCATTACGGTGACATGAAAATCATAGGCAAAGTGCACAAAGAAAATCACGTACTCACTCTGAACACATATCTCATGAACTAGTCATATACAATTAATAGCTCTTTTCATCACAAAATATTTAAACAAATTATAATAGAAAATAAATACTGACTAAAAGAGGGGCTTGTCCTTCGATTCTCTATTTTTTTTTTTTTTTTTTTTTGTTCATCCTGGAATAATATGCAGTAGTAAATTGAAGGAACATGGTGGTTCCAGAAACAACCAGAGGTGACGATATTTTACATTTCAAAACATTCCACAGGAATGGAACTTAGAGATATCAATAAAAGCAATTTCAGCATTTAGTTTAACCATCTCAACGGATACCAAGAATTAAAGATTGATGAAAAGCACAAATGAGAAAACAAATGCACATACGCCAGAACATGGCGTTTTGAATGTCCCAGCTGAATCGATTTGTTCTAAACACAACAAGTGTCACAATTATATGGAATTTAATTTCTTTCAAATATAGACAGTGATGGTAATTTCAACTAGAAATAATAAATAACTATTCAGGAACCACATGTAACACTTACGTACACAATGTCCTGACATGAATATCCTGGTCATAAACATCAATGGTTTTGCAGAAGCTACGCGCAACGGCTGCCTGGAAAAGAGATGATGCATATATATAGAGAAATATAAGTAGGAAAAACTAATCAGTAAATGTGAAACAAATAAAACACAAGAATATAGAATTAACAGAAGCAGAGTTGAAGATAACTAAAGTAATTGTCAATAATGAATCCAGACAACTTAATACTATTCATAACATGGTTCAGCTTTGGTATTTTTGGCTGATTGCTCACAAATGAAACGGTGTTTTGAAACACAATGCAAAAATTCAGATTAAGTGTCAAAATTAAAAGTAATCACTCAGTACCGTAGACCATTGTGCTGGACTGAAGGAAAGCCCTGCCCAACCACTTTCTCCAATGCCACAATCACGAGGCAATACTGAATAAGTAAGCCGCTCTACATGTGAGAATTTAATAGGTTAATTCTACAATTAGTAAGCCAAACTAAAAATGAAACTAAAACCATAATATGCACAAAGTTGAAACCCTTCACATAATTCAATGGGTGATGTAATATTCTACCTCACTTTCATATAAAAATGATGCAGCAAATGTATCGAATCAAGATACAAAGAGAAAAAAACTGATTAATTTGGCAAATTTTGATTGTTAATAACTTTGTAATGACCATTGGGCATTTTGTATACTAGCTCCTTACACAGGCTCCATGATTGCAGGGCTATCTCGATCTCAAGATCATAAAGCAGATAAATGGGTAGTGATTTTTTTTTTTTTTTTCGTTACACATATTAAGCATTTATTTACTGATGAGTGGGAAAAGGAGATTAAAATTTTCATGGCAGGTCCTTCTTCCCTTAAACTATGCATTAGATGCTCAACTGTGGTTATTCATTGCAAGTTCTTTTCCATTGCTAATATTCTTTAAGAGTAGGTTAGGTGGTTGCTCAAATTAGGAAAGTTTAGTTAGTCTTCATGAACCAATCGGTTGAGGGAAAACATGAATTGGCATGGGGCAATCGGGAACTTACAAGGACACTGCAGTGCAAGGATTGAATATAAAGAAAGCTCCCTTCTGGGCCTTAATGCAGACCAAACCACTACAGGAACTAAACATTTGGATCCAAATAAGGTTGGAGGGGCCCTTCTCTCAATTGTAAAGCCACTATGATTGTGTTTCTCTCCATTACCCAAAGCCGTGTCCACAAAATGAAAAGAAAAAGGAACCTCTACATGGCACGTTCTCTCTCTCTCTCTCTCTCTCTCTCTCTCTCTCTATATATATATATATATGTATGTATATGTACATACAAAATGAAAAGAAAAAGGAACCTCTACATGGCACGTTAAATCATCTCCCAGGAAGGCCATCAACTTCACTTTTCTCTCTTTAAAAGCATATATTCCCAAATCCCCACAACAAGGGTAGAACCACAAATCAAAACTAAATGAGAAATTGTACCTTCACCAGTAGTATCTAGTTTTGATACAATAAGATGACCATAAGAATCCACAGTTCCCAACATTGAATAGTCATTGCCTGCATTTTGACAAGATAACAAATGATAAGAAATTACGAAAATTTCCAAAACCCATATTCTGAAATGATATTTGCACATTTTCTCTAGAATACATTATCTGAAGAGTAATGAGAGAGACAGCATATTTATACCACATTTGTGCACCGTCTCATGTGGCAAGTGATGCATACAACCAACATCCAATAAGATAAGTTCATTAATTGACGTGACATGCACACATGACTTGCCACACTAGATGGTACACGAATGTGGTATAAAAAGGTGGTCTCCCTAACATTTTCCTACTCTGAAGCCAATTCCTGATCTAAGTTTGATATTCAATTCTAGAAAAAGGTACACATCATTCCCGCTTTTTCATGAAAAGGGTCAAAATCCTAAAATAATAAAAAAAAATGTTACTCCTACTCTTCAATTGGAATAACAAAAAGTATACAATACCCTTAAAAAATAGAGGTCAAAGAAGAGGTATAAGCAACAGCACTATGCACCCTCTATTTTCCCCCGCTTATCCAAAATCTAACAATGATGGTATGGACAATCAATACAAAACGTGAGCCTAACCTAACAAAAAACATATATACCTCAGTGCAACAATCACTTACTCTCTGTTTCAGCAAGCACCATACTCTGAATTTCAGAACGATGAGGGCAGCGGTTAACCATAAAAGAATCCATAACCTTCAAGGATCAGAGGAATTATTACATAACTAACACAGAATATACTGATTACTGAATAGCCATGCTTCAATTCATGAAATTGCATACCTCCCTGAGTACAGGAATCAGAAGGCCTTCTTTTCCTTCACCGACCAGAGACTCTTCCAATGGAATCTTAAATGAAACAAAAAGAAGAATATTAATAAATCTTCGAGCTAAACCACCATACACCTTGACTAGTAACATATGATCCAATTATGTAATACCTAAAACTCGAACACGTTGTATTAATATTTGTTAGTGTTTTTATCAGCAATTTTGTTTCTCTACCATGGCAAGTTCCAGCCCCGACTGATCTCAAACAAACATTTTGCAGTTGAACTGGGATATCACACTCACGGTTCTTCAAAATTTTACAAGTTTACATATCTAACTTTAGGCATGCCTTTCAGATTTAGTATCTAGAAACAATCAAAAGTACCGAAATCACAGTCCCGCAAATTGGCATACATTTACCAAACTTTCAAAGATACTAGAAATTAGAAGGTTAAAAAATAGTCAAATTATGGCTTGTGAGATATAATACCTGAAGCTTATAAATTTGGCAGCCGGAGGCGATGTAGACCCAACACGAGGAGCAGTCCTCGGCAACCTGACAGAAATTAGAAAATTATAATAAACAAATACAAAGGGAGAGAAAAAGAGAGGACATGAAGAGGGTAGGGTTAGGGTTAGGGTTAGGGTTTGGGAGAGTACGCACATGGAGAGCGAGGCGAGTGGACTGGAGGCTACCAGGAGAAGGATTCTCTATGAGAGAGGACGGCACTACTGCCTTGCTCAGACTCTTCGCCTCTAGCATCTTTCCTCGATCAAATTGAGAAGATAGGGTTTTGGATTGGAATTTAATAAGATGGCGCCAATTCTGTTATTATTAACGGCTACAGAAATTGGGAAAGAGGGAGGGTCTCAACTTTAGCGGGTGGCTTTATTTGAAAGTGTAATGTCTATTTTATTACATCCGTTGTTATCCGTAAAAAGATGTACTAGTATTACGGTTTAGTAATTTTTTTTCACTCACTCGCAATTGAATCGATTTATATGAATGACAAATTTGATATCAAATTATTATTTAGTCCATATATAAAGACATAAAAACATATAAAATAAAAGAGTATATTGTGCGTCAACGTCATTGTTTTGGTGGGACAGCTCCAGGCACTGTGAGTTCAGTGAAGTAGACCACGGTTCTAAAACAGGGCATGGGCTAGGCGGTTCCATTGTTTAATTTTTTTTAATTAAGTTAAAGGGTTTTATAGGTAACTTCACTAAAAAATAATCGAGATTATGAGTTAGTGAGTTTTTGAATTTGATTTTGTTTTTGGGTTTTTCTTATTTTTGCTACATTAATTTGTGATGATGGCAACGTCATGATAGCTTAAGTTTTAAGTTCTAACTTTCCCAAATTCTCAATTCAAGTGTAGTTATTTTTTTAAAATGTAAGTAGATACTTTTTTATTTTGAACAAACGATATTATATACACTAAGGGGAGGGGGTGGGCTTTGCCTCATAATGGGCTAGCAATAATATGATTCAAATTCGTATTTGGCGATAATCGAACCTAAGACCTCTCACTTACAAGTGAAGAGGAATACCACTGGACCGTAGTACTAAGTAGCAGTAGATAAATACTATTTATTTATATGTTTATATAATAAATTGAATTATATCTGCCTAGGCACCAACCCCTAACATCTGCTGATTAGTGCGTAACGTCTTTTAGAACTTTATAGTAGATGCATAAGGTGTGTTGTGTGTGTCTTCGTTCTCGGCTTCTCCACCTTTGAAAGGGGAAATTTGCAAAATTAACCAAACTTTGGACCTTCTATTGAATTATAACCACCATTTTACTTTTATGATAATTATAACCAAAATTTGAGATAAAATTACTAACATACCCTTAAAATGAGTTTTTCATAGAACCAAAAAGTAAAATTAAAAATTCAGCTTCAAGAAATGTTCATTATCAGATCGAATCTACTGTGTCGGTAGAATCTCATCGGGAAATTGTCGTTCTCCAGCCACATAGCTCGGAATTCGAAACTAGTTGGTCAATCTTCGCCAGAGTTGTTTATTTGAGAAAAAAAAGAAGAAGAAGAGGAATTTAACTCCAGAAGCAAGGCAACGAGCTTTGTGGGATCACACAAGCAATCGTGAATAGTAGCGTCGACATTATTAACGCCACAGCCACCACTATCTCCGCCGAAGCTAGCGCCCAAGCCACCACCGTATGTGTAACTCTCTCTCTCTCTCTCTCTCTCTATTGCATTCATATCTTTATGCATGTGTGCTTTTTTCTTTTCTCATTTGCACCAGAAAAAGTAGAATTGTTGCATTTGCAAGGGCTTGAGAAAGGCTTATCATCCCTCCACGCAATGCATTAGGGACATACATGTGAACAAACAAGTAAAAATAGGAAAACTATCGTATAAAAAATCCACATAACAAAAATTGAGAGAAGAGATATCAACTAAGATGACTTTTGGATCCTTGTTATACTCTATTTGGTTGCTAAGAAACTGTGAGAATCTAAATCACACATATATCTTACGGACAGTTAGATCTTGCGTTCTTACACGTTTTTCAATCTTAAAAGTGAAAAGTATCAATCATTGAGTGTTTTTGTACGATTTTGCTTTTTTGGTTGTTATAGAAAAACTCATTTTAAAGGTATATCAGTACTTTCATATCAACTTTTAGTTATAATTATCATAAACTTAAAAGGGTGGTCATAATTCTATATAGAATCTAAATTTTGATTATTTTTCCAAATTTCCCCTTTGAAACGCGGGGTATGAACGGGATCATAAACGACGTGTACTTTGATGTCGTTTGGGATAGCGCACGTGCCATTTTGCCCTAGTCTACATTCCTCTTCATAGTAACACAAACAAAATTCTATTCAAACGCGGGGTTTGAGCTCGAACCGCAAAAATTCTATTTAAAATATATATATATATATATATATATATTCATGGTACACAACACAACACATCATGGAGTTCGTTTCGCGAAAAGAAACTCTCAAGGTGACGACATTGAGTACTTTTTTGTTGCAGTTACATCATAACTTCTTACCATGTTAAATAAAAGTTAAAGATACCATCTATATTGACACTGATTTCAAGTAGTAACAATGTTTGAGTCATATTTTAGGAATGTTTCATAATCGAATCATAATCACTATATGTCATAAAATTATTAATTTATGTATTACGTGAGAGTCCCTATACAAATTTTTTATAATGTATTAACTTAAAAATTTAACGAATTGTTAATTGGCACGTTATTTTCAAATCGGGCCCGACAAAAAATATTATTTAGCCGAGGTTATTAGTTTAATGGGTATTATAAATTATTGAAGTTTGACGGTTAGCTTTGGTTGAGTTTTAAGTTTGAATAATAATATCTAAGCAAGCATGACATGAGCACCTTAGCATTCAACTTGACTCACTCGTTTACAAAAACAACTTGCATAAAACAGGTTCATCTCTAATGTCTCGGTCCAATAATACAATGCCGTATGGAGAAATATTTACTCATAGCCTAGAATTACTAGACCGAAACACTACAATAACAGTCAACTCGTTCCATGTCCATCCTCCTCATTTACACTCATATTTTGATTTACCAACAAACAAGAAACAAAATTTAAGAACCTTTCCCCTAACAAAATCCAGGAAGTCATCTATCCAACGGCTCCTGTACCCTCATACAACAGATCAACCTTGAAATCAAAGGATGCATCCATTACCTCTACACCCTAGAGTGAAATACATACATGCCTCTGTTTATTCTTCATCCAACTAATTTGCTTCTTCAGATACTCCCTGTCTCCGTGCTCAAATATTCCATCCATGCAAGGAGATGAAGTCGGAACATAGACTTCTAAAACTCTCTGTCCATTGGCACCGTCTTCAGTAGCTTGGTGAGGTCATAGGACTTGAAATCTTTCCCATAACATAAACCCAGATCTAGCGGAGTTCTGCCGTCCTGAAACACACGGAGCAGCGTTAATCACTTTAACAGAAAAAACAGAAAGTAAAAAATCCTTGCTTTGTCTCTACCATAGGTCCCTGCTTTGTATATAGTAAACGTTACCTTATTTCTTCTGCTCTTATCTGCACCATTGACTAACAAAATTTTCACAATGTCTCTGTTTCTACTTTGAACAGCAACATGCAATGGAGTCCATCCATCCTGAAATACATTATACGATGTTGTTAACAAGCTGAGAAACGAAAATAAAAAGGATTAACTGGGTATAGGCATTGGGAAATTTAAACAATAAAAAACAAAACTCACATT
The DNA here is from genome assembly GCA_024362995.1 of Heteromeles arbutifolia. NCBI lineage: Eukaryota > Viridiplantae > Streptophyta > Magnoliopsida > Rosales > Rosaceae > Heteromeles > Heteromeles arbutifolia. The sequence goes on from JANCRC010000002.1 coordinate 41,092,733, forward strand.
ATCTGCAATATTGACATCAACTTTATATTTGATCAATAACTTGACAATCCGCTTGGTGCCTACATGTACTGCGTAATGAAGCGGCGTAGCACCATCCTATAGACGATAAAGACAAAAACTCATTTTTCCCCTAAAGAAAAATGGATCGGGAGAGATATTAAAGAAAATCTTATCCTTACCCTGTCTCTGACATGAGGACTTGCACCTTTTCTTAGCAGATGACTAATTACAGCTTCCTTTTTGGCTATGATTGCAGTATGAAGAGCAGTTGTACCATCCTGTTTCACCAAATTATTGGAGGTTTACTAATCCAGGTACAATGCTACCAAATTGGAGACAGATATGGTGATTCAATTACAGATAAAACTTGCCTTATCAACAACGTCAATATCTAAACCATCTTCAAGTAGCTTGTCCATGAAAGTTACCATCCCTGACAGTGCAAGAGTATGTATAGGGTTCCATTTTTCCTGAGTAATGAAAGTACGAAACACAATAAATGAATGTAGAAAGACAAGCCAGTCTCTTATTGCAAATACGACTTCCTATTTACAGTTGTGAGCTCATAATGCTATAGAGACTAAGAAATAGTTCAGTTGCTCCATTAGATTTTAGTAGTAAATTGTACTAGAGGAGATAGGTAATAGCAGGACCAGACTTCTATAAACTGACTTCAGGACATTTTTACATAAGAAGAAAGAATTACCGTTGATATTTTCTTGATGTTGGGAGCCGCATGCTTTTGCAAAATTGCTATTTCTTCTTGCACCAAGAGCTGTTCAACTTCTGCAACACGAATAACAGATATTAGATGTTTACCAGGAAATGAGGTCCCAAAAAGTGGTATTACATTGAAGAAGAAAACAGCTAAACTGGTCTTTGAAGATCTACATGGCCGGGAAATTATAACAGCCAGAAGAGTTGAGTAATCTTTAATAAGGCAACAGGTTTGCAAATATTGCAAGCTAACATGTTAGAAGTTAAATGTTCTCTTGCGAGACAGTTGCGCGTGCCATTTTTGTCAAAATATCAATTGGAACACACCATGTCACTCTCTAAAAATAGAACATTCCCCATTGAGGGCCTGCTTGCCGTTTGGGATTGATTCTAGGTGGCCTAAAAGCACTTAATGACAACCAAAAGTGCTCTTGACGATGCGCTTCGAGGGTCATAGAAGTGCAAAGCACTTCCAAATGTGTTTCTAATAACAGCGCTTATGAAGCAAAAGTGCTTGTTTTAAACTTTTAGAACATCCATTGAAGTGAACAAATAAATATGAACATAGAAAATTAGGGCCACCAGAGCATAACCTTTTACAAGATCCTCTTCATACTTGTTTGTTGTGGACTTATCAACAGCAGCAGCAGCATCAGTAGCAGTAGCTGGAACACCTTTTCCCTCTTCTTCCTCCCATTCACTTTGGAAACCCAATTCTTCTTCTTCTTCATCCTCCTCGCCTTCGCTGCCGCTGCCATCGTCGGGTGCTTCCCAAGTTCCCACCTGGGTCCGAAACGAAGCAGTCGGGCTCAACGACCCGACCGAAAAAGTCCTCAGCTTTGAGTGCCTCTGAGCGCCATGGAACCTAAAGCTTCCACTCCTTGTACTACACGCTGTCAAGACGCCGGCTTTACTAAAAATTGCAAACGGGTTGTAATCTCTGGGGATGGAAATTGAATTTAGACCCGACAATGCGGAAACTGAAACCGTGCCCATTTGGACTTGGACTCGGTGGGTTATTCAAAATTTCACAAAATCCTCCTGCTTGAACTTGGCGGCCGGGTAATCGAACCAGAAGGTCCAGGAATGCGACTGCAGCGCTATTCCTTTTGGCGGCTTCGCCAACACGGAATCTTGGTCGCCGACGATCACTCCTTCTTCGAGCTCGTCGTCGTCCTCCCTCGGCGCAGGGTTCGCCTCGTTCTTCACAGTGCTGTCGATAACGGGCGGGAGAGAGTGAGAGAGTTCCGGAGAGGGGCGAGTCGAGGGAGATTGAATGCAGAGAAGATAAAAATCCTTGCGGGTCCCCGCGAACCCAAAATAATCCCATATAATCTCCCAAAATTGTGAAATATGAAAGGGTTTTTATCTCATATGGTCATTGAGATTGATCAATTTTGGACCCTCATTTTCAAAATTAATTAATGTCGTCCATGACACTAACTACAACACATCAATTTGGTTATTTCGTTTAGATTCCATCAATTATTCTGTTAGTTTGTATATGAGATCCACAAATCCAATAAAATGGTGACACGTGAATTATACAAAAAATTTTTTTTATCACAAATGGTCACTGACATTGATCAAACTCCTCATTCTGGTCCTTGAGTTTCAAAAATCAATAAATTTAGTCCCTGACTTTCACTATCGCACATCAATAGAGTCATTCCATTAAAATTTCGTCAATATTTTTTGTTAGTGTGCTGATGTGGTCCCACTAGTCCAATCATATGGCGCCATCAACTATAAGAAACTATTTTTTTTTAAAGTGAACCAACTGACGAGTATTCCGCGCTAACATTTCTTTCGCATCTCACAATCTCGATTAGAAAATAAGATTCAATCTAAATTCGATAAAATCGAATCCAAATTCAATTCAAATTTGATAGGATTTTAACCAATTAGAGAGAATGAGAAGTGAGTTCACGGAGGACAAGAACTGTCATGGTGCCTTCCTTTTCTTTTTGAGCATACCTATATGAAGACGATGATGTTTTTTTTTCTTTTAGTTTTTTTTTTTTTTAATTTCTTATAGTACTTTTAGTTTTAAATCTTAAATTTTTTTTTTATATAGTTAATCCATGTGGAGCCATATGATTGGACCAGTGAGACCATATTATCACACTAACAAAAAATATTGACGAAATTTTAACAGAATGACTAAATTGATGTGCAGTAGTGAAAGTGAAGGACCAAATTTATTGATTTTTGAAACTCATGGACCAAAATGAGGAGTTTGATCAATGTCAGGGACCATTTGTGATAAAAACCATTATTTTGTGTAATCCATGTGTCACCATTTTATTGTATTTGTGGGTCCCACATGCAAACTAACAGAAATAGTTGACGGAATCTAAACGTAAGGACCAAATTGATGTGCGATGGTGAATATCAGGGACGACATTGATTGATTTTGAAAATGAGGGACCAAAATGATAAGTTTGGTCAATTTCAGGGACATTGGTGATAAAAACCCAATATGAAATACCCTTACACAAACTCCAACATTTGGATCAAAACTTTTTTTTTTTGGGTGAACTTTTTAACTTAGAAAATTTAAATTTTAACTCAGAAATATTTTTGTATAACCCAAATTTTTAAAAAATAAATTTAAAATAAAATTTTAAAGTAACTGTTTTTCTTTAAATAAATTATGTAAACTATCATAAATTAATTTTAACCTAAAAATATTTAGATTTCGATAAATATTGAAAAATCACCAAATCAACACCATAAAACTCGTTGAACACTACGAAAAAATATGAAACACATGATTTTTTTTTATTTATAATTGTTTTAGCCGTTGTCTTTCAATTTGGACAGTTAAATTTGATTATCTTAGATCTTAACCGTTGGGTTCAATGAATTTATAAATATAAAAAAATACACATATATGCTTAACCAACCCATTAGCTGAGCAGAATTTGACCTAAAAATGAGTTATAAGTTAAAAGTCATATTTTGCCTAAGAGTCTTAGGTTCTTAGGTTTGGAGTAGGTCTTAGAACCTGAAGTCTTTAAATTTCCCTAGGAATTTCGTTTTAACTCCAAATTTTGTTCCACTTACGCCAACGTATTCGTATCAACAAGTACTATAAGAAACTGAGGAGGCAATTTGTGTCTTTCTTAAAATCGTCAAAGTATGTGACCCAGCTGCAGATATGCATACAACGACGATAAAGATATTTTGTGAGAGAGATCAGCTGAAGATGGCACTTTTAAGTCTGGAAGTGGAAGAAGTTGAAGCAGTTTGTGGAGTTCTAGTGCCATTGGTACTGCTTGCTTGCTAATTAGAGAAATGAAAATCAACTTTTGCAGGTGGGCTTCTTTACTTTTCGTCTCAAAACAACAAACGAACGAGGCAATCACTCGTACCATACAGTCAACCAGAACAAAACAAAAATGATGTTTTGAGCCCTCAGACCACAACCACACGCGCAGCGGGTAGATAAATTATCGTATTATACAAAAGAAGCAAACAATGAGATAAAGCACAACATTACTGATTACTTTCTATCCCAAAACAAATACTGATTACTCTCACAAATCATACCCCAAGCAAACAAGGCTCCCCGCTTTGCAAGAACGTCTGTCGTACACAGACTTATCCTTACTTTGCAAAGAGGCTGTTTCCACGACCCGTGACCTTTGGTCACAAAGGAGCAACCCTTCCCTTGCGCCCCTATCAATATTAAGGCCGAAGGAAAATTAAAGGGAGGCAAAATATTTGTTTATATATATGAATACTGATAAGAAAGAGATGCACCATTTGGCAACATACCTCAAGCATGAAAACTAATAAACAGTCATTTACACAACACCGCTTGGGTAGTAAAAGTAAACCAAAAATAGCCCTCAGATCTTATTATATCCTGAATCCAAATTCAAGAATGCTGAGCTTTCATTTTCATTTACAGGCACATCCTGAATGACAGCAGCAGCAACAATAACAAATGCCACCACCATAAGGAGCAGATGGCTACTCTTAACGGTAGAATTATAGGAAGTGAAGATGCTCATAATGAAAATCAAAAGAACGCCCAAGAACATGATTCTGAATCATTGGGCAAAATGCTAAAGGCTGTACTACGGCATATATGCAAGAAGAACCACTTAATACTTTCCCACTTGTTGCACAAACCAAGTGAAAAGAAAAACAAACCCACAAATACTCTGAGATTGTCATTGTAAAGATAGCCACATCACTGACAACATAACTATTTTCAGTTGACTGAGGTCTCACAATAATTGTTGAATTAGCATTGCAAGGGCACCTTAGAGAGGAATGGATTGTAACATTATATGGGTAAAACATCGAATAACACTAAAAAAATGAGTTTTCCATCATTAGGCAAATAAGCTAGATTAGAAAACATGGTAAATCCCAGAAAAAGAAAAATATCAGAAAGACACACCATCGCTAATTCAAAGTCTCAGATGCTCACATCTTGAAAAACAACTTGACTACACATTTGCATTATGAAGAAGATTATTTCAACGAATAAAGATAATAAAAACATGAAATGTACCTGAAGCACAATATAATTGTATGAAATCTAATGCAAAGGGATTACAGCTGTGGTAATATATAGCTTCAAGAATGCATTTCCATCAACATCTCAGAGCCCGGTGCTTAAATCATTACTCCCCACAACCCCGTAGCAATGAACACCACACATCCACTGCAAATGAAAAAAAATATTACACTCAGAACTATGGCACTATAAACAACTAGCCACAGATACATAATATACCATCATCAGACCAATTTGACATCAAATGCCGAACACCCAGTAAAGAAAAATAGAGGTGTTTATGAAAAAACATTTAAGAAAAAAAGTAGGATAGCCAATCAGTCGAAAATAAATAGCATAACAATGAAAGTAACGAAAGCTGAGACCCAAATGAATATGCAAGGGTCGAACTGATTGCGCAAATTTGAATCACATTTAGGGTCAAATTCTATTTGGTTGCATATCTGAACATTAGATGGTGAATGTAATAAGTAAATGCATATACATCATATATACGCATGTATATGCGCGTGTGAGAGAGATAAATTGAAAAAAAAAAAACAGAAAAAAAATACATGCAATCACTATCGAACAAAAACAACTAAAAATTCAATAAAAATTTCTCAGAGAAAAGATATCTATAGAAATAACGAGAGAGAGAGAGAGAGAGAGAGAGAGAGAGAGAGAGAGAGAGAGAGAGAGGATGGTTGTGTTGATGATGTCGACGACTAGTCCAGCAAAAATGATAGAAAAGGCTCCTAATTACAATTCACAGAGACTTATCGAGAATATGGTTAGTATTTGATGACTAGTACAGCAAAAATGATCGAAAAGGCTCCTAATTACAATCCACAGAAACTGAATATAGACTTATCGAGAATATGGTTAGTATTTTATCTGACTCGTTTAGAAACAAACAATCGAGCTTGAAATCATCTGTTTTCAGTGCATCACTGTATATTCGCGAACTACAAAAGCTAGTGTTCCATATATATAAAGGGTGGTGCCATCCACACACCCCTCTCAATTTCCGGCCATCGAAACAAATGAATTGTAGAAGATCAAATGACAGAAATTAACAACAGGTGTGTGGAAGGTACAAATTCTTGTAGTTTTACTGTTTGCATGTTGTCAACTAAAATTTTCCGGACAAGCATGTGTTGTCTGTAATGATGTTTTAATTATCTTACAATTGTGAAATTGCGTGAAACCCTAAGACCATAGTTTCTCAACAACAAACAACAAACATTTGCAACATGAAAATTCACCAACACTTTGGTGTAAAAGTAAAAGAGAAAGAACCTCACCTGCAAAAGTTGATTTTTCTCTCTAATTAGCATGCAGTAACAATAGGACTAGAACTCCAGGACTAGTTCTGTTGGACTAAGAATACCAAACAGTCCAAGTTTTCTTAGTTGATAGTGTTGAGTCTTCAATCGAATAAAGGCTCCTTGACAAGAAGATTAACTTTTTCGTTTAAAAATTTGAGTACATCTTCTCTTCCTTCTTTTATCAGCAACTGCCTTAATCTCCCAAAAGTCACACCTGCTGGCCGAATCCCCTTCTCTATCATCTCTTCCAGTAAGACACAAGCCTTTGAAGCATTTCCCTTCTCACAAAATCCATTTATAAGGACTGAATATGTGTGCATGCTCGGGACAAACTGCTTCAACTTCATGTACTTCCAGACTTTATGAGCCATCTTCAATTCATCTCTCTCACAAAACATCTTTATCATCATTGTATACGTATCTGCATCTGGCTCACATACTTTGATCATTTTGCGGAAGACACTAAATGCCTCCTCAGTCTCTTCACGGTCAATCAAACTATTTAAAATGATATTGCAAGTCCTCGAATTGGGAGTAACACCTTTGGAATTCATATCGTTTAAGACCCTATAGACGTTCTTGAACTTGTTAGCCTTACAAAAAGCGCCGATCAAGGCATTGTACACAACCACATCAGCCCTTATTCCATTCCTTTCCATCTCCAAGAATGCAGCAACAGCATCTTCAATCCTGTTTTCAACCCCATACGTATGCACCAAAACACTATAAATAAAAGACGTTGGTGTACAACCACTATCATCCATGCCCTGAACAATATTAACAGCTTCATCCACCCTCCCTGCCTTGCAAAGAACATCAACCATGATACCATAAGTCACTATATCAGGATTGCAACCCGCATCAATCATTTCTCTGAACACCTCCCTCGCTTTAGGCAAATTCGGATCCTTCCCCCATCCGCCAATCAATATACTATAGGTCTTTGAGTCTGGCTCAAACCGATCCTTCATTTTATCAAAAACCTCCTGAGCCTTCCTCACATTCTTGGACTTACACAGAGCACTCAGCAGGCCATTGAACGCCGCTAAATTCGGAGCACAATCATACTTCTCCATAACATTAAATGTATAAAGCGCTTCCTCAACCTTCTGTGCCCTGGCATACTTCCTCATAATGATTCCAAACGTCTCCATATTCTGAATCCTCTTCGCCCTCATCGAGTTCACAAGCTCCCACATGATCTGGTACTGCCTGATCTTAGCCAAAGATTCAATCATGGCATGGTAGGCCCTAACACTATGCCAATAATTTCGCTGCTTTGCCGCCCACTCAAAGAACCGGTATGCAACCATACCGGCATTGTTGAATCTCATGAGAACTTCCTCTACCATTTCGGGTGAAATTCGAATCCCGGTTTGGTCAAGGGCGGTATCAAGAGCAAGTGTTGGGCAGGACATCATGATTTTGCAAATTCTTTTTGTTGGGTCGGAAAATTGCATCATGGGTTCTGTTGAACAGTAATTCTGGGTCAATTTCATCAACCCAAAACCTAATCTTTCCCCACATTTTTGTAATTTTATGGCCATGTTTTTGGGAACCCGATTGAAAAATCAAGTCACCTGGATCATTTGAAATCTAAAGTTAGTGAAATCAAACATTATTTAACTAATCAAATAGGGAACTGTTATTAGCACTCCAAAAATCTCATTCTACACTCCTATAAGTGTCTTTATTCTTTATAATTATAGAAAATTTGGAGTGCAAAATGAGATTTTTGGAGTGCCAATAACAATTCCCATCAAATAATGGAAATAAATTAACAAATTAGGACCAACAAATTTAATTTTTGAAGATTGAAAATAAATTAAGAAAAATAATAAGACTTTTGGAAATTTCCTGCAATTCGATGTGTTCTAATATCTTCCAATAAATTAACCAAAGGAAACGGAAATTCTAGAGAGAGAGAGGTGAAGCAAACGTACTCATACCAATACCCACCAACCAATTCTATTCATTCACAGCCAAATTCCATAACAGAAATACTACCATGCTTGCTTAAATAACATTACTTGGACCGCAAACATCCACACTGATACATATCGAAGCATCCCAAAGATCTAAGGAAACCCCTTCTAGCAAGTATTCAATGTTGGGTGTTAAATTAACACGTGTATGTAGAAATAGACACATTCAATTCTCCTAATCAACTTGGAGGGAACCCAATGAAATATGACTCATAATAATCAGGAATAATTGGGGAACCTCTAAGATCCCAGTAACACGAAAAGACTAATAGGACAACAGGAAATTAAGAAACAAATGCAACGCCAGATTGAACACAAGATTTTCAAGGCTAACTACTTGGAAATCTAACTAATCCTGGCAGCATTCCTCATTGCTAAATCAATCAAGGTGGCTACAGCCTACATTAGAGACGCAAGTGACACAAACACTCCAAAACATTCATTACAAACAGAATTACAGAAGGTATAGGAAAACATTGCAGTCACTAAGAAAATGTAGGAAAACAATAGAGACCAAAGTATCGAACTTTAACGAAAATCCACAGTTTCCAATTTCTATGTTTGCAATTGGTACGAAACCAATATCTATTTCCTTTACCAAAAATTTCCAAATTTGTTTTATCACTAACTACAGCAAGCACATAACAAACGCAAAAAATTCAATCTTTTCTTAGTTCTCCTACCAACCAAACAAAATTAAACCCAAAAAAAATAGAGGAAACGTAAGGAATTAACCTCCAGAACTCCTCGCGGGTAGGGAAGGTGTAGATCGGCGACTCTCTCTCCTTATTCGAGCTCGTCGTCGTCCTCCCTCGGCTTAGGTTTCGCCTTGGTCTTCACGGAGCTGTCGAGAACTGGAGGGAGAGAGGGAGAGAGGGAGAGATGTCGGGACAGTGGTGCGTAGGCGAGGGAGCCCAAAATAATCCTATAGAATTCCCCAGAAATGGACTAACTTGGATGGGTCATATCCACACCCTTTTTCATTTTCTCTCATCCTTCTCAATTTTTATCCGCCAACAAATTAAGAAAAGTTTAACAACAAAAAATTAACAAAGTATGTAAAAAGAAAAATAGGTGTAAAATATCACTTTCTTCTTTATTTATCTTGGACAATCCTTCATAGGATTAACATGGAGAATCCTTGTGGGTATCAAAATTAATATTATAATATTTTAAGATTTTTTTTTAAACAAACGATAGTATCTTTACTAGTGGAGATGGTGGGTTTGGCCTTACAATTGGCTAATAACGATATGGTTCAAACTCGCATTTGACGAGAATCGAACCTAAGACCTTTCACTTACAAATGAAGAGGAATACCACTTGACCGTAGTACTAAGTGACATGATTTTTAAGAATTATTTTGGAGAATCTTTGGTATGATATTATTAGGGGTAATGTTAGGTTGACTAAATTTGAAGATTAAATTTGTAAACTAAATTATGTGTACCAATAAGAAATAAGCACGTTAATCAACATTAAAGTAATAATCCAATTATTAACTTCCATGTTATTTAATTATTACAAAATTTAATCTACACATATAGTCTCTCTAGCATTATCCTTATTAGGCTTTTGGCAGCATGTTATTAGGGTTTTTTGTTTAAAGGAATAATGTGACAGCCCGTCCCTGATTTTAAGAGTTTTTAAAGTTTTAATAAAGGATTTTACAAAAATGCCCTTTGAGGCATGTGCATTGTTCGAGGTTAATCGTTGTGTCGTGTCATCTAAGATTTGTTTTCTTGACATATCATCGTAGTACTCGTCGCTACGGAAGCGTGGGCGCATACGGTTCATGATTTAGAGTTATAACGAAAAAGATTTTAAAGTTTGAAGTTTGGGCATTTTATGAATTTTATTATAAAAGTTTGGTGTGCCATTTGGACGGCCCAGATTTAATAAAGAAATAAATGGATGGCTGGGATTAAAAGGAATGAGATTATGTGTGTGTGTGGGTGACTGGTGGAAGAAGGAAAGGAATAAGAAGGGATTGGGCAAAACTGCCCAACCATAAGGAAGAAGAAGAGAGCTCCGGGAGAGAAAGTTGGGAGAGAGTGGCGCGGGGGATCAGCCGGATCCCCTTGGCCCGTTTTTGACCCGGTCGGCACCCATGCCTATTTTCGATGATTTTCACTCGTTTTTCCGGCGAATTGCTCCAAGAAACCTCATGGGAAACACTCTAGGACCCTTCCTCTATCCATTCCATCTCAAATTTGGAGAGATTTGGCCTTGAAAATGGGTGAGACCGCAAGAAGGGGTGCGGCAGTTTTGACTTCGAATCACCCAATCCTGAAGCAATTTCTTCCAATTACCACCACCATTAGCATTCCCTTAGGACCTGGAACAAAGCCCAAGCATTAGTTGGAGCATCAGAGTGGTTTTGGAGGTCGAATTGAATCACACCAAATTCAAGGGTTTCGTACGATTTTGGCAAAATTGGAGCTCTTATTGACCGAATTGGCCTTGGTCACAGGAATGAAAGTTGTTCTACTCTTTGAGATCTTTAATTTTGAAAATTTTGGTAATTTTTGGATAAAGTTGAATTTTCTGGCGAGCTAGGGCGGCCGACCGCCACCCACGGCGGCGAGTGGCCAGTGAGCCGCCAATGCTATTTTTAGGCCATAATTCATGTTCTGAATTCAGTTTTGGTGAATGAATGACGTATGATGATCATTCGAACCTAAATTCGTTACGATGCGGGGTTAGGCCAAAATATGAATTGACGATCCGACCGTTGGATCGTCACCAAATTTTGTTACGTTGTAATACGTAATATTTGAGGATTATAGGAACTTACGGATCGAGAATCCGATTTACAGATCTTCTGGAATTGGAGTTGTAAGTTCATAAAATACAATGTTAGCAGTCACTTAGTTTTGGCAATTGACGGAGATCCGACCGTTGGATGGTAATGAAATTTTAGGATGTTGTTCTAGAGATTTATTGTGGACCTCTGGAAGTTACGGATTGGAAATCTGGGTTGCAGATCTTCTGGATCGAACTACATAGTGACGTGTTTTATATAAGTTATATATTCTATCGATATGATTTCTGAGGCATGATTTGATGATTGTTCTAGGCGCCGATCGTCATGACGCCTTGATGTGTTGTGCTAGGGAGTTGTAGGGCGAACTCCAGGTGAGTGGGCAGTTATTTTCCGTATATACCTCTATAAATGAATTTTGCCCAGAAAATCAGTTTAAATGAAATGTGTTATGAAATGCGATATGAAATGCCATGCAAAGTATCTAATTGTTTAATTATGCATTATTGATTGTTTATATTAATGTCGGTGCTGAGGACGCACCGGTAAGTGACAGGTAAGCTTATATGCTAGTTATTGTGAACGAATGATGAAATGTGATGTGATGTGATATGATTAGAGCTCATAGACTTGCACACTGATATTAGTGCTCACGCCCAGAGAGGGGCTCAGTCTTTCACGTGTTGTTCACCTCCCGCACCGCATGCTCGCCTTGGATCCAAGTTAGGTGCTCAATCCTGTCGAATAGGCCACTATAGGTGGGTTTGACTCGTAGGTGACCTGCAATTTATCGCTCAGTCTTCACGTGATTGTAGCACTAGAGCATATTAGTGTATTATCAGTGATGTTGTGCAGACCACTAGAGGTGGTATTGATGTGTGTGCAGGGTATATATATGATTTGATTATGATGATTATGAGTTGTATGATTTGTTGAGTATGTTATGAGCTATATACGGCCGGGGGCCGAGATGATATTTGAGTATTCAATCACATTCACAGGGATGCTTTGGCATTCAGTTAATACTTTGGCATGGCATATGCATACTTTCATACATACATGTTTTCCAGCGGATTCTGAAGAAATATATATGAGTATATACTTTATTTCTGGGAAATTATACAGGTTTTACGGCGAAGGGGTTATAACTTTTGAAAGGAAGGGTTTTGAAAAGAATTGTTTTACTGACCCACTCAACTTTGTTTTGCGCCCCTCCAGGTTCGAGTTAGAGCAGAGCTTTGGTGGCCACGAGGAATCCAACGGTGTTCTGACAGAATTCACAAATGTAGGATCACCTTCGGGTGTTATATCTTAGTAATTGTATCTTTAAAGCTTCCGAACTGTGTAAATGGTTACGTCACTCTCACGTGACGGCTAGCATGCCCTCCTTCGGGATGGGGTGTGTCAAATAAGATTTCAAATGATAGAAAAGTTTAAAGGTAGAAATTAGTTAGTGATTGTACATTTACTTTCTTTGCCTTGACTCCTTGCCTTGAGCAGAAAAACTTGAAGAAATTGTAGTCAGCAACTCAGGTCTTCTTGATGGTTGACAGCGTGTAGAGGGAATGTGGGCCTCGCCAATTGAATAAGGGCATTCTTGTCAATTACAAACAAAAATCTACATGTCAGCTTCAGAATTTTTAGAGTTATTTTTTGTTCCACAAATGCCCAACACTTGTTGTACCACTGTTGTGTTTCTTTCAAGTGCAAACATAAAAATAGTATAATGGCACAAGTAAGGGTGTCGAACCACAGGGACTGATTAGACCTCTGCAACTTACTAGCTTTATGTGAACCCCAACTAAACAATGAAAATGCAAACTGAATTTAGATTTTTCAATTGAAAACTAAAATAACTTAAAAATGCAAGAAAGATAAAGATAAATGATAGGTTGATTCAGAAATTATGGGAATGGAACTAAGGATACCGATTTCACTATTACAAGTTAATTCCATGAAAATTAAGTCAAAACACATTCAACTCTCCAATCTGCAACTAAGGTTCGTTGTACTCATTTATGATCATCCATTTGATGTGTAGTTATGATCAAGTACTCCTAATCTGCAACTTAGTTGTGATGTTCAACTTAGATTACCAAATAAGAATCCATTAAGAACAAGAAAACTTCAAAGAACCAAAGAAATCACATGGCAGGATGTATGCATAGCAGTTTCTTCATTCATTCACATGTCCACCATGATTAAGCATGATATGTGCTACAACCTTGATCAAATAATCTGTAAGAAACCCTAATGGTGATCAAACATTAAGATAAGCAAACAAATTAAACTATAAATTCAGTGAATGAAACAAGAAAACAGATTGATGAATCGAATACTTTAACTTAATAACATAGAATAGTTTACAAGGTTACATCTAATTCCTTAGCTATAAACTTAATACACATCATGATCACAGAAAAATATAAATAAAAAGTGCAACATGAGTGAAATTAAATTCATAAAAGAAACCCCTTGAAGCAATTATGATGTGGAAATCCTTCAAGAACAGCGTGGCTGTGTGGTTTCTTCGATGGCAACGGATGGTGAAGGGAAATAGGGTTTTGTTTCTGGAAGAAAGGCCAAAGAAAGAGAAGAGAAAGAGCTCTGGGCGTCCCCAAGGGGGGCTTATCTAAAAGTGATCTGAAACCCTAGTATTTATATGCTAAATGTGGCTGTAGCTGATTGCAAGGTGATCTCAACCATTAAGCCAAGATTTTGAACGTTTTTCCTTATTTGGCTCCTCCAAATCAGGCTAGATATTCCAATTCCTTTCCCATTCTGCTCTTGGTCTTCTAACCAGCTAGTTTCGTTTTGGATTCTTTATTTGGCCTTCAAAACAGGCCACTAAACTTCTTTCCACGTTTGAATAAGGTCCAACCCCAAAAATGGCATGTTTTCACTTCTTTTGACTTCAAATTGATCATAAAATGCATGTAACTGCACACTGATACAAAATAGGGTGAAACACAATTGGTTTTACTGTAAAACGTCACACATAGACTAGGAATGGATGGTATAAATGCATGAAATATATTAGTTATCAACCACGCTTATAAGGTGCATGATACATAGGAATCCCAAGTTGAGTGGTGTAGCCAAAAGTTGATTCCTTCACCATATTAGATTCTGCGCTCTGATTTGTAGTGAAATTCTTCTGGGAGATGGAGTCCAATTGCCTTTAAAATTATTTAACTTTAACTTAAATATATGATTATATAAACTTAGAGAACAATTATTTTTCAAACAAGAAAGAGAGAAAATTAGAGGAAATTGTTCCCCTCCTCCAATTTCCTTCTTTGTTTGCCCTGTGAAGAGTTGATCATTGTCCATGCTTCTGCCGCTGCCCTAAGGTATGAAAATAAATTTTTTTTTTCCAGCACAACCAGGAGCCGTAGGGTAGGTTGTCGCCACTAGAGCTTCGCCTACTATCAACATTAAACCATGCTAGTATGGCTCATGCGCTGCATTATGACATGTCAAAAAGCGTCCAAGCTTCGCTTTATGTCGACAATAGGAGAGGCTATGACTGCCTATGCACCTTGTCAATGACATGTCATCACAATGCGTTCAAACCTTCTTATGACATGTCATGATAGCACCGCAAATATGCCAAATGTGCACAATGTCCATACCAAAACATGTCAAGTTCCATTTCAACTGAAATACGAAGTGTCTCGGAGTGTCTTTGACGGTCTCAAACGGTCTCAGACGGCCTAGATGGAGTGGCTAGGTAGTCCATGGTCACGTTGTGACTTGTTAACGCGACTACATACTTCATAGCTAATGTCCCAAATACCATTCATTACCGTGACACTTAAAACCTGACGTCCCAAGTTGAATTGACAAGGGTTTCATGTCCAGTCGCTCAAGAGTTGGCCGAGTTGTAAGCTAGGCGATAGTTTAGCCCGAAACATGTGAACTCTTATTTTTATCAAATTTCCTCGCACAATAAACTCCCCATTGTGCATAGCTTGTGAGTTCTTGATGCCTTGTGGCTTCTAGTCCACAATTTTTTGTCTTAATGGTGGTTATAAGCTTATAACATTCACAATGCATCATCTTTCTTTTCCTCTTTAAATACTAGTACCAGTGCCAAACTTCTTATCCCAATTTATAAGATTCATATTGATATAGTGCCCAAGTCGTGTGATGCTCAATTTCCCCATCTAGTTGAAGAAATCCCCCTCCCCAAACGATAGTACTAAAAAAAGAGATTCAAATTGATATAATCGTGTCTTTTTTTTTTTTGCTAATGATATAATAGTTTTTCATTTATTAATATTTGGGCACATTTTGAATGTTATTTATTCACGTCAAATAAGAAGTTGCAATATCACTTAGAATTTTGTGTCTCCACCATTTTCTCATTATTGATCCCTAACTTAAATTCTTGGTTTCTATTCCTCATATACTTAAATTCTTAGTGTCTATTCCTCATATAAACTGGAACAAAAATGATCAAAGAATAACAAGCTTGGGAGAGAAAGAAAACTAAAAAGACAGAGGGAGGGAGATGTAAATCCAACATCATTGAGATTCTCTTCTATAGTTTGGTTGTCATATGAGGCCTAAAAAAATGAAACAAAAACAACAATTCAACATTAGCATTCGATCATATTCTCTACAATTGTCAGCCTACTGATGTTTTCATGTTTCAAGTCGAAGGATTAGGTCAAAGGGAGATTCTGAAGGGCAAGTTACTGTTGTAAAAGAATCTAGTAAAAGCTAACTTTAGTTAAAGTTGGTTAGTTGTTAGAAAAGTTACCACTGTAACTATTTTCTTTACCTGTGTAAATCTAAATATAAGAGTACATATATATACCTCAGTGTAACTAATTATTCATTCAATGAAAATGAAATCATTTCTCAATATGGTATCTCTTGCCTAAGTCCACCGACTCCGATCCTCTTTGGATATTTTCTTGCTTATTTTCCTACCTACCAAACAACATAGCTTCCGTCTGCAAACCTTCAATCTTGTTCATTGATGGCAGCAAATTCTTCTAATTCTTCCTCTCCAATGGTCGCACATGCTGCTTCTTCTCCGGTGATCGCAAATCCTTCTTCTCCGTTGCCTACTAATCTCAATTCTTCTTCGTTGAACACAAACCCTAACTCCTCATTTCAAGCTCTAATCAACTCCATCACGATCCAAAACATCGGGAGTATGATTCAAACAAAACTCAAGCGTCATAATTACCTTGTTTGGTGTTCTCTGTTCGATCCGATCTTCCTCCGTTACAAGCTCACTATCATTGTTGATGGATCTGAACCCCCACTGCCTCAATTTCTTGCTGATATTTTTGGAAATCTGTCCTCGATTCTGAATCCAGTCTTTGAGATTTGGTACGAAAAGGATCAGAACATCATCATTTGGATCAATTCCACTCTCTATGAGGATTTGATTCCTTTTACTATTGGTGTTTAATCAGCGCGTGAACTTTGGCAAAATCTTGAAAAGGGATTTGGTGGAGTCTCTTGTTCTCACATTCATCAGTTGAGATCAAATTTGAAATCGATGTCAAAAGGAACTTCCATAATCTCTTAATATTTGCAACGCATCAAAGAAATTACATATGCTCTCGCTGCTGTCGGTGCACCGGTTGATGTTTCAGATCTCCTTCACCTCATTCTTAATCGATTACCTGATGAATATGATTCATTTGTGGATTCAATTCAATTTTGTCTTGTTGATATTACTATTGATGATTTACATGGATTTCTTCTTAGCAAAGAAATGGCTCTTGCTCATCAAAAGCAAACTCAAGGTTCCTCTGAACCGTATCAGGCCTTCACCTCTATTCCAGCAGCTTCAAATGCTCATCCTTTGCTTCCTACACCTCAACAGCCTCAAGCATACAATGCTCAGTGTAATGCTTCTAAGAATTCTTACAATAACAATAATCGAGGTAATTTTTAGAAGAACAACTCTCAGAGGAACTACAACAATCGTAATCAATACAATTGGTACAATAATAACTCAAACAACAGTGGTGGAAATCGAGGTGGAAATCGTGGCTTCAAATCTTTCAACTCTGCAGTAACTCCATGTCAAATTTGTGAGGACACTGGACATTTTGCTATTGATTGTTCCAACCGCATGAATCCAAATTTTCAAGGGCGTGTTCCGCCAACTAAACTTGCGATGTATGCATCTTCCAACACTTATTCTCCCCCACCATGGCTACTTGATTCCAAAGTAAGTTCTCATATGACCAACAATATTCAAAATCTTCAGAATCCGCAGCCCTATACTGGTCCAGATAAAGTCTATATTGGAGATGGCCAAGGTTTGCCAATTCTCCATACTGGTTCTACTTTACTTAAAACACCTTCTGCAAATTTTCAATTAAAGAATGTGTTACATGTTCCACAATTGAAGCATGATCTTCTTTCTGCCAATATGTTTTTGCGTGATAATTGGTGTTCATTAACCCTAAATCCTTTTTACTTCAATGTCAAGGATCTTACTATAGGGATGATGCTTTGTAGAGCTCCTATCAGCTGTGGTCTCTATCCATTTTATACTTCTTCTTCTACTTCAATGAAGGTTTGTGCTTATTCTGCAATAAGGACCTCCTATCATGTTTGGCATCAACGTTTGGGACATCCAACGTTCAAGACTTTTCGGTCACTGCTATCAAAGTCTACACTGCCTATTTCTAATACTGTTCAACAATTTTTCTGCTCAAATTGTGTTTTAGGCAAATGTGCCAAGTTACCATTTCAAGAATCTCTTTGTACTACTTCTAGGTCTCTAGAATTAGTTCATGCAGATGTTTGGAGGCCAGCTCTAATATGTTCTGTTAGTGGCTATTGCTTTTATGTCATATTTGTAGATGATTTCACCAAATATACTTAGTTGTATCATTTCAAACATAAATCAAATGTGTTTCACATTTTTGTGCAATTGAGAATCTTTCTGGACACAAGATTGACACTTTAAGATCAGACTCAGGGGGTGAGTTTATCAGTTCTGAATTCAAGCTTCATCTGTCTTTACATAGCATTCAACAGCAATTGAGTTGTCCCTACACTCCTTAGCAAAATGGCTGTGCTGAAAGAAATCACATACTTATTGTTAAGACTGCTAGAACTTTTCTCATTGCATCACAGGTTCCTCATAAATTATGGGTTGAGGTTTTTCTTACTGCAGTGTATCTTATTAATCGACTACCTTCAGTCAACAAGTCATTTCCTTGGGAACAATTTTTCAGAAGAGTTCCAGATTACAATTCCCTCCGGGTCTTTGGATGTCAATGTTTTCCCTGGCTGAAACTATACACTAAATCCAAGTTAGAGCCTAAGAGCAAGATGTGTGTTTTCATTGGCTATAGTTTAGCTCACAAGGGTTATAGATGTCTAGATCCCTTCACTAATCGGGTTTATCTCTCTAGACATGTCCATTTTGATGAACAAACTTTTCCCTTGCATGATCCACATCTTCTTAAATCCTCAAATCCAAATACCACAGAAATTTACTCACCATTTTCACTCACATTTCCCAATCTTTATCCTCATAAACCTAACCATTCACTTGTTACAACACCCATACATTCCTCACCTACTCAACCTGAGCAAGTTTATTCTCCTGCATCTTTTACTGCACTTACTCAAATTTCCTCACCTCAATCTTCTCCTATACAAGTCCCTCATTCTCTAAACTCTGAACGACATCCTGTACCTCTTGTTTCATCTGTTCACCCAATGCAAACACGATCCAAGTCAGGGATATACAAACATAAGGAGTTTGCTGCAACAAAACATCATATGCCCTTTCATTTAGACAGTGAGTTTATTCCTACTACATATATTCAAGCTTCAAAACATCCTCAGTGGCGGGCTGCAATGCAAGATGAATTCAATGCTTTACAAAATACAGAAACTTGACAGCTTGTTCCTTCTACCTCTACTTATAATTTGGTTGGATGTAAATGGGTTTTCCGGATTAAGAGGAAACCAGATGGCTCTGTGGATCGATACAAGGCTCGGCTAGTTGCTAAAGGTTCCAATCAACAAGAAGGCATTGATTACAGTGATACCTTTAGCCCAGTTGCCAAACTGGTGACTATAAGAATCATTCTCACTTTTGCAGTACAATCAAACTGGTTTCTACATCAGTTGGATGTAAGTAATGCATTTCTACATGGTTATTTGAAAGAGAACGTCTATATGGCTCAGCCACCAGGGTTCATTGATCAAGATAATCCTACTCATATTTGTCACTTGAAGAAATCCTTATATGGCTTAAAGCAAGCACCTCGTGCTTGGTATGAGAAACTTCAATCTGCACTTTTCTCTATGGGATTTAAAGCCTCACACTCTGATCAATCTTTTTATGTTGCACAAACCTACTCTGGTTTTGGTTTTTGTTTATGTGGATGATATCATAGTGACAAGACCCTCTTCTATTGTTTGCAACAACATCATTTCTCAGTTAAGCTCTCAATTTCCAGTCAAGGATCTCAGAGATCTTCATTATTTGCTTGGTCTGGAAGTTAAGAAATCTAACTCAAAGGCTTTCATTCATCAATCCAAATACATACTAGATCTTCTCAAGAGAACAGAAATGGATGGGGCAAAGCCATGTGCCACTCCACTTAGTTCAGCCAAGCTTGATCTCACAGGTTCTTTATTATCAAATCCAGAGGAATATAGATCTGTGGAGCCAAAAATAAACAAGAGGCGACACGTGGATTTTTGGGTGAAGATGACAAATTTACCTTCGAGGCACACCGGGTCTCCTACACGTGAGCAGTGGAGAATCATCCATCAACCAAATCAGGAGTACCCAAAATAGGTAACAAGTTCAAATTTATCTCATCCATTCTCATTCCATAACCTTCAAAGTCTTCCATATAAATTGGATTAATTAGGCTAATTAATAGATTAATTCCTAATTAATCCATTAATCACCAAATTAATCACCATTTTCACACAAAATCCTCTAAGGGCCGGCCACCCCATTCCCTATATATATGACCCTATTTCTTCTAAAAAGCTAGGTTCTACTCTCTTGCAAAACTCCCAAAAACTCTCTAAACACTTTTCTCTCTAAATTCTAACTTTGGCATCGGAGGTTCTTCGGCCAAAGCCCCCCCATTCATCGTGGGAGCGTGAGGCTCTTGGCCTTGACTTAAGGTGTTAATTGTTTTGTAGGTGCAATTTTGTCCAAGAAGAAGAAGGCGGAAATTTGCATCCACAAGATCCATTGTTGGAGCCCTTCAATACCTTACATGGACTTGGTCTGATTTGTCTTTTGCCGTTAACTTGGTGTGTCAATTCATGCACTCTCCCAGGGAACCTCACTTTCAAGTAGTGAAACGAATACTTAGGTATCTAAAAGGGACACTTGGTTATGGATTATGGTTTCCCAAAATTACATATCCCCTACTTCTCAAAGCCTTTTCAGATGCCAATTGGGCAAGCTGCTATTGGGATAGACGATCCACTGGTGGTTTTTGCATCTTTCTTGGTCCTTGCATTGTTAGTTGGAGTGCAAAGAAACAACACACAGTTGCAAGATCCTCTACTGAAGCTGAGTATCGATCACTAGCTTACACCGCTGTTGAAATTACTTGGATCTGTCAACTTTTTATTGATATTGGATTCAAATTGCCATCTTTGCCACATATATGGTGTGACAATATTTCTGCTATTGCCTTAGCCTCCAATCTGGTTTTTCATGCTCGAACAAAGCATGTTGAAATTGATTATCATTACATCCGAGAGCTTGTTTTGGCTAAGCTTCTTACTGTTCAGTTTGTATGTAGTGCGGATCAACTAGCAGATATTCACACTAAATCTCTGCCAAGACCAAGATTTCTCCAGCTTCGATCCAAGCTTTCACTTCAACCTTCTCCGTTTAGCTTGAGGGGGTGTGAAGAGCAAGTTGTAAAAGAATCTAGTAAAAGCTAACTTTAGTTAAAGTTGGTTAGTTGTTAGAAAAGTTACCACTGTAACTATTTTCTTTACCTGTGTAAATCTAAATATGAGAGTACATATATGTACCTCAGTGTAACTAATTATTCATTCAATGAAAATGAAATCATTTCTCAATAGATTCATGGGGAGGGAAATGGCAAGCAATATGCAACTGAATCACAAGCCTCCCCATCACTGATGTAAGATTAATCCAAGCCCGAACTAGCTTGTGTCAAAATAATGGACAACCACTTGTATTATTATGCAATGCAATGTAGGTCAAGCACCACAGTTGGGGAAAACCTCAAACTCGAGCATTAAAGCTTCCAAACAAATTTCTTTTCCAAAAACTTGCGAGTCTCTTTAAGTAGAGGAGTAAAGATAATGCAAAATTTATTTATATCACCCATCACATCATCATATTCGGTATGGGGATCAACAGTCGGTTTGGCTGAATTTGTCTAAGACCAGTTTGGAGACTTGGCTGAGTCGGATATTGGTGCGAGGGCACAGGTCAAGGCGTGGCTACGGGTTTACCTGCGAGGCCTACTAGCTCACGCGGTTCGGACTTAAGAGGCATGGGCTCACTAGGTTGGACCAGTGTGGGATGGTCCTGCTGGTCTGGGATGTAGCTCTTGCTGATGCTGTTCTCGTGGTCTGGCTTGCTTAACCTGGGCATGCGAACCTAGGGCAGCTGTTGTAGCGCCTGTTGTTGTTGCTGCAATGACATTGAAGGTGGTAACCACCCATCCTTCATT
This sequence comes from Heteromeles arbutifolia, assembly GCA_024362995.1. NCBI lineage: Eukaryota > Viridiplantae > Streptophyta > Magnoliopsida > Rosales > Rosaceae > Heteromeles > Heteromeles arbutifolia. The sequence goes on from JANCRC010000002.1 coordinate 41,114,731, forward strand.
AACTGCCGCGTAGAGCGGCGAAACGGGGCTGGAGTCGGGGCCGCTTCGTCAGCTATGTTCTTTAGTTCATGTCCTGGTACATACGGAGTACTGTTCATCGTGATTTCGGAATTTCCAACAATTCTTGTTTTGTTTATAGAGCGCACGAATAAAAAACTAAAAGGATTTGAAGATTGGTGCGCTAGAAAAATTCTAGGAAGGTAGAAATTTAGAAAAGAATTGTGAGAGCTTCTTTAAGAATTAAATGAATAAGGGAATTCTCGTCAATTGCAAATAAAAGTTCACATGTCAACTCCATGATTTTCTGAATTATTTTTAGCTCCACATGCAGTTAGGCCTCGTTTGGCAGCTCGGACTGTACTGACTATTTCAGTCGGATAGGATAATCTGTCATCGGACTATACTGACTAAATTAGTCGAGCATTTGGTGCAGTATCGTATTAATAATCGTATTATTTATAATGTGTTTGGTACCGTACTGGATAAGAGATCGGATTATATTATTTTTACTAAAAAAATTTGATGACTAATGAAAAAAAAAGAATTTTTTTTTTTTGATAAAAATTCATAACAACCAAATGCATCAAAATAAAAAATAAAATAAAAATAATCTTGTTTGTGATTTTGAACTTTGATATTGTATTTTCTATTTGTCCTTTATTTAAACCAAATTATAAAAAAAACAAATAAAAAATCCTTTCTTCCTACATCTTCTCCACCGCAAAGCCCCCAAACACCAGACAACCTCACTCCCTTCTCCAGTTCTCCTTACCAGTTCAAGCAAATCTTCCCCCTCTATACAGAGGAAGCGGATTGTCGGTGCTGGCATCGATGGCCAGTGAGAACGGCAGTTACCCATAGCAAATTACAGATTATTAACACTTCCCAAATTTAACGTACTGGAGATTTCCAGTGAGAACGACATTTACCTGAAGTAATGATATGAACTGGAGATTCCCAGTGACTCTATAATACCTGATTTCCCAAATTTAATCCATAATTTTATTTTCAATTTATTGAGAGGTTGCATTGGATTGTCGATATCGTCGAACGGTGCTGCGGCGATGTTGGGCAGTAGGTGAATGCATGCAATTCTGGTGCTCCGATGACGTGGGTTTCCATCGGATCTAGTTCAAATCCAGGATCGATGGCACGCGAACCCGTGCGGGTCCCGTGATGAGGAACTGAAGAGGAGGGAAAGGGGCAGAGAAGAAGAAAGGAGGAGGAAGAAGAACCTGGGATTGACGATTGAGCGATTTGGTGAACGGGTTTGAGAAGAGAGAGAAGAAGAAAGGAGAAGGAGGAAGAAGAACGATGGCAACGGAAGTGAGAACGATGCGCCAGACCGATGGAGCGAGGATACGGACCCGACTAAATAATACAGAGATTTCTGGAATGATAAATAAGCGGGCATACACCGGATAAAAGATGTGGGCCCAGTTTAAGTAATACGGGTACTATTTAGTACATAGTTGCACCAAACACCCGGATCCGTATTACTTATCCTATCCGATTCTTTATACGGGTTGCCAAACGAGCCCTTAGTGTTTAGAGTTAAATGCATTTTACACCACAAGATCTGGGAGTCATTTGCAAAATCCGCCATGAGGTTTCAACTTTTGCATTTTACACCATATGATTTCAGAATTATACCATTTTAATCTCTCCGTCAATTTCATAATCTTATTAGACGTTACGTGTTAATGTGGCATAGACTTATCCCACATTTTATAAAATTGATATCAACGTGTAAATTCCATGAAATAAGATATAAACATTATGCTTTCTAAGTAGTAAAATTCTGCAAGCTACGGGAAGTTAGTAGTATTTATCTGTACAATATTAAAATATATAGGTCTAAGTTCAACTTCTTTTTTTTGTTAAAAGGGAATATAACAAAAAAGTTAATATCCAAGTTAGAACGTTGTTGGTATTTTTCTTTCCATTAAGGGAAGAGGTCCGAGTTCGAGGCTCCCATCCCACGGTTGATTGAAACCAAAATAAATCAAGCAATTTTAATGATCAAAGTTGTTTGTAGTATTTGGAAGAGGTCTGAGTTCTAATCCCCTTCCCCCGTTCATCGAAGAAAAAACAATTTAAAAACAAAATTGGTATGTCCCTTGAATGCGTTGGTTTGATTTTCAATTTTGTGAAAGAGTCTTATCTCTATTGTGCTATATATATATATATATATATATATATATATATATATATATATATATCTTGAGTGGTACAATTTAGAGTATATAGAGCTTAAGCCTAGAAAAACAAGTGTATATAGGCAGCTCAATTCTTAAACCAGAAAACAACAATGTTTGGGCAGAAAGTGAAAGTAGAATGGGTAGAAAATGATAGGACTATCATGTTCCAAAAGAGGAAAAGAAGGTTACTGAAGAAAGCGAGAGAGCTGACCACCTTGTGCGGTGTCAATGCCGTCGTCATTTTCTGTGGTCCGCACGACAACAAGCCGGCAGTGTGGCATTCCGGCCAAGTGACGGAAGAATTGCTCACCAGTGTTCAGAACATGGAAGAGATCACTGACCTTGAGGAAGAAAAAACTAAACTTGAAGAGAAGTGACTGGCGGGAGATTGCTGCGTATGATGGTCCTCACCACTTCGGGGAAGTGTAGGTGCTTCGCACACAACCATTGTCGAAGAGTTAATCTCACATAATCTTTCTCAATTTGAGAAAAAAAAAAAAATCAGAAATAAATTGTTCTTCCTTAGTTTTCTAGTGTTGTTTGTTGTTATCGTTAATTTTTTTTTTTTTTTTTTTTCTGGTTATGCTTTTTAATTCATGTATCAGTACTTTTTCATTGGTTTTATGCTAAAATGGAAATAGGGGTATATATGTAATGATCTAAAGAAGGAAAAAAATAATTCTGTATGTAGTTAAGTAAAATACCTTTTCAGGTTATATGCTTATCTTCTTGCTAATATACGTTATTTATACATTTTCAGTCATTTTAAATGCACTTTCAAAAGAGTCATTAATCACTTTGGTCCTAAAGAAAAATATGGCCATAATGTACGGCTAAAAACCAATGGTAACAAAGAAAATTCAAGATGAATTTGTTAAAATATGATTGCATAGTCTTTTAAAAAAAAAAAGAAAAGAAAAAAAGATTGCATAGACTAAATTAGTGAATGGGGAAAAACCTAAGGACAAAATGTATTGATAATCATTTCATTTCTAGTTTTTAATATTGATTTCTTGTGTTTTTATAGAACTATATTTCATTCTAAAGGGTTAGAAATTGTACTAAAAATGCGAAGTGTGTAGATTTGGGTATTTATAGGAGCAAAGTAACTTTTAAGTTACTTGAGAAGAACAGGGTATTTATAGGAGCATGGCTAGCCACATGTGTAGGGTATTTATGTCAAGTGCCGACTTCCAGTTGGCCAAGGGGTGTCATCAAATGATAGAGTTGAACTTGTGCCATGACAGCACTGAGGATAATCTTTGTATATATTCTTAAACTTAATTAATAGTATCCTAAGGCTTATCTTGGATAGTTCTTGTTCTTGATAGGATGTTATTGGACTTTCTTGTTTAAAGGAATAAGTCTTTGATGAGGAAAGTTTAAACGTAGAAACTAGTTATTAATTCTACTTTAAATTCTCTTACCTTATATCCTTATCAAGAGCAAAGGAATTTGGAAAATTTGTAGTCAGCAACGCAGGTCTTCTTGATGATTGAACTACGCGTGAATCGAATGCGGGCCACATCAATTGGATAAGGTCATTCTCGTTATTTGCAGATAAAAGTCCATTTGTCAACTCCATGATTTTTTGAATTATTTTCTTATGCACAGTTAGTTTTTAGGGTTAACTACATTTTACATCACAAGGTTTGGGGCTATTTTGCCATGAGGTTTTAATTTTTGCATTTTACACCACATGGTTTCAGAATTATACCAATTCAACCTCTCTTTCAATTTCATCTTCTTATTAAACATTACATGTTGATGTGTTTAAGCACTTCTTGACCGTCAATTTCAATGTTTAGTACTTTAATCTTTTTGTGAAATTGACAGTCAACATGTAAAAGTCTTTGAAATGAGATATAAACATTACGCTTTCTAAGTAGTAAAATTTTGTAAGCTCTGCGAAGCTAGTAGTATTTATCTTTACAATGTTAAAATAGATTTGAGTTCAACTTCCCCTTTTTTGTTAAAAGGGAATATAACAAAAATTTTTAATGACCAAAGGTGGAAAGTTGGCATTTTCTTTCCATTAGGGGAAGTGGTCCAAGTTCGACGCCCCAATCCGCGGTGATTGAAACCAAAATAAATCAAGCAATTTAATGACCAAAGTTGTTAGTAATATTTGTCTTTACAGTATTGGAAGAGGTCTAAGTTCGAATCTCCTTCCCCTGTTCATCGAATAAAAAACAATTTTAACAACAAAAATTGGTATGGTCTTTGATTGCGTTGATTTTATTTCCAATTTTGTGAAGGAGTCTTATCTCTACTATGCTATATATATTCTCTTTGAGTTGTACACTAAGACTATATAGAGCTTAAGCCTAGAAAAACAAGTGTGTATAGGCAGCTTAATTCTTAAACCAGAAAACAACAATGTTTAGGAAGAAGGTGAAAGTAGCATGGGGAGAAAGTGATAGGACTATCATGTTCCAAAAGAGGAAAAGAAGGCTACTGAAGAAAGTGAGAGAGCTGACCACCGTGTGCGGTGTGAATGCCATCGTCATTTTCCGTGGTCCACACGACAACAAGCCGATAGTGTGTCATTCCGGTCAAGTGACGGAACAATCTCGAAAACTGATCGAGCATTTCGAGCCGGACCTAGATCTTTCATCAAGTTCTTTCTCTCTTCATGAGGATGAAGACGAGGAAAAGATGATGAGCAAAATAGGAGGCTTCAAAAACGATATGCATGGGATATGAATGTCACGTAACGGTAACGTTAGAGGAAGTCCAAGAAATGGTATATGGCTTCCTTACGACATTACCAAAACCTAGAAATTGCTTCTCTACTTGTTTAATGCAGAAAATAAGAAATAATTCATATAAAAAAATCAGAAATAAATTGTATCTCAGTTTTTTAGTATTGTTTGTTGTTATGGTCGAATTTTTTTTGTGGCTCATCGTTTTTAATTCATTGTATCAGTATTTTCTCTTCTATTATGAATTTTATATTTTATTGTCTCATCGTTTTTAGTATTTTCTTTCTTTTAATTCAGTGGTTGTTCTTTTGTTGGTTGAATGCAAAAATGGAAAAAGAGCTATATATGTAATGATCTAAAGAAAGAAAAAAGAAGAAGAATTGTTGTATGTAATTAAGTAAAATACCTTTTGAGGTTATATGCTTATCTTATCGCTAACTTACGTCCTTTATACCATTTGAACACTTTGGTCCTGAAGTAAAACATGTCCATCATCGGATCGGATGCACACAAGACCAGGAAAAATTGTTCCATAACCTTGGGGGATTAAATTAATAGAAAACTTTATTTTAATCCTTGGTAAAGATGATTTTTACATTAAAACAATGAGTAAGATCAAAATCTAATTTTACTCCTTAATACATTAATAACCTCATTTATTAATTATATTTTGATTTTTTAATTATTTCTCTTTTTCTTCCTAATTTTTAATGTATTAATTTTATTTCATTTTCATTTTATTTATTTATCGTAATATATTTTGTTGTAAACATTTAGATAAAACTAATTTTTGTTATACAATATATTTCGATGTACTTCTTTTTCATTTAGGTACATTAAATTCATTATAATACATTTCGGTGCATACATTTAGGTACACACATTTCGATACAAACATTTAGGTACATTAATTCAATATAATATATTTCGGTACCAACATTTCGGTGCATACATTTCGGTACACACATTTAGGTACATTAATTTAATATAATACATTTCGATGCATATATTTCGGTATATACATTTCGGTAATAACATTTAAATATATTAGTTCAATATAATACATTTCGGTACACACATTTTGGTACTAACATTTAGGTACATTAATTGAGTCTTTCAAGTTTAAAGAATGTTAAATAAAATTAATAAATTAAAAAATTCTTTTTTGGTCAAAAAATAAATGAAAATTTGTATGTTAATAAATTTAAATATTTAATGGGTGACATTAAATAAAATGCACATTAATTATTTTGAATTAAGGACACATTAATGGATTATAATCAATATGTAATCTAACACCAGGTTTATTTTAAATTTCAATCTTCTTGAAGGATTAAAATTAAAAAAACCCTTAAATTAATCTTAAAAACATAAACCATAATGTACAGCTAAGGGCTGGTTTGAAATTGTTTAAATTTTTTTAAAGCAACTTCTTTAAAAAATTGGGATTCTAATCGTGTTTGGTAAATGAAAAAAAAAAAAGTGATATTTTTCTCAAAATTATGGGTCTAAAATAGCTGAAAGCAAAAATAGCTCTACACAAACTTCTCAAAAAGTGCTTTTCTTTATTGGAGGCATGTGTTAATGAAACCTTTATGTTGACAATCCTATCCCCATCTAGCACTATATATAGTTTATCAAACACTTACCCACTTTATTTCACAGCTGTTTAGTCATCTGCATTCTATGACACAAATTTGACAAAGTTACATATCTATGGTAACAGAGAAAATTCTTAGATGAATTTTTAAAAATATGATTGCATAGCCTAAATTAGTGAAAGGGAAAAGCCTAAGGACAAAATATGTTTAAGACTAAAAGAATTTGACAGTACCAAAAAGGTTAATTTAATAATTAAATTTGATATTCATACATTTCAGGCTTGATAACTATTTCGTTTTTAATTTTTAATATTGATTTCTTGTGTTTTTATAGAACTATATTTCATTCTAAAGGGTTAGAAATTGTATTAAAAAAATGCGATAGAGTTGAGCTAAGGAATATAGTGAGTTGACCATAATAATAAGATATTAAACTCATCATTCAAATGAAACAAATATGAGACGTCTCACTTTTAAATGTATAAAATGTCACGAGATGATAACACTAATGTTGGTTTCCATATTACAGATAAAAGTAAATGTATATAGAGGGAAACTAATGATTAACAAATCCCTTATTGTTGTAGAATTAGTGGGTGAATGCCCACGCAAAGGAATAAAGACTTATAAATAGTGTTTGATACTTTCAAAGGTATCATCTTTGTATTTGGATGGTTGTAGTTACGGGAGTTGCTCTATAAATAGAGCACTCCGTGTGCTATCTAAATGTACACTGAAAAAGAAAGAAAGAAAGCAAGAGAAATAATATCAGTACCTCTCACCTCCTCCACAATACTTTTGTGCTATAGTTATAGTGTGATATTTTGCACCTGCTTCGCTCCTATCCTTAGCAAAAGTTATCTCTCTAACTTTTGTCTATTTATAACACGTTATCAGCACGACTCTCTAACCTTAACCAGTTCCCATCTCCCTTCACCGAAAAAAAAAGAAGCTTCCTCCAAGGGTTTTCCTGTTCTTTTTCCTCCTCTGCCTCATCTGCATGATATAACCTCGCGAAAAACTGCAACCACCATGCCTGCTTCTCGTTCTCAATTTAACAATTACTTATATCTTTGATTTCTTGTTTGGTGTAGTTCCTGATTACTAACCTAGTATTTATTTATGTTAAATTTACTGTAATCAAAGATGGTACGGTACAATCGTCCATCTTGAACTGCGAATTTAATTTCACTCATTGTTCTAAAAATCCCCGCCTAGCGCCGCCTAGGCGCTAGGCGGTTGGCCATCGCCCCGATTAATGCCTAGGCGTTTGAAAATTAAGAAAGCGCGCCTATGCCTGCTGAGGCGTCCGCCTAGACCGCCTAGGCACCCGCCTAACCCGCCCAGACCCGCCTAGGCACCTGCCTAGGTTGCAACTCACTTAGACAGAAAATAGATAACTTTCATTTTGCATTTTATTTTTTTCAATAAATTGTAAAGGACTTGTTGAATACTTAAATGAATGCACATTATATGCATGTTCCCCATGTTTTCATTATGTTTCAATACTTCCTAATATATATGTCATTCTATTTTGTAGTTTATAATGAAATTATATATATTTCAAGTATAAACAGACACTTATTTACACGAAATATAATAGATTTACTTAAATCCGCCTAGTCCGCCTAGTCCGCCTAGGCGCCCGCCTAGGCCCCAGCTCGCTGCCCGACTAGCGCCTAGCGTTTTTTAGAACCTTGATTTCACTACGATCAGTGATGGTGCGGTATAATCGCCCATCTTGAGTTGCATATTTAAATTTTATTGCAATTTTAGGTGGTGCAGTATAATCGCCTACCCTGCTCTACATATTTAAACTGCTCTGCATATTTAAATTTTCATGCTGTTTAAGTGGTGCGCAATAATCGCCCATCCTATGCTTGTTTCGATAAGAATGGTGCGGTACAATCGCCCTTCTCATTAATCATGAAAATCTCGAGCCTGAAGTTTCGAGTGCTTGTCATTTTGGCCTGAAGATCAAAATGAAAAATTTGTAAGAATCAGAAGTTCTAACACTATATTCCTCCAGGAATACATATTACTGCAAGTTCTTACACATCTCGTCTTTCTTTCAGAAAAGAAAATGGCGAACTTGGCAAAGCTTGATTTTGTTGCCCTGGACATTACTGGGAAGAACTACCTTACCTGGGTAATGGATACCAAGATCCATCTGGAGGCAGGGAATCTTGAAGAAACCATTAGGGAGGAAAACAGTGCATCCTCTCAAGATCGGGCGAAGGCTATGATCTTTGTTCGTCGCCACCTTGATGAAGGACTAAAGAGTGAGTACTTAACGGTTGAAGATCCATTAGCTCTCTGGAAGGCATTGAGAAACAGATACAATCACCAGAAAATGGTGATTCTTCCAAGGGCTCGTTATGAGTAGACACACCTAAGGATCCAAGATTTCAAGTCAATGGCTGAGTACAATTTTGCGATGTTCAGAATTAACTCCCAGATGAAGCTCTGTGGGGAAACCATCACTGAAGAGGATATGTTGGAAAAGACTTTTAGCACCTTTCATGCCTCCAACGTACTCCTGCAGCAGCAGTATAGAGAGCGAGGCTTCATTGAATACAACCAACTGATATCTGTGCTCCTGGTAGCTGAACAAAACAATGAGCTCCTGATGAAAAATCATCAATCCCGACCTACTGAATTTGCACCATTCCCATAAGTGAATGTTGTTTCCCTCGAAATGAACGCCACATCCTCTGGTGGCAATAATCATAAACGAGGACGTGGCCACAAGCGAGGTCGGTGGAATGGGAAAGGCAATAATCATGATGTCCAGTTTCATAACCAGGTTCCAAGGCAAAATTCAAGCTTGAGCTTTAAAAATGTAAATCACCACAAAGACAAAGCTCATGTGAACAATGCTCCTAGAAACTCTGAATGAGCCTGCCATAGGTGTGGTGACAATGGGCATTGGGCGCGTACCTATCGTACCCCAAAACATCTAGTGGATCTATATCAAGCCTCCCTCAAGGAGAAGAGTGTCGAGACCAATTTCCTCGACCAGGCTAGACCAATGGATATACCTGATCCAGTGCTCAACTTATCAAGGTAGTTGAACACAACTCACCTAGATGCCTCAGACTTCATTGTGGAAAGAGGGAATGAAGTGTACTGGTCCGATTTAATCATTTATGTTTGATGTATTTTAATTCTGAACTTGTAGTTTAAAACTCGCATTTCAATTCAATAAAAATGGCATTTCATTTTCCTTTTATTATGAATAAATTGTTATTTAACCGTGATCCCATTTACTCAGAAAGCATGGATAAAAACTGTGGTTATTCTCAAAACATGAGAAATGACGGAGATATTTGTCTTGCAGACAGCGCAACCACGCATACAATACTTCGTGATCGAAAGTATTTCTCAAGTTTAATGTTTACAAAAGTAAGGATAACAATAATATCAGGCCAATCATATGTAATTGAAGGCTCAGGGAAAGCCCAGATTATGTTACCAAATGGAACAATATTGTCCATGCAAAATGCGTTGTATGCTACTCGATCTACTCGAAATTTGTTGAGTTTCAAAGACATATGTTTAAATGGATACCACATTGAAACGAAAAGTGCAGAAAATGTGGAGTACCTATGCATTACCTCCAATGATACCCAGAATCGTATATTGGAGAAGTTGTGTGGTTTGTCGAGTGGATTATATTATACATACATAAAGATAGTTGAATCACATACTGTCATGAACTAGAAGTTCATTGATTCAAAGGTTTACATGCTTTGGCATGACCGTCTGGGCTATCCAGGATCCACCATGATGCGTAGGATCATTACCAACTCTAATGGACATCCATTATTGAGCAGACACATTGTTATCTCAAATGCTAACCCTTGTAAAGCTTGTTCTCAAGGGAAATTGGTTATTAGACCATCACAACTAAAGGTTGATGCTGAATCCCCATCATTTTTGCAAAGAATTCAAGGGGATATTTGTAGGCCTATTCAACCATCTTGTGGACCATTTCGATATTTTATGGTTTTGGTTGATGCATTTACCCGAAGGTCACATGTTTGTCTCCTGTCTACTCGGAATGTAGCTTTTGCGAGACTTCTTGCTCAGATAATTAAGTTGCAAGCCTAGTTCCCAAATTACCCTATTAAGTCAATCCGACTTGATAAAGCTGGTGAATTTACGTCTCAAACCTTTGATGGTTACTGCATGACATTGGGCATTGATCCCTATTCCTCATGTCCATACTCAAAATGGTTTGGCAGAAGCATTGATCAAGCGTCTTTAGTTAATAGCTCGCACTCTGCTCATGAAAACAAAATTGCCAGTTTCTTCGTGGGGACATGCCATCTTACATGTTGCATCATTGGTTCGATTGAGACCTATAGCTAACCACCAATACTCCTCAATACATCTCGTGTTTGGGCATCAGCCAAACATTTCACATTTACGAGCTTTTGGTTGTGTTGTTTATGTGCCTATTGCACCACCACAGCGCACTAAAATGGACCTCAACGTAGACTGGGAATTTATGTGGGTTTTGATTCACCATCTATCATTAGATATTTGGAACCCTTAACAGGTGATATGTTTACAGCTCGTTTTGCTGATTGTCACTTTGATGAGACAGTTTTCCCGTCGTTAGGGGGGAGAAAAGACCGTTCCAGAAGAACAGCAAAAGTTGACACAGATTGTACCCACCTTATCTCATTTTTATCCGTGTAGCACTCAATGTGAAAATGAAGTGAAAATGATCGTTCATCTTCAAAGTATTGCCAATCAAATGCCAGATGCATTTAATGATGCTATGAAAGTGACAAAATCACATATACCAGCTGCAAATGCACCTGCAAGAGTTAATGTCCCTGTTGGACAAAATAAAGTGGCAGCGAATGAATCATCTAGTGCACGCCTGAAGGGTGGTAGACCCCCAGGTTCAAAAGATTCAGCCCCTCGTAAGAGAAAGACGAGGGCACAGCTGAATCCAAATGAAATCATTTAGGAAGAGAGAATGAATGACAAATCCACAGTTCATGATTCTGGACTTCCAGAAAAAGAAAATGTCCTTGATCAGACATATGTCCCTGAAGAGACAGAAGTACATGAAAGCAAAGAAATCTCCCTAAATTATGCATGTACAAATGAATTGTGGGATCGGAATGAAATAATCATCGACGATACGTTCGCATTCGTAGTAGCCATTGAAATCATATTAAGTGATGATATTCAGCTCCGCTCTATTGATGGATGCAAACATAGACAAGATTGGCCTAATGGAAAGATGAAATTCAGGCAGAATTAAATTCCTTGGAAAGGCGAAGTGTTTTTGGACCAGTAGTCCAAACTTTGCTTGATGTAAATCCCGTGGGTTACAAATAGGTTTTCACAAGAAAGCGCAATGAGAAAAACGAGATTGCAGGATATAAAGCACGACTCGTTGCACAAGGCTTTTCACAAAGACCTGGAATTGATTATGAGGAGACATACTCTCCTGTAATGGATGCAATTACGTTCCGTTACTTAATAAGTTTAATGGTTTCAGAAAAACTTGACATGCGACTTATGGATGTCATCACTGCGTATCTATATGGAGAATTAGATACTGACATATACATGAAGGTCCTAGAAGGACTTAAGTTGCCTGAAATAGTTAACAAACCACGATGTATGCTCTCAATCAAATTAAGGAGATTATTGTATGAGCTGAAACAATTTGGACGAATGTGGTATAATCGTCTTAGTGAGTATTTGATCAAAGAAGGATATATCAACAATGTCATTTTCCCTTGTGTGTTCATTAAGAAATCCAATTTTGGATTTGCTATAGTGGCAGTATATGTCGATGATATGAACCTAGTTGGAACTCCTGAAAAGCTCAATAAAACTGCTGAATATCTGAAAAGTGAATTTGAAATGAAAGACCTTGGGAAAACAAAATATTATCTCGGCCTGCAGATTAAGCATTGTGCTAGTGGAATTTTGGTCCACCAATCATCTTATATTGAAAAAATCCTAAAGTGATTTAGCATGGACAAGGCTTATCCACTTAGCACGTCAATGGTCGTTTGTTATTTGGACATTAGAAAGATCCATTCCGTCCAAAAGAAGATGATGAAATGGTCTTTGGTCCAAAGGTATCATATCTGAGTGCAATATGTGCTTTACTGTATTTAGTACAATGTACTAGACCATATCTAGCTTTTTCAGTTAACTTGTTAGCAAGGTATAGCTCTACTCCAACAATTCGTCATTGGAAATTAGTCAAAGATGTTTTGCGATACCTTCGTGGGACAACATACATGGGTCTCTTCTACTTAGAGAAATCCACAAATGACCAGATCCTTGCTGGATATGCAGATGTTGGTTTCTTCTCTGATCCGCATAAAGCCCGCTCAAAAACTGGATATGTGTTCACTAATGGAGATACATCAATCTCATGGTGCTCAACAAAGCAAACACTAGTTGCTACATCTTCCAATCACTCAGAAATACTTGCTTTACATGAAGCAAGTCGTGAATGTTCTTGGTTAAGATCAATGATCCATTATATGCGGAATTCATGCGGTCTAACTTCAAAGACAGTCACTCTAACTGTCATCCATGAAGATAATGCAGCATGTGTTGCCCAAATGAAGGAAGGATTCATTAAGGGCAATAAGACTAAACACATATCTCCAAAGTTTTTTAGTGCACATGAGCTTCAGAAGGCTAAAGTTATTGAAGTTAGACAAATATGTTCCAATGAAAATCTGGCAGACCTGTTCACCAAATCTCTACCAAAGTGCACGTTTCAGAAGCTAGTGCAGAGTATCGGATTACGTCGGCTTACAAATCAGCTAAATTTGAAGAATGTGGAATCAGGGGGAGATACATATCAGGGGGAACATCCATGATACATGCTTGTTGTACTCTTTTTCCTTCGACTAGGATTTTTCACACTGGGTTTTTCCTATCAAGGTTTTAACGAGGCAACATAAGCATACTTCACACTATATCAACAATCTAGGTAAAGTTGTACTCTTTTTCCTTCGCTATGGTTTTATCCATTGGGTCTTTCCGAGCAAGGTTTTAATGAGGCAACTGATGTTGATATGTGGGCATCCAAGGGGGAGTGTTGTAGAATCAGTGGGTGAATGGTCAAAGGAATAAAGACTTATAAATAGTGTTTGATACTTTCAAAAGTATTATCATTGTATTTGGATGGTTGTAGTTATGAGAGTTGCTCTATGAATAAAGCACTCCGTGTGCTATCTAAATGTACACTGAAAAAGAAAGAAAGAAAGCAAGAGAAATAATATCAGTATCTCTCACATTCTCTGCAATACTTTTGTGTTATAGTTATAGTGTGATATTTTGATATTTTGCACCTGCTTCACTCATGTCCTTAGTAAATGTTATCTCTTTAACTTTTGCCTATTTATAACACTTATTTTTTTCTTTCTAAAAACACCCTTATCTTACAAAGCGAAAAGACAAATGTGTTTAGTCTCACAATAACTCCTTTATTAAAAGAGTGTGATCCTTACGCATCTTCTTCTCTATAGTTCTCTCTAATTACAAAAGCGAAAATTAAAAAGTAAAAATAGAATGATAATAGCATAGAGCTTTTCCGATATTAAGTATAATTCTCTTAACTGGGGTCGACATGCGGATAGCAATATAGCTATCGCTGAACACAGACTTTTTGCATTGTCATCAAACTTCTTTGATAACCATTTCGTTTGTAGTTTTTAGTTTTTGTTTTCATTTTTTTTATTTTTTTTAACTGAAAACTGAAATCTTATTTGGTAACTATTTTTAGTTTTTGAAAAACCAAAAACCAAAAACTACTTTCTTGGAGGCCATTTGATAACTGCTTTGTTTTTAGTTTTGTTCTCTCTTTTTCAAAAACTGAAAACTAAAATTTTGTTCAATAACTATTTTCAGTATTTAGAAAAATGAAAATTGAAACTACTTTCTTAAGTTTTCGAAATGACCTTGAGTTTATTTATACTTTCATTAAGTATAACATAAGATTTTCTGGTATCCACTTGTGTAAATATTTTAAATTGACGATCGAATCCGTTCGTTGTATAGGGTCAAGGAGTGTAGCTGTAAAAAATCATCAAAATCGGAGTTAAAATAACCGTTAAATCGTGATTTTTCGTTTATAATCATTGAAAGGTTTTGTCCCGTTACTTGATCTCTAGATGTTTGTTTTTTCCAATTTTTGGCGTATGCGATCTCGAAGTATATACAAACAAGTTTGACTGTTGGATTGTTAAAACTAATTTCGTACAATGTGTTTCCTATAAAGTTGAATGGTATATAACTTTGTGCGACGTATGTGCAACTACGTCGCGCAAAGCTATTTTGCGCGACGCAACACCTACATCGTGCAAAGTTTTTTTTTTTGTTTTGTTTTGTTTTTTTTTTTTTTGCCCTTTTGCTTTTCTTTTGGGGTTATTGCATTGCCTTTTTCTTTTATGGTATCCACTTATGTAAATGTTTTAAATTGACGATCGAATTAGTTCATTGTATTCATATAGGTTTAAAGAGTGTAACTGTAAAAAATCATCAAAATTAGAGTTAAAATAACCATTAAATCCTGATTTTTCATTTATAGCCGTCGAAAAGGTTTGTCCCGTTACATAATCTTTGAATGTTTGTATTTTGCGATTTTTGGTGTATGCGATCTTCAAGCATATACAAAGAAGTTTGACGGTTGGATCGTTGAAATTAGTTTCGTACAATGCGTATCCCATCAAAACGATAGATTCCCTAACACTTAGAGTTTATTTATACTATCATTAAGTTTAACATAACATTTTGTGGTATTCGCTTGTGTAAATATTTTAAATTGACGATTGAATCGGTTCGTTGTATTCATATAGACTCAAGGAGTGTAGCTTGTAAAAAAATCATCAAAATCGGAGTCAAAATAACCGTTAAATTGTGATTTTTCGTTTATAACCGTCGAAAGGTTTTGTCCCATTATTTGATCTCTGGATGTTTGTTTTTTCCAATTTTTGGCGTATGCGATCTCGGAATATATACAGACAAGTTTGACGGTTTGATCGTTGAAATTAGTTTCGTACAATGCGTATCCCATCAAGTTCAAAGGTATATATATTTATTAAGTAAATTTTCAGTAAAATTTATAATATTTTTTTAAAAAAAGAAAAACCTTGCGCGACGTCACAATATGATCGTTGCGCAAAAACACTTTGCGCGACGTTGACATGTATACCTGCGTAGTGCCATTTGTGATAATTTTGGGGGTGCAATAGTAAAAAATAGGCGCTTTTTTTAAAATCATTTCCCAAATTTCCCATACCAAAAGCCTTCCGCTCTCTCATCTCTCTCGCTCGGTCTCTCTTCCCAAACCAAACCCAAATCCTTCTCCTAACTCCAGCCGACTATCCTCCTCAGCCAATTCCACCCGAGTTCCAGAATCACTCTCAGACTCTCAGTCCCTTGACTCCCTCTCCCTCGACTCTCCAACTCTCAATCGTCCTCCTCCTCATAGTGCTCACCAACCATCACCGCCGTCAACCAACATAACGGCACCACCCATCATCCTTCTCAACGACATCCCAGAGAACCCAGGCCATCACCCCATCACCCCCGCCATCGATTCTCTCCTCCGACAACACCCCCGCTGTCATCCCTCTAAAATTTAGGTAATTTTGATTTAGGGTTTTGTTATTAATGTGAATTTCTGGTGTAGGGAATTTAGGGGTTTTAAATTAGAATTTGTAGATTGATGATTGTTCTGTTGCCACCATTTAGGGTTTTCCTAAAATTTGAATTGCATTTGTAGATTGATGATTGATCTGTTGCCACCATCTAGGGTTTTCTTAAAATTTACAATCAGATTGCTGTGTTTCATGTTCTGTTTTATATACTGTTTCTCCAATGTTTTTTTTCTTCCCATGTATTAATATCTTCCTATATCGGCATGAATCCGCATTATGCGATTCCGTTATCTATTCTTTCTAAATTGCTTGATAAATGCTAATGTAAGACAAATTTATCTGATACATGCTTAAGTTGGACAGGCCAAAGACATAACAGATTTAGGTACAAGTTACGTGGAGAATGTTCTTTAGAGTTTAGAGTTTATGAATATGACAAAATGTCCAGGATGGAATCTCCCTACGAGAGCATTTGTGAATGGTGGTGCCACAAGGCTGGAATATATGAATACGCTTTTAAGTGTTTGCAGCTACAATTTCTTGTGCTTATTTATTTTCTCTATTTCCTATTTTATCATTGAAAGTTTTTCTGTTAATTCCTCTTTGCTCTGTTCTACATATATTTTAGGTAGCCTGCATCAATAAACTGACTAAATTGAAGTGGTTTTGTATCAACTATATGTTATAATTTGTAGTTTGAATTATGTAACACTAATTGGATTTTCCAACGTTAAATATGGTAAACCTAAATTGTATAGTTTGGTGTCCATTCATGGTGCAGTTGTGCTTGTGAAAGTCTCTGATTCTTTCGATATGGTTCAATTCAATCACAGAGGAGAGGATCTGTGAATTTCATATTTACTTGTGTTTATTTTGCAGGATTTGGATGCATTCTCAGCTGCAGTGATTGTTAGTATTGCATTTTCATTCATTCCTTCATCATTTGCCATTCCTAGTGTGAAGGTAATGTGACAAAACATACCTTCAGGAGTCCACTTCGAATGTGTTTGCTTCATGATTGAGTGATTTACTGTACTATTTAACACTAGTCACTAGGACATGGTTAATTGAAGTTACAACAATAAGTGAAGATGCATTAGTATTTTCTCTACTATATTACTATTCGCACGCGTTTAATAATAAATTCCATAATGTAGCGGAAGCAGTAAAAGATAATTTAAATTTCTCAAAGAGAAATCTAGGTACGTAGAGTAGGCACTCGAGTGAGGGAAACCAATGAAGATTCTCTTCCTAGACATTGAATTGATAAAAACTGAATGCCTTCTAAACATTCCCCATTGTTATAATTAACCCTAATAATAGTAGTAGTAATTACAATTTTACAAAAGCTGGCATGCTGAAATGGCTTTTAAACACTAGCTTTTACAAATTGTTTCAAAAAGTACCAACTTACAGATGCTGCAGCTAAGTTCTAAAATATCTCACACTTTGGTATATAGAGAACGCATCACGATTGCGACCAAAATAATCAAGATACACATAAACGGAACATCTGATCCCATTGGTTTAGGTTTACAGTATAGTTGACATCTTTAATTAGTATCGTTTCTACCGTTCCACTACTGCTTTATATATATATGTGAACAAATGCAAGAAAGGATATGCTATTACTTTGGTTGCTAATTGATTAGTTTCAAATGCAAGAAAGGATTAGTTTCTAATATTATAATTTTATGGTTCAAAAAGTGTATAGATGTCGCGGTTGATCACTCGTCGTCGGAGTGTGACCAATGCGCCTCTTGCATTATCAGCATCCACTGCTCCAGGCGTGAG
The DNA here is from genome assembly GCA_024362995.1 of Heteromeles arbutifolia. Classification (NCBI taxonomy): domain Eukaryota; kingdom Viridiplantae; phylum Streptophyta; class Magnoliopsida; order Rosales; family Rosaceae; genus Heteromeles; species Heteromeles arbutifolia. The sequence goes on from JANCRC010000002.1 coordinate 41,132,691, forward strand.
TGCTCCATTGATTGGGGAGCCTACACCCCTTACTGAGGCTACTCCTACGGCGTCCCAGTGCCCGTCTCATCGACGTCATTAGTGTTGGTTCACCTTCGACCTCAGAGCCACCTTGCCCTGTCAATACCCAGTAGCCTGATGTATCAAACCTAGAAGACTACTTGTAGTTTTTTCTTTTTTGTTCGAACATCTTGTATGTACATTTTTATATATTTTATAATTAAATACTTTTGCTTGGTTAATTCATTATTGTTTAGAATTTAATTACAATATTTATTAAAAATTAAAAAAAAAAAAATTTTTGGACCAAAACAAAAAAAAAGGGCTTGCGCGACGCATGCCTATGTCGTGCAAAGACACGAAGCCACTTTGTGCGCCGCATGTGGTACGTCGTGCAAAGGTACTAAGCCACTTTGTGCGACGCATCCTACGTTGCGCAAAGTGGCTTTGAGCGACGCACCCTACGTCGCGCAAAGTGGCTTTGAGCGACACATCCAAAACGCTTTCCGCGACGTATGCTTATTCTTCGTCGCGCAAACCCTACCGTCACTGTCTTGGCGCGACGGTTAGCGTGCGACAAAGGTTTCGTTGCGCTATTTTTTAGACAACGATTTTTCACTTTGTGCGACGAAGGTACCTACGTCGCGCAAAGTGTTTTTCCTACTAGGTGGCGTTATCTTTCCCACGCGCTACCAACAAAATGGTAAAACTATTATTGTATGAATTAACCATTTCAATTCTTAGTCTATTTTTGTTTCCAAATATAAAAGAAAAAAGGCACAAAATGGTTTCTTTTTTGAAATTTTAATTTTTTTTATGGGAAGACCCATTAGATTTTAGAAGCCTCATATTAACATTCAATTAATTATTTGCAACAAAATTATGTAATTTTCCGTAATTTTGGTAATTCAGGTTAAACGATGTATGCCCAAGATGAATAATAGTTAATTTAAAATGAGAGAATGTTTAAGTAGAACAGTCCCACCTCTTTCCCGAAGTTTGAATTTCTCATTCCGTAGTGTAATATATAGATGAAGTTAATGTAAAAATATCACTTGAATTAAAAAAATGTGAGAGAGAACATAATTAAGGCCAGAATCACTCACCACCATCCAACGTAATTCTTCTTGCAATTGCAACGCAGGACCACTTACACGTTGAGTATCAGGAGAGTAATTTGTCATATCTGCAGCTCGATGCAATATGGTATTTCCATCACTGCCAATCCTCGAAGTTAACCTCCACGTTATCGCTCTGCTTCTCTTCACAAGCCTAAATATCTGCAACTAACGATGCTTAATCGACATATGCAAAATGTTTTGTTGACTGCCGATATCGTGCGCCTCAATCGCCTGAGGATGTACGTCATATATCTTTTTCATAAGAGGTAATATTCCGGTGCTAGTTGCTATAAGCAGTGGGGTGTAGTTATAAATAGTAGATTTTTTTGTTTCTCTTCCATCACCGCAAATAGCAGCAATATCTTTCTGTGAGGACACCAAGGAAATTGTCTTGTCTTTCTTTGGTTTCTTACTTTCTACCCACGAATAGTGTTTCTCCACGAGCAGATGAGTGAGCTCCGACAGTGTTTTTTTCTTTTTTTATTTGCTTCAAGATCGAAAAGACTCGAGGCCATCCTGTGTATGGTTGATCATGCATATATATAGGAATTAAGTACTGAAAAGAACTTTAAAATAATTTTGGGAAATGATAAGGAGATCAGATTTTTGTATCATATTTGTTTATCATTTAACGTGGCAAGTAATGTGTATAAGTTACGTCAATTAATGAATTTCTCTCATTAGATATTGATTATATGCATCACTTGCCAAATGAGATGATACTCCAATAATGTTTTTTCTTTAATTTCTTTCCTTATCCTATGGTTTTGCATCTCTTCTCATCCTTCCTCCGCTATTCTATTTCCCACATTTCTGTGCAGGTCTCCTCTATTTCTAATGCAATGAAAACTAAAATTGAAGATGAAATGATTATTAAAGAGGCTAGTAACACTTTCACTTTGTAACAAGAGCTTCTCCAATGGGCTCCTTGCTAAAATTTAGCCACAGTTAAATAATTCATCTTCAATAACATTACCAATCATGCTCATAAGATAGCAAATTGTAGGTGTATATTGGTCAGCCATCTGAGTTCAAATTGGTTTAGAAAAGTCTAATTGGAGGGGTTTGGATGTCCTAGTTAATAAAGAATTGAAACTAGGAATTTGATCCTAAATTGCTCACTTATATTAAATATGGAAGACAATCTTGGTTTCCTACAAAGATTCTGAGGAGAAAAGTAGGGATATATTGTTTGTCAATATAAATTGTAGTCACTTCTCTCACAAAAAAAAAAAAAAAACGCTCATTATAAATGGTAGGGACTTATTGTTTGGTTTTTATCTAGCAAAGAGAAAAAGCTTACTATTGAAGTCGATTATAAGGTCTTGTTAGTTGCGCGTGGCTCCTGGATCTATTGCCTCTCGGCTTGAGTCGCGCCTTGGCCTTGGGCTACAGATCAGTTTTTGGGCTGGCAGCGCGGGTTGGGCCCCTACAGAGCTTGGGCTTGTGTTCGGCCAGCGAGGTCTGCAAGTCTGGGCCTTTTCGCTTGGAGCTTTGAAGCCTGCTCCTAATTAAGCACCATGAAGCACCAGCACGTGCTGGGTTTTTCATTGGCTGCAGAAAAGTTGCAGCAATTGTTGATTGGGCCACGTCAGTGGTAATGGGTGACGGTAGCCGCCAGGAGCTGTCCCATGGGCCACTACAGCGGCTAATGCCGCTGCTGTCATGACCGCGATGGTGCTCCGTTGTCCGGTCCATATTCTTGAATGTAGAATGCTTCGTTCTTCTTGGTTTCAGAATTTTTCGTTATCGTCTTTCTTCCTCAGGGCTATTTCATGAACTTATAAAAGTTTTCTAAGAATAGGAATGTGTGGAAAAATTTACATATAAACAAAAAGTTCAAAATGTTGAATGCGAGAATCTTATTTGAGCATTTGAATCAAACTCTCAATAAAATCACCAATTTGGAGTGAATTTTCGCCGTCTTCAGTCTTGACGAAAAAGTACCTACAAAACAATCAACATCTTTGATCAAAAGCCTCACGCGCCCACAAGGAGTTTGGGGAGGGGGTTTGGCCAATGGATCTCCGATGCCCATGTTTAGGATTTTCTGTATAACGAAAAGCTTACCACAATTTGGTTGAGATGATGATATAAATAGTGGGAGATGGCCGGCCATGGGTGTAGGGTTTTGTCCTACACATGGCGACTTCCTACAGGCCAAGTTATGTCATCCGTAGGATGCACAAGGAAATAATATTTCAAAGATATTAATTACGAGATGATATAGTGGAATGATGAGGTGAATATCCCTGATTGATGGTGATAGGGATTCTTACTTGAAGTGTTGGTCTTCATTTAGGATTGTATTAAAAATAGGATTTAGTAATTAATCCCTATCTTTAATACTTTTGACATTTTCACTCCATGAGCAGAGGAGCTGTGAGCAGTCATAGCCAGCTGCTTGAACTTCTAGAGATGCTGAGTAGCGCGTGGTGACGCTTGAGAGCCCTGCCCATTTAATGAAGGCAATCTTGTATTTCTTGAATAAAAGTCCATGTGTCACCTTACGGATTTTGGGGATTATTTTTATCTCCACACAACACACTCTGATTATTGAACAGAGTTTACAATTCTAGTTGTTGAATGCACTTCAATAAATAAATAAATAAATAAATAATAGCTCCCAAATCAAAGATATTTGCTACATATGTATATGGTAAAAAAACATGCTAGCTAAAAAAAATAAAAAAATAAAAAAGCTGTGAAGTCAATCGTCCACTATCTCACAAATTTGTAATTATTGGTATTTATTTTGGTTTGGACTTACAACACACAAATCAATACATTCAACGATACCCTTACTGATCGAGGATTTCCTTTACATGGAAAAACGAAATTATAAACTTCTTAACTTTCTTAAATAGGAATTTCAAAGCATGAGAAAATCCCGCATACAAAGGAAGCTGTATGAGCCCAAATACACACACAGGAAGAAAGGCAGCAACATAAAGAAGAGACCTTGTCAATTCCTCATTGAGATGAATCAAGAGCACAGCTGTAGCAGTGAACGCGAGCATGGTCATCACTAGCGAGAAGAAAAGAAAGGCAAATCCTAAATGTAGCCTGAGCGGAAGAGAATGATGGAAGTTTTTGTACTCAAACGGAGATGTCAAGATCGAGAGAAACGTGACAAGAGAAGACAATGAGCTGATGAGCGAGACAAGGTCCGTGATGATAAAGGTAGTGAAGAAAGGAGAGTGTCGAAGAACAGGAGCACCGCCTGAACTGTAGCCCCCGGGAGCAGTGTAGGCGGCTGCAAAGACCACAGTGGCCACTAGAGCTGCCACGGCCGAGCATGACTGAGCAGTGTCTTTTATCCATGTTTGTGCCGAAAGAAGAAGCTTTTCATGCTCGCTATTGAAGAGCTCCTCCGCTGTCACACCCTTGTCGTTGCGGTGCATGATATAATGAGGTGGAATTATCTTTCCCATGCGCTACCAACAAAATTGAAAAACTATTAATATATGAATTACCCATTTCAATTCTTAGTCTATTTTTGTTCCCAATATGAATGAAAAAACGCTCATTATGTTTTTTTCTAATTTTAATTTTTGATGCGATGACTCATTAGGTTTTAGGTGGCTCATATTAATGGTAGAATATATTCAATTAATTATTTACAACAAAATTATGTAATTTCCCATAATTTTGATAATTCAAATTAAAATAGTTAATTCAAAATGAGAGAATATTTAATCAGAGCAGTATCCTCCCACTTCTCTCTCCGAGTTCGAATTTTTAATTCTGTAGTTTATAAATAGATGAATTTACTGTAAAAATATCACTTGTATAAAAAAAAAAGTGAAAGATAATATAACTAAGGCCAGAGTCACTCACCACCATCCAACGTAATTCTTCTTGCAATTGCAATGCAGGACCACTTACATGTTGAGTTTCTGGAGAGTAATATGTCATATCTGCAGCTTGATGCAATAAGGTATTTCCATCACTGTCAATCCTCGAAGTTAACCTCGACGTTATCATTCTGCTTCTCTTCACAAACCTATATATCTGCAACTGACGATGCTGAATCGACATATGCAAAATGTTTTGTTGATTGCCGATATAGTGCGCCTCAACCGCCTGAGGATGTACCTCAAACATCTTTTTCACAAGAGGTAATATTCCGGTGCTAGTTGCTATAAGCAGTGGGGTGTAGTTATAAATAGTGGATTTTTTTGTTTCTCTTCCATCAGTACCAATACCAGCACTGTCTTTCTGTGAGGACACCAAGGAAATTGTCGTCTTTTTCTGTTTTCTTACTTTCTACCCACGAATAGTCTTCCTCCACGAGCAGATGAGTGAGCTCCAACAGTGATTTTTCTTTTTTTATTTGCTTCAAGTTCGGAAGGACGCGAAGCCATCCTGTGTATGATTGATCATGCATATATAGGAATTAACAATATAGTTAACTTTGTTTTACCAGCACGCATGCACATAGTGATTTTTTTTTCTCTCTCTTTACCGGATTTTTCTGTCTTTGAGAAATGATAAGGAGATTAGATTTTTGTATTATATTTGTATATCGTTTAATGTGGCAAGTAATGTGTACATGTCACGTCAATTAATGAATTTCTTTCATTGAATGTTGATTATATGCATTACTTGCCAATTGAGATGGTACTCCAATAATATTTTGTCTTTAGTTTCTTTCCTTATCCGTTGGTTCTGCATCTCTTTGACCATCCTTCCTCCACTATTCTATTTCCCACATTTCTGTGCAGGTCTCTAGTTCTAATACAATGAAAACTAAAAACTGAAGCTAGTAACGCTTTCTAACAAGAGCTTCTCCAATGGGCTCCTTGCTAAAATTTAGCGACAGTTGAAAAATTCACCTTCAATAACATTACCAATAATGCTCCTAAGATAGCAAATCCTCCAGTAGCTCTTAAATATGGAAGGGGAAAGAGAAGCTCCTAATAACTAGTAGCATTAATTACTATTATGTTCGTAATATTTGAAATAAAAATATTTCTATTGGCTCATAGTCTTTTTAATCAAAAGTTTCTTTAAAATAGAGAGTATGATTGGAGAGGTATGAACACATGTGAACATGTTTTGTTACAATATGAGTATAAGTGTAGGTGTATATTGATCAGCCATTTGAGTTCAAATTAGTTTAGAAATGTCTTATTGGAAGAGGTTTGGATGTCCTAGTTAATAAAGGATTGAAACTAGGTATTGATCCTAAATTACTTGCTTATATTAAAAATGGGAGACATCTCCTACAAAGATTCTGATAGGAGTATCGTAGGGATATATTGTTTATCAATATAAATAGTAGTTTTTGCTCTGACAAAATAATACCCTCATTATATTGGACCAAATTAAGACTTATTGTTTGGTTATCTAGCAGAGAGAAAAAGCTTACTATTGAAGTCGATTATAACTTCATCTTCTTTGATTTGTAAAGTTCAGATTTATTTTTACATATTGATCATTTAGTGTATATGATTAAGAATTGAACAAAACATAAAATTCATAGGAGCAAAAAAACAAAGGAGAATAATTAATACATCCGATTTATGTATTCGAGGTTTGAGTTTTATTTACTTGTGAGCTTCTTCGACAAGCAAGTTGTGGGAAACTGTGGAATCCATCTGCTCTCTATATCACCGTTTTGATTTGGTGCGGCCCCATCAACACTATCATCTTCAGAGAGGCCTGAATATATGTAATTAAGATAAAAAGAGAAGCACTGTAAATTCTTCTCTTGCACTCCATTAGCAGGAGTAAAACAAGTATTTTCACTAGAGTACAGGTAATTAGTATAGTTATTTAAAAGAGATTAGAAAGAAATGGAGTTTTATTTTTTATTTTTTTAATTATTGTTAGTTACTATACACATTATTGTGTTTACTGTAAGCGTATAGATACGTACATTTATGAATAAGCATGTTCCATAAGCTTTCGCAATTGTAGACTTGGAAGGCAGATGGCATCTTGGCTAGCAATTGAAGGCTTGTGAAACCATCGTCATCCCTTGTTTTTGCAAGAAATAGGTACTTTTTCAGTAGCCAAACAGCAGTGTCTGCATTATTTATGAAAAGTGGAAACACAAAAGTCAAACACTTGCTCAAATTCTAAATAACATACACCTTGAAGGAGCCCCATCAATATAAAAAACAAAGGAAAACTAATGAAAATAGCTTGAAAACTTTAAGTCTTAATGATAAAGACAAAATAAAGGGTAAAGTGAATAGTATCAGGATTGACTTTTTATTGTAAAAATGTGGTTTTTCGTTAAAATGAACAGTACCAGAAACTTTTCGTTAAAGTTCCCTATAAACAAGCCCAACTATATTATATATTAATTATTGTCTAACTTTGATGAATAATGCTATTTTGAATGGAGAGAGAGACCAAAATGTTGGTTAATGACAGCGATATGAAGAACGGACATCTGATCAACAGATCTGGTGAAGTGGTGCTCTGTATTCACATCTTGGTGGTTGAAAAAGCCGACCAACTGGTGCTCTGTATTCTCATATGGGCTGTTGAAAAAGTTGACCAACTTTTTGTGACCGTATGCAGCTGCCCTGTAGAACGGCTAACTTGTTCTCAATCTCCACAATACGTCTAGAGCTAGCATCAACATCCGGCTCATACTCATTGTCTTGGTCAGCATCCCGTCTAGCAATTAGCTCTCTCCTAATGCGGTTATCGTGGCTTACCAACAGCATTGCCGCTTTCAGGTTTCCCAACGCCGCCACCTCGTGGAGGATGGTGTTCCCGTGGCCATTCTTCAGCACCAAGGCATGCCGTAACTCTCTAGGGTCCTTGGTCTTAGTTGTCACAAGTGAAATCAAGAACTTGAGCATGTCTCTCCGCCCAGCGAAGGCTACGACGTGAAGTACAGTGTCGTCGTTCGTTGTCAATGGACTGAATACCTCTTCCCAGTTTGTCTTATAGCATTGTTTCAGGCTTTCCCAGTTGTCGTCCATGGCCCATTGATATGGCCTTTTTGTTCGACTCAAACCTTTTCCCGCTCTTTCTATTTTCTCATTTTTTCTCTCTCTTTCTCCAACCTCTCTTTCTCTCTCTCTCTTCCATCTCTCTCTTCAATCTCTCCCTCTCGTACAATTTACACAGTGTTACTGTATGTGACTCATTTGCTTCATTTTATAATCCATATTCTGGCCTTTTTTTTCTGTACAATATTCACCATCAGTCTAGCTAGATGGTAAGCTGCACATACTACGTTGCTTAATCAAGAAACAAAGTTAAAGAATAACTGCAAAGTTCTCTAAGAGAATTATTTATGCAATTTGCATCAAAGAATTAGATGCATTCAAATTATATAATGTCAAAAGCTGAAAAAAGAGAGTTTTGAAAATATCCAAAGCTACCAGCTGTGTTCTTCCCAGCCTTGTGGTAAAGTGTGTAGCATTGACCCTCATCGTTTCTTTTTCTTTTAATTCTTGCTTTTTCCGGTGACTCCTATTATTTTTAGGGACGGATGATATTCTAGCCTTTAGTGCTAGTCATAAGAAATTTTTCAGTGTATCGGGAATATGGCTCGAAAAACCAAATACAAGAGCATCTTCAACCAATGCTTGAAATTGCCAGGTAGACATGTAATGGTAAAAAATGGTATCTCATTTCATTCCAACCCATCAACCAAAAGCTGATGTGGATTGAAGGCTTGGCGGGAGGCGTCAAAAGTGCTGTGATGAGTCGATATTACACAATATATTTTACCCTTATCTTAGTATTAATTTATTGGTTATTTTGATAGAATTTTGATACTTTGTTATATATTTCCAAAGTAGGACATTCGACTTCCTCTGGAGCACAAAGTGATCAAACGAATGAATTTTGGAGTGATTTTAATTGGAGGATGTTCGTGTGCCTTTCAAGATGATTGTATCAAAATTCTAGATTTTTCTACCAAGCCGTTTGACCGGGGCGATGAAATTAAGGCCCAGCGCGCAGCTTTCCCAGATTGACGTTTCTGGACGTTTTGGGTATTTTGGAGGTCAAGATGGCACATTTTGAGGAGGATTCCTTATGAGGATTTGTAGGGGACGACTTAAGATTTCAAAAGAGACATTTTGGGACCAAATCGGAGTTGATTTGGTCGGTCAAAAGTCTGATTTTATGAGAAATCCGAATTTTAGTTCAAATAGGAAACATTTTTATTTTCTGTTTTATTATTTAATTATGTTTCCTAGTTTTAGTCTAAGACTTTTTAGGGTTTTATTTTGTATTAGTATAAATAAGGTTTTTTAGCCATTAGGAGAAGGGGGGAACGCACACACACTTTAGAGAGCTTTTGGATTCAAGTTTATTTTCAAGGTGTTTTCCATCATTGTTTTTAATAATATTTTGTTTTATGGTTGTTAGTAACTAATTCTTGTTTGTTAGGGTGAGATCATGAGCCTTAGCAAGAATATGTAATTTCTTTTCAATTTGCTTATGATATTATGCATGCATGTTTGAATTATTAATCACCGGTTGAAACTGTCTAATTGTCTTGATGCTTAGCTACCATTAGAATTTTTAGAAAAGTAATTTGATGTAATTTTGGTTGGAGATCGGTCCCTAAAATTGACGAAGGCTTCTTGTGATTAATATGTGCAAGTTCACTTAGGATGAATACCACATCTTAAAGGTTGTATTGTTTTTCAAAAGGTTTCACAAAGCTTAATTAGTCGTACATGTTTAGATTTGATCTGAATACCACAAACGGATTGCATGTTTGATATACGCTATACGTTGGGGGTCCAAGTAGGCATATATTAGGAAAACCTAACCTTCAAAATATGCATGTGTAATTCATAAGTAATTGGAAGAACAACATAGGATTGTTAAGGTGACAGTGGAACCCTAGGCTTTTACAATTTAATTTCAAAAATTGTTTTCTTGTAGTTTATTTTATTTTGGCACTTTATTTAATTATTTTCTATTAAATTCGTTTTTATTATTTGAAATCATAAAATCACCTTTTGTCACAATCCATTCCAAATTTTAAGTTTTTATTAATTTTAAAAGTATGAATTTACAAAAATGCCCTAGAGGTAAAGATTTTGATTACTGTTGACCATCGTCTAGAGAGACGTATGACTCATTCTTTTAGCATATCCTTGTAGTACTTGTTGATGCGAACGCATAGGCGAAAACCGTTTGCAAGTCCAGATTATAACGGTATAGTTATGGACGTTTGAAGTTGGTCGTTGAGAGACTAAAAAGATTAAGAATGACCAATTAGATGAAAAAGAAGAAAAGGGCAGCAGCCCACTCAGAAATCAGAAAAAACAAAAAAGGGGAAAAGCTCCCAGCTTTTCCCGTGGGTTTTCCGTCTGTACACCTCCACGACCACCCATCTTCCAAGGCCAATTCCGGCCAACTCCGATGGATTTTTTCGACGCCACCACCACCATCTTGAAGCTCTCATTCCCCTCTATAAAATCCACTCAAGAACCACTTTGATTAACCACTGTATGTGGCGGCTTGAGGCCACGAAAGTTGATGGTTCTCACGGTGCTCCGGCCACTCTTTTTGATTTTCCGGCAAAACGGCAAAGCGATGGCCAATGCCACCACTTGGGCTTTGTATCCCATCATCCCAGGAGAAAATCGCAACCAACCTTGACCCCGTTGGTCCACCGTAGACGACGAATCGACGCTGGGAAATTTTAGTCACCGCCGGCTTTGTGGGCAAAATTGACCATTTTCCGTCCACTTTTGGACTTCGCGGAAGGTATGAAAGTTGCTCCACTCACTGAGATCTTCATTTCTGTGAAGTTTGAGAATTTTTGGAAATAGTTGGATTTTCCGGCGAGTCGGGGCGGCCGGCCGACCGCCATCTACGGCGGCGCGTGGCAAGTAGGCCGCCAATGCTATATTTGGGCTATGTCAAATGTCTTGAATTTTGTTTTGATATTTGAATGACGTAGGTTGATCTTTGGAACCTAAATTCGTTACGATACGTTACTTGATAAAAATGTGAATCGACGATTTGACCGTTAGATCGTCACCAAACTTGGATACATTACAATACATAATATTTAAGGATCATAGGAATTTACGGATCGAGAATTCGACATACGGATCTTCCCGAATTGGATTTGTAAGTTAGTAAAATAAATGTTAACTGCCACTTGGTTTTGGGCAATTGGCGGAGATCCGACCGTTGGATCGTAATGAAATTATAATATGTTATTCTAGAAGAATATTGTGGATCTTTGGGAGTTGCGGATTGGAAATCTAATATGCGGGTCTTCCGGGTCGAGTTATACAGGGTTGTAGACCCTACTGTCGATCTTTGATCGACGGTTGACTTGTGATCAATGGATCTCGAACTATTTTAGAATGTCCTTGAGGATGTGTTTTATGTGAATTATATATTCTATTGATAAGAGTTCTGAGATGTGATTCGATAATTGGTCACAGGCACCAATCATTCGGGACGCCTCGATGCGCGCGCTAGAGAATCATAGCGTGGACTCCAGGTGAGTGGATCCTTTCCTTTTTATCGTATATATTATTGATAGTTCCATCGACATTTTTAAATTGATTTAGGTATATTACCTTCATATAATTAATGTGAATGCTTGAAGTACTAATATGAATTACGAATGGCTTGATCCCTATTTAGGGTACGTAGGCAGTCTAACGAGACATTAGATGCAGCCATACAAGTAGTAAGATTAAATAATTGAGACAGTAGCCTTGTTTAGGGAATTGAGCAATGTGAGGGACATTGGTGAAAAATGTGCATTTTAACTTTATGTTTTGGTGATTAATAGTTAGTACGTCGTATTGTATAATGGGAAATACTATGAAATGTTTAATTTTAGATTGCATCATGGCATATTCATATGTATATAACTTGAACTTAATCATTCTGGATGCTTTGAAGTGCGAAGAGGAACGCAGGACGCACAGGTAAGTTCAGGTGAGTTATAGTGTTAATTGAAATGGTGAGTTATGGCAATACCATAGTTATGCTTAAAGCAACCCCGACATTGTCGTACAGGTTGCCATAAGTCGTAAATTTCATATGAGATGCAATTAGAGCTCATAAACCTGCACCTCGGTGTTAGTGCTCCCGCCCGTGGCCAGGGCACAGTCCTTCACGTGATGTTCACCTCCCGCACCTTATGCTCACCTTGGATCCAAGGTAGGTGCACAGTCCTGTCGTACAGACCACTATAGGTGGTTCCGACTCGTAGGTGACCCGCGATTATTCGCACAACCTTCATATAGTCGTACAGGTCACTAGAGGTGACTCCCAACTTATATGCTAGCATTGATTGATGAGATATAAGTATAGTCGTACAGGTCACTAGAGGTGACTCTGACTTATGTGCTAGTCATGGTTGATGAGATATGAGTATAGTCGTACATGTCACTAGAGGTAACTCCCGACTTATAAGCTAGCATTGATTGATGAGATATGAGTATAGCTGTACAGGTCACTAGAGGCGACTCCGACTTAGTCGTACAGGTCACTAGAGGTGACTCCGACTTATGTGCTAGCCATGATTGATGAGATATGAGTATAGTCGTACAGGTCACTAGAGGTGACTCGCGACTTATATGCTAGCATTGATTGATGAGATATGTGTATAGTCGTACAGGTCACTAGAGGTGACTCCCGACTTATATGCTAGTATTGATTGATGCGATATGAGTATAGTCGTACAAGTCAATAGAAGTGACTCCGACTTATGTGCTAGCCATGATTGATGAGATATGAGTATAGTCGTACAGGTCACTAGAGGTGACTCCCGACTTATATGCTAGCATTGATTGATGAGATATGAGTACAGTTGTACAGGTCACGTTAGGTGATTCCGGCTGATATATCATTTTATATTGATTAAGTTCATCTGCCCTACTTGTTAATGCATGGTAGAGTTAATGGACATGGCATGCCCGTGGTTTTGGCCATTCTTGAGTATGGTTTGGATATATATATATATATATATATATATATATATGTAGTACTGTCCTATAAAAAACGATACGAGATTTACAGTGAGGGGTTATTACTGTTAGAAAGGTAATAGCTTTGGGAAGCTTGGTTTTATTGCTTACTCACACTTTCTGTTTTGTGCCCTTCCAGGTTATAGATGCTGAGTTCGTATCGACGAGGATCTGTGGCTATTCTTAGTATTGGTGGCTACTTCTAAGGGTATGATTCTTACCCACACTACTGTATTTTACTTATGCTCTGACATCGCGTGTGAAATGAGTTCGCTCCCGCTCACAGCGCACTTTGGTATTTAGACACTATTAGGTTCAAATTTATTCACATTATACGCACTATCACATTTTATGGCTTCGTCACGTTCCAGGTGTCAGCCAGCACAGCTCGATTCAGAGTCCAAATGGACTTTCCGGGTCGGGGTGTGTCACCTTTTTCCAAAACTTTGTTTTAAGTAATTAATTAATATTTGATTTGATACAAATTATTCATTCAATCTCTGTGGAGAACGACCTTGCTAGAGCGACTATATTACAATTACCTTGTACTCTTGCAAGTATTTTAGTGTTTTTATCCTACTTTTGCAGGTGGTAAAAATCCCTATCATGCCGCCTCAAAATGCATATGCCAAATAATTATTTTAGGCTTTTTATTTAACTTTTGGACTACCTTGCATTGAATGTTTGATTGAATGTTTCATATAAGTGTTGCTATTTATACTGAACTGTGTTTCTCACACACTAAAAAATTTCTCGATATTCACAACCTTTTAACCCCCGGCTATAGAAAATTTGATGTCAACCCAAATCGCTTATTTTTCTTTTAAAACACCCTCATCTTATAGAGCGAAAATACAACACCTCTATGAAAAGCGTGTGATCCTTCTACACATATCCTGTTCTCTATAATTACAAAAGTGAGAACTAAAAAGTAGAAACAGAATGATAATAGCATAGAGCTTTTCCAATATTGAGTATAATTCTCTTAACTGGGGTCGACATGTGGATACCCATATAGCTGTTGCCGAACACACACTTTTCGCCGTTGTCATCAAACTTCCTTCCTTCGGCTTCAAGAACTTGAGCATGCTCTTGACCCTCTTAGAACCATTTTGCTTTCACTTTTTGTTTTCACTTTTTAAAAAAAAATGAAAGTTGAATCTTGTTTGATAACTATTTTCAGTTTTCAAAAAATCAAGCCATTTGATAACTATTTCGTTTTCAGTTTTTTTTCCTTCACTTTTTTAAAAACTGAAATCTTGTTTGATAACTATTTTTAGTTTTCAGCAAAATGAAAACTGAAAACTACTTTCTTGATTTTTCAAAATTTGACCTTGAGTTTTTATTTTTTGGTTTTCAGTTTTCATTTTTTTGGAAACTGAAAGTAGTTACAAGAACCAAAACTACTTTCTTGATTTTTCAAAAATGAAAACTGAAAACTAAAATTTGACCTTGAGTTTTTATTTTTTGGTTTTCAGTTTTCATTTTTTTGGAAACTGAAAGTAGTTATAAGAACCAAAACTACTTTCTTGATTTTTCAAAAATGAAAACTGAAAACTACTTTCTTGATTTTTTCAAAAAAGTGAAAACTAAAAGTAGTTACCAAACAAGAACCAAAACTACTTCCTTGATTTTTCAAAAAAGTGAAAACTGAAAACCAAAAACTGAAAATGAAAAACGAAATGGTTATCAAATATTCCCTTAGATGTGCAACATTGGTTTTTATCCGCTCCTTGCTCCTTGGGGTGTCTTGCTCTTTAACAGTCTTTGATGAGCACTCGCTCAGTGAACACTTTTGGTGTATCAACTATTATCAAATTAATATAGGTGATAAATTTCTCACTTAGTATTACGGTTTAGTGATATTCCTTTTCACTTATACGTGAGAGGTATTAGGTTCAATTCTCGCCAAAGGTGAATTTAAACCATATTCTTGCTAGCAATTGTGAGGTTTAGCCTATTCTCCCACCCCCTTAGTGTAGATTGTTTGTTAAAAAAATATATAGGTGATAAGTTTACAAGCTGTATATTTCACACCTCTCATTAACACTCAGAAAAATTGAACAATGAAATAAAGGGAGTAACAACTATTTGAGAAAACAACACACTGATTATTGAATAGAGATTACAATTCTAGTAGTTGAATACATTTCAATAAATAAATAAATAAATAATAGCTCCCAAAATCAAAGAAATCTGCTACATAGATATGTAAATGGTAAAAAACATGCTTAGCTAAAAATATAAAAAAAGCTGTGAAGTCATTCGTCCATTATCTCACCAATTTGTAATTATTGGTATTTATTTTGGTTTGGACTTGCAACACACAAATCAACATTCAATAATACCCTTACTAATTGAGGATTTCCTTTGCAGGGAAGAACGAAATTATAAACTTCTTAACTTTCTTAAATAGAAATATCAAAGCATGAGAAAATCCCGCATACAAAGGAAGCTGTATGAGCCCAAATACACACACAGGAAGAAAGGCAGCAACATAAAGGAGAGACCTTGTCACTTCCTCATTGAGATGAATCAAGAGCACAGCTGTAGCAGTGAAGGCGAGCATGGTCGTCACTAGCGAGAAGAAAAGAAAGGCAAATCCTAAATGCAGCCTAAGCGGAAGAGATTGATGGAAGTTTTTGTACTCAAACGGAGATGTCAAGATCGAGAGAAACGTGACGAGAGAAGACAATGAGCTGATGAGCGAGACAACGTCTGTGATGATAAAGGTAGTGAAGAAAGGAGAATGTCGAAGAACAGGAGAACCGCCTGAACTGTAACCCCCGGGAGCAGTGTAGGCGGCTGCAAATACCACAGTGGCCACTAGAGCTGCCACGGCCGAGCATGACTGAGCAGTGCCTCTTATCCATGTTTGTGCCGACTGAAGAAGCTTTGCATGCTCACTATTGAAGAGCTCATCCGCCGTCATACCGATGTTGTTGCGGTGCATGATGTAATGAGGAGGCATTATCTTTCTCACGCGCTACCAACAAATTGGTAAAACTAACTATTAATTTATGAATTAACCATTTCAATTCTTAGTCTAGCATATTTTTGTTTCCAATATGAATAAAAGAACTCATTATGTTTTTTTTTTTTTTTTTTAAATTTTAATTTTTGATGGGAAGGCTCATTAGATTTTAGGTGGCTCATATTAACCGTAGAATATATTCAATTAATTATTTGCAACAAAATTATGTAATTTCCCATAATTTTGATAATTCAAATTAAACTATGTTTGCCCAAGATGAATAATAGTTTATTCAAACTGAGAGAATGTTTCTCCAAGTTCAAATTTCTCATTCCGCAGTTTATATGTAGATGAATTTAATGTTAAAATATCACTTGTATAAAAAACCACGAAAGAGAATATACCAAGGCCAGAGTTACTCACCACCATCCAACGTAATTCTTCTTGCAATTGCAATGCAGGACCACTTACACTTTGAGTGTCTGGAGAGTAATATGTCATATCTGCAGCTCGATGCAATATGGTATTTCCATCACTGTCAATCCTCGAAGTTAACCTCGACGTTATTGATCTGCTTCTCTTCACAAGCCTAAATATCTGCAACTGACGGTGCTTAATCGACATATGCAAAATGTTTTGTTGATTGCCGATATCGTGCGCCTCAACCGCCTGAGGATGTACCTCAAACATCTTTTTCACGAGAGGTAATATTCCGGTGCTAGTTGCTATAAGCAGTGGGGTGTGGTTATGAATAGTATATTTTTTTGTTTCTCTTCCGTCACCATCAATAGCAGCACTATCTTTCTGTAAGGACACCAACGAAACTGTCTTGTCTTTCTCTGTTTTCTTACTTTCTACCCACGAATAGTCTTTCTCCACGAGCAGATGAGTGAGCTCCGATAGTGATTTTTCATTTTTTATTTGCTTCACGATCGAAAACACTCGAGGCCATCCTGTGTATGATTGATCATGCATATATAGGATTAAAATTAACAATATGGTTAACTTTGTTTTCACCATCATGATGCATAGTGTTTTTCTTTTCTTTCTCTTTACCGGATTTTTATGGTTAAGGTTGTACCGGGGCCCCATCATGTTCCATATTTTAAGGCTTAATTGGTTTACCAAAAAATAGAAGGCTTAAGTGAAAACAACTTAAAGTAATTTTGAAAAGGAGATCTCATTTTTGTATCACATTTGTGTGTCATTCAATGTGACAAGTGATGTGTACATGTCATGTTAATTAATGAATTTCTCTCATTACATGCATCACTTGCCACATGAAATGGTACCCTAATAATTTTTGGTCTTTAATTTTCATTTTTTGTGTCTTTCCTTATCCATTTTCTACATCTCTTCCCATCCTTCCTTCACTATTCTATTTCCCACATTTCTGTGTAGATCTCATCTATTTCTAATACAATGAAAACTCAAAACTCAAAAAATAAATGATTAGTAAAGGGCTAGTAACGCTTTCTTATTAGAGCTTCTCCAATGAGTTCCTTGCTAAAATTTAGCGATAGTTAATTCATATTCAATCCTCTAGTAGCTCTTAAGTCTGGGAAGGGAAAAAGAAGCTCCTAATGACTCTAGCATTAATTACTACTATGTTAGTAGTATTTGATACTAAAATTAATTTCTATTGTTTCATAGTCTTTATAATCAAAATAGGGAGTATGATTGGAGAGGTATGAACACATATGAACATGTTCTGTTAGAATATGAGCATAAGTGTAGGTGTATACTGGTCAGTCGTTTTAGTTTAAATTAGTTTAGAAAAGACTTAATGGAATTGACTGTCCTAGTTAAAAAAGGATTAAAACTAGGAATTGATCCTAAATTACTCACTTGTATTAAAAATGGGAGGCAATCTTGGTTTCCTACAAAGATTCTAATAGGAGAATTGCAAGGATATATTGTTTGTCAATATAAATAGTAGTCACTGCTCTCACAGAAAAATACTCTCATTATATTGGACCAAAGACATTGTTTGATTGAGTAGTGTGTATCTAGCAGAGAGAAGAAACTTACTATTGAAGTCGACTATAACTTCATCTTCTTAGATTTGTAAAGGTCATATTTATTCTTACATGTTCATCATTTAGTCTATATAATTAAGAATTGAACAAAGCATACAATTCATAGGAGCAAAACAACAAAAGACAATAATATATTACGTTAGATTTATTATATTCGAGGTTTGAGATTTATTTACTTGTGAGCATCTTCGACAAGCAAGTTGTATGAAGCTGTGGAATCCATTTGCTCTCTATATCACCGTTCCCATCAACATTATCATCTTCAGAGAGGCCTGAATAATATATGTAATTAAGATAGAAAGGGAAGCAGAAATATGATCTCATCCTAAATTCTATTCTTGCACTCCATTAGCAGGAGTAAAACAACTGTTTTTACTAGAGTACAGGTAATTAGTATAGTTAAAGTGTTGTGAAATTGTTTAATCCGAATATCATGTACATAGTATTACATAGTAACTGCTAGATTAAAGTAATATGTTATATATGCATGTGGAATGAAGCTACGGAGAACATAAAAAGAGACTAGAGAGATATAGAGTTTTTATTTTTTTTATTTTTTTATGTTTTTAATTATTGTTATTTACTATACACATTATTGTATTTAATGTAAGTGGGGGACATAATTGGGAGTTTATTTCGATGTGGTATACAATTCCTCTTCTCTTAATAATAGTATAGACACGTACATTTATGAATAAGCATCTTCCGTAAGCTTTTGCGATAGTAAACTTGGAAGGCAGATGGCATCTGGGCTAGCAATTGAAGGCTTGTGAAACCATGGTCTTCCCTTCTTTTTGCAAGACATGGGTACTTTTTCAGCAACCAAACAGCAGTTTCTGCATTATATATGAAAAGTGGAAACAGAAAAGAAGAAAGAATGTTAATCAAACAACTGAATGACTTATTATCGCAATTTAGCTGATTTTTACGAAAGTAAATATTATGATAGCCTCTTGCCACACATCTTATTTAATATTTTATTCTTTTATTAAAAAATTGTATTTACATGTTTTTTAAATATAAATAAAAATAGATACTTCAGAAACTACCCTCATGTGCCTGAGGTAATTTCATTTTGGATTTTACAGTTTTGTCTCTTAGGCCTTCCACAGTGGGCCGGAAAAAGTGAGCGTGATACCACTATATTGGACTCATATAGAATCATACTCTTACAATGGATGGGAAAATTTGTGTGTGAGACTAATATGTTGAACTCACACTGGTGTGGCCGTAGTGTTATAAGTATCAAACTCAGATTGCCTGATTCCTATATTCAGGTATCACCCTCACTTAAACTACTGTTGAATGCCTTATTACTAATTAAATTACATTCTTTGAAAATTTAAAGAGAAGAGGGGCATTTTTCAAAGTACACAAAAATGACACACTTGCGCAAACTTAAATAACATACGCCTTGGAGGAGCCCCCCAATACAAACAAGCCCAACTATATACATTAGTTATTATCTAACTTCGATGAATAATGCTATTTTGAATGTTGAGAGAGAGGGAGAGAGAGAGGGAGAGAAAGAGACCAAAATGTTGGTTAATGATAGCGATATGAAGAACGGACATGCGATCAACGTATCTGGTTAAGTGGTGCTCTATATTCACATCTTGTTTGTTGAAAAATTCGACTAACTTTGTGTGACCGTAAGAAGTTGCCCTGTAGAACGGCGTTTCTCCTAACTTGTTCTCAATCTCCACAATACGTCTAGAGCTAGCATCAACATCCGGCTCATACTCATTGTCTTGGTCAGCATCCCGTCTAGCAATTAGCTCTCTCCTAGTGCGGTTATCGAGGTTTACCAACAGCATTGCCGCTTTCAGGTTTCCCGATGCCGCCACCTCGTGGAGGATGGTGTTCCCGTGGCTATTCTCCAGCACCAAGGCATTCCGTAAATTCCGAGTGTCGTCGTTGGTTGCAGTTGTCACAAGTGAAATCAAGAATTCAAGCACGTCGCTCCGCCCGGCAAAGGCTACGACGTGAAGTACAGTGTCGTCGTTCGTTGTCAATGGACTGAATACCTCTTCCCAGTTTCCCTTATAGTATTGTTTCAGGCGTTCCCAGTTGTCGTACATGGCCCATTGATATGGCATTTTTGTTCGACTCAGTGCCTCTCCCTCTCTTTCTATTTTCTCATCTTTTTCTCTCTGTTTCTTCAACCTCTCCATCTCTCTCTCTTTCATCTCTCTCGCACTCTCTCGTACAGTTTACAAAGTGAGTACTGCATGTGACTCATTTGCTTCATTGATAGTCCATATTCTGGCCTTTTTTCTGTACAATCTTCACCATCAGGCTAGCTAGATGGTAAGCTGCACATGGGTACGTTGCTTAATGAAGAAACAAAGTTAAAGAACAACTGCAAAGTTCTCTACGATTATTAAATATGCAATTTTCATCAAAGAATTAGATGCTTTCAAACTATATAAAGTCAAAAAGCTGAAAAATGAGAGTTTTGAAAAGATTCAAAGTTACCAGCTGTCTTCTTCCCAGCCTTATGGTAAAGTGTGTTAGCATTGATCCTCATGGTTTCGGTTTTGAAGGCTGGTATCGCAGAGAAAGAAGATAAGTAATTATGATTCAAACCCAAAAAGAAGATTAGAAGCGAAGAAAAGTAAGAAAAAAACATAACTAGCTTTGCTTTGTTTCCTTGAGAAGTTGAAAAAAAGGTGAGAAAAATCTTCGCTTGCTTCGTTTCTTTTTCTTTTAGTTCTTGCTTTTTTAGTAGGGAGACAAAAATTTTAAACTAAATTTGCAAACCAAATGATGTGTCACTAATAGGAAATAAGCACGGTAATCAAAACTTAAGTAATAATCATCACCATCCACATTATTTGGTTTATAAAATTTGGTTTAGAAATTTGGTATCCCTAGCATTACCCTTGTTTTTTAGGGGAGGATGATATTCTAGCCTTTAGTGCTGGCCACGAGAGATTTTTCAGTATGTCGGGGTCTAAGGTTGCAAGAGAAAATCTTACTTGAGTAGAAAAGGAATTAGTCAAGGTTAATTTTGTTGACTTTTTGTATATTCCTATAATCTTGGAATTCTTAATTTAGCATGATTTCATGTAAATTAGTTCTTTCCTTATTGATATGATTGTATCATATTATGAATTCCTCCTTGAGATATGAATAGACATATAATACACAATTCCAAAAGCATTCTCTTCTTGACACCAAAGCCATGTCGTAAAAATAGGAAAAAACTTAGCTGTGTGCGGTAGGATTGTCGCGTCTCAACTATGTTTGGTGCGTCGTTGACTAGCGAGCGATTATCGTCGTTGCTGACTATAGATTAGCAAGCAACTGTTGTCATTACTACTCCTCTTTGAATTCGAAATGAACAGTGAGCGACGGGTGTCGTTGCTGCCCAGATTTCTTTGAAATCAGTTTCAATCAGAAACCCATAACCTAGCCATCAGTTTGCCGTAAAGTCTGCTGCCCACCAGTGCACCGGTGCACACGCACCAAACCTGAACCACCGTGTTATGATCTTGTGATTGCTTCGGTCGTAAGTATTCGGAATTGGGCCAAAATGTAATGAGTGAGGTTGTGTTGAGGGATTTATTTGCTATTTGTAATTTTGTAGGGGGGTTTGTTTACAATTTCTGTCTTTTATTGCCATATGGCAGATTTCAAATGTGTATTGGGCTAACTATATAGCCTAGGGGTGGGCAAACGGGTACAGGAACCGCGGGTCGGGGCAGGTAATAGAGGTTTGGGGCGGGTACAGGCCGGTTCCTGATTTTGTAAAACAGAAACGGGGCAGGGTGGGGCGGGCCGTCGACATTTTCAGTTCGGGCCGGTTCCAAAAGTATAGAAAAACGGGTGCCCGGACCGGCCCGTTTGTAATTAGAATGGACGGACGAGATTGAAGATCATATCTCTATCGAATCTTAACCGTTCGTTTTAGGTTTCCTCGTCCTATCGAATTCAACTTTGTCACTCTAATCTCTCACTCGAGTCTCTCTCACTGTCTGTGAATCGTCCCCTCCGCTCTACCACCCCGACATCACGACGGTCCTGGCGACAACCACGACAGCCCAGCAACTTCGACGGCATCCCAGACTTACAGAACCCAGTCACCCCACCATCCATCTTCTCGATTTGTCACCTCTCTCTCAGTCTCACAGGTAAAAACCAACCTATGTGTATATAATTGATCTGCATTTCGAATTCTCTGCTTTATTTTGGGTGTTAAATTCCTAAATATTATGTGGGTCGAGTTTGATTTAGTTGTTTTTCTGCATTTCGAGTTCTCTGATTCTGAATCACCTGTTGTGTTTTTAGGTCAATTTTATGTGATTAGTGCCATCATTTTTTTAAGGATCTGAATCTGGTACTTAGTCTTTATCTCACAGGTAAAAACTAAAAACCAAACCCTCATTTTCTTCTCTGCTTTATCAAATTTTGTTTTAAAATGAATTGAATCTTGGCATTACTTCATCTGTTTTTTTTAGCATTACTTCATCTTGCCCTTTGGGTGTGAGATAGGCTGCGTGAGTCTATCTGTGTAGTGTGATGTTTTATAGCTTATGTTATTGTTTATATGTCCTAAACTTCTAAAGTTCATTGAAGGCTGCCTAAATTTTGTGATGATCGGTGGTGTTATGCAGGACTTGTTCTTTGCCTTTTCTGGAATGTAATAGCTATTACTACGGCATGGATTAAGGGAGAAGGTGCATGTGAAAACATACTTGGCAACTGTCCTAGATGTAAACAAGTACTCATTTTGGATCTGTCTCATGTTGGGTGAATTTGATCGTTTCCTGATCTTTGGTGTAGGGGTAAAAATTTGGTTCCTTGCTGTTATCTACTTCATATCAGGGGCTCTTGGATCCTATGTCTTGTGGTACCGTCCACTGTACCGTGTTTTCAGGTATATATTGCCCATTTTTATTGAATCCTGCCAGAGTCCTACTTCTGTATACCACTTGTTTATACCAAAAGGAACTTTAAAGCTTGGACACCATGTGAGACTATTATGAAGCAACAAAGAACAAGTTATGGAAGATTTAGGGAATAAAACTTATTGGATTTGGGTAATATGATAGTAGTAGTGATGATTGTTATGAGGAATTCATCTGGTTAATGCATATGTAATTGTTTCAACCATGAGGAATATAGCTGCTTAATTTGTAGCTAGCTATAGTATTGGTTTGAATTCTCTAATTTTATCTTCTTGCAGGTCCGAGAGTGCTTTGAAGTATGGATGGTTTTTCTTGTTTTATCTGGTAAGCTAAAAAAACAAATGAAGTAATGCCAAGATGACTAAATATTTGTTCATGCGAAATGTGGAATTCTTATTACAAGTTTTAATAAGGCATGAATCTTGGCAAAGTATGCCAATGTATGTCAGTCCTTACTTAATAATACTTGGTTTGCAGATTGGGGACCTAAGATTGATGTGGTGGGGTTTTGCAGCTTGCTTCCTTGATCTTCCAGAAGCACTTGTGAAGGCTTGAAGCTGGTGACAAGCCTATATATATTGGTTACGGTAGCTTGGTGAGTTTTGTTATTTATTCAATCATTACTCGTGAATATATACCTATTTATATCTGTGCAAGATTTCTTATATAGTAGCATACTTGAGCAACCTTGGGACTTGTTTGAGTTTTATCCAATCTTGAGGATGGCCTCCATAATTATCGTCAATGATAGAATGATTGACTTGCTCATGACACCGTTTATTCACTTTAAAACCTAGATCTTGTATATGGTTATGTTGTATAATCATGAAGTGATCTTTAGTTAACCACGTTGGATGTGATTTGATTTTTGTATGTTGATTTGATTTGATTTTTAGATGTTGGACGACGTAATGTTGTTATTTTGGATGTATTATTAATCTATGAATTTGGACGATGTGTTGTTATTTTGGACGATGTGTTGTTAATTTGGACGATGTGTTGTTAATTTGGACGATGTAATGTTAATTTGGACGATGTGTTGTTAATTTGGACGATGTAATGTTATTTTGGATGTAGTGTCGTGCTAGAATAATAGGATCTGTGCAATTGCTGCAATCTGTGCAAATTTAGCCTATATATATAATTATTTTGAAACCAAAAAAAAAAAAAAAAAAAAAAAAAACCCAAGGAACAGTGTACTCGGGCTGACCGTGTACTCGGCCCGAATCAGCCCGTTTCAACCGGGCCGGGTAAGGTCCCGTTCCTAAATTGAAAACTGTAATGCCCGGCCCGACCCGACCCGGCCCGACCCGGCCCGTCTCCTTTAAGCCCGAGTCTGGTCTGGTCCCTTCAAAATTCGGCTTGGCCCGACCCGTGCCCACCCCTAATATAGCCAAATGTTCTCTCTTCTAAAGGTTGGAAAGGAATTAAAAATAACTTTACAAAAAATATTCAGCTTCTTCTTCTCTCTTCTTCCACCGCAATTTCTGATCTTGTAAGCAGGTCAAGGTTGAGCCTTGCCGGATTCTGTTGCTATCATTGGTACCAACCTCTGGTCCCAGTTTCCTTCCATGCATGCCCCGTGCAACTACCACCAATCGTCTCTCTGCGATGGACGGCCGTGTTGCTGCGCTCAAAGCTTCCTTGGTTTCTCTTCATTCCTTGGTCGACGAAGCGATGTCTGCTACTCTTGACACTAAATTGCAGCTCTACTTTGAGCAATTCTGTCACGAACTACAATTTCGTGTTGGCGATGATCAACGGCCACGACCGCCATGGATTCAGCAAGTTAAGTTTCCTCGTTTTGTTGAAGGCGAGGCTTCTCCTTGTACAACACTCCGGCTGCTCAGTGTGTCCTTATTGCTTCCTTCCAGGTCTTGCAGTGGTTTAAGTGGAGAGACAGTTTGCGCACTACTTCGACCTGGGAAGAGTTCACTCGAGCCTTGTGCATGGAGTTTGGGCCATTCGAGTTTGAGGACACTGCAGCAACACTCTTCAAACTGCGTCTACTTTGAAGGATTACATCTCCGAATTTAGGTGTTCGGCTAATTGCATTCCTGATATTTAGGTGTTGGGCCATTCTTGTGTTGCTTAAGAGTTGTTTCTTAGGAGGTTTGAAAAGAGCTTAAATTTGATGTCAAATTGCTTAAACCTGCTACTGTGCATGATGAGATTGCAATTGCGGTCCAATTAGATGCCAAACTTACTGAGTTAAAAAGTAGTCAGGTTAAATCCTCCCGTGTTGAAACACCAGCTTTGCACCTCCCACTGTGCCTAGAGGCAACAAGAAACATAAACTGTCACACTATCAAGCAGCAAGACGGGGGCATCAAATTCCAGTGCAAAAACAAGAACGTATCCACAACACCAGAGGTTAAAAACAGACTAGCCATCTCAACACAACGAACAAATGAGGCAGTCACTCATACGATAGTAAACCAGAACAAAAAAAATTGATATTTTGAGCCCTCAGACCACTACTAAAATTTCATAAACAGTAATCACTAAAAGCTCACCATTTACGAACACAATCGGATCATCACCAGAAATAATAATAATACTAACAATAATGAAGCAGCAGCAGCAGCCAAACGGCAATGATCAGCGTGGCGCAGTAAACGGCAGCTTAAAGTGAAGCACTGTTTCACAAAATGAGATTCCATCATTGGGCTTGTTAACAAAGGCTGACTAAAAGTATCATTAAAAAGCCAACCATAGAATTCCTTCTATGAACAAACTGGAGACATGTATACCACAACCACACACACGCAGCAGGTAGAGAAATTATCGTATTATACAAAGGAAGCAAAAAATGAGATAAAACTGAAGGAACAGTTGTAAAGTAAGCACAAAACATGACTCATTACTCTCTATCCCAAAAAAATACTGATTACTCTCACAAATCATACCTCGAGCAAACAAGGCTCCCCGCTTTGCGAGGATCGGGGGGACGTCTATCGTACGCAGCCTTAACCTTACTTTGCAAATAGGCTGTTTCCACGAACCGTGACCTTCGGTCACAAAGGAGCAATTTTTCCGTTGCGCCCCTAGCAATATTAAAGCCAAAGGCAAATTAAAGGGAAACAAAATATTTGTTTATATGTATGAATACAGATAAGAAAGAGATGCACCAATTGCCAACACACCTTAAACATGAAAACTAATAAACAGTCATTTACACAACACCACTTGGGTAGTAAAAGTAAACAAAAAAAATAGCCCTCAGATCTTATTATATCTTGAATCCAAATTCAAGAGTTCTGAGCTCTCATTTTCATTTACAGGCACATCCTGAATGAAATCAGCAGCAGCAGCAACAACAACAAACGCCACCACCATAAAGAGCAGATGGTTACACTTAACGGTAGATTAATACGAAGTGAAGATGCTCATAATGAAAATCAAAAGAACACCAAAGAACATGAGTCTGCGTCATTGGGCAAACTGTGTAAGGCTGTACCACGCCATATATGCAAGAAGCACCACTTAATAATTTCCAACTTGTTGCACAAACCAAGCAGAAAGAAAAACAAACCCACAGATGCTCTGAGATTGTCATTGTAAAGATAACCACATCACAGACAACATAACTATTTTCAGTTGACTGAGGTCTCATAATAATTGTTGAATTAGCATTTCAAGTCAGAGAGAGAGAGAGAGAGAGAGAGAGAGAGAGAGAGAGAGAGAGAGGATGGTGTTGATGATGTCGACGACTAGTTCAGAAAAAAATGATAGAAAAGGCTCCTAATTACAATCCACAGAAACTGAACATAGACCTATCGAGAATATGGTTAGTATTTTATCTGACGCATTTAGAAACAAACAATCGAGCTTGAAATCATCTGTTTTCAGTGCATCACTGTTTATTCGCCGAATTACATAAGCTAGTGTTCCATATATATATAAAGGATGGTGCTATCCACACACCCCTTTTGACCTCTAACACACTCCTCTCAATTTCCGGCCCTCGAATCAAATGAATTGTAGAAGATCAAAATGACAACAGGTGTGTGGGAGGTACAAATTCTTGTAGTTATACTGTTTGCATGTTGTCAACTAAAATATTCCAGACAAGCATGTGTTTTCTGTAATGATGTTTTAATTATCTTACAATTGTGAAATTGCGTTGAACCCTAAGACCATAGTTTCTCAACAACAAACAACAAACATTTGCAACATGAAAATTCACCAACACTTTGGCGTAAAATTAAAATGAGAAAGAACCTCACCTGCAAAAGTTGATTTTTCTTTCTCTAATTAGCATGTAGTACCAATAGCACTAGAACTCCAGGACTTGTTCTGTTGGACTATGAATACCAAACAGTCCAAGTTTTCTTAGTTGATAGTGTTGAGTCTTCAATTGAATAAAGGCTCCTTGACAAGAAGATTAACTTTTTCGTTTAAAAATTTGAGTGCATCTTCTCTTCCTTCTTTTATCAGCAACTGCCTTAATCTCCCAAAAATCACACCTGCTGGCCGAATCCCCTTCTCTATCATCTCTTCCAGTAAGACACAAGCCTTTGAAGCATTTCCCTTCTCACAATATCCATTTATAAGGACTGAATACGTGTGCATGCTCGGGACAAACTGCTTCAACTTCATGTACTTCCAGATTTTGAGAGCCATCTTCAACTCATCTCTCTCACAAAACATCTTTATCATCATTGTATACATATTTGCATCTGGCTCACATAATTTGATCATTTTGCGAAAGACACTAAATGCCTCCTCAGTCTCTTCACGGTCAATCAAACTATTTAAAATGACATTGCAAGTCCTTGAATTGGGAGTAACACCTTTGGAATTCATATCATTTAAGACCCTATAGACGTTCTTGAACTTGTTAGCCTTACAAAAAGCGCCGATCAAGGCATTGTACACAACCACATCAGCCCTTATTCCATTCCCTTCCATCTCCAAGAATGCAGCAACAGCATCTTCAATCCTGTTTTCAACCCCATATGTATGCACCAAAACACTATAAATAAAAGACGTCGGCGTACAACAACTATCATCCATGCCCTGAACAATATCAACGGCTTCATCCACCCTCCCTGCCTTGCTAAGAACATCAACCATGATACCATAAGTCACTATATCAGGATTGCAACCCGCATCAATCATTTCTCTGAACACCTCCCTCGCTTTAGGCAAATTCGGATCCTTCCCCCATCCGCCAATCAATATACTATAGGTCTTTGAGTCTGGCTCAATCCCATCCTTCATTTTATCAAAAACCTCCTGAGCCTTCCTCACATTCTTGGACTTACACAGAGCACTCAGCAGGTCATTGAACGCTGCTAAATTCAGAGCACAATCATACTTCTCCATAACATTAAACGTATAAAGCGCTTCCTCAACCTTCTGTGCCCTGGCATACTTCCTCATAATGATTCCAAATGTCTCCATATTCTCCATCCTCTTCGCCCTCATTGAGTTCACAAGTTCCCACATGATCTGACTGCCTGATCTTGGCCAAAGATTCAATCATAGCATGGTAGGCCTTAACACTATGCGTATAATTTCACTGCTTCCCCGCCCACTCAAAGAACCGGTATGCAACCATACCGGCATTGTTGAATCTCGTGAGAACTTCCTCTACTATTTCAGTTGAAATTCGGATACCGGTTTGGTCAAGGGCAGTATCAAGAGCAAGTGTTGGGCAGGACATCATAATTTTGCAAATTCTTTTGTTGGGTCGGAAAATTCCCTCATGGGTTCAGTTGAACAATAATTCCGGGTCAATTTCATCAACCCAAAACCTAATCTTTCCCCAAATTTTTGTAATTTTATGGCCATGTTTTTGGGAACCCGATTGAAAAATCAAATCACCTGGATCATTTGAAATCTAAATTTAGTGAAATCAAACCTCATTTAACCAATAAAAAAGGGAACTATTATTAGCACTCCAAAAATCTCATTCTACACTCCTATAACTGTATTTTTCTTTCTAATTATAGAAAATTTGGAGTGCAAAACAAGATTTTTGAGTGCCAATAACAATTCCCATCAAATAACGGGAATGCATTAACAAATTAGGACCAACAAATTTAATTTTTGAAGATTGAAAATATATTAAGAAAAATAATAAGACTTCCTGAAATTTCCTGCAATTTGATTTGCTCTAACATCTTCCAATAAATCTATCAAAGGAAATAGAAATTCTAGAGAGAGAGGGGTGAAGCAAACATACTTATACCAATACCCACCAACCAATTCTATTCATTCACAGCCAAATTCCATAACAGAAATACTACCATGCTTGCTTAAATAACATTACTTGGACCGCAAACACCCACACTGATTCATATAAAGCATCCCAAAGATCTAAGGAAACCCCTTCCAGCACTTATCCAATGTTGTGAGTTAAATTAACACGTGTATGTAGAAATAGACAAATTCAATTCTCCTAATCAACTTGGAGAGAACCCAATGAAATATGACTCATAATAGTGAGTCATGGACTCATGATAAATCCAGATCAGGAATAATTGGGGAACCTCTAAAATCCCAGTAACATGAAAAGACTAATGGAACAACAGGAAATTAAGAAACAAATGCAACGCCAGATTGAACACAAGATTTTCAAGGCTAACTACTTTGAAATCTCACTAATCCTGGCAGCATTCCTCATAGCTCAATCAATCAAGGAGGCTACAGAAGAGACGCAAGCAACTGAAATCGACACAAACACCCCAAAACATTTATTACAAACAGAACCCAGGAACGAATTTACAAAAGATATAAGGAAAGAAACGAAAACAGTACAGTCACTAAGAAAATGTAGGACAACAATTGAGACCAAAATCTCGAACTTAAACCAAAATCCATAGTTTCCAATTTCCAGGCTTGCAATTGATACGAAACCAAAATCTTTTTGCTTTACCAAAAATTGCCAAATTTGCTTTATCACAAACTACAGCAAGCACATAACAGACGCAAAAGATTCAATCTTTTCTTAGTTCTCCTACCAACCAAACAAAATTAAACCCAAAAGAAATGAAGGAAACGAAAGAAATTAACCTCCAGAACTCCTCGGCAACTGTCTCTCCTTATTCGAGCTCCTGTCGTCCTCCCTCGGCTTAGGGTTCGCCTCGGTCTTTACGGTGCTGTCGAGAACTGGAGAGAGAAGAGTGAGAGAGTTCTGGAGAGGAGCGAGTGCCCAAGAAATGGACGATCTTGGGGGTTATGTTGGACTAGGGCCGGGCATTTGAAGAAAAAACCGACGAACCATCTGTTTGGGTTAATATTTGAACTTTAGGTCAAATTGAGTGAAGCCCAGGGATAAGAAAAGGGATTTATCTGAAGCCCAACATAAAGCCGAAGGAGGAGATGAAGCCTTCTCAACCACAAATAGGCCACTTGCTTGCCCATGGAAGTAACAAGTGATAGATACTAACCTACTATTAGCCAAAAAGCACTTTCCAATGGCATGTAAGTAAAAAAGAGGGAATGACTCACTGCCTTCAGGAATGCTTTTGGGCAAGGGCGCAAAGCACTGCAGTCGGGCTAAACTGCCGATAAAAGAAGGAAGTGGTCACAAAGACAAAGACATCCAGCCAATCAAACAAACTTACAAACTCTACTCTCAAGCCAGATTTGCAAACCAAAGCTGTAAACAGCCCAGATCTCCGATCTTTTAGGTATCGCCTACCCAGAAAGTTCATCTTTCTTTAGTTTAAAGCTTTGCTACTCTCGTAGTATCGATTCCCTTGTGTAAACTTGTTTACCATCCATTACTTTTCAAGCTTTCAACCTTTGTAAACTCAAAGAGAAGCGTTTACGAGAACTTCAACCTTGCTGGACAAGGTGAAATCTTGCCCGTTGCTCTTTGTTTGTCTTCTAAACTAATAGATCTGTCATTTAACATATTGTCCAGCATGTATTCAAGTCATTTCAACTTGTGTTCTACTTTGAGAGTTCCATTTATGTCCAGATCTGGTTATCTTTGTGGGTCTTCTTGCATCTAAAACCAATCTAGAACTAAACAAATCACTTAAGGGGTTTTGGACAACCTCCCTCCAAGCATACAAAACCATAACTGAAAGTGCTCGATCTTGAGGCAAGAAAGAACTTAATATGGACTTAACCCATCCATGACAATCCTTTGATAACAAGAAGTTCGAGTAACTTGGGGCACAAGAAACCGACTTAAACACTTGTTCTACATCTACTATAATGAGATAGTAGTGGCACGCCTAAGCACTTAGTTAGTTTTGATTGTGAGCCTCAAGGCCTATACCTAAGGCCCCACAAAGGCACATTTCAGAACTAACTATGTCGTTCTTGCAGTGGACGAACTAGCAAGAGCCCGACCACCAAACACATTCAAACCAACGTGCCAATCCCCAGGGGAGCTGTGCCGAGGTGCCGAGGACCCTCCCCGCCGGAGGAAATCTTCGCCCGAACACCACTCGAACCGCACTAGCGGTTTTTTTTTTCTTCTTCAGTGGTTAAACCCAACTGCACCAACTTTAATTGATTTTTCAACTGGTTCTCAAAATTTTTAGGTGCATAATTTTTTAAATCAAAATTAATATGTGAAATAATATAAATGGTTAGTTATTTATGAGTTACCGTGTTTCTACCACATAAAAACAAAACCTGATTTGTTTAAGAGTTTCTTTGGAGAAGAATAGAGGGACCATTTGGAGAAGGCAACAACTGCTCCTTTGGTACTCTCCCTGGGCTGCTTCATTTGTGCTTTCCGTTGAGCAATCACTCATATTGGTGCTACGTTATGTAGCTTTTGGAAGAGAAATTTGTTATGTATTTTCATCTTCTTACAAATTGAGAACCAATCCAAACCAACCGCCATTGTCGGTTAACCGATTTGATCGGTTTTAGACCCAGCTTGGTCAGTTTCGGTTTGCAGTTTTGGCTTAACCAACTAGGTCATTTTGGCCCAAAAGTAACCCAAACCAACCCACGCCTACTGCCAACATCAACTCTAGTTTTTCATTTTCTTTGTCTATCCTCCTCCTCTCTCCGCCTCTTCTCCCTCCTCGTCCTCGCATTCTCTGCCTCTTCTCTCTCTCCTCTAAGGTTTTTAATTTTTAATATAATTGATATTTTTTTTTTCAAAAAAAATAATTTTAGTTTGAAATCCC
The DNA here is from genome assembly GCA_024362995.1 of Heteromeles arbutifolia. NCBI lineage: Eukaryota > Viridiplantae > Streptophyta > Magnoliopsida > Rosales > Rosaceae > Heteromeles > Heteromeles arbutifolia. Next base: position 41,164,784 of record JANCRC010000002.1, read on the forward strand.
TAAATTAAATTTTTGGTGTCTATTCCTCATATAAACGGGAACAAAAATTATCAAAAAATAACAATGTTGGGACTTGGGAGAGACAAAGAAAACGAAACAGACAAGGAGGCATGGACGAAGGGAGGTAAGGCCACATGCCCCCTCTCACTCGTTTTTTTTCATTAAAAATCATTCTATTAATCATATTAAAATAGTGAAAATCCTTTTTTAGTTTTTAAATGTCCCTCCCTTTCTTTTTTTTCCTCACGCACTAATGTCTAAACTTTGTTAAGTTGCATGTATTTAGTTAATTAGTATGAATGAGCATTAGATTGTCAATATAAAGACAAAATTAGACAATAGAGTAATAAAATTAGGCATTTTGTAACTAATTTTTTCAGCATTTGTTAAATTACTAGCTTTATTTGTCCAAAAATGAGCTTAAAATTTTAAAGGTACCCCTTCTTAGTTAAATTTTTGGCTTCGTCTTGTAGGAAGTGTAAATTGAACATCACTAGGAAATTAAACTCCATTTTTATTCATGTTTTCTGAATAAGACAGTTAAAGTTAAAAAAATAAATTTTTTCATAATAAAAGAAAACTGCAATGCCACTTTTATTGAATTGAAATTACAAGCTTTAAATGACAAGTTTAGATAATGAAAATCAAGAGTACATTGAAACATAAAATTCATTTAATCGGCTTATAAACTTCATTTCCCATTTCCATAATAAAGTCGGAAATATCCAAATGGTTGTGTTTAATTGACCTAATAGATTGAACACTGGATCAGCTATGTCCATCAAATCAGTTTGATAAAAATCCACAAGATGTTTCCATGTACGACATGTACGTGCCCAATGCCCATTGGCACCACACATGTGGTAGACTCATTCAAGATTTTTATGAGTGTTATTCATATAAGATTTTCCCTTGTATCAGTTCACATTTTTGGAAAATATGGTCAATGTGCTATGAACATATTTTTTTTTGGTAACATGTGCTATGAACATATTATAATGCATGTAATAGAGTGTAAGAGACCTATTAAGTGTGGCCCTTCGTGGCATGTGTTGGAAAATTTGTGGTACTTAAATGTGTTTTAATTTGGGCTTATCTCTATTTTTAGAGAAGTTCTGCCAATTTTTCGGTAGATTTAAATATTGATAAATAAGTTATGATTTCATGCATATCATGACCGTCGATGCAAATTTTCGTCGTCTTCAGTGTTGACGAAAATGTACTTGTAAAACAATTAACACCTTTGATCAAAGACCAAAACCCTCACCTGCCCACGAAGAGTGGGGCACGTTTAGCTAATGGATCTCCGATGCCTAAGTTAGTCTCTCTGAAAAGAGTGAGTATTTAAGGTTTTCTGTATGTAGAAAAGCTTTCCCATTTTTTGGGAGAAATTAGGTATTTATAAAGGGGGTGGCCGGCCTTTTAGGGTTGATTTGGTGAGAATATTCGTAAGGTATTATATAAATAATTTTGGAAATAAGGGTAATTATCCCAGAATAAATGTGATTAGGATTATTTACTTGATAGGATTTAGGGATAATCCTATCATTAAATACGTTTGACATTTTTCGCATGCAGTAGAGTTCTGAGCTGTCGTAGTCTGCTGCTTACATATCCCAGGATGCTGAGCTGCACGTGGGATACCCTGCTCATTTAATAAGGGCAATCTCGTCTTTCTTGACTAAAAGTCTACGTGTCACCTTCAAGATTTTTGGGATTATTTTTGGCTCCACAATGACTTTGTCATTTATCTGGTTGATGACCAGCATGCCTCGATTTCGGTGCTCACTCGACATCAGAGTCGGGGTGTCTCGGAACATTTGCTAGAGATCGAAGTGAAATAAGATCAATGTATCACTCTGTCTTGTTTTCTTTACTTGTATCAGATAAGGGAGATCATTACAGAAGAAAATAAGTGATAGAAACTTGTATAATTTCTTTTTGCTTTGAGCTTTTGTTGTTTAGAAGGAAAAAAGCAAAGTTGTTTGTGTTACACCCCACTAGGGGTGGGCAAACGGGTACAGGAACCGCGGGTCGTGGCGGGTAATTAAGGTTTGGGGCGGGTCCGGGCACGTTCCAATTATTTAATAGGGGAAACGGGGCGGGCCGGGCTGGGCCTTTGATATTTTAGGGGCGGGCCGGGTCCAGATGTATAGAAAAACGGGGCCCCGGATCGGCCCGTTTTTAGACCAAATGGACGGATGAGATTGAAAATGAACCTAACATCCAATTTTCACCATTGATTTTACCCTAGTCTAATCTCTCTCTCTTCTCTGATCGACTTCGACTCGTCTTCTTTGTTTTTTCCGCTTTTCAGTCTTCGATCTCTTTGTCTCTCGCCGTCACGCTCTACCGTCTGTGACTTAAGTCACTCAACTGTCTCTCCTCTCTGATCGAGTATTATTCGATTCTTCTCCTCGATGACATCAGACATCCTACCAGACTTCGGGAACCCAGGCACCCGCGGTCCCGCACCACCCATTTTCTCGATTCTCATTCTCTCCTCCCCAACGACATCACCGTCATCGCGACCACCAACACTCCATCGCCGCCACAAGTTCAAGTGAATTCTTTACTGTTTGCTGAATTCTTCTATTTTTTGTGTTCTTTTTGTTCCGGATCTAACTAATTCTTTTTATTTAGTATATATTTTGGGGAAGAATTGTTCAGTGTGTGCATTTTGGACCAATTTGGTAATTGTTTATCTAATTGGTGAGCTGGGTTCTTCGGGATTTTGCAAGTGGCTCGGGCTTCCGCATTCTCCTTTCCTTTAGACTCGTATACGGAAGCATTATAAGCTCAACTGTTAAAGTATCTCCAGACTCCAAGTGTAACAGCCCGTTTCGGAATTTTTGAATCGATAATGCAAAAAGACGGATTTACCCATGGACGTTGAGATATAATTGAGTTTTATTGTGGCGTTATGTGGTTTAAGTTTTGGATGGGGACAAATAGGTTAAGTCCCTAATATTATGGAACCAATTAGTGACTTAGTCTTAAGTTATTTTTATTGTTTTGTTTGGTTGTTCAATCTTGGACCACACACACACCAACACCCTTTTCTATCTCTCCCGTGCTCTCTCTCTCCTCCCTCTCGAATTTTTCTGAAAATCCGTACAATTGTATGGACGAATTTAGAACCAGCCCTCTCGAGCATAGATCGAGCTTGTATTTAGCACCATCAACTTCATATCATTGTCACGAGTGCATCTATACCATTTTCTGGTCGTGAAAGCTTGGAAAACTTGAGAAACCCGAAACCCAGTTTTGAGGTACTGTTTATGCACACGTGAAAGTGGAAGTTTTAGAGCATTTCAAGCTTATAGGGAGCTTTAGATCGTCCTCACGAGACTCGGAGTGGTTCGTTGGAAGAATTTGGACGTCGAAATAGCGAGATCGACGAGTTTTATGGTTTGCCGGAATATCGAGGCTTTTTTCCGGCAGGATTCCGGTGGGTATAGGGCTCGAATCAGGTATGGTTTTGTTTGTTTTGTGAGATCTTCAAAATGGTTCAAGTTTCATGAATTTTGGTTGAAAAACGAGTGAGATATGAAGATTTGAAAATTTTCCAGTTTTCCGGCGAGTTGCAGACGGCGGCGACCGGCGAGGTCCATCAGAGAAGAAGGGAGAATATTCCATCAAAGTTGACGGAATATTCCTAACAGTGTTAGGTAACATCGTTGGTTTTAACGGAATATTCCTAACTGCCGTCACTATTCCTTCAGGGTTCCCTGCGCGTGGCCGTGCGTGTGGCCGTGCCTTGGCCGGCGCGTGGGTAGTCGGAAAATTTTTCTAAAAATATGGGGATGTTCCTGAGGTTGTGTAGATCGCTGTGGTATATTCATATACCCAAATTGAGCAATGTATGAGAAGTTATTACCTATTGTTGGTTATGTGCGTTAAATAGCGTTTATTCGGTTATTACGCATATAGGTAAGGCCATCCTGAGGACGAGCGCCATCAATCAAGGCTCGGGGGTTATGACCCTTCGATATATCAGTGAGTGGGCTTTTGTTTTCCGTATATACCTATATAAATGAAATTTTTTCCCAGAAAATCAATTTAAGTGAAATGTGATATGATATGCCATGCAAAGTATATATCTATATTATTCATGTATTAGTAGTTGCATATAATGGTAATTGATGCTGTGGACGCACAGGTAAGTATCAAGTGAGTATATATCGATGATAGAGAATGATTAATATGAATATGATGATTATGTGAGATGTATTGAAAGCTCATAAACCTACACCCCGGTGTTAGTGCTCCCGCCCAGGGCCAGGGCATAGTCCTTCACGTGATGTTCACCTCCCGCACCATACGCTCGCCTCGGATCCAAGTTAGGTGCTTAGTCCTGTCGAATAGACCACTATAGGTGGGTTCAACTCGTAGGTGACTCGCGAATCTTTCACACAGTCTTCACGTGATCGTAGCACTATGGCGTATTTATTTACACCCAGTCTTGTCGGTCAGACCACGTGAGGTGGTTCCGACTCGTGTGTGGGATATATATATATATATATGTATGTATATGTATATGTGATATGATGAGATTGATTATGAGCTATAGTTCAGCCGAGCTGATCACTCGGTGGACATGTTATTATCTATAATGAGTTTATTTCACCTGATGTATTTATGTGATTTGATGAGATATATTTGGCATGGCATATACCTTGCATATCACTACTTTTGGCATGATTTTGAGTTATGAGTTGAGATGAATATATATGTATATATGCTATATTTCTGGGAAATTATACAGGTTTTACGGCGAGGGGTTAGAACCTTTGAAAAGAGAAAAAGTTTTGAAAATATTTTTTTTTGCCCACTCACGTGTTTTGTTTTTCGCCCCTCCAGGTTCTAGGTAGCAGTGATTTGGTGGCCACGAGGGATCCAACAGTGTTCTGACAGAATTCACAAAAGTAGGATTCACCTTTGGATGTTATATCTTAGTAATTGTCATTGACTGCAACTAGACATTCTTATTGCTTTGAATGTGTATTTATACACTTAGACTCTCACTAACATGTTATTTGGATAGTACGGCTAGTAGTTGATTTTTATTTATTCTTATTTCTATTTATCTTATTAGCTTCCGCACTGTGCACATGGTTACGTCACTCGCACGTGACGGCCAGCACGCCCTCCTTGGGACGGGGTGTGTCACCAAGTACTTCATTTCCTTTTTTTTTTTTTATTTCAATTGACGCCCTTTTTTATTTTATGAGAATTTTTTTTTTTATTACAAATTTGTATTGGGTTGGTTTAAATTTTTATAGATTTTAATAGGTAATGTGGATTTTAATTGATATTGGTCAATTCGATTCCGAAAATTAATTTTTTGTATTCTTTTAATTCCAAAAATTATTAGAATTTGTGTATTTTCTTTGTATTCATGAAAGAGTAGTAATAATCGAATTAATGAATTTATTCGAGTATGATTCCTGGTTCAGATGTCTTCTGATTTAGGTGGTATGAGGCTATGAGCCATTGTTGAAACCCCAGCCAGTGTAATTACCATATTGCCAATCTTTGTTGGCTATGCTAACTGCCAGAATCGAAGCAATTAGCACCATTGCTAAAGTAATTTGTGCAAAACTAGAACCCATTGTTTTCTATCAAATGCAAAAACTCAAGGGATGAAGTGGTGAAATTTAGAGGATAGAGGGGATGAAACTTGAGTTGTGGTGAATACATAATTAGTAATATGGGTTCTTGTATAAGCAAATTAATCATCTGTACAGCTGCTGTTTTTTTTTTTTATCTTTTCTTCAATCTGTGCTGCTGTGCAGTTGCTGTAAAACATCAGTTTTTTTTTCTTCAATCTGTGCAGCTGCTGTGTTGCTGTGTTTTTTTTCCTTCAATATGTGCTGATGTGCAGTAGTTCCTTAGCCTTAGAGTTAATTGTATGTGTCATTTATATATAGAACTATAACAAAAAAAAAAAACAAAACAAGGACCCATGGACCCGGCCCGAACCGGCCCGTTTCAACAGGGCTGGATAAGGTCCGATTCCTATATTGAAAACTGTAATGCCCGGCCCGGCCCGTGCCCAACCCTACACCCCACCACTGTTTTTACTTTGTGATTTTACTAAGTTTTGGGTTTTTATTTAAAAATTGTTTTTTTGGACCTAAATTGGTGAGCCCAAGGGGCCCAACCCCCTGATTTGTGTCCCCGATTCCCCTCTTCCCCGATAGTCGATCTCTTTTCTCTTTGTTCTCTCTCTCTATCCTTTTCTTTCCCCCCTCTCACCTTAGCTTTCCTTCCTCTTCTTTGAGCAGTGGCCAAGCCACGTGAGCGCGAGGAGTGGCGGCCGTCACTCTCCTCATCAGAAAAACATGACTGGAGTGCTGGTTCAGCCTCTCCCCTCACTGGAAAAACTGACTGGTTTTGCTGCTGCTGCTCTCCGATTCTGGTTCTGCTGCTGTGCAGCCTCCGCTGTTTGCATTGCCTTCTGAAAACCCCAGGAATTATCAGCGAATATCGAAGATTCTGTCGAAATATGGGCCTTTCCGATGCGAGCCGGAGCCGCCACTGTTGCATAAGCGGAGGTTCAAATGAGTCGCGAGGAAAAAGAAGGTGGCTTCCTATTTAACTTGAAACGCACGGTTTTGATTTGTTGTGGCTACCAATGGAACTACAGCTGGAGGCCACTTTTGATTTTTTTTCTTCATTTTTTAATTTTTGTCAATACTATCAAAAGATTTCAGAGTATTATTTTTTTTATTAATTAATCTATGGTTCGAGTTTTATAAAAATTAAGTATCACACATGGGTTAGAAATGTATAATCTATTCTAGTAATACCTTTCATCTCATACTATCATCTCTACTAATTAATAAAACACTCATTGTCAGCCAAAATCCTATGAAATTACCAGTTTAACCCTCTAATTAAAACAGAACGTGAATAAGAAATATGAGGCAGAAATGTAATTTCACACAACCAAATTTTGCTATTTTTTTTTTCTAAAACCTTACCTATATATAATCATAACATATCTCTAATTAAAAATAAAAAAATTTCCCACTCCCACATTCTCTATCATTCTCTTCCTCTCTCCTTCTATTTCAAAAACAAAAATAAAAATTTTTCTCACATACTTTGTGTGTGCCCATATGCTAGTATTCATTAAAAGAGTAAAGCAAAATTTCTAATATTCTTGTATTTTATATGTTAAATAATAAATAGGAGAAAATAAATTTGAATCTCCAATACAAGTATAGTGTGACAGCCCGTCCCTGATTTTAAGATTTTTTAAAGTTTTAATAAAGGATTTTACAAAAATGCCCTTTGAGGCACGCGCATTGTTCGAGGTTAATCGTGGTGTCGTGCCATCTAAGATTTGTTTTCTTGACATATCCTCGTAGTATTCGTCGCTACGGACACGTGGGCGCAAACGGTTCGTGATTTGGAGTTATAACGAAAAAGATATTAAAGTTTGAAGTTTGGGCATTTTGGGAATTATAATAATAAAATATGGAAATTCTTTTATTGTGGACCTCTGGAATTTACGGATTGGAAATCTGAGTTGCAGATCTTCCGGATCGAACTTCATAGTGACGTGTTTTATATAAGTGATATATTCTATCGATATGATTCTGAGGTATGATTTGATGATTGTTTTAGGCGCCGATCGTCATGACGCCTTGATGTGTTGTGCTAGGGAGTTGCAGGGCAAACTCCAGGTGAGTGGGCAGTTTTGTTTTTCGTATACACCTATATACTTATGGGTTTCCCAGAAATCGATTTTTGAATGAAAGTATATTTTGAAATGCCATGCATAGATTTATATGAATATGTGATTTAAAAATGCCATGCATAGAAATTACATGAATTATGTGAATTGATATATGATGCATATATGTGAATTGGTGCTGTGGACGCACAGGTGAGTATCAGGTGAGTTATATTTGGTTCATTGAATTGTTTGATGAGATTTATGTTGATAGCTCATAACCTGCACCCCTGGTGTTAGTGCTTATGTTATTCACCCGCATCACACGCTCACCTTGGATCCAAGTAGATGCTAGTCGTACAGACCACTGGAGGTGGTTCCGACATGCTAGTCTTACAGACCATTAGAGACGGTTCCGACTAGTAGGTGACCTTAGATTATGTGCACAGATGATTGATGAGAGAAGCACTAGAGCGTATTATTACACCGTCTGAGTCGTACAGACTACTACAGGTAGTTCCGACTCATGTGCAGCGTAGTGCCGTACAGGTCGCAGTTGGCGACTCCGGCAGTGCCGTACAGGTCACAGTTGGTGACTCCGGCTGGATTGGATATTGAGCTTTAGAATCAGCCGTACAGGACCACTGCAGGGTCTCCGGTTGATTTATTATTTCACCTGATTTATGTTGATGCATCCATATTATGTTTTTGACGCATGGCATGGCATATTTTCTGAAAAGTGATAAAGAATGGTTTTTTGAGATTTTTGAAGCTATATATATATATTTATATATGCTATTTTTCTGGGAAAGTATACATGTTTTACAGCGAGGGGTTAGAACTTTGATAAAGGAAAGTTTTGAAAAGATTTGTTTTACTGACCCACTCAACTTTGTTTTGCGCCCCTCCAGGTTTGAGATAGCAGAGCTTTGGTGGCCACGAGGAATCCAACGGTGTTCTGACAGAATTCACAATTGTATTTTTTTTTAAGCTTCCGAACTGTGTAAATGGTTACGTCACTCTCACGTGACGGCCAGCATGCCCTCCTTCGGGACGGGGTGTGTCATATAGTCCTTTTACTTACTTGTTTATATGGTATATAATGAATTTACTTAAATTCATTTTTTTTTTGGACAAATACTTATATTCATTTAAACCGCCGTCTAGGCGCTAGGCCCCAATTCGTCTCCCGATTAGTATCTAACGTTTGTTAGAACCTTGATTATTAACTACATTAATATTGAGGACAAGGCCTAGCTGCAGTGGCACTAGGGCCAAGGAAACTCCTACCTCAACCAAGTTCGATTCCCCCCAAGTGCAATTCCCCCTCCCCTAAATTTAATGTCTAATGTCAAAAAAAAAAAAAAAAAACTACATTAATATTATCTACTATCTACAATGATTTGGTCGTCTACATTTTTCTATTTTAAATTCCGCCCCTCCCCTCGACTATTCCTAGCTTCGCCACTGTCTTCGAGTTCCACTTAACCAACCATAACCCACACAACCTTAGCGTGGAGACGTTGAAACCCAAGACCTGAAGACGTGACACTCTAACAGTGGCAGTACCACTGTGCATCTTCGTCATCAAACGAATTCCGACAAGTTTCCATCACCTCCGACGTGGGTAAGCTTCGATAACACTCTAAACCTCTCCCGTTTTATCCTCATAATTCATTTCTGACGTATCTGTGTGTTTTGGTCGTCGGAACTACGAAGAAAAACGTTGGGGAAACTTTCCCAGATTCTGGCGAAGAACCCGTCACTTTCGAGCCAATTTCCAGCCAAAACACTGTGATTTGGCTTGCGTGAAAGACCAATCTATTCCTCTCGTCGAGTACTACAACTTTCTTTTTGAATCACTCGATTTGGTTGAGTAACGAAGAAGTTATGGGCATTTGAAGTTTGCCCAGAAACCGGCCAAAACCTTGGCCTGAAAATGGGTCAACCCGACCCATTAACCCAAGGTCCAACCCAATTTCCCTAGCTCAAGTCTGAAATCCAAACCCAAGCATTTGGGCCAGATCATTAAGCCCAAACCCTTTAAGACCCAACCCATTTCTCTAACCCATCTAAACCCCAAGCCCATAACCCCTCTAAACCTAAACCCAACTAACCCTTAAGCTCAAAACCCTTAGGGCCCAACTCGGATCCAACCCAATACCCTTGACCCGGATCCGTTGGCTTTTGACCTGACCCGGTCTGACTGTTGACCCGATCAACGGTTAACGTTGACTTTTTGGGTTGACTCTTTCGGGTTTTGTTCAAGACCCTTTCTAAGCTAATTTCGACGTCATGGACCCGTTTTTGAGGTCAATTTTCCCAAATTCAATCGTTTGAGTATAGTTTTGTTAATTGTAATCTTTATGTGCTTAGGTGCAATTAATAGCGGCGTTCCCGTTATTCCTTTTGGTACGGCTTTGCACCAACAGTGTACGGTGAGTGGACCCCTTTTAAAAATGCATGTTTTAATAGTAGAAATGCATACATGAAAAGCATGATTTAATGATTACTTTTTATGAAACATTTTATGAGATAACATGCTTACTGAGGCTAGTTTGAATTATTACTATTTTTCCTATAACTTGTGTTCTTATAGAATATCTTATGGATGAAGATATGATATTTAGAACATGTTTAGAACACCTCTTTATAGTACAGATGATGTATGACTTTATATTATGAAGTTGCTTTTCAAATATATATGTTCAGTGATATTGTACTTACCTAGTGGTCCCAATTCCCCTATGGGACGAGGGATAGATTCTGGTCCGTCCCAGCGACGGTTATGGTGTTGGCATAGGGCCTGAAGTGGTTTTCCTTTGGCTATTAGCACAGGGACGGGGAGCTAGCACGGGGCCTGAAGGGATATTTTCCTCTGACGGTTCACTCAGAGACAGGGAGCTGGCATGGGGCCTGAAGGGATATTGGACATTCACTAGCGACTATGTATATATGAGTTATGATTTGAGAAATGCACAACATGCTAGGGTTCGGAAAACCTATTTTATTTATCATGCTATATGAGTTTTCATAAAACATGGGGGTTAGTATGTTGATAACTGCTTTATTATATATATCAACTTGGCCCACTCATGTTTGTTTTGCGCCCCCTTCAAGACTTAGAATCGAGGTATACAATCCCGATGTCAAGGCACTTCTGCATCGGCATCTTCGAGTCCTCTCGGTGTAGGACCCACTCCTTTGTTCATTCAATTTTTATATCATTTCTTTTCTAGTATTCTAATTAGTTGCATGCTCTAAACACGTTCCTTATTTGCATATTAATTATCATTAAATTCTTAAGTCTTATGTATTTCTCGTTCTCATGCATTCTAAATGGCTTTCATCACCCCTTGGGTGTCGGCCATCACGTGACCATTCTGAAGTCCCTAGGACATCGGGATCGGGCGTGTCAGTTTGCATGTATCTACAATGACGCAAATTCACTTCTTTATATAGAGTTTTTTCATCTGACATTATACAGAAAAATGAAACGCCTAATCAGGAAAGCAAAACATTATTCACAAAGTCTTCAAATGAATAACGAATTTCAATCATCGTCTTCCAAAGTTTTCATGTAGGCCATCCCACTGCTTTTACAGTGGGTCATTCATACTGCTTTTACAATACAACCCTAATTATTTGACAAATCTACTTTATCACTCACTCTATTTTTAATCAAAAAATATTTAAAAATCAAGGTCTCTTCTCCCTCATTCTATCTCTCCTCCTCTCCGCCTCGCTCCCTCCTCGCCTCGCACTCTCTACCCACACAAAACTACCCACCACCCCCCCCCCCCCCCCCCCAACCCCTCCCTCCTTTTATGAAATTGACAGTCAACGTATAAAATTCTATGACATGAGATATAAACAGTACTCTTTCTAACTAGTAAAATTCTGCAAGCTCTGTGAAGCTAGTAGTATTTATCTTTACAGTGTTAAAATAGGTCTAAGTTCAACTTCTCTTTTTTTTGTTAAAATATAACAAAAAATTTAATGACCAAAGTTGGAAAGTTGTTTGTATTTTTCTTTCCATTAAGAGAAGTGGTCCAAGTTCGATGCTTCAATCCCACGGTGATTGAAACCAAAATAAATCAAGCAATTTAATGACCAAAGTTGTTAGTAATATTTGTCTTTACAGTGGTCTAAGTTCGAATCCCCTTCCCTTGTTCACCGAATAAAAAACAATTTTAACAACAAAAATTGGTATGATCCCTTGATTGCGTTGATTTAATTTCCAATTTTGTGAAGGAGTCTTATCTCTATTGCGCTATATATATTCTCTTGAGTGTACAATTTTGAGTATATAGAGCTTAAGCCTAGAAAAACAAGTGTGTATAGGCAGCTTACTTCTTAAACCAGAAAACAACATTGTTTAGGAAGAAGGTGAAAGTAGCATGGGTAGAAAGTGATAGCACTATCGTGTTCCAAAAGAGGAAAAGAAGGCTACTGAAGAAAGTGAGAGAGCTGACCACCGTGTGCGGTGTGAATGCCGTCGTCATTTTCCGTGGTCCACATGACAACAAGCCGACAGTGTGGCATTCTGGTCAAGTGACGGAAGAATCTCGAAAACTGTTCGAGCATTTCGAGCCGGATCTAGATCTTCCATCAAGTTCTTTCTCTCCTCAGGAAAAGATAATGAGCAATATAGGAGGCTTCAAAAACGATATGCATGGGATATGAATATGTCAAATAATGCTAACGTTAGAGGAAGTCCTAGAAATAATGGTATATGGCTTCCTTACGACATTACCAAAACCTAGAAAACTGCTTGTCTTCCAAAAAAAAAAAAAACCTAGAAAACTGCTTTTCTACTTGTTTAATGCAGAAAATAAGAAATAATTAATATAAAATAATCAGAAATAAATTGTACTTCTCAGTTTTCTAGTATTGTTTGTTGTTATGATCCCTTTTTTTATGGCTCATCGTTTTTAATTCTTTCTATCAGTATTTACTCATCTATTATGAATTTTACATTTTATTGTCTCCTCGTTTTTAGTATTTCTTTCTTTTAATTCAGTGGTTGTTCTTTCTCAAAAAAAAAAAAAAAAAAAAAATCAGTGGTTGTTATTTTGTTGGTTGAATGCAAAAATGGAAAAAGAGCTATATATGTAATGATCTAAAGAAAGAAAAAAAAAAGGATTGTTGTATGTAATTAAGTAAAATACCGTTTCAGGTTATATGCTTATCTTGTCGCTAACTCATTTGATCACTTTGGTCCTAAAGTAAAACATGTCCATCATCGGATCGGATGCACACAAAATCAGGAAAAATTGTTCCACAACCTTAGGGGATCAAATTAATCTTAAAAACGTAAACCATAATGTATGGCTAGGGCTGTTTGGAATTGTCTAAATTTTTTTAAAGCAGCTTCTTAAAAAACTTGGGGCTTTAACTGTGTTTGGTAAATAAATAAAAAAGTGTTTTTTTTCAAAATTGTAAGTACAAAACAGCTGCAAGCAAAAATAGCTCTACACAAGCTTCTCAAAAAGGGTTTTTCTTTATTGGAGGCATGTGAACAATTCCAATTAATGAAACCTTTATATTGACAATCCTACCCCCATCTAACACTATAGTTTACCAAACACTTACCGACTTTATTTCAATTGAAACCTTTATATTGACAATCCTACCCTCATCTAGCACTATAGTTTACCCAACACTTACCTACTTTATTTCATAGCTGTTTATTCTCACAGATAAACAGTTTTGAAAGAGGTACAACAACCCCAAAGTAGCCATAAAAACCTTAGTTACCTGCATTCTATGACACAAATTTCACAAAGTTACATATCTATGATAACAGAGAAAATTCATAGATAAATTTTTAAAAATATGATTGCATAGCCTAATTAGTGAATGGTAAAAGCCTAATGACAAAATCTGTTTAACACTATAAGAATTTGATAGTACCAAAAAGGTTAATCTAATAATTAAATTTGATATTCATACATTTCGGGCTTGGTAACCATTTCGTTTTTAATTTTTAATATTGATTTCATGTGTTTTTATAGAACTATATTTCATTCTAAAGGGTTAGAAATTGTATTAAAAAAATGCGATAGTGAGTCGACCATAATAATAAGATATTAAACTCGTCATTCAAATAAAACAAACATGAGACGTCTCACTTTTAAATGTAGAAAATGTCACAAGATGATAACACGAATGGTGGTTTCATATAAGAGATAAAAGTAAGTGTATATAAAGGGAAACTACTGATTAACAAATCCCTTATTTTTCTCTAAAAACACCCTTATCTTACAGAGCGAAACGACAACTGTGTTTAGTCTTACAACAACTCCTTTATTAAAAGAGTGTGATCCTTACGTATCTCCTCCTCTATATAGTTCTCTCTAATTAGAAAAGTGAAAATTAAAAAGTAAAAACAGAATGATAAGAGCATAGAGCTTTTCCGATATTGAGTATAATTCTTTTAACTGGGGTCAACATGCGGATAGCAATGTAGCTATTGCCGAACACAGACTTTTCGCCATTGTCATCAAACTTCCTTCTTACGTATGATAACCATTTCGTTTCAATTTTTAGTTTTAGTTTTCACTTCTTTTTTTTTAAACTGAAAGCTAGAATCTTATTTGGTAATTATTTTAAGTTTTAGAAAAACCAAAAACCAAATACTACTTTGTTGCAGGTCATTTGATAACCGCTTAGTTTTTAGTTTTTTTTTCTTCTCTTTTTTAAAAACTGAAATCTTGTTCGATAGCTATTTTCGTTATTCAGAAAAATGAAAACTGAAACTACTTTCTTGAGTTTTCAAAATTTGACCTTCAGTTTTTACTTTTTGGTTTTCAGTTTTCCTTTTTTTTAAACTAAAAGTAGTTACCAAGAACGATTTGAGTTTTCAGAAAAGTGATAACTGAAAATAAAAAATTGAAAACGAAATAGTTATCAAATGGTCTCTTTGGTGTACAACATTAGTTTTTATCCGCTCCTGGCTCCTTGGGATGTTTTGCCCTTAAAACTCTTTGTTGAGCACTGGTTCAATGAATGCGCCAAACAAGTACAAGTACATCTTCTTCCCAAAACTGCTTCGACAATTTGGTCTATCAACTATTATCAAATTAATATAGGTGATAAGTTTACAAACTATATATTTCACACCTCTCATTAACACTTTCAGAAAAATTGAACACTGAAATAAAGGGAGTAACAACTATTTGAGAAAGAAAAAAACACACTCTGATTATTGAATATAGATTACAATTCTATTTGTTGAATAGAGATCCCAAATCAAAGATATCTGCTACATATGTAAATGGTAAAAAACATGCTAGCTAAAAATTAATTAAAAAAGAAAAGCTGTAAAGTCAATCGTCCACTATCTCACCAATTTGTAATTATTGGTATTTATTTTGGTCTGGATTTACAACACACAAATCAACATTCAATAAAACCCTTGCTGATTGAGGGTTTCCTTTACTATAAACTTCTTAACCTTCTTAAATAGAAATATCAAAGCATGAGAAAATCCCGCATACAAAGGAAGCTGCATACCAAATACAGACACAGGAAGAAACGCAGCAACATAAAAGAGAGACCATGTCAATTTGTCGTTGAGATGAATCAAGAGCACAACTGTAGCAGTGAACGCGAGCATGGCCGTCACTAGTGAGAAGAAAAGAAAGGCAAATCCTAAATGCAGCCTGAGCGGAAGAGAATGATGGAAGTTTTTGTACTCAAACGGAGATGTCAAGATCGAGAGAAACGTGACGAGAGAAGACAATGAGCTGATGAGCGAGACAACGCCTGTGATGATAAAGGTAGTGAACAAAGGAGAATGTTGGAGAACAGGAACACCGCCTGAATTGTAACCCCCGGGAGCAGTGTAGGCGGCTGCAAAGACCACAGTGGCCACTAGAGCTGCCACGGTCGAGCATGACTGAGCAGTGTCTTTTATCCATGTTTGTGCCGAAAGAAGTAGCTTTTCATGCTCCTTCTTGAAGAGCTCCAACGCTGTCAAACCCTTGTTGTTGCGGTGCATGATATAATGAGGTGGCGTTATCTTTTCCACGCGCTACCAACAAAATGGTAAAACTATTAATGTATGAATTAACCATTTCAATTCTTAGTCTATTTTTGTTTCCAATATGAACGAAAAAAAGGCACAAAATGATTTTTTTTTTTCTTTTTTTTTGAAATTCTAATTTTTTTCATGGGAAGACCCATTAGATTTTAGATGCCTCATATTAATATTCAATTAATTATTTGCAACAAAATTATGTAATTTCCCGTAATTTTGGTAATTCAGATTAAACTATGTATGCCCAAGATGAATAGTAGTTAATTTAAAATGAGAGAATGTTTAAGTAAAGCAGTGTACCTCCCACCTCTTTCCCCAAGTTTGAATTTCTCATTCCGTAGTGTAATATATAGATGAAGTTAATGTAAAAATATCACTTGTATTAAAAAAAATGTGAGAGAGAATATAATTAAGGCCAGAATCACTCACCACCATCCAACGTAATTCTTCTTGCAATTGCAACGCAGGACCACTTACACGTTGAGTGTCAGGAGAGTAATTTGTCATATCTGCAGCTCGATGCAATATGGTATTTCCATCACTGTCAATCCTCGAAGTTAACCTCCACGTTATCGCTCTGCTTCTCTTCACAAGCCTAAATATCTGCAGCTGACGATGCTTAATCGACATATGCAAAATGTTTTGTTGACTGCCGATATCGTGCGCCTCAATCGCCTGAGGATGTACCTCATATATCTTTTTCACAAGAGGTAATATTCCGGTGCTAGTTGCTATAAGCAGTGGGGTGTAGTTATAAATAGTAGATTTTTTTGTTTCTCTTCCATCACCACAAATAGCAGCAATATCTTTCTGTGAGGACACCAAGGAAATTGTCTTGTCTTTCTTTGGTTTCTTACTTTCTACCCACGAATAGTCTTTCTCCACGAGCAGACAAGTGAGCTCCGATAGTGTTTTTTCTTTTTTTATTTGCTTCAAGATCGAAAAAACTCGAGGCCATCCTGTGTATGATTGATCATGCATATATATAGGAACTAAAATTATAATGCAGGTCTCCTCTATTTCTAATGCAATGAAAACTAAAATTGAAGATGAAATGATTATTAAAGAGGCTAGTAACACTTTCACTTTGTAACAGAAACTTCTCCAATAGGCTCCTTGCTAAAATTTAGCCATAGTTAAAAAATTCATCTTCAATAACATTACCTATCATGCTCCTATAAGATAACAAATCCTCCAGTAGCTCTTAAATATGGAAAGGGAAAAAGAAGCTCCCAATGACTAGTAACGTTAATTACTACTATGTTCGTAATATTTGAAATAAAAATTACATTTATGTTCATAGTCTTTTGAACAATTGAAAAAAAAATAAAAATAGATAGTATGATTAGAGAGGTATGAACACATATGTTCTGTTACAATATGAGCATAAGTTGGTCAGCCATTTGAGTTCAAATTGGTTTAGAAAAGTCTAATTGGAGAGGTTTGGATGTCCTAATTAATAAAAAATTGAAACTAGGAATTTGATCCTAAATTACTCACTTATATTAAATATGGGAGACAATCTTGGTTTCCTACAAAGATTCTGAGGAGAATCGTAGGGATATATTGTTTGTCAATATAAATTGTAGTCACTTCTCTCACAAAAAAATACGCTCATTATAAATTGTAGGGTGAAATGCCGATTTAGTCCTTGAATTATCACTTCAATGAAAATTAGGTCCCTGAATTATTTTCTCGGTAAAATAAATCCCAAATTCATTAAAAATTGTTAATTTCATCCCTTCTATTATATTCAAAGATATTTTATCTAATTTTTCTTCAACTTAAGTCACTTAACACACTTTAGAATGTACTATCGTCATTTTCTCACCTATAAGCCCTTTACATTTCATATAGGTTGCGAATCTAACATCTAATTTACCCTCCAAAGTTAACTTACGCTATTTCTTATGTAAAACTACCAATTTACCCTTCAAAGTTAACTTCATACACTATTTCTTCATGAAAAACTACTAATCTACCATCCAATATGTATCACATACAAGTAATGTGACTTGAATTGATGGAAAATTGAATATAGTAACTTCGAATATAATATTAGGGATGTAATTGGTAGATTTTTATAATTTAAGGACTAATTTTTCTGAAAAAATAATAATTTAGGGACCTAATTTTCATTGAGGTGATAATTCAGAGACTAAATTGGCAGTTCACCCTAAATTTGTTGAATATATCATTCCAGCTCAGCAATAGTTAGTTAGGTTGTTATCAAATTAGTTAGTTAAATAGCTTAGGCTGCAAGCTAGTCATGATGGCTATATAAATTGTATTCTCATAGCTGTAAAGATCAATTAAGTATCAATGTAATCCATTACTTTCTCTCTCTCTCTTTTATTTTTTCTCTTTTCTTCTTCGATACATGCTCTGTCTGCAACTCTTCATTTTTGTTAACATGGTATAAGAGCCGGAGGTCTTTCCTTGGTGATCTCTTGTTTTTCCGCTGCAACGTTGTGTCGTCGGAGGTGTTCTTTACAGTTTGGGTTTTCTGCAACGTTGCTTTGTTTGTGTGGGACGATTTGCTGTTCTTGGTTCTCGAATCTGGGTATTTCAACAGGGAAAAGATCTGTGCCCTTCAGCTGTTTGATGGGTTTTCTCTGGATGAAGATTTGCTACGTTGGTTGAAGTTTTCTGTTCGAGTTCATGGGTGTTTCTGGAGCAATCAACAAGAAGGAGTTCATTGTTCTGCATTTCTCAAGCACTCATACAATCTCAAACTGGAAATCCTAGTTGAGATTGAGGGGGGATGTTGAATATATCATTCCAGCTCAGCAATAGTTAGTTAGGTTGTTATCAAATTAGTTAGTTAAATAGCTTAGGCTGCAAGCTAGTCATGATGGCTATATAAATTGTATTCTCATAGCTGTAAAGATCAATTAAGTATCAATGTAATCCATTACTTTCTCTCTCTCTCTTTTATTTTTTCTCTTTTCTTCTTTGATACATGCTCTGTCTGCAACTCTTCATTTTTGTTAACATGGTATAAGAGCCGGAGGTCTTTCCTTGGTGATCTCTTGTTTTTCTGCTGCAACGTTGTGTCGTCGGAGGTGTTCTTTACAGTTTGGGTTTTCTGCAACGTTGCTTTGTTTGTGTGGGACGATTTGCTGTTCTTGGTTCTCGAATCTGGGTATTTCAACAGGGAAAAAATCTGTGCCCTTCAGCTGTTTGATGGGTTTTCTCTGGATGAAGATTTGCTACGTTGGTTGAAGTTTTCTGTTCGAGTTCATGGGTGTTTCTGGAGCAATCAACAAGAAGGAGTTCATTGTTCTGCATTTCTTAAGCACTCATACAATCTCAAACTGGAAATCCTAGTTGAGATTGAGGGGGGATGTTGAATATATCATTCCAGCTTAGCAATAGTTAGTTAGGTTGTTATCAAATTAGTTAGTTAAATAGCTTAGGCTGCAAGCTAGTCATGATGGCTATATAAATTGTATTCTCATAGCTGTAAAGATCAATTGAGTATCAATGTAATCCATTACTTTCTCTCTCTCTCTTTTATTTTTTCTCTTTTCTTCTTCGATACATGCTCTGTCTGCAACTCTTCATTTCTGTTAACAAAATTGTAGGAACTTATTGTTTGGTTTTTATCTAGCAAAGAAAAAAAGCTTACTATTGAAGTCGATTATAATTAACTTCATCTTCTTTGATTTGTAAAGGTCAGATTTATTCTTACATGTTGATCATTTAGTCTATATAATTAAGAATTGAACAAAACATAAAGTTCACAGGAGCAAAACAACAAAAGACAATAATAAATACGTCGATTTATATATTCGAGGTTTGAGTTTTGAGTTTTGTTTACTTGTGAGCTTCTTCGACAAGCAAGCTGTGGGCAGCTGTGGAATCCATCTGCTCTCTATATCACCGTTTTGATTTGGTGCGGCCCCATCAACACTATCACCTTCAGAGAGGCCTGAATATATGTAATTAAGATAAAAAGGGAAGCACTGTAAATTCTTCTCTTGCACTCCGTTAGCAGGGCTGCAGGAGTAAAACAAGTATTTTCACTAGAGTACCGGTAATTAGTATAGTTATTTAAAAGAGATTAGAAAGAAATGGAGTTTTTATTTTTTATTTTTTTTTAAATTATTGTTAGTTACCATACACTTTATTGTGTTTAATGTAAGCGTATAGACGCGTACATTTATGAATAAGCATCTTCCATAAGCTTTCGCTATTGTAGACATGGAAGGCAGATGGCATCTGGGCTAGCAATTGAAGGCTTGTGAAACCATCGTCTTCCCTTGTTTTTGCAAGAAATGGGTACTTTTTCAGTAGCCAAACAGCAGTGTCTGCATTATTTATGAAAAGTGGAAACACAAAAGTCACACACTTGCTCAAACTCTAAATAACATACGCCTTGAAGGAGACCCACCAATATAAACAAGCCCAACTATATTATATATTAATTATTGTCTAACTTTGATAAATAATGCTATTTTGAATGGAGAGAGAGACCAAAATGTTGGTTAATGACAGCGATATGAAGAACGGACATGCGATCAGCAGATCTGGTGAAGTGGCGCTCTGCATTCACATTTGGTTTGAGGAAAAAGTCGACCAATTTTGTGTGACCGTAAGAAGCTGCTCTGTAGATGGGCGTTTCTCCTAACTTGTTCTCAATCTCCACAATACTTCTAGACCTAGCATCAATAACATCCCGCTCGTACTCATTGGTTTGATCAGCATCCTGTCTAGCAATTAGCTCACTCCTGACACTGTTATCGTGGCTTACCAACAACATTGCCGCTTTCAGGTTTCCCGACGCCACCGCCTCGTGGAGGATGGTGTTCCCGTGGCCATTCTCCAGCACCAAGGCATGCCGTAACTTTCTAGGGTCATTGGTCGCAGTTGTCACAAGTGAAATCAAGAACTCGAGCATGTCGCTCCGCCCGGCGAAGGCTACGACGTGAAATACAGTGTCGTCGTTCGTTGTCAATGGAATGAATACCTCTTCCCAGTTTCCCTTATAGTATTGTTTCAGGGGTTCCCAGTTGTCGTACATGGCCCATTTATATGGCTTTTTTGATTGACTCAGAGCCTCTCCCGCTCTTTCTATTTTCTCATCTTCTTCTCTCTCTTTCTCCAACCTCTCTTTCTCTCTCTCTTCCATCTTTCTACTTTCACATGGGTACGTTGCTTAATCAAGAAACAAAGTTAAAGAATAACTGCAAAGTTCTCTAAGAGAATTATATATGCAATTTGCATCACAGAATTAGATGCTTTCAAATTATGTAATGTCAAAAGCTGAAAAAAAGAAGAAAAAGAGAGTTTGAAAAGATCGGAAGTTACCAGCTGTCTTCCTCTAAAGTGTGTTAGCATCGATCCTCATAGCACTTCAAGCGTGATACTACATAATTTGTGATAAAGTGTGTTAGCATTGATCCTCATAGCACTTCTAGCCTAGTGGATTAAATCTCCTCTCCCCACCAAAATTTCCTCCAGCCCTCCTAAGTTCACTGGGCTATGGGGGAGCCCGGTTAGTCCCCAGGCCAGAATTTTCTAGCCTAGCTCCCGAGTTATGTGATGTAACGATGACATCGGACACTATTAAAAAAAATAATTAAAATAAAAAAATTATAAACAAATTAATTAAAAATACAAAAAGTATTAAAAAAATTATAATTTTTTTTCTATAAATACTTAACCACGTTCTTCCACCTTACACCACATTTTAATATTTTCAAATACTTTCAACCAATCTTTTATTATTATCCAAATTTAAATATAAAAATAATAATATTGTAATACGAATTGCCTAGAATATTCAGTTTAAAGGTGTAGATACACTTGGACAATTATTGTTTATTAAAGGCAATTACTATTCACTTGAGGGATTGAATCGACGCCCAGAGGGTCTAACAACACTAGAACTGCTCCCATCGTTTCTTTTTCTTATAATTCTTGATTTTTCTAGTGACTCCTATTATTTATTAGGGGCTGATGATATTCTAACCTTTAGCGTTGGTCATGAGAAATTTTTCAATGTGTCGGGAACATAGCTCTACATACCAAATGTAATAATATAATTAGATTTATTTCTTTTTAAAAAGGAAATGATATATACACATTCATGTCCTACCAACAACTTTGTCGCTTCCAGGTTTCCCGACGCCCCCACCTCGTGGAGGATGGTGTTCCCGTGGCCATTCTTCAGCATCAAGGCATGCCGTAACTCTCTAGGGTCATTGGTCGCAGTTGTCACAAGTGAAATCAAGAACTCGAGCACGTCACTCCGGCCGGCAAAGGCTACGACGTGAAGTACAATGTCGTTGTTCGTTGTCAATGGACTGAATACTTCTTCCCACTTTGTCTTATAGTATTGCTTCAGGCGTTCCCAGTTGTCGTAATGCCCCATTGATATGACCTTTTTGTTCGACTCAGAGCCCCTCCCGCTTTTTCTATTTTCTCATCTTTTTCTCTCTTTCTCCAACCTCTCTCTTTCTTCCACCTCTCTCTTCCATCTCTCTAGTACAATTTACACAGTGGTACTGGATGTGACTCATTCGCTTCGTTTTATAGTCTTCAATTTACTAGTGGTACTGTATGTGACTCATTTGCTTCATTTTATATTCCATATTCTGGCCTTTTTTTTATCTGTACAATATTCACCATCAGGCTAGCTAGATGGTAAGCTGCACATAGTACGTTGCTTAATCAAGAAACAAAGTTAAAGAAGTTGAATATCAAATTGCGAATAAACAAGACTACAAAATAATAAGAATATTATTAAACAAACAAAAATGCCAAAACGGCTACATAACCTTAAGAGGCTACATTGTGACTAACTTATTCTCAACTGAATAACAAGCATGCTATTTATAATAAACTAACCCTAACCCTAAAAGGTAAGAAACCAAAACCCTAATGCTAACAGGCTAAGCCCAGAAAACTAAACATTAAATTAAACCTAAATACTAATATTTTCCAACACCCTCGTCAAACTCATGGTGATATACGACATAGGTTTGCAAACTAGCAGATGTGGACTGGCTCCGTTAGGTGGACTAATAGGCATGCAAACTTGTCTTGACTTGACTTGACTGGCAAACTTGACTTGACTTGACTGGCGAACTTGACTTGACTTGACTTGATTGACGAACTTGGCGAACTGATTCTTGCTGGCAAACTGATTCTGAGAGTATGAAAAGAACCCGTCACTAAACGGACGAGATTTCCATATCTCAATTGAAGCAACGAACGAACAAACACAAACACTATCACTTGAGTGGTCACAATTCTAAGCACTCGAGTGCCAGTCACAAAACAATCTCAAACAAGCCAATAACTCATGTGGGCCTCAAAGCCATCAAACCAAAAAATGGTGGCAAGCAAGGTATTAAATATCGGTAATATCGGAAATATCGGTAGTCCGAAAACACGGAAATATCGGGATAATATCGATATCGATAAAAATTATATGGAAACCACGGAAATTGTAAGAAAAACTTGGAAATTTTTATTGAAACTTTGCAGGATGTTTATTTAGTCAATTATCTATTAGTTTATCACAAAAAATTGGAAGGAAATGCATTGCATGATGGATTTAACATTATCAAGTTGATTATATAGCGAGTTGACAAACATTGTGAGTGTAGAAAATATGTAGTAATTAATGAAAGAAGTTTAAACACACCATAATCATTTATATATAATGAATTAGTACAATACTTTACACTTTATACATTGCATGGTAAGATACATGAGTGACTTAGTACCACATAGAGTTCCTATGAGGTTCAAATTTTTCACTATCTTCATCATCTCTATGTGTAGAGTGAGTGTATTGTGAAGAGTAGTTATCAAATGATAAATCCCCAAAATAGTTTTGCATGTAATTGTTAACATGCCACCCATATGGATCCGAGATTGGTTGACGTTGTCCATAAGCAAAATCATTTGAAGATTGAGTCTCAGATTCTTTCCATGAGTCGCTCGATTCCATCCCAACAGGAATGGGATATGAAGGGTAGGGAAATGGTTGGTTATGAGTATAACCATAGTTACTACCTCCCACTCCAACAGAGTCCGAAGTTCTAGATAACGAGTCATCTTCTTGACTAGACAAAATCCCCTTGCCTCTTTCTCTACGAGTATAGTCCTTCCCTATGGCACCAATTCCTGGTCCTGCCCGCCTACTGCCATAGTCATCATCCTGTGTTGCATGCGTGAAGTTTGCCTCACCAGTGAATGGGCTCATATATCCGAGAAGTGGTCAATAATAGTTTCCATATCCACCACCACTACCTCCAGCTCCACTATATCCTTCATCATTCCCACCTCCGGTGGTAGGTGAGTCTCCTGATCTTGTACTAGAGCTATCATTAGTATCAGCACGATGTTGTGGTTATGTAGGATGGGAAGAAGGTGGAATTCCAGTGTTTCTTGGTCTTGGGCGCAAAAGTTCTTCCAAAGAGTCAGTGCTGCTAGATCCCACCTCTTCCTCTAATACTCTTTCTACATTTATCCCTTCATTACGTGCTTCTTCAGCAACTCTGGGAGCTGGGTTGCCTTCATCATCATCTAAATGAAGAGGTCTAATCCACTGATAAAGTTGGTTACCCTCTGTATCATCATCTTCAGCAACAATATCAAACACATCTAGTGGGTCACCACGGTCGACATGATCTATTTCTGCTTCCTTATCTCGAACTTGAAGCTTCATGTTGTAGGAGCAATAAACTAATTTTTCCAACCTACTATGAGCCAACCTATTTCTTTGCTTTGTGTGTATGAGTGCAAATGTGCTCCAATTTCTTTCACAAGCAGATGAGGAAGCTGTTTGTGATAATACTTTGATTGCTAACTTTCTCACAGTTGGTGCATCGGTCCCATACATGATCCACCATTCAGCTACAATGAAAAACAATGTTGATAAGCCTAATAACTCCAACAAATTCTATTATAAACTTATAGTGAAATATGTTTACACTCACTAGGAGACATTTTTGTTCGAGCAGCAACTGATGTTGGTTCTCCAAAAGTTCTTCTTGCATCTTTAAACCATGTTAGCTGAATTCAATAAATCGTGTTAGTTTAATCCAACAAAGTAATTATTATAATTTAAGTAATTGTGTACCTCATTTCCAAATTGGCCAATTGTTGGTGATGCAGGGTCTAATTTAGAGTATACATTATGTACAGCACGTATAAGGGTACCATCATCTCCAACATTGGGTCTGTATTGGTATCGAGGATTCAAATAATATGCTGTTCAAAGAAACACATACTCTAATAAAAGAAATAATACTTATGCAACTAAAGAAATGAATTGCAAATTATGACATAATTTATACCTGCTGCATGCAAATCGTGGTATAATGTTTTATACCATCGATCTTCAATTATCTTTATGACCCACCTTGCACCATGTTTTCTTTCCAATTCATCCTTCACTACACGCATCAACTTATATATTGCCCCCATAGTAGGATACACTTCTGTGTCAACGATCCGTAAAACTTTGTAAAGAGGTTCAAACACTTGGCACACATGTTCTGATTGAGTCCAAAAAGCATGATCAAGCACTTCACTTTCCACCATATGACCTGCATTTGAGCGGCTCAAATTGTGGTTGGCCCCATCGTCACTGGTGAATAGATGCTTCAACCCTGCTTTCTTCTTAAGTAGGCTGTCTAATGCAATATAGTTGGTGGCGAATCGAGTGGTAGCTGGACGAATAATTTCTCCTTTGCAAAATTCACGCATCTTTGCCAACAACCAACCGTGATTGTAAATATAATTTGTGATCGTTCTAGCTCTTTTTACCATAGTAGCAACATTCTCTCTTCCTCATTGCCTCAAACATGAGATCAATACAATGTGCTGCACATGATGTCCAAAACACATTATGATGCTTCATTAACTTTTTTTCCAGCTTTGAAAAATGCAGAACCGTTGTCGGTCACGACTTGGACAACATTATGCTCTCCAACCTCCATGATTACATCCCTCAATAATTTGTAAATATACTTGTAGTTCTTTATATGGTCTGAAGCACCAACAGACTTCAAAAAAATTGTCTTTCCCTTGGAGTATACCATGAAGTTTATGATAGACAATCTGGTCGGGCCAGTCCATCCGTCACACATGATTGTGCAACCATTAGTTTCCCACTTTGACCTCAACTTGTTAACATACTCGCCAATGTCTTTATACTCCATATCCAAATATTTGTTTCTTATCTCATAGGGAGTGAGAGGTTGTACTCCAACACCGGCCTATTGACATCCTACTACCATATTTTTGAAATGATGTGATGATGCTTTCTCAGCAGGGACATTTTCATAGATAAAGAACTTGCTAATTAGACGCCCCATTCCCTCCTTCACATTACCTCCAGTGAAATAACTCCAAACACTCTTTTGACGTGCTTTGGATGACTTATATAAACTTGGGGCTATTGGTGGTGTTGGTTGCGATTCTCTAAGACTGCCTCCCCGTCTCATTTGTGCACCAACACTTGTCCCGGAACCTTGTGCTCTATTAGGAATTTTATGAAGGTGTTCTTTTTCCCATCCTGACTGTTTGGAGGCACGTAATGCTTGTTTCAAACTGCGTCGTTCTTCAGGTCCCATGTCATCATCACATTCGTCCTCATTGTCATCATCATCACTGTCAACCGCTTCGCCAATGACTTCCCAGCTTGAATATTTTCCATTCCATGTGTTATCTTTTCCTTATGCTGTTTTTTATTTTTTAATAATGTGCTGATGAATGCCTTCACTTCTGAGGGGACATTATCGCATCGTTGGACATTTTTTGCTGGATCTAATCCACTAAGATGGTATTTAAGTCGTGTCACTCCGCCACTCTTCATTACCCGATGACAATATTTGCAAATTGTGCCATGTTTGTTTCCGTCTATTGGGTCTCCATGTTCCCAAGCTGGATAATGTTTAGTAACTCCACTGGACATCTTAAACGTACCTATATTTATTTTTCATGAAAATTAGACAATTTTTATTTGGCCAAAAAATATAGTAGTGATGACGGTTATATAAGAGAACCTAAATAATAAAGTTATTCTACATAAGAATTAAATACGAAGTAAAGAAAATGATTGTAAAAATTTAAGTAATTATAAAAATAATATGGAATAATAAAACCTAATATTAATGAATAATAATCCAATTTGATAAAAAAAATAATCCTAATATAAAACATAGTGATGAATAATAATCCAATTTGATAATAATCCAATTTAATAATAATCCAATTTAATGAATAATCCAATTTGATAATAATCCAATTTAACGAATAATAATCCAATTTGATAATAAAAAAAACCTAATATTAATGAATAATAATCTAATTTGATAATAAAACCTAATATTAATAAAATAATAAATAACATTAAACATATTAAAATTATCCTAGGGAATAATTATACAACATTACTTAATTACTTACAAAAATTAACATGTAATTGTTAACATTACTTAATTAGTTACAAAAATTAACATGCAAGTATTAATTACTTAATACTTGCAATAATATTTTTGTTGTTGTATAAATTAACATACAAAAATTAACATTACTTAATTAGTTACAAAAATTAACATGCAAGTATTAACGAAAATTAACATTACTTAATTAATTACAAAAATTAACATGCAAGTATTAACAAAAATTAACATAAATTTTTTTTTTTGTTGTTGTATAAATTACAATAATATAAATATAAGTTTTTAAACTTACCTTAAATATGGAACCCTTTGTGTTCAAGCTCTGGAATGGATTTGGAATGGCTTTGAAAAGGGTAAGGGAAGAAGAAGAAACGAAAATGCTTTGAATGGCTTTGATACTCCACCTCGGAGAATGTGAAAGAATATAACAAACAGTGGCACACTGTTTTGAATGTGAAAGAATATCACAGACTCACAGTGGCACACAGTTTCATTATGAAAGCACTCTATTATTTTTGTCCCCCTTTTGAAATTGTAAAAAGTGATTGTAAAATTGTCGGGAGAGTCAGTGACCCAACCCAACCACACACACACACACGCACACAACACACGCACACACACATCACACGCACGCACACATCACACGTACGCACACAACACTTCACACGCAGACAGTCTATCTGCCCATCTCGATCCTTCTCTCTCTCTCGATTCTTCTCCCCCTTCTCCATTCTTCCACACACACACACACACACACACACACAGATCTCAGATCTCCCACACACACGCACAAAGACCGACTGCCCATCTCGATCCTTCTCTCTCTCTCGATTCTTCTCCCCCTTCTCCATTCTTCCACACACACACACACAGATCTCAGATCTCCCACACACACGCACAGAGACCCAAGGTCTCTCGATCCTTCTCCCACACCCACACACACGCACAGAGACCCAAGGTCTCTCGATCCTTCTCCCACATCGCCTTCTGCTCCTCCCTCGTCGGCGCGGCGCCGTCTCTCTCCTTTCTTTCTGCTGCACCGAGGGTCCGAGACCCACATACACACACGCAAACCATCGCACCGAGGATCCTTTCTCTCTGCGCCGTCTCTCTCCTTCTCGTCTCTGCAACTCGGCCAACGCAGGAACTCCGGCGAGTTTTGAATTTCTCCGGTTAGGTAAGCTTCGGTTTTGGCTCTTTCTGTTCTAGATTGATGCTTATATGTGAAATTTAAGTTCAAAATCGTGTTTTTGCAAGGTTTTTGGGACGAAATCGGCTCGAGATTAGGCACACCCATCTCCGGCGAGGTCGTGGGTGTCGACGGACTTTCCGAACACCTCCGACCGTTTCACGGCAAACAGAATACATAAAAACATTCATCTCGTCTTCTATTTCATTTTGATACCTAGATCGGAGTGTAGGGTATTCTTTTACAGTCGGCTGGAGCTGTAAAAGCTCCGGCGTTCTTCTCCGATTAGCCAATTTCGAAAATATCGCGATAGTCTTAGAAATATCGCGATATTATTGATAATATCGCGATATTTTGACGAAAACTATTTGGATAGTAATTAAAATATCAGTACCGTGAAAAACCATCGCCGATATTATCGGCATTTTGTTCCCTGGTGGCAAGCAGCCAACAACCCATTTTTCCTCTCTGCCCGTGTGGGCCAAAACCTCAAACAGCAAACAACTAAATATTTTTTTTCATTTTTTTTTTCTTCACTTCCTTTGCTTCTATTTTTTTTGTCCTTTTTCTTACTTCCCTTTCCGGAGGTCTGGTCTTCTTCATACCTGCAAAACAAGCACAGCAGACAGCGGGGATCGTTGCGAATCGCAATGGTGGGGGAAGGATAAGGCTAGAGACAGGTTATGGGTGCAGCGGCAGTGAGATGGGGTCTGTGCAGGCTTGCAGCAACAGGTCAGATTCTGGGTAAGATTACAGGCGGTGGGACGGCGCAAGACAGGCATATGGCGAGGTAGGATCTGGAGGAGGAGAGGGTTCAGGGCTAGGTTGCAGGCAGGATCTGGTGCGTGGACTTGACCAATATGGCTGCACGCGATGACTACAACTTCAATTCAGATTTTTTTGTTTTCTTCTGCAAACTAAACCAAAGACCAAAAAAAAAAAAAAAAAAAAAAAAAAAAAAAAATACATACTAACAAACAGAATACCAACCCAACCAAGCAGATTCAATCCCGATACTAAGTTGAATATCAGATTGCGAACAAACGAGACTACAAAATAATAAGAATATTATTAAATAAACGAAAATGCCAAAACGGGTACATAACTTTAAGAGGCTACATTGTGATTAACTTATTCTCAACTGAATAACAAGCATGCTTTTTATAATAAACTAACCCTAATCTCAAAAGGTGAGAAACCGAAACCCTAATGTTAACGGGCTAAGTCCAAAAAATCAAATATTAAATTAAACCTAAATACTAACATTTTCCAACAAAACAATAACTGCAAAGTTCTCTAAGAGAATTATATATGCAATTTGCATCAAAGAATTAGATGCATTCAAATTATATAATGTCAAAAGCTGAAAAAAGAGAGTTTTGAAAAGTTCCAAAGTTACCAGCTGTGTTTTTCCCAGCCTTGTGGTAAAGTGTGTTAGCATTGATCCTCATCGTTTCTTTTTCTTTTAATTCTTGCTTTTTCCGGTGATTCCCATCCTCCAAAAGCTGATGTGGATGAAGGCTTGGTGGGATGCGTCAAAAGTGCCACCTCAAAATGCATATGCCAAATAATTATTTTAGTTTTATTTTTATTTATTTATTTATTTATTTTTATTTATTTATTTATTTTTATTTTATACTTTTGGACTAACCTTGCATTAAATGCTTGGTATAAGTGTAGCTATTTATATTTCTTTTGGTCTTTATTATAAAAATTAATATCTTAAAATACATAATAATATATTAGACACATCGACTGATGATGCAATCTTAATATGTCAAATTGCCACGTAGATTATCAAATTGAAATTTGGTGTTCAATATTTAACATCTTTTTTGGAGATGCTTTAACAATACAATTGCTTAAAAACTTTAAAAGAAAATTTTAACAAATTGTATTATGACACTTACTATACTAGATTGTGTTTCTCGCACATTAAAAAATTTCTTGATATTCACAACCTTTTAACCACCGGCTATAGATAATTTGATGTAAACCCAAATCGCTTATTTTTCTTTTAAACACCCTCATCTTATAGAGCGAAAATACAACTCCTCTATTAAAAGCGTGTGATCCTTCTACACATCTCCTCCTCTATAGTTCTCTCTAATTAGAAACAAAATGATAATAGCATAGACCTTTTCCAATATTGAGTATAATTCTCTTGAATGGGGTCGACATGTGGATACCCATATAGCTCTCGCCGAACACACTTTTGGCCATTGTCATCAAACTTCCTTCCTTTGGCTTCAAGAACTTGAGCATGCTCTTGACACTCTCACAACCATTTCGTTTTCAGTTTTTGTTTTCACTTTTAAAAACTTAAAGTTGAAATCTTGTTTGATAATTATTTTCAGTTTTCAAAAAAATTAAGTCATTTGATAACCATTTCGTTTTCAGTTTTTTTTCTTCACTTTTTTAAAAACTGAAATCTTGTTTAATAACTATTTTCAATTTTCAGCAAAATAAAAACTGAAAACTGCTTTCTTGATTTTTCAAAATTTGGCCTTCAGTTTTTATTTTTTTGGTTTTCAGTTTTCATTTTTTTGGAAACTGAAAGTAGTTACAAGAACCAAAACTACTTTCTTAATTTTTTAAAAATGAAAACTGAAAACTACTTTCTTGAATTTTCAAAAAAGTGAAAACTGAAAGTAGTTACCAAACAATAACCAAAACTACTTTCTTGATTTTTCAAAAAAATGAAAAGTGAAAACCAAAAACCAAAAACTAAAAACAAAAAACGAAATAGTTATCAAATAGTTCCTTAGATATCCGCTCCTTGCTCCTTGGGGTGTCTTGCTCTTTAAGGCTGCGTTTGTTGCACCAGACTATCTTGGACTGGGCTAGTTTCAGAGACTAAGCTGGACTGGCTTGGCTTAGACTAAACAAGATAAAAATAATGAAGTGTTTGATGCAGTGCCTGACTAATAGTCGGACTAAAATATTGATCCAGTTTTTTTGTTAATAAGAGAACAGGAAATTAAGAAAGAAATGCAACGCCACATTGAGCCAAATTCATTGTTTCCAATTTATAGGATTGCAATCGATATGATATCAAAAGGTCAAGAACTCCAGAATTAAAACCCAAAATAAACAAAATTAAACCAGAAAAACAAAAAAAAAATTAAAGAAATTTAACATCAAAACTAAACCCAGAACTGGAAACAATGATGGGCAGTGTAAAACACTAGAAAATGGAGATAAAGACCACACACTGTATATTCCTTCGAGAAAGAGACTTTGAGGCCCTAACAAAATTAACCCAGAACTCAAAATTAAACCAAAAAAAAAAAGAAAATGAAAGAAATTTACATCAAAATTAAACCCAGAACTCCACACTGCAACGCCAAATCCATATAAGTTTTCCTACCAACCAAACAAAATTAACCCATAACTCCAGAACTCAAAATTAAACCAGAACTTTAGAAGGTCCAAGAATGCTCTAGAGTGTGCGACTGCAGCGCTATTCCTTTCAGTGGCTTCGACGACACCGAATCTTGGTCGTCGACGATCTCTTCTTCTTCGAGCTTGTCGTCACCCTCCCTCGATGACACCGAATCTTGGTTGCACAAAAGATGAAGGTGGGTCACCGCCGACGGCCTGGCCATGGTGACAGCTTCGCAGAAGAAGGCGGAGCGTGGAGGGACTGGGGGGTTTAGCAAGCGAAAGTAGGGATTGAATGTCGGCCTGGTTTCCTTCTTATAATCCTTGCTAATACCAAGTGAAAGTGTGGGACTAGGTTGAGAGTTTTAGCAAAGCGCGCGGGGACTCATAGTTGAGGCGAATCCCATTTATTTTAGTCCCACAACCTACCAAACGTAGGATTATAGTCTAAGCCAATCCCTCCTAAGGAGGTGAGGGTGCGTTTGTTGCACCGGACTATCTCAGACTGGACTAGCTTCAAGGGCTAAGCTAGACTGGCTTAAACTAGACTAAGCTGGACTGACATAGTGAAGCGTTTGGTGCAGTGTCGGACTAGAAAACAGGATAATTAATAACTATAATATTATATTCTATAATACACATCTAATAATATTTTATTATTAATTCAATAATATTTTATTACTAAAGCAACCTTTTTCTTTTTTATTTCCAAAGCAGTCACTCCACCTCTCTCTCTGGAGAGTTCTTCCCCTTTCTTCCTCTTTAGTTTCGTCCCCCATCACTTCTTTTCCCTATCTTTTTTCCCACAACACAACATCCTTCAGTTTAGGTCCTTCTTCTTGTTCCTCAAAGCAGAGGGAGCACTGCAAATTCGAAATCACATATCAAATTTCTACTATAATTTATGTTTTACAACTTCAAATTTGATTTCGTTTTTTCCTACAAATTTCTAGAGAAGAGCATTGTAGCCCAAGGTAATATATTTCTGGGTTTATCACAGATTTTGATATTCTCTGTAATTGGGATTTTGATATTTTCTGTAATTCAAAATCCCATATCACAGATTTCTGGGTTTATCACAGATTTTGATATTTTATGAGTTTATCGCAAATTTTGATTTCGTTTTTCCTACAAATTTCTAGATAAGAACAGCCTTTAATTGGGGTTGGATTTGTGGGACAGAGACGGAACCGAAATCTCGTACCCGATTTTTGATGCTCTTCTCGTCAGCAAAGCCATGGCGAAGGGAAGGACGGCGAAGCAGGGAGGGGTGAAGCGAAGCACAGATGGGGTGAAGCGGGGATCGGTGAAGCGAAGCACAGATGGGGCGAAGCAGGGACTAGCAGTCCGCTCCTTTTCGGGGGGTCTCGCTAAGACCCCCTAGCGAACGTTTTTGTTGGAGCGAGTGAGACTTAGGGGGTGTATTCAATTGAGAATTTGAGAGACTTTAATGGATTTATAAATTCATGGATTTTTATGAAGTTTAATTGATTTGTAGAGATTTCATATAAAATTTTGATTCAGTTCCCTCGAAATCTCATGGGAAGAGGTGAGATTTGTGGATGCTTAAAATACACTACGAAATCTCTCCAATTTTCTCTAATTCCTCATCTTTCTCAAATTCTTTAAAATCAATTTCTAATTGAATACACCTGGAATGTTATAAATTTCATTAAAATCCTAATTGAATACACCCATAAGGATTTTAATAAACTATCTTAAAATTCTAATTGAATACACCTTGAATTTCAGAGAATTACTTAAAATCTTGATTTAATACCCCTAGATTCATTAAAAGAATTAAAATCTCTCAAAATCCCAATAGAATACACCCCCTTAGTCTCATTAAACCTAATCCCTGTCGGGAACAAACATGGGACTGGACTAACCCTTAGTCTAGTCCAGTCCAGTACACTATAGTGAGGGCAAACAAACGCCCCCTGACAGTCTTTGATGAGCATTGGCTTAGTGAACACGTTTGGTCTATCAACTATTATCAAATTAATATAGGTGATAAATTTGCCACTTAGTATTATGGTCTTGTGGTATTTCTCGTCACTTGTATGTGAGAAGTATTAGGTTCCATTTTCGCCAAAGTTAAATTTGAACCATATTCTTGCTAGCCATTGTGAGGTTTAGCCTATTCTCCCACCCTCTTAGCATAGATTGTTTGTTAAAAAAGAATATATGTGATAAGTTTACAAGCTATATATTTCACACCTCTCATTAACACTCTCAGAAAAATTGAACAATGAAATAAAGGGAGTAACAACTATTTGAGAAAACAACACACACTGATTATTGAATGGAGATTACAATTCTAGTTGTTGAATACATTTCAATAAATAAATAAATAACAGCTCCCAAAATCAAAGATATCTGCTACATAGATATGTAAATGGTAAAAAACATGCTTAGCTAAAAGTATAAAAAAAAAGCCGTGAAGTCAATCGTCCATTATCTCACCAATTTGTAATTATTGGTATTTATTTTGGTTTGGACTTACAACACAAATCAACATTCAATAATACCCTTACTGATTGAGGATTTCCTTTACGGGGAAAAACGAAATTATAAACTTCTTAACTTTCTTAAATAGAAATATCAAAGCATGAGAAAATCCCGCATACGAAGGAAGCTGTATGAGACCAAATACAGACACAGGAAGAAAGGCAGCAACATAAAGGAGAGACCTTGTCAATTCCTCATTGAGATGAATCAAGAGCACAGCTGTAGTAGTGAACACGAGCATGGTCGTCACTAGCGAGAAGAAAAGAAAGGCAAATCCTAAATGCAGCCTGAGCGGAAGAGATTGATGGAAGTTTTTGTACTCAAACGGAGATGTCAAGATGGAGAGAAACGTGACGAGAGAAGACAATGAGCTAATGAGCGAGACAACGTCTGTGATGATAAAGGTAGTGAAGAAAGGAGAATGTCGAAGAACAGGAGCACCGCCTGAACTGTAACCCCCGGGAGCAGTGTAGGCGGCTGCAAAGACCACAGTGGCCACTAGAGCTGCCACGGCCGAGCATGACTGAGCAGTGCCTCTTATCCATGTTTGTGACGACTGAAGAAGCTTTGCATGCTCACTATTGAAGAGCTCCTCCGCAGTCATACCCATGTTGTTGCGGTGCATCATGTAATGAGGAGGCATTATCTTTCTCACGCGCTACCAACAAATTGGTAAAACTAACTATTAATGTATGAATTATCCATTTCAATTCTTAGTCTAGCATATTTTTGTTTCCAATATGAATAAAAGGAAGGCTCATTATGTTTTTTTTTTTAATTTTAATTTTTGATGAGAAGACTCGTTTTTAGGTGGCTCATATTAACCGTAGAATATATTCATTAATTATTTGCAACAAAATTATGTAATTTCCCATAATTTTGATAAGAAAAAATTAGTATCCAGTCCCTAGTTACTAATGTTAATTGATTGAAACCTTATTAGTTTTCAAATTTTGATTCAAGTCCCTAGCATTAATGTAATAATGAATTTACATGTCAGTTACATAATTTTTTAAAATAAAAATTAATAATTGATTTAGAATTTTAGTACTCACGCCTTTATTAAACTCCTAACTAATTCTCAATTCAAAACATTTCCAAAATAAATAAAAAATTAGAATAAGTTTGTACCCATTAGCTTTTTTAAAAAATGTTTTCAATTTCTAAACCTTATATGTACCCATTCATGTATTTTTTTTAAATTTTTAATCTAAAAATGTACTCATTCTTAAATATACCAATTTGTTATATGTAAAATATACAATTTTTTTTTTTTATAAAAAATCTATTAAATTTTTTTCTAATCCATCTTTAAACTTATGTGGGTACATTTTGTTTTCTTTGATTTGAGAATGTATCCATGTCAAGTTTAATCGAAGAAATTTACTAATGTTATTAAGCCTAATATCTTTCTACTTCTTTTTTTGTGATTTTGAAGAATGCACCCATGTTTTGGTACTATAATTTTTTGGTTAATTTTGATGAATGTACCATGTTTATACACACACACACACACACAATAGTATAATTTATATTTTAATATTTTTAATCCCACAAATTATGGTCTTTTTATTTAAAATCTCATTAATATAAACAACTATAAATTTCAATTTTTAATTTAAAAAATATAGTAACATACATATAATTAAATTATTACATTAATTTCAGGGACTTCGATAAAAAATTGAAAACCAACAAGGTTTCAGTAAAAAAATATTCATAGTTAGGAATAGCATCTAAAGTCTCATTTTTGATAATTCAAATTAAACTATGTTTGCCCAAGATAAATAATAGTTTATTCAAACTGAGGGAATGTTTCCCCAAGTTTGAATTTCTCATTCTGTAATTTATATGTAGATGAATTTAATATTAAAATATCACTTGTATAAAAAACCGTGAAAGAGAATATAACTAAGGCCAGAGTCACTCACCACCATCCAACGTAATTCTTCTTGCAATTGCAATGCAGGACCACTTACACGTTGAGTGTCTGGAGAGTAGTATGTCATATCTGCAGCTTGATGCAATAAGGTATTTCCATCCCTGTCAATCCTCCAAGTTAACCTCGACGTTATCATTCTGCTTCTCTTCACAAGCCTATATATCTGCAACTGACGATGCTTAATCGACATATGCAAAATGTTTTGTTGATTGCCGATATCGTGCGCCTCAACCGCCTGAGGATGTACCTCAAGCATCTTTTTCACAAGAGATAATATTCCGGTGCTAGTTGCTATAAGCAGTGGGGTGTAGTTATAAATAGTGGATTTTTTTGTTTCTGTTCCATCACCACCAATACCAGCACGATCTTTCTGTGAGGACACCAAGGAAATTGTCTTGTCTTTTTCTGTTTTCTTACTTTCTACCCACGAATAGTCTTTCTCTACGAGCAGATGAGTGAGCTCCGATAGTGATTTTTCATTTTTTATTTGCTTCACGATCGAAAACACTCGAGGCCATCCTGTGTATGATTGAGCATGCATATATAGGATTAAAATTAACAATATAGTTAACTTTGTTTTCACCATCATGCATGAATAGTGTTTTTCTTTTCTTTTTCTCTTTACCGGATTTTTATGGTTAAGGTTGTACCGGGACCCCTTCATGTTCCATATTTTAAGGCTCAAGTGGTTTACCAAAAAAAAAATGGCTTAAGTGAAAAGAACTTAAAACAATTTTGGAAAGGAGATCCCATTTTTATACCACGTTTGTGTGTCATTCAATGTGACAAGTGATGTGTACGTGTCATGTTAATTAATGAATTTCTCTTATTACATGTATCACTTGCCACATGAGATGGTACCTAATAATTTTTGGTCTTTAGTTTTCACTTTTTGTGTCTTTCCTTATCCATTTTCTACATCTCTTCCTATCCTTCCTTCACTATTCTATTTCCCACATTTCTGTGTAGGTTTCATCTATTTCTAATACAATGAAAACTAAAAACTCAAAAAATAAATGATTAGTAAAGGGCTACTAACGCTTTCTAACCAGAGCTTCTCCAATGAGTTCCTTGCTAAAATTTAGCGATAGTTAAAACAATTTCATATTCAATCCTCTAGTATGTTTGCGCGAAGCAAAACACCAAACGTCGCGTAAACGGCCTTTGCGCGACGACACTTTGCGCGACGAAGAAAGACATCACGCAAAATCGTTTTGCGCGACGTTAATCCACCGACGTCACGCAAAACAGTTTTGCGTGACGTCTTTCTTCGTCGCGCAAAGTGTCGTCGCGCAAAGGCCATTTGCGCGACATTTGGTGCGTCGCGCAAGATTTTGGCGCCAAACCGCCTTTGCCGCCTTTTTCTTTGACTTTGCGTGACGCAGGGCCACCTACGCATGTTTACGAGTGTCGCGCAAAACATCCTTGGGCGACGCCACCTACGTCATGCAAAGGTGTTTTGCGCGACGCTTGTGAGCATGCGTCACGCAAATATGTTTTGCGTGACGCAGGGACACCTACGTCACGCAAAGTCTACGACTTTTTTTACCACTTCTACTCAGTTTGAGAGGTAGAAACTACAAACTAGTTGCAGCAGCTACCTCCTCCATCTCTCTTCAAAACCTTCTCCAATTTTCTCCCTTCCTCAATCTTTTTCTATCCGGTAAGCGATTTGATTTTATATATGTAACTTTGAATTGAGAATTCAAACTAAAACTACTAAATTTGTTTTATACAGGATTTTTGTTTACGATTACCATTGAAGAACGAATTTGAAGGTATTTTCTTCATTTTGCATATGTACCTTTGCCTACTTGCTATGCCCTTTTTTGGTAATGGTGGAGTTTTGTGAGATTTAATTTTGAAGTAATCTTTATTAATTTTGCATATGGGTTAACTTATATATTTACATAGAAGAAATTGTAAGAAATGTTGGTTTCCCCTTGAAATTTCCTTAATTTGTACTATACGGTTGAATTGAGGGTAAATCCAATGTACCGTAGGTAATTAAGAATTTTATAGAAAACCTACAAAAGCCATGATCTTCAAAGCTAATCTTATCATCACTATTAAATTCTCAATGCTAAGACAACAAGTTTTAGTTCAATAATGAGCAGGTTGATTTTTGTGAGCATATGCCATACTTATGTACATAAACAATGGCTACAATTCTCATATTAAATCCTTGTAGAAAATCAATATCGTCTTCCAATTTTAATACAAGTAAGTAATTCAGGATTCATTTTCAGTCTCAATCTTTTGTAAACTTGAAGACAACCAAAACATCTTTCAATAAGATTTTTTAAAACCAATATCTAGCCAAAATACACGTACACTTGTGTTCATATTCTAATAGTACATTTATCTCACCACCAAAATTACTCAAGTGTAACTAACTAGAATATGTATATTCTATGATATAATTAGTATAAACAAATAAAAACCAAGGCCATCAACATTATAGTGTAGAAGTATTAATATTTTGTATCTATTTTATTTAGTTTCACTAATTATTGTGATTTAATTTATTTGTATGCACATATTTTTGTACATCAAGTACAAAATTGTTTTGTGTTGTACGAAGTTAATACTATTTAACTTCGTACACTTTTTTCAAGAAAAGCTTAGTTTCCTGTTTGAGAATTAGTTGGATTTCGTGCATGGATGCAAAAGCATGACTGTGGTCCAATTAATTCTTGAATTGTCCCATTTTTTGGACAGTTTGGGAATGCATAGTTACGTGTTGTAGTTTGCGGTTCACGGATTAGGTTTCGATAGTGGAAATTTTGGTAACATTTCCTGATGTTCTTCGAGTACACAGTGGATATTATGTATCTACAGGGTGCACTTGAAGAACTGTAAGGAGATGCTGCCGAAATTTACCCACATCGAAATTTAATCCATTGGAATCGTAAATTACGGCACATAACTGTGCATTCCTGAAGGGGATAGGCCCTTACCGGAGCAATAAGGTGGCAAGACAATAGTTTATGAAGTTGTTGTAATTCTTGTACTTTTATTTGGATTGCAGACAAAATGGACAGACAGTGGATACATAATCCGAATAGATGTGCTATTGAGTACTTGGATGGAATACATGAGTTCATTGAATTCGCAACTAGACACAACCCAAGTTCAACTCATATATGATGTCGGTGTAGAAGGTGTAACAACTCAATGAGGGAGACATTCGAAAATGTTCGATTTCATTTAGTCAAATATGGGATGATGGAGACCTATACTACTTGGTTTCATCATGGAGAACGATTAGACCAAGTTTCATCTTCATACGTGACACGAGTGGAGACTGTTGAATCTAATGTGGATCCTAATGAACAAGTTATGGATATTCTAAATGATGTTTATCCATATGCCTCGACCAACACCAATTAGGAAGGGGGAGATGACGGTCGTCCAACCATGGACAGTGAC
Source organism: Heteromeles arbutifolia (assembly GCA_024362995.1). NCBI lineage: Eukaryota > Viridiplantae > Streptophyta > Magnoliopsida > Rosales > Rosaceae > Heteromeles > Heteromeles arbutifolia. The sequence goes on from JANCRC010000002.1 coordinate 41,204,402, forward strand.
GCATTCAAAAACTATGAAAAACTATTGAAAAATGCCAAGCAAGAATTATATCCGGGTTGCGATAACTTTGCGGTGCTCACGGCAATTGTGGAGTTGATGCATGGCAAGATGAAGTTTCGTTTGTCAAACAAGTGTTTTTATTACTTTTTGGGAGTTATCAAGAGGATGCTTCCAAAGGATAATTGTCTACCTGAAGATCATAAAAGTGCCCAAAAAGTGTTGAAAGGTCTTGGATTGGGGTATGAAAAAATTCACGCATGTGTAAATAATTGTATATTGTTCTACAAGGAGAACATACAATTGGATAAATGCCCTGTATGCAATGAGCCGAGGTTTAAAATGACATCACAAAATAGAAAGACCAAGATTCCACAAAAAATAATGCGTTATCTTCCATTGAAGCCTAGGTTGCAGCGATTGTACATGTCAATGCATACCGCAACCAATATGAGATGGCATAAAGAAGGACGGGTAAATGACGATGTTATAAGGCATCCTGCCGACGGAGAGGCATGGAAAGAATTCGATCGGATGTACCCTGATTTTGCAACTGACCCACGAAACGTCAGATTGGGACTTCCCACCGACAGATTTAATCCATTCGGGGTTCTAAACCAAACCCACAGCACTTGGCCGGTCATCGTGTTTCCTTATAATCTGCCGCCTTGAAAGTGCATGAAAAAAGAATACATGATGTTGACTCTATTAATTACCGAAGATCCAGCAAAGTCCATTGATGTTTATTTGCGGCCGTTGGTAGATGAACTAAAAGATTTATGGGAAAACGGTGTTTGTACATATGATAAGTATACTGGGCAAATGTTCACCATGTGAGCAGCAGTGATGTAGACAGTAAACGATTTTCCCGCGTATGCAATGGTTTCTGGGTGGATGACAAAGGGTTATTTGGCATGTCCAATATGCAAGGAGAACGTAACATCGTCTTGGCATGCGAGAAAAGTTTGTTATCTTGGTCATCGTAGATGGCTCCCTTGGAATAACGAGTGGCGTCAGAATGATAAAGCTTTCCACGGCACAAAAAAGACTCAACCAAGACCAAGAGAATGGTCCAGAGATGAGATTTTGGATCAGTTAAACCGTTTGGAATTTGGTCATTTTGGCAAAAGAGTCAGTAAGCCCAGACCAGCTGCATACTTGAACTGGACGCACAAGAGTATGTTATTTGAGCTCCCGTACTGATCAAAGTTAAAATTGAGACACAACCTTGATGTTATGCATATTGAGAAAAATGTGTTTGATACTTTGGTTGGGACAATTCTAGACATTGAAGGAAAAACGAAAGACACGATTGAAGCTTGCCTCGATTTGGAACGAATGGGCATTAGGTCATCCTTGTGGATGAAGAAAGTTGGTGGTACATTGAAGAAAGGCCATCCTTTTTTTTCAGTAAATCTGAATGGGAAGAAAGAGTTTTTCAACTTTATTTCTTCTGTAAAGTTTTCAGATGGGTATGCTTCCAATATCTCGCGTTGCGTGAACGTGAAAGGGTGTAAATTTTCAAACATGAAGAGTCATGACTGTCATGTGATGCTCCAACGCCTTCTACCGGTTGGTATTCGACACTTATTGCCTCTTGATGTGGTGAAACCAATCGTGTTGTTGTCGAGATTTTTTTCGCAATTGACTGCTAGGTGTTTGCGGAAGTCGGATGTTAAACAATTATAGGATGACATTGTGAATGTCTTATGCAAGTTCGAATAGATATTTCCTCCAGCCTTCTTTACAAGTATGATTCACGTGATGATTCACTTGCCAGATGAGGCACTGCTTGCCGAACCAGTCAATTGTCGATGGATGTATCCAATAGAAAGGTACTTAATTAAGCGTCTATATATATATATATAACAGATTCATGATCAACAAACGCTTTGAATAATTTTTATCATACCTTTTATTTGTGCAGATATCTTGGTGAGTTGAAAAAGTGTGTCCGAAATAAGGCAAAGCCCGAAGGATCACTTGTGGAAGCATGGGTCACATATGAGTCACTTACTTTTTGTGCAATGTATCTTGAAGATGTTAAGACAGCTTTCAATCGTCCTCAACGCAATAATGATGGTGGTGTTAGAAAAGAGAAACTGTCTGTTTTTGCCCAAATTGCGCGACCATTCGGCGATCCTGTAAATGGCGAATCGTTTACCAAAAAAGACATAGAGGTAGCGCATTGGTTCATACTCAACAATTGTGACGAGGCTTTGCCATACCTTGAAGAGCATGAACAATTGATGAAGCAGGAACATCCTTCACATTTATATGCCAAGAAGCACCGTGAATTGTTTCCTTCGTGGTTTCACAGAAATGTTAGTTGTATGTGTTTTGAATTGAGCATATTTTCCAACTTGTTCATGCCCGTCTTTAAATTTGGTTACACTAACAGGTTAACTTTTTGTATATGTTACATTAGATGAACAAATTGAAGGAATTGAATTCACCCTCTTACGATGAAGAGTTATATAACTTGGCGAGAGGACCGCTTCACGTTGAATTGTTCTCAGGTTGTCATGTCAACATTGAATTGCTTTTTGTGAAATTACATCCATTTATTAAGTTTCTGCATTAAGTTATAGCTGCCGATAGGGTGGTTGTTCAGGAGATCCCAGTGGGAAGTGTTCTTAAGTGTGTGAAGTTACCTAACCAACATATGGTGATGATTTTGAACTACTTACGTGAAATTGACATATTAGGATAGGTCTCTTGGTTTAGGTTTGACTCTTTTTAATCAATGGTGCTGCCTTAGATTCATTACACTTTTTAATCTTCTGTTAATGTTTGATCAGTTTTCTTTGCTTTTTTCACACATGGTTTATTTGTTCAGTTTTCTTACTTTGTTTCTTCTAGTTTCAAATGCAAGAAAGGATTAGTTTCTAATGTTATATTTTTATGGTTCAAAAAGTGCATAGATGTCGCGGTTGATCACTCGTCGTAGGAGTGTGTCCAATGCGCCTCCTGCATTATCACCATCTACTGCTCCAGCCGTGAGTGCTCCATTGATTGGGGAGCCTGCACCCCTCACTGAGGCTATTGCTACGGCGTCCCAGGTGCCTTTATCATCGACGTCATCAGTGTCGGTAACGTTGGTTAGGGCATGACGGCCTCACCGGCGCTGTCGTGATTCAAAGCCTTTTGTTCACAATTCATCGTCATCCAGAGTAGAGGATGGGGGCGCCCCGCCAGGTAGTATTTTTTCTAATTCTCACTACGTTGTATTTTTTTTTTCTTTTTTAAAACTATTATTTTTATGATTGTGAAAATGTGTTGCGGGTTGTGAATTACTGTTAGTTTACTTTTTTAAGGTTTTGGGAAATGATATACTATTAGGGGAGGTTTTGCAGAATTTTCTGTAGAAATTTAAGCTTAGGGTTTTCACCATTTAAGGTTTTTTAGGCAGCTAAAAAAAACACCAGGGGGCCTAATCGGATGCTGAAGGCGGCACATAATGTACGTCTGTCCGCCTCCTTGATCAAGATTGCATATGACTCGTGACATCGTGGAGCGGCTACCTCACAGCAACATAGTCTTGTCGCTACTAGATGTGGTTATGTTATTACAAATTGTTGTCCTATGCAGTGGGAATCTTGGGCACAAATTCCCGAGGAGACGAAGATACTGGTGCGGGACAAGTTGTCGATTAGTATATTAATTTTTAGCCTTTTATCATTTTTTTTCAATTATGTTTACAAATATTATAAACCAAAGTATTTTATCTAAATATTATTAAATTTCTTACTATTATTTTGTTGTTTTTCATATTTGTAGGTCAATTTTGATGTTGAGGACATATCCCCTGAGGTCATGACCTACTTAGATGAGACCTTCGCAAACCGGTACAAAAATTGGAAGAGCGATCTTCATGCGCATTTTAAGAAATGGGGCCCACAGGTTTGCCCATCCGAGTTGGAGGAACGGCCACAGGATTGGGTGTGGCTCTGCAAGCATTTTACGGACCCAAAATTTGTGGTATGTATATAATATTTTAATAATAATTCATTACTGTTTTAGTTATTTTTTTAAGCATTTTCAAATAATTGCTTTCAAATAGTTGCACTAACATCTATATTATGTGTTTCACAGAAGAAATCTATTGCTGGCAAGATAGCTCGGGAGTCAAAGACACTTCTCCACCATTCCGGTTCAAAGCCCTTTTCGTATAAGCTTGAGGCACGACGTGAGGTAAAAGTATATTACTTTTGAAATTTTACACAATTTATTTTTTATTATTGATTAATAAAATTTCCTTAATGTTTTTTTTTTTTTCTTTAGGAGGGTTCTAAGTACTAAGAGATTGATATGTTCAAGGACATTTACGTTCAACCTAGCGATGAGACCACTGAGCAGCTTCATGTATGTATATGTAATTGTTATTATTCTTATATTTATGAATTGTTCAAATATTATTTATATTTTGTTATTAAACATTATATGTTTTTTTCTTTATTATTACAGGCTGCTATGGTGGAAAAGAGCGATGTGGTTCTCCAAGAAGCAACATCGCAGCTTCCCCCGGAGACCCCGATCGAGGACGTCACTGTACCCGAGGATGTAGGTTTTGAGATCATGACTGAGGTCCTGAATCAGAAGTTTGGTCGTCGTCATGGCAAGGTTGTTCGGGGCATGGGGAAGGCGCGTGTTCGTGAAATAGGTGCCTCCTCTTCCAGATCGACCACATGAGTGGTTAATGCTCTGCAGGAGGAAGTGACAACCCTAAAAGATCTGCTTGTAGCCCAGGATGAGCAGATAAAGGCCCAGAGTGAGCAGATGAGGGCCCAGAACGAGCAGTTGAGGGTCGAAAACGAGCAGATGAAGGCCCAGGTTAGAACCCAGGGTGACCAGATGAGTATGATTATACAGGCCTTAACGATGTCCGGTCTTCAAATCCAGCTGCCAGCACCTGCTCCACATTCGACCTCCCAGGCACTTCCTCCAGCTGATACCTAGTAGATTGATGTCAAGACTACTTATTGTAGTTTTTTTTTGTTTGGACATCTTGTATGTACATTTTTATATAGTTTATAATTAAATACTTTTTTCTTGGTTTATTATTTATTGTTTGAATTGAATTACAATATTTATTAAAAATTAAATCAAAAATATTTTTGTCCACAAAAAAATAAAAAAAAATAAAAAAAAGAGTTCGCGCGACGTAGGGTTATGCATCACACAAACCCTCGACGTAGGGTGTACGTCACGCAAACCTGCGACGTAGGGTTATGCGTCACGCAAACCCTCTTTGCGTGACGTAGGGTTGTGCGTCACGCAAACCCTCTTTGCGCGACGTAGGGTATTTCTTCGTCACGCAAACCCTGCTTTCACAGGCTTGGCGCGACGTTTGGCGTGTGACGAACATTCGTCAGGCAATTTTTTGCGCGACCTTTTTTGGACTTTGGGTGACGAAGGACCTACGTCACGCAAAGTATTTTTTGTACTAGTGTATGTTAGTAGTATTTCAAATTAAAATTAATTTCTATTGTTTCATAGTCTTTTTAATCAAAATAGGGAGTATGATTGGAGAGGTATGAACACATGTGAACATGTTCTGTTAGAATATGAGGATAAGTGTAGGTGTATATTGGTCAGTCGTTTTAGTTTAAATTACTTTAGAAAAGACTTATTGGAATTGACTGTCCTAGTTAATAAAGGACTAAAACTAGGAATTGATCCTAAATTACTCACTTGTATTAAAAATGGGAGGCAATCTTGGTTTCCTACAAAGATTCTAATAGGAGAATCACAAGGCTAGATTGTTTGTCAATATAAATAATAGTCACTGCTCTCACAGAAAAATACTCTCATTATATTGGACCAAAGACATTGTTTAATTGAGTAGTGTGTATCTAGCAGAGAAAAGAAACTTACTACTAAAGTCAACTATAACTTCATCTTCTTTGCTTTGTAAAGGTGAGATTTATTCTTACATGTTCATCATTTAGTGTATATAATTAAGAATTGAACAAAGCATACAATTCATAGGAGCAAAACAAAAGACAATAATATATTACGTTGGATTTATTATATTCGAGGTTTGAGATTTATTTACTTGTGAGCGTCTTCGACAAGCAAGCTGTGGGAAGCTGTGGAATCCATCTACTCTCTATATCACCGTCCCCATCAACATTATCATCTTCAGAGAGGCCTGAATAATATATGTAATTAAGATAGAAAGGGAAGCAGAAATATGATCTCATCCTAAATTCTATTCTTGCACTCCATTAGCAGGAGTAAAACAACTGTTTTTACTAGAGTACAGGTAATTAGTATAGTTAAAGTGTTGTGAAATTGTTTAATCCGAATATCATGTACATAGTATTACATACTAGCTGCTAGATTAAAGTCCTATGTTATATATGCGTGTGGAATGAAGCTACGGAGAACATAAAAAGACATTAGAGAGAAATGGAGTTTTTTAATTTTTTTAATTTTTTATGTTTTTAATTATTGTTATTTACTGTATGGAGTTTTTTTTTTTATTTTTTTTTTTATGTTTTTAATTATTGTTATTTAGTGTACATATTATTGTATTTAATGTAAGCGGGGGGACATAATTGGGAGTTTATTTCGATGTGGTATACAATTCCTCTTCTCTTAAATAATAGTGTAGACACGTACATTTATGAATAAGCATCTTCCATAAGCTTTTGAGATAGTAAACTTGGAAGGCAGATGGCATCTGGGCTAGCAATTGAAGGCTTGTGAAACCATCGTCTTCCCTTCTTTTTGCAAGACATGGGTACTTTTTCAGTAACCAAACAGCAGTTTCTGCATTATATATGAAAAGTGCAAACAGAAAAGAAGAAAGAATGTTAATCAAACAACTAAATGACTTATTATCGCAATTTAGCTGATTTTTACGAAAGTAAATATTATGATAGCCTCTTGCCACACATTTACCCGTGTGTCAATTGGTTATTTAATATTTATTTTTTTATTAAAAATTGTACTTACATGTTTTTTAAATAAAAATAAAAATAGATACGTCAGAAACTATCCTCCTGTGCGTGAGGTAATTTCATTTTGTATTTTACAGTTTTGTCTCTTAGGCGTTCCACAATGGGTTTGAAAAAGTGAGTGTGATACCACTATATATTGGACTCATACTCAGGTTGCCTGATTCCTATATTTAGATATCACACTCACTTAAACTATTGTGGAATGCCTTATTACTAATTAAATTACATTCTTAGAAAATTTAAAGAGAAGAGGGGCATTTTTCAAAAGTACACAAAAATGACACACTTGCGCAATCTCTAAATAACATACGCCTTGGAGGAGCCCCACCAATATAAACAAGCCCAACTATATGTATTAATTATTGTCTAACTTCGATGCATAATGCTATTTTGAATGTTGAGAAAGAGACCAAAATGTTGGTTAATGATAGCGATATGAAGAACGGACATGCGATCCACGTATCTGGTTAAGTGTTGCTCTATATTCACATCTTGTTTGTTGAAATAGTCGACCAATTTTGTGTGACCATAAGAAGCTGCCCTGTAGAACGGCGTTTCTCCTAACTTGTTCTCAATCTCCACCAAACGTCTAGAACTAGCATCAACATCCGGCTCATACTCATTGTCTTGGTCAGATTTCCGTCTAGCAATTAGATCTCTCCTAGTGCTGTTTTCGTGGCTTACCAACAGCATTGCCGCTTTCAGGTTTCCCGACGCTGCCACCTCGTGGAGGATGGTGTTCCCGTGGCTATTCTCCAGCACCAAGGCATTCCGTAACTTCCGAGGGTTGTCGTTGGTCGTATTTGTCACAAGTGAAATCAAGGATTCAAGCACGTCGTGCCGCCCGGCAAAGGCTACGACGTGAAGTACAGTGTCGTCGTTCGTTGTCAATGGACTGAATACCTCTTCCCAGTTTTCCGTATAGTATTGTTTCAGGCGTTCCCAGTTGTCGTACATGGCCCATTGATATGGCATTTTTGTTCGACTCAGTGCCTCTCCCTCTCTTTCTATTTTCTCATCTTTTTCTCTCTGTTTCTTCAACCTCTCCATCTCTCTCTCTTTCATCTCTCTCGCACTCTCTCGTACAGTTTACAAAGTGAGTACTGCATGTGACTCATTTGCTTCATTGATAGTCCATATTCTGGCCTTTTTTCTGTACAATCTTCACCATCAGGCTAGCTAGACGGTAAGCTGCACATGGGTACGTTGCTTAATCAAGAAACAAAGTTAAAGAACAACTGCAAAGTTCTCTACGATTATTAAATATGCAATTTTCATCAAAGAATTAGATGCTTTCAAACTATATAAAGTCAAAAAGCAGAAAAATGAGAGTTTTGAAAAGATTCAAAGTTACCAGCTGTCTTCTTCCCAGCCTTATGGTAAAGTGTGTTAGCATTGATCCTCATGGTTTCGGTTTTGAAGGCTGGTATCGCAGAAAAAGAAGTGAAGAAGTGAAGAAAAGTAAGAAAAAAACACAACTAGCTTTGCTTTGTTTCCTTGAGAAGTTGAAAAAAAGGTGACAAAAATCTTCGCTTGCTTCGTTTCTTTTTCTTTTAGTTCTTGTTTTTTTAGCAGGGAGATCAAATTTTTAAACTAAATTTGCAAACCAAAAGATATGTCACTAATATGAAATAAGTACGGTAATTAAAACTTAAAGTAATAATTCAATCATCACCATCCATATCATTTGATTTACAAAATTTGGTTTAGAAATTTGGTTTCCCTAGCATTACCCTTATTTTTTAGGGGAGGATGATATTCTAGCCTTTAGTATTGGCCACGAGAGATTTTTCAATATGTCGGGGTCTAAGGTTGCAGGAGGAAATCTTAATTGAGTGAAAAAGTAATTAATCAAGGTTAATTTTGTTGACTTTTTGTATATTCCTATTATCTTGGGATTCTTAATTTAGCATGATTTCATGTAAATTAGTTCTTTCCTTATTGATATGATTGTATCATCTTATGAATTTCTCCTTGAGAGATGAATATGCATATAATACACAATTCCAAAAGCATTCTCTTCTTGGCACCAAAGCCATGTCGTAAAAATAGGAAAAAATTTAGCTATGCGCGATAGCATTGCCGCGACTCAGCTATGTTTGGTGCTCCGTTGACCAACGAGCGACTATCGTCGTTGCTGACTATAGATTAACAAGCGACTGTTGTCATTACTACTCCTCTCTGAATTCGAAACGAATAGCGAGCAACGTGTGTCGTTGCTGCCTAGATTTCTTTGAAATCAGTTTCAATAAGAAACCCATAACCCAATCATCAGTTTGTCGTTGAGTCTGCAGCCCACCAGCGCACCGGTGCACACGCATCAAACCTGAACCACCGCCAATCACCCTCTATTGACATCACCATTGTAATCACATGGCTGCCTAGAACAGCCTCCTGCACCGCCTACATCCCGCCGGCGCAAATCGTCTTTGACCCCGACCCGACTGCATCCAACTGCTGCAACCCAGCCGACCAGACCTATTGCCTCACATCGTCGCAATACCACCAGTCGTTGTAGCAGACCACGAACGCATCGCCTCCATTGCGCCGGAAAACGTGACCCATTGATCCATTCTTGCACGCGTTCTCACAGAAGAAAAAAAAATAAGAAAAAGAAAGAGGAAGAAAGAAAAAGAAAAAAAGAAAAAAGAAAAAAAAGGAAATAATATTTTTTGTTCAAAAAAACAGGAAAAAAAAGAAAGAAAAGATAAAGAAAAGAAAAAAAAGATAAAGAAAAAGAAAAAGAAAAAGAAAATATTTGAATTTTTTTTTTTTTGCGCCCGTGTAGGCTGACTTGCTTGGGCTTGGTTTGATTGCAAATTTTGGTCTTATCCATCACTCTCTCGCATTGCACCCAACTCACTTGGTGCAATGACATCAGAGGCTCATGTCTGTCCGAATCAATCTAACTAAACAAGACATGAGAGTATGACCAATTGTAAGGCTTTACAAGTTTGTACATTTGTTACGAATAATACGTGGATAATTGATTCCGGTGCTACTGAACATGACCTGTGATTCTAGATAGGTACAAGCCTTAAAACCGTTAAAATCGTCCACCAAAACTTTTGTGAGTGTTGCCAACAATAATGTTGCCTCCATTATTGGGGAAGGCGATGTCTGCCTTTCTGATACCCTTAATCTTGATACCGTACTTGGTGTTCCTTCCCTAGATTATAATTTGTTATCTATTGCTCAAATAATTGTCGCCCAACATTGTCTTGTGATTTTTTGGCCTTCTTTTTGTGTTTTTAAGGACATTCAGACTCGCAAGATGATTGGCTATGGTGTTAGAAAGGGGAGGCTCTACTACTTGGAGCCGACATCAAACAGTACCCGAATGTTAACTCAAGCACTTATCGTGGAAGGATCTCAGGAGGAGAGGAATAAAGTTTCTGAGATTTGGTTGTGGCATCATCGCCTTGGACATGCTTTTTTCGGGTATTTACAAAGGTTGTTTCCTAGCCTATTTTTTAAGCATGATGTGTCTAGCTTTAAATGTTGTGTTTGTGAACTATCTAAGAGTCATCGCACTTCATTTCCGTCAAGTTTGAATAAAAGTTTGACAAATAACTTTGCAAGAATATAAATGCAAGGATCTTTTGGCAATTTATCATCATCTTGTACATCTCAATGATCATCTAGCAATTCTGAAGGTATGATTTTCCTTACAGGAGGGACAATCATAAGGGTACCAAATGGTGTCTCTGCTTTTAGCAAGCCATTTCCACAACAAAGTCTTTATGTGCCTTCTTCTAGCTTCTATCCTACGGGTCCATATCCTTTTATTCCATCACCACAACGATTTCCACAACAGTTTCCTCCATATATGGGAAATCAATATGGTACTCTAGAGCCTCCATACTCAGGTTTGTCTCAACAACAACAGGAGCAATTTCATGATCTTTCAAATAGCTATGCCTTTGTGGGACAAAATAGTGCTCCAAGGTAATTTTCTAGTTCTAATGCTAACTATAGGAACTCAAATGGGAATGGGAATTATAGAGGCTCAAATGGAAATGAAAATTACAAGAATTCAAATGGTTATAATGGCAAAGGTCAATCTTTTGATGGTAAGCAAAATGGTGGTTCATGGCAATCATGGTCTGGGAGTCTTGAGACTAGATCACAAATTGTACCAGAATGTCAGATTTTTTCTAAACGAGGTCATTCTACCCCTAATTGTTGGAAAAGGTCAACTAATCCTAGTTCTATGGGAAACATTGTGGAATTTCATATTTGTGGAAAGAAAGGGCATAGTGCTCTAGACTATCATCACATAAACAACTTTGCATATCAAGGTGCATATTCTTCTCTTACTTTAACTGCAATTCAAGCTCAAGCTTCACATCTATTTCTTCCCAATGATTCATAGATAGTTGATACAGAGGCAACACATCATATGACAGCTAATATAAACTCTCTGCTACAAGTAACATCATATGAAGGCAGTGACAAAATTACAATTGGTAATGGGGAAGATATGCCAATAAAACATATTGGTTCTGCAAAATTGGAAATGTTACCACACTCTTTGATTCTGAGAAGTGTTTTACATGTTCCAACCATAGTTGTTAGTTTGTTATCTGTGAAACAATTATGCAAAGATAATCACTACTGGTTTATTTGTGATGATTAACTTTTATGTGCATGACAAGGTAACTAAGGTTGTAATCTACCAAGGAAGGAGCATTGATGGAGAGTTGTTTCGAATTCCAGTGAAGTTGCTTTCAAAACGAGTAGTTAAGGCAACACAAGATTATGTGGCTTGGACAGAGAGTGAAATATATAGTTTGGCATCAAAGATATGGACATCCCAACAATGAAGTGTTATTTGCAATGATGAAGCAATCTAATATAGTTAGTTCATTTGATGATAAGCAACATCTATGTTCTTTTTGTATTTGTAGCAAGATGTCTAGGTTACCTTTCACAGATAGGAAAGAAACTTGTATTTTTCCCTTTCAAAAAGTGCATTCAGATCTTTAGTCCTTCACCAACTAGATCCATAGAATGATACAAGTACTATGTGAATTTTGTTGATGAATTCACTAGATATGTATGGATATTCCCATTGATAAAAAAAAATAGAAGTCTTTGCAGTTTTTCAAAAGTTCTATAGCTTTGTTCATACTCAGTTCAGTTTTGATATTAAATGTTTGCAAACTGATGGTGGTGGGGAATATATGAGTCATAGCTTTGATGAATTCTTGAAGAATAAAGGGCTTGTATATATATGGTGTATTGTCCATATACCCCTCAACAAAATGGAATTGATAAGAGGAAACAAACACATTATAAAGGCAACTATAACATTGATGACAACGGTAGCATTGCCTCAAGACTTATGGTTCTATGTTTGTGCACATTCTATGTTTCTCATAAATATAATGCCAAGTAAGAATCTAGGAATGCAGTCCCCTTATCAGAGGTTATTTGGCTCTTATCCACAATTACATGGTTTAAAGATCTTTGGGAGAATTGTTTATCCCTATATAAGACCATATAATGAAAACAAACTCCAACCTAGATCATCCTTGTGTCTTTCTAGGCTATGCGATGAGATATAAGTGAGTGATCTGTTATCATGTGCAAACCAGTAAATTCATTGTCTCAAGACATGTAATTCATGATGAAAGTCTTATGCCATACAAATGTAATTCTGGGAATTCTAGAATGCAAGCACAAGTTAAGACTCAAGAATGCAAATATTTTTCAGCTCCAGTAATAGTTACACTCCCATCACACTCAGTGTCAAGAAATATGCATTATGATATTGTGGATGTTACTTCTTCATATTCTACAATAATAATTGATACTGGGAATTCAAGTTCTATAATGCAGTCTGGTACAAAGTCCTGTTCAGTGCAATCAACAAATTCTGAAGACAAAAGTAATTCAAAACAACTTCATCACCTCTATCTACAGCCTCAATGTTACCTATCATAAATCCTGCACAATTGAAGGTATTACTTCCACTTGATCCTCCTATACCTTATGTTCCATCACAAAATAATAATTATGTTCAAAGAGTGCAAACCAAATTACAAAACAGGTGCTATTCCAAGAAAACACTATGCAAGCTACTTAGCTTCTTTACATGAATTGACATCACTCAAGATTGATGAAGAATCATATACTAGAGGCTTCTCTTTTATTGCAAACATTAGTGATGTAGCTGAACCAACTATATTTAGAAGTGCAACAACAAAATGTGAATGGCAAAAGGCAATGCAGGAGGAGTTTAATGCATTAAAAAGTCAAGGAACTTGGGTGTTAGTTTATCCACCAACTCACAGATCCATAATTGGCAGCAACTGGGTGTATAAATTGAAGAAAATCCATATGGGTTAATTGCAAGATACAAAGCTCATTTAGTAGCACAAGGTTATACTCAAGAGTTAGGTTTTGAATGCTTTGAGACATTCAGCCTTGTTGTGAGACATGCCACAGTGAGAATGATTATACCACTTGCAGCCATCATCAATGGGAATTAAGGCAACTTGACATTAAAAATGCATTTTTGCATGGGGATTTAGAGGAAAAAGTTTGGCTTTGTGGATCAATCAAAACCTGATCATGTTTGCAAGTTAGTTAAGTCACTCTATAAACTAAAACAACCTCCAAGAGTCTGGAATGCAAAATTCACGGGTTATCTTCTAGTAATGGGTTTTCAAATGTCACAGTCTGATAACAGCTTGTTTGTTAAATGTGATGGAAATGATGTCATTACACTACTACTATATGTAGTTGACACAATTTTAACATGGTCAAATTCCACAAAGGTGCAGGCAGTAATTTAAGAATTTGGTGATGTGTTTGAACTCGAGGATATGGGGAAGTTGTCCTATTTTCTAGGCTTGCAGATTCAGTACAAAGATAATGGTGACATCTTTGTCAACCAATCAAAATATGCAAAAGATTTGATCCATAAGGCAAGAATGGACACATGTAAACCTACTTCAATTCCTTATAAGCCATATACTCAACTCTTAGCTTCTGAAGGTGTACCTTTGACCAATCATACTATATATAGAAACTTGGTAGGTGCTCTTCAATACCTCACCTTCACCAAACCTGATTTAGCATACTTAGTGAATGTGGCTTGCCAATATATGAATAAACCTACGGACGAATATTTTGGTTTTGTAAAAAGGATCCTGAGATATGTTCAAGGTACTACATAGTGTGGATTGACATATTCAGCAGCATCTGATAACTTTATCACAGCTTTCTCGGATTCAAATTGGGCTACTGATCCAAACACAAGGTCTATTACATGTTTTGTGGTATATATGAGGTTAAATCCAATCTTATGGCAATCTAAGAAAAAATCCTCAGTTTCTAGAAGTTCCACGGAAGCAGAATACAAAGCCCTTGCTCATTGTGTAGAAGATGTAGTATGGATTCGATTACTTATAAAAGACTTACATCAGTTTATTTCAGAACCACCTCTACTTCATTGTGACAATCTATCAGCTCTGGCATTATGTTCTAATCCTATATTTCACACTCGTATCAAACATTTGGATACGGATTTTCACTTCATCAAAGAGAAAGTTCAAAAGAAGTATTTGGTGGTGCAGTACATCTCCACTGAAGATCAAACTGCTGACATCCTCACTAAGGGTTTACATGGACCAACATTTGTCAAACATTTCTACATCGAGAATATGGCTCGACAAACCAAATGTAAGACCATCTCCAACTGATGCTTCAAATTGCCAAATGGACGTGTAATAGTAAAAAATAACATCTCATTTCATTCCAATCCATCAGCCAAAAGCTGATGTTAGAGGAAAGCTTGGTGAGAGGCATCAAAAGTCCGCCTCAAAATTCATATGGCAAATAATTATTTTAGTTATTTTTTTTTAACTTTTGGACTAACCTTGCATTAATGCTTGGTATAAGTGTAGCTATTTATATTTCTTTTAGTATTTATTATGATTGAAAAAATTAATATATTAAAATACAAAATAATATATTAAACACATCGGTATGAGATGTAATTTTAACATGATGTCAAACTGCCACATAGATCATCAAATTAAAATTTGGTGTTCAATATTTCACGCCTGCTTTGGAGTTGTTCTAATCATACAATTGGTTAAAAACTTTTTAAAAAAATTCTAACCAATTGTATTATGACACTTAATATACTAGGTTGTGTTTCCAGTAGCGTGTTTTAGGAAAAACCCGAGTCACATCAAATCCTTTGACGATCATTCCACATAAGAAAAACTTTCAATTCCAATGGTGATGAGTTAGATGATATTATCGGCTACAAATTTCCTATTTTTTTGTGCCAAATCATATTCGCACAAAGAAACTCAGCTGCAATTTCTGTTTTGTGGTTATGTTTCCATGTGACTCAAAAATTACAATGAAGTTTCTGTTTTGTGGTTATGTTTTCCTGGAGGATTGGCCATACTTGGGTACTCACTGAGAAATACTCAATTTTCTGACTATCTTATATGACCCACTACAATTTTAACACATGTCAAACTCATTTCACCAAAAACTTTTACTATCTTCATAACCAAACACCACCCATCTTCTTCCTCCCTTCTTGTAGACAAGCCCTTCCCCCCTTCTCTGGCGATCAACCACCATCACTTCCCCGGTGAGAACACCCTTGTCTTCTCTAGTGAGCCCACTCTCAAATCCTTCACTTTGCGGTGAGCTCACCCCCAATTCCTCTGTTCACCAGCAAGTCCACCGTCAACCCTCCATTTGACGATGATGTTGGAAAATATTAGTATTTTAGTTTATTTGAATGTTTGGTTTTCTAGGCTTAGCCCGTTAGCATTAGGGTTTTGATTTCTTACCTTTTAGGATTAGGGTTAGTTTATTATAAATAGCATGCTTGTTATTCAGTCAAGAATAAGTTAGTCACGATGTAGCCTCTTGAGATTTTGTAGTTGTTTCGACATTCTGGTTTGTTTAATAATATTCTTATTATTTTGTAATCTTGTTCGTCGCGCACTCTGATATTCAACTTGGTATCAAAGCAAGTTCAATCCCTCGGGATTTAATCTGCTTGGTCGGGTTGGTATTTTATTTGTCTGTTTGTATTCCACTTTTTGTCGTTGGTTTAGTTAGCAGAAAAACCAAAAATAAAAAACTAAATTTGGAGTTGTAGTCACCGCTTGCAGCTAAACCAGTCGAGTCCATGCACCATATTCTGCCTCAACAACCTGTGCCGTCTCACCAGCTGTAACCCAACCCAGGAGCTAATATGTTGATGCACGCCTGCACAAACCCGATCATTCACCGCTGCACCAGAATCTCATCGCCATCACACGATGTAGTCATCCTGCCGCTGCAACCAAAAGTCGCGCCCATCGAACTGTTTGCAACTGCTGCTGGTAATTCTTGTCTTTGCTGTTTTGTTGTTGATCTGACGATTGTATTGGAGTTCCCATGTATTCTGAAGATCATTGCAACTTGCGAGTTTGTATCCACCAGTTTAGAAACAAAAAGAAAAAGCAAAAAAAAAAAAGAAAAAGAAGAGAGGTAAAAAGAATGAATATTTGTTTTGGAGAACAAGAGAGAGAAAAAAAGTATTGGGTTTTGATCCACGGGCTGTTTTTTATTTTTATTTTTTTGTTTTAAGTCTTTTAGGTCCACACGAGTTGTTGGCTTGTTTGAGATTGTTTTGTGACCGTCACTCGAGTGCCTGGAATTGTGACCACTTAAGTGATAGTGTTTGTGTTTGATCGTTCGTTGCTACAATTGAGATATGGAAATCTCGTCTATTTAGTGCCAGGTTCTTTCTATACTCTCAACACTAGCCAGTCTAAATCAGAATCAGTTTGCCAGCCAGAATTAGCTTGCTAGTAAGAATCAGTTTGCCAATCCAGTCAAGTCCAGTTCGCCAATCAAGTCAAGTTCGCCAGTCAAGTCAAGTCAAGTCAAGTTTGCATGCCTGCCAGTCTACATCTGCTTGTTTGCAAACCCATGTCATATACCGCCATGAGTTTGACGCGGGTGTGGGGGGGGGGGAGTGTTGGAAAATATTAGTATTTTAGTTTATTTGAATTTTGAATGTTTGGTTCTTTGGGCTTAGCCCGTTAGCATTAGGGTTTTGATTTCTTACCCTTTAGGATTAGGGTTAGTTTATTATAAATAGCATGCTTGTTATTTAGTCGAGAATAAGTTAGTCATGATGTAGCATCTTGAGATTTTGTAGCCATTTCGGCATTCTGGTTTTTTTAATAATATTCTTATTATTTTGTAATCTTGTTCGTCGCGCACTTTGATATTCAACTCCCCACCTAGTCCTCTTCGACAACGATCCCACTCCAGGCCTTTCCGATGGGGTTGGTGTTGGGGTGTACAAAGAAGAGAAAAGGCTTGAGGTGAGGAGACGATAGGTGTATGGTTACAAGGATAACAAATGGTTGGGGAGTTTTAGATTAGACAAGTGGACTATTTTTATTGGGCCACATTATAAATTCAATAAATTAGGTACTCTCCAGTGAGCACCCAAGTAAGGCTGAGTTCGGTTCAAAACGGTTTGGTTTTTTGCCAAAACTGAAATCGAACCGAAATTTCGGTTCGGTGTTTTCCAGTTCGGTTTCGGTTTTTTTTCTTTCAAAAAAATGAAAAAAATTGAAATCTTAAATTTTAAAATCTCCAACACATTTAGGGAACAAAACATATAATAAGATTCAATTAAAGAACAAAAAAAATCACGATTCATAAAGCTTTTCCATTCACCAATTACATAACATAAAATTGTACATAAAGCTGTCCATCCAATGAGTTCATCAAATCCCTCCGCCAAATCAACAAGCCTGATCATATGTTCATCCAGAGAAATAATGCACAGCCAAATGAAACCCAACTACTAGCCTCTTGTGCTTATGAACCTTGAATAAATATGATCCATCAAATAAGTTATGCATTTCCTTGAAATGAAATTTAACCCCAGCGAATACAATAGAATGGAACTGTATTGCCTATAATTCTGAATCATTCAAAAGTTCCATGTCATTTGAATATTATCATTCAACAAATCCCCTTCCCACCTCTGTATTCCTACCAGTCAACTTCACAGTATGAAGAATATCTAATGTTCATATGATCCACGTTTTAAATAACCAAATATTTATCACCCTTTCTTTGACACATTTATATGTTATTACAAGGTTTATATGAAAACATTAAGCTTTTGAAAAACTAAAACAAATATAAAAAAAAAGCGTGGATATCTTTATGCATTTGCACATATGTATATATCAAAACTACACTGCACATGAACGTAAATATCAAAGACACAGTAGTACTACCACAAATCAGTGTTTACTAACTTCAACACTCGAACATGTTTTGTATTCCATGGCATCTCAGCCTACTTATTTACTGACTACATTTCCGTGGCAGTGCCCAACCAAAACTGACATTCTAATGTTTAACTTCAAGAAAAAATAATTACTAAAACATAAAAATCACAAACTAGATTAAACAGATCATACTGAATTAAAGAAAAATTTGTATTGTAATTCAAGAATGTGGACATCATCATATAGCTTTAAGTTACTCTAAGCTTCCTCTCCCACAATTCTGAATCATTCAAAAGTTCCATGTCATTTGAATATTACCATTCAACAAGAAAATTTCTTTGAAAGTTATTTTCATTCCTATACTCCACCAGTCTTTCTACTCCTCATCCAACAGAATCGACCCCCTTATCAACATAATATTATTTTCCATCTACTTCTCATCTCATTTTTTAAGAAAATATATTCAGCTTCTCGTCAAACCGTTTACTTCTAGTCCCTTTCTATGGTATATTTTTACTCTCACAAATCCCCTTCCCACCTCTGTATTCTTACCATTCAACTTCACAGTATGAAAAAATATATGTTCTTACTATTTCAATCAGATTCTTCTAATTGACAATAATAGTAAGCATTACTATCATAGGAACAACAAAAACCACTAAAAATAAAAGAAAATCGCAAAACCCATGAAATTGAAAAGCCACAAAAACCCATGAAATTGAAAATCAAATCTGCAAAACCCATGAAATTGAAAAGAAAATCTGTAGAACATGAGGCAAAGGAAGTCGTGGGTCGAGACTCGAAACAGCGAGAGGAAGTCGCAGGTCACGGGTCACGGGGGTGAGAGACTGAGAGTGAGATGGCGACACTTGCAAATCGGCGAGATGTGAGAGACTGACTGACTGAGAGTGAGACGGATCGCAGGTCGCTGGGAAGAAAGAAGATGAAGACTGATTGTGTTGAGAGAGGGTGCGCGGAGCGGTGAAGGCTGGGAAGTAGAGGGTCCAGAGTACAAACAAAGGGATCATGGATGAGGGATCGATGTTTAGGGTTTCAGACAGAACGACGTCAACCAATACAAACTTTTAGACTGAACAACACGCCGTTTCCAGTAATAAATATAAAACGACGTCGTTTTGACAACACTTTGGTTCGGTTCGGTTTTCAAACCCCAAAAATCAAACCAAACCAATTAGATTCAGTTTGGTTCGGTTTAACATTTTCGGTTTGGTTTTTTTTCAGTTCGGTTTTTTTCGGCCTCATTTGGGTTTTCGGTCCCCTTTTTTTCGATTTTTGGTTTTTCGAACTCACCCCTACACCCAAGTATTGTCCCCTTCTAATTATGACAAATTAGGAGGGAAGGGAGCCAATTTTAGTGGCAAATTTTGTAGTTTCTGTTTAAGTGCATTATTGTACCACAACACATAATCGATTTACTTATAATTAGCAAAAACATTATTGATATCTTGTTATTATCCAGAAATATAAATACTACTAACTCGCATAGCTTGCAGAATTTTACTTTTTGGAATGCGTCATGTCTAGAGTTAAGCACATTTCACACCCTCAAGGTTTGAGGTTAGTTTCAAAATGGGCCACTAAGTTTCAATTTTGTAACATTACACCCAGAGCTTTTGAAATTCGACCAATTTGCACATGCCGTTATATCGACCGTTAGGTCAACAATTGAGTGATTATGTGACCCATTTTCAAACTGAACGCCAAATCCTGAAGGTGTGAAAAGTACTTGACCCTATTGTTTCTCTCTCATTTCATAGCCTTCATCAGTCTAAGACTGTTCTTGTCAAAGTTATTAGATTTATCCCTTTATAAAAAGGAAATGATATGTACACATTCATGTCCTACGTGTTCGCACCCTATTGTTATTTTTAGGAACTAAATGGTTATTTTTAGAACAACTAGATGAAATGATCAATCTTTTACATTTGATTGGAGAAATTGTAACAACCCGTCCCGAATAATTTTACGGATTTTAGAACGAAGGGGTATTTTGGTAATTTCATTGGGATTGGTCAAATATTTTGAATGGGTTACTTTTGGTCTTAATTGGTGAGCCACGTGGGGCCCACCCTTTGATTTTTGTCCCCCCGGCCCACTCCCTTTCCCCCAGACTCTAGACACTATCTTTTTCCCCCTCACTCTCTCAGACTTCTCCTTCTTCTCTGTCAAACAAAGGCCCAAGACCCCCCTTCCCAACTCGCCATTCCCTCCTGTGAGCACCACAAGCCACCACCATATGTGGTCTTTCTCTCATTCTCCATATCCTGACTCTCCTTCTCGAGCCTCACTGTCTCTCTCCCTTGTTGTGAAGCACAGACACCGAACCTAGCACACCCACCACGCCGGCGAATGTTCCCCTTTTTCCGATTAGGTAAGCCTCGAGATTTCCTTCCTCTGTTTCAAGTTTGATGTTTAAGTTAGATTGTTAAGTTGTTCACCGTTGTGGTGAAGGATTAGCATGATTCCAACTCGGGTACTCCTCCCCAGATTTCGATAGAAAACCCACGAGTTTTGCAGGCATTTTCCGGCCACTTGTCAGCCACGACTGGACCAATTAATGGTATATCCCTATTCTCCTCCTCCATAGCTTCAAATCCATATATGGCATGCTTGTGGTAGTTGTGATTTGGAGCTAGTCGGACTCTATGTTGTTTCCTGGACAACTTTGCAGATTCCGGTCAACTCAGCCTGAACCGGGTCGACCAGACTCGTGCACCCTAAACCCAGCTTCCTAGCCCAACCCAATTTCCCTCAGCCCAACCCTTATACAATGCAGCCGGCCCACAAACCCATGTGTAACCAGGCCCAAACCTATCAAGGCTCAGCCCAATACTCTCGACCCAAAACCTAAATCCCTAGCCTTTGGGCCATGGAACCTGGCCCAATTAGCCAAGCCCAGACCTAGTGAACCCAGGCCCTTAGGCTGTGCAACTCGAGCCTTCGGCCCAATGAACCCCAGGCCCAAACCCTAGAGAGTCCAAGCTTAGGATCTAGCCCAGACCCCAAAACCTAAGCCGCACGTGAGTGGCGCGTGGGCCTTGATCGTGGGCGCCCGTGAAGGGCCGCATGTGCTGGGGCTTGGAGCACAAGCGCAACGGCGCTAGTGATTTTTCCGGCAAACTTTCCGACGACCCATCTCGGCGCGTACGGTGGCGCGTGGGAGTACCCGAGGTCCCCCTTATGTTTTTCGACGTCCTGAACCTGTTTATGTCTTACGTTTCTCGAAATTCAACTGTTTTAGTATAGTTTTCTTAATTGGTACCTTTATGTGCTTAGGTGCAATTGTGTATGGCATTTCTGTCCTCTCTTGTTTGCACGATTCTTTGCCAATGGTGTATGTTGAGTGGACCCCTCCTAAAATGCATATTTTTCTATTAGAAATGCATACATGAAAAGCATGATTTAATTGTTACGTTTTATGAAACGTTTATGAGTAAATTGGATTTACGCTTTATGATATTCATGCTTTATCGATTTTACATTCTTCGTAGTATATATGATTGATGATTGTATACTACGAATAGGTTTTACGATATGACGTTTTAGCTACTGAACTCCGATGAAGATATATATGCATTTATTTCTAATGTTCTTACTCAGTGGTTATGCGAATGATACTTATTTATGGCTACGGCCGGGTGTGGGTTGGATACTTATTTATGGCTACGGCCGGGCGTAGGTTGGTGGCTTCGATCAAGAGATATATGATTGGCTTCGGCCGGGCGTTTGGTTGGTGCCTACGGGCGTATGTTCTGCCTATGGGCATATGATCTGCTTACGGGCGAATGACCTGCCTACGGGGGCATGATGTAGAACCTTCGGATGAATGAAGAAGTGTTCTATATGCCTTCGGGCGAATGAAATATTATATATACCTTATATATATATACCACTACTAAGCACACTATATATGATATAAGTTTCATGACATGCTAGGGTTTTTGGAAAACCTATTACATATTATACTATTGAGTTTTCATAAACTTTGAGGGTTAGTACGTTGATGAATAACTGTTTCAGTATTACTTATATAACTTGGTCCACTCATGTTTTGTTTTGCGCCCCTTCAAGACTTAGAATCGAGACATACAATCCTGGTGTCAAGGCACTCTTCCATCCGCATCTTCGAGTCCTCTTGATGTAGGACCCATCTCTTTGTTCATTCAATTTTATATTATTCCTTTTTAGTGTTTCAGATTAGTTGTATGCTATGAACACGTTCCATAATTGCATATTCATTATAATTAATTTTACAAGTTTTAGTTATGTCGATTAATTGTTTCTAGTTCTCATGCATCCTAATAAGGCTTCGTCACCTTCGGATGTCGGCCAGCACGTGTCTACCCTAGTGTTTGGTGAATATCATGGTCGTGCATGTCAGAAATTGTTGGTTTTTTTTTTAACAAACGATATTATCTATACTAAGAAGGAGGAGATGAACTCAACCTCACAATGAACTAGTAATAATATAACTTAAACTTGCATTTGGCAAGAACCGAACTCTCACTTGCAAGAAATGGACGCCAACTATATGTGACACAAATGATCAGTTTTTATATACCATATTATATCATCAATGTGTCGTCTATATGTGATGTTTCCAAAAAGGGATCATTTTCGTAACCATATGTCAAAAACTCAACATTCCTGCTAATTTTGCCCTAATTTTTATCTCTTGATTCTCAATTAATTTTTCTTTCCAAAACATATAATAAAACAATAGTCTTACAAAAGAGAAAATTTGAAACAGAACAAATGAAAGAAAAAAACAGAAAAATAATATAAATATAAAAATAAAAAATAAAAAAAAAAACAAGAGAATACAAAATAACAGAGGCCCTCATGCAGTGTGCCCGTTTGTTGTTCTGCACTTCCAGTCTACTATGAGTTGTAACAGTGTCATCATACAACAACAACAATCCATATGAGAAGCTCGAAAAGATGAAAAAGAATTACCGACTACACTTTCTATTTCTTGCCATAATTTCTCTCCTCTATTCACATGCTAATTTGGTGTCGAAGCTGCTCAAGCAGATCGCAAAAGCCTGAAACGCAGACAACGGATACCGGTAATCCATAGTAAACATATCCTTCCCAACTTTACCAAACTGAAGTATGACCTTGTCATGGTCAGACGAGGTTGGCTGTGGTGGTTGAGATGGCGTTGGTGCGCCAGCAGAAGAAGGTGCAGCCGCTATTAACTGAAAGTTTTTGACAGATGCAACCGTCACCCTTCCCCGGAAGTTTAAGCACCAGCACTGCAACTGTTCATGCCACCTTGGTGCCTTGTTCCGAAGAATTAATGGTCTTTCCTTTCCATCTTCGCAATGGGCCCCAACTATATCAGAGAATCGTGCACTGCTAAACTCACTTGAATCAACAATTGATTTTGAGAAGGAAATGCTTCGGAATGAGTCCTCAAGGGAGCGTTGGAGAATCTCAGGCTGGCCAGGGACAATGCCACCAGGCTCAAGGGATGCTGCAGGGATTGAGTGCATGGTGCAGTGCATCCTTCGTGGCCCCCGTGTGCCAAGCACATTTAACTCATACGACACCTGTGCGATGTTGTAGCTGCCAGTGGGGAGCTTTGGAGAAACCTTTTTAGAGTAGAACCGACGGCTTCGCCCAGGTGGGGAAAGCTGAGCACTGTTGTAGGGAGGTTGGGTATCATAAATAATAAATTTGGTGCCTAGAAAATTAGACCTGAAAAATATGGGAAAAGGGGAATGGCAGATGAACGTTAATCTAAAGTCTCTAAACCAGATGTAATCAAAATTCCAGGGAGAGGAGAATAAGGACTTTTATATGTCACATATCAGTAAACTGATTTGTTTTTCAATGCTATGAACTACTAAAAATTCAAGAAACATGTCTACCAAATAAGTATAAATTGAAAAAATATGAACTTAGGAAGCACCAATTGTGGACGGCATGCAAAGCAGCAAAGATTATTCAAATGAGTGACAATTAAATGTGAAGTTGATGCATTACTAAATACTAATTAAATGGCCTGAAATAAGTGGGCTGGAATTGAAGGTGTATAGAGAACAGCAAATACATGGGATAGAACTTTAACTTAGAATTGTCAAATGTGATTTTGCCCCCTAATATAAACAAGTTGATATTCGCTATTAAATTCCTACAAGCAAGGCACTGTTAAAGCTTCAAAATATACCCCACGCTAGTAATGTCAAATGAAAATATGCTAGAGAAGATAAATCTTAGAACAGTCTTCCTGAGCACATTCACATCTTTTTAGTAAATAGAAGACAATCTTACAGGTTCCTTGCCCCAAAACACTTGATAGCAAGAAAACCCTTGCGATTTATTCAAAACCATACTCAGAATGCACTAACTTAAGTATTATTCATGTTGAAATCTCATTTAAATTTTAAGGTATAGGAATGAAATCATAATGCAACCAAAGAAGCAGAAATAGCAAGACGATTTCAATAAGAAAAAAGAACTGCTAATTATAAAGATCAACAGTTAAGCATCTTAAAACTCTTTTTCATTTATATTACTCACACAAAACATATTTTTTACAGTCACTTACTGCAAACCAAAGCAAAGGAACAATATTGAATCACATTGATGAACCCCCATATTAATTCTTTATCAATGCGGCAACAGGTGAAAAAGAAAAGAAAAGAAATTAATTTAACTCAGACTAGATCCCTCAAATGTGCGCAATGATTTTAAAACAAGGGCATTTTCCCAGTTCCAATTTCACACCAAAGTTTAAGAAATTGTTTGCACAATAACGTTTTCCCTTTTTGGGTATTAAGAATGACGCATCTTTTAAGTTTTTAAGTTGTGTACATTATTGTTTTTTTTATAGAGTTGCTTATAAATGAATTTCAGCACAGATTTGAACAGCTCAAAAGAAAGTTGAAGAAAGCCCACCTCAATTTCCCAATGTACTTGTTGCTTGATCTTGAAATATTATCAGCATCCATGGAGATCACATACTCTGTGCAAGTAGTTCTCCGCGTTCGCTTTGCAGAAAGAAGAAATTTCCCATTTTCAACAAGCAAAGCTGCAAGGGCATGGCATTGATCAAGAGAACAGCCTAAAATAAACGCAAACGCACTAAAGCAATCAAGGAAAGATGTTCAAGGTCGAGTTATGCTATTCAACTCTTGCTGATAAAGTTTTTGTTACATAAACCCTTTATGTAGCTGCGGCAAAGTAGGGTAAGGGCAGCAGGTTTACGTTGAAAAGAAACAACACATAGGGAGAAGTAAATAATTCTTATTGCTGTATAAAGTGGGACAAGTGCCCTGTATGTAAAATTCATACGGCAATGGTCAACCACTTAGCATTAAAATAAGCTTCAGCCTTGGACATGCTATTAAGCTCAATGACAAGAACATGTCTTGATACAGGACAGACTGACATAACCAAGTTAGAAGTTTGAAGTTAGAACTAGTGAGGTATCACCAGACCTCTCCGCCTTCCTAGGCTTCAGGGCCTTGAATGCACTAGTCATCATAACCTCTCCGCCTACCTAGGCTTTAGGGCCTTGAATGCACTAGTCATCATAAAATAGGGGCAAGATGCACAAGTAAATGACTTGCAAGAGCAGAATATAATAAAAGTACACAGCAGGAGAAGAGATGCTAGTTACTTATAAAACCCTGACCACTACAATATTTATACCGTGATGGCAATGCATAACCAAAAGATATTCACTATACTATACACAGAAAGTTTGGAGTTGATCATCCAACCAACCACAGAACATGAAATGTCAAATTGAGTGTGGTACAATGCATGTGCCAACAAAACCATCTAAAGAGAATCTTACCAGGGCTAAGGCAAAGGAAAAGGTGGTAAGTTAAATTAGACTTGTCCCTCTTGATAAAGCACTGGATGCTTCCATCCCGAGATCCTGGCTGTGAAAGGCAGAAATTTCAACAATGTGTCAGCTACCAGATATCATAAATACCATCTTTCTTTTTAGCAAGGCATAAACATCGTACTTCAAAACTTTCTTTTTAGGAAGGCATAAACATCGTACTTCAAAATAGAGCATCTAGGTGGATAAACACTGATGCAAATCACTTAAACAGAAACACCACAGTAACTACATTAAACGAAAAATATTTGGGCATTGTTGTCTTTATCAACAAAGTCCATCATATAAGAAAAAATATAATGTGAACCTCTCACCTGCTTCAAGGCGACTGGGAAGGTAATCTTCCCACAAAATTCAGGACTTCTGACGATTTCCTTGCACATTTCCCTCCATGATCTGCACACAGCAGCACAAGCAACAACATGCTTGCGAGAAGGCCACGTACTCTCACTAGCCTCCAATCTTTTTATTACATCACGCAGCAGTTCGGGAGGTAGGCTAGCCCAACGGCTATTTTGGATTACCAAAGGCTGGTCATGCACCTCATGGACTGAACCATGAGATTTCCCCCTGTGATGACCGGGCAGCCTCACCTCAAAACTTCGTCTTGATAAACTTCCAAACCCATCCCTTACATCGCGCACTATACTGCGGAATGACATTTACTCCGACGTGCCAACAGACCCAGATGTTAAGTATATTCCACTTCAAGTTGGGCTGGCCCCAAAATTATAAGTGCGGGTTCAGCTGCATATTATTCAAACTTGATTTAAATTCCTGCTGGAATTCTTAACAAAGAAAGCAATAAAAGGAAGAAGACTGACTGAGAAAAGCACAAAGGAAGAAAAGGAGATTCTCACACATGGACTTAAAGCTGATCTTCCACAAACCAAACTACAACTAACTCAAACAGGTTTCAAATCAAAATCCCTATTTGTAATTTGTAAGTGTTAACCAAATGAAAAAAAACCTCAGAAAACAAAACCCAGATTACCAAATATGAACCCAAATGATAGATGTAATCTGAATAAAAAAAAAAAAAAAAAGTTCTAAATTTATGTTCACCTAGAAGTTAAACTCAAATCCTTTAACTAAGAGTTAGCTTTATAAGTCACACACACTGTATAATAATATATCTAAACATAGAGAGAGAGAGAGAGAGAGAGAGAGAGAGAGAGAGAGAGCCAACCCTAAAACCACCACAGTAGAATTCCAAAGACTTGAGTGTGATAGCTTGGCACTGATCAAAGATACATTGCTTCACAGCTAAGGCTTTCGGAGATCAGGGAACAATTTGCAAGGATGAAACGTTCTAGGAGAGGTCCTGCAAATACAAATACTGCAATCTTAGAAACGAGGAAAAAAAATAACAAATTTAGCTTACAAAGCCCCAAAAATTGAAGGCAAAAACCATCAAAACATGTTTTTTTTTTTTTTTTTTTCTGGTTTTTCATTTACTGAAATTAAAAATTAGATGATGCAAAGCCAGAAGAAGCAACAAAAATGATTATGAAAAACATACAAAAATTTCATGAAACACAAACAAACTGGAGCAGAAAGCACATCAAAATGTGGAGCTGCAAAACCCTTGGATTAAAAAATGAAAATTTAGATGTTATCAATAAGAGATTTACAACCCACCAACTGAACAAAACCCACATAATTGTTTCAAAGAATTAGACTTTCTAAGACCATCAACAACCAGAGAAACGAAACCAGGTGGGCCTGCAAATTTTCCCGAGAAACAAACAGAAAAAAACAGGTCCAGGAACCTAAACAAACATCTGAGACAAGTGATATGATTCTGTACTTCTAAAAGCTGCGATCCAAACACCAGATAATCAGAACCCGCTCACCATCTTCTACTCTCCCTCCCTCTCTCTCTGTGAGGTGGTCCGGACTTCAACTCCTTATTCAATCCAGTTCACCTACTATATAGCTTTATTAACTTAATCCAATTTGTTTAATGTTTTTTTTGTCTGAATTTATTTAATTAACCCCCACTTGATAGAATGACCATTATGCCTCTAACGGTTGACTTTTTCCGTTACGCGACCAACGGCATATCCTACGAGATTCGGACGCAATCCGCTTGCATCACCTTCGGCGTACTCTTCTCCGGTTTCTTGAAAAATTAATTAATCGTGTCCGTTCATTATACATTGTACGATTAGAAATTATTTTTAATTTTTAATTTAAAATTAAATATAAATAGTCCTTAACAAAAAATAATTGCACAATATACGATGAATGAACAAGATTAATTGTCTAGCAGCGACGGCTTACGACTAGGCTTGCTTCTAATTTTATGAGGATGTAATACAGTGCTTCTAGGTGTACTTTATTACCTTGTGGACGCAATGGAAGTGTCCATCTCGACCGTTGATGTTGTTGAAAAAGGTCTGGATATAAGACGGTGTGCGCATGTGGGGAAAGATTATGAGATGAAGCACGCTGTCATGATGGAGGCCTGTTGGATAGTGAAATGACTTTTGTACCCCTGTTGGGCCGTGGTATGACGAGGTTGTCCCTTGTGGTTGGGGCTCTACTTACTAGGATGCTGCAGCTCCTGCCACGTGTGTAGTAAGTGGATTCGTTTGGTTTTTTGCCTGGATTTCATTTCGTGAATGGGATACAAAAGTTGACCAAAGTTAAAAACAATAACTTTATTAAGATATAAGTTGTTGACAAAATTTCTAATGCGGTTGGATGTGTGTCAATTTTGTGTAAGAGCATCCAATTGGGTAGGTAATTGAGTAAGCAAACTTGTTTTTATGAGATACGTAAGAAAAAATTTTGCTCCTGTTGAGTAGGTAAATTTTGCATGCTCTTTCGAAATAAGCAATATTATTTAATTCAAAGTGAATAAGAACAACTTGTATAATAAGCTTTATCATCACGCATTTTATATCAATAAGCACATTATTAAAATGGAACGACACATTTAGTTGTATTATACAAATCCTTCTCTAAAATGAATAGGCAAACGGGGCTCCACATCTCTTTTACACTATAATACTCTCTCTAATCTTTCAATTAGATTGTACTATATTTTTGTCAAGAACCAACAAATGAATGATAAGAAATAATATAATATAAGGTCGTGGTTTGCATAGTCCATTAAGTGTCCCAATTTTTTCAGGTAAAATAAGTATGTAACACGCCACATAAGCCCATGTTGTACAATTTTGGCTACTTTACTTGCATACATTGTTAGAGATGCTCAGGCAAACCAAACTAGATGGAAAATGGAAAGTTGAGATTAGCGATTCTATTTATCCTTTTAATATTGTAGTTCCCAGTGAGCCCGACTTTTAACAAAGTGATTGAAGTATGCTCACTGCTTTCCTATTGGGCATGCTTCGTTGTGATTCTTTTAGTTCTTGTAGTTTACAAGGATTCATTTGGGACGGATTTATTGGTGAATATGTATTTGCAATGCCCTTTAGTTTATGAAGTGTATATCTTACTTTTTCAAAAAGAAGTTATTAAGGGCTCATTTGGGAAGTACTTTTAAATGATTGAAAGCGTTTTTTAAAAAAAATATTTTTGGGTTTCAAAAACACTTGAAGTACTTCCTGCAAGAAGCATCAGTTATATGTTTTTTGTAGAAAGCACTTCAAGTGTTTTTCCATGATTAATTTGCTTTTTTACTAAGAATTGATTTCAAAAACATTTTTTTCAAAAGCATTATTTAGTCATTTAAAAGCATTAATATATACCAAAGCATCGTATAAATTGATTATAACTCGAAGGATTGGCAAAGTTGCCTAAAAAATGGGGAGCTACTATTTGCACTTTTATTTCCGAATTTATTTGAAATTCTAAAAAGCCATTTTGCATTAATTTATAGTATAAATAATAAATAAAGAAGGAGAATAGGATAACATTGAGCCCTATAACAATTTTATATATATATCGGATAGGATCAAGGGACAAATATTTTTACAAATATTTTTACACTTCTTTGTAGCCTTTATGACACACCCCGTCCCGGAGGAGGGCGTGCTGACGGCCAGCATGCCCTCCTCCGGGATGGGGTGTGTCACTTTAGATTTTATAACATCCAAAAGTTCTTATTTAATCATTAAATGATATGGATGCTTATGTTGATTTTAATTAATATAAATATTAAAGGTAAAGTTAAAACTGAAAAAAAAACATAAAATCTGAATGATAATTTGGATGATAATTATGACCAGTATAGATCAGTCAATAAAAGCTCAAGATTTCAAGGGAGTGATTATCAAACAGGTAATTACTGGAGTAGGGGAAATAACATAAAGAGGGTCAGTTTCACCTAAGAGTAGCAAGTGAGAAAACGAAGCATTGCTTTTTGTTCTTGTGTTTTAAATCACCAACTGGTCATAACAGAGGTACATGTATATATGTCATTTTTGTTATCTCATCGTTGACCACAAATGGGTAATTATTCTTCCACAGAGTGCACTTCGATGAATCTTCCAACCTTCCTAGGTAGTAAACCGCATCTATCCGATGAATCTCTCGTGTTCAGGTTTTTGAATTTTGATGGTTACTCACTATTTTTGCAACATGTATCATTGTACAATTACTTGAATGTATTATTACCAGACCGTTGTCCTGCAGCTGCCTTCCCAAAAAGAAGTGATATACGTGTATTGCTTACTGGATAACCTCACAATACTAAATCGATTGGCAAAGTTACAAATTTCGTCATTGGATCATTGGATATTGGTGTGTTGGATTTTCTGCTCTTGAATGCTTGTTCAGCTTTCTGCTTTGTTTAAAAGCAGCTTTCTGCTTATTGCATCACGCAAATTGTAACTGAACATATGGTATTGCTTTGTTCAAAAGCAGCTTTCAGCTTTTGATTGTAAGTGACTAGTTAGGGAGACTTTTGGCAACAATCTCATCCAAGCATTGCAGACTCCATCGACAAATTAAGAAGAGATTTCATTGTTTTTGTTATTGGCTCAAAGTCTGCAGGTAGTTTGTTTTCACGATTACAACTAGTTTTTTTTTTTTTTTTTTTTTTTTGGTCAAACACGATTACAATTAGTTAGGGTTTATTCCCTTTTTAAAAATAATTTTTTTTTCAGTTTTAATTTTTATCATTAATATTAGTTAAAATCCACATAAGCATCCATATTATTTAATGAATAGATAAGAACCCTTGGATATTATAAAATCTAAAGGCTACCAAAAAGTGTAAAAATATTTATCCATTAATCCTATCCCTATATATATACACACCATCCAAAATTTGTATTTGTATACATTAATTTGACGAGATAGAGCTCAAGATTGGTCATTCGAAGTATATAAATTACTGATTATATCTTTAGTGTTAAGTCGTACTATAAAAGAAGTGATATATAAACATCTTAGAGTAAATTACAAAAAACTATTTCAACTATTGGTGTCACGACATTTTCATACCTCATTTTTTTAAATTGACAATGTCATACCTCATCTTACGAATTTGGTCCAATGTTATACCTTCCGTTAGCTTGCCGTGAATTTCTCAGTTAAATGCTGACGTGGCTTGATCCGGGGCCTACTTTTTATTAAAAAATTAATAAAAACTAAAAAAAAAATCATTTAATATTTTTTAAATATTAAAATAATAAAGAAAAATTCAAAAAAAAAAAAAACAAAAAAAACACACACACAAACCCGTGCCCTTCTCTCTCCTCCCCCATCTTCTTCTTCCCCACCTTCTGCAACCCAGAAAAAAAAAGTGGAAAAAAAAAAAAAAACCAATTTGTCTTCTCCCACCCTCAGTTCGTCTTCCCCACCCCCCACCCCCCACACCCCCTCTTCTCCCCGCACCCACCCTCCGCACCCAACCTCGGCACCCACCATCGCACCACCCTCCGCACCCACCCTCTTCCCTCCACACCCATTCCCCCCATTTTCTGCTCGCCCAGGTTCTCCACCCTCGGAATCGGCCTGGCGAAGGTTTCCCGATTCCACCTCAACAGGATCTGGGTTTTTTTTCGGTTTTTTTTTTTTGGGTTGCAGGGAGTGGGTGTGAGGTTGCAGATAGTGGGTGCAGAGGGTTTAGGGAAGACGAGATGGGGAAGAAAGAAAGGGGGGTCAGGGAAAATCATGAACCTTCCTTTTTTTTCTTTTTTTTCCTTCCTTCTGTGTTTTCCGGGTTGTAGGAGGGGGGAAGAAGAAGATGGGGGAGAAGAGAGAGAAAGGGGAGGGAGAAGGGCACGGGTTTGTGTTGGTTTTTTTTTTTTTTTTTTTAATTTTCTTTATTATTTTAATATTTAAAAATATTAAATGATTTTTTTTTTAGTTTTTAATAATTTTTTAATAAAAAGTGGGCCCCGTATCAAGCCACCTCAACATTTAACTGAGAAATTCACGGCAAGCTAACGGAAGGTATAACATTGGACCAAATTCGTAAGATGAGGTATGACATTGTCAATTTTAAAAAATGAGGTATGAAAGTGTCGTGACACCAATAATTGAGGTAGTTTTTTGTCATTTACCCAACATCTTATGCCCATTTGATTCACTTTGTGAATTTTCGTTTTATTTTTGCGTTAGAGATTAAGGAGAAATGAAGGATATGGAAGAGTGAAGGAAGAATGATGGGACAAACATAGAAGAATTATACAAAGAAAGGTACACAATAGAAACCAAAAACGATATTTTAACATTCAAAATTTTGTTTTTATTCGTTCTTCTTTATTTCTTCCCCTCGGACCCCTCCCTTCCACCATTTTATTAATCATTTATTTCATCCATATACTTCCTTCATAATGTCATAGATAGATTCAACTTGAAAGACAAGTTTTCTTTTGTTCCTTATATTTCAAGCACAAAAAGTGAAAACCAAAAACTAAAAACTAAATGTTTATCCAAGGACCCCTAGTGTAACATCCCACATCGCCCAGGAGAGTGATCCTTAAATGTATATTCTCATCCCTACTTAGCACGAGGCCTTTTGGGAGCTCACTGGCTTCGGGTTCCGTAGGAACTCCGAAGTTAAGCGATAAGGGGGCCAGAGCACTCCCAGGATGGGTGACCCACTGGGAAGTTGCTTGTGTGTTCCCAGAAACAAAACCGTGAGGGAATGGTAAGCCCAAAGCGGACAATATCGTGCTGCGGTGGTGAAGCGGGCCCGGGAGGTGATCCACCCCGGGCGGGGATGTGACACCTAGCATTGGACAAACATATTTCGTCTAATACCCAAATTTAATTTCTAAGTTGTGGTAAAATGTACGTACGTGAGTTAAAAGGTCATAAAATTTTGAAAGTTTAATTTCTAAGTTATAGTAAAATGTACTAAATACTACGGTCTGTTGATATTCCTTTTCACTTTGAAGTGAGAGGTCTTAGGTTTGAATCTCGTGGATAGCGAATTCGAGACAAAATTAGGTTGCCCATTATGTGGCTTAGCCGAAATTCCCCTTCCCCTAGTGTAAAAATATCGATGTAATAAAAAAAATAGTGCAAAATCTACAAGGTCATAAATAGATTTTTAGTATTAAGATTGGGTTGATAAATATTTTATGTTTTAGAAGAGGTCAATAAAGATTTTTATTGCCTAGTTGAATATGAGAATTGGTTTTATTGACAAATGTTGATATATATGAAAAAAATGAAATAAAAATTGAAGATTTTTATTGCCTAGTTGAATATGAGAATTGGTTTTATTGACAAATGTTGATATATATGAAAAAAATGAAATAAAAATTGACATAATATATGAAATTATTTATTTATTGACCTAAATTTTCTGAAAATTATTAATACAACAAATTCATTTTTGCTAAGGATGGTGATGTTTTGGAATTAATGGTGCATTAAATAGGTTATGTTTTTAAGATTAAAAATATTTAATGGTTGAATGCATATTATGTATGAAAAACTAATGACAATGACTTGAAACTTTGAGTTTTAACGATAAGGACAAAATAAATAGTACCAGGTTTGACTTTTTAGTGTAAAAATGTGATTTTTCATTAAAATAAACAGTACCGCGGGTTTTTCGTTAAAACTCCTTATTATGTATGCCAACCCAAAGAAAATAATAAAGAAAAGTTTGTGGGTATCATGTCCAGCGGCGCTCCGGGTTTTGATTAGTAAATCAGTGGCGGGAGTATTCACTTACAACCTTATAGAATTATATAATAATGTTGCAATTATGCTTTTCACCTTGTTTTTAATTATGTTTACAATGATGTTATATGACACTTCAAGTTTTCAATAGGCAAGTTGGACCCAGTTCTATTATGAATTTCTTTTATCATGATTTGTGTGACAGGATCCAGATAATAAGATTGCCGGAATATATTTAGGGTTTGTCGTTGTTGTATTCTTCTTTCAAAGAGAGCAAAAATACACCTTTTTTTTTTGTCGAAAGCAAATATATATCGTTGACTCACCCAATAGTTCAAAACATTTTTGTAGTAAACTTTGAAGAAGAAGAAAAAAAATTCATAAACTCAAATGTTATATATGAATGATTTTGGTGGTAAGTGGGAGACACTCTTATTTCATTTAATGAATTTTTCCTATTACTAAAGAATTTTCATACCAATAATTTTTTTATATAAAATTTTTAAAGTACCAATAATAACAATTCAAAAAAAAAAAAAAATCTTCCATGATTATACATGCTACTTATTGATACAATCATACAAAACTAATTTCCAATTAAGCATTCATGCATGGATCAAGCC
The DNA here is from genome assembly GCA_024362995.1 of Heteromeles arbutifolia. Taxonomy (NCBI): domain Eukaryota; kingdom Viridiplantae; phylum Streptophyta; class Magnoliopsida; order Rosales; family Rosaceae; genus Heteromeles; species Heteromeles arbutifolia. Next base: position 41,239,221 of record JANCRC010000002.1, read on the forward strand.
TGCATGTGAAGTGCTAATATATTATACCAGAAAAATAAAATGTTAATATATATATATATATATATGTATATATGTATGTATAAATTAATAACATTTGCGAGCTGCTTTGCATCATCTACAAGATCTTATTATAGGAATAGTTGCTATAGTAAAGTAATTATTCAGTTCAAGAAAGTTACACATGACAATTTATAATTAGAAATGTTTAATTTCTTAATTATCATTTAAAAGTCATCCCTATAAAAAAATTTATTCGAATAGAAGATTATTTAGTCATGTACACATTATAAATGAATGGTTTATCATCAATATGTTACTTTGTTCTTACATCGTCAATTTGCTTTACACATTTGGAAGCATGAACGATATTCAATTCGATTGATTTTTTAAGTCATTGATCTTTAAATGAAAACCAATACATTAAATAGTTCCGATTGTAAAATTTATAGAACGAATATATGTTAGTAAGATATATATCTTTCTCACATAGGGATATATAGGTTATATGAACACCAGGACAACAGAAAACAAAGAGCTTGTGCGTGCACTGTTCCAGTGGAATGTCGCATGGGTGTTGCCGGCCCTTCAAGTAACAAAAACAATTGTTTTCATATATGTATAAATGAGGGTGATGAAAAATTAGACGAGTTAAACTATTTATAAGACTTGATCATCATACAACAAAAATAGTTATAGTCCACTCACTGCGATTAGAAAGAACCAAAAGTATGTAATGCCTTTACTTTTTTTTTCCTCAAAAACACACATACACATATATTATATATTTATGAGAACTTTAACGAAAAACTCCTGGTACTGTTAATTTTAACGAAAAATCATATTTTTACACTAAAAAGTCAATCCTCGTACTATTCACTTTACCCTTTATTTTATCTTTATCGTTAAAACTCAAAATTTTCAAATCATTTTCATTAGTTTTCCTTATATTTATATATACGACTGCACAAATTGCAAGTCCAAAATGATAAGAACAATCTCACTGTCATATATCGGGATAAAATTTTGCCCCCTCTAGTTATGTCGTAAAAAACTATAAAACAAAGGGTCTGTATATTCTAATAATATAACACTTTGGTCATCTTCGTAATCATGTACATTATATGTATATTTAATTTAAGGATAATGTTTGTGTCCCCTATGGGGATTTACTTGTCCCCTCACTTATAATTAATGAATCTTTACTATCTTAACATTATAATTTGGACAGTTCATTCTCTTTATCATCAACTAAAAATCATATCTGTAAAAAAAAAATTCAATTTGGAGATCGTTTAGTCATTCATACGTGTTAAACAAATCAATGATTTTAGTAATAAGTAGCATCCTCATGAAGAAACGTTTATTTTTTTTCTGCATATGAATGGCTAAAAGATTTCCAAATTGAATAATTTTCTACAAAATGATCTTTTAGATGATGATAAAGAAAATGAACGGTTTCAATTATGATGTTCAGATGGCAAAATTTCATTAAACGTAAGCAGAGGGACATTTTGCGATTAGAAACTATTGACACATCCTTGGACTTTTTTTTTTTTTGAAGAAGAAGAAGAAGAAGAACTGGGAATATAGATTACCAGGGTGAAAGCCAAGCAAACAAGGGAAGCCCACATGAGGGGCAACAAAGCAACAAACATAACAAGGCAGTACCGGGGCTAGAAATACAGAGACACTGCCAAAGAAGCAAGTGTTACCCCGCAGCACCCCAACAGCAAAAGACCTAAAGAGGAGGGCACAGAAGACCATCCTTGTTGAGAATGTGAATTAATGAAGATGAGGATCGTCTAACCCAAGTTTTCTCGCATATCTCCATGTTTTTCCTCGACGCCAAACAGTCCGCCGTCTGATTGGCCGATCTTGGAATCCAAGACCAGCGAAAGCCCTGAAAAGAATTTCCTAGTCTTAAAATTCCTTCTAAGATTGGAAAATTTTCCATGCTTCCATTTGTGATATCCCCCTGCAAAGAAGCAATAACCTCAGCAGAGTCTGATTCCACCGAGATCCACTGTAAGCCCAGTTTAGAAGCCAATTCACAACCTCGGAGCAATGCCCAGGCCCCAACGACCACGACCTTCGGAACCATAGGAGACAACTTACGAGCAGCCACAAATTGTCCCTGATAGTCTCGTAACACTGCTGCCAGAAAAGCCCGACCATTCGTCGGGTGCCAGCTCGCATCAACATTAAGCTTGCAATAAGGGTCATCTGGGGGACGCTAGTGGGTGGTTGAACGAGTGGAGTCAACTACTGGTCTGGAGGGGCGCGTACTTTTGAAAGTTGCCTGCCAAAATGAGGTTGAGTTGAGGGAGATAACATGTACCACGTGCCAAGGATTGACATGCATGACACTAAAGACAAGACTACATCGCGCCTTCTAGATTTGCCAGCAAGTAAAGGCTATAATACACAGGAAACGAGACCCATTAGACTGACGAACAACCATATCTGCCATCCTCCCTAGCCAATTTCCAAAGGAAGAAATCCCATCCCCAATAATTCGAAAACCAAGCGGGCCACTAAACCAAACAGGCACGACCCACAGGCACAACAAAAGCAGATGTAACACCAATTCCTCAGCATTTTTATAGATTGGGCATAATGGCCAGGGGGCCGACTTGCGAGAGAATAAACCTGCCATAGTGGCCACCGCCTCGCTCACAGCCCTCCAAATAAAATTTCTAATCTTCGACGGGGCATTTAGCTTCCAAATCAATTTCCAAAACTTGCTATCGAAAGTAGTAGAGGGAACAGAATGAGGAACCCCACTCCCCGACCAAGAGGCACAAATCCAATGGTAGCCTGACCGGACCGAGTACTTCCCGCACCTAACATCAGACCAAATTAACATGTCTTTCCTAGAAGAATACCCAATGGGAGTATCAAGAATGGCATTAAACTCGCTAGCAGAAATGAGAGGTCATAAGAAATAAATATCCCAAGTCTTGGTGTTTTGATTAATGAGGGAGGAGACCCTAGTGTTCAAGGTGATATGATTGGAGCAGTGGGGATCAGGGTGGCCGAGAGGGAGAGTGGGGAGCCACCTATCCACCCAAGGGCGGGTGTCTCTTCCATTCAAAATCTGCCAGTGAGTTCTTGCCTTGAGAACATCGTGGCCCACCAACAGGCTTGCCCACGCCCAAGAGGCCTGACTCCCCAAATTAGCGTCAAGGAATGAAGTATGTGGAAAGTATCGAGCCTTGAGTGTACGAGCCCAAAGAGAATTGGGATTGTGAATAAGCCTCCAACATTGTTTAGCAAGCAGAGCGTCATTGAAGTCTTGAAGATTTCTGAAGCCCATTCCCCCCATGCTTTTGGGTTGTCCCAGCTTTTCCCAACTCACCCAACAAATTCTTCTGTTCCCACCGTTATCACCCCACCAAAACCCGGCTGTAAGAGAGTCCAGATCCTTACACATCGAAATCGGAAATTTGAAAAGATTCATAGGTAGGCCGGTATTGCTTGGATCACTACCTTCATTAAAACTTTTATACAAGTTCAATCATATATGTGAAACTAACTTCTTCTTTTTTGTCAGACAAATCAACTTTCATATTTAGCATCACTAATTAGTGTTTTGTTTAGTTAAATAAATCAATTTTTTGTTTTGTTTTGTTTTTCTTTCCTTTCTATCCCCCGTAATCTGAAAAGAGTAAAGTTGAAATAGATAAAGGGCATGCAAGAATGCCATATGTGAGAAAAACGATCCCGGTTATGGCCACCCCACCCCATACAGTTTAGAAGACTTTTAAGCTGTGGAATGCCTGGCATAGGTTATATATATATATTAATATTAATATGCTGATGCAAGAGATGGTTCTTATATATATTTAACTGTAAGATTTGACTTTTCATTTATAACACATTAATAAATCTATGTTTAACACCTAACGAATAACGGTCAAGACTAAAGAGCAAGTGGATAAAAAATAAAAATAAAAACTGAGGACCAAGAGGAAGTAGCCATTACCAAAGGGTTTAATGACTTGAAATTTTCTAATATCTAGGAGATGATTGTTTTCACTCTATTTTTAGTTTCTTGCACAATCCTTTTTATTTTTAACATCATATTCAATAAACCAAATGAAAACAACGTCGAAAACTATATACGAATATGTAAGAGGTTAAAAAAAAATGTGTATACTGTATAACATTCTCTTGTCTTATGTCATGAAAAATAATGATATATAAGAGAATCATATTAATATATTGTTACAGATAAGTGGGGTTATTATTGCCAGAGGCGGACAAGGAAGCACCCATTCAAACCGGATAGAGCAAACTAATTCAAGAGGTTGGTTCGGTTTTTACACTAAGGGCTCGTTTGAAAATGCTTCTAAAATAACTGAAAGTATTTTTGGTGAAACTAATTTTGGATCCCAAAAACACTTTAAGTGCTTTTTGGACGAAGCACCAGATACATGCTTCTCGCAGGAAGTGCTGGAAGTGCTTAAAGTGCTTTTTGAAGATCTACTTGAATTTTTATTAAGGATTGATTTAAAAAAATATGTTTATCTAAAACATTTTCCCTTCATTTTAAAAAGGCTTCCAAACGAGCTCTAAAAGAGTGTAATCTTGGACTGAATTGAAGCAAACCACAATTGGTTTGATTTGGTATGTTTCTTTACTTGAAAACCGCCTATGTTAGTCTTTCGAGTTTGATTCAAGCTTGAGCCAAGCTTGGGTACCATTGTACTCAACTCAGCTCAACTTGTTTACACCCCAAAGGCAAAAGGAACAAATGAAATATTATTTTACCCATTAGAATCCAAAATTTTAAGAATTGTTTGTTTTTCTCTTGAAATTGCTTGGTACAACTTATAAATTAAATAGGGTGGTGCTATTCACATACCAATTTTTACTTCTCACACATTTGTTTCAATTTTTGACTGTCGGATCGAATGAATTGAAGAATATCAGTGGACAAAAATTAACAAAGATGTGCTGAAAGTAAAAAGAAAATGTGTGAATACCACTCCCTATTAAATAACATTAATGGATAATATTAATTACCAATGACATGGTTTGGTATAAATTACTTGATATCGGTGGCAAGTGGGGTGGAATATAGGATATCTTTGCATATGTCCGATATTTGGTATTTCATTATAAAACAACTCGGTAGTAACTTGTTACACGTGTAGCTACTCAGTTACATATATTCACGAAATCTTCAACGTAAAGACTCAAATCTTGTACTTGAGTTTAAATACAAGACAAAAATCATATTTGGGTTTTGTCACGGGTACAAATCTCGTCTCCGCAACATTTTTTTTTTGGCAAAAAAAAAAAACCAAAGTGTGATTCAACTTTAAGTTTTAATATGAGATTTGAGTACAAGGTGGAGCTCATTCAATTAAAAAAATAAAATTTGAGTTTTAAGTTCAATCATCTCCAATATAAATACCTATATTTTTAAAACTCAGAATTTAAGTTTTGAATCCAGTATTTTCTCCTCTAATGCAAAGACTAAAATCCTAAAACTCAAAACTTAGGAATATGGGAATATTAAGTCATTGCATTGAAGGAGAAAATTGGCAATTCACCCACTTTTGAATGATTCGTTAAAAAATGGCTAAATTATGGTCGATGGTTTTAAGAAACATGTCAAGTATACACATACATATTTTTCACATACTATATTTGTCCCGTATTTTATTAAGTATGACATATATATAGAGGCAGACCCTTTAAGGGAAGGAATCCCTATTTTTTGAAGAAAAAATAGGGATTAGTTATGGGGCTCACACCACATTGAACTCTAACGATCTGAACCGTCTATTTTGTGAGTCTCAATTCATAATTCATCTATAGAGGATATACAACAAGATGGGTTAGTGATTAATTAAGATATTAGTAATTTTTCTGGTGTGGCCGATTTTTAATAAATGAGTTTTATAGGCAAATTAATTAATATAATTAATGAGTTACTTAGTATTATGGTCTATTGGTATTAGTCTTCAAATTATCAGAGGTAAATGCACGAGCAACTACCCTTAACATAGGTTTTTTTTTTTGTTTTTGTCTACAAACGACAGCATTAGCGGATTAAATTGTTAAATGTTAGGAGGGAGAAGAATCAGTGAGTATCGAATTCCCACCAAGGTGCATAAGCATTATTGTTTTCGGCTACTGTGATAAAGCGCCATGTACGCTTAATATAGATTATACTAGTGGTAAAGCATCATCCCTTAACCTATTGTACTCTTGCCCTCCTCTTGGCTCAAAAACTTAAACTTATTTATTAAAAAAACACTATAATAGAGTAGTAGTTGTAGTTGAAATCTAATTTGGAAAGCAAAACAGAAATAAAGAAGAACATAGTGCAATCTAATTAGGTAAACATGCATGTAAGTACCTAACAGGGGAAAAACAAAGATAAGAGTAGATTAGATACGCAAAGTTTATTATGATGATGTGATTGTGATTTAACACCAAGTTTCTCGATTTAGTTGGAAAGCTTTTTCGTCGCATTTAGGAATTTTAAGTGCACACACCTTGCCTTGTAAGTGGGTTTAGGTCTTTCATGATGGCATTTCAATTGATAGTAGTGGTGGGGTTTGAATCTCCATATAGAGAATGAAGATGCTTTTACCCTTTTTTATGAAAAATCTTGACGGTACAAAAAAAGTTTTACTATGTTTAATTATACATATTCCTTTACTCGTAGTGTAACATTGTTGAGTTCAAAATTAGCTAATACTATACTGATATTTACATCATTTCCTGGTATCCCCTGAGGCCCCTCCGAATTTCGTTAGCCCTCTTTTCACGGTTGGAGCTAAGGATTCGAAGCAAGGGAGGGCCGAAAATGAAATATAAAGCATAGATAATCTCGTAGTTACACTTTCATAGAATGCTAGGTCTTTTTGGCTAATTTTCTTTACTTTGAATTTGGAGGAAATCATCAAAATACTCGGACAGAAAATCAGCAAGCCAAATAAATCACTGACCTCTCCAAAATTCTGATAGTACGGCAATTCCTGCAGCAGACGAGCAACCGGAAATGAATGTTGAAAAGTTGTCAAGTCTTAGGGCCAAAGAAGGGAAAAAGAATTGATCCATATACCTCGTCCCCTATGGATGGTTTGATTTTAGTCAGTGCTTGCTCAAAGTGTCTTCCTCAGATCACAAAAAATCGTATAAACTATGGTTGAAATAAATTTATAAGAAAAGAAATATTACTAAACTATGCACATTAATACTTCGAAATTAGACAGACATCCTCCTTTAATGGAGGTTGTCCTACATAACTTATAGTCCTACACGGATTAGTATAATGTATGTAACTCATAATCCTTTCCTGTTTTACAAATTTCTTTCAATGTCCTTCACTACTCATCGGGACACATGATATTATATTATTGACACGGCCAGTCGTCATAAGCTGCAACAGGACAGTAGAAGTGGGTATTCTCGTCAGGCATGGAGAGGTCCTCGCCTGATCCTAGGCCCTAGGACACCGGACTAACTGCTTTACATTGGTCCTAAATTCCTAGTCACAATGTGGCCGCGTTTTGTGCCAATAATAAAATATTCATAAACAGCAGAAATAGTTGTAAACAAAACTTTTGTGGTTTGTGGTTTTGGCATTCGTATTAACAGCTACTCTAGGAGGAATGTTTTTGTGTTATGCTAACGATTTTGAGCTCGTTCGGAAGTGCTTTTAAAATGACTGAAAACACTTTTGATAAAAATACTTTTAGGTTTCAAAAGCACTTGAAGTGCATTTAGGAGAAGCACCAGTTAAGTGTTTCTTACAATAAGCACTTCAAGTGACTTTTCAGGATTCCCTTGTATTTTTATTAAGCATTGGTTCCAAAAGCACTTTCATAAAAAACGCTTTCAGTCACTTTAAAAATACACTTCTAAACACACCCTTTATAATTATCTTTACAGCTCCTTAATGTTCTAGTTTATGCTCCAACCTATTATCTGAATAGACAAAGCTAACGAGGCTATTGCGAAGTATTCCCTTGTTACTTTAAAACGAATTTGGCAATGGCAGAAGCGCCTTGGGACTCTGGTTCCAGTGAAAGTAACGAAACGGAACTTCATGTATATGTTTTTCGGATTCTCAAATCCATGTAAACGTTTTTTTGGCTTTTCAAAAGATTTATTAGGGATTTCGGATCTTGTGAGTCCTTGTCAACACTGATCCACTGAAATATCAACCACACTATTCAAAATCTTCACGGTTATGAAAAAATCTTGGCCCTTCCCCCAACAAATGCTTTTGAAACCAATTTCTACAGTTCAACAAGTTCAGCAAAACTAGACTTCAAGTGACCAACGTAACTCAATTTTGCCAAAACCGAAACCAACTCTTCACTCGTCCTCCTCCGATGTGGAACACGTTCCGCTACTGCTACTGTTACGTTTTTGTGAAACACCCCGACCATTTGGTATTGGAGACAAAGAAATGAGTCCTGCCCTCGTGAGGATAAACTGGTGAAATTATATGACAATGCTATCTATAAATTTTATAGGAGACCTGGGTTAAGAAAAACCGAAAACGAAAAAATGCTTGATGTAGTACAGAGTTGGCAGCCGATTTAGATAGTTTAGCGTACGTGAAAACACAGAAAACTTAACAAAACAAAAATAAAAGACAATTGGACTCCAGGGGCGGTGCACACTAAACCATCGACGTTGATGTCCTCGTCAGAAACTCATATTATGCAGAAAAGTATCAATATGCACATTCATCCCAGCCAAGGAGCGGTGGACGCTAATTATGTGATTTTCGCGTGCTCAAGCCTGAACTGTGAGGGCAATTTCATCAAACTTGCCTCACAAAGGTGTAGTTAACAATGACATATCTGCATGTTTTAACCTCAGACAAGGCCTGCATGACATGGTTTTGAAATTTTCAGTAGTGTGCTAGTCTTGTTTTTTTATTTATTTCATCTGGACTGTAATATGCTCAAATATATGCAACTTATCTGTAGAATGTATCTAAATCTATGAACAGCCGCTAATCGTCCTACTAATCAATGTCACCTTAGTCCACTAAACATGTATAAACTCACAGAATTATGACCTAGATTACACATGCAAAAGTTTCCGTTCGAAACAAACTTTGATCCTGGAATGACAAATTTTCATAAGCTGAATGTAAATTAATATGGAACAAAGTACTATCTTCGGGTCCATTCAACTCTTTTCGTCTATTTATTTGGCTTAGTGAGTTTCAATTCAAGATAATTTTCTGCACTAAGGTGCATGAGATTGACTATCTGCACATGATATCTAAATCCCAATTATGTCATCGAAATTAAGACTACAAAAGGCTTGCAACACCAGAGTAAAGAAATAGTTACGCAAACGTGATTTTACCATATGCAGTTCAACAACACACCACTTTTCAACGGAAAAAACAGGAAACAACATATATTCTTGCAGAACCAATACGCACTTATGTACAAGAATGGACTTCAAATATTATATATGCTTTGATATATGATCAGGATTAGTAATGTCAACATTGTTATCAGTATATTATCTGCTGTTGATAACTCAAAATTACATTCTATCAAAAGCCAATACTAAAAGCATAAAACTACAGCAGTAGCTAGCAAAACAACACTAAATTATTTCGACAGCGTATTGTTTTGTCAAAATCTTATATTCCATTAAAGACAACCTCCTATTCCTATCCCATATTTACAAACTTTATGTTATGATTTATGAACAGAGTATTTTTCTCTGCCTTCAAATTCACTTCCTTGCTAATCACAGTTAATCCTCAATAATACGACATAGCAGCAATAACTTAAACCACATACCATAGTAAAAAACAGCACCATAATGTCAAATTGCTTCGTCAAATCTGGCATGCACAGAAAAGCCCCAATACCAAACAGTGCCATCCCCTGCGAGGTGGTCCAGCAGAATCTCAGAGATCTGTTGCCAAGAACCTCCAAGGCAGATGTGACCACCACACTGTCAACATAAAACATACATAATACATAAAAAGCATACAAGAGTAGCTTAACGTTTATTTCTGCATTCAAATGTGATATGAGAACACTGTTTCAACAGATGAAAATAGTATTTGAAGAGAACCGACTCAAGTGAACAAATAATTTGCAAAACTCAATGACGAGTGGAAAAAAAAACATTCAAACTGATATAATCATGAGAATTTACTGATTCTAGCAAAAGATTAACAACATTATTCTAGAGGAAAAAGTTATGACATCAATTTGCCAATTACAGTACAGCATAAATTTTAGATGAGCACAATCCCTATCAAAACAACTCACTTCTTCAGTTCCAGTATTAAGCAAAGATGTCTCAGCCATGAAAACACCATCACAAGGTGAATAAGCTGGGCCCTCAGTCGAAAACTCTGGTAAATTCCTAACTTCTCAGTGAGTAAAAATAGTATCATTACGCCTTGGTGGTCTATCAGGAACTGAACCTGGCTTGAACTTTGAGGCCTCATGTTTCGCCAGTTCTGGAGGAACATGACTATTACTCTGAATAAGCATCTGCTTGAGATCATAAAATACATCCGTGTCATGCATAGTCAAGAATGTTGTGGCCACACCAGTCTTCCCTGCACGGCCAGTACGCCCAATACGATGAGTGTACTGTTCGATATTCCCAGGCATATCGTAATTAATAACATAGGCCACATCAGGTATGTCAATCCCACGACCTGCAACATCGGTCGCAACTAGAACATTGTATTTCTTGGTCCGAAAACCTTCGAGGCTAATTTCCCTCTGCTCCTGTGACTTCCCTCCATGCAAAGTGGTAACACGATATCCATTCTTATCCAAACTCTTAGCAACATAGTCAGCATTCTTCTTGGTGTTAACGAACACAATAGCAGTCTTCTCACCAAGTTCGTCAAGCAATCTCTTTAATCTCTCAAATTTCTCAGATTCCTTGCTCATGATCACATTCTGAGTGATCAAATCAGTTGTCTTTCCAGCCGTGCCAATGGTGACCACAACAGGATTCCTCAAGTACTTCCTAGCAAGCCGCTCCACAGCAGGCGGCATGGTGGCACTGAACATATAAGTGGTTCTGTATATCTTCTTCTCATCAAGTTCTTCGTCCTCATTCTCAGGTTTGAAATTGCTGGAGGGCATTGCATCTAAAACTCCCACAACCTGTGGCTCGAACCCCATATCAATCATCCTATCAGCCTCATCAAGCACAACATAATTGCACTGGTTAAGAACTGCATAACGCCTCTCCAAGCAATCAATCAAACGCCCTGGAGTGGCAATTACAACTGCACATCCTTGCCTAATTCTAAACCCTTGATCCTCGATGGACTGCCCACCAACAATGGAAACCACTTTGATACCCAAGAATTGCGCAAACTTGTTAGTCTCATCCTCAATCTGCTGTGCAAGCTCACGAGTAGGCGCCATAACAACAGCATAAGGCCCTTCTGCCGCATTCTCCTCACTAATGGGAGGCAACCTCGAAATATAAGTCAACATAGGAAGAACAAAGGCAGCAGTCTTACCAGAACCAGTCTCAGCAATGCCAATAACATCGCGCTGTTGCATGCCAAGTGGAATCGCCGCCATCTGAATCGGAGAAGGCTTTTTGTACCCAGCCTTCTCCACAGTCTTAAGCAACTCCTCACTCAATTTACTCTCTGCCCAACTCCTCATTGGCCTCGGAATCCTTGACCCCTTATACGAAATGTTAAAATCCTCTCGAAAAATCCTCCAGTCCCTCTCAGTCATCTCTTCAAGCTTCTTATCAGTCCAATGGCGATCGACCCTCATGTCGAAAGTGTCATACATTTCCGCAGCCTCCTCCTTAAGCCTCTGAGCAGCGGCCTCCTCAGGCCTCTCCTCGACGCCGTCCTTCTTCCGAATCTCCTCCCGCAGCTCCCTCTCGTACTTCACAGCAAGCTTCTTCTGCTCCCTTCGGTCCATCCCGGCCCGAAACCCTCGCCCAAACAAAAGCTGGGCCTCGTGAGGGTTTTGATACAGAGCATTCATATCCCGAGAAGTGTCCTCTGTGTTCTCCCAATCGAAAGAGAATCGGAACTTCTCGCTGGGTTTGATCACTCGCTTCTTGGGCTTCTTCGATCCAAGATACTGCTCTTTAATGGCTTCCAGCTCTTTGTCCCGCTCGCGCTCGGCCAATTTGTCTAACCGGGCACGCTCTCTAGCCTTGGCCTCCTCTTCGCGCTCCCTATCTCGGTCGCGGTCGCGGTTCCGCCGCTCCGAATCTCGCTCCCGGTCTCGTTCCCGGTCACGGGAGTATCGGTCCCTGTCTCGGTCTCGGTCCCTATGATCTCGGTCTCTGTCTCTCTCTCGATCTCGGTCTCGGTCAGAACTAGTGGTGGTTGCGGGCGGTGCGTTGTCGGAGGAAGGGCGCGAGTGGGAGAGACTGGAGAGAAAATGGTGTTGGTGGCGTTTCTGGTCTTCGGTTTGTTCTTGGCGGCGTTGGAGGGCTAATTGCTCCCGTTGGGCTTTGGTTAAGAAAACGGGTTTCTTGGGCGGCAGCGAGGAGGAGGCGGTGGCGGAGGAGGCGGCGATGGGAACGGCCTCAGCTGAGCGTTTCATTGTGTGAAAAATTGGAAGGGACTCGAGGGAAAGGAAGGGATTGCAGAGGGTTAAGGGTTTGGAGGGGAAAACTGAGAAATTTGGAAAAAAAGCCCAAATTGTTGAAGCGTATTTTATATGACAATGTTAGGGTGCCCGGCGGCAAGGGGAAGAGAGATGAGAGATCTGTTTGTAGAATTGTAGGGGATGTGGGTTGTTATTCCTCGTATATTGTATCTTTATTTATAGTAATAAAATGAGAGAAGATATTCATTCATTCCTAAGTAATACAAGTTGTAATAGAAAAATGATAACTAGAATCAAATCTAATTTAGGATTTACATAATCACACTTATACTATGAATGTTTACAACACTTTCCATTGAGTAAGATTCAGCATCATGCAGAAGTTGAGGAGAAGTCGATTTGTCGGCACTGATTCCAAGGAACAACGCTTATTCTCAATAAGATAGGAACTTGCATAAGTAAGTAAGTCTCACTAAAAAACCCTAAGGCTATGGCAAAAACCCGAGTAGGGACAAAATCCATAGTTTAAGGAAAAATGCCTGAGAAATGCAAAGTCAAAAGAAACATCTACGGGACGTCATCAGGGATATGACCAACCCAAGGTGGGTGCCACGTTAAAACCTAGTTAGGTAGCAAAAACCCAGTGGGAAAAATGCTCCTAATCGTAGGGAAAAAGAGTACATTAAGATCAAGCAAGTATATTCAGAATACTCCCCCTAAGTTTGACACAATTCCAAAGATAATATAGTAATGTTACAACTCAGAAAGTTTACGCATACCAATTCCATGAACAAGCTTCTGAAACGTCGTCTTCGGCAGTGATTTGGTGAAGAGGTCGGCCAAATTGTCTTGCGAACGGATTTGCGTGACTTGAATCTTCTGATGCTCCTGTTATTGATGTGAAAAGAAAAACTTCAGCGCAATGTGCTTGGTGTTGTCTCCTTTGATGTAACCCTTATTGAGCTGTTCGATGCATGCTGCGTTGTCTTCAAAGATCGTCGTGTAACGCCCCGGTCCCGAAATATTCATTTTCGGAAAATAATACTGGTGACATGCCCAAAACTAAAATCATTTTTAGTTGTCTTACATTAATTCCGATTTCCTAATTCAATTCACTAATCCTTCACACTAGATCCAGAACAAAGGATTTCTCTCAATTATTTAGCTACCACAAATCATGATTCTTTAATTGTCTGTCTTATTTCCACCTATGATTCATAATTAAAATTCCAATGCCAACCGTACTAATTTATTCTCACGTTATCACAATTTCCTTTTATAAACACTTCCCATTCTAAAAATTATTTCTCGGATTATTTAAGGCTGCATCTAACACTGTTAGACTGCCTACGTACCCTTAAGCGGGATCAAGCCTTTCGTAGTTCACAAACCACTTCCTAATTCATTAACTTCGACATTTTAGTGACTAATAGTCACAAATTCAATCCAAACATTTGAATCACACCATATGCATATAAAATATGGATTCAGAACATCAAAATTAGCCTGAAAATGGCAGAGCCGGCCCACTGACCAGGCTCCGCCACACGCACCACCGCGGGTGGCGGTTGGCCGCTCCGACTCGCCGAAAAATTCAACTATTTCCAAAAATTACCAAATTTTACAGTCGAGTAGATCTTAATGAGTAGAGCAACTTTCATACCTGCGGCCAAGTCCAATTTGGCCGGGAAACACCTCAAATTGTCCACGAACCGTCGGAACCCTTGTTTTTGGGTGTTCTTGGTTCGACTCCAAGACAACTCCGACGCCTCAACCAATGCATGGGCTTTGTTCCTGGGTTGAAGGAGAGTGTTTTGGTGGTGGTAATTGAAGGAGTTAGCTTCAAATCGTGGCGAATCAAAGACACGAACTAATCGCACCCATGGGTGCGGTTTTCATCAAAACAAAGCCAAACTCCATAAATTTTGGGTTGTAATTGGTAGAGGGAAGGTGATGGAGTGTTTCCTAAGTGTTAATTTGACATGATTTGCCGGAAAAACCGTCGGAAGGGGTGAAAATACCCGGGTCGGGTCACGGATTGGGGAAAAACCCGTTTTCCCATGCTTCTCTCTTTCTCTCATTTCCCTCCCGGTTCTTCTCTCCCATTTGTCCCCCTCCCCGGATTCCTTCTTCCTTTTCCTCTTTTCTAACCTTTCCTTTCCATCACAGCCGTTCATTCCCTTTTATTTTTCATCTCAGCCACACATGTGGCACAACACATTTGGCTCCAATTTTCTGGAGCCCTCTAAAATGAAATAAAATTACTAAAATATCCCTAACTTTAAATGTTAATATCTTATCGTTATAACTCCGTTTCACGAACGGTTTGTGCCTACGTGTTCGTGAGATCGAGTTCTATTTAAAAATATAAATTGTGCCCTCGAATGGTTTACAGATTTTAAATAACTAATTTCCAAACTTTAAACTTCATAAATTATAATAAATTCCCAATTCTATTTTTATAACCATAAATAAATTTATTTTTCGATTTTCTCCACATATTCATATATTTAAAATTTTCAGGGTATTACAGTCGTGTGGACATCAACGGCGGGATAAAGATCGCAGGAGCTTCGAATATGGCCCACAACTACTCTCAACCAAAAGCATTCCCGAGTTGCTTCATGTAAGACGAGAATTTCAACATGGTTAGACGAAGTGGCAACTAAGGTCTGTTTAGTTGACCTCCAAGAGATTGCGGTGCCTCCAACGGTAAAGACATAACCCGTTTGAGAATGCGTCTTGTGCGGATCAGACAAGTATCATGCGTCGGCATAACCAACAAGGCGAGAATCGACTCGAGAAGCAGAGGGTGTGGCATCACTCGAGGATCCGTAGGGATAGAACAAGCCCAAATCCGTAGTACCTTTAAGGTAACTGAAGATGTCTTTCATGCCAGTCCAGTGTCTGCGTGTAGGTGCATTACTGTATCTTGCCAAAAGATTAACAGCGAAGGAGATGTCGGATCTAGTGCATTGAGCTAAGTACAATCAAGCGCCTATCGCACTTAGATAAGGAACTTCAGGCTCCAAAATCTCTTCATTATCCTCATTCGGACGGAAGGGATCTCGTTTTGCATCTAGCGATCGAACGACCATAGGAGTACTCGAAGGCTTCGCTTTATCCTCATTAAAGCGGTGCAACACCTTCTAGGTGTAGTTCGATTGATGTACCAGGATTCTATCTGAACAATGCTCTATCTCGAGACCGAGACAATATCGAGTCTTACCTAGATCTTTCATCTCAAATTCTGACTTCAGGTGCGCGGCAGTTCTCGTGAGCTCTTCAGGAATTCCGATGAGATTCATGTCATCGACATAAACTGCAACAATCGCAAATCTAGAATGTGACTTCTTAATGAATACACAAGGGCATAGTTCATTGTTCACATATCCTTGACTAGTCAAATACTCACTCAGACGGTTATACCACATTCTTCCGGATTGTTTCAAACCGTAGAGTGAACGCCTCAGCCGCATTGAGAGCGTGTTCCGGGGTTTGGAAATATTTGAACTAGTCAATGTAAGTCCTTCGGGAACTTTCATATAGATTTCCGTATCAAGATCCCCATAGAGATACGCGGTTACTACATCCATCAGCTGCATACTCAGTTTTTCGGAAACTACCAAACTGATAAGGTAGCGAAAAGTAATCACATCCATAATGGTTGAATAAGTTTCGTCATAGTCAATCCCGGGGCGTTGTGAGAAGCCTTGTGCAACAAGACGAGCTTTGTAACGCACAATTTCGTTCTTCTCATTACGCTTCCAAACGAAAACCCACTTGTAGCTAACGGGTTTCACATGTGGAGGAGTAGGAGCTACAGGTCCAAACACCTTACGTTTTGCAAGCGAATCGAGTTCGACTTGGATTGCTTGTTTCTAGTTTGACCAATCAGTTCTACGTCGATATTCATCAACGGAACGTGGTTCAATGTCTTCGCTCAACATGATCTTAGTAGCTACTGCAAATGCTAATGCATCGTCGACAATCATCTCATTTCTATGCCACACATCATCTAAGCTAGCATAATAGACCGAAATTTCACGATTCTTGGGATGAGGATTCATCTCTTCAATGACGCTTTCATAATCTAGAATTTCCTCATGAGTTGGATAGAATGAGTAAGCGATAGTTGGATTCACGGTAGGGTCTTTGGGACCTTGTGTCGTGGGTTTCCTCTTCCGGGGGTGTGAATCCTTTGAACCAAGAGGTCTGCCACGCTTTTGTGTAGGGTCAGATGATTGGGTAGCCGTTAATGTAAATGGATCACCAAGATTGGCGTCCCGGGCTACCAGGAAGGAAATCCGTCGTACATTTGGTACATCCATCTTTGCAGGCGTATTCGCAGCTGGAATATGTGATCCTGTCACACTCGCTAGATCTGTGAAAGCATCTGGCATGCTCTGGAGATCTAAAATGCGACGTACTTCAGTTTCAGACTGAGCGGTGCGGGGATCTAAATGAGACAAAATGGGAGTCGTCAACGATAATTCGCGTCATTCTTCAGGAATGTTGACGTTCTTATCTCCCCTTAACGAAGGGAATACTGTCTTATAGAAGTGACAATCCGTAAAATGAACGGTAAACAGATCGCCTGTCAAAGGTTCTAAGTAACGAATAATCGAAAGAGAATCATATCCGACATAGATTCATATCCTTCGCTGAGGCCCCATTTTTGTACGCAAGGGCGGCGAGATCGACACATATACCGCACAACAAAAAACGCACAGATGCGATATGTCGGGTTCGTATCCGGTAACCAACTGAAGGGCACTAAATGGTTGTGTCCAAACATGCCTTAGACGGACCAGTTTTGCTGCGTGCAATATTGCATAGCCCCAAGCAGCGATCGGGAGCTTGATACGTATGACCAACGATCGAGCAATCATTTGTAAGCGCTTAATGAAAGCCTTTGCCAGGCCGTTCTGGGTGTGAACATGGGGTACGAGATGTTCAACTTCAACACCAACCGATATGCAATAGTCATCAAATCGAATAGATTTGATCAGATAATCAGGGTGGTGAGCCCTGAGCTTGATAACCTGAGCCAACAGTTCGGAGAATGCAGCGTTCCTTGTGGACAACAAGCATACGTGTGACCAACGTGTGAAAGCATCAACCAAAATCATAAAGTATCTAAATAGTCCGTAAGGAGGGTGAATCGGTCCACAAATGTCCCCCTGAATCCGTTGTAGAAAGATGGGAGGATTCGAATGAATCTTGTCATAAGAAGGCTGAGTAATAAGCTTTCCCATGAAACATGTTTGACATGCGATTCCTCGAATTGAACCTAAACTTTGGGTTAGTGGATGCCCGTGTGAAGATTTGTGAAGATTTGAGGATTTGGCGCATCGCTATTCGTCCAAGATGTCCTAAACGGTCATGCCAAAGTGTAATTTCGTGCGCGGTCCCAGTAGTAGGGCTGGCCACATAGTGGCATTCTATGGGGCATATGGTCGTAGTATACAGACCACTCGGGGTACACTCCATATTCTCTAGAATACGCTTCTGGCCATATTCGTAGGAAGTTATGCATAGAAATTCAACTCAGTTTTCTACGTGGGTTTTAGCGTGGTAATTGTTAACTCTAATGTCCTTGAAACTTAGCAACGTTCTTCCGGAATGTGGAGAATAGAGTGCCTCATCAATGGTCAAGATTGTACCATTGGACAATATTATACGTGCCTTATCGTATCCTTCTATCAGGTTGGATGGGCATGAGAGGGTTGTCAGAGGTGCATTCTTAGGTATAAAGTTAGTGAAATAGATACGCTCACGTAAAATGGTGTGCGTGGTTGCACTATCTGCCAGACAACTAACTTTCCCACTAGTCATACCTAGTATGAAAAATTAATTTGAATCGGTCACATGCATAAAAGTTCTTAAAACAAATATCAATTCAAAATAATTTCATTTATTCAAGGATGGTAATTAAAACTTAATATCCAAAAATAAATCACCAACAAATAATCCAAACATAAGGGAAAATTGTTAAAAAATCAACCAAAAACAAGGGGGAGTTCGGCCACTTAGTGGAATTCGGCCCCAATTGTCTTATTTTAACGAAAAAATAAGTCTATGTCTAAGAGTCTAATCTTCCATAGGGGTGGTATCCTCTTGAAAGTCAGAACCCTTAATCTTTGTAGTTTCCTGTTTGTCCACTTGCATGAAGTTTGATTTAAACTTCTTACGACGAGAATGATATTCATTTACAACCTTCTTGGGAGCTCGGCAAACACGAGACCAATGGTCCTTTGAACCACAGCGATAACACATATCCGCATCCATGGTTTCAGGTGCTTTGCCCTTATTCTTGAAGTTCGGGGCCTTAGGAGCGAGGTTTGAGCGCTTCGGGGCTTTGTTTCCTCCCTTGGATGGGCCTTAACTCTGTTGACCTTGGTGGGATAGTATCTGGCCACCTCTACCACGCCTATTTTGGCGTTTTGGGCGTTGGTTTGTGCTATAATATGCTTCAGGCACATCATTTGCCCCAGTAGGTCTAGCTTTGTCACATCCTGGCCCGGGGCGGATCACTTCCCTGGCCGGGATGTGACAATTGGTATCAGAGCCAATCTCTGGTCGGAAGTGTGCCGACGAGAACGGCGGGCCCCTAAGGGGGGTGGATTGTAACATCCCACATCGCCCAGGGGATTGTAACATCTCACTGGCTTCGGGTTCCATTGGAACTCCGAAGTTAAGCAAGAAGGGGGCCAGAGCACTCCCAGGATGGGTGACCCACTGGGAAGTTGCTCGTGAGTTCCCAGAAACAAAACCGTGAGGGCGTGGTTGGGGCCCAAAGCGGACAATATCGTGCTACGGTGGTGGAGCGGGCCCTGGAAGTGATTCGTCCCAGGCCGGGATGTGACAAGCTTGATGATTCTTCATCAACAGTTGGTTCTGCTTTTCAGCAAAAAGTAAAACAGAGATCAAATACGAGAACTTAGTGAACTTCTGAGCTCTATATGGTTGCTGCATGACAATATTAGAAGCAGAAAAGGTCGAATAGGTCTTCTCCAAGAGATCATCTTCGGTCAAAGTTTCATTGCAAAACTTGAGAAGTGATCGGATTCGACAAACTTCAGAATTATATTCATTCACAAACTTAAAGTCTTGGAAGTGCAAGTGTTGCCAGTCGTGTCTTGCTTCAGGCAAGAATATATCATTTTGGTGATCAAAACGATCAGCCAAAGCGGCCCGTAGTGCATGTGGATCCTTCGCAGCAAGATATTCAGTTTGCAATGCGTTATGGATATGTCTTCGGATGAAGATCATAGCAGTGGCTTTTTCAGTTTTGCCAACAAGCTCGTCTGTCGCTTCTTCAATGGCAGGACGCAAGTTCTTTACAGCGAGGTGAAGCTTCACATCTTGAACCCACTTGAGGTAGTTCCTTCCAGAGACCTCCAAAGCGATGAAGTCGAGTTTGTTCAAATTCGACATGTTCCTATCACAAAATAAATGGACAATATGTGGTTAGTGTAATGGAGAAAAATCAATCCATTCACATATGAGTAGAATATACAGGTTCTAATAGACATGTATTGGTTTAATTTTGCATGAAAAGCTTCGGGTTTTCATGGGTGATGTTTTTAAGTGAAAACTTCATGTTTTCAAACAAGGCACATTTATAAGAAACTTCGGGTTTCAAAATAATTATGAACTTTAGGTTCATATATTCATGCAGGCAAACACAAATATATATATATATATATATATGCAAACAAATATGCAAAAATAGGATTTTTAGGTCTATAATTATAATTTAATTAATTATTTGGACTTCGGGCCAAATTAAAATGTGGGTGAAAAAATATAAAACCCATTGGCCCTAAGATAATTAGGCAAATAAGCCTCGGGGTCCAAAAACTTGGACCAAAGCCCACGGGTGGGCTAAGTAATTGTGGTCCGTGTGTCCTAGGCCCAAAAATTGGGCTAGGATGTCTCAGGTGGGGCTGCAGGCCCATGGGGAGAGGAAAACAGAGGGGGGCCGCAGAAGGTAGGCCCTAAAAAAAGCACGATCCGCTTCAGGCGAGCCCAAGAAATTTTTTTTTTCACCGGCCTAGCTTAGGGCACTAAGCCAAGGAAAACCGGGCTGCAAGTGCAAGCCCAAAGAAAACAAAAGCCCAATAGGGGCTCGGATTGGCTGTGAGTAGGACAGGAAAACACCGTGGCCAGGTCTTGGGCCAAGGAGATTAAGCACAATAGCAAGCCCAATGGGCGCTATGCAATGCAGGCCGAGGAACCGAGGCTCACTAGGGCTAGGGTCGAAGAGAACCGAGACACCCCAGCGCCGCTGGGTGTCGGAACTAGACCGGGGGAACGCCGACGTCGCTTCAAGCGACTGTCCTCGGGGGTTATGGCATGGCGAAGCATGTGGGTTCAATTAGGAACCCAAATTGTAGACGAAAACCTGGGTTTCGGCGTTGGGGGGTCCGAGAAATGATGGAGATTCGAAGAATCTATCGGTGTTCATCGGATTTATGAGAAAAACCCATCGTTTTCAACAATGATGAGGTCCCAATCACAACTACAGGTGTGATTACCCAGGAATAACGGCGTGAAACCGTGGCTGACTTCGGGTGGCGTCGGGGGTTAGGGTTTGATGCCAATGGTATCTTCTCAGATGGAGCAAGGTTTAGCTTCGGTAATCCGCAGCCTATAGTGGGCTTGTGTTAGCCCATTGATGTCGGGGTCATGGGTTCTAAGAACCCCTAGGGTTTTCCAAGTTCTTTGTCTTTTTTTTTTTTCAATTCAATTTATATATAATTTGATTTGATTTGATGCAATTCAATAATTTCAATGCATGTACATATATTTGATGCAATTCATGGTAAATATCAAAGTCACATAATTCAACAATTATGATTATGATGCATATACAATTTATGTAGAATCTAAAATTCGTAAAACGCAAAGTTGGGTCATGCATTATGGTGAATGTTCATGCTATCAAGGCTGCAAAAATATCGAGATAAAAACCGTTGTTTTGAAAGAACCTGATTGCATGATAATATGGATGAACTGGTTTGATGCAGAAAAAATTCTTCAACGTCAGATTCCTAAGCTCAGCTGTAGGAGTGTGCTGATAACGTGTTGTAGCCTATTTTATCTGACAAGGTTAGGGTGGCTGGCGGCTAGGGGAAGAGGGAGTGAGAGAGATGTGTTTGTAGAATTGTAGGGGAATGTGTGTTGTTATCCCTCCTACATTGTGCCTTTATTTATAGTAATAAAAGGAGAGAAGATATTCCTTCATCCCTAAGTAATACAAGTTGTAATAGGAAAGGATAACTAAAATCAAATCTAATCTAGGATTTACACAATCATACTTAAACTAGGAATGTTTACAACACAAATTAGGATCTTTGTAGAAATTCTAACCAAAGGTAATATTCTTCTTCATTTGTAAGTAGGACTTTAGCTCGAATTTCATTAAAAGCGAATTTGAAGTACATTATTACTAGTTCATTATGAAGCTTAATTCATCCGTCCATCCCGTTAGTATAGATAATATCATTTGTTAAATAAAAATTAATTACAATTTTTTTTTTGAACAAGTGATATTATCTACATTAAGGGATTGGGTGGGGTAAGTCTCATAATGAGCTAGCAATAATATGATTCAAATTCGCCTTTGGCGAGAATCGAACCTAAGACCTCTCACTTACAAGTGAAGAGGAATACTACTAGACCGTAGTACTAAGTAGCAATTACAAAATTATATCTTCTCTATTGTATAATCTTTCTCCACCGATGTTTTCTATTGATCGGATGAGGATCCTCTCTGGATCCTCACATCCTAGCTGTTCATCGTGCATCGTGCGGTCAGTTTTCGTCAAGTACTATTTATGTTTGATTTTTAAATAAAAAAGTCAAATGATTTCTGACCGTATGATGTATGATGAATGACTAAAATGTGAGGATCCATAGGATCCCCACAATTTGGGTTCGGATGAGATCCAAATCCGTTTCCTCTTCTTGTACAACTCTTTTCATTTTTTTCTCTAAACACAACGCCTCCCAGCAACCAAAGCACCACAACAATAAAACCTGTAATTCACCCACGCAACGTTTTTGTTTTGCATATAAACAAGGCATAAACTAGCTATATTATTAAAAATGAGACTCTCTATAAAGTGAGACTCTCCATGGACTCTCCGCCACTTTATATTTTTGGCATAATGTTTTATAATGTTGGCATGAAAATTGGGCCAAAAATATGAGGTGACAAATAATTTGGTAAATGAAGACATTGTTGGTGGTGAGGGGTTCTGAGCTGTCAGCGAGGACCACGTTCTCGATGTTGTAAGGTGTGAGGAAGACTCCCAAAGGTAGGTCCTTACGTAATGCATACACTCGCATACCTTTATGATTAGGTCGCTTAACCCCAACGATGTTGTGGACACCTTCTCAAACAGTAGCGTCTTTAACATAGTCGATTAAGGACCTAACGACAAGACAATTGTGTTGCCTCAAGTCAGAGGACTACTTTGTATTATCCCAATTGGTGAGTTCTCATATGACATGACTATAAGAACTTCTGGTTGACGCGTTCAGTGTACTCACTCTTTATTTAGCATCTAGCTACTTACTTTCGTGTCTTTCACATCAATGACTTGAGACTAGACACTCTCCAGGGAGAAGACATAGTATGTACTGATCTATCTGGATTGTTAATGCCCAATTGGCAATCCTATGATTATAAGTGTTTAAGATATGTGTATGAAAGAGAAAAGTTTCTTGAATCTAACTTATGGATTACACTCTATTACATATTCCTTGGACTTATCTTTTAAGCGTATGACATTTAATGAGACGACTTTAAACAATAATATTTGTCCCTAGATTAAAGTAAATTAGTTTAATATGTGAAATGTCCTTAAAATATCATCTCATGACGAACATTTCCAACAGGTGGATACGCAAAGTACAGCGAGCAAGAACAACAATGGCCAATCCTCGAAATTTAGGATTGCCATGCAGTATCCGAGGCCACAAAATGTGAATTTGGAGTCTCCGTTGATGGTGGCCCCCATGGCACTTCTATCCAAGTGTGGAACCAAATTCGCACACCGTCATTGAAGGTGGAGATGCACAAATCCAAGTACCTGTAAAAGAACAAATAGCAGTAAGCAAGCCAAAGATTAGAAGGTAGGGTGTGCCAATCAAAGGCTCTTTAATGGTCAAGTTAGTAAGCAAAATACGACTTAAAAAGTGGGCAATAGAATAAGTATGCGAGAATTGAGTTACCAAATATGAACCCTAGAATGGTTTATTTATACCATCCAAGGAGATCCTTTAGGATAGTAGAATCCTCATTAAACTGAGAGAATTTCAAAGGATATCTAGGAATAGATATTGCATCCTATTAGGAGTGTGATTACTTGCGGCACATGCCAATCCTTAGATTGTAATCCAAGATTATAGGATACCCATTGACTCGTTGCTGGATTAGGTTTCCGTATCTTGCGGAACAAGTATAGTCAATCTCAGCGAAGTTGTTGGACTTCACCTATTGATTCCAGAACATGATGATAGTGGTAACGATACTCCGTTTATTTAGCTCCGCATTAGGCTCTTGAGTTCATGACCGGACATCAGAGGTATGCATATTCCGATCTACCCTACTTCGACCATAAAAAATCATGGTCCCACAATTGCCTGTAACTATGTAACTAAAAGGACTTGTTCCCTTGAGGATGAATAATTATCCAAAGAACATGCCATTCGGAGTAAGTCAGAATACGTATCGTTTTAAGTTTTTTGACGCGTAGTATCTTGACCTCAAACCTTGTGAACTTTGGACCTTCCGGATTTTAGACATGCATCTTCAAGAATCGTAGCGATGTGTTAGCAATGATAAAAGATGTCATATTGCTTGTACACATTTAATAAGTGGCGGCTCTTTGCATCACAAGTGATTTTGACTTTCGAACACACGAATATCTAGGCTAGACTCTTCAAATTCAATGGTGAGATCCTTTAGCAGTTACTCTTTAAATATCATGATTGGCTTTAAGGCACCTTTCTAACACTACCATTGTGACAATAGTGTAATACGAATCAAAGACATGATGTCTGAATCCTATATATAGGTATTGCACCTACTTAAACCACTATAAAAGACCATATAGGGACTGCATGTTCTAATCTCATTTTTTAATAAATACGATATTATTTACACTAAAAGGTGGGGGAGTGTGTTAAGCCTCACAATGCACTATCCATAATAATTTGATTCAAATTCGCATTTAGTGAAAATTAAACCTAAGACTTCACGTTCATACCAAAAGACCATAGTATGGCCAGGTCCTGACCTCTTGCATTAAAACTCATTATGACATAATTTAGTAAATTTTCAAATGGAGTTAGAGAATGTAAAAGGGCATATATATGATGGAGTATTTATTTGAAATCTAATAATCAATAATAGTAAATGGTTTCTTTTATGCCAATAGATTAATTGGGAAGTGAAAAGCCAAAAGAAAATCTGGTCTATGATCATAATCCAATAGTAATTATACATGCTAAGAAAATGCAAACCGAAAAAGGGGAAAAAGTTTTCTTTTAAAATAACATGCAAGATCGAAAATTGATAGGAAAACACAAACAAATGAAGCCAATTGAACATATGCATCCATAAAGCATCATGAAATAGAAAAAGATGGATACAGGCTGCAGTAGGGTTCTGGACATAAACTCAAGAAGTCTAGCAGTAACATAGTTGCATTTTTCTTTCTAAACAAAATGAAACTTAAACTGTAACAGCCCGTCCCGGAGATTTTGTACGACGGACGTGAAATGACGAAAATGCCCCTAGGCATTAATTAAGGTATGTGTGTGTATCTACATTGGGGATGTTTGGTTGGTGGTATTTGGACCACACACACACACACACAGAGTCACACTCTTTCTCTTTTTCACTCCTGCACTCTCTCTCTATCTCTCAGACCTTCTCTCTCTCTCTCCCTCTTGGCTTTTGTACGGACAAGCACCAAAACCCGTCGAAACCTTACAGATCGTGGTCAAAGAGGACACCATTGTGTTCGTGAAGCTCGGATGAGTTGATTGGTACCCATTCCAGGTAAGGATACCTTCGAAATCTCGTGAAATCGAAACCCCGATTTTCATGCACTGTTCATATGGATGTAAAACTACTTGTTTCAGGGAATTTCAAGCTCACATGGAGCTTAAGGAGGTCCTCACGAGTCTTGGGGTACTTCGTTGGAAGGAAATGGACGTCGGAGGGCCGAGATCGACGTGTTTCTAGGTAAGCCGAACTATCGAGCTTTCTCGGGGAAAATCTGGTGAATTTTAAGCCTTGAAATTATATAACGTGATTCTACATGTTATTAGCTTCATTTTGGTACCAATTTTGTGGAAAATGGTGAAGAAACGAAGGAGAATAGTGGTTTTGAAATTTTACCCAGAAACCAGCGAAGTCGCTGGCGATCGGCGTCTTGCCGGAGAAGATAGGAGTTAAAGTTGACGGAATATGCTAACGCCGTCAGTCATCTTTAACGGTTACAGTTAGGACTTAACGGAATATTCCCTGGTATATGCCTGACGGTGTTAACTGACGCCGTCAGTGTGACTGTCACATGGCCGCGAGTGGGGGCCGCGTAGGTCCGTGTGCTCGCCGGCGCGTGGGGCTTCGAAAAATTATTTTAAAAATATGGGGATGATTCTGAGATTGTGTAGATCACTGTGGTATATTTATATACCCAAATTGAGCAAAGTATGAGAAGTTATTAGCTAGAATTGTATATGTGCTTAAAATGACATTGTTATAGTTATTTCTCATACAGGCGAGACCTATCCGGAGGACGAGCGTAGCCAGGCTAGACGTGGGGGTTACGACCTGACTACATATCAGTGAGTGGGCAGTTATTTTCAGTATATATATGTATATACTTGATGTTTTTCCCAGAAAACGTATTTAATGGAATGTGATTTAAATGCCATGTTATGCTTACATTTTTGGCATATGCATTATCATAATTATGCATATTGTTGCATGGTGCTGCGGAGGCCCAGGTAAGCCCCATGTGACTATATTATGCTGGTAATGATTATGAGATAGTTGGTAATGTTGTGATGCATATTGAGCTCATTAATCTGCATCCCGGTGTTAGTGCTCCCACCAGAGTTAGGGCATAGCTTCACATGATCGTTCACCTCCCGCACCACACGCTCACCTTGGATCCAAGATAGGTGCATATCCTGTCGTATAGACTACTTTCAGTGGGTTCGACTTGTAGGTGACCCGCGAATAGCGCATAGCCTTCATGTGATTGTAGCACTTGAGTGTATTCATTATACACCTAGCCTGTCTGTCAGACCACATGAGGTGGTACGGACTTGTGTGCAGATATGAATAAATATGTTGAGATATGATTGAAATGAGCTCTAGTTTATGCCGTATAGATCACGTCAGGTGACTTCGGCTATCAGATGATTTATATTGAATTGCATCACCTGGCTTATTATTTATTATATTGTGATATTGGGCATAGCATATACATGGCATACATACAAATGAACCTTGATATACTGAGCATGATTTGACTTATATTTACGTATTCTATTTTCTGGAAAAGTTATACTTGTTTTATGGCGAGGGGTTAGTATATTCAAAGGAAAATAAAGTTTTTATATAAGCGTTGTTTTATTGACCCACTCAGCTTTGTTTTGCGTCCCTCCAAGTATTAGGTAGCTTTTGTTGGTGGTTCACAAGGATTCTGGTGGAAGTTCTGACAGTACATCATCCATGTAGGAATATTGGATACTGTTTAATTTAATAATTTCTATGCTTGACTGCACTTAGACTTAATTATGCTCTGAATGTGTATTAACACTTATTTCCTTTCTAGACATTCTGGATGTTTGGTTTTTATTCATTCGAAATTTCCATATCTTAATGCTTCCACTTCGTGCACATGGCTTACGTCACGCTCACGTGACGGCGAGCATGCCTCGATCTCGGTCGGGGTGTGTCATAAACTCCAAAGAACATGCAATCTGTACGAACGGAATACATATATACACACAGTGTAGCAAATTAGCATTACATACACAACATTTGGGGAAAGATAAAACGATAGCAATACCATTATAATTTACATATAAGCTATAAACAGTGTGGTAATAATATATCAAGTTTTGGACTGATCTCATTGGACTGGGAAGCACACAAATTTTGCAATGGTCTGCTCCAATTTAGAGATGAACAGGGACCAACCCAAACTTGGAGGCAGGGTACTCAACTTGTTGAGCGCTGTCAGTTCCCTATACAAAATTGTACA
This sequence comes from Heteromeles arbutifolia, assembly GCA_024362995.1. Taxonomy (NCBI): domain Eukaryota; kingdom Viridiplantae; phylum Streptophyta; class Magnoliopsida; order Rosales; family Rosaceae; genus Heteromeles; species Heteromeles arbutifolia. The sequence goes on from JANCRC010000002.1 coordinate 41,267,092, forward strand.
AGTAATAAGTGGCAGAAAAAAAAGAAGATAAAACGTTACAGCAATAGAATAAATCATATTTTGCATTCTGAAGTTTGTATTCAATTGTAACCTCATAAAATTATTTATTATTTTATTTCAATGTTATACATCTGTTAAAAATTCTGTTAAGTTAATCATTTAAGTGATGACATGGTAACAACAAATTATATATTTGTGCCGACGGAAGCCAACTTTGTACCATGAAAATAAAAAAAGGATTAATTAATAAAAAATAGAAAAGGAAAAAAAATCAGGTGGACAAATTTGGGGCTCAAATTTTTATTTATCATTTGTTTTTTAGTCTATGTGGACAAATTTGACTACTATGTCAGCAAAAATATAAGCTTTATATTTATCACGTTATCAATTAACCGTTAAGTCGACGGTGCAACTAACAGATGTATGAAATTGTAATTAAAATATAAGTGTGTATGAGATTGAAATATTACGAAGATTATGTATGAGGTTCCAATTGTACCCGAACCTGAGAAGATAAAATGTAATTCACCCATAAACTTGTATCGTTTTATTGTTCAGCTTTAGTCTATCTTATGTACCACAAGAAAAACTAACAGGTTATTTAATAATCATTTTGTTTTTAGTTTCAGTTATTTCTTTTAAAAAACATAAATAAAAATTGAAAGCTAACTTCATTTTATTTTTAAATTTGGGATTTTATTTTGGTTTTCTAATTACAAAAAAAAAAAAAAAAAAAAAAAATCTGAAATGGTGAAATGTCTCAACTGGTAAAGAGAATGTATAAGTATTAAAGAAGAGAAATTAAGCATGAGAAAGAGTAGTCATCACCTGGTAAGAAGGGTAGACCATCCCGGGATAGAATATTGACAGTAGAAGATGATGGTCGAACGATCCATTGTAGGCAGGATCGCAACCTTTCCCCAAACCACCCGGATTCAGTTTTGTAGTGATAGCTTATTTCTGAGATGTGCATAACCATGGAACTATCCACGCTTCCTTCTCCACGTATTCTCTCTACGAGTTCATTGGGAACATTTACCAAATCCAAAGTTTGGAGACATGTTAGGTGTTCAATTCCATTAGGCAATTGCTTTAACCCCATGCATTCAGTGATAACAAGTGTCTGTAATGCCGGCATTGCCCCCTTCTCTATGACGATCGCATTCATTTGAGGCAACTCCATTATGTATAATTCAGAAAGCATTCGGAATCCAGTGTGAAAGACCAATTGATTTCCAAGATATGCATTGTTTAGCCGAAGTATGCTCAAATTAGGAAGTGCTTGGATGTAAGGAAGAAAATCTTCTGTCAATCTGGACCAATGCAACCTCAAGTGTGTAAGGCTGAAAAGAGAAGGAAACCAAAGTGGAACCTTCTCTAATTTTCCAATCAGACCAAGTTCCTTGAGCAAAGGAGGTGCAGATGGCAATGCATCCAATCGTAACACCTCATCCTCATTACTTGTATGGACAAAGAAGTGTTCAATGAGTTTCATGCTTTCGAGTGACTTGCACAAGTCCTCCTCATCTGCCTCTCTCACATTGCTTAAGCTCATTCTTGTGAGTTGGGTCAACTGTCGAAGTTGTTTGACTAACGATCCTCCTAACTCGATAGCATCACAAACTTGTAAGCTCTTTAGCTTACAAATGCCATCTGGTGCTTGTGTGCCATCAAAGAAATAATAAGACTTAAAAAGATCTTCAAAATTACAATGGTACATCAACAGGTGCCGTAAGTTTTTTAACTTCACAATTCCAGCTGGAAGTACCCTAATTTTGGAATGCCTAATGTCTAAGGTTTCCAAACTATGAAGGTTTCCTATATCTCTTGGAAGCTCTTTTACTTTTGTTCCTTTCAAGTTTAAATACTTCAAGTTAAAAAACTTTACTATTTCACCCGGGAGCTGAGCAACTGGGACATGTTTAAGATCCAAGACCCTTAAGAGTTTGAAACCAGATGGCAATTTTTGAACTGAAGAGGACTCAGCCATATTAGGAGGAAAATAAAAGAAGGTGCGAACCTTTGACATGTCTCCCTGTGTTTGTAGTTCTTCATGGTTAGCTTGTATGGACATACGACGAGGACCTCTGCTATCTTTATTCATTTTTTGCTCATCATAAACGGCAAAAAATTTCTCAGCTTTGGAAATTGAAAGAGCAAGTTCGCGTATAAGGTCATGCATCTTGAACGTTTTTGCTCTTCCAGATGGTTGCCTCTTAACAACTTGTACCATGCATCGGCAAGTGAGCTCCGCTACGTAGCTTTCAGCGATCTCTTCTGGCTTAGGCCCTTCCACTTTATCCACAAATCCCTCTGCCATCCACAGTCTGACAAGCCTATCACTGTCTATCACATAATCTTCCGGAAAAATACACAAATATAAGAAGCAATGCTTAAGTCGGTAAGGTAAATCGTTGAAGCTTAGCAAGAAGATGCTCTTCACTACTTCAAGTGTCGGGTTGTTACTTAGCTCCCAATTCAAACTACTGTAAAATTTCATCCACTCAGAAACCAATCTCCGGGTTGACATGAGAGCACCCAAAGCCACAATTCCAAGAGGTAAGCCTTTGCATTTTCCAACAAGATCTCTAGCAATGCGCTCAAGCTCCTGTGGGCAACACTTCTCAGGCCAGCTCGAGAAAGTTTTCTTGGAAAAAAGATCCCAAGCATCATTCTCATTAAGAGGCTGAACATGGTAAACATGACTTCCGGCTTCAAATGGAAAAGAAGCAATGTCTTCATTTCGAGTTGTGAGCATGACTCTACTTCCGTCTACTCCATCTGGAAGTGCTACACTTATTTGCCTCCAGAGATATATATCCCACACATCATCTAACACAATTACATACCTCTTTGACTGCAAATAGTTTACCAACAATTCTACCATTTGTATGTAGTTCATGTTGCTCAAGTCTTGAGGAACATCTCGCAGTGCTGATCTAAAAAGTTCTTTTATCAAGACTCTTAATAGACCTTCAATGTTGTAAGTTTTCGAGACCGTGAGCCATGCGTAGCAATGAAAATTGGCAGTTTGACCGGTGAAGGTGTTCCCAACCAAGCTCGTCTTACCCGAACCCCCCATACCAACTACTGAAATTACAGTCCTCTGAGGCTCTTTAGACAGCAACCATCCAACAAGGTTCTCTTTAGCATGTTTGATCCCCACAAGTTCTTCATCTTTAAAGAAAAGAGATGACTCACCATACATGTTGACTCGGTTGGGATCGTAACTATTGGGATTAGTCTTCGTGCCTTCTATTCGCTCTACACCATAGCGCCGGCTTCTTTCTGGAATGCCTTTGATTGTTTTGATGAGCTTCTGCAATTTGGTGGCAATCCAATGCCTCTCCCAAAGATATTTAGGGAAGCAAGTGGCTTGACGAAAGGCTCTTGTGTACGGACCCCAACTTCTCTGCTTATTTGTGTGATACATGAACTCGTCCATGATGTCTTCAACCGCGATGGACACATCCCTCACATTTTCCACCCATGTTTTCTCCACTTCATTTAGAGCTCCCTTTTTTTCAGCATCTGCCAAGAAGGCTTTCATGGCTAATAACTCAAGCCTAGTCTCTTCAAGTTCATCATGAACTCCTCCTAACAGTGACGCTTCACTTATGAGAAATGCTCCAACTCTGCCGACCAAAAGGTCTAGCACAGCCGAAGCCATGTTTTCTTCTTCTCTTCTGACTTTGTTTTGGAATGAATGTATGATAAGAATGAAGGGGTTATAAACTAATATCGGGTTTCTATATAATGCTAATTTTCCATTTGGTGAATCTTTTTCTTGCTGTAAGAAAAGAATGTGGAATCTGAATTAACCTCGTCTCTTTAAGATTGTTTTCCTTTTGCAAGAGCTAGATCCACCATTTGCTAGCTCAAATGAAACACAATCTAGTATATTAAGTATCATAATACAATTAGTTAGAATTTTCTTTTAAAGTTTTTAACCAATTGTATTATTAAAGCATCTTCAAAAAAGACGTCAAATATTGAACATCAAATTTCAATTTGATGATCTACGTGACAGTTTGACATTATATTAAAATTGCATCACCAACCGTCTAATAAATTAGAGTAAATTACACTTTCATACCTCAGGTTTGAGTTATATTTCAATTCCTTACAATATCTTTAAAAAATTTCACTTTCATACCTTAAGTACTATTTTATTTCAAAATAATACCTCCGTTACATTTTCCATCAATTGATCTGTTAAATGCTGACGTGGCTGCCACATATATGCCACGTGGCAGCCAAATGTTTGCCACGTGGAAAAAAAAAATTTTAAAATCTGAATTTTTACAAAAAAAAAAAAAAATATTAACACTCTCCGGCCGGAAACTTCCTTAACTTTAAACGTTCATAACTTCTTCGTTACACAACGAAATCGAGTGATTCAAGAAGAAAAGTTGTAGTTCTCGAAGAGACGAAGAGAATGGTACCTTACACGACATCTAACGTGCAGTGGTTTGGCCGGAAAATACCTCGAAATCCGCGAAGATAGCCTTGAACGCCGGCCAACTAGCCGTAGTTTGGCCGGATATTTCCTCGAAAGGGGCGGTGCTCGCCGGAAAACTGGGGAACCGCCACTTTCGAGGAAATTTACGGCCAAAAAACGGCGAGTTGTCCGGCGTTCAAGGTATCAATCTCTTTGTATCGCTGAGTACTACAACTTTCCTTTTTGTTTCACCCAATTTCGTTAAGTATTGAAGAAGTTATATCCATTTGAATCTTACCCAGTTTCCGGCGAGGCATTTTCCGGCCAAACCACTGCGAATTAGACGCCGTGTAAGGTACCATTCTCTTCGTCTCTTCGAGAACTACAACGTTTCTTCTTGAATCACTCGATTTCGTTGTGTAACGAAGAAGTTATGAACGTTTAAAGTTAGGGAAGTTTCCGGCCGATTTCCGGCCTTCTTTTCCGGCGTGTTCAATTTTTATTTTTTTTGTAAAAATTCAGGTTTTAAAAAATTATTTTTTTTGCCATGTGGCAAACATTTGGCTGCCACGTGGCATATATGTGGCAGCCAAATCAGCATTTAACAAATGAATGGATGGAAATTGTAACGGATGTATTATTTTGAAATAAAATAGTACTTAAAGTATGAAAGTGAAATTTTTTAAAGATGTTGTAAGGAATTGAAATAGAGCCCAAACCTGAGGTATGAAAATGTAATTTACCTAATAAATTATTTTGTATTTTAAGATATTAATTTTTATAATAAATACTAAAAGAAATATAAATAGCTACACTTATACCAAGCATTTGGACATGGATCTCTCTGGATCCATTGGTCCTAATCCACCAAATTTCGTGATCTAGATTATTGAATTTGATCAAACGGCTAAAATTATTATCACTTTAAAGTGACCCATATTTGTAACCGTTGGATCAAATTTCAATGGCCCATATCATGAAATTTGGTGGATAAGGACCAATGGATCCGGAGGGGATCCACGTCCCAAGCATTTAATGCAAGGCTAGTCCAAAAGTTAAAGAAAAAAACTAAAATAATTATTCGGCATATGCATTTTGAGGTGGCACTTTTGACGCCTCCCACCAAGCCTTCAATCCACATCAGCTTTTGATTGATGGATTGGAATGCAATGAGATGCCATTTTTTACACGACAGGATCGGATTCTTTTGGTGAGGATTTTAAGGATCTGTGAATCGTGTCCATTCATCGTATATCGTGTACGATGAACGGACAAGATACGCGAATCCCCGGGATCCTCACCAAGAGGATTCGGCGAGGATCCGGACTCATTTTTTACCATTACATGTCTACTTGGAAATTTGAAGTATTGGTTGGAGATGCTCTTGTATTTGGTTTATCGAGCCATATTCTCGATACACTATAAAATCTCTAGTGACCAACATTAAAGGTTAGAATATCATCCGTCCCTAAAAATAATAGGAGTCACGGGAAAAAAACAAGAATTAAAAGAAAAAGAAACGATGAGGATCAATGCTAACACACCTTACCACAAGGCTGGGAATAACACAGCTGGTAACTTTGGATCTTTTCAAAACTCTTTTTTTTTTTTCTTCAGCTTTTTGCATCTAATTCTTTGATGCAAATTGCATATATAATTCTCTTAGAGAACTTTGCAGTTATTCTTTAACTTTATTTTTTGATTAAGCAACGTACCATGTGCAACTTACCATCATCTAGCTAGCCTGATGGTGAAAACTGTACAGAAAAAAAGGCCAGAATATGGACTATAAAACGAAGCAAATGAGTCACATACAGTACCACAGTGTAAATGGTACGAGAGAGAGATGGAAGAGAGGTGGAAGAGAGAGGAAGAGAGAGAAAAAGATGAGAAAATAGAAAGAGCGGGAGGGGCTCTGGGTCGAACAAAAAGGCCATACCAATGGGGCATTTACTATGTTTCTGGCACATTGAAATATCTCTCCTGACCAACACTAAATGCTAAAATATCATCCGCCCCCAAAATATAATAGGAGCCACCGGAAAAAGTAAGAATTAAAAGAAAATGAAATGATGGGAGCAGTTCTAGCGTTGTTAGACCCCTTGGGTGGCTATTCAATCCCCCAAGTGAATAGTAACTACATTTAATGAACAATAATTATCCAAGTGCATCTACACTTTTAAACTGAATACTCTAGGCAATTCGTATTAAAATATTATTATTTTATTTTTAAATTTGGATAATAATAAAAGATTGGTTGAAAGTATTTGAAAATATTAAAATATGATGTAAGGTAGAAGAACATGGATAAGTATTTATAGAAAAAAAATTTATAATTTTTAATACTTTTTTTTTGTATTTTTTTATTTACATTTTTTGTATTTTAATTAATTTTCATAATTTTTTAATAGTAACTGACGTCACCGTTACATCACATCACATAACCCAAGAGCTAGACTAGGCAATTCTGGCATGCAGACTAACTGGGCTCCCCCATCGCCCAATGAACTTAAGAGGGCTGGAGGAGATTTTGGTGGGGAGAGGGGATTTAATCCACATGGATCTTTTCAAACTTTTGACATTACATAATTGGAAATATGCAAAGTCACTCTCGATACGTATCATTTGAAATCCGAGACGTAAAATTATTGAAATTCCTTATTGAGGTAGTTTAATCTAAGTTACGTTTGACCCTATAGCCTTTTGGCCCCTCATTTGGAGATAATTTTTTGTCACAGGGCTATGTTTGGCTTGTGACCTTCTGGCCCCTCGGTTGAAGATGATAAGAAATATAGCATAGTACTGTTCATTAAAATATTAATTTCTTGAAGGACTTTTGGGCTAAAACGAGCCATCTGGCCCTCCTTCGATTGAAGATGGCCTAAGGGGAAGGGGTGGGCTTAGCGTCACAATGGGCTAACAATAATATGATTCAATCAGTTGTTTATTAAATATTATTTTCTCTATTCTTAATGTAAATTCAATAGAGACCGATTTTATTATGTGAATTCAGTTACTTTAATTGGTTTATGAAGAGTTTCTTCTAGCATGATTTAAGATTATTTATTCACTTCAAATTTTAACTTTCCATTTGTTAATTTACCCATATACATACATTTAAAGCGTGTAAATTGCGCGTAGTACGACGTGATTCAAATAAATACCTTCTGCACGCACGTAAGCGCGTGCATGAAGGCTAGTTATCCCTAAAAGGAAAAGCAAAAATCCTCAAAATCATCCTCCTCAAAGGAGAAAGCAGCAAAACTCAAGGATCTAGCTGCCCGGTTACAATCACAACTCTACTCTGAAAAAGAAGATGACCAAACTTCTGAGTCTTCAGATGCATCTTCACGGCAGCTAACATAACAATAACCAAACAGTCAAAGTAGCAGATGAGTAGACAAGCAGGACTCAGAATCTGTTTGCATTACCAAAATCATGTGAAAGCAACCGAAAGCAAATAATCATGGCCCAGACAAAGTACTATTCATCAATAGTAAACAAAGCAAAAAATAAACAGTAAAAGCATCAATTCAGACAACACACTATTCATCCAGCTATAATTCCAGCAGCAATAATTGGAAGAAGACAATCACTGAATAAACAACTCTCTTTCACAGTTACCAGTCTGTGAAACCTCGAGCCTTAGCCTGTTTAATCAAGACTCCCCAGTCACTGTGGGAGGAGTAAACTTATATACATATTTTCTAGTGGACTATAAAATGAAGCAAATGAGTCACATGGAGTACCAATGTGTAAATTGTGGACTATAAAATGAAGCAAATGAGTCACATACAGTGTCATTGTGTAAATTGTACGAGAGAGAGGAGAGAGAGAGAGGTGGGAGCAAGAGAGAGGAGAAGATGAGAAAATAACACTCAAGTCATTTATGAATATTTACCAAAGTTCGAAAGATCAGCACTTTAGATGTTCATGATCTCGTTCACTGAAATTTGAAGGGTCAGCTGACCCTCTTTGCCCCATAAGAGCAAGTCCATCCATAAGTACTTTGTGCCAGCACTCAGTCCATTTATCCACTTAAATAAACAGTAATAGACTTTAATGAACAGTAATAAAACAATGCATCTTCATCCCTAAAAATAACGCTGGCACCAAGTTCATTAAATATTATATTATTTTATTCATATTAATTAATATTTTATCATTTCTTTTTTCTTCCTTTCTCTGGAAAGGTCTAGCATTGTTGTTTCCTTCCCACTGCTTCCAATCCCTCTCCGGTCCTTTCTCCCCTTATTTCTCCGACCAACCATCTCCCCTTATTTATCCCTTTATTTCTCCCTTTATTTCTCCTACTTCTCACCACTCCCACCCTTCTCCTCTCTATTTTCTCAGCATACAAACACAGCAAAAACTTGGGGCCGTACCGATAGTCGCCGGCCGTGGCGGTCCTCCTCCTCACAATCTTCACTGTCTCATCGGCCCTCGACATGTCCATCATCTCCTACGACAACAACCTCGGAGACGGCAAGTCCACGGGTGGCTGGAGGACCGACGATGAGGTGATGTCGATTTATGACGGAGAGTGATGGAGGTGGAGATTGCGGTGAGGCGGTGCAGGTGGAGATTGCAGAAAAAAAAATTAAAAAAGCCCACGACGTCACGCTGGCGTCAGCATGGCGTCATACGGGCCGGCTCACACCTCTGTCGATTTTAGGCTGGCCTGGAGACCAGCTTGGGCTGGGTGCCGGTCAAAATGCTGGGCTGGAGGGGTTTCACTGGGTGCCGGGCTGGTTTTTTGGCTGGGTGCTGGCCTTTCTCACCCCCGGTGGACTTGCTCTAATGCCTCCGCCAGTGATTGCAGAGCAAGGAGGAAGAAGAGAGAGGGATGAGAGAAATGAAGGGTTTTATTTCAGAAGGGTTTTATTTCAGTTTCTAGAGGAATGAGCGGGCCATCGACAATACAGCATTCAGAAATGAGAGAGGGATCTGACCCTTCATTTGGAATCCTAAGAAATAAATGCATGGATGCGCGACACGTGTTCTAGGCTGGTGTTTCTTATGGTGTCTCGACATGGGTTTTATTTTGAAATAAAGTGAGCAGTGCTGCTGTCAGACAATTAAAACAAAGAGCTGTTGGCCCTCGGCACAAGGAAAGCAAAGAGTCGTTTGGCCCTGGCTCAAGGAGATGTGCAGACAAGGAACAGGGGAATCCAATGTGTGCCACACGCTGTGCACGTGTGTGGTGTGCAGTTTTTTTTGGACTTTTCTTGTGCGGGCTGGGCTCCATTCCCATTGCCCCATATTCGGCCCGTGTATCTTCTCACCGAGGCCCAGATATTATTATGCACAATGGATTTCTTTTTTAAACCAGCCCTTCATGCCGATACCCACCATTTCACACGGGTTCGTCCCCTGGAATACTTGCAACGGCCCTCTGTTCCACCAGGTCACCACTTCGAACCACTCCAGTGTGAAATAAGTTTGGGGGTTGGGTTCCGCCCACCAGGGCTCATGCGCAGTACCAAGTCCACATTTTTCAATCCAGGTGCTTTTCTTTCTTGTATTTCTTTATTTATTTTGTTTTCTTTTTGTTTTCTTCTTTTCTTTGTTTCATTTAGTCAGGTTTCATTTAGTTAGGTTTCTTTATTGGCCTTCAAGTTTTTTTTCGTTTAGTTAGGTTTCTTTGGTGTATTTTATTTCATTTTTGTTTTCCACACCTTGAGGACAATGTTTAATTTAAGTTTGAGGGTGGGAAATAGAATTTTTAGATTTTTATTTTTGAGTCATGTTCCATAGTTTAATTTAAACGTTAGAACAAATGGACATAGTGAAGGTTAATCTCATAATAGAGTCTTTTCTATTTATCGTTGCTTAGACACTAATTCATGAGTTATACTTTAAAAATTTGCATATTCACATCAACATGGTTTGTGGGGAGTGAGATTGGAACACTTACTTTTAGGCCATGTTCATTTATAATTTTTATTCTTAGTAAAGTTTAGTTCTTGTTTTAGATACGTAATAATTGTTCCACCCGAGGTTTTGCTTAGTAACCGGGCCAGTCCAACCTAATCAGCAGTGCTTCTCGCGTCAAACGGTAGAGTTTTGGCATGGGGCAGGATGGTTAGTTGGTTTCGAGTGAACTAGCATTACACGACCACTACTATTACTATTGGAAAACAAAATATATATATCAAAAAATGAAGAAAAAAAGAAGAAGTTATGTGTGGAATATGTGAAATAAAAGGACGAGGGTTAAGGGTTTTAGTCGAGTCCCCTTAGCTATGTTGGTTCATTTTACACCGAAAGAAGTTTGTGAATTCTTGTGTAATCGATTCTAAATGGCTTAGACTCTGTAGTGGGATTAGTTGGAACTTTTGAAAAGATGTTCTGATTTTAACGTTTTCTATGGATTGCAACTTTGAAGGTGAAATTTTTTGTCATTTAGTTTTACTTAAGTTTTTAGGTTTGTTAGTTTCTATTTTTATTTTTTGTTTTCTAGTTTTGTTCTGCTTGAGGACAAGCAAAAAGCTAAGTTTGGGGATATTTTGATGAGTCAATTTTATATTATATTCTTGGTATATTTTGGTTATTATTTTAGTGAGATTTTGATGCTTTATTATATGTTTTTATTATAGGACGTGCAGATTTGTTCGAGGCATAAAGTAATCAAACGGTGGAATTTTTTAGTGATTCCAATTGGAACGGGTTCGTGCGTCAGTCAAGAAGATGGTGTCAAAATTTCATAATTTTATTCCGAAGCATCTGATCGTGGCGAATTAATTTATGGTCAGCGTGCAGTGCTGGCAGATTGGGCTACAGAGCTTGGTTGTGACTTTTGGGCTGGAAGATGATGGATTTTGGACTTGGGTTGTTCTTGGAACTTGAAGAGGAGGTTCTGATCTTTAATTTGATTAGTTTTGGAGTCCTGAAGGTCCAGAAACGTGGCTTCTCCTTTGATGGGCAGATTTCCTAGTCCTAATAGGAATGTAATTTTTAGTTATCATTTTATTATTTTGTTTCTAGGAAACCTTTTCCTATGAGGGTTTTAATTAGGAGTAGTATAAATAAGGATTTCTAGCCATTGGGTTCTCCACATACACACAACATTGAGAGAAATTAGCAAGGCTTTGGAGAATTTCAGACTTTTTACCTACAATGTGTTTTCATTCTTTTTCTAGTTAATAATATTCTTTTTAATTTTTATTATGAATATGCGTAACTAATTTTCTCTTTGCTAGGGTGAGGCCATGATCCTTAACAAGAATATATAGTTTCTTTTAATTTGCTTATGAATCTATGCATGCAAGTTTTGAATTATTAATCATTGTTTAAACTATCTAGTTGTTTTAGTGATTCGCGCCCATTAAGATATCTAGGAAAGTAATTTGATGCAATTTTGGTGGAGGGCTGTCCCTGAAATTGATTAAGGTTTCTTGTGGTTAATATGTGTAACCTCTTAGGATGGACGACACATTTTAAGGGTTATATGGTTTTTCAAAAGGTTTTCATAAAGCTTAATGAGTCTTGCATGTTCACATTCGATCTGGACGCCACAGACGGGTTGCATGTTAGATATACGTTCTATGTTGGAGGTTCCAAGTAGGGCATACTTTAGGAAAACTTAACCTTCAAAATAGGCATGTATAATTCATAAGTAAATAGAAGAACTATATATGATTGTTAAAGTGACGGCGGAACCCTAGTGCTTTCTCACTTGAATTCTAAAAATTATTTTCTGTGTTCTCTTTCTTTAAAATTGCAAATTTTAGTTAACCTTTTAAATAAAATTCGTTTTTCTTAAATTAGGGCATTAAATCACCTTTTTCTAATATTTTGTTCTTAATAATTAGTTAGGTTTTGGTTTACATAAATTTATTTAAATTAATCCCTGCGGAAACGACTTTGCTTAAGCCAACTATACTACAACAACCTTGTTTCTCTTGCAAGTATTTTAGGTGTTTTTAACCCTTTTACTCAAGTGTTAAAAATCCTATCAGGTGTGTTGGAACTTTTAAATTTCTGGTTAGAAATCGGAACAATGTAACTTTTGGTGATACATGTGAACGGAAACAAAGCTGTTGAATGCTCAGTGTGAAATTCAAGATAATATTATGCGTAATCAAAGTATAGACGTGTTCTTGGAAATGACTCTGAGAGATGAATTGTCTCAAGTGTTGAAGAAGGAAGAAATTATGTGGGCTAAAAAGGTCAAGGCAAATTGGTTGCAATTAGGTGATAAGAACACAAGAATTTTCAAACAACGGCAATACTTCGTAAAAAGAAGAATGAAATTATAAGAATTATTGGGAATGGGCTTAAACAGGTTTTTGTGCAAGATTTTGTGATGCGTTTCTTTGTAAAAGCCTCATTCCCAGGAGGATTTGGCTGCAATAGCTGACATAATTAAACCTTGTATTAATGCTGAAAAAAAAATCAATGTTTGCTTGACTCGATCACGGATGAGAAAATTTGAATGGCTGTTAAAAGTATTGGTGCCTTGAAGGCACTTGGCCCTAATTATGTGAAATCTACGGAGACTCTCCATTTTCCATTCTTATTTTGCACGAGGACCACATTGGCCAGCCAGTCTGAGGGATGGACTTCGATGATGAAGTTGGTGTCATTGAGCTTATCAATTTTGGCCTCAATGATCTTGTTTTGCTCTATTCCATGAATACGTTTCCGTTGGATAACCGGCTTTCTGATTGGATCCAAATGGAAGTGATGGTAGATTATGGAATGATCTACCCCTGGAATGTCTTCTGCGGACCAAGCAAATATGTTCTTGTTAGCTCGCAGGAAAACGGTACACAGTTGATTCTCTCGATAGGTTAGCTTTGATTCGATCCTAGCTTTACGCTCTGACTTGTTGGGGTCGAGACTGATGTAAACCGCGTCTTCGTCGGCCTTAGATTCCGGTGTGCTGTTGTCTTAAAGTCTAGGTTTATATCAAATTCTTTGTAGCTCGTCTATTGACCCCCATCTTGTGATTGCTACGTTGATTCATCCATGAGAGCGTCGGAGATCTCCATTCCCCTTTGCGAATCATGTTCATGCTTTCCACATCGCAGTACCATGATGTTACTTGATCTCCCCTGATTTCTTTGACTCTGACATGTGTTTGGTTGCAAGTAACTGATGGTAGGATGAATAGACTGCTCTCATTTTATAGAGCCAGTTCTGGCCAAGTATGGCATTGTGAGGAGTAGGACAATCCATAACGTGGAACTAGATATTTATATGGTTACGCCTGGACCGCTAGCGTCATTGTTTCGAGAGATCGAAAAAAGAGTATGGTTGAAGGTGCGAATGGTGGTTTTACTTTTATTAATGTTGTCCAGGATCCCCATCCTCTCGGCTGCATCCTTGAAGAGTATATTGACCCCAACCCTGTTGTCCACCAAGATACGATTAACCATCGCATTGGGATCTGAACCTTAATGACCAATGCATCGTCGTAAGGGGAGTGAACATCTTCCAAATTCCGATAAAAAAACATCATAATGTTGGAGTCGAGTGAGATAGGTTTGTTGATGGAAGCCACCATTCGAGGTTTCTTGCATGCTGCCTTTCTTTTTTTCTTGGTTTTCCCACTTGCGCTCAATTGACATTGAGCACTGGCTTTCCACTGAGCCTTGGCTTTTAGAAGGTCCTTGAGTCTTTCTGGAATTCTTGCGCGATGTTTCGGAAGTGAGGTGTCTGCACTTCGCACGTGAGTTTAGATTAGTGGTTCTTGCTGGGGTCAGAACAAGTGTTACTTCAGCCAGTGGCTTCTCAAAACTAAAAATGACGCCCTCAAGGGCCTTCACCAGCCTTTTAAGGTCGACGAGCTTTGTCTGCTCCCTTATTCGTTAATCTTTTTGAAGCTTGTCGACAGAAGCATAGATTTGCAGGAGACTCCCCAAATTTGATCTATGGTGGATGTGTCTTTGTTCGTAGAAATGGCGTCATGTCTAGAGGTAGCGAAGTTGCAACATGATCGCTTTGAGGTAGTCATCGCAGTGGTAGAGTGATTTAGTCAGGCTGAATATGAGTTGGAACACAATTTTCTGTTAAAAATATTTGCCATGATAATGTTGAAAATGAGCATCAAGTGAACATAAATCTATGACCAACCTAGAAAATATGGGTGAAGTTGTTACATTTTTAAAATTAGTGGTCAAATTTATATATAATGGGCTTTTTGTTACCTCCTGAAGATGAAAGTCCAAACGTCATTAAGCAATTCTGAAATAGTCTCAGCTACTTCCAAAATTGAGTACATATTGTCGAATTGCACATGATTTACACTTACAACTATATCGATTAGTGATTAGTGCTTCTACTTTTCAAACTTTAAACTTATCATATTTGTTGCCAACTAACAATGATATCACATGTTTCCCATACAAAATTGTACGCCCCCGTCTACAGAAAAACGAAGAAGAAAAGAGTTGACACGTCCCAATCCCGATATCCCCAAATACTAGGGTAGGCACGTGCTGGCCGACACCAGAGGGCGACGAAGCCATTTTAAACATCATATTCATTAAAAGATATGTAGTTAGAATGATTATACGAAATGAGGAACGTGTTCAGAGCATACAACTAAACCAGAATAATATGAAAGAATTACTAGAAAAGATACAAATAAGGGAATGATACCTACGCTGAGAAGACTCGAGGATACTTATGCCAAAATGCCCTGACGCCATGATCTTGTGCCTCGATCCTAACTCCTGAGGGGGTGCAAAACCAAAAAGGTGAGTGGACCAAAGTTTATAATAATAATACTAATAATAGGAAAACATTTGATTTCTGAACGTAATAACCCCCTGTTTTGAAAACACATATAATAGATTTTATAAAAAAAACCCTAGCATGCCATGAAAACGTTCGTAAAACAGGTGTGAGTAAAACCATGCTCAATAACGGTGTTATCGTCGCCCGAAGGCAAATCCATAAATCTCATCAATACTGTACTCTCTAGGGGTATCATAGTCGCCTGAAGGCAATACATGTCCATCACCTGAAGGTAAAGCTGTACGACACTAGGTTACGCCGGTGAAGAAACATGGTAGGCCCCATCACCCGAAGGTGAAGCTGTATGACTCCGAGTTACGCCGGAGAAGAAAATATACACATCACACACCGACACTAGTCCCGGGCTAGTGAAGCTGGTGGTATCATCAATATCATCAACTCCTCATTCGCCTGAAGGCAATACCTGTCCATCACCCGTAGGTGAAGCTGTACGACACTGGGTTACATCGGAGAAGAAATATTTAACATCAATATCCTCAACTGTGTCATATGACCATAGACATCTATATACCCGTGTTGTGTGGATGTGTTGTATGATAACCCATTAGATACGTACCGAAAACATATCTCAAAATCTCATGTCAAATCCGGAGCTCAAAACTCAAGTCTCACAAATCCAAGATGAATCACATTCATAAATCCATGGAATCTCATATTCGTAAACCCGCAAAATAAATCAAATTGAAATCCATAGAAGTTCATAAACGCAATTCCAATAATTGATAACCTTTATTAAAACATAAATTCAATCAATCATAAATATTTCATAAACCAGAAATATAAAAGTCTGTAAAGCATATTATAAATCATATTCAAATCATGAAATATGAAATGCATGCTAGGCTAATATTTTATAAAAATATATAAGTTAGGAAGGGGTCCACTAACTAATATTTTATCACCCGAGAGCCGCTCGAACTAGCGTGAACAGGATCACCTCCACCGATGCACCTTAACCAAGTAGAATAAGTGGCTGGAGAAGGCTGAGAACCACCTGCAAATCACGGCTGTCGCCGAAAAATTGGGGAATCCCCCCCCCCCCGAGGTATTCTCGTCGTCGGAGACGACGAGGATTCGCCGGAGAAAAATTTGCACAGTGATGGTGCCACTGTGAAGAGAGAGACCTCGACCAGGACTTGAGGTTCGAGAGTCTGCCTTCGATCTGTTGGAAATGGTTGTAACGGTGGTAGTCCGTAGAGTGGCTCGCCAGAGAGAGGCGTGATGTGTGGGTGTGCTCCGGGGAAAGGTTGCAGAGATGGAGGGTGGGAGAGAGAGAAAGAACTCGAGAGGAAGAGTAGGAGAAGTCCAGAGAGAAATGAGGGAGAGAGGATTCCAGAAGATTGGGGAAGGAGCTGCCACGTGTCAACTCGGGGGTGGTCCAAGGTGGAAATATCTCTAATTAAGAAAATTACTAAAATGCCCCTCAACTCTTAATTCCGTAAAACGCACACCGTAACTCCAAATTCAATTCTGCTTACGCCCACACGTTCGTAACGGCGAGTACTGCGAGGATATGTCAAGGAAATAAGTCTTACGCGACACGATAGTCAACAAAAGTCAACATTTTGTCTCGAAGGGCATTTTCGTAAATTCACTTATTAAAATTATAAAAAGCGAAATATTTGGAGATGGGTCGTTACAAGAGTGAAGTACTTAGTGGCAATAGAAAAATGTGAAACGTTGAGACATGGAAAACCAAGATATTTTCTATGTATTATATCTCTATGAACAACTTAAATCCCAACTTTTGCTATGTAATACATTCTACAAACACCTATCTTTTGTTCCTTACTAGACATAAGGATGTAAATCGATTTTGATATGGATGTTATATCCATATGGACAGCTTAAGCCCCACATTTTTTTTTGCTATGTAATATATTCTACAAACATCTATCTTTTGTTTATTATTGAGCATAAGGATGTAAATATATTTTGATACGGATGAAAATAGATTTAGTATATTCCACACGTTTGACACACTTTTAAAACCCACGACATCATACAGGCTCAATTGCTAGTAAAAACTTTAAAAATAAAAAATAAAAAAATTATCCCTCGTACCCTCCCTTTTACTTTTATCCACTCTTCCTCATTCTTCATTACACAGTATGCATTCTTTCGAATGAGGATCCTCTGCGGATCTTCTTTGTGAGAAGATCCTCCAATCACATCCGTTTATCGTGCGGTCAGAAATTATCGTAATTTTTTTATTTAAAATTAAATATAAACATCCTCCAATCACATCCGTTTATCGTGCGGTCAGAAATTATCGTAATTTTTTATTTAAAATTAAATATAAACATTACCTGACGAAAACTGACCGCACGATGTATGATGAACAGATGTGATTGGAGGATCTCTAGAATCCTCACAAAAAAGGTCCGGAGAGGATCCTCATTCCATTCTTTCTACTCTATAAAAAGAATGAAAACTAAAATAAAAAACGAATGAGTATCAGGTGGACCCTAACCGTAACTATTAGTTACTCGTTTATTCATTCGAACCCCATTAAAAAAAAAAAAAAAAAAAAAAAAAAAAAAAAAAAAACCAGTTGCATCGTCCAATACCAATAGTCAGAGGTTGGTTGTATCTCTTTGGTGACAATGGCTGTTGTTTCTACTAGTGGCAAGCCGAATGGATACGGTTCATAGGCATAGAATGAAGTCTCCAACAGATTATTACAGTTGCAAATTAACAACATATACAATTGAAGTATTCTTGGTCTTGGACGATCGCATTGGGTTTGGAAAGCACACAAATTTTGCAGTGCTTTGCTCCAATTTGCAGATGAACAGGGATCAATCCAAATTGCAAGCTACTTAATTTGTTGAGATCCAGTTAATTACCTATAAAAATTGTAGAAGTATTAATAGAAAAGGAGAGGACATGCTTAAGGAAAGGAGCATAACGAAAAAAAAAATCAAAAGAGTAATCACCTGGTAAAATAGGTAGACCATCTCGGGATAGAATGCTGACCGGAGTAGATGAGGGTTGAACGACCCATTGTAGAGATGATCTCAATCTTTCCCCAGACCACCCGAGTTCAGTTTTGTAGTGATAACTGATGTCTGAGATGTGCATAACCTTGGAACGATCCAAGGTTCCTTCATTGCGTATTCGCTCTACGAGCTCATTGGGAACAGTTACCAAACTCAAACTTTGAAGACATGTAAGATGATCGATTCCATTAGGCAATTGCTTTAACTCCATGCATTCAGTGATTACAAGTCTTTGTAGAGTTGGCATCGCTCCACTCTCTATGATGATCGCATTCAATTTAGGCAACTCCATTATGTATAATTCAGACAGCTTTGGAAATCCACTGTGAAAGACCAATTGATTTCCGAGATATGCATTGTTCAGCCGAAGTATGCTCAAATTAGGTAGTGCTTGGATGTAAGGAAGAAAATCTTCTGTTAATCTGGACCAATGCAACCTTAATTGTGTAAGGCTGAAAAGAGAATGAAACCAAAGTGGAACCTTCTCTAATTTTCCAATTAGACCAAGTGCCTTCAGCAAAGGAGGTGCTGATGGCAATGCATCCAAGCGTAACACCTCATCCTCATTACTTGTATGGACAAAGAAGTGCTCAATGAGTTTCATGCTTTCAAGTGACTTGCACAAGTCCTCCTCATCTGACTCTCGCACATTGGTTATGCTCATTCTTGTGAGTTGGGTCAACCGTCGAAGTTGTTTGACTAGCGTGCCTCCTAACTCGATAGCATCACAAACTTGTAAGCTCTTTAGATTACATATGCCTTGAGGTACTTGTGTGCCATCAAAGAAATAATAAGACCTAAAAAGATCCTGAAAATTGCAATGATACATCAACAGATGCCGTAAGTTTTGTAACTTCACAACTCCAGCTGGAAGTATCCTGATTTTGGAATGCCTAATGTCAAGGGTTTCCAAATTATGAAGATTCCCTATGTCCCTTGGAAGCTCTTTCACTTGCGTTCCTTTCAAAGTTAAATACTTCATGTTATAGAACTTCACTAATTGATCTGGGAGTTGAGTAATCGGGACATGTCTAAGATCCATTACCTTCAAGAGTTTGAAATCAGATGGCAACTTTTCAACTGAAGAAGAATCAGTCATATTAGGAGCAAAAATAAAGAATGTGCGAACCTTTGACATGTCTCTGTGTGCTTGTTTTCCATAGTTTGCTTGCACTGAGAGGCGACAGGGAGGCCTTTTATCTTCATTTGTTTTTTGCTCATTATAGACAGGGCAGAATTTCTCAACTTCGGAAATTGAAAGAGCAAGTTCTAGTAAGAGGTCATGCATCTTTAAAGCTTTTGCCCTTCCATATGGTTCCCTCTTAACAACTTGTACCATGCATCGGCAAGTGAGCTCTTCTATGTAGCTTTCAGCCAGCTCTTCTGGCTTGGCCCATCGAACTTTTTCCACAAACCCCTCTGCCATCCATAGTCTTACAAGCCTGTCACATTCGATCACATAATCTTCTGGGAAAATGCACATGTATAAGAAACAATGCTTGAGTCGGTAAGGTAAATCATTAAAGCTTAGCATCAAGATTCTCTTTACTACTTCAAGCATTGGGTTGTTGGTTAACTCCCAATTAAAAGTAGTGTAAAATTTTGTCCACTCAGACGCCAATCTTTTGGTTGACATGAGAGCACCCAAAGCCGCAATTCCGAGAGGTAATCCTTTGCATTTTCCAACCAGATCTCTAGAAATGTGTTCAAACTCTGGTGGGCAACAATTGTCAGGCAGGCCAGAGAAAGCTTTCTTGGAAAAAAGAACCCAAGCCTCATTCTCCTTAAGAGGCTGAACATGATGAACATGGCATCCAAATCCAAATGAAAAGGATGCAATGTCTTCTCTTCGAGTTGTAAGCATGACCCGGCTTCCATGCGTTCCATCTGGAAGTGCTCCATTTATCTGTCTCCAAAGATTAATATCCCACACATCGTCAAACACAATGACATACCTCTTTGGCTGCAAATAGTTGGCCAGCAATTCCACCATTTGTATTTGGCTCATGCTGCTCAAGTCTTGAGGAACACGATCCATTGCAGATCCAAAAAGTTCTTTTATCAAAACTCTCAATAGACCTTCGATGTTGTAAGTTTTCGAGACTGTGATCCATGCGTAACAATCAAACTTGGCAGTTTGACTGCTGAAGGTGTCTGCAACCAAGCTTGTCTTACCCGAACCCCCCATACCAACTACTGAAATTACAGTCCTCCGAGGCTCTCCAGACAGCAACCATCCAACTAACTTTTCTTTAGCATCTTTGATTCCCACAAGTTCATCATCTTTGAATAAAAGAGAGGACTCACCGTAGATAGTGATTTGGCTGTGATCGCAATCACGGCCGCCTTCGCTACGATCAACACCACGAAGTTGGTTTCTTTCCGGAATAGCTTTGATTGCTTTAATGATGATCTTGTGCAATTTGGTGGCGATGCGATTCCTCTTCCAAAGATTCATGGGGAAGAAAATTGTTTGATGAAAGGCTCTTGTGTATGGACCCCAACATTTCTGCATGTTTCTGTGATATGTGAAATCATCAATGATGTCTTGAACGTCGATGGAGACGTCCCTCACAGTTGCCATCCATGTTTCCTCTACTTCACCTAGAGCTCCGCTTCTTTCGGCATCTTCCAAGAAGGCTATCATGGCTAGCAGCTCACGCATGAGGTGTTGAAGTTCATCACCAACTCCTTCTAACTGAGACACATCGCTTTCGAGGATCAATCCTACTTTGCCGATCAGCAGGTCTACGGTGGCTGAAGCCATTCCCTCTTCTTTCTTTTACTCTCTATATATTTTGCTGCAAATTCGTTTTCTGCGTAATGATCGATTATCTCATCTGTTTGAGAAATTTTTAGTTACGACGGAAATACGGGTGGTACACTATGTGTTTTTATGTAAGTGGTAGGAAATATTATTTTTTAAGTTATTAACTTTTTAACACACATATCCCACTATTTATATAACGACACGTAATGTACCATCTTGTGTGATGATCATACTGGAAAATCTCTCTATTATTTTGATATTATTGATCCCCTGTGATCATGGCGTGGGATGCCCTTTTTGGATAAACGAGTCTCCTTTTTTCCTATGCATGCCAACAAAAGTTGAACAGGAATGGTAGGGAGAATAAACTTATAAATAAAATTTTGTAAATTAAACGGTAAGGAAGTTGATGATTAGATTATTACTTAAGTGTTGATAACCGTGCTCATTTCTTATTGGTGACACATAATTTATTTTACAAATTTTATCTATAAATTTAGTCCTAACATTACTCAAAGTTGACAGTAAAAAAAAAGGCATCTCTTGAGTCTTTGGGGCCAATTAAGATGCAGCCATCAGACAAAGAAATGCTTACATACAATGTTGTTTTTTAAGCCTTCTCTCAATTACCATTTTTCTAAAAATCCATCCAAATAAAAAGGGTTTTTATATTAGCACCCTACAAAATGTTGAATGCACCCCACATTAAAATTTAATATTAAATAACTTATTTATCCTACTATGCAATGACAATTTTGACCTTATTAGGTTAAAAAAAAAATTCTATATACATCCCAAATCACTTTTAACGTATTATTTATCTTATTCAACTATCAAAACCCCTCCGACTCTGCATTGTCGAACAAAACCCTAACCAATGAAACTACAAATATGTTGATTGAGAAAAATTAATTTTGATGAATGAAACACGAAATCGATGTTTCAGAAGCTTCACATGAGGCAAGACTTCATATTATTTATTGTTTTAGTGACTTTGACGACATCGATAATTATTTAATCTTGCTTTTGATGCGTTATTCAAGCTTCTATGTTCGTATTCATCTTTTAGGGATCACAGAGATATCATGAAGAATTAAACACCTAAAATTACCACCAAATATTAAAAACAGACGACATGAGTTTTAATGGTGGAATTGAAAACAACCCATATATGCTTTAAATCCTAGGCGGCATCTTTTGTCAAAATTTTAGTCGGCATTATTTGTCCAAATTAAAAGCTTTATAAGATTTGAGAAATGTGGGGTGTATAGAAAATATGGAAATATGGGGTGCATATAGAAATTGTAAGGTGTATATTAAGAATGTGAGGTGTGAGGGTATTATAGGGAAGTATGTGGGGTGTATTAAGAAAATTTTTAATTGAAAAAAGCAAATGTGGGATGTATTAAGTATGTGAAGTTTATTCAACAATTTGTTGGATAAATTTTAGTTTTTTTTTAATATTATGTTCATTTATTTTCTTCATTACAGTTAAATTTCTTAATAGTTTTGAATTTTATCTAATTTTTTTCAAAGATGATATATGCATGAAGAATTAAAAATAAAGACGGTTTAGATCTTTGAAATTTTTTATAAAATAAACTCCACAAAGTATCCTTCAAATAACCTTATTTAAAGAATCCCTCATTAAAGTTGATTACTTTAAGCAATATTCTTTTAAATGGATTGCTTCTATTAGATTAGATAATTTGGAGAATGTCTTACAGAGAATGTCTTGACTTGTGAACGAATATTATTCTAAAAAGAAGTGTGAACAAATATTATTCGGAAAAGAAGTGTGTACGCGTTTCCTTATGGACCAAAAGAGTAAGGGTTTCAATACTATTATTTTTCAATAAAAGTAATATTCTACATTAATTTACATCGGAAAACAATAGATTGAAGAGGATGTTTCTAACCATTATGACTATACACCTCTTGCAAAATACTTATATATGTGTGTATGTGGAACGAGTGTGGGCCTAGCCAAATTAATGAGGAACAGTTCTCGTCAATTGTGAATTTTTCAGATTTTTTTTTGCTCCATGCATCTTTAATAAAAATGGAAAGGGAACTAGATGATTACAAGCTAAGAATTATTGTTTGTCACCAATTAAATTTTAAAATTGAGAAGTCCATATCATTTGTGTCATCACTTGTTCTTTTGTAATCATTGTAGCTGTAAAATATATTGTGAGTTGGAAACTCGACTTCAAATGGACAACTACGAGAAAATAATGAAAAGATAACTCCAATTACAAGCAAACGAATAAGAATTTCTTGTGGCCACAACTCAGAAGCTGGACTGACACTGACCGATAGATATGAATGGAAAACGGAATCTGAGATTTGTGAGGGAGAGACAGTGAGTGAGACCATATGCGATGAATATAGTTTCTGACTTTAAATGGCGTCGTTGAGATCTAAGTTCGGGAGATCGGACATTGACGAGATCGATTACCATGTGCAAGGTCGACTGTTCTATTTCACATATGTTGACTCACGCGTAGCATTAACATATTTTTTTTTAGGGCAAACTACATTTCACATTCTACATGCAAGGTTCTAAAAGACGCTAGGCGCTAGTCGAGCGGAGAGCTGGGGCCTAGCGCCTAGGCGGTTAGGCGGGATCTAGGCGGGTGCCTAGGCGGATTAGGCGGATTTAAATAAATCCATTATATTTCATATAAATAAGTGTATGTTTATACTTAAAATATATATAATTTCATTATAAACTACAATATAGAATGACACATATATTATGAAGTATTGGAATATAATGAAAACATGGGGAACAATATAATGTGTGCTCATTTAAGTATTCAACAAGTCTCTTACAATTTATTGAAAAAAATAAAATGCAAAATAAAAGTTATCTGTTTTTTGCTTAAGTGAGTCGTAACCTAGGCGGGTGCCTAGGCGATCTAGGTGGGCGCCTCAGCAGGTCTAGGCGCCCTTTATTAATTTTCAAATGCCTAGACATTAATCGGGACGGTGGCCAGCCGCCTAGCGCCTAGGCGGGGCTTAGGCGACGCTAGGCGTGGATTTTTAAAACAGTGTCTCCATGTATGGAGTGATTTTCAAAACGGGCCACGAGATTTCAATTTTCTCACATTATTTCTTAGGGTAGTGCTATCCCACATACCTATTTTTACTTCTTACACATCCCTCCCAATTTTTGACTGTCAGATCGAATGAATTTAAGAAGATTAATGACCGAAATTTAAAAAGGGTTTGTGAGAGGTAAAAATAGGTGTGTGAATAGCACTACCCTGTTTCTTAATGTTTTGAAATTGTATCGCTTTATGCCTTTTGTCTAATGAACTATTTGATTCTTTACTAAATTTAAATTGATGACATGTTGAGCATGAAACTCGTAATTGAGATAACATGTAAACCACATTTGCACCGTATTGACTAAAGAACTCATCAACTTAATTGATAAATATTTAGACCGTTCAAATATCCAATTGTGCAAATTGATACAATTTCAAAATCTTTGGATGCCTTTTTAAAGATTGAAACCTCTCGATCCATTTTAAAAATCACTTCAAACTTTGAGAGTAAAATATCATTCACCCTTTTTCTAAAGATCGTACATAAGTCCTGACCGGACAAAACCTAAGATACTAACTTTTAGCACTTTCAGCAATTCTTCGTAATTAGCCAAACACCCGATATTTGCCTAACCAAACACCCCAAATTTCCTCTTTATCAATATCCAAGCACTCTTCTTCTCTCTCAATAAAAAGCCAAGCAGGCACCCCCCTCCATACATGTCCACCGACCACCGTGGCCTCGTCGGATCAGCCATCGTTCGCAAGCTCCAAGTCCAAGGCTACACAAACTCGTCCTCCGCACTTACATCGAGGGTGACCTCACTCGCCAACCACATCACCACCGATGCCGCTAAAAAATTCGAGTTCGTGTTTAAAAGTCGCCACAATAAATTTCGTCGTTGCCAATCCCACTGAGATGTGGAGTCGACAGCTGGATGAGGGATTGAGAATGGTGTCGACAGAGGAGAGAACGTGAAGGAGGGTGTTATTGGTATTGGACAGCATGAGGGAATGAGGAAGCAGGTGTTATTCGTTTTAGACCTGGCAATTTCTTGTGGGACCGATTAACCTTACACGAAATAACGAATTTCCGGTCAACGCATTAACTAACTAGTTCGTTATCTTACCTCACTAAGCTTATCTACAGGTAACCTGTTAAAAAAAAGTTAGTTTGATAGTGAGATTAAAAAATTCCAAAGCACATTAAAAATACCAAAGCACATTATAAAATACATAATACAAGGGTGAAAAATGTGAAAAAAAAAAAATGCAAATACACCTGATCGCATTCTCTACGCTTTGACGATGAGTACATCGTCGTATGAATTTTAAAACCCTACAAATCCTCACAAACAATATTTTTAGAGAATCCAAAATAAATAAAAATTCATAATAATTAATGTACAAGTATGAAGAAAGTGAAAAGAATATATAAATACTCATGGTTGAATCTGGTATGCTCTCAAGTACGAGAGGTGAACTAATACCTCGACAATTTTTTAGTATGCTCTCTTCTGAGAAACGGTATTGCCGAGATATTCAGATGTGGATGTGTTCAGTTGTCCAATGCAACCTAAGCCTGTGTTTCCAAGAATTAGCCACTATAGTCTTTATCAAGACTTAGTTAACTAAAGGATTATGGGCCCTTGGCCCAATCCGTGGGGATTCGAGCTTCTTTATCGGGAGAAGAAAAAGTGCAGTACGTTCTTTGAACAGCTGCCCACGAATTTTCACACAACAATACATGTTTGTTGTGGCAATTTAGCAATTTTCATGTTCACACGGAACTCTCTCATGATGCGCTAGGCAACTAAAGGGATTCGTGGCCTCAAAAGTGTAGTACATTTCTTGAATTCTTGCCCACAAATTTGCACACATTTGCACCCATTTGCTGTGACAAGTTAGCGATTTTCATGCCCACATATAACTATATCTACAAGTTACGCAGCTCAAGGGATTGGTGACATAATGTATAGCTCCATGATTAGCTGCCCACGAATTTTCGTACAATTGCATACGTTTGTTGTGACTAGTTAGCGATTTTTGTATTTGCACATAGCCTTATCATGTTGCGATATAGGCTACACAACTCAAAGGATTGGTGACCTCATATTACAAGTACAGTCCTACTTTCTGGCAGCTCCTGAGAGACTTCATCATGTCAAATGCTTCAACCTTGTGAAGTACAAGATCTCATAAGCTCAAACTACATAGCCCATGGATGGGGGTGTCTGCTTATCTTTTAAACACGAAACAGTATACCCTAATTTTTCGACTGTGTCAGTGGTGAAATGGTTTGGCTATTAAGGTCGCGCTCGACGTGAATGCATGACGAGTTTGGTGCAGCCTTTATCTTGGAGCTTGCAGACGATGCCTGATCCGACGAGGCCACACTTGTCCGTGGACACTTATGAATGGCGGTGCCTACTTGGCTTCTTGTTGAGAGAAAAGATGAGTGCTTGGATATTGAGAAAGAGGATATGGGGTGTTTGGTTAATTACGAAAAATTGCTTGAAGCGCTAGCTGTTTCGATATTATTAGTCCACCTCAAAATGTCACTATCAAAATTCAGTATTTTATGTACTTTCTTTAAAAAAATGGCAAATTACATTTCACACCCTCAAGGTTTGAGGCTATTTTTGAAATGGTTCGTGAGGTTTCAATTTTTTTTTAAAAATGGCCCACCAAAGGTTTTGAAATTGTATCAATTTACACATTTTCGATATTTAATTGAACGGTCAAAATATTTATCAATTAAGTTGATGAGTTTTTTTTATTCAATGTGGTGAAATGTGACTTACATGTCACAATTATAGTTTTTATGATCACCATGTCGTAGTATGTGTGTATGTGTGTCTTTGGGTCAAGCCCAACAATAATTAATTAGGCATGAGGCCTAATTAATAAAATACTAACAGAGACAGACCTACTTGCCACTTGCTTAACTAGTCCTACGAATAGGCCATCGATATCACAGTTTGCAGCACGCAATATTGACACCCCGCTGTTGTCTCGATAAACAAGTAATGGATTCCTGAGAGTACAAAATTACCAATTTGCCCCTCTTTGGGAAATGTGCATAAACCATCTAATTTACGCCTCATTCATGCTCAAGTGCTCGTAAGGATACATACTACCTAGAAAGACGTGAAAATGGACAAAGCATGACTAAGACTCAGATGTTCACATAGGATTTCCACTTAGCTCGTCAAGGCATTTTAGAAATTTCCGAGTGTCAAGGATACAATACGATTAAATTTAGGACAGGATGTGACAATCTACTACTGTTCACGTAAGATTTCCACTAAACCCTTCAAGGGCGTTTTAAAACTTTCTCAATGATTACATTTTTCACACTTCTACATTAATTAGAAAATTATTTAAAAAACCTTACTACAACAATTGGAATATGATTTAATTTCACTTATGTGAGATTAAATCCATACCATTGGATTATTTGATCTCACTTAAAAGACAAATGTGTTTTTATATTTTGAAGTAATATTTACGGGAAAATGTGGTATGTAAATACAGATTTAGTATTAAGATTTTCATTTGATTATTTATTAAAATAAAATATATTTTCTTTAACTGGTAACAGGTAACAGGTCGGGTTTGTCGCAGCCCGTTCCGAAATTTTTACTATCGAGGACGTGAAAAGACGGGATTGCCCTGAAGGTTGCTAAGGTGTGTGTGACAATGAGACTAAATTTATGACACCTGAAGCAGCAGCTGATTGGGAAACATTTAAAGAGATATTTAAGAGAAGATTCATTCCTCCAGAGTATATTGATCGTAAGAAGCAAGAATTCACTCAACTCAAGCAAAGGAAAATGTCGGCGAATAAATACTATAGAAAGTTTACAGATTTATCTCGCTATGATCCAGAAGTGGCTGCTAATCAGGTGGAAATGCTTCGTCGCTTTAAGTTGGGAACAAAGAAGAAATGGCAGACACTTGCTAGTGCTATTCCTTGCACCACTTATCATGAGTTTTCTGAGATTTTGGTTCGGATTGAGGACTCTGAAAAATTTGCCTAGTGAAAGTGAAGAAGAGGAAGATAAGAATGGTGATAATCAGAGAAAAAATGATAGGGGTAAAGGTATCTTGACTTCGGGACCCTGTAAGACCCAGAATTTCAAGAAAAGTGGAGTGAGCTCGAGTTCTTCTAGTGGAGGATTTAGTGCCACAGGCCCGAGGAGAGGGGGAAAATTTACTGGTGGACCCAGGTTCCAGAGGCAGAGAGATTTCGATGGTGCTGGTCGTTCAGGTCCTCCGTTATGCCGCCGTTGTAATTCCAGGCATTATGGGGAGTGCAGGAGAGGTAGCAGTGCTTGCTACACGTGTGGACAGACAGGACATAGAGCTGCACAGTGTCCCTAGAGTCAGCAGAGGCATCATCATTCTGTTATGCCACCTCTAGCGCCGATTCAGCAGAACCTCAGATCAGGCAGTTATGGTCAGATGAGTCAAGGTGGTGTTGCTTACCACTACCAGGGTGATGCTGCTCCCTATGCTTCAGGGCAGTATCAGTATTCTCAGGATCCTTATTTTCAGAGTGGGTATTCCCAAAATCCTGGAGGTTATACTTCTTATCCTTCTATGCCAGCTAGCGGATCTCAGTGGCATCAAGGAGGTCAGTTCCAGCAGGGAGATGTTGCTGTTAGCAGTGCAGGATTGTCTGGGCAGTCTAGCCAGACAGGACAGGGACATAGTTCTCAGGGGCGAGGTAATCAAAGTAATAGAGGTCGTGGAGGACGACAGCAAACCCAGGGACGTGTTAACAACATCCCACTGCAAGATGCTCAGAACCATCCGGACTTGATTATGGGTACGTTAAACATCCTTGGTCATTTTGCTAGAGTTTTGATTGATTGTGGTGCTACACACTCTGTGATTTCTCATACATTTGCTCAAATGACACAACCTCATCCTACACCTCTAGGATTTGATTTAGAGTTTGCTATGCCTAGAGGGGACAGATGTTATGTTGATAGTGTTTATCCAGGATGTCCAGTGATGATAGATGATGTAGCTATGCCAGCTAATCTTATCCCGTTAGATATTGTGGATTTTGATGTGATTTTAGGGGCAGATTGGTTGCATTATAATCGTGCCCATATAGATTGTTACGGGAAATCAGTCACTTTTCATCGTCCTGGACTACCTGAGGTTATGTTTGTGGGTGAGAGAAGTGGGGTGAGGTATGATGTTGTTTCTGCCATGAGGGAAAAGAAGTTGTTATCAAAAGGTTGTCAGGGATACTTAGCACATGTGGTGTTAAATGATGTTGCTCCTAGTAGTGTGGAGGAAGTTGGAGTAGTCAGGCATTATCCTGATGTATTTCCTAATGATCTACCTAGATTGCCGCCAGACAGAGATGTGGAGTTTTCTATTGATTTGCTTCCAGGTACGGACCCTATATCTTTGACTCCATATAGAATGGCTCCGGCTGAATTGAGAGAGTTGAAAATTTAGTTGCAGGAATTAACTGATAAAGGTTTCATTCAACCTAATACTTCACCTTGGGGAGCCCCAGTATTGTTTGTGAGAAAGAAAGATGGAACTCTGAGATTATGTATTGATTACAGGCAACTGAATCGGGTAACGATTAAAAACTGTTATCCATTGCCTCGTATTGATGATTTGTTTGATCAGCTTAAAGGTACATGTGTATTCTCTAAGATTGATTTGAGATCGGGTTACTATCAATTGAAGATCAAAGATGAGGATGTCCCTAAAACGGCTTTTAGGACCCGTTATGGACATTATGAGTTTTTGGTGATGCCATTTGGATTGACTAATGCACCAGCAGCTTTTATGAGGTTGATGAATGAAGTATTCCAGCAATATCTTGATAGGTTTGTCATTGTTTTCATCGATGATATTCTGGTATACTCTAAGTCGAAAGCAGAGCATATTCGACATCTTCATTTGGTGTTAGAGAAATTGAGGGAGCATCGGTTGTATGCCAAGTTTAGTAAATGCCAGTTTTGGTTCAATCAAGTAGCATTTTTGGGGCATGTTGTATCGGCACAAGGAATTCAAGTAGACCCTCAAAAGATTGCAGCGGTGGAGAATTGGGAGCAACCACGAACCGTCACTGAGGTACAGAGTTTCCTTGGTCTAGCAGGGTACTATCGACGATTCGTCCAAGATTTTTCTATGATTGCTTTACCACTAACAAGGTTAACAAGGAAAGATGTTAAGTTCGAGTGGGATGATAATTGTGAGCAGAGTTTTCAGCGGTTGAAGCATTGTCTCACTCATGCACCTGTATTGGTACTTCCTGATGATAGTGGTAACTTTGAGATTTACAGTGATGCTTCGTTGAATGGTTTGGGATGTGTTTTGATGCAGCATAATAGAGTGATTGCCTATGCTTCTCGGCAGTTGAAGATCCATGAAATGAATTATCCTACTCACGACCTTGAGTTGGCAACCATTGTCTTTGCTTTGAAGATTTGGAGGCATTATCTCTATGGTGAGAAATGTAAGATCTTCACAAATCATAAGAGTCTTCAGTATCTTTTTACTCAGCATGATCTTAATCTTCGTCAGCAAAGATGGTTGGAGTTACTAAGTGATTATGACTGCACGATTGAGTATCATCCTGGTCGTGCAAATGTAGTAACTGATGCACTAAGTAGGAAACCTCAAGGCAGACTTAATGCTTTGTATGCTTGTCGTGTCCCTCTTCTTGCAGATTTGAGGTCTACTGGAGTAAAGTTGGAAATGGAAGATCAAATGGAAGCATTTCTTGCCAGTTTCCAAGTCAGGCCAATTTTGGTTGATCGTGTGTATGAAGCTCAGGTGAATGATAAGGAATCTAAGGATATAATTGAGGCTGTTGAGAGAGGTAAGAAGAAAGATTTCAGAATCAGGGAATCAAACAGTATGCTTATGCAAGAGAATAGGATGTATGTGCCAAATAATGAGGAATTAAATAAAAGAATTTTGGATGAAGCACATTGTTCGGCTTATGCCATGCATCCAGGAGGAACTAAGATGTACCATACCATTCGACCATTTTATTATTGGCCGGGTATGAAAAGGGAAATTGCAGAATATGTAAGTAGGTGTATCGTCTGTCAACAGGTCAAAGCAGAAAGGAAAAAGCCATTCCGGTTGATACAGCCGCTTCCCGTTCCTCAGTGGAAGTGGGAAAATATCACTATGGATTTTGTGTATAAGCTTTCATGTACGCAGAATGGTTTTGATGGTATTTGGGTGGTCGTAGATTGGCTTACCAAGTCAGCACACTTCATTCCAGTAAGGGAGAAGTATCATTTGAACAAATTGGCTAAATTGTTCATTAGGAAGATTGTGAAGTATTATGGAGTTCCAGTGAATATTATTTCTGATCGAGACCCAAGATTTACTTTTAAGTTTTGGGTAGCTTTTCAAGAAGCTCTTGGTACGAGATTGCTTTACAGTACTGCTTATCATCCTCAAACAGATGGCCAATCTGAGAGGACCATTCAGACGTTGGAAGATATGCTAAGATCTTCAGTGTTGCAGTTTGGTGATTCTTGGCATGATCGTTTAGATTTGATGGAATTTGCCTTCACTCGAGTATTGGTATGTCACCTTTTGAGGCACTTTATGATAGAGCTTGCCGTACACCTTTGTGTTGGTCAGAGGTAGGTGAACGAGCTTTGGTGGGCCCTGAGATAGTGGATGAGACTACTCAGAATGTAAAGTCTAACCTGAAAACGGTCCAAGATCGACAAAAGAGTTTGGCGGATAGACATTCCACTGATCGGGTTTATAATGTAGGTGATTTGGTGTTTTTGAAATTATCACCTTGGAGAGGTGTAGTACGATTTGGAAAGAAAGGCAAGTTAAGTCCTAGGTACATAGGACCTTATGTGATCACCGAAAGGATTAGTGAAGTTGCCTACAGGCTAGAGTTGCCTTCAGAGTTATCCAAAGTGCATAATGTGTTTCATGTCTCGATGCTTCGACATTATGTTTCAGATCCTTCACATTTGATTCCTCCTCAACCTTTAGAGATTAATCCGGATTTGACGTATGATGAGGAACCGGCGACTATCTTGGATTAGAAAGACAAGGTTTTAAGGAATAAGACAGTGAGCTTGGTGAAAGTATTGTGGATGAACCACTCGGTGGAAGAAGCTACTTGGGAGATTGAAGATCGAATGAGAGAGATGTATCCGAGGTTGTTCTATGAGTATTAGTGGTTTGATTAGTTGTATGAATTTCGAGGACGAAATTCTATAAGGAGGGTAGATTGTCACAGCCCGTTTCGAAATTTTTACTATCGAGGACGTGAAAAGACGGGATTGCCCTGAAGGTTGCTAAGGTGTGTGTGACAATTGTATTTGGTTATTAAGTTATATTCCTAAGTTGTGGGAATTTATTTTTGGAACTTTTATGTGGTTAGGGAATTAAGAGGACCACACACACTTAAACCTACACTATTTCTCTCCCGTGGACTTTCTCTCTCTCTTCTCTCAGTTTTCTTCTTCCCGTGCACTGTACATGTACAGACGAAGCTTGAACTTGTCCATTTCTTCACAGATCGACGTCAAAAAGGTGAGTTTGTTGATCCTTACAACCTCATGAGTAATTTGGTACCATTTTTGGAACTTAAGACCCTCAGAATCGTCGTGAAACCCTAATCCCGAAAATGTGCACTGTTCATGCACACGTAAAACCTTGTATTTTAGGGAATTTTAAGCTTATAGGGAGCTTAAGGAGGTCCTCACGAGCCTCGGGGTACTTTGTTGGTAGAGTTTGGACGTCGAAGGACCGAGATCGAAGGTTTTTAAAGTTTGCCGAACTATCGAGCTTCCTCAGGTAAATTCTAGTGGTTTTTAAGCCTTGAAACTTGTTTGGATGTGTTCTACATGATTAGAGCTTCATTTTGGTACCAAATTCATGAAAAATGGACGAAAAACTAGTGAGAAACCATAGTTGGAAAATTCCCCAGAAACCGACGAAGTCACCGGCGACCGGCGAGTCGCCGGAGAAGAAGACAGAATATTCCGTCAATTTGGACGGAATATGCTGACGCCGTTAGTTAAGTTTAACGGTTTCCGTTAGGAGTTGACGGAATATTCCTGACGCTGTTTAAGAATCTGTCAGTGTGCCTGGCACGTGACCGCGCGTGGGGGCGCGTGACAAGTCCAAAAATAATTCTAAAAATATGGGGATGTTCGTGAGGTTGTGTAGATCACGTTGGTATATTCAAACACCCCATTTGAGCATCATATGAAAATTTATTTTGTATTGTTGGTTATGTGCTCTAAAGAACGTTATTTATAGTTGTTTCGCATATAGGTGAGACCTATCCCGAGGACGAGTGCAATCAAAGGCGACACGGGGGTTACAACCCTTCGACATACCAGTGAGTGGGCAGTTGTTTTCGTTATATACCTATATACTTACTGATTTTCCCAGAAATCGAATTTAAATGAAAGTATGATTTAAAATGCCATGCATAGAATTGTTATGAAATATATGAATTGGTATATAATGCATATGTATGAAATGGTGCGGTGGACGCACAGGTAAGTATCAGGTGAGTTATATTGTGTTGATGATGTGAATTATGTTGAGAGCTTTAATGCTTATGTTGATATTTACCTCCCGCACCGCACGCTCCCTTGGATCCAAATAGGTGTAAGTCCTGTCGTACAGACCACTTCTGTGGTTCCGACTCGTAGGTGACCTGCGATTATTGCACAGCTGTTTGATGAGAATTGCACTAGAGCGTATTATTACACCAAGTCCTGTCGTACAGACCATTTTAATGGTTCCGACTCATGTGCAGGCATAGGTATTGAGCTATATGATTAGCCGTACAGGACCACTGCAGGGTCTCCGGCTGATTTATTATTCTACCTGATATATATTGTGTATCTTCATTATGTTTTGATGCATATAGCATGACATACTTTCATAATACCGATTTTGAGTTATGATTTGAGAATATGGTGATATACATATGTTATATGCTATTTTCTGGGAAAGTATACAGGTTTTACAGTGAGGGGTTATATATGTTGATAAATGAGATATTTTCGAAAGCTTTGTTTTACTGACCCACTCAGCTTTGTTTTACGCCCCTCCAGGTTATAGTTAGAAGTGCTTGGTGGCTCACGAGGATTCCCACGGTTGTTCTAACAGACTTCACACATGTAGGACTCACTTTCGGGTGTTGTAATTTAGTAACTATCCTACTTGACTGCATTTAGAATCTTATGCTCTGATTGTGTGTATTTCACACTTAAATTCTCGCTAGCATGTCATTTGGATAGTACTGCTAGTATTCGTTCATAATTCTCTTACCTTATCGCTTCCGCATTGCATTTATGGTTACGTCACGTTAGTGATGGCCAGCACGCCCTGATTCTCCGGTCGGGGTGTGTCAGGGTTACATTACTTATTAATATTAATAGGTCAAAATCGGGTCGGGTCATTTTACTCGTTCATTTTAGCGGGTTTTACATGACGCTTTAAAATATCGAGGATGTCACGATAAGGGCACGAGCACTAGGTCTAATTGGTCTCACTGGTTCAAAATGGAGATGGAGGAAGAAGGCTTTTGTTTGGTCACAGGTTTAAAGGAAATATTGGTTGTTTGGTTACAATGATAGCAAAATTTTGGGAGAAAACTAAAATGACAGGTTTTTAATATGGAAAGAACTTGGCTGCTGAAGAATTCAGCTGCCGGATCCTGCTTACACCCAATCACGGGTGGACATGTGTCCAAGTTCTTTTGATTAAAAAAATAAAAACTTGGACACGTGTCCACCCGTGATTGGGTGTAAGCAGGACCGGCTGCTGAATTTACAACAACCAAGTTCTTTTAATATTATTGGTCCACATAGATAGGTCAGCAAATTAAGTGCTGACAGGTGTTTTAATAGCACAAGAATATCCAACATTAAATTACGTTTTGGGCTCAAGTTATACTCATCATTGTTTAACTTAATTTGGTTTGCACGACCATATGATTAATCTTGTGATAGAGTGTGCATCCTCTAGTTTTATGTTTTGATCGAACGGTTGGGAGATGTTATTAATGTCACTAGTTCTCTGATCATCTTTTTGATGTCAAATATAAAGGATCATGGCAAGAATTACACACCTCTAACACCATGCAAAAATCTTCCGATGTACGCCTCAGCCATCCGGCAACAATTTTTGGCCACCGCAACAGAGAATGCTTCATTTCCAGACAATGGTAGTTGTAACGATGACTTACTCACAAGGTATATGACATACCTACCAAAATATTGAATGTCAATTTCTTGAGTCCATGTGGTTAAATATATTAATCCACCAATATGAAAATTTGATGTATAAATACATGCATGCATGCATGCATACATACATACATGCATACAAATCCATACAACACAATAAAGAATAATTTGGCCAAGCGTAACAAAACAAGCTGAGATCAAAGTAATCAAACAATAAGGTACATCAATGTATTGAATTATATGCAATGCGTGCTGGACATCTCGAAAATTTACCAACTAAACAGCATAGACAAACCAAAACCGAAAATGTTCCTACCAATATTTATTTAGAGACAGGTAATCTCATGATTAAAGTGTTCATCAGCAAGGTCCAGAGTTGACTGACTGATAAAGTGATAGGCACAACTCAAAATAACCTATTCGGGTTTGAAGGTGAAGATGACTTAGCTTTTGCAAAATCAACTGGATCCTTGAAAGGCATCTTCCTGTTTTACTTATTTTGTTGGGATAAACGAATTAAGGGAGAGATTATGAGTCTGTCTCACTAATTAAGTTGTCATAAAATGAACTAGATCCGCTGCTTGGAATGCTTTGTTGCTCAAAAACTGTTGTCTCTGATTGTACATGGAAGGCGGAGGTGGAAGGTTGACAGGAGAGCAACCATGGCCAGGAGACTGAGGATCCCATGGAGACTGAGTGTCCCAAGGGCAGTGGCGAAGCCAGGAATTGTCAGGGGAGGGGCGAATTTAAAAATGTGCAAGGTTTAAAAAATGGCAACAACCAAATCCTTTTATCTAATAATGTCTTCCATAATTTATCAATACAAACAAATTATAATTATTGCCAGTGAGGTTTCATGTCATGAAAACTTCACATAATAGGCTTATTATCAATAAAAGCATATACATCTTTCTCAATATAAACGAACTACTATCACTTAACCATTATCCCCCATTTTGTTACACAATGGTGTTTTCACAATCTTCATAGCAGGAAAAACTCTCTCTTCACCGAAGTGGTTGCAACGGTAACACCAAAGCCAATGTAAGAAGCTTATACATTAACATATAACTTGCACACATCTTGGTCTTCACCTACTCTTTTGCAAGATTACTAGTTCCTCTCAATGATGAAAACTCATTGTACATCTTCATATCATGAATTGTCAAGTTAAATTACAAGATTCATGAAGTCCATACAATCAAAATCGTAAGGATAAAGTTGTGCTAAACGAACAATTTTGCTTTGCCAAAAGATGCAAAAATATTCACCAGACTCAAACATGCCATGCAAAGAAGCAACTCGGTGTTTACCTCATTGAAGCAACCATTCAATTCCTTTAGTTACATATCAAGGACTTGAAAATAGAGGTGCACATGATAGCAATGGAAATTTGTGAGTTTTGGAGCTTTACACCTTGATTTTTTGGGTACGAAATGCAAATCCTCCATGTTAGGAACGATAATATCATGCTCCTCACAAAATTTGTGTACATCATGAAACAAGTCCCCAGAGTTCTCATCTGTCAAGGATCGTAATCTTTGCTTGCATACTTCCACTAACGCTACCGCATTCATAATATCTTGATCTTTCTTTTGTAATGCTTGTGATAACTTATTTGTAATTCTCAATATAAGTCTTATAAAAAAAAGTGAAACACAAATCAAAAGTTAGTATGTCTTTAAGTAACCTATTTGCTTCACCGAGATTATCTTGATTATCATCACCTGTAATCCATTTAAGCACCTCCACCACAGCTTCAAACATAACAACAATACTAATTATAGTACCATAATGTGAGTTTCACTATGTATCACTAGAACTCATGAGACTACTTTCTTGATTTAACCCTTTACCCGTTGCAAGATCAATATTAAGAGCTTTTTTATTTTATTTTATTCTTGGTGTTTCTCTCTAAATGCATCACGATGCATACACGATGATCCAAGAAGATTCACCAAAAGGACTGGCATGTTGACGAAATTGGCACCATTCTCATTTCCCTTTGCTACGAATACAAGAGCTAGTTGGAGTTGGTGTGCAAAACAATGAACATAGAATGCTTGATGATATTTGTTCAAAATCTTTGTTTTTAGACCATTTAGCTCACCTTTCATATTACTAGCTCCATCATGTCCTCGTGGCTTGAACATACTCAAATTTGTTGTAGCAAACAATCTCTCCGTGGCATCTTCAACCAAGCCATTAGTTGTAAATGAGACATGTTGAACACCCAAAAACCTTTCAATTGTTTCTCATTTTTTGTTCATATAACACAATACCACCGTCATTTTCTCTTTAGTTGAAACATCACGTGATCCATCAACCAAAAGAGAAAACAATGCATCTTCCATATCTTTAGTGATTGCACTAATAGTTTTAAAAACACATGCATGGACAAGATCTTTTTGAATATCGGAAGAAGAACACTTGGGATTCTTGGGAGCATTCTCAAACACAACATTCCTATCTCATTATGATCGGTAAGAAATTGCATAAGCTCTGCATAATTACCCGTGTTGCTTGATTTCGATGATACCTTGTCACAATAACCATCTTGTGCAATCAAGTGCTCCACTCAATAAAGTGTGATAATTAATGTGAGCTTCATCGATTTGCTTAATTGCAAATGTTTCAATGTGCTGCTTTTGTGTCATCAAATCTCTAACTTGTTGTAAAACTTTATTATGAAGCCTTCCAACTAGACCCGGCAATTTCTGACACGACACGGTGACACAACACGAAAATAACGGGTTTCGGGTCAACACGATAACTTATCGGGTCATTATCGAGTGACCCGTTAAGGACCCGTTAATAACGGGTTCTTAACGGGTATACACGTGGGTAACACGTAGGTAACCCGTTTCGACCCGTTAAGAAAAAAACTATTTTGATAATTTTAAAATTTAATTACTAAAAGATTTATTATAAAATACAATAGCCATATTAATATATACAATATATTCTATATTAAATATATAGTTTTGTATTATTATTCTATATAAGTTTTAAAAAAAAGTTTTTGTCATTATTTATTTTTATTATGAGAGTTCCTTATTATCATTATTAGGATAAATTTTACTTAACATGTTGTTGTCCAAAATTAAAATAAACTAGTATAGTATTTGCACAGGCAAGAACTAAGAAGACATACATACAAGTATGAAAAATGTGAAAGAATATACAAACACTCGTGATTCATCATTATTCCTCTACGAGTAGATAATGGTTACACTTACATTATCGTTTAGATTTTTAAAATCCTTCAAACCCTCATGCATAATGTTTTTTATTTGAGGGCAAAATTAATAAAATTAATAATAATTATTGTAGAAGTGTAAAAAATGTAAAAAAAAAAATATACAATCACTCATAGTGACAAGCTTTACAACTTTCATGAAGGGGTCAGCTTCGAAATCCAACATTATAATCCATAAACCTTAAATTTATATTTAACCGTCGATTGTCATTTACGCTTTATTCTTCTTACTGAATTTCATTTTTAAAATTTTCTTTTTTGAAAACATGATCATCTGGCGGATGTAAGAAAATGAACGGTTCAGATCTTTGATATCACGTTTCGATATTTACGATTAACTGAAATATGAGTCGATGTCATATAGTTTGTAGAAACTTTATAAACATCAAGCAATATTTTCACTAATCGTAAAACTCTGAATATAATATCAACGATCCAAATCGTTCATCTTCCTGCATCATCTAATAGATCATGTTTTCAAAAAAGAAAATCTGAAAAAACAAATTTTGATGAGAACAATGAAGTGTAAATGTAAACAACAATCAACGGTTAAATTTTGATTTATGATTTATATGATTATAGTGGCGAATTTCGAAGTTAAACTCTTCATGAAAGTTATAAAGCTTGTCATTATGAACGTTTATGTATTTTTTTCTATATTTTTTAACACTTCTACATTAATTAAAAAACTACTAAAAACTTTAGGTAAGTGAAAATGTACTTAAAAGAAAAATACGTTTTTATGTTTTGGATGTGACAATATAGTATGTATATATTTATTTAGTATTATGTTTTTCATTTGATTATTTATTGGTTTAAAATATATTTTCCTTAATGGGTAACGGGTCGGGTCATATTACATGTTAATATTATCGGGTCGATTTCGGGATTTTACCCGTTTATTTTAACGGGTGTTACACGACACGACCCGTTAAGATATCGAGTATGACACGAAAACGACACGAATGCCAGGTCTACTTCCAACACCTCCCTCATGATCTCGAAAATTTTTGGATCCTCTTTAAATTGTAAACCCTTTCAGTACTACTTGCATTATCAAAATCACATTTGAAAAGATAACAATAACGGCAAAATGCAACATCTTTTACTAGACTATACTCCAATCACTCAAAATTATCAAACCAACGAGTGATAAGACATCGACTGTAATTAACTTTCCTTGGAATGATGTAGGATTTAGGTTGACAAGGTTCATTTTAGATATAGTATCTAGGAATTGCTTCACGATAATTAGGTGGATAATCAAGCATACGGCGTCTATGTCCAAGGTCTGCAGGAAGATTAGCCAATATTTCATCCAACTTAGTGGCCTTACTTTGTTGTGAACTATTCGGAATATTCGAAGGAGGACTAGCCAAAATATTTGAAGGACTATTTAAGCACTGTTTCTATATTATCGTTCCATTACGTAACTACATAATGAAAAAAAAATATTTGAATTTTAATCCTAGAGTAGACTATACTAATATGACTAATAACTAATCAAACTAATAAATATTTTGCCCGACAAATTGTGTTGGGCAAACACTTTTTTGTAGTAATGCTACCTCACATAGAATGCTATCAGTACTTTGCAAACATACTACTTGTTACTTTGCAAATATACTACTTATTACATGGCTCAATACTTTCCAGTGACATAAGCAATGGAAGGAAGGAAAGGGGTGTGTTTGGTTATAAAGAAAATTTTTTTTTGAGAGAGTAGGTGGTGTAATACTATTGAACCATGTAATAAGTCCATATATTTAGGTTGGTCAATTCCCAAGTATTATTCTGCTTATCTTAGGTGCTTTTTTTCTCTTGTAGAATTTTTCCAGAAGTGTGATACATGATGAAGATGTTTTTCCATTTAGACAGACTTGTGATTCTTATGGTTCAAAGGAAGCTCAACAAAGATCAGTGTCTCCAGTTCTTATACAGATTAATGCACCAAGAGGGGTATCTCAGCACATACACAATGATCAAACTGTGGCTCAAGAAAGAAGAGATTTGTCATTATCTGAGACATGTCAGTCTTCAGGTACTAGTACCAACAACATCCCATCAGTTGATTCCAGCAATAGCAGTTTTCAACATATTGATGATAGGACTGAAAATTCTGAGCACAAAGAAACGGATGGTGTCAACTTGCAGTTTCATCATACAAATCCTCACTCATCTCCTTCTAATGGTACAACATCAATGTTGCCTGTCCACTCCACCAACCAAATCGAGGTAATTCTTCCATTATCCTCTACTCCTGATCCTTGTCCTTATGTTTCTGACTCTACACATTCTATGACAACTCGATTAAAAAGTGGTGCTATTGAAAGAAAGAATTATGCAGCTTTGTTAGCTTCTTTTCCTGAACTTCATTCTCCACAACTTACTGAAGAAGATGTATTCACTGGAGGATATTCATTTGTGTCTGAAATATGTGATATCTAAGAACCCACATCGTTTAGAAAAGCAGCAACCATTCCACAATGGCAAGCAGCAATGCATGAAGAGTATAATTCATTAAGGGCTCAAGGAACTTGGGTTTTGGTGCCATGTCCAGAAGATAGAGCTATAGTTGGAAGCAAGTGGGTTTATAAAATAAAGAAGAATCCAGATGGCATAATATCCAGATATAAGGCACGGCTTGTTGCTCAGGGGTTTTCTCAAGAACATGGTATTGATTATATGGACACTTTTAGTCCCGTGGTTCGACACACTACAGTGAGGATTGTTTTAGCTTTGGCTGCTATGAATCACTGGAACCTCAGACAATTGGACATTAAAAATGCTTTTCTTCATGGGGATTTGCAAGAGGAAGTATACATGAAGCAGCCTCAAGGGTTTGTTGATGCATCTCATCCTACACATGTCTGCAAACTAGTCA
Source organism: Heteromeles arbutifolia (assembly GCA_024362995.1). Lineage (NCBI taxonomy): Eukaryota > Viridiplantae > Streptophyta > Magnoliopsida > Rosales > Rosaceae > Heteromeles > Heteromeles arbutifolia. The sequence continues at coordinate 41,308,511 of JANCRC010000002.1, forward strand.
AGTCATTATATGGTTTAAAACAAGCCCCGAGGGCTTGGAATTCTAAATTTACAACCTATTTGGGAGTCTTGGGATTCTGTGCATCAGCCTCTGATACTAGTTTGTTTATAAAGCAAGCTGAGTCTGATATAATCATCCTAGTATTATATGTTGATAATATCATATTAACTGGTTCCAATTCTGAGAAGATACAAAGATTGATTCAAGAGTTATCTGCAGTGTTTGATTTAAAAGACATGGGCAAACTCACTTATTTCTTGGGGTTGCAGATTCAGTACAAGACTAATGGTGATATATTTGTGAATCAATCCAAATACATCAAGGATTTAATTCATAAAGCTGGTATGGACAAATGTAAACCAGCTCCTACCCCATGTAAACCACACCATCAATTGCTTGAGTCAGAAGGTAATTTGATGACAGATCCAACATTGTATAGAAGTTTAGTAGGTTCTTTACAATATCTGACCTTTACTCGGCCAGATATTGCTTATGCAGTCAATACAGTGTGTCAATTTATGTCATCACCTACTGAATTTCATTTTGAAGCTGTGAAACGAATCATCAGATATCTACAAAGGACAATGAACACTGGAGTTTTGTATTCTGCAGCAACAACAGCTCAGTTAAATGGTTTTTCAGATTCCGATTGGGCAGCTGATTTGAACACAATGAGGTCCGTTACTGGTTATGTTGTGTTCTTAGGGAATAATCCTATATCATGGCAATCTAAGAAGCAAACCTCAGTGTCTCGTAGTTCTACTAAGGCCGAGTACAAAACGTTAGCACACACAGCTGCGGATATAGCATGGGTGCAACATATCTTGAAGGATTTGGGAGTTTTTCTGTCTCATCCACCGAGTATTCACTGTGACAATATGTCTGCCATTTCTCTTAGTGCCAATCCAGTGTTTCATTCTTGAATAAAGCATCTGGACACAGATTATCATTTCGTTTTGGAACGGGTACAATAAGGAGATTTAGAGGTCTTGTACATTCCAACTGAAGATATTTTGACAAAAGGCTTACATAGTCCATCCTTTGTTAAACATTTTTACAATCTCAAACTAGGGAATCCTAGTTGAGATTGAGGGGGGATGTTGAATGTAGTATGATAGTAGATATGCCATGTCAGCATAAGGATATCAATATTTGAAGTGCCATGTCAGCATAATCTGTTGAGAGAGTCTGTTAAGAGTTAGTTGTGGTTGTTAGCTTTGTAGCTTGGGGGTTAAGTCTTGAGAACTCTATATAACCGTGTAAGTAATGCAAATGTAATGATTCAGATTGATCAATATACAAAGTATCACATTTCTTTCATCTTTTCTCTCTAGAAATTCTCTCATTTGTTATTCGATTGTTCTTCGAAGTCTTGGGTTTTCTGCATAGTTTCAGAACACTTATCAATATGCACCACTATGTGAATTTACACTTAATCTACGAAGTTTAACCATTCATAAATTTTAGCGCGCCTCCGCTTGCGAATTTAGCAAATACATATCTATTTGATAGCACCCATGTATATATACATATGCAATACAAATTTAGAATAATACTAAAATAAAATCTTAGAAAAAAAATAGAAACTTTAGCACTCGATTGGTAGCTACAAAAAAGATGATCATGACTGCTCCAAATGGTCTTCATCAAAACTTTTATGTGTGAAATGCGTTTTATTGATTCAATCATTGAAGCAAATTCTCTTGAATCCCCTCCCATCTATATCACATTTAATATTATACGACTTCCTGCTTGTTTTCTTGTTTTTGATCACTTTCTTTGCTTTTTTGTTCCTCTTTCTTCTTTCCCCACAAAACGCTATAGAGACCCGCAATCAGCAATACACCCCCTCCAATACTGCAACAATAACTAAATTCAATCAACAAAATAATCGTATTCATTTTACTCATATATGTAATCTGACATCAACAATTAACAAGTATCGTTAAACACACTATTGATTGTCCCAACTTTGATTTGAAAAACGAGGATTCAATAAGTATTACACCCTCTATGTTATCGTTTACTTTCTAAATCTCTGTATTTGTTCTTAATCAAGTTTTATTTAATCTAAAATTCTTTATTTTCAAGAAATATATGGTACTATTTGATCAAGAAAAAGGAAAAAGCAATGCACAATACAATAATAGAGACGAACCAAAAGAGAAATTTAATCATCCCTTCTCAGTTTTTATATATATATTTTTAATACAAGCGATATTCTATATTAATTTACACTATAGAAAATGTGATATGATGAGATGAAAGTTGGTGCCTCTCAAATCTGTGACATGATGAGATGATATTTAAGAAGTTGAGACAAAAGTTGGTGCCTCTCATATCTTGAAAATAAAACGTTGAAATATAATAATAAATAAATAAATGTATGATAGGTATAGATATGGACCTTCCCCAGTAGATGGCTTCTTTCCATATCAATGCCGAGAAGATGGCTGTTATAATAAGTGATAATGGAGTGAACATTGCTGTGAAAACTGGGCCTTTCTTCTCTATGGCCCAAACTTGTAGCCAATAAGTAATCCCAGTTACAATTACGCCCTGTCATTGGAAAAGAAATTTTCACTATATCTGTAAGGATGACTTATAAATGAAAATTAAAAATAAAAATAAACGGTTTAGATCATAAAAAAAACATTACAAAGGGCCCAAATGCATAATTAGCACCGTATTAAATTACTAACCAGTTAATGCTTGAGCGATATTCTCCATACATATATATATATATATATATATATATATGTTTATGTGTATATATCTATATATATGTTTGTGTGTGTGTGTGTGTGTGTATATGTGTGTGTGTAAGTTTATATTTATGCATGCCCATGTATATATATGTAATGCTGGAGAAATATGTATGTGATCTCATAACAACCCTCTGAATACTGACCAAAAATGAGTCTTATCCTATCTCTTTGGAGGGAATAGGAGCCATATACAACCCAAGAATATTTTCAAATAGTACCATTTTATGAATTAATTGAGCCACTTACATATACATATGTTGTATTAGATATATGGTCCAAATTGAGCCACTTATATATATATTATATGTTGTATTAGATATAGAGGTGTGTTGTCCATACACTCATTTTTATTTCCTACACACTCTCTTAATTTTCGGCAGGCGGATTGAATGAATCGAAGAAAATCAAAGAATATAAATGAACAAAGGGTGTGTGAAAAGTAAAAAAAAAAAATATGAATAGCACACCCCTAAAATGGTACAAAGGAATTTAAATGGCATGCAATTCTCATTGTGATTTAGTTCCTAAAACAAAAGATATTTGTGATATTGTTGCAAATGTTAATTGTTATTTTATTTATAATGCAGTCATTTCATGCATAGATAAAAGTGATTATTGGACGTCACTTAGTATTACGGTCTAGTAGTATTTCTTTTTATTTGTAAGTTAAAGATCTTAGGTTTGATTCTCATTAAAGGCGAATTTGAACCACATTATTGCTTATCTTATTGTGAGGCTAAATTCACCTCTTCCTCTTAATGTAGATAATATCGTTTGTTCAAAAAAAAAAAATTATTATTTTAAATAGCAATTTCATGCATACACCGGGTGTATACAATGATTGTACCACTTGTTCTTTCATTGTTATATTATCCATTAAATGAAAGAAACATAATGTAAAACATATACGTGTAAAAAAATTTACGTGGTTGGATAAAAAATGATTAAAGTACACGTGCTGATCAAAAATAAGAATTCCATGCATACAACGGATGTATATAATTACTTTTTCATTCATTTCTTTTTCTTTTTCATTGTTATTAGTTAAATTAGAGAAACGTCGTGCAAAATGCATACGTGTTGTGTGCAAGAACTTATATGTGGGTGGATATTAGTGACTTACACAATAGACCACCGAGAGAAGATGAATGTCCCATCCAATCTTCCAAGCTGATGGGTTTCTCTCAAATGCAATGGCCCAGAAAGCTGACATCAAGCAGCTAAAGAAGCATTGGAGAGTGGTAAGCCTCAACTTTGCCGGATATTGCTTGATAATGGGACCCTAGAACACAAGCACTAGTTAACAAGGCAATAAAAAATAAATATAAAAAAAAAAACTAAAGAAAATGATTTGAAAACTTTGAGTTTTAACGATAAAGACAAAATAAAGGGTAAAGTGAACAATACCAAGATTGACTTTTTAGTGTAAAAAATGTAGTTTTTCGTTAAAATGAACAGTACCGAAAGCTTTTCGTTGAAGTTCCAAAAAAAAAAAAATCTTACGGATAAAATCGTTCTTTTACGGACTTATGCTGTCAGGCTGACTTAATCCAAATTCACCGTCTCGTAAGAAAACTTTTTTTTCTTAATTATATAGAAGAATTCCACTTCAATACAGTAGTTAAATATAATGGTGGTGATTAGATGCGGATGAGGTCTTGAGTTAGAATCTCTCGTGTACAGACAATAAGTAAAGCTAGTGGTGGGGATGAGATGAACCTGCAGAATTAGCCACAAGGACCATGCAGTATTGGCTGAGAGCATGATGAGGGAACCTTTTAACCACTCTCCTCCTGTGGAGGAAGATGATGAGGAGGAGTCTGGAATTTGCCTTTGATTTGATGGAACCCAGTTGAACTTTATGGAAGGCCCTTTCACTAAAGCAAACACCAATGCTCCTGAAAGGCTTGTGACAGAACCCAACACCTTGGCCACTCCATACAAACGTTTCATAGAAATGCTTTCCATCCTGCACAAAAATATTTGACGCAAAACCAAATTTCTACTTCAATATTTGACAAAACTAACTGTATACATATTTTAATTAACAAGTCAAATATTATATATTGTTTAATTTAATTACCTTAATAAAACCGCCATGACAAAAGTGATTGCAGGAATTAAAGTGGTGGTGGCTGCAGCAAAGGTTGCAGAGGTGTAGTTGATTGCAACATAGTAGAGATTTAAACTCAGGGTAATCCTAAAAAAAATTAAGTATGAATGATTGTTAGAGAGCATATGTAATATCAGATTAGAGAACTTGATTAATTGAAATGTTGATGAGAGCAAAAACTAATTAAACCAAGTTCATACGTACCCAGATAAGGAAACTAAGAAAATCTTGCATAGTAAGGTGTAGGAAAGAGGAGCTTCTATTGAACTGAAAATTCAGAAAAATTCAAAATTCAAAAACAATATAACACTAATTAAATGGAAGGGTGTGATTAATTAGGAGGAGTAATTAACTACCTTTCAAGGAAGAAAGCAAAGGGAGCCAAGGCAAGGGAGGCAAAAGCTTGACGATAAACTACAAAGACAAAAGGGTTCATTCCTTCAGAAATTGCTGCTTTAGAGAACAAGGCCATACCTGCATACACAAATTGTATGAAGAGCATTGCAATATAAGCCTTACGACTCTCCCTTACTAAACTCTTCATTTCATCTATGGCATTGGCCTCCAATGTGAGAAGCTCGGACTTCCATATATATAGACAACGATGCTTGCTCTAGAGTCTAAATTTGCTTTTGCTCCAAGAGGCTTTCAATCTGCTTTAAGTCCCTATTGGCTATTGCTACTTTTATGCGCGCGCGCACACACATATACACACACACACACATAACAAGACCGAGGTGTTAGAACATCGAAGGGAAAATTTTGTTTACCGCATGAATAATTTTATATTTCAGCATAGATCGATAGACATTTCATCTTTAAACTTAGTTTAATAGAAACAATTTTTCTATGCAAATAAGATCAATAAAAACATTTTTCTCTCTAACTAAGGTTAACACAACATGCTAAAATTTCTCTCATTTACTTCTCTAGTACAAATAAGAAAATTGGATTAATGGTCCCAAAACTTTGTCTCAATAAGCAAAGATCCTTTTGGCTAACTCTGTTAGAATTTCCATCCAAGATAAAGGGTTTAAAGGGACATCAAATGAATGGAAGTTCTAACAGAGTTAGCCAAAATAACAATTGTTCCATATTATAACAAGTTCAGGAACCAATATTCACAAATTTTTAGTTCACGGACCAAATCTCCAATTGAGCTAAAATTTAGGGATTATTGCTCGAAAATCATTGTGTATTGAAATTTTATCACCTCAAACAAATTATCCTATTTATTTTGTTAATAATTAAACCATTGAACATATAGATCGATCTAAGTTCTTGGCACCACTACTAAATCAATCCAACACAAATTTTGTCCCATTTTAACAACTTAGATTCAAAACAAGGTCGCTCGGGCCTAATTGACCCATCTAAGTGCATGATTTTAACTTAAAATGTTGCAACGTTATTAGTGTGAACCATGTATTTACTTTTATTATATTTTTGGCACTTTTTCAATGCAAGATTAAGTCCATGCTTGTACCAAGAGTGGCATGGTTTTTTGCAACTCCACCCCCGATTAGGAGTTTCTTGAGCAATGCTCCACCTAGCCAGAAAATTTTACCACCTCTAGGAATTTTTTTCTTGAGCATGCTCCACCTAATCATGTATTTTAGCGGATATTTTTCACAAAATGATTGACGGTGGACAAACTTAGGGACCACTCTATCGATTTTCAATGTCAGAGACCAAAGTGAGGAGTTATACCAATCTCAAGAATAATTTTAGCTAAAAATCCTAAGATAAATGGCTATGTCATGCATAAGCACACTACTGCTTGTGCCATAATATATATGAACATGCTCAAGGAAGATGCCCGATAATTGATTGTGGAATAAACCAATACTATTGCAGTTCCAAACCAAAAATATGTATAACACTACTACAATATTAGCTTTAGGTGTCGGATGATTGTGGCGGTTATTAAGCCATTCTGACGGATAAAAGATATCCGACACATAATTTATTTAGTGTAGGATAAAAGTTAATTTCTGTCGGATATATCCGACATAAATTTCTGGCGGATTTTTCCTGGCGGATTTAACCGTCAAAAAATTATTATAACCCTCAGTATTTTTGAATTCTTTTTTTTTAATATTTTAAACATATTCTGGCGGTTTTTAAGTTAATAGTGGCGGTTATAATCGACAGAAATTGAAAATTTTGGGGGGAATTTAAAATTTTCGAAGGGAATTTTGGGGGGATTTTTGCCTCAATTTTGTTTCTGTCGGTTATAACCGACAGTAATGAAACTTTTCTGTCTGTTTTTATTTAAAAAAAATGTTTCTGTCGGTTATAACCGATAGTAATGACAATTTTCCAAAATAAAACCCTCCATCTCTTTCCTTGCGTCGGTGCTTCTCCCTTCCCCTTTTTCTCTTTTCCGCATTTCCTTTTCCTTCTCCTTTTCCCTTCCCCCCCCCCCCCCCACCCTTCCACCTGCAGCAGCTTACCATCCGCCCACCGCAACTCTAACCTACGCACCCGCCACCACCAACTATCCCATTCCCTTCGAACCTCCATCTTTTCTCATATTTCGTAGCTCGTCCCCATGCCAAAACCCTTGCCAAACCTCGCATCTTTCTTCCCCACTTGGTTGCTTCACTGGTTTGCCTCCTACCCTCTTCGTATTTTTCAAAATTGTTGAAAACCCATTGTTTGATTTTCCATTTAGTAAAAACCCAATTGGAATTTTTGGGATTTTAATGGCGGCTGTGTGTTTTTTCAGGAACAAGTTGATGAGACGTACATAATGGTGAAGCCTGATGGAGTTCAACGTGGCCTTGTAAGCTAATTTAATTCTCTAATCTTGTATTTTTGTTTGTTCAATTTTAAGGGCGATTGGAGCTGGAAAACTTGGGGCAGTTATGAAATTGTGAAATTTTCGAAATTGTGATTGTGTTCTGAAATTTTTGCTTCTGGGGTTTTGAAAAAACAAAAGCTTGAACTTTAATTTATTCGCATTTATTGACTGGGGAGGAGGAAGATCTCTCAGGTTTTCGATTTTAGCTTGGTGTTCTTAGTGTTAATATGTGTGATATGGGGTGAATTATTTTAGGTTTGAGAGATAATCTCAAGGTTTGAAAATAAGGGATTTAAGCTGATTGGCTTGAAGCTCTTCCATTGCCCCCAAGACTTGGCAGAGGTTCATCTCTTTTCTTTTTTGCCTTATAAAAAACCCGAAATAAGCTTTCAAAAGTACACTGTGATATTCTAGTAGTTATGTGTGGTGACTTTTTAATGCACCTACTTGATGAATTAAGCAAGAGGGGAACCCTTGGTCATTACCTGCAGAATCTGGTTCAAGCATGTTGGGTCATTTCGAGCAGAAGAAGAATGCTCAACGAGAAGGAGAAGGAGAAGGGATATTGCTGTCATGTCCGTTTTATATTTCTTTTATTATCAATCTATTTGTTGTCGGTTTTAGCCGACAAAGAATGGTTTTTATTTATTATTTATATATTTTCTATCGGTTTTATCCGACAATAAATGGTCTTATTTATTATTAATATATTCCCTGTCGGTTATAACCGACACAAGTTTTGTCGATTTTGTATATTTTCTGTCGGTTTTATCCGACAGAAAATGATATTATTTATTCATTATTAGTTTTTTCTCTGTCGGTTATATCCGCCATAATTTCTGTCGGTTTTAGAGTATTTTCTGTCGGAAAATTCATTTCCTGACGCGAGCAATTCTGTCGCTTATTATATCCGTCACTGCATCCATTTTCTGTCGGATTTTGCTTAAAATCCGACAGTAATATGCGTTTTTTGTCGGTTTTTTAACCGCCAATTATAGATAACTTTGTAGTAGTGTAATTCAATATTATTGGTGTAATTAAGATAGGCTTGGATAATTCCACATTTCCACTCTTAGGATCGTGAGTGAGGCCTGCTAGAGAGATCTTCCAATCAATTTTAAAAGACCATTGTTAAGCATCCATCAGCCTGCTATTGAAAACCACTCAGACCAGTACAATGGTTGAGTGGATTATGAATTAGACAAGATATCAGCTAACTGAAAATTTGATGGAACCTTACCATTTGTAACATCCTAATGTTGTAGGGTAATACTTGTACGAATAGGCATTTGGTCCAATAATGAGCTTATTTTTTCAGTGAGATTAGTGGCCACTATTTACATAGACAAACAATCCATATGGTTCTCCTATTAAAATTCTTGTAGGAAACCAACTTGTCTCCTTATTTTAATATAAGTAATTTAGGATCAATTTTCAATTTCATTCTTTTATGAAGTAGGACATCCAAACCTCTTCGAATAAGGCTTTGTAAACCAATTTGAACTCAAACATCCGGCCAAAATACACCTGCACTTATGCTCATATTCTAATAATACTTGTGTCTGCCTTATCAAGTAACCTACTTGTCCATCCACTTATAATTGACATATCTATAAAATAAAAAATAAAAAAATAAAAATCATTCAATTTGGATATCGTTTTTTCCTTCATGCGTGCCAAAAAAATTGACGATGTTAGTAAACAAGTAACATCCTCACGATAAACTGTTTATTTGTTTGATGTGTGTGTGTGTGTGTGTATACACAGGCCCTTAAGGGAAGGGATCCCCATTTTTTTTAAAAATGGGGACACCTTCTTGACCGTTAGATTTGGCTTTAATGAAATTTTGTGGTTGAGATTAAATCACAGGCCACAGAATCTCAACCACATAATTTCATTAAAGCCAAATCTAACGGTCAAGAGTATCAGAGCCTAATCCTGGCCGCGTGTGTGCCGACGAGGACGTCGGGCCCCTAAGGGGGGGGGGTGGATTGTGAGATCCTACATCGCCTAGGGGTGTGGATCCTGTGAGCCTTATATGTATATTCCCATCTCTACCTAGCACGAGGCTTTTTGGGAGCTCACTGGCTTTGGGTTCCATTGGAACTCCGAAGTTAAGCGAGTAGCGTGCGAGAGCATTCCCATGATGGGTGACCCACTGGGAAGTTCTCGTGTGAGTTCCCAGAAACAAAACCGTGAGGGCGTGGTCGGGGCCCAAAGCAGACAATATCGTGCTACAGTGGAGGTGTGCCCGGGAAGTGGTTAAGCCCGGGCCGGGATGTGACAAAGAGGGTGTCCCCATTTTTTTTTGAAAAATGGGGATCCCTTCCCTTAAGGGCTTCCTATATATATATATATATGAATAGATAAATGATTTCCAAATTAATTTTTTTTTATGCATAGATGATCTTTAAGATAATAATAAATAAACGGTTTCAATTATAATATTTGTAACTGAAAATTCATTAGCTACAAAATGGGTGAACAAGTAAATTTCCCCAGCAAGTGAATACAATTATCTCATCAATTTCATAAGTGAATGGTTTATCCTGGTTTTTGACCATATAGGATTGGTTTCTCCGTATTATCAAAAAGGGAAAAGAGCAAAAAAAAAAAAAAAAAAAAAGCGCTTCTATTGTAGTAAAAATAAATCATGGTTCTTGAATTATATTGAGCTACGTTGCATTCCCATTAGCTTTCCTCCAACTTGGGTGCTGTAATCCAAATGGCAGGTTCTTTGCATGGATGACTTCTCGATTGCCTTTTCAAGGACCTTCTTTCCAGAGTGAGTATAGATGGAAGTTTCGCGTTGGTGTTACTGGCTGGGGGCTTGGCGGCCGCACAGAAGAAATGAGGAGAGAAGCCCGTAGTGGCGGGCAGTGGAGGGGTGGCGGCTGGTGTTATTTTTCAAATCTAATGGTAAAAAAAAATTTAACGGCACAAAATTAAATCTAACATTTAAAATAATTTAAAGAAATTATTAAAATCAAACTTCACTTAAAACTTTATAAATACCTATGTACTTGTATGATTTTTAACTACTTATGAGAATTTAAACATTTTTAGGTTAAAATGTCACATCCCGGCCTGGGAAGTGGTGGAGTCTGACTCGGGATGTGACAATTTGGTATCAGAGCCTAACCATGGCCGCGTGTGTGCCAACGAGGACGCTGGGCCCCTAGGGGGGTGGATTGTGAGATCCCACATTGCCTAGGGGAGTGGATCATGTGAGCCTTATATGTATATTCCCACCTCCAATTAGCACGAGACCTTTTAGGAGCTCACTGGCTTCGGGTTCCATCGGAACTCCGAAGTTAAGCGAGTAGCGCGCGAGAGCACTCCCATGAAGGGTGACCCACTGAGAAGTTCTCGTGTGAGTTCTCAGAAATAAAACCGTGAGGGCGTGGTCGGGGCCCAAAGCGGACAATATTGTGCTACGGTGGAGGCATGCCCGGGATGTGGTGGAGCCCGGGTCGGGACGTGACAACTAATGTTCATAAAAATAATTAGGATAATCTACATAAATTTAATTTTCAAAAGTTACCGAAAAAAAATTAAGCTAAAATTATTATTTAACAATTTCGGGCTAAAATTTTAAGCCATAATCATTGAAGGAGAAAAGCAGTTTTTAGGTTATGACTTAAAATTTTCAAATATTATGTCTTAAAATTTGAAGCTTTATCCCCAAGAGTGAAAAAGAACTAGCACTAGATGGTAATAGTAAGTGGCTTAAACTTAAAAATTAGAAGTCCCAAATTTGAAGTTCTTTTTCACACAAAATTCTATAAATGTCTATGTTTATGAATTCAAATTAATAAAAGAATTAGTGCATGTCAATTTATAAATGCTGATTTTTCTCCGAATTCCAAATTTGCTTTTCTCATCTAGACTAAGAAAAGTCTAACTTCTTTTAATGGGTAAATTACACTTTCATACCTCAGGTTTGGGCTCTATTTCAATTCCTTACAACATCTTTAAAACATTTCACTTTCATACCTTAAGTACTATTTTATTTCAAAATAATACCTCTATTACATTTTACATCCATTGATCCGTTAAATGCTGCATATATGCCACGTGGCTGCCAAATGTTTGCCACGTGGCTACCAAATGTCTGTCAAGTGGCAAATAAAATAATTTTTTAATTTTTTTTAAAAAACCTGAATTTTCTCAACAAAAAAATAATAAAAAATAAAAAATTTGAAACCCACATCTGCAAGAAGAAGAAGAGGGAGGAAGAAAGAAAAAAAAATTGTCCCTTCCCCACCCCCCAGCGACCCACATCTGCAACAAGAAGAAGAAGAAGAAGAAGAAGAAGAAGAAGAGGAGGGAGGAAGAAAGAAAGAAAGAAACCCCAAAATCCCACTCGAGCCACCCCTCCCAAAAATTCCCCATCACCCACCCCCAAAAATCCCACCCGAGATTAGGTGGATCTACCACAAAACCAGTCCAAAAATCATCTCAAACTCAAACTATTTTCAAAACTCACCCACACTGAAAATCACCAGATCGCTGAGGGAGTAGGGTCCCGGAGGGGGGCGGGAAGGGCTTTTCTTCTTCTTCCTGCATATGTGGGTTGCAGGCGAGAGGGACAATTTATTTATTTTCCTTCTTTCTTCCTCCCTCTTCTTCCTCTTGCAGATGTGGGTTTCAAATTTTATTTTTTTTAATTTTTTTTTTTGTTGAGAAAATTCAGGGTTTTTAAAAAAAATTAAAAAATTATTTTATTTGCCACGTGGCAGACATTTGGCAGCCACGTGGCATATATGTGGCAACCACGTCAGCATTTAACGGATCAATGGATGGAAAATGTAACGGAGATATTATTTTGAAATAAAATAGTACTTAAGGTATGAAAGTGAAATGTTTTAAAGATGTTGTAAGGAATTGAAATAGAGCTCAAACTTGAGGTATGAAAGTGTAATTTACCCTTTTTTTTTTTTTTGTAAAAATTCAAGTTTTTTTTTAGGGTAAATTACACTTTCATACCTCAGGTTTGGGCTCTATTTCAATTACTTACAACATCTTTAAAACATTTCACTTTCATACCTTAATTACTATTTTATTTCAAAATAATACCTCTGTTACATTTTCCATCCATTGATCCGTTAAATGCTGACGTGGCTGCCAAATGTCTGCCACGTGGCAAAAAAAAATAATTTTTAAATTTTTTTTAAAAAAACCTGAATTTTTACAAAAAAAAAGAGAGGGTAAATTACACTTTCATACCTCAGGTTTGGGGTCTATTTCAATTTCTTACAACATCTTTAAAACATTTCACTTTCATACCTTAAGTACTATTTTATTTCAAAATAATACCTCCATTACATTTTTCATCCATTGATCCATTAAATGCTAACGTGGCTGCCACTTGGCAAATAAAATATTTTTTTTTAATTTTTTTTAAAAACCCTGAATTTTCTCAACAAAAAAAAAAAAAAAATTTGAAACCCACATTTGCAAGAGGAAGAAGAGGGAGGAAGAAAAAAAAATTGTCCCTCCCCCCAGCGACCCACATATGCAGGAAGAAGAAGAAGAAGGGAGGAAGAAAGAAGCGACCCACATATGCAGGAAGAAGAAGAAAAGCCCTTCCCCCCTGCCCGACGACCCTTCTCCCGTCCCCCCCCCCACCCGGGACCCTCCTCCCTCCGCGATCTGGTGATTTTCAGTGTGGGTGAGTTTTGAAAATAGTTTGAGTTTAAGATGATTTTTGGACTGGTTTTGTGGTAGATCCACCTAATCTTGGGTGGGATTTTTGGGGGTGGGTGATGGGGGATTTTTGGGAGGGGTGGCTCGGGTGAGATTTTTGGGTTTTTTTCTTTCTTTCTTCCTCCCTCCTCTTCTTCTTCTTCTTGTTGTAGATGTGGGGTTTTTTTTTTTTGTTGAGAAAATTCAGGTTTTTTAAAAAAATTATTTTATTTGCCACGTGGCAGACATTTGGCAGCCACGTGGCATATATGTGGCAGCCACGTCATCATTTAACGGATCAATGGATATAAAATGTAACAGAGGTATTATTTTGAAATAAAATAGTACTTAAGGTATGAAAGTGAAATGTTTTAAAGATGTTGTAAGGAATTGAAATAGATCCCAAACCTAAGGTATGAAAGTGTAATTTACCCTTTTTTTTGTAAAAATTCAGTTTTTTTTAAAAAAAAATTAAAGTTTTTTTTTAAAAAAAAATTAATTTTTTTTTATTTGCCACGTGGCAGACATTTGGCAGCCACGTGGCATATATGTGGCAGCCACGTCAGCATTTAACGGATCAATGGATGGAAAATGTAACGGAGGTATTATTTTGAAATAAAATAGTACTTAAGGTATGAAAGTGAAATGTTTTAAAGATGTTGTAAGGAATTGAAATAGAGCTCAAACATGAGGTATGAAAGTGTAATTTACCCTTTTTTTTAAAATAATTTTTTTTTTTTTTGCCATGTGACAAACATTTGGCAGCCACATCAGCATTTAACAGATCAATGGATGGAAAATGTAACGGATGTATTATTTTGAAATAAAATAGTACTTAAGGTATGAAAGTGAAATGTTTTAAAGACGTTGTAAGAAATTGAAATAGAGCCCAAACCTGAGGTATGAAAGTGTGTAATTTACCCTCTTTTAATTGTTTTCTTATTTTAGATTCATCTTTAATGATGTGATCAAATGGAAGCCTTTAAGAGAAGGGATCCCCATTTTTTTTTTATAAAAATGGGAATTAGTTGGGGAGTCCGTACCACATCAAACTTTAACGATTCGAACCGTCTATTTTTCAAGTTGTACCTCATAGATCATCCTTACAAAATATTAGTCAAATTGGAAATATTTAAGACATCTAATTGGGTTAAAAAAATTAACGAAAACTTTGTTATATAAAAAACAATGAAATTTTATGTTGATAATTAAATAAGCAAATAATTTCGGATTGAATTGAATTTTTGCAATGATGATCTATGAATTGAGACTTACAAAATAGAAGGTTTGAATCGTTAAAACTTGATGTGGAGTGGACCCTACATCTGATTCCTTTTTTTTTTTTAAAATGGAGATTTCTTTGCATAAAGGGTCTGGTGATCAAATTTCTATTCATCCCTCAACTTAATAAAAAAGTTGATAGAGTCAACGAAAAGAACAACACTGGACATAATTTGGGAACAGGAGCAACTATTACTAGAGTCATGAACAAAAATGCAAGTCACGGTATAGTTCAGACCATTTCTACAATTTAGCTAAGAAAAAGTTTAAAGATTTATCTTCAAAAACCAGTAACTAGGATAGATTTTATTACAATTTTGAAAAGAAAAAAACATTTGACTCTCTTACCTGTTTAAAAAAATAGAGTAATGCTACATTATCATTTATTTGTACCACAATTTTATACCATCTCAAGTATCATTTTAAGTGGACAGCCACATCATTTAAAATAAAGGAAACCTAATGAAAATGACTTGAAAATTTTGAGTTTTAATGATAAGAACAAAATAAAGGGTAAAGTGAATAGTACCAAGATTGACTTTGTAGTGTAAAAATATGGTTTTTCGTTAAAGTGAACAGTACCGGAAGCTTTTCGTTAAAGTTCCCTTAAAATAATTTACATATTTATTTCATTAAAGGGTAAATATGAGTTTACTACCCTCAAGTTTTGTGGTTTTCAACATTTGATACATGAAGTTTTTTTTGTCCCAGAGTCATACCTAACGTGTTAATTTTGAGACAATCTCATACATCCGTTAGTCAAACTATTAACTCTGCCATTAACTGATGATGTGGTGCCTATGTGGACAATGACTGACCACCACGTGTCATTAAAGGGTCCACGTGAAAATTCAAAATTCAAAAAAATAATTATTTAAAGAAAAGTTAAAAAAATAAAAAAAGCAAACTCAGGTCGTCTTCCCCAAATCCCCCATGCCCACCCTCTCACCCACACCCAGATCTTCCCGTCGACCTGTGTCCCCCCCCCCAACCCAAACCTTTCATTCTTACGCTGTTAATGCTAATCCTGCTTGTACGCATGGAATTAAACAAACCCATTTGGAGTCGGAGAGTATGATTCAGACTCGATGCAAATCGAAAAATTAGGAAAGATGAAGCATTGGGTTACTTGGATTCCATGATTCAAACCAAACCCTTGCCCTCTATTTGGACTTTCAAACCAAACCAAACTTGTGTCCCCCCCCAACCCAAACCTTCCTTCACCACCTCACCCATACCCAGATCTTCCCCATCGACTATTGCCCCCCCCCCAGCAGCTAGGATTAAGAACTTGAAGAAGAAGAAGAAGGTTCGGGGAGAGAGAGAGAGAGAGAGAAGGAGTCCCGACCCTCTGCATCACCTGCGACCGCGACATCCACTCTGCCAACCCTCTTAGCCGACGCCACCCTCTGCGTTACTTCTCCGACTTTGACGGAGAGATCGAGGCGAGGAGGGACGTCGGGCGGTCAAGCTCCCAGATTCGAGAAGGAGGAGATGAATCGACAAGAGAGAGAGAGAGAGGGGAGAGAGGGAGTCCTGACCCTCTACATCACCTGTGACCGCGAAAGTGGGGTGGTGAAGGAAGGTTTGGGTTGGGGGGGACACGAGTCGACGGGAAGATCTGGGTGTGGGTGGGAGGGTGGGCACATGGCGATTTGGGGAAGACGACCTGGGTTTGCTCATTGACCACATAGGTGTCATATCATCAGTTAATGGTAGAGTTAACAATTTGACTAACGGATGTATGAGACTGTCCCAAAATTAACACTTTAGGTATGACTCTGGAACGAAAAAAACTTTATATACCAAATATTGAAAACCATGAAACTTGAGGGTAGTAAACTGATATTTACCCTTAATTAAAAATAGTTAGAAAACCCAAAAGAAAAGAAAAACCCAAAAAATCTAGGATTTTGAAACCCTTCTCCCTCCTCCCTCCTCCCTCGTTCCCCCACCCTTTCTTAGTTACCGTCTTCCCCCACGAAGTTTTCGATCAATGCTCCTGCATGTTTCATCCGCGGTCTACTTTCCCTGTTTTGATTATTAACAAACATCTATCACTATTTTTTCATTGATTCCTTTAATTGGTCTGTATGCCTTTTTTTTTTTAATTTGTTCTACATTGTTGTAGACTAGGTTTTGCTAGTTGATTTAAAATTATTGCTGCAATCGGTTTTATTGTATAATTATTGAAGTAACAAAGCTTAGTCCCCATGAAGTTCTCAATCAACGCTCCTACATGATTTAGATTTTGCTACAAGCGTTGATTGAGAGCTCTGTGTGGAAGACGGTGACTGTGAAAGTAGGAGAAGGAAGGAGGAGGGGAAGGGAGAAGTAGTTTCACGTTCCTAGGCTTTAGTGTTTTTTCTTTCTGGGTTTTTTAATTGTTTATTTAATAAAATTCAAATTATTTTAAAAAATGTAGTTGTCCACCTAAGATCCCATGTAAGATGGTATAAAATTCTGGTACAAACACAGAAGACCTTGGGCTCAGAGGGGGCGGATGCCCCTACTTATTTTTGTGTGTGGTAAACAAATGTACTTTTTTAGTTGTTTGTGTCATTAGTATTAACTTTTTCATGTGTTACTTTCATTGTTGAAAGAGTATTTTCGGCCATGAAATTTATGAAGATCGATTGTGAAATTGTATGAGAGACTAATGGATAAATGATAACATGGTTATTTTTGTAGAGAGAGATGTTTGATGGTATTGGTAATGAGGTTGTCATATAACGTTTTCAAAACATAAAAACGCATTGATGGATATTGTGATATGTTGTATGAAAAACCTTATGGACTAATATATAAGTGTTTTGTTTAGTATATTCTTGAGCTTTTTAATTTGTGACTTTGTTGTTTAAAGATGCTCCCATCCATACAATCTGGCTTCGTCCCTGGGTACAAATAAATAGTAAGAATAGCATTATTGTAAAAAAACAAAAAAAATTGTAAGATTATCCTCATAATATGATACGGTATTTGATCAGTATATTTTGGCAATTCGCTGCCTATTTGTGGAAGGCACTGATCTACCATGTTAATTTTGGGGAAAATAATTTATACATTCTTTTTCTCTTCATGCACATCATAATTATTTTTGACATTTTGAATCGAATAAATAAACATGAATGTACAAAAAGAAAAGAAAAATGTGCAAAAATTGCTTTCTTTATTTTGAAAAAGGGACTCTTAAAAACAATGTTAATTGTAACTAATTTTAATAATGACATGGTATAGTCTGAGGACAGGTAGACAGTATAAGGTCCAGTTATTGATCTGGCAATTTAAAAAAGAAAAAATCTAGCTAGCAGTAACACCCTAGCATAGATATTTGATTTGAAACCAAATGACCAAGTAGCTACCTTGAGATTTTGCTGGCAAATAGGGGTCAATAGTATCCGTCATTGTCTTCCATTTCAGATCCCAGTAATGGCTCATGCTTATAAGGTATACTTGAGTACCCAATAAAAAGGACATATATATTTCATTATCTGCTAGGTTGCACTTGTGTTGCACAACTTAGACATAAACATTTACTGATTTTCCTAAATTTATGAAACGATAACTTGTAAAGAGCGACTAAAAGAGTAGATGAATTCAATCATTGATTTGAATAATAGAGTGGCCGTCGAGAAAATGTTCACATTTATCTTAATTATTACGTGAACATTTTAATTAAGCATCTGATGCGTGTATGCGTTTAGAATTATTCTCATATCTTTTACGTCCTAACTTTCTTATGTATCAGACGTCTCACTGATCAGTTGACCCTATTGGTTGGCTGATGGCGGGCAGAGCTTTAGAAAAGATGGGTAGGCTTCTTATGCACTTTGTCTTTCTAATTTCAATACCATATTTTGTGTTGCAGTTCTTACTATTAATTTGTCTGATTCTTAACCTAGTAGGGTTAGCTCAAGAAAGGGTGGTGGGGTGATAGGTATGTAGTTAGGTTGAAGTTGGAAACCCTCCAATATAAACAAACAAACAAAAAAAAAAAAAAATCATTCGGGAGAAATATTTCAATGTGTCGGAAACATGGTTCAGTATATCAAGTGTCATAATACAATTAGTTGTATTTTTTTCTTCAAGTTTCCAACCAATTATATCATTACACTTAGTGTGCCAGAGCGTGATTCTAGTATACTAAAAAATCTCTTTCCGTCAAAGAACAAATCATAAACAACAATAATGGTAGTTTGGCTTTAATATTGATGGCCAATACTGTTGCTATCCATTGCTTTCCTAACACATGCTTCTTGGCAATACTTATAGCTTGATATAGATTAGTTCATTTTCGACCAAAAAAAAATGATTAGCTCATTTATAACACATAGAATCTTTTGGGATCTAAATTCAAGTCTCATGGTCCAAATTCAACCTCTACACATTCCAAGATCAAATTGCATGTGAAGATTTAGTGGTGGCCTAAAAGTTTGAAGATCATACGTGTAAATGTTCAAGCCGACTAATACTATGCATACATATATAAATCGTGATATTGTGAGGATTTGTTATTTGTTCATGTTATATCTCACTTATTTATGAACCTAATTAAGATCGATACTGAGTAATATATATATACCATTCAAATATTTAAGAATGCTTAAAATTTGGAAAAAGGGCTTTTGATGATTCTTGTATTACATATGGAACCCTACCATGCATTATGTAGCAGTGGTGGATCAAGTGGATCTATCTACTAATAACGCTATGCTGACATCTGTCCACTCGTTTCGTCTATTTGTTACCCTTACAGGACATGCATGTTTCCTTTTTGTTTTCTGGAAGTTAGGACATGAATGCTTTAAAATGGCCTAATGATCACGATGTATGAATAATAATGAAAAAGAAGAAAATGAGAGAGAGAGAGAGAGAGAGAGAGAGAGAGAGAGAGAGAGAGAGAGAGAGAGAGAGAGAGAGAGACTTCAGCGCCCGGAATAAAAGGGGCAGGAGAGAGAAGAAAGAAGAAAAACAGAGTGCACGATATTGATAGAAAGCTTTCCAGATTCCCATTAAAAAACAGAGTGCATGATATATCCTTTTACTTTGAAGAACTGAGTTGTATAGTGGCGCAATATTTGTAAATAATATCGTCTCTCTTTTTCTTTGATAATTTGGATTTGGTAGAGAATAGTAATAGCTTGACCATGACAAAATTTATATGGGGCATATCTGTGAACCTTATTTGGGAATTTACAGTACATATATACAAAAGCACGTTTTTTTTTTTTGCCGTATTTTTGGGAGACAAATTGACGCAGATAATGGATGTACATAAAAAGGAGAGTAGCTAGTAGAGAGAAAGAAAGCCTTTATTAAATATACCAAGTGATCGATCATCGACAGTACTTGAAGCTACCCACGATACGGTCTCCTATTAAAGAGTGGGGAGTGGAGATGCATAAAATACATAAAGCTTGTCTAGCAATAGCATTGGATGGGCATCTAAAAGATTATGCTTTACATGCTCTCACTTTCTCCTTATGAATGTAAGAAATAAAAAGAAAACCCTAACCAAAATATCTCCATCCACATGCAATCATGCACTTCTTCACTTTTGTCGAATAAATAATTCTAGGGTTGTTTAGGGATAGATTCTTGTAACTCTTGTTTCTTAAATTTAAATCCATCTATCTTTAAACATTCAAGTAAAACCTGAAATTTAAACTTGTTGACATGTGGACAAATAAGTCACCTATTATTACAAACTTATGCCACAATACCTTAATTATGTTACAGACCTATGCCACAATACCTTAAATTTAGGGGAAACAACATTCCAAAGATTGTATCATGATGTTTTTTTGGTGCCAAAAACACTTCCTATTTATATATGTGTGTGTATTTTTTTCATAGTATAGTGTTATTTTATATGTCGAACTAGCATTACTCATTTTTCCTTTTTTTTTTTTTTTTTTGGTTTCAGTTAGGGTTTGTCGAGTATTGTGAGGTAAATGATCTTATATTTCATAAGTCATTGTAAACATATGGTCTTTATGCAGAATCTAAAATAATTCATAAATTCCATCTGGAAAAAGTAGCAGGAAAATAAATAATAATCTTATACAATAGAAGCCATTGTTACCAAAGAATTTCTTACATACGCACGGAAATGGTCTGTTGCTAGCAACGATTATTACTATACGAGACTGAATATGAATCATTGATAAAGTTAATTCTTACTTAAACGTACTTGATACAAATTGACAATCTAAACACACACACATGAATACATACATAGTGGTTTTTTGGATAAGCAAATACATACATACATACATAAAAACTTGCTATTAGCAGCTTGTAATAATAAAGTTATCTCTATATGGTTATGGGGGCGGATTCCTAGCATGATTTTTTTTTTCATAACTTGTTACGCATGTTTTTTTGTAGCCCACTCTGTGATGTACTTAAACAATCCGAACTGTATGTCTTTTAAGTATTTCCTCAAAAATTATGTCGGCTAAAAATTACCTAAATTTGGAACAATGTGACCCTTGGATTAAGAGTTTAGGGTTTGTAGAACCATATTCATTCATTTTCTTCACTACAAATGAATGTCTTAAGGCTTTTTTATTTGTCTAATTTTTTGCAAGAATAATCTATAAATGATGTTCTAAAAGATAGATGGCTCGGATCGTTGAATTACATTATGGAGGGGGACTCCCAAAAACATATGTCAAAAGTTGTGTAAAAAAAGTGGTGCCACGGATCCGCTCCCATGATTATATTATGTATACCTGTACATATTTTAATATTACATAATGTTCTACAATCAATTAATACATATATAAGGGTGCGTGTGTGCATGTTGTAGCTAGATAGAAAGTGTAGTACATGCATCCACATGCATCTATGTTTCTATATATATGGAATATGGTACTCAACGTTGAGAACTAACATAACGTGCTAATAGGCCATCCAAAGATTTGAGGTCTCTTTCTCGCAAAAACGCATGTGTTCTTTGTGCAATACTATTGATAAATAGCAACTGCCCTAATGCCTATTAAAAGTGACTTGTAAACCCTACCACTCAACTCGATCCTAGCCACTTTATCCATGAACATTGACTATCAACATACATGGTTTGTGGACATCGCTATTCTTCCTACACGAAGATTGTCCAAGCAATCTGCTAGTTAGGGTAACATCTCTTTTGAATATGTAATGCTTGGTAGGGCTATATATTCTGTTTAAGAACGAAGAGAACTCCATATCTTTTTGCTACTGCTATGAACTACTTGGGAACTTCAGATTAGGGCAGATGCACCAATCGTAAAGTACTAGGGTTTTGGCATCTGGATTTAACTTTCATGCACGTAGACAACTTTTTGATTTGGAAGAGCAGAAACGTAACCAAAAAGTTGATTTGTCAGTCGTCGTCACGGTCTAAAGCTTGGGTATGAACCATGGGATCCCAGTATATTATTGCGGGCTTTTTTCTTTAGTCCTTGATTGTGGGCGGAATGTGTGTCCACCAAAATTAGCCTACTTGTTCTATTAAAAGCTGCTTTGTTCTGCATATACCACTTTTGAAAAAGCCCTTAATTATTTCTTATGAAACATCGTTGTGGTGATAGTAATTGACACAAACAGGGTGTGAGGTTTACAATAAACGATGGGTTGCAGAGTCTTTGATGATATTTTCGTCACTCCAATCATTCATTAGGTAGATTGAGTTGGTTGCCCCATTCACTAGGTAGATTGAGTTGGTTGGAACATTTATTAACTCGATTGAAACCGACCCATCCACATTTAAACAATTCTTTTTTTTTTCTGAAAAAAAAACAATATTATCTACACTAAGGAAAGGAAACGAGATTAGTCTCACAATGTGCTAGCAATAATGTGGTTCAAATTCGCTTTTGGCGATAATCGAATATAAGATCTCTCACTTACAAATGAAGAGGAATATCACTAGACTGTAGTATTAAGTGGCCACATTTAAACAATTCTTAAACATAAATATTAGATAGACGTATAAATAAGTTATTTAGTGCCAAATTTTTTTCATGGTCTCTATGGTGAGACCGTAATTTAAATTGACCCCAATGATAAAAAGGTTGTTAATCGTCATCCTGGGGTGGAGTCCGTAATCCATCATAGCCCAAACCGAAAAATGAAACTTGAATATTACATAATATGTAGTGTGTGGAGCCAAAAATAATCACAAGGCGACATGTGAATTTTTGGATAAAGAAGACAAAAATACCCTTGAGGCGTATCAGAATTCCTACGCGCAAGTAGCGGGCAATCATCCTCAACCAAGCCAGAAATGCCCAAAATAGGTAACAATTCAAAATCTATTTCATTCCATATATTTCTTATCTCCTTTTCCCTCTTTTAGCTAATCAATTAGCTATCATTACATAACCTTCAAAATATTCATTCCAAAAATATGTTAATTGGCTAATTAATGGATTAATTACCTAATTAATACATTAAATGTCAATTAAGTTACCCAATTAACCAGAAAATATATTCAAATATGTACTAAAGGGCCGGCCACCTATTGTTAGAAAAGGAATTGGCCATGCCTTGTTTATCTCCTCATATTTACCCATTTCATCCCATTAATTAGCTAATTAATTTAGCAATAATCCTATTTTGCCAAATTAATTAGTCAATTAACCACATAACTCCCAAAATCATCACAAATCATGAACAAAACCCACAAACAAGGCTAGGTGGCCGGTCCTCTCTCACCCTAAGAGGCCGGCCACTCTCCTATTTAAACCCCTTTCTTTTCTTCAAAA
Source organism: Heteromeles arbutifolia (assembly GCA_024362995.1). NCBI lineage: Eukaryota > Viridiplantae > Streptophyta > Magnoliopsida > Rosales > Rosaceae > Heteromeles > Heteromeles arbutifolia. Next base: position 41,331,920 of record JANCRC010000002.1, read on the forward strand.
TGGACCTCTCATACTCTTGAAAAACTCCGAAAAATTCTCTAAACACTTTTCTCTTTAAATTCTAAAATGGACCTCTCATACTCTTGAAAAACTCCGAAAAATTCTCTAAACACTTTTCTCTTTAAATTCTAACTTTGGCATCGAAGGTTCTTCGGCCAACGCCCCCCCATTCATCGTGGGTGCATGAGGCACTTGGCCTTGACCAAAGGTGTTAATTGTTTTGTAGGTGCAATTTTATCCAAGAAGAATGCAGCGGAAATTTGCATCCACAAATTGGTGCTTTCATTGAGAATTGAGATCCATACTCGTAGAAGACTCTCGCATACAAAGGTTTTTTCTCTATTTTCTCTATTTTCTAGTCCACTTGAATTTTTCATACGTTTTTATTATTAGAATTTTTTATTTGCAAAGATTCTTTGATAAAAGGTGAAAGAAAAATATAATGGCTAGAAATTTAGAAAATTCCACAAGTAAAAATTCCAATATTCAAGAAACGGGACCGCGGCGATCCACGAGACTAAACGTGGTCATGGGTGGAGTGGCACCACCACCGTGGCCCAAGCCATGCCATCCAAGCTTGCACGGGCCCGAGCCCTAGCCTCGCACCCACGTGCTCCACACACCGAGCAGCCCACTCTCGTGGCCCAACCTGCTCCTGACGAGCAGCCCGCTCCCGCGGCCCAACCTGCTCCCGTGGCCTTTCAAGCAGCCCAAGTCGGTCCAAGATTAGTTCAACCATCCCAGCTTAAAATTTTTGGGCTTACGATCAAATCGGGGGCATTCTCACCACATTTCTCCACGGATTTGACATTTCCCAACTCAAATCCCGCGCCCGGAGTCTACCACCCTTCCACTGCTCAAGGAGGCACATTTCTTCCAAGCTCTTCCAATCTAAATGGCGAACAACACTTGTCTCAACAAGTCATAGAGTTGACGAGCGCCCTTGCACAACAGATGACCTTGGTGAACCAGCTTCTGCAACACACCAAGATCCAACGTGCCCCAGACGAGGTGTCCCGAAGTAGGACAAGGGCAGATGAGGAACCCCTCCAGTAACGTCCCGGCAAGCAGCCACTCAACCAACCACGAACCAAGTATTCGGGCAGGGTACATTCCTGATTGGGCCCCCGATATGGCGTATACTCCCATCTTAGTGCACGGAGGAGCGTGCACTCTCGACTAGGCCCACGGACGAGCATACACTCACGGTTAGGGCCATACTCTGATAATCAACATGAGCAGCATTCCAAGTAAAGTGTTCATTCGCGGTTAAGCCTTCAGGGAGCATCATCCACCTCACATCGGAGTAGGAAACATGATGGACGGAGAGAAACAGTCACTCAATCCGGCTCAAGTTCAACTAGTAGCCTGCAAAGAACTCGCTCGCCTGCTAGGAACACACCACATGCACCGCATCCGCGGTATAGACAAGCCAAACACATGGAACAGCAACCTATACCAGCAAGTCACGACTGGGGACAGTCGAGAGCTCCGCTACCCCAACAAATGCAAATTCAGGAAGAAGTAGAGATACTCTTGACCAAGGGATTGCGCAATTTCCGACGCAACAAGGTCACCGACAAGGCACTACGACGGGACATGACCAACATAAGCAGGTCACCCTTCAAGGACAAGATCGAGCAGGTAGAGCCTCCATGCAAGTTCAGTATGCCATATTTCACATCCTTCAAAGGGGATGGAGACCCGGAGAGACACTTGAAGCACTATCGAAGCGCAATGATTCTCTATCGAAACAACGACAATCTCATGTGCAAGATATTCACCACCACTTTACAAGGCGATGCGCAAGATTGGTTCTACACCCTACTGCCACAATCCATCTGGAGTTTCGACGAACTATCTTTGGTTTTCACCAAAGAATATTCATCATATCGCTCGATCAAGAAGAAGTTCGACCACTTGTTCAACATCAAGAAGAACCCAAATGAGTCGCTTCGCGATTATGTGAAGAGGTTTAAAGCAGAGAAGGCAAAGATAGTCGAATGCAACGACTCGATAGCTAGAGCAGCCTTCCAAAAAGGACTTCCAGCAGACCACCCGTTATTCAAAAAATTGATCATGAAAAAAAATCTAACTCTGGTAGACTCTTTCGTTCTGGCAGACAAACATGTACTTTGGGACGAGGCTCGCTGATGCACATTCAAAGACTTGAAGAAGTACCTGACATCACTTCCCTACTATCCAAACTGGAAGCGGCGGAGGAATTATTCGCATGTTTGACGGTATCTGAAGTAGCAATAAGCTCTACCATCATACGAGAAGAGCTGGGGGCCCGATTACCTGTATTCCACAATTCAAAAGCTCTCATCGATGCTACCAGAAATTCATAAGCTAACTTTGGCGATAGTTGTTGCAACCTGGAAGCTCAAGTTTTACCTTCAAACGCACGCAGTCATCCTCATGACGCACTATTCCGCCCAATCCAGACGCGTGACAATAAAGGCGTAGACCCTAGCAGATGCAAAGTTTTATGACGAAGGTAACAACTCGGCCCAAAAGATAGACCAAAGGCAGACGAACATTGGTAGGACACACTCGGAAACAAGTTTTTTCCTCGTCGCCCCAAAAGATTCTACATAAGAGCAACATGTACTGGCAGTTGAGCACCATCTCCTGCTGCGCGTCACACGGCCTCAGCCAACCCTTGCTTCATAATTCAACTCTAGGGTAACCCAATACCGGAAGTTGAGTATTTCCTACTACGTGTAACATGGCCCAGCTCCACGACTCCATACCACACCTTCACGTCTAGCCTAGGCAACGTAATAGAGCGACCCGACGACGCTCCGGAGGCAGCCGAGCATGCCCTAGCCATGCTTGCTTCGTCCGATGGAAACTTTTGGCATTTGCATGTCAACCACGGATCCAACTACAAAAGCTCGGAAGCAGGCATGGTCCTTGTCACCTCAGACGGTGTAATGCCCGAGCAGGCAATCACTCTAGGCTTCAAAACGTCCAACAACGAAGCAAATTACGCGACCCTATTAGAAGGCCTTTGAATGGCAAAACACTTGGCGGTGAAAAAGCTCGCAATTCATTCTGATTCCTAGCTAATCACTAGCCAGACTACTTGAGGCGTTTCAGACTTACACCCTCACTCAAGTTCCGTGGGCAGACAACGCCCATGCGAACGCACTAGCCGACCTAGGCTCCGCCCTTGACCACCAACTCAAACGCTTTATCCTGGTAGAATATCTAGACAAGCTAAGCATAAAGGCGGAGCTGACAACCGAAGTGTCACAGGTTAGTACAACTCCAAACTGGCAAGATTCCATTGCAGACTACCTGGTCAATGACACATTCTGCACCGAAAGATTGGAGTCTGGGAAACTCCAAATCAAGGCAGCACACTATTACATGTGGAATGACATTCTCATCTGAAGATCCTACACTGGACCACATCTCCACTGCCTAGCGTCTCCCGATGACTTGAAGGTTCTAAGCTTAATCCACGAAAGCGTTTGTGGAAACTACTCCGGAGGTCGATTCTTAGCATAGAAGGCTCTTAATGCAGGCTACTACTAGCTTACCATGCACCAAGATGCTAAAGAGTTAGTACAAAAGTGCAACCACTGCCAACGCTACAAGTCGGTACCAGCACTGTTTGCTAGTGAGCTACACCCGTAGACGAGTCCTTGGCCATTCATACAGTGGGCAATTGACCTGGTATGACCTATGCCGCCTGCTACTGAGGGCAAATGCATGATGATCGTGGCAACTGATTACTTCACCAAATAGGTAGAAGTAGAGCCCATGACGACCACGATTCAGACGGACATAGAGCACTTCATATGGAGGAACATCATTTGCCAATTTGACATTCCTCAATCCATTGTCACCGATAATGGCCCGCAACTTATGGGTAAAGAGGTAAAGATTTGGCGAAGTTCTTCCAAAAATATGGCATCAAGCAACATATGTCCACGCCGAGATATCTTCAAGGCAATAGGCAGACCGAAGCATCCAACAAGACGATCCTCGACTGCCTCAACAAATCCCTCACCAACAAGAAGGGAAAATGGCCAGACAAACTCCCCGGATGTCTATGAGCATATCGCACCACCAAAAGGTGAGCAACCGTAAAGAGATGGCTACAAGTTTATATATGGAAAAGGAGAAGCGCGAGCAGACCATCACCCGCATCGTAGCCTACCAGTAGCAGCTCCTCTTCAACTACAACAAAAGGGCCAAGATTCGACAATTCCAACTTAGAGATCTAGCCATGAGAAAAGCCTTCATCACTGCCCGCAGAGAAGGCTCCAAAAATATAGATTTCATCTGTGAAAGTCCGTACAAGATCAACAAAGAGATCAAGAAGTAATGAAACGCTTACAACCTGAGGAAGTACCATGCGTGACCTCCTACTATATCAAGACCCGAAGACTCAAGCAGCTCAACGAGCATCACCTCGCAAGCCGAGGACTATCCAGTTGTTATGCAGTCTCCTACAGCTAAGTTATTTGTTCGTTTCACTTGTTTTTCAATGAGGAATTCAGAAGTAATTTGTAACTTGGCTTGACTATATGCCTATAACAACTGATCATCCATGCACTTCAAATGAAGATTGCGCCCTTCTTAGGGACTCATCGCAAGAATTGTGCCCTCCAAGGGACCAACCATGCTCTCCACTGCGAGAGGGTAAACCAATTCCCTAACACCCACATGGGTCAGCTCTCTAAGACGAGAGGATAAACTCTACACTTCGAATATCCAGACGTGGATGAGCCTGGCTGCCTTAGTATAACTAGATGCATGATGGATTACACCGGGATTCCTAAAAGTAGCCACAATGGTCTTTTTCAAAGCTTAGCTAACTGAAGGATTTTGGGTCTTTTGGCCTAATCCGCGAGGAACCAGGCCCTAGAGACGGAGGAGGCACATTACGCAGTACGTCCTATGGATGGCAACCCCTGGAACCCTAAAGCTGCTACCGAGTGAACTAAGGTAGCCTATGGTTTCCGGAAGACTGCCTACGGCTTGCCCTTCAAGCAATAAAGTCGCGCTAGACTTAAACAACCGCACATTCTTGTGAAAGGTTAAACAAGCTAGCGTGCATATACGAAGCTTTATCCACTACCGACATGCTACGTAGTCAATAAGATTCACCTCTGCCAAGCGCAGAACAACCTACACCAAGTCCTGAAGTGTTGTGATACTTGCTATGTAACCTACGGAATTGGAAAAAGCCAAGGTTAGTAGCCTAGTGGTTACGTGAACTTGTCTGCTTCTGTAAGTAAGGCATCCGGCTGCCAACCCTATGGCTAACAACTTTGCAAAGTTCTACACCAACACCTACAGCTGCATAGGCTACGCGGACCTGTCTACTTATAGAAAAGTAGCACGTCTGTCACTGGTTTATAAAGTCTAAAGGTTAAGGCATGAACAAAAGAAATGAAGATAAAGAAAGGTGAAGGAAACATGTTTATAAACAATTAGCAAAAGGCCTAAGGAGTTCAACCAAAACAAGAGCTACAAGGAAAAACAAAGAAAATCCGAAATGCTACCTAGAATACTACACTTCAACAGCTTGGACATCCCACGACTACTTGGTCGCCACACCTTCAGCAGCCGCGACGCATTTGTTGGAAATGTGCCCTAAAACCAATCATATGATGATAGTTTACGGACATTTCACATGTTAATCTAGTTTAATATAACGTGCAAAGATTATTGTTTTAAGCCGTCTCATATAAATGTTATATGCTTAAACGATAAGTCCAAGGAATATGTAATAGGGAGAATGTGATCTAAAGAAGTTAGATTCATGAGACCATTCTCTTTTGTATACATATCCTAAATGTTCCTGATCATAGGATTGCCAATTGGGCATTGACAGTCCGTCAAGATCAGTACGTGCTATGTCTTCTCTTAGGGAGAGTGACTGGTCTCGAGTCATTGGTGTGACTGACACCAAGACAAGTACGTAGGTGCTCAATAGAGAATGAGTCCACTAAACGCGATTAACGAGGAGTTCTCATACTCATGTCATATGAGAACTTATGGTTGGGATAATGCAAAGTAGTCATTTGACCTGAGGCATCATAGTTGTCTTGTGGTTAGGTCCTTGATCTTTGACTATGTCAAAGTCACTCCGTCATAGAGTGTCCACGGTATAGTTGGGGTTAAGCCACTTAGCCATGGAGGCAAGTGAATGCGTAACAAGGGATCTCTAACCTTCAAATGTTGAGGGAGAATACTCTATGATATGATTAAGAATCTTTGGCTAGAGTATGGATGAGATTTAGGAAGTCGTTCCAAGTCACATTCAAGGTAATCATATAAGTAAGAGAATCACATTGGATGGTAGACATGAATAAACTATCAAACCAAACAATGTGTTCAAGAGTATTGTATTAGAGAAAAACCGTATTGCATTGTAATCCCAAACTGAATAGGTTATCCAACCTCTTCTGATTAGCTTGGGTAGCCATGACATACTGCTAGGTGTCACTCATGGCTTGTGGAAGCCCTAAAGATGTATAATCACTAAAGGGAGAATTGAAAGTAAGTTTCAATTCACAATCGATTAGTACGAGTTCTAATCGCCCACTGCCTCGCTAAAAGGTACTTAATGGATCGCACACCGTGTAAGGTAATGATTGAAGGATACAACAAAGATGAGTAAGGACAATTAAATAGTTTAATTGTTTATGGCAAGGATTAATTAATATGTTAATTAATCAAATGAATATGTTCGTTTTAGACCTCGGGTTAGTTTTGGGCCTCAAGGCCCAATGGGCTTCGAATGTCAAGCCCATTAACTTAAGTTGTATGACAACTTAATGAATAAAGATTCAAGAAGGCCCAAATAGCCCAAAGCCCTAAGATGGCCGGCCATGTTGATAATTGAGTGGGTTTTGGACTTATTACAAGTTTGCCACTCCAATGAAGGTAGGTATAAATTTGACTTTATAGCCTTTTCTTCATTCGGTGAGAATAACTCTCTCATTTTCTCTCATTTTCTAAGGATGAAAAGTGAGAATAACTCTCTCATTTTCTCTCTAGGAGGCCGGCCCCCTTGGAGGGGATTAGCTAGCAATCCTTCCTCCTCCAAGGTCACTCATCTTCTTCCTTCATCATCCTTGGTGTCGAAAATTAGAGGTCTCCTACCTTGGGGACTTTTGGAGAATCAATTCTTCCATCCATATCCATGGAGCCAAGGAGCAAGGAGACAAAGGAAAGAAGGCCCTGACATGGGTGATTAATCTTTGCTAAGCAAAGAGGTGCTTCAAAGGTATAAAAGTTTCTCAACTCCTTTCTTTAAGATTTGAGTTGAGTCTCTGTTCACCATAACTACTAGGCTTTGAATTTCATGGGTTATGTTTTTTTTTAGTGCATACAAGCATGATTCCACCTTTAATTTTTAATTGCATGTCATAGATGTTGCTCAAATAAACATGTTTTTCACAAATTTTCCTTCAAGTGGTATCAAGAGCCTAGGTCTAGTAGTTGGTGAATCCTTTTGGGTTTTGTAGTTCATAGTCTTTGATTTGAATGTTGTAATTGTTACAAGCTTTATTCTTGCTTCTTTGAATGTAAATTTTGTTAGAAAATTTGCCATCTCAAATGTTGTAGATGTAGTTCATATGAGCATGAATTTTGGAGATAAAATTTGGGGCCATGTTTTTGGGGAAATTCGGCCAAATCGAAAGGGTGGATTTTTGGGTTTTTGTTTGTCTTGTTAAAAGTGTTTTAAAGTGACTTTTGGAACCCCTAAGTACCCTAGTATGGTAATATGTTATTTCCCTTAAGTTTGAGAGTTTTTGGGTGAAAAATGTTCATGGAGCTCTTATGGGTTTTCATGGATGTTCTTCATTGTTCTTGATATGTTCTTGGCAAGAACAAAAAGTTTAGGAGTTTTGATTCAAAAAGGTGTTTGGTTGTTTACTTGTTTTTGTTAGTGATGGATGGTTTGAATTTTCAAACTTCACCTATGCTTTTTCAACTATTCACACCATACCAATCACTTACAACTTTCGATCACCTTTCAAACCTTAAAATCAACTCACACTCACTCACACTCCACACCATGACCGGCCAACCCTACAAGTAGGGTACTTTTGGGGCTTTTATGCAATTACATAAAGTTTTGATACTTTTGTGTATTTGTACTTTGACCCGAAAGTTTACGATTTTACGTAAAGGCCCAAAAACACTAAAGGACAAATTTTTTTGCTCCTTTATTGAAGTTTTTGTATTTGTTGAAATTTTTGGGTTCTAGTTGTAATTACATAAGGTAGTGGACTTTTGTGTTTTTACAAAGTGACCTCAAAAGTTTGTGTTTTGCAATATAGCCCAATGGTTGAGGTTATTGCTTTTTGGCCCAAATTAGTAGAGAACAAAATAGTTTTGTATCTTTAAATGAGAATTGGATTTTCATTTTATTTTGCTCTATTTAAATCAATTCTATGGATACAAAAACCAAATGACAATGTTGCATTCTAGTTTAATTAGTTAAAGCGTTAATTAATTAAAGAAAGGGTGATTATGAACCTAAGCCTACGATAATTGAGCTATGTGAAAGGCCGTCTCAAATTTGTTTGAACCATGGGAATGTGTAGATTAATTTTGGTTGTAATTTGATATGATCAAATGTTGTAAAAGAGCATAAGCTCGTCTTTACTTTGAAGTACTCATTTCTTGTTTATTTGATATGCATGAAATTGGAGTAGTTGGGTCCAACGCCCAATAGGAAAAACACGCCTTAATATGATTAAACGCGTAACTAAAATCAATCACCATCCCTAGACCGAGATCCAACACTAGGCTTGTGTTGGATCGAATCAAAGGTTCATAGTCATCCTAAGGCCCTAAGGCAATTATATAGTCCATCAATGAATGCAAAGCTTATGTTAGTAGTACCATATACTCTTGCTTTAAAAAAACGTTTTACAAGCTTAGTGGGAGTATCATATACTACTAAATCAATCAAATGGACTAATAGTTGTAATAGGACTAAATTGTTTTAATAAGATTAAAATGAATGCTTATATGTGATGAGACCTCAAACCCTCAACCAAGCTGTTATTAAGTTGACAAGCGTGAGAGTGCTTTGAACATTCTTTCGTGGCCTTCCACTGTGGTAGACTCCGATCGTTTGTGACTCGTTCACCGACTTCACCCTATAATGGGGGAGTACAAAGTATGTGCTTACACTCAAGAGGAGTTCTATATACATACATGATGAAGTGAGGTAAGCAACGAGTTTAGCCAACATGATATAATTCTGAGGCATCATTCTCTAGAGGCCAAACAAGATGGGTACTTACATGAGATGTAAATGAGTAAGTGTACTATCTCATTATTATTAACGCTAGCCAACATGATATAATTCTGAGGTGGGCTTGGTAGTAGTGAGCCTCCCATACCCTACTAAGAGTTTCCTCCAAAATTCTCGAATTTCGATGAGGGATATGGAATTTGCCGAAAATAGTAGGTGGTGCTATTTGATTTAAAGACCCGGATCAAATGGCTTAAAATCAATCAATTTATATTCGTTATGTATTTATTTACCGATATATTTGCAAACGCTATCCAAAACTCGACAAAGAAAAGCCAAAGGCTTTAGTTTCCGGACTTGGTACCACAATCCCATAGATTGTCTTGAATGGATTGTATATGTACCTAAGTAGTCTCATCCTCACAATTTTCCAATTGATAATGTATCATTGGAAGAACATGTTAGATAAGTCTATCATAAAGAGGACAACACAAACAACCAATGCTTATTCCTTTGTTGTATGAACAAAAGAACTTATGAAGATTAGCACAAAGACATGAACACTTTCAGTGTCATAGTTCTTCACTTACAAATCATTGTATGAAGAAATAAGGGTTGCTTAGAACAACCCTTAGTTTATGCAAACACTAGTGCTTGTTTCGTTGTTAAATGAACAAAGAACTTGAGAAGTAAGCACAAGGGCATGGACACTTTATGTGCCATGATTCTTCACTTACAAATTGTTGTATGAAGAAATAAGAGTTGCCTTGAACAACTCTTGAATGTTTGTAATCTTGTTTAGAACAAGATGGTTGGTTGACAAAAATAGTCCATCAATATGGACTTATGATGATTTTGAATCATTGAGTGTTGAAGTGTTAAACCACTTCACGAGACGGAAACTAGACAAGGACTTCACCTATGAGTCCCTAACCAAATGGTTCACTAAGTTTATAGTAAACTATATAGTGAACAATAACCGCAAGCTCTCCAAATTGTTTGATGTGTTTAACACAATTGAAATAAGTTTCAAGAGAGATAGTGGGAGTTTAGGGACCATGACTATTGTAGTCAAGGGAGAAGTCAAATGAAGAAGGCAAAATAACTCCAAGGGAACAAACTTTCTTTATGAAATGATGGGCATTGGAAGGGGTATATGCAAGAAATGTCTTGCAAGTGTCAAGAACACACCTTTCGAAGGTGTTGTAAATTGTTCTTGAATAGTTCAAAACAGTTGGTTCTTCTACTTAAATGCTTGATTGCGTATTAGTAACTATGTTTTTACAATTGTTGTAAAAGTGTGGCTAATAAGAAGTAGAAGATTAATGAGAAAAGAGAAAGTACTTCACATTCGGAACGTGAATCAAATATGGATCTCTGCGAAAGCAGATAGTACTTACTTCCTCATATGAACTACCAAAGAAAATGGAAAACAAAGATTGTCTTTACATTTCAATTTGAGTAAAGGAACTTAATTCCGTCACTATAAGAGATGGATGAATGTTTTGTTTGACAAAACATTGTTCTTTATTAATGAATGATTGGATTATTGTAATCTAATTGATTGTCTCTATAAAAGAGATATTGTGGTAGTGTTAACTGTTTAGAATATGACGATGCTTAAAACCCAAAAGGTTGCAAGGTAATGACTAATCCCAACTTAGTTGTGACACCTCTGAAAACATAAATTACGAGTTGGTCATAGATGGATACTTTGGATCGTTAGATCCGGATCGAATGCCTTCTTGTTAAAATTGTATAGAGGCGAAATGTTCGAACCTTTATTCTTTTGGAAAGAAGAAAGAATCATAAAGTTGTTGAGGTTAATTCACTTAGATGTTAGTGGCACTTGTCCACAACATAATACTACTCATGTTGTATCACATTCACCAATGATCGCTCTTGGTTGGACTATCGTTTATTTTGAATAAACAAAAGTCCAATACTTTGCAAAAGGTTTCAAAAAATTCAAGAATGTAAGTTGATGAGCAAGACATCTAAAGTATTTACCTCCTTAGATTTGATCCAAGGAAATATAACACTTTAGAAGAGTTTCCTTGATAGAAATCAAGGAAAGTAGCATCATAAGATAATGGATTTCTCCATTAGGAGAAGAACGAACTCGAATAAGATTTAGTTCGTTGGATGTTATCAATTACCCATATATAGGATATATACTTCTAAGACAATATGATTGTCAATTAGAAGATCTTCCAAAATTTTCATGACTTCATAGGATGTAATTGGAAAGAAAGACAAGTCTTAATCGTGTTAAGATTTGGGGTTGTGTGCTAATATGCAATATTTGTTTGAGAACAATCTTGTGGGATATCTTTAAATTAACCTTTGGATATCACTTCTATAAACCAACTGGCAAATGTTGTTTGTTGGGTAGTTCATTATAATCCTACACTAAGATTTACCTAAGATAGGGCAAATGAACGAGAGATAGAACTCAAAGAATGGGTTCTTTGAGAGACAAGATGATAATCAACAAATATAACAACCTAGTTCCTACACCACTAGCTCCAAGGTAGTCAAGAAGGATCTATAAACCGTCTCAGTTGAATGGTTTGAACTTTATGATTATGTCATAGAGTTACACATGTTAATTCGAAAGAAATAAGAATGAAAAATCCTTATGACTACATTGAGTGTATATACGACATATACTCAAGGAAATGGTATAGTACCATTTGACCCGAAATAATGAAACCTTTAAAGCTAATTGGTAGCTTAAGGTGTTACAATCAAAGAGATTGGTTGATTTGGAAGACACCAGCTTTGACGTAATCTTGGTTTCTATTAATTCGATGATTGCTAACTACAACTAAACAGTGATTCAATGTTTGGACATAATATGGGTTTCCGAAGCCATTATCAAGATAGTCTTGATAACATATGTCTAAGACTTGGAATCACAAGACGTGTAAGTTGTAAAGATCCATCCATCATGAATCTTAGCAAGCTAGTGGGAGCTGTAAGCGCCTTATGAGAGAAAGATCAAATCGTTTGATTTCTCATAAAGATGTAAATGAATCTTTTGTTTACTAGGTTTACAAAAGATTAATGGGAGTTAATAATATTCCTAAATATTGAACATATATATGATATATTAAGTTTAGGAATTCTTCTTCGTTAAAAGTTATGACTTTAAACGTTCTATAATGATAGAATGTATATGGGAGATAGTCTATATACATGGGATGGAAATCTATAAGATAGATTTCAGGATATAATTTGAATATATCAATCCCTAATGATAGACAAAAGATGCTAGGAAGTTTCTCATATGATGATAAACTCCAATCAGAATGACAATTCTAGTAAGACTAGGAAGTTGCTCTTCTCAAAGGGAACGTACCCTTTGACTCCCAAAGAAATAATGCGTAAATAGAATCCTTTATGTAGAAGTAGAAAGGTGATTTATGTATTTCATATTGTATGAAAAACATTGATATGAGTTGTACCAAGATCGGTACAAGACGATATCAATGCAAGCCCAGGATCAGAACCATGGCAACTGTCAAGTGAGTCCTTATGTATTTAAGAACTACTAAAGGATAGATTCCTCAAGAATGAGGAAGAATTAGAGTAATGCAATGGAAGCGTAAAAGTATTAGATTATGAATCTAATATCGTATCCATCACTGGATGTCTCTTCATTTTGAATGAAGAGATAATTGGATATCTCTTTATTATGACTAAAGAGATATTTGGGTGGAAACATTAAAAGTAATGACTTTAGTGTGTTCCATCATGCATGCAAAATATATAGCCACATAGAAGTTTACAACAATGTTGTTTAGATGGGAAAGTTCATTTATGAACTCTCCATTCGGTTCCAACCAGAAAGTGTCTCAAGTGTAACAACATTACGACACTAATGGGGCAATAGCTCAAGCCAGGGAATCAAGGTCCCATCAAGATCAGAACTCAAATGAGAGACTGAACCATATGTATATAACATATAGATATCCATTGTCTAGGCCTACTACTCAGCCATTTTTGAAATGACTACAGAAGAGGTATCATCACTGATGACCAAGCTGATTGGCTCTAGTGCAAGTGGGAGATTGTTGGAAATGTGCCCTAAAACCAATCATATGATGATACTTTACGGACATTTCACACGTTAAACTAATCTAGTTTAATATAACAAGCAAAGATTATTGTTTTAAGTCGTCTCATATAAATGTTATATGCTTAAACGATAAGTCCAAGGAATATGTAATAGGGAGAATGTGATCTAAAGAAGTTAGATTCAAGACACCATTCTCTTTTGTATACATATCCTAAATGTTCCTGATCATAGGATTGCCAATTGGGCATTGACAGTCCGTCAAGATCAGTACGTGCTATGTCTTCTCTTAGAGAGAGTAACTGGTCTCGAGTCATTGGTGTGACTGACACCAAGACAAGTACGTAGGTGCTCAATAGAGAATGAGTCCACTGAACGCGATTAACGAGGAGTTCTCATACTCATGTCACATGAGAACTCATGGTTGGGATAATGCAAAGTAGTCATTTGACCTGAGGCATCATAGTTGTCTTGTGGTTAGGTCCTTGATCTTTGACTATGTCAAAGTCACTCCGTCATAGAGTGTCCACGGCATAGTTGGGGTTAAGCCACTTAGCCATGGAGGCAAGTGAATGCGTAACAAGGGATCTCTAACCTTCAAACGTTGAGGGAGAATACTCTATGATATGATTAAGAATCTTTGGTCAGAGTATGAATGAGATTTAGGAAGTCGTTCCAAGTCACATTCAAGGTAATCATATAAGTAAGAGAATCACATTGGATAGTAGACATGAATAAACTATCAAACCAAACAATGTGATCAAACCAAACAATGTGGTCAAGAGTATTGTATTAGAGAAAGACCATATTGCATTGTAATCCCAAACTGAATAGGTTATCCAACCTTTTCTGATTAGCTTGGGTAGCCATGACATACTACTAGGTGTCACTCATGGCATGTGAAAGCCGTAAAGATGTATAATCACTAAAGGGAGAATTGAAAGTAAGTTTCAATTCACAATCGATTAGTAAGAGTTCTAATCGTCCATTGCCTCGCTAAAAGGAACCTAATGGATCGCACACCGTGTAAGGTAATGATTGAAGGATACAACGAAGATGAGTAAGGATAATTAAATAGTTTAATTGTTTATGGCAAGGATTAATTAATATGTTAATTAATCAAACGAATATGTTCGTTTTAGACCTCGGGTTAGTTTTGGGCCTCAATGCCCAATGGGCTTCGAATGTCAAGCCCATTAACTTAAGTTGTATGACAACTTAATGAATAAAGATTCAAGAAAGCCCAAACAGCCCAAAGCCCTAAGATGGCCGGCCATGTTGATAATGGAGTGGGTTTTGGACTTATTACAAGTTTGCCACTCCAATGAAGGTAAGTATAAATTTGACTTTATAGCCTTTTCTTCATTAGGGTTTTCTAAGGATGAAAAGTGAGAATAACTCTCTCATTTTCTCTCTAGGAGGCCGGCCCCCTTGGAGGGGATTAGCTAGCAATCCTTCATCCTCCAAGGTCACTCATCTTCTTCCTTCATCATCCTTGGTGTCGAAAATTAGAGGTCTCCTACCTTGGAGACTTTTGGAGAATCAATTCTTCCATCCATATCCATAGACCCAATGAGCAAAGAGACAAAGGAAAGAAGGCCCTGACATGGGTGATTAACCTTTACTAAGCAAAGAGGTGCTTCAAAGGTATAAAAATTTCTCAACTCCTTTCTTTAAGATTTGAGTTGAGTCTCGGTTCACCATAACTACTAGGCTTTGAATTTCATGGGTAATGTTTTGTTATGAGTGCATACAAGCATGATTCCGCCTTTAATTGTTAATTACATGCCATAGATGTTGCTCAAATAAACATGTTTTCACAAATGTTCCTTCAGCATTTAGTAGCAGCATCATCCAGCACTTCACCCCCGGCTACCCCAGTCTGGGCACCAACTTTTCCAACAACTTCACCAATGGAAACCTCAAACGTAAAGGCAAGCAAAGAAATAGGGAAGGTTTCGAAGTCTCTCCCAGCAAACTCGAAGTCTCTCCCAGCAAACTCGAAGTCAGACGACCTACCAAAGAGATGATCTACATAACCCAGCTTGTAGAAATCGGCCTCACTCTGAACAAGCGCAGCCTCGAGCCTAGCCTTCTCACCTTTTAGCTGCCCGATTTCCTCGAGCAGACCAACACGTACGCACTGCAGCTCATCCATTTCTTTCTTCAAACTCTCATTGATCTTTAGTGCACCTTAGAGTTCCAACACTTAGGGTTCAAACCTATCAATGACCTTCTTGGAGTGGATCACTTGGTTATAAGCAGCAATCAACTCTTATCCTTTGCATAAGCAGCTGAACAAAGCTCAAAAACGACATGCTCAAGATCTTGAATATGAGGTATGTGACATCCAATCTTCTTCTCTACACTTTCATATATAATGTTGGATCGCGTCAAGCTTATTCTTCAAGTCAACGACCTCTTGGTAAGCGGTCTCAAATTGCAGAGAAGTGGGGGCAGAGATATTAGACCCCTTCAAAGCGACGAGCTCAGATTTCAACCTTTTGATCTTCTCAGCAGAAGAATAAGCTTCAGCTGCCACAGCCTTTGCCACCTCCTTGGCAGCCTTGGTATCCTCTTGATCAAGGAACATAGACTTGGCTGCCAGAATCGTCGTTTTCAGCATCATGGCCAGCAGAGCAGTCCTCTTATACTTGGTCGTATGCTTCACAAAGGAACTCGGGCCAACAATCCCTTTAACACCATCGACAAACTTGGCACAAACGCCATGTCTTCAAGCAGATCTGGTTTAAAAAACCTACAGATCTCAGCAGCCTCCCAGAAACAGGCTTAGTGGATCTCTCACAACTGCTCAGGCGAGCAGTCTCATCCTTCCCAGCAGGCGATTCAGTCTCAGCAGCAGGAGGAGTGGGCCTTGACGCCATTTCCGCAGCAGAGTTCACCTTATCGCTCTTCATAATAGCAAGCCTTTCCAAAGGTGAACCAGACTTGCTCTCAACGGACGTCTTGGTACAGACTTTGGCACTAGGGGCATGACATGACCTCTACTCTGAGCAACCCTATCAGCAATCAAACTGGCCATCTTTAGCATGGCAGGCATCATTGGCTCAGATCTAGCAACCCTATCTTTCGTCCCCATGAAAAAAGTCAAGTCAATCACAAGCCTTGGGGTAGCCGGCAAACCCTCGCGAGCAGCGGAATAAGCCTTTGGTTTTTTCTCAACCGGCATCTCTTGAGCAGGCGGAGAATATCTCTTTTCCCACATTCATTTACAGCGGGATCCACAACAGCAATTGGACGAGCTAATGCATCCACCTTGATCATATTCATCTCTTATCTCAGAAGCAGGCCTACCTTTTTCTCGGCGAAGAGGATTAACCAGCCAACGACATTCATGGTACTCAGCAGGAGAGCTCAACCCATACTGGCTTTACTCTTATTTTTTCTCTCGGACTAGCAGGCAAGAGGCCTGCATGTCCAGTATTCCAGCAGCCCATGAGGCCCGTGACCTCTTCATTTCTCTCAATCGCCGGCCTGGCCCGTGTCAGGTCCAAGAGCCCAAAGGACATGAGTGCGACTCGCCTAACACTGCGCCCTAGCGCCACAATCCACGACCCCAGCCGTACAAGCTGCCCTTGGCTCTAGCCAAGCCGAGCAGCCTAGAGCAGTGGTCCCTGCCACAACACCTCCTTGGCCCATGTCGAGCCGACGTGCCACACCACCCCGATGGCTGTCCCGCGACAGCACTATCCAAGAAGAAGACAAGAAAAATTAAATTTTTTCTTACATCGGTGCGGCACAGAGAAGATGAAGAAAGCAACGAAAGACGGTCCTTTGCATGGGCAAGATGTAGAAGATTGCTAGATGAGGGGGAATAAATATCCTCTACACTCTCTCTCTCTTGTAAGGTAGAATAAGTTTCTCTCTAAAAGTTGATTTAATAATCCACTTAAGGTGAACTTAAATAAGCTTTGAGAGGAATTTATTTCCTTTTCCTAGAAGGATTTAATTTCCTATTAAAAGAGAGAATCGCCATCAAAATAGGAAACAATTCAAAGTTTCCTAAAGCAAGAAAATCTCTGCACCTATTGTCCTTTTCTACGAGCAGCCCAACAGGTGTGGGAGCATTTGTGGAGCCAAAAATAATCACAAGGCGACATGTGGATTTTTGGATAAAGAAGACAAAAATACCCTTGAGGCGTATCAGAATTCCTACGCGCGAGTAGCGGACAATCATCCTCAACCAAGCCAGAAATGCCCAAAATATGTAACAATTCAAAACCTATTTCATTCCATATATTTCTTATCTCTTTTTCCCTCTTTTAGCTAATCAATTAGCTATCATTACATAACCTTCAAAATATTCATTCGAAAAATATGTTAATTCGCTAATCAATGGATTAATTACCTAATTAATCCATTAAATGTCAATTAAGTTACCCAATTAACCAAAAAATATATTCAAATATGTACTAAAGGGCCGGCCACCTATTGTTAGAAAAGGAATTGGCCATGCCTTGTTTATCTCCTCATATTTACCCATTTCATCCCATTAATTAGCTAATTAATTTAGCAATAATCCTATTTTGCCAAATTCATTAGTCAATTAACCACATAACTCCCAAAATCATCACAAATCATGAACAAAACCCACAAACAAGGCTAGGTGGCCGGTCCTCTCTCACCCTAAGAGGCCAGCCACTCTCCTATTTAAACCCCTTTCTTTTCTTCAAAATGGACCTCTCACACTCTTGAAAAACTCCGAAAAAATTCTCTAAACATTTTTCTCTCTAAATTCTAACTTTGGCATCAGAGGTTCTTCGGCCAAAGCCCCCCCATTCATCGTGGGTGCGTGAGGCACTTGGCCTTGACCAAATGTGTTAATTGTTTTGTAGGTGCAATTTTGTCCAAGAAGAATGCGGCGGAAATTTGCATCCACATAGTGATTCTACAATACTAAGTTCACATAATTTAGGCCTAACATAATATGGACCTTGGATATTTATCACTCATACTCACAATAGAAATATGAAAGAAAAAAAAAACAAAAAAATAGGCACAACTCATGGAACCTACCCAGCCAGCCCGCTTAAGAATGCTTTCGGTGGATTGGATTATTTGCTCGGGTGGCAATGTGTTTAGCAATGCCAACATGGACCTATTGGGTTGAACAACTGATTTGAGTGTAATTCGAGCTATACCTCACCATAGACCTAGCAAACTTGTCATGTGTATTGTGTTTGTGGCATTTTTCTGTCAAACGTATTATTCTATTAGGACATGTCGTGTCAATTGAATTATCTTAACGGGTTAAAAATTCAACCCCAACCCAACTCATTAAAATTAACGAGTTACCTAACACAACAAGTTTGAACAGTATATTAATAAATAATCAAATACAAAAATTTCAGACAAATTACTAAATTATTAACATTCGTAAGTTCCTTTTGGTTCACTATACAACTGCAAAATTATCATTAAGCACTCCATCTACATGTCACATAAACATACTTCCAAGCACATCATATTACTAATGTGGGGTGGTGTATCTATTCACATTCAGAGAGCTAAGAATTAGTTTAACGTGTTAAAGCAGATTACCTACAAATAGACTTAATTTAACCTATTATTTTAACAAGTGTTTAACGGGTTACCTACAAATACACTTGATTTAACCCGTTATTTTAACAAGTGCTTAATGGGTTGACCCAACAATTCATCTTGCCCATTAAGCCTCGACCTGAAATCTAATTTTTGTTTCAGGTTATCATGTCATGTATGAAATTGTCAAGTCTACCACACGATTTTGTTAGAAATCATATGTGCATTCGATACAGGAGTTCCCAAGCAAAAACTATGCAAGGTATGCCCAAGCCCAAGATGAGTAAGGCCTAAGACGTGAGCCACACAATAGACAAAGGTCTCATTTTTAAGAAGGCCTTCATATTATATACCACATTTAAAAAGCCCAGTATATCAAAGCCGATAAAGGTCTTGTATGCATGCAGCCTCATGTCACAATGAACCTTCACTGCAGTTTGGGCATATTGGCATATTGGCCATATGATTGAATAAGTTGAACAAAAAATAACGGATGTGATTGAACATAGGTGTGTACAAGGTTAAAAACAATGTGTTTATTATTTTCCTAAAAAAGTAGGTGAAAAAAAAAAAATTTATTGCATGATAGTTCAATCTCAAGGGTAAATTTTTTAGTACTTGTGGAATTGTACATCACTTACATAAGATGCCTTTAGTAGTTAGAACTTAAATACTTCTTCTGAAATTGAAAAGAGGAATACCTCTACCTCTAGATCAAGTTTATATTTCTATTAGTTTTATCTAAATTTACAAGTGATATTCTACATTAACTTATATTAAGAAGAAGGAGAAGAGTTGAACATGAAACACAATAAATTAAAAAAGAAGATCCTAACCACCAGATTAATCCATCGCAGCCAACGTGACTTTATTAGTTAGACCAAGTCTTAGTTTCCATGCCATGTTAAGGGCCTTAGTTTATCACATTAATGTATATAATTTAGCCACATGTGTTCATCAGTGAGTTTCACACGTTTATATGGGCTTCACGTGTTTTCACAGAGCCATAGAAATAGGCTTCTTATTATTTATTTTCCCTCTCTTTCCTGTCGACAGTTTGTATGCAATTTAGGACATATTTATTTATAAAGAATGAGAATTGGAATCATTTTAATTCTTGAGTTTTCAGCGTTCATAAAAATATAGGTATTCCTCTTGAGAGTTGGAATCACTTTAATTCTTGAACCATTTAGTATTACGGTCTGGTGGTATTCATTTTCACTTGTAAATGAGAGATCTTAGGTTCGATTCTCGTCAAAGACGAATTTAAATCGTATTAGTGCTAACTCATTATAAGGCTTAGCCCACTCCCCAATTCCCTTATAGCGCGTTTACTAACCCGTAATAGGAATGAGAATAAGGAATCTGATTCCGATTACGGATTATACATGTGTTTACTAAAATTGGGAGGAATCAAAAGTGCGTGGGCCCACACAAAAAATGGAATCCAATTCCTGAAATTGGAGGATTTGGATTCCCAACATATACAAGGTATTTGGATTCGGGATTACCCAAGCAATCGGAATGATAATTTTTTTCCCTTTATGCCCTTACTTACTTTCATTATTTCCAAGGTTATCCTTTTAACCCTAGACTTAAAACGCTCCTAACAATTTCTTTCCATGTCCTTCTAGCTCATTAAGCATAATTCTATGCTCATTCACATTATGCAAAACTTCATACATATGTTGAAGAGAAAAAACTACAACTTGAGCAAGAAAATTTAGATATTAAAGTCAATACTTAAATTTATAAAAAAATAAACAAAATCATTTTAGTATGTAGGGATGGCAACGATTCGGTTTGGGGACGGAAATGCTATATCCATCCCCATAACCACGAAAAATAACCATATCCATAACCGCAAATTAACCATCGGGTATTATCCATAACCATAGCTACCGGGTAACGGATTCCCCATCGGTTGACGGGTATATCCATCTTTGTCAATACAAAAAATATATTCGTTCAATTGAGAAATTATAAGTTAATAGATATCAATTTCGTCATTAAACATTTGATGTATAAAATGATCTAATGAATGGATCTTGTTGAGTATAAAAATTAAAACACTGATGATGTTGGCTTGTCTTTGTTATGTCCTATAAGCACCATTGAGTTTGCATTGATTTTGATTCAAAATTTTACTTTCCTACAAAATGCAACTTTTGTATTCTCAAAGTAATGGTTGGTAAATAATAGATATACAAATATATATATATATATATATATATATATATATATATTATACTATTATATTATATATAAATTATATTATTTACTAATCGGATCAGATTCGGTTATGGATACGGTTTGGGGACCTCTATAACCATATCCAAAACCATAACCGAATAATATAAACGGTTTTTCCCCATATCCAAACCATACCCGAATTTTCATATCCAAATCCAATGGGCGGTTATCCACGGTTATCGGATTTAACGGTTAGAATTGCAATCCCTAAGTATGTCTATGAAATAAAAAAGCAATTTAATTTTTTCTTACTATTATATACTATATCAAATTTTATTAAAAAAAGTATATAAAATATTTGATTTGAGACAATGGCATTTTAGCAATCATACTGGTTTATATTCCGATTCTGCTGAATTAGTAAACAGCTTTATGGAGTTGTATTCCGATTCCGGACAGTTTTAGTAAACAACTTCAACAGGAATTTGATTCTGATTCCACCTCATTTTAATTCCTCCTCAATCCAATTCATCCTCAATTCAATTCCTCTCTATTTGATTACGGATTAGTAAACGCGCTATTAATGTAGATAATATCTTTGCCCACTCTCCAATTCCCTTAATGTAGATAATATCTTTTGTTAAAAAAAAAAACAAATATATATATATATATATATATATAGGTAAGAAAATCATTTTGCTCCCTTTATGTTTACTAACACGCAATGAATTAAAAAACTGTTAGTTTTTTTTCTTAAAATCAATAATCAAATACTTAGAAATCAAGAAACAAATCAAATAGGAAGGACAGGTTGATGCGATTTCCCTTCCTCACCTTTCCTATTTTTAAGTTCTTTCATTCCCTCAATTTTTTCATTCCTTCTTTATAATTTTTTGAGTTAAGCTCTTAAACTCTTTTTGTCTTTTCTTATTTGTAAGCTCTTGAACTTGTATACAATGTCTTGAGCAGATTTAAATGGTATTTGTATTGTGACAAATTTCACTTTATTTATTGGAAACTATTGGATCCTTTTTTATTATTTAAATCTTTATATGCTTGGCTACCTACCCTTAATTGGGTAGGGTGTAACTATTTTGACCCTCCTTCATTTAAATTGCTCTTCTTATATGTTTGTTTTGCAAAATAAAATTTCAATAAAGAGAGAAGTCGCTGGACAAACAAGTCTAGTATAATCAAAGAGAAGCACATTCACAGCCACACTAGGAATAGTTATTCTATCCCAATTATAAAACCCATCAACTTTTGAGATGCCTACATCGTCTACATGAAACGTCGTAGATTTGAAAAGACATCAATATTATATATAACACAAGCAGAAGACCTTGGCACCAATTCATCGTGTTCCCTATCTTGACTTAAGATGTACACATACGCTTTATTAATTTTGTTTCGGAATGGCTGTAAGCATGTAAGGCACTGTAATTTTGGATGGTATTTAACAACCTAAGGACATGCTCGTCGTGTAAACCAAAAGGAGAACATTTTCAGCTTCCAGATATATCCACTGTAAACCAAAAGGAATTCTTACTTAGCACATGGTTGGTTCAAGCTTAGCAAGGAAAAAACAAAAGCAAAGGCACATGGTTTTGTTCAACCTTTAAGTTACTAACTTAATAGAAATAGAAAACCTAAACTTATTAATTTGCATGCACTTTAAAATGGAATCCCGCATGACACAATGAGACTCTTATAATTATTTAAAAAAGAAAATGTTAGGACACCATATTTTTTATTTTTGTACCACATTGGTATACCATTTAATGTGATAAGTGATGTGTACATGTCACGTCAATAACGAATTTATCTCATTATATGTTGATTGTATACATCACTTGTCACTTGAAATGATACACTACTGTGATATAAATATGTGGTATCCCTCTAGCATTACTCATTAAAAATTTATACTTAAGGGCGTCTTGTTTTTTTTAGTCCCTACTTATGAATGGTGTGGTTAATTAGGCCAGTTTTCTAGTAGTGCAAGGTTACACTTAACTATATATGAGAAATCTTATCGTTAAGTCACACAGTCACACTATGCATTAGCAATTAAGTATCGAATTCGCCAATAATTCAAAATTCAAAATTAATATTGTAATGATAATCACACCTATAGTTAAACAAAAGAGTTCACTTTAAACATTATACTTACAAATGAATATGAATATTATGGCCAGACCATTGTTAATCTTCATGAATCGAAGAACATATACTATGTAATCTTTGTATTGAAAGCAAGAACTAGAGAGAGAAAGTAGAGAGAAAAAAGAGAGGGAAAGGATTTCTGAATATATTGATTTCTTAACATGTAAGTAATACAACAATCTGTCTTATATAGATAGTTACAAAGCTATTAATCTAACTAACTAAATCCCTAAGATTGTGACAAGTGTCACAATTATAGACCATTGAACACATACTCTAACATTCCCCCTCAAGCTCATGCTTTGAGCAATCAAGCATGAGGTTGATACAATGTGTTCGAAATAGAGGACCACTTAAGCCTTTGGTCAATATATCAGCAAACTGTTCTTTTGAGGAGACAAACTGCACTGACAACAGTTTCTTGGCTACCCTTTCTCTAACAAAATGCATATCTATCTCAATATGCTTAGTCTTCTGATGTTGTACTGGATTGAAGAACAGTGCAATGGCCGACAAATTATCACAGAACATAATAGAAGTTGCAAGCAAAGGAATGTGCAGAAATGCAAAAAGTTGCTTAATCCAATCCAATTCAGTAGAAGTTGTACATAGAGCTCCATATTCTGCTTCAGTAAATGACCTAGACACAGTTTGTTGTTTCTTTGATGACCAGGAGATCAAATTGTTACCTAAAAACATAACTAACCTAGTAATGGACCTCTTGTCATTGGGATCCCCTACCTAATCAGCATCACTAAAGGCCTTGAATTGTAAATCTCCTCTAGTGTATGTGACACCAACATTCAAAATTTCTCTTAAGTACTTGAGAATCCGTTTTATAGTAGTATAATGAGCCATCATAGGATTCTGCATAAATTGGCATACCTGATGTACTGAAAATGCAATGTCAAGCCTAGTAAAAGTGAGGTACTGTAAGGCTCCTACAATACTTCGATATGTACCAGGATTTGCATAAGGATCTCTATCATCTTTAAGAAGTCTATTATAGGGAACACAGGGTGTATCACAGGCTTTTACTTCAAGCATTTCAGTTTTCACTAATAAATCCTAAATATACTTAGTTTGAGACAGAAATAAGCCACTTGTAGTCTTGGTAATTTGAATTCCCAAGAACAAAAAATGTAGTGAACCCAAATCTTTGATATCAAATTCAGAAGTAAGATCATTGATAACCTGTTGAATGGAACTCGTAGCATTCCCAGTGATGATTATATCATCCACATATAGCAGAAGAATCATAATCTCATTATCAACATATTTGACAAACAAAGAGGAATATGAATATGTATTGACAAATCCCAACTCAGGCAAAAACTTAGTAAGTCTATCATTCTAGGCTCTAGGAGCTTGCTTCAAGCCATAGAGTGATTTGTGAAGCTTGTAGATTGGGATGAATAAAATCCTAAAAACCAAGTGGTTGAGCCATGTATACTTCTTCTTCCAAAATACCATGCAAGAAGGTATTTTTGACATCCAATTGCCTAAGATCCCAACCAAAATTAGAAGTAAGAGCAAGTACTAACATCACAGTAGTAGGCTTAACCACAGGGCTAAATGTCTCACTATATTCTAAACCAAGTTCTTGACTAAATCCTTTAGCTACGAATCAAGCTTTGTGTCTTGCAATGGAACCATTAGAGTATCTTTTGATTTTGAAAATCCACTTGCAACCAACAAGGTTCTTAGTGGATGGCAAAAAGAACAAACTCCAAGTACCCTAAGCCTGAAGAGCATCCAGTTCTTTTTGCATTGCTTTTAACCATTTAGGACTCTTGAGAGCTGACTTATATGTACTTGGTTCAATTGTTGACAAATCAAACCAAACCCCCACCCCCCCCCCCCCCCGGCCGCCGCCGCGGCGAAGCTTGAACAGATGCTAGCAAAGCCTTCTTCTTAATAATTCCACTTTTGTTTCTGGTTTGCATTGGATGCAAATTGATAAGAGGAATGGACATCACTACTTGAAGAGTATCAGGATGAAACTCATTGTTCTCATAATATAGTGCAGTACTTGGATTAGGTGCCACATGAAGCTGAGGTGAAGATTCATTTGCACTAGTAATGGACAGAGAACTAACAGGTGAATATGTTGGTTCTAGATGAATATCTGGTGTATGAGATGGAGTTGGAGTTGATACATGTAATGATGTAGTAGTAGGAATGGGTGGTGGTGACATAATGACATTGTTTGTATTGACCACAGATATAGGAAGAGAAGATATATTAGGAATTGGTGAACTGGTTTTAACAATGGTTGATTGTGTCAATAAGTCTGCATAAGGAAACTGTTGTTCATAAAAAATTACATGCCTAGATATATATATATATATATATATATATATATATATATATATATATATATATATATATATCATTCTCTTAGACACTTCATAACATAGATACCCTTTGTACTTAGATGCATAACCTAAAAAAACACATCTGATGGTTTTGGGTTGAAGCTTGGTACTGTTTTGAATAGTTTTAACAGAGGAAAACAGGCACAACCAAAGATTCTATGGTGTGAAATAATTGGAACACTCGCAAACAATAGTTCAAATGGTGACTTATTCTTAAGAACATCAGTGGGCATGCTATTTATTAGATAGGTAACAGTTTGGCAAGCATAGGACCAGAATTGAGATGGCAGTTTAGATGTTTGTAATAATGTAACAGTGGTTTTGATAATATGCATATGCTTGCGTTCAGCTAACCCATTTTGTTCAGGTGTGTATGGACAAGACTTGTGATGTACAATGCCATTGTCCATTAGAAAAAATTGAAGCCTATGACTAATGTACTCACCCCCTCCATCACTCAGCAAAACCTTAATTGTAATAGAGAACTGATTAAGTATGAAGGAGTATAATGCAATAAAGGTAGAGTAAAAATCAGATTTATTACCAATAGAAAATTTCAACAGTGTCTGCTATATTGATTAATAAAGATTACATAATATTTGTAACCATCAACAGATACACAAGGTGCAAGACCCCACAAGTCACTGTGCACAGTTTCAAAAGGCTTAACAGATTTATTGACATGGGTTGGAAATGGTAGTTTGCTAAATTTACCTTCAAGACAATTATGACACAACACAAATGACTGAGAGTTGGTACTAGATACATTAGCTTTATTTAACATAAGGGAAACACCATTGTTGGTTGGATGACCTAACCTATGATGCCAAATATGAGATTGAACAAGTTGTCCAAGAAAAGTTTTTTCAGGTGATTGACTTTGTGAAGTTCCAGGCTTGACATAGGCAAAGGAATGAATAGGGTATAGTCCATTATTGCACAGTCCTTTGTAGAGAATCCTCCATGTGGCCTTGTTCTGAATCCAAAAAAAAAAAAAAATGAATCAAAGATAAGCCAACAGTTATTATCAAGGCAAATCCTATGCACTGATAGTAAATTTTGTGTTAACTTAGGAACATATAATACAAAATTCAATTTGATTGGATGTGCTAGAGTATGAATAATGGAATTTCCAATATGAGATACTTGTAAACCTTCACCATTAGCTGTTTGTATAGTCTCATTGGTAGGATAAGGTGATGTCAAAGATAAATTGCTCATGTTAGCAGTCATGTGATTAGTTGCTCCTGAATCAGTTAACCAAACTTGTGGAGGTGCTGATGCAGTAGCAGATTGAGGTGCATGATTAAACATAATGTGTAGAGCATGTATAGGAGATTGTTGTGACTAACATACAGATTGATGTGGTAACCCTTAATATGAAAATTGAGACTGAGAAGGCTGGATGTGAAAATTTGGAGGTGCAGAGGGAAACCCATATGTCTGATGACAAACCTGAGATTGTGATGAACTAGCAAAACCAATGTAGTTAGGCCCTTTGTCATTGTAGAAACAGAACCAAGTCTCATAATTAGTTTTACCACATATCTGACAATTTTGCCAATCTGGAGGTTTTGCACCACAAAATAAAGCAGTGTGACCTTTAGTGTTACATAACTGGCAAGTAGGAATAAAAGTTGTAGATGAATGACCAACTTGAGTCATAGGAGGATGACCAAGTATTATAGGTGCAGGAGTAGGAAAAACATGTGTCTGATTCGAGTACATAGGTTTGGGGTTGTAAAATCTTGATCCCTGATACTTGCCCTTACCCTTATTTTTATTCCCATGATAAGGTTTGTAACCTCCAAAAGCATATTGTGATTGACCATTAGTGTTACCATAAGGTTGTTGTGGCTGTGATTGACTTTTAGAATTAGAACTAGCAACCATGGCAGTCATGAAAGATGCATTAGAAGAATTCTCAACAATAACTTCCTCAGCAAGCAATTGTACTCGAAAATCTTTTAAAGAAATCACACTCTCACGACCTCTTATGACACATCTAAAAGTGTTGTATTCAGCAGGCAAGTCATTAAATGCTAGTATGACAATATCCCCGTCTTGAAAGAACACTCCAGCAGTAAACAAATAATCCGTAGCTTCTTTAATTCTATGCAGATACAGAGAAATTGAATCTGACCCCTTTTTAATTGTCTGTAAGTTAGATTTCATCTGAAAGATACTGGTTTTAGAGACTGTGGAAAATTGCTCCTTAAAACAATCCAAAGATCTCTTGAGCTTTGACTACCAATAGCACATGACATAGCTATAGGAGATAGAGTCACAGTAATCAAATCACAAATTCATCATTCTTAGCAGAAGTATAAGAGTTAGAAGAATTGATACCAGACTCACCAGTTTGAGAGATATGTTAAGATGGACAAGGGTTCGAACCATCCACAAACCCTATGATGCCATTACTTTTCAGCAAAAGTTGCATCTGAAAGTGCCAATTGAGGTAGTTGGAGGCATCAAGCTTGACATTGACAGATGTCGAGATCGAAGAAATAAGAGTTGTAACTAGAGATTGAAGCAGCTGAAGCTGAGATGCAGTCACCAGTGTTCAATCAAGATTGCAGATTCTTGAAACAGAAGTCCAATTTCAGTGAGAGATTATCACAAACACTGGATGTGCAAAAATCACACACAATTTGAAGAAAAATCGATCAAAGTGAACGATCGACAACCAAACCCTAGAAAAAGTCAAAAAAGGTAGAAGTCTGAGTCCGATCAGAGAATCTGAAGACGAAGAAGTCAAATTTGACAAAGGCGGAAGCAAGAAGGATCGAAGATCACACGTCAGCAAGAAAGGCAAGTGATACCATGTTAATCTTCATGAATCGAAGAACATATACTCTGTAATCTTTGTATTGAAAGCAAGAACTAGAGAGAGAAAGTAGAGAAAAGAATGAGAGGGAAAGGATTTCTGAATATATTGATTTCTTAACATGTAAGTAATACAACAATCTGTCTTATATAGACAGTTACAAAGCTATTAATCTAACTACCTAAATCCCTATGATTTTGACAAGTGTCACAATCATAGACCATTGAACACATACTCTAACAATAATGATGGTGGTAATAATATATGAGATTTGCGATACATAAACATACATAACTTCTGACTTTATAATTCGAAGATGAAAACATATTAAACCAGTAAAAATAACGTTTATCTTGTTTGCAACATATGTACATGATCCCATAAACAATAATAGTCTAATGAGTGTCTTATACATAGTTAAACTCGGAGTGACAAAGAAATGTGAATGAATATTTCGGCAAAAGTTTAATAGTGCAATGAAAATTTTCCCATTACATAAAAGTTTTAATATTTATTAGTTTAGACACTTAGTATTACAGTCTAACCGTAATCCTATTCAATTTATAAGTACAAGCATCTTCAAAGTAGATGTCAAAAATCCTAAGTGGACTGTTTTGACAAAAACAAAGTGGCTTTCTGGTTACAAAGGAGATGCCAAAATCCTACATGGATTGATATTCTCCACTTTGCTGCCAAATTTGAAGGCAACGTCAAATTTTTTTTGTTTTATAATAATGTTTGGTCCACGTTTTTTTTTTTTATATTTTTCTTCACCTATTGATGATTTTATTCTTAAACTCTGACCTATTTGATTTTATAAATAACCAAAAAATATTTTAATTTGACATCTCAGTAAGAATAGGAGATTTTACAAAATGTTATTTCGTCACATTAACTATAAAAATACATTTTAATTCGACATCTCAATTGGAGATGGTCTAAGAGATCTTAAGTTCGACTCTCATTGATGACGAGTTTGATACCATACATTATGTGACTCATTGTGTGGCCAATCATATCTCTACCCCTTAGTTTAATATATCAAAAAATTGTGAAAATGAATATGCGCATGTGTAATATATTAAACGCCAACTTACTAACTGTTGAATAAAGCAAAAGGTCTCACATGAGCCATCTTGCAAAACAAATTACAACTTATATCAAATGATTCCACTTCTAATTGCATCGAGGCCTTTTGCATAGAAATCCCACATATTGATTGCATAGATGATTAAGTGGGGACAATATCGATGCTATAAGTAATGGACAGTGACCCGTCTCGCTGAAACTTTAACTTGGTATTAGAGTGAGTTTTTAGATCTGGGCCCCAATTATTGGGATCATTTACAAACATGACCAATGTAGCTCCACGTACGCCTGGCCAACTCCAAAGTGGTCCAACGTGAAGGGGCGTGTTGAATAAAGTAAAAAGTCCACATCGGTCATCTTACAAAACAAATCATAAGTTATATCAAATGATTCCACTTCTAGTTGCATCAAGGCTCTTTCATAAAAACTGCGCACTGTTGATTAATTGTACGAGTGATTAAATGAGGACAATATTGATACTATTAGTGTCTTATTTAAAACTTTAACTCTAACTAGAGTCTTATTATCTTAATTACGTATCCTCCAGAGATGTTACCATCCTTAGTGCTCTAGATGCGCATAACCTTCTAACCATTTCTCTAATTTCATTTTTACAGCTACAAAATGGCAAATTTTATTCACATAGAATCAAGCTAACCTCCATGCTCAACCTAAATAAGCTATGGATATGGGGGTTATGTATCCATGGTGGTGATTCAAAACATTTAGGCCTCATTTGGCAGCGGATGGTACTGACTATTTCTGTCGGATAGGATAAATAGCCACCGGATAGTACTGACTAAATTAGTCGGGTGTTTGGTGCAGTATCGGATTAATAACCGTATTATTTATACTATGTTTGGTATTATACCGGATAAGTGGAATTCAAAATATTAATATTTCAAGATAAAAAATTGATACTTTTAGGTTTATTTTTCTTTTTCTAGGGTGTTGTTTCTTCACTTTGCAGAAAAGAAGCATTTTGCTTCTCCCATTCCCGAAGCAAAATGAAAGGCACTCTACAAAGACCATCAACACCCAAGCCTCTCAAATCTCCACCTCTCTATCATTTGAAGCACTTTGCTTCTCCCATTCGAGTTTCGTCAGTCCATCGCGATTGTCCTCTTTCCTCCGCTTACGCCTTTCGCGGTGATCAAAGAAGGAGGAGGAAGAGAAGTTACAGGAGGGCGGAACAGATGAGGAGGAGGAGAAGTCGCAGGAGGGCGGAACAGAGAAGGAGGAGGAAGAGAAAAAAATGGGATTCAGATTAGAGAGCAAGCGATGCGGGATGGAGAGAGCGAGAGAGGGCGTGTTTCTACCCGACTAAATAATACCGAGGTTTTGAGCAGTATAACTAAGCGGGTATCAGCCGGATAAAGGAGGTGGGGTCGGATTATTTAATCCAATGGCTATTTAATCCAAACGGACATCAAACATCGTACTTTGTATTATTAGTACTATCCGGTGCCTTATTCGTCATAACAGAATCGAAGAAAACACAGATGAAGAAATCAATGGAAGCAAGAAAGGCTCAAAAGCTTAGAGAGAGATAGAGAAATGAGAGTTTGTTATTTTCTGAATATGATTTTTTCCACACACACCTTACATGCTTATCTCAGCTTATATAGCTTTGAGAGGACTAACAGATTCTCCTAATTGTTCTAACTACCTTGACAGATTAGCTATATCAGTAACAACCACAGCTGCCATGTCATCAATCTTTAACTGCAAATCTGCCATGTCAGCAACAATTGAGTTGCCCAGTCATCAGTGAGTCATCTGCTATATCCATCATCCCCCCTCAATCGCAGCTAGGATTCCCTAGTTGCAGATTGTAGCAATGCTTAGCAAACAAAGGACTATGTAGACCTTTCGTCAAAATATCAGCTGTTTGATCATCCGTTGGAACATACACAAC
Organism: Heteromeles arbutifolia; assembly: GCA_024362995.1. Classification (NCBI taxonomy): domain Eukaryota; kingdom Viridiplantae; phylum Streptophyta; class Magnoliopsida; order Rosales; family Rosaceae; genus Heteromeles; species Heteromeles arbutifolia. The sequence goes on from JANCRC010000002.1 coordinate 41,363,378, forward strand.
CTCCAAATCTCCTTGTTGAACTCTCTCTCGGACAAAGTGGTAATCAGTATCCAGATGTTTTATCCTAGAATGAAACACTGGATTTGCACTAAGTGATATTGCAGACATATTATCACACTGGATCAAATGAGGAAAAGGAAGAAATGCATCCAGGTTTTTCAAAATATGTCTCACCCAACTAATATCTGCAGCAGCATGTGCAAGAGCTTTATACTCAGCTTCTGTGGAGCTCCTTGAAATGGAGCTTTGCTTATTTGATTGCCAAGATATAAGGTTGGTTCCCAGAAAAACAACATACCTTGTCACTGATCTTCGTGTATTAAGATCTGCAGCCTAATCTGCATCGGAAAATGCATTTAAATTCATCTCTGCATTTGCTGAATAACAAATTCCATGCTGCATTGTCCCTTGAAGATATCGTAATATCCGCTTTACTGCTCCAAAATGTACCTCAGTTGGTGTAGTCATAAATTGACACACTGAATTTACTGCAAATGCAATATCTGGTCGTGTGAATGTCAGATATTGTAGTGATCCAACTATACTTTGATAAGTGCTAAGATCTGTCAAGGGATTTCCTTCATTCATAAGCAAGGAAGTATGAGGCTTGCAAGGTGTTGTTGCAGGCTTACAAGAGTCTAAACCTGCCTTATGTTTAAGGTCTTTGATATATTTGGCTTGATTCATAAAGATATCTCCATTCTCTTTATACTGTATTTGTAGACCAAGGAAAAATGTAAGTTTTCCCAGATCCTTTAAATCAAAGACTTCAGATAACTCTGTAACAACATGATTAATCTTCAAATTATTTGAGCCTGTGAGAATTATGTCATCCACATATAACAACAATATGACAATATCTTAACCATCTTTCCTCATGAACAAGCTTGTATTTGACAAAGATGCATGAAACCCCATTGCAAGAAGGTAACTCGTGAATTTGGAGTTCCAGGCTCTTGATGCCTGTTTTAAACCATATAAAGACTTTCTCAGTTTACACACATGATCAGGATAGTTAGGATCAGCAAACCCTTGTGGTTGTTTCATATACACATCCTCTTGCAAGTCTCCATGAAGAAAGGCATTTTTGATGTCAAGTTGCTTTAAATTCCAACGATTCACTGCAGTAATAGCCAAAATAATTCGTACTGTTGTATGTCTTACAACAAGACTGAATGTTTCTGAATAGTCTACACCATGTTCTTGTGAATAGCCTTGTGCAACTAAACATGCCTTAAACCTTGATACACTGCCATCAGGATTCTTCTTCACTTTATAAACCCATTTGCTCCCCACAATTGCCCTGTCATCAGGCATAGGAACTAAACTCCATGTCCCTTGTGCTTGTAAAGAGTCATACTCCTCTTGCATAGCTTGCTGCCACTGTGGTATGCTAGAAGCTTTTCGAAAACTTGATGGCTCTGCCATGTCAGTATTTTGTGTAACAAAAGAGAAACCCCCAGTGAATGATTCTGCTTCACTTAACTGTAATGACTGTAATTCTGGTACTTTGGCTAGGAAAGCTGCATAATTTTTCTTCTCAAGTACCCCACTTTTCAATCTTGTTGTCATGGGATGATATGAGGTAGAACTAATCACAGATGATGAATCAGCACCAATATTGTTATCATGAGGTGAAAAGGGAAGAATTACCTCTAACTATGAACTGTGGTGGACAAGCAGCAAAGGTGACATTGTTGAGTCTGGAATAGAGTGATGATGATGAGGAATTTGGAGTGCTGAAAAGTCTTGCATTGTCGAAGAACCAGAACCATAAGAGCTCGATTGATGTTGAATATCTTATACAAGCACATCTTGAGTCTCTTGAGAATTTCCAGAATGTGACATGGATACATCAGTAACACTGGGAATTGGGAACTGAACCATAATCATGGGTTGTGAACACTCTGAATTTGACATGTTATTTGCTTCTGGAACAGATGTCTTTTTAAATGGATACACAGTTTCATCGTGAATCACATGCCTAGATAATATCAACCTGTCATTTTCCCCATTGTAACATATGACTCCTTTGTATCCAACAGCATAACCAAGAAATACACTCTGAGTGGACCTAAATTGTAGTTTGGTGGCATTAAAAGGTCTAAGAAATGGATATACAGCTGTTCCAAAAATTTTGAAATGATTAACTTCAGGTACTCTTCCAAACAAACACTGATAAGGTGACTGCATTTCTAACACTTTGCATGGCATTTTGTTAATCAACAAAGTGGCATGAGCACATGCATGGTACCAAAACTTTGGTGCTAAATTAGCTTCTGCCATGAGTGTGATGGTAGTGTCCACAACATGTCTGTGTTTCCTTTCAGCAAGGCCATTCTGCTGAGGGGTATATGGACATGAAACCATGTGTTTAATCCCTTTTCTTGCCAAGAACTCTTTAAACATGTGACTCATAAACTCTCATCCACCATCAGATTGAAAACACTTAATAGATGCATTGAATTGAGTTGATATAAAAGCATGAAACTTGACAAATATATCAAAAACATCTGATTTATTCACTATTGGAAAGATCCACATGAATCTGGAATATTCATCTACAAAGTTCACATAGTATCTATATCCCTCTATAGACTTTGTCGGAGATGGACCCCATACATCCGAGTGAATCTTATCAAACATATTGCTAGCCTTATCATGATTTACAACAAATGGCTGTCTACTCATTTTGCCTCTGATGCAAGATTGACGCATTGACATACTTGAACTAGACTCTTTACTAACTGTTATATCTGAAGCTTTAATCATAGCAGCTAATACTTCCTCAGACGGATGTCCAAGCCTCCTATGCCAAACTGAAGCCTGAACTTTCTTTCCCAGAAACGCAGCACAATTACTCAACTTTGCAGCAAAACCATTGGAAAATGTGTTGACTGGTATCTGAAACAATTCCCCATCATCACTCTTTCCTTGGTATAAGATCACCATTGTGGCCTTGTCCTGTATAAAAAAGTTCACATCATCACAGATAAACCAACAAGCATTGTCTTTACATAATTTCTTAACTGACAGTAAATTAACAGTGATCATAGGCACATGCAAAACATTGTGTAGTTTGAAAGAATGATGTGATGATGTAGGAATAATGGAGGATCCAATATGCTTGACTATCAAACCTTCCCCATTTCCAATTATGATCCTTTCATTCCCATTGTATGCAGTGGCTTGATTGAGATGATTAACATTGGCTGTCATATGATGAGTAGCTCCTGTGTCCATGATCCAGGTATCCGCTGCAGAAAAACCATGACTATTTGATGTAGATGCTTGTTGCTGTTCAATATTACCCTGTGCAGACATTGCAGTCAAAGAAGGAGCTGGTGAAGTCCCTTGATAAGTGAAATTATTCCTATGGTAACATTCCAGTGCAATATGACATCTTTTCCCACATATTTGACACACTATAAACCCTGGAGAAGAACTACCATTATCAGTACGATAGGAATAGTTAGGTGCAGTATGACTCCTTCTGGAGCAAATTTGACATTCAGGAGAGCTTCCAGACTTGTAATTTGTGTTACCATTCCAATAGCTGCCTTTTGTACCTCCATTTCCAGAAAAGGAATTATTATTATGCCCAGAGTATGAATTTCCAGAGTTACCATTATAAGATTGTTTACCACTGCCTGAAAAATGTGAACTGTTGTTACCATCCATATTCCCATTTCTGTTGCCAATACTTCCATTACCAGAAAACTGCCTTGAATTACCATTATTGAACCGCCTATTGTTACCAGAGATATTTCCTCTTTGTTGATAGGTCCTATTTCCATTTCCAACATATCCATTTCCTCCCTGAAAACCAAAATGATCTCCATTGTAATCTTGCTGACTTCTCTGAGTATTAGAGCTGTCTCCATGTTCATATTGTCCTTGAAAACGCTGAGAACCAGATCCTTCTCCTTGTACCACCATTGCAGACATGGATGTACTCAACGAATGCATTTTTGCTTCAAAACTTATTTCAACCCCAATCAGTTGTGCTCGAAAATCTTTCAAAGACATAGTTGTTTCTCTAGCAAGAATCACTGCCTTGATCATTTCAAACTCAGCAGGTAATCCTGATAGCACAGCAATCATATAGTCATTGTCAGATATCTTTTCACCAGCAGAAGTTAATTGATCCCTTATAGCCTTCAATTTCAACATGAATTTCTCAATAGATTCTCCACCATTTTGTGAAGAATAGAACTCAGTCTTTAATTGATTGATTCGAACTACAGACACAGAAGCAAATCTCTCCTGCAAGCATGTCCATGCTTCTTGAGAAGTCTTACACCCAAGGACATATTCCATGGCATCATCAGACAGAGTTACAATCAATAAACTGAGCAATGCCAAATCCTTCTTGACCCAATTCTTATATTCTGTTGTGACTTCAATGGTGACACCCGTTTCTGTGTTGATTACAAACTTTGGAGGACAAAGTGATTTCCATGTAAAGTAATCAAACAGATCATATCCCCTTAACACCGATTGAAATTGGTAACTCCACTTCACAAAATTATCATCTTGGAGTTTCACCGTAAGCATACCCAATAATCCTTCAATCTTCACCGATTCACACATCATTAATCACCAAGAAAATGTATAATAACCCAAGCCTTCACACAAATTCCTGAATACCACTACAAGAACAATTACAACAAACTTTGAATATTCTTCGCAACTTCGGCTTCGGCCTTTGAAGTGCAGAAAACAACAATCTTTGATCTTTGATACAAAAAGAACGGCTTCGGCCTTCAATTCATCAAGAACATATACGAAACACAGAAATTTTCTCACTTAGGCATTTAATCAAACACCTGATAGACTCAAAAACAAAGAACCAGAATCAATGAACCTGGAAGAAAATCTGCAACCTTGATCTTCAAAACCACTGACAACTTCGAACGCAAGAGATGAAGCACCCCAGAAGTCCTAGGCTCTTGATACCATCATAACAGAATCGAAGAAAACACAGATGAAGAAATCAATGGAAGCAAGAAAGGCTCAAAAGCTTAGAGAGAGATAGAGAAATGAAAGTTTGTTATTTTCTGAATATGATTTGTTCCACACACACCTTACATGCTTATCTCAGCTTATATAGCTTTGAGAGGACTAACAGATTCTCCTAACTGTTCTAACTACCTTGACAGATTAGCTATATCAGTAACAACCACAGCTGCCATGTCATCAATCTTTAACTGCAAATTTGCCATGTCAGCATCAATTGAGTTGCCAAGTCATCAGTGAGTCATCTGCTATATCCATCAATTCGGTGTGCCAAACAAGGCCTTAATATGTAATGTGATTGGTTGGGTGACTTTGGTCCCACTTTGCTCGCATAATGTCTCTGCTACCCATTTTATTTCTTCTCAATAATTGAGTCTTTTTTAATTTATTCGTATGAATCACAAATAATTGAGTTACTGAGTTGATACTCCTCTCTATCTCTCAATACGTCTGTCTCAAGTATTTATATATCCTTACTGATGAAATTGGAGGATTGGAACTTTGAATTTTTTTTAACATTGAAAAAACAATAATAATTCAATAGATTAACCATGCACACCTAAAGTCTTGGTTTTGAGTTTCCCTTTCTCTACTATCGCTTCTATTAAAATCAAAATACAATAGATCGAGAACGGGTTAATTATCGGAATCGGTTATGAATCCTTACCGGTCAGCTAAACATATGTCCTTTTCATATATAAAATCTTGGATGAATGGAAGCACGCAAAAGTCATTTAGTTAACGTCGCAAAGTGTATGTATGATTCCTTTGAAGCCTTTTAATACCAATTTGATGAACTTTAAAACCTGAGAAGGAAAACCTGTATGTTAAATGCTATTGCTACCTAGTTATTTCTTTCGATTTTTCTTTACTATAAAAAAAAAGGATATTTACAAACGCTTAATATTGCAATGTGTAACAACAAAACTACATCATTACGACAGGACTAGTCCCAACTAAGTATCGATATCATCTTAGACAACGTTGTCCTCATAAATCTTGTGTGTCTAACATGAGTTACCTTGGTCAACAATACATGCTCAAAAAACAAATTAAAAAAAAAGGCAAAATCTGTCCAAAAAAGGTGACATTTTGGTGTAGGTCGCAACCTAACCCAAAAGGTCAATACTTTCTCTCATAAATGTATACACATTTTATTAACTTGCAATGGCTTTAATTCAACACTTCGAATTTATGACATTATCAACAAAATAAAAAAAAATTATGACCATTATTTTTTGGGTGACTTATTATATACAGGGGGAAATAAAAGCTTGTCAATGGCCGACTGCTGCATGGCCCAGTTGCCCACGTGGCCTCACGAGCGCCAAAGTTTCTCCTAAAGTTGATGATTAATTTTCATAACCAAGGGCAATTTGGGCATTACAAGTCAATTGATGAAAAATCTGAATTATTACAGAGACAATCTCACGGAATTGATTAGGTCATTTCCCTAATAGAATAGTGCCTGCATATTAGTTAAAATGTCAATGGAGTGCGATGTTTGATGGGTGGGGCAATTCAGTCATTGCAGCTACGTGTGCGCCCAACGACCACTGGATTCCAAAACCGAACCCCCCGAGAGGGCATGAGGCAATAAGCAAAGCTGACCTACAAATGGGCCAACTTATTATCCTCTCATCGCTATCTGCAGCTGTTGCCGCTCCTACTGATAAATGTATGATCAATTCAAATATATATTATATATAATATTAAACAATTTAATTAGAGCAGCTTGTTCTGTTTTTTTTAATTTAGGTACAATAACGATTGTATAAAAAGTAAAAAATATTACTATCTTTCGTCACACATGTTGACATGTTACAGTGTTAAAATATATATTCAAATTATATTAAATTAGATTTGTATATATTTGAATACGATTACATACCATGTAAATATATCTACAAGTACATACACAACAAACTTGAGATACAATCAAAAAATATTTTTATATTTTTTTAATTGCATTTAAGCTTAATGATAAACTATAATATTACTTGAATGTATATTTCGAAATAATAACTTGAGTGATACATTTTTGTATTTTTTTAATATAGCGTAGGTTATACCTTGCTGGCACTCGTATAATTACTAAGAACATGTGTGAAGGGAACCAAATGAGTATGTGATGGACATTTTTAACCAACAACAACCAAAAAAATAACTGAAGATTCCATAGCTTATGTGTACAATTAAAGTTTGATAATTTTTAATTAATAAAAAGAATGGGTTATTGAGATTGACAGGCAAAACCCACCACAATATGTTAATTAATTCCAAAAAATGAAACATAGATATATAATCCCACCTTCATAAAACCCAAGAGAGAATTTCACCTTTCTCTTGTCACATATTTCTCAGCTCTAACTGCGCTAAGCATATGCCTGCGGTTCCTTTGGCTGTGCCTGACAACTCATCAACTATGTTCCCATCTGGCGGGAGCTCCGGTGTCGAAGCGGCCGACACGGCAGAAGTGGTTCCTAAAGGAAGTCATGAATCTGAAACGACAAACGTGTTGTCAAATTCAGTTCAAGAGGAAAACAAGGGTGACCGGAACTTATCTGGAGGAAACCGGTGGCCTCGACAAGAAACGGTGGCGCTTCTGAAGATACGGTCTCAAATGGATGACGCTTTTCGCGACTCTAGTCTCAAAGCTCCATTGTGGGAAGATGTTTCAAGGTGAACTTTTCATCTTCTTGATCGAAAAAGTACAAGCTAGCTAGTTATAGTGTACATGTTTAACTTTAATTATGCATCTGAGATCGATCGTCGCTCCTTTTCTTTTATTTTAATGTTGTTTTGTTCTTTCTTTTATTATTGGTTTTTGGGTTGAAAGCGAGGCCAGAGGGTTCGAGCTTTGTCCTTAGAGTCGAAGTAAATGCCTTAATCGCTAAAGCTACATAGTTAAACAAATTTTGAACACCTTTGATCCATAAAAAGTTCATACGTAGTTTTGCAGGCAATCTAGGTATAGCTAGTTTGTTTATTTATTTTCGGCTTACAAGGTGGTTTTGTTGATTTTTAAGAATTCAATTTCATATTTTGCAAGTGTAATTTGTTTTCGTTCCCTCTAATTTATTTATTTGTTATTAATTGATAAAAAGAAAGAATGATCCATATTAAGACATGGGTTGTCATGGTTTTTCTCATGATGCTAAAGTAATTTAAAATAGAAGGGTAGCAGTAGCATGCAAGATGGAGATGAAAACAAATTTTGCTGTTTCATTAAGGAATCTTGGGTGATCTTATTATTTTAAATAATGTGTCCATATTTTGTAAATATTCTTTTTTTTTTCCCTAGTTACTGAGTTTACGAGATGATCATAAAAAATAAAATTAGAGTTCATGAGCTTTTTTCTATCTAATTTTTATTTTTCTTCTCTCTGTAGAAAGCTAGGTGAGCTTGGTTATTACCGAAGCGCTAAGAAATGCAAGGAGAAATTCGAGAACGTGTATAAGTACCACAGGAGAACCAAAGAAGGCCGATCTGGAAAACAAGAAGGAAAAACGTATCGATTTTTCGATGAACTTGAAGCTTTCGCTCATCAAAATCATCATCATCCATCAACAATACAACCAAAACCTCAAGTAGTACTGTGGCCAACCATGAACAACAACCATCCAAACAACCCTAGTCTTGTACTTCCTCATGTCACCATTACTACTCTTCCTCTTTCTTCAACACCAAGCTTCCTGACCCCAACCTGTGGCTCTCTTCCAAATGGTCCTCAAATTTCGCCACCACACATTAGAATATCACCTCTCAATCTCTCTCATCAGAACATTAATGGGTTGCCAAACTTGGCAACAAACAATCTTTTTTCGAGTTCAACCTCCTCGACTGCCTCCGACGAAGAGTTTCAAGTTCAACCGCGCAACAAGAGAAAAAGGAAGTGGAAGTACTTCTTCAGAAGGCTGACCAAGGACGTGCTGGAGAAGCAAGAAAAGCTGCAGGAGAAATTCTTGGAAGCAATAGCAAAATGCGAGCACCAACGAATGGCGAGAGAAGAAGCTTGGAGGATGGAAGAGATGGCGAGGATGAGTAAAGAACATGAAATTTTAGCCGAAGAAAGATCGTTAGCAGCAGCAAAAGATGCCGCGGTTATTGAATTCTTGCACAAGGTTTCGGGACAACAAAATTTGACGAATATGCAAGCACTTGAGGCACCATCATCCCAGCCTCAGCCAATGTCAGTACTAATGCCACCACCGCTGCCAGCTCCGGTGGCAGTGACCAGAAGTAGTAATTTTGAGGTTCCGAAACTGAATAAGGGTGAAAGTCCAATTCCTGCAGGGTCCACAAGATGGCCAAGAGTTGAAGTTGAAGCTTTGATAAACTTGAGGACATGTCTTGACGTGAAGTACCAAGAAGCCGGGCCTAAAGGATCTCTTTGGGAGGAGATATCGGTGGGGATGAAGCGGCTCGGATACAATAGGAGTGCAAAGAGATGCAAAGAGAAGTGGGAGAACATCAACAAGTACTACAAGAAGGTGAAGGAGAGCAGCAAAACACGCTCTGAGGATTCAAAAACATGTCCATATTTTCACCTGCTGGACATCTTGCACAGTAAAAAGAACAATAAGAATGCTGCTAGTTATGTGGAGAAGCCCATTGCTGAAACAATGCAGCCGTTGATCAAGGTCCAGCCAAACCAGCCGGTGATTGAAGTTATTGAAAGGGAAAACGGGGATCGAAATGGAGACGACGAAGATGGAGAGAGCACAGAGGAAGAAGATCGGAGTGATGACCAGATGGAGATGGTAACCAACGACAAAGATTCATCAATGGACATGGTGGATTCATGATACGAGTGAGATAGAATGACTAAGTTTCTTTTTTTTTAATTTTCAGATCCAGTTGACGTAAAATGTCAATCCCAAAAACTGTCCCAACACGTGACAAAAAAATAACAAAAAAAGGGATACTGTATTATTTTTCTTCAGGTGTAAACTGATCTCAGTCCAGTAATTAATCATCAAGTGGGTTTGCACCAAAAGAATGATCCTCTCTAACTAAGTGGATTAGGTTTCAAGGGCAGTGTTTTAAGGTTGAAAATTTCGAAAGCATACACCTATCTAGTCGCATGTTACAATACATAAGGTCCTAAAATAATGGACTGTAACTTTAGTGGGGATTTTATTTTTACTTTTTTTACAAGAGGGTGGAAATTTGTGTCAAGTCACACAATGAGATTCACAATTAGGTATTAAACTCTTTATTTATAAGAGTCGAATATAAGACCTTCATTGACAAGTAGGAAGAACACCTCTAAACAGTAATATTAATGTTGGTTTTATTTTATTAGTGGGATTATATGGTTCTCTATGCATTATTTACCTGTAGCTAATTTACATGATCTAATATCAAGATTAAAAGAAAAAGCTATATGTACATATAATTGTTGTATTTATTTTTATGTATTTTTGTGTTAATAGGGGATGGAGATTCCTCATCCTCATGGTACATAAACTAAAGAAAGCAAATAAAGTTGTATTTTTCCTTGTGTGTTCATGTAAAAGGGGGGAATTAGTGGAAGGGTTATTTTCCATTTGAAACTTGGAATAAACAAACTCCACGATCAGACTAAAATACTTGTCCAAATAGCTTGGTTTTGCCACTAAGAGCGAGTACGTACTCAGCATTTTTTTATCTGAGGGTTTTGATTGGCACTGCAGAAATTAACAATTTTGTTACTCGGTTTGGATATATAGTGCACACAACATATGAGCTAAAAACGAAGGGGACAGAGAAGTAAGCCCTTTCCACTTTGCAGAAGGTGGCTTCTTACAGCATGCCAACATCAGCTAATCCCATTCCATTTGAAGACCCTACCACCATATTGAAGGAATCTTCAAAGTTATATAAAAATTGTTTAGATTATCAATTGTATGTATCCACATCTTTTGACTTTCCCACTTAACCGTTTCCTTGATTTATACATTCAACCCACTCATCCTTCAACTTGAAGACGATTCTTCTTAATTAACAAGGGGGGGGGTAATCAAGAAACAAATTCAACAGATGTTAGGGTTGAAACATATATATAATATCTCAAGAAAACTGTCATTCATTGAATATTGGTTACTTAGTATTACAGTTTAGTAATATTTTTCTTCTTTTTTAAGTGAAAAGTCTTGAGTTTAACTCTCCGAATGCAAGTTTAATACTAAACTATTATGGTTGACACATTGTGTATTTAAGATCACCTCCCATCTCTTAGTATAATATCATTGTATTTACAAAATTTTCATTCATTTAAGCGAAACAAACTTTCATTGTTTGCAACGAAACTTTAATGTGAAAATAAAAGGGAGATTATATTCACACACTCTCAATTACTTCCCTCATACCCTTTTAATTTTTTAATATTTTTCTATCAAGTATTAATAGTGTGTAGAAAATATTAAAAAATTAAAAAGATGTGGAATAAGTAATTTAAGATATGTAAATATATAATTTCTCAAACAAAATTGTATTAAAACGCACAGATCAGTCTATTTTCTCCTTTCAATAAAACTAATTACAGGCGCGTCGTACTAATAATTAGGTTCAGTTCCCAAAAAAAAAAAACTAATTTTGGTCTTCACCCACTGGCCGGCGCTTGCCAATTGAGAAGGACAATAACTTAATCAGCTATTCGTTGTTGTATATGGATCTTTATCAACCACACATAAAAATTACCTTAAAGAAGCATAATAATTTTTTTTCGTTCTTGTTACATTTTTTTTTATCTTTAATGTTGTTTATTGTTATAAAATAGAGAGTTTGACATCAGAAACTTCAAAAGATAAATTACAATAGGTTCTACTCCTAATTATACTGAAATATTTTGTAATAAAACTCAACTTATTGGACTATGTAGGTAGTTAAATTTGGACAATATTGATTTGGTTAGTAAGTAAATCACTTATTCGACTCTGAAATTTTAATATTTATTCTGAAAAAACTCCTATTGAATGATAGGAGAAATTCGAATATCTTAATTAGTTCTAACAAGAAAATTAATTTCTCGACAACAAACTTTCAAGTTGATGATCTACATTGGAAAAATGCATGCTTATAAGAAATTATCCGAATGTGTAAAATAAACTTGATCAGTGTTCAGATTCACAATCTGAAAAAATATAATGTAAAGATGAGTTATCGGTGCAATTGTATGTACTGCGTTCTTATCAAAAGAGGATCCCTTACGCCTTCAAAGACCACTCTTTCTGTTTTAGCAGCCGTTTGTTTTTCTTTCCAATATTTTTGAAAGAAACAACATAACATTATTGAAACCAAAAACCAAAAATTAGAAGGTTAACTGAAATAAATACATTCAACACAATTTTGAGAAGACATATTGCAACGAAAAGCAATAAAAGATATCAACCAAAAATCAACAAAACAAAACAAACTGAAATGAGAATGATTTTTTTTTGGGGGGGCGGGGGTTGGTTGGTCTGGTCTGAAGCTCCTGGCGCCCCTGCGCGTGTCTAACATTGTCCAAGTAAATAAACTCCATGCAATTCTAAGCACCTTTTTCTCATATCACATGATCCATGGCACTTTCACGTTACCCTCCACTAGAGCAACATGACGTAGGATACAATAATATACACACACACGCATATATATATATATATATATATATATATATATATATATATATTATAAATATATACTTTCAGTGTAGGAAGCAATATCGTGTTAGAGTATAGTGCTTTAGATTGTGACACTTGTCATAATCTTACGGTAATAGTTAGTTAGTTAGTTATCTACAGCTCTATATAAAACTATCTCATGTAATTACTTATTCATTAAGAAAGATCAGTTAGTTCTTCTCTCTCTAGCTGCTCTCTCTAGTCTCTCTCTATCTCTTATGTTCTTGATTCAATATACAAGATTACAGTATATGTTTGATCATTTGATATAGCTTAACATGGTATCAATCGCCATTGTTGCTTACGCTTGAAGGTTCGATCCTCTATTGCTTCCGCATTCTCTAATTCGGATCGCTTTCTTTCTCCGATTCGATACTTCGTCTTCTCCAATTTCTGCTCTCTAAAATTTCTAGGGTTTTCGTGTCGATCTTCATTTCTTGATCGATACTTTCTGTGTTTGCACACCTAGTGTTTGTTGTATTGTCTCACTGACAAGTTGATCTTGAAATCACGATGGTGACTGCTTCGCAACTTTAGCTGCTTCAATCTCCAATTACGGCTCTTATTTCCTCCATTTCTACGTCAGTTAATGTCAAGCTTGATGATTCGAACTACCTCAATTGGAACTTTCATATTCAACTTTTGCTCGAAAGCAATGGAATCATGGGGTATGTTGATGGTTCGATTTCTTGTCCATCTTAACATGTTTCGAACTCCAGCGAATCTGGCATCAATTCTTCTGCTAATCTTTCTTCTTCTTAAACTGATGAATATATAGTATGGAAAATGCATGACAGAGCCATTATGCAATTGATTACTGCAACATTATCACTCATTGCTATGTCATGTGCGATTGGTAGCACTAGTTCCAAGGATCTGTAGATTAGGTTGAAGGAACAATTTTCCACTGTATCTAGGACTAGCATTTTTTCAGATGAAATCTAATTTGCAAACAATTAAAAAGGGTTCAGATTCAATATCTCAATATCTTCATCGCATTAAGGAAACTAGGGACTATCTTTCTGCTGCTGGAGTATACTTTACGGATTAAGACATTGTCATTCTTGCTTTGAATGGACTACCTGCTGAGTATAACACTTTCAGATGTGTTATAAGGGGGCGTGAAAGTGTGATTTCACTAAAAGATTTTCGATCACAGTTACTTGCAAAGGAAACTATTGTTGAAAATTCAGTTAATACTCCTCTTATGACATTTATGGTTGCTAACACAGGTTCCACTTACACAAAAGAGGCTCATTTTCAGTCTCAGGGTTTCGCTCCTAATCATGGTCAATCTTAGGTGGCTACTGGAGATTTTAAACCTTATAATGGGAACAAGAACAAGGGTAAAGGCAGATTCAATTAGGGATCACGATTTTATAATTCTCGACCAATGTTTTCTTCTATGGCACATGTGTTTCCCAACTCTAATCCTGGAGTTCTTGGTCAATCACCGTCAACAGTTTGGAAGTCCTTCTGCACCTTTGATTCAAATTTGTCAATTATGCAACTCTAAGGGACACACTGCCCCATTCTGTGAAGCCTCTTCTCATGAGAAAAACAAATGTCACACATGTGGCAGAAGTAATCATACCACATGGTATTGCTTCTATAATGATAAGGGTCCAAATTACATTAGGATGCATACCACTGCTTCATATTCTCCACAATCATCTTATTCTATGAAACCACAACATATGCAGTACACTTCATATCAAGCTTCTCATCAGCAATCTTCATTCACACATTCATAATTTCAAGCACAGCAACCCCCTATGCAAGCCATGCACACAGTGCTTAATTCTGCATCTCAGTCATCAAGTTCTTCAGGTCCTTCTCAGGTGTGGCTCACTAATTCAGGTGCCACCAATCATATGACAACTGATTTGACTAATCTGTCACTGGCCTCACCATATCCAACAAATGAAATAATTCACACTACAAATGGTGAAGGTTTGAAAGTATCTCATGCTGGTCAGTCGACTATTCATACATCAGTTTCTCCAATCAAATTGAACTATGTGCTCTATGTTCCTTAATTAACTCAGAACCTTTTGTCAGTACATCGAATTGGCCTTGACAATAATTGCTGGCTTATATTTGATGCCTTTTGTTTTTGGATTCAAGACAAACCCACAAAGGCTTGTGCAGTAATGGACTGTATCCTATCCACTCCTTGTTAACTTCAAACTCACAGAAGACTTATCAAGCTAAGGCATTTCTTGGACAACTTGTTTCAATCTAATCTGTGGCACAATAGTCATCCTACAAATAATGTTGTTTCTCTGATGTTGAACAAAGCTAATGTACCTGTCACAAAAACCCCATTGCCTATGTTGTGTCATACATGTCTAGAATGGAAATTTAGCAAACTACCTTTTTCCAAAGCATGTCAATAAGTCTGTAACTCCATTTGAGACTATTTATACTGATTTGTGGGGTCTTGCACCATGTGTATCAGTTGATGGTTACAGATAGTACACCATCTTTGTAGATGAATGTACCAGATATTGCAGGATTTTCCCACTAATAAACAAGTCTGATTTGTTTTCTACATTTATTGCCTTTCATTCCTTTATTGTTACTCAATTTTCTGCAACAACTAAAATCCTACAAACTGATGGGGGGAGAGTATACCAGCAACAAATTGAAACATTTTCTCCTTGAAAAAGGCATTTCACATCACCTATCTTGTCCATATACTCCTGAACAAAATGGGGTAGCTGAGAGGAAGCATAGGCATATCATCGAAACCACTATCACCTTATTACAAACAGCTAAATTGCCATCTCAGTTCTGGTCCTATGCTTGTCAAACAGCCACCTATATAATCAATTGAATGCCTACTGCTGTTCTTAATAACAAATCTCATTTTGAAATGTTGTTTGGGACATATCCAATCCTTACTTACCTTAGAATTTATGGATGTGCCTATTTTTCTCTACTCAAACCATATAATAGCACCAAATTGCAGGCCAAAACTACAAAGTGTGTGTTTATTGGGTATGCCACAAAATATAAAAGCTATATGTGCTATCATGTGTCTACAAAGAGAGTGTTTGTCTCTACGCATGTTATCTTTGATGAATAACACTTTCCCTACACAGACTTATTGACTACACATTCAAACACATTTACATCACCACAATCATATCAAAGTTCCAATTGTCCTGTGCATGTGGTTACCACAGATAACATAGTTGTCACATCTATCCCAGATTCACCTCATCAACCTTCTAGTATCTCTACACATGCACCATCACATATACCTACATCAGTATCATTACCACTTTCACCTAAAGTTTCTCCCAGTTCTCAGTCCATTACTATTGGAAAAATGTATGGAAAAACTACTATATATTTTATTTTAAATTATTAAATAATACACAATAAAATTTCTACAAATGCAAGAAGAACAAGGAATAGAAGAACCTTAAGAGATCGAGGCTAGAATTTGATTCTATAGCCTTAAGACAAGATTGCCCCTCAGTGGTGCCTCAAGGTTTACGTTGGCAAATGTCTCCCAGGATACAACGATCTTTCTCTTTACGGAAGTAGCACTCCAATCCACAAAGAACAGTGAACCAAAAGTGTTTAAAACTCTCTCTTTCTTGAACTCTAAACAACTCTAATTTCTATATGATTTCTGGATGCAAAACTATATTTAAAATGCTTGACTTGGTGGTCTATTTATAGGCACTGACATGCCCCATTTTCAAAGATCATATATGCTTCCAAAAGACAAAGGATGCAATCTTTGTTCAACAGTCATATCCCAACCTTGTGGAAAAGCTGGATGAAACCGTTTCGGTTTCCAAGTGATTCGAACAAAATGAGGCGTCTGGTAGTTGGTATTAGTGCCCACATGTATCAGTGCCTTTTTAACCAATGTGTCTTTCGAAATTCTTGTTTGAATTCAAACAAGAACCGGTTACAGACTGCTAATATATAGCCAATTCAAGACTAACCCATTTTTCTATTTTAATTTCCATTCACTTGAATATTTAATATTTAAATATTAATAATACTAATATTTAAATTATTAAATTTCTAACAATCCCCACATGAATGAAAATTAATAAAATTTAATGCAAATGAAGATGCAAACACTTAGAGAGAGTTTAATTGGACAAATACCGTATGGGGAGAGGTAGATTTTGGCTGTGAATCTTCCTTAGTGAAATATTATTGAATTTACTAGCTAATCAGTGAACGCGATGTCTTGAACGGCTCAGGCGTTGATGTAAACCAAGACAATAATATTCACACAGTATTCCTCTGAACACATATGATTCAACGGTTGTGTTCATTTTGGCCCTGAACAATTCCCGGTAATCCTGAGTGCTTTAAAGAATTCAGCCTTATAATTCTCATAGAAACGACCACTTTTCACATTATGTAGGTGATATCTCATTAAGAGTATCCTGCACAATACCCCACTTGTTATTTCCAAGTATATGAATCATTAAAAGCAAAACTTATCCTGAACACGCTGCAGATAACATGGGTAGGAGATTATCTTCACAGTGCTCCCACTGAATCATCCACAATTCAGTTGTCCCTTTGAACCTAGATCTTGGGATCTCCATTCAGCTAGGTTAGGTTGCCATTATGGCGATTCTTAAGACATAGGCTTTATACTCATTCTCATCGATGATTTATAAACTCGCTCTCATGTCAAACCTTTAGTAAATGGATCCGCTATATTTTCTTTTGACCTTATGTAATCAATGGTAATTATACCACTTGAGAGTAGTTGCCTAACAGTATTATGTCTACGACGTATATGTGGGGACCTACCGTTATACATATGATTTTGTGCCCTTCGAATCGCTGATTGGCTATCACAATGTATACATATGGCAGGCACCGGCTTCGGCCAATTGGGAATATCCTCTAAGAAACTACGAAGTCATTCAGCTTCTTCCCATGCTTTGTCTAAATCAATGAACTTAGATTCCATAGTGGATCTAGCTATACACGTTTGTTTAGAGGATTTCCATGAAATGGCTCCACCTCCTAGCGTAAAAACATATCCACTCGTGGATTTCGAGTCTTGTGTATCAGATATCCAGTTTGCATCACAATAGCCTTCAAGTACTGCTGGATATCTTGTGAAGTGCAATCCATAGTTCTGCGTAAATTTCAAATAACCAAGAACCCTTGCAATTGCCTTCCAATGATCCTTTCCAGGATTACTGATATATCTACTTAATCTGTTAACTGAATATGCATTGTCCGGACGTGTACAATTTGTAATATACATTAAACTTCCAATTATTCGTGCATATTCACTTTGAGATATACATTGACCAATATTCTTTGATAAATGCAAATTCACATCATATGGTGGCTTCGCAGGACTACTTACATAATTACTAAATTTTGTAAGTATTTTCTCAATATAGTGTGATTGAGATAAAATTAGTCCTTCAGGCGTTCTAGAAATCTTGATTCCTAGTATAACATCTGCAACTCCCATATCTTTCATATCAAACTTACTAGCCAACATTCTTTTGGTAGATTTAATAATCTCATGATTACTACCAATAATTAGCATATCATCGACATATAGACACACAATGACATATCCCTCTTGTGTGCTTTTAGTGTAAACATTTGTCACACTTATTTATTTTAAATTCATTTGACAACATTGCAGTGTCAAACATATGGTGCCATTTCTTAGGTGCTTGCTTTAAACCATAAAGTGATTTAACAAGTCTACATACCTTTCTCTCTTGGCCATGCACTATGAAACCTTCAAGTTGTTCCATATAAATTTCTTCGTCCAAATCACCATTTAGAAAAGCAGCCTTGACATCCATTTGATGAATCTCAAGATTATGAATTGCTGCAATAGCAATCAACATACGAATGGATGTTATCCTCGTGACTGGCAAATATGTATCAAAATAGTCTAAGCCTTCTCTTTGCTTATAACCTTTGGCAACAAGTCTTGCCTTGTACTTGTCAATAGATCCATCTGCTTTCATCTTCCTTTTGAAAATCCATTTATAACCTAAAGGTTTATTTCCAGGAGGAAGATCCAGCAATTCCCAAGTATGATTTTGCATGATGGATTCAATTTGAGCATTAATAGCCTCTTTCCAAAATAGAGCTTCTGGAGAGGATATAGCTTCCTTATACGTTTGAGGCTCATTTTCTAATAAGTAAGAAAATCAGGTGCAAAAGACGTTGACGTCTTAGCCCTCTTACTACGTCTTGCTTTAATTTCTTGTACATGTTCTCGGTCTACAGAATTATCATTACTTTTTTTATGACTGCTATTAGAGTCATCATAAATTCTTTTTAAAGAACTTTGTTCTTGTGCAACATTTTCAAAGAATGTGGCATTCCTTGATTCAATTATTGTATTAACATGTACTTCGGGATTATCCAATTTATGTACAAGAAACCGATATGCACTACTATTTATGGCATAACCAATGAAAACACAATCAATGGTTTTAGGTCCTATTTTAATCTTCTTAAGATCAGGGACCGTTGCCTTAGCTAGACACCCCCAAACTTTGAGAAATTTATAAGAAGGCTTTCTACCTTTCCATAATTCATAAGGTGTTTTGTCTAACTTCTTGTGAAGTAATTTATTGAGAATGTGGTTTGCAGAAAGCAATGTTTTTCCCCACAAATTCTGGGCTACCCCAGAACTTATCAACATAGCATTCATCATTTCTTTCAATGTACGATTTTTGCGTTCAGCAACTCCGTTTTGTTGAGGTGAATAAAGAGCAGTAGTTTGGTGAATAATCCCATGCTAAGTACATAATTCAGAAAAAGGGTGCAACATATTCACCTCCTCTATCGCTTCTTATAACCTTTATCTTTTTGCTAAGTTGATTCTCAACTTCGTTCTTATAATTTGTGAACGCTTCTAAGGCTTCATCTTTGCTTCTTAGCAAATACACATGGCAGTACCTTGTGCAATCGTCTATGAAAGTAATAAAATATTTCTTGCCTCCTCTAGTTTGCACAAACTTTAGATCACAGATATCACTATGAATTAATTATAGAGGTTCCGTACTTTTTTCAACGGAGTGAAAATATGCTTTAGTTGACTTTGCTTCCACACAAATTTCACATTTATGACTTATATCAATATGAAACTTAGGTAATAGGTCCATGTTAATTAGCCTACGTATAGTATCATAATTCACATGTCCTAACCTCCCATGCCATATATTTGGTGATTCCACAATATAAGCAGAAGAATTAACTTTATTGATAACTTTAGGTACAACAGTCATTACATTCATTTTGAAAATACTATCACTGAGATATCCTTTCCCAACATACATTCCACTCTTTGTTAGTACAAACTTATCAAACTCAAAAACCAAGCGAAAACCATTTTTGCTCAACAATGGTCTAGAGACTAAGTTCTTTCTGATGTTAGGCACATGAAGCACATCGTTAAGAGTGAGTTCCTTTCTAGAAGTCATCTTTAGAATTACCTTTCCAATGCCTTGAACCTTGGATGTAGAAGAATTCCCCATGAACAGTTGCTCTCCATGAGTAACTTCTTGATAGGTGGTAAACATTTTTCTATCAGAGCAGATGTGGCGAGTAGCCCCAGTGTCAACCCACCATGCCTTAGTGTTTCCCACCATGTTGACTTCAGATACCACGGCCGCGAGATTTATGTCAACGATCTCTTTGGACAACCTCTCTTCCTCGGTTATGTGTACTTCATTACTTTTCTTTTTGGAATTATCTTGGTTTTTACTGTTTCGACATTTGCTAGCATGGTGTCCTGTCTTGTTGCAAACAAAACACTTGCCTTTGAACTCCTTAGAATTCCATTGGCTTAAACTTTCACCTGAGTGCTTCCTCTTTTTGTTATTCTTAGACTTACCTTCCACAATGTGTGCCTTGGCTTGCATAAGTTGATTGTTAGACTTCTTTTTAGAGCAACAATTATCCTCCTCAATCCTTAATTTTACGATTAAATCCTCAAGTCCCATCTCTTTGCGCTTATGCTTGAGATAGTTTTTGAAGTCTTTCCAAGCAGGAGGTAATTTTTCAATTACTGCAGCTACTTGAAATGTCTCACTTAGCGACATCCCTTCAGCATGTATTTCATGAAGAATAAGTTGTAGCTCTTGGACTTGATTAATAACCTTCTGAGTCTGTCATCTTGTAGTCAAGAAATCGACCAACCATGAATTTCTTCATGCCAGCATCTTCAGTCTTATATTTCTTGTCAAGAGAGTTCCATAAGGCTTTTGCATTTTTAATTGGACTATACACATTGTATAGTGCATTATCTAATGCATTGAGGATATAATTCTTGCAAAGAAAATCAGAATGGTTCCATGCATCTACTGCAGCCACTTCTTCTGCAGTAGTTCTTGACACGGGCGCATCTTCAGTCAGAAACTTTGCCAAGTTCAGAGTGGTGAGGTAAAATAACATTTTATGTTGCCACCTCTTGAAGTCTGTCCCATTGAACTTCTCAGGCTTCTCACCATGATTTGCGGAAGTTGGGATCACCACGGGTACAACACTCGCAAATGACGTGTTGCCCAATTTACTAGAAGAATTACTAGTATCATCCATTTTCCCTTAAGAGAGAAAGATCACACAATTCAATATATTGTAATTAAAGTAAAAAGCAACAAAGTATTTAATAAACAAACAGACGTTAATTTCTTAATACTGTAACCCACTATATAAAAAAAAACAGTTCATGCCATACATCAAAACCTTAACACTCAGGCTTCACAAAATTAAAATTCAATGCAAGGCAAAGATGTAACCAACTAATCAAGAATATAATAATTATTTTTGCAGTAAACAAAACAAAACCACCGCTTCATACGCAAGATTAGATACTCAACCATTCTCCCATAAAGTTACTCAGGAAGAAAATTCACGCCCACAGGACCAAGTATTACTAGCGTGATAATTTAATTCTCAAACAAGCATAGCAATCAAACCATAATCTTGTCTTAAGTTGTTGGAAAAATCTATGGAAAAACTGCTATATATTTTATTTTAAATTATTAAATAATACACAATAAAATTTCTACAAATGCAAGAAGAACAAGGAATAGAAGAACCTTAAGAGATCGAGGCTAGATCTTGATTCTGTAGCCTTAAGACAAGATTGCCCCTCAGTGGTGCCTCAAGGTTTGCATTGGCAAATGTCTCCCAGGATACAACGATCTTTCTCTTTACGGAAGTAACACTCCAATCCACAAAGAACAGCGAACTAAAAGTGTTTAAAACTCTCTTTTTCTTGAACTCTAAACAACTCTAATTTCTATATGATTTCTGGATGCAAAACTATATTTAAAATGCTTGACTTGGTGATCTATTTATAGGCACTGACATGCCCCATTTTCAAAGATCATGTCTGCTTCCAAAAGACAAAGGATGCAATCTTTGTTCAACAATCATATCCCAACCTTGTGGAAAAGCTAGATGAAACCGTTTCGGTTTCCAAGTGATTCGAACAAAATGAGGCGTCTGATAGTTGGTATTAGTGCCCACATGTATCAGTGCCTTTTTAACCAATATGTCTTTCAAAATTCTTGTTTGAATTCAAACAAGAACCAGTTGCAAACTGCTAATATATAGCCAATTCAAGACTAACCCATTTTTCTATTTTAACACTTGAATATTTAATATTTAAATACTAATAATACTAATATTTAAATTATTAAATTTCTAACAATTACTGCTCCAATTCAAGCTTCTTCTCAGATCCTTGCGGCACCTAACATAAGTTCTACTTCTGAATCAGAGACATATGATTTTAATCCTCATGCTTTGCAATTAGTTTTGTCCATTCCTCCACTCAATTTGCATCCCATGCAAACTAGAAGCAAGAGTGGGATTATTAAAAAGAATGCTCTCTTGGCAAGTGTTCATGACTCTAGGGGAACTGATATGTCATTGGTTAAACCAGTCAATTACAAGTCTTCAATCAAAGTCCCTGTGTGGTTAGAGGCCATAAAAGAAGAAGTTAATGCCTTACATGCTCAAGGCACTTGGTGTCTAGTTCATTTACCAGCAAAAAAGAATCTGGTTGGATGTAAATGAATTTTCAAGATTAAGAGACACTCAGATGGGTCTATTGCCAGACACAAAGCATGGTTAGTTGCTAACGGTTTCAGTCAGGAACCTGGATTGGATTATAGGGAGACTTTTAGCCCTGTGGTGAAACCTACCACAACAAGGTTAGTTCTTGCTCTTGCTGCACATTTCAATTAGTCTCTTAAACAATTAGATGTCAAAAATGCATTTTTGCATGGCATCCTACAAGAGGAGGTTTACATGTCTCAACCTCCTGGTTTTGAAGATCCAAATCATCATCATCTGGTGTGCAAGCTGCATAAGTCCTTATATGGTCTAAAACAGGCTCCTAGGGCCTAGAATGAATAGTTTACTCAGTTTCTTCCTTCTTTGGGATTTGTGAACACATACTCTGACTCATCACTGTTTGTTAAGCATGTTGGCCATGAAATTGTGGTGCTGCTACTCTATGAGGATGACATAATTATAACTGGCAGTGCTTCTGGTGCAATTACACAGGTTATTTGTGTTCTTACTACTAAGTTTGATATCAAGGATTTAGGGCTACTCCACTATTTCTTAAGGGTTCAAATCACTAAAACTGCAACTGGTTTGTTTCTGTCATAAACCAAATATGTTGAGGATCTATTGGTTAAATATGAAATGTTTGAGGCTAAACCATGTGATACACCATGTCTCCCTTACAACAAGTTACTCAAAGAGGATGGGGAACCTTACTCGAATCCTAGTTTGTATAGAAGTATTGTAGGGGCTCTACAATACTTAACTTTCATAAGGCCAGATATTGCATTTTCTGTGCACCATGTCTGTCAGTTTATGCAGAATCCAATGATGTCCCATTTCACTGCAGTTAAACTTATCTTACGATATCTAAAGGGGATAATGCAGTTTGGTATATCATATACTAGAGGAGATTTGCAGTTAAAGGCTTTTAGTGATGCTGATTAGGCAGGGGACCCTAATGACAGACGTCTACTATTGGTTTGGTGGTATTTTTGGGTAACAATCCAAATTCGTGGTCCTCTAAGAAGCAACAAACTGTTTCCCGACCTTCAACAAAAGCTGAATACCGAGCTTTATCATTTACATCAGCTCAGTTGGATTGGATCAAACAATTATTAGCATTTCTGCACATTCCCCTACCTAGTGTGCATGTGTTATTTTGTGACAATCTGTCAGCAATTGCCTTGTCCTTCAATCCTGTTCAGCATCAAAAGACCAAGCACATAGAAGTAGACGTGCATTTTGTTCAAGAAAGAGTCTCACATAAACAACTATCAGTGCAGTTTGTGTCTTCACAAGAGCAGTTTGTCGATATTCTTAAAAAGGGGTTGAGTGGTCCATTTTTCAAACTCCTTGTTGCAATCTCATGCTTAGTTCCTCAAAGCATGATCTTGAGATGGGATGTTAGAGTATAGTGCTTTAGATTGTGACACTTGTCATAATCTTACGGTAGTAGTTAGTTAGTTAGTTATCTACAGCTCTATATAAAACTATCTCATGTAATTACTTATTCATTAAGAAAGATATCAGTTAGTTCTTATTCTCTCTCTAGCTTCTCTCTCTAGTCTCTCTCTCTATCTTTTCTGTTCTTGATTCAATATACAAGATTACAGTATATGTTTGATCATTTGATATAGCTTAACATATTGATCATCGCAAATCTTGAGCTAAGTTCGCATTAGGTCAAAACAAAGATCGAAGTTTGAAGTCATGTTTTACGTATATTAATTGAAAAGGCAATATTGAAACGGCAATACATATACCACACAGAATGCATTATGATGATGGTATATGTTGAGGCTCGGAATCTATATAATTTTTTTTTCTATTACACAAAACTTAGCTTATGATTTTTTTGGTACAGGATAACTTATATACATATATATAACGATAAATTTACATTAAGAGTGAGAGAATCGAATTTATCACTTAAAATATTTAAATGTAAAACTTCTCACTTGTTAGAAGAATACTATTAAATCGTAATGTTAAATAAAATGGTAGTTAAATTGAAACTGTAAATCTCCACCTCAGTTTGATCCAAAATTCTTGAGTTAAACTCTTACGATCTGTCAAGGGTTTTAGTTTCTGAAAAAAAATAGCAAATTAATAATTATCCCCAATGAATACGAATAGTTGTATTTTGTCATGATCGCAGATAAACATTAAACATTGGAGTCAGACACGACACTGTCAGTTGGCCACTAGTTCGTTACTATTAATTTCAACTGGTGGAACCTAATTTTTGTTTTTGTTGGATCAGACTGGTGGAACCTAATTAAAAGGGTATTCTGTACAAGCAAAAATTAGATGCTTTGCTTGTTCTTTGCGTCTTCTATTTCTTTATTATTTATTACTTGCACATTACAGACTTACAGTAACTTATCATTATCATATGTATAACCTTGTGACGAGGCAGAAATTTTTCAATAGGTCGGGAACATGGATAGGTACACTAAGTATTATAATATAGGGTGATTTTGTATAAAATCAATTAAAAGTTATGATATTAATAATAGGTCAATCAAGTTTATTGGAATTATAAATATGTCAATGAGACTTTAAGATACATTAAAACACCTCAATCAAATTAAAATTACAAAAGATGCCATTATCATTTAATACACCAAACATTTCAACCTTCCCTCATTGTAAATCACGCAGCCATAAAACTCTCAAACCTCAACCTCCCCGCCTCCCACCACCTTCAACCTCCCCACTTCCCACAACCTTCAACCTCCATTACTTCAACCTCCCCCGCCTCCCACCACCTTCAACCTCCATTTTTCGACCTCACAACACCTTCAACCTCAATCGTCTCCCACCACTTTCATCATCCGACGATTCGCATGTGCGCTGATTCAATTTGCACTTGCGACTGAGAAATCACGATTAAGGTCATTTGTTTCTTCCTATTTTCTTCTTGTTCTTCAATCTCTACGTTTTAGGTTATTTGAGTTGTGTTTTTTAGAGATTTAGTGTAATTTTGCACACTACACATTTTGGTTTTGAATTTGAGCTTGTTTGGATGTTAAAATTGGTTTGGGCGCAATAACAAATTTAGTTTGTTTCAGCATATTTGTTGGCTCTATGTATGTTTATGTCTTGGCTCTGTGATTGTGCATTGGGATTCAAATAGGTTTGTGGATTCAGACACTTCGTTGCAGTGTCTGTTTACTGTTCTGTGATTGTGCATTGGGATTCAAATAGGTTTGTCGATTCAGACAATGCAACGCAGTGTCTGTTTCTTGTTCTGTGGATTCAGACACTTCGTTGCAGTGTCTAATTCATGTTCTATGCTTTTACGTTAATGGATTCAGAAATACAGTATTAATATTGCTAACACAAATTTTATATTTTTTTTTCTTTTACAGTTGAAACATGTCCCCGAAAAAAGTTAAAGGGATACATAAACAAGCGAAATGCAGTACTTCAAAAATGAAAGCAAAAGGGCAAGAAAACAGAAAGGCATATGATCGAAAATCTGCCTTGAAATAATCTTCAATGTAATCATAAACACAGGCTCGTATTGATACCATAGCTGTCAACGCATGTGCACACGGAAACCCATCAATTTGCCAAAGACAACAAGAACAAGTCTTTGACTCTAAATCAACCATCACAGACCAATCCCCAATCACTTCTAAAATTGTCGCACTTGAACGGTGAATAGACCAACACCTACCAACCTCTATCACCCTTCAAAGTCTTCTCCATCTCCGGACAAAGAATTGTAGTCCACTTCTCAGCTTCTAATCTACGATTAGCGTTCAACAATTTCTTTCGAATGTCTTCCAACAAGTGCAATACAGGCAATTCTCGAAACTCTAGAATCCAATTGTTGAATGACTCTGCTAAACTATTAGCCATCTCACCATAGCGCATCCCTTGAAAATAAGCATTAGAATAATGCTCTTTAGAAAGGTCAGTGATAAATGACTTCACTTTATCATTCCCTATATTCAACAATTGATCCATAGCGTTATTAAACTCGACTTCAGTCACATCATATGCACACGTTGAAAACAAATTTAGGACATTAGTTCGGAGTGTCTGACCATAGCCTGACTTCGGAAACTTGATTGACAGATTTTGTTTCAAATGGAAATAGCAATACGAGTGAGGCCAACCAGGAAAAACAGTTGAAACAGCATTTAATAGTCCTAGGTGACGATCAAAGAAAAAAGTAATCGTTCTGCCCATAGGCATCAAAATACTTGCCAAATGCTGAAGAAACCAGGTCCAATTATCCTCTGTCTCGGAATCAACAATGCCAAAAGCTAGAGGAAAAAATCCCATAAGAAATAAAACAAGAAAACAATAAATAACGATATAATAATGGATAAAAACAAATAAATTATCTCTTGAAAGAAAACGCCTAAACTTCTACTTCATATTGTAAAACAAACCTAAGCCAAAAGCCTCAACAAGTACAACATAAACAAAAAATACTGCTTAATCATACCTTGATCTCCTTGCTTTCCACATGCTGCAATAAGGTGCCCTTGGTATTTACTCTTCAAGAATGTTGCATCAATAAACAACAAAGGAAAGCAATATTTGAATCCCGCAATACAACCACCAAATGAGACAAAAAAAACGTTTAAAGCGTCGAGTCAATGGATCACATTCCAGGACACAAAGAGAACCAGGATTTGTTGATTTAATAGCATCTGAATACCAAGTTAACTCATTAAATGATTTAGACTCATCACCATGAACTTCCACCGTTGCTAATTCTTTTCCAAACCACGCATAGTGGTAAGAAATATCAAGCCCATAGTATTCCTTCAACTCTTTTATCATCTCAATTGGTTTTAGTCCTTGTTTTGCACGAATCCTATCAACAAAAAGTGAAGACACAACTCGAGAACTCATCATCTTACTCTTAGATTCACGGATCTGACCACGACATATATGGACATTGTTTAGTGTCTTGATAACAAAGAAACTTGTAGCTTGGCATTGGGAAGCATAAACACGCCAACCACATCCATCACTATTTTTTTTGGAGCACACAACAATGACGCGACTTTTGTCATTGTTCAAATATACAAAACTAAAACCAGCCTCAAGAGCATACTTACACAATTTTATACGAAAATCTTCTACCCCATCCTCAAATTTTTGCCCAACATGATGAATATAATACAACCATTCATTAGACAACAAAGCCTTGCTACTAGCTGTCTTTGACCTTCCCAAGAAGTTATTGCGATCATTGCAACTTGAACTTGTAGCACACGATAAAGAACTGCCATCGTTCCATTATACTAGATCATTACCAGTTGACAAAACCTCACTACACACACTAACATCCTTTACCAATATATCAATTGATTTTGCCTTTGCTATTGTCAAAAATGCCAACATCATATCAAAGTCATTCTCATTTTCTAGTACACAATTAGAATAATCTAACATCGAATACCTAAGCATGAAACTCCTCGTATACAACTCCTTAAACCTCAAACGAATCACTTTGCAAATGTCAGCAAATAAAGAACTACGTGAAACTAGAAACAACACAGTTTCCATTCTGTATGTACACTTTGCAATCACACAAAGCTCCATTATCCTAAAACAAAAAACAAAAGGACTAAAATCACTAACACAAAACATAAACAGACACTGTGATGAAGTTCCTACGAAATTGAAAAATGCCACTAACATTCAAACACAATCAAACAAGCACCAAAACTCTACCCAACAAACATCAAAGCTGTAATTAACTAAGAATTCGAAGAAGCTTAAATTTCAGAGCAACAAATTATCAAATCATATCCACAACCATAGGCAAAGCCAAATTTTGAAAAATTTAAATTCAAATTTAGTACAAAATCACAAACTACATCAATTCAGTGCAAATAAACAAAGAGAAAACGCAGAAACAATTGAATGCATAGAACATAATCGAGGAAAAAAAAACACATACCTCAATTTACCAAACACCAAATATGGTTGATCTCCAAACACAGCAGAAAACTGAAAATCTTAGAAGATTTTGAATCGTATGCATCAACCAAGCATCATGATTAAAGTCGCAGTTAAAATCGAAGAAAAAATTCCGTGGCCATTGAAGCTCTAGTGCGATTGTTCTCTGTTGAACACGAGGCTCCTTCGCGCGGTAGTTCGTCTGTTGAATGCAAGGCTTCTTCGCGCGAATAAAGGGAGAGTTGTTGGGCAAAAATGTAATTTTGTAATGGCTTATAGTAACTTGGGCTTTCTTTATTGACTTATACCAAAATAATGTAAATAGTCTATTGATTAAGTCCAAAAGAAAACCTATGCATTGATTTATGGTTAATTAGTAAACTTTTTATTGATTTAAGGCTAAATTTCCTTATAATATAAGTGGTTAGATTTTTTTTTTCAAATATCCAATCACTTGTATTATGATACTTGATATACCAAATCGTATTTCTAGCACATTGAAAAAAATTCTTGTAAATCTACTAATTCCAGCAATTTAAATACAACCTACAATTATTTCTTTCTAATAATTTGGTCAGCACATTCAAACAAGAACTTGTCATTTTCACCATCAAGAAATTGATAATTTTATTATGTGAAAATTCTAAGTACTGTAATGTATGACGCGAAATTTAACGGTGAAGTATTCTAAAGAATTCAAATGTACATATGCTAGACCGAAAAGAAAACCATCTTGATGTTATGTAAATATTAAAAGGTTGCTTCATTAGGGTTTGATTTCAAGACCAGAAGTATCATTTCTAGTTCTAGCTAGGTAAACTTATTTCACGTACGAAACCCACCAGTGAAAATCGTAAGAGTACCTCAATCTGCAGTAAAGTGAAAACCCGCTCTAAACATATTGCTGTTGATGTCGTAATTTTTTATTTTTTTTATTTTTTATTTTTTTTTTGATAAGATGCTGTCACTAAAGTTTTAGGAGGGGGAAATACTTTTATATATGCATGTATATTGATGGTAACATTTGCTTTTGTCTTATACTGTAGCATCCAGTAGCAGAATATTTATTCGTGCACATCCATATGGCCAGTCCAATCAATTTGTGGGGCACATGGTCACCATGCATGTATATTCAAGAAACTTAGGTATTTTTATATATGATGCACAAAGTGATACGGTTTGTAATGAAAAAAGTTAGATGTTTTATCATAAAATTAATTGGTAATATAGGGAGAATTTAATTTATCTTTACATTCTCAAACGTTCAGTCCATGACGAATTTTCAAGTCAAACACGTGGACAACACGAATTGAGTGATGTGGAGCACGTGTGGCCGTTGAGTTTCACACGTGGGCCAACCTACTCTGATACCATGAAGAAAGTTGAGATTCCACCATAAAACCAACTTGCATATGGGAAGTAGTCCAACCTCTTATAAGCCCTTGCAAGGTTTCTCCTTTTACCAATATGAGACTCTTAATTTACCATCACATTCTCATATGCTCTTGCGTGTGGCGAATTTATATATATACACACACACACACACACGCTATAGCGTAATATTAATTTTCTAAATGGTTAGTGTATGAACCTTGTATGCATACATATTGGATGTTATATTGATAGCATAAGTGGGTTAAATTATTAAATATTGAAGGGAAGGAAAATCGGTGGGGATCAAACTCGCACCATATTGCACAGGCATTATTACTTTCCATCACTGCGATAAAGCGTCATTTGCCAACTCCTCTTTATTGTTGTCTAGGCTAAAATGTAGGATCTCAAAACTCCTTGAAGTGAAACATATACTCCTCACAAGTTTCTCTCATTTAAACTAGGTTAGTGATTTGTTTTCACTTGTAAGTAAAAAAATCTCAAGTTTGTCTCACATGATCAAGTACACAAAATATTTGTTTTGAATTCAATCCTAATTGTGATTAATTCATTGTTTAGCTTAACCCAATTCACCTTCACTTTAGAGTGCACGATAAAACGGGTGATTCAAACATCAAGCAAAACAATTAAGTTAATGGTAATCTTATAACCAGAAAAATGAGTTCATCATTTTAACGGATCATCTTACATGAATTATTTTGAGCTCAATTTCCATGCCGCAGTTTATTACAGCAGATATTGATCGAGTTGGAGCTCCCAACAGTAGCAAAGTAAATTAATAACTATTTAAGTAATTAAATGAAGGAGAAGGTAGAGGAGCTCATTAAACTATGACCCTTGATCCTTTCGTGGTACTGACATTAATTCATCAATTAAATTGAATGGAAATTAAACGACTTCGACGTTTACAGAAAACCAGTGTAAATATATGAAGGCTTAAGAAATATGAAGATTCCTTTTGGTGGGATCCCTATAAATACGAATACATGTGGATGTTGACATATTGTGGACATATGGCTCCTGTTGTAAAAACGGCTAGCCAATTGTCCCCTCCTTTTAAGCTGTTGTGCACTGTACAAAGCCGAGCCCTAAGTGAGCTTTCCCTAATCTTTTTGTTTATCTGCGACACCATTAATTAATTTAATATATTCCGAGTAATGTTACACTTATTACATTGTTGTCGCCTCTCTAATAGAGGTAGTATCCATCAACACATGTGGATCTCATCTCTATTAGAGAGATGATACAAATGTGATATAGAAAATGTACATCCCAACCTTACCACATATTTACACCATCATTTGTATTATCTCTCTAATAGAGATGAGACCCACATATGTTGGTGGGCTCTACATCTATTAGAGAGATGGTACAAATGATAGTGTAAATATAGTGTAGCATTACTCTTTTTGTTCAATCCCTTGACATAATACATACATATACTAGCCTTTCTATGGATTCCACTACACTGTTTATAAAGCGGGATAGATAGTAGTATTAAATGGTTCGTGATCACAAATTAACTGTACATGTAGCAAGACATGGTTAATAATGTGTTCGCAAAACAATCAATACGAGGACACTATCTTCTCTCACTCCCTAAATAGTGGAGTGGAATACTTTCCAATGATTTCATTTTAATGATTGGGTTTAAAATATTAAAATTTAAAAGTACATTCATTCATTCTCTAGCCTTGATATTGATAAACTTTTCAAGCTCAGTATGGTCCACTATTAACATTATCGATATTGTCTTAATTTAACCACATATAGGCTGGTGTTAAGTATTATCTAAAAAGTCTCAGTGATGTTAGGGGTGAAATCTCCTATATATTAATTGTAGATTTTTTTGTCATATACTCAATGTGAGATCTTATTCTCCAACATATATTAAATCTGAATGTGAGTGACCATAAATTTCTTAACAAGTAAATTGAAACATTTGAGTTTTCTTTGGAGAAGTATTTACATGGCATGGTTATAAACTACCGCAGAGTTCCATCTAATAATATAAAGACATGTGTAAATATTTGTCTACACCATATTACTAGCACGGAATAACACAAAAGCGGTGTACCCATACTATATGCTTTCTTTCCCTAACTTTTTCACACTCTCTCCTAATCAATTTATTCCATAGAAAGATTTCATTTTAATCTTTGAAAAAGATTATTTTGGATTAGAACCTTGTGTAAAATTATAATCTAATTCTAGTCCTTTTACTCAATGTTCAGGTCAACATACATTTAATAAATGGCGGACTAAATAGTCAGGGCAAACTAAATTACAACCTCCTCCTCCTACTTCTTCGTCTTCTATTTTTCTCTATCATCCTTGTCTTCTATTTCTCTCTTCTTGTGTGAGTCTTTGTTGTGCGTACCAAATGCTCGACGAAATGCCTCAATTGACAAGTCTTTACAGTTTTCAACATTACTCTGCAATTTCCTATAGTCACCCTCAACAAGCCTCAACATATCATAATAATTGTTGACATATGTTGGCAAGAATCGACAAGTTCCTACTAGGTGCTTGATAAAATGATCAAATGAAGTTTTTTTGGCATATTTAAAAAAATCTTGACTTCACCTCACATTTTATTTGTATTTTGAGATTTTGTTACTCTTTTTCTCCCTATAATAGTAATACCATGTGTTCACAGATTGTATTGCATTTAATCTTATTTTTCTTTTGATTCATCATAATGCATTTTGATATAGACATTTAGGTACACTAATTTTTTTTATTAAATCAATACACTTTGTGTTCTTTATTTAGGTACATTGTTTCATTTTATATATTTCAGTACAAAAATTTGGATACTTTAATTCGTTATAATATTTCGCTAATACATTTAGATACATTAATATATATTTTGTTACAGATATTTAAGCACAATATAATATATTTTAGCACATAAATTTAGGTAAATCTTTTAATATATATATATATATTTTTTGTTTTGAGTAAATTGATATTTTTACACTAAGGAGAGGGAGAGTTCAGCTAACCACACAATGGACAACCTAATTTGGTATCGGATTCGTCATCCATGAGATTCGAACCTAAGACCTCTCACTTCCAAGTGAAAAGGAATACCACTAGACCGTAGTACTGAATAGCTTTTAATATATTTGGGTTCATTATGCATTTGCATTTCTATATGTGTCACGAATACGTTTCTGAAATGTTTTCTCATTTATAATTGGATGAAGTTAAGCATAAAATCAAATATTGACGAGGAGAAATTTTTGGAATGAAAATACGCATTAAATATATAGTAAAAGGACTAGAATCAATATCTAATCTAACACTAGGTTTTTGTTAGATTTCAAACTTATTTAATTATTAAAGTTCAAAACCCCCTTTATTTTGTCAGTAAAAGTTTGAACTGAAAGTTAGTATTTATACAATAGACGGTCCAGGATTCTCTCTGAATCACTCTTTGCGGATCCCGTCCGGAATAACTCATTATAGCTGTTCCCCTCAGAAATTATTTTTGGCTTCTCTTTTTTCTTTGTCGCGTGGGGCGATAACAACCTAGACCCAGCAGCCACCGATCCCTCTCCGCAAAGTCATTTCCCACCCCTTCAGCTACTCAACGATCCAATCCCTCAGCCACCCCACCTTGCAGGCGGCCATCGCACTCTTCGTCGCCGGAAAAATGTCCTTCTCTTTCTCTTTCTTACTCGAAATACGGGCCAGTTCAAGGAGTTTTAGCAGGCAAAGATTAGGGTGTGGTAAAGAAAGTGGAAGAAGAAAGGGAAATAATAATTCAAATCTAATCACATGATATGAATCAAACGGCCAAGATGACTTGGTCCGCAAGATTTGAAGGCATAGATCCGGAGACAAATGAATACTCTTGTTTGTTAATGTCTGTGAAAGAAATTAAAAAAGTTGATGCGCTAAGGAAAACAAACAAAAAAACAAAAAATATAAATGCATCCAGAAAGATCAAAGACTAATTTATAACCATCTACTCACAATTTACACCACCAACCCCATGAAAAAGAAAACCAAAATGAAAATTACAACACTAGTTGAAAACTGTCTATTATTTATTATGGAACTCGAAGTTGATAAACCCTCTTTATCTCTTCCTCGTGACCTTATTATTTAGAGAGAAAAAAATAAATAAATTATAAATAAACATATTATAACTTGATGCCTGACTGTAACTCTCCTCTTACCAGTCACCACTCACCTTCACCATTTGCCTCTCTTTTAAATTTCTTCCCAAAATTCAGGACCCGCCACATTGTATTTGACCCACTCACCCGTCCGAAAGCCCTGCAAAATCTGACCCACTTTCTTTGAATCCATGTTATGTTGCCCTTTTTCTCAATTCATGACTCAGTCATTCAGCTGTTACTGCACCCACTGGAGCTGGTTTGTTTGCCACTATCTCATAGTTCCCATCTCCTTCATCATCTTCATCATCCTCCTCCTCATCGTCCTCCTCTTCATCCTCCTCATCATCATCGTCATCACCGATATTGTTCTCTTTATCTTGCTGATCATGATGATCCTCCCCTTGGTTCTGATGATGATCAGTACCCATCATCAGTCCCTGATGATCTTGCTGCTGCTGCGGCGTTGGCTGAGGTGGCCATTGCTGCTCCGGCCTCACCATCAGAGGTACCGAATTTTCGGGCTTGAATTGGCTCGAAGAATTAGTAGTACTAGTACTATTGACATTGTTCTGATCAAAATTGTTCCTCTCTCTATACAAACTATCTAGCAGGTGAAAGTAGGGACATGTCTTCGAATCCTCAGGCCTTCTCTTGTTGCTTTCCTTCACTTTCTTGAAGTACTTGTTAATGTTCTCCCACTTCTCTTTGCACCTTTTTGCGTTCCGATTGTATCCGAGCTTCCTCATTCCCCCCGAGATTTCCTCCCAAAGCGGCCCTTTCGGTCCATTTTCTTGGTACTTAGAATCAAGGCTGGTTCTCAGCTTGATCAACGCTTGTACCTCCACTTTCGGCCATCTTGATGGGCTCGGTGGCATCATCAAATTATCGTTCTCCCCATTGTTGTTTGATTTCGGAACAATGTCAAGGTTCGTCACCTTCTGTTGTGGTTGTGCTTGTGGTGGTGGTGCAGGCTGCCGCGGTGGAAGAGGAAGTGGTGCTGGTTGTAACGGTAGTAGCTGTGACCGGTTCGGCGTGCTTTGGTTTTGGTTTTGATTTTGGTTTTGCTGCTGCTCGGATACCTTTTGCAAGAATGACATGACCGCAGCATCTTTGGCTGCCTTGATTGATCGTTCTTGAGCTAGAATCTCGCGCTCTCTATTGATTCTTGCCATCTCTTGCATTCTCCAAGCTTCTTCTCTTACAATTCTTTCTTGTTCACGTTTCTCGATGGTCTCCAAGAATCTCTTCTGAAGATCCTCTTGCTTCTGGATCACATCCTTCATTAGTCTCTCGAAGAAGTCCTTCCATTTCCTCTTCTTCTTTGCCCTCCCTTCCAACTCCTCGTCAGACGAGGTGGAGGAAGAGGTGGAATTGGAAAGGAGGTCAGTAGGTATGGTTGGGAAAGACGTTGGAAATGCAGTGTGCTGCTGCTGATGATGATGACTGAGATTGCTTGTAGGGTTTGTTGTTGTTGGTTGAGGCGGCGGAGGTTGTGGCGGTGGTGGAAGAACTATAGGGTTTGTTGGTGGGAATGAACTGGGGAGTGTGAGGGTATTAAGTGTTGGTGTTGCAATGCCTTGAGAGGACACAGTAGGAATTGTAGGGTGCGGGGCAGCTGACGATGGAACAGTAGTACTACTATTGAGATGATAAATGGTTGGGGGAGTGTTAGCCATTGCCATTGTTGTCATTGTTGCCGCAGCTGCCGCCGTTGTAGACTGATGAGGCTTAGGTTGATGATGAGTAGTAGTACTGCCCGGAGTCGGAGGTTGATTTTCGAGGGCGTTTAACTGATCGAAAAACCGATAAGTCTTGCCTTCGGACTTGCCGGTGCGGCCTTCTTTGGTTCTCCTGTGGTACTTGTAGACGTTCTCAAACTTCTCCTTGCATTTCTTGGCGCTTCGATGATAGCCAAGCGCTGCTAGCTTGCTGAATGATATGATAACAACAGTTGCACAAAAATCAACACATACAAAAATTAATAAATTAAACATATTAACTGTTTATCTTGAATTCAGCAACAAAAACAAAGCATTTACACATAAAATTTTGAAAAATTATGATCAATAAATATATAAGAAATTAACATCCAACTAACACTGGCAGGAATATTTCAGATATATATATATACACACACACACACATACATGTAATAAGAAAGACAAGAAGGGATTCATTGATGAAAGACAGTAACCTCTTCTGGAAATTGTATGACCCAATTATTGAAAGAATTGATTCCATTTGTCTTAAATTTCTCTGTATTTTTTTGTGGAATTTATTATTATTCCCATTGTTGATTCCGTAATTTCTTGAGATAGACCAAGGAGAGGTAGAAATTAAAACCAAGTGAAAGACACAAAAAATGAAAACAAAAATAAAATTACCCAAAAGAGTAATTAAACTAAGTGAAGAACTTGAAATAGATCATAATTAAGCAAACAAAACAAAATAAAAATATAGTACAAAGAAATGAAAATTTCTATCAGTTCTCCTCAGATCTCAACCCCCTATGGATCCAAAAGAGCTCAAATTCTCACTAAAATTAATCAAGAAATAAAAATTAACAAAAACAAATTAGCAGTAAATAATTAGCTAGTTTTTATAGATATGGTAATTAAAATTTAACCTGGAAACCTCTTCCCATAAAGGACCTTTAACACTTGCATCACGAAACGCCACGTCCATGTCAGACCGTATTTGCAAGAGAGCTAAAGTCTCTTGGCGCGGCCACCGATTGCCACCGAAGCTCCTCTCGCCACCTCCTAACAATTCCTCTTGACCACCTCTGAACATTTCTTCACCTGAATTATTATTCGAGCCATCGCCGCTGCCGCCACCACCTTCGGGAGCTGCCACAGCTGCGGCCGCAGCACCGCGGCCGATGGAGCTCCCTAAGACACTAGTAGATTCCCCCAGCATAGGACCAGCTGGTCTACTTCCCCTTTTTCTTCTCTTATTACTCCCCTCTCGCTATAACAAAACTAACAATTACGACTTACAGCAGCTGATGGAAGTTTATAAAAATATATCACTCACACGAGAGAGAGAGAGAGAGAGAGAGAGAGAGGGAGAGAGAGAGATGGTGAAATCTGTACAGAAGGGTTTTAAGAAGACGGGTGAAGGGTGAAGTCATTAATTTATTTCGGTGGGATCTGCTTCTCGATCTCAAGGAACTTGTTTTTCTTTTCCCTTTTTATTATGTATATACATATATATCTCCTTCTTTTTTTCTTTTTTTGCTGTGGAATCTTTTTTTTTTTTTTTTTTTCTGTGTAAGTTGGTAAAAAGAAACAAAACATTATTGGATCATTTCTCTTTTTTTTTTTCAAAAATGTATTATTTCAGAAGGAAAAGATATATATAGATATATATATATATATATATATATGTATGTATGTATACGTAGAAAGAGATTATTCTTTTTTCGGTGATAGTGTTACAACAGACATTTTTCTAACAGCTGCGCAAAGAGACGATGATGATAATAAGTTGGTTTTTGTGTGTCCAGCTAAATCTAGTTAAAAAGCCGGCCCATCTAGGTCAGCTTTTTTCTCTTTCTTTTTTTTTTTTTTTTTAAAGGATTTTTTTAATTATTGTGTTTATAACCAAGATCATTCATATATAAATTATTCGGTAAGATCATCTTTAAAAAATTTAATTAAAATTAAAATTATTTAATCATAAAACTGTATAAAAATTGATGAAAAGAATAAGTAAAATAAAAGCCGTCCCGTTTAGGTCAGCTTTTTTCTCTTAAGGATATTTTTTATTTCTATTTATTTACATATTTTTTAGGCTCAGTGGCCGTTGGGTACAATTGCGTTAAAATTACTATTTTACTCCCAACGTGAGTCCCATTGACCTTTAATCATTGAAAGCTAATCTGGTGAGGTATATTTTATTGGATCAGTACTATTGCAGATCTAGGTTTTGTTTATGTGATTCAGAGTTTTTTCACTTAATTAGGTAATCGTGGAATTACCAGAACACCCTTGGTTTAAAAGAAATTTCAAAGAATAGAATAATTATTGGCATGATATTGTTGACCATATATTTTAAGGTGAAGGGAGTATTCGAAATTGATTCTTTAATTTAGCAAAATTGCTATTATTATTACATATTTGTATCATCATTTATATTATTTCTTTAACAAATATGCGATCCATGCATGGACGGAGGGAGGTAAGGCCCAGTGGGGGCACATGCCCCCTATCATCCCTTTTTTTATTACAAATTATTCAATTAATCATTCCCATTTTTTTTTGCTTTGTAGATTATTCAATTAATCATATTAAAATAGTGAAAATCCTCTTTTAGTTTTTAAATACCCCTCCGTCTTGTATATTTTTCTCACGCACTAATGTCTAAACCTTGTTCAGTTGCATGTATTTGGTTAATTAGTACAAATGAGCATTAGATTGTCAACAATTAAAGACAAAATTAGACAATAGAGTAATAAAATTAGGCATTTTGTAATTAATTTTTTCAGCATTTGTAAAAGAACTAGCTTTATTTGTCCAAAAAAGGAGCTCAAATTTTTTAAGGTACCCCCTCTTAGTTAAATTTCTGGCTTCGTTCCTGGATCCGTGGACATTATTTTTATTAGACATATAGTACAAATATGTGGTAAATGTAGTATTACTCGTAATTTAAGAGAGGAGGAGTTTCGAATGTGACATACATGGATAGAAACTTAACATTCTATCCACTAAGATATTAGACCACATATTATCGACCATATATTTTCACTACATATAAAGCGAGATTTATGTGGAATCCACTCTTGCAAGTAAATTTCCTCGATTTTGTTGAAACATCCTCATATATATTCTATGTGAACCAGATATAACATACACTAAATTAATAACAATAACAAAGAGGAATTTAAACTTGGTTTTTAGACGAAGCATACAGATCTAGCAAACTTGGTTGAACCAAATTTTTTGTTGTTTGCCATTTTGTTTTGGTAAAAACTTATAAATGCTTAAAAAAAATTTAACAAACGATATTATCTAA
This sequence comes from Heteromeles arbutifolia, assembly GCA_024362995.1. NCBI lineage: Eukaryota > Viridiplantae > Streptophyta > Magnoliopsida > Rosales > Rosaceae > Heteromeles > Heteromeles arbutifolia. The sequence continues at coordinate 41,402,587 of JANCRC010000002.1, forward strand.
GACTACTAAATAGTAGTATGTTAGTAATATAGTATATTATGTAGCATTATTCTAAATTAAAAAATTTAATAAGAAAAATGCCCCTAATATTTTTCAACTTGTTGGGTGGAAGTATAACTGTAGAATATGTCGCCTAAGGGGCCTCTTGTGATTGTGACAATCAAAGTTTGACAAAATTATATTCTTGCAAATTGAGCAAAGAAAATAATTTCTTATCATGTAATATTAGGGATGCTAAATTTGTAGATAAAATTTTGTAAACTAAATGATATGAAACTGATGATTTGATTGTTACTTAAGCGTTAATAAACGTGTTTATGCCTATTAGTGACAAATAATTTCTTTTGTAATTTTAGTCTGCAAATTAAGTCTCCATATCGTTACCCATTTGTTATCTTAAAAGAGACATTTAGGAGTGGGATCCACTGTTGGAATTAGCTGAATTAATCTTTCTTTGGTTATATGTAGGTCATTTTATTAGGCCAAAGCCATTTATGAAAAGGAGTAAATAGGGGCCAATTTTTCAGTTGGGTTATCGACCTACCACAATAAATTTTGTGGAATTTTGGACGGCTGTGATCTAATCATCAACAATGATGCGGAAATAATTTGGACATTTTTGGGACCATTAGCTTGTGATTTAATTCCATGTGTTCTCTAATTGTGTCATGATCAAAGCATTGTAGCCACACATACACAATTTGTGCCACGACTGTACATACTATTACTATGGTTACGTTTCTCTTTCGTATTTTAAATTCCACTTAGAAACGGAATGTGACTTTTGCTTTTTTGTTATGAGGTTGTTATGATTTGCAAACTGGTTTTCTTAACATTAATATTTTTGACCATTCATGCATTAAAAAATTATAATTTTCTGGAATATCTAATATGTACAATAACTTAGAGTCATAAATTCCAGTTACAAATACGACAACATCAAATGTTACATTATTAGATAAGCTTCGAAAACATCGTGAAACGTGTGGCTCAAGAACTTGTTTAGATATGTTACATGCGTGAGATGTTACACATCTAAAATCTCTTCTATTAAGTTCATTAAAAACGTTATTTATTAATATAGTTAATTATCACGGTTAGGAATTATGCCCTCTTACCGTGTCAAACAAATAAAACTTCATTCTTGTGCCATTATCTTAGCCAAAAGGTCAAGAAATGAGTTTTGACCTAGTGGGTTGCAATTATGGGTAGTTTTCTTTTTCGAGCTCATAAAAATCCATGAAAATTCATAATACTCTTTAAAGTACATGGTGGACTTTATGATCAACTGATGTTCTTAAAATAAAGAGAAATGTAAAGTAGACGCTCTAAAAATGTTATTTTTTATGAATATTTTGCTATCTCATATTTTTTAGACAATGTTTTATAATGTCGGCACAGTTTTTAACGTTAAACTATGAGGTGACAGAGAGTTCATGGATAATTTCACTTTGGGATAGTCTCCTTAGCATTTCTCTAAAGTAAAATGTATATTAGAGACAAGAATATGATAAAAGATCATACATGGTTGCATAATACAACGTTTTTCTTTAAGATCTGAAATAAATTACAACGAATATTATCAACCAATCTTTAATTTTTATCATCGATCCTATATTCGGGTTAATAATTTTCCGAATTTAGGATATACAATGGATTTGGGAAAATATATTGGCATAAAAAGGCAAAGTGAAAAAAAAAATCAACTTGTAGGGAAAGGAAAGAAAGGAAAAGGGAAATCAAATTTTTGAAAACATTACAATTTGCAATCAATTCTGTAACTCAATTATTGAGTTGAAAAAACAAGTGGATTGCCCAACCCATATAATGCAACGAGGTGGGACCCCCTTGAATCGATAAGCCATTTAATGCACAAATCATCGAAGATTAACTTTTTATGTTTACACACTATGATTAGTGAGTTCAAATTTTTTGTATTTATTTTATTTGTGAAAATATTTTCTAACGTGATAGCACATATAAATTAATAATAAAATTAGAGGAAATCTATCCAAAAGAATTAAAATCAGAGAAAACCAAAACACAAAATAAATGTAAATTCGCTTCACTAGTAAATGAAAATGGAAGTTAAAAACCCAAAGAACGTGAAGATTGTGTGATGAGGGTAACATTTTTGGGCCAACCGAATAGCGTAAGCGATTGGTAAAAGCGATAAGCAAGGATAAGGGGAGGGGCATATTGGTAAAATGAGTACGAAGAGGTGGAGTCACGCGTAAGGTAAACGTGAAAGGATGAGCACCGTCTATTTTTAATCCTTATTTTGGACAAGGGTAAACCTTACGTAACTGATAATGATAAAAATTAGTTACAGTCACCATATGTTATCATTTGTTAAAAAAAAAATTCACTTTTAAAATATACTTTTACTGGCACTAACTAGTTCTCCATTTTCTTTACAAATTATAAGAATAGGATATGAATAGCCACTATAGCACTACGAACTAGTTAATAGTTTTTTTTTTTTTTTTAGAGTTTTAACGAAACACTTCTGGTACTGTTCACTTTTAACGAAAAACCATTTTTTTATCTTTACCTGACACTATTCATTATACCTTTAAAAAGGGCTTTTCGTTAAAAGAGAAGTTTTTTTTTTTATTTTTCATTAGTTTTCCTTTTTATTTTTTAGGATGAACTGTTAATTTAGTCTTTAAATTATTAATATAATGAAAATTAGATCTCTAAACTATTTTTTTTTCAGTAAAATCAGTCCTCAAGCTAATAAAAATCTGCCAAATACATCCCAAATATTAGATCAAAGTTATTCTATTCACTTTTTCGTCAAGTTAAGTCATGTGACTTACATGTGATACACTTTAGAGGGTAGATTGGAAATTTTTCATAGTTTAAGGACTTATTTTCTTCGAAGAAATAATGTATAGAGTTAATTTCGGAGGGTAAATTAGACATTAAATTTGCAACTATATGCGACATTAAGGGCTCATAGGCTAGAAAATAATAGCAATATCATCTAAAATGTGTCATGTGGCTTAAATTGATGAAAATTGGATAAAATAACTTTGAATATAATATTATGAATGAAATTAGCAGTTTTTAATGAATTTCGAGACTTATTTTACCCCAAAAAAAAAATTAGAGACCAAATTTTGACTGAGGTGATAATTCAGGAACTAAATTGGAAGTTCTCCCTTTCTTTTATTTTAGGTGTGAGTTTTAAGTTTGACTTTCATTACTCTTGAATATGAGTTTAGTATCAAATTAGGCATGGCTTGTGGCTTATACTCCAATCTCTCATGCCCAATATCGATAAATAAATAATGATAGGATATTCATGATGCCCAATATCGATAAATAAATAATGATAGGATATTCATGAATTTTTTTTCATAAGAAAGAGGGGGGGGGGGGGGGGGGGGGGGGGGGGTGGTTTAAAACTCACATACACCAAATCACAATGAACCACTCCCTTGTATTGAAAATCACTACAAATACCGTTTTCACCAGCGTGAGTCAAACTTTGAACTTTCTCAAACCAAGTAGAGACTGGTTGCAGCTAAATTAACTGATCATGTCCGCACCAATTGGCTTGTGGTCTAATGATCTTTGGCCGCACTTAATTGGAGTAGGTCTCGTATCGACTAACATAAATGACGATGACTATTTTTCATGGTGAATTCGAATCCATACCTAATTGTTATAGTATTATGATGTGTAACTTTATTTGTAACAATCAACAATGACAAATCATATCTTTAAATAATGATAAAAAGATCAACAGTTCTGATTATGAAATTTATACAATAAAGTATGTTACTCGCAAGTGAGTAATTCATACGCCACCATAATTGGGTTAACCTCCACTTAAATATCAAACACATAAGAAATACATATGAGGTATATGAATCGAATTTGATACCTCTTCAACTAAGCGAAAAACAACTACCGGTTAAATAAAACTTGCTGCAAGAGATCCTGTCTTCTAATAGTTGTACTATAATTACATAGGATAATACTGATAGTAGCACACTTGACGGTTGTCGACAGTACGCCATAATCGACTAATGAGTATGTCAAATCCAGTTATATATATAATTATATTGTACTAGAAAACAACGATGAGACACAATCGCCATCGATTGTGCACAAGTTGTACACATTAATTACCAATTGTTAACTGTCATTATCTGGCCTCGTCGGTCAACAAATAGTAAACATGTTAATTATATTGCTTGTATTATAATTAAGGCATTAGATTTACTGGGTTGTACATACATACACACACACACATATATATATATAGGGCCTGCTTAGCTGGCAGAACATATATATCTGTAAAATCTGTAGTTGGATAGGATCTTTAGATAACAGATGCCTTGTGCAACTTCTCTTAAGCTAGCTAGCTGGAGATCGAGCGAGATGCCTTCCTCCACTCTGCCCACCACTTTGTATGTAGAAATTTTTCAGGTCGACGAGCCGAGGGCCCACTCCAACAACACCGATACTGTCCCCACTTAACTACCTGCACAATCCTCAGGTGTGGGGTTTTATCACAAAAAGCTTCAGTGTTAGTTAGAGAGGGGTAATTCTATATAAAGCACTCTTCTCTTCTCCCTCTGCCCGATGTGGGACAAATGGGGGTTCCAACATTGTATTTTACAGCCTTACACCTACTACGTACCTCTCTCTACCATTCTGTATTTACAGCTTTTACAACGTAAACTCTCTCTCTCTCTCTCTCTCTCTCTCTCTCTCTCTCTGAGGAACTCACATGGTACAACACACATCGATATCGTAATAATATAATGACATGTGCAGTGATAATGTACTTGTACTGTATAATTCACTATAAAACTCTAGACTCGAGTTATCATTTTTACCAAGGAATGCATGATGCATGCAGTAGTGTATAGCAGGCTGCAGCCATTACTGTCATACTATCAAAAAGAAGCAACCTTTTATGAATAATCAAGATTCATAGTTTTACAAGATATGAATTTGAAAGATATATTAGGTATGGTAAAGAGAATATTAACGTATATACACACACGCGTATACGTCACTTGTTAGTATTGATAAAATGAAATACTATTTTCGATCGTAGTTGTCTTTTACTGCAACAACTTGTAGGAAAAACCAATCTTGGTGACTTGTGAAAGCCAGATATTCTGCTTGCTGCAGAACTTTAGGCTTAAGACGTAAGAAACCGAAAAAAATACAACAATTTAAATGAATAGAAACAGAACCGTTTCGATATGATCCAACCTTTGCAGTTTGTGCCTGCTGGGTTAAAATACAAAGTTTACTTTGTAATTGTAATATATATTATTTCTGGTATCGTATCGATTACCTCACTTTTACAAGACAAACAAATGCCTCGAACTAGGAAAATGTTTTGGAGCATTATCATTATTTTCTTTTTCCTCTTATTAGATGTAGGAAATTATTTAAATATATCTACGGAAGCCTTCAAAGACTAACCAATCGATAAGTTAATACAGTGTTAATTATATGTTTGAGTGCACTCCACAATGTCATCTCATGATCTAACTGTTTATCGGTAATTATTTGTTGAAGGCAACCCTTGCGAAAATTAGCCGAACCAAAAAAAATTAATTAAATATATATAGGGAAACCTTCAAACACTAACCGATTAATAAGCTAATACGGCGTTAATTACACATTTGAATTCACTCCACAATGCGTCTGATCATTTAACTTTTTGTCAGTAATCACTTCAAAACTATACAACAACAACAAAGCATTTTCTCACTAAATGGAGTCTGCTATATGAATCCTAGAACGCTATTGCACTCGGTTTTGAGTCACGTTTTCCGTTAGATCCAAGTACTCTAAGTCTTTTCTTAGAGTTTCTTCCAAAATCCTTCTAAGTCTTCCTCTAACAATTATTACAAAAATTAGCCAAATAAAAAAAATTTAATCATCTAACTATAATGCAGCAAATAAATGAGCACAATATTGCATATTAACAATGAAAATTTCCACAACAATATCAAAAGACGATTTTTTTATTTGACTAATTCTTTTGCAAGAGTGAAACTTATATATGTGTATATATATTCGAATATTTGAAAGGTGATATTTGAACCAATATATGTATATAGAAATGTATTATAAGAAATGATAAACACATTTATTTTATCATTTTTGTTTTTTTTCATTTGATTTTTCGACTCGATAACCAAAGATAAAGACGCGTGTGTGAAATGGTTGACTCCAAAACGAATGATAAAGAAGCGTGTGTGAAATATCTGACAATAATATGAAGAAATGTGTATGTAGAGCTGGCCGAATTTTATAAATTACAGCCCGTTTGGAAAAATAAAGTTTACAATTTACATGTGGACAAAAAGGTTTACTTCACATGGGTGGACATGTGATGTGAATGTACACACATACTTCTGTCTACCATGTGGTGTAACCCCATGGATTTTATCTGTCACCAGCTAAGCATGCCCACACCCAATTGATTCTTTTTTTTGGGCCAACTCTTTCTTATTTGTATTTTTTATTTTCTACCCCCTTTCTTTTTACCTTTTTCTTAAATTAATAACAAAAAATTGTGCATCACATATTAATTTTCAAGGAGCCCACCAAGAACAATTTAAGACTCATGTCACTCAACCTCATGGAATTAATGATTTTTTTTCCTCTCTTTTTATCTTTTTTTCAACTTATTAATTTTCCATGTGGGATCTAGAGGTAATTACTGGAATGTGACCCATCAACAAAGCTTAGCTAGCTAGCTAGAATAATGTTTTTGAATGGTTCCTACTTTTATCACACTTGATAATTTATTGATGTGGAATTTTTTTGAGTGCTCCAAAGTACTCGATACTCTGAATGTTTTAACCATTAAATATTTGTCATAGATATTATTTATCACTTTCCTCTTCAAGTTGTACCATTTCATTTTTTTTCTAATAGTAATTAAATATATATTTTTCTTCTTTTTTCTTCAAAAGAAAAAGAAGGTATAAAATTAATGGTGAAAGAAACAAAGCAATAAGCAGATAGGTGTTACAATGATTAATTAGTTGTAATAGTGACCGCCGTTGTTCTTTACCAACAATGTTTGATTAATAATTTACTATATATAAAACTTTCTATTAGAACCTTCCTTCTTGTCCAAACCATATCATAATATTCCTTGAGAATCGTTTAAGCATATAATAATTAGACCTTTTGAGTTTAGAAGTAATTAAGTGTCGATTATTACTTGAAAGATGATAGCTAGTGGAGTGAATTGAAAGCCATTGCAGCATATATTGCAACCATGTGCCAAAGATTAGCATACTTAATCATGTTTTATTATGCAGAGCAAACCCAAATGCTGCAAACGTTTATATTAATTTGGAACATGAAAGCATGTGCATGCAAATAACTATTCCATATTGCAGTGGAAGATCCTAATTGAAGGATTCTAAAAAATTTGTATTTTCATTAAAAAAAAAAAAAAAAAACTTGTAGCTTAAATAGTTATAATTATTCATCCCAGCAACGAAAGATTTTAATCAAAGGACTAGCGATTGTAACTCAAATGATTAAAAACATTCATTCTAGCAATGGAAGGTCCTAATTAAAGGATTACATTTTGGGTGGGCAAGGAGCTTGTAGATCAAGTAATTCATCCGAAGTAGCATAATATAGAAGATAGTGCTATTCACACACTAATTTTTACCTCTTACACAATGTTGTTAATTTTTTGTCATTGATCTTCTTCAATTCATCGATCTGACGATCGAAAATTGAGAGAGATGTATAAGTAGTGAAAATGGGTGTGTAGATATTTCTTTAATTCATTCGATCCGACGATCGAAAATTAAGAAAAGTGTGTAAGAAGTAAAAATTGTGAGTAGATATTACTACCCATACAGAATTTGGTTGTATTACTCTAAGAATGGTGTGTAGGTATTACAACCCATATAGAATTGGTTGTATTACCCTAATGCAATAGAGGGGCTCATTGAGGATGGGCCCCATGTGGGCCAAAGGAAAGCACCCAAAAAGCCCATATTGGGCAAGAAAGAGTGGAAGGGCCCCATGTGGCCACAAACAACAAGTTAACAGTGGGAAAGAAAGGGAGAGTACCAAGGGAAAAAATAACGTTCTCACGTCCACTTCGTTGCTTTTTTCCGCCCCTTGTTACTCACGTCCATTTCTTATCTTTGATGTTAGAGTTAGACCCAATTGGATAACAGGATAAGCTTTTCCCAATACGCTTTAATGTAACACTGTTGCTTCTGTGATCATTTTGTTATATTATATCTTTCCAACCCTAGCTCACGAGGATGGACCAACAAAACATAAACATTCCGATTATACAATATGTCTGGACAACATAGTTGATGTTTCATACAATTTAATGGTATAACATGAGTTCATTGATAGCACAATTCTCATATTGAACAATTGCTAGAAAGAGTAGTTGTGAATTGCTAGGAGAAAAACTCGGCTATTCCGGTTGTATGCCCATGAGAGTCCCAAAAAATGGTTTCAGTTAAGTTTTTCTCCAGCTGAACTTTATGTAGTGGATTGCTCTAGTGGTTAGGATCTCACTATTCAACCCAGTGCGTCTTGAATTTACTCTTCTTCCTCATTTCTATTGGGGGTCAAATGACATGAATCAAACTTAGCAATAACAATGGCACCGAAGTTGTAGTCAAAACTTACTTTATAGGGAAAGGATACTCTTAATTATCCAACAGCAACAACCAAAAGAGGTCTTAAATTTAGCCCATAAAGGAGTAGGATGAGAAAATACAGTCACACGATAACATGCATTTTTCTCAACCCTTAAAAGTAGGATGATGCTCACTATCTCATTAGTTACCGTTAGATTAGTTTGATTTAATTGATTTGAGACACAAATTTTGAAATTTAAACTAATCTAACGACAACCAATGAGGTGATGAGCATCATCCTCACTTTAAAGAGTGAGCAAAAGTATTATTCCCTATAAGTTATATGAATTGATCAGAATAATATATTTATAGTAGTTTAAAATAGAAAATTGCCATAATCCATTGAATATATAAATTGAAATGTGTCGGCCCTATTATCTGGTTACTTTCAATCCATCCAAAGCATTGAACTAGACAGAGAATTTTATACTTTTCTAGTGATTATGCATCATCCAAAAATTGAAATCCACCAACTTGAAGAAGAATAGATGTATACACAAACATCGGGGAGGGCGGTATTATCCACATTTTTTTTTTTACTTTTCATACACCTCTCTCAATTTTTAGTCATCTGATGAAATGAATTGAAGAGAGTGAAATGACAGAAATTAATAGACGGTAAGTCGAGTGTAAAAATAGGTGTATGGATAGCATCACCCACGGAGTTCTCTTCCAAGTAATTGTGGACCCCTCCCGCCTGGCTCCTGCAATGAAAATCAATGAATTCTAGAGTCATTTAATAAACAACAGACTTGATGATTCCATATATTTGCCAATATAGGGGGTCTTGCACCATGAATTTTTCAATAACGGGTCTGTGTTTCATTTACCTGGCTAAGGGGCCATGGCGAAGCTATAATGCATGTTTACTGGGTAAATTGCAGTAAATTTGAATTTCAACTTCTGAGATAAAGCAAGTACTAAGCAGGTCCCAGTTAGTTAAAACCACTGTAACAAAGTAAAGAACCTACTCTCTCATTTGTAACAACGTTTGTCAATAAATATTAGGGAACGTACAAGAACTAAATTTACAGGCTAACATCTCAGCACATAAATTCTCAATGAATTGGCACTGATTGAGCTACGGATACCTGTTATTGTGTTGATAAGGCAGAGTAGTGGTTGCACCATCACTGCCAACACAAGTTGTTGCGAAGATTCGACACTAATTCATGTTCAGTTCACACGTTTTATAATCTAAGCACATTTTACACATATTCAGCAGCAATCCACCTTGAAAGCAACCTATTCAGGACTACTATACAGAAGCCTAGCAATTCACATTTACCGCTACTAACGGGCTTTCATAACTACAGCTACTGTTCTCTGAACCAGACTAGCCAAATAAACCAAAAACAAGGAACTCGACCATATACAAAATGAAAACGAATACTTAATGCAATCAACTGCTGTAATCCTACAAAGATTTGTTTCCTCTTTATCATAATAGCAAGCACTTAGAAGTTAGACATTCTTTCTTTCGCACTATTCCCTGTAGCTTCATGAACCGAGTAAAATATTAATCTTCCATAGTCGATTACTACTACAAATATTGACATATCCCATAGCAGCATCAGATATATCTACATCCATTACACAGCTTTTATATTTTGATTTTGCTTAAATGAAGTTAACAATCTCTCTTGAGCTTTCAATAGTCAAAATATGATGCACTAGTTACATAGAGTCATTGATTCTAGCACTCTCTACAAAAAATAAGACATATTAACAATTAAGTAAGAGAGCTACTGAGCAGGATAAAAGTATAAGTCAGGTGGATCAATGTAAATATCAAATAGATGAGCCTACACTGGTGTGAAAAATATTGAACACTGACTGACAATCTAATTCTCTAAACGAAGGTCAAGCATGTTGATATTAACATTTAATGGAAAATACCGGAAGATAGATAACTGAACAGGAGTATTGTACACAGCGATTATTAAAACGTGAGACTAACTGGCCAAGAATTGCAACTTACGTGAGTATCAATACATCTGAGTCCAGCACACACACTGCATCCTTCCCCAACTAAGCACTTGTTTCCCTTCTAAACTTTGGCGTGGTCAACTGAATATTCTTTTCAGAGTATATACTAATATGGAATCTGGAAACTGAAAAAGAAATGAAATTGTTTGACCGGTTTCTAACAACAAGATTCTAATCTGAACCTCAAAACCATTAACTTTCGACATATAAACTTCAAGGCACCAAAGGTTATCCACGTCTACAGTACACGAAGAAACATATATAATCAAAAGTTACCAATTGGTGTATGCTTTTCGCAGATGATGTAGTTCTAATAGATGAAACGCGGGAAGGAGTAAATGTGAAGCTTAACCTTTGGCGAGAAGTGTTGGAATCTAAAGGTCTTCACTAGACTATATGGAATGCAAGTTCAGTGGAAATGGAGGTCCTAATGAGATAAGGGCGAGGGTTGAGATTAGGAAGTACCAAAGAGTGAACATTTTTGTCACCTTGGATCTATTTTGCAAAAGAACGGAGAATCGAATGGAGATCTCAACCATAGAATATAAGCTGGATGGATGAAGTGGAAGAGTACATCGGGTGTATTGTGCTACCGTCGTATGCCAATAAAGCTCAAGGAATTTTTTTATAAGAGGGCAATAAGGCCAGCAATGTTTTATGGCACAAAATGTTTGGCGGTCAAGCATCAACATGTGCAAAAAATGAGTGGCGGAGATAAGAATGCTTTGTTGGATGTGTGGACACACGAGAAAGGACAAGATTAAGAACGAGGATCCGAGGTAAAGTACGAGTGGCCACAAATGAAGATAAGATGAGAGAAAATCAGTTAAGGTGGTTTGGACATGTTAAACAAAGACGTACAAATGCTCCAATTAGAAAATGAGATGACAGAGGCTCAGGGCAAAAGGGGTAGAGAAAAACAAGGAAAACTTGGACCGAGACTTTAAGAAAAGACATGGAATATTTGGAGCTAACGCACAACTTGGCGCAAAACCAAGCATAGTAGCGTTTTAGGATTCATACAGTTGACTCCACTTAATGGGATAAGGCTCTGTTTTTGTTGCATTAAAAAGTTACCGATTCACAGTATGCGAGTATGATATAGCCATCACAAAGTTCTTGTAAACCTAATTCTCTAATTTCAAGCTTAGTAGTCTTAGACCATAGCCTATCCACATATCATCCCGGTAACAAAATTCTATTACTTCAATTGAAGGTGGCATGATTCCTTACTACTGGTTGCTTGATACGTATTAGGTATTGCACAACCTCTCACTTGATAAAAGGGTATATGTTTTGGAAAGGTCATATACAAATCAGCTCCAATATTTCTTTTCAGCCAGATACAGATTTCACTTCTCTGTTACTGGTTATGGAGGCAATTGCAATGGCAAGTACAGAAAGCAACTTCAACCAAATATACCCGATTACCCGTAGGCTAACATCACAAAGTAAGGTAACATGGCTTTGTCACCAAAACATAATAGAACGAAGGAACATAAATTAGGATATATACCAAATCCTCCGATCTGTATTGAAAGTTATATGCTAACTCAGGTGCTATAGAAATTACAAAACAAGACCTGAAGTTTACATGTCTGCAAGAAAATGAACAATATCTATCACTGATTAACTCAATTAGAGGTCCCTCGGTTATTTCATGCACCAACAGCACTTCAAAATTCACATTAAACAAGCTAGTCTCAGGTTCTCATTTTCTTCCTTCACAGTTTAAGCATTTTGAGCTAAACTACCATTGCTATGCACAGTGTATCAATTTATAATTTGACTACACAAATACCCGCCCCTCCATGGTGTTAGGAATCTCTTCATTTCTCATCAAGTCCAATCATGCACTGACCACTGCCCAGCAAAGAGAGTCACAAAGTCAGGAGGAGGAGCGCACCTGACATGAGCAATGAGTTATTTGACAGGACAATGGCAGGGCGATCTTGACGGGAATGAGATCCTTCCTCACAATAATGGGCTAAAACCAGCACAGATTTAGTTCTTAGTTCAGCAGAAACTTTGTCTTGAGTATCTCCAGGTTAAGTTGTTAACACAATGATCAATGCAGAAAGATACGACGGAAGTAACAGCATATTATTGATAAGCAAATCTTCAACCTCTAGTAATAATTTTCTGAAGGTTTCTTATCACAACCAAACATTACATTCTAGCCAGTCTTTATAGTTTATACAGTACACTGCCTGATTCTAGTATCAGAATAATAGTTTATACATGCAAATTACTTGTGATTATCATTGTACAAGTAATATGTGATATCAGTCTCAAAAATAAACTCGTAAACTTGAAGATGAAATATTGCATGCCATTTTAGACATGATAAACTCTTGGAAATGGGATATAGGTAAGTTTCAATTTCTACAGAAGAAAAACAAGATTACTTGTGCGAGGCCAGAGCCTGCAAAAACTCACACACATATACGAAGCATTCTGGTATATGTAATTGCTACATAGATAAACCATCTATAGCTCTTGGATTTCAGGAATTTTACTGCATGCACTATGATGTCAAAGTTACAAAATTCTCAAATAAAATGATGCAAAAAATGGTGATGCTGAAGAAAATAATTCCCGGCTAAATCAACAGGAAGAAAACTAACTGTATGAATCCAGTTCTGCAAGCTGATAAAGTGGTATAGGCAGGGAGTGGACAAACCTCTTAAACATGCAGTGTAGACTCCACAATCAATGTTTTAAAAGGCAAAAGCGAAGCCAAAGCCTTTCATGGATAGCCTCGCCTAGGTGATAGGTACCTAAAATTATTATAATAAATATATATATATATATATACCTGTAAAATGTAATACTTTGTAAAACAATCAAGCAAGCATGCCAAGCTATCAAATATTTGACTATTATCATTATTTCTCTAATTCACATCATAAAGTCATAATAAACCAATAGAAATTAAGTTAGAAACATAAAATTAGCATGAACTTTATAAAAACCCAACACAAAACAACGTCTTTTGGGTTTGGGCTATTTTAAAAAAATAAAAAAAATTCAAATGCCCAGGTGGGGCCTGGACAACGCCTCAGGCGTGTAGGCACACCTCCCAAATGCCTAGGCTAGTCTATAGCCCACTCCCGCTGGGGCAGAGGCGTTTTCTTGATATCCCCACCCAAAAAACCGCCTAGGCTAGTCTCAATACTAGTTTTTCAAAATATTGCTCCACAAAGAGAATAAAAGAGACCTACACGAATTATAATGTCTAATTGAAGCTTTCCCGTCCGAGATTCAGAATAACTAACACAGTTCTAGATTAGCACGAGTATCACAGACTACAACATGAGGTGACAAGAAAAATACAACAGCCTTAAGCCAGAAACTCATAATCCTTGACCTTAAATCTGAGGATGGCCTAGCGTATCTATAGCATGCAGTAATATGAACATGCTTGAGGAAAACAAAGCTTGCGGTAGCAGTTGTTTCTAGCATTGTACATGACATACATACATATTTATGGAGGATACAGGATGGACTGCAGAACCTGCTCCTGTGGACTTCCTAATTACAAACTTACTCTTTTTGGTTATTATAGAGAAAATGATATTACTTGGGACAAAGGGACTTAGACCTAAAATCATGTAAATCACTAGTACAAATTATTTTGAAAAGAAAAAAAGAAAAACAAGAACAATAACTGTAACATTGAATAACAATATTTGTAAGCTGCCAGTAAAATATGGAAGATCAAAAGTAAAAAAGACAAGAAAATGAATGCCAACATTCATTTGAGAAAACCAAACAATAATACAAGAGATAAAAAGCTGATGAAATACGGAAAGCACCAGCATACAATAAGCTATTAAGACATTGTTCATACAGTTTTCAATAAAAGGTTTCAACCATAGGAAATTGCCATTTTACCATATGCAAAATACTGAAAACTAGACATTGATATTGCCAAAATCATAAGTTTTAGAGAGTGCATCCAGGTAGAGTCGTTCCAAGAAAGCTCCCCCAACCAATATGTGATACTTGAACCCAATGCAGCTTACCGAATTCGAGAGAATCAACATTGCCTAGATGTCCCACTATGGCAATAAATACTGATCAGAAGAGCCACTTAACTAAATCCAGCACCCATTTCCTTTTGTTTCAATTCTAATATCATACGCTCATTCTCAAGTTTCATCCTCTCATTTTCCAACCTCAGCTTTTCCAGTTCACGGTCCCTTTTCTTGCTAAATCTTTGCCACTTCAAACGCTGCTTCTCCAATTCTAACATCTCAACTTGAATTTGTAGCTTCTGTTCTTCTAACTGAAATGAACGCGATTCAACCCACTGCTTCTGTAACCAAACAGCTTTTGTACCATCAGGTAAAACTTGATTCATATCAGGTTGGGGAAGAATCTGGGGGTGAGAATAAGAACTTTTGTTAGTGTCTTGGGAATTCAAAGAACTCCCAAAGTTAAAATCTTCACGGCCCTGGCCTTGTCTCAACCTCTTTACAGAGTCCTCTGAAACGTATATTCCCCTGTTATCTCCATGTAAAGCATTATTTTCCTCAAAGTCGTCATGCTCGTCATTTTCCATATCTTGATCATCTTCATCAAGATCATCATGGTGGTGCCTTCTCAGATCATCGTTGTCAGGATCATCTCTTTTAAGTGCCCTTTGTAAAGATTTCTGCAAGGCTGGATCGTGAGGCAGATGCAAACGATTTCCATTATGATAAGAACACATCTCCTCATAAAACAAGTGCTTCGAGCTTAATATTTTCCTAACATCGTCTTTTTCTTTCTCTGTTAGGTACTCTATCACATCCAAAAGCGCAGGGTTCTCAACAACCTGGCAAGAAGTGCCCCTCCCAAGCATATCGTTAAGTTTCTTATACCTTTTGTTAAGGTCATTGAATTTATCCTCACACTGCTGCGGAGAAACATGATAACTTCTTTCTGCCATGACCTTGGAAACAGATTTCCACTTTCCCTTCTTCTGTAGTACAGAATATTTCCTTCTTCCCCCGCTACCGCAATCTGAACTTGCATCCTCGCCTATATATGACACAGCAGTAATCAGAAGCTTCACCATCTGATCAGTCCACTTCACACGCTGCCATGGCGACCCCTTCTTCCCTTTACTAGCTTCAGGGTGACCATCAGCACCATCTTCCGCATAACTCGGCTCATCCTCATCACTTGCCGAGTTCTTGTGCCTCTCCCTCTTATTGTAATCCACCATGGAAATGGTTTGATCACAGTGATGCATGGTTCCCATTTTGAGCGGAAAACCTTCGGGAATTGATGGGTGGACCAACGACCCTTGATGAGGATGAGGAAGGTGATGGTGTATGGTGTGTGGGTGTTGGGTTTGGTGATGAGCCCTCACTGATCCTTGCAAATCAAGCCCACCAAACGAAGCCCCGCCCAGAACCATACCTCCTCCTCCTTGTGATAAATTCCCTTCCATTCCTTAATCCTCACTATTAACAACAATCACAACAACAACTTCTTCATCCTAAAACCATATTCTACGTCTATTCACACGCCTCAAGCACTCAGAGGTAAAAATCAATCATCTTCCTTATCAATTTTTGAGCTTTTCGAGCCTTTTCAACCCCCAATTCAACTACCTGAAGCTACTTACAGTCTTACACCATCAAAGTATATGCATGTCCAATTCCCACAAACACCATAACCAAACAGAAACCCATTTCCTAAAATACAACACCAAGCACAGATTTTTACCAACTGAATAACAAATTTATCCAAAACCCACCAACAAAAAACTACTCAAATCAGCACAAATTCAAGGCAACAAGTTCCAGAAAACGAAACATCATTCTTCAAAGATCAAGAACACAGAAGCAAAGCAACTTATCTGCAGAGAGATGCCCACACAAATCTGAGAAGCTTCCAGTAATCGAGCCAAGATTCCCGGGCGGAAGATGACGGATCAACACCTGCTATCTGGCTCACACGGACATAAATAAATAAAAGGGGTTGGAACTATGTAACGTTATAACCCCTATATAATAAAATAGTACGACTACATATACCAATTTTTTTTTTTTTTTTTTCCAATTTGTCGGAGGGTAGTATTATTCACACGTTTTTTTTATTTCTCATATAACCATACAGAATTATTTATCAAGAAAATTAATTGACTTACTAAATTGTTTATTTCTTGTTAAGTTTTTAAAATTAATTTAGATTAACCTTTTTCAATAAAAAAAATATAAATTATTTTAACCTTACTTGTTTCAACAATTCTCTTACGTTGAGTTCCTTCTTGTATTTTGTATTGGGAAGAAGCCAACGAAGTGATTTGACTTTGATAGGTTCAATGTATGGGATGATTGGCGGATGATTCGGGGGGTCCATTGGTCACAAATTTTATACAACCCATCGTCGCTAGACCAAAAAAAACAAAATAAAAAATAAGCAAATTACATTCTGTACCTTTAATTTCGGAAACGATTGCAAACTCGTAAATCATCATTAAAATATTGTAATGTCATATATAAATTCTTGAATTAGTATACTAGTTAAAGATATTTTAAATTAACCATTAAGTGACGACACAGCAAATATAAAAGGCTTATTATATTAGCATCCCACAAATTGTTGAATAAATCCTACATACTTAATACACTACACATTTACTTTTTCAATTAAAAATTATCTTAATACACCCCACTTCCTTCCCCATAATACCCTCACACCCCACATTCTTAATATACACATTACATTTTCTACACACACCCACATTTTTAATACACGCCACATTTCTCAAATCTTATAACACTCATTTTTAATTTTGCCAAATGATTTCAAACCATCTGAACGTTAGTTTGCTGAATGATTTCAAATTGAATGATTTGAAAAAATGTTTAGGTTCATTTGAACATTTTTCAATAACGATAATAATGATTTCAAAGCTTTCGAAGCACCGATTTCGTGTTCCATTCGTCAAAAATAATTTTTCTCAATCAACATGTTTATAGTTTCATTGCTTAGGGTTTTATTCAACAATGGAGGGTGGGAGGGGTTTTGATAGTTGAAGTAGATAAATAATACGTTAAAAGTGATTTGGAGTGTATTTATAAATTTTTTATTATTTTTTAAACCTAATATGGTCAAAATTGTCATTGCATAATATAGTAAATAAGTCATTAATATTAAATTTTAATGTGGATGCATTCAATATTTTATGGGGTGCTAATATAAAAAGCCATATAAAACCTATATTTTTGTTGACATTGTTGTCAAATATGCACCATGTAGATAAGAAGCAAATTAAAAAATTTTAATTGATTAAAATTTTGGATTACAATTACCAAAGACAAATTTATTCATTTAATTAAAAATAAAATCAAAATCCCATTTAACGTTCTTTCCTGTACTATCTCTCTTTTTTTATTTGTTTTTTATTCGCATAACACAAATTTGATAGTCACGTTTGGATTTGGGATACTTTTATGTTATCATTTGTATTTTCTATTCGTGTGTTGAATTAGAGGTACAACTTGAGTAAAGTCAACCGAATCCGTTTATACCCAATTTGATTTCAATTTGATTAGGCGAGTTATAATGAAGTAAAATCTTGTCCAAATCTAACTCGACCTCAACCCGATTATTTAGGGTTGGATTGGGTTGATGCTTTGTTCACCCATGTCAACCCAAACCCGATTTCTAGCCCAAATTGTTCACGCACATATTACTCGTCCCACTTCATGTTATATAAGCTAGGTACAAGTTTGGGAGGGCTATACTTAAGTTCGTTGTTTGGTTTTTATTTGAACAATGAATGATAATATTGCTTTTACATTTCTATTAGTTAAAACTTTGGTATTGTCTTATAATTTAAATTCAACTTTGCATGTTTGAAACTTTACAAATGTGTCCCATACTATTTAGTTTATCTTTTGTATGGTCAATGACATGTAATATTAAATTTCAAATAGTTTGACGTTATATGGTTACTTGAGATTTATCTCATAAAATAACATGTAATTAGATTGAATTTTATAAAGTTGGGCAAATCCAAACTCAACCCCAATAAGCCCAAACCAATTTAAACCCAAACTCGAATAAACCCGCATGAACCGAAACCTAATCTAAACCTGAATTACAAATATTAATTTAAAATTAGGTTGACTATCTAACCTGCTCGAGTTACACCCTAATTTGAATAGAACATCTGTTCTAAAAACAATTTGGTGTTAGGCCTGTTTACAGTGGGCCTTGTAATCAAAGACAAATTGTCCAGTCTATAGTACAATATAATATTTAATATAATAAATAAGCCCAGTCCATACAAATTGTCCCCAACATAATAAACCCATTCGCAGAAAGAGCAAAATACAAAAATGGCGAGTGAGGAAGAGAGCGCCGTGAAGGAGCCGTTGGATCTGATAAGGCTCAGCCTCGACGAGCGCATCTACGTCAAGCTTCGCTCCGACCGAGAGCTCCGCGGTAAACTCCATGTACGTTTCCACGCCCTATCTCTCAAGTCTCTCGCTCTGCTGTATATTAGGTTTTCTCTGCTTTCTGGGTTTTTCGAATTAGGGTTTAGATTGGGCAAAAACAAAAAGTAATGAGAAAATAAAATTAGGGTTTAAAGTATGCTACTTTAGTGTTAACAGCTGAATGGAAATTACATCCGATATGCATCAAGGTTTGATTCTCCTCTTTATAGTCTCGAACACCAATAACAAAATTGTGATGTATGCTCAATAATTGTCTATTTTTGCATTTGCGATAGGAACTCGAGTCTTTTCATTTTATTTGCAATTCTATGTTTTTTTCTTTTATATTTTTCTTTCGATGTTGCTTTTGACACTATGATGATTATGGCAATGATAATGGTGGTCAGTTGGTTGGTTACTTTTTTTTTTTTTTTAGGTTTGCAGTTTATAACTTGTATAGTTTGCTCTTATCGCAAAATTATACTTCCGGTTGGCGGAGCTAGGAAAATTGTGTGGCTTTATAAGAAATTTGTAGCTATTTTTATGGTTTTTTCGAGGGTGAATCTTCTCTTCTCTTGGTGCTGAGTCAAATTTTAAACTTATAGTATGTGAAGTCAGTGTCAGTCTGGCACTTTTATTAGTGAACTCATCTTTATTGAACCTATGAAATAAACGCCAGTATCTCTACCTAGTTTAATGCTAAGCTTCCAAATATATGGTCTAGCCGACTCATCCTAGTATGAATAAGTTGATCTTGGGTATGCTTCTTACTTCTTAGCTAGGAATGTAATTCTTGTAAGGGTTATGCTAAGCCAATCACTGATGTTTTCCAAATAATGTATCTTTTCCGCTCCACCTTTGTTTCCATGGTTCTCGAAAGTACTTTCTATAGAGTCACTAATTGTTAGCTGCCTCTGTTGTATGGAAAGGCGTGTAAACAAACAGTATTCTTCTATCAAACAATGAGTATGTCAAGTGATATTTGCTAGCATAGTATTTGTGGTTATAAAGCTTCATGTCCGATTTTGATTTTGTTGTTAAAAATCTTGCTTTTTCAGGCTTATGATCAACACTTAAATATGATTCTTGGTGATGTTGAAGAAATTGTTACATCTGTAGAAATTGATGATGAAACTTATGAAGAGATTGTCCGGGTATGTAGCTCACACTCTGTTATCTTTTTCACTAGTTTATATAAAACAAAAGATTTTGTAAATCAATTTAACTTGGAGTGTTGTTTTCCTAGAGGACTAAATTGCATAAATAATAAAAGAATGCATAACTTTGGGGTAGAGCTGCTGTAGTGACTGTACCCTCAGATGGGTCCAGAGGTAACAATGTTTACTACCTATGGGGATGCTCAGTTAGATATGAACGTTTCTGCATTACCACTGTGGACATGCTAAAATTTGGAAAACATCTGTCTATGGAAATTTATGCTAACATGATCACATCTGCTCCTGAATGTGTTGTGTTTTGTTCTGTCATTCATTTATCTCATCGTTAAAAGATACTAAACTGAAGCTAGTATAGGTTATGTAAATATTGTGCCTTTTTTTCCTATGATCAAAGTGTAACTTATATTTGGTATGTTTGGTTTCTCCTTTTTCAATTAATAACCAAAGAAATTGCTTTTAGCGTTGGCATCATCAATGAGAATGCGTTCTTGTAGAATTAGCATAATTTTTAGCTTTAGCTTTGGCTGTCGTTGCTTTGATCTTGTATTACATTTTTGGCCGACAACCATTTTTTTCTTTTTCCATTGCAGACTACAAAGCGTATGGTTCCTTTTCTCTTTGTCAGAGGAGACGGTGTCATCCTTGTTTCACCTCCTCTAAGAACAGCTTGAGTTAGTTACTTGTATTGGGAAATCAACTGTTGTGACATGTACCAAATCTATCTTATGTTATTCCGCTTTTAGATTTCCGAATGAACCAGATTTCTTGAATCCCGAGCTACCTAGGATCAGAATTTTAACTGTATTTGAGGAAACCAAAAGAGTAGAATTATAAGAATCTCAGTTTCAGGTGCCTCGGAATTGATGGATCCAATTTAATGTAATCTTCATAGATGGAACTCTTATCTATGGCTTGCTAGGTAATTTTGGGGCTGTAATATTTCTTCATGAAATGTTTTCTTGAGGTCCAAGACTCTGTTTTTTTTCTTTTGAAGCTTTGTTATCCGATTTTATACTTGACAACAAAGTGACGAACACAACACTTTGAAGAAAACACTTCGCCATCATTCTCTCGGTCTCCCCTTGGCAGCTCGGAGCCTTGAACCCGTCTATGCTGCAATGAGGGCTGGCCTCCGCCCTTCTCTTTTTCTTTTCCGTTAATTTGATGGATTTCTTTAATTGAGTAGAGTTGTTTGAAATCTGAGAAAATAAGGAAAGAAAGTAGAGCAGTTCTCCAGAATATAAGACGAAAAACTTGTTAGAGTTGTAAGCATCAACAAATTATTGTACGCTCTCTTTACAAACTTCATCTAATGGAGGAGTTCAAATAGATGAACAATTATGTGATTTACGATGAGAGAACCAGAATTCTAAGTTTCATTCCTTTCCTTCAGCTGCATAGAGTGCCTTGATTTCCTCAACGTCGTCATAGCTGCCGAGGAAGATCGGAGAGCGCTCGTGTATCTTGGTCGGAACCAGGTCAAGGGCCTGTCAAGATGGATGTTAAAATCAATTAACAATCAATTCAAAATCAACTCAAATGAAAAGAAACCAATCCTGTCTTGGCTTGCAAGTAATGTTCAATGTTCTTTTGTCAATTATCAATCTTAACAACAAACAAGGTGAATCGTTATATATAGATGTGATTTAAATTGATAGTCTACCAACATAGCATATTCGACTAACAATTTTAGTAATAGATTGCTCGATTAACAATTCAGTTTGATAATTCTTCGAAGTTTTCTGCAGTTACGAGAAATTGTCTATATTGCACAAAGTATACTTTGTTGGCACAAAGCTTCATGACAGTGTGTGGAGCAGAGTTCTATAATTTCTGCCGGCAGCTGCCCATTCCGGCTACCCTCAGGGCCGGCCCTGATTTCTGGCATGAAACAGCTTTATACACAGAACACTAGCAAGCTATTTAACCATTTTCATTCATCATATCTACGAATAAGAAATGTCCGAGAGTCGATACCCGTTCCTTGCCAGTGAAGGACTGACCGCCTGCTTGTTCCAACAAGAACGACATTGGGAAGACTTCGTAGAGAACCCTAGTTAACACAAGTTAAACCAAATGCGTCACTTAAGTCCATAAACTTAAACCTGAAGTTACAGAACATGATACAAAGCTTCCATGACTGTTTCAAATGAAAATGAAAGCTGTAATTGTGCTTGACATACCGCAGTTTCCCGTTTGGGCTCTTCTTATCAGCAGGGTACAAAAAGATACCGCCATACAGCAATGTCCGATGAACATCAGCAACCATGCTGTTAACCATGATGATAAATCATAACTATCACTACTTACTGAACGAAACAGAACAGCATCATATGTCGAACACAAGAACGGGATGAAGGATCAACATTCAAATTCAACAGAGGCAGATCGTTCACATAGAAAAACCAGATTAAACTTCTACGATGAGAATCCACGGTACCTTCCAATGTATCTTAGCGACTTCGGGGATGAACCATCTTCCGGGTACTTGCACTTTTGCACATACCTGAAGCCAAAAAGGTCAGAAATGCTGGACATCAAAATAAGAACTATTAATTGAGGTTGACATACTTGGCCGTCGGGCCATCCCAATTTTTGGCATTCCCTTCATTCACTGAATAGATCTTTCCTTTCTTTGGAACCTGGGGAAAGAAGCAGATATGTACTGAACGTTGGACACTTCAAAGTAAGAAAAAAACAAGCTAATTACAAAGATAACACATCCCATTTACTACATTCTCATCAAAACGACATATTCACTATATATATGCGCGCGCACACGCACACAAAAATTTTGGGACAATAGATGAGAATGTAGTACGTTCTCAAGTAGCACACGAATTATCATAGCAACATTCAGATATAAAAGAGGTTGAATTCCTTCCGTGTGTTACAGCAAGAGAAATACCTGGATGTCTGGGTGAGTTAGTATGAACTCCCCGAGAGAAGGATCAAGGGTGAACCCATGAGCTCCAGATCCAGTGCTTATCACCAACTGTAAAACCATTACATTCCCAAATAGTTAAAAAGCAGTGTCTTGCAAATCTAGACTGCAGGCAACGAAAGTCCACAAGAAAGGTGGTGTTTTGTATACCGTGCAAGAGCTTCCGTACATGCAGTAGCCTGCTGCAACCATATTCTTTCCAGGTTGCAAGACATCGTCAAGAGAAGGTTCACCATCTTTTACCACATAAATCCCAAAAATCTGATAAGACAAATGTTTCGCACCATAATACTGAGTTATTCTGGAACAAATGATTCAATTGCATAGATTTTGTCAGTAGTCTTTTGACGCAATAAATAAATAAATAATAAGAATGAGGGATTGTACCGTTCCAATGGAAACACCACAATCAATGTTAGACGAACCATCCAGTGGATCGAACACAACACAGTACCTGCTCCAGTATGAGTTCAAAGCATTGTTCAGACAGACAGCCTTCAGTTATAAGTCTCAAAAACAAACATTCATTGGAACAAGCTCTAATGACAGGCACAAAGCATAGGCAATTACTTTCCACGCAATTTTGGCTCCACGAAAATCGCCTCTTCATCTTCTTCTGAAACGAGAATAGACTGCCACAAAACCCAAATTGTTAGCAATATCGGTCCTTCAAATTCATCTAAAGCAAACATTAAAAAGGAGAAATATGATGACTTACGGTTCTGCCACTGCTAACCAGAGCCTTAACAAAAACTTCATTTGAAAGAACATCCAGTTTCTTTTGCTCTTCACCCTATAACCCAAAAATCGAACAATTTCACGTTATAGAATAACCCCAATAGAGTATATTCAATATAAACAGATATCAAATACTTACCTGAACATTGGTCTCTCCAGCAAGCCCGATAAGTTTGGCCAGACCAGCCTGCCCAAGTCAAAAAATTCCAGATTAAAATCCCCATTTCCACAGTGCCAGTTAATTCCCCAAAAACAGAGAAAAGCCATGCATACAAAAGCTACAGTACCAAGTTAAGAAAGGAAAATATTTTCTATTGTCTTCGAGCGATATTCCAATTTAATCCAAACTACAATAGCAAGATTCGAACTTGGGTGGAGAACCGAACTACACTGCTCTAATCAAATTGACTACGTCATGACAAAGATTCGAAAACTTTCATTCCAAGAACAAATTTGGCATTTAATATAATCTTTGAGGAAAATGATACTATAACAAAGAGAGAGACCTTGTTGACTGCAGAGCAGACAAACTTGCAGCCAAGAACAATATGATTGAGCAAGATAGTGAAGTCACCGCGAGACTCAGGGCGCTTGGACTGCTCATTCAGCACGAACCTCGTTATGGTCATCAAGTCCGTCCGGTGAGCATCGGCTGCGTGATCCATTTTTTTCTCTGCTGTCGTTGCTATTCCTCCACCAAACGCACTGTCACTTAGAACCTCCAATAACAAACCCCCAAACAGCTGACCAGGGGCTAATTATATAGAGTTTGGTTATTCTCACTCTCTCCATCCGTTTTTTTAATGAAATTGTGGATTACAAGTTTATCTATTTATAAAATGCAATGTAACAACCTTAAAAATATATAATAATAATCATTTAATACTACGGTTTATTTGTATTTCTTTTATTTAATTTGTAAATGAGAAATCTTAGATCGATTTTCGTCAATTACAAATTTGAACTACATTATTACTAGTCTATCGTGACACCTTGCCTATTTTTCCTCGGAGGTGAATGGAAAACTATAAGCAGAAAAAAGGAAGGAAAAATGTAAGGAGGGAAAAAAGGTTTGGTTTGGATTGGATTAGAAGGTGTTGGTGGTGCTGGATTCGAGGGCTAATGGATTGGGGAAGGGAGGCTAATCCGGCACTAATGGAAGTTTCGGCAGACACGTGGAGGGGTTGGGATGGGCGAGTGAGGTATGTGGTTGTCACTAAAGATAACGCCTGTCGTCGTTTTCTTTCTGATTCGGCGGTTACCAGGTTTTTGTCTCTTCTTTCGCCAACATGGAAGAAAGGGACGAGGTTGCCTTCATTTCAAGCAACTATTCACACTTTTCTCAACAAGTTGCCTTTTTGCATGGAGGTACTAATTCTTTTATGCAATAAATCGGACGTCTTCCTTCTTTTTCTTCTTTTCTTTTTATGCACTAAATATGAAATATTAAGTTTGATTCTCGATAAAAGTAAATTTAAACCATATTATTATAGTTAGTTCTATATGAGGCTTTGTCCATTCTCCGACACCTAATATAAATAATATTTTTTGTTAAAATAAAATAAAATGTAGCACGATGATCTAAACTAAGATTCTAAAAGACATTAGGTCCTAGTCGGGAGGCGGGTTGGGGCCTAGTATCTTGGCGGACTAAGCTGATTTTTAAATAAATTTACAATATATTGTATAAATAAGTCCCTCGTTATAATAAAAAATAATAATTGTATCGGAATACATAAATTGCAAAATAAAATGATATATAGATTATAAAGTATTAGAACATACTGAAAACATGGGAAACAAGCATATGATGAGTGTTCATCCAAGTATTCAACAAGTCTATTCTATTTTATTGAAAAAAAATTAAATGCAAAGTGAAAGTTATGTGTTTTCTGTCTAAGTGAGAGTCACAACCTAAGTGAGTGCCTAATCAGGTATAGGCGGAGATAGGCACCTAAGCAGGTCTAGGCGCCCTTTATTAATTTTCAAACATCTAGGGTTAATGGGGGCAGTGGCCAGCCATCTAATGCTTAGGTGAGACCTAGGCAGGGCTAGGTGGAGATTTTTATAACAGCGGCGAAATTGTCTACGTTTTATGTTACTTAAAAAAAATTAATTATGCAAAAAATAAACTAAACTAGATGTGCTAACCGTTCGATTATTGTTAAATATTAATGTTTAATCAAAGAATATTGTTGAAATATCAAGACTGTAACAACATCGTGTAATTTATCAAAAGTAATATAAGAAAATCTGGCGATCTTCTCCTCCACATATTAGTCTTCAATTTTTACAAACATGATTCATTTATTTATAATATACCATTAGGTGTCATCTCCAGCCGAAAGGGGGCCAAAATGCCATGTTTAGCCCTATAGCCTGCAACTAATTATTTTTTTAATGAACAGTGTTTGGCCATATTTTATATCATCTCCAATCGAGAGGGCCAAAGGGCTATAGGATAAAACATAGCCCTGTGACAAAAAAACTCATCTCCAACTGAAGGGAGCTATTTTTTAGCCCCCTGAATAATTTATTATTTTAATTGAATTAATATGATTAATTGAATTAAACTACCATATTAAAATAATAGTTTTGGAAATATTTTGAGTGTCACTTGTCGCTAAGGTTTTCAGACATAATTGAATTAAACTACCATATTGAAATAAAATGAGGTAAGATAGTATGGAATGGTAAAATGGATGTGAGAAACGGTGCAGGAATCATTCATGTATTTATAGAAAAAAAATTAGAATTTTTTTTTTAATTCGTGTAAAAAGCTTTGTAATTTATCATAAGATTAAATTATGTTAATGCCAAATGCACTTGACAAATAGCGCTGGAACGAGCCGTTTCATAAAATTAAGGGCTCGTTTACTAATCCGTAATCAGATTGAGGGGAATTGTATTGAGGAGAAATTGGATTGAGGAGGAATTGGATTGAGGATGAGTAAGAATTAGATTCATGTTAAAGTTATTTACTAAACTAGCTGGAATCAAAGTAAGAATGATATTTTGGTTTCGTATAACTTGTTTACTAATTCACCTGAATCGGAATTAAAACTAGCTTGAGTACTAAGTTGCCCATATATAAACTTTTTATCTATATAAAATTCATCTATATAAAGTTTTTTTGTATAAAAATATTCGTACAAATAAAAATAATATATAATATATATATATATATATCCATATAATAACATTTATCCAGATAAAATTCATCAATTATCTCTTCTTTCCGATCTCCAATCGTTTCTTTCCCCAACCGGCACAGCTGTAACATCCCACATCGCCCAGGGGATTGATCCTTAAATGTATATTCTCATCCCTACCTAGCACGAGGCCTTTTGGGAGCTCACTGACTTCGGGTTCCGTAGGAACTCCGAAGTTAAGCGAGAAAGGGGCCAGAGCACTCCTAAGATGGGTGACCCATTGGGAAGTTGCTCATGAGTTCCCAGAAACAAAACCGTGAGGGCGTGGTCGGGGCCCAAAGCTGACAATATCGTGTTACGGTGGTGGAGTGGGCCCGGGAAGTGGTCTGCCCTGGGCCGGGATGTGACAATTGGTTGCTCGTGAGTTCCCAGAAACAAAACCGTGAGGGCGTGGTCGAGGCCCAAAGCGGACAATATCGTGCTACGGTGGTGGAGCGGGCCCAGGAAGTGGTCCGCCCTGGGCCGGGACGTGACAATTGGTATTAGAGCCAATCCCTTGTCGGAAGTGTGGCGACGAGGACGTCGGGCCCCTAAGAGGGGTGGATTGTAACATCCCACATCGCCCAGGGGATTGATCCTTAAATGTATATTCTCATCCCTACCTAGCACGAGACCTTTTGGGAGCTCACTGGCTTCGGGTTCCGTAGGAACTTCGAAGTTAAGCGAGAAGGGGGCCAGAGCACTCCTAGGATTGGGTGACCCATTGGGAAGTTGCTCGTGAGTTCCCAGAAACAAAATCGTGAGGGCGTGGTCGGGGCCCAAAGCGGACAATATCGTGCTGCGGTGGTGGAGCAGGCCCGGCAAGTGGTCCGCCCCGGGCCGAGATGTGACAACAACTCTTCCACGCCTTCCCTTTTGTTCATAGCCTACCATGCCTTCCCCTTTTTCTTTCCCAGCTGCATCATGTATTCACATGTCCTTCCACCACCTCCCAAATTGGTGGATTTCTGGAGAAGACGAATTGAGGGCAATCGAACTCTGTGCAATTTCATTTCCGCTTGCTTCATTACCCATTCGTAAACATGCCATAAATTTTGTTATTTTATCGGAAAATGGAATAAAGAAACTTTTGGAATTTCAGGCTGGAAAAAGGAATAGAATCAATAAATGGCGTTGGCTGGGCTACTGCGTCGAGCTGGCTGGGTAGCTCATTTTGGCCAGCTAGCTGGCCTGGTGTTTGATTTTTGGCCGAGTATGGCCCACAAGCCCTTTGGCCTAGCCCTTAGTTGGAGACGGTTTTCGTGTCATAACGGGCTATATTTTGATCTATGACCTTTTAGCCAGGTCGGTTGTAAATGACTTTAGATGATTAATAGATTTTGAATTTGGTTAATTTTTTGTTGAGTAATTCATAAAAGGGTAACTTAAAAAACAAACCGTTCATATCATCGCGCAACACTAAGAAGTAGGAAAGAGATCCCCAAGAGAGAGGGGAAAGAGAGAACGCACAAGCATTGTGAGTCTTGGAGCCCTGACTAAACTATATGTCATTTTGTGTTAATTTATTACAGAGTACTATCAAACTCACCAAATGATAGGTGATCTTTTAAGAAAGTTAATTAACAATAATTGGATAAATTTTAGGGGAATTTTGAATGAAAAATTTCTCACAAAACAAAATTTTAATAAAAAACGCCTAATGAATAATTCTTAACCGTTAAGTATAAAAGAAACAGCAGCCCCAACAGGCAACAATAACCAAAATCAAGACCTAGCTTGTTGGGTTTTGACTAGGGCTGGGCACGGGCTGGGCTGGGCCCAAATTTTGAGGAACTTGACCTTACCTGTTTTAAAATATAACGGGGCGGGGTGGGCCGAGTAGATGGATTTTGAGTTTGGGAACCGAACTAAACCTAACAAACGTGTTGGTTCGGGACGGGTCCACGGGTCCAATTACTTTCTTCTTCTTTTTTTCGATTTTGGGCATATTGCCACCAGCCCGCGACCCCTAGTTTTCCATTACAAAGTCCGCTGTGATAAAGACATCACAGCCGTCTGCTTGCCACATCTCAGCAACAACACAGATTTCCAAAACCTGGGATTCATCTTCTACTTTCTCTCTCTATAAATGCAAGTAAATTATTTAACTCCCAGCTAATTTGATTTGCAACTGCAACCCTTCTGATCTTCTGAAAAATTTGTGATCTGGGTTATGAGCTTAAGGTACGCGAGCAGAGTGCTGTACCAGGCAGCTCTGATGGCGATGCAGGGGATCAAAGACCATACTTCAACGAGAGAAGGAGCGAGCGGTGGAGGTGGGGCTGAGGAAGCGGTGGGAGGCGAAGTGATGGCTTGACGACATGCGGGGTGAAGAAACCAAGGTTTTAGAGACGACGGAGGTGGAGGAGGAGGATAAAAATCGAGCCTTAGAATCTATGAGGAGACAACCTAGAAGAATCCATCTTGAGAGATGATGGATCTGGAAAAGTCGACTTCCATACTTCGAGAGAGGAGGCGAGAGTCGGCAACAAAGAGATAGAGATAAGATATGTGGTAGAAATGAATGGTAAAGATTTAATCTCCATATAATGGACGGTGGAAACGGTCCGGTTCGGGTACCCGATTTTTCAGAAATTTAGACCCGCCCCGCCTCGCCCCACCAATTACATGGACCCACCCCGACTCGCCCCGTTTTGAGTTTACAAAATTGAACTGGCCCCAAACCGGCTAAACCCACCCCGCCCCGCAGTTCCTAGACCCCTTTGCCTACCCTTAGTTTTGACCACATGTATGTTGTCATTTTCATTAAAAAAATATTTAACCAAGTGTTTTTGTCATTTTCTGTATTGGGTATGCATATTTTTTTTTAACAAATGACATTATTTACACTAAGAGGTTGAGAGAGTGGACTAAGCCTTATAATGGACAGCTATAATAATATGGTTCAAATTTGTCTTTGGCGAGAATCGAACCTAAGACCTCTCATTTACAAGTGAAGAGGAATATCACTGGACCATAGTAGTAAGTGACGGGTTTAAATAAATTTTAAAACTAATGTAGCTCTTTTCATTAATTTCCACAAATTGTAATGGAAAATAATTTCCAGACATAATTTTTCACTTCTTCACATACTTTTATCTCACCATTAGATTAAACAAATCAAAGCAGAATTATTGACCAAATTTAACAAAAGCATAAGGTAAACTAAAATGTTACTTTTACCCTCATTTGTACCTCAGTTCTATTAGATATGAAATCCATATGTATTGGTATTCTCTCACATTCTGCTAGGGAAGAAATAATAAAAATGATAAACCCTATAGGATGATGCCACAAATTCCAACCTCAAAAACCATATTTTGATTGTGCCTCAACAATATCAATTATACTGGAATGGTTAGATAATTATAATCGGTGATACCATCGTTATTATCATATAACAAAATTGTACATGAGATTTTCACCTCATACGGCTCCTTGAAGGCCATAAATAAATATAGGGACTGCGTCAGTATTCTTTTTTGAATCTTGATATGTCTGTAGGATTGATAACTATCGGCCGATCCTAAATTAGACTAATTGAATTCTAAAACCCTACTTCTATTAGAGAGGTGGTATAACATAAAAAATGTGGTAAGTAGATCATTTACGCTCGAACCAAGACAAGTAGCAGTAGGTACCTCACACAGAGAGAGTGAGAGAGATGGATGGGTTGCCTGCAAGGGGAGTGAGAAAGAGAGAGAGATCATACCCGACAAAGTTGAAGTAATCAACTTAGAAGATGACAATGCAGCTCAAGGTAAAATTGCTCCCAATTTGAGCATGCATTTCTTTCTGGTTGGGCTCCAAGCTCAAATCTTTTTAGGGTTTACGGGTTAAATTTTTTCTGTTAGGATTTACATGAAAGGCCAGATTGATACATTACATTTGCTGCCTGCAAGTATAATTTCTTGTAAAGAATTTCAGTTTGGATTTTTTCTTTTTTTTGTTTTTGTATGATAAAATTTGTAAACATAAACTAGGTGCATTGCTCTGTTTGATTGCTGAATTATATGAGGGATTGTAACTGAAATTTTTGGTCTCATTTTTTTGTAATTCATGCTTTGGTTTTAGAAGGGGTGGTGCTATCTACACACATTTTTTTATCTTCCACACAACCATGTTAATTTATGTCATTTGATCATCTTCAATTCATTGGACCCGGCATCCGAAGGTTAAGAAGAATGTGCGGAAGCTAAACAGGGGTGTGTGGTTAGCACCACCCTTTCGAAAAATGAGTGAAATTTTTAGGCCTTTTTGTGAGATTTATGCTTTGCTATCTGAAAAAAGACTGAAACTTTTTGGCTTTATGTAAAGTTAGCTTTGTTTACTTGAAAAGGACCTAAACTTCTGGGTTTTCTTTGTAAGATTATTCTTTGTTTTTCTGCGAAAAGAATGAAAGTTTTGGGCTTTACGTAAAATTATGCTTTGTTATCTTAAAAGGGACTTGAATTTCTGGGTTTTTTTTCTTTCTAAGATTATGCATTGCGTGCTGAAAACGACTGAGAATTTTGGCCTGGAATTCGATGCCAGATAAGAAGAAAACATGCAAGAAAGCGGAGGGATCGAATGCGGATCAAGTTGGTTCCTCCACTAAAGTGGCTCAAAATATTCATGATGTAAGCATTCCTTTTTTTTCTTTATTCCTCTTCATTAATCTCTGGTTTGTTTGTAGTTAGTTAATGTGACTTGTTTGATCTGAATATGTTGTCAGGAAAATATGATGCTCATGCAACTTTATTCCACAACCAGGAGTGAAAAGGTTGTCTTTTTATCAATCTGATTTGGCTAAACTGTTTTGTTTTTTGATGATTATCTTCTGAATGTACCGACAGAATGCCGAGATGCTGCTTAAAATTTTGGAAGACAGCGCGTATCCTTTTCCTTTGTGATCTATTTGGTAATTTTTCTTTTTTGTTTTCGTCTATCGTTTCTACCGTTTGGGGTACTTAATTCAGTTGCGAAGTAAATCTCTGAACAATATTGTTGAGTTGGAAAGAATCAGAGAGGAGAACAAGGTGCATGTTAAGGAGGAAAGGGTAAGTTCAACTGACGAAATCACAAATGCGTAGACTTTCGCTTTTTTATATTCAACCGGAGGATGTAACATGTATTATTAAACTGGACGTTGTTTGATGTGTACATCTGTTCATTCATACAGGCTGTGGAGGCCAAGAAGCCAGAGACTCGGAAGAAGGACGTAGAGAGGAAGCCAAGAAGCCAGCCAGAAACTCAGAAGAAGCCAGAAGTTGTAAACAAGAATGGAAGAGAGGAAGCCGGCACCTCCAGACCTCGTAATTAACTTGACATTCCTAATGTTTGAGATTTTGGCATCTTCGTACTACTGTACCAACATTCCTTTTGACATTTGGTAAATGCCTACAGCTTTGCATCCTGCTGCTGATGAAAGAGACCGAGCTACAGAGGAGGCTCGCAAGAAGACAATTCCCTGCGCTCGCTGTGATGGCACGAACACAAAGTTTCTTTGCTTCAATCATGGGGATCTCAGGAAAGACAAACGTAAGTGCCATGATTGTAACAGAGCGTGGGTTGTAGGTGCAAAATTGAGATGATATGAATAGGATTGGGACAGTACGGTAGTACAAAGATGCCAACAAAATCTCAAACGTGAGGAATGTCAAGCTATTGACTGTTAAGGACAAGGTTCGAATTATGTAGTATGGTTGCAGTTATGTTTTAGCTGAAACTCCATGCATACGTTCACTATCTAACGGTTAGATATGTTCCTATAGGATATAACCAGTAGAGGGTGAATGCGTTAAATACATGCATGTACGGTAGCCAAATCGGGAAATTCAATTCTATTTATGCATATAAGCTATGTAAGTAGTTTCGAACTTTTATAGGCAAAATTGTAAAAATCGGAAATAAAAAAGAAGCTTATAGCTTTTAACCTTGCAGCAAGGTTCAGGAGAAGGGATTACATATGTAACACATCAAGACCAGGAAAACTTGCTACTGTATAACAGCAGTAATGCAGTAAAAATCATTACAACAATTTCGACGAGGAGACAGACTCGATGTTTGTTTATTGAGGTCCTTCCCAGGAACTGATGACTCCTCTACTCCACAACAAAGGTGATTACATAAATGAATTTTACAATTTGGATAGACAATAAACTTGCACAAGATCTTTTTCCCCCTCCCTTCAATATGTTGACGAATCAAAGATCGAATTGATTGCTGAATCTGCAGCATGTACAGAGGACGCCATCGACACTGTCCACGTATTGAGACTGACAAAAACATTAGATGAACACTCTTCGTATCTTAATGGTGGCACTTCAAACCACAAGCTCATCCTTTTAGCTTGCAATATTAATTCTCCTGCTTCAGCAATGAAAGTACGACAAACGATACCCAAATAAGATTCACAAACAACTCAGACTATGCTAGGCGGGTCACCTACCCAATTGCAGACAGCACGGGGCCAGCGCGTTCTTATGCAATCCACCAGAGGTGCATGCTGAGCAGGCTCCGGCTTAGCAATTTCTGTGACTTTCCCTCCAGATTCATTACCACTAGAAGCTGAGGTCACTACCACATCTGTCATGTATTCTTCAGGAGTCCACCTTGGAGGTACCGACACCCTCAATTTTGTGAGCCTAGGTCTTTGAACTGGAATCTCGCCTCCAGAGCTTGTCTGGCTTCCATTCAGGTCAGATTTTGCAATTCCATTAAAATGGTAAAGATCAAACACCATCTTACCCATCAATCCAGTTGAATCCTTCAGGCCTCCTAAGCTCTTGTCCAAATCCAAAATGACCTGCCAGAATTCGCTCCATACGATAAATCCTGTGCTGCAGAGGAGGTCAACCTTCTCAGTTGGAAGTTTTACGTTAGTTTCCCTAAGGACTTGATGAAAGCCTTCCACACTAATAAAACCACCACCGCCGCTCTGATCTTGTGCATCAAAAGCTTTCCGAATCTGTGATTCCCTTCCTTCCAGTTCATTCTCATCTTGGACAGTGGTATCAAGAGAAAAAAGGACTGTATAGTGAGACTCGCTTCCAACTACCCAGATTGGCCATTTTGGACTTTTCAAATACTGACCAACCTTACAGAAATTTAGGGATTCCAACAGAGTGAGGAATCCAACTTCCACAGTTTTGGATATGCCTTTTAAAGACATGCCACCACCCAAATCCATCTTTCCATCGAAAACATTAGGGACTGCCTGCCCGCAGAGCAATAAGTTCACAATTTCCTGTTCAATAACATACAAGGCAGAACTATGAAATCATAATGCAAAGTTCATAAAGAGAACAACAAATGGATCAAGTACTGAAGCACTGGGCCAAAAGTGGAACTCATTCATATGGATGCCTACCTGTGAGGCATGGCCAAAAGGAGCAGTGACAAGGGGTAGGCTGGGGTCGTCCCTATCAGATTGAACTAAATCCTGCAGTAGAGTAAGTTCAATAAATTATTTTAGTTAAAAAAAAATATTACTGCGTTACTGAATTAAAGTGTACAGTGTTCAAAAGAGCTTTCAAGCTTAAAAAACATACCAGTCCACGAGAAAGTAAAGCAGAAATAAGGAACAGCAGTGCCCCCATACGACTTTGAAAAGCAGGAAGCACTGCTTGGAGCCTCTGAAATGCACTTTCTTGTGTTGTGTATGTGCTAACTCTTAGCACTTTATGCAAATCAGCAGCCGATTCGATTAAAAGACCTTCAAGTGACTTGGTTATTACCTGTCAAAGCAGAAATATAAAGGCTCAAAGTTTAATCAAACCAAATCCATATGAATATTCTGCAAGTGCATCATACATTATTCTTATCAGGAGAAAAGAAAAAAATAAGTGCATGAATCACTAGCTCTAGTTCACTTACTTCATCATTCAGTCTGTCTTCAGACCTCTCAGTTTCTTCTCCAATAACACTCAAAGTCGCAATCACCGCCCTTTTGTTGCTTCCACATAAGAACAATATCTCACCCATACTTCTAATAAGTACTCTGTCAAAAGGACGAAGTGTTGGTTTCAGCAACATGAATTCTCATGAGTCAACTTAATCAATCATGAAAAATATTATCAAATTACCAACATGAATCAACATAGGGTCAAATAATTTTCATACAGCGAGGATGCAAGAAGATGGTGCTTAGAACTTTCATGGAAATTTTCTTATAATCCTATTTCAAACTGGATTGAGACACATATCAGGCAGTCGTCTTTTTCTTCCTTTCAGCATGATTTGGAAATATAAGGTTTCACTCAAGGTTATGGTTTTTGGCTCAGTTGGTGGTACATGGGAAGGTTAACACCAGCAATTTACTCCAAGGACATGGGCTGGCATCCTTTTTATGCCCAGATTGGTGTATTTATGCAAGAGTTTGGGGGAGAGAGTGGATCATGTTTTCTTATCTTGCCCTTTTAGTTGTAAGTCAGGGTGCTTTTTATTAACCAGATTAAAGTTGATTGGTTGGCGCCAAAAGACTGTTTTGTTTGTTTGCTAAGAAGTTAATTATTGGGTGGAAGGAAGGCTAATCAATATATGGATTGTTTGGGGTTGGCTATTATTAAGTCTATTTGGTCAGAAAGTAATCAGCGGATCTTTGAAGATGTTGGGGGGATGGAAGTGAAGGAGGTGTGGGAGTAGTTCAAGTTTTGGGCAGCACTTAGGGCTTCTGGATCTCATCTTTTGGGTGAGATTCTGTATCTCTTAGGCTTTACGAATACCTCTTTATCCAATACTATTCCAAATAGAAAGAAAAAAAAAACATATTTGTGCCAATTTCAGAGAAAAGAAAATAATAATCCTAAAAGCAGAAGCCTTGCACATAAAAAGTTAAGGTATGATGTGAAAGCGTAAAACAATTTCTGAAGAGCGCAAGGAGATAGTAAATCTTACAAAAGTTTAACATACAAAGGTAAAGTGGTTACAAAAAGTAAAACTTACTAGTCATTAGCCTTGCACATAAAAACAACTGAAAAACATTTTTGCACATCCTATAAAAATGCTCTGATTTCTCCTTATACTTTAAGTTACGTAGAACCAAAAGTTAAACAATATTTTTCCAGTGAAATTAGTGTAGTTTACAAAGGAGGGAAAAGTTTGCAGTGTGTGCTTACAACTCAATAATGTGCAACAGAAATGAGTAAACCAGAATGGATGTACAGGAAGTGTCTGTGGCTTGTGCTAATTACAATATGAATAACTTAATGCATAAGCATGTTCAACCATCATATAAATTACCATGCAATGATTAATCACCTTGCTTTTGCATCTTCAGTTAGAGAGGCAAAATTATTCGTTGCAACACACTGACTATTAGACGGTGTCCTTGAACCCGTATTTTGATGCATGTTTGGTGCAACTTTACCTAATTCAGCTGGGTAGAAAAGTAGGTATTTGAGAACAAATGCCTGCACAACCAAACAGAAAATACTATTACCAGTCTAAAAGAGAATCATGACATGCCTGTCAAGTCAATAACATTTTTAAAAAGCACCAAGAAATATTAAATAATAATACTAATAAATTGAAGAAACATCAATTAAACCTAGGGGGTGGGTGGGGGCAAAGACACATATCTTATTACAATGACAGAAACATATCTCAAAAACATCACATATTAAAAATTAAAAAAAGTCGTCATATGACACATAGATATTAGGAAAAAAAAAAGGATAAAAGGCTCAATACAATCTTTTTGTTTCCTCCCACCGTAATTTCACTCACATCAATAAAATTGAGGAGTAAAAAAACTTTCTTATGAGAATAGCATGAAAATTGAGTTAAATTCTTCATAAAACAAAAGGTGCCCTTGATATTGCATGTGCAGAGCAAGACAGTTTTGAGCAACACCACATATTAAAAGAGACACAACATATTATGTTGAGAAATCAGGAAGTTACTTGAATGGCTGCTAAAACGCCACAGGGCCCACCTTCATGCTGCACTAGACCCATAGATGTTTCTGGATCAGGGCTAAACCTATAAAAAAAAGTTTTTATATTAGCCAAACAAGTGAAACAAACACAAATTTATTTTTCAATACTATAATAACAGTAAACAATGGAAATCATATAAAGGATGTGATGAAATTCAAAGTGAGAAGAGATTTCAGTAAACTTGTTAAACATGGAGGCAAAATTTCTAACCAAGCAAAAGTTTCCACAAGTGATTTAAATATGTCCATAACTGGTGTCTTAAAGAAGTGGTTCCGATAACTTATATATTATGGTGACATAATCGGATGATGCATAAAGAAATCTAAGTTTTGAGCATAGAAGCATAAAACTACAACAATACAGAACTGTTGGAGTTGACTCAGTAAATTTAAATTGATTGTCTTCTGATGAATAGATTATAAAGTAAACCAATTGCAGCACATGTGGATTAGTGGGAGCATGACCAGATATGAAGGTTTTTATCTCCATAACCTGAAAAAGCTAATAATAATCCCTTTCTCTGTTTGTTTTTGTTCTTGTCTGCCGATCGTCATTCCAATGACATACTAAAAACAAACAGGTAGGCCATAGCTTAGTGAATTGAGTTTTGAAGGTCCAATATAGAGTTTCTGCTAGTTAGCAAAGAATAACTAGAAGAACAAAAACTTCCATCCATTCAGTGTTAGCTTAGAGGGCCCTTTAAACTTTCAAAGAAGTGTAAAGATAAAAATGAAAGACAAATACTCCGGAAATGCATCGCCATGTTTTTGTCAATATATGTCCCTATTAAATTATCAGCAAAATCATAAAACATTTCATGAAGATGTATTAATATCCTTATTCTTAAGTTCCCATCTCTGTCCGTGTAACATGAGTCCAACCATATACATAACCAATGCCATGGCCCAACACCCATACTCTATTTCAAATATGGATCCAGATATCCAGCTGCTTGGATAGAATGCATACATTTATATAGTAAATCTGCCACATCATATCTTTTAAAGCTTTACTAAAAGTCTACAAACATGTCAGCTTTTTCATGCTATGTGAATCTTTACCCACTCATTGCATAAGCATGTGATGTGTGCCTCGGGGAAAAGTAACAAATGTGTGAAGGCGACCAAGTTTTTGCCATTATACAACAATCATCACAAGTAAGATTAAACTTTTTATCAACCTATATATTCCCACACCGTTTGTTATATGTGGAATGGTCTCCAAAGAAAAAGTAAATGAGAGAAACAAGTTCCCTTGATGGACCCTGCCACCAAAAGCAATCAAAGACAACCTAAATCATCAGAATTGTGGATTTCACTTCTTTGCTATCTTTTTCTAAGGGAATGCGTCATTATCTTCCTCTAAATATACTTTTTTCTTTCTTTTGAGAAGATTGTAGGTCAGTTACTAGAAGGTGGAGACTCTGGATCATATGCATCTAGAATTAAAACCCAGATTCTTATGATCTCCACCATCTAAATCACATACTAGAAGGTGACCAAGAAAATTGCCCCGTAACTTCGGGAGAAGGGGTGCCCCTTCACAAAGGGAGTTGCAGTCCCGGTCGACTGTTTACCAAAAACACAAGTCTCCGCAAAGTCGTGAGACCATGTATGGGAGTTGATTCCTGCCCAGTGCAGGAAGGTCAAGAAAGGAAGGCTGGAATGCCAATGGGCGTTTATTATTGAATCCAATTCACCCAACCCGATAGTACATACCCATTTTGGGAGATAAGAATCTTCTAGGCGTTTAGTCTGGATGCAACACAAAGCCAAGAATGAGGTGGCGAAAATTTTGGTTCTTTTGTGTATTTAAGAGTTAGTCCATCTATTTCCATACTTTCCAACCTGCTTCTTTGATTTGGATGGCTAAAAGAAGGAAAAAGCTTTATGGAGTTAATGTCTGCCAGTTTTTTTAAGGTAATTTAGAGTGAGCGTAACAAACGGATTTGGGAGAATCACAGTGGGCAGAGAGAAGAGGTTTTATGTGATAAAAGTCAGATTTTGGTCTTCTCTTTGGGCTTTAATGTCCAGAGTTTTGGGATATTTTGTTTTCTTCTATTTTGGAAGATTCCAAAGTAGCTGTTCATTAAGAGTCAATTAGTGTGTTTAGAATTATGTTAAATAGATTTTATAATAAATACTCCAGCAGTACTTCATTCTGTTCTCGTTAATACAGTTTCTATGATAAATTAATAACCTCTATGGGGTGACCCTTTCATGACAGCACAGCTCCCACCCCTATGCCTGATTCATCACATTCCACATTTACTCCCTTCTGGCTTTACCTTTACGGATTCTCGCCTTTGATGTTTTGGTTCTTTCTAATCATGACACTTTTCTTGTTTCTTTTGTTTGTGTCCGGCTAGTTGTGTGTGCGTTTTTAAGGCTTATCTGGCCTGATTCCACCTAGTGGCAAATTCAAACAACAGAGAAAGCAACCCTAGCCCTTAGCGCAAGCACTAAGTACGTAAACTACCTTTGTGAATGAAACAACAACCTATCTCTTTTGCTATTTTTTCTGCATTATGACACTGATTAAAAGACCCGCTAAAGTCATCAATTTTTTTATATAGCTGCTTACTTTTGAGAAGAATATCGCGGCTTACTTGCATATAAAATGCAAATGAAATGTTTTGAACATAGAAAAAAAGAACCCTAGTCCAGTCTACAAGATTATAACAAACTCGAAAGTCGGATGTTGTATGTGAACTCAACTCACTACAAAGACAAATCTTTTTCTAATTCCCAGCCCCATCCCAAATGAACCGTTCCACTGCCGCATCAAAATACATAAACTTTACAAGAAAACCCAGAAACTTCAGCCATGAAAATTAGACCACAGTTACAAATGGAATGTTATACACACCTTATACCCTGATTACTCCACTGCGCAAGAATGCCCTTGGTAACCTCGGCCCCGAAAACCATCGAAAACAGCTGCTTTGCATCCTCTTCGCTCAACCCCTTTCCCAAATTCACTTGCTCCAAACTCAATTCCTTATCTTTCGTCACCACCTTTGGCGCCAAACCCGAACCGGAACCCGCAGACCCAGACAACACCTTGCCAGGTGAAGCCGAAGGCGAAGACTTCTTGGCGACCAGCATTCTCTTCTCAGCTGCAGCAGCCATAAGCTCTCGCTGAAGTCTGCGGGTCTTCACTTCCGACGGCTCCTCAGCCGGAGCTCCGGCGGGTCCGTCCCTGGGCTTGCTACGCTTGGGATCCGGAGGTGAATTCTGCATACTCATCCGTAGTGCCATTCGGAGGTCCTCCTCCTCGTGATTCGCCATTGGAACTCTTTAGATCCAAGGCTCGACAATTAGGGTTCCGATTCCAAATCGCACAACAACTTTTGAGATTTGAGGAAGAGGGAGAGGAGGAATCGGAATTGGAATTCAAAACCCTCGATGGGAGGGTTAAACGTTACAAAAAGCAAGACATGGAAAGAACGGAATGAAAATTATGAGGGGCAACGAATTCCAGGCCATTTACGACGCGAAACGGGTGCGTATAAGGTAGCGACAACAACCGTGAGTCCGTATGAAATTACGATTTAGGTCTTCGTGTTTTGTG
Organism: Heteromeles arbutifolia; assembly: GCA_024362995.1. Lineage (NCBI taxonomy): Eukaryota > Viridiplantae > Streptophyta > Magnoliopsida > Rosales > Rosaceae > Heteromeles > Heteromeles arbutifolia. The sequence goes on from JANCRC010000002.1 coordinate 41,443,245, forward strand.
TTACGGTTGATAAAATGAGGATATTTTTGTCAATTAGCATTGGTAGATGGGACAAGCGTTACATTAACGGGGCCGGTGATACCTTTCCTTTCATGGGAGCAAAGCAAAAGCCATTTCCTGTTGGACGAATCTTTTTCCTTTTCTGCTACAACTCGTATGCTATGAATCAAGAGAAAATTGTTAAAATGGTTCTTGAATTTTAATTCAATTGAAATAATAGTATCTTAATTAAAAATTCATGATCATTGGTCTTTCAACAGTGAACTCATCTAAACGTGTAACTATGATTATTTTCATCAATTCAGTCATAATTCTGACAAATTGAGTCATCATAATTCCTACAAATTGAGTCATGTTGGAAGGACTATTAATTTGATTAAAGTTGAAGGACCATTACTCCAATTAGATTAAAATTAAGAAACCATTTCTCTAATTGGGTTAAAGTTGAAAAATCATTGCTACATTTTTCTCATTTGATTTTCTGTATTTGCCCATTGATTCAACATTACGTGCGTGTCCCCGTAACTTAATTTGACAAAAGTTTAAACGAAATTAATAAAAAAAACCATAACTACACGTTTTAATTAATTAAAAGATAAACCATTACTTCAATTAAATTAAAATTAAAAGACATTGCTGCAATTTCCTCCTGAATCAAAATGCTTTGCTTGCTTTTGATGAAGAATCCAATGGTCCGATTGTGCATTCATGAATTCCATTTTTGCTTTCCTGGGCAATTATATTAGTTTGATTGTTAATGCAGCTATCGAGTTTGTTGGAACAGGAGATTTTATACCAAACCCATACAAAAAATTTCTCTGTTACAAAATAAACACCCATTTGTTTTGTAAATGACCTTGGTTTGTAGGATGGTGGTGGTTTACTTGTCCTATTTATTGTGGCATTAACAATATTTGATGCATTGTTGCAGTTGCAATAATGCGTTTGTTAAGGTTAAGGTTACCCGTCCTGGTATAAACCTTAAACAATTATGTTTATTTATATATTTATTTATTCTCTCTCTCACCTATATATCTTTTTATTTACTCTTTGAGGGGGCGGACAAGGAACTTGTTGATCAAAAGAAGTATCTTGAGGCGTCTTGCCAGCCTAAATGTGTGAAGCCTCTGATTGAATATCAGGTGATGTACTTCTGTATAATTTCCTGGGTGGCTGTTAAAAAATTCTGTCTGTTACAACTTTGAGTATCAGGAATTGGCATTTGTATGAACTTACAGTTGGATCAGATTAATATTCGTTAAATTACTAGCTTACTTCTAAATGCTATTAACTCGTTGGTATTGTGTTCTACCTTTGTCTTTTATCCATATCCATGCTTCCTTCTCTTCACGCGATGGAAATTACAACTAGAAAAGCTTCCAGAATGCCAGAATGAAGTGTCCCGTCAAAGCTTCAAACTTATATTTGCATCAGTGGAAGCAATTTGTTAATAATTTATCAAAAGTGAAAGTTGGTGATCGTAAGTTGTTAAGTATAGAAGAGTAATAGGGCAAAGGTTATAGCATGAAAAAATAAAGATTAAAGAGTCTGCCCAGGAAGGGACTGCAAAACTGTTACATTTTCTGATTATGCATATGAAATTAGTTCGTCCAAGTAAACGGAAAAATTATAGAACATATACTTAGAAGGGGTTTATTTATTTATTTCTGAAGGGTGTGGGTTACAGGTGTTTTTAGATTCGAACTTTACTCAAGGGATCGTGTTACAGACTATGAAGTCCCAATCAAAATCTATAGCACTTGAACCTGTAGACATTTGGACTTGATATGGATATTGAATCTCGCATTTTTGGAACTTCATGCTAGATTTAATAAACTGCTCTCGTCTGTGCTTACAAAGAGTAGATGACTAGGCAGTTGTTTCTATTTGTGCATCAGTTATTGCTCAATCTTAGAAATTATGTGAGTTATTGCTCAACCTTAGAAATTATGTGGATAAAAATGTCTTCATAACGTCATAGACTGAGGATCTGCATAAGCTGCAATATCTTTTCATCCACTAGTGACTACACCTATACAGGAAGGGACAGCAGAACTGTTTCAGTTTGTGATTCTGCCTGTGAAATTAGCTAGACTAAGAATAGGGATTTCGTTTATTTTTAGTGTGGGGGCTTTAGAATCACACTCTACTCCGAGAAATCAAGTGTTACATAAACTATGAAGTCCCAATAAAAATACAGCATTTGAATCTGTTGACATTTGGATTTGTTCCAAGTACTTATTACGCCCTACGTAGCTGCTATATGAGCATTTTAATGTCATTTTTATCACCACAGTTATACAATGAAAACCTCAACTTTTGTTGCTTAAAACATAAAATGACATCAGTCTACAGTCAAAGAGATTGATTGCAAACGTTGGTTACTTAGTCTTTGTACGTAGGTATTTCTTTTGTTAATCTTCATTTACTCCATTTATCTCCTTTCGACCTTTCATTTGTTCTTCGCCTGTCATTCTGCATGAATTTGATTTCCGAACACTTGTATTAATTTCTTACCTTTTTTTCTTTTCGTTTTCATTTTGAAAGATACCGAGGATACATAAAGCAGAGAATTATGGCTGCTACAGTGCACTTTCGAAACCCAAGACTTGTTCAAAACTTTGCTCGGAATTTTTCTCTATGGTCAATGAAGGAGGACCCATATCTTGAATCTGCTGTGTCTAAAAATCGTAGATGGATAGTGAATAATCAAATAAAAAAACATCATCCTTAGGTGCCCTGATCATGTAGCAACAGTGGCCTTCATTTAGAAGAAGTTCAAGACCCTTGATCTTCAAGGAAAGGCTCTCAATTGGCTCAAAAAATACCCATGTTGCTTTCAAGTCTATTTGCAAAGTGATGAGTATTACTGCCAGCTAACTAAACGGATGATTTCTTTGGTAGAAGAAGAAGAATCAGTCAAAGATATGCAGGAACCTGTGTTTGTAGAGAGATTAGCAAGGTTGCTTATGATGAGCTCCAATCAAAGACTAAATGTTGTCAAGCTTAATGTACTGAAGCGGAACTTTGGTTTCCCAGATGACTACTTAATTAGACTTGTGCCAAAGTATTCTGATGTGTTTCGGATTGTTAATCATAGTGGGCGGCGGAGTTCCATGGAGATTGAGCTGGTGTCTTGGAATCCAGATTTGGCAGTTTCTGCTGTGGAAGATTCGGCTCACAAGCAAGGAACTGAGCCATGTTTCACATGCTCATTGCCTTCAACTTAGGTCAAGTCATGGGAAAGATTCCATGAATTTAATGCGACTCCTTATATATCACCCTACTTGGACTCCATAGGCTTTGTGGAGGGATCAAAGGAGATGGAGAAGAGGACGGTGGCTTTGGTGCATGAGTTGTTGTCGTTGACTCTATGGAAGAAAGCATCAATTATGAAGCTGGCACATTTTCGGAGGGAGTTCATTTTGCCCGAGAAATAGAATGTTTTGCTGCTGAAGCACCCTGGCTTATTCTGTCTCAAATAAGTACCCGAACTATACTGTCCTTCTTAGAGAAGCTTATAATGGGCAACAACTGGTTGATAAGGATCCACTTGTTGTGAAGGAGAAGTTTGGGGAACTTATGCAGGAGGGGCTTCATGAATATAACCGCAGATGTCATTTGGTAAATCTAGAAAAGAAGAAAAAGAGAGGCATGGTTTTGGGTAGACCAAATGAAGACAACGGCGTGAGCTCTAAGATGTCTAACCCCGATGATCAGGGAGGCAGAGGAGGGTTGTTTGATCCAGAAGAACGAAAGCGATTCTATAAGGTTCTCTTTGATGATGGTGCCCCATGATAATATCAATCAGCAAGGAAGGAATGCAACATATCCAACCGATTGGCAAAGAGGATGAATCAATATCACCAGAAGCTGATGGAGAAAACAAGCAAGCCTACTCTGGCCAGACTCCCAGTCCCCACTACCTCAAGTCAGCAACAGCCATCACCGTATGTTCATCTGGTTGATATTGTATATAGCCACAGTTCCACAATCCGTCTTTACAATGGAGATTGCAATCAGATGCAATATCAAATCAGCCATGGCGGTGCTTTCTATGTTCCCTGCATTGTGGTTTGGCAATTCGGGCTTGGCCGTATAGATGATGTAATATAACAAGTCCTGCTTTATCGTTCGTGCTTTCTTTGTGATCTGCAGACGTTCTGGCTGGGAGAGGAAGCTAGAATCGGAGAAATCACAAAAGTCAAGGAGAGTTGGAATTAGGAATTTAGGAGTAAGCTCTTCAGCTGCAAACTGTTGATTTCTTCCCACTTGCTTCTGCAAACCACCCTTGTCACTGCTATGAGTCACAAACTTTCCCTCTAAGTCATCAGTGACAAGATTTGACCCAGAAGAACACTCTTGTTTATCATCCATAGGAACATATTCATATCCATTGTCCTGTGTGTTTGTAACATTTGTACTTGTCCTTTCTAAAGTCTTTGTAATAGAGCTACCCTCAGATTCTTCATTCTGAAATTCGGGCAAAGAAGCATTGTGGGGTTTTTGGAACTGCAACATCAAAATGCCAATAATCTTCACCAGAACATTGATGACTTTCCCCATAACTTGGACATGTTTTTCTAATAGACAAAGGAGCTCTGCTTTTAGTTAAGACAGTAACAACTTTCTTGTGGGCGAGATCCTTCCATCCAGATTCACTGGCACTAGTAATATCGTTGTAGTCACCGCCAAAGAAATTTTCTTTTATTGAAGATCCAGCTTCTGAAGGTTCAGAAGTATTAGGACCGAATTCTCACTGTACGTGAATCTGCAAGATTGCAAAGCTTTCCTGATTATTAATGAGCTTAGCAATACAATTAAATCTGGTCTTGGTCTGAACGTACCCAGCAAGTTTTCGACTGTGAACTGAGAAGCCATAGTAACACACTCACTGTATATGCAAATTATCCCTCGTAAATCTTGACAGAGACTGGCACCAAATCAACTAAGGAGAATGACACACCAAGAAACGAAATCTACCAAGGAGAATGACACTCCAAGAAACCAAATCAACCAAGGAGAATGACACTCCATGAAACCAAATCAACCAAGGAGAATGACACTTCAAGAAACCAAATCAACCAAGGAGATTGACACTCATGATAGCTTCCTAAATCTTCCCAGATACTAACACTAAAATTAACCAAGAAACCAAATATAACCTTCACATGAAACTTTTGAGTTGGGTAATTCGACAAACACCAGGACTGCACACATATCTGATCTTTCTTTATTACAAGAGATTGACACTCCTTTGCACTTCTCAGAATACACAAATCGGAAATAGAATACTCCTCAGCATACTAATCAAACAACATTCTTCATTCTTCACATAAAACTCAAATCATAGAAAGTCCAATTCACAGAAATTGCAGATATTGCACAAATTTCTCATATCAGAGAGCTAATTCTCAAATCGCAGTAAACTTCTCAGACAACATTATAGATTTGCATATGGGTACCAAGAACAAAATCACCTGATTTACACCAGAGATCTAACGTTTGCATAAACTCCAAGTGCAAAATCTTCAAGAAAACCCAGCAATCGAATTGACTGGTAGTGTCGAAGAGCAGCAAAATCAGACACCGACACCGACACCGACTGCCCATTAACCATTGGACTCCGCCGCGTATGAACCAACGGATCACAGTTCTTTATCTGCACTGCCAAGACCGAGTGACTCGACGGCAAGGCTGTCGTCAACAAGGCTGCTACACGACTTCCCCAAGAACGATTAACCCAACAAGAACACTCAACCAGAACAATCGCAGAAAACCCAAATTCTGAGGAAAACCTAGATCCCAGAGAAGCAGCACCACCAACTCATGAGAATACACCTGCTTCCAGTGTAGGAGAAACCACAGGGGAAAGAAAATTTGATGTCGAGGATATAGGAGCAGTAAATCCCAATGAAGAAGAAACCCAGAAACAAAACAACCCAAAAATAGTAGAACGATCGCGGAATCACCTAGAAATTTATTGAAACATCTAATGAAAAACTAAAGCTAGAAACACAAGAAAAAAATAATAGGAACCACCAGAATCCATGGCGTGAGCGGACGACTCTGATACCATGTTAACTACATTAAAAATGAAGAGGAGGAGGAGGATGATAGAGAGCAACAAGAAAGATTGTATTGATTTATTTGAGAAAATGTATACAACTCATCTTAAGGAAAATGATGGCTATACAATTCCTTATATAACTATATAACCCGATTACAATAATAGCACTCTAACTATATTTCTGTTATATCAGTTATTAAGCTCAAGCTGGCTGAGAAAAAATCTACTTTATCAGACATTGGATTTTCAAACGGGTCCATGTCATAAAATAAGCAGAGTAACATGAAAAAAATATATCATTTCCTTCATTTATACTATAACATATGTTGTATCGCTTGAATACCCGCACTTGGAAAAATCTCTCAAGATGTTGGGTTTGCGAGGAACTTGGGAAGGCTTGGTCTTCCTTTGTCTGTTATTCTTTAATTAATTAATTAATTGGGTAAACAGTTAATTTAGTCCCTGAATTATCATCTTAGTGAAAATTAGGTCCCTAAACTATTTTTTTTCAGAAAAATTAGTCCCTGAATTATAAAAATCTGCCAATAACATCCCTAATGTTATATTCGAAGCTACTATATTCAATTTTCCGTCAATTTAAATCACGTTACTTGCATATGATACACATTGGAGGGTAGATTGGTAGTAGAAAAAGTGTATGGAGTTAACTTTGGAGGAGAAATTGGTAGTTTTTCATAAAGAAATAGTGTAAGTTAATTTTTGAGGGTAAATTAAACATTAATTCGTAACCTATATGAAATGTTAAACACTTATGAGAAAATAAGGGTATTATACTCTAAAGTGTGTCAAGTGACTTAAGTTGATGAAAAATTGAATAAAATAGCTTTGAATATAATATTAGGAATGAAATTAGCAATTTATAATGAATTTAGGGACTTAATTTACCGAAAAAATAATTCAGGGACCTAATTTTCACTGAGGTAATAGTTCAGGGACTAAATCGGTACTTCACCCTAATTAATTATTAGGAGCTGCAAATCAGTAATTCATTTTCAAATTCTTCACTTTTTTTCTAATCGCAGAAAAAAATTATATACAATGTGACATTAATTTGTGTAACTTGCACTAATTGGACTAGAACTGTTCATCGTGGAGATTTGGCTTCTCCCAAACAACCAACCAGAGTAAGGGTGGTTTTTATACATCCTAAAGACGAGTTTCACATCTCTCATGTCATCACTTTAACGGAGAATCCTATTGTTAAATAAATGGAAGACATAAAGTGTACGATTTTGAAATCTCGAGGTGCTATGTGAAAAACTAAAACCATGTCGCCGGTTTTGATAATCACATTCAAAGGTGAAATGCGTATAAAATGTAAACCTAAAAGAAAGAAAAAAATTAAAAGAACTAATATTAGTAGTTGTTCACTTAGTACTGCACAACAACAATGTCATATCTCACTAAGTGGGGTCGGCTGTATGAATTCTAAAATGTTACTGCGCTTAGTTTTGCGCTAAGTTTTTCATTAGCTCCACATACTGCTTGCGTTTTCTTAAAGTTTATTTCTAAGTCTTCCTAATTCTTCATCCACCCTTTTGCCCTAAGCCTATCTCACAATCGCATTTTCTAATCTAAGCATATGTAGGTCTTCGGGTCACTACAGTCTAGGACTCTAAGGTCATCTCCAATCGAGCTGGCCAAAGAGCTATAGGCCAAAATATAGCCCGTTTTGACACAAAACCCATCTCCAATAGAAGGCTGGGTCAAAGAAATTTGGGGACCCACGAGGCCAAAATATATCCAAATGGCCAGAGGGCTGGGCAAACATAGCCCCCCAGCCAGCCCTAAAAGTTGGGTCCATTTGTGCTGCTAGCTGATGTCATGTAGCCTTTTTTTTTAAGACGAAATTTAAAAAAAAAAAAATTAAAATTTCTAATTTTTTCCTATAAATACTACATCATTTCTCACATCTTTTTCATCCTTTCATACCATCTTACCTCATTTTAATGTCTAAGTTGTTAACATGCAAGTAAAATTAAAATATTTAATAACATGAAACTTAAAACAACATTTAGCAACAAGTGACTCTCAAAATATGTCTGGAAACCTTATTTTAATATGGTAGTTTAATTCAATTAACCGATAAAATTAAAGAACAAAGTTAAAATAATAAATTATTGAAGGGGCTAAAAAATAGCAGCCTTCAGTTGGATATTGTATATAGAAATGACCTTGCATTATTCATTAAAAAAACAATTTTTTGTAAGGCTATAATCTCTACTGGGCTAAACGTAACCCATTCGATTGGAGATGACCTAATATTATTTCTCACCACTTATACATAAGAGGATTCAAATTTGGCTCCCACAAATAAAGAATTTTTAAATTCAACTCTTGTGAGTCGTAAGTTCAAAACTAAATGGCTGACACTCGTTTGGTTGAATTAAAATCAGCGGTGGACCCAAGCCCAAAAAGAAAAAGGGTCGAGTGGGCCAAGACTAAATAGCTGGCAAGACTTGAGAGACACATTCAACAGCTCCCCACAATCTCCGTACAAAAATTTTCTTATGTTACAAAATAAACATCCGTTTGTTTTGTAAATGACTTTGGTTTGTAGTTGTAGGATGGTTGCTTACTTGTCCATTCATTAACAAAAAAATTTGCTCGGGCATTGTTGTAGTTGCAAGAATGTGTGTGTTATTTTTTGGTCGGAACAAGAATGTGTTTGTTAAGGTTATCCGTCGTCGTATAAACTTTAAACAATTATGTTTATTTATTTATCTATTTGGGTACTTTATAAGGACGGAATATGAACTTATTGATCAAAAGAAGTATCTTGAGGAGTCTTGCCAGCCTAAATGTGTGAAGCCTCTAATTAAATATCAGGTAATGTAACGACGTTACTCAAAAAATCTGTCCGTCACAACTTCTAATACCAAAAATTGGCTTTCGTATGAACTTAATGTTGGATCTGATATTAAATTTATTAAAATTACTAGCTTGCTTTTAGATGTCCATATTTTGCTTCCCAAGATAGTCGTATCTACTTGTTTGTATTATGTTGTACTTATTATACCATTGGCTTTTATCCGTATCCGTGCTTTCTTCTCTTTAATGATGGGGATTACAAACTAGACAGGCTTCAAACATATGGTTGCAACTTGCATGTAGTCTGACAAGTTAGAAATGCGTAAGTGTTCTGTGTTTTTCCATTTGTGGAAGCAATTTGGAAATGATGTATAAATATCAAATTTAAAGTTAGTAATTGTAAGTTGTTATATATATCTGGCTAACATTACGATGAGTAATTGTGCAAAGGTTATAGCATGAAAGAAGACTATCAGATGATCAAGATTCACAATCAAAATCTGTATCACTTGAACCTGTTGACATTCACAGTGGTGGATCCAAGAAATAATACTAGGGGGGTCAGTAAGAATTGTGCGCGCAGCGCGCAAATTTTTTTTAGCAGAAATAGCATGCATATCGTCATTTCATTGAGTCTTGGTAGGCCTGAAGTCATTTGGAAAGGCATACTGCACACCTGTTAATGCCTCATTTGCGTGGGTAACTTACATGTTCCAAGGTTGCTCTCATATGAATGCTTAACAAAGAAACACACTTATGTTGAACACACTAACAATGTTTGATATCATTGCATCCCAATTAATATGTTTGTCCAAGAATGATGATGCTTTGTTATTCTTTGAGATCACCATTTCATTTACTTTACATTTTTGGATAGTTTTTACTTGGTTCTTTTTTTTTTTTGCCAATAATTGTAATCACAACTAACAAACAAGCCAGAGGTAAATAATATTAGGACTAGACTGTAAAGGGGCAACACATCTCTAATGCATTTTATTAAGCAGTTGAAGGGCATATATGAAGGGCAACTCTAACCTTTAAAGGGGCAGCACCCAAGTCATCCATAGACATTCACCGAAGTTCGAAAGGTCAGCACCTAAGATGTCCATGGACGTTCACTGAAGTTCGGAGGGTCAGCTGACCCCCCTTGCCCCTTAATGCATCCGCCAGTGGACATTCAAATTTACTATGGCAACTGAATCTTAACAATTTTGGAACTTATCGCGCTGTATGTAGCTCTGTGAACATTGCAAACTTCTTACCACAGTTATGCAGTGAAGGCATGGATTTATAATCAGCAGAATGATTGCCAACATTGGAAAATCTCTAGTTACTTTGACTATCATGCTACATTTAATAAACTACTCTAGTATGCTTACAAAGAGTAGATGACTAGACAGTTGTTTCTATTGAGCATCAGTTATTGCTCAACCTTAGAAATTACGTGGATAAAAATGTCTTCTTAACGTCTTGATGTCTACCCTTGATTCACTTTTTTTCCCTCCTCCCATAATTGAAGTGCTTTCGACTCTGGGAGTCTCTAATAATTTTGAGTTACAAGATTAGGTTTTTGAACTTTTTCTTCCATTTGTGTTTCCTTCTTCAAAAATTAAAAAGGAAATGGAATGCTATGATAATGGAGGTCTTCGTTTTGATATACTTCAGCGGGTACAAAAAGAGGGGGTTTTCACGTATTGTTTTGAATGGAATAAAATTTGGTAATTGTACTGAAATTATTTGAACCTTTTTATTTGTTGTAGGCATGTGTTAAGAGGGTTGAAGGTGATGACACTGGAAACAAGCATTGCACAGGGCACTACTTTGACTACATATCTTGTGTTGACAAATGTGGAAGTCTCATTTCATTTCATTATACTGTAGGAAATTTTTGTTCTTGCTCGGACGATGATCGTTGCCTTCTGCAATGCAGGTCAAGTAACGGAGTCAGAGTTCTACGGTCTCCCCATCCTTTAATTGTTGCTCTTTTACATTGGGTATGAATTTTTAACTTGGCGCTATGATGTTTGCCGGTTTTTGTTTCCAGCAACATGATTCAAATCTTGTTGAGAGGTCTTGAATTAGAATAAAAAGAAGATTTTCTGAGTTGTTTAATATGACATGCTGTTTTTGGATTTAGTATAGCTAATAATGTGAATTTTGTAATAGCACGGACCTCTTGTCATCGTACCCAAGGTCTAAAATATCGATGATATCAGAAATAACGGTAGTCCAAAAACACGGAAATTTCGATGGAAATATAGGGATATTATCGATATCGATAAAAATTGAATAAAAACCACGAAAATTGTAAGAAAAACTTGGAAATTTTTATTGAAACTTTGCAGGATGTTTATTTAGTCAATTATCTATTAGTTTATCATAAAAAATTGGAAGGAAATGCATTGCATGATGGATTTAACTGATTTAAGTTGATTATTTAGCAAGCTGTCAAACATTGTGAATGTAGAAAATATATAAATATTTTAGCATATTTTCACAAAAATATAAGTGATATAGTGGTCAAGGTGTTGAAGGAGTAAAATGGGAAAGGTTCGAATCCCCTTGGTGTTTTTTTAAATATAGAAATTTAAAAAATACGGAAATTTCGATGGAAATATCGATGACATCGGGTCCAAAAACACGGAAATTTCGATGGAAATATCGGGATATTATAGATATTTTAGACCATGATCGTACCTCAATATTTACCATTCCGCTACAGTTATTGATTGACGGGAGGAGCGGTATACGCTAGAACACGGTTTATCTTTGTGCGCAATCTGTGATGTGTGTTCTTGCAATATTCTGATAGCCATGGTTGAAAATATTTTGATTGCCGTTACAGTTTGGTACCTCATCAAGTGGAGAAATACAGGGCTATTTTGCTTCATCCCCTATACACAGCTTCCCTTTTAGAACAAAATTCCTATTGCTGCCTTGGAATGGAGAGAAACTTAGGTGCAATTGGATTCCTACACTAACATTTGTGTTGGAATCTCAAAACTAACGAATTCGCGATCAATTTATTTTCCACTCTAATATACATATTCGTTGTATATACGTCAAACCTTTATTTAGGCATCAAACACTAAATAATATTTTCGAGTTTTAATAATATGTTTTTTCCGATAAAAAAACATTCATGTTGGAGTTTGAATCTCTTTTTTTTGACAGATTAAATAAAATAAAATATAGCCTTGTAAATGAAAAAGCTAAAAGCCAAATTTAGTATTTTCTTGAAAGTTTTTGGACCGGTGCCCAAAGTGGTGGAAAATTAAAAAAAAGAAGAAGAAGAAAATCGAATGAAAATGATTTGAAAATTTTAAGTTTTAACGATAATGATAAAATAAAAAATAAAGTAAATATTACCGAAATTAATTTTTTTGTATAAAAATATGATTCTCGTTAAAATCTAGAATTTTAAAATTTTTCGTTAAAATTTCCAAAACAAAGCCCACTGCGGTTTTTCATTTTTCTTATAAACCCAGACAGACCCAACTCTAGAAACTTTTAAGAGTCGGTCTCTCTCCCGGAAACTCTATCTCTCTGTCTCTCTCGATTGTAATCCATTCGAACCCGATCGTTTTCCTCCGCAATCCGTCGATTCTGTTGCTTTTACTCCCTCCACGCCGCCCCGAGTAAGCTCTCTCTCTCTCTCTCTCTCTCTCTCTCTCTCTCTCTCTCTCTCTTTATCTATACACACACGCACACACACACACACATATATATGATTGTGTATTTTGTTTCGTGTTGGTTTAGGATCAGATTCTTGCGGTACTGCTTTATGGTTGTAAAATCTGGATCTATTTCTTTAGATTTCGAAACATACAATAGCTATATATATATATATATATATATATATGCGTGTGTGTAAGGTTGAGGGACTATTAATTTGATTAATGTTGAGGAAACATTGTTCCAATTAGATTAAAATCAAGGAACCATTTCTCTAATTGGGTTAAAGTTGAAAAATCATTGCTATATTTTTCTGATTTGATTTTCTATATCTGCCCTTGGATTACGTGCGTGTCCCGCAACTTAATTTGACGAAAATTTTAACAGAATTAACAAAAAATTAAAAGATGAACCATTACTCCAATTAAGTCATTGCTGCAATTTCCTTGTGAATCAAAATTCATCATCTTCTTCTCTCTCTGCGTTACCAGTCGCCGAACCCGAAATCGAGAGACCCATTTTACAGCTCCACTTTCTCTGTTCCAACTTCCATTTCCATTTCCTCCCTCGGTTTTTTGCAGCACTCCAGAGCCGACCCTTCTCTTCGAATTACAAGGTAAAGCTTTTCTTTTTTGCACCCGCTATTGAACTACACTTGATTTTGTTTCCCTTTTTATTTGTTCTTATTGCAGGAAATCTGAGAGCTTTCATGGTTCCTTTCAATGATTTTGATTTTACTTGGTGGGGTTTTAATTATTTTGATTTTCCCACAATTATTAGATTGCATATTTGTAATAATTTGGAAAACATGGAAGATTACAAAGGAATTCCTTGGTCATTCCATTTTAACAAGTAATAATTAAATTTGTAAAACACAACTAATTTCATTGATTATTGTTTTTTTGTAAATTTAATTGGTTTATTTTGTTTGATTGTTTTTGTGCATGAAATCTGAAAGCTTTTTCGGTTCTTCTCAATGTGAATATTTCTGGGTTTTTAATAACTTTGATATCCCATAAATGTCAGATTTGCAAATTTTAAAAATTTAGAAAAATAAAATGGAAGATTTTTGTACTGCGATAAAGAAATCACAAACCCAAAGGGATTCATTGGTCATTTTAATTGGTAATAAATAATATTGGATACTTGATTACTGTATGCTTTCTTTTGATGAAGTATTCAATGGTCAGATTGTGTATTGTGGGTTGGTTGGCACCTATAAAGCATGGATATACGGTTCGACATGACACGGTGATACATAAAATCTCTAAAAACTAGAATACAATACATCATGGATAAGGGATACCCGTTCAAAAGGCATCAGTGTTACAAAATAAATACCCGTTTGTTTAGTAAATGACCATGGTTTGCAGTTGTAGAATGGTTGTTTACTTGTCCATTTCATATGTACCGTTCATTAACAACATTTGCTCAGCCATTGTTGTGGTTGCAAGAATGTGTTTGTTATTTTTTTTGGTCGGAACAAGAATGTGTTGGTTAAGGTTATCTGTCGCCGTGTAAACTTTAAACAATTATGTTTATTTATCTATCTTTTTGTTTACTCTATAAGGGCGGACGATGAACTTGTTGATCAAAAGAAGCATCTTGATGAGTCTTGCCAGCCTAAATGTGTGAAGCCTCTGATTGAATATCAGGTAATTTACTGGTGTTATTAAAAAAATATGTGTGTTGCAACTTCTAGTACCAGGAATTGGCTTTCGTATGAACTTAAAGTTGGATCTGATCATTTATTAAAATTACTAGCTTACTTTTAGATTCCTTATTTTGCTTCCCAAGATAGTCATATCTACTTGTTTGTAGTATGTTGTACTTGTACCGTTGGCTTTTACCTGTACGGGCTTTTTTCTCTTTACCGATGGGGATTACAAACTAGAACGGCTTCGAATATATGTTCGCATGTGGTCTGACAAGTTAGAAATGCATAAGTGTTCTAAGTTTTTCCATTTGTGGAAGCAATTTGGAGATGATGTATCAAATTTAAAGTTAGTAATTGTAAGTTGTTATATGTATATCAGGCTAACATTATAAAGAGTAGTTGTGGAAAGGTTATAGCATGAAAGAAGACTATCAGATGATCAAGTTCGAATTGTCGTAAATAAGTGATTAAGCAAGCTCTTTTAACATGTTTTAATTGGGGTTTATTGCGAGATGATGTGTGAATTGCAAAAAGAGTGAGACAAGCTAGATATATCGTATGCAATAGAGATTGAAATTTATCTTTAATGAAAGGATATTTCTTTCATAAATAAAAATAAAAGATAGAGAATTCACTTTACAACGTATGTACGCTGAGGATCTTCATAAGCTGCTATCTTTTCTCATCCACTAATGAGTAAGCCTGTCTGGGAAGGGACTGCAAAACCGTTTCATTTTCCGATAATGCATATGAAATTAGTTCAGGTGAGAAAAGGGAAAAAGTATAGAACGTATACTTACTGAAGGATTTTTGTTATTTCTGAAGCGGTGTGGGTTATGGGTGTTATTATAATTTGAACTTTACTCAAGGGTTCACGTCTTACTAGACCATGAAGCCCCAATCAAAATCTATATCACTTGAACCTGTTGACATTTGGATTTACTGTGGAAATTGAATCTTACAATTTTGGAACTTATTGCTCTCTATGTAGCTCTGTGAACATTGCAAACTTCTTGCCACAGTTATGCATTGAAGGCATGGATTTATAATCAGCAGAATGACTGCCAGCATTGGAAAATCTCTAGCAACTTTAACTATCATGCATCAGTTGTTGCTCAACCTTAGAAATTATGTGGATAATAAATGTCTTCCTAACGCTTTGATGTCTACCCGTTATTCACCCTTTTCCCTCCTTCCATGATTAAGTGCTTTCTACTCTGTGAGTCGTCAATAGTTTTGAGTTACAGGATTAAGTTGTTGAACTTTTTCTTCCATTTGTGCTTCCTTCTTCAAAAATTAAAAAGGAAATGGAATGCCATGATAATCGGAAGTCTTCGTTTTGATATACTTCAGCGGGTACGGGGTTTTCACGTATTGTTTTGAATGGACTAAAATTTGGTAATTGTACCGAAATTATTTGAACCTTTTTATTTGTTGTAGGCATGTGTGAAGATGGTTGAAGGTGATGACACTGGAAACAAGCATTGCACAGGGCAGTATTTTGTAAGTTCGTTGTCTGTCATGCTATCCAGTTTGTTTTCTGCATGAATTTGTTCTCCCAAACAGTTGCATTAATTTATTACCTTTTTTTTTAGTTTTCATTTTGAAGGTATTGAGGATACATAAAGAAGAGAAATATGGCTGCTACAGTGCATTTTCGAAAGCCAACACTTGTTCAAAACTTTGCTCGGAATTTTTCTCTATGGTCAATGAAGAAGGACCCATATCTTGAGTCTGCTCTGTCTAAAAATCGCAGATGGATAGTGAATAATCAAATAAAAAATATTATCCTTAGGTGCCCTGATCACGTAGCAACAGTGGCCTTGATTCAGAAGAAGTTCAAGACCCTTGATCTTCAAGGAAAGGCTCTCAATTGGCTCAAAAAATACCCATGTTGCTTTCAAATCTATCTGCAAGGCGATGAGTATTACTGCCAGCTAACTAAACGGATGATTTCTTTGGTAGATGAAGAAGAATCTGTCAAAGATATGCAGGAACCTGTGTTTGTAGAGAGATTAGCAAAGTTGCTTATGATGAGCTCCAATCAAAGACTAAATGTTGTCAAGCTTAATGTACTGAAGCGGAACTTTGGTTTCCCAGATGACTATTTAATTAGACTTGTGCCAAAATATTCTGATGTGTTTCGGATTGTTAATTATAGTGGGCGGCGGAGTTCCATGGAGATTGAGCTAGTGTCTTGGAATCCAGATTTGGCAGTTTCTGCTATAGAAGCTTCAGCTCACAAGCAAGGAACTGAACCATGTTTCACAAGCTCATTGCCTTCTACTTGGATCAAGTCATGGGAAAGATTTCATGAATTTAATGCGACTCGTTATATTTCACCCTACTTGGACATCAAAGGCTTTGTGGAGGGATCAAAGGAGATGGAGAAGAGGACGGTGGCTTTGGTGCATGAGTTGTTGTCGTTGAGTCTATGGAAGAAAGCATCAATTATGAAGCTGGCAAATTTTCGGAGAGAGTTCAGTTTGCCCGAGAAATTGAATGTTTTGCTGCTTAAGCACCCCGGCATATTCTATGTCTCAAATAAGTACCAGAACTATACTGTCCTTCTTAGAGAAGCTTATAATGGGCAAGAACTGGTTGATAAGGATCCACTTGTTGTTGTGAAGGAGAAGTTTGGGGAACTTATGCAGGAGGGGCTTCATGAATATAACCGCAGGCGTCATTTGGTAAATCTAGAAAAGAAGAAAAAGAGAGGCATGGTTTTGGGTAGATCAAATGAAGACAAGGACATGAGCTCTGAGATGTCTGACCCCGAGGTTCAGGGAGATACAGGAGGGTTATTTGATCCAGAAGAACGAAAGCGATTCTATAAAGTTCTCTTTGATGACGGTGCCCCATGACAATATCATTCAGCAAGGAAGGAACGAAAGTTATCCAACCGCTTTGCAAAGAGGAGGAATCAATATCACCAGAAGATGATGTAGAAAACAAGCAAGCCCACTGAGGCCGGACTCCTAATCCCCACTGCCTCAAGTCAGCAATGGCCATCACCGTCTGTTCATCTGGTTGATATTGTATTAGCCACTGTTTTACAATCCTTCTCCACAATGGAGACTGCAATCAGATGCAATATCGAATAGCCATGGCGATGCTTTCTATGTTCCCTGCATTGTGGGTTTGCAATTTGGGCTTGGTTGTATAGACGTTGTAATATAACAAGTCCTGCTTTATTGTGCTGGCCTTGTGATCTGCAGACGTTCTGGCTGGGTGAGGAGTGCTAGAATCGGCGAAATCACACAAAGTCATGGAGGATTGGAATTTGGAATTTAGGAGTAAGCTCAAGCTGGCTGAGAAAAAAACTCGAGTAGATGTTGGAGAATTTTTTTCAATATTCAAGCGGGTACTCCACGTTTGACCGCAGGTCAGTTGAACCTTGCTTACTGTCTGTGGTTCTTTTGACGTTATTTGTGTGATTGGTTGATTGATTAGTTTAATTGGTGGTTTCAGGGGATGTCCCAAAGCATACCATCCTTCCTGTGTTAATCGTGATGAGGCCTTCTTTCGAGCCAAGGGTCGATGGAATTGCGGTAAGTTGCTGCAGCTTAAGTCCGTAATTTTCTTTTCCTTTTCACTAAGTTTTGTTATTTTATTTAATTCTGATGTAGTACGTTAAGGGCCAGTAGACTATTATTGCACAATGTACTTGGTTGTACAATGTATATTCAGGATTTTCTAGTATGCTCCGGGGTATTCTATACATTGGGATTTGATGACCTAGATCTAACAGCCAACAATCCCAATGTATTGGATACCCCTAAGTATTGTATAATTTCGTGTATATTCATAGTGGGCATTCATTACTAAGTTTAAATGCATTTTGAACAAACATCCATTCAGCACTTACACCTCATTAAACGATTCATCTAGTGGAATAGGCCTTTAAACTAAGACGCTTTGTAATCTTGAGGAGGCTTCAGTTTTCGGATCAGTTCCTAGATTTACCTTTGAGAATTTAGGTTTATCTCCTAGCTTCCGCTAAATTAAAAATGTCTTCGTATGTTTGTTTCTTTGGTGATCATTTATGTGTTTAGCATGCGGTTTCTGTAGCTTCAAACTCTAGCTGCATTAGTGCTTCCTTGGTGCAGTGATGATTGAGTTAGTGTTTTTATGTTGTAAAATTATATTTATGTTTTTCGTTTTTGATATTTGGTTTAAATTATATGAAAATGATATTTTATTAGTTGCTGGCAAGGTCTAAAATACTGTGATACTTTTGAAATATTTGTATTTTTTCAAGTAAGTGAATTTTTTTGCATACTTTCAGTATCCTGAAGTATTGGACAGTTTGTTTCTAGTTAGACAATGAAAACCTCAACTTTTGTTGCTTAAAACATAAAATGACATGAGTCTACAGTCAAGAGATTGATTGCTGAAGTTGGTTGCCTAGTCATTGTTTGTACGTATTTATCTTATTAATCTTCATTTAATCCATTTATCTCCTTTCTAACTTTTTTATGTTCGTTGTCTGTCATGCTCTCCAGTTTCTGTTCTGCATGAGTTTTCTCCCAAACAGTTGTATTAATTTATTACCCTTTTTCTTTTAGTTTTCATTTTGAAGGTATTGACTATTGAGGATACATAAATAAGATAAAGAAGAGGAATATGGCTGCTACAGTGCACTTTCGAAACGCAAGACTTGTTCAAAACTTTGCTCGGAATTTTTCTCTATGGTCAATGAAGAAGGACCCATATCTTGAATCTGCCCGGTCTAAAAATTGCAGATGGATGGTGAATGATCAAATAAAAAACATCATCCTTAGGTGCCCTGATCACGTAGCAACAATGGCCTTCATTCAGAAGAAGTTCAAGACCCTTGATCTTCAAGGAAAGGCTCTCAATTGGCTCAAAAAATATCCATGTTGCTTTCAAGTCTATCTGCAAGGTGATGAGTATTACTGCCAGCTAACTAAACGGATGATTTCTTTGGTAGAAGAAGAAGAATCTGTCAAAGATATGTATGAACCTGTGTTTGTAGAGGGATTAGCAAAGTTGCATATGATGAGCTCCAATCAAAGACTAAATGTTGTCAAGCTTAATGTACTGAAGCGGAACTTTGGTTTCCCAGATGACTATTTAATTAGACTTGTGCCAAAATATTCTGATGTGTTTCGGATTGTTAATTATAGTGGGCGGCGGAGTTCCATGGAGATTGAGCTGGTGTCTTGGAATCCAGATTTGTCAGTGTCTGCTATAGAAGCTTCAGCTCACTAGCAAGGAACTGAACCATGTTTCACAAGCTCATTGCCTTCAACTTGGACCAAGTCATGGGAAAGATTTCATGAACTTAATGCGACTCATTGTATTTCACCCTACTTGGACTCCAAGGGCTTTGCGGAGGGATCAATGGAGATGGAGAAGAGGACGGTGGCTTTGGTGCATGAGTAGTTGTCGTTGACTCTATGGAAGAGACCATCAATTATGAAGCTGGCAAATTTTCGGGGAGAGTTCATTTTGCCCGAGAAATTGAATTTTTTGCTGCTTAAGCACCCTGACATATTCTATGTCTCAAATAAGTACCAGAACTATACTGCTCTTCTTACAGAAGCTTATAATGGGCAAGAACTGGTTGATAAGGATCCACTTCTTGTTGTGAAGGAGAAGTTTGGGAACTTATGCAGGAGGGGCTTCATGAATATAACCGCAGACGTCATTTGGTTAATCTAGAAAAGAAGAAAAAGAGAGGCATGGTTTTGGGTAGATCAAATGAAGACAAGGACGTGAGCTCTGAGATGTCTGACCCCGAGGATCAGGGTGACGGAGGATGGTTGTTTGATCCAGAAGAACGAAAGCGATTCTATAAAGTTCTCTTTGATGACGGTGCCCCATGACAATATCATTCAGCAAGGAAGGAACGAAACTTATCCAATAGCTTTGCAAAGAGGAGGAATCAATATCACCAGATGATGTAGAAAACAAGCAAGACCACTGAGGCCGGACGCCCAGTCACCACTGCCTCAAGTCAGCAATGGCCATCACCGTCTGTTCATCTGGTTGATATTGTATATAGCCATTGTTTTACAATCCCTCTCCACAATGGAGATTGCAATCAGATGCAATATCGAATAGCCATGGCGGTGCTTTCTATGTTCCCTGCATTGCGGGTTTGCAATTCGGGCTTGGTCGTATAGATGTAGTAATATAACAAGTCCTGCTTTATTGTGCTGGCCTTGTGATCTGCAGACGTTCTGCCCGGGAGAGGAGAGCTAGAATCGGCGAAATCACAAAAAGTCATTGAGGATTGGAATTAGGAATTTTGGAGTAAGCTCAAGCAGATGTTGGAGAAATTTTTTCAATATTCAAGCGGGTACTTTACGTGTTATGAAATAAAATGAGTGGAGGGATGCGAAAAAATATATCATTTTATTCATTTGTATTAAGACACGTGTCATAAACTACTAGTACCAATTGAGGACCTGTACTTGAAAAAATTTCTGTACATGTTGGGTCTATCGAGCAACTTGGGAAGGCTTGGTCTTCCTTTACCACCAAGTTATTCAGACTTTCTATGTCATACTTTTTCAGTAATTAGGAGCTGCAAATCAGTAATCCATTGACAATGTGAAATTTGTTTGTGGAATTTGCAGTACTTGGACTAGAACCAAACAACCAACCACCCAGTTTGGTCCCACTATTGTAAGGGCGGTTTTTACACATCCTAAAAATGAGTTCCACATTTCCCACATCATCAATATCGTGGAGATGGAAGACAAACTGATACGATTTTGAAACCTTGAGGTGCTATGTGAAATTTTTTAAAACTACGTCACCTGTTTTGATAATCACGCTTAAACGTGAAATGCATATAGAATGTAGACTTGAAAGAAAAAAATTTAAAAGAACTAAAATTAGCAGTTGATCACTTAGTACTACGCAACTGCAACAACAAAATTTTATCCCCAAACTGAGGTCGGTTGCATGAATCCTAGAATGTCAATACGCTCAATTTTGTACCAAGTTTTCCGTTAGCTCCAAATACTTCATGTATTTTCTTAAAGTTTTTTTTTTCAAGTCTTCCTAATTCTTCCTCTAACCCTATTGCCTTGAACCTCTTTTCTCATAATAGCATTTGTTAACCGAAGCATCTATAGGTCTTCAGTTCACTACGGTCTAATAATATTTCTCGTCACTTGTATGTAAGAGGACTAGTTTGACTCCCGTGAACAAAAGAATTCTTAAATTTAATTCTTGTGAATTGTAAATTTATAACTAAATTATTATAGCTGACACCTTGTATTAAAATCAGCGGTAGACCCAAGCCCAAAAAGAAGAAGGGTAGAGTGGGCCAAGGTTAAATAGTTGGCAAGTCTCGAGAGACCCATTCAACGGCTCCCCACAATCTCGGGTAGTGTAGTGCCCAAATTCCAAATTCCAATTTCCAACTTCCATTTCATCTCTCGGTTGTTTGTTTCTCTCTCTTCTGTTGTGGGATTTGAATTACAGCCGTTGCACAACTCCGGAGCCGACTTTTCTCCTCGAATCACAAGGTATAATTTCTTCTTCTCGGCCCCCAATTAATTAAATTTGTAAAACACAACTAATTTCATTGATTATTGTTTTTTTTGTAAATTTAATTAATTAATTTTGTTTGATTGTTTTTGTGCAGGAAATCTGAGAGCTTTTTCGGTTCTTCTCAATGTGAGTATTTCTGGGTTTTTAATAATTTTGATATCCCATAAATGTCAGATATAAATGTCAGATTTGCAAATTTTAAAAATTTAGAAAAATAAAATGGAAGATTTTTGTACTGTGATTAAGAAATCACAAACCCAAAGGGATTTCTTGGTCATTTTAATTAGTAATAATTAATAATATTGGATACTTGATTACTGTATGCTTTCTTTTGATGAAGTATTCAATGGAAAGGGATCCTCTCCAGATCCCTTCCACCAAATCCGGGATCCAGGCTTTTAAAATTTGATACAACGGCTACAAACAGGATCTTTTAAAAGTTATAATGCCCCTTTAAAAGTTATAGTAACTGTAACCGTTGGATCAAATTTTAACGATCCGGATTCTCGGACTTGGTGGATTTGGTGGAAGAGATTCGTAAAGGATCCCTTTCCGTATTCAATGGTCAGATTGTGTTATTGTGGGTTGGTTGGCATCTATAAAGCATGGATATACACGGTGATACATAAAATCTCTAAAAACTAGAATACGATACGTCATGGATAAGGGATAAGCGACCAAACTAAAGTATATGTGCTTCATGGGTTGGCACAATCCCCCTTCTTATTAATGATATTAGTTTGATTATTAATGGAAACAAGCACAAAAACTGAATTTACAAAAATAAGGGTTGGTTATTCACTTTTGTTTTTTTGGATTCGAAACATTTTTCGTGCTGGGTTAGCATCTACCTGAATATGTGGATAAACCCAAAACCATTAAAATGTACGATCCTTTCATTATTTTTTCGCTTTTCAGACATGTATGATTTTAGTCTTACAAAATGCAGCTATCGAGTTTGTTTTAACAAAAGATTTCATAGAAAACCTGTTCAAAAAGCATCTGTGTTACAAAATAAATACCCGTTTGTTTAGTAAATGACCATGGTTTGTAGTTGTAGGATGGTTGTTTACTTGTCCATTTCATATGTAACGTTCATTAACAATATTTGCTCAGGCATTGTTGTAGTTGCAAGAATGTGTTTGTTATTTTTTTTGGTCGGAACATGAATGTGTTGGCTAAGGTTATCTGTCGTCGAGTAAACTTTAAACAATTATGTTTATTTATCTATCTTTTTGTTTACTCTTTAAGGGCGGACGATGAACTTGTTGATCAAAAGAAGTATCTTGAGGAGTCTTGCCAGCCTAAATGTGTGAAGCCTCTGATTGAATATCAGGTAATTTACTGGTGTTATACAAAAAATCTGTGTGTTGCAACTTCTAGTACCAGGAATTGGCTTTCGTATGAACTTAAAGTTGGATCTGATTATTTATTAAAATTACTAGCTTACTTTTAGATTCCTTATTTTGCTTCCCAAGATAGTCATGTCTACTTGTTTATATTATGTTGTACTTGTACCGTTGGCTTTTACCGTTACGGGCTTTTTTCTCTTTACCGATGGGGATTACAAACTAGAAAGGCTTCAAATATATGTTCGCATGTGGTCTGACAAGTTAGAAATGTGTAAGCGTTCTAAGTTTTTCCATTTGTGGAAGCAATTTGGAGATGATATATAAATATCAAATATAAAGTTAGTAATTGTAAGTTGTTATTATGTATATCTGGCTACCATTATAAAGAGTAGTTGTGCAAAGGTTATAGCATGAAAGAAGACTATCAGATGATCAAGATTCGAATTGTCGTAAATAAGTGATTAAGCAAGCTCTTTTAACATGTTTTAATTGAGGTTTATTGCGAGATGATGTGTGAATTGCAAAAAGAGTGAGACAAGCTAGGTATATCGTGTGCAATAGAGATTGAAATTTATTTTCAATGAAAGGATATTTCTTTTAGAAATAAAAATAAAAGATAGAGAATTCACTTTACAATGTACGTACACAGAGGATCTTCATAAGCTGCTATCTTTTCTCATCCACTAATGAGTAAGCCTGTCCGGGAAGGGACTGCAAAACTGTTTCATTTTCCGATAATGCATATGAAATTTGTTCAAGTGAGAAAAGGGAAAAAGTATAGAACATATACTTACTGAAGGATTTTTGTTATTTCTGAAAGGGTGTGGGTTATGGGTGTTTTTATAATTCGAACTTTACTCAAGGGATCAAGTCTTACTAGACGATGAAGCCCCAATCAAAATCTACATCACTTGAACCTGTTCACATTCGGATTTACTGTGGAAATTGAATCCTACAATTTTGGAACTTGTTGCGCTGTATGTAGCTCTGTGAACATTGCAAACTTCTTGCCACAGTTATGCAGTGAAGGCGTGGATTTATAATCAGCAGAATGACTGCCAGCATTGGAAAATCTCTAGCAACTTTAACTATCATGCATCAATTATTGCTCAACCTTAGAAATTATGTGGATAAAAATGTCTTCCTAACGCTTTGATGTCTACCCGTTATTCACCCTTTTCCCTCCTTCCATGATTAAGTGCTTTCCCTCCTTCCATGATTAAGTGCTTTCTACTCTGAGTCGTCAGTAATTTTGAGTTACAAGATGAAGTTGTTGAACTTTTTCTTCCATTTGTGTTTCCTTCGTCAAAAATTAAAAAGGAAATGGAATGCAATGATAATCGGAGGTCTTCGTTTTGATATACTTCAGCGGGTAGGGGGTTTTCACGTATTGTTTTGAATGGACTAAAATTTGGTAATTGTACTGAAATTATTTGAACCCTTTTATTTGTTGCAGGCATGTGTTAAGAGGGTTGAAGGTGATGACACTGGAAACAAGCATTGCACAGGGCAGTACTTTGACTACATATCTTGTGTTGACAAATGTGTAAGTCTCATTTCATTTCATTATACTATAGGAAAATTTTGTTCTCGCTGAGATGATGATCGTTGCCTTCTGCAATGCAGGTTGCGCCAAAGTTATTTCAAAAGCTCAAGTAACGGAGTCAGAGTTCTACGGTCTCCCCATCCTTTAATTGTTACTCTTTTACTTTGGATATGAATTTTTAAATTGCGCTATGATGTTTGCCGGTTTTTGTTTCCAGCAACATGATTCAAATCTTGTTGAGGTCTTGAATTAGAATAAAAAGAAGATTTTGTGAGTTGGTTGATATGGCATGCTGTTTTGGGATTTCATACAGCTAATAAGGTGAATTTTTCTAGTCTAAGTTTAACAGCACGGACCTCTTGTCATCCTGCTATCGACATTTACCATTCTACTACAATTATTGATTGATGGGAGAAGCGGTATCAGTCGTGCGTGGGCGGATGATGCTATAACACGGTTTATCTTTGTGCGCAATCTGTGATGTATGTCCGTGCAATATTTTGATAGCCGAGGTTGAAAGTTTTGTAAGTCCTTGCAATATGTGATGTATGTCCTTGCAATATTTTGCTTCATCCCCTATACATTCAGCTTCCTTTTTCGAACAAAATTCCGATTGCTGCCTTGGAATGGAGAGAAACTCAAGTGTAACCGAGTGTATTGTACAAACAATAGAAATACATGGGTTGCTTTTCACGGCCATGGCGGCGCCGAAACTCTTTGGTGTCGACAATGGTGCAGGGTTTCCGTGGTGACTGATAATAATTCTTCTGGCCGTGTTGGAATGATTAGCCGATGGCTTTTTCTTTCTTGATAAATATATGACTTATGCTTGGTGGATGAGTCGAAGGATCTGGGCAGCGGGCAGGCATGGGGAGAGGAAAGGGATGGTTGAATATGTCCTTTTCATGTTCGGGTTTTTTTTGTTTTGAGTTTTAGGGGTGTATTCAATTGAGATTTTGAGGGATTTTAATTCTTTTAATGAATCTAAGGGTATTCAATCAAGATTTTAAGTGGTTCTCTGAAATTCAAGGTGTATTCAATTAGAATTTTAAGATAGTTTATTAAAATCATTAGAAATCGAGTGTGTTCAATTAGAATTTTAAAGAAATTTATAACATTCCAGGTGTATTTAATTAGAAATTGATTTTAAAGAATTTGAGAAAGATGAGGAATTAGAGGGAATTGGAGAGATTTCGTAGTGTATTTTAAGTATCTACAAATCTCACATCTTTTCATGAGATTCCGAGGGAATTGAATCAAAATTTTGTATGGAATCTCTAAAAATCAATTAAATTCCGTAAAAATTCATAGATTTATAAATTCATTAAAGTCTCTCAAATTCTCGATTGAATACTAATATGTTTTTTCCAATAAAAAAAAAGGTAAATTTCAGTTTACTACCCTAAAATTTGGTGGTTTTCAACATTTAGTCCATGAAGTTTTTTTCGTCTCAAAGTCATACCTAAAGTGTTAATTTTAGGACAGTCTCATACATCCGTTAGTCTGGCTGTTAAGTCTTCCGTTAACTGATGATAGGGCACCCATGTGGACAATGACTGGGCACTGCGTGTCATTAAGGGTCCGCGTGAAAATTAAAAATTCAAAAAAAAAATTTCGCCCAAATTTAAAATATTAAATTAAATAAAAGTATTAAAAAAAAAAAAAAAAAACCCAGAACCATCGTCTTCCCCACACCCGACACCCCTCCACGACTCCACCTCGTTCGTCTTCCCCTCGTCGCCTACTCGATTAGCCTTCGATCCGTCAATGTGAAGCTTCCTTAGCAGCTTGCAGCGTTCGGCGACGGAGACCAATCCTACATTGGTCCACTCGGGGCTCTTGACCAGGTGCAGAATCTCCAGATCCAAGCAATTGGAGATGGCTGCCAGTCCTACATCGCTGACCTGAAGCTTTTCCAGGTGGATCTCAACCATGGAGGTCACTTACTCGGCTATCACTTGCAGAAGTTTGTCCCAATCGCCGGAGCACCTAAAGAGCTTCAGAGTCTTTCAGAGCAGAGAAGGGAGGGAGGGAGGGAATTTTGGGGTTTTGGGGGAAAGGAAGGGGCTGAGTTTTTGGGGAAGGAGAAAAGGCTTGGTGATAGGGGGGAAGGGTGTCGGTGGGTGAGGGGTGGAGGGGATGGAGGGGTGGAGCCGTGGAGGGGTGTCGGGTGTGGGGAAGACGAAGGTTCTGGGTGTTTATTTATTTTTAATACTTTTATTTAATTAATTATTTTAATATTTTAAATTTGGGCGAAATTTTTTTTTTAATTTTTAATTTCGACACGGATCCTTAATGACACGTGACTCGCAGTCGTTGTCTACATAGAGGTCACGTCATCAGTTAACGAAAGATTTAACGGTAAGACTAACAGATGTATGAGACTGTCCCAAAATTAACACTTTAGATATAATTTTAGGATGAAAAAAATTTTATATACTAAATATTGAAAATCACGAAACTTGAGAAGGTAGTAAATTAAGATTTAGCAAAAAAAAAAAAATTCATGTCTGAGTTTAATTTTTTTTTTCAGATTAAATAAAATAGAATATAGTTTTGTAAGATCATTTCTAACTCTTAAGTTAAAATCTAAAATTTTAATCAAATTTTTTTTAATAATATGTTTTTTCAGATTAAAAAAAGCTTTCATGTCTGTGTTTGAATTTTTGTTTTTTTCAACAGATTAAATTAAATAAAATATAACTTTGTAAGACTATCTTCAACTTTTGAGTTAAAATCTAAAATTTTAACAAAAAAATTTAGATTTTAATCCATAAACACAGGAATTTCTTTTTACTTACTTTAGTCGTTTGATTTAAATTTAGATCAATAGATCTTTTTTTTTAATATTAAATTTTATCATATTAGATTTTAATTATTGATTTCAATAAATTTATAAATATAAAATTAAAAAGTACAGAAAAATCCTAACTTAAATACAAGTTTAGAACCTTAAAATTTGAGCTTTACTCGGTTCTAAATAAAAAAGTTCAAAGCCGAATTCAGTATTCTATTGAAAGTTTTTGGACCGATGCCCAAGGTGGTGGAAAATTATAAAAAAAAGGCCTACTACAGCTTTTCCAATTTTCTTAGAAACGCAGACAGACTACCCGTACCCAACCCTTGAACTTTTAAGAGACAAATACGCTTTTTTTTCTCGGTCTCTCTCCCCCGGAAACTCTCTCAGTCTCTCTCCCTCATTGTGTCTCTCTCGATTGTAATCCATTCGAACCCGATCGTTTTCCTCCGCAATCCGTCGATTCTGTTGCTTCTACTCCCTCCACGCCGCCCCGAGTAAGCTCTCTCTCTCTCTCTCTCTACACACACACACACACACACACACACACGATTGTGTATTTTGTTTCGTGTTGGTTTAGGATCAGATTCTTGCGGTACTGCTTTATGGTTGTAAAATCTGGATCTATTTCTTTAGATTTCGAAACATACAATAGCTAAATATATGTTTGTGTATATGTGTGTGATGTGTGTTTGTATAATCTGTATTGATTGTGATTCTTGGTTTTGCGATTAGGATTTTGGAAGGGGGCTTCGATTAAGTTGTTGAAACAGATTATAATTTGTCGAAACCTCGATGGGTCGGAAGAAGCCGACTGCTCGCGACGATGAGAACCCGCAACCTACTGCGGGTGCAAAGTCGAAGAAGAAGGCTGTGGTAATTGAAGATGATGAGTATTCCATCGGAACTGAGCTGTCCGAGGAGTCTCAGGTGCAGGAAGAGAAAGTTGCTGTCACTGGAAAGAAGGGCAAAAAGGGTAATTCAAAAACTTCAAAGAAGGGCAGGGATGAGGATGACTTTGACGACGTGGGAAAGGGGGACGAGGGGGAAGATGCGGTTCCCCAAGTTGCTTTCACTGGAAAGAAGAAGGGAAAGTCGAAGAAGAGTGGTGGAAATAGTGTGGTCAGCGCTTCGAGTTTTGGGCTGCTTGGAGACGAAGAAGACGGTGTTGATGATGAGAAATCTGGGTTAACTGGTGATGATGAGGAGGATGCTCCAGTTGTGAGTTTTTCTGGCAAGAAGAAGGCTTCAAAATTGTTAAAGAAAACTGGTGGTAGTTTGTTTACTGGGTCCCCTTTTGATGCGATTGGTGATGAAGGTGATAGTGATGGTGAGCTTGTTGATGGTTCTGTGGATAAGAGTAAAGAATATGATGATAATGAGAATGAAGATGAGCCTGTAATTTCTTTTACGGGGAAGAAGAAGCCATCCAAGGGTGGAAAGAAGGCCGGGAGTGTGTTTGCAGCAGCTAGCTTTGATGTTCTCGATGATGCAGACGAGGATAAGGATGAAAAGAAAGATGAGGACGATGAAGTTCTTCAGATTACATTTTCCGGTAAGAAAAAGAAGTCATCAAGGGGTTCAAAGAAGAGCGGTGGTAATTCTTTTAGCTCAGCCCTGCTTGATGAGGGGAATGATCAAGATACTTCAGTATCCGAACCAACTAGAGTTGGCGATGACACAGTTGATGATGAAGATGAATCTGTGATTGCGTTCACAGGTAAAAAGAAGTCTTCCAAAAAGAAAGGTAATGATGTTTTTACTGCATTGAGTGAAGATACAGATGTAATTGAACCAGAACAACCAAGTATCGAAACTAGTAAAAGCGAAGCTGATGATTCTAAAACTAACAAGAGTAAAGAGGTTCCAGAAACTTCAAAAAGTAAGAAAAAGAAGAAGAAGAGTGGACGGACTGCTCAAGAAGAAGATGACTTGGATAAAATTCTTGCTGAGCTAGGTGAGGGTCCTACAACATTGACACCAGCTGAGGCTACTATGAAAGAGGAGAAAGTTGAGGTTCAACCTGATCCGGTTGCCCCGGTTGATGCTTCTGGTGAAAAGGAAGGTGAAGAAGAGACTGTGGAGTCTGCTGCCGCAAAGAAGAAGAGAAAGAAGAAGGAGAAGGAAAAGGAGAAAAAGGCAGCAGCGGCAGCAGGGACTGCTACTGCTCCCGTTGTCACTAAGGATGATAAACAAGAAGAAACCCAAATTGAACCCACAGACCCCAAGAAGAAAGAAGTGAAAGGCAAAGTAGCAGATAAGAAACTTCCAAAACATGTGAGGGAGATGCAAGAGGCTCTTGCTAGGCGACAGGAACTAGAAGAGAGATTGAAAAGGGAAGCAGAGGAGAAACAGAGGAAAGAAGAAGAGGAGCGGCATAAGCAGGAAGAACTTGAGAGGGAAAAGGAGGCGGCCAGGATTCTGAAAAAGGAAAGGGAAAAGGAGAAGCTACAAAGGAAGAGACAGGAAGGCAAGATTTTAACTGCGAAGCAAAAAGAAGAACAACGCAGGCGGGAAGCAATGAGAAACCAGATACTTGCTAATGCAGGGGGTTTGCCTCTCCCTACCACAGACAATGAGAAAAAGGCTAAACGGCCTATGTATCAGAAAAAGAAGACAAAAGCAGCACCCATTCATGCAAATGGTGCAGCTTCTGCAAAGACAGTGGAAAGCCTAGAAGAGGGAGACCAGCAGGACACTAACCCGGAGCCAGAGTCTGGGGAATTTGACAAGGTGGAAGATGTAGAGTCACTGGATCTGGAGGATAAGTCTGAAGTTGCTGAATCTGTTAAAGAGAATGGACTGGAAGAAGAAGAAGAAGAAGAAGAAGAAGAAGAAGATGATGATGATGATGATCCTTGGGATGTTAAGAGCTTTGATGATGTTAACCTTTCTGTTAAACGTGGATTTTCTGATGAAGAGATTGACTCTGAGCCTAAACCTGTTGCAAAAAAAGACATAAAGAGTGCAGTTGCCAAACCATCAGTTTCTGCTCAGAAAACCGTTCCTTCTCAACCATTAAAATCTCAGGATGGTGAGGATAAGAAAAAACAACCTGATAATGACGTTGACAAAAGTAAGAAGAAAAATGTTTCTGTTAAAAAAGGAGCGCCAACTTCTAATGCTGACCCTAAAGAGAGTGGAGATAATCTTCGTTCACCTATTTGCTGCATTATGGGCCATGTTGATACTGGTAAAACTAAGCTGCTGGATTGTATCAGAGGCACAAATGTTCAGGAAGGTGAGGCTGGAGGTATTACTCAGCAGATTGGAGCAACATATTTTCCTGCTGAGAACATTCGTGAGAGGACCAAAGAACTGAAAGCTGATGCGAAGCTGAAGGTCCCTGGTCTGTTGGTCATTGATACCCCCGGGCACGAGTCATTCACTAATTTACGGTCACGGGGCTCAGGTTTATGTGATATTGCTATATTGGTTGTTGACATTATGCATGGCTTAGAGCCTCAGACAATAGAGTCACTCAACCTTTTGAAAATGAGGAATACGGAATTTATTGTTGCACTAAATAAGGTGAGGTTTATGGTCAATTCTACTGTCCAGATCTCTACTACTGTCGGCTCATAAATGTTTAATTTTGGTTTTCTGGAATATCAAATTGTTAGGTGGACAGACTCTACGGGTGGAAAACCTGCCGCAATGCACCAATCGTGAAAGCAATGAAGCAACAATCTAAGGATGTACAAAATGAGTTCAATATGAGGCTTGTACAGGTCTTGTGTGCTGCAACTTTGTCTTTTGTTCACTTTATATGTTTGACCTTTTGTGTTGTTAAAATTTCAATTGTTTGTATGGTTTGCCAGATTATCACTCAATTCAAGGAGCAGGGTTTAAATACTGAATTGTATTATAAGAATAAAGAAATGGGGGAAACCTACAGTATTATTCCTACAAGTGCCATTAGGTATGGCTTGTGGAATAACCTTATCTTTTTATTTTTAGTCTCTACTGCAGAGGTTTTTTTAGTAATTTGCTCTCCGCTATGTCCTGAAATATGGGTTTTGAATATCGCAGTGGTGAAGGAATTCCAGATTTGCTATTACTATTGGTTCAGTGGACGCAGAAAACTATGGTTGAGAAACTCACTTTCAGCAACGAAATCCAGGTTTGATATATTTTCACCTTGTTTCCAGTAATGTAAAGGTGCTTAACTGTTTATATGTGAGTTGACGGGGGGCTGTTCTTGTGAACCAGTGTACGGTTTTGGAGGTTAAGGTTGTGGAAGGCCTTGGGACAACAATTGATGTTGTATTGGTTAATGGTGTGCTTCATGAAGGAGATCAAATAGTGGTTTGCGGCATGCAGGCAAGAATCTAAAACCTTTTCTAAGACAATTTTTTTTGAAGTCTGACTATGATAAAACTATTTTCAATATTTGCTTTAGAATTGCTGGCAAATGATTGTAGGTAACATGTGATGTATTTTACACGTAATTATTATTATTGATATCAATTTTTTTTTCCCTCTTTTAGGGACCTATTGTTGCTACAATTCGATCTTTATTGACTCCACATCCAATGAAAGAACTTCGTGTGAAGGTAGGTTTTTTTCTTTTCTTTTCAACTTTTTTCTGCTTTTTGTCATGCATTTGCAATTAGCTATTTAGTGATTCTGGTGTGAGAATGAAATCTGTTGCTCCCAGTGAAACTCCACTGAAGAGCAAGTAGAACAGCATAAAGTGCTACATGCACATATTAGTGGTTCGCTGATATGTGTTAAAGAAACGGAATATATTGATATTATCATAAAATAGAAGGTTCAAAATTTGATATAGGCGAACAAGTAAGACACGAGGTACAGGTAAATCCCGGACATCTAAAGAAACAACAGCCAAATTATTCTGGTGAATCCAAATACATTTCATGTAACATCAGCCAACATATCTACGAAAAACTCAGTGGAAAGTGAAGCCCACAAGATGCCAAAGTGATTCCTACCCCACAATGGATCTGCTTTATGGTGCATGCACCCCTAAAAATGTCCTGTTCTATGTTAAAAAACCCCCTAGGTATTGCCATTGGGTGCATTTCCAAAAAACAGTAACAATGCTTAGTTTCAGGTTCAGGTTAAATTGTTTGCCTACGATAGTACTCCTTATGATTTAAGGGCTGCAGTGCTGCATTGCTTTGGACTTTTCTATGTGATTACAAGCATCACATTGTTCCTCAATGCTTTTAGAGAAGAGTGGCGCTATTCTCACCCCACATTTCCTATTTTCCCATCTACATTTGAATATTATTTATCCCAAATGGACCCTTACATAATAGTACTTTAAAGGGAGAAAATAAAATATGTAAAATTACTTAACACAAAAAATGGAAGCAAACAAAGATATTGAGGCTAATATGACTGCTAATGGAACCAGGTAGTTTTCGGGAAGAGTGGAAGAGAGCCGGAACTGATGTTTGAATGCTCCTTTTCTATTATAGACAAGTAATTTAAAGAAAAATGGAATTAAGTAATAGCTACAGAAGTAAAGTAGGCATGTTTGGCTGAATTAAGTAATATCTATAGGTGGGAAGTCCAGCCTGTCCAGAATTGGTCCTGCCTGATTCACAAATATCTTTTTTAAACTTGATGGGGGTGAGAAAGGAGGTGAGGACATTTTGGCAATGCAAATAGTAGACTGATATCTTATAAAACTTGATGGTGGTTAAAAAATATGGAGGGTGGGTTCAGTGCCATTTTCGGATAATTATTCTTGATAAACTAGTTCAGGACAAAATGATTCTTGTAGGAATTCTACATAGTTTGGATAATGGTTCATTTTGGATTCCAGTTCAGATAATTATTGAATACATCTGGTTTATCAAATATTCGATTTCTTTTCGTGGTGCAAATCCAATTCAGTGGGATCTAAGGTTCACTTTTTTTTGTCCATAAACAACATTCCATGTTGGCATCAGATGACGATTCTATGGATCTTTATTTCAGGGAGCGTATCTGCATCATAGTGAAATCAAGGCTGCACAGGGTATCAAAATTGCAGCACAGGTAAATTTATGTTGAAATCAAGGCCAATCCTCTACCTATCTGAACTCCTGTTGTGAGATTTTCTTGATTTTTGATGTTTGTTTTATGCAGGGTCTTGAACACGCTATTGCTGGTACTGCTCTACATGTGGTAGGGCCTCATGATGACTTGGAGGATATCAAGGAAACAGCTATGGAAGACATGAAGTCAGTTTTGAATAGAATTGACAAGAGTGGTGAGGGAGTTTGCGTACAAGCATCTACTCTAGGTTCCTTGGAAGCATTGCTAGAGTTTTTGAAAACACCAGCCGTAAACATTCCTGTTAGTGGTATTAGCATAGGCCCGGTACACAAAAAGGATGTCATGAAGGCCAGTGTAATGCTTGAAAAGAAAAAGGAGTTTGCCACCATCTTGGCATTTGATGTCAAAGTTACACCAGAGGCCCGAGAAATGGCAGATGATTTAGGTGTGAAGATTTTTATTGCTGATATCATCTATCACTTGTTCGATCAATTTAAGGCATATATTGACAATATTAAGGAGGAAAAGAAGAAGGAATCTGCTGATGAAGCTGTCTTTCCTTGCGTGCTCAAGATTATGCCCAACTGTGTTTTCAACAAGAAGGATCCAATTATCTTGGGGGTTGACGTTCTCGATGGCATTTTGAAGGTATTATTATATGCACTCCATTTGGTTTACCCAGCTCTTTAGTGGGATATGATTGTTTACCATCTTAATTTGTCTCTCTTTTTTGTTCTCTTTAGTGGGCTATGTCTGATTTTTTTTCCTTCACCTTTCAAAGTGTTGTATTGTATCAATTAAATGTTCGTTAATTAAGTTCAGCTGCGATTGAACTACAATCCCATGAAAATTAGGTATACTGCTTAAAAATTCTTATTATTTTTATTATATGCCTCTGTGCAGGTGGGTACTCCAATTTGTATTCCTCAAAGGGATTTTATTTCTATTGGGCGCATTGCATCCATTGAAAATAACCACAAACCTGTTGATATGGCGAAGAAGGGGTCGAAATTAGCCATTAAGGTATGAATGTGTGACAATGCTTGACATACATATATATGTGCGGACACACCACACGTGTTGCTAGTCGGTGTTGCATTTCTGCAACCTTTGATGTTTGTTTCTGCTGCATTTCTTGTCGTGGGTAAATCTGTCCTGTCAAAATGGCTTATATCCATCATTTATGATTAGTGTGTTGTAGATACTTGGGGTTTTGTTAGATCGGTGACTTTTTGTATGAGAAATGTCTAAGCAATGCTAAACACCGATTGATATTAGCTATCATTACAAGTGTAAGTGCTATTGATGGATTTTACTATAAATTTTTAAGGAACTGCGCACACTTTTTTTATGTAATACAAATTCTTTCACAGGGTTCAGGAGTCGTTTAGTAGAATCTTTGTAATTTGACTTAATTCCACGGCCTATTGTCTGTAGTTGTGAAATAACGTTGCCTTTCCATCTGTGTTGGGAGGAAAAGGATGATTGAATTTGTAGGCATCAGTAAAAACTCCCCTATGAAGTTTAGGGTTTAGGAGGTTTAATTGATATTTAAATCCGAGGGTGATCTGGTTCTTACCTACTATTGTTTTCCTCGGTGATTGTGGCTAGCTGATTGTGTGCTAATTTTGTTACCTGGATTGGCTTTGTTATTGCGGTTGTGATCTTGCTTTTAGTTTGTTTGATTGCTTTTTGTTTTTTGTTTTTTTTTCCTTTTCTAGCTGACCATTTCTTAATACTGTTGGTCTTGGCTTTCCCTGTGTTTTGTAGCTGATCATTTGGTGTTTGTTTGTGTTTCTTCCGAGTTTTCTCTTACTCTCTCTCCAGCTTAATTCTTTGTAATGCTGAAAAGAAACCTTTACACTTAATTGTCCTTGTGCTTATTGCAGATTTCTTCTTGTGTTTTTGCAGATTATTGGGTCAAATTCCGAAGAACAGCAAAAGATGTTTGGTAGGCATTTTGAGATTGATGATGAACTTGTCAGCCAAATCTCAAGGAATTCGATTGATGTACTTAAAGCGAATTACCGAGTAAGTTTCATTTTCTCATACAGTTTACCTTTTGGACGATGTAATGTGAACCATCATTATTAACTGTAATTTAAAAATGCAGGATGAACTGTCAATGGACGAGTGGAAGCTGCTTGTGAAATTGAAGAAACTTTTCGAGATACCATGAGAAAAGCTAGTGCTATATATTTGAGCAAATTCTTTTATTACACCACACTCGGAGGCTTTACTGACTTCAGCTGCAATCAGAAAGGATACCAAGGTTCGTTGCGGTTCTATTTTTGATCGTAAGCGGCACAAATACCTTTAGGCACTTAAATTCAAGGCAATCATATGTGAAGGGGGAGAAAAAGTTCCGGTTAGCGTTTCGATGAGGTCATTTTTCCAAGAGTCCGCATTGCAGATTTTTGTCCATGTAGCGTTGATACTTTCTTTTGCCTTTTTGAACCTTAGTTTCTCTAGAGTTTATGATACCACCCTATGCCGTGGCAAGTTGATCCAAGTTGATATTGATGGAAGAAAATGTGTTTCGGCCTCACGCGACCGCTGCTTTGGATGAGTAACGGTTGATTTGTCATGCAGAAACAGTTTTGTTCAGTCCTCTTGGAAAACCCGGCAGGAATGATCTGAATTCGACAGTAAAGCTGTAAGGTTGTTGGCACGTTTCTATGTTATCGTTGTTTTGCTAACGGTATAATACAAGGAAACCTCAAATAGAAATTACTCTCTTGTGACTCGTTTACGTAACCGTAATCAAAATACGAGGAATTGGATTGATGAGGAATTGATTTGAGGAGTTCGAATGAGGAGGATACATAATCGGATTCATGTTTAAGTTGTTTACTTAAATGTTCTGGAATTGGAATAGGAATGAAACTGAGTTCATATAAGTTGTTTACTGATTCAGTATAATAAAAATCAATATAATTACTAAAATGCCCTTATTTTATTTTGTTTTATTTCATCCCTATATTTATTTTTAATAGTATTTTAATATGTGATATTTCATGCCCTTATTCCAAAAAATTAAAATAGTATACAAATTAATAATTAATAATGCTCTTACTCAAACCCAGCTGAATAGAAGTATAGAACACTTCTCCCCTCTCTGCAAGTCTGCGTACCTTTCCTCTCCTGACCCTCACCTCCACCTTCCCCATGCACCTACCCCATAGCCATCACCTCTTCCACCTGCGAAGTATTTCTTGATTTCTGGGTTTCTTGAGTGATTGCTTCCACATATTTGTGGGTTTGGATTTGAATTGTTTATTTTTCCGGGTTTGGGTGGTGGATTTTTGAATCCGATTTGCGGGATACGTGGCTGGGGTTCTTAAGCTGGTGGGTTGGGAAGTGAAGCACAATCGCACGGGAAGGTGGAAACTGGAAAGTAAGGCGCAGACGCATGAAGGCAGAATGCGCAGGGAGTGGTGGGCTGTTGGGATGGGTGGCAAACTTGAAATTTTAGAAATAATGAGAGGGTCATAACATGTAGAAAAAATGTAGAAAAAAATACATTCCTAATTCCCTCACTCACCCGGAATCCAAATACCTCACCCATCTAAGGAGTCCAATTCCTCCAATTTGGGGAGTTGGATTCCTTATTTCATGTGGGTCCCACGATTCTTTTGATTTCCTCAGGGTTGGTAAACGCTTTAATACTCCGTAATCGGAATACAACTTCTTGTTTTGATTCCGATTACGGGTACGTAAACGCGCCGCCTTCATTGATTTCTCTATGGTTCGATCTTGAGGACCTCAACGTTTTTGCCTCTCTACGCGAATGACCATACTCTGGAAGAGAAATGCCAAGAAAACTCTCTCAAAGGGGGACTCTACATGGACTTTCTGTCAACTCATGATTTTGTACTATGTTTTATAATGTTGTCACGGGAATTATGTCAAAAACACGAGGTGACAGAGAGTTCATGAAGAGTCTTTCTTAGCATTTCTCCACTCTGGAATACTACAATTTTGTTCTGACCCTCGGGGCTTCCTTGAATGCTTTCCTTCCATACTTTGGAATACTAGAAAGTGTAGTATGTGTTAGTCAAAAACATAATTAGGGGTGCAAATTGAAATGGTGTTTCTCATTTTGGCGTTAACATCTTATGAATTTATACATTCGAACCTGATTTTTTTTTTTTGTTTAATTTGAATATTTTAAAAAAATTGAAATGTCGTGCATTTAGACATTTCAAGAAGTCTGAATTTTTTGAAGTGTTCAGAATGTATTCTGCTAGTTTGTTTTCTGAAATATTCTAGCTTTATTATAGTTATTTGCAAAAATTATTTATTGGAAAGTTTTGTAGTTTATTGTTAGTTTTGAATACCTTTTATTCATTATTTTTATGTTAATTATATCATAAAAATAATTGAATTTATACGTACGTTTATCCCAAATATTAAAAAAATAAAATAAATTGTATGTATGGAAAAGTTCGAGAATACTAAAATCTTGTAAATATATGAATTTCAGAAATTTCAAGATTATTCTGATTTCGAAAATTTTGAATTTGAAAATTCTGATATGATCCGATCCGATTTTGAAATTTTGGAGTAAAATTAAAAGGCTTTGTTTCCAATTCGATCCGCCCCAAAATCATTTATAAACATAATGGATAAACCACATGGCGTGGCTATTGATGTGGCAACAGGGAGAGAGTTTTCAACTTAAATCTATCTAGCTAATTATCTAGTGTGATTAGCTAACCAACTTAATGAGTTTAATTAAGCTCCTTGCAAATTGATACCATGAATTGTTACTTAGAAGTAGATGCCATCCATGCTCTAGGATTCATGTACGATGTTTCTATGTTAGTTTCAGAAGATCGTATCGTATGAATTCTTTTGTGCTTAGCCAGTCTAATCATTGATGGTTAACTTGTTAGAATATGTCTACTCGAGATGGTTTACGATTTAAGGGTGAATCGGATGTTCTAGTGTTTTGTTTAGCTAATATAGAGTAGCAATTGGACTTAAGTCTTGATGGTTAGAATTAGATCAATTTCTTTGGGACGATATGTATTATGTGCTTATTTTGTATACCATCTTAACATCTGTACACTTGCTATTAC
This sequence comes from Heteromeles arbutifolia, assembly GCA_024362995.1. Lineage (NCBI taxonomy): Eukaryota > Viridiplantae > Streptophyta > Magnoliopsida > Rosales > Rosaceae > Heteromeles > Heteromeles arbutifolia. The sequence goes on from JANCRC010000002.1 coordinate 41,481,803, forward strand.
TAATATTATTTTATTTTTCTCTCTTTTGGGGACCTATCAATCGTTACTAATATTGTTAAGCTTTGTTCTATCAAAAAAAATATTGTTAAGCTTTGTTCTTCAGTTTCTGTTTAAGTTCTTAGAGTTATAGTTCTAGTGTAGTAGACGGTTAGGATTATAACATCTCAAAGGTCTATAGTGTGTCAGCTGCCATAGTAGCTGTGCATAGTTGAGTAAACATGTGCAGTCCATGCGAGGAAGCTTAGGATTCTTGACTCGTGTAGAGCGTGTGAAGCTCCAATGGTCATCTTTGTTTTCCTTGCTTCTCGGATCTGTTTTTCACACCTACAGTGTTTGTAATCGATTTCAGTCAATGAAACTGTAGGTGCAATGTATTCCATTCTTCTTCCTCCTTGAGCACTCTGATTTCTTACTAGAATTAATCAACCAATTCATCATTCAGACAACAACATAAAGAAGTGATTTATTCATTCCATTTTTTTTCTCTTTGAGTACATTTTTTATATTTTTATTTTAAAATTGAATAACTTAAAAAGAAATTAAGGGAAATAAAAAGGTGGATGCATGAGGAGTGAAGTGTACGAAATTACTTCTCATACTACAAATATGCGTTTCATTTCTTTAAGAAGTTACATCTCACTCCCTATGAACATCTTATCTTTCATTACACAAAATCCAACAGGAAAAAGAAAAAATAAAATAAGAACCAAAAACAAATAACAAAAAATCATGTAGCACAATATTAATGGGCGTTAGATCAAGGGGTCTCATAGCCCACTTGAGCCAATCAACTTGGTTAACCCAAAGGTAATAGCCATGGCCATCCAACCTCCAACCAAAACCCTCATCACTGATCTCATAACTGGTGCCTTCCCCAACTTAGCCCCCAACCACCCAAACACCACCAAAGCCAAGCTCACAGCCGCGGCCACAACTCCTAACCTCACCTTATACCCCCTTATAAACGACGCTGCTAGCAATGGGACCATTGCTCCCACTGAAAACGCCAGTGCTGAGGCAGCTGCTGCTTGTAAAGGGTTGGGCAGACTCTCCTCATCATCTCCATCGCCACCATCATCTTCTACCACGTGTACGTCTTCGTTCTTTTTCTTTTTCTGATCGTCCCTTTTCATTTGAGCCACCTCTATGTCCAGCTGGGAGTACACGGAGACAAACTCTCCAATGGCCATGCTACATGCCCCTGCTACTAGTCCGGCGAACCCGGTTAGTATCATGGCCTTAAAGTCTTGTCTCACAGCTCCAACTCCCATCATTAACGACGCAGTTGAGATTAATCCATCGTTGGCACCTAGGACGGCGGCGCGGAGCCATTGGGAACGTTTGGAGTAGTCAAACTCCTTTTGGTCTAGGGTTGTTTGGTGCTCGAGGTCGTTTGTGGTCATTGGGATGGCACACTTGCCTTCACTTAGGGATGATTGGCTGTTTGGCGCCATGGAAAAATTAACGGGAGAAGCGGATAATGAGGAATTAGGGTTTATGGGTGTGTTGTGGACTGAGGAAGAGAGTAGAGAGATATTGGAGAAGTGTGGAGGACACATGCACGCTCTCAACAAGGGTATTTATGGAGGGAGAAGTTCAATCAAGGAGGCAAAGGTCGGTACACTAATTGAAAAAAGAATTGAAAAAAGCAAAGTGTGTTTACCTAGTGCTATTGCTTTCATTATATAAGATACCACTATAAACATATTCTTTGCTGCATTTTATTTTAAATAGAAGAAGATGAATACTTCAGATTTAGGAATAAATATTAATATAAGAAGATGAGTTTATAATTTGACTAATTTCACAAAAAAATTATATATAGGGCGGGGAACAAACTCTTTTCGAAAGAATATATAATTTAAAAGCAGATGGGATATATATGTCCGTAAATTTCCTTGTTCTGGAATACAAGTTATGATGCTTAAACTTTTGATGATGCGCATCTTAGTAAATGTTTATTTATTTCTTCGTAGCATGAAAATAGAAAAGTGTATATTGATGAGTCAATATTTTACTATATATTTTACCCTAATTTTAATAATAATTTATTGATTATTTTGATGAGATTTTGATACTTTGAATTATATTTTTAATGTAGGATATGCGACTTCGTCTTGATCATAAAGTAATCAAACAAACAAATTTTGTAGTGATTCTAATTGGAGGATGTTTGTGGGTCTTTCAAGATGATTGTCTCAAAGTTTCAGATTTTTCTACCTAGCCGTTTGACCATGGCAATGAAATAAAGGCCCAGTGCGCAGCTTTCCCAGATTGACGTTTATGGACATTTCGGGTATTTCGGGTATTTTGGAGGTTAAGATGGTATATTTTGAGAAAGATTCCTTTCGAGATTTGTAGGGGACGACTTAAACTTTCTGAAGAAACCTTTTGGGACCAAATCGGAGTTGATTTGGTCAGTCAAAAGTCTGATTTTCTGAGAAGTCCGAATTTTAGTTTAAATAGGAAACCTTTTATTTTCTGTTTTATTTTTTTTACTATTTTTCCTAGTTTTATTCTAAGACCTTTTAGGGTTTTATTTTGCAGTAGTATAAATAAAGATATATAGCCATTAGTGTTTAAAGAAGGAGAGGAGGAGACACACTACTTTAGATAGTCTTTGACAATTCAAGTTTATTTTCAAGGTGTTTTATTTCCATGTTCTTAATAATACTTTGTTTTCGTAACTAGTTTCTTTTGTTAGGGCGAAGCTACAAGCCTTAGCAAGAATATGTAGTTTCTTTTCAATTTACTTGTGATATTATGCATGCATGTTTTGAATTATTAATCACCATGATTAAACTATCTAAGTATCTTAGTGATTCACGACCATTAAGATATTTAGAAAAGTAATTTGATGCAATTTTGATCGGAAGGTTCCCTGAAATTGACGTTGGCTTCTTGTGGTTAATAATTGTAATTTCACTTAGGATGAACACCACGTCTTAAGGGTTGCATGGTTTTTCAAAGGGTTTTCATAAAACTTAATGAGTCTTTCATATTCATATTTGATCCGAACGTCCGGGTTGGATGTTAGATATACGTTCTATGTTGAAGGTTCCAAGTAGGACATATATTAGAAAAACCTAACCTTCAAAATATACATGAGTAATCCATAAGTAATTGGAAGAACTACGTAGGATTGTTAAAGTGACGGCGAAACCCTAGTGTTTCTTTAAATTGGTTTCTAGTTGATTTATTTAATTATTTTTAATTTAAATTCGTTTTTATTATTTTAAAATCTCAAAATCAACATTTTCCAAACTTTGTTTTAAATAATTAGTTAGGAGTTGGTTTTAAATACAAATTATTTATTCAATTCCTGTGGAAAACGACCTTGCTTGAGCTGCTATACTACGATAACCTTGTACTCTTGCAAGTATTTTTATGTGATTTTAACTTCTTTTCGTAGGTGTGAAAAAGCCTATCATATATATACTTATCAAAAGATAAGATGATAAGCACAATTGTAATAGTTAGATCGACTTAAAATATGGCTGATTTCAAACTACTGAAAGCAAATAAAATCGAGATTACTTACTAGCACCACATGCATGCATGATCTTGAAGCTTGTTCTCGACCAACTTTGTCTCTAACGCAATTGTACAATAAGCTTCAAATATCTGAGATTAAAACGGAAAAATTGACGATTAGAGCTAACAGTGGAACATAATCAGCAGACCGGAAGAGATTAGCGATGAGGAAGAAGATCAATACAAAGAACAAACAACTTTATCAACATCATATTTTAAGAGGAAACGTAAGACTTCCAAGGCAGTTACACCGGAAACAAGTCCACATGCAAAGCATGACACTATCAAACAAAGACAAAAAGAGGCAACACAAATCCTGCGTAACCTTTTTTTCTTACAAATATGAAAGCAGAAGCAATAATTCAGGCTTTCCCTTCCCTTTCTATCTTTTTCTATTTCTTTCGGTTATATTATTTCTATTATTTTAGTTTGTCTAGTAATATAGCTTCTTTTCGTGTAGCTTAGCTCGTCCATGGGCATGCTTAAGCAAAACTACGTATACCTTCTTATTTGGTGCGATTTTGAAGTATAGCTAGCTAGCCAGACCTAAATCACCTGATTCCCTAGCTAGACATCAAATATTTGGTGGGATTTGTAAATGTAAGCTCATAAGTATATGCTGTAATCACCAAAATTTGTGCCATCCAGAAAAAAGAAGCTCCAATCCGTAACCAAAATTTGTGCGAACAAGAAAAAAAGACCTAAATCACATGATTCCATGGGCATGCATATGAAATAAATCAGCGTGAACTAAAGTGTACTGTGTAATGTTCTATTGATTTTCAAAGATTGTATTGTATTTCCATCATAAGATCTTTTACAACTGAACAACAATATATAAGGAGATTAACTCCTTGGTTTACGCCACAACAGTTGGCTTAGGGAAGACAAATAACAACCCCTTGAATTAAGGGACTTGACAACTTAGATTAGGAAGATTGACAGCTCACAAGATAAACTAATCACAAGAGAACTGGACTCTTAACCACCTAGGGAACAATCAATACCCAGAAGGAAGAAGGAAGAGTTGTTGACCAATCCCCTATTGTCCAGTGTTACCGTAAGTCTACCCTAATATTTAGGAAACCCTAATAACCACTGGATTAACTTCTAACTTCACTTCTAACTTCCAATACTCCCCCTCAAGCTGGATCCAGAAGATTTATGGATCCCAGCTTGGACAGAAGTCGTTGAAACTGATGAGACGCCAAGGGCTTTGTGAAGATGTCAGCCAGTTGATCAAAGCTTCTTGTGTAATGTGTCTGAATCACCTGTGACTGCACCTGTTCCCAAATGTAATGGCAATCAACCTCAATGTGTTTCGTTCTCTCGTGAAACACGGGGTTTGATGCTATATGCATTGCTGCCTGATTGTCACAGAATAGTGACATAGGAAGAGTTGTAGGAACACCTAAATCACACAGAAGACCTTTTAGCCATATCAACTCACACGCAGTTGAAGCCATTGCCCGATACTTGGCTTCGGCACTGGATCGGATGATAACAGTTTGTTTCTTACTTTTCCAGGTGACCAAGTTTCCACCCACAAATGTATAGTAGCCAGTGGTGGACTTACGATCGATTGCGTTCCCCGCCCAATCAACATCGCAATACCCCAGGATTTTGGTGTTGTCATTCTTCTGCATGATGATACCTCGGCCCACTGATCATTTTAAGTAGCGTAAGATCTGCTTCACAAGATTCAAACGCTCAAGAGTCGGGGAATGCATGAATTGGCTCACAAGACTTACAGAATAAGTGATGTCGGGTCTGGTGATAGTTAGGTAGATCAATTTCCCAACCAATCGTTGATAATAACTGATATCCATGAGTGGCTTACCCTGCAAGCTAGGTTTGCTTTTGCTGTCAAGAGGTGTAAGGGCCGGTTTAGCCTCGCTCATGTTGGCTTCCTTGAGCAAGTCCAAGACATACTTTCTTTGGTTAAGAAACAATCCCTTGTGCGAGGTTGCCACTTCGATACCAAGAAAGTACTTCAAAATCCCAAGGTCTTTAATTCAAACCTTTGTCTGAGAGACTGTTTTAGGTTGAGGATCTCGTCAGCATTACCTCCTGTAATTATGAGATCATCGACATAAATCAACACAACCAGTGTGCCCACAGCTCCTTTGCGAACAAATAGTGAGGAATCGACATTGCTGCTTTTGAACCCAGCACTAGTGAGAACTGAGCTTAGTTTGGCATACCAAGCACGTGGAGACTGTTTCAGGCCGTAAATGGATTTGTGCAATTTGCACACCAAATCTGGTTCATTGCTTTGAGGATACCCTGGTGGTAATTTCATATATACTTCCTCTTGGAGATCACCGTGTAAGAATGCGATCTTCACGTCCATTTGGTACATGGACCACCCTTTGTTTACAGCAATAGACAATAGCACTCTCACTGTGTTCATTTTGGCAACCGGTGCAAACGTTTCTTTGTAATCCACCTCAAATGTTTGAGTGAATCCCCGGCCACCAGTCTTGCTTTATGCCTCCCAATTAATCCATCTGACTTGAATTTGATTTTATAAATCCATTTGCAGCCCACTGCTTTCTTGCCTGGTGGAAGTTTGGAGATGCTCCAGGTTTTGTGTTGATCTAGGGCTTGAAGTTCTTCTCACATTGCTTCTTTCCACACCTCTTGGCTGCTAGCCTCATGGAAATTCTGAGGCTCCTTGTAACTGGATATGGTGCTTAGGAAAGCAGCATAGGCTTGTGTCACTTTCTTGTAAGACACACAATTGGAGATGGGATGTGTAGGTTTGTAGATGACAAAGTCTTGAAGTCTTGTGGGAGTTTTCCTAGCACGCATTGGATTGCGTCGCGAAACATTAGGATTTGTGTCACACTCGGTCATATCATCTTGATTGACACCATTTGCATGTAGTGTATCATCGAAATGAGACTCTTCATTGCTGTTTTCATTTTGAGGCGCATCGATGTTGGCAGGGCTGAGATGTTGATGTTGTGGAGCCTCAAGCTCAATTCTTGGTAATGGAAATACATCTAAGATTTCATCTCCTTGAACTGTGATTTCACTTGACTTGCTGAAAAAATGGTTAGTTTCATGAAATCGAACATCTCTTGACACAATTAATCTCCTTAGTTGGGGATTATAACACTTATATCCCTTTTGTGTAGATGAATAACCAAGAAATATACATTTAACAGCTCTAGGATCTAATTTATCTCGGTGATGAGATTGAATGTGCACAAAACAGATGCAACCAAAAACTCTAAGGTGTGCTAGGTCAATTTTCCTTCCTTTCATGACCTCTAAGGGAGACTTGAAATTCAAGACTCGGCTGGGCAATCTGTTGATGATATATGCAGCTGCCATCACCCCTTGGGACCAGAACCTCTTGCGCACATTCATTTGCAGCATCAATGCTCTTGTTTTTTCAAGTAGGTCACGGTTTTTGTGTTCGGCTATGCCATTTTGTTAAGGAGTTCCAACACAACTCGTTTGATGCATGATGCCATTAGTGCTTAAATATTGTTTCATGATAAGGGACATATATTCGGTGTCATTGTCAGACCTTAGGGTTTGGATTTGAGATGAGAAATGGTTTTTAACAAGGTTATGAAAGTCTTTAAATACTTCCATAACTTCATTCTTAGACTTTAGAAGATACAACCATGTGACACGTGAGAAGTCATCGACAAAAATCACAAAATACTTATAACCATCGAATGATTCACTAGTTGGTCCCCATACATCTGAATGAACTAGTTCAAAACACTTGCTAGTCCTGGACAAGGAAGAGTTAAAAGGTAATCTGGTTATCTTAGACAAGTGACATGTTTCACATGGAATAGCATCCTTCCCTAAGTTTGGAAATAAAGTTGACAAAATGAGGGATGAAAGGTGAGCTAAGCGTTGATGCCACAGTTGATTATCTTGAATAGGATTGAACTTGGCATGGAAACCTCTGGGATTGCTCTTCGATATATAATAGAGACCATCTAAATAAAACCCTTCACCAATCGTCTTCTTGGTGACACAATCTTGAAAGATGACATTGTGAGGAAAAAAAATGGCTAAGCAATTCAAGGTATTTGTGATCTTTCCCACAGATAGAAGTTGAAAAGGGAACGAAGGAACATACAAAGCCATTGATTCAATTTCATCTGACATTAAATTTATTTTTTCCTTTCCTAAAACTTTTGCATTCTCACCATTTGCAATTGAGACTTGTGAAGGATTTGCAAATTTTTCAAATTTGTGGGACTTAGACACATGGTTGGTCATATGATCTGTGGCACCCGAATCTACAACCCAAAAATCATGCAACATATTTATTTTAAGGGCAGTTTTAAAGGCTTTCATAATACCTTGCATGTTCTCTTGCGGTATGGGTTTCTTGTCTGCCAAGAAACCTGCAAACTTGCCAAGCAATGCCTTTGAGTTCCCTTCTTCTATGCTGTCTTCACGATCAATTTTAGCCCCTTATTTCTTGCCTTGAAGATACGACATAAACTCATTCATGAGCTCAACGGGATTCGCTGTGAAGTTCTTGAATGGACCAGAAACATTTGAGGTGGAGGTGGACGCATGATTTGCTCGATATGGAGTACGGTTCATCCTTTGTACACCCTTATTGTCCTTCATGAAATCAGGCTTTAATTCTGGGTGTAAAATCCAGCATGAGTCTTTAACATGACCTGTGTTATGGCAGTGTTGACACTTCAAGTTGGGATGCTTTCCTTTGTACCTTCTCTTGTTGGTCATATATGCCCTAGCCTCAAGTACACTAGCCATTGTACCTATGTTCATGACTTTCCTCCTTACTTCTTCACGTTGAATTGTCGCACATACACTGGTGAAGGTAGGAAGTTCAACATTCATGAGTATGTGACATCGTAGATCTTCATATGTTGAATCAAGACTGGACAAGAGTTGAAATGTCTTGTCTTCTTCTGCTCTCTTTCGTAGCAGTGCTGCGTCGGTTGTATGAGGGCGATACATTTCCAACTCATTCCACATGCTTTTCATGCTTCTTAGGAGTTGCACAAAAGGCTTGCCATCTTGTTGCAGATCGGAGATATCCTTCTTTAATTGGAATACTCGTGCAGCATTGTTCTGGCTGCCATACATTTCTTTGACTGCCTCCCATAACTGGTATGATGATTCAGAATAACTGAATATTTCAGCTAATTTGCGTTCCATAGAATTCAAGAGCCACGACATAACAAGCTGATCTTTGCTGAGCCAAGATTCATAGGTTGGTAAGGAAGCATCAGGAACTTCGATGCTTCCATTTATGAATCCTAACTTAGACCTTCCACCGAGTGCTAGAGACACTGCTCTCGACCAAGGCAGGTAATTAAACTCATTCAACACGACTGAGCTTAATCTTTGATTTGGGTTGACATCCACCTCATGCACGTTCATGGATGAAAACACCGGTGAGCTTTCAGCTTCTGATGCTGCCGGATTATCTTCAGCCATTTTGAAGATTGAATACGTTCGGATAACAGTATAGCAGAAACAGGTTAATTTTCCTGCTCTGATACCATATTGATTTTCAAAGATTGTATTGTATTTCCATCATAAGATCTTTTACAACTGAACAACAATATATAAGGAGATTAACTCCTTGGTTTACGCCACAACAGTTGGCTTAGGGAAGACAAATAACAACCCCTTGAATTAAGGGACTTGACAACTTAGATTAGGAAGATTGACAGCTCACAAGATAAACTAATCACAAGAGAACCGGACTCTTAACCACCTAGGGAACAATCAATACCCAGAAGGAAGAAGGAAGAGTTGTTGACCAATCCCCTATTGTCCAGTGTTACCGTAAGTCTACCCTAATATTCAGGAAACCCTAATAACCACTGGATTAACTTCTAACTTCACTTCTAACTTCCAATATGTTCTCTAAGTAAACTGTTTGAATGATTTGATATGATAATCGATCTGGAATCTTCGTTGAGCTGCCATACGGATGCCAATGTAATCAGAAATCATCAAGGTTTAAGTTCTCGATCAATCCTTTAGTGGGAACTCTTTTAATCAAATTCTTTAGTAGTATTTTTCTTTCTGGCGTTGCAAGAGGTTTCGAAATCGGGATAATTAACTCTCCGTTTTGATAAAAAAATAAAAAATATGGTGAAGGCCTAGCTAAAAGTCTTGGGGTCGGTTTTCAATCGTGCATTCCACAATACACCAACTTAAATATCAAGTAAAATGTTCTGGTTTGATTTATGGTGACAGTAAATTACACGATGGTGGTCAAAAAAAAAATTAAATTGACTCTGTTAATTTTTCCGTCTTCCGAAATAGTAGACTACGTACGGTGATTTCGCTGCTAGCTGGTCCCTTTTTTTTTTTTTTTTTTTTAATTTTTAAGTACGAAAATTTGGACCTTCATATATCTTTTAGGTCAGAATTTACTAAATTTTAATAAATAATTAAAAAAAGGAACTTTAACGAAAAGCTCCTGGTACTGTTCACTTTAACGAAAAACCACATTTTTACACTAAAAAGTCAATCATGGTACTATTCATTTTACCATTTATTTTGTCTTTATCGTTAAAACTCAAAGTTTTCAAGCCATTTTCATTAGTTTTCCTTTAAAAAAAACCTACTAAAATGATCACCAATGGATTGCTGAGGAAGAAGGCACCGAGTGTGGAAAAGAGAGTGGGTATTAGATAGTATAAGAAAAAGGAAGGGAGCGTGTATTCCATACGAATGCCACCACCATCTTGATTTTAGATTCAGTCAAAAAAACGAATTAAAGTTTCCTTTACCTTCTCGCGCTTTCTTGTCAGTGTCCCACACACTACCACTCAAATCACTAATTGTTTTTGGATAATGCTATAGATATCAAAATTTTAAACTAAATTTTGTAAATCAAATGATGTGGTTGTTAATAATTGAATTATTACTTAAGTATTGATTAACATACTTATTTTTTATTGGTGACACATCATTTGGTTTGAGAATTTAGTTTAAAAATTTGGTCTACTTAGCATTACTTTTGTTTTTTTATGCTTGTTTTGGAGCAATAAGTTGCTTTTGTGTACATATACAAGGGTGGCTTTGTGAGAGAGCGATAGGTGCAACCGCACATGACCCCTAATTTGAAAGAGTTTTTGAAAATTTTGTCATGCTATATATTTTTACTTTAGACTTTAAATCTCATTGTACACTACTCATAAGTGTAAGTCTTTTCCTTATAAATATAAAAATTTGGAGTAATATTTGGAGTGCCAATAATAACACCCTAAATTTTTTTTTCAATTTTATTATATAATAATGCTATATATTCAAGTGACACTTAAAGTTAGACTTTTAGAAGCTTTTTTTTTTTCTTTTTTAGTTGTTTAAGATTGAATTGCTTTTGATTATTTAGTGAACGTTATGTTTGTAGCTCTTTACTTATTATTTAATACATTTTTAAATTTACAATCAGCGAGTCCTAAAGTTTGTATAATTGATTTAAATTATTATTTTTTAGCAACAATACATTATTCCACACTTTTTTAAAGAACTATCTTAAGGAAGTGCCCTTCATAAATTTTGTAGAGAACCCCAAAAATCTCACAAACATATTATTTTCACTTTTGTTAGTGGAAACCCCAATTGTTTTGTCTACTTGAAGCCAAAATCCCCCCGATCATGGCCACGCAACAACTTTGGATATTAGGCAGCAGAAAATATATTTAAAGTAGGGTTTCCAAACAATTGGTGGATCAAATCACGATAAATCTTTGCCTTTTTTTTTCTTTCTTTTTTTCCCGATATTCGACATTTCAAATATTGTGTTGTTTTATCTGACATGAACAGATTTCATAAATGTGTTCGAGAATGGAACCTTTTTCTATGTATTGCTAAAGTTGAGGATTCATACATATATCCAAGAAGAGAAAGGCTAGAATCAAACCTGCTCCAATCACCCTTACATTACTAAGAATGATAAAATAATTTACATACATCATCAATAGAAACCCTGTAGTTTTGTTTTTTAAGTCGACTAGGATTAATTAGGATATATTAGCCTTCATGCACGCTCTCACACGCGTGCATAAGACATTTTTTGAATTACGGCGTGCTACGCATAACTTACATGTTTTAAACTTATTTATATGAGTAAATTGACAAAAGGAAAGTCAAATATTTGAAGTAAATGAATAATCTTAGATCATGCTAGAAGAAACCCCTCATAAACCAATTAAAGCAGCTGAATCCACATAATAAAATCGATCTCTATTGAATTTATATTAAAAATAGAGAAAATAATATTTAATAAACAACCTATTGAATCACATTATTGTTAGCCCATTATGAGGCTAAGTCCACCCCCTCCCCCTTAGTGTAGATAATATCGTTTATTCAAAAAAAAAAAAATCATTTGACAACTAATTTAATCATATTATTATCCGCGTGCGAAATACCTTTTTTATAACCTGCATTACACGCCTCTTAAGATGTTTTGAATGTGTTTAAAAATAGAAAAAATAATATTTAACGAACAACTGATTGAATCACATTATTGCTAGCCTATTGTGAGGTACTAATTATTTTAAAAAAAAACTGTACAAAAAAAATTAATTGTTAAAAAAATACTGTTAAAATGACAAAAATACCCCTGCCACATTTGATGCATTATTTTGGGTTGCTTTTGAACTTTTTTGTTTTGGGGGTATTTTTGTCCACTTAATTTTGGCAAAGCTTGTGACCCCAAAAACACTATTCACTGTAGTGTTGGCTTTATATATAGAGATGATGCATTATTTTGGGTTGCTTTTGAACTTTTTTGTTTTGGCGGCATTTTTGTCCACTTATTTTTGGTGAAGCTTGTGACCCCAAAAACACCATTCACTGTAGTGTTGGCTTTATATATAGAGATAACCCACTATATTTGATGGCATACGGTTGAATGAAAAAATTGGACGCGTATTTTTATTTTTTGTTCAAGTGATGGTAGAAAATGGATTAGCTATAAATAAAACTAATCCCTCTTAATTCTCAGAAAAATGGTAGGATTTGGACAAGATTATTCAATCATCTATCTTCGCTTAGAACAAAAAATTGCAAGTGCGCAAAGAATTCTTCATTCCACACTCACTGAATCTAGTGATATATCCTATTCAAGCTAATCCCAGACAACAGTCGAGGCCTAAATTAATTATACTGGAATATACTCTTAATATTTCAGCCATGTTCTTCATTGCTGTCGTGAGCTATTCTGGATAGGCTTTGGGTGTGTTGACTGCTATATCTTACACTAAAAGAATGAGGGAAAATTTGAACACGGAATATAACGGTTGAAAAGAAACGGTAATCTAACCATCAGAGCATCCACCACTTGCAGTTCATTAATTCAAATCCAAAATATTTTCTTAACCATAAAATTAATGAGTGTTAAGTTGACTTCATAAATCCACGCACAAAACTATCAATTATGTGTATGGCCTTAGACAAACTGAACGAATGAATGTAGGCTATAGAGTTTTCCAGCAGTAGTGGCGGAGCAAGCCCTCTTGTTGATTGGGAGGCAAAAGCCACTCTTTGGCCTATATGGTGGCGGAGCAAGCTATACTTGTGATATAATATAGTACTAAATATAAATATAGAGAGTCCCACCTGCATGGGACTTTCATGTTATGTCTCAAAATCACTAAAATGTGTTAGATGCAAGCAAAAATTTCTCCTAAAACCGCCTTGAGAGTTACACTATATATTCGAAGTTGACCATCCATAAGCGTGGAAACCTAGAGTACTAGACTAACAGAAGGAATTCTGTGCGGACGCCTATATCGTCTGGTAGTAAACTCACAAGGGGTGAGAACCAGATTCAAGGGTTTAACTACCTTCTGAGCTGCTGTAGAAGAATTTCTTCTCTTTCAGACACATTACCGTAACATTAGTGGTTCGCGTGGTGGCCGATTTGAACGTTATCGTAATTGGAGTTGCATATGGAACAAGTAATGGTGAATTGAGCTAGCATATATGCAATATGCTGGCCAAAAGGAAAGCCAATCCAAGTCTTGTCACTCTTTTTATTGCCCCAATTATGCACCGTGTGTGTTTGCTGTTGGGAATGGGGATTTACACTAGCTTCAACCACTGGGGACTACTGTGGTGGTGCGTGATGTTTGTTGGGGAGATATCCATATCGAGTTGAGTTGGATTCTATTGGAATACACCTAGAGAGAGGAGTTCGTATCGTAAACCTTTAAACTTATCAGCGCTAAAAGTGAAAGAATAAATTAGTATCAAATTCGTTATTTGCGAAATTCGAGTCTAAGATCATGTTAATTTATAAGTGAAGATGAATATCAATAGACTCTAATAATTAGCCAAAAATAGAGAAGGGTAATTGTTAACAAGATCATTCATAGTTTATCTCACCCTCGTACATAGATAAATTATATGGTCTCGTTTGGCAACTCGGACTGTACTGACTATTTCAATCGGATAGGATAATCTGTCGTCGGATGGTATTGACTATTTAATCAGGTGTTTGGTGCAGGATCGGATTAAATACCCTTTTTTTTTTATTAAAAAAATGTATGTATAATTTTTAAGAGTATAAACAAATTAAAGAGTATGATTAGATTTGTTCTTAGTTTAAAAAAAAAAAAAAAAAAAAAAAAAAAACCCCAGTTTATCTAAGACTTGTTTTTGTCTGCACTTCTTCCTCCATCTAGTAATAAAAGTTGCCGCTGCACAAAGAATCAAAGCTTATCATGTTCATCTACTTCCTTAAAAGGAGATTGAAGAATATTTAATGGCACTATGTTTCCAATTTAAAATCAAATCAAGTATTAAAGCCCGTCAATTTGATGGGCAAAACACTAGAAACCACCACCTTTGATCCAGAAGCAGACGCTACTGTCATGGATGTTCGCCACAAGTATCTGCAAATGCAAATCGAGGGCCTATTCATCGATTAGCCCCAATTCCAACTCATTCCACCACCCAATCCCAATCCCCAACAACCATACATAGCCGCACCACCAAGCTCCAGTTCATTCTTCGTCGAGAGAGAAAAGATGGAATATTGATTGAGAAGATGGATTGAGATGGCGCTGGAGTAATATGCGAGAGAGGGATGAAAAAAGAGCCATCGTGATTTTGATTCCAGCAACCCGACGAATAATACAGAGGATTTGGAGTGTATAAATTATCCGGACTGTGCTGTATAAAATAGATGGGGCCGTATAAATAATCTGGTGTTAATTTAATACGGAACGGTACCAAACACCAGATAGTATTAAATAGGATTATACGGTGTCTAACACAACATGCCAAACAAGGCCTATATGTTCATCTATGCGGACGTTTTTACCGTGATTTCATACTCATCAATATGATATGTCACTAAAATACGTAGAAAATAACTATTCACATTGGAGTAATGTTAGAAAGACCAAATTTTTAAATCAAATGACGTGCTAGTTGATGATTGAATTATTACTTAAGGATAATGGAAAGCTTTCCAAATTGAAATTCATGACCCCTTCAATGAGTGCCTAGGAACTAATGGCATTGAACAAGACATGGAGATAAGCATATTAATTTTCAATTCCTTGAATCAATGTTGTATGACCAGGATGGATTGAAGGTTTGGCATCTCGATTGTACTTTATGGGCATGTTTGATACACATGATCGATTTGGCTTGGACTAATTGTAGGGAATTGTTTGAATTGGTTTGGCTCGGACTAATTGTAGGGAATTGTAGGGAATTGTTTGATACGCAAGATCAATTTTGATAACAGATGAAAGCCAAACATTGAAGCTTCGATTTTGATAACAAATGAAAGCCTGACGTTGAAGCTAAAAGCGAGATTCATCATCGTTGTGAGGTTTCCTTTCCTTGTGTCTCGAGTTAGGGGTTTGGATTGGTTCTATTGAGGCCCGTCATTTTGGTCCTCATCCGTTTGGTTCAAGCTGAGATTGGTGTTACATGTGCAGAATAGTTTGGTCCATCAACCACCTCCTATGGCTTCTATTTTTCGGTTCTTTTTCCCTTTTCCTTTTTGTGATATAACGTGTGGAACAGTTTGTGATAGCATTTTCTCCTTCAACCTTCGCAACTACAAGATAATTCACAATCAAAGATATCCGAGTATGCAACAAATTCAAATCAATCACATTTGGGGATCCCATCATTTGGTCGGTTCAAATTGTAATGAGGGCTTCTTCCCCCATTGTGAAAGTGCTGAACTTGATCTATCAACTTGAAACAGCGAAAATTGCGCTCATTTCGGGTAGCTTCGGTTTTGGGTTGGAAATTAGTTGATTTGCTACAGGCGGTACCAAGCGAACTATGCAATGAGTATCTGCTTCAACAAGGAAACCTTAGACACCCAATTCAATACCTAACTGATGATCCAAAACAACCTAAAGCTTAATTACTGGCCAGAGGGCGAGCTACTAGAGAAATATCGTCTCATGATTTTTTCAGTGTTGTTTTCACTCTTAACATCTCCATAAACCTCCGAAACTCTCACACTTTTCATAACTGTAATCATTCACTTACCCCATAAACACTTGTGAAATCTCAAGACTCATTCATTTCATGACAAAGAAAGACTTCTTTCACATCTACAAAAAACCATAAGGCAAATATGAAATAGCTAATATAAACTCAACTAATCTTTTCATTTCTTTTTATTCACACACACTCAAATAATCTCAATCAACTCAAATCTGAAAACTAGAATTTGATAGAAAACCCGACAATCTTTACCTTGATTGAAATTCTACCAATTGTGACGGTTAAATCTGTCACTTTCTAAAGCAAATACAGATACAACTACAGTCGTTAATATAACAGAAACTTCTCCTACAAATGCTGATAGTGATAACAAATCATATTTGTTCTTTGGCATTGCAAGACCAATATCAAATAGTAAAGACTTTGAAATGCAGCAATGGTGCACCCAGGGTACTTCACTTGAGCAAAAGCCAAAACAGTCAAGATAATATGGAATTTGAAAAGTACAAGTGTTTCGTCTACAGTACGAAATTATCCGAAATTAAACCGTATAATATTACACCACTAAAAGAGTAAACTCAAATGCAATGAAGGCAATGCATCCAAGCATTAGATTTACACGATCAACTACTTTAAAAATAATTTAGGAAAGAGTTATGGCAATTTCCTTCTCATCAAGTAAACTTGGTAATTCATATATGCAAAGAGAATCGTACAAATGTACAACAATAAGAATTTCGTAAAATTGCTAGCATCCTGCAACTACATAGCAATACACCAACACTCTCTTGCGTGCCCAGTTCGGAAAATCAAGAGACATCAATGCATAAATAGGCGCTTTTACAAAACACGCAATCTTACAACTTGGAAACCGAGAGATGCATCGTGTTCTAATCAACAAGCATGGGTTCCGAGCCCCCAGCTGCATCTTCCATTCCATTTTTCTGCTCTTTCTCCTCAATTAAACTCCTCTGTTCTTCCTCTATGGTATTCTGCAACTCATCCACCTGCAAGAACATAAAATACACCCGAAAATTACACTACTTTCTTCAAGCGTTCTACTTCTACTGCTTAATGCACACAACATATCGGGAATTCAATATAGCTCACATACCACATGCAGGAGCAGAGCAAACTGCTTCTTCCTCAGCTCCAGCGTCCGCGAACTCGTGGTGTTCTCTGCATCCAATGCCGCAATCTCCTTCTCCAAGTCGGATATGATCTTGAGCGTCTCGGACCTCGGCGGCTGGGTAGCAATCAATTTCCTGATCGACTCACACTCCTCCTTATGCCGTCTTTCGATCTTACTCTCCTCGAGCTGCTTCTTCAGCATCTCAATGTCAGTCTTCGCCTGCACAATCTGCCGGTTAATCTCCTCCCTCAGCTCATCGAAATTGTGCTTCTCCCGGAGATTCGCATCCACGACGGCCTTGCTCTTTAGGAGCGGAATCTCAAACGTGTTGAGCTCCTGGAGGAAAGCTTTGGCGAGCTTGTCGCAGTCGGCAAAGTTGTCAACGTTCTTGTCGAGCTCGACGAACAGGGACGTAAGCTTCTTCTGGAGCTTCTTCAACGGCGGTTCGCCTCTCGTGGTCGTGGTCCGAGTGAGAAGTCTGTGTTTGATGATGACGTCATCTTCGAGCGGCCCGAACGCGTAGTTCGCCGCCACGGCATCTCCTCGCCCTGAAGCTTTTCTTCCTTTCGCCAGCATCGGAACTGACCGGAGGTTATGAGTCCGGCGGAAATTCGATTTCGAATTTGACAAACCCTAATCTAATCTCCAGAAAGAAAATCGCTGTTCACGGCGGAGGATCCAGAGTTAATTGGACGAGGTTAATTGGACGGCGGGATGTGCTTCACGGTTAAACACTGCTACACCGGATCGAGAGTGTTTATTTTGTCAAAAGGCTATTATATTTGGGACAGAATCCACATTTAGCACAAAAAAACATAGAAGTTAAGGTCCAATATATCCATCAATGAAAACCAAATTATACATATACTAAAACCCAGTTTGCAGGCACTGTTTTGCACTGTTAATGAACAGTAAAATGACGGAAATGCTCTCGGATTCTCTTGGCTTTACCGTGCTGTTTCCTAATGTGTGCTGTAAATTCTCGGTTTCGCCCATGCTACCCACCTTCAGTCTTTTTCCCTGCGTTCCACAGCCCTGATGTACACGTGTTCGTCATCGTGGGAAGGGAAACACTCGGCTTTTCCATTGGTTTCCAGAAGAATCTCTCAGTTTTCTCTCTCAGAACCATGAACCACAGCATCCTCCTCCGTTCGACAGCATCTCCTCACTCCTCCTCTATCTCCCCTATGGGCTCCTCCCTCCGTCCTCCTCCTCCGTTGGGCAGCTTCTCCTCCGCTCATTCTCCTGGTATTTTTTTTCATCTCTATTTTCCCTCAGATCCCTCTTGCCCTTCCTAATTACCATAAATACAACTTAATCTCCACTCTCTCACTCTCTTGCAGATCCTTCTTCCCATTTTCTCCCAGAAAGAATCAACGCCACTAGCCACCGCTGCCCACACTCAAGGTATGTACATCTCAAATCCTTTCTTTTAATTGAAATTTTTTTTTGATCGTTTTTATTTTTTCTGTGTTTGTATGTTCATTTTTGATTTACTGTGTTCTGGGTGTTTATCAATTGAATTGCTCCAACTAATTCAAGGATGTAAATTTGGATTCCAAATGGGTTTTCCACACAAATTTCATTTTGGTCTTTTGGGGGTTTTGATTCTAGGAAGATACTGAACGCAGAGTAACCCTCTTCTTTTCATTTCTTCTTCATCAATACTCTAATTCGATTTGATTATATCTACTTACGTTTGATGTGATCAATTTGTTGTGTTGCAGATTGACTTAACCTCTCATATTGTGAAGGTTTTCTTGGTGATAAAGGGTATGAATTTTTCTGTATTGTTGGATTTTCTGTGTAGTAAATTGAACCCAGTTTGTAAAAATTTCAAAAGTTTGATGGATTAGGAATATATTTTAAATCTTTGTACGTCTTTCATTTATCGTTTTCGGCATGAATGTGGATACTTAAGTTTAGGTTCAGTCTGTGATTTGAGTTTTCATGCTACACTATATCATTTTCGGTGCAAATCTTGCATAATGTAGACCAATGAACTACTTTTGATTTTGAATACTGGAAATACGGGTCGTTATATTTACAAATTGGCATGCTACACCAGCATAAAAAAATAGTTTTCATTTTTCCCTTGAACCCTAATCTCTCTCCTCTCTCTAAAATTCATCTGATCAACGTATAATGGGTATTGTTTCTGTCTGTAGGTTGTACTTGGAGAAGTCTGTGAAGACCCAATAAATGGATTAGAAGATGAACCAAGCTGGCGAAGGAATCAAGGGACACGAAGCTCAGAATATCAGAGGTATAAATCGCTTCCATGAATTTTTATTTATTTCATTAATTTCAACCGGGATCTGAGAATTTCTTAGTCATGGATCTATGAATAGTATCTGTGTTGAGTCTCTGAGCATCTCAATTTTTTCTATCAAATGGTCTATGTAATGTCTCTTATTGTTTTATCCATGTATGAGTATGATTTCTTTAATTCATTGTTTCCTATATTTGATAATAAAATTTAATACATAATTTGAATGGATCAAATATCTTTTATTGTTGAAATGTTTGACTAAAGCTTTTAGACTCAATCAAATAACTGTTTATAAGAGATTAAGACACATGTAGGACCTATTGTAAAAGAAAAATAAACAAAGGTGAAATCATTGCTATAACTATAATTTGGTTTTGTCATTTATAGATGATATTCCTTGATAATTATCAAATAAAACTTAATTTTGACATGTCTACCACTTGCATTGTACTGAAATGTCTTAAATCTTTCACTTTTATACTGCTACTCCAATGTTTTCTAATGTAGATCCATGTGGCGTTTAGGAAACCAGAGCTTATGAGGTTTGAAAATTTTCCATTTTTAGCTTAGTTTTGGGTAGGGAATTTTGATGAATTTATGTTTTTTTTTTCCCTCTATTTTTAGGTGTTTTCAGGCGGCTAGAGCTGAACATGGAGAAGGTTTTGAGACTTCTAGACCTATTGGACCTCTCAAGGTTTATGTGGTAAGGAATTTATGGAGTTTTATGTATGGTAATGAAATTATTTCTGTGTTATGTTGAATTTAATTTAATGGTTATACTTTATGCTGTTATGAGTTACTGTTGTTGATTTTTACTCTGAGTTGGATTTTTTGAACAACAGACTGCAAGGAGATTTTCATAAACTGATACGATATGCCATGAAACTGGATGAAGCTTATGGTCGTATATTCTCTTTTGACAATTTTGTGGTAAGTTTCTATAACACTCAGTAGTTATGTGTTTCAGGTTCTAATGGCTAGAGGAATATCGTATCTATGACTCTTTAACTGTGCAATTATTAAAAGATATCTAAATGCTTATCAATGAGTTTTTCCTGCAAGCGTTTTCGAGTTTTTCGGTGAATTTCTCTATCTTCATTTTATTTTTTGAGTTGCATGTAATAGTTTATGGTCAATGTGATCCCATATCTATTTAATTATATTCTTAGATCGTGTAGGAAGACTAGCAAGTAGCAATGATGCTTCTTTTTAAGTTAGTTACTCTTCTTATTGCAGACAATACCATTGGGATAATAACCTCGCATTTACATCCTTTCAAAGCAATCCATATGTCCATATTGGTAAGCATCATTTTCCTATTTTCCTATTTTCCTTTTATTATATATTTAATCAAATTGTAGTATTCTAACCAACAATTTGTTACTATAAAGGAATTAGTTTCATTTATTCAAAGCCTAATTAGTTATTTATAAATTTATCTCTGTAAAGTTTTCATGCTTGGATTTTAAATATCTTAGCAATTACCTCAAAATCCCTAATAAATTTACCCTTTTTTTCTGTTGGAAATTTCGGAATTTTAGGTCATTGGAGAAAGAGGAAGAGTTTAGAGATCCCAAGAAGGAACATGGAAACTGCATCAAAGACTGTAGCTAAACTGAAACTGAATCCCCACCCAGAAGGTAAATTTTATTTGTAGACTTTCAGAGACACTTCCATTGCCCTGCCTTTGTCTCAGCTTCCCCCAGACTATTAAGTTTTGTTGCTTCTCCTCCTTCATTCATTCCTGTAATTTTTTCATGTTTTACAAATTATTTGAATTTTGGATATTTGATTTTTGTTTCATTATGTATTGAGGTTTGTTTGATTAATGTGTTCTGTTGTGTTGTGTGAAATTGCATTCTTTGTTTTGGTGTGTTTTATTGGATATGTCAGAGTTATACAAATGCATGAACAACATATTAAAATTTTGCGTTTAAAATTCTAAGTAGTTGATGTCCAGTTTACGATGTTTTTGAGTTTTTCAGCCACTTTGTTTTTTATTTTCAACCCAAATAATAAACCTGCACTATGTTGTTGCCTCTTTTCTGTATGCATTTTTTCATGCACGCTTCATGCCGAAAGAAGAACGAGCAAACCACTTTCTTGGAGGATTTGAAGGATCACATTGATGATTTTGTCAATACATACTTGCTTCAAGACCACCTTGCAAAATATATAAAATTTGGCTAAATGATCAAGAAGTTTAATTAGAATCAATGATTTTTGTTGTTTACAATTAACGAGAGGTCCTAAGTTCGAAATGCTAAGTGCATGTTTATTCTTTTTAATTTTTACGAATTTTTGTTTGGTTGTTAATTTATTTTTAATTAGTAGCTAGTAGTTATGTGGGTTAAAAGGGTTGTTCCCCTTTCACATTTAATACTTATACTTTGATTTGGTAATTTTGCATTCGCTTTTAGTTCTGTGGAATGTCAAAGAGTTGTCGCAGAGATGAGCAATGATACCAAGGAAGTTGGAACGAATTACCTTTGTAAAATAACAAAATAAGATTTTTTTTGCAGCAAATAAAATTCTTTCCTATCCTGAGATATTTTTATTTAGATTAATCAATGTTATCTCAACATATATTATTAGCTCAAATTCATATACTGCAGCCGATTTCTAATCCCGCAGCAACTCGCGGGCATTACTATCTAGTTATATATACTAAAACACAATCAAGGAGGTTCACTGTTCCTAATCACAGTGAAGCAGCGAAAGTACCCTTACTTTATTGTGCACTTCGCTTCTCATTTTCCTCACTTGCACAATTAAATGATGAAAAAGTCCATGGATATGTGTTGATTCTTTAGGTATGTGAACTGTCCTTGGCTGGCAGTCTTCCTGCTCTTCAACTCTTTCAATCAGAGTCATTGAATGAAAAATACATCGCCTAGCTTCTCCGCCACTTCACCCAGACCACCGCCACCACTAGATTTACCATCGAACTCCACTGAGTTTCCAAAACCCGCTTTACTAAAGGAAGCGAATTTGGTTTTCTGATTATGTTGGAGTTGAAATATGTTTGGTTTCCAAATCACTGCTACCACCAGTTCCCTCAGCTCTCTTTCCATTGCTTCTCAAAACTTTCATATCGGTACATCAACTCAACTCCGATTCTATTTTGAACCCAAAGATTGATTATTTTCCTCTTTTTCTCTGCTTTTATTTTCCAGAAAGAAAAAAAAAACACCATATTTTCCCAAAAAGTTTAATTTGTTCTCGGTTCCCTGAGATTGTCTTTCTGGGTTTTGGTCCTCATGTCGCGAATTTAAAAGGATTTTGGCTTTCATAGGCGATGGAGATTGGTGAGGATGTTCAAAGTTGTAGCTTTGTGGATGATTTCAGTGAAGCGTTTATTTTTCAACTCTGGTGATTTCTAGGGTTTTTGTGCGTGAACTTTTGGGGATTTGGTATGGGTTTGGTAAGCCACTGTCACCTCTATTGAACTTAAATTTAGTTCTTTTTTTTTTCCTCAAATTTGTTTCATGGAATGAATGTTTGATTCTTTGCTAAATAGTTGTTAAGAAAAGTTGGAATTTTCAAAAATTTTGATTCCTTTTTAATTTTATAATTTTATTTTCAAGCCCTTAATTTTGTAAGGAGTGTTTCGTTTTAAAAGTATGGGTTGATGATTGCATGAACCCATCATCTTGAAGAATTAAAATAATGTAATGATGTCTCGTGAGAAGGAAAAACTAATGAAAAGAACTTGAAAATTTTGAATTTTAATCGAAATGACAAAAAGATGTTGTAAGTGAATAGTACCAGTAATGACTTTTTAGAGTAAAAATGTCATTTTCGTTAAAAGTGAACCAAATAATGTAATCATGTCCCATGATTATGTGAATGTTTATAAATTTAATTGTGAACCAAAACCTGGATATAGGGTTCAAGTTTTTCGACATGTTTCTCGACGATGCCAGGGACAGCCGGCCTCGAGGTTGGTCTCAAACAATTCCTCCTCATCTCTGCATCCTGTAAATTATGAATCTGTGTTCATGGTGATGTTTCTTGATTTCTAGACTTTGATTTTTTTTTTTCTCAATTCAACTACAGAGAGAAGCATAAAGTGTCTGCTCCTAGCACAGTCACTAAACACTAAGTTCCAGTGACGTATATCCTATTTTTTTATTTCACGTATGTATTGTTAAGGGCAATTAGATGATACAATGCGCCTGTTGGAAATTATATTGTTATAATGTTGAATTCAGTAATTCTGAATTCAGTTTTTGTGCAAATTTTGTATCTATGGTAATTGATGTTTGCATCAATTTCATTGTGGTATTAATCCTAAAATATATTTTGTAGGGAACCAAAAAGTGGAATATAATGTTAAATATGCTTGGTTATTCAAATACGAAGTTTTTTACTTGATTGCCCGAACTAGACTTACAATTACAATTAACCAAATGTTAATTGGCCAGTCTATCCAGGTTCAGTAAGAATTAACTCCATAACTCTGTTGAACTTGCAGGAAATGGAAATCATGTACAACATACGAAGGCAGATGGAGATACTCTACCGTGAGATGTCGAATTTACAGAGTAATTAAGAGTTGTGTAGACATGTTGTTTGTACTAAACTTGACCAATTCCGAAATCCAGAAAAGTTTCCCTCCAACCAGGAGGCCAATCACAGCGCAACACGTGTCGACATCGGAAGCCAATCACAGCGCGACACGTGTCAACATCAGAAGCCAATCACAGCATGACACGTGTCAATGTCAGAACAAAGCTAGAAACTCTCTTCTATAAAAGGAGATCATTCTCCCACAATAATCTCTTATGTCATTTGTACTAAATCATTCACTAGAACTTACAAAAGGAGAGCTTGAACCTATGTACTTGTGTAAACCCTTCATAATTAATGAGAACTCCTCTACTCCGTGGACGTAGCCAATCTGGGTGAACCACGTACATCTTGTGTTTGCTTCACTGTCTCTATCTATTTACATACTTATCCACACTAGTGACCGAAGCGACCAAGCGAAGGTCACAAACTTGAAACTTTCTGTTGTACCAAAGTCCTCGCTGATTTTGTGCATCAACATTTGGCGCCGTCTGTGGGAACGACACTTATTCCCACTCTCTTCAGCTTTGTCAAGCTGGTTTCCACCATTCGTACACTCTCTTTTGACCAGGCATCCCTCTCCAACATGGGGAGCGAAGGAAGCCACAACACACAGAATGACACCTCTCTTGCACATAGTGCGAAGCAACGAAAGAAGGAAGAAAAAAGGGGTTGCTCTTCAAGCTAAAGTCGATGAGCTAGAAGCTCAAAACAACAAGATAGCAATGAAGAATGAGGTCATCCAGGAGCAATATGAGAAGCTCTTCGAGACGCTCCACGAAGCTAGGCATGCTCAAACACACGAGCTTATTGCGCCTGTGAACGTCAACCATCAACTGGGTGCCCCCCAACACGGAGGATCACCTGCCTTCGACATGGGTATTCCTGATAAAGAGCAAGCTACTCATCAAAATGTCGATCAACATGAAACTTCTCTCAACCCAGCTGCTTCAACCCGAAGCAGGAAAAGTGGAGGAAGACACCTCCTAGCAGAGGGAGCAGAAGGATCGAAAGTTGTTTATCGCGACTGTCGAGACTTCCTGAAGCAACGTTGAGAAAACCCCATCCACATAAGCTCAAAGATCAATGACCCAAGGGTTTCTGAAAGACTCGGTCCCCTACCACGGCCCAAGCCGGCTACTAATTTGGGGAAGGGGTAACAAGTCCTAGAGAAGCATGAGGGTATAGGGGACTCAGAGGTGTTCCGATAGACATACTCTAGAAGTCAGTACGGCGAGTCCGAGGAAAAATCGCATGCTCTTGATTAGACTTTCCTACTTCCAAGAGGCGATGGAGATTTTCGAAAGAAAGCTCCAGTGATACATAACTCCACCCAGGACCCCCTTGTCCTACAGCTCCTTGAAGAAGTAAACAAGTTGAAGGCCGAACGACAAGCTGAGATACTTGACTGGAATCAACCCAGGCCTGGCCCTCTCACAAGGAGGATCCTCGACACCCTCTCCAGGCGAAGACAAAACAGAAGTTTGGGTTGCAACTCTATACTGGAAGGGAGGATCCGATTGAACACCTTAACCTCTTTGAGTCTACCATGGCATACTGGATGCACACCGACGAAGAACGATGTCTTCTTTTCCCTTCCACCCTCTCTGGTGGAGCTTTAAACTGGTATTGTCGTTTTTCACTTGAGACGGTTGACTTATTTGAGGAATTGAGGAAACTGTTTGTTTCTCAACACATCTTCCAGACCGATCGCTTGCATTCTGCAGATTATTTGTGCACTATTAGCCAGAAGCCGGACGAGTCATTACGGAAGTATGTCGGCCGCTTCAGCCATGAGTATTCTCGTTGTGTTGAGGCAGATGACAAGACCCCTCTCAAGGCCTTCACGGCAGGCTTACGTGACTGTTTCTTCAAGTACATGATCAATGCCAACATTTGGAAAACTTACTCCGAGGTGATGGCACAGGCTTATAACCACGCCTCCGCCGAGGCAAGAACATACCAAGGGAAACCCCCTACAGCCATCCCTTATCAGTAAGAGGGGAGTGGAAGCCAAATCCAACCAAATGAGAAGACAGCAGCCTTCCAAACGGCAACGGTGTACCCCATACCTCACTTAATGCTTCGCCAAGTCAACATACATACCAATCTTAGGGCAAGAGGAAAGATTTCCATTCTCACCGGTCTCATTTTAGTAAAAGGAGTAAGGGGCACTATCGCGATAACCAAGGCTATCGCCACGATAATGCCCGTCTCCAGGCAGTCAACGCAGTGGGCCATACACGTGCTAAGATAGGCCATGCCCCGAGGTATGAGACATACACACCTTTGAACGCCATATGCGTAGCCATTTACCTCAGTATAGCTCATCTGATACCGAAGCCAAAGCCGAGGCAACCGTATTACAAGCCCACGAAAAATGTGGGCATGTTTTGCTGCTACCACGAATATAATGGCCATGACGGCGAGAAGTGTATCGTCCTCCGCGATCATATTGAAGCTTTGGCACGTGAAGGAAAAATTGATCAATTCCTCCTTCATCCTTCAAGGGATAACCGTAACCAACGCCAAGTGAATGTGATATATTCCATAAGCGACGGCACACCTATATCTGAATCTTCCAACAGGGCCATGAAAAATAGTGAACGAACTTTGAGGCCTGGCCACCAAGTGTTTCATGTGGAAGACATCAGGGGAGACAAGTATCAAAAGCCTAACTGGAATCCAATATGTTTCTACCATGAGGAAGAAAGAGGTATCATCTACCCTTACAACGACCCACTCATCGTGGAAGATAACGTAGCCAACTTTGACGTACAACGAATCCTGGTAGACACGGGGGCTTCGGTCAATATCATGTTTGCCGAGGATTTTAGGGCACTTAATGTAGCTAAACACTTGCTCGATCATTCGATTTCTCCTCTGATAAGCTTCTCTGGTGATATCGTGCAACCTTTAGGGAGCCTACACTTACCCTTCACCATTGGTACAGACCCTTACACAGCTACCATTACCACTAACTTCCTGGTGGTTGACTGCCCCACGGCGTACAATGTCATCCTCGGGCGCACATGCATCAATGATCTCAAGGCCATGGTATCCACACATATGTTGTTGATGAAATTTCCAACCCCCTATGGCAACGGTTATATCAGAGGAGATCAACTTAGTACACGATCATGTTACAACACTTCAATCAAGCAACAACACTTGCTTATGCCTAAGGAAACCCTCTTTATACATGACTAAGTCATAAAAACCAGCCCGGACGAAGCCAACTAGGATCTTCATGATGGCAACAGTCAACCCGATGATCTTCGAGATGACTCTTTCACCCAGCAAGCCCAACCTGCTGAAGAGTTGGAGAAGGTCTCTATCTCAAAAGATTATCCAGATCGTATGGTGAAGATTGGCACCACCTTGTCGCCACCCTTTCGGTTGACATTGATCTCTTTTTTGCAAGAGAACACTGAGGTCTTCGCCTGGTCATACAAGGACATGCTAGGCATCTCTCCCGATATCATCTGTCATCACTTGAGTATTGACCCCAAGACCAGGCCGGTAAGACAGAAGCGAAGATCTTATGACGCTGAACGATACGAGGTAATGAAGGTGGAAGTTGAAAAACTCAAAGGCATAGGCTTCGTCCGTAAGTCAATTATCCAACATGGGTGGCAGATGTGGTCCTTGTTAAGAAAAATCCGACCAAGGAAAGTCTCTTACTTCAAATGATATTATGGAGAATGTGTGTTGACTACACCGACCTAAACAAATTATGCCCGAAGGATAACTTTCCCCTTCATCTGATTGATAGACTTATAGACTCTACAGCAGGGTGTGAGCTCTTTAGCTTCATGGACGCTTTCTCAGGGTACAACCAAATCCTCATGAACCATCCGGACCAAGAACACATAGCCTTCACTATTGATAGGGGACTATATTGCTATAAAGTCATGCCCTTCGGCCTAAAGAATGCAGGGGCGACTTATCAAAGACTAGTAAATTCAATGTTCGCCGAACAGATTGGGAAGAGCATGGAAGTTTACGTTGATGATATGTTAGTCAAGAGCAAACATGTTGACCAATATGTTACCAACCTATCTGAAACTTTCACCATTCTGAAGAGGTATTGAATGAGGTTGAACCCTAACAAATGTGCATTCGGCGTGGGCTCTGGCAAATTCTTGGGCTTCATGATTAGCCAACGAGGCATTGAAGCTAATCCCAAAAAGATCAAAGCAATCATCGACAAGAAGGAATCGGTAACTTCAAAAGACATCCAGAGCCTCACTGGTAAGATGACGGCCTTAACCAGGTTCATCTCTAAGGCCACAGACAGATGTGCTTCTTTCTTTAAAGCACTTAAGGGAAGTAAGAAGTACATTACATGGACTGATGAATGTGTCGAGGCATTCAAGAACCTTAAACGTATTCCTCCACTACGGGGGATACTACATGACCGCCTTAGGGCCTCAAGCTGCTTTTCGATATCTAACAAATTGTTTTCTAAATGGTCCGCTGTGAACTCAGAGCGAAATATGGATATGGCATCACGAATAACCCCCTCACCCACTAGCATGGAGGAAGAACCAATATTGGCAAAAGTTTGACAATTGTGAAGATCATCCAACGTTTCTTTTGTACAATACTCTAACAAAGACCATGAAGACTCTGACATTGCAGGCTCAAACCTAGAGCTAGAGCTAGGGGATGCCTCATCACTAGAACTTCCAGGCTCTGACATCTACAACGAATAGAAATAAACTATATCACTACATGAAGGATCGAAACATAAGGAAGTTCCTAGGGCATGAGGAAAAAGCTCAACCAGTTCATTGTGTTTTTAGCCAAATACATGAACACTCAAACAATTCAACAAGAATGAAAGCATTCGATCTAGTGAAGAAAACTACCAACCTGAAGATGGTGCAAAGCAATGCCATAATCCTTCTCAACTAGAGAGCATTATGTCTTCAAAAATCACTACAAAATGAGCAAATGAAGGCAATGTAAAGAGTGAAAACTTACCATTCTTATATAGGTCAACATAGCCAAAGAAATTCAAAATTCAAATTCAAACCATGAGAAAGCCCCACATGGAAAGCCTTCAAACTTCCACACAAGCTAGGGAGTTTCAAATTTCAAATTTTCATCCCGCTCCCAAAAAAAAAAAAGAAAAGAAAAGAAAAGGGAGGGGGTGAACATAGCAGATTCATCAATGGAGTTCAACCACAATTCTCAAAAGCTTCACACACTCTTGATCAAGATAGTATGAAGCAAAACCAATTTATGGTGCCAACAAAACTTCATCAATGGAGGGCAACCACAATTCTCAAAAGCTTCACACACTCTTGATCAAGATAGTGTAAAGAAAAATCAATTTATAGTGCCAACAAAAGCTTCATCAATGGAGGGCTACCACAAATGTCAAAAAGCCTCACACACTCTTGATCAAGATAGTGTGAAGCAAAACCAATTTAGGGTGCCAACAAAAGCTTCATCAATGGAGGGCAACTACAAATGTCAAAAAGCCTCACACACTCTTGATCAAGAGAGTGTGAAGCAAAATCAAGTTATGGTGTCAACAAAAGCTTCACCCTACAAAGCTTCACCCATAAAGCTTCACCACAAAGCTTCACCCTATAAAGCTTCACCCACAAAGCTTCACCCTTCAAAGCTTCACCCATAAAGTTTCACCCTACAAAGCTTCACCCACAAAGCTTCACTACAAAATTTCAACACTACAACATGCAAGAGCTCCACACACTCTTGATCAAGATAGTGTGAAGCTAAACCAAGTTTTATGTCCTAAAAATAGCTTCAACCTTTCAAGCTATATACCCAAACAAAATCCTACAATCAATAAACCTTACCCATTAAACTATTTTCCAAACACAAAACCTTGCTGCAAATAAACAAATTTTGTTCACAAGACCCAAGATTCTCTTGAATCTATACAAACACACATGGGTAAACATAAACATTTTTTGTTTTACATCCACAAGGTCATTGTCATAAACAGATTACACCCACAAGGTCCCAAGATTTTCTTTCTTATTTATTTATTTATATATGTTTCCAAACATATTATAATAGAATACATGACAAGTCAAAGTTCCACATTTAATGGTGAACAAAAGTAGGTGCTACAAAAATTGGAATCTTCCCCAGACTAAAAATCCAACCCAAGCAGCCTCTTTCTCTCTCGCACTCTTCCGCCTCCTTTCATCTATCAAATTCCTACAACTTCTGCTCTTCTTCAACGGAGCTGAATTTTGGATACCTTATAGTTCTTGAGCAGATGAACAACTTTCAAGAAGGAACTATTTCTGTTTAAGCGAATGAAGTTAGAGTGTTGAAGCTCCAAACATGACAGTCGGATTTCTGCAGATTTCAAAGCTGCCGTAGTGTTTCGAAGATCTGGAAATATTTAACCGTTAGTTTGTTCTGCGTTTTTGATATGTTATGGAAGAGATGATGAGGAACAACTTTGATGAAGAAAGTATGTTGATCTGAGGAAGAGAAAATGGAGTTTCGAAGCTCACAACAGGTCTGACGGGTTGACAGACAAATAATGAACAGTCACTTATTATACCTGAATTTCCGGAGTTAAACTGCTCCGATGGATCTCAAATTTGGATATATTGTAGTTCACAAGTTAGGGAACAACTTTCATGAAGATGGCTTTGCGATTTGAGCTACAGAGGATGGTGTTATATTGAAGAGCTACTACTCCCTCTACATCGATTCCCTCCTTGACTTCCCTGGCTCCAACATTGCGTCGGAGTAGGACCTCATCCATATTTCCTTCAACGTGACTGTGGATGCAAATTTCTTCCTCCTTGATCTTGAACAAAATTGCACCTACAAAATAAATAACACCTTTGGTTATGGCCACAAGCCTCACGCACCCACGATGAATGGGGGGGCTTTGGCCGAACAACCTCCGATGCCAAAGTTAGAATTTAGAAAGAAAGAGTGTTTAGAGAATTTTGGGATTTTTGCAAGAGTGTTGGAATGATCTTTTGGTGAAAATGGGAGCCTATTTATAGGGATAGGCTTTTCCCTTTTTTCCAAGGAATGGTTGGCCTTCAAGGGGTTTTGTGGTTGAGATTTTGGTTTAATTAGCCAATTTATTGGCTAATTAAACCTTAAAGAATAAATTGGTGGTTACAAAATTGATTATTTGCATAAATGGGGTAATAAAATGGAGAAAAATGAGAAAGGTTTAGGAAAAAAGGGAGGTGGCTGGCCATTACCTAGCTTTGGGATTAAATAGGATATATTTTGTGGTTAATGGGATAACTTAATTGATACTTAATGGATTAATTGGGTAATTAATCCATTAATTAACCAATTAACTAATACTTTGGAGGTTACTTTGAAAAAATGGAATTTGATGAGATGAATATTGAATTGTTACCTTTTTGGAGCATTTTTGAGCTGCTCGCGTGTAGGAATCCAGGTGTGCCTCAAAGGTATTTTGGTCCTCATTTACTAAAAAATCCACATGTCGCCTTGTGATTATTTTTGGCTCCACAAATGCCCCCACACATGTTGGGCTGCTCGCAGGAAAGAGCAGCAGGTGTAGAGATTTCCTTGCTTTTAGGAAACTTAGGAATGATTCCTATTTTGATGTAGATTCTCTCTTCAATAGGAAATTAGATCATTCTAGGAAAGGGAAATAAATTTCTCTCAAAACCTATTTAAGTCCACCTTAAGTGGGTTATTAAATTAACTTTGGAGAGTGATTTATTCTACCCTACAAGAGAGAGCTTAAAGGATATTTGTTCCCCCTCCTCTAGCAATCTTCTACATCTTGCACGTGCAAATGATCGTCTTTCGTTGATTTCTTTGTCTTCTCCATGCCGCACCGATGTAAGAAAATTTTAATTTTTCTTGTCTTCCTCTTGGGAGGTACTGCCACGGGGTAGCCATCGGGGTGGTACGGCACGTTGGCTGGCAGGGGCCAGGAGTCGGCTTGGCATAGGCCAAGGAGGTGGTGTGGCAGGGGCTATTGTTTGTGTTGCTCGGTTTGATTGAAGCAAAGGATTGGCTCGGCATGGGCCGAGGAAGTGGCGTGGCATGGACAACGGTTTGGACTTCCACGTCTAGGCTGTTTGCCAAAAATGAGGAAACTGCTTTGAGTTTGATTTCTGAGCTGCCATAGATGGAGCAGTCAAAGATGAAACTGCCAAGATCGGAGTTGCTGAAGATGAAATGTCGGATGAGCGAACTGTTAAGTGTAAAAGTAGCTGCTGCCCCCTAACCATTTGTTGCTTAGTTGATCTTCAAGCATTCGATCTTTTGAACTATGTGGCCTTCTCGCATTGGAGAGCTTACCCAGGTGGGTGTCGGGAAATTAGTTTACCCTCTCGCACTGGAGAGCAATTAGTTTACCCTCTCGCACTGGAGAGCAATTGGTTTACCCTCTCGCACTGGAGAGCAATTAGTTTAACCTCTCGCACTGGAGAGCAAACCTTTTGGGTGTCGAGGAATTAGTTTACCCTCTCGTACTGGAGAACAATTAGTTTATTCTCTCGCACTGGAGAGCAGACCCTTTTGGGTGTCCGGGAATTGGTTTACCCTCTCGCACTAGAGAGCAATTAGTTTATCCTCTCGCACTGAAGAGCAGATCTTTTTGGTGTCGGGGAATTGGTTTGCCCCTCTCGCACTGGAGAGCAATTAGTTTATCCTCTCGCACTAGAGAGCAGACCCTTTTGGGTGTCAGGGTATTGGTTTACCCTCTCGCACTAGAGAGCAATTAGTTTAACCTCTCGCACTGGAGAGCATGGAAGTCGTTATCTTGAGTGCGGCTAAGGAAAGCTGGACTATTGCACAACTGAAATAATCCTCAGGCTGCGAGGTCTTGTTTAGTGAACTGCTTGAGACTTCAAACTGCTTATGGAACCCAAGTAAGGGTGTAAGCGTAGTGAGTTGCTTCTTGAATTATTGAGCCATTATTAAGTGTTTCATCTTGTGCCCTTTTTGAGGCTTGGTTGGCATGAGAAATTGCTCAATCGCTTGGTCATGAGCCTTTCTACTTCTTCATGAATTTGCCTTTGTTGGGGGTGGCAGAGCTCTCGGCTGCCCCCAATCGTGATGTGCTGGTCTAAGCTGCTCTTCCATATGTTCGGCTCATCTATGTCGCGGCTGCGGTGGGTGTGGTATGTTCCTAGCAGGCGAACGTGTAACTCACAAGCTGCTGGTTTAACTTAAGCCGGATTGAGTGACTGCTTCTTTTCGTCCGCTATGATGCATGTTCTGATGTGATGTGAAGGATACTCCTTGCGGGCCTAGCCGCAAATGAATGCTTCGCTTGGAAGGCTGCTCATGTTGATTATTGGAGTATGGCCCCAACCGTGAGTGTATACTTATATTCAGGCCTAGTCGAGAGTGTACGCTCCTCCGCGCGCTAAGATGAGAGTATACGCTTTCTCAAGGGCCTAATCGGGAATGTACTCTACCCGAACGCTTGGCTCATGGCTGGTCGAATGGCTGCTTGCCGAAACGCTGCTTAAAAGGTTCGTCTGCCCTTGTTCTACTTCGGGATACCTCGTTCGGGGCACGTTGGATCTCGATGCGTTGCAAAAGTTGATTCACCAAGGTCGTCTGTTATGCAAGGGCGCTCGTCAACTTTATGACTTGTCGAGACAAGTGTTGTTCGCCACTTAGATTGGAAGAGCTTGGAAGGAATGTGCCTCCTTGAGCAATGGAAGTATGGTAGACTCCAGACATGAGATTTGAGTTGGGAAATGTCAAATCCATGGAGAAATATGGTAAAAATGCCCCGGGCTCGATGGTTGCTCCGGATGGTTGAGATATTTTGGGGCCGACTTGGGCTGCTTGGGAAATCATAGGAGCAGACTGGGCCACGAAAGTTGGCTGCTCGGCAAGAGCAGGCTAGGCCACGAGAGTGGGCTGCTCGTCGGGAGCAGGCTAGGATGCAGGAGCAGGCTGGGCCACGAGAGTGGGCTGCTCGGCGTGTGATGCTCGCGAATGCGAGGCTTGGGCTCGAATTGGGAATGCATTGGGCTCGCGTTGGGCATGAAGTGACATGGCTCGGGCCGTGGTGGTGGAGCCATAGACCTCGCCGCGGATGATTGCCGTGGTGGCCACCGTGGTGGTTGCCATGGTGAAGCCCTGTAGTGGTGGTGCCGCTCCCCCTAAGATCACATTTAGTCTCGTGGATCGCCACGGTCCCATTTCTTGAATATTGGAATTTTCACTTGTGGAATTTTCTAAATTTCTAGCCATTGTATTTCTCTTTTACGTTTTATCAAAGAATCTTGGCAAATAAAAAAATTTAATAATAAGAACGTACGAAAAATACAAGTGGACTAGAAAATAGAGAAAATAGAGAAAAAAACCTTTTTGCGCGAGAGTCTTCTACGAGTGTGAATCTCAACTCTCAGTGAAAGCACAAATTTGTGGATACAAATTTCTTCCTCCTTGATCTTGGACAAAATTGCATCTACAAAATAAATAACACCTTTGGTTATGGCCACGAGCCTCATGCACCCACGATGAATGGGGGGCTTTGGCCGAAGAACCTCTGATGCCAAAGTTAGAATTTAGAAAGAAAGAGTGTTTAGAGAATTTTGGGATTTTTGCAATAGTGTTGGAATGATCTTTTGGTGAAAATGGGAGCCTATTTATAGGGATAGGCTTCTCCCTTTTTTCCAAGGAATGGTCGGCCTTCAAGGGGTTTTGTGGTTGAGATTTTGGTTTAATTAGTCAATTTATTGGCTAATTAAACCTTAAAGAATAAATTGGTGATTACAAAATTGATTATTTGCATAAATGGGGTAATAAAATGGAGAAAAATGAGAAAGGTTTAGGAAAAAAGGGAGGTGGCCGGCCATTACCTAGCTTTGGGATTAAATAGGATATATTTTGTGGTTAATGGGATAACTTAATTGATACTTAATGGATTAATTGGAATTAATCCATTAATTAACCAATTAACATAATACTTTGGAGGTTACTTTGAAAAAAAGGAATTTGATGAGATGAATATTGAACTGTTACCTTTTTGGAGCATTTTTGAGCTGCTCGCGTGTAGGAATCCCGGTGTGCCTCAAGGGTAGTTTGGTCATCTTTTACTAAAAAATCCACGTGTCGCCTTGTGATTATTTTTGGCTCCACAGTGACTCTGCAGCAACTCAGGTTGTTAGTGGAAATGAAAAGATTTCCACCAAAAAAAAAAAAAGGAAAGGCAAAGCAAAAGAAAAGCTAAAAGCAGCAAAAAGTGGCAGAAAAAAGGAAAAATGAACAGTGCAATAATGATAACAGTTAAGGAAAATGGGGAAGAAGACACGGGCAAAGGGATGAGACCTTGGGTCTTATTCTTATTTTATTATTTCCTTACCTCTCAACATGAAGCAAAGATTTTGGGCTACCATTTAGAAAAGAGAATAGTGAAGTTTTGTTAATTTGGAAACTACTAACAAGACACCTCCTTCGGCAACTCTCCTCGACCGAAGACTTGGGGGACTCCTATCATATGCTACTACGCCTCGGTACTCAAAAGTTTCGCGACTATTCAATAACTTGGAGTTTTCAAGTCCCCAACCGAGAAGCTTTCCTCACTCGGGAAATTAGGGGAACACTATTTCAACCTATAGGATCCACCCATGAAGTTTCAACATGCAAACTTCAACAAAAGAAAAAATTCAAGGAACTTAGCGAATGATGCCTTAGTGTATTTAACATAATACGCTGAACAAAATAAAGCTTGTTTATTGACATCATCGATAAATTACATATATGTACATACACAAGAATCAAAACAAACAAACAGGAGGGAGCCTTCACAAAGGCTGCTCAGGAGAAGCCTCAGTACTCGACAAAGCACCAGAAAGGGGAGGCACCAGAGGGTGATCATTGGGAGCCTCAGTACTAGGAAGAACCCCAGAAAGATGAGGCACCGGAGTTTGATCATTCGGAGCCTCAGCACTGGGCAGAACCCCAGAAGGAGGAGGCACCAGAGGTTGATCATTTGGAGCTTTAGTACGTGGTACAGCCCCGGAACGCGAAGGCAATAAATGCTCTTCGAACAAACCCACAAACCTTTGGTGATCACTTAAAAACCAACCCTCGGATTCTTGCAGCTAGTCAAGCTTTCTCTTCATACTCGTAGAGTAGCTATGTGCAAGCATGTGCAACTGTCTATTCTCATGCTTGAGCCCTCTGATCTCCTGTTTAAGACTTATCACCTCAGCAGCCAAGGATTCAACCTGGCGGGTTCGAGAAAATAGGCGCTGGGCCATATTAGACGCAGAAGCCGCACACTGAACACTGAAAGCTAGAGAATCCTTAACAAATCTTTGGGAGTGAGAATATTCCTAGCCACCACCATAGCGGTCATGTCATTCTTTATCACAGAATCCCCAATGGTAAGAGGACTAGTAGAGGATAAGAAGGACGGGCGCCATATGTTGTCTTGAAGAGACATGGCTGCCTCTCCCTTAACATTCAACTCTAAACGACGGTCAAATGGGCCAGACATTTTCAGAAATGATGAAGGAAAAATGAGGTCCAATAAATCTCATAATTACAAAAATAATGGGGAGATTTCTACAAGCAGTAACTCTCTGAACGTACTTCTTGAACATAATTGGTGCCCCTATAAAAGAAAAGGCAACATGGTCGTTTGTTCAAAAATCGAAGAGACACCACTCTCCGAATTTCGAGAAGCGGATTTTCCTGGGTAAAATTTATCGATAATCTCCACACGCAACACCAGCTCCTCGGATACCAAGGGTAACTTTGACAAAGTTAAGGCACGAGAATTTCGAAGTTCCAGCTACCCTACTATTACCCACAAGGGTAAAGGAATAGCACCACTACTTGCTAAATGGAAAATCCCTATACCTACCAACTTTCATCCCCCATGGCAAAGCAGACTTGCAAGAATGCCTAATTTTTCCCCATCTCTAAGAATACATCGTCAACAGATCTGCTTGTTCAAAAATCGAAGAGCCAACACTCTCCACACTTCGAGAGCCAGACCTTCAACAGGGCTGCTCGTTCAAAAATCGAAGAGGCAAAGCTTCTCGAATTTCGAGAGCTGAATTTCCCTGGATAAAATTCGTTTGCACTTTTCACACGCAACATCAGCTTTCCGGATACCACGGAATGCTTTATCAAAAGATCTCTGACAAAGTTAAGACACGTGAATCTCGCAGCTCTTACTACATTGCTATAATCGAGAAGCGTAAAGGAACAACATTACTACTTGTCGTTGGGGAAATTCCTATATATGTCGACCTTCATCCTCCACGGTCGAGTAGACCTCCAAAAAATGCTCAACCTGTCTTCACATCCGAGAAGGCACTCCCAACGAAACCTTTTGAAATACTCAGCTTTCTTCCACCCCGATAATACCTCTGCAAACAAGTCACACCAGAGCAAGAGTATCTCATATCACCAGGTCAAAAGTAAGAGTATCCCATATCATGCTTTTTCCCTGTCTTTTCCTTTACCCTTGCTCTTACCTGCAAGACAATGAAAAAGAGAGCAATCAACCAGCACTTGGAATCAAGCTTCCAGTCAGGAACTGACTGCTTGGAACCCCTTGCCTGATTGCTTACCAAGTATTGTTCTAGAGTACTCATCTTCAACATCTTGTGCTTAGAAAGAAGATACCATGTATGCTTAGAGAACGGATAGGGCAAGTGAAAAGGATACAAGGAAGCATGTGGAGACAAGCGCAATAGAACGCGTGCCAATTCATCTACTACTTTGTCAACAGCAAAAGTATCCCATATCATCAGGGTCGAACGTACTCTAGATTTGACGGACTTATTTTGACCTCAAATTTTGGAGTCGGCTCGTTCCTTTGGAGGAAACCAGAAAACCCTCCAGCCCAGTTCAAGAATAAACCTGTGGAAAGTTACTTCTTCAAAAGCAAAAGTATCTCATATCATCTCTTCTCCATGTCATTTTCTTTGTCCTTGTTGCTGAATGGGAGACAAGGAGAAGGAGAACAATAAGCCAAAACCCGAAATCAAACTTTCGATCTAGACCTGATTACTTGGGCCTCTTTTCCCTGATTGCTTACCTTATTTGTCACTTCTTTCGGCAGATCTCCTCGCTCAGAGACTTGGGGGACTCCTATTATATGGGTTGTATCGCACTTGACCAAACCCGAAACTACAAGTAAGCTTCAAGTGAAAATGATAAATAACTTGTGTGTCAACATTAACTGAAGATACCCTTTTTTCCCTGATTGCTTACCTTATTTGTCACTTCTTTCGACAGATCTCCTTGCTCAGAGACTTAGGGGACTCTTACTATATGGGTTGTATCGCACTTAACCAAACCCGAAACTACAAGTAAGCTTCAAGTGAAAATGATACATTACCTTGTGTGTCAACATCAACTGAAGATACCATATCTGCCTGGGGGACAACTAAAGAGCATGCCACTTCCACCTATGGGACAGAGAAGGCAAGTAAAAACGACACCGCACTTCAGTACTTGGAAGTTTCGGGATTACTCAGTGGCTTGGATCTTGCAAGTTCTCAACTGAGGAGTTTCCCTCACTCGAGAACTTAGGGGAGCACTGTTTGTACCATACTTAACCAATCCCAAAACTACTAAGCACCGGTCAACATCATACCGTCAAAGATCTAGAAGAGTTTCCCTCCAACTAGGAGGCCAATCACAGCACGACACGTGCCAACATCAGAAGCCAATCATGGCATGACACGTGTTAATGTCAGAACAAAGCTAGAAACTCTCTTCTATAAAAGGAGATCATTCTCCCACAATAATCTCTAATGTCATTTGTACTAAATCATTCACTAGAACTCACAAAATGAGAGCTTGAACCTATGTACTTGTGTAAACCCTTCACAATTAATGAGAAATCCTCTACTCCATGGACGTAGCCAATCTAGGTAAACCACGTACATCTTGTGTTTGCTTCACTATCTCTATCTATTTACATACTTATCCACACTAGTGACCGGAGCGACCAAGCGAATGTCACAAACTTGAAACTTTTTGTTGTACCAAAGTCCTCGCTGATTTTGTGCATCAACACATGCAAATGGTAATGCAACATTCTATGAAGCAGGAAGTTCATTCTGTGAAATCTTGTCTCTGGATTTCACTATTTATAATCTCGTATTTCGTATTCTTAAATTCGACGTGTTTATATTTGCGGCGCATAAATTTTTAGTCAAATGACGAAAAATACCCTTAATGGACTAAACAGAATTTTCGAGGACATATTTGATGTGTATATATTTTTCCACTTTTCTTTACGTATTTGGATAGTACTCGTCGCTACGAACACATGAGCGCAAACATAATGTGATTTAGAGCTATAACGAATGAAATATAAACAAGCAAAGGCTATGGGTAAAATGGTAAAATTATCTCGTTTTGCTAGAAGGCTCCAGAAAATTTGGGAGCCTTCCCGTTATTTTTTAGCCAGGTGGATGGCTGTGACTGGGGAGGAGAAGGAACTGCTCAATCAGAAGAGGGGAAATGAGAGAAATGCGAGGGGAGGAAAATGAGGGGAATCGGGGGAAAACAAACTAGCCAAACTGGGTCATTCCTTAACTCGTGGCCTGACCTGACGACTGTCATGATTACTGATGCATTTCTTGGCATTTTCTCTGGCAATCAGAAGCTACACACCATCTGGAATTGACCTAGCACCTCATCATCTTCCAATTTCATCAAAAACCTAGTTAAATTAGCCTTGATTTCGAGACGAACTCATCGGCGAGTTTGTGGGGTGTACATGGCTAAATTCCGCCATTTCTGAAGGTAGTAAAGTCGACCATCACCATCAAACTACTCCTCGTGAGGCTGGGAACAAAGCCCAAACAACATTGGAGGCGGCGGAGCACAATAGGTGACAGATCGAAACACACCATTTTTAGGGTTTCCAACAAGTTCGAGAGAAATTGGAGCTTTTCAGGGCCAAATTGGCCTTAGTCACAGGTATGAAACTTGCTCCACTCATCGAGATCTTCATTCTAGTGAAATTTGGTAATTTTTGGAATTAGTTAAATTTTCCAGCGAGTAGGCGGCCGGCTGTCACGTGCAGCGGCCCGTGGGCCGAAACCCCACCTAACGTACGATTCCATATGTGATGTCCGATTGACGAAATCTCTTCGTTTAAACATAGTTTTGTTACAGACCTCCACTTGGTCATTATATGGATCGTTACCAAACTTTAATAGGTGATTATTCGTAATATTTGAGGACCTTAGGAACTTACAGAACGGGAATCTGACATATGGATCTTTCCTAAACTTCGGCTGCCACTTAATTTTAGCTATTGGCAGAGATCCGACAGTTGGATCGTTCCGAAACTTTAGGATATTGTTCTAGAAGAGTAATGAGACTCTTGGGAAGTTACGGATCAGAAATATGATAGGCGGATCTTCCGAATTAGGTTACTAGGGTTGTGGACCCTACCTTCTATCTTGATCGACTGTTGACTGGTCAACTAGTCCGAGTTATTCTAGCGTGTCGTTTATCTTAGAGTGTTGTTGAGATTTCATGGAGCTTAATAGGCTCATCGTGATGACGTGTCTCGATTTACGTACTAGTGACACCATATTGTGTTATACTTGTTTATTAAATGTGATTTGACTTGTGTATTGAAAATATTTGTAAAATGTGATTTGATATGCATATTTGAAATGTGGTTTGATTTGCATGATTGGTATGATGTGATGAAATGTGAGGGCTAGTGGATGACCGTTAATTGTCATGGGATATGTTACTTCGAAACTTGTTTCACATTCGTTTCATTATTTCATTTCTCGTTTCATTGAGCCGTTCTAAATTGCGTAACTTGTGCTTTGTTCCATTTCTTGTTTCGTTGAGCTTTTGTAATTTGAGTACTTGGTTAATGTATTGTTTCTTCGAGCCGTTGTTATATTTCTTGGACTTCCGCTCGATTCCATTGAGTGATCCGGAATTGGGTTTCCGCTAGGGTTCCGTTGAGTGGTGCGTTTCCCTGCTCTGTTTGGATTCCGTTGAGTGGTTTGAAATCCCTTGTACTATGCAATTCCGTTGAGTGGTCTGGAATCGTATCCAGCTTGGATTTCTTTGAGTGGTCTGATATCCAATGTACTCCGCGATTTCGTTGAGTGGTCCGGAATCGTATCCACTCAGATTCCATTGAGAGGTCCGAAATCCCTTCTACTCCGGGATTCTATTGAGTGGTCTGGAATTGTATCCTGGTTTGGATTCTGTTGATTGGCCTGGAATCCCGCTTGGTGTCTTGGTTCCGTTGAATGGTCTGGAACCATATGTTGATGGATTTCATTGAGTGGTCCAAAATCACATCATTTGACTCGTTGGTTCCTTGGATTTGATTTATTTGAAACAGCTTCAGAGATGTAGGCTTCGGCCAAACTGTGTCGCTCTAACTCTACATTTCGGTGTATTGTATATGTTATTGATTGGAGTGATTATTAGATGGCTTTGGAAAACATATGTGTGTGCGTGTGAATGGCAAGATGCCAATTCTTGCATGGCTTACGGTTGTTGGGTAATGTGGTATTCTATGTTTTCTGCTAGGAAATGCATTGAGAAAAGTTCAGAGTTTAAATAAATGGTGAACTACGAATGGCTTGATCCCTGTTTAGGGTACGTAAGTAGTCTAACGAGGAGGTTAGATGCAGCCATAAATCATATAGAAAAAAAAAATACTCAGTTGCATCGTGAGTTGTGTTTGGCCCATATTCCGGAGGCGGGGTATGTTATATACGGGTTTTTGGTGACGTCACGTGTCGATCCTGGACGTATGTCAGGATTGGGGCGTGACACAATCAAGTTCGAACTCTCATTCATGTTTTATGGTTCTCCATCAGATGTTTTTGTGTCAATTTTAGAGTCTAGACTCTAAACACGATGGCAACTCAATACAGTAAGCTTGGGTAATTAAATATAATTGTGAGAAAACATTGTACTTGAAGAGTTCTTTGTCATTATAATTTCTTTCGTTTAATATAAAGTTATAAATCTATCACCTTCAAATTCTAAAATAAGTGGAAAATGAATTTAAAGGTGGCAGTAGACTATTCAGCACATTTGATACATATTATATGCATTGTTTATGTTGTTGAATCCAAGATAACTGCAGAAGTGGAACCATAATATGGTCGCTTCTTTCTGACTTATGTCATTTTTCTATAGCTTTCTTCCTTGCTTTTGGATTTAGGACTTAACATCCGTGAAACACATGTCTTCTTCACGATCGATGGCTACTCTTTAGATGTATTTGTGGTGGATGGATGACCTGTTGAGGTAGTTTTCTTTTACGATATAACGTGTTTATCGTCATTCATTTTGTCCTTTCTACTGTCAAGAGTTTTGTATCTTGAAATTTTGCTTGTTATTGTATTATTAATGAGTAATGTCCTATACACAAAACGTTGGATGACCTTGACACACCCCGTCCCGAAGGAGGGCGTGCTGGCCGTCACGACGTGACGGCCAGCACGCCCTCCTTCGGGACGGGGTGTGTCAACCTTCTTAAAATATATGCTGCTACAATATGCTTCTTTTTATTGGCCATGGATTTTGCTATACTGCAGACTGTTTATGTGCTTTTTTATATATGCATGGATGAACACATTTTAGTCCATATTTGTCTCTGATCTGTTATATGGATTGCTGATGTGATTACATGTTAGTTTTATACTCATTTTTAACAATTATACATCGAAGTTAATCTCTTGCTTGGAGTTTACATTTTTTGCACATGATGCCAACAAAAAAATAGGAATAGCAAAATAAATTAGATGGTACATTTCTTGGGTAAAGTTTGGTTTTTATGGTGAGTTCTCAACTGGGTTTTGCTTATTATGTTTCCGGATGAGTTTTAGATGTTTTTCTTTGTTTTTCTCTAATTTTTTATTTTTATTTTTATTTTTTTGGCTATTTAGCAATGTATTAAAAGGCGGAGGCGTAGGTGAGGCGTTCCATGGATAGCCCCGCCTAGGCCTGAGGCGTGAGGTAAGCCTCACGGGACCTAAATAACTTAATATATATGGCATATATAATTATATATAATATAGTAATATTTTGTAAAACAAATATAATTATAACTAAGCCAAAGATAAAATATTCTTCTTCATTACTAAGTCTAGTTGTACTTGGAAATTATGTCATATAGTCTTAAAATGTTGTAATTATTTATTTTATTGTAAGCAATTATAGTGAAATAAGACTGAGTGGCCACAATTATAGGGAGTTTGAAAGGAAATAAAGTGGCATGTCGCAATTATAGGCAATTCAAAAGGAAATAAAGGCTGAGTGGAGCTATTATAGGGAATTTAAAATGAAATAAAGATTGAGTGAATCAATTATTATAGGGAATTTAAAAGAAATAATGGCTGAGTGGAGTATTTATAGAAAATTTCAAGAGAAATAAATCTTTGCTAATAAAAATGCTAGGTGACAAAATCTGAATGAGTAATAATTAATAAAAAAACAAAAAAACAAAATAAAAAAGAGTGAGAGTTAGGCTTTGTCACTAAGATTTAGAGAGAGAAAGTTTCTTCTTCTTCTTACTTGAAACTAGAAAGGCACACAGAGGAATGGCAGAAACAGAGGAACGGTAGAAATAGACCTGGATTTGGAAGGAAAAAAAGGCCCAACTGAACGCCTGGGAGTGCCCTAGCCGCCTAGGCGGCTAAGATACCGCCTTACGCCTACCCCCACAAAACAGAGGCGAAAACCCAACAACCCTACCTTCAAGGGCGCCTAGGCGCGCCCTGAGGCTAGTTTTTTAAAACACTGGTATTTATTGTGAAAAAATGGCTTCAAAATTGGATTTTCCAATTTCTGGGCAAAGGAAAACAG
Organism: Heteromeles arbutifolia; assembly: GCA_024362995.1. NCBI lineage: Eukaryota > Viridiplantae > Streptophyta > Magnoliopsida > Rosales > Rosaceae > Heteromeles > Heteromeles arbutifolia. Next base: position 41,525,584 of record JANCRC010000002.1, read on the forward strand.
GAAGAGAACACCAATGGTGGTGACGATGGAGAATCCCTTCTTTGATGTGGAAATCGATGGTCCATGTCCAGCATTCAGCCCAGTTTATAAGAGCAGGGGTCAAAATGCAGAATGAATGACATGAGGATTTGTTTAATTTATCAAGCTTTAAACTGAGGTACAACTCCCTCCCCATTTTACATTTTATATGATGGTTAGTATATATGTGTAGGATAGTAAGTATGTAGTAACAAAATTGTAAACGTTGTTGTAATTATGTGCAACTAAAGTTGTAACCCCGTACCACTGCGCGGGCTTTTCTGCTTGTTTAATCTATAACTATATAGATTACAGACTATACTAAAACTGAAAACACATTGAATGACTATACTAAAACTGAAAACACATTGAATCAGCGTTCATAAGCACAGTGCAATGACAATTTTGCCCCTGTTTAATTTTTGATATTGGATGTCTGCCACTGTCTGAGAAAATATATACACTTTTTTTTTTCCTCCCTTCTCGCCCTTCCTCTCGCTGTTCACTCCACGATTCATCACTGTGGCCGGTGACAAGTTTGTCATTTTCGGCGACTACAAACCAGCTAAAAACAAACCTTCTCTCACATTCAATCTAACCCTCAAATCTATTTCTAGAAATTCTGAGCCGTGTTCGATTATTAAGTTTAAGTTGGTGCCCAAAGTCTGGCGAGTTGTTTCCGGTCGAACGCTGGCGATCGGACCTTGCTGTTACAACCAGTCGTTCAACCTTCGTCTCAGAAACCAAAATCACCCGTTGTATGCCTCGATTCGTTACGGTTCAAGGTGAATAGGAGGTAAGTTGTTGTCCAGTTTTTCCCGCAAAAGCTAATACGTTTATGGACAAAATTTCTTTGAAAAATCCAGTTTCCGGCGAGATTCCTTAATCCTCAATTCCTAAACCCTAATCCAATCAATCTCTTCGACCTTTACTTAGGAGTGATTTCAATTTTCACTCCCTCCGCAATTTTTTTTTTCAATTTGTGAAATTCAATCTGAAATTATTAATGTTACTGCTTTTTTTGGAGAGTAGCCGCCAAAAGCCTGAGGATTCAGTTCGACAGCCTCCATAAGTATGTTTATTTTCATATAAAATTGGAAAAAAAAACCCATTGTTTAAAGAATCTACTTTATGAATTATTCAAGAACAAGTCACAGAAGCATTTACTTGCTAATGAAATTAGCTTCTAATCTAAACCTCAGAGGGGACTCAAACCTGGAGTTGTTCTCTTCTTGCTTTAATCTTTAAAGCTAGGAATTAGGACTCTTTGTAGCATGAAACAAATTTCAAGTAAAAAAATTGTGACAATCACATCCTCCAGGGGAGAGGTACTGGAAATCGACACTTGGGTTCAAGCACCAAGGAAGAATGGTATGAAGCGAGACTGCTTTTTATAAATTAAAAGGTAGGAATCGTTTAGACATCCCCCAAGTAAAAGGCACATGAAATATGGTATTGATTTCAGATAAGTACAAATTTAGCTGTAAATTGTTGGACTGTTGTACATAGATGTACATATTGTATAAAACCCAATATTGGACACATACAAAGGTAGGAATCGTTTACAAATGTAACTGTTGTACATAGACTTCCTCTTTCCCAATGGCCTTTTGTTTTCTATTTTTGTCTTTGAGCTTCTGCTTCATGCTCATTTTCTAGTATATTGGTACCTATCAATTAGAAGAACTCACATTCAATTCTGTATTACTAATCAAAAGATTTTAAAAACAGCATAGGTACGAAAACTTTGTGATGCATAAATGCTCACATCCTTAAATTTTCGTGAATTTTATTTTGCACACAGAATAACAATCACATTTGGGAGTGAGCAATCATAGGACCAAAACTGAGCTGAGAATGAATTGGATTACAACTACGAAGATGATAGTCGTTGATGCAAGTTTTTGAGAAAATGGTATTGAGAATCTGATAATTTGGAAGTGAGTAATCATAGGACCAAAACAAACTGGAATCGTTATTTACGACAGCACTTCTTTATTTCAATTTTAGGCCTTTCCTAGCTTAGAATATTTCTTAAGAACCAAATGTAGTTTTCGTTTTTAGAATATTGTCATTTAGTTTGCTGAAAATATTTAGGGAACTAAGTTCATATGGTTCTCTCACCTCTGTGATGCTGAGCTGATCAGATCTTATGACTAATCAAACTATTGTTTACTTGCAAAGATGTCTTTAACTTTCAATTGGCTTTTGCAGTACTTTTGGGACCAAGCTGAATTTGATATCATTAAGCTAAAGACAAGAATTAGACCATTTCCATCTCAAAAAGCAGCAGATGACAATTAAACCACCATGCATCAGGTAACCTTCACGCTCAGATTGCATTCAATTGCTATCCAGACTAAAAGAACCTATTGTAGATCATTACAAACTCGGGGTAGATTGAAAAGAGTTTAGGTCTGGCGGGCTTCTGCAGTTTAGGGAAGAATACCAAGATTTACATTTTGTTTAACTCCCTGTATAAACAAGTGCATTTTGTTAGCAGTATCGAAAACTATTGTATTCTTAGGGGGTTTTGTTGATTATATAACTGTGAATTTTTGGCATTCAGAGAGTTTTGGAGGTCCTGGTACCATGCGTCGTATAAGGCTAAGAAGTCACCATTACATCCTTTATCTCAAGAGCCAATATTTAAGTTGGTGAGTAAGCCGTAAAATGGGAGTGTTGTGCAAGTTAATTAAGTTCTGCATATTGATTTTAAGGCTAATTATGTTGTCTTATGTATAAGTACACACCATTATATTCTTTCGAAGAACGCATCAGTTTCTATAGCAGCAGAATGATTGCGAACATTGAAAAATATCAAGTAACTTAAACTATCATACTAGATCCTAACTTTCTAATCTTTGCTTACAAAGAGTTGATGACTAGGCAGTGATTTCTATTGACCACCAATTATTTGCACCCCTTTAATTTCCCTCCTTCCATAATTGAAGTGTTTTTGACTCTCTGTAGTAATGATTTACAAGTAAAATTGCTGAATTTTTTTCTTCCATTGTGTTTCCTTTTTCAAAAATTAAGATAGAAAGGGAATGCTATGATAATTTGAGGTTTTGGTTTTGATATTCATGTGTACTTTAGCAAGTACAAAAAAGGAGATTTGGTTTTGCAAATGTAGTCGTTAGTCATGCTTTTATGGTTTTCTTTTATGTTGAGAAAATTGGGATTCTTCCTAAAAGACTTTATTGCTCATATGGTTAGGAGTACTTATAGGAACTTTGCTTTCTTTATCAGACACTAGAAGAATAGTGGAAGCGAATGAATTTATGAGGGCTGGCTTATAGATGGATGGCTTCCTGATTTGTATCGCTACCATGTTTTGGTGTTACTATCGATTCTTCATTAATCCATTCATGGTAAATCAATTTGAAATTTCATTCATCTCCTACAACCTATTGATTTGTCCATTTTACTATTCAGGTTTGTCGAAAAATTGCTCAAAGAGCAGACTGTCAGTGTGATTTGAGCTGGTTGTAAATAGTATCATCTCTTTGTAAATAACACTTTAAAATCAGAAAGGACTTTTCCTTACATTAATATGTTGCATGTTCCAAGTAGAACTGTTATATAATTCACTTGTTACGTAATTTTCTGCACACTGCCAAAGTTTTAAAAGACGCTAGGCGCTAGTTGGGTAGTTGATTGGGGCCTAGCAGCCTAGGCGGATCTTTAATTTTTTTATAACATATAAATATACATGCCTACTTGTACTTTAAAAAAAAATACATAATTGTACTGTGGTACATAAGTTGCTAAGCAAAATGACATACATATTGTAAAGTATTAGGACGTAGTGAAAACACGGGGAGCAAACATATCATTACTATTCATCCAAGTATTTAACAAGTATCTTACAAGTATTGAAAAAATAAAATGCAAAATGAAAATTATCTATTTTTCGTCTAAGTAAGAGTCAAGATCTAGGCGGGTGCTTAGGTGAGTCTAGACGGGTGCCTAGGCGAGTCTAGGCGGGTTAGGCACCCATCTGGACTCGCCTAAACACCCGCCTAGATCGTGACTTTTACTTAGACATCGAGTTTATGGACGATTTATATCACAACTTGTGGTAGAGTCATCGAGTTCATGGAGGATCAGGATTAGCAATGTTTAGAATGTAGTAGTAGGTATAACACTGGTTAGGATGGCATTGGTGATGGGAATTTCACTATGGAGGGGCGGCACATTCTCTATGGCAGGGGTTCAAAAATTATCTATATACTAAAACCCGGTGGAAAAGTACTGTTTACCAGCAGTAAAATTGCGGAATTACCCTCAATCAGCTTTCTTTGCCCCATTGTTGGCACAGTGAAATTATGCATTTTTCCATGTTGGCCATGCGTCCATCGTCTGAACCTCTACTTCGACTGCAGCTTCTTGATTTTTCCATTCGTTTCCAGTTCTCTCTTTCTCAGAATATCGGAGGTATAATTTCGTTGCCCTGAAATTTTTTTATTTAATTAATTTCAACAGGTATCTAAGAAATTCTTAGTATGAATAGTGTCTGGGTTGAGTCTTTGAGCATCTTGATTTTTTATGTTAAATGATCTTTGTAGTGTCTGTATATTTGTGCATCCATGCATGAATATGGTTTCTTTCATTCATTGTTTCCCATATCCGAATTTAAATCTATTTTTTTTTTTTTTAAATTGGAGCTCTTCTGGGGTCAGATCCATTTTGATTTGGGGATTTGATGCGAAGAAAATGAAATAAAATTTGGGTTTTCGATTGATGTGGTGTTTGGTTTTATTTCCTGTTATCAGTGCTCACCACCTGTTTGAGAAAATGTATCAAACATTTTTTTGGGCTTTTTTCAGATTATCTATATGTTTCGAATGTTTTTTGGTTTGTCATGTGTATAAAAATGTGAAATAGACTACCTGAGGTAATCAATTTGAACATAGCAATAGAACCTTTTGAATTCAGGTTGTCTTCTTTTTCCTTTTATCTTTTTATTTATTTATATTGGAATTGGTTACTTATTATTATTTTTTTTTTCCAGATTAGAGATTTTAGTCTTCTGCACTTCAAATTTGAAGCACGTTGTAGTACAGAGTATACAATTCCTTCATTGCTATGAGGTTTGTTATTTGTTTATTTCTTTGTTCCACTTTTTTAGTTAAGGGTTCTTTTTTATTTGACTTAACTTTGATTTTTGAAATGGTCCATGCTGCTACTATTGAAGATTTTTCAAGAGGGTTTTGCCTTTATGAAGGGTTACTTTCAATGATAAAAATGAGTGTTCCAAAGAAAGCTAGGAGTTCCGGTGATGAAATTGAACTTATCTTCTTGGTAAGGAGTCTTCATTTTTTTGGTTTTTAAGATGATAAAAAATTATTTGTTTTCTTATTTGGTCTTTTGCCAAGGGATTGAGTTGCTTTTGCGACGGAGACATTTCAGAAGAGAATGAGACTTTCCACGTAAGATAGAGATGATACAAAACTATATATGGATGTCTTATTATCTAATTAGGTTCAGTTTGTATTTAATACATATAATTGTATTGGTAGGTCTGGAGTACTTTATCTGCATGCTTAGGGTAAGTTGTTTGCCTATTCTAGGAGCAGCTATTCCGAGGTTGATTGATAGGGTGAATATTGAATCTGTCGACATTAGAGGGACTTGGTTAGTATGGCAAAAAAATTTGTTACTTTATTTTCACGGAACTAAGAGAATAATTTTATTTTTGTATCAAAGATTCATTCATGATCACATATTTATGTGCGTAGGGTCTTTGATTGGTGGTGACCCAGAGCAACAATTTGCAATGTGCTGTGAATGTTTGCAGATGTGCTTCAACGTTGAGGTCAATTAATTTCTAAACTCATGATTACATTGACTAGCCTAATACCTAGGTATAATGCGAAATAGTGTAGCCTTAACCACACATGTGCATAATGTTGTTTTTACTAATCGAAGCAACTGCTGACATTAAGGATGGGCAAATGGGTCCTGGACCCGCAGGTCGGGACGGGTAATTGCAATTCGGGGCAGGTACAGGATGGGTACATATATTGTAAATTCAAAATGAGGCAGGGTGGGTACAAATTTCAGAGAAAACGGGCCCCCAGCCCGAATCGTTTCCACTGGGAGATTAAATCTCCACCGTTCATTTCTTAGGTTATGTAGAATTCTCCAGACAGACTCTCAGACCTCTCGAGTTTCGACTTCTCCCTCACAATCTTTCTCCTGAACTTAACACTCCGTCCCTTCTCCGTCGATCGAGGTCTATCCTACCCACCACTTGACCACCATCAGGACTAGTTCGTCGATGTTAAGAATTTGAAGTACAGTAATTGGGTGTTGCTTGTTTCTCTCTTATCTCTCTCCTCTCTCTGGAATGGAAGAGAATAGAATAGAAGATAAGCGAAAAGAAGGTTGAAATGATTGACAGGATTGGTCTGAAGGCATTTACAAAGGAAAACGAGGCATTTACAAAGAGGGATTGCAGGTGTTATTGGTCTGAAGGCATTTACAAAGGAAAACGAGGAGACACAGGAAACCCTTTGGGGTTGTTTGGTTTTTTGTGGGGTTTTGGGGGAATTTTCTGATATGGGTTTTGATTTTTTTTTTGTTTTGTTTTTTGTTTTTTGTTTTGTTTTGTTTTGAGATCAATCAGTAAGATATGGGTTTCGGTTTGGGGGTATTTTTGATATGGGATTTGCTTGATTTTGACTTGATGTGGGATTTGCTTGATTTTTTTATAGGATTTATGTGATTGTACAGATCCCCCACTCCCAGATTACCCCACTTTCTTTCTCCGTTCTCGTTCTCTTCTCCCTCCCACCCCTTGACTGCGTCGAAATCACAGCAGCGACCAGGCCCACCAAATGAGTCACGAGTCGCGAAATCACCTCACCATCGGAGAAGACGAAGGTTACGAAGCTCCAGATTGGAGAAGATGATGGGCTCAACTCGACTGTTGTAGATCGGAGAAGACAAAGATTGCGAGGCTCTAGATCGGAGAAGAAGAAGATTGGACTCGTGGACCCGGCTGGAATCGGTCCGTTTGAAACAGGCCGGGTTAGATCCGGTTCCAAAATTTGAAATTCCATTGCTCGCCCCAACCTGCCCCGTTTCATTTCATACATGTCCGGTCCGATCCCTTCAAATTTGGGCCCAGCCCGGCCCGTGCCCAGCCCTAGCTGACATTGTTGTAAACTTTGCTTCTTCCTTTATTCTTTCAACGTTGAGGATTATTTGGTTGTTTTGTACAATCGAAAGTTGGTCATGAAACATGAGTGATACGTTTCTATACAAGTTTCGGCGGGGCACCCATAGAAAACAAATTTTCTGTTTGTGTAGCGATGTAGTTGAAACTCAAAACGAAAAAAGAAGAAAATATGAAGGATCTTTGGATTTTATGTTTGGCTGAGAGGAAAAGATTACAAATTTGTTAAGAAAAGTTCGTTATGCTAAAATTTCATTCTTAAAAATCCATCAGATCATGCTTAAATTGTTAAATGCACAAACTCTCTGTTCTTTCTCTCTCACAGTGGAACTCTATCCTCACCATACTCAACCCTCTGCTTCTTCTCTGATTCATGGTTGGGTGCAGCGGCAACACAAAGCTTTCGGCGGAGGAAGAAAGGATTTTGATACGAGACATTGCTTTGGCTGCTGAAGCCAATTCCAAAGAGGGCAATGTCGTCTACTTGCTCACCAAAAGGTTCCAATTTTTTGCATTCTTTTGGGTTTATTTATTTATTTATGAAATTTGTTGACTAATTTTTAAATAATGAGAAATTAGTTCTTCGCTGTGAAATGTTCATTTTTCGGTGTTTATGTTAAAACAATGAAATCTTAATCTTCTTTTAAATGGGTTGTAATTTCATATGTTTTAATGCAAACAGTTCACTGATTTTAGTTGTGGTGTGTTGGTCTGAATTGCAGGATTATTAAGGTGTGGAAAAGTTGCAGGCTGAGAGGGACCAACTATCTGAGGCCAGACCTGAAGAGAGGTATTTTCTCAAAATATGAAGAGAAGATATGCGGGATGAAGAGGTGAGCAAGAGAAACAGTGAGGTTTTATTTTCTGATTTGGATTTTGAAATTGAGTAATTTTCTGCTCTGTGTCTTTTGAGTAGGCGTGGGATTTAGTTTCATGCCAAGGGTTGTAATGGGTGGATCGAACTTTTCGAATTTCAATTCCCCCTAAATCTCTTCATTCCAACCACATATTTGAGGATATGGTTTTAATTGTTTGTTTGAACTTTAAGCTTTTGACCATACCTGTTAATTGAATGCTAGGAAAATTTACATGCTATTTGGATACTAGGAAAATTCATGGAACTCAAACAAGATTGTTTTCATAATTTTCTGAGAAATGTAGAATTTTGTTTCAGATGGTATTGACTATCTTTTCAAAATCCTGTAATCTGATCAAATCTCTGAATTTCTATTAAGACCAATATTAGTTGTGAGATTAAGAAATTTCGTAAACCGTTTTTGGTTCAAGAAATTTCAATATTCTTTGTTGGTCCTTGAGATTTTCATTAGTATTGAGTATAGTGGTTTTTGGGGCAGGTTTGCATGGAAGATGAGAAGACAATCTCTGTATCCTTCGAAACACGTATTTTGGAAAGCTTGATGATTTGCCTATGTTTCGCGAACAGGTTTGTTCTTTTCTAAATGTTTATATTTAGTCTATTTACACTCGTGTTAAGTCATGCTGATATAGATGTATGCAGGTTATCTGTTTTCATCATAATTTTCATATAATTAATGAAGAATGTATAGGAACGACAATGATCGAGTGGATTATGTGAGTCTCACCATATTAATAGTGGATTCCACCTGATTGTTCCCCCTCTCAAAATATAGTTTGGGTGGATTAACTAAGATATATGTGGTTAATCTTTTTGTTTGTCTATGAGTCATGGTTTTGAATTTTTGATGGTTGGTGACTAATAATGTAACATATAATTAATGGGACAGGCAGTGACACATATTTGGGCAGGGCTTAGAGAGCCGGACCCCAGATGGTGTATGCCTACACCAGCATGACCAAGGTGGTTAACCCTGCGGGCTGGAGCTACGATGACCACCCCGAACGTGACAAGTAAGCATATTATGTCGATTAAAACATTATTAAGCGTTTTCATATGATTAGTTTTGAGAGTTAATAATATAATTTGAAATTGCATAAATGTGGCCTACAAAGAGTACAAGTGCATGGGTCCAGGTTCAAGTACATATAATAAGAGAAATTTGAGCAAAGAACTGACTGAGGTACATAAGTTGCTAAGTAAAATGACATACATATTGTAAAGTATTAGGACGTATTGAAAACATGGGGAGCAAACATATAATGACTATTCATCCAAGTATTTAACAAGTATCTTGCAAGTATTGAAAAAATAAAATGCAAAATGAAAAGTATCTATTTTTCCTCTAAGTGAGAGTCATGATCTAGGTGGGTGCTTAGGTGAGCCTAGACGGGTGCCTAGGTGAGTCTAGGCGGGTTAGGCACCCGTCTGGACTTGCCTAAACACCCGCCAAGATCGTGACTTTTACTTAGACATCGAGTTCATGGACAATTTATGTTACAACTTGTGGTAGAGTCATCGAGTTCATGGTAGGATCAGGATTAACAGTGTTTAGGATGTAGTAGTAGGTATAACACCGGTTAGGATGGAATCGGTGATGGGAATTTCACCATGGAGGGGCGACACATTCTCCATGGGAAGGGTTCAGAAATTATCTATATACTAAAACCCGGTGGATAAGGAATTTTAATGATTTCATCCGAGATTCAGAACTCAAGGATTTGGAATTGCTCAACGCTCAATTTACTTGGTCAAACTTCAAAGAAGAACCTGTGTGTCGGAGGTTAGACAGATTTTTGTTCTCTGTAGGTTGTGAAGAGATTTTTCCAGAGGTAAGACAAATGGCTTTGGCAAGGGTCATTTCTGATCATTGCCCAATCCAGCTAGATACCAACAAGGAAATGGGGGCCAAGTCCTTTCAGATTCGAAAACATGTGGCTACAACACCCAGATTTCAGGAACAAGTTCAAACAATGGTGGCAATCTGAGCAGGTGGAGGGTTGGGAGGGTTATAAGTTTCTGATCAAATTAAAAGCCATAAAAAAAAAGGTGCAAAGATGGAGTAAGGAGAGTTTCGGTGATGTCGAGAAAGACATTAAAGAAGCTGAGGCCAGCTTAGAGGAGTTAGATAGGAGAAAGGGGATGGAAGGGCTAGATGATGCTGCTAAAAGAAAGAGGGAAGAGCTACTTTTCCTTGTGGAAGATATGGCTTACAAGGAAGAAGTGAAGTGGAGGCAGAGAGGTAAAGTGGAATGGGCTAAAGAAGGGGACGGTAATACTAAATTTTTCCATCGAATTGCAAGTTGGAGAAGGAAGAGAAACTATATAGAAAGGTTGGAAGCGGATGTCGGGGGAGTGATAGAGGATGCGAAAGAGATAGAAGAACATATCATCAACTTCTTCAGGTCCCTGTTTAGTAGCAACGAAGAGGCATGTTGGGGCCTGGAAGGCATCAATTGGGCCTCAATAAGCGAATCTGAGGCAGCTTGGCTTGAGAGGCCTTTTGAGGAATCGGAAGTTCAAAGAGCAGTTTTTGATTGTGGAACGGATAAATCGCCAGGACCAGATGGCTATTCTTTGCAAATGTTTCAACATTGTTGGGATATCTTGAAGGCGGATATTTTGAAGGTCATGGATGAGTTCTTTGAGACAGGGATAATAAATGCGGTGACAAATGAAAGTTTTATTTGTCTAATTCCGAAAAAGTCAGATTCTTTGAAAGTGACGGACTACAGGCCTATAAGTCTAGTTACTGGTTTGTATAAAATTATGGCGAAAACCCTGGCTTCAAGATTAAGAGAGGTTTTGGGCAGCACAATCTTTCCACATCAAGGAGCGTTTGTTAAGGGTCGACAAATTTTGGATGCTGTCCTTATTGCAAATGAAGTGGTAGAAGAGGCGAGGCAGAAGAAAGATGAAGGATTGATGTTCAAAATCGATTTTGAAAAGGCTTATGATCATGTCGAGTGGAGATTTTTGGACGAAGTCTTACAAAGAAAAGGCTTAGGCAATAGATAGAGGAAATGGGTGCAGGGATGCTTAAGTTATGCAAATTTCTCCATTTTGATCAATGGGAGGCCTAGGGGAAAATTTCAAGCTTCAAGAGGTTTGAGACAAGGCGACCCACTGTCACCTTTTCTTTTTACCTTAGTAGTTGATGTCTTGAGTAGATTAATGGAGAAGGCTCAAGAAAATCATCTGATCAAAGGTTTATGCATTGGGCAAGAAAAGGTGGAGATTTCTCATCTTCAATTTGCAGATGACACCATTTTCTTCTTGGTGGAAGATGAGGAAGTTTGGAACAATTTATTAGAGGTGCGCAATTTATTCTGTACTGTTTCAAGGTTGAAAATCAACAAAGCTAAGTGTTATTTGGCTGGAATAAACTCAGATTGTAAGAAATTAAAAGGGTTGGCAGATTCTTGGGGTTGTGAGGTGGGTAATTGGCCAATAAAGTATTTGGGACTCCTTCTTGGGGCCAAGAGCACTTAAGTTTTGGGATCCAGTGGTAGAAAAGATGGAAAAAAGACTTCAAAGTTGGAAGAAGGCCTTCTTATCCAGAAGCGGTAGATTAACTTTGATTTAATCTGTTTTGGGAAGCTTGCCGATCTACTACATGTCCTTGTTCAAAATTCCTTGCGGGATGATTGAACGCCTAGAAAAACTAATGAAAGGGTTTCTTTGGGAAGGTGTGGAGGAAGGAAAGAAAAGCCACCTGGTAAAATGGGAGATAGTTATTAAAAGTAAAGAGGAAGGAGGTTTAGGTGTGGGGAATTTGAGGAATCGGAATGAAGCGTTACTGGCTAAGTGGTTGTGGAGATTCCCAAATGAACCACATTCTCTCTGGCACAATGTGATAAGAAGCAAGTATGGGCTGCAGAATAACGGATGGAACGCAAATCCTCTGCTGAGGGGTTCATGTCGCAGCCCCTGGAAAGATATTTCGTGTGGTTCCCATTTGTTTCTTCAATGCTGCAAGTTTGAGGTGGGCAACGGGGAGAGGGTGAGGTTTTGGGAAGATGGGTGGTTGGAAGGGGGACCATTAAAAGAGCAATTTCCTAGATTATTCTTGCTATCGAGATTGCACAATCTGAACATCTCAAGTTTTGTGGATCATTCTATAAATTCTTTGAGTTGGAATTTTGATTTCAGGAGAAATTTGAATGAGGCGGAGATAGAAGAGGCGGCTAGATTATTACAGAAAGTGGAAAATGTTCGCTTGTCACAATCAAGGACGGATAACAGAAGGTGGAAACTGGACGTATCAGGATTGTTCACGTGCAAATCATATCGCTCTTTCTTGAGTAACAATGGGATTATGCAACATTTTCCACCCTCTTCACAGATTTGGAAATCAAAAGTTCCTCCGAAGGTCAAAGTTCTTGTCTGGCTTATGGCTAATGGGAAGCTCAACACTTGTGACCAAATTCAAAGGAGAAGCTCTTTTATTTGCTTATCCCCCCATTGGTGCAGTTTGTGCAAAGCTAAGGAGGAGAGTGTAAACCACATTTTCTCCATTGTTCTTACTCGATTCAACTGTGGTGGAAATTGTTTCAGGAGGTTAGAGTTAGCTGGGTCATTCCAAAGGGTTGTTTCGAGCTTCTAAGCACCAATTTTGAGGCCCTAGGAATTGGGAGGAAAGCTAAAGCTTTGTGGGGTTGTCTGGTCTCGGAAGTTTTTTGGAACATTTGGTTGGAGCGTAACAAAAGAATTTTTGAGGATTATACTGGTGTGGGGGTAGCAGTACTTTGGGGAAGAGTAAGATACTGGGCTTCCGTTTCAAATGATTTTAAAAATTACTCTCTTTCTCAGTTACTATGGGATATGTTAGCAGCAGTAAAGTGATTTAGGTTTAGGTTTTGTTGCTGTAGCCAGATCCTCTTGAGAGATTTTCTTGTTTTTGTTCTTGGTGGATTTCTTATCCACTTCCATGTATTTCTGTGTTCTTTTATAAAATGATTGTTTCTTCTCCAAAAAAAATACTGTTTACCAGCAGTAAAATGGCTGAATTACCCTCAATCAGCTTTCTTTGCCCCGTTACTTTTTCCGTCTTGGCACAGTGAAATTACGCATTTTTCCACGTTGGCCACGCGTCCATCATCGTTTGAACTTCTACTTCAACTGCAGCTTCTCGATTTTTCCATCCGTTTCCAGTTCTCTCTTTCTCAAAATATCGGAGGTATAAATTGGCTGCCCTGAAATTTTTTATTTAATTAATTTCAACAGATATCTAAGAAATTCTTAGTATGAATAGTGTCTGTATTGAGTCTCTGAGCATCTTGATTTTTTATATTAAATGATCTCTGTAGTGTCTGTATATTTGTGCATCCATGCATGAATATGATTTCGTTCATTCATTGTTTCTCATATCCAAATTTAAATCTTTTTTTTTTTAAATTGATCTGGGATGTTGAGAAATTGGAGCTCTTCTGGGGTCAGATCCATTTTGATTTGGGGATCTGATGCGAAGAAAATGAAATAAAATTTGGGTTTTGGATTGATGTGGTGTTTGGTTTTATTTCCTGTTATCAGTGCTTACCACCTGTTTGAGAAAATGTATTAAACATTTTTTTGGGCTTTTTTCAGATTATCTATATGTTTCGAATGTTTTTTGGTTTGTCATGTGTATAAAAATGTGAAATAGACTACCTGAGGTAATCAATTTGAACATAGCATATAGAACCTTTTGAATTCAGGTTGTCTTCTTTTTCCTTTTATCTTTTTATTTATTTATATTGGGATTGGTTACTTATTATTATTTTTTTCCAGATTAGAGATTTTAATCTTCTGCACTTCAAATTTGAAGCACGTTGTAGTACAGAGTATACAATTCCTTCCTGGCTATGAGGTTGGTTATTTGTTTATTTCTTTGTTCCACTTTTTTAGTTAAGGGTTCTTTTTTATTTGACTTAACTTTGATTTTTGAAACGGTCCCTACATTAGTACTAACGAAGATTTTTCAAGAGGGTTTTGCCTTTCTGAAGAGTTACTTTCAAGGATAAAAATGAGTGTTCCAAAGAAAGCTAAGAGTTCCGGTGATGAAATTGAACTTATCTTCATTTTTTTGGTTTTTAAGATGATAAAAAATTATTTGTTTTCTTATTTGGTCTTTTGCCAAGGGATTGAGTTGCTTTTGCGACGGGGACATTTTATAAGAGAATGAGACTTTCCACGTAAGATAGAGATGATACAAAACTATAAATGGATGTCTTATTATCTAATTAGGTTCAGTTTGTATTTAATACATATAATTGTATTGGTAGGTCTGGAGTACTTTCTCTGCATGCTTAGGGTAAATTGTTTGCCTATTCTGGGACCAGCTATTCCGAGGTTGATTGATAGGGTGAATATTGAATCTGTCGACATTAAAGGGACTTGGTTAGTATGGCAAATGTTCTATTACTTTATTTTCACGGAACTAAGAGAATAATTTTATTTTTGTATCAAAGATTCATTCATGATCACATATTTATGTGCGCATGGTCTTTGATTGGTGGTGACCCAGAGCAACAATTTGCAATGTGCTGTGAATGTTTGCAGATGTGCTTCAACGTTGAGGTCAATTAATTTCTAAACTCATGATTACATTGACTAGCCTAATACCTAGGTATAATGCAAAAGAGTGTAGCCTTAACCACACATGTGCATAATGTTGTTTTAACGAATCGAAGCAATTGCTGACGACATTGTTGTAAACTTTGCTTCTTCCTTTATTCTTTCAACGTTGAGGATTATTTGGTTGTTTTATACAATCGAAAGTTCATGAAACATGAGTGATACGTTTCTATACAAGTTTCAGTGGGGCACCCCATAGAAAACAAATTTTCTGTTTGTGTAGCGATGTAGTTGAAAGCTACCATATTTTCTGTTTATGTTGAGCAAAACTATGATCAACATCAGCTATATCCATAGAAAACAAATCATTCATCGTGTCCTTATTTGTTATGCTACTTTTTTTACAGTTTCATAGAAAACAAATTGATCGCTTTCACTTTTGGAAGCAACTAAACTCTTTTACCAAATCAAAATCTCTTTTTCAAGTTTTAATATTTCACTTTAGTTTTTTGTTTTTGCCTTTTTGAATGGGTAGTATTGTTATTTTGGAGACATGTTACATGAATGCATTTATACATTGTTGTACTAACAAAATATAAATTTTCAATTTCAGATCGAAATGAATATATTTCCAATCCAAAGTTTGGGTCCATTTGAAGCTAGCAAAAAATTTAGAATGTGTTAGCAAAATGTGGAGACAAAAAGTTTTCAAATCTGATATTCAGTTTTCTCATTTGCACTGCATATTGGTAGATGCACTGGTAAGAAAAATATCTACTTACACTATTCAAATGTAAATATTAGTTAACTAATTTTTTAGTTTAATGGATGTTTGGATGCATAAAAATCTTTTTTGTTCAAATTTCCTTTTGAATGGATAATCAAATCAATATAGATTTTGTTTTTATCCTTTGCTTTATCAGTTTATCTTACTTATTTGAGCTAAATGCAAATCCCAATATTGCATAGTTAAGCCCTGAAATTAGAACACAATTTCTTTACGTGAAACTAAAGTTTTCTCTAATTGAGAACTCTCTTTTTGTTCAAATTGTGTTACAAATTTTGTGTCTTTTTTTCTTTTAATAGGTGGACTTAAAAGAGATCAAGTATGCAGGGGATTGGTAAGATCAACATATAAGAGGTAAAGGTCAACTCTTTCTCTCGTGTTAACTTCTACTGTGATCTTTTTCTTATTAAATTTTGGTGGAAACATTGCTTAGTA
This sequence comes from Heteromeles arbutifolia, assembly GCA_024362995.1. Taxonomy (NCBI): domain Eukaryota; kingdom Viridiplantae; phylum Streptophyta; class Magnoliopsida; order Rosales; family Rosaceae; genus Heteromeles; species Heteromeles arbutifolia. The sequence continues at coordinate 41,541,442 of JANCRC010000002.1, forward strand.
TAAACCTTATCACAATACAATGGGAAGATGGATTAGAAATAGAGATGTGTTAATTTTATTTTCTGTTTACTTTAGCGATTCTGGATAATGATCATGAATGTTGGTGATATTGCATCTTTGTTTTTCTTCTTTTATATCACGATTATGCATATTGTTTATTTCAAGCATGTTATTCTGATAGCTAAATTATTCATATTGCAGAACATGCTTAAAAAATTATAGCTTTAACTGATCACTCATCTTTAATCTCTCTCCCTCCCTCTCACTATTGCAGTAACTCCTGTTGTATTCCATTTGCTTTTATTGCTGCCGGTCTGCAAGTAAAGTACTTCCCATACAAAGTTTGCATTTTTTTATTCCTGTCACAATTATTTGACACTATGTTTTCTTTCAAGTTGGTGTGTGAGTGCATTTTCCACTGATCTTTATGTTGAACTCTCACTGAGTTCCGATTTTGATCACAATATTCTTTGAATTTTCTCCTCTGTCCTTTGTTCCACTTATTTCAACTTCCAATTTCTCCACATTAAATGTTCATGGTTTAAGGGCATTGTTCTAATATTGTATTATTTTATTTATTTTAACAAAATTGCAGACAACATACTTCTTCCAAAATAAGAGAAGAAAAAAAATGTGTGATTGTCTACAAAGCACTTACGAAAGGCAGAGAAATATAATATGTAAGTATATCTTTTGTATGTTTACATTTTAAATTTTCCAGATTGGGTCATGAATATGATTAAATTTATTCCAGCAGCTTCTATCATGCAAATATGATTGATAAACTTGACGTTTATCCCATTAACTTTCCCTACAATGTATGACATGTTTTTGGTTTTCTAGCTGCTGAGTATGGAATGCCAAAGAACCTACTTAATCAGGTAGCTCCACATATTTTGAGAGATTTTTTTTTTTAAATTTTTTTTTGGTTAGTTGTATATTTAGATTTTGCTTCTCTCGAGGCTAAAATGAGACTATCGACTCTCGCTAAATAACTGTCTTTCGATTTGTTTTTATTTTATTTGTTCCTTGGATAAACAGCTACATATCAACATCAACAGCATCAACGGTGTGTTGCCAATTCAATTTGAAAGGAAGCTTTTGAAAATGCTCAAGGAGAAGGAGAGGTCAGAAATTTCGTTTGGATTTTATACTTTGGAAAATGTTCTATTCCTATGCATATTTGATTTTTATGAGGTCAAATAGGTTCTGTATTAGTTGTGTGTGTTGATGTAGGGGTGTTGGGTTGTTTGAGTTGATCCTAGCTGATTTTGATATTATTGATTCGTGAGTGTAATTAAGTTGATTGAATTTGATTTTGAAGCTTGGGAAGAGAATTGGTTCTCAAAGTTTGATTTTCAAGTGTTTGGTTTTTGGTTTAGTCAATTCTTTGCTGAAAAGTTTTATTCCGTTGAGCTACAATTTTTTGTACGGCTTTATCGATTTAATATTTGGTACGTGAACGTCTTTCTAACGTTTTCAATGTAAATATTATTAATCTTCTATCACAATGAGCAATCTTTTATATCTTTCAAACATAATCTTTCTTACAATTCTTTATCCCGCAGAAACGCGCAGATAGCATTTTCTAGTTATTATTACTCGTATAAAGAAAGGTTTCCAATTGGCACGGTAGAAATGAACAGTGACTTGACCCGAATTTCAGTTTATTTACATAATTGCCACTGAATCTCTCTGCCCCTACTTTTGATCCACGTGTGTGAGCCGTGCTTCAGCCAAAATAGGTGCTCTCTCCTTATTTTCATCTCTTCCATAATCAAACCCTAGCCACTCCACCTCTCTCTCTCATCTCCTTTCGTTAGCTCTACCTACAACTCAAAACCTCGACAAAACACTATTCCCCTTCTGCAAAAGCTTTCTCTCTCGCTTTGCTCTCGATGGAAACATCACGCCTGCAAACGAAGTTGCAGGCCTACACACAAGAAAACTTCATCTGAAAGCCGAAGAATCCAAAGGTAAATCCCTTCGAACTCTTCGATTATGAACATCAATCGTCTTCCTCCTCATCTTCTTCTTCTGCTGCTGCTTTGACCAGTAGGGATACTTCAGGCCCTAATCAAACGGCCAGGGCTTTGATGGAGGGTTTGGCGGGTCCGACGATCCGATTTTGCCGGCGCCGTCGGAGATGTTGCCTGAAGAGGCCTTCGAGAATGGAGGAGGTAGGATCTCGAATTCTGATTGTTTTTTATTGACTCGATAGTTCTATATAGCAATTAAATTTAAACTCTTTTGTGCAATTTAGTTGAAAGTTGTTGGTTTTGATTTGGTTCTACTCTTTTAGGTGTAGGTGGCTGATAGGAAATCAAAGGCCTGGAATGCTTCCAAGGGAAACATACCTTGAGACATCTTCAAAACACGGCTTCAATGTAGATAATGCAGCCAAAAACGCACTGAAGAATGAACCTGAAGAATAAATGGAAGTACTTTTTGCTTAGCTGATTTATCATTTTGTTTTCCAGTCATTTTTCCCCAAAGTTTCTTCTTTTTCAGCTTTAAATTTAGTCCCTCTATTAGGGATAATGACAAGTCATCCAATATAGTTACTGATAAATAGTTGTTAAAGCTAAATGTAATTGTTTCTGTTAGTAACTGTAATTAGTTTAGGTGGTTGAGGGTATTTTTGTAATTGGACTAAGGCAGCTAAGGCTATATATATTCACATCTGTGTAATTGAATTATTCATTCAATACAATCAAGAAAACTCATTGTTGCAGTTTTCTGTTTCTATATGGTATCACGCCATTCTGCTTTACAGCACCGACCTTCTCTTCCGCTCGTCATCTCGATCGTTTCTTGATCGATTCTTCATTTTTTTGTTCTCGATCTCTCTTGAATCTTGTTTTCTGCAAGATATGGCGGCTCAATCTACATCGCAACCGACTGGATCGTCTTCTCCGGTCATCTCTCCTTCGGTCCAAAACCCTAATTCCTCTTCCAATCCGTGTCCTCTGAATTTGTATACCTTTCTGACGATTCACAACATTGGCAGTATGGTGCCGATCAAGCTGAAAAGTTCCAACTATCTGCCATGGCGAGCACTGTTTGCTCCAATTTTCAGGCGATACAAGCTTCTTGGTATTATTGATGGCACTGAGGTTTGTCCTTCGCCATTCTTGCCTGATCAATCGATGAACCCTGCCTTTGAGGATTGGTATGAAAAAGACCAAAATCTTTTGATTTGGCTCAACTCTACCCTATCAGAAGAGATCATTCTGTTCATGGTTGGGGTTTCTTCTTCTCGCGAGCTCTGGGTGAAGCTTGAACAGCGTTTTGGTGGAGTTTCGGAGGCTCACATTCATCAATTAAGGTCGAGACTTCAATCAATTCAGAAAGGTTCTCAGTCAATTTCTGCGTATCTTCAACAAATCAAGGAAATTGCTGATTCCTTGCAAGCTGCTGGTGCTTCAGTCTCCGATCGTGACCTAAATGCTGCCACTCTACATGGATTCCCTGATGAATTCGAGTCCTTTATTGACTCTATCATGCTACGACTATCTTCTACATCCCTTGATGAACTCCATGGTCTCTTACTCACCAAAGAGTTGTCTATGGCTCGTCGCAAGGCTGTTCTTTCATCATCTGAGCCCTTTCAAGCATTCTCAGTGCAATCTCAGCCTCTCATGTTTCCTACTCCATCTGCTTTTGCTGCTCAACACCAATCATTTCATTCTGCTTCTCGATTTAACTCCAATCGTGGTAAGCCATCTAGAGGTAATTTCTCCTCAAATCGTAGCAATCGCACATTTCAGAACAATAATAGGGGTAATTTCATCAACAATCGTGGCAATCGCAATTATCAAAGCTCTCGCAATTATCAAGGTCCTTCCAATTTTAAAGTCCCTTGTCAGATTTGTGGATCTACCAGTCATGAGGCACTTGATTGTTTTGATCGTATGAATCCGGATATCTGTGGTAGAATTCCTCCTGCCAAACTTGCTGTTATGTGTGTGCATCATTCAGCAAAACCCTCTCAGCCTTGGTTGATTGACTCTGGAGCTACTTCACACATCACTAATGATGTAGCTAACATCTCTTCTCCTACTCCTTACACTGGAGAGGACAAAGTATACATTGGAGATGGTAAAGGACTATCTATTCAGCATGTTGGTTCTTCGTCTCTGCACACTCCTTATACTTCCTTTAAGCTGCGAAATGTTTTACATGTTCCTTTCATGAAACATAATCTCTTATCTGCGTATCAGTTTCTTAAAGATAATAACTGCTCATTGACTCTTGACCCTTATGAATCCACTGTCAAGGATCGCATTTCAAGGAAGATGCTTTTGCAAGGACCTGTTAAGGATGGTTTCTATCCTCTTCACAGTTCCACCAGTTCTCCCACCTCACCTTCAGCATTTCTCAGCATTAAAGCACCTATCCCTGTATGGCATAAGCGCTTCGGCCATCCTTCCTCCTCAATTTTCAGAAGAGTTATATCCACTAATAATCTTCCAATGCAAGGCAAGAAGACTGTTGATTTTTTCTGCTCAGATTGTGCGCTTGCTAAAAATCACAAGCTTCCTTTTGAAGTGTCTTCTTCATCAACAACTCACAGTCTCCAGCTTCTGCATTGTGATCTGTGGGGACCTACTGTTACATCTAATAGTGGTTTCAAGTATTACCTACTGTTTGTTGATGAGTTTAGCAAATACAGTTGGTTTTTTCCATTGAAGTCTAAATCTGATGTATTTTCTACCTTTGTTACTTTCAAAACCTATGTAGAAAACTTCACTGGAAATACAATCAAGATTCTGCGTTCAGATTCAGGGGGTGAATTTACTAGTCATTCTCTTGCTTCATTTCTTCGTGCACATGGTATATTACATCAGTTCAGTTGTCCCCATACGCCTGAACAAAATGGCTGTGCAGAGAGAAAGCACAGACATCTTGTTGAGACAGCTCGCACATTACTTGTTGCTTCTCATGTTCCTAAGATTTTTTGGGTTGAAGCCTTCTCCACTGCAATATACCTTATCAACAGACTTCCTATTTCTGGTCTCACAAAGTCTCCTTGGGAACTTTTCTTCAAGCAACATCCAGATTACTCTAAACTGAAAGTCTTTGGTTGTCAATATTATCCATGGCTTAAGCCTTACACTCCCAGCAAATTGGATGCTAAAAGCAAAAGTTGTGTGTTTTTAGGCTATAGTCTTCAACATAAAGGTTATAGATGCCTTGATCCTCTCACCACTCGGATCTACATATCAAGGCATGTTGTCTTTGATGAAACAACTTATCCTTTTAAGTCACTTCATCTTCATTTCACTTCAAAGACTTTATCTTCTGATTCTTCACCATCCTTGGATCTTCATTTCAGCAAACATTTTTCCAGTTCTCCTCCAGCCAATACCTCTTCGGAGTCACAGTGTCCTTCTGTACCTCAACCTATTCCTCAGATCCCATCTTCCACAGAACTTTCTTCCTGTACTCAATCCGTAGAACATTCATAAAGTTCTTCCAGTTCTGCCTCTCTCAATGAATCCTCTCTTGTACCACTACAATCCAGTCATCCACCTATTTCTGGGAATACACATCCTATGATTACAAGATCTAAGGCTGGTATACACAAGCCTAGAGCTTATGCAGCAACCAAACACCCACTTCCAGTTGATCTTGATTTTGTTCCTAGTACTTACTTGCAAGCATCAAAGCATTCTCACTGGAGAGCAGCAATGCAGAATGAATATAATGCCTTAATGCACACAGGCACTTGGTCTTTTGTTCCATCTCATCCTTCTCAGAACGTTGTTGGTTGTAAATGGGTGTTTCGGGTCAAGAAAAATCCTGATGGAACTATTGACAGATACAAAGCCCGCTTGGTGGCAAAGGGCTTTCACCAGCAAGAAGGAATTGATTTCCAAGAAACCTTCAGTCCTGTTGCTAAGCCTGTAACCATTCGGATTCTTCTTACACTTGCTGTCCAAGATAATTGGTTTTTAAACCAATTGGACATAAGCAATGCGTTCCTTCATGGTGATTTAAAGGAGGATGTTTATATGCAACAACCTCCTGGTTTTATTGCTCCTAACTCTCCACACTTTGTTTGCAAGCTGAAGAAATCATTATATGGTCTAAAACAAGCCCCTCGAGCTTGGTTTGACAAATTGTTTCAAGCTCTTCGAACACTTGGCTTTCATCAATCTCAATCTGATGCTTCCTTGTTTGTCCTTAATGGACCTCAGTTGGTCATTGTCCTAGTTTATGTGGATGACATATTAGTCACCGAACCCAACTCTCAGCTTTGTCAACAGTTTATCCAACAACTTAGTACTCAGTTTCCAGTGAAGGATCTTGGTCCTTTACACTATTTCTTGAGGTTGGAAGTCCACAGATTCAACAAAAGCATCTTTCTACATCAGACCAAGTACTTACTTGATCTTCTCAAGAAATCAAATATGGAGGGTGCAAAACCGTGTTGCACTCCTCTTGGTTCTCACAAGCTGGATCATAGCGGGCCTCTCTTATCCAATCCTACTGAATACCGCTCTATAGTTGGTGGTTTACAATATCTGACTTGGACTCGTCCAGATCTTGCATTTGCTGTTAATCAGATATGCCAATTTATGCATGCTCCCAGAGAACAACACCTTCAAGCAGCAAAACGAGTTCTCAGATTTCTTAAAGGTTTCATCTCTCATGGTTTATGGTTCACCAAAGGTCCTATTAATCTTTCAGCATTCTCTGATGCTGATTGGGCTGGCTGCACATTTGATAGGCGGTCTACTAGTGGATATTGTGTATTTCTTGGTTCTAATCTCCTCAGTTGGAGTGCAAAGAAACAAAGCACTGTTGCTCATTCCTCTACAGAAACTTAGCACATACTGCTGCAGAAATAACTTGGGTCTGCAAAATCCTCAAAGATCTTAAGATCTCTCTACCTACACTGCCTCACCTATGGTGTGATAATATTTCAGCAATCTCTTTGGCATCTAATCCTATTTTTCATGCTCGAACCAAGCATGTTGAGATTGATTACCATTACATCCGGGAGTTGGTCCTCGCACAGCTTATCAAAGTCAGCTATGTTAGCAGTGAAGACCAAGTGGCTGATATTCACACCAAATCCTTGTCTAAAAGCAGATTCTCTTATTTGTGTTCCAAGCTTCCAATAGGAATCCTATCTGATTCCTCATTTAGCTTGAGGGGGTGTATTAGGGATAATGACAAGTCATCCAATATAGTTACTGATAAATAGTTGTTAAAGCTAAATGTAATTGTTTATGTTAGTAACTGTAATTAGTTTAGGTAGTTGAGGGTATTTTTGTAATTGGACTAAGGCAGCTAAGGCTATATATATTCACATCTGTGTAATTGAATTATTCATTCAATACAATCAAGAAAACTCACTGTTGCAGTTTTCTGTTTCTATAACCTCTTCGTTTACGATTCCAGTGAGAGAAAGAGAGGTGGTTGAGCAGGATTTTGGGGGTAGGGTTCTGAGGGAATGGACTGCGGTGACAGGGAGAGTGTGATTCAAGGGAAAGAAAGAGAGAGGGTTGTGTGGTCATCAGTCCTCCTTTACCTCCTTGATCCATTAGCTTTTTCTCTTTTGTGCTTTTTTCATTGTCATAGACTCTAATCTCTTTCTCTGTTTTTTCTCTCTCTAAATTGGTAAAAGTAAATTCTATTTTTGTATTCATTGAACAAAACCCAGAGAGGATTTCTCTCTCAAATCAGTGTTCTTTGATTCATTTCATAAAAACCCTTTAGGATTTAGAGGCAGATTAAGGGTTTTGATTTGGGCAGAAGCCATGGCATCTCCAAAACCAGAAGAGATAAGCCATCCAGCAATGGACCAACTCCAAGGCTTAGAGTAAGGCATTGACTCAAATCCCTTTTGGGGTATGTTTATTTTTCATCTTTTCTCAAGCCCAAATCTCGATTTTTTTGTTGGGTTTTAAAATTTCCACAATTTGGTTCTCATTTTTTGTATTGAAAACAGGGAAAACAATTGCTTTGGGTTTCCAGCACTACATTTTGGCCTTGGGAACTGCTGTGATGATCCCTACTTTCCGTGTTCCTTTGATGGGTGGTGATGATGTGAGTGATTTTGTATACCACTTTCATTCAATTCTTGTATCGTTGTGGCCTTTGTTTAATTGGAGAGGAAATTCAAGTAAATTTTGTGTATTATTAAATCTTGCTAATTTCTTAAAAAAGAATTAAGTGTCAGTTTCGCATAGCAAAAATGGTCAAGATTGAATTTTTTTTTTTTTTTAATGTTTGTGTATTTTATATGGACTGATATGGATGATGAATGTGCTCCTTATTTGACTTAATTGATTTGGGTGACAAAGTGAGAGTAGTGCAGACTCTACATTTTATCCAAGGAATCAGCACACTTCTACAAACATTATTTTGAACCCGATTACGAACCATAATTGGAGGGTTTACACATTCGTGGTCCGAATAATATCCATAATTCATGATTCACGATTGATGAAGATTGAGGACAATCATGCGGTATGTTCAATTTTTATCTCACTTATGCATTTAATTTGGCTTTGTGCAACTTGAAATGTGTTCTTTTGTTGACACTTGATAGAAATCAGGGTGAGTCCATTCTTTCCCCTGCACGAATGCATGAATAAATGTTTTAGATTTTAATCATTGTGACTGGAAACATGTGCGTCTGTATAGATGATTTATTGATGAATTTCATAGGGTTACTATGTAAATCCTTGCCAAAATTTCATTCAGCTACCAATTACTTAGTTTGCATTCCTTCATAATATTGTAGACGAAAGTTTCTCAAACAGCTTTAACAATCTACCTTACTCCTAATCTGGTGGTTTCTGAGATATATGTTGGCAATGTGCTGATTAGTATCTTTTGTTCTCTCCCCTTCCATCTCTAAGAATGAATGTTCATATATCTCGATTTCAATTTTCATTTGTGTTTGTGTTTTTTTTATTTTTTTTTTTATTTTTTTATTTTTTTACCCACACTTCATTTCATCTTCAAGTGCTTTCTTCAATTTTTATTTGCACTTTGTATTGAGTAACACAATTATTCATATTCCCATTAGATAAATTGTCAACCATCACACCGAACAAAAAGGCTGGTTTCTTCAATTTTTCGTTTCTTTTTCCTTCGCTTAGAACGGGAAATTGTGTTGTCACTTGGGCTTTGCATTGTTAGTACGCAAAGACACACTGCAAACAATTTTACTTTTTATTGTAAGAAACTTGAGTTATTTTCAAATGTGAAAATAATATACATTCTCTTATATTCCAACGGGCAACGAGAGGATAATCTTTCTTACAGGAAAAGAATAGATCCTATGTTAGGAAGATACAAAGGTTGAGTATTTGCCAGACAAAATTGTGGGCATTCTTTTTTTTTAAAATTTTCTGAGGGAGAATTCTTACTTCTTTTTATTCATAGAAAATTGTTGCTTATTTATTCTATGGAAACCATTTTTAAAGCCGAGTAAAGAAGAATGGGAGACAATACTCATTGAGTGTGAAAATTTTAAGTATTGAAGAAGCAGAAGAGGAAAGATTTAGACTTCAAAAACTCAAAGGGTTGCAAAATGTGGTAGTCTTCCTTTCTCCTCCTTTTCTTTTGCTGTTTGGTACTTTTCCAGGTGATGGGTTGGTTTCGAATTTCTGAGTTTAAAGCGGATCAATTTTTATTTCTTGGGTCAGTATCAATTTTAAATTTGATTTGAAGTTGTATTTTGGGTCAATGTTGATTTTAAATTTCAGTTTGAAGCTAGATTTTCTTGGGTTAATGTGAATAGGAACTATGAGCCTAGAACTGCATTAGTTGCTTTACTGAATGGAACAATACAATTAGTGGATAGTAATTCATATGATAATTTTAAATATCCAGATGATTGATGTTTTGTTTTTTTAATAATTTGCAATTTTTATGGTGTTTTGGTATAAAATGCATATTACATTCAGTGACACTGATATTGGTTAATTGGCTCTAATCACTTTCGTGGTTAACCTGATTGGAGTTATATGGTTGCATAATTGGTTATATACGGTGGTATGTTTGTTATAGGAAACAAGGCTTTATACATTCAATAAGTCAAACTTTTCAACTCAGCTCTCTTTCTCCTCTCATATGCATTTCATTTAATCTGCAGCAAATGCTGGTGCAAGTGCAAATGCAGATAAACAAACGACAAAGAACTGTTGAAAATATATCCTTACACCATGATTTTTTTTTGTTAAGGTGTGGATAATTTATGTTCCTTTTTGGATAATTAATTGTGTTGAGCTTATGGATTTATCTTTTATGAAGTGAATTTACTCACATCTTTATCAAATGGATTTACCTTTTTGTAGCATTCTTCATTTAAATTTCTATGGGTTAGTACAATTTTTCATTTGAATTTTGGGTTCCTTTGATGTGATTTCATTCTATCTGAATTATTCATTTAATTTATGATATGTTATACCGGATCTCCAGATTTGCTCATATTCATTATGCTTTTTTTTCTTTCTTTTTTTGCAGATTTACGAAGTACGGGACTGGGCTTTCAAGAAGCACTAAGCGTTTGAATGTTTCAAGTAAGCCCAAAAGTTTTCTCCTCCTTTTTAAGATCTTCATTTTTCCCCATTTGTTATTAATTTTACGCTTTCTGATTGTATTTGTTTTGATTAATGGGATAGTGAGCTAAAACTACAACTGCTTTTCTTCAATTGTGCTTCTATTAGGCATGGATGGACTGAAAGATATGAGACAAATATTTGGGACAACAGCTACAAGAAGAAAGGGAAAACTAGAAAAGGAAGGCAAGGTTGGTCAATAAAAGCAAAACTCCATTCTTACTATTTGTTTGGATTCGGAATTGTTTCTTTTTTACTAAATTTTTTTTGGTCCCTACTGAAATCTGACTCTGCTATAAATTGTCATTGGAATCTTACTTTTGCTATTAATTCTTTACCTGTCATGTGGTGTGTCGTTGTTGGATTCCATTCAAATCAAATAATGCAGTTTATGATGGTATGTGTTTTCTCTACAACAATAATTTGGGATTTTAGTTTAAACTATAACTACGTTGTTTTTTATTTGGCATTTAATTTTCGTTAATTTGGACTGCAGGTGGCTATGAGAATTGCTGGCCATGAGGTTTTATTGAACGATTGAATGATGAACGTGATATGGAATTTACTACATGACAAATTAATGGAATTTACTTTCATTTAACAAAACTTTATTATGGTGAATAATATTCATAATTAAGATCTTTCATTATTTTATTTCTGTTCGCATTCTAGTATTTTATACATTCTTTCTCACTCAGGTACACATTGATGGGAAAGAGGTGGCTCAAAAGCGAAGAAACATAGTGACTTTGAGGAGGAAGAGAAAAGAGGAAAAAACGGTGGCTCAAAAGCGAACAAACATGGTGACTTTGAAGAGGAAAAGAAAAGAGGAGAAAACACGTACATTCTTCTTCCTTTTTCTTTCTGTGTGTTTTTGGGTGGAGGATGTGAGAGATTGTTGGTGTTTGGCTTCTATGGCTATGTTTGACCGTGTTTGTATTGATATTGTTATTCCTTTCAGGTTTGAGAGATCAATAGAGAAAGCGTAAGAAACAAATGAAGGGAGGAGATTGAGCTGAATGATCTTGGTCAAACAACAATCGTAATTGTAAGCTCAAGAGTAGTTGTTTTTTTGTTAGTTGAATGTAAGAAATTTTTTTCCTTTGTTATTCACTGTTCGGCCTCTGTTCTTATAAATGAGGGATTGATAGATTGTATTTTCCCTCTCTATTGGTTCCTTTCTGCCATTTCTTTTTCTCATTGCTTCAGAAGAAACGTAACTGCAGGTTCATTTTTCCATTTCCAAGCTTCTGTTATGGTTTATGCTGTTGTATTTTCTCTTTTTAATGAGGCTTGATGTGTGATTAAACTAAATTGTGTTTTGGGTTTGTGTATATTGCTAATTTTCTTTGGATTCTTTTTGTCAAAGTTTGTAAGTTTCTTAAAAAATATTTTTGGGTTGCTAAATCTAATTAATTTGATCAGTGTGATTTTTTGTGATTAGGAATTTAGGACCTTGGTAACTTGATTGATTAGGAATTTGTGGGTTTATCTCCTAATTAATTTTCAAATTTAGTGCATATATAAGTCCCTTTCTTAAGAGGTATCTATTTTGATAAGAAACATGACCTTTCAATGTGTGGTTCAAACCGTCAGATTCATAAGTCCAGATGTAACTATATCCTTCAAAAGGCTCGGCTAACTATGGTTTTACCGTTTGATTATTATCTTAAACATTTTGGTAATTACTCAAAAGCACTATATACTCATTTTCTTAGTTAGTTGACTTAGTAGTTTCCTATTGGGGTTTGATCTAGCAAACACACACCCAAGGCTGTGTAGGAAGAAACTTGGTGATGCCAAAAAATCTTGGTGCATTCCTCCTAATTGAGATCTGCTTGCTTGCTTAATCATTCAGTGTGGTATGTTTGTTTACATTTTAATTCCTTTTAATTGTGGCCGTAGCACAATTACTTGAATATACAGAAATGAAAGGGATGGTTTCTTGCGATATCTGTGTCCATATGGATTATAGCTCAGTGTAAAAAAATGATGTGATGCCTGCCAGAAATAAAAACTCTTTGAGCATCCTAATTTGTGGTGTCTATATGGATTGTAGCTCAGTGTAATAACAACTCTTTGAACATCCTAATTTGTGTGTGTTTGTCTGAGAAAAATTGATTACTACAAAGTGTAGAAGTAATTCTTTCTTCAGTGAAAAATAAAAGGAAATTTTTTACAAGGGTTTACCTTCTGTCCAAATTGAACATGTTTGAGAATTGCTAATGGATCTACTATGTTTGGAAATTTCAAGAATTTAGATCGTTGGAGGGCGAAGTTGGTTCCTTGACATTTTGAGGTATATCATTATACACCTTTTTTTGTTATTCAAAGCTTAATCAAGGGGACATCCTTATTTTTGGACTTTCTCCTCTGTGAAACAGAGAGTTAGACCTCAATTGTTTGTGGATTCTCTAATTTTTGTGATGTTTGATGTGTATTTTTTGGTTTTAATGTTTTATGGATTTTTAGAATTTGGATTTGGGCTAAACTATTTTCACAGATTTTATTTTATTTTTATTTTTATTTTTATTCATTTCCCAGTGAACTACTATTGCTCAAACAATATGGAACTGGCCGAGTAAGAAACAAAGGCTCCACATCATTATTTGGTATTCTTTATATAGTTTCTATTTCCTTGCTTCGAAAGAAACAATTGTGGAACTGGATAGGAACCTTCATTCTTTGTCATGTAACTTTTTAACAAAACACTGCCAATGTTGTGGATGACATTATTTTGCTTTACTGGCTGCTAATATGTTGTGTTTAATTCTTCTTTGTAGCCGACTGTTGTACTCATATCTGTGTTTCATTTGGTAAACTTTTTTCTGTACTTCACGTGAATGTTTTGGAATGGTGAAATTTTTGTGATGGTTTCATACTCTATGTTGTCTTCAATGCACCATCAAATCTTATTCTAAGACTGTTACTGTTTGGATTTGATTTGTTACATTAATGTGTGTAGTACATGGTATTTTTAAGCCCGAGAATGACTAAATTATTAATTTATACAAATTTTCTTATGAAAAAACTTTCTACATGTTTTCTCACTCTTAGTTTATGATTGAACTTTATACTCCTTTCATTCATTAATTTATGAATTGGGTTGTTTTTCTTTTGTGATTTCAGTATTTAGGTCTTTAGTGACTGCACAATTTCATGGTTTTTTACTATTTCAGAAGTAATTGATAGAGTTCGATGTGATTCTACTAAAGTTGGAAATCGTTGTGTCCTTAGAGCAATCGAAGTGCTCTTCTATTTTTCATTTTTTCCTGTTTGTGGTTTTTAGTCTGTCATTTAATTGGTGTACCTTTGCTAGGATCTCTGTTCCAGCAGTGTGTGATTAGTGCTAATGGAATTTTAGCACTATTTTTGAGCTATTGTTCGAATTGTTGTATCTAAGTATGCATTATACATTCAATTGAGCCAATGAAACATGTGTGCCAACGAATTTTGAAGAGTTCGGCTTGGTTTTCTCTCTTTGGTCTTTAATATTTAAGTGTGAGACACCTATTTGTTGACTAATTGAGTCCTTCTCTAAGTTTTTTAGTAGATATTGTGTAATTTGCTTTTATGAGCACTTTTTAAAGACAGTTCCCAAAATGTATAAGGAGATATCAAGTTTAACAAGTCACAAACTGTGATCAATCCAAATGCAGTGAAATTAGGGATTTTACACTTAAAAACTCAGTTAGCTTTAGACCGTAGTATTAGCATTTTGCACATATGAGTATCATTGACCTGCTCAATTTATTTTTTGTGGATAAGAAACAAACTGTCATTGAAGGGAGAAGAAAGTGTACAAAAACAAAGTTTCTGTAAGCTTGCAGTCGTATGCCTAATATTTTAATTTCTTTTCTTGGCATTACCGGTTGAAATGGTTGCCTACACTGCAGGACACATATTATGTGTGAACTACATGTTTCTTCTGTTTCTTAAGGGAACAAAACTTTTTTGGAAACAGTATCTTTCTAATCAAAGACATTCAATTTCTTCCCACTCATTGTACAATGTGTTTATATGCCAACTCACTTGAATGTATATAAAAGCAAAACTGCTTATCTTATCATCTCATTCACTCATATATTCTTTCATAATTGTGTAGAATTTATTCAACTTAAATATGTTTTATTCATCCGATTACGCCTGAAACAGCTGTTCTCGCAGCAACGTGCAGGCGTAATTTAGTAATTTATTGTCTGCTCTAAAGTTGAGGAGGGATTTGACTGTAGCTTAGCTTAGCTACAGTCAAATGATTGGCTCTCGATTTTGCTTTATTTACATCACTACCATCATATCTCTGGTTGGGTTGGAAGGTAATTATCAAAAGTTAGGAGAGTAATTTTGTTCGTAGGGTTTGGGATGGATTGGGTGGCTTAGCGCAAAGGGCGGGAGATGGAGAGTGAGACAGTGTTGTCATTCGGTGATAGAAAGAGGGTGAGGGAGACAGAGGGACAGAGAGAGGGAGACTGAGGAGTAGGGATCGCTGCTGCTGACGACTCGGTCACTGACTCAGATCTCCTCCTCAACGCCAACGCCCACCGAGTCCTGTGTCTCGCTCTCCAAGGCCAAAGAAGGCAGCTTTGCCGACATGATCGATAAAGCTTTGGAGAACGAGTTCAAAGAGAATGATTAGAATGAAGGTTAGTAGTAGATCCGATTTTCTTCCTCTTTCTATGCATTTTGGTTCAAATTAGGGTTTTAGGTCGAAACCCGAAACGAAAAGAGAAGAAAATATGAAGGATCTTTGGATTTTATGTTTGGCTGAGAGGAAAAGATTACAAATTTGTTAAGAAAAGTTCTTTATGGTAAAATTTCATTCTTAAAAATCCATCAGATCATGCTTAAATTGTTAAATGCACACACTCTGTTCTTTCTCTCTCGCAGTGGAACTCTTTCCTCACCATACTCCCGCTGCTTCTTCTCTGATTCGTGGTTGGGTGCAGCGGCAGCATAGAGCTTTCGCCGGAGGAAGAAAGGATTTTGATACGAGAAATTGCTTTGGCTGCTGAAGCCAATTCCCAAGAGGTTCCAATTTTTTGCATTCTTTTGGGTTTGTTTATGAAAGTTGATGACTAATTTTAAAAAAAAATGAGAAATTAGTTCTTCGCTGTGAAATGTTCATTTTTCGGTGTTTCTGTTACAACAATGAAATCTTAATCTTCTATCAAATGGGTTGTAATTTCATATGTTTTAATGTAAACAGTTCACTGATTTTAGTTGTGGTGTGTTGGTCTGAATTGCAGGATTATTAAGGTGTGGAAAAGTTGCAGGCTGAGAGGGACCAACTATCTGAGGCCAGACTTGAAGAGAGGTATTTTTCTCAGAATATGAAGAGAAGATATGCGGGATGAAGAGGTGAGCAAGAGAAACGGTGAGGTTTTATTTTCTGATTCAGGGAACTCAAACAAGATTGTTTTCATAATTTTCCGAGAAATGTGGAATTTTGTTTCAGATGGTATTGACTATTTTTCAAAATCCTATAATCTGATCAAAGTTCTGAATTTCTATTAAGACCAATATTAGTTGTGAGATTAAGAAATTTCGTAAATTGTTTTTGGTTCAAGAAATTTCAATATTCTTTGTTGGTCCTTGAGATTTTCATTAGTATTGAGTATAGTGGTTTTTGGGGCAGGTTTGCATGGAAGATGAGAAGACAATCTCTGTATCCTTCGAAACACGTATTTTGGAAAGCTTGATGATTCGCCTATGTTTTGTGAATGGGTTTGTTCTTTTCTAAATGTTTATATTTAGTCTATTTACACTCAAGTGTTAAGTCATGCTGATATAGATGTATGTAGGTTATCTGTTTTCACCATAATTTTCATATAATTTATGAAGAATGTATAGGAACGACAATGATAGAGTGGATTACGTGAGTCTCACCATATAAACATTGGATTCCACCTGATTGTTCCCCCTCTCAAAACATAGTTTGGGTGGATTAACTAAGATATATGTAGTTAATCTTTTTGTTTGTCTATGAGTCATGGTTTTGAATTTTTGATTGTTGGTGACTAATAATGTAACATATAATTAATGGACAAGCAGTGGCACATATTTGGGCAGGGCTTGAGAGCTGGACCCCAGATGGTGTATGCCTACACCAGCATGACCAAGGTGGTTAACCCTGCCGGCTGGAGCAACGATAACCACCCCGAACGTGACAAGTAAGCATATTATGTTGATTAAAACATTATTAAGCGTTTCATATAATTAGTTTTGAGAGATAATAATATAATTTGAAATTGCAGAAATGTGGCCTACAAAGAGTACAAGTGCATGGGTCCAGGTTCAAGTACATATAATAAGAGAAATTTAAGCGAAGAACTGACTGAGAAATTTGAGCAAAGAACTGACTGACAAACAAGTCAAGCCTTTCACTAGCCTTGGATGTATTCAGGGTATGGTTGTTTCCTCCTCCATGTCCAAAAGTGTGTATGTGTGTGTTTGTATATTCGGTTATTAAATTTTGTCGATTGAAAATGATACTTTTATGTTACATGAAGATGTTTCGTTTGGAAAGTGAAAGATAGACTATACTTGGAACAAAATTCTTGAGACTGTTGGGGTGTGCCTATGGATGCTAACTTGATTCTTAGAGACTGTTTTGCATTGCTTCTTTCCTTACTACGTTATATGATATGGACATAATTTTTTTTATTTATCATTTTGAAGGTTTTCTGGACCCTTGATTTTTTTAATGTGCAAGTCATCAAGAGAAAATTGAGCATGTAAGCCATAATTACAGTAAAAAATATCACCCCCCCCCCCCCCTCCTCCTCCTCCTCCTCTCTCCCCCTTCCCTCTGTAGTTTTGATATGCTTATAACTGAGTAAAATTAATCAAATTCACCCCTTCATTATTGTAGCTTTGATTTGTTCGAGCGGTTGCTATTCCAGGAGGCCTGCTACAAATCTTCCTATTTATGTGCCTGTTGGCATTACAGCCTCAGTATGTCTACTAATTTTCTATAGAATTTCTGGCTATTGAATAATCTATTTAGAACTCGAACATAGAGCTGTGATACGTTTATGTATACCACATGAAGTTGGAGTAGATTACGCTTCTTTTATCCTCCTGCATCTTGACACTCTTATTCTTTCTATGTTGAATCCTACAAGTAATTTGTAATTAGTTTACTATATCTGGTATATGTAAATTTGCACTTCAGATAAATTTTCTCGACATCAGTGTTTTAATCTAAATGTTCTGTTAATGTAGACTGTTATAAATGTTTCTCATTCTCAATGTTGCACCAACTTTCATTCCTATCATCCTTTTTCTTGGATGCATAGTATTCACAGGTCACATTTTTTTTCTCTTGGCCCTAGGTGTAAATATTGTGCCTTCTTTTGGGTATTACCGTATTAGGTGAAGATGAAGTCTATTTGGATAAGAGTAAATTGGTTGTGTTTTAATTTTTTTTTTTTTTTAATTCAGATATTCATGTTCAATTTTTTGGTTTGATTTAAAGGAATTTCTTAAAAAAAAAGTTAGGATTTTTTTGGTTAGTTTTTTGGAACTTTAGCGAAAAGCTTCAGGTACTGTTTACTTTAACAAAAAATCACATTTTTACACTAAAAAGTCAATCATGGTACTATTCATTTTACCCTTTATTTTGTCCTTATCGTTAAAACTCAAAGTTTTCAAGCCATTTTCATTAGTTTTCCTCTAGTTTTTTGGGTTGTACATCTAAGTATTTCGTACACACAAAAGTTAGGCTTTTCTGGTTAATTTTTTGGGTTGTATATCTGGGTGACTTTATTTTCTTTCAATTTGTGGCTTTTGTGATTTGAGATCTGTACATAAGTTGAAATTTAGTTTTTCTGATTTGAGCTCTCATTCGGATCCCGACACTTCCTCATCATTGAAATCGTTTTTTTGTGCTGTTCTTTTCCAAGCTCGGTTGCAGATCCACAAAGGCATGAAGGTATGTCATTTAAGTATATATTGTACATGTGTGTATTGCGTTATACATGTGGGAGTGTGTTTTTTTCGGGTTGATTTAGTTAATGAGGTTTGTTTTAATTTCAGTTTATTTTGGTTCTTGTTAAAACTAATCGGACGTTAGAAGAGTGGATGGTGTTTGAAAAGCGTTGGTTTTTCAATTTTTTTTTTTTGCCCTTTTAGTTGTTTGAATGAAATTTTTATAATGTCAATCAAGCTAAATTGAATAGTTGTGTTTGAATATTGTATTTGGTTTATTAAATAGAATGTGATTTAATGCATTGTTATCTTTATAAACATATTTATCTATACAATTTCTAATCCCGCTAAAATGCGCATGCATAATTTCTAGTTTTTTCTAAAGGGAACAAGCAGAGCAGAAATCCTACCATTCTAATTTAGGCTTATTTTGGGATTTTAATTGTTTGATATTATTCTTCTCATCAAAAAGGCAAATATACATACACATACATATATACATACACATACATACACACATACATATACGTATGTATACATGTATACATACACATACACACATATACACACACACACATACATATAAACATATACAAGGTAAGAGTACGCAATAATATTTACCCTAATTATAGAGACTTAAACGGGGAACAACATCATCCTAATTATGTTTCCATAAAAAATAAAAATAAAAAAATAAAAACATCATCCTAACAATTCTTTCGCCAAACTATCCCTCTTCAACTGGGTCCCGCTTCATTACTGTATTGTTCACGTGTTCGCTTAATCACCTCTCGTACAGTTTTTGATTCCTCAAAATCGCAATTGGCAACATCCTCACACAAAGAAATGCTTCTGTTGGAATATTGTTTCATCGTTCGGTTGAGCTCTTCTTCTGTATCTTGTTCATACACTGGACGGACTCCGCACTTCTTCACCTTCAAGCATGTCTTGCTTCCGACAGCATATTTTGTTTTGAAATGAAACCGAATCTGATCCCAACATTTCTCCTCCCGATGGTAGATCCCAAGGCTTTCACTAGATAGAAAGAACGACAAAAGGTGATCTGACGCTACGTCGTTAAACAGAATTCCATGGGAGGGCGCAGGATTGTCTTGAAAGGTGATGTTAGAACCAAAACTGAAATAACATGTAATTGCATGCCTATAATGTCCTCCCAATGTTAGTTCACAAGTGGCAGCAGAAATATTTTGACTAGTTACAAATTGAGCGCATAAAGCAAACCCCACCACCTTGCCATTGCATGAGTGCGAAGGTCGCTTCTCAATCACCGAATCTCCCATGCTTTGGTTATTGAACCACTCAGGAATTTCACTTCCAGGAATTACTATTCTGAAATATTTCCCAAAATGAGGGAGCTCCTGCACAAAGGAACAACGTTAAATACCTGAAGGATTCTCTTTAGCATTGAATACATTATGGCATTGCAACCTTGATTTCCAGCCAAACTGAAGCAATTATCCGCGTATAAATTTAAAGGGCTGCTTAATGGCATGGCTGGCAGTTGTTGAAGCCTTTTGCAATTTTCCAATTCAAAATACACCAGCTTAGAAAGCCCACTGATGCTTGCAGGAAGGCTAACAAAATGGTTTCCGCTAAGATTTAGTCCTTCTAAAGAGGACAAGAAACCAATATCATCGGGAATTGCTCATTCACAAAGATTGCAGTTCTTCAGATTTAAATCCCGCAGCTTAGAAAGCCCACCGATGCTTGCAGGAAGGCTACCAAAATGGTTTCCGCTAAGAATTAGTCCTTCTAAAGAGGACAAGAAACCAATATCATCGGGAATTGCTCCTTCACAAAGATTGCAGTTCTTCAGATTTAATTCCTTCAGAAAGCATAAATCTTAAGCTAAGACCACACTCGCAGGGTGAGAAATCTTTGCTGGAAATTCGCCAAAAGTGAAGAAGGAACGCCATGATCTAGCTGGTGGTGCATTACATCCACGAAAATTTGATAGTTGAAATTTTTTCACTGAAACCAGGGAGTCCCTCTCTCTCAAAGCAATTCCACTTAAATCAATATCCTCCAAACTCCAACGTATAACTGAGGAAGGTATTTCCTGAACAAAAGTTCGGCTTAAAGAAAGCTTAGAGAATTTTTTTCATTTCTCCAACAAATTCTGGAATCTTTTTCACTTTTGAGCAGCCAGAAATATCTAATACTTCAAGAGAATCCATTTCTACCTTGTTTGGGAGATTCTTAATACTTTGACATTCTTTGAGATTTAAAAGTCTAAGCCTTTTGAGAAACGCAATGGATGAATGAATCTCAACTAAATTTGTACAACCTTCAAGAACCAGCTCCTCGAGATTTTGAATATCTGTGAAATCTGGGGTCCTTGTCAAGTTGTGGGAGTAACTAAGATCGACAGACTTCAACTTGCCCAAGCGCTGTACAAAATAGAAATGTTACAAAAGTTCATGTTCAGAAACTACAATTATTGTAATTGACAAATTAAAAATCAATTGTCCAATCATCTACCTTTCTTCCATTCCAAAGGTGATCAATTTTGCTATGCTGCAGACTAAGTTCTGTAAGTTCATCCGGTTCAAAAATTGGTGGGAAACATTTGGAGGGATACCAGCTCCTTTTGAGAACTCTTAAAGCATTCGGAAGATGCTTGGGGCCCTTAGAAAGGCTCACATTATGAATGTGGAGCACCCTCAGCTTACACATCTTAGTGAATGCTTCAAATTCACTCAAGTGTAAGACTATGCCTTCAATTGCTTCTGATCCCTGATAAATAAGATGAATAGTTAATTTCGCAATCAGGTCTCTTATCATGTTAAATAATATTATAGTGTCCTATCCAAACTTTGGTATTTTCATTTTCACGCAATTTCTTACCGTATTCTCTGCAAGCACATACAAGATATCATTACGAAGCCACAACCGACTACGACCACCTGGCTTATGGTAACACTCTCGTCGAACATCTCCCATGCCATTTCTTGTATCAAATCATGCATAGACAGAGACTCGTAAAAATTTACAAGAAAGGTTTCTCAATAAGAACTTCGATCACAATGCGAGTGCCAACAAAGCCACAGTTTTCTAGTCTTTCAATTACTCACTCCTTTTCACAAAACTTATGGAAACATGCAAGGTCAAGGAAGATTCTCTTCTCAAACTCATCTAGTTCTCTTCTCAAACTCATCTAGTGCATCATAACTTATTTTCAATGTTTCAAAAATTGTCCTATTAGGAGCTTGCTTCAGTTTATCGAGTGCACTCTTCCATTCATCTCGATCTCTTTTATACAATAAAGACCCTAAAGTTTTAAGAGCTAATGGAAGACCTCTTGCATAACTGATGAAGGCTTTCCAACTAAAGAGAAAAAGAGCTTCATCTTGGGTTAATGGCTTAACCTCATATACCATCTTTATACCATGTTCAACTAACAAACGTTCATCTGTAGTTGTAATGACGATTCTACTCCCGAAACCAAACCACTCTTTTTGTTTGACCAACTTTTCTAGTTGGTCTGATTCAGCCGCATCATCGAGTATGAGAAGAACCTTTTTATTACATAAACACCTACTTATCCTAGCAATTCCACTATAAGCATTCCAAACTTGTATGTTATTTTCCCTTAAGATATCAGAAAGAAGCTGCTTTTGTAGATGAGCTATACCATCATGTGCCCTGCAGACCTCTCTAACATTAGCAATAAAACTGCTACCTTCAAAATCATGAGAAATTCTCTCGTAAACTAATCTAGCTAGGGTTGTCTTACCCACTCCACCCATCCCCCGTATCCCTATAAAGCGAACATCGTTTGCATTTGTATCTAAAAGCAAATCTATTTCCTCCAGTTTAGAACCAATTCCGACCTCTCTGAGGAATCTAAAATTGAAAACGTAGGGTGCACTTTCTCCCAAAGTGTATTGACGATTCCTTGGATAAGCTCTGTATCATACCTACACGAAGAACAAACGACGTAAATAAAAAAATCCTCACTCAATAGTAAAAAATTGGTCTTCTTCATCTATAAACGTTAGTTGTTGCCTCATGCTTACCTATAATCCTTTGAATTCCACCCAGCGAGATTAGCCACCCTTTTTAACGACTTTCTCCACTCGATTACCTCCTCCATGTGTTGCCGATAATTTACTTCATGTTCCGCAAACGCTTCCCCAAAACTCCATCGTTGATGCCGTACATCAGAAGGATCCACGCCATAAAAAATGGGGAAAATTCTCTCTTTCTCTTTCATGCAACGAACAATATGAGTAAGTTCTCGCAAACACCAACTTGAAGAAGCAAAGTTTGTTGAAAGAACTATGATTGCAGACCTTGATTAGTCAATTGCCCTCAGGAGCTCTGGATTGACATCTGTTCCTCTTTCAGGTTCCGGTTCGTCCCTGAAAGTCTTGATTCCTCGCGCCTCCAACTGTTTTTATAAATGATCTGTAAACCCCCTGCGGGTGTCTTCACCTCCGAAACTCAGAAACACATGGTATTTCCATGGAAAAACTGCAGAAGCAGAAGCCCGGGCCATTTGGCTGCTCAACGCAAATCGGAAGTGTTCCAAGCAATCAGCTCTAAGCACAGTCGCACCGACACTCCAAAACTCCGAAGTGTCGACTTGGTTACTTGAATTTCTAATCTTTGAGGCCATTTGCGCCTCCCTCCTCTTCTCCCTCACTTTCGAAGCGGTGGATGATCTCAAATCGTAGGCTGGTGGAGCGGGGAAGGAAAGGAAGAGAGAGGGAGAGGTGAGAGAGGGAGAGAGAGAGAAAGCAATGTGAAGGATAGAGAAGAAAGAGGTTCTGACGGAGAGAACAAGATATTAAAGGGGGAAAGGAGAGAGGAGAGAGGAGAGAGGGGTGTGTGGAAAACTGTAGTTGTGGTGAAAAGATTTTTCAGTATGACCGTCATACAGATGATACAGTACGTATCTTTATGTAAACAGTGGAATATGTGTGTTAAAAAGTTAATAATTTAAAAAATAAAATTTACCACTACTTACATAAAAACACGTGATGCAACATCCGTATTCCCGTCCTAACTAAAAATTTCTCGTTGTGGTGGGCCTTGAGTCCAAGTAATAAAACAATTGTTTTCTTCATATTTTTAAATATAAATGATGTTATTTTTTAGAGAGTCTTAACGAAACATTTCTGATACTGTTCACTTTTAAAAGTTAAGGATATTTTTACTTTAACAAGTCACTCTTGATACTATTCACTTACAATACTTTTTTTGTCATTTTGATTAAAAGTCAAAGTTTTCAAACATTTTTCATTAGTTTTCCTTATTTTTTAAAATGCGTCGGTTGTTTAATTTGTTATTGAGCATAAATATATCTTTTGTGGCTTTTTTGGTAAATATAGCTTTTGTTGCTTTGATTATCATGTTTGTGTTGTTTTAATTATTATGTGTGTGTCTTTTTAATTATTATGCATAATAAATGAATTTTATAAAAATGATTATTTTGTTATATTATGAATTAGCATTATTATTTTTTATACATGTAACATTTATAATATCCCTATGTCTAGCCGTGTCCTTTTTTTTTTTAAGATTTGCCATGTCGTCGTATTGTCGTGCCGCTTGTCACCTTATCGCCGTGTTGTGTGTCCGTGTCTGTGCAACCTAGCACAGAAGCACTGAAAGTGATTTGCCAAATATTTCAAACTTCAAACTTATAGATTACTATTGAATAACTAAAATGGTGATAGGAAAAGATGTCTTTAATGTTAATTGATGAAAAGAATATGATGAGTAATACTAAAACCGTTGAACTTTAACATACTAATCAAGAATATTGTAGAAGGAATATTATGAAAGGTATGAACAAAGGAATGGGTCCTACATCGAGAGGACTCGAAGATGCTGATGCAGAAGTGCCTTGACGCCAGGATTGTACGCCTCGATTATGAGTCATGAGGGGGTGCAAAACAAAACATGAGTGGACCAAATTGATATAAGTAATACTAAAACCGTTAAACTTTAACATACTAACCCCCAGGTTTAGGAAAACTCGTATAGCATAATAAGTAATAGGTTTTTCCGAAAACCCTAGCATGCCATAAAACATATATCGTATATAGGGTGCTTAGTAGTTGTCGCACAAGGCATACATATATATATATATACACACACATATATCTTCATTCGCCTGAAGGCACTACATCTCCCTACCAAAGCCAATATAAATATCTTCCGACCGAAGCCACCAACTTACGCCTGGCCGAAGCCATATATAAGTATCTTCCGACCGAAGCCACCAACCTACGCCCGGCTGAAGCCATATATAAATATCATTCGCCCGTAGGCAGTATCATTCGCTCGTAGGCACTACATCACTCGACCGAAGCCAATTAATGATTTCATTCGCCCGTAGGCAGGACCATTCGCCTGTAGGCAGATCGTATGAATAACCACTACGTAAGCACATAAAAACATTAACATAATATTTCTAATATATATATATATATATCTCTATCTCTCTCTCTCTCTCTCTCTCTCAAATCGGAGCTCAGTAACTAAAATGTCATATCATAAATCATGTTCAAAGTATATAATCATTAATCATATATACTTCAGAGAAAGTAAATCCGATAAAGCATAATATATCATAAAGTGTAAATCCAATTTACTCATAAACGTTTCATAAAATGTAACCAACAAATCATGCTTTTCATGTATGCATTTCTAATAGTAAAATCATGCATTTTAGAAGGGGTCTACTGACAGATACTTCACCGTCGAAGAGCCGTGCAAACTAGAGAGGACAGAAACGCCATAAACAATTGCACCTAAGCACATAAAGGTACTAATTAACAAAACTATACTAAAACGGTTGAATTTGGGAAAATGGATGTCATAAATGGATTTAGGACGTTGAAGAACATAAGGGGGGACCTTAGGTACCCCCACGCGCCACCAAGGGGCTACGGTTCGGACGACCAAGCACCGTCAAGTTTTGATTTGGATCGCCGAAAAGTTGACCGAAAAAGTCACCGGCGTCATTGTAGACAGCGACAAAGCACAGTACCTCCAATGGACGTGTGTGTCCTCCACGCGTCGGCCAAGGTAGACGCCCACGGGAGCCCACTCGCAGGCTTAGGTACAGACTAGGTTCTGGGTTTGGGCCGGTTCAATTGGGTTGGGTCGAGGGTTTTGGGCCATAAGGTTGGGCCTGGGCAATTGGGTCTGGGCCTTGATTTTCGGCTGGGTTCAGTGGGTCAAAAATTAGGATTCGAGCTTGGTAGCCTGACCTAAGGATTGGGCCGGGTTAGTGTTTCTGAGTCGAGCCTGACCCGATTCCAGGTCGAGTTGACCATTTTGAGGAGAAAGAAGGCTGAAGCTATCCCAACTTCGTTCAACCCCAAAACCTAACTAAAACCCATCATACAATATACCAAATTGAAGCCCAAGGAACAAGGAATAGATTCATACCAATTTCAAGACTTGAGGTGGCCGGAGTTGGCTGAAAAACAGTCTGAAACCCACGGGTTCTCGCCGAAATATGGGGAAGTCTCCCCGAGTTGGTTTCTCGATGTTTCAACGTCCACAATACACAAAAATGATTAGAAATGATATATAAGGATGAAAAAGGGAAGGTTTAGGGTGTTTTTTTGTAGCTCACCTACATCGGAGGTGTTGGAAACTCGTCGGGTTTCCTTCGTGTACAGTGGCCTCTGCCATGGTCGAGTTCCTAAGTTCCTTGTCCGGGGCTCATGGTGATGAGGTCTAGGTGATGGTGAGTTAGGGACCTCGCCAAGGCTGTGGTGATCTTACTATGGCATTATCTCGGTGTTTGCCAAGGGAGAAGGGAGAGAATTGAGAGTAAGTTGAGGGAGAGAGAACCTTACGGGGAAATAAGTGAGAAGAGATAGAGAGATGAAGGATTTGGGCCAGGGGACAAAATCAAGGGTGGGCCCCCCTTAGGCACACCAATTAAGACCAAAAGCATAATTTCAAAAATAAATATCCCATAAGCAGCAAAACAAAATACCTTTCATACGTGAAATGACCAAATTGTCCTTGTTCCGAAATCCGTAACTAAATTCAGGACGGGTTGTTACAATTTAATTGAATGGTTGATGACATGGTGAGTTTGTTTAATTTTGTGTTATTGTCCTTTAGTATTGATTTCAATACCTACTAAGTGCTACTATTGCTATTAATATTAAATTTTCCAGTTTCTACAACTCACTGTCCTTTACTAATATCAAATTAAGAAATACAATAATAATGGACCAGTCCTTCCTGTCCATTATTTCCTCCAAGAAATTAATTACTGAGTTATTGACAATTTCTTTTTTGTTTTTCTTTAAACGAAAAAACACCAAACCAATCAACATAAAAAGGGAGGTAGAGAGAGGCTAGCTTCGTGTAAGAAAAGAGGAAATTTCGAGTTGGTTTAGGTGTTACGTGAGAAATTGGAATATGAGAGAAATAGGCTTTTTTGACTTTTTATTTATTTATTTATTTTTTTTAAAAACTGGAATAGAATACCAGGGCAAAGATGCCAGAAAGCAACACAGAAAGCCAACAGCAAGGCTAACCAGAAACAAAATAACAACCTAAGCAGGAAAGGGGATGAAGAGACAGACAAAAGAACCAAGTTCCACTGTCACCCCCCACCTACCAACAAATCAAGGGGGACAAGGCAAGCCGTCTTTATCAAGTACATGAACCAACGAAGATGGGGGTCGATTGACCTAACAGAAACTGCACATCTCCGTACAATGGCGTGACGTCAACAAATTCGCCGCTCTATTAGCTAACCTTGGAACCCAAGCCTAGTGACAGTCCTGAAAAGACTCCCCTAACCGTTTAACAACTGTTAAGGTAGGAAAGGCCTCCCATCTGCCAGTATCTAACGAAGACGATAACGCAGACTCCACAATAATGCAACTAAGTCCCAAATCCGCAGCCAGCTCACAACCGCGAACCAAAGCAAAGGCTTCGGCAGTGGTAGCGGCAGTACTTGGAGTCGTGATGGACTCCCGCTTGGCAGCAACAAAATTACCCATCTCTACCCTGATCACCACCCCAACATATCCCGTCAAAGATGAAAGAGACCAGCTAGCCTCAACATTCACTTTAAGGAAATGGGATAGAGGAAGGGACCAACGAACCTCTTGACTTATCTAAGGCAATAAAGCCGTGGCCGCAGGGGCAGGAACACCATTAGCCTAAAAAAACAGTTCACTTGCAGTGCGAATGGCCATAAGAACATGAGTAGGGTTGATAGGAGATTGATTGAACAAAAGCTTACATCGAGCTTTCCAAATATTCCAACATGAAAAAGTGACGTAAGAAAGAATCACCCATCGCTCCTCATTCGACCCAAAACGTCGGGAAGCAATGGAAAGGAACCAATTCAACCAGGAAGAAATGGTAAACCGATCAATTCTGTGATTAAGAATGCCACCAAACCAAATAGGCTCTACCCAAGGGCATAACTAGAAAAGATGTTCCACAGATTCCTCCTACAGTTAACATATCGGACAAAGAGGAGACGAAGCTATCTTTTGCACAAATAGATTATCCAACGTAGCCAAGGCACAATGGGCAATACGCCACATAAAATGACGAACTTTAGGAGAAGTTTTTAACCTCCAGAAAGTCTGCCAAACCTGCGAAGAAACCATGGACGACGAGGAAGCACGTGTAGTCACCAAGGAATGCCGTGAAGCTCTAGCCCAATGGTACCCAGACCGTACCATATACACCCCATTTCTAGTGGAAGGCCAATCAAGACGGTCCGGCTGCAGAGCATCTCCTATCGGAGTTTCTAAAATCGCATGTCTTTCATCCTCCGACAGAAATGGTTGAAGAAACCCAATATTCCACGAACGGGGAAATGACGTCAAAAGAGAAGCCACCGTAGTATCTTTTGTAACGGACACCGGCCCTGGCCGTGGATGACCCAAAGGAAGTGAAGATAACCAACGATCAATCCACATGCGAACAGACCTCCCATCCATAATTTGCCAGTGCAATCCTTGTAGTAAGAGATATCTGCCCACTAACAGACTATGCCAAGCCCAAGAAGCCCTACTGCCTCTCTGAGCATCAAGAAACGAGCAATGAGGAAAATACCGGGCCTTGAGAACCATAGCCCATAACAAGTCCGGATTATGAATCAATCTCCAACATTGTTTCGCAAGTAAAGCATCATTAAAATCAGAAAAGTTTCTGAATCCCATACCCCTTTCCTTTTTCGAGAGACCCAGAGTATGCTTAGACACCCAGTGGATTTTCCGATGCTCACCCACGGCACCCCACCAAAACCCAGCAATCATAGAATCTAACTCATGACAAAGAACCACAGGAAATTTAAAAACACTCATAGGGTACGCAGGAATTGCCTGTACGACCGCTTTGATTAAGACCTCCTTACCCGCATGAGATAGAGTGTTAAGTGCCCACCCATGAATTTTCTACAAAATCCGACCTTTGATATAAGCCAACCCTTGCCGTTTCGATGTACCCCAAAGAGTTGGAACCCCAAGATAGGTACTCGGATCGGGAATAACCTGCATATGGAGAATTTGGCCCAACTCCCTTGACACCTCAGATGGCGTATTAGAACTAAAAAACACAGAAGATTGGACAAGATTCAACGCATCAAAGCACATGCTGCCAATTATTTTTCTTCTTTGATTTATGGGTGGTTTAGGCGGGTTAGGTGAAATTGAAATAGGAGAGAATGAGGCTTTTTTTTTTTTTTTTTGACCTTTTTTAGTCAGATTGGACAGATTCAACGCATCAAAGCACATGCTGCCAATTATTTTTCTTCTTTAGTTTATGGGTATATTGCATTAGTCCTCAGGTTGGGTGAAATTACAACTTCATACAACATCTTTAAAACATTGAAAAAATTGTAACAATGGTTCCTCAACTTGAACCCAATTAGAGTAATGGTCTGTCAACTAAAAATTCATGATCATTAGTTTCTTAAGTGGGTTAATACAAAGGTTTATTTAAAATGGCTAGTTCAATGGCGCTAATACCCTATCCTGACGAGCATTTAATTTTAATCATCATCAGGGTCTTGATTAGCAGACTTAATCATGATTAAATGGGGCATTGTTTGGGTGGATAATTAATATTGGGCAGCATTTATTAAAGGCCCAGGTGTGCAAAAACTTCTTAGCTTTGGGTTGGTAAAGGCATAGGCCCAGTATTGTTTTTCGACAACTAATAGGCAGCAAGCCTGATGAGTCGATTTTATACTATATATTATTCCTTATTCTTGGTATATTTAGGTTATTATTTTGGTGAGATTTTGATGCTTTGTTATATATTTCCAATGTAGGACATGCGAACTTGTTTTGAGCATAAAGTAATCAAACAGTGGAATTTTGAGTGATTCCAATTGGATCGGGTTCATGAGTCAGTCAAGGAGGTTGTGTCAAAATTTCATAATTTTATCTCAAAGCATCTGATCGTGGCGAATTAATTTATGACCAGCGTGCAGTGCTGGCAGATTGAGCTACAGAGCTTGTTTATGACTTTTGGGCTGGAAGATGATGGATTTTGGACTTGGGTTGTTCTTGGAACTTGAAGAGGAGGTCCTGATCTTTGATTTGAGTCGTTTTGGGCCTGTTTTGGAGCCCTGAAGGTCCAGAAACGTGGCTTCTCCTTTGATGGGCAGATTTCCTAGTCAGAATATGAATGTAATTTTTAGTTATCATTTTATTATTTTATTTCCTAGTTTTTAGAAAACATTTTCCTATGAGGGTTTTAATTGGGAGTAGTATAGATAAGGCTTTTTAGCTATTAGTTTGGGGAGGACGCAACATTGAGAGAATTTGGCAAGCTTTGGAGAATTTCAGACTTTTTACCTACAAGGTGTTTTCATTCTTTTCTAGTTAATGATAATTTCTTTGATTTTTTTATTATGAGTATGCATAACTAATTCCTTTTGCTAGGGTTAGGCCACGAGCCTTAGCATGAATATGTGATTTTATTAACTTGCTTATGAATGGATGCATGCTTGCTTTGAATTATTAATCACTGTGATTAAACTATCTATATATTTTAATGATTGATCACCGTTAGGGTATTTAGACAAGTCATTTGATGCAATTTCTGTTGGAACATCACCCTGAAATTGAGGAGGGCTTCTTGTGATTAGTAATTGTAAGTTCACTTAAGGCGAATATCACGCTCTTAAGGGTTGCATGGTTTTTCAAAGGGTTTTCACAAAGCTTAATGAGTCTTGCATGTTTATATTTGATATGAACATCACAGATGGATTGCATATTAGATATACGTTATCACTTGAACATCACAAGGATAATATGCATTGGGAAAACCTAACATTCAAAGCATGTATGTGGAAAGTCATAAGTAATTGATAGAATTGCATAGGATTGTGACGGTGACGGCTAAACCCTAGTCTTTTCTTAAATTGATTTTAATTTAAAAAATGTTTTTCTGTTTGCTGCCTTTATTTTCAAACTTCTAAGTTTCTTCAATTGTTAATTTAATCTTTTTAAATTTAAAAATCTCAAATCTTTGATAAAAATCTGTTTTAATAGTTAATTAAGAGTTGATTTAATTACGAATTAGTCAAACAATCTTTGGGGACAACGACCTTGCATGAGCTATTATACTACAATTACCTTGTATTCTTGCAAGTATTTTCAGTGATTTTAACCCTATTTGCGCAGGTACAAAAATCCTATCAAAGCCTATGAAGGAAATGGCATGAGGCAGAGGGCCGCTGACCCTCGGTAAAATGTGCTTTTCCATGGCATTGGTAGGTAAATAAGAAAAAGCAAATTGTGACTCACCTTGCTCCATAAGCCATCACCGAAAGGGAAGTACACTAAAAGGGAAGGCTTGGACACTTGGGTTGGGAAGTCTATAAAAGTAGCAAGGAATGCAAAAGGAAAATCTTTCTCAACACACTAAATACTCTGAACCTAACAACAAAAAACTAGATAGCGTTGTTTTGCTTGTCTTCATTCTAGTGATAGACCCACCATAGAAAAGCTTTCTTTTGTAAACCTTTGTTATTATTCTATTCAATAGAAGTGCCTGCTTTTGTAAAAACACAAGGAGAAGCAGTTTGCGAGGAGACAAACCTTGCCCGAATCTCCTTTATTTACACTTTCATGGAGTAGATCTAATTTTCATGCATCTTATTTAGTCTTCATGTCATTTTCCATTGCTTACTTTAAAGTTTTTTTATTTGCTTCATGCTGTCAAGCTAATTACTCTTATTTCCTTGTTACTAATCCAAGTTGGTTACTAAGGGAAATGCTCAGATGAACATGAACTTTCCTATAACTGGACATATGATATTGAAATAAAAGTACTTGTCTACAAGGCAAAAAAAAAAGAAAAAAAAAAAACTTTATACAGACTTAACTCATTTGAAAACAATCTGATCGGACTAAGAAGTTTAGCTGACTTATGGCGCAAGTAACCAAGTAATCTAATAACTAAAAAACCAACAATTAAAAAATATATATAACAATTGCATGCTCAGATCTCTATTAGTCTTGATTGTGAGGCTGAAGGCCTGATAATGGCCCCATAAAGGCATCATTCAAACATTTAAATTAAAACTTATGTTGCACTAAACCAAGCAGCAAACCTTGCCCGACAAGCAAGACAAGGGAAGTTGTGCGAGGGAATATCTAGCCCGAAACATAATTTTGGCACACTTGATGGGACACATCCTATAATATTGTATGCCAAGACGAAGGAAAGATCGAACGTTCAGGTGGAAATTGGAGTTTGGACAACCTCTTTGCCTACAAGAGGCAGACATGACGTGACACGCTCCAACCCTGATATCCCCATATACCAGGGTAGACACGTATTGGCCGACACTCGATGACGAAGCCATTTTAACATGCATGCAAGTTAAAAAGAAAGAACGAACGTAAATAAAATATATAAATTTGAATATAATGAAGTATGCAATTGCAGGAACGTGTTCAGAGCATACAACTAATTAAGAATAATGTGAAAGAATTACTATAAAAAGATACGAATAAAGGAATGGGTCCTAAACTGAGAAGACTCAAAGATACCTATGCGGAAGTGCTCTAACATCGAGATTGTATGCCTCAATTCTAACTCCTGAAGGGGGCGCAAAAACAAAATGGTGAGTGGATCAAAGTTTATAATAATAATACTAATAATACGAAAACCATTTTGTTTCTGAACATACTAACCCCCTGTTTTGAAAACTCATATGATACTACATAGTAGGTTTTCTGAAAACTCTAGCATGCCATAAAAAACAGTCGTAAAACATGTACATGCAAACTAGTGCTCAGTAATGAAAATATAGTCGCCTGAAGGCAAATTCGTAAAACCTCTGTAAATCACATCAATGATGTACTCAACTAGGGATATCATAGTCGCTCGAAGGCATAAACATCACCCAAAGGTGAAGCTGTATGACACTAAGTTACCCCAGCGAAGAAACATGGTAGGATCCATCAACCGAAAGTAAAGTTGCACGACTCTGGTTTACGCTAAAGAAGAAACATATACATAACACACCGACACTAGCTATGGCTAGTGAAGCTGTTCGACACTGGTTTTGCCAGTGAAGATGGGAGAATGTCATAAGTATCCTCAATTGTGTCCTATGGCCATAGACGTATACATACTGGTGTTGTGTGTATGTGCTGTATGAATACCCACTAGATAAGCACTGAAAAATGTAATCAAAATTTCATATCAAAACACTGGAGCTCAAAACCTCAAAGCATCAATTTATAACCATAAGAATTCATATTCGTAAATCCATAATATATCATATGCGTAAATCCAATGATTCATAACGTTTCGTAAAACACAATTCGATAAATCATAAATAATGCGTAAAACATAAAATCATGAAATCATACTTTTCATGAATGCAAGCCTAATATTTTATAAAAACATGCAATTTAAGAAAGGGTTCACACACAGATACTCCTTTGCCGAAGAGCCCTTTGAACTAGGGATGACGAGATCGCCACTAACAAACGCACCTAAGCACAAAAGAGACGAATTAGTAAAACCCTACTAAAACGATTGAATTTGGGAAAACAGAGTGCGGATTTGGAATCATGGCATCAAGTTACCCTAAGAGTTGTCATGGGGAAATTTCGCAAAAAGTTAATCGAAAAGTCAACCGAGACGCCGAGCTGGTTAACTACGTTAATATTTTGAAATTTTACAAAACGGATGTCAAAAATGGACTCGGGATGTCGAGATTATCCTAGGAGGGTTTCCGAGAAAATTCTAAAAAGTCAACACAAAGAATATTCCAGAGAATACGCTAGGGAATATTCCAAGAATATTCCAAATCCATTTTGCAATTGGGCCGGGCCGGATCCTGGGTTTGGATCTGGATCCGAGTCGCAGATTTGGGTTTTCTTTCTTTTTTTTTTTCTCTAGGGTCGGTTGACTAGTTTGGGCTCTCGGGTTGGTAAGACCCAACGAAGGAGAAAGCTGGAATCGTGTTGGTTTTGCCGGGAAACTCTCGAGCTCCGTTTAACTTCAAATCTCAACTAAACTTAGCAACCCAATATATCAAATTGAAGCCTGAGAAACATGGAATCAAAATATACCATTGGGTTCCTTAACGATGGCCAGAAATAGCCGAAAAATGGCTCGAAAGTCGCTGGATTCCTCGCCGAAAATTGGGTTTTGTACTTTCGCAGTTTCTGTGCAATTTCGTCATTCAAAACACACAAACACAATAAAAAATGAACCATGAGAATAAAAGGAGAAGGTTTAGAATGTTTCCGAAGATGATTAACAATGGTCGTGGCAGCTGCAAGGCAGTGAGACATAAAGGGAGTAGGGGTGTTTTCCCCATGTTTCTGGTTTCTGGGTTACGGGGGTGGTAACTTTCATCGAGATTGCTACCTGTTGGTGCAGTTCGCCAGAGGAGATGGCGATTGGTGATGGTGCCATGGGTTCCACAGAAGGGAAAGAGAGTTTGAGGGAAATGAGAGAGTCTGAGAAAGGGTCCATAGATGATGATAGTGCTCACTGGAGTGGCTATGCTAGTGGTGGTGGAGGCGGTGTTATCATTGTTGGTTGTGCAAGCTTGAAGAGAGAGTTGAAGAGATGAGGGGAGAGAGACAAGAAGAGAGAGATGAGGGAGATGGTTCCAGAGAGTCCCCGAGAGTTTAGGAAGGAAAATGACATAGGGAAGGATGGGAAGTGGGGTGTGGGCCCCAGGCCATAAAAACCCACCAAAAAAATTAATAAAATAAAATAAATATCCAACCCTAATATCTTGAATAGTGAATTGACTACTTTGCTCCTCGACTTCGTAATTTCATAAAATGTTCATCGTAACTCCGAATTCGATTTCGCTTGCTCCTACATGTTCATAACGATGGGTACTAAAAGGATAGGCCAAGGAAACTAATGTTATGTGACATGACAAGGAGGTCAACAAAAGTCAACATTTTTTCTTCGAAGGGCATTTTTGTAAATTCACGCTTTAAAATTATAAAAACAGTAATATCTGGGATGGGTTGTTACTATCTACCCCCTTAAGAAAATTTCTTCCCCAAAATTTGAAATAACTTGCTATATGTAACATACTCGAAATTAGGAAGAATATATCATAAGGTATAAATCCTCCAAATTTTTATCTTATCTTATTTCGCACATTTTCAGCAAATAGAGGAGGTAATCTAGAAAGAAACTTTTCTTTCCGGAAATCAGCATTACAATCAGACCTAAGGAAGACTTTGGCATAGAAAACATCTTTACACCACCTAGAATGAGACAAAGTCGGGCATTTTAAGTTCATTAGCAGTTCTGTAGACCTATCTTGTTGTAGCTTAATGGATCTGACAAAGTGTAGGGTAATGGTGTAGATTAGAGTATTCACCGCATCTTCCTGGGCTATTATCTGCCCATTAAGTTCTTCTACCTTTGTGGCAGCAAGGATTTGTCTCTTTGCTTCTTCGCTTAGGTGGAAATCCCACTATCCACACATTTGTTCTATAAATCATGCTATTATTGCTTGTGCAATGGCGCCATCAGAATTTGCTTGTAATTTGCTAGCGGACGAGAAAATCATCATGTGTCTCATAGTATTGATGACTTGGTAATCTGTTTGTCCATCAATGTTCCATTCAACAATTGATTTTCCATCATACTGAACCTTTTCATCCATATCATTATCTTCAAATTGGAGATCTACAAGGGTTAGCCTAGGATAATAGTTCTTCAGGATAGGTGTTCTTATAACCTTGTGTCCTTGTCTTATCCTATTTACTTTTGGGTCTAAGGTTAACTCGTCAAATTGCTCTTGCAAATCAGCAATTTGGGCTTTAGTAACGACTGAGACATTTGGTTTTGATAATTTTATTGAGCTTCACCTTTTTGCCAAAGCATCGATAAAATTATCATCGTTTCCTAGCTTGTAATCTTTAAGTTCGGGAGTTGGTTTAAACATTGGTTGATCCGTCTTCTTCTTTCATTCAGAAGAATTTAACGATGTTCTTGGTTCTATAAGGTTCCAAATTCTAGACTTGAGATAATAATTTGTCTTTAATGAATTCTCTATTCTAGAGGCTTGTCATCCTAAAGATTGAAGAAACAGGTTAGTATAATTGTTCTGCTATAGCACAGCGACAACTCCATTTTTTATAGAGGCTTCATGTCCTTCATCAGGAACTTCCCTATAAGGAGAGGCAACAATTCCTTTAGAATTGATCTGGATGGATTTTTCTGGTGGATGTATTGCCTTTTCTTCTTTTTCTTCTTTTGTTGTATAAGTCTTAAATGGATTTTCTAAAGTCTTATACAATGAGTGTATTCAGGAAAGTTGTACTTCTTGGCGCATTATTCATACCAAGGGAAAAATCTAGTATTAATCCATTTTTCTATCATAAAAGTGTAGTGAAGTTTTTACAAAGAAGCTCTTCTTTCTGGGATGTAGGCCTTTTCTAGCCATTCTCTTTTTAGAGCATTCTCTTCACTTAGATAATCTTTCTCAATGAAGTCTCTATTTGGTTCAAATTTTGTTATTACACAAATGTTAGATTCAACATCGTCCCATGTAAATTATGGTTGTAGGGGGTAGATTATTAGATTTTCTCGAAGGAGTTGTGGCTCCAATATTCTTGACCTTATAGAAAAGGGTAATGCACTTGTTCTTGGGTCTTTCTAAGGTCTTCTAGGATAGTCCTTTCATGGTCTTGCTCATACGAGCTTGTTTCAGGTGTTGATTTCCTAAAGGAATTTGTTTTGCAAAGATTTTGCCTAAGGACATCAACACTTCTCCTAGGACTTAAGCTTAGCTTAACCTGTCATTGTTAAAATTTATTTCTACATCTCCATCATCATATTGGTTAATACGGCTAGGTTCTCAGTTTTGGATAGGTTGAGAAGGAATTGTGTCCTGCAGTCTCCATCTTTCAGGTAGAGTAACTTCATTTCACTTAATCATTTTGGGTACCACCGTATGTGCCTTTCCTAAATTAGCTTGGAACAAAATAGTTTGTCCCTTACTATCCATAACTTTGGCTCGAGGTACAATGGTATTCATAACCTTATATGAAATTCGATAGATCACAGCGAGATTTTGTGATCCAGGGTCCATATCATACCCTTGAGTATCCACACTTAAGGTAAGGGTCTGGGGTCGGATATCGACACTGAGAAGTTCGAGTAACAATTAAAGTAAATTAGCCCTTACTTAAAGAAGACTTTACTAATCCTAACATGGAATTAACAAAGTTTCTGTGACGTTTATCCCTTAAATAGAGTAGAATTGAGGTATCTAACCCTGTTTTGGTTAACGGTTTCACCACAGCCTGTATTAGACCTATATGCAAATAGTTGTGACTTTTTTGCATATGCTGATCTATTTGGTGTTGAGAGAGTAGTTAGAAATCTGCACTAGCAATAGTGACCAAAATGGTTTTTTCAACCGTTTTTATTGAATAGTCTGATTTAAATTCAAATGTTCCCTCCTGATAAATATCACAAGTTGGAACTTTGGGGATATTCCAATTTTCTAAATCTTTTTCGATACTAAGGATGGTTACTTCTTCAACATTTTTAACCCTCATTATTCTCGAGCTATTGCTGCTATTAGAACCACTACTACTACCTAAAGTTCTCTTACTTAAGGATCTAAGTAAACCATCCATTATAAGAGAGTTTCTTTACTTCTTTGTTCTCTAGGTGATGTGTCTACAGACTTACTACACATGCCTCACTACGACTTCACACGGCGATCCGGCCCACTGACGACTTCCTGCCACCTGAGTAAGAAGTTCTTGCAGAGTATCTTGATCTAATGGTATGGAATAACTAAAAACTTAAATAAGAGCCCTATAACTAGCGAGTTTTGGCTCTGATACCAAAATGGCCCAGAGACGTCAAAGTAATTAAAATGTTTAATCTTGTTTTAATTTATTATTAAGTCTATAAACAGGCAGCGAATAAACGTATAAAGATAACAATACAATAATTATAAATTGAAATAAACAGAGATAAAGTAAAGGATAAGTAAAGACAGCAATAAAAAATGATAAAATAGGCATAAAGTAAGGAAGCAAACTCACATTAATTTATTAATCTTCAACTTCAATCTTACAAGATAGCACCAAAGTTGGAAATAGAGACATCACTCAACACTCAAACACTTAAGACTTAATAATATAGTTTACAAAGTGAAATTTTTTTTGGTGTACATACAACTTAGCTTGGAGGCTCTATAAATAGAAAACTAAAAGCAAACTCAAATGTCAGGTGTAGCACATCTAGCGGAGCATCAAAAAGCAGCCTACAATAATGAGCGGAATCTTCACTTTTTGTAATGGCACTCACAGAGCTTCATGCAGAGCATCATAAAGATTCTTGATAAAGCACACACCAACAAGCAGTTACAGGAACCAAAAGACAATTATTCAAAAAGGAAAAATGACTGACGTTTAGATTTCAAACAACAAGCATCTTAACTTCTCTTTATTCAAAGAAAAAGCATTTCATGCTTTATTTCTTTGGACGGATATGATGACATATTCCATTGCAATCATCCTCATTATCATCACCATATTCTTCATCCATGTTATGCTGAGATGACGTGTCTTCATATCTCATCTCCTTGTCATCCAGGTCGTCCAACTCAAGGATTTTGAGAACCTTTTCTTTTAGATCTTTCTTCGAACACAATAGGCTGGACTCAATTAAAGACTTAAGTTTTTCAGCTTTTGATGATGATGATGATTAAGGGGTTGAATGAAAGGTTCAATAACACACTGCCTATCAGGCAAGATTCTTCTGGCCTTGAAAACATCTGGCTTAAGATGGTCTAGGTGAAACTTGTCCCACCAACGGATAAAGAGCCGTCTTTCAAGTTGGGGAACGAAATCCCAGGCACCATCATCATAGTGCGTAAAACCGTAGTCCCATTTCAAGATCCAAGGGAGTTCATAAAACATCATGAACCAGAGAAACAACTTCCTTTTATTAGGATAATTATCATTTTCTTTACTAAAATTATCTAGAAAAGAATCAACAATTACTTTGGGTAGATAATCCAAATTTGGACCCCAAACAATGAACCATGTTCTAAACCAGTTAGGAACCTCTATTAGAGATCTAAAACGAAACTGGATGAACCAAGTGTGGGAATAGCGGATGTTTTGGAAACATAACACTACATCCCAAGCTTTCTGGTAATCCCAAAAATTATACCCTCGTGGACTCCTATCAGGACTGGAGTGTAAACGCAAATTATAGGGGTTATTTCCCCATTCTTCTAGATAGATAACTTTCAGTATCGTAATTTTTGAAAACGCAATCATGTTGTTCGTTTCACTCATGTATCTGTGAATAATATTGACTGATTCAGTTTCTATCAGAAGTCTTTCGTACCAATATCTTGGCTTGAGAAATGGACGGCTATGATCTTGGTGGTATTTTTCACCAACCTGTCTTGGAGATAACAATAGATCGGAATCCTCTATGTTCATAAGAGAAATCACCATGGTGCATCTAAAAGGATTGTCAGTTATAACCTTTTCCTTGCCTTTGTTATATGGGAGAGCTGATGAGATTGGGTTTGGATTTTGGGAGGACGAATAAGAACCTCTCTGGATCGAGGTAGAGCCCCTTCTAGCGAGGGCCATATCCTGCTCCTTCTTCCTTTGAGGTGCCCTACAAAAATTCACGAGTTAAGAAATCAGGCAACGAATTAAATTCACCTCAATATCAAAATCAAATGCTGACAATATCCCTTGCCATCTAGCAAAAAATTGTTTTGATGCTAAGTTTTTAACATCTTTCAACAATATATCTTTA
This sequence comes from Heteromeles arbutifolia, assembly GCA_024362995.1. Taxonomy (NCBI): domain Eukaryota; kingdom Viridiplantae; phylum Streptophyta; class Magnoliopsida; order Rosales; family Rosaceae; genus Heteromeles; species Heteromeles arbutifolia. Next base: position 41,581,242 of record JANCRC010000002.1, read on the forward strand.
GCAACCTTACAGTCTACCCTTATCAGGAACCGCTTGTTAAGAAGATCACTTTCAAATTTAGTAACTGCATGGACTATGAATAAAAGTTCCTTCTTAACAGTTGAATAGTTTTTCGGGGCTGGTTTCCAGATACCAGAAGTGAAGCGAACTAAGACTTCCTTGCCATCTTCAGTTTTTTGTTTCAAAACTCATCCATAGCTTCATTAGAAGCGTCGGTTTCCACTACTTTGAATGCTTTTGGATTTGCTAAAACTAAGCATTGGAGTTCTTTGACTTTTTTCTTCGAAAGTCGAACTGCTCGAGTTTGTTCCTTGATCCAAGGAACATGATTCTTCTTCAACCTTTGATAAAGTGGATTGCTATCTTTAGTGAGGTCCTTGTAAAAATCACCTACATAATTCAGACTACACAAAAGCCGTTGCAATTGTTTTTTATCTAAAATTTCATCCGAAAATTTGTCATCAAAATCGATAGCCCTATCAATAGGTAAAATTATTCCTTTATGAATATTATGCCCTAAAAATCGAACCTTAGTTTGAAAGATTTTCATCTTTCGAGCTGAGGCAACTAGACATGCATTCTTCACCACTTTCAAAAAGATATTTAGATGTTTAAAGTGTTAATCTAGTGAATTAGAATACACCAAAACATCATAATATAAACAACAGTAAAGATGGAGTAAGGATTAAAAATGTCGTTCATTATGTTTTGAAATTCTGAAGGAGCATTCTTTAATCCAAATGGCATTATGTGCCACTCGTAGCTTGAATGGGACATTGAATACAGTTTTATACCTGTCTTTTTCAGCAATTTGAATCTACCAATATCCAGATTTCATATCGAATTTTGAAAATATTATTGTTTGATTTAGCCTATCTAACAAATTCTTCTTATTTGGAATAGGATATCTAATCCATCTGAGAGCTTTATTCAAAGGTTTGTAATTGATAACTAACCTGGGTGCTCCCCTTTCAAGTTCAGCGGCATTTTCAACATAAAATGCTAAACAACTCCAAGGAGAGTAGCTTATTCATTTGGATAGGTTGAGCCTTGGTTGGGACTTTTTTCTCGTCAAAATCAAGCTCATATTGTATTTCAACAATATGCCTCTTTCTATCCCAAAAGGCATTTGGAATTTCAGTTGAAACCTGTTTTTCAAATTCCTTTTGTATGGACTTGATCTTTTCTTTTACCATTTTCGTAATGAGTTGTTCTTCAGTCCTCTTACAATGCATTTCTTCTTTCAGAGAACAAATAAATTTTTCTTTGCTTTAAATATTCTTTTGTATGGCATTTACATACTGCAATTGAGGTTCCCTAGAAAATGTGAACTTTACATTTGTTCCTTCAACTTCAGTTTCAATTCCTTCCTCTAAAACTTTGAACGGGTAAACCATGTTGATAAAGGGAGTACCTAAAATCACATCATGGCTTAGTCTTTTAACCATAACAAAAGGAGTTTCGAAAAAGACCTCATCTTGAATGATCGCGGCTTCTAACACCTTATACTGGATTTTCATAGGTTGATCAGCTGCACTTCACAGGCCCTAAGAAGTTGTTGAGAAGTACTTTGTGGGTACAACTCCTTCATTTATATAATTTAGATCTGCTCCTGAATCAATGAGTGTTTCGATCGAAAACCTGAAAGTTTGATTAATAACAAAGGTAATTATAGAATACCACTTTTGAGAAATTACCTTGTCGATGCTTGTAACATACTTCAATGTCAAGACACTGCTATTTGGATCGGCAAACTGCAATACCGGTTCATCATCTGGTGGCTTGTCTTTCTTCTTCTTTGTGAAGTCATCCATCAGATGTTGAAACTCGCTTTTAGTTTTAGTCCTATTGCCTTTACTTTGCACCTTTTTTTCAAGCGAGAAATGATATAATTCGAGGATTTGAGCTCTATGCTTTAATGTCTTAATTTCTTCTTTTGTAGTATTAAATTCATACTGCATTTCAGCCAATGTGGGTTCTCTCTTAGCTGTTTTTTCAGCCATTCTATCAACAATTATTTTGAAGCTATAAGCTTCAATCAGCTGTCCCTTGCTTGGCTCATGCCTCTTCTTTTCTTTGCCAGATCTAATTTTTTTTCTAAAACTTCTCTTTTCTCCAAAGGATCTTTTAGCCTATCTATTAAGTCTAGAATCAGACTTTCTTCTTTGGTGATCACACAGATTTAATTTGCAAGCACATTCATCTTCTGACTCTGTGCTACTCTCATCCGTCGATGATGTAAACAACTCTTTGTCTTCAAGAACTGCGACTTCATTCTTTCTTTCTTCAGAGTCAGACAAATTTATCATTAGTTGGCATAATTGCTTCTTTAGACCTTCATCTAGATTGAGATTATTGATTTTCTCTTTCATTCGACACTGAGGTTTCATATGTCCAACTTTTCCACACTTGTAGCAAACAAGAGGTTTTTTTATCTGATCCTTCTCTCCCCTCTTTTTGCTTGTGAGATTGGAATTTTCACTTGCAAAATGACCTATAAGGTTTTGATGATTTATGGGGATTTTCTTCCGAGTATTTTCTAGGAATTTTTTTGGTTTTCCTAAAGGGTTTCTTTGAAGAAGATTGACCTTTAGGTTCGAAGCCAAATTATTCGCAAAAATCTCCCATTTCTCTTGATCCTAAAGTCCTTTGCTTATCTAGTTGCCTTTTCAACTTGATATCATTACAGAGTGCTAGTCCTTCAACACATATTTCATAGGTAAGTTCTCCATAAGTGTACCTATCATAAGTGTGTGTACATATATACTCCATATATATATATATATACAAGGAAAAAATCAAGTTAGAACGGTTGCATAAAAGAGAATGTCATTCCGTCGCTATTGGATTGCAATGATTGCTCTTTCATGCCTCCAAGCTTATACCATCATTCTCCTTCAATATAATAGTATAATATAATACTTGTATAAAAATACAAGGTCAAAAATATATATAATTATGTAATAACATAGGGAAGTGTTATTGGCACTCCAAAAATCTCATTCTACACTCCTCACAAGTGTATTTTTCTTTCTAAATATAGAAAGTTTGGAGTGTAGAATGAGAATTTTGGAGTGCTAATAACAATTCCCATATCATAAGGTCAAAAATATATACACATATAATAAGATGATAACAAAGTAGATATATAATAACATAGGATTCAAATACTTGTACTGAATTTAAAACAGAAAGTGGAAATGACTCAACCAAAATTTGTAATGGCAAAAATACATATATAAATATAATAATGTAATTTAAAATATTTTCACTGAAAATTAAAACCGAAAATGAAAATGGGCCTTGCTCAAGCATTCGTAACGTCATGTACTTCGAGAATGGGTGCGTGTGTCTTGGGTTGAGTTCGAACCATAACTAATTCGCAACTATTGCTGTAGACGGGCCGACTTGCCCATTGCTTAGCTAACCTAACAAATAAGCCATCGATATTACAGTTTGCAGCCCGTAATGCCGATAACTCATTGTTGTCTCGGTAAGCAAGTGAAAAGTTCCCGAGGGTGCAAAAATACGATTTTTCCCCTAGATCGTCTGATTCACGCCTCGATCGAGCTCCCGCACTAACCCAAAGCACACCAATCAAAGCTGTTGGAACTACTTCGACATCCACGTACACACGAACAATAAAGTCCTAGGGCGAAATAGTTGAAAGATGCGTAGAGACGAACACTTGTGTTAAAACATTTCTTTCGTGACTCACCACTATGGTCGCTCTTCAGATCGAGAGGTACAAGGTTCGAAACTTATATTAGAGAAACTTTCACTTTGACCACTTCCTTCAAATGACAGTTACGGATTCGAGCGACAGATAGAAATTGATGCCACAAACGCCAGGCTCAGAATCTACATTTCTACCTTCACCAATTCCATGTTAAAAGACTACTTAGTCCCCAAGGCCACTTGGAATTCTTCCTGGTAAGTCTGATAATTTTGTAAAAAGATTATGCTCCTAATGCTCCTGTTAAGATCGATATGAAACTATGCACAATTTAGCCGAGTCGATCCATCGTGAATTCTTCACGGGTTTGTGGAGAAACCATGTTGAGAAGGCTAAAAGAATACTCAAGAAGTTTAAAGATCAAAACAAGTCCATTAAATCTAGAGTACAAGATATTTGGATGGAATATACAACTTTAATGCTTTAGTACATACAACTACCTAACTTGATTGGGTAACAGCAATTTGAAATGGTCGAACTTGAAAATTGGCTAACTTGATTTCCTGATGGTCAAGAAATAACGTTACAACAGTATTCGGGAGTTCAACATAATGTGGAAATATAACAGATTGAAGAATATTCAGGTACCTATGTGTTTTTCTGCTGTGGTTGTCAGTAATTACAATTGCACAATCGGGGTGGTACGTGATGGTGCAATCGTAGACATTGATATATTTTATCAATCTCTGCCACCAGAGACTTAGCTAATTTCGAGTGAAGATATAGCTAAGAAGTTTGCAAAGTTGACAAAGATTTGACAAGTTACCCCACGAAGAGGGTGTCATTAGATTTTTAAGCCAGGATGGTAGCCGTTGACCCTAAGTAGTAGATACGACGATTCACTTCATATAGTTCCAACGTCAAAAGGCATAAGCATTACTCGATCATGCTGCATCAGTGCACAATTACACGTTCTATAAAACATCACCGTACGATTTGAAAATGGTCGACATCATCGAAAGGTGTAAGAATAATGGGCAGGTGAGACAACACTTAAATTGTCAGGAACTTTGTTCACATTCAACATCTTAACAAAACTGAATTTTACCTAGCCAAAGGAAATGGAAATAGGACTATGGTCAAATAATTGTTGATAACTATCGATAGAACCGATACGACCAAAGATATTTCGTAATTCATGACACTCGAGAGGATTTTCGATTTCCAACCTTCAGCACATTGGATTTGGTAAGAATATCTTTACTATACTCACGTTTCCCAAGAAAAGTACGAAATCTAAGCAAGGTCGACATTTGAGGAATTTGGTATAAAGCTGGCAGTTGATGTTTATTAAACTGACCTCATGGCTGGAGTAAACAAGGATATTATTGGCAAAACAATCACTGAGAAATTTTCTGAGGGTCCAATCGAATTCCCTCAGAGGAAACAACAAGTCCGAGGAAACAGATTCAATCTACCCCACAGATACCTGCTAACATCGCCTACAACTGGTGTTTTCTTAATTTTCTCCAACACGAACTTCAGATATTTTGAGGATTCTCCATAGATATAACTCTGCCAGCCATTCCCAGGGAATGCATGACGCAGAGTATCGGTCCAGTGTTAAGAGTCGTCCATCAATCTATTACATCAAACTTGAGGCACAATCCTGACATCTAAATGATATCAAGGCCGACACACTACTAGAGTAGGAGAAGATCCTAAGTATGCTCTGAAAAAACCATGCTCTGATACCAAACTGACACACCCAGACCCCGAGATCCTCATATACCAGGGTAGGCACGTGTTGGCCGACACCCGAGGGTGACGAAGCCATTTTAACATGCATGCAAGTTAAAAAGAAAGAAAGAACGTAAATAAAATATATAAATTTGCATATAATGAAGTATGCAATTGCAGAAACGTGTTCAGAGCATACAACTAATTAAGAATAATGTGAAAGAATTACTATAAAAAGATATGAACAAGGGAATAGGTCCTACATTGACAAGACTCGAAGATACCTATGCAGAAGTGTCCTGATGCAAGGATCGTATGCTTCGATTCTAACTCCTGAAGGGGGCGCAAAAACAAAAAGGTGAATGGACCAAAGTTTATAATAATAATACTAATAATAAGAAAACCTTTTTCTTTCTGAACATACTAACCCTCTGTTTTGAAAACTCAAATAATACTACATAGTAGGTTTTCTAAAAACTTTATCATGCCATGAAAAACATTTGTAAAACATGTACGTGTAACCCAGTGCTCAGTAATGGAAATATAGTCGCCTGAAGGAAAATCCATAAAACCTCCGTAAATCACATCAATGATGTACTCAACTAGGGGTATCATAGTCGCCCGAATGAATAACCATCACCCGAAGGTGAAGCTGTACGACACTGAGTTACACCAGTGAAGAAACATGGTAGGTCTCATCACATGAAGGTGAAGCTGCATAACTCTGGGTTATGCAAGAGAAGAAACATATACATAACACACCGACACTAGTCGTGGCTAGTGAAGCTATCCGACACTGGTCTCGCCAGTAAAGCTGGGAGTATGTCATAAATATCCTCAACTGTGTCCTATGGCCATAGACGTATACATACTCATGTTGTGTATATATGTTGTATGAATACCCACTAGATAAGCACTGAAAAACATAATCAAGATCTCATCAAAACACTAGAGCTCAAAAGCTCAAAGCATTAATTCCTAACCATAATAAATCATATTCGTAAATTCGTAATATATCATACACATAAATCCAATGATTCATAACGTTTCATAAAACATAATTCGATAAATTATAAATAATGCATAAAACGTAAAATCATGGAATCGTACTTTTTGTGAATGCAAACCTAATACTTTATAAAAAAACATGCAATTGATGCTACTAAAATGATTGAATATGGGGAAATGGAGCGTGGATTTGGAATCAAGGCGTCAAGATACCCTAAGAGGGTCCTGGGAAAATTTCGCAAAATGTCAACAGAAAAGTCAACAATTGACCTGAAAGGTCAACTGAGACGCCGAGCCGGTCAACTACGTTAAGACTTCGAAATTTCACTAAACGGATGTCAAAAATGGACTCGGGATGTCTAAATTAACCTAAGAGGATTTATGAGAAAATTCTGAAAAGTCAACACAAAGAATATTCCAGAGAATATTTCAGGAATATTCTAGATCCATTTTGCAATTAGGTCGGGCCGGATCCCGAGTTCGGATCCGGATCCATTTCACAGATATGGGTTTTCGTCTTTTTTTCTCTAGGGTCAAGTTGACCCGTTTGGGCTCGCAGGTCGGTCGGACTCAACCAAGGAGAAAGCCGGAATCACGTTGGTTTGGTTGGGAAACTCCCGAGCTCCGTTTAGCTTCAAATCTCAACTAAAATTAGCAACCCAACATATGAAATCAAAGCTCGAGAAACAAGGAATCGAAATATACCATTGAATTCCTCGGCCGTGGCTGGAGTTAGCTGGAAAATGGCTTGAAAGCCGCTTGATTCCTCGCCAGAAACTGGGTTTTGTACTTTCGCTGTTTCTATGCAATTCCGTTCTTCAAAACACAAAAACACGATAAAAAATGAACCGCGAGAATGAAAGAACAAGGTTTAGAATGTTTCCAAAGCTTACCTATGTTGGCATTGGCTCGAGGTCGCCGGAGATAATGAACAATGGCTTTGGCAGCCCGACGTAGTGAGACATAGAGGGAGTTGGGTGTTTTCCCCATGTTTCTGGTTTCTAGTTACAAGGGTGGTAACTTTTGTTGAGATTGTTGCTTGGTGGTGCAGTTCGTCGGAGGAGATTGCGAATGGTGATGGTGTTGTGGGTTCGACCGAAGGGATATAGAGTTTGAGGGAAATGAGAGAGTCTGAGAGAGGGAGGATGGAGGGTCCATAGATGGTGATGGTGCTCGTTTGAGTGGCAAAGCTAGTGGTGGTGGATACGGTGCTGTCGTTGTTGGTTGTGCAAGCTCAGAGAAAGAGTTGCAGAGATGAGGGATGAGAGATAAGGAAAGAGAAATGAGGGAGATGATCTAGAGAATCCTTGAGAGTTTAGGGAGGAAAATGATATGGGGAAGGAGGGGAAATGGGGTGTGCGCCCCACGGCCACAAAAACCCACCAAAAAAGTTAATAAAATAAAACAAATTTCCAACCCTGATATCTTGAATAATGAATTGACTACTTTGCCACTCGACTTCGTAATTCTGTAAAACGTTCCTCGTAACTTTGAATTCGATTTCGCTTGCTCTTACATATTCATAACGACGAGTACTACGAGGATACGCCATGGAAATGAATCTTACATGACACGACAAGGCAGTCAACAAAAGTCAATGTTTTTACCTTGAAGGGCATTTTCATAAATTCATGCTTTAAAATTATAAAAACCGTAATATCTATGTCATTACATGACGGATCAGCCAGAAGACTTTCCTTTCCTACAAAGTCCCAGAGTCGTAAAGAGCCCGACCTCTTCTAAGAAGTTAGGAGGGAAAATGACTAATGATGATTTGCAAGCCACTATGATGCGAGTGCTGAGAAGCATGGAGAAGATGTCTCTGGATACTAGGGGGAAGTTAGTAGGCTATGTTCCTTGACAGGAACACTAGAAAGGAAGTTGGAGTTAGAATGCTCCCTACCAAATGATGGATCTGTTAATGAAAGAGTCCCAGTGTTGAATCTGGAAAGTGAACCAACTATTCCTTAGTCTCCCTTGCTTGAAAAAAATGAAGATAAGGGGAAAAGGAAGGAGCAAGCTGGAACCAGTCACCAAGGAGGTCTTAAAGAGGAACTACAAGAGTTAGACTTACCAAATCTTCTACCACCACTACCAAATGTTAGGAAGCTAGGCGGGCTAGGTATAATAAAACTTGGTGCATCCAACTCGAGATGAAGGTATGAGCACTAAAGGTCTTCCTATTGATGAGGGCAAACTACCACTTTATCAACCACCATCGTTGGTTAATAAATGAGGATGAGAGGCTAGTTGGAGGCAGCCTGATCCAACGAGATAGGTTTTCTCGGGCATTTACCACGGCCTAAAGTAGGGGACTTCCTCTTCCCCATAGAATAATGTGGCTAATCAACAACTCGGGAATGAGCTGGCAGAATTGAGAAGAATGGTGGTGCAGAATGCCCAACCTCAAGCCCGCACGATGTTCAGGATAACATATCAGAAGCCTTACTTTGCATATGTTGATGAGCAGAATCATTTTCCTCTCAATTTCAAGATGCTTGCCTTTCCAACCTTCAGCATAGATGATTGTAATATGTCCTCCAAAGACCACATTTTCAAATTTTCAAATAACTATGTGGCATTTGAAGACAACCCCAACTACAAATAGTGTTTTAAAAAGCGGCCTAGGTGGCCTTGTAGGTGCTGAGCCATGGTTGTCTTGTACACTTTAAAGCAAATCATTTACAAAATCAGTAAGGAGCTAGGCGGTTGACTAGGCACTCGCTAGGCGCTCTAGGCGATCTAAACGGCACTAGGCAGCATGTCTAGGTGGATTGATACTAGTCTTCATCCATCGCCAGCGCCTCTGCAACTCTGGTCTTCTATTCCATGCCCTCTCGTTTTAGGTAGACTCGCATCTGCAATTTAACTCTCTAGATGCTAGACTCGACGAAGAAGGGAACTTACAGAGAAAAATATAAGAAGTATATGTGAGTGATGATGAAGAGAAAATGGAAAACAATCCAGATTGAAGAAGAAGAAGATGTGCGAGAGGAAGAAGATGTGCGAGAAAGAGACCCACTTTACTGCATTTACAGTTCGTTTACCACTATGCCTTACCATTAATCATTAAATAATAGAATTGATTTCTTTAATCTTTTCTCTACTATTACATCATTATGTTGGATTGAGACTTCTTTGGTGATGTGAACGAGGGGTTGGAGATGTGGGGTCAGACGTCAGGTGGGATTTTATCTCTTTCCATTTAAAAAAAATTCCAATACTATATCTCTTCCTTTAAAATATCTTAAATTACTATTTCATTCTATTATTTTATTTTAAAACCCTAAAATAAGGAGAAGAATTTCTTGATCTTTTGAAAACTTCACATTTTTCACTTTTTCACTTTATATGTGTGTGTGCGTGTGTGTGTGTGTATATATATATATATATATGTTCTAAAAAAATTATTCTTGGTGCCGCTTAGGCGTATATATATCATTGTTCTAAAATTTCCGCCCAGCGCCGTCTAGGCGCTAGGCTGTTGACCATCGCCTTGATTAATGCCTAGGCGTTTGAAAATTAAGAAATGGCGCCTAGACCTGCTGAGGCGCCCGCCTAGACCATCTAGGCACCTGCCTAGCCTGCCCGAACCCGCCTAGGCAACCACCTTGGTTGCGACTCACTTAGACAGAAAATAGATAACTTTCATTTAGCATTTTATTTTTTTCAATAAATTGTAAGAGACTTGTTGAATACTTAAATGAATACATCTTATATGCATGTTCCCTATAGTTTCATTATGTTCTAATACTTCATAACATATATGTCATTCTATTTTGTAGTTTATGATGAAATTATATATAGTATAAACAGACACTTATTTACATGAAATATAATAGATTTACTTAAATCCGCCTAGTCCGCCTAGACGTTCGCCTAAGCCCTGCCTAGCCACCTAGGCACTAGGCCCCAGCCGACTAGCGCCTAGCGTTTTTGAGAACCTTGACTACAAATTGAGATTATTTGGCAACTCTTTGGTGGGGTTGGCTTCCCAATGGTACTCTCTATTGCCCCCTAATTCCATTACCAATTGGAGACAGATGGAGATGGCTTCCCAATGGTACTCTTTGTTGCCCCCTAACTCCATTGCGAGGGAATATCTAGCCCAAACAGAAGCCTTTCACAATTTTTCACAAGAAAATACTCCAACTTAGATAGCCCATTGATGCTTGTAGGAAGGCTAACAAAATGGTTTCCGCTAAGATTTAGTCCTTTTAAAGAGGACAAGAGACCAATGTCATGGGGAATTGCTCATTTACAAAGATTGCAGTCCTCCAGATTAAATACTTCAAAAAGCATAAATCTTTCAACGAAGCTAAGACCAGACTCATAGGGTGAGAAATCTTTGTTGGAAATTCACCAAAACTGAAGGAACATCGTGATCTAGCTGGTGGTGCATTATATCCAAGAAAATTTGATAGCCCAAAATTTTTCACTGAAACCAGGGAGGATACCGTCTCTCTCAAGGCAATTCCACTTAAATCAATCTCCTCCAAACTCCAACGTATAACTGAGGAAGGCCTTACCTGAACAACAGTTCGGCTTAAAGAAAGCTTAGAGAAATTTTTCATTTCTCCAACAAATTCTGGAATCTTTTTCACTTTTGAGCAGCCAAAAATATCAAATATTTCTAGAGATTCCATTTCTACCTTGTTTGGGAGACTCTAAATACTTTTACAGTCTTTAAGATTTAAAAGTCTAAGCCTTCTGAGAAACGCAATGGATGAATGAATCTTAGCTAAATTTGTACAAGCTTCAAGAACCAGCTCCTCGAGATTTTGAATACCTGTGAAATCTGGGGTCCTTGTTAAGTTGTGGGAGTAACTAAGGCCGAAAACTCTTAAAGAATTCGGAAGATAAATGGGGCCCTTAGAAAAGCCTAACATTATGAATGTGGAGCAACCTCAGCTTACGCATCTTAGTGAATACTTCAGGATTCCAGTGTGCCTCTTCAAGTGCTTATGATCCCTGATAAATAAGATTAAAGGAATATTTAATTTTACAACCAAGTCTCTTGTCATGTTAAATAGTATGATAGTGTCCTATCCAAGCTTTGGTATTTTCATTTTCAAGCAATTTCTGACCGTATTGAGCCACAACCGACTACGACCACCTGGCTCTTTAATCTCCCATGCCATTTCTTGTATCAAATCATGCATACGGACGTAAATGTTTGAAATACCTAAGAGAGATTTCTCAACAAGAACATCTACCACAATACAAGCACCGACAAAGCCGCAACTGTCTAGTAATTCAACTAGTTGCTCCCTTTCATACAAAGTATGGAAACATGCAATGTCAAAGAAGATTCTCTTCTCAAACTCATCTAGTCCATCATAACTTATTTTCAATGTTTCAAAGATTGTTCTATTAGGAGCTTGCTTTAGTTTATCTAGTGCACTCTTCCATTCATCTCAACCTCTTTTGTACAAAAAAGACCCTAAAGTTTTAAGAGCTAATGGAAGACCTCTTGCATAACGGATGAAACATTTAGACAATTCTAAAAAATCTTCTTCCGACTCATCATCTTTAAAGGCTTTCCAACTAAAGAGAAAAAGAGCTTCATCTTGGGTTAATGGCTTAACCTCACATACCATCTCTTTACCATGTTCAACTAACAAACGTTCATCTCTAGTTGTAATGACGATTCCACTGCCGAAACCAAGCCACTCTTTCTGTTTGACCAACTTTTCCAGTTGGTCTGATTGATCCGCATAGTCGAGTATGAGAAAAACCTTTTTATTACATAAATACCTACTTTTTTTTCTTTTTCTTATTTTGAGATGCACATAAATACCTACTTATCCTAGTGATTCCCCTATAAGCATTCCAAACTTGTATGTTATTTTGCCTTAAGATATCAGAAAGAAGCTGTTTTTGTAGATGGACTATACCATCATGTGCCCTGCAAACCTCTCTAACATTAGCAAGGAAGCTGCTACCCACTCCACCCATCCCCAATATCCCTATGAAGCGAAAATCGTTTGCATCTGTATCTAAAAGCAAATCTATTTCCTTCAGTTTAGAATGACAAACCTTTCTGAGGAATCTAACATTGACATCGTAGGGTGCACTTTCTCCCATAGTGTATTGACGATTCCTTGGATAAGCTCTGTATCATACCTACAAGAAGAACAAACAAAAAAAAATCATCACATCGTAAAATTAAGTGCATGCTAACATTGAAACTGAATAGTAAAAAATTGGTCTTCGTCAGCTATAAACGTCAGTTGTTGCGTCATGCTTACCTATAATCCTTTGAATTCCACCCAGCGAGATTAGCCACCCTTTTTAACGACTTTCTCCACTCAATTACCTCCTCCATGTGTTCCCGATAATTTACTTCATGTTCCGCAAAGGCTTCCTCAAAACTCCCTCGTTGATGGCGTACATCAGAAGGATCCACGCCATAAAAAATGGGGAAAATTCTTTCGTTCTCTTTCATGCAACGAACAATATGAGTAAGTTCTCGCAAACACCAACTTGAAGAAGCAAAGTTTGTCGAAAGAACTATGATTGCAGACCTTGATTGGTCAATTGCCCTCAGGAGCTCTGGATTTATATCTGTCCCTCTTTCAAGTTCTGGATCGTCCCTGAAAGTCTTGATTTCTCGCGCCTCCAACTGTTTGTATAAATGATCTGCAAAACCCCTGCGGGTGTCTTCACCTCTGAAACTCAGAAACACATGGTATTTCCATGGAAAAACTGCAGGAGCAGAAGCCCGGGCCATTTGGCTGCTCAACGCAAATCGGAAGTGTTCCAAGCAATCAGCTCTCAGCACAGTCGCACCGACACTCCAAAACTCCGAAGTGTCGACTTGGACACGCCGATGATACGCCCCCAACACGGGTTGGACACGGTCAAGACACTGGTCAATCTTTGAGGCAATTTGGAAATACAAAAACTGAAGCCTAAAACTTCAGTCTCTAATCTAATCTGCGCCTCCTCCTCTTCTCCCTCACTCTTGAAGCGGTGGATGATCTCATCGTGGGCTGGTGGAGTGGGGAAGGAAAGGAAGAGAGGTCAAGGTGAGAGAGGGGGAGAGAGAGAAAGCAATGTGGAAGGATAGAGAACAAAGAATCCGACGGAGAGAACAAGAGAGAAAAGGCAAAGGAGAGAGAGGGTCTGTGGTTCTCGACCAAAAAAGAGTCCATGATAAAGTAATAAAAAATTGTTTTCTGTTCTAAACTTTCCTTGTTTAAGTATGATTATGTAAATACTAGATTATATTTAATTCTAGTTATTCTTTCCTATATGGACTTGTATTCCATATTCCTTGGGGATGAAGGATTTCTTACTTCTCTTACTACTATAAATAAGGGCACTACATAGGGGATAATTTATCTCTCAACACACATATTCCTCTACGATTCTACAAACACATCTTCTCTCTCTTCCCTTACCGTCAGTCCTCTCCCTTTAGTCAGGTAAAATAGGCTACAATACGTTAATAGCACGCTCCTACCGCTGCGCTTAGGAATCTGACGTTGAAGCTTTTTCTGCATCAAACCAGTTCATCCATATCATCACGCAATTAGGTTATTCTAAAACAACAATTTTTATCTCGATATGTTTTCAGCCCTAATAGCATGAACATTCACCATAATGCATGACTCAACTTTATGTTTTTCGAATTTTAGATTCTACATAAATTGTGTATGCATTATATTCATAATTGTTGAATTATGTGAATTTGATATTGCCATGAATTGCATCAACTCTATGTACATGCATCAACTTGAATTGAATTGAATTGAAAAAAAAAAAAAAAAAAAATTGAAATTGGCGGCGCTAGGGTTCTTTGAACCCAGGATCTCGACTCGCCCAAGCCCGTAGCATGTGTGGCTGAGCTAAACCAAGCCAGCAGCTCTCCCTTTCCCCAGAAAACCTTCACTCACTCGCAGCCGAGTCACGGCACCAACGCCGACTTCCATTGAAAAACCACAACTTGAAGTTGTGATTTTTGGGACAAATTCATCGTCTCTGATGATGTTCATTGAAATTCCCGTTAAATTTCATTAGGTTTTCAAGGATTTTGACTTGAAATCCCCATGGTTTTTTACTCGAAATCCCCATGGTTTTCCACACCAAAAGGTTGAGAAATCGAATTTTCTCCTTTCAATATAGGGTTCCAGGTCGAACTCGAGCTTCCCCCGACCAATATTCACCCAGAACACGGTCACCAGCAGTGGCAGTGCTCCGGCTACCCTACCCAGCAAACGATGGGATGTTTTGGTTCTGACCCGAGCCTACTAGGGCTTGGGTGCACCCGGTCTCAACACAACCCTTTGGGCTTTGGTGTTATGTTTGAAGCCCATTGTAGAGACATAGCAATCTGGGCTCCCAGATTGCAGCCCATACATTGAAACCCGGTGCAAGCACGACACCAGCCCAAGGGCTATAATGTCCCATACGCTGCGATGCACTAGATCGCGTCATCCCCCAGTTTCATTGTTTGCACCGGACTGGATCATACCCTTTCATGGGCTCCTCTTTTGGATTCGGCCCATTTCTTATTTTCTTTCTCGCGTTTGGGCCTGCAGCCCACCTAATATCAACCCAGCCCAATCTAGGCCTGACCGCATGACAAGAGACTTACTCAACCCACCCGTGGGTTTTGGCCTATAGTTTTGGGCCTCGAGCTTCGATTGTTTAATATTTTTAGACAATTTAAGTTATATATTTTTTCACCTACAATTAAATTTTGGCTCGAAGTCCAAATAATTAATTCAATTATAATTTTAGACCTGGAGTTCTATTTGCATATTTTTCTTGTTGCATATTTCTGTGTATATATATGCGTTTGTCTGCATGAACATATGAACCTGAAGTTCATAATTATTTTGAAACCTGAAGTTTCTATAAACATGCCCTGTTTGAAAACCTGAAGTTTTTCATTAAAAACATTAGCCATGAAAACCGGAAGTTTTTCATGTGAATGTTAACCAATACATGTCTATTAGAACCTGAATGTTCTACTCCTATGTGAATGGATTGATTTTTTTTTTCTCCATTGCACTAATCAAATCTTATCATTTATTTTGTGATAGGAACATGTTGAATTTGAACAAACTCGACTTCACCGCTTTGGAGGTATCTGGAATGAACTACCTCAAGTGGGTCCAAGATGTGAAGCTCAGAATTTGGGTCCCGCCATTGAAGATGAGACGGACAACTCTATTGGTGAAGCTGAGAAAGCCACCGCTATGATCTTTATTCGAAGACGTATTCATGACACTCTGCAAACTGAATATCTTGCTGAGGAGGATCCATGAGCACTATGGGTCGTTTTGGCTGATCGTTTTGATCACCAAAATGACATCTTCTTGCCTGAAGCAAGACATGACTAGCAGCATTTGCACTTCCAAGACTTTAAGTCTGTGAATGAATATAATTATGAAGTTTGTCGAACCCGATCACTTCTCAAGTTTTGTAACGAGACTTTGACCGAAAAAGATCTCCTGGAGAAGACCTATTCAACTTTCTCTGCTACTAATATTGTCCTGCATCAAAATTTAGAGCTCAGAAGTTCACCAAGTTCTCGGATCTGATCTCTATTTTACTTATCGCTGAAAAGTAGAATTAGCTGTTGATGAAGAATCATCAAGCTAGACCTATAGGGGTGACTGTTGTGCCTAAATCACACTATAGCACAAACGAACGCCCAAAATGCCAAAAGATGCATGGTAAGGGCAGCCAGAAGCCATCCCACCAAGGTCAACAGAGCCAAGCCCCATCTAAGGGAGGAAACAAAGCCCAGAAGCGCCCAAACCTCGCTCCTAAGGCCCCAAGCTTCAAGAATAACGACAAAGCACCTGAAACCATGGATGCGGATATGTGCTATCATTGTGGTACAAAGGACCATTGGTCCCGTGTTTGCCGAGCTCCCCAAAAGGTTGTAGCTGAATATCATTCTTGTCGTAAGAAGTCTGAATTAAACTTTGTGCAAGTGGACGAACCAGAAAGTACCAAAATGGAGGTTTCTGACTTTCAGGAGGATACCACACCTATGAAAGATTAGGATGACAAACTCGTCAAACAATGTTCCCCGAATTTTAGGTTTAAACACTACATGTGTAATTAGTAGTGAGCTGCTGGTCCGACTCTTAAATCTAGATAAATTTTTCCTTCTATAAATTCAATAGAAAGTTTCACGTGGACTAGGGAAATGTTCAAAGTGCAGGTTTTTTGTGTTGCCTACAGTAACCTTGCCAACGAACTTCCTGAATTAAAGAGTATGGTTGGAGCAGAAAATTTTTAGGGGCTCCTTAATTAACTTTACAGTCCTTTCAACTAAATTCACAATGGACCCGTAAGTGATAGAATTGTCAAATTCACTTACCTAGCAATCCTTGACATCTACCTAACAATTTGAATGGCACACGCACTACAAATATTGGAAAGCTTTCCAAATTGAAATTCATGCCCCCTTCAATGCGTGCCTAGGAACTAATGGCATCGAACCAGACGTGGAGATGCATATTAATTTTCAATTCCTAGAATCCATGTTAAATGACCAGGATGGATAGACGGTTTGGGATCTCGATTGTACTTTATGGGCACGTTTGATACACAAGACCGATTTGGCTTGGACTAAATGAAGCTAAAAGCAAGATTTGTGTCATCATCGTCACGAGGCTTCCTTTCCTTGTGTCTCAAGTTACGGGTTTGGATTGGTTCTAGAGGCCCCTCATTTTGGTCCTTCATCTGCTTGGTTCAAGCTGAGATTGGTGTTACATGTGTGGAACAGTTTGGTCAACCAAACGCCGCCTATAGTTTCTATTTTTTGGTTCTTTTTTTCCTTTTTCTTTTTGTGATATAACATGTTCGGAACAGTTTGTAATCAAATTATCTCCTTCAATCTTGGCAACTACAAGATAATTCACAATCAAAGGCATCCGAGCATACAACTTCTTCAAATCAATCACATTTGGAGGAACCATCATTTGGTCGGTTCGAATTGTAGTGGGGGCTTCTTCCCACATTGTGAAAGTAGTCAACTCGATCTATGAAATTAAAAGAACGAAAGTTTCGCTCATTTTGGGAAGCTTCGATTTGGGTTGGGAATCAGTTGATCTGCTACAGGCGGTACTAAGCGAACTATGCAACTGAGTATCTGCTACAACATGGACAAACCTTAAGACACCCAATTCAATGGCAAACTGATAATCAAAAACAATTTTATGTTAGTTACTGGGAAGAGTCTGAGCTATTAGGAAAATATTGTAACTGTAATCATTGACTTACACCGTAAACACTTGTGAGATCTCAAGACTCTTTCATTTCATGAAAAAGATAAGACTTTTCTTTCACATCTAGAAAAAGACCATACAACAAATATGAAATACCTAAGACAAACTCAATTAATCTCAATCAACTCAAATTGGAAAACTAGAATTTAAGAGAAAACCCGACAGTCTTTACCTTGATTGAAGTTCTACCAAGACAAGTCTCCGTCTTCTGTATCTTTAATATAGCACTCTGCCTCAATCTGAGAGAGATCTTAAATATACAAGTGGAAAAAAGCCATCATCTGCATCATCTAAAAGTAAAACTCACCATCAACTGAGTATCGGCTTCAACAAGGAAAACCGTAGACACCCAATTCAATACCTAACTTATAATCCAAAACAATCTAAGGTTAATTACTGGCCAGAGGCGATCTACTAGAAAAATATCGTCTCATGAGTTTATAAACCTCTGAAACTCACACTCTTTATAACTGTAATCGTTGACTGACCCCACAAACACTTGTTAAATCTCAGGACTCATTCATTTCGTGACAAAGAAAGACTTATTTCGCATCTAGAAAAGACCATACAGCAAATATGAAATAACAAATACTAACTCAATAATCTCAATCTACTCAAATCTGAAAACTAGAATTTGCGAGAAAACCCGACAGTCTTTACCTTGATTGAAGTTCTTCCAAGACAAGTCTCCGTCTTCTGCATCTTTAATATAGCACTCCGCCTCAATCTGAGACAGACATCTTACTTGAATATATACTGTTAATCTAGAGAGAGAAATAGGTTTTTCATATATGAATAGAGAGAGAGAAAGAAGAGATTCACAGAGAAGAGAAAAAGAGGCTCAATATTTGTTCTGTATATTTTCTTAGTCGGTAAAAGATCTCAATACAAGTATTTATAGAGAGCACAAGATTGCAACTAATCTAACTACCTAGCTAATCTTCTGCCAAGTGTCATAATCTCATACACAAACATAATATCTCTATCATCCCCCCTCAAACTCATGCTTGGATGATCCTAGTATGAGATTGCGACAATGGGTATAAAACAAAGGGGCACTCAATCCCTTGGTTAGAATATCTGCAAATTGTTCCTTGGAAAAGACAAACGGAAGATGAAGTTGGTTCTTGGCAACCCGTTCTCGAACAAAGTGAACATCAACCTCGATATGTTTTGTTCGTTGATGATGAACAGGATTGAAGGATAAGGCGATGGCCGACATGTTATCACAGAACAAAACTGGAACAGAAGAAACTTTAATTTGCAGAAAACCGAGAATTTGCTTAATCCAATCAAGTTCTGCAGCTGTAGAAGACAAGGCCCTATACTCGACCTCTGTGGAAGACTTGGAAATAGTTTGTTGCTTCTTTGAGGACCAAGATATAGGATTACCACCCAAGTAAACAACCAACCTAGTGGTGGATCTTCGATCATTAGGATCGCCTGCCCAATCAGCTTCACTGAATGCTTTAATGTCCAAATCGGAACGGGAATAAGTCAAGCCATATGTCATAGTACCCTTAAGATACCCAAGAATCCTCTTGACTGCAGTATAATGTGAGACCATAGGACACTGCATAAACTGACAAACTTGGTGAACGGAGAAAGCAATATCAGGCCAGGTAAAAGTTAAATATTGCAGAGCACCTACAACACTCCTATAATGAGTAGGATTTTTGTATGGTTCACCATCATCCTTAAGGAGCCTATTATAAGGTAGGCAAGGTGTATCACAAGGTTTAGAATCAACCATTTCTATTTTAACCAACAGATCATGAACATACTTCTGCTGGGAAAGAAACAAACCAGCACTACAAAAAAAAGGGTCATTTACGACCAACTTTTTTTGAGGGCCTACAAATACTCCTGGAAAAACCACTGTTTCCAACCAAAAATTATGCGTCGTCGGAAATATGTCGATAAGAGATTTACTATTTTCAACACCCAAAATACCCTCGGAAAAGAGTTACATCGCCGTCGGAAATAGCTATTTTTTGGAGGGAAATTTTGGCGCCACATTTATTTACGACGAAACTTGTATTCATCGGTAATAGTTATATTTATTCCAAGGGCGTATTTAAATTGTTGGAAGTAATTGTTTATTTCCGAGGACAATAAGTGGACGTTGATAGTAATTTCTTTATTTTTTTCAAGGGTGATTAGTTATTGTCGGAAGCGATTGTGTGTTTGCAAAAGGAATTAGAGGCTGTAAAAAATAACTATATTTTAAATTGATTAAGTATCCACTAGTGTAAATATTTTAAATTGAAGATTGAATTAGTTCATTGTATTCTTATAGTGTCAAGGAGTGTAGTTGTAAAAAATCATCAAAATTGGAGCTAAAATAACTGTTAAATCATGATTTTTCATTTATAACCATCAAAATATTTCGTCCTAATACCTAATCTCTAAATGTTTGTTTTTTGCGATTTTGATGTATGCGATCTCAAAGTATATACAAACAAGTTTGACGGTTAGATCGTGAAACTAGTATCTTAAAATGGACATTAAAAAAACCAAAACAATTTAAAATTACCAAAGAATGTTAAAAAAAATTCACAATAATTAATTTACAAGTGTGAAAAAATATGCAAACGATCTTGATCGCATCGTCTATGCTTTGACGATGGGTGCATCGTCGTTTGAATTTTTTAAACTCTACAAATAATGTTTTTAGGGGGAGTTCAAAATAAATAAAAATTCGTAATAATTAATGTACAAGTGCGAAAAATGTGAAAGGATATACAAACGCTTGTTATTGCATACTCTACACTTAGAGAATGGTCACATCGTCGTTAGATTTTTAAAACCTCCAAACCCTCATGAATAGTGTCTTGTTTGAGTGCAAAATTAATAAAAAAATATACAATCACTCGTAATGACAAGCTTTATAACTTTCGTGAAGGGGTCAAATCCGAAATCCGACACCATAATCCATAAATGCTAGATTTATATTTAACCATCGATTGTTGTTTACGCTCTATTCATCTCACTGATTTCGTTTTTTAGATTTTCTTTTTCGAAAACAAGATCCTTTAGTGAAAGCAAACAGATGAACGATTCGAATCATTAATATCATGTTCCAATGTTTACGGTTAACTGAAATATGAGTCAATGTTATATAGTTTCTAGAGACCTTATAAACTCCAAGCAATATTTTCATTAACCGTAACCATCTGAACATGATATTAAAGATCCAAACCGTTCATTTTTCTGCATCCGCTAAAAGATCATGTTATCAAATTAGAAAATCTAAAAAAAACAAAATTTGGTGAGAATAATGGAGCGTAAGCATAAACGACAATGAACGGTTAAACTTTGATCTATGGTTTATGGGATTATTGTGATAAATTTTAGAGTTGATCTCTTCATAAAAGTTGTAGAGCTTTTCACTACGAGTGTTTCTATAAATAAATATATATATATATATATATTTATTTTTAAAATTTTTCAAACTACTGCATTAATTTAAAAACTATTAAAAAACTCTAATACAATAATAGCCATAGGATTAATCTTACATAAGTGAGATTAAATCCTTACCGTGTGTTTTGGAGGGCTGCCAAAATTTTGGCATGGCGCCCAAAAACTTAACCCTCTGGTTCCAAAGAGAGCGCCGCTCCACCATTTTCTCTCTTTTCCAAAGCTGCTCTCTCCATTTTGAGAGACTACTCTCTCTTTCTCCTTTCTATGCTTCCCAAAACGTAACTCCAATATTTCAGAACCTTCATTCCTAAATCTCAACCAAACGCCTCCATCAGAGTGCTCGGATCCAAACCATTGCATATCACCCCCAAACTAGATTCTGAGCCATCTTCTCCGCAAATCGGACCCCAACATCACAAAATCAGAAGCACGCACATAATCTCCATCGCCATGGTCAGAACCGCCCCTCCATCTTCACTGCACTTCATAAATCGAGCTCAGCCGTGTAGATCAGAAAGCCAAACCTCGTGATCTTGGTGTCGACACACTAACACGAACCTCGAACCGAGAAGAAACGGTATAAATCCTTTCCCCTTTAGTTTTTGCCATGATTTGTGAATCCTTAAATCTCTGGAAAAAAAAAAAATTATGTTCTGCATTTGTTGAGTCTTTGGAATTCTGTTTGCGTTGCATGCATCTCGGCTTTTTTCTAGGAATGTAGTCAGTTTCTCTATGCTATATAAAGTTTGGAAGCACATATGTGCTGTAGTGTCTGCATGTCTATGTGTTTGTAGGGGATCCTCGATCGAGAGCCATGGTGACAAGGGAGAAAAGCAGAGAAGGCGGTGAAGATCTCAAACGGCCAGCCAAGGACCAAGATTGAAAAGGTATAAAATTGCTTCCCTTTGTCAATTGTGAAACGAGATCTGTAAAATTGCTTCCCTTTTGTATATTTTGGTGAATGTTATTAATATTTTGCCTTTCAGGTTTCAATTTGTTGTTTTTGCTAGTATCCATGTGGTATCTCTGTATCAATCATGGTTTTAACATTATGTACTTTCTTTTGAGTATTTTGGTGAATGTTCTAGAGTTGCAGTTGAGAAGTTTTCAAAGTTTCTCATTTGCAGATTAACTATCTTGATGTTATGCGTAATTGAAACCACAAAAATACCATGGAATAGGTTGCCTTTGAATGCATTTTCTTATGCTCTGCTTTGTTAGTTTTGATGCGTATCATTTATACGAAATCTGAGTGTTTATTTGTCTACATAGCAGTTATAATATCTGATCACTTAACAAAGTGGTTAAATCCCTTGAAGAAGATAATTGGATCTTATGGATGCACTTAACATGGTTGGTTACTTTTGCTTCCTAACTAGTTTTGGTTCAAGATAATTCAAAGTTTTGATGTTAAATCCATCTGTATACTAAAGGCTATATGTTGAATGCAATAAGAAATCAATAACATTGCTTGCTTACTGTGCATTAAGTAACAGCAGAGTTATCAAATTTAACTAACTATATGGTATAGTCGATAGATTGGTAGTTGCTATGCTCGCACCTTGAGCTGAAATTAGACAAGGCTCTTCATTACAACTTATGTTTATTTTCATTGTTTGGGTTTCTTATCAATTGACACTTATATTGTGCTTGATATAAGTTATCTTTTCTTTTTGGCAGACTAAAGATAGTAAGTGTGGATCAATGGTCGTAGCACTACATTCGAACTCCTCAACAGTTGGTTAAATTGGACATGGAAAATTGGCGTTATAAGACATATCATAGTATTGTAACAAGTATTTTAATTTTTTTACATTGATTTTTTGTATATGTAGCTAAATATATTGTTTCATTAATATAAAACAATTCTTTCAATAAAAATTGTAGTTGTATCCTTTTATTTTTGCTGACGAAGTACGATCATTGCAAATATATAATTCCGACGACTTTTTGTGCGTATTTTTGACAATTCATAATTGTCGGTAATGGTAATTGCGACAACCACGCGCTCTTGTAAATAATATTTTTCTGTTGGGAAAACATTTATGACACAATGTTTTGGTTCGTAAGAAAATCATTGCAAAAAATTGATGTTTAGAAAGTATATTTGACGGTCATATAAGTATTTGCAACCACATTGACATGTCGAAAATAAAATAATTTTGTCATTTTGAAAATTTATTTCTGACGGAAAGATACTACTAACGACAAGTCTTGTGCGTCGATAATAAAGTACTTTCGACGGCTAGTCGGAAAAAAAAGTATTTCCAATGGAACAATTTGCGACGCCCAGCGAAGGCTTTTTCCTGTCGGAAATAAGAATTTGCGACGGTAAAATGCCTTTTCTAACGGTACATGACCCTTGCAAATGACTATTTTTTTTTGTAGTGCAGTTGCAGTTTGAGATATTTGAATGCCCAAAAAATAATGCAGAGAACCTAGGTCTTTGATATCAAATTCAGAGGTCAAGGACTGAATAACCTGTTGAATAGTCATAGAATCATTGCCAGTGATAATAATATCATCCACGTAGAGTAACAAAATAACCAAGGTGGAGCCAACAGTCTGCACAAACAGTGATGAATCGGAATAAGTAGTCTGGAACCCTAGCTTAGGAAGAAAAGCAGTAAATCTCTCATTCCAGGCTCGAGGAGCCTGTTTCAAACCATAAAGAGATTTATGTAGTTTGCAGACCAAATTAGGATACGTAGAATCCTTAAAACCTGGAGGTTGCACCATATAGACTTCATCTTGTAAAATGCCATGTAAAAAGGCATTTTTTACATCCAATTGCCTGAGAGACCAATTGAAATGAGCAGCTAAAGCCAACACTAACCTCACTGTTGTGGGTTTAACAACAGGACTGAAGGTATCAGTATAATCAATCCCAGGTTCTTGACTAAACCCTTTTGCTACCAACCGAGTCTTATGTTAGCTATAGTACCATCAGCATGTTTCTTAAGCTTGAATACCCATTTACAACCTACCAAATTCTTGTTCGGAGGTAAAGGTACCAAACTCCAAGTTTTCTGAGTATGAAGTGCACCAATTTCTTCCTTCATAGCATCTAACCAAATTGGACACTTGAGGGATGATTTATGAGAACTAGGTTCAACCAGAGAAAGATCACTTGCATTGGCTGACTGTAAAACTGATACAAGTGCTTTCTTTTTTATTATCCCACTTTTGCTTCTAGTTTGCATAGGATGTATATTCATAGGTGGAATTGATAAGACCACTTGAAGAGTGTCAGGATAGTGGACAAGTGCCACATGGATCTCAAAGTTGTCAGTTGCTGCAGCAGTAATGGATTGAGATACAGGAAGTGGAGGTGGACTAGTACTAGGTGAAACTGATGGTGAAGATGGGATTGAAGATGACACAGGGGAGTGGGAATGCATGGTAGAGGAAGTGAACTTTGTAACTGGTGCAGATATAGGTAAAACTACTAAGTTGTTTGATGTCACAATAGGGAGTGGTAAAGATACAAATGATGTAGGCAAACACTCAAATGATGTGGTATTAGTATTAATAGGGGATGCTGTCAATAAGTCTTTAAAAGGAAACTCTTGTTCACAGAAAAAGACATGCCTTGAGACATAAATTTTCTGCCTAACAACCTCATAACACAAAAACCCTTTGTATTTGGAAGCATACCCTAAAAAGACACACTTAGTTGTCTTGGGTTGTAACTTGGTGCTATTGTAAGATTTAAGAAGTGGATAACAAGCACATCCAAAAATTTTCAAATGAGAAAGAACTGGAACACTCCCATATAGTAACTGAATTGGAGATTTGTGAGATAATAATGGAGTAGGCATTCTATTGATTAGGTAAGTGGCTGTTTGACAAGCAAAACTCCAAAAATGAGAAGGAATCTGAGCATTTTGAAACAAAGTAATGGTAGTTTCAATAATATGCCTATGTTTTCTCTCAGCCAACCCATTTTGTTCCGGGGTATATGGACATGATTTTTTATGGGAAATGTCTTTCTCAACTAGAAAGGCTGAAGCTTAGTACTACAATACTCCCCTCCCCATCACTTTGTAAAGTCTTCACATTAGCAGAAAATTGGGTCAACACGTAGGCATAAAAAGCAATAAAGGTAGCATAAGGATCTGATTTATTGATAAGTGGGAATATCCACGTGTATCGAGTACATTCATCAATAAAGGTAACATAATACCTATATCCATCAACTGATGTACAAGGTGCAGGACCCCAAAGGTCACTATGCACTACCTCAGAGGGAATGATAGACTTATTGACAGCGGATTGGAATGGCAGTTTACAAAATTTTCCTTGTAAGCAACTCTGACACACAACAGGTACATAATCTTTGGCATAAGGAATTTTGGACTTATGCAACATCAAAGAAACAATGGAATTAGAAGGATGACCTAACCTACTATGCCATAGAGTAAAATTAACAAGTTGTCCAAGAAAAGCTTTAGCTTATAGCTTTGACTGAGGTATACCAAGAGTAGAAGTAGCTAAGGAATGAATGGGGTAAAGTCCATTACTGCATAGCCCTCGGAATAGGATCCTCATTGCGGCTTTGTCCTGTATCCAGAAGCAAAAAGCATCGAAAAGAAGGTGGCAGTTATTATCCAAACACAGCTTTTGAACTGAAAGAAAATTCTATGACAATTTGGGAACATATAACACAGAATTTAACTTGATAGGTTGCACAGAAGTATGAAGCATAGTACGACCAATATGAGACACTTTCAAACCTTCACCATTAGTCGTTTGAATGGTTTCATTGAATGGATAGGGGGAAGTCAATGACAAGTTGCTCAAATCGGCTGTCATGTGATTAGTCGCACCGGATTCAGTAAGCCAAGCTTAAGAGGAAGTCTGTGATGTAGAAGGTTGTGATGGTTGAGCAACTATAGTGTGCATAGCTTGCATTGATGGTTGTGAGTGATATTGCTGCCCATTATAAGCCGGAACTGAGCTTTGAGGAGAATTGCCATATTGTTGTCCAGCATAAGAACCATATTGTTGTCCAGACAACGGAGAATAGTGAGAACCAGACCCAATATAGTTCGGTCATTTCTCGTTGTAAAAACAAAACCATGTGACATTGAGGTCTGGTAGGGGGAGTCGGACCACAAAATGGTGTTGTGTGAACCTCACTATTACACAGTTGGCATGTAACAAATGATGGAGCAGAAGGTTCATAAGTGGAATGTGGCGCTTGTCCAAGTACTCCTGGAGTGGGAGTAGGAAACACATGAGTCTGGGTTTGATAAAATGGTTTGGGATGAAAGTTTCTGGACCCTTGAGTAAACTTGCCCTTGCCCTTGTTTTTATACTGATTGAATTGCTTGAAACCCCTTTGAACAAAATTAGATTGCCCAGATCCAGAAGAAAAAACCTAAGATTGACCTTTAGGTGCCTATGATGAATTGTTAGCAACCATTGCAGCTAAATATGGTGCATTGGTGTTAGAATCAACAATGACCTCTTCTGCAAGTAACTGAGATCTGAATTCTTTGAGAGAAATGACATGTTCTCTTCCACGAATAACAGTGCGAAAAGTATTATACTCAGTAGGCAACCCATTTAAAGCCAAAATCACTATATCTTCATTAGCAAAAGAAACACTCGCAGCAGTAAGATAATCTCTAGCAACTTTTATCCTTTGCAGATATTGAGCCACAGTATCAGAACCCTTCTTAATGTTCTACAAATTTGACTTCATTTGAAAAATACTAGTTCGAGAAACCGTAGAAAATTGCTCCCGTAATCGAGTCCAAAGATCTCGAGAGCTAGTACTCCCTATAACACAAGACATAGCTATCGGAGATAAAGTTGCATTGATTAGCTGCATAAGAGCCCTATCATGCATCATCCAGACCAAATACTCATTCGAATCACCAGAAGTAGATGAATTTGACACATCCACACCAGAATTAGCAGATTGAGATGCACATCGAGCAGGACAAGGAATAGAGCCATCAACAAATCCCATGATACCATTACTCTCAAGTAGTAATTGCATTTGCAAATGCCAATTAGGATAGTTGGAGTCATCAAATTTAACATTCACCGAAGTAGGAAGCGATGAAATAAGTGCAGTAATTGGAGATTGAAGCAATTGCAATTGACTAGCAGTAACCATGATTCAAGAAATCAAGTCACAAATTCTTGGATAAAGAAAGATACCTCTCAGCGGTAAATGCACAAACACCTGGAGTGCAAGAACACAGAATACACCAGAAGAAGGATTCCGAGCAGAAATTGCAGAATGTCGAAACCCTAGAAACTTGTAGAAGAAGAAATCAAAGAGACAAAGCACACTGCATCAATTGCACTTATAGCGTTGCAGTAATCTGAGAGAAGAGCGGAAGCTTGTGAAGGATCAATGAAGCGTTGGCCATGGCGGTGATTGATACCATGTTAATCTAGAGAGAGAAATAGGTTTTTCATATATGAATAGAGAGAGAGAGAGAAAGAAGAGATTCACATAGAAGAGAAAGAGAGGCTCAATATTTGTTCTGTATATTTTCTTAGTTGGTACGAGATCTCAATACAAGTATTTATAGAGAGCACAAGATTGCAATTAATCTAACTACATAGCTAATCTTCTGCCAAGTGTCATAATCTCAGACACAAACATAATATCTCTATCATATACAAGTCGGAAATGCCGTCATCTGCATCACCTGAACCAACATGTTGTACGCATCATCACTATTTCCACACCATCCATTGAATAAAGCTGCAGATTCAAAATTTTGAACTATTAGCCTTTTGAGCTTTGAGCACCTAACTTAAAATAAGTCGGACCACATGACCCACAAAGTGTGAACTATGGCCACTCAACTCTAGCGAGGAACCTCAACAGAAAATTTTAAACTGGTGAAAGGAGTAACCACCTAACTGCATTACAAAAACCTGATAAACGCATGCACGCTTTCCATCTCATTCCAATATGTTACCAAAAATCTGCTTGCAATTTTCCCTCAACTCCTTATGAGAAAGTTAAGTATTCATATGCTTGCAGATGGTAAGAAAGCTCCAACATGTTTGCCAACAACTACACCCTAGCAAAACATGCCCACCTGAATAGGGATTTGGTACCAATTGTATCGAGAAAGGGATTAGCCGAAGCATGTCTCAAAAATCAAAAGCAAACTCCTTCACACATACCCAAATAAAAGTCTCAGTTTCATTTATTGAAACTCTGTATACAATACATAGTGTACAAAAAACTTAAAGAAACTAAATATAAAAAAAAAAGAACAAAAAACTTAAAGGTTTTAAAAGATGTTATGCGTTAGTTAGACAGTTGACTAGGGCCTAGCAACCTAAGCGGAATATATAACGTATACATATAAATGTTTACTTATACTTAAATAAAAATACATAATTGCATTATGAAACATAAATTGCAAAGTAAAATGACATGCATATTATAAAGTACTATAATACATTGAAAACATGGGGAGCAAACATATAATAACTATTTATCCAAGTATTTAACAAGTATTGAAAAATAAAATGTAAAATGAAAATTATCTATTTTTCGTCTAAGTGAGAGTCACGATCTAAGCGGGTGCGTCCAAACTCGCCTAAGCACCCACCTAGATTGTAACTCTTACTTGGACACTAAGTTCATGGTCGATAGACACTGAGTTCATGGTCGATTTATGTTACAACTTATGGTAGAGTCATCGAGTTCATGGTAGGATCGGGATTAGAATTTTTTTTTGAAGGGAACAGGCAGAGCAGGAATCTCTGATCTCATATAATGTTAATTTAGCATTTTGGGATTTCATTTGTCTGATATATTTCTTCTCACCAAGGAGGCAAATATCTATATTACAGACTTTAATTTACAAGGTAAGAATATGCAATAATATTTACCCTAATTATACAGACTTAAACGGGGAACAAGATCATCCTAATTACACATAAAAAGTCAACTCACACCAACAATTCTTTCGCCAAACTATGCCTCTTCAACTTGGTCTTTGGAGGAACTTCCACTTTCACTGGGTCCTGCTTCATTGTTCGCTTAATCACTTATCGTTGTACAGTTTTTGATTCCTCAAAATCACATCCTCACACAAAGAAATGCTTCGGTTGGAATATTGTTTCATCGTTCGGTTGAGCTCTTCTTCTGTATCTTGTTCATACTGTGGACGGACTCCGCACTTCTTCACCTTCAAGCATGTCTTGCTTCCGACAGCACATTCTGTTTCGAAATGAAACTGAATCTGATCCCAGCAACTCTCCCAACGATTTTTCTCAGGTTGATGGTCTGATGGGAAAAGGAATTTCCAAGATAGAAAGACCAACCAAAGGTGATCTGACGCTACCTTGGTAACCATAATTCCAATACTCTGAGGCATGTCTTGAAAGGTGCGGTTTGAACCAAAGCTGCAACGAAATTCAATTAAATATTCATGACGTCGTAGCCATTTTCAACCACAAGTGGAAGCTGAAATATTTTCAGCAGCTACAAATAGAGCGCACAAAGCAAATCCCATCCCCTCCCTATGGCATGAGTGCGAAGGTAGCTTCTCAATCACCGAATCCCCCATGCTTTGGTTATTGAACCACTCAGGAATTTCACTTCCAGGAATTACTATACTGAAAAATTCCACAAAATGAGGGAGCTCCTGCACTAAGGAACAACGTAAATAAATGTACA
Source organism: Heteromeles arbutifolia (assembly GCA_024362995.1). Lineage (NCBI taxonomy): Eukaryota > Viridiplantae > Streptophyta > Magnoliopsida > Rosales > Rosaceae > Heteromeles > Heteromeles arbutifolia. The sequence continues at coordinate 41,611,015 of JANCRC010000002.1, forward strand.
CAACTAAGGAGACGGGGGAGGATAGGAGAAAGAGAAACACCTGAATGAATCTCTTTAGCATTGAATGCATTATGGCATTGCAACCTTGATTTCCAGCCAAACTGAAGCAATTGACAGAAGTCAACCAAAACTTGCTTAATCTGCAAGCATGTGGTAAATATCGGAGCATTTTTAAGGAAGTACAATTCTCTGTGTGTACTTAATCTTCTGTTTAATGGAATGGCTGGCAGTTGTTGAAGCCTGTCGCAATTTTGCAATTCAAAACACATCAGCTTAGAAAGCCCACTGATGCTTGCAGGAAGGCTAACAAAATGGTTTCCGCTAAGATTTAGTTTTTCTAAAGAAGACAAAAAACCAATATCCTCGGGAATTGCTCCTTCACAAAGATTGCAGTCCTCCAGATTTAAATTCTTCAGAAAGCATAAATCTTTCAACGAAGCTAAGACCAGACTCACAGGGTGAGAAATCTTTGTTGGAAATTCGCAAAAATGAAGGAAAGCCATGATCTAGCTGGTGGTGCATTACATCCAAGAAAATTTGATAGTTGAAATTTTTTCACTGAAACCAGGGAGGATTCCGTCTCTCCCAAAGCAATTCTACTTAAATCAATCCCCTCCAAACTCCAACGTATAACTGAGGAAGGTATTTCCTGAACAACAGTTCGGCTTAAAGAAAGCTTAGAGAAATTTTTCATTTCTCCAACAAATTCTGGAATCTTTTTCAGTTTTGAGCAGCCAGAAATATCAAATACTTTTCTACCTTGTTTGGGAGATTCTTAATACTTTTACAGTCCTTGAGATTTAAAAGTCTCAGCCTTCTAAGAATCGCAATGGATGAATGAATCTTAACTAAATTGGTACAACCTTCAAGAACCAGCTCCTCGAGATTTTGAATACCTGTGAAATCTGGGGTCATTGTCAAGTTGTGGGAGTAACTAAGATCGATAGACTTCAAATTGCCCAAGCACTGTACAAAAATGAAATGGCACAATAGTTCATGTTCAGAAACAACAATTATTGTAATTGACAAAGTAAAAATCAATTGTCCAATCATCTACCTGATAGTGTTTGTGATTTTGATAGGTGTGTGTGTTTTATGCGGTATCAGAGCACAAAATCAAAACAGAAATCAATGAGATTATGATCTCTGCTCAGAGAGCATGAAGGAATGAAGGTGCGAAGAAGATGGAAAGATTTCTCCCTTGGATTCTATTCAGCTATAACTGAATTGATACTTCTAGAAGCATGGAGTGGAGGGTGAGATATAGCCGTTGAAGGCGCACTCACTTATCCACCTCATATACTCACGTGTACAACACATGCTCACCTATAAGTGAGTTGCTATGCCATGTGGCACACATCTAGCCTATTAGCTTTGATTTAATCTAAGCCCTACATTACAAACTAAGAACAAACACCTTGAATTACAAAGGAAAATGAGAAACTTGAATCAGAAAGCAGCTGCAAAGCTTAAACATCAACACTCTCCTCTAAGTTGGCAGCTGATTTTACTCCTAGCATCTCTCTGAAATAGTTGAACTTCTCCTTTGGTAGGGCCTTAGTCAAGATACCTGCCATTTGTTCTTCAGATTTGCAGTAAACAAGCTCAATCTTATTTTCTTGTATTGCATCTCTGCTGAAGTGAAATTTTCTGCTGATGTGTCTTATTTTCTAATGAAACACTGGATTCTTGGCAATAGCTATTGCTGAAGTGTTATCACATATTAGCACAGTAGGTTCAACCTGTTCTTCCCCAAAATCTTCCAAAACAAACCTCAACCACTTGGCCTGAGATGTTGCTTCAGCAGCACTTACATATTCAGCTTCTGCAGTGGACAATGCCACTGTGTTTTGTTTGATTGATGCCCAAGAGAATACACCCGAGCCAAGATTGAAAGCATACCTTGATGTGTTTCTCATGTCATCAACACTCCCAGCCCAGTCACTGTCACAATATCCAATAAGAAGTGCTAACTTTCCTTTTACATATTCAATGCCAAAGTCCATAGTACCTTGAATGTATCTCAGTACTCTTTTTGCTATTCCCATATGCTTCTTAGTTAGACCGTGCATGAATCTTGCCAAGAGACTAGCATTAAACATTATGTCTGGTCAAGTGGCAGTGAGGTACAGAAGGCTTCCCACCAATTTCCTATATTCAGACTCATCTGCAGTTTCACTTCCATCAATTTTGCATAGCCTTTCATTTCCTACAAGTGGTGTTCCAACATATTTGCAACCATTTAGACCAAATTTCTCCAGCAGCTTCATTGCATATTTCTTCTGATGTATGAAGATGTTATTCTTGGTTTGTACAACTCCCATACCAAGAAAATGGTGCAGCAATCCCAAGTTAGTCATCTCATAGTGCTGCATCATGTCATATTTGAACTTTTCAAGCATTGTGTCACTACTTCCAGTGTACACAATATCATCAACATACACAGAAACAATGAGAATCCCTAAGTTTTCAGTCTTAGTGTATAGAGTGGCTTCACTAGGACTTCTTTTGAAACCAACCTTGGTGAAGTAGGAATCAATTTCATCATACCAAGCTCTTGGAGCTTGGTTAAGGCCATACACTTTATCCTCCTTCCCTTGTATGACAAATCCTTGAGGTTGATCAATATAGACTTCTTCCTTGAGTACACCATTGAGGAATGCATACTTTACGTCCAACTGAAATAGCTCACATTCTTTCTGAGCTGCAAGAGCTATCCAAGTCCTTATGGTATCAAGCCTAGCAACTGGTGCAAAGGTTTCATTGAAGTCAATTTCTGGCTGTTGTGAATAACCTTTTGCAACCAGTCTAGCTTTGTTTTTCTAAATGCTCCCATCAAGATTGAGTTTTGTTTTGTATACCCACTTCACACCTATCACAGGCTTGCTAGATGGTCTGTCTACCAGCATCCATGTATTATTCTTTTCAATCATGTCTAGCTCAGCTTGCATAGCTTTCATCCAAGACAAATCTAGAGCAGCCTCTTCATAACTCTCAGGTTCCATAATGCAAACATTACATTGTGCCATAACTTTATTCAAGGGTCTCTAGTTTTTTGGAGTAAAGTCATAGCTCTGTGATAGATCAATCTGTGAGCTTAAACCTCGACATTAGAACTCAAAACTTCTTGTGAAATATCAGAAGTGATCTCAGGGAGTGCACTTTCTTCTTGAACTTTTGATCCTTGAGTTGATTCATATTCTGCTATAGCAGTAGTAATTAATGTATTGAAATGGTTTTCTGAGTTTTCATTCCAATCCCACTTGGCACTCTCATCAAATACTACATCTCTAGACAATATAATTTTATTAGTGATAGGATTAAATACCTTGTATCCTTTCTCACTGGTTCTATACCTCACAAAGACACATTTGTGACTGTTGCAATCAAGCTTGTGTCTTAGATTCATAGGGACATGAACATAGCATACTGAACCAAAGATTTTCAGATGTGCAATTCCAGGTTTTCTTCCACTATAAGCTTCAAAGGGAGTCATCTTATCCAAAGACTTAGTGGGACACCTGTTGAGAAGATATACTGCAGTGTGCATAGCTTCTGCCTAAAACTGGTATGACATGCCTTTCTCATGTAGCATAGCTTTTGCCATTTCCACCACAGTTCAATTCTTTCTTTCAGACACACCATTATGCTGTGGTGTGTATGACATGGTTAGTTGCCTTTGAATACCAGTAGCACTTAAATAGTCACTGAATTCTGTAGACATTGACTCCACCTCTATCACTTAAGCACTTGATCTTGTGTCCACACTGTAATTCTGTCATTGCTTTGAATCTTTTGAAATACTCAAATGCTTCAGATTTGTATCTCAGAAAGTAGACCCATGTCATTCTAGTACAATAATCAGTGAACATAATGAAGTACTTGTTTCCAGCATTTGAAGCAATTTTCATTGGTCCACAGATATCTGTATGTACCAATTCAAGTGGGAATTTAGCTCTCCAAGAAGATTCTCTTGGAAATTCATCTCTATGTTGCTTGCCAAGCATACATCCTTCACAGACATTCTTGAAATCTTCCAAGTGAGGTAGTCAATGAACCATTTCTTGGTCCCTGAGTTGGAGCAAACTCCTTGTATTTAAGTGACCTAGCCTCTTGTGCCAAGTCTGAGTACAGTGGGATAAGCTAGCTTTCAGTGCTAGTGGTGTAGCAGACATCATGGTTAGGGGAAAACACCTGTTGCTAGTTATTTGAACCTTAGCAACCAACCTATTTAACTTCCAGCTATCATAGATACAAACTGCATTGCCACCAAATAGTAGGTAGTAACCATGTTCCAACATTTGCCCCACACTTAGGAGATTTTCCTCCAAACCAGGCACCATCATCACTTCTTGTATGTGTTTTCTTCCCTTCTTAGTTTCAATGACAAGTGTACCTATCTCTGCTACACTTACAATTTCACCAGTTCCCATCTTTACTCTTGCATTCAGGTTTCTACTCACATTCATCAGCAAGCTTTCATTTCCTGTCATGTGGTTGCTGCAACCACTGTTAATGTAACAAGTATTATTAACTTTCATCTGAGTCAAAGAATTGCAAGCAAAGAATAAGGTTCCCATATCATCAACTTGGTTTGCATAGTTGGCCTTCTGCACCATTTTGTTTCCATTGCAGTTTCTAGCTTCATGACCAAATTTATTGCAATTTGTGCATTTAGGTTTTCCTTCAAACCAATACTTTCCATAGTGCAGTTTATCACAATGTTTACAAGTTGTTTTGTTCGAATCATGAGAATTAGTCTGCTTAGGAGCAAGGTTGGGCTTGTTATCCCACTTTTTCCCTTTGTTCTTCCAATTCTTCCCTGACTTTTGAGTACCAGAGAACCCACTGGGTTTTTGAAACTTGGATCCAGCATTTAGACTAGCAAATGCTTTTTCAGTAGAGCTTTCAACATGCATATCTAGTCTTTGTTCATAACTTTTCAGAGAGGCAACAACTTCTTGGATTTCAAGAGTTTCAATATCCATTGAATGTTCCATCACAGCACAGATAGAATCATAACTTCTAGGCAAGCTTATAAGCAATTTTTGCACAACTCTCTTCCTAGATAGTTCTTCACCATAACCCCTCATTTGATTCATGATGTCAAACAGTTTGGTAAGGTATGCAAATAAGGATTCATCATCTCTCATCCTAGTATACTCAAATTCTCTGAACCTTGTAATTTCACATTTCTAACCTGTTTGTCACCTCTGAATTCTTGCTGTAGAATATCCCAACCTCCCTTGGAGGTTTCTTCGTTAGAGATCCTGGGAAAAATCTGATCAATCACAGCTCCTTGGATCAACCCAAGAGCCTTAGCATCCTTCATTATGATCTCCGCAACGTTTATTGGGGTTTTAGTAGCTGCATCCTTCTCCTTCTTTTCATCAGCTACCACAACCACAGTAGATGATTCTGGGATAGTGAACCCAGTCTCTACGAGCTCCCATAGTCCATGAGACCTGAGAATGGTTCGCATTCTGATATTCCAGAATTCATAGTTCTCATCATTGAAAATGGGAGTGTGAAGCTCAGAACTCGTTGATCCAGCCATATTAGACTCAGATTGTAACACCCTACCTCCATTTTATTTAAAACTGGTTTTTAATTCTTAAATGGTGGGCCCAAGGGGGCCCACCCCTGATTTGTGTCCCCCGGTTTCTCTCCCTTCTCTCTCAGTTATCTCTTCCCTCTCTCTCTCCCCGAAACTCTCTGCAACTCTCTCCTCTTTTCCCTAAGAAGCACACACACTCACACCTTAGGACAACAAAAACACGATCACCATCACCTCTGTGTTCTCAGAAACGAAGAAAGAACACCCTAAACCCTTCCCTCTCTTTAGGCCGGTACTGTTCATCGTCTTCCCCGACGAGTTTCATGTTATTCTGACATTGGTAAGCCTCTAGAAACCTTTGGGTTATGTTTTAGGGTTAGATCGAAGCTTGTTTTAAGTGGTGTATACGTTTGAATCGCAGAAAATGGCTCGGAGTAGCTTTTCCAAATTTTCCGGCGAGCACCGCCACTTTCGAGGCAATTTCCGGCCAAACCATGGCGAGTTGGCCGGCGTACAAGGTATCAATCTCTTCGTCTCGCTGAGTACTACAACTTTCCTTTTTGTTTCACCCAATTTCATCAAGTATTGAAGAAGTTATATCCATTTGAATCTTACCCAGTTTCCAGCGATCTTTGAGGCTTTCGAGGCGTTTTTCGGCCAAACCACGGCTATTTAGACGTCCTGCAAGGTACCATTCTCTTCATCTCTTTGAGAACTACAAATTTCATCTTTGAATCACTCGATTTCGTCGAGTATTGACAAAGTTATGGACGTTTAAAGTTGAGGAACTTTCCGGCCGAATTCCGGCCTTCTTCTTCAGTGGGTCCGGCGACCCACATTCCAGAAAACCCAGGCCTTTGGGCTTTTCCTGCTGAGCCCAACCCAAAACCCTTTCAAATTAAGGCCTTGAGGCCAATTAGAACTTGGGCTTTCAGCCCATTTTCCTAACCTAAATCCTAAAGGCCAAACGTAAACCCTTTGGACCCAAAACCCAAGCCCAAGAACCCAAGCCCAATCCGGATCCAAGTTCAGACCAGTTTGACCTGGTCTGACCCGGACCCGAACCCGTTGACTGACCCGGTCTGACCGTTGACCCGGTCAACGTTGACCGTTGACTTTGACTTTCGGGTTGACTTTTCGGGTTTTCGTCCGAGACCTCTTCTAGGCTAATTTCGACGTTCTGGACCCGTTTCTGAAGTCCGTTTTCCCAAATTAAGTTGTTTGATTATAGTTTGACTAAATGTACTCTTTATGTGCTTAGGGGCAATTATTGTGGCGTTACCTTCTTCGCTAGTTTGCGTGGCTCTTCGACGGCGAAGTACTGTGAGTGGACCCCTTCTAAAATGCATGTTTTATAGTAGAAATGCATACATGAAAAGCATGATTTGATGAGTATGTTCTATGAAATGATTTATGAGATATCGTGCCTATTGAGGTTATTTTGAATTATTACTATTTTTCCTATAACTCGTATTCTTATAGAATATCTTATGGATGACGATATGATATTTAGAATACGTTTTGAACACCTCTTTATAGTATAGATGATGGATGACTTTATACTATGAAGATGCCTTTCAAATGTACATATGTTTAATGGTTTTGTACTTACCTAGTGGTCCTTTCCGCTATGGGACGTAGGGATAGTTTCCGGTCCGTCCCAGGCGAAGGTTTGGTGTTGGCATAGGGCCTGGAGGGTGTTTCCTCTGGCATTTAAGACCAGGGATGGGGAGCCAGCATGGGGCCTGGGGGTTATTTCCTCTGACTGTCTGCTCAGAGATGGGGAGCCGGCATGGGGCCTGGGGGTTATTTCCTCTGACTGTCTGCTCAGAGATGGGGAGCCAACATGGGGCCTGGAGAGTTATATTGGACATTCAGTAGAGATTATTATATATACAAGTTATGATTTGAGACAGTGCACGGCATGCTAGGTTTCGGAAAACCTATGTTTATCATGATATATATGTGTTTTCATAAAACCTGGGGGTTAGTACGTTGATAACTATTTTACTCTATGTATATCAAATTGGTCCACTTATGTTTGTTTTGCGCCCCCTTCAGGACTTAGAATCGAGGCATACAATCCTGGCATCAGGGCACTTCCGCATCGGTATCTTCGAGTCCTCTCCGTGTAGGACCCATTCTTTTATTCATTCAATTTTATATTAATTCTTTTAGTGTTCTAGATTAGACGTGTGCTCTGAACACGTTCCTTAAATGCATACTCTTTATTTTATATTTGTAAGTCTTATATATTCCTTATTCTCAGCATTTGCATTCAATAAATGGTTTTCGTCACCCTTCGGGTGTCGGCCAGCACGTGTCTATCCTGATATTCGGGGAATATCGGGATCGGGGCGTGTCACAGATCTTCGATTTTTACAGGTTTTCAAGACGCGATTCTTCAGCGATGAAGCTTCAAGGAAAGCGATTCACTGAAGAACACAGAAATCACAGATTCACGCCCAGATTAAAGCGATGAACCTGGCTCTGAGGCCATGATAGTGTTTGTGATTTTGATATGTGTGTGTGTTTTATGCGGTATCAGGGCACAAAATCAAAACATAAATCAATGAGATTATGATCTCTGCTCAAAGAGCATGAAGGAATGAAGGTGCGAGGAAGATGGAGAGATTTCTCCCTTGGATTCTATTCAGCTATAACTGAATTGATACTTCTAGAAGCATGGAGTGGAGGGTGAGATATAGCCGTTGAAGGCGCACTCACTTATCCACCTCATACACTCACGTGTACAACACATGCTCACGTATAAGTGAGTTGCTATGCCATGTGGCACACATCTAGCCTATTAGCTTTGATTTAATTTTAGCCATACATTACAAACTAAGAACAAACACCTTGAATTACAAAGGAAAATGAGAAACTTGAATCAGAAAGCAACTGCAAAGCTTAAACATCAACACTACCTCTATTCCATTCCAAAGGTGATCAATTTTGCTATGCTGCAGACTAAGTACTGTAAGTTCATCTCGTGGAAAAATTGGTGGGAGACATTTGGAGGGATACCAGCTCCATTTGAGAACTCTTGAAGCATTCGGAAGATACTTGGGGCCCTTAGAAAGGCTCACATTATGAATGTCTAGCAACCTCAGGTTACACATCTTAGTGAATGCTTCAGGATTGCAGTGTGCCTCTTCAAATTCACTCAACCGTAAGACTATGCCTTCAATTGCTTCTGATCCCTGATAAATAAGATTAATGGAATAGTTAATTTCGTAATCAAGTCTCTTATCATGTTAAATAGTATTATAGTGTCCTATCCAAACTTTGGTATTTTCATTTTCACGCAACTTCTTACCGTATTCTCTGCAAGCACATGCAAGATATCATTAGGAAGCCACAACCGACTACGACCACCTAGCAACTCAGACTCTCGTCGAACAATCTCCCATGCCATTTCTTGTATCAAATCATGCATAGACACAGACTTGTATGAAACATACAAGAGAGATTTCTCAATAAGAACTTCGATCACAATGCGAGTGTCAACAAAGTCACAGTTTTCTAGTCTTTCAATTACTCGCTCCTTTTCACAAAACTTATGGAAACATGTAATGTCAGGGAAGATTCTCTTCTCAAACTCATCTAGTCCATCATAACTTATTTTCAATGTTTCAAAAATTGTCCTATTAGGAGCTTGCTTCAGTTTATCTAGTGCACTCTTCCATTCATCTCGACCTCTTTTGTACAATAAAGACCCTAAAGTTTTAAGAGCTAACAGAAGACCTCTTGCATAACTGATGAAACACTTAGACTGTTGTAAAAAATCTTCTTCCAACTCATCATCTTTAAAGGCTTTCCAACTAAAGAGAAAAAGAGCTTCATCTTGGGTTAATGGCTTAACCTCATATACCATCTCTATACCATGTTCAACTAACAAACGTTCATCTCTAGTTGTAATGATGATTCTACTCCCGAAACCAAACCACTCTTTTTGTTTGACCAACTTTTCTAGTTGGTCTGATTGATACACATCATCGAGTATGAGAAGAACCTTTTTATTACATAAACAACTACTTATCCTATTGATTCCACTATAAGCATTTCAAACTTGTATGTTATTTTCCCTTAAGATATCAGAAAGAAGCTGCTTTTGTAGATGAGCTACACCATCATGTGCTCTGCAGACCTCTCTAACATTAGCAAGAAAACTGCGACCTTCAAAATCATGAGAAATTCTCTCGTAAACTAATCTAGCTAGGGTTGTCTTACCCACTCCACCCATCCCCCGTATCCCTATAAAGCGAACATGGTTTGCATCTGTATCTAAAAGCAAATCTATTTCCTCCAGTTTAGAATCAATTCCAACAAACCTCTCTGAGGAATCTAACATTGAAAACGTAGGATGCACTTTCTCCCATAGTGTATTGACGATTCCTTGAATAAGCTCTGTATCATACCCACAAGAAGAACAAATAACGTAAATAAAAAATCATCACTTCGTAAAATAAAGTGCATGGTAACGTTGAAACTCAATAGTAAAAAATTGGTCTTCTTCAGCTATAAACGTCAGTTGTTGCCTCTTGCTTACCTATAATCCTTTGAATTCCACCCAGCGAAATTAGCCAACCTTGTCAACGACTTTCTCCACTCATTTACCTCCTCCATGTGTTTTCGATAATTTACATGTTCCGCAAAGGCTTCCCCAAAACTCCCTCGCTGATGGCGTACATCAGAAGGATCCACGCCATAAAAAATGGGAAAAATTCTCTTTTTCTCTTTCATGCATCGAACAATATGAGTAAGTTCTCGCAAACACCAACTTGAAGAAGCAAAGTTTGTCGAAAGAACTATGATTGCAGAACTTGATTGGTCAATTGCCCTCGTGAGCTCTGGATTGATTTCTGTCCCTCTTTCAAGTTCTGGTTCGTCCCTGAAAGTCTTGATTCCTCGCGCCTCCAACTGTTTGTATAAATGATCTGTAAAACCCCTACGGGTGTCTTCACCTCTGAAACTCAGAAACACTTGGTATTTCCATGGAAAAACTGCAAGAGCAGAAGCTAGGGCCATTTGGCTGCTCAATGCAAATCAGAAATGTTCCAAGCAATCAGCTCTAAGCATAAAGGCACTGAAAGTGATTTGCCAAATATTTCAAACTTCAAACTGATGGATTACTATTGAATAACTAAAATGATAAGAGGAAAAGATGCCTTCGTTGTTAATTGATGAAAAGAATATGATAAGTAGAAAAGAAGACTACGGAAGTAGTTGCAGCGTCACCTTTGAAAGTGATGGAGTTGGTGGGAAGGGCATCATATATAATTTCCAGGAAATACTAACTATGTTGCGTTCTGCCATTCTTTGCTTTGTTCAATTGAATGGCTGATGACATGGTGAGTTTGTTTAATTTTGCGTTAGTGTCATTTAGTATTGATTTCAATACCTGCTAAATGCTAGTGTTGCTATTAATTATAAATTTTCCAGTTTCTACAACTCACTATCCTTTACTAATATATTATGTTTAACATGTGGCAAAGAAAGTCTTCTTTTAAATCTATATTATATGTTACATCATCCCATGCAAACTCACAAACACAAAATTGGACATTTCCCAGAATGACCAGAAAACTCACAAACACAAAATTTTGGACATTATTCCGTGCAACCAAACATCCTTTCAAAAGCCTCAGAGAAAAGCAAAACTGGACATTTCCCACTCCCAGAATGACTAGAAAACTTGTCTAGGGATGATTTCTTGTTCCACAGGATCAAATAGCATCACAACGTGCCCTGAATCCACTACCTAGAAAATAGAAATGCTTGAGTTTAATTTTGAGAGACTACATGAACTAAAGCCTGCACAACAGATAATCATAGACCTCAAAGTAGTAGATCACAGCTCTAAGTTAGTTTGAGTTGGTTCTTCAGGGAGTTTGATTACTATTAGATTGCTGTTAGCTTTGTGCAGCGAGACCCTCAGGTGGCATTGGCAGACTCAGGTCTTGACCATATAAAATGTTACTTGTACATATGTATCAGTCACACTGTAATGATTTTCCAAACTGACACCCCCATTCCCGATGTCCGGGGGACAGCGGGATGGCCACATGTTGACCGACACCCGAGGGTGATGCAAGCTATTTAATAAATGCATATGCCAAGAACATGTGAAACATGCATATAAATTTCGCACGTGACTAGGCAAAGTAATATTCAAATACAAACCTTATAAAATAATATTCAACTGCCAACAATGAATAATGATAATGCATGACATGTTCAGAGCATACTACTAAATCATAATACAAGCGGAAGATATAATAGAAGTGCTATTACAAGTGATGTCAAGAGCAGAGGAGATGACACCGAAATCACTGGTAGGAGAATGTCTCGTAGCTCGGACCGTAAGCCTCGTTCCTTTTTCCTGAGGGGGCGCAAAACAAACATGAGTAGACCAAGTTGATATAAGTAGTACAAACATAGTTATTTGATAACATACTAACCCCCAAAGTTTTATGAAAACTAATAGCATAATATGTGATAGGTTTTCCGAAAAACCTAGCATGCCATAAAACCTTTCATAAAACATATATCATATAAAGTGTGCTAATAGTGGTATCATAATCGCTCGTGGTACTATAACTCCCGGCCCGAAACCAGTATAAATATCTCTCGGCCCCTAGCCATATATAAGTATTTTTCGGCCCCCAACCATATATAAGTATCTTTCGGCCCGCAGCCATATAAGTATTCCCCGCCCGTAGGGAGAACAGTGACCACTAGCTAAGCACAAAATCATTGAACATAATATATTTCCAAAATATATATATCTCAGCGGAGCTCAGTAGCTCAAACAGCATATCATAAAAACATGTTCTAAATAGTATATAGTCATCAATCATATATACTACAAAGAATGGTAAAACGATAATGGTATTCCAAATAATCTCAGTAAAGCACAATAATCATAAAACGTAACCATTAAATCATGCTTTTCATGTATGCATTTCTAGCAATAAAATATGCATTTTAGAAGGGGTCTACTCATAGATACTTCACCGTCGAAGAGCCACACAAACTAGCGAAGACAGAATCGCCACAATAAATGCACCTAAGCACATAAAGGGTCCAATTAATAAAACTGTACTTAAACGATTGAATTTGGGAAAACGGAAGTCAAAAACAAATTTAGGACGTCAGAAAACATAAGGGGGGACCTCGAGTACCCCCACGCGCCGCCGCAAGGTGGCGGCTCTGGTGGCCATGCGCCGAGATGGGTCTCTGAAAAGTTGGCCTGAAAAGTTGCCAGTGCCGCCGTGGATGGTGGCACGTGTGCTCCATGCGCCAACCAAGACCTGCCCTTATGTGGTCCCACACTTAAGCCCACACGCAGATCCATTCGCGGCCTGGGTTCTGGGATTCAACCAAGTTGGGGTGGATCTGGGTCAGATCTAGGCTTATATGCTGAGCTTGGGCTCTGTAGGGTTTGGGCTTGGGTTCCATGGGCCTGGGCCTCACAACTAGGCCGGGTTCATTGGCCCAAAAGCTTGGGTTCATTGGGCCGAAGGCCCGTGTCATCTTGGCCCGTAAGCCTGGTTTTGGGTGGGTTCAAAAGGGTTTTGGGTTTGACAAATGGGCCGGTTCCACAGCCCAACGACCTGGTTGGGATTTGGGTTTTCAGATCCGATTAAGGGTCTCGGGTTGGGCCGACTCGATTTTAGTGAAGGAGAAAAGTAGAGCTTCCCGAGCTCCGATCGACTCCGTTACTCCACTAGCAACGACAATCTACCCCTAAAATTGAAGCTACAAGAGAGGGGAAGGGATTCGTACCGGAGACAGGTCGTGAGGTGGCCTAAGTCAGCTGAATTTTGGCTCGAAAGCCACGGGCTTGCAGGCGCACTTCCTGGGCTCTCTATGCTTCACAGATGAGGATGGAGAGAAAGAGTCGACACTGGTGGTGATGGTGGTGATTTCATCGCCGTTGTTGTCAACTTTGGGTGTGTGTGTGGGTGTATGTAATTCGGGGAAAGGGATAGAGGTTGTACGCGAGAGAGAGAGAGAGAGAGAGAGAGAGAGAGTGTGTGTGTGTGTGTGTGTGTGTGTGTGTGTGTGTGTGTGTGTGTGTGTGTGTGTGTGTGTGTGTGTGTGTGTGTGTGTGTGTGTGTGTGTGTGTGTGTGTGTGTGTGTGAGCTAAGAGAGAGATAGTGGCTCGGGGGAGAAGAGAGGAAAGAGGTGAGGGATAGGGGAGCTGCCATGTGGCAGGCAGAGAGAGTGAGAGTTAGGAGAAAATCCAAAAGGGGATCCGGATTGGGTAGAGGATAAAGGGCATAACATTAATTTCATAAGTTCGTTAATATGAAAATACACATAGTTTGGGATGGGGTTTCACACAGACTAATGAGAAAATCTTCATTCTTCTTCATAATAGAAGAGGAGTTAAGTCACGCCCCAGACCCAGGGTCAATAGGAAAAATCTCGAACCCAAATTTGGCGCGCTAGCTAAAAATAAAAATAAATAAAAGGAAAGTGAAACTAGGTAGAAAAATACGAAACTCCTCTTATAACAAGAAATCGATAATTCTTTACAAGACTAAAATAAATAAATACAAATTCTATCCTCACACTTAATCCGATCTCATCCCGTCTACCCTTTTTGACTGTTTAGTTCTTAAACCTGCATAACAAAAGAGGGGTGAGCTTCAACAGCTTAGTAGGGACATAACATTTTCACAGTAAATTGACAATATTAAATTAAGTGTCATGAAATCATATAACCAAATATCAAATCATTATTGATAATAGTGCATGAATGCGATGCAACCTCTTCGGCTACCCCCGTTAATTTATATAATAAAACACGCGGACCTGCACATCCCATACCATGCATTTTACCCTTGCAGAGGTGGTTCGAATATTCTATTATAGAAACTAACCCCCATATGATATCCCAAGTTCATAAACCCCTTTTGCTAGTCATCTTATCTAATTCATTGATCTCCAGCCCAAATCACCCACATCGACAATTCTCGTCGATATCCTATTCTACTGTGCACATCGGGCTCGCCTGGAACTGGTTTCACAATGAATAGATTCAACTACACAAAAGATCATTTCCAACTACCCTTATTTCCATACTTCCAATCTGAACACTGAAATTCCAACCACATCAATATAAATGATGCACAAATGATGTCACTTTATCTTTCACATGTATCACAGTATATTCTCAACGGATAACGTTTCAGCCATAATTGCATAACCAATAACAAGTAAACACTTAATTAAAGCAATTAGCCAATTAAAATCCAGCCATACAAATCAACCAAAAAGATCAAGAATATTATAGCAACTTCACGAAATTTAATAAAATCAATTTCTGTAAAGGTCTGCCTTATTTCCCCTACCTGGATTCCAAAGCTAAAACGAAGATTCACTTCACTACCGGAATAGCTAAGCTCCACGTACTTATCCACATCAATACCGAAATTGTTAAGTTCCACATACTTGAGCAAGCTCCTTGATCACTCCTAATGCCATGTATTTCTTCCACTCTATTTTCTTTTATTTCTTAACCTCTCTCTAACACACGTACATATATATACACGGACATACATGCATGGCTTCCTATCAGCCAACATATGTTTCCTAAAATCGTGAATAAAAGAATGAAATGCAACCTCTATTTATAGTAGAAAGGGTCGGCTCCCCAGTGTAAAATATATTATATGTAGGGATGGAAATGTAACTGACGAATGGCCAGTTGACAAGTGGGTTTCAAGGTGTCGTTGTGCATGGGGAGATGACTTGGGATTAACACATGTGGCTTTGCCCACAATGGTGGAAACTGGTGGTGTCAATGGAATCCCTCAAAACCTCACACCTCATTGTAAATATAACAGCTGTCAAGAAAATGAAGTGTTGCGTGTTGGACTATGAAGGAAGCCATCTAATTGTTGGACACCTCCAAGCAAAATGGGATAGACTTCAATTGCAAGACTACACCTTGCTAATTGTAAGAAACTATCGACTAGAACTTGACAGCAAAATGCAAACACTAATATGTACTATATATATGGAAAAGAAATAAACAATATCATGGTAGTTTCAAAATACCATTTGTCCTATATTTTAAAAATACGGGTTCTCAAAAGTTACCCTTGCGGAAGGCAAAATATTAGGTACAGAAGACAAACATAGGAGTTACACTTACACATTGGTAATTATACAAAACTAGCTTGATTACTCTACCTAATTATTATTTGGTTAGCTGTATTTTGACTAAAACGTAAAATACATTGCTCAAACAAATATATAACATCTAACTCGGGTTGTTGATCAAGATGGCAAAGTAAACAGAAAGTGGTCAATTAGTGATCAATTCTATTGAAGATTTGATAATCTTAAACAAACTAAAATAATCGGGGAAAGAACGGCACCGGCAGGCCATATTGCTTGTTTAACGTACCTAGTCTAATATATGAAATGTCATGCTAGAATTCTTGTGGCAATAAAAATACACTATCTTGCTTCATTGGTAAGTGAGAGGTCTTAGGTTCGGTTATCGTCAAAGTGTAGGTTTTTTGTGTTGCTGAATAACCTCGCCAATTAACATCCTGAATTAGAGAGTATGGTTGGAGTAGAAAATTTTTAGGGACTCCTAAACTAACTTTATAGTCCTTTTAATTAATTCTCAACGGACCCGTTAGTGATACAATTGTCAAATTCACTTACCTTGCAGTCCTTGACATCTACCTAACAATTTGAATGGCACACGCACTACAAATATTGGAAAGCTTTCCAAATTGAAATTCTTGCCCCTTTCAATGAGTGCCTAAAAACTAATGGCATTGAACAAGACATGGAGATATGGATATTAATTTTCAATTCCTAGAATCAATATTGTATGACCAGGATGGATAGACGGTTTGGCATTTCGATTGTCCTTTATGGGCACGTTTGATAGACAAGATCGATTTGGCTCGGACTAATTGTAGGGAATGGTTTGAATTGATTTGGCTCGGACTAATTGTAGGGAATGGTTTGATATGCAAGATCGATTTATTTTGTTTTGGTGTCTACCTATCGTTAGATCTGACAATTTCTTACACGACCCGTTGACGCAACACGTAAACAACACAAAAATAACGGGTTTCAGATCAAAACGATAACTAATCGGATCATTATCGGGTTAAAACGATAATTAACGGGTCCTTAGCAAGTTTATACGAGTGTAACACAGGGGTAATCCATTTCGACACATTAAAAAAAAAGTTGTTTTGATGATTTTAATTTTTCAAAGTACTAAAAAAAGGTAGTATAAAATACAACAATCATAGTGTGTATGTATATATTGTGTATTAAATATGTATCATTGTATTATTATTCTATATAAATGAAATAAATAAATAAATTAGGGAAGTATTATTGGCACTTCAAAAATCTCATTCTACACTCCTCACAAGTGTATTTTTCTTTCTAAATATAGAAAGTTTGGAGTGTAGAATGAGGAATTTGGAGTGTAAATAACAATTCGCTTAAATTTTAGTTTTTTATTTATTTTTATAGTATACTATAGGCGAAGAGTGAGATTAAAAAATTATAAAACACATTAAAAATAAAAATATCAAGTAATTTAAAAATACCAAACACATTAAAACATGTGCAAGGTTCCTCACCCTTGAAACGTAACTCCCTTCATTTTACGCATCATTGAACATTTGGTATTTTATAGTAATGTACTAATGTTTTTTCATTAGGATCTTATTTTGGGGTATTTAATACTTAAAAGACAAATGTTTTTTTATTTTTTATGTTTTGAAGTAATATTTATGTGACAATGTAGTATGCATATCCTAATTTAGTATTATATTTTCCATTTTTTGGGGGTCAAATTATGTTTTTCATTTTCATTATTTATAGATTTAAAATATATTTTCTTTGACGGCTAATGGGTCTGGTCATATTATCTGATGATATTAACGGGTTCATTTTGGACGGGTCATATTACTTACTTACTTTAACGGGTATTACACGACACGACCTGTTAAGATATCGGGTATGTCACGACAACAACACGAACATAGGAAACACGATACGGATGCCAGGTCTACCTACCGCTACTTCAAATTTTGGGCATTTTGTTAATGGGGTTTATATTTTGGAAAAAGCCATTCCTAGTGTAGCTAGGAGGCTCTTTATTTTGAGTTAAAAACTTTTTTGGTCACTGTGTGTATTTAGGGGAGTGTATTCAATTGGGATTTTGAGAGATTTTAATTCATTTAATGAATCTAGGGGTATTCAATCAGGATTTGAAGTGATTCTCTAAAATTCAATGTGTATTCAATCAGGATTTTAAGATAGTTTATTAAAATCCTTAGAAATCTGGGTGTATTCAATTAGAGTTTTAAAGAAATTTATAACATTCCAGGTATATTCAATTAGAATTCGAATTTAGAGAATTTGGAAAAGTTGAGGAATTAGAGGGAATTGGAGAGATTTTGTAGTGTATTTTAAGCATCCACAATGAACAAAATAAATTGGCTTAGGGGGTCTATTCAATTGAGAATTTGAGAGACTTTAATGGATTTTTATAGAGTTTAATTGATTTGTAGAGATTCCATATAAAATTTTGATTCAATTCCCTCGAAATCTCAGGGAAGAGGTGAGATTTGTGGATGCTTAAAATACACTACGAAATCTCTCCAATTCCCTTTAATTCCTCAACTTTATCAAATTCTTTAAAATCAATTTCTAATTGAATACACCTGAAATGTTATAAACTTCTTTAAAATCCTAATTGAATACACGCGGATTTCTAAGGATTTTAATAAAGGATCTTAAAATTCTAATTGAATACACCTTGAATTTCAAAGAATCACTTAAAATCCTGATTGAATACCCCTAGATTTATTAAAATAATTAAAATCCCTCAAAATCTCAATTGAATACACTCCCCTTAATTAAAATCAGGGGTGGGCCCCTTGGGCACACCATTTAACACCAAAAATGTAACCATTTCAAAATATCCCATTTTTCTGTTAAAACTAGCCTCGTGCCACATTAATTAAATGATAATGTTTTGAATTTCTATTTAATGGAGGGTATTTTTTGGTATTTCAAATATTTTACTATTTTGCTTTTCTCAGTTTATATGTAGAGAAGAGGGTGGGACAGTGGTGCTTGGGGTTTCCAAATTTTTATTAGTTTTCGAAGTTTCAAAATAAAATAATTTTTTTTTTGTTTAGTTGATAATTAGATATTTTACAATTATTTTAACAAAAATTTAACGAAAGTGACTAAGGCGGGTGCATTGAATTAGGAGTTTAAAGGATTTTTCACGAGAAATGGGATATTTTGAAATGGTTACATTTTTGGTGTTAAATTGTGTGCCCAAGGAGCCCACCCCTGATTTTGGTCCCCCCGGCTCTCCCCTCTCCTTGCCTGCCACATGGCACCCCACTACCCTCACTTTCTCTCATTCTTCTCTCTTCCATCCCCTCCCCGGTAACCATTCTCGGACCCCTCTCTCTACTCTCTGTGCGCTCTCCCTCTCTTCTCTGAAAACAACACACACACACACACACACACACACCATATACACCCATACATACTTACATGGATGCACCAAGTTGCCATATTAGCGGAGGAACAACGAATATCAACCTTCGAACCCATAACCTTGTGGAACAATGACTTCCTCCTTCGGCGAACCCTCGACCATGGTAAGCTTCTAGAACCTTATAAATCGTTGAGTGAGTTTGTGACGTCTCTCAGTAGTTTTTATGGTTTTTGGATGAAGAACCGTAGGGAAAGGAAAACCCAGTTCCCTGCGGGAAACCGTAGCTTTCAGGCCATATCCCGGCTGTTTTCCAACCACAGCTGGCCACGGGATAGGTACAACATTCTTCCTCTCCTCCGTAGCTTCATTTTGGTCTATGGAATGACGTGTAATTGTAGAGTTTTGGGTTGACCAGAGCTTGGAAGCTCCGGTGTTATTCTTTGTGGAGACCGACTGATCTACGGCCTGAAAATGGGTCGAGCCCGACCCATCACCTATAGACCGGCTTAACTTGTTGGGCTATGGAACCCGGCCCTTTGGTTAGCCCAACCCCGTTTACCCCAAACCCTTAAGCCCAAGCCTAGTCCTAAGCTACCCAAACCTAATTGTAGTTGGCCCAAACCCATTTGAGAACCAACCCAACCCGTTGACCCGACTCGGATGGAATATTTTGTGGAATATTCTCTGGAATATTCTCATGTTGACTTTTTGTTGACTTTTTTGAAATTTTCCTAGGACCCCTCTCAGGGTAATTCGACGTCCTAAATCCATTTATGACGTCCGTTTCCCAAAATTCAATTGTTATGGTATAGTTTTATTAATTGGACCATTTATGTGCTTAGGTGCATTTATTATGGCGTTTCCATCTTCGTTAGTTTACGTGGCTCTTCGACAGTGAAGTATTGGTGAGTGGACCCCTTCTAAAATGCATATTTTATTACTAGAAATGCATACATGAAAAGCATGATTTAATGGTTACATTTTATGAGTAAATTGGATTTACGTTTCATGATTGTCATGCTTTGCTAAAAATATTTTGGAATACCATGTGTAGACATCGAAATTTCAGTGAAATAAATTTTGACCAATGCATTAAAATTTCAACGTCCACGTATCACATAGGACACGTGTCAACACCTGGCAGAAATGATTTATTTCATCTGAATATTATATTCAAAATTCGGCCTTGAAAAATTCTATAAATACAAGGCCATTTCATCCATTTCAAGGTCGAATTCACATATACATTTCTCTACTCCCAAATTGGAAGAGAATTCCCCAAAACGTTGAAGCTCTGAAACTCTAAAAGCTCTCAAGCAAATCCTGAAGGATCGAGAAAGCTCTCTTCGTTCTTCGTCAAATCCTCCTTCAAGATCAAGCCCCGACGGCCCTTGAAGAAAGCGTTCATTGTTCATCATCCGTTCATCCTAAGATCAAGCCCCAACAGCCTTTTGGATCAACAACATCAACAAGTCCACACATCCATTCTTCAAGATCAAGCACAAAAGCCCTTGAAGATGCATTCATCCCCATTTATTCGTTCTTCAAGATCAAGCCCAAAAGCCCTTAAAGATCCATTCATCCCCGCACAACCGTTCTTCAAGATCAAGCCCAAAAACCCTTGAAGATCTATTCATCCTCGACCTTCAAGATCATGCCCCAAAGGCCCTTGAAGATACCCCCCGTCCAACCTTCAAGATCAAGCCCTGAAGGCCCTTGAAGAAACTTCCCTCAACCTTCAAGATCAAGCCATGTAGGCCCTTGAAGAAACTTCCCTCAACCTTCAAGATCAAGCCCTGTAGGCCCTTGAAGAAACTTCCCTCAACCTTTAAGATCAAGCCCCGAAGGCCCTTGAAGAAACTTCCAACCGTTCATCCAAGATCAAACCTCGAAGGCCCTTCGATCAACAACAAAATTCACAAATCTACACCTTATGGAGAACGAATTAGAGGACCAAATTATAAAGAGATTGTAACCCCAAAAAATTAATACAAAATATTATTTTGTACACGTGTTCTTGTCTTAGTCATCGCAGGAATATTCGTGTTCACAAATTTGGCACGCCCGGTGGGATAATCTCTACCTCTCATCTCTTTCTCTGTTTAAGGAATCCAAACACACCTCAAAATCAATGGCATCAAGCAAATGATAAGCCGTTCTCGCAACCACCAAGGGAAGGATCCTGAGCACTTCCGCCATGAACGGATAATTCATTGGTGCCACAACCGCTTCTCAACATGCCGCTTCAACGTTGGTGCCGCTAAGGGAGCAAGAGGAGCATCAAAGGCTCGAGTCCGTCATCAACCTAAATTTGCTGAAGGTACCGAAGCATGCTGCTGAGGCACATAAGATGACATCCCAAAACGGACAACGGGGTTTTTCATCAGCACCCTGGATGTCTGAAGGAAAGTCGCGTCTATTGGTTGCACAAGTCATGACCATCGGCGTTACCTCCATTGAAGAACAACTGGCTCAAATAAATGAAGCAATTGCAAGGCTCACAAGGACCGCAGAGGAGAAAGACTTGCAAATCACCGCACTCATCAACCAATTGGAAGCGCAGCATGATGAAAAAGTTGACCGCGACCCAAAGGTTGATCCACTAAAGAGAGAAGCTGACGAAGAAGAAGAGTCTATGATGGAGAAAGTTGAGGACAATCCAGACCAAGCAATGTCACTCATAGGCTCTCTTTCCATACAGCATATCCAGGACATGATTGCCAACACCATCAGAACACAAGTAGGATGCACTTCGTAGGATGCACTGCTGTACTCAAAGCCATACACCAAGATGATTAATAGCTTCCAGATGCCGACGGGGTACCAACCACCAAAGTTTATGTAGTTTGATGGAAAATAAAACCCAAAGCAACACGTCGCCCATTTCGTCGAGACTTGCAACAACGCGGGGACTGAAGAAGATTACCTCACAAAGCAGTTTGTCCACTCTCTAAATGGAAATGCGTTCGACTGGTACACGGACCTAGAGCCTGAGTCCATTAACAGCTGGGAGCAGTTGGAGCGGGAATTCCTCAACCGCTTCTACAACACCCACTGCACTGTAAGCATGCTGGAGCTCATAAATACAAAGCAGTGGAAGGATGAGCCAGTCGTTGACTACATCAACCGATGGCACACTCTAAGTCTTGACTACAAAGAGACTTTCGGAGACCTCCTCGATCGAGATGTGTGTTCAAGGCATGCAGTGGGGATTAAACTACATCATTCAAGACATCAAACCATGGACTTTCGAGGAATTAGCCACCCGCACCCATGACATGGAGTTAAGCATCGCCCATCATGGGAAGAAAGAACTGATCGCCGACTACAATAACGACAAAGTTTTTGGGCCAAAGGTAGATAAGGCTGTGTGGAAACCCACCAAGGAAGCAATGATGGTCAACACAGCTCCTGTCAAAATCTCTACACGAGGCAAGGCGATTCAAACCGAAGGTTTTCGTGATCAAGAGATGCGTAGACGCACTTTTAAAGAACTTGAGGAGAAGACTTATCCATTCCCCGACTTTGATGTGGTTGCTATGTTGAAAGACTTGCTTGACAAAAAGGTGATCGACTTACCTGAGTGTAGACGGCCGGAAGAGATGAATCGTGCTGACAGTCTAAGGTATTGTAAATTCCACTGCTTCATCAGTCATCCAACGGAAAAGTGCTTCGTGCTGAAAGATCTCTTCATGAAGCTGGATGATAAAGGAATTATTAAGCTAGATCTTGACGATATGGTGAAGTCAAACTATACCACTGTCACTTCTGGCTCATTTGACTAAAAATCTTCACCTCAACCGCTAGGGGCATACTTCAAAACCATGTCAGTCAAGTCAAATGAAGTTGAATGATGGACTCATGTCACTCCAAAGAAATTGCACAAGAAGCATACGTCTCATCCATAAGTTCACCAATCGGAAAGGGACCAAAGCAGCTATCGTCAACCTCCAAAGCTATATGAAAGTGTTGAGGATGATGAAATTGTGACACGAAGAGCGTCCGCTACCATCACGATGCGCGATTTCTTCCCCAAAGGCTTCTTCAATCACTTGGTCAACACTCCTTGCTATGAAGATTGCAAGGAATGCCTCTTGAAGATCGTTTAACAAATTCACAAAGCTCCTCGTTCGCATGAGCCTAAAAGGCAACAACCAAGGCTCCTTGTTTGCACGAGCATAAAAGGCGACAACAAATGCTCCTGGCCCGCAAGAGCATAAACTGCGTACGGCAAAAAAAAAATTACCAAAAAACAAATGTATCTGAACTACGTTATGACTTAATCTCTTCTTTGGAAAGGTACGTAGGCAGCTCGAACATTAAACTTCAAGTTCAGTCACATCAAAATAAAAAAAATAAATGTTTTATTAAAGTTTGACTAATGAGAGTCAATTTTATTTCAAAGTCAACAATTTCTTTGTACAAAAATTACAGTCTCTTCAAAAAAAAAAAAAAAAAAAAAGGATATATATATATCCTTCGTCTGCAGCAAGCTCCAACTCTTTTTTCTCTCTCAAGAGGGCCGGAAATCATATACCATGCAAATAGGCCCATATATAGATGGCCTTATAGTATGCGGCAAGCCCAAATCTCTCATGATAGGCCGGATTGGTGAGGATGAAGCCTAAAACAATTAAGCACATCAGCAACCATGACATCAACAAGGGCGCGATGAGTATTGAGTTAAAAAAAAAACAAAACAAAACAAGAAAAGGGCTCAGCGAGCGTTTACAGGGCTCACAGAGGAATGGCGTGCATGTCGACTGACAGGGCCACAACCTGCTGTGGAAGCTGAAGCAGCAGATGAGCAAAGAAGTACGGAAGCGGGTCTACATCTGCCCCGAGACCTCCTGCGTGCACCACTAACTCCACTCCCTCATCTTCATCTCCGGGCGAACCGGATGTCCCGCCATTTACTTAAACCGACCCTCTCCTCCTCGCTCAGCGTCTCACACACCTCCATCGTCCCCGAAAAGCTCTTGTTCGACGTTTGGGACGTCAGCGCCTTGTTCGCCAACGACACGCACAAGATCTTCATGAAGTTGGGAAACATCTTTCTCATCTTCTGGGCCACAATGCAGTGACAAGCTTATTCTCGTTGGAAAACAAGAACTTGTTGCAGGCTGCACCGCAGAAGATAGCAGCCTTCTGGCCCATGAGTGAGGTGTTGAGCACTTCGAATGAGTACTTAGGTTATGCGGTGGAAGATGAACTTCTCCGGGTAACTTTTCCATCCTGTGGCTAAGAATTGGTAAATCTCGCTGGAGCTCCAGTGATCTCGGGACAACAATTCTTAGCTCTCTAGCAGGCCTATCATGGCCGTCACATTAATATGAAGCTGTTGCGGAGCCGGATGTATCCCCACCATTTCTATCCCTACTGCTGGTATAGTCTATTTCTACTCGTAATGCTCAGATTGCGTAATCAGCTACAAGTCCAGCACCTCCATTATCCATGGCAGAGCAAGCATGCGGAGAAGACGACAGACATGGTTGAAGAGGAAAGAGAAATGGCTGGTAGTGCTCGATGTAATTCTCCACGCCGTTTACATGCTTAGCATCTTCGACATCTACTTCAAGTCCCCTATTGTCCACAGCATGGATCCTGTCACTCTCCATTTCTCAAGTCACCTTCTCATCTCACTAACAACAGCCTATGATCACCACCGGCGCCGCGAGACCAACGAGGATCGCTACCATTCACACGGGTTTCCTCTTCATCGAATTTCTTCTTAGCAGCGCCAACAGCTCCGGCCCACCACCAGCTCATGATCTTGGATTTGGAATTCTCGAGAAATTCAGCGCCGCACCTCAACTGCAACTCATCCTCTTCAAGCTCGACACCATTGCTATTGGGCCAGTCATCGACGGTAGGCAGTGCAATGCTTGTGCAGTTGTTGTGCTTCGGAGGTCGAGGACCTCGTAGAGCTTGCTAATGTTGGACATAAGGTTGACGCCGCTGTGCTTCTTCTTGTTGATGACTTTCACCGCGTCGACTTAAGGTTGTGACTTGGTTTAGTGCTGCAGGATTCATGCTTCAATCTTCAAGGTTGGTTACTGGACTTGAAGGTTGTGACTTGGCTTGGTGTCACTTCGCCACGTCTTGGATGCCGGGGACAACCTTTTGCTGTTGTTAGCTGAGACGAGGGAGTAGGCTGTGGTCATTGGACTCACGGATGGTGTTCTCAGCTCTTTGGCCATCCTTCGTTCATCAACCTCCTCACGGCCGTTCTCCATCTCTTGCCTCATCAAGATTGTCACTCTGGCCACCATGATCGAAGTCGGCGAAGAACTTCAGTGACCGCTGTCAAACGACTAGCCAGTCGTGAAGTTCGACGCTTTGCACTACCTCAAGCTTGTCATTTTGGCCACCATGATCAAAGTCGGCGAAGAACTTCAGTGACCGTTGTCAAACGACTAGCCGGTCGTGAAGCTCGACGCTTTGCGCTACCTCACCCTCTCTTTCTGCCCATTAGCTTAACAGCACGTGCAGCCCCTCCTCCTTCGTCTTCTCTCAAACTCGGCTTGGGTTTTCACCCACAAACCCAGCCTTGCAGAGCACCATATATAAAAGAAAAAAAAATGGTGGAATCTTGGTGGACAGCAACATGCAAAAAAAATTGAAAGAAAAATAATAAAAAAAATTATAAAGGTCTCGGTGCATCAGGCACCATCTAAAAGAAATAATAAAAATAAAAAAATGATAGCCATCATTTGTTAAGTGATGGTGGCGTGCGTAAAGCAAAATGGAAAAACATGAACAAAATAATTGAAAGATTGAAAAAGGGGGAGGATGGTGCATCAGGCACTGTCTAAAAAAAAGGGGGGGATGGTAGCGACAAAATCATTGAAAGATAGAAAAAAATAAGGGAAGAGGATGGTGCATCAGGCACCATCTAAAAAAAAAAGAGAAAGGTTATGAGATGGTGCACGGCACCATTTTTTTTGAAATATGATTAAAAAGAAAAAAGAAAAAAACTACCATCTAAATGAAGTGAAAGCTCATTTATTGATATCTCTGAGAAATTACAGAAATATGCATATACATGCATTAAAAAAAAAAAAAAAAAAAAAAAAAGGGCAAAACAAGAGTGAGCCTTCACAAAGGTTGCTCACGTGAAGCCTCAGTACCCGGCAGAACCCTATAAGTAGGAGGCACTGAAGATAGATTATTCGGAGCCTCAATACTTGGTCGAACTCTAGATGGTGAAGGCAAAAGGTGCCTTTGAAAGAAAGCCACAAACCTCTGATGGTCACTTTGAATCCGACCTTTGGATTCCTGCAGCTGGTCAAGCTTTCTCTTCATGCTCATTGACTAATTATTTGCAAGCATGTGAAACTCTCTATTCTCGCGCTTGAGCAGTCTGATCTTTTGCCAAAGATTGGCCACCTCGGCTGTCAATGATTCAACTTGGCGAGTTTAAGCCAGTAGGCTTTGGCCCATGTTGGACACAGAGCCAGCACACTGAACACCGAGAGCCAGAGAGTCTTGGACAGCCATCTCATCTAACCGTCTTGAAAGCAGCCTATTATCTCTAGGAGTAAGGAGGTTCCTAGCTACTACTGTAGCCGTTGTTGCATCCCTCATCACGAAGTCTTCAACTGAAAGGTTGGATGGAGTAAAATCTCATAAATACAGCAGAGACAATTTTCACGGGCGGGAAATCTTCAAAGTGTGCATTTTTTACTACAATCAATACCTCTATAAAAGGAGAAGCAACACAGCCAACCATTCAAAAATCAAAGAGACACCACACTTCGAATTTCAAAAGCCAGATGTTCATGCATAAAGTTCGTCAACACTTTTTGGATAGCATGTGCAACTTTGTAAAAGATCTCTGACAAAGTTGAAAACGAGTGAAATTTACTATTCCAACTACAATGTTGTCCCCGACAAGTGTGGGTGACAAGGCCACGTCCGCACCACTACCTGCTGTTGGGAAGTCCCTATATATGTCGACATTCATCCTCCATGGCAAGGCACACATCCGAAACGCTTGACTCTTCTTCCTTGCCAAGAATGCATCTGTAACCAAACCTCTCAACATACTCAATTTTCTTCCTCCCTGAAAACACCTCTTTAACCAAGTCACACCAGACCAAAAGTATCTCATATCATCAGGGTCGAAAGCAAGAGTATCTCATAACATGCTTTCTCCCTGTCATTTTCTTTGTTCTTGTTCTTCCTTGCAAGACAAAGAGAAAGATAGCAATCAGCCGGCACTTGGAATCAACCTTCTGATTTGGAACCGATTGCCTGGAACCCCTTCCTTGGTTGCTTACCTAGCACAGCTCTCAAGTACTCATCTTCAACTGTTGATGTACTTCCAAAGAAGATACCAGATGCTTGGATAACAGATAAGGAAAATAAAATTAATACATCAAAGCATGTAGAGACAAGCGCAACCAATACATGTGCTGATTCATCCGCTACTTCTTCAAAAGAAAACTTAGCATATCATCAGGGTTGAAAGCAAATGTATCTCATATCATGCTTTTCCCTGTCTTTTCCTTTGCCTTTACTCTTAGCTGCAAGACAAGGAGAAAGAAAGTAATTAGTCAGAACCTGAAATCAAACATTCGATCTGGAACTGATTGCCTAGAACCTTTGCTTAGTTGCTTACCTAGCATTGCTCTCGAGTGCTCGTCTTCAATGTTGATAGGTCTCGAATTTCCTCAGCGAATGCTTCAGGACAGTTGATATGATGTTGGCTCTTTACACTAAAGCTGCCAAACATGGATGAGTCGCTGAGAAGTAATGCTCTAAATGACCATTCAAAGGTAAAAGGTTGCGCACCACTTCTGCTATGCAAAAGAAACAAGCAGAGAAGAATGCAGCGTGATGAGCTATAACAAATCACTATAGCATGACGCCCTTCCCTACAAAATTGCATAATCCAGATGGAGGAGTCTAAGTGAAATCCAAGCCCGGCATCGTTGCTCTAATCGAAGAGCTCGAGAAGCTTTAACAGCTTTTCGTCAACACTGTCGCCAAAAGAGCAAAGCATCGTCGTGCAACGCCATCAAATCACCACTGCTTCTTCAAAAGCAAAAGTATCTCATATCATCAGGGTCTAAAGCGAAAGTATCTCATATCATGCTTTCTCCCTGTCCTTTTCTTTGTCCTTGTTCTTACCCGCAAGACAATGAGAAGGAGAGCAATCAGTTGGCACTTGGAATCAAGCTTCCATTTAGGAACTGACTGCCTGGAACCCCTTCCCTGATTGCTTACCTAGCATCGTTCTCAAGCACTCATCTTGAACTATTAATGTACTTCCAGAGAAGATACCACATCTGCCTAGAGAACAGATAAGACGAGTGACCATGAAACATCAAGCTTGTGGATCATCAGCAAACGCAACAACTGCACGTGCTGGTTCATCCCCTAACCTTCTTCAATATGAATTGGAAATATTGAACAAAGAAGCAGACCATCACCTCCACCTCGTGCCTGCCTGCCAGGTGTCCAAATCCTGAAACTGCTCGTGGTCCTATCTAAATTCAAGATCAAGCCCCAACGGCCTTTGAAGAAATCATAAGTCCAAATCAAGATCAAATGTCCACCACCCTCGAATCAAATTCAGCTCCAGATGAAATGAGTAAGTTCAGACCTTTGGAGGATGCCAGAAAACCCTCCAACACAGTTCAAGATTAAGCCGTGGAAAATCAACAATTGGAGGAAACCAGAAAATCTTCCAACCGAATTCAAGATCAAGCCCCAACGGCCCTTGAAGAAACTTTCAGCCTAATTCAAGATCAAGCCTCGACGGCTCTTGGATCGATGTCTACATTAAGAGACTTCAAAACATATCTTCTACACGTGACAAGCACATGTATACGACGCGCCTTGAAGTGGGGGCATTTGTAGACATCAAAATTTCGGTGAAATAAATGTTGACCAATGCATTAAAATTTCAACATCCACGTATCACATAAATTTTACACATAGCGTGTGACTCAACGAAAAATCAAAAGAAATCAGAAAAGTCATCAAATAGGACATGCGTCAACACCTGGCAGAAATGATTTATTTCATCTAAATATTATATTCAAAATTAGGCCTTGAAAAATTCTATAAATACAAGGCCATTTCATCCATTTCAAGGACGAGTTCACATATACATTTCTCTACTCCCAAATTGGAAGAGAATTCCCCAAAACCCTGAAGCTCTGAAACTCTAAAAGCTCTCAAGCAAATCCCGAAGGATCGAGAAAGCTCTCTTCGTTCTTTGTCAAATCCTCCTTCAAGATCAAGCCCCGACGACGCTTGAAAAACTTCCACCAATTCAAGATCAAGCCCCAACGACCCTTTGGATCAACAACATCAACAAGCCCACACATATGTTCTTCAAGATCAAGCATAAAAGCCCTTGAAGATCCATTCATCCCTATTCATCCGTTCTTCAAGATCAAGCCCAAAAGCCCTTGAAGATCTGTTCATCCCCGCACAACCGTTCTTCAAGATTAATCCCAAAGCCCTTGAAGATCCGTTCATCCTCAACCTTCAAGATCAAGCCCTAAAGGCCCTTGAAGATACCCCCCGTCCAACCTTCAAGATAAAGCCCCAAAGGCCCCTTGAAGAAAATTCCGTCAACCTTCAAGATCAAGCCCCGAAGGCCCTTGAAGAAACTTCCCTCAACCTTCAAGATCAAGCCCTGAAGGCCTTTGAAGAAATTTTCAGCCGTTGATCCAAGATCAAGCATCGAAGGCCCTTCGATCAACAACAAAATCCACAAATCTACACCTTATGGAGAACGAATTAGAGGACCAAATTATAAAGAGATTGTAACCCCAAAAAATTAATACAAAATATTATTTTGTACACGTGTTCTTGTTTCATTCATTGCAGGAATATTAGTGTTCACACCATGCTTTATCGATTTTACATTCTTCGTCGTATATATGATCGATGACTATATACTACGAATGTGCTTTCTGATATGATGTTTGAGCTACTGAGCTTCATTGAGAGAGAGAGATATATATATATATATATGTTTTGGAAATATATTATGTTCAATGACGTGGTGGGTACTTAGTGGTCACTGTTCTGCCTACGGGGCGAATGATATTTATATTGGCTTCGGGTTGGGCGTTTATATTGGCTTCGAGTTGGGCGTTTGTATTGGCTTCGGGCCGGGAGATATAAGTAGATGGCTTCGGGCCTGGAGATATATGTATTGGCTTCGGCCGGGAGATATAATGCCTACGGGTGAGTATGATACCACTATTTAGCACACTTGATATAATATATGTTTTATGAAAGGTTTTATGGCATGCTAGGATTTTCGGAAAACCTACTACTTATTATGCTATACTAGTTTTCATAAACTTTGGGGGTTAGTACGTTATTGAATAACTGTTTCAGTATTATTTATATATCAACTTGGTCCACTCATGTTTTGTTTTGCGCCCCCTCAGGACTTAGAATCAAGGCGTACAATCCCAGCGTCAAGGCACTCCCGCATCAGCATCTTCGAGTCCTCTCAGTGTAGGACCCATTCTTTTATTCTTTCAATTTAATATTATTTCTTTTTTAGTACTCTAGATTAGTGGTATGCTCTGAATACGTTCCTCATTTTCATATTCATTATATTTAAATTCATAACTTTTATTTATGTTCATTACTTCTCATGCATGTTAGTATGGCTTCGTCACCTTTAGGTGTCGGCCAGCACGTGCCTACCCTGGTGTTTGGAGGATATCAGGGTCGGGCGTGTCAATAAGTCAACCATAAGAATTTGATATGTATTCACAATTTACGGAAACGAAACCTATACATCTTATGTACAACTACGAGGAATACCACTGGACTAAGTGGCACAAATCCAAAATCTTATTAGTTTAATACTTATTTTTTGCAATGCTCCCTGAAACTCGATTTTGATCTTATTTTGCACCCTGAAACTCAAAAGTTGCCACTTTACACCCAGGAACTTAATATTTGCTTGACTTTGACGAGATTTCTTCTTTGCCGCCAAAATGGCGTCAAATGTGCTAACGTGTCAGTCGTTTTGTCATATTTGGCACTGTTGGACACTAAAGATGTGGGATCATGATTTTCTAGCAACTTGGGTGGCAAAAAGGACCGAAATTTCCATAGCCCATGATGTTCAAACAATGAGACTAGTCAGGCTTCCTAGTCAGAATCGGAGTAAACTATTCCAACAGGTTGACTAGTCAGAGGTGTAGTCAGATAGCCATTCCGCAACATGTATTACTTGTCTTCCAAGTAAGGAAATCCTAATTCAAGTTAAATTATGATATCTTGGAGATAAGGCAACGTAATCACAATCCTAGGAGGATTGGCTTGGATATATTATCCTAGATTCCCTCATAGATAGTCTTTCGATTTAATTGGGATTACTCTTCTTACAAGGACTTTCAAGATCTTTATAAATACCTTAACCCAAGTATTTATCTCTCTAATTTGACACTCCTGATAGGAGCATATTTATGCACCTTAGTTAGCTTGTTCTTGTGCATTTATGTTGTTTTTCCTTAGTTAAAGTAGTCTTTTAAGCTAGTTTGATGTATTTTCAGGTTCTAAGGGCAAGTATGCAAAAAGAAGCAATTTGGAGCATTCTAGAGCATTTTTGGGCCAAGATGGGGTAGTGCAAGCATGGAGGCAAGTTGATGGACGAAATTGAAGATATTAAGGCTTGAAATCAGCTAAGAAGATGGAAGAAAGAAGTCAAAGATAGAGAAGATAAGAAATCAGCTCAAAAGAAGGAGAATTATCCAAAACATTATCTAAAACAACCTTATCTTATCTTATCTTATCCAATCCTTACCTTATCTTATCATAATCTTATCCTAACCTGTTTTCTTCAGTTTAGGGGACTTAAAACCTGATTTCTAGAAGTCTTATCCCTTGTCCTATAAAAGTGGCGCCCCAAATCCCTCTAGAAACCCCAAAATCTGCCACAAAACACATTCTTTCTGGAAGCCTAAAAATCTGGCGCCTCCCTCCTTTCTAGAAGGTCTTTTCCTTGCCTTGCAAGGCTCCCTGCCTTATCCCTTTGTGCCGTGCCTTCTCACCCCCATTCCCTCTTGGATTCTGACTTATTAAGCTTTTTCCTTGTGGATTTGGGTTCTACAAATCCTTTTCAGAAATCAATTGGGCCAAAATCCTTTTTTCTAATGGATTCACAATTTCTGCCGCACCTAGGGCCCTAATTCCTTGTGCAATGCTGAGTCCAAGCCCTAATCTGATTACCCTAGGGTTTGTGGTGCCTATATATATAAGTTTTAAGGGTTGCCGCAGGTTACACACCTTCCTTGGCTAGGGGGTGATTGGAAACCATGTTTATGCTTGCTATATGATTTGATTACCTCTAGTTGCGTTTCATAAATTGTGAATTCAATTTACTTATCTGTTCATATTAAAACTGATTTGTGTGTGTTGATTGAGGTGGCCAACTTAGTTGCATGCATAAATCTAATGCTAGGATATAAGGAAGTTTCACCTAATCGTTACAACTTTATATTCACAAGTAGTAAAGGTTGATGATCTCAATTGTGTTAAGTAAATTCTTGGCATAAGTATCATGCGCTTTCATAGTTACAAGTGCCTCGTCAATACTTATGATTTCCATTGAACGTAATGATCTTTGATTGTATCTCTAGTATGCGCTTTCATATAGAGAACTCTTGAAGAATAATTTGATTGTGATGCGCAGTTTCCATCCAATTCATTAACATAAGGGAAATCTGAGAGTTAATTTAAGCAGACCTAATTATCTTGGAGTGTTGAGAATCCATGGTTTATTGAAAAGCAATTAGAAATCGTTTTGTATGCAAGTATGACATGTGTGGAGAAGAACCCCTTAGCTAGCCTTTCATCCAATAATTTAAACCAATTTCGTTTTACAATCTGTTTTGTTTTACAAAGTTTATGTTTTGTTTTCAATTTCGTCAAAACCAATTCCCCCTTTATTTTGAAGTGTCAAGTTAGTTAGAAATCAATTTAGTTTGTGTTTTTAAGTGTCTGGAGTCAAGTTATAAACTGTTTTCGTCCAAAATCTTCCCTAGTGCTCAAAACTGCCCAGAAAGTGGTTTTAAGGCAGTTTTGAGTGTTTGTTTGCTGTTTTGAGTCTTTTGGTTTGTTTTAGTGTTTTAGAGTATAGTTTTGCATTCTTTGAGTCTAATTTAGTGTTTTTAACTTTGTTTTTGTATTTTAAGTCAGTTTAGAGGTTTTAGCAAGCCCTCATAATCCCCGGCCTAGAACGATCCCTACTTACATACTTTGCTACAATTGATAAAAAGAGGGTTTAATTTGTGTGCTTATATATTTTGCATCAAATTTTTGGCGCCGTTGCCGGGGATTAGCAACTGTGCTAATCCCTTGGATTGTTATTTTCATTTGGTTTAATTAGATCAGATTCTGACCTTGTTTTTGTTTCTTGGTTTAGGTACTAGTGTATGACTCGGAGTTCTCAGCCAGTTCGTGAACATATTCTGGACTTTGACGCAGATTTCGAGCTAGAGTTAAGACGAAAGAGGAAGAATCCAGAACCCAGTGAATCAAGTGCAAGTTCAGAGGCCGAATCTGAATTTGAAGAGGAATTGGACGACATGGCTGTGGATAATCGTACAATCAAAGGGCTTTCAGCCTCAGGACTTGACAATGCCGTGCCCTTATGCATTCAATACCTTAGAGCGGCTCAAGGCAAAACTGATGAGTTTGAATTGAAGTCAAGCTTGTTGCATCACATTCCTAAGTACCATGGGCTGTCCATGGAAGACCCAAACAAGCATTTGAAGGAATTCGAGGTGGTGTGCTCAAGCATGACACCAATCAACGTAGATGGAAGTATTTTGATGATGAAGGCCTTTCCCTTTTCTCTCTTGGAAAAGGCGAAGGATTGGTTGTATGAATTGGCCCCCGGAACTGTCACATCATGGGAGAGCATGAAACGGGCTTTCTTGGAGAAGTTTTTCCCAACTTCTCGAGTCATCCTCCTACGAAAAAGGATAAGTGGAATTCAACAAGAAGCAGGTGAATCTTTTCCTACTTATTATGAACGTTTTAAATCTCTTGTTGCTTCATGTCCACAGCATCAGATGAAGGAGGAACTTCTCCTACAATATTTCTACGAGGGACTTCTACCAATCGAACGTCAAATGCTAGATGCCTCAGCGGGAGGAGCCTTGGTGGATAAGACCCCCACGGCAGCCAAGACATTGATAGCCAATCGAGCGTTGAACGCTCAACAATACGAAGGTGTTGGGCAAAGAAGCATCCCACGGCAACACCAAGTCAATGAGGTAAGTGCCATAACCGAACTTCAAAATCAAATGGCTAACCTTACTACTTTGCTTTCTCAGGTGGTGGAAGGTCCAAAAGTACAAAATGTAGCTTCTTGTGGCGTGTGCTCCATGCAAGGACATCCCACAGATAAGTGCCCACAATTGATAGAGAATGGAGGGTGGGAGACACTCAATGCCGTGGGTTTTGGCAATCAATACCAACCACGTGGTGATCCTTTTTCCAATACCTACAACCCTGGGTGGCGTGATCATCCAAATTTCAAATGGCGAGAACCCCAACAAGGCCAACAACAAAGCGGATTTAGGCAACAACCCCCGGGTTTCTATCAGAAGCCGTTGGCACCAACTCAAGCCCAAGCACAACCTGCCCAAAACAAATCAGGTTCTTCAATTGATAATGATCAGATTTTTCAATTGCTAACTTCTATGGCGCAGGGTATGCAAACTAGGGACAAGAAGGTGGACGAGTTGGAGAAGCAGGTAGGACAGATTGCCGAGTTCATGGGGCAATTTCGAGAGCAAGGCAAGTTGCCAAGTTCAACCGTTGTCAATCCAAAAGGTGGATTCGAATCTGCAAAAGCCATGAGTCTGCGAAGTGGGAAGCAAGTAGGATCTGACCCTAAACCATCCAAATCATGTTCCAATGAGGAGGACGAGTTGAGAATTGAAGAGAAGGAGCAAAGCCCACTCACGGGAAAGGTGGAAACACCTTTGCCGCAAGCCCTAAGTGATCCTAAACCATCCAATTTGTCCAATAGAGGTAAAAACGTGTCAAATTCAGTTCCTACTAATGTTTTTCCTTCGAATGTGCCTTTTCCAAATAGGTTCAAGCAAACAAAGAAAGAAGAAGCAGAAAAGGACATTCTTGAGACGTTTAGGAAAGTTCAAGTCAATATTCCCCTTTTGGATACGATTAAGCAAGTCCCCAGGTACGCCAAGTTCTTGAAGGAACTTTGCACTAATAGGAGGAGGATTTCGACCAAGGAGGTTGTAAAAGTGGGTGAAAATGTCTCAGCCATCTTGCAACGCAAACTGCCCCCTAAATGCAAAGATCCGAGTAGTTTTACAATTCCGTGTGTCATTGGTAATTCTAGGTTTGAATCTGCCATGTTAGACTTAGGTGCATCTATAAATGTCATGCCATATTCAATTTATGCATCTATGAACCTAGGAGCGTTGAAAAACGATGGTGTTATCATACAATTGGCCGATAGATCTAATGCCTATCCAAAGGGAGTTTTGGAGGATGTTTTGGTGCAGGTTAATCACTTGATATTCCCGGCGGATTTCTACGTGCTTGAAATGGATGAATCGGACCATTCCCCGTCATTGCCCATCCTCCTTGGAAGGTCATTCATGAAAACTGCTCGCACGAAGATTGATGTGTTTAATGGCACTTTGACAATGGAATTTGATGGGGAAGTTATTAATTTCAATCTTTCTGATTCTATGAAGTACCCTAGTGAGAATCATTCATGTTTTGCTATTGATATAATTGACTCTTTGGCATAGGACCATTTGGACAATTTGAAGGACGATGCACTTGAATTGGCCATTGCACAAGGAAGGGACATGCACAACATTGAAACAGCCACAAAAGCAACCCACGGCATGCATGAAGCATCCTTTCCCGTGCCCCCTAGTGAGGATGTCATTGAGATGGTGGCTGCCCTTGAGTCACTGCCATCACAATCTGGTAAGTTTTTGGACCCAATTTTAAGTTCAGTTTCGGCTAATAAGATGCTTCCCTCAGTTGTGCAGCCACCTACACTTGAACTTAAGCCTTTGCCAAGTCACTTGAAGTACGTTTTCTTGGGAGAAGATGAGACGTTGCCCGTCATCATCTCATCCTCACTCACGGCACAAGAGGAAAACAAATTGGTGAGGGTGCTAAAAGAGTACAAAACAGCAATTGGATGGACTTTGGCCGACATAAAGGGAATTAGCCCTACCACGTGCATGCATCGCATACTTCTAGATGAGGGGTCCAAAACATCTCGAGAGGCTCAACGCCGTCTCAACCCTCCGATGATGGAAGTTGTGAAGAAGGAGATAATCAAGCTTTTGGATTGTGGAGTGATCTATCCAATCTCGGATAGTAGGTGGGTTTCACCCGTTCAATGTGTGCCAAAGAAATCTGGTGTGACAGTGGTAGCCAATGCCGAGAATGAACTTGTTCCTACAAGCATTCAAACCGGTTGGAGGGTGTGCATCGACTATAGGAAGCTAAACGCCACCACAAGGAAGGATCACTTCCCACTGCCATTTATTGACCAAATACTTGAGAGGTTAGCAGGTTATGCTTTCTATTGTTTTCTTGATGGTTATTCTGGTTATAATCAAATTGTCATAGCACCCGAGGATCAAGAAAAAACTACTTTCACATGCCCCTTTGGTACTTTTG
This sequence comes from Heteromeles arbutifolia, assembly GCA_024362995.1. Taxonomy (NCBI): domain Eukaryota; kingdom Viridiplantae; phylum Streptophyta; class Magnoliopsida; order Rosales; family Rosaceae; genus Heteromeles; species Heteromeles arbutifolia. The sequence goes on from JANCRC010000002.1 coordinate 41,647,767, forward strand.
CATATCGTCGCATGCCTTTTGGTTTATGTAATGCACCTGCCACATTTCAAAGATGCATGATGAGCATATTTTCTGATTATGTTGAGAAAATAATTGAAGTTTTCATGGATGATTTTAGCGTTTTTGGTGACTCCTTTGATGGTTGCTTGCATAATCTTAGTTTGATTCTAAAACGTTGCGTTGAAACTAACCTTGTTCTCAATTGGGAAAAATGTCATTTCATGGTTAAGCAAGGCATAGTTCTAGGTCATATCATCTCTGAAAATGGCATTGAGGTTGATAAGTCAAAAATAGATCTTGTACGTCACTTACCCTCTCCGACTTCGGTTAGAGAGGTTCGTTCTTTTCTTGGCCATGCAGGTTTCTATCGTAGGTTTATCAAAGATTTCTCAAAGGTTGCACAACCTCTTTGCCGTCTCCTACAAAAAGAAGTGGCGTTTGAATTCACCAAGGAGTGCACGGCATCATTCAACCAACTCAAGGAGTTGTTGACCACGACACCCATTATTGTTCCACCAGATTGGAGCCTACCTTTCGAGCTTATGTGTGATGCGTCCGATTATGCTTTAGGGGCTGTTTTGGGACAAAGAAAGGACAAGAGGCCGCATGTCATCTACTATGCCTCACGAACATTGAATGATGCCCAGTTGAACTATTCCACTACGGAAAAAGAACTTCTTGCCGTTGTTTTTGCTTTAGATAAGTTTAGATCATATCTAATTGGTACTAAAGTAATTGTGTTCACTGACCATGCAGCATTGAAGTACTTGCTCACCAAAAAGGAGGCCAAGCCACGGCTAATTCGTTGGATATTGCTACTTCAAGAGTTCGACATTGAGATTCGTGACAGGAAGGGAAGTGAAAACGTGGTGGCTGACCACCTCAGCTGAATGGTGCATAACGAGGAGTCTCTACCTATTTTGGAGACATTCCCTGATGAACAATTGCTGTCAATAAAGGTTAGTGAGCCTTGGTATGCTGATTTGGTGAACTTTTTGGTGTCAAAACGTATTCCAAGCAATTTCACTAGGCACCAACGTGATAAACTTAGACATGATGCACGGTTTTATGTGTGGGATGATCCATATTTATGGAAATATTGCCCTGATCAAATTGTACGTCGATGTGTGCACGATTCTGAATTTCATTCAATTCTGAGTTTTTGTCATACATATGCATGTGGGGGACACTTTGGGACACAACGCACTGCCCTTAAGGTTTTAGAATGTGGATTTTATTGGCCGACTTTATTCAAAGATGCTAGAACCTTTTGTATGTCCTGTGATCGTTGCCAAAGAATGGGTAACATAGGTGCTAAGGACCAAATGCCGCAAAACATCATTCTCCCTGTTGAAATTTTTGATGTTTGGGGCATTGATTTCATGGGCCCATTTCCTTCATCGCATGGTTTTCTTTACATATTACTTGTCGTGGATTATGTCTCAAAATGGGTGGAAGCAAAGGCCACCCGGACTAATGATTCTAAAGTGGTTGCAGATTTTATTAGAACTAACATTTTTGCAAGGTTTGGTATGCCACGGGTGATCATTAGTGATGGAGGGTCGCACTTTTGCAATCGAACAATTGAGGTGTTGTTGAGGAAGTACAATGTCAATCATAAGGTGTCTACACCTTACTATCCTCAAACGAATGGCCAAGCCGAGGTTTCTAACCGGGAGATCAAACAGATCATAGAAAAAACCGTAGGGCCTACAAGGAAGGATTGGAGCTTGCGCTTGAACGATGCATTGTGGGCCTATCGCACGGCTTACAAAACACCCATTGGCATGTCCCCATTTCGGCTAATATATGGCAAACCATGTCACCTACCTGTGGAGTTAGAGCACAAAGCACATTGGGCCGTGAAAACATTCAACTTGGAGTTAGATGCGGCTGGAATGCGCACAAAGCACATTGGGCCGTGAAAACATTCAACTTGGAGTTAGATGCGGCTGGAATGCATAGGAAGCTTCAATTGAATGAACTTGAGGAGATTAGGAACGAAGCATATGAGAACGGCCGAATCTACAAGGAGAAGACCAAGGCTTTTCATGACAAGATGATTCGTGGCAAATCATTCTCAGTTGGGCAGAAAGTGTTGCTATTCAATTCCCGTCTTCGGTTGTTTCCCGGTAAGTTACGTTCCAAGTGGGTGGGCCCGTTTGTTGTTACTAATGTTTTTGTTCATGGTGCAGTGCAAATCAAAAGCTTGAAAACTGGACAAGAATTCAAGGTGAATGGGCACCGCTTGAAGCCATATTATGAGAACTTTGTGGAGCAAACCGTGGATGACATCTCCTTGGATGCCGTGGGTACCAATCTGGAATGATTGGGTTCTTTGTCCGGCTGTACGACGTTAAAGCAAGCGCTACTTGGGAGGCAACCCATGCATTCAACAAAGGAAGACCTAGGGGACCTAGGGAGCACTCCAATTCCAGATTTGAGTTCCTAAACCCTTCTCTTTGTTGTTGTTTTCGTTTCTGCCTTGTTTATTGTTTCGTTGCTGTTTTGTTTGCTTGTTGTTTATTTGTGTTAGTTTATGCTTGAAACATTGAGGACAATGTTTGATTTAAGTGTGGGGGGGTAACCAACATGTTTTGATGCAAATTCGTAGGGTTTTATCACCCATAACTTCTAATGTTGTTCCTTGCTGTTTTTAAGTGTTTTTAAGCTGTTTTGGTGTGTTTTAGTGTGTTTTGATTCAAAAATCCGAAAATCCCATAAAAATTTGAAAAAATTGTTTTAGAAAAACCCAAAAAGAGTTGTTTTTGTGTGTTTGTTTGTGTCTTAGGTACCTTCCAACACAATGATGAGGATTCGGTTTGTAATTGCATGACTGTTAAAGAGAGTTGTAAACATGGATGAAAGTTTGATTTACTCTTTGGTTTATGCTTGGTTGTGGTTATAACTTATGAATTCACATGTAATCATAAAAGAAAAATCAGTTTTTGTAACATGCTTGAAGGAAGGAACTCAAACTAACGCTACAACCTTGTGAGACTTGAGCCTAAACGTTTATTTGGAGAGTTAAAAATCTGTGCATTTGTTGTTTTCTAAAATCGTTGCATGATCTCATCATTCTTTGCTTGGTTGCTACTTGGAATGCGTTTCATCATTTAGTTCCAAACACTAGAACTCATGCCCAATTCATTCTAAGCATGTTATTGATTTGCATAACATATATTCAAGATGAAGTTGTGTAGTGACCACCATAGCCAAATTGCCGTATCTCCCTATTCCATTGTGTTTTGTAGGTTTTAACCCCATTGAGCCTTGTTTAGCCTATGTTCTTTGTTAACCCACATTATCCTCACCTAGCCTAGATTAGGACCATCCATACCTTTGTTCTTGAAGCATAGTAATGCATGACTCAATATGAATTCCTTTTGATCATTGTTTGGCAGAAAACAAGTGTGGGGGAAGTGAGTTTTGTTGTGGGTGTGCCAAAGTCTTGAATGAGGCACGGCAAAGAAAAGAAAAGAAAAGAGGAAAGAAAAAAAAGAAGAAAAATTCGTGGAAAATAGAAAGAAAAAAAAGAAAAAGTTGTGAAAGGAATGAAAAAGGAGTTGAAAAGATGTGAAAAAGAGTTCTCAAGTGTTGTTTGTTGAAGGAAGGGTCCAAAACATTGAATCCGGCCCTATTTGTTGCTTGAATCTTCCCTTTGTGTTTAAAAGTTGATTTCTGCATGCTAAAGGGAATTCTAAGTGTCATATTCATTACTTTGCTTACTATTGCTTTAAGAACGTTTGTTTTTCCTATCCTTTCATTGTTAGCCAACACTCCCCAAGCCCCGTTACAACCCTATACTTCAATCTTGAGTGTTGTGTGTTTCAATTTGTGGGGCTTGAATTTGGTTTGAGCATATGGTGTCACTGGTTCTCGCATCTAAGTAGTAGCATTCCATTCATGAGATCATAACATGTTATTAACTCCGGAAATTGCTTTTCTTGTTATACACATATGTGAGTGTTCGTTTTCATATTTACATCAATCTTCTCACATATACCTAGTGTAGGGTGTGTAGTCAGAAAATGTGTGTGAAAATAGAGTGCATATCTAGTAAGGAATTGAGGGAATTCTCTAAGGCATGTTACTGTATTCAAAACATCGTTTTAATTGGTTATTTGTGAACTAGTAAGTAGTGACTATAATTAAGTATGTGCTTAAGCGTAAAGATGGCCAAAATCTGTGGGAATGATGATTTTTAACATGTCATGTGCATTGGAAATCCCTGAGACAATTGTTGGAAGGTTTAGGTTGTGTTATACTTGTTTTGTTTCGTTTTGTTTACTTTGTTTTGTTTTGCTCGAGGACTAGCAAAAGCTAAGTGTGGGGGAATTTGATAGGAGCATATTTATGCACCTTAGTTAGCTTGTTCTTGTGCATTTATGTTGTTTTTCCTTAGTTAAAGTAGTCTTTTAAGCTAGTTTGATGTATTTTCAGGTTCTAAGGGCAAGTATGCAAAAAGAAGCAATTTGGAGCATTCTAGAGCATTTTTGGGCCAAGATGGGGTAGTGCAAGCATGGAGGCAAGTTGATGGACGAAATTGAAGATATTAAGGCTTGAAATCAGCTAAGAAGATGGAAGAAAGAAGTCAAAGATAGAGAAGATAAGAAATCAGCTCAAAAGAAGGAGAATTATCCAAAACATTATCTAAAACAACCTTATCTTATCTTATCTTATCCAATCCTTACCTTATCTTATCCTAATCTTATCCTAACCTGTTTTCTTCAGTTTAGGGGACTTAAAACCTGATTTCTAGAAGTCTTATCCCTTGTCCTATAAAAGTGGCGCCCCAAATCCCTCTAGAAGCCCCAAAATCTGCCACAAAACACATTCTTTCTGGAAGCCTAAAAATCTGGCGCCTCCCTCCTTTCTAGAAGGTCTTTTCCTTGCCTTGCAAGGCTCCCTGCCTTATCCCTTTGTGCCGTGCCTTCTCACCCCCATTCCCTCTTGGATTCTGACTTATTAAGCTTTTTCCTTGTGGATTTGGGTTCTACAAATCCTTTTCAGAAATCAATTGGGCCAAAATCCTTTTTTCTAATGGATTCACAATTTCTGCCGCACCTAGGGCCCTAATTCCTTGTGCAATGCTGAGTCCAAGCCCTAATCTGATTACCCTAGGGTTTGTGGTGCCTATATATATAAGTTTTAAGGGTTGCCGCAGGTTACACACCTTCCATACACACCATTCTCGCCAGAAACTCTTCACCACTCCCTGCCGCACCATACATCCATCCTAGCCATTAACCCAGCCTTCTACACCATTCATAACCCCCTAAACCTGTCCCAAGACCTTGTGCCGCAGCAAAGAGGAGGAGAATGAGCCCTGGACGTGCATGCCATTCAAGTTTGAATTGCTGGAAGTTTTAGGTGTTTCCTTTCCTTTGATTTCAATGTCTAAATTCAATACTCTTTGTTCTGTACGTATGAGGAACTAAACCCCCTTGGCTAGGGGGTGATTCGAAACCATGTTTATGCTTGCTATATGATTTGATTACCTCTAATTGCGTTTCATAAATTGTGAATTCAATTTACTTATCTGTTCATATTAAAACTGATTTGTGTGTGTTGATTGAGGTGGCCAACTTAGTTGCATGCATAAATCTAATGCTAGGATATAAGGAAGTTTCACCTAATCGTTACAACTTTATATTCACAAGTAGTAAAGGTTGATGATCTCAATTGTGTTAAGTAAATTCTTGGCATAAGTATCATGCGCTTTCATAGTTACAAGTGCCTCGTCAATACTTATGATTTCCATTGAACGTAATGATCTTTGATTGTATCTCTAGTATGCGCTTTCATATAGAGAACTCTTGAAGAATAATTTGATTGTGATGCGCAGTTTCCATCCAATTCATTAACATAAGGGAAATCTGAGAGTTAATTTAAGCAGACCTAATTATCTTGGAGTGTTGAGAATCCATGGTTTATTGAAAAGCAATTAGAAATCGTTTTGTATGCAAGTATGACATGTGTGGAGAAGAACCCCTTAGCTAGCCTTTCATCCATTAATTTAAACCAATTTCGTTTTACAATCTGTTTTGTTTTACAAAGTTTATGTTTTGTTTTCAATTTCGTCAAAACCAATTCCCCCTTTATTTTGAAGTGTCAAGTTAGTTAGAAATCAATTTAGTTTGTGTTTTTAAGTGTCTGGAGTCAAGTTATAAACTGTTTTCGTCCAAAATCTTCCCTAGTGCTCAAAACTGCCCAGAAAGTGGTTTTAAGGCAGTTTTGAGTGTTTGTTTGCTGTTTTGAGTCTTTTGGTTTGTTTTAGTGTTTTAGAGTATAGTTTTGCATTCTTTGAGTCTAATTTAGTGTTTTTAACTTTGTTTTTGTATTTTAAGTCAGTTTAGAGGTTTTAGCAAGCCCTCCTAATCCCCGGCCTAGAACGATCCCTACTTACATACTTTGCTACAATTGATAAAAAGAGGGTTTAATTTGTGTGCTTATATATTTTGCATCAACTCCCCATATGGTATGATATTCTTTACAAGACTACGATACACATATTTTCTATATGTCAGGTACAATCTCACAGATCCCATATACGCTTAACAAAGATGATGGTGAGGTTGGGCTCTACCCAAAAAAGCTCTATCCAAAACACATACATGCCACAGAGGAATCAGATTGAATTTGGATTGATCTGATGAGAGCAAGTCTAAGGTGAGCAAGAACTCAGTGAAGGAAGGGATGAAGGGGGAGCCGAACTCCCGACTGAAACAGCTCATCGAAAAAGGTTACCAACCTCGGGACGACCGACTAGGTTTCTCCTCTGATGCAGGCACTTAGATTACGATGTCGGCTGGGACAAGATACTGCTTCTTCAGTTCCTCTAGCCACGAAGGAGTTATGACGTTGGAAGTATTGTCAGCAGTATAATTCGCAACGTCTTAGTAATAAAGATCGATGGAGAAATCGACCCGGTCTCAGAAATGAGGACGGGGTTCCCCGCCTATCCAGGTCCAACGCATTAGCTAGGCTAGATGGCACCCCCAGATAGTAAGAGGAATCTAGAATGTTATTCCCGATCGTCTTTTCCAATGGCGCACGGCCAGAGTCATTCCCCAGGTTCTACTCGTGAGTATCTCCAGTGGGCTTCTCGAGGAATCAGGATCCTCGCCGGATCTTTCTCTAGGGATCCTAGAGATCCCGCAATCATGTCCGTTTATTTTATATCGTGCGATCAGTTTTCGTTAGGTACTATTTATATTTGAATTTTAAATTTTAAATTTTAAATAATTTTTGACCGCACGATATACGATGAACGGATAGGATTGTGGGATCCCTAGGGAATGGATCAAGCGAGGATCCTGATTCCTTCTCGAGAATGGGAAAGTTTTCTAATCCTAAGGGATGTCGTGCACTCAGCTGGTAAAAGAGGTTAGGGTAAATTACACTTTCATACCGCAGATTTGGGCTCTATTTCAATTCCATACAACATCTTTAAAACATTACACTTTCATACCTTAAGTACTATTTTATTTCAAAATAATACCTCCGTTACATTTTTCATCCATTGATCCGTTAAATGCTGACATGGCTGCCACATATATGCCACGTGGCAAAAAAAATAATTTTTAAATTTTTTTTAAAAAAAACCTGAATTTTTACAAAAAAAAAAGAGGGTAAATTACACTTTCATACCTCAGGTTTGGGGTCTATTTCAATTTCTTACATCTTTAAAACATTTCACTTTCATACCTTAAGTACTATTTTATTTCAAAACAATACCTCTGTTACATTTTTCATCCATTGATCCGTTAAATGTTGACGTGGTTGCCACATATATTCCACATGGTTGCCAAATGTCTGCCACGTGGCAAATAAAATAATTTTTTAATTTTTTTTAGAAAACCTGAATTTTCTCAACAAAAAAAATAAAAAATAAAAAATTTGAAACCCACATCTGCAAGAAGAAGAATAAGGAGGAAGAAAGAAAAAAAAAATTGTCCCTCCCCCCCCCCAGCGACCCACATCTGCAACAAGAAAAAGAAGAAGAAGAAGAAGAAGAGGAGGGAGGAAGAAAGAAAGAAAAAAACCCCCAAAATCCCACCCGAGCCACCCCTCCCAAAAATCCCCCATCACCTACCCCCAAAAATCCCATCCGAGATTAGGTGGATCTACCACAAAACTAGTCCAAAAATCATCTCAAGCTCAAACTATTTTCAAAACTCACCCACATTGAAAATCACCAAATCGCAGAGGGATGAGTGTCGCGGGGGCCGGGGGGGGGGGGGGGTGAGGGAAGGGCTTTTCTTCTTCTTCCTGCATATGTGGGTCGCATGGGGGAGGGACATTTTTTTTTTCTCTTCTTCTTTCTTCCTCCCTCCTCCTCTTCTTCTTCTTCCTACATATGTAGGTCGCTAGGGGGAGGGACAATCTTTTTTTCTTTTTTTTTCTTCCTCCCTCTTCTTCCTCTTGCAGATGTGGGTTTCAAACTTTTATTTTTTTTTATTTTTTTTTTGTTGAGAAAATTTAGGTTTTTAAAAAAAAATAAATAAAAAATTATTTTATTTGCCTTGTGGCAGACATTTAACAGCCACGTCAGCATTTAATGGATCAATGGATGAAAAATGTAACAGAGGTATTATTTTGAAATAAAATAGTACTTAAGGTATGATAGTGAAATGTTTTAAAGATGTTGTAAGGAATTGAAATAGACCCCAAACTTGAGGTATGAAAATGTAATTTACCTTTTTTTTTTGTAAAAATTCAAGTTTTTTTTAAAAAAATTTAAATTTTTTTTTTTTTTTGCTACGTGGCAGACATTTGGCAGCCACGTGGCATATATGTGGCAGCCACGTTAGCATTTAACGGATCAATGGATGGAAAATGTAACGGAGGTATTATTTTGAAATAAAATAGTACTTAAGGTATGAAAATTAAATGTTTTAAAGATGTTGTAAGGAATTGAAATAGAACTCAAACATGAGGTATGAAAGTATAATTTACCCAAGAGGTTACTACCGAGTCCGACGGGCAAGTAGTCTCCGAGGGTGTTGGTTGCATCCACTAGGGCGTCAAGGTCGACATTGTCAATCCTAAACGAGTAGTCATAGTCTAGTCTTACACCTCACGGTCGGTGTTCACCGAATCTAGAGCGGTCGTCATCGCATGCTCGGTATATCTGGGAAGAGCACACCCTATCCTAATCAAGGAAAGTACCAATGTGTGAAACTAATTGGAGCAAAGTCAACAAAGAAGGCTGGGGATTCTTTGAAGCAAATTCTTGATCGCTGGGAGAAGCCGGGATTTTTGGTGGGGGGGGATTCTATGGAGTTTCATTTCTGGAAAAAAAAAAAAAAAAGGAAAATGAGAGTAGATTTCCTGGGAAACGGATTACATACCCCGAGCAGCCTATCATGGCCGTAAGAAAGAAAACGCCAAGGTGCCAGGATCGTGACACATGGCTCTGCGATCATTTTGCTTCGCGAAATAGACAAAGAGTGAAGAGACGTCGCGGCGCATGAGGCCACGCCTACCTGCAACGCATTTAATGAAGGAATGCTCAGGACGAGCAATAGATAGGACAAAGTTGACCGGCCATAAGCAACTTCATGATCAAGATAAAGCCCTTGACCAAGAAGTTGAGGGACTTGTTAACACTGGCCCCATTTAGGCCCATCCAAGGACATAAGCCTAAGAGATGGCTAGGAAGCCCAAAGACTAAGGGGTTCTCAGCAGGCTCACTCGACCACTCAGGCCGACCAAGATACAACACAGACTAGCCAACCAAGAAGAGCACGTGGGGACATTGACAACTTTATGGTACAGGTCTCCATGAGCAAAAGTACTTGAATTATACTTAACAACATGCATGCCACAACAAAGGCCTAGGATGCGACATAAAGGTAGTTGGGGCAGTGCTGGTCAAGGTAACCATAATCCGAGTAGGTGAAAGTAGTCTGGTACAGTGGGATGGAACATTAAATGCTGGTTTGAGAGGTCTCAAAGGGGGAGAGGCGTATATAAAGGGGTAGTGACCTCCATTATGGAGGATGTACAAATCAGAGAGAATATAGTGAGTGTATTAGCCGATTACAATATAGCCCTGGAATCAATAGATTGTGAAGGAACATAGTGGATGTAACCCAAATTTGAATGGTGAACCACTTACATCTTAAAATTCACTTTCATTTAAGTCCGGTTCATTAGCCCACCTAAAATTATTTATTTAAGTTTGTTAACCTTACAGTTTTGAGTGTTAACAGTTAAGAATCCGAAGCACAAATTAAACTTAAATAAATAAAATGAATCTAAAAATTAGGTAAACAATTCTTTATATAAGAACAAAACGAACCAGCGTGGCAAATTAAGTTCGAGTCTTCAACAACAACGAAACAAACTTTGAATACAACGATGGACAGTAAAAAACACAGTATCAGGGACAACAGCAGAGTACAGAATTTGGTTGGAAAGGAAAAACACACTACAAAAAGAAAATTGCTAAACGTTGGATAACCGTGAGTAATGCTCCCGTTATTCAGCACAAATATCTTTATCCAACGAATATCAGGCGATAGTTTTGTGACTAGTTAGGCATGTATGAGTGCCTGGTAGCGGGAGGTTTAGTCAGGGGGTGACCTTTAGTAAAATTCTTTTTTTCTTTATTTTTTTTTAAGTTTTTCAAGGTTTTTTTTTTTTTTTTTTTTTTTTTTTTTTTTTTGGAAAGCCTTCTAATTAGTAAGAGAGCTGGAGAACTTCATCTTTGCTTAATCCTTCCACCACATTCCGTATACGATTTGTGACTAGCAGTTCTGGATCCCTAGTTGTAATGATGATTCTGCTCCCCAGACCAAACCAGTCTTTCTCTCCGGCCAACAAAAATATTTGGTCTGATTGGTCCACGTCATCAAGAACGAGAAGAACCTTTTTATTAAGCACACAACTCTTGATCATATTCTTTCCATCGTAGACGCTCGAAACTTGCATAATATTTTCCCTCAGAATGGATGACAAAAACTTCTGTTGCAGATGAAGTAAACTCTTTGTTTTGGCAACCTCTCCAACATCTTCAAGAAAGCAGCTAACTTGAAAATTAGGGGAAATTCTGTCATAAACTAGTCGAGCAAGGGTTGTATTACCTGTCTCATGAATCCCTTGTATACCTATAAAGCGAACATCTTCTGCCTCATCATTTAAACTTAAATATACTTTCTTCAGTTTATTATCAATTCCACCTGACTTGGGCGTGGAATCTTCCTGCAGTTTGAATGTGGGGTTAACTCTCTCCCACACGTACTGGACAATTTCTTTGATAAGGTCTGTTTCATATCTGTGACAAGGACAAAATTATCAGACAGTAATAATATGAATATAATCTCTTTTTTTTAGTACATCCAATATTTTTACACGAAAGGAGAGGGGTTCGGCTAACCCACACAATGGGCAGTCTAATTTAGTATCGAATTCGACCTCTCACTTCCAAGTGAAGAAGAATACCATTAGACCGTATTACTGAGTGGTTGAATATAATTAAACATATCACAAGTAAATAGAGAAGAATTTAGTAAGGATTGTTTTATTGACACCCCATAATTTTGTTGATTGCACCTCACTTACTAAAAACATCCCATAAATGATTTTTAAAGTAAAAATTAACTTAATACAACCCACCCCACACTACCTAACAACAATATGTTCAACACTAAATAAACATCATTTCATCGTCTTCACAAAGTATTCTTCAATAACTCGTCTTTATCTTTAGTACAAAAAGAAAATGTTTATTCTCTTCTGCACACCTAGGGTTTCGTTTTGTCTTCAAGAACTCGTCTTTTGTTTGTTTATTCCTTTCTGCAAACCTTGGGTTTTGTCGATTATAGGGGCTTCAGGTTTTTTTGAATTTTGAAGTATTAGGTTTCCTAATGACCTTGAAAAAATCAGAGAACTAAAGAGCAAGAGAGAGTAATTCTACAGTACGAAAAAATAAAAGTAAAATAATTTCGAAGTATATGCATGTCCTACATACAAGTTCTTCATGCTGCATCATGTATTGAATATCACAATTATTTCAACATAACAGATTCTTTTTGAATTGTGTAAACGATGGACTTGTAGTGTGTTTAGAAAATAAAACTTTATTTAAAAAATATGCAAGGTTACCTTTTTTTTTCTTCACTTAATTACCTGAACATTGTTTTTTGTTCGTGCCAATGTACTGCTCGAATTAAATTTTGGGCTAAATTAGCACATGTCATAAAATTTTTCATCAATTTGTTAAAAATAAATCAACGGGTTAATACACGATAATTAGCTAAATGGTACATGAGTACTAGGTGGATTGGTTGTTTTCACTACTTTTAGGCGAAAATGCTCTTTAAAAGTGGTCACATGACTTACAAAAAAAATGGTGAGAGATTTGACAGTTGTGGTATTTTGATATAAAAATTAGGAACCAAAAACAAAAGAATAAGTCGTGCTCAAGTGAAAAAAACCAAATCGTTTATTTTTTAAGTTGCATTTCATAGATTATTTTTGTAAACTATTACTCAAATTGGAACTGTTTCAAGCATCAAATTGAGTTCAAAAAAATTGACGAATATTATGTTCTAAGAAACATTAAAATTTTATCATGACAATTAAATGGGCAAATGATTTCCAATTGAATTGATTTTTTTCCAAGGATGATCTACAAATATGGACCTAAAAAATATACCAACTCGAATAGTTGAAGTTCGATGTGGTATGGGTACCACAACTAATCCCCATTTTCTTTTTCAAAATTAGGAATCTCTTCCCTTAAAGCCTTGATTGTTTAAATATAGTCAATATAAAGTTTTTATTTATTTATATTAAGGGTAATGCTAGGGAGGATAACATCGTAAACTAAATTGACAAACTATGTGTCGCCAATAGGAATTAAGCACGTTAATCAACATTTAAGTGATAATTTAATTATCAACAACTACATCATTTAGTTCACAAAATTTAGTTAGAAATTTAGTCACCATACCATTATCCTTATATTAAATTAGAGCAATAACATTAGTGGGTTAAAAGTTATTTATTAGGGAATAAAGTAATCGGTGGGAATCAAATTCGCAACCGAATGAATAGACATGAATTCTTCCGCTATTGCAATAAAATGACATGTGCCAATATAAATTTGTGCATGGTAGAACTAGAATTTGATTTTCCTTCGATCTATTCAAATTAAAAGGGGTGAATATAAAAATAGAAAAGAGGAGCATCAAAGTCATTTTCTTTCAAGTATTTACCTGTCCTCCTTTAACGTCCACCCGGCGAGTTTACCCACTTCTCCTAAAGCATCTTTCCACAGGCGCACATTCTTGCTCTCTTTCCCGAACCTTTTTTCATGGTCGGTGAAGGCTTCAGCAAAACTCGCTCTTATACGTCGTACATCAGAGGGATCCACGTGAAAAAAAATTGGCAAAATGCTTGTCCCTTTCTCTTTCGTGCATTTAACAATATGTGCAAGTTCGGACAAGCACCAGGTGGAAGTAGCATACTTTTTCGAAAGGACAACGATTGCAAACCTCGATTCTTCGATTGCCTTCATGAGTTCTGGATTAATATTTGTCCCTTTTTCAAGCTTTGGGTCGTCCCTGAAAGTTTTGACGTTTTTGTCCTGCAATTTTTCATGCATATAGTCTGTAAAATTTGTGCGGGTGTCTACGCCCCTGAAACTCAAGAATACATCGTACTTCCATTGAGAAGTTGTGTTGCTGCCGGATGCCATTAGAAAGTGGTTTCAATCGAATAATCACTGCGAGAAATTTAATTTGCAAGTTAGTAATTGTATCTCCAAACTGATGAGTTATAAAGGAATACAAAACAGGTGGTATAAATATGTGCACGGCACCAAGGGAAGGTGAAAGGACTGAATGAGACTAGAGTGCAGAGGGAAGAAAAACTTGGTCTATGCGCGTGTTAGGTGAAACTGAAAATACGTAGAAAGAGAGCTGATGACTTTTGGTGAAAGAGATACTTCTGACTTTGGGGAAAGCGATTGAACTGGGAAACGCATAGTGGATATTTGTTTTTGTAAACACATGTGTACATCACATCATTTTCTACCCACGGCTAGACCAAGACTTGCAGACCAAGATTGAGCACATCACATGCAGTCACAATTTTAGTCTGCCAAAATCAAAGTTCTAAAAGACGCTAAGCGTTAGTTGGCACATGTCAGGTTACAACTTCGCGCCTAGACGGTTAGGCGCATTAGGTGGATTTAAGTAAATTTAGCATATATCGTACAAATAAATATCTGTTTATAATTATAAAAAAAATTCATGATGTATTGGAATACATAAATTGCAAAATAAAAATAAAATGACACATAGATTATAAAGTGTTATAACATATTGAAAACATGGTGAATAAACATGTAATGAGTGTTTATTCAAGTATTCAATAAGTCTCTTACATTCTATTGAAAAAATAAAATGCAAAATCAAATTTATTGATTTCCTGCCTAAGTAAGAGTTACGACTTAGAAGGGTGCCTAGGTGGCTTTAAGCAGTTTAGCTAGGCAGGTGCTAGCGGGCTAGTCGAACGCCTAAGCAGGTCTAGGTGTCATTTCTTAATTTTCAAATACTTAGGGATAAAACGGGGCGATCGCCAGCTGTCTAGCGCCTAGGCGGGGTTTTATATAATAGTGAACGGAACACAGTTTAATACACCAAGTGTCATAATACAACTAATTGAAAATTTCTTTTAATTATCCAACCACTTGTCTTATGACACTTGGTGTACCAGACCGTCTTCTTGCCATACTGAAAAATCTCTCATGACGAGAAATTTTTCAGTGTGCTGGGAAAACAGTTGAGTACACAAAGTGTCATAATACAAGTGGTTGGAATTTTTTTTTAGTATTCAACACTTGTATTATGACACTTGGTAAACTAGGCTGTGTTCTCAACACACTGAAAAATCTCTCAAGACGAAATTTGTTTTCAGTGTGCCAAAAACACAGCTCGGTATGCCAAGTGTCATAATACAAGTGGTTGAAAACTGTTTTCCGGGCACATTGAAAAATCTCTCCACCATGCAGCCTTGTGCCAGCTAATTGTACATAAATGTTTATATCATTGAACATAAATATTAGGCTATATATACTAAAAGAGAAAAACGTGGTACTGTAGAAGTAACAGTGTTACTCCATTTTTACCCTTCAATTGTTCTGTAAGTTTAACTTTTTGTGTGTATTATACTGTAAAATGGCATTTTTGTCCCTACTATGCAATAGAAATCTCTCGATTTCTTCATAACCCGCACTCAGCTTTCGCCATCTCTGCTCTCTTCGATCTCTGCTTCGTGCTCTTCAATCTTTTTGCTTTGTCATCTCTTCCATCTATGTACAACAGTCCCAAGATAGCAAATATGACATAGTCAACCATCTTAAGCGCATCTCATCTCTTCTCAGTGTGTACGATGCCCTGAAAATGTCAAAGGAGCTTAGATAATCACTCATTACGGCTTTGACAAGTCCTGAAGTGTTTGAAACAAGCTTTAAATCCACAGAGGTCGATACGACGTCGCCAAAGTATTGTGCTTGCTGCCACACAAGTATCACATTTGACGAAAATGACCTTATACTTGGAGACTAGTATCACAATCGGCCTTTGTACACCAGTGGACTGGTGGGAGATGCATCAATAAATCGAATCTTGCTTGATTGTGGATCAACAGTAAACCTGCTTCATCTTCGAACACTTCGAGCTCTGGGGTGAATGTTCGCTAACTGACACCATCAATGCTAACTATTCAAGGCTTTAATCAAGTCCGACAAAAAGCAATGGGAATGATAGCGTTACAAATGGAGATAGGGGAGTTGTACACCGACGCCATTTTCCATGTAATCGATGCTGACACATCTTACAATATTTTATTAGGACGTATGTGGCTTCATACATATGGTGTCATTCCTTCTACACTCCATCAATGCTTTAAGTTTTTGGTTAATGACGAAGTCAAGAAAGTTCTAGCGAACACCGACCCATTTAGGGGTGAAGAAGTGAATTACGCAGATGCAAAATTCTAGAAACAGTCAAAAGTCACTTTTTTCACAACCAACAAAAAATGAAGTGGTACAAAAGGAATCACAATCACCAGTTGTGGAAAAGGCAAAGTCGTCGAAGCTGGTCAAAATCGCGAGTTCTAAAACTCTGAAATCCCGAAAAGTAGTTCTCAACCGCTTATTAAAAGATCGAAGAGAACCTGAAAAGAAAGCAATAGAGCAAATCCAAAATGCATTTGAAGCGCTCGTGACCAGCTACACGAAGCCTCTACGCAGAATCAACCAATCAATTCCTGGGGACAATTTAATAGTCTCAACAAATTTGCAAAGGAATAATGGTCGACATGGTCGCATTGTTTCGTTCAAAAGAAATGAGTCATCATCAAAAATTCCATTAAAGATAAAAGGGAAGAGGCATAAAGCTAAAAAGAGTGCTATCAATGTCACGGTGCACCAAGTAAATGGAATGCTCAAAGCATTTGTTTTAGAAACCAAGAATCATGAGTTGGAAGGCTTTACTGATATTGAGAAAGCAATATTAGCTAGAGAAGAGTCAAATAACAAGCCACCTCGAGTTTCTGTCTTCCAACGACTTGGTAAAATCACCAATTCTCAAGCTAAGAAATCTCATAAAAGCAAAAAGTGGAGAGTCAAAAGCCAAAAGGTGACGATAAACATAGACAAAAACGACGATACACAAGAAGAGGTACAAGACGTTGTTCAAGTTAGCATGATTAGTAGCAAAGAAAGAAGCAAGGAATCTGATAACGAGCCAATTGCGCCTATTAGACAATTCTCCACCTGTTTTCCTGTCAAAAAGAAAAATGGGCAAAGTCGTATTTGCACAAGCTTCAAAACCCTTAACAATGCATCCCCCTTCTAGAAAGTGAAACTTATGAAGTGGATGAAGAATCAAGCATAGAAGAAGAGGTTCGTAATGTTGCTCAAGTAAACTGCGTCACCATTGAAGATGAAAAAGAGGAGAATGGTGATAACTCAACCGAGTTTATTGACAACGCTCAACCAACACCACCTCAAATAGAAGATGGGGGGCAAGCCACTATGGATGAACTTCGAGAAATCAATCTCAGAACAGATGAAGAGCCAAAGCCTATATTTGTAAATGCCTTATTAACATTGAAAGAATTAGAAGATTACAAATGTCTTTTCCAAGATTACCAAGATATGTTTGCATGGGGCTATCAAGATATGCCTAGTCTAGACACTAAAGTGGCAGTTCATAGATTGGCTATATCAAAAGAAAGGCGTTATGTTAAACAGGCTCCACGACATTTTCGACATGAGCTCGAGTACAAATTAAGGTTGAAATTGACAAATTGATAGACGTTTGGTTTATCAGACAAGTTTAGTACCCTACATGGCTTGCCAGTATTGTACCGGTAATGAAGAAAAATAGACAAATTCGTGTCTGCATAGATTTCAAAGATCTTAACGACGCATGTCCAAAAGACAAGTTCCCACTTCCAATTACTGAATTATTGGTAGACGCCACAACGGGTTTTGAGGCTCTATCTTTCATGGAGAATTCTCAGGGTATAATCAAATTAAAATGGTACCTGAAGACGAAGAACTTACCCCATTCCGCACTCCGAAAAGAGTCTATTTCTACATTGTATTTCCGTTTGGACTCAAAAATGCATAAGCCACATACCAAAGAGCCATGACAGTTATTTTCAGCGATATGTTGCACATCACCATCGAATGCTATGTGGACGATCTAGTCCTCAAAACAAGAAAAAGGGAACGTTATTTGAACGACTTAAAGAAAGTCTTTGACAGACTCCGAAAACATCAATTAAAGATGAATCCTTTAAAATGCGCATTTAGAGTGACATCTGGAAAATTTCTTGGCTTTGTAGTAAGGTACCGAGGAATCAAAGTTGACCCTTCAAAAATCAAGGCAATCATGGAAATGCCTCCTCCCCAGAACCTGCGAGAGCTACAAAGACTGCAAGGACGATTGGCATATATTAGGAGATTCATCTCAAACTTATCTGGGAGATGTCAACCATTCACAAAGCTGATGAAAAAGGATGTGCCTTTCGTGTGGGATGACGCGTGTCAAAACGCTCCCAGTAGCATTAAAAAGTATTTTTTGAAACCCCCAGTGTTGATGGCTCCAATTAAAGGGAAACCTTTAATTTTGTATATCGTAGCACTTGAACGCTCACTGGGGGCAATGCTTGCACAAGACAATGAAGAAGGAAAAGAAAATGCGCTCTACTATTTAAGTCGAACGCTTGTAGGGGCAGAGCAAAGTTACACCCTTATTGAGAAGGTTTGCTTGGCTTTAGTTTTCGCTGTGCAAAAACTACGACATTACTTACTATCACACAACATTACTTTGATATCTAAAGCGGACCCGCTCAGATACTTGATGTCAAAACCAGAGCATCCGGTCGTCTTGCAAAATGGTCTTTGCTACTATCGGAATTTGAAATCAAGTATGTCTCCCAAAAAGCTATAAAGGGACAAGCACTACCTGATTTCTTAGTAGCTCATCCTGTTCTCGATAACATGGAGTTACCAAGCGATTTGCCGGATGAAGAAGTATTCCCGACATACATTTCTCAATGGCAACTTTACTTCGACGAAATGGCAAGGAAAAAGGGTGCGAGGGCAGGTATTGTGTTCATCACACCATGTGGGGGCCTAATCCCGTATTCATTTTCACTCATGAAGTTATGTTCAAACAATGTGGCAGAATACGAGGCACTAATCATCGGACTTAAAATTGCACTCGAACTGCATATCGATTGCCTTCAAGCTTATGGTGATTCACAATTAATCATCAAGCAAATGAATGGTCAATACGCCGTGAAAAATGAAAATCTAACCTTGTATCATGAAAGAGCAAAACACTTGGTGTCACAATTCCAAGAAATCAACATTACTCACATTCCAAGGTTTGAAAATAACAAAGCCGATGGATTGGCAAAGTAGCGGTATCTCTAACTCTCCCTGAGGAAAGAGAAATTAAAATTACAGTTGGAAAACGTCATTTAATTCATTCAACATTGGAGCGGATTGAAGAAAACCATGAAGTCAATGCGGTTATAGTCCTGGAAGTATCAGATTGGCGACAATCTTTGATTGACTACCTTCAACATGGAAAATTACCAACTGATCCTAAAGGTAGAGTTGATTTACAAAGAAGAGCCAACCGATTTGTGTATCTGAATGACACACTATACAAAAGGTCTTTTGACGAAATACTGTTAAAGTGTTTATCAAAAGAAGAAGCAGCCCATACTCTCTCCGAAACTCATGACGGTATTTGTAGAGCACATCAATCTGGACCTAAGCTTTCAACTCAGTTGAAAAGACTTGGGTATTACTGGCCTATAATGGTTCAAGAAGCGATGAAACATGTGAAGTCATGTCGGGCATTTCAAATACATGGAGACTTCAAGCACCATAATCCATTGCCCCTCCATCTGACCATCTTGTCTTGGCCATTCAATGCATGGGGTTTAGATGTGATAGGCATGATAACCCTAAAATCGTCCCTCCAGCATCAGTACATTTTAGCTGGCACAAACTATTTTTCAAAGTGGGCTGAGGCAATACCGTTGAAAGAAGTGAAAGCGGAAGATGTTGCAAATTTCATAAAGAAAAACATAATCTATCGCGACGAAGTCCCGTCCAAAATAGTCTCAGACAATGCTCTCTACTTCAAGTGTAGGGCCATGGTCAATCTTTGCAAAAAGTACAACATCCGACAAGCCTTCTCCGCAAGTTATAACACAACTACCAAAGGTCAAGCAGAGGCTTTCAACAAGGTGTTGTGCAACATCCTAAAAAAGATGGTGGCAAAGAACAAAATAGACTGGCATGAACGCCTTCCCGAAGCATTATGGGCCTATAAGACCACTGTCCGTACATCCACCCGATGTACTCCATATGGTCTGGTGTATGGATCAGAAGCTGTGCTACCTTTGGAAATTCAACTACCTTCCTTAAGAGTAGCCACACAACTGACAGATCTTGAAGAAAATGTAAAAAACAGGCTGGCGGAACTTGAAGCACTTGATGAAAAATGACTTGCAGTGTAACAAAGACTTGAAGTCTATCAAGCTCAAGTGCCAGATGCATTCAACAAAAAGGTTAAGTTTAGATCATTCTCTATTGGAGATTTAGTCTTAACCGTCCGAAGACCCATTGTCATCACCAGAAAAATGCAAGGAAAATTTGAAGCCAAATGGGAAGGACCATATATTGTCACCAAAGGGGCCTACGAGCTCTCTTACGCCAATGGGAAATGCATATACCCATGTGTCAACGGAAAGCTCTTGAAGAGGTTCTATGCAAAAATAGTGCGAAACAAACTCCGGGAAGGAAGCAAGTGCAGAGGAAGCAAGTCAAGATAAATCATTTCCTCTGAACTATGTATGACTTGATCCCTCAAAAAGGGTACGTAGGCAGCCTATCATTAAAAATGGGTGTAGTCATAAAAAAATAAAAATAAAAATAATTCCCAAAAAATTAAGGGATGAACTACGTTCTGCTTGATCCCTTCACAGGGTACATAGGTAGTCTAGTTTAATTACTAGATACAGTTGTATAAAAAAATTAAAAAAAAAATATTTTCCTAAAATCAAGGGATGAACTACGTTTGGCTTGATCCCTTCACAGGGTGCGTAGGCAATCTGATCCCCAAAATTAGATGCAGCCATAACTCATCAAAAATTATATTTTTCCCCCAATGGAATTAGCATTTGTTCGAACTGCCATATGCTAACATTTTCAATAATTATCAAGGCAAAAGCCACTAAAAGTGATTTTAAATTGAGAATGGCAAAAGCATTTGTTTGAGTTGTCATATGCTAGCATTTGTTTGAACTCTTCGCATACGAGAATTTAAATTGCGAATGACAAAACATAAGTGATTTTCACTTATGTAGAGTGATAAAAGAAGCAAAAAAAAAAAAAAAAAAAAAAGAATGAGTCTAATGCATTGAAAACAATAATTGTCATGCATACTTGATTACGAAGAGCTAAGTCTAAATATTAAAACTATATTTGCTCATAGGTGCTGCACAGCAGCTATACTTGACTAAAAGTTAAAAGCAATAGCTATGTTTGAATAATGGTGCAGCTATCTACGAGGAAACATGCCGTGTAGACTAAAAGTTAAAAGTAGCAGCTATGTTTGAATAATGGTGCAGCTATCCACGAGGAAACATGCCGTGTCAAACCTTTCAATATCAAACTGTATTTGCTCATGGGTACGGACAGCAGCTATACTTGACTTAGATGTCAAAAGTAGTTGCCATGTTTGAAAAATGGTGCAGCCATGTTTGAAGAAACATGCCGCGAAAAACCTTTTAGCATGAAGGAAAATACGCCTTCATTACAAGATTACCAACTAAAGCGCTTCTATATATATAGAGAGAGGTAAAAGTACTGCATGCTAAAGTGAACACGGAACGTAAACTGGGCAAGGGAGATGGTTAAAGGAATATGATTTGAATAACATCAAAAATTCAAATAAATCTCAAACATACTGGGTTCATTATTATCAACCAAGTTTGCTCAAAAGAGTCTACAAAAAAAATAAAAAATAAAAAATAAATGAGAGGAAAAGCTAACATAAATATCCCAAATAGCAGGAGTGCAAAACAGAAGGAAAACCACTTGAATCCTACTCCTGTTTGTTGCAAAAGTGGAGCGGCAGGGAAGCAATCGAGTTCCAAATTCCTTCTACAGATTTGTTAAAGGCTTCAGCACGCCCAACGTTTGGGAGAAGCCCTTCATTCGCGTCAATCCGAGACTGACGAAGTTCTACATCCAATTTCTTTTGTCGCTCAATAGAAGCTTTAAGGTCACTCACTCGACGCTTAACAGCAAGTCTTCCGGAATCATATTGTTGACGAAGAACACGAGCGACCTCTTCTGCTTCTTTAATAGGCAATTCTTTAGCTTCAATTTTCTTAAGCTCCTGAATGGAATTGGTTAACTCTGACTCGAAGGCCTTCTTAGAACACTCATCATGTTGACGAAGCAAATCGTGAATCTGATTACCTTGATCAATAATCCTAGCTTTATCAGAAATTTGTGAAGCACATGCAAAAATATGGCGAACAATTTTGACAAACCACTCAAGCTCCATTTGACCAGATTCCAAAATGTTAATACTGGGAACCAAAACATCAAGCACCAGATTCACTTCCTCATGATAGCCAAGAATTTCTGTAGGTGAGTGCAAGAGGAAAGTTTGACAAAAATATTCTCTACTTCACCAATAATATATCCTTGCCTAAGACTGCTCACTTCCGAGCCGAATAAAGCATGGATGGATGTGTTCACTTCTTGCAAAGATGACGGGACAACTTCATCTGACACATAAGCAACTGACTTCTCCCCATGAGGCTGGTTCATCACCTCCGCATGCAAAGATGGTGTACTCAAATTTTTAGACATCACTTCTGGAATGAAATTACTTGCATCAGCAACAGCTACAGTGTCAATATATGCACCACTAAGATCATCAGGCTTCTCATAACGAGCACGCTTAAAATTCACATCATGGCTACTCCTTAAAGAAGACCCTGGTGAAGAAGACCCCAGGATAACTTTGCACTTCTTGTCAGCTATCGCATTCTCGTTTTTAAAAAGACCAGAACTCTCACCAACTGGTCGCAAGCTAGAAGACTTTTTATTTCCCACGACAGAAAGCAAAACTTCTTTTCTCAGACCTGGTGATATGTCTCTCAAGACTGACACAATAAAAACTGTCTTTTTATTAAAGGGACGTTTATTGAAGATAGCATAAATATTGGCCAAAAAGTCCCAAGATATGTTGCACAAGAGGTCCTCCACCACTTGCAATAGCAATATGTACAGGTTCCTTGATGAGTTGAGCGAGGAACATAAAAAAGAGATCCAGTGTTCCTCTTAAGAAACACAGCCTGCACTTCGAACTTATCCTCAACACTACAATTTTGTCTACTAGAAACACCAAATGCTAATTTGTTCGCTGGAACCCCTTGATCGAAGCCAAATTGACGAGCGATCCTATTAGAAAAATATGGTTTTATCCAAAGGTGTTCACCAATTTTAACAGGAAGCTTTGCAGTGCAAATGCAGACCAAAAATTCTAAATGATCATCAGATAGGTCTTCATTATCCATCAAAGAACAACCTTTCTCTTCCACAAAAGAAGTTGGGCAATAAATAACAGATTTATCACTTTGGAAAATAAACCTTGCATCAGATATACTAACCTCCCCTAGGTTCAATACTTGCATATCTTGCTAAGTGAGGATAACCCTTAGGAAAATCACTGTCAGGACGAGATCGGTATAAATATGGAAAATGCTCCCCTAACCAGCCAACAACATAGTGAACCGGCATGGAAGTATATGTTGATCCAGGCCCCATCGGACAAGAAACAATATTCCCAAGGCCATGATAAATATAGCCAAGAACAGTCGGTGCAAGAGAGACTTTAGAGCCTTGTGCCATCAAACAAGCCATGGGGAAAGTCTCGGGCCTCATTCTCCTGCCCTTTAATGGCAAAACAAATCTGCAAAGCCAGAATGCCAAAAATGCAACCAAGGCCCCTTCTTTCGTGACTTCCAGTGGGATTCCTTGGGCCTTAAAAATCTTTTGCTCATTCGGGAGCATCCGTTGATTTCTCTCACCATAACCCACATAAATAATTTTTCCTCAATAAAAATGGGCCAACCATTGATCCCAAAATATTTGTTTCTGCCTATAAAATTTGCACAGTTGGGAATGAACTCACAGGAGTTCGGGAAGAGTAGACGGGTACACTCCTTTCTTGCACAAGTCATGATTTGGAGGAGTAAACTTTTCATAAGGAGCAACAAGAATTAGTAAACCACTTATCACCTTCAACATATAAAGAAGTACTCATTTCTCCATTTCCCTGATGGAAGGTGTTGGTTAAAGGACCCCATAACTCACAAAAAGCTTTCCATACATTAGAGGAGTACCCATAAGGATAACGAGACACTGCCACAGCACCATAAATATCTGCTTGACGCAGCACACTTGCATAAGTTCGTAGGGTAGCCTCTGTCCACTCCAGCACACCAACCTGGGTATTAATAACATCATTAATTATTTGAATAATAAAATATTTTAATTTTTAAATATATTCCTTTAGTGTTAAAAATGTTACAATTAGTATATTTATATTTATGGCTAAATTTTTTATCATATATTTTTATTTTTTAATTTGCAAATATTTTTTAATTTGTACCAATTTTCTTTTCATTTTTAATTTGTACCCATATATTAGTTTCTTTTTGTACCCATATTTTTTAAAGTTTTATTTGTGTTTGTACCCATGTGTATGCCTAAACTTTGTATCATATATTTATATTTTTAGTTTGTACCCACTTTTAATTTGCAACATTTTTTTTTAAATTTGTAGTATTTTCTTTTTAGTTTTATTTTGTACCCATGTATTAATTTCTTTTAGCACCTATATTTTAAAAAATTTCATTTGTACTCATAATTTTTTAATCTTTTATCTGTACCCTAATTTCTTTATACTGTACCCATTCCCCTTTATTAATGTACCACTTTGTTATATGTGAAATGTACCAATTTTTTTAACATTATGGATACATTCTTTTGCCATTTATTATTTCTTATTTTTACATAGTTTTTATCCATTTATTCAATCAAAATGTTTGAATTTTTTTATTGTAACCGTTTCTAATAGTATTATAATGAGGGATTTTAAATTTATAGGATTATAAATCTCATAAAATATCAAACAATTAATGTCAAAACTATAAAAATATAAATATTAATAGTAATATAATGAGGTGTATAAAGTCAAGGGACTTTGATCAAACTTTGAATACTATTAAGGTTTTAATCAAAGAATGTTAAGGATTATGGACCGCATCCAAAGTATCCCAAAATTAAAATACCTCTCATGTGAGTTTATCATAAGTATGCCTCCATCAAGTTAAAGTTAAACATGGAGCAAGAAATGATACCAAGCCAAAGATACTGCATGGAGCCGAAGTCAAAATATTAGTGAATTAATTTCACTTAGGCGCTCAAATGGCACAAAGCCGCACTCCAAGTTCAAGTGGCACGAACTCACGTCAAGTTTCAGAGGGCACAAAGCCGTATCAAATCCCAAATGGCACGAAGTTGAAGAAAAGTCTCAAATGGCATGAAGCCGTATCAAATATCAAATGGCACAAAGCCGCGACCAGTCTCAAAAATCACGAAACTACGTTACGCTCCAATGGCTTAAAGTCCTTGCCCACATGAGCTAAAACTGCACAAGACATCAAAAGCTCCAACGGCTTAAAGTCCTCGCCTGCACGAGCTAAAACTACACAAGGCATCAAACCCCAACAAATACATAAGGAACTACGAGTGACTTGATCCCTCAACGAGGGTACGTAGGCAATCTAAGGCCCTACCTAGGTGCAGTCGCAAAATCAAATAAACACCCAAATCCCCAAGTTATGATTTATTCATATTAGAATCAAAGGGTATTACTTTTCCAAAAGAAGGGTTGTAATTAATAGGCACGTAGCCTAGAATGGGTCGAACTCAAATTAATAAAACCCTATTTGGAAAATAAACGAGGGTGAAATTGTGTCGAGTGAATTATTTGTTTACATATTGTGTACAATTTTTGCTCACAATCGCCTGATTAGAAGTCAGATTTCTTATCCATTAGGCCACGGGCACGGTATTTAATCACAGAGTTCAAAATTTGTAAAGTTCACGTGAGTAAAAAAAAGTTGTTTTATTCCTTCAATCTCACATGGAGCAACATTCCCTATAAAATTAGGAACTTTGTTGCGTGCAGCATCTATTGGATATCTAGGAACTTTGTTTACAGACTTCTCTCTTACTCTCGAAAAGTTTTGGAGTTTCACTTGGTCAAAGTTGTGACATCCCCATCGTTCAGGGAAGTGATCCTTAAATGTATATTTCTATCCCTACCTAGCACGAGGCCTTTTGGGAGCTCACTGGCTTTGGGTTCCGTAGGAACTCCGAAGTTAAGCGAGAAGGGGACCAAAACACTCCCATGATGGGTGACCCACTGGGAAGTTGCTCGTGAGTTCCCAGAAACAAAACCGTGAGGGAATGGTAAGCCCAAAGCGGACAATATCGTGCTACGGTGATGGAGTGGGCTCGGGAAGTGATCCGTCCCGGGCCGGGATGTGGCAAAAGTAGCACGAACAAAAGTAGGCCTATTTTTCCTAAGGTTGCCATGTGAGTTTCCCAATTAATTTGGAAAGTTTGACAGCAAGCTTTTTCCTTCTGTGTGAACTTGGGACAGCCTGAACTCTTTCAAGTCCAAATAGAATCTCACGTGGCAGAGAAACAAATATCTTTTAGCCATTTATTTAGAGATGTGGCAAATTTCCTCTCTTTCCTTTTGTCTTGTAGCATCCGTCAATTTTATTTCAATGCTTTTGGTTACTACTTATGACTCAATATTTGATCAAAATGATAACCACATTTAAATCTTTTGAAAGACATCTTCTTCCTCCTTTCTGGTCGATTCTTTGAAGAACGGAGCAGCAGCAACACGCCAAATCCTTCAAATCGTATTCCTCTGTTTTTCATTAGGAGTTTCCCAATGAGCTCCTAAAACGGAGCAGCAACAACACACCAAATCCTTTGAGTCGTATTCCTCTGTTTTTGATTTGGAGTTTCCCAATGAGCTACTAAAATGGAGCAGCAGCAACATGTCAAATTCTTCGGGTCGTATTCCTCTACTCTTGCTTCGAAAATTCTCAATAAGCTCCTAAAACAGAGCAGCAGCAACCATTTCAACTCCACATGTGGCAGCCACTGCGGTTGTTCTCTCGGCGGAGGACTTCGTCTATTACCACGGGGTTTTTGAACTTTAATCCTTCAAGAAAATTAAAATTTAAAAAAAAACCTGGTGTAAGATTGAATATTAATTTTAGTCCCTTAATGTGTACTTAATTCAAATTCATATTATATTTTTGTTTTTATATTTAATAGATAATTTATTTAATGTTATTACATTAAATTTTAAATTTATTATTATACACATTTTAATTCATTAATTTTATTTAACTTTCTCTAATTTGTGTACCTAAATGTCCGTATCATAATATATTTTCCTAAATTAGTGTACCGAAATGCTCGTACCTAAATGTATTGTAGTGAATTAGTGACACATAAGAAAATATGTAAAAACATAAGTGCACCAAAAATTCCGTACCTAACTATATGATATTAAACGTGTAACGAAATGTCGGTATCTAAATATATTATACTAAACTAGTGTACCGAAATGTCCGTACCTAAACATATTATACTAACAAAGTGTACCGAAATTTTTGTACCTAAATATATTGTAATGATATTGTAATGAATTAATGGCAAATAAGAAAATATAAGTATACCGAAAAATCCCTACGAAAATATTTTCTTATACAAGATGCTTACCATAATGAGAATTAAAATTTATAATATTTTCATAAAATTATAAATAAAAAAAGAGACATTGAATGACATTAAATAGAGTCTAGGGACTAAAATCAATTTTTAATCTTCTATAAGACATTTTTCTAAACTTCATCTTATTTAGGGATTAAAATCTAGTTTTCTATCTGTTGGTGAGAAAATGTAGCATGCTGCGTCACTGGGCTTGCGGATGGAAGAAGGCGAATTGGCACAATGATGAAATAGCAATTTTTCATCTCTAGGCTCTTGACAAATGGGATGCCGCGGCTGCCTTATAGACTCTGCAACTCCAGGGGCTTGATCACATTGGTGCCGCTGCCTTCGTCAGTTTCGGAGCCATATTTCCAGGCGCACTTGAGCAGCTTGGACATGTTGTAGCGGTTTAGAGGAGTTGGTGCAGCGGTATGCAAAGAAGGAAAGGCTGCTGTGGGTGCGAACTCGCGGATCGGAGAACGGTTCCAGGGATGGCATGGTTGCTGCAATGTTGTCGTCGGTATTGTGGCTGTGTTGGTGTTCGACGGCTGTTGCAGCGTTTTGGAAATAGTGAGGGGCTGCAGCGTATAGGGCTCTTTGTTGACCAAGAAGACACCTACCTGCAAAACAAAATTGCTGGAAAAAAAGAATAGAGAAAAGAGAGACGTAGGTTTTATACCTTCTGATTTGTGGCTTGTTCCCCTTCCCTGCAAGACTCAATTCAGAATCGCCGGCAATGGAACTAGTACTTCGTTGCTTATTTAGAAAACTTCATTTTAATCCTTGTAATCCATGGCAAAGTTGACTTTTAGATAAAAACAATACGTAAGATCAAAATCTAATTTTAATCCCTTGATACATTAATAACCTCATTTATTAATTATATTTTGATTTTTTAATTATTTATCTTTTTCTTTCTAATTTTTAATGTATTAATTTTATTTCATTATAATTTTTATTTTCATTTCATTCATCGTAATATATTTTGTTGTGAACATTTAGATAAACTAATTTTTGTTATACAATATATTTCGATGTACTTTATCTTCTTCATTTAGGTATATTAAATTCATTATAATACATTTCGGTGCATACATTTCGGTACATACATTTCGATACAAACATTTAGGTATATTAATTCAATATAATACATTTCGGTGCATACATTTCGGTACACATATTTAGGTACATTAATTTAATATTAATACATTTTGGTGCATATATTTAGGTACATACATTTCGGTACTAACATTTAAATATATTAGTTCAATATAATATATTTCAGTACACACATTTCGGTACTAACATTTAGGTACATTAATTGAGTCTTTTAAGTTTGAAGAATGTTAAATAAAATTAATAAATTAAAAAACTATTTTTTTGGTAAAAAAATAAATTAAAATTTGTGTATTAATAAATTTAAACATTTAATGGGAGACATTAAATAAAATGCGTATTAATTATTTTGAATTACGGACACATTAAGGACTAAAATTAATATTCAATCTAACACCAAATTTTTTTTAAATTTTAATCTTTTTGAAGGATTCCTTATTTTCTCTCTCAATTTCTCTCTCAATTTCTGCAGAGTCTCTTCTTTTTATTCTCTCCTCCCCTTGCTTACTGCAGCTGATGCCTATTTATAGACATCCTAGGAGGGCTTATGTGGGGGAGATGGAGGCCTTGTAGACTTGGATTTCCTAGTCTAAGCAGGACCTCACGTGGGCGGCAACATTCCTATTTTCTTTTGAGAAGTTTGTTTGCTGCAAAACTACTCTTTTTTTTTTTTTTATAAATTTTATTTAGGGGTTTATCTCATGCTAGGCGACTAATAGAGAAGGGAATTCAAATTCCCCCCGTTTTGGTAGGTTTAGATAAATAGCATTCTTCCAAACCCTTTTTGAATTTCTTTTGATCAGTTCTTCAGCGCAAGCTTCTCCCGCGCCATTCTTTTACTGTTCGTTATTTTCCTTGAAGAGAAGAACAAGACTTTTTTTTCATTTTATTTGGATTTGAATGAATACTCCGCAACTTCATTTTATTCTTGATTTGTTGCAGGTGTTTTTGGTGGTGACTCTTTGCTTTGGAAGCTTGCCTGATGTCTTCGTACAAAACGGTGAGATTTTTTTTTTATCTCTTTGGTTTTGATGTGCAGCTTTACTTCCATTCATCTTCAGTTATTTTGTTGTTCAACAATCTCTGCTTCCTCCAACTGGCCGCAGACTCCATCAAACCCTAGAATTCGTTTTGCTTTTTTGGCGCATCCTCCTTTTTCTCCCTGCTCCTTGCTTTCCCCAACCTAGAATCCTCCTTCTTTCCCCGAACGAGAAATCTGAAATCCACAACCCAAAACTCACTCATAGTAGCCCCTGGCTTGCCGCATTCCTCATATCCTGATGGTTCATTCTCTCCATTCGATTCGATTTCGGCGAGTTCTTCGTTGATCCTTTCCCAATTTGGTTTTTTGGGCGTCTTCAGACGTCGTTTTGATTTCGGTGAGTTCTGGGTTATTGCTTTTTGCTTCTGGGTTTTTATTTTTTGGCGGTTTGATGAATCTGTGAGCGAGTTTTTGGGGGTTTTTTTGTTACTTTGTATTTGGGGTTTTGGGTAAACTCAGAAACTAAAAGAATTCAGTTGTAATGATCAAATCAGTTTCTTTTAGGAGTTCTGATTAGTAGTTTGGAAGGCTTATACATATAAATATACAACCCATATTGTTAATTGTATGTAAGAATTGACTCAAGACTGGAAAAATATGAACGTATCAATGAACTCCTTCAATTCAATTCTTTTATGAATGGGTTATGATATACCACCTGTTTGTGGATGAGATAGTCTACCAAAAGAGTAGGGAGTGCAAACCAGATGGATGAATTAAAGGTAAATTATACTAAAGATGGTAGTAACTCATAAATTCCCACTTCTTTCTGAATCCTTCCTCTCTACTTGCAGTAGTTATGTCTGATTTTCCTTTTTGGTTCTATCTCAGGAGTTTGTCAAGGAGAAAGTTCGTGAACAAAAAAAATCTAATCGAGAGGTATTTTCTTTTTGGCTGATATCACGAATTATATTTGGGTGTTTGAACAATATTTGTCTAAAAGTATACTATATTATCTGAAACTGAATTCATTTTGGTGTTTGTGTTTGATGCTATTTTTTGGATGTTTAGGTAATTAGATTCTTCTTATCTAGGAGTTTATTTTTGTATGTTCAATCTGAATATTTTATCAATATTCTCACGTTGCCCTCTTTGTTTTTAATCTGTAATTTATCTTTCTTTCTCCAATTCATGAAATTCCTTTTTTTTTTGGCATTTAAAAAGAAATGTGAGGAATCTAATTATCCGGTTGTTTGAGGGTTTTGATCTGATTACAGTATTATCTGTTATCTGTATGTTTGTGAAGGTCTGTGAATCACAACTGATGAAAAACTTGCAGTTTCAGAAATGACTGTCTGCAAACAAGATGTGAAAAAGAAGGTTCCTTTTCTTATTTTTTTTTCCAAATTCTTCTACTTTCTATTTTGTAGATAATTTTTTTTTGGATCTTTAGGCAAACAGATGGTGTTTTTAATCAGATTTTGTTAATTACTTGGATTTTGTGTTTAACCATTTTGTTTCAGTCTTTCATTCATAAAAATTTCACCACCAAGGAGAGAGAAGGAAGCGGCTCATCGGATTTCTTGGGTGAGACTCGAATGAATTTCTTTCTGCTTTCAATCCAATCACTTATCACCATTGTTTTCTATTGGAGAAAATCTATAGAGAGAGAGAGAGAGAGAGAGAGAGAGAGAGAGAGAGGATACTTGGGGACTCATATTGTAGTTGATGTTATCTTTCTTTTTGAATAGAATCCCATCTGTTTTTTGAAGAATGTGAGTTTACTTTTCTTTTTTTTTTTGAAAGGTTTTGTTCTTCTTCTTGTAACTTTTTCCGGTAAGATAGGGACGATTAATTGGTCCGACTCCAACCATATAAGACAATCGGAGTCTAAAAATGGCGTTTTTGGTAAGAAAGATATCGATGATTAAGTGAGAGGGAGAGCATGATGGAAGTTTGAACGTAGAATATATTCATGTTTGAAATCTAGAGTTTGAAAAAAGGAATTGTGCAGTTTAGGGATGCTCGTGGAACCCATCAATAGGGAAAGCATTGGGGTCATATGTAGGCAAATTATGATAATATTGAGCTTATACTTGGTCTTGGACAATTCAGAATTGTTTGTGTAGTTTGAAATTAGAACTTATAACCAAAAGATTGTTATGTTGTCATTGTACATAGTTATTAAGACCAAATGATATAACTGATCAACGTGGTTGAAGACAATTATTGTAGAGACCCAAAGAGGAAAAACTGTGTGCAGGTGCAAGTGCATATAAACAAATGAGAAAGAACTGTTGGAAATATATCCTTGCACCATGAAAAAAAAAAAAACTGTCAAGTTGTGGATAACTTCTGTTACTTTTTGGATAATTAACTGTGTTGAGCTTATGAATTCAGCTTTATGAAATGAATTTACTCACGGCTTTATCATATTGGTTTACTTTTTTGTAGATTTCTATTCGAATTGAAAACCTTCCGGAGCTCTCTTCCCCAAATTTCACCAGCATATCTTTCCAATTGAAAAAAGCCTCATCATCATCATCTATTCCTCATCACCACAGGTACCTTCTACACCTATTAGATGTCAAAATCTACTTCAAATTTGTGATTTGATATAATAGGACTTTAGAAAAAACTTGATGATTTTGAGGGATCCAATTTAACGGGTAGAAAAATTTTCACAAGGAGATTGAAGCTCAATCTGAAAAACTAGATTCCGGCAAAGTCTCCGTATAGACATTGACAAGTGAATATCAACACCTTCTCTTCTTCCTCAGGCAAAAGTCAACGACTATCTCTTTCCGAATGCCATTTTATTTTCTATTTTTGTCTTTGGCTAACAATTATCTCACTTGGGCATATATGGGTTGATGCAAAGGTAACCGATCACTTTCTCGAACCATAAATGCCGTTGTGAAGTTGTTGTTCTTAGCCAATTTTCTGTGGGTGTATCTAGGATTTAGTTGGCTGTGTATAATTTAAGCATTGAAGGTGAGGTGGTGTTGCTTTTCGTTTAAATAATGCTTTAGATCTAGGGGATGACTTGCTAATGGACTTACGGCCCCGAAAAGGGTTTATGATCAGAACCCTGACGAGACCTTGAGTGCAAAAGCCCTTCAGTTTCAGTTTCATATGTCTCAACAAAATTGAATGTCAAAGGAATAAAAATCTGCCCATAAGCATCTCTATTCTCTTGGACCAAGCATGAAATCCTAAGCACTTATCACCACAAAAAAAAACAAACAAGCTGAAAAACCATAACCAAAGGCACTTAACAGAGCCTTTCACCGGGTCAGAACCCGCCATTCCAAGCAATATCCAGTAAGGTTTCACCTAAAGGCATATGACTTTTTTTTTATGTTTTACTCTTATTATACATTTAAAATGTCTTCCACTATTTAACAATTGTATCCTTCTAAATTACCTATGAATTATCAACTTGAAGGGAAATTATAGGACATAAGAACATAGTTTGAACTGTACTTAGTATTGTTCTGTTATACATATTCGTACAGCCAAAGGCCTCTGTTAAATAATTTATATCTGCATTATGTCCTTCACTATGAGTCTATGATTGCAATATTACTACTATTCTTTACCAAAAAAATCTTTTAAAAATTAGGTTTCTCAAGTTAGGTTAGTGTATGTTAGTATATGTTTAAAAATTACAAAAACAATTCATAATCCACGAACGCTCCTGGCCGGAAGGTAGGTTGGTGTATGTTTAATATAGCTCCCCTGAATTATGTTTTTTACGTTTGTTTTGTTGGGTGATGCAGTTTGATCGGATCCAGTTGTTGGATAATCCCTGAAGTAACAAGAAGGAATTGACTACTGGGATTTTTTTAGCAAGTAATCATTCTTAATTACTTACACGTTTTAATTTTAATTTATGATTTGATTGGCCCTTATATAAATTTCAAGCCCCACAATTGTTGGACCATTGATATGTTATGAGTGTAAATAGTAAATCCGTTTTGAGTATGTTAGCTAATGGGTTATGTGTTGGGAGACTCACTTTGCATAAACAACTTGCAGTAGCATACACGTGACATAGCACTCATTTTATTACGAATGGTTGATATTTCAAATGTTAGGAATGCAGTCCATAATACAACGAGAATGAGAAGAATACAATTAACACATTCAAAGCATTTTCTTCTCTATACACCCAAGATTTTGGTGTTGAGGAACAAATCAATTAGATTAAGATAGATTCATTCAGCATCCAATAAAAATTAAATTTTTGCATGCAGAAATTATGATTGTGAAAGCATGCTTACCAGTAGGGCAAACAAATGTGAAGTCCAGTGAGTAAAAACGAGAATCACATACTTTTTTTGTAATAATGCTTTTACATGTTTTTAACTGCACTTTTTTAAGCAGGACGAGAAACGTGGAAACAATTGAAGAGAACATGTTAGTGATCCTCAATTCTTCCAAGCTAAAGACAATTAGGATGCCAACGGGGATAGCAAGTCTTAATTCTGTTGTTCCCTTTTTATTGATAATTTTACACATTTGCAGTTTTGTCTGGAGTGCACAGTTTGCTTGTCTGCATGTTGAAGAGGCTGCGAGGAAAGGATGATGGTATGGGAACTTGAATGCAGAAATAATACTTTTACGTTATTCATTCATTATATCGTATTCACTCTTTCTTCCTCTGCAGTCATTAATGCTAGAGTAGCTGGATGTTGCACTGGTCTTGCTCTTAGTTTTCCAGGTATCCATCGTATTACAGAGTTTGATCATTTATAAATTAGCAATAAACTCATTGACTGTGCTATTAAAATTTAAATTCTTAATATCTATAGAACTCCCGATTCTTGTTTTCTCTCATTTTTGGATTGTTACAACGAGCAAGTCTTTTCCTCGCTGATCAATAAAGCAGTTTCTGTACAGTCTATTATATCTTTAATTTAGAATACCTTATTTAATTTGCAGGTGCAACCCAAGCTCTTCTACAAAGCTGTCTCACTTTTGGGGCATTCTCATTTGTTATTGAAGGCCTAAACAAGCAGCAGCCGGCTTTAGCACAACCATTTTCTGTGAGGAAGAAAAGTGAGCAAGTTCGTCCCTTGGTGCTCCCCCATCAACTTTCACTCCCGGGAGAACCAAAAGTGGGTTTCACCTTCTTTTGCAATTCCTTGAAGAATCGCAAGAAGGGCACTTCTCACCCAGCCTAACAAAAAGGTTGTTCCAGAAAGGCGGCACAGCTTGGACCTCTTTATGAGAATTCAGGGTTTTCGCTTGCCAGACAATGATAGGCGAATCACCGCAAGCAGCAGTAATTATGCTGCATACTGAATCCAGGATGACTAACCTGGAGTCTTCATGGTGGTCGCACCTCTCCTTCTCTATGCTCCTCCTCCAAAACCCCTCTGTAAGTTTCCGAACTTAAATTGTATTTTCCCTCTCTTTCTGCCCTTTAGAATGGTTTCAGAAAAATAATAATTTTTTTACTATAATTTTGGTTTTGATGATAAAATTTGGATTTGCCCATTTGGGGATTTTCCAGTTCAGGACCTAGGAAACAAGTAGCAATGCAGAGGCACTGTTAGAGAGATTGTGGACCTCTGTTAAATCAGAGTCCAGTGAAGGGATTAGCCCGTCTGACTTTGTGTTTTAGATGAATCCATTTCGGATTGGGAGAAAATTTAAACCCAGAAAAAGTTGGGTTTCCTGGTGAGTTGTCCGACAGATTTCAGGTGGCTAATTTCGTGATTACATTTAATTTTGCGTCATGACATTGTGGTATGCTATCAAATCTATTTGGCGATTTTTTTGTATGGTTTTTGTGTGGATGCAGGTCGGCAACGAACAGGTTGATCACATCTTGAGTGTTCAGACTGATTTATTCAATCCTATCGGTTTTGATTCTGTCCCTCCATAACATTTGCAGCACCATCTGCCTTGCTTTCTCATCACTGCTAGGCTTTCAGTTCCTCAGGTAAAGTTTCCACCTTTTTTTCTTTAGGAAGATAACAAAGATTCCAAATTTATTGAACTATTTAGTGATTTTCTGTTGAGTTTCTTCTTAAAAATTTTAATTTACATTTTTTCAATTGGAATATAGGGGGAATGGTGGATGTGAGAGTTTCTTTTACAGCAATTCAAAGGGAAGAGCTTGAGAGACAGTGGACTCTTCCCCTATTCCTCCACATTTCACTTTTACCAATTTCCAAGAACACATTAAATTCCCTCAAAATATAAGCCGAGGTATGGAAAAGTTTTGAATTCCTTGGTTTCCTCCAATTAGTATGCAGAACTCTCAAAAAAGAAAGAAGTGAAGGTTGAATGTCTATCCTTATATATACAGACAGATATGGAAAAAACTAGAATGATGAAGTGAGGGTTCAATGACTTATTACTCATTCGGTTCTATTTAAATAAAGTTCGCTGATTGGGTTGATTTGTGTTGTGTACATATACTTCTTGGGTTTATTTATGTTTTATGGACTTATTTGTTTCTGTATCAGTTGCTGACAAAATGGATAGGGTGCCAAAAAGAAAGGTGGCATTAGGAATAATGGCTTTTTGATAGAATTAGAGTTTGATCTCTTCATTTGGGTTGTGCATATTTCGTTTGATCTCCTATTTGGGTTGTGTAGATTTCGTTTGAATTAATTTGGGTTGCCATTCGGGATGCCATTTGTGATTCTGTTTTTCACTCAAACATTGTTATGAAAATTGAAACTATAAAATATTTCATATGATTTTTAATCTCGCAGCATCGCGCGAGTACAAATTTCTAGTAATCAACTAATTGTCCTGCTAGAAGGCACTATGCACAAGTTAATAATCACATACAAATTCATCCAAAGTAATCGACACTTGGTCACTTAGTATTACGGTCTAGTGGTATTATTCAATATATATAAGTGAGAAATCTTAGGTTTAATTATCGGAAATGATGAGTTCTGCACAAGCCAGTACCAAAGGCTTATTTTTTGTTTTTATTTAAATTTTTTTTTTAAGAACATAGAATTACGAGGTTTCTCAGTATACCATATTGTCAACTTAACAAAAAATATTTACTATAGTTAACGGCAGAAACTGAGAGTGCACACTTTGTTAAATTTATTGGATGATCTCTAAAATCTTGACATGGTATCAGCGCAAAGATCCTGAGGGAAACTGCTATGATTAGAAAGAGATCTTCCAATATTTTGGAGAAACTGACGACAGTTCCTCAATGACCTCAAACCAGAACCAAACCTTGACCCTGATGATAACATTGATATCCTCGACGACTCTAACAACCCTGAAGACTCCGGCGAAGACCTTGACGACCTTAACGACTTTGACGACCAAGAAAATTTCAACGGCAACCCTTACTATCCCAATGACGAGTAACTGTGGATATGTTTTAAATACGTGAGCCATGATTCGTGATCAGACATGGATAAATAGCTCTGGCGCGAACAAATTATATGATGTTTAAGCTGAATTCCCAATATAATGCTGAACCTCACGTGACAACTATAGCGAATGCCAACGTTGTATCCTCAACTCGAACTCTATCCTTGACAATACTTTCCTTGTCCCGTCTCCTTCAAATTATTTGATGGCTGGAGCAGTAACAGAGTTCCCAAGCTGAGAAATTTCCTGATTTGTTGTGTGTTTCCTAGTGGATGCTAGTTTCAAGCATTGTGTTCCATACAGTCAATTGATGCGAGATATTTGTCAAACCTATGAAAAAGTAGAACTCCAAAGCAAGAAAAGGAGAACACTGATTACAATTTTCTGCTACATTTCTACTGTTTACTAGCAACCTTCATCTGCATTTGGCATTCCAGATTTACATACCCCAAAGCGTTACTACGTTCTCTATCCATTTGAATCACTTCTTTTATGATTGACATATGTTGTTCAACTCTTTTGTTTACATAATTTCACTCAAACAGAGAACTCTTTAGGCCTTACGTTTTTGTATGCAAATTTTAACATTTCGGCATTCATGAAATAAACTCAAGTTGGAGTACTGAGATCTGAGATGGTCACTTCCATGAGGAAATCATTGGACAGTGATTCCTTATCACAATACCGGTCCGCTTGGTCTTGCCTCGTCTGAGTTCTTACATTGCTTAACTGATGTACTAAATTGTACATTTGCTTATCTGCCAAATTGCCGCATCAGGAAGCAAGAGGGAAACTAATGTAAACCATCGTAGAACAGTTTTCTGGTATCCACCAGAGGTTGAGAGAAAACCTATAGGTCACTTTGATTAATTGACGATTGAACGATTACACTGAAACAGCCAAAGGCTTTAAATAAATTGATTACAACTCCTAAAACAACTCAAAGGACTCAAGTAATTAAAATGACATAATCGGAAGGCAACTCAAAGTTCTGATTTTTGTTACGGAAATTAAAATGTTGTTTTGGAGGCTGAAATGACTTCGGATGGCTAAAATTCTTCATATATCACAATCTATAAGTTTGAACAGTGGCTTCATTCCCTTTTCAAAAGGGTATCACGGGCCCGAATCGAAGCTTGGACGCCAAATCTGCAAATTCCCACTACATCTTTTTGACTTCTCACAGTCCATTTCCTCTTCAATCCATTCGGTCATTTATTCTACATCAGTCCCCCCATTTCAGAAGAACTCGACTCCGAGTTATGGTCAGGATAGTCATTGAACTCACATATACGAGCAACATTGAAAGTGTTGGAAATCCCCATAGAATCCGGCAAATTAATAACATGAGCATTGTCATTAACTCGTTTATGAACTTTAAATGACCATACTTTCGTGGCTTGAGCTTGTTGTAAGTTACAGTAGGAAACGTTCTCTTCTCAAGAACACCATGACAAAATCTCTTTCATGAAACACTTTTAACTCGCCTTTGTTTATCGGTTGCAGCTTTGTACTTAGCATTAGTTTGCTCAAGTCGTTGTTTGACATTATCACAAACTGCAACCACATCTTGAGCCATATTTTCTGCAGCAATACTAAGTCCAAAACCTCTAGGCAGTTTCTCTAAATCCAACAGTGGAAACAATTAATGAAAATACTAATTTCCCATTGTTTTGGTTTTTCACTACAAAAAATATGGGCATTGTGCACAAAAAGTTATTTGAGCCCTTTGAGGCTTAAAGACACCAATATACGTGCTCATAGGTCAATAGCAACAGTGCAGCAACCAAAATTGTATATGTGCCCCCTTTGGGCGTGCCCTTTGCTGAAAGAGCACAATAGGGTGTTTGTGCCAGAGAGGCAAGCACAAATAGTGGTCCATTTGTGCCCCGTTCTGACAACTTTGTCAGATAAGCTTTTCTAGCCATGCTGGCACTTATATTGTAATTGTGCCAACATGAATTAATTAATAAAAAAAAAAGCAAAAGTTGAAAAATTGAAACTAAATTGAGGAAATGAAAAAAATTTAAATTCTCATGAAATGAAGAAAGCCTACAACCATGAAACCAACTTTCCCTTTCTGAATCTCACAAACATATATTGTAATGTTACATATTCTCTCTCATACAAAAAAAAAACTTGAAAGCAAACATTTTTGGACAGATGCATCCTCCCCAGCAGGCCTTGCACCTCATCAAATCTTTGCTGCTCCAGAAACTAATTGATCAGATGACATGCAGTATATGGACTCTCACAGAAGTCATGAATATCAAATGCAAAGATAAAGAAAAACCACACAATTTACAAGAGCAAAGAAAATGAAGGGATAAAGAAAGTAAGAAGGGACTACCTTTGTGGGAGGACTCTTATTTGCTTCAAGGGTCTTTCCACCACTTGCTTTAAGATGATTCTTATATAACAACTTCACCCTCCAAAACAACCAACAATGGATGCGGAAAGTATACAAGTATTCCTCATAAAAGTTAAGTTCACAAGTATTAAAAATAAGTCCACCCTCCAAAACAACCAACTATGCATTACTACATTGTTCAGACTCATAAGACTCTGCATAAGGTTACATGGCTGATTGCTCAAGGTTCAGATTTGGTGTAGAAATATTATCATCTTCATTTTGATTCCAATATTCAAACACAAAGACCAGGGTAAGTTTTGTAACAAACGATAGAAATTGACCAAATGGAATTAACGCTATTAACAACAACCATGGCTAAAAACTGATGAAGACCAACTGACATAATCTCTAGCTTGATGTCAGTGGGTAAAAGACTCACTCAGCTAACATAGACTACAATATTCATCAGAAGCCAACAAACATATAGTCGAATTCAAAACACAATAAGTCCAAAATTACACCTAAAAAGAGTTAATTAAAATCACTTCGAGTTGTAAAAGTGACTTTTGGGTTGGAGATAATGCATTCAGCTCATGGTCACCTGAATCAAAGAAATATATAAGTATGCATATTATTATGGTCAAGGTGAGTTGCTTATTTTAATCACATACCTAGTAAGTATTTGTTTTAAGTTAGCGTAGACAGTATAACAATATTGCATTTTCCATGATGAAACTTGTATGGTTCCAATAAGAATAAAAATAATAAAACTAACATGATTAAACATGAGAACCTTAAGAACTTCACATCTGAATACATTTTTTTTGTATTTCACTTCTAGTTTCATCTCTACCTAGATCCAATTACTAAATCCTCTTCTTTCAATGCTGCCACACCATAAAAGAAAAGTCAACAACGAATAAATACTTAAGATATTGGGGGAGGGGTGGAATCAAGACAACTCCTAATAAATCAATTAAAAAACTTATGCTTTTCCAAAAATTGAAGATCCAAAATCCTAAAATTCTAAGCAACATGGCTCCGTAAATATAATAATAGGTATGAAATTCTTCCATACAAATACAGAATACAAACCGGCAATAGGGGCGTGACAGAGGCAAGGCCTTTGAGGTTGCGGAGATAGAGAGAACAAGGCTCTAAACCGCTCCAATATGAGTTCTGTTGGGTCGACCAACCAGTCACCAAGAAAATTCACAGTAAGAATTAACCAAAAATCCATCATGTTCATATCCAAAATTGCATGCAGGGGGCAAGTATGAAAAATAAATATGTCAAATCTCAAATCCATAAGCAACGAGGCGAGATACAAAATATATATGTCAGATCTCATAAGATATAAACTCGAAACGAAAAAACAAGAACTCAAATATGATGCATGGGTGGTGTTGTATTTTTCAAAGAAAAAAACAAAGGAAAAATCCAGATATGAGGGGAGGGAGAGAGAGAGAGAGAGAGAGAGAGAGTACCTAATCCAAAATCCCTAATTCAAAGACCATTTTCAAAAGTCCTAATTCAGAACCCATATTCAAAATCACTAACCGAATTCAATATCAAACAATATCCATGAACTTTGGTTGAGTTTATTGCATGAATTTCTTACCTTGTGCAGTTAGGAGGAGTGAGGACCGAGACCAAGAGCTCGATTCAGGTGAGGTGGTGTGGACAGTGGG
This sequence comes from Heteromeles arbutifolia, assembly GCA_024362995.1. Classification (NCBI taxonomy): domain Eukaryota; kingdom Viridiplantae; phylum Streptophyta; class Magnoliopsida; order Rosales; family Rosaceae; genus Heteromeles; species Heteromeles arbutifolia. The sequence goes on from JANCRC010000002.1 coordinate 41,688,716, forward strand.
TGGAATCGCGATTCAGGGGACGAATTCATGAGTGAGGACTGAGGATTGAGGACTGGTGTGGGTGGAGTCGTGATTCAGGCGACAAATTTGGGTGATCCCACTGATGTGGGATGACTGAGGAAGAAGGAGAGCTCAATTTGATTTTGGGCGGAGAAGGCAAGTCGGGTGAGAGTGACAGTGAGAGTGAGGTGAGGTCGGAGAGAGGTTACTCGGGTTAGGGTTTGTTATAAAACAATGATTGAGATTTAATCTCAACAAACTGACGATCCACATAATTTTTAAATTGTAATTTTAAAATTAAATACATATAATATTTATGTGTGAGACCGAAGTAATCCATTTGGTTTTGGAGTTAGTGAATTCCTAGATGTTGGGTAAAAGAGAGAAACAGGTGGAAGAGAGAAGTGTGTGGGGGTGTGGGTGGGTTAAGGGGGGAGGGAGAGACTGTGTGGTGGGTGGGTAGGTTAAACAGAGAGAGAGAGAAAGTAAGGTGTGAGTCATAAGTCTTTGAAAAATAATAATTGTCTTTTGAAGTAATATATAGACACAAATAATCTATTTGAATCTATTGTTTTGAAAAAGTTGTGAGAGAAAAATATTTGTGCCAACTTTCTAGAGAATGGGCACAGTAGTTGGTGCCCTCATAGAAAAGGAAACAAATACAATTTTTTTTTGTGTAAAATTTGTTCTACACCCACAAAATAAATAATTATGCCCTTAATTTTGTATCTAAAGGCCTGTTTTTTTTGGTAGTCTTTCTCCACAAATGCTTCGAATCATGTTGCCAATAATCCTATTGGTAACCTCTGTCTATCCGTCAGTTTGGGGATGTGCACTAGTACTTCAATTCAAAGTGGTCCCAAATATTATCCACAAGGTAATATCTAGAAATAGCTCAAGAACTTGGTGTCTTGACCAGAAGTGATGGACTAAGGTACTCCGTGCAATCGAACAACCTCCCTGGAAAAAAAGTTTGGCGCATCAGCGGTCTTTTTGCATGCAATGGAATGAGCCATCTTGGAGAACTTGTCAACCACAATAAAAACTGAATCCACTCTTCTTTGTTTTCGGGGTAGTCCAAGCAAAAATCCATAGCAAGGTCCTGCCATATGTAAAGGCCAGTGTTTTGGACTTGCCCTTTAGAAACCTGACATGCATAACATTTCCGCACAATCACTCCAACATCCCACTTCAACTTCGGCCAAAAATATCTTTCCTCCAAACTTGCTATTGTTTTATCACAACTGAGATGACCACTTAATCCACCTCCATGCAAATCTCGAGTAAGATTCTCCTATAAGAAAAAGGTTGAGAATAAATCACAACTTCGAACATATGAAATATAAATCACACACACACACACACACATATAATATAACAAATTTAAACATAAGAATCACAACTTCGAAATGATTGAAAATAAATATCATACGTTTTTGAGAGCATGAGAGTTGGAGAGATGTCGAAAGAGATGGTGAGTGTGAGAGCTACAGAGAGATATGAGTTTGCAGTGGGGGAATTTTGGAGAGAGTGAAATGCCTTCAATTTATTGAAAGTTGCTCCACTGCAAAACGGGGTGGGGCGGTTCAGGTTTATGAAATTATCGGGGCGAGGGGGTATTAAAATAGAAGGGAACGGGCCCCCGGCCCGGCCCCTTTTTTCTCCTCATCCCTAGTCTTCTCGATCTCTCTTCCCCGACACCTTTCATTTCACTCATACCCGGCTCGTTTCTTTGCCTCATCCCTAGTCTTCTCAATCACTCTTCCTCGACTCCTTCCTTTCATTTCACTCATACCTCGAGACCTCCTCCTAACTCGCTTCTAGCCTCCTACCGTCCCAGCTCTGTACCCCGCCACCATCATCGTCAGACCTCCATCTCTCCTGATTCGCTCATGTCTTCCTCACTCCGTCCGCTGCCATCATCATCAGGCCTCGAATTCGATCTCTCTTGACTCACTATCTGGAAATCGGTTTCTCTCTCTCTCTCTCTCTCTCTCTCTCTCTCTCTCTCTCTCTATCTCTCTCTGACGAACTCAAATGGACGGATGAAGTCAAACAACTCGAAACGGCGTCTCCTCCGTCTGACTTAAACCCATATTTGCAGCGCACGACTCTGTTCATAGTCCTATTCAGTTTTAAGGTATTACGTTTTAGGGATGTAGGATTGAAAATTAAATTAGGGTTTTCTAGATTTAGGGATTTTGTTGGGTTCTTGAACCTTGACCTCTATTATGTTCCAATTTCAAATCTTTTATTGATTTGAATTTGAATCGACTGTGTTTGAAACTTCTGTTGAATTAAATTGAATTTGAGCAGGAGAAGAGGCAGATCTGGGTTGGGCAGCGTCGAATCTCATCGTGGGTGGCGATTTGGAACTGGGTTTGGTAGGTTTGGATCTAATGGTGAGGTGGGCATGGGCGGAGATGGCATTGAGTGGCGGTGGTTTGGGCGGTGCTATTGAGTTGCAGAAGAATACGAAGGAGGAGGTGTGGGCATGGGTGGATTTCGCAATCTCAATTGAATTTTTTCTGGTTTTGTTTGTGATTAATTGCTTGTTTATGATAGTTATTGATGGATCTTGACATGCCCATTTGATTGTTATTGTCAATGCAGGCTTGATTGTATCAAATTCAAACCAATTGAATTGTATCCTAGAAAGAAAAAAAGAAAAAAAATCAACAAATGAACCGTGGACCTTGCCCGAACAGGCCCGTTTCAATCGGGCCGGGTTAGGTCATGTTCCTATATTATCAAATGTTGTTCCCGGCCCGGCCCAGCCCGTGCCTACCCCTACTCTAAATGGATAGTTCTCGACGTAATAAAGAACATAGGCCTTTGACTGGCGAACTATTTCGTTGGGTACACAAGTAAAAAAAAAACATCTTGCGTACACTAGTTAAAAAAACCCCATTGCATAACGAACCATTATGTCGGGTACACTAGTAAAAAAAATCCCCTTGCGAAACAAAACACACATCGTCGCGCAAAGTGACTTTGCGCGACAAAATTTTAGACTTCGTCATGCAATATGTTTAAAAAAAATAAAAATTATTTTTTTAAAACTTTGCACGACGAAATTCAAATATTTCGTCGCCTAAACCCAATTTATTTTCTTTTTTATTTAATTTTATATATTAAATTGTAAAATAAATTATTTTCATAGTTTTTATTTTTTTTTTTAAACTTTGCTCGACGAATATTAATATTTCATCGCCTAAACCCTATTTATTTTATTTTTATTTAGTTTTATATTTATGTGACGACCCATCCCTAATTTTCTATGTAATTTCTCCCCGAGTATGTGAATTGACATTTATGCCCTAGTTGGCAAGTGACGTGCACGTGTTTATTTGTTCTTAAATTATTTTTCTCGCTATCGTAATTAAATTGTACTCGTCACTACGAACGTGTGAGCGCGTGTTAGACTCGAATCAGACTTGTAACGAAAGAGTTACACACATTTAAAGTACGTTCACAACGGGTATTTTTGTACACGCATGTGTACAAATCGATCAATGTTAGAAACACTGTATTACATAGGGAGACAGATTTTCGGAGCACTTTCCACTGTGCAACATCAGAAAACCCTATCTCTTCTTTTCTTTAAATGTAACCCGTGCTTTCCCTTTTACATCACCACCAATCAATTTCTTTCCCACCTCCTTGCACCCAATCAAATCAGTCTCTCCCTCTTTCTTCACTCTCTCTCTCTCCCTCGCCAAGCTCTCTCCTCTGCAACTGCAAGGACCTTCACCATAAACTCATAGATTGAACCAAAAAACTACACAATCGTGTTCATTTCGACTTCACGAACTCAACCATACCTCTGGATCTCGAGTTGACCGAGTTTTGGACGTTGAACTCGGAAGGTCCGAACTCGGTGAGTTGAGTTTGTCGTGTTTTCGACCGAGTTAGAAAGTGTTGAAAGTCAGGGAAGCTCCTACAAAACTTCCTGAGGTCTTTCGTGATGGTTTGGTGAAGAAACAACCTCGAAATACAAGGTTTCGAGAAGTTCAAGTTTAGACCGTACCTTTCGAGGCATTTTCAGGCCACCTCCATCCACTTTTTGGACTTTTGAAAGGTATAACATGACTCTACTCTTCATAAGCTTCATGTCCATATAAATTTTGTGAAAAATGGTTGAGAAATGAGCTAGATATGAAGGTTTAAAGTTTTTCCAAAAATCGGCGACTTTTTCCATAATCCAGCAAGTTCAGACAACGGCGGCGGACGACGGAGGTTCGTCGGAGAAGGAGACAGAATATTCCGTTAGACTTAACGGAATATTCGAACGCCGTTAAGGTACTTAACTGACGCCGTTAGTTTTAACAAAATATTCCGTCAGTCTGACGGAATATTCCTCAGTGAGTCAGTCAGGGCGTCAAGCACGTGGCCTGCACGTAGAGGCGCGTGTGGCCGTGCCCAAGGCGGAGCGTGAGGGCACGTCCGGCGTCCAAAATTTTTTTGGTAAATTTGTGTAGGTGACGTCGAGTAGATCGATTTCATGTATTTAAACCCCAGGTTTGAGCAAACTATGGGGGTTTTATTTAAGTTTCCGTATATGTGTTTTAATTAATTTAAAAGTAGTTATTTCACATAGAGGGGAAACAAATCTGAGGACTTGAGGGGTCAGGCAAGGCTCAGGGGCTACGATCCGACGACGTATTTGTGAGTGGGCAGTTTGTTTTTATACATATATATAATTATAGTTTCCATGAATGCGTGTTTACTTCATTTTTTTTACGCTTACATTGCCAAGTATCGTTATTGTGATATTAAATATGATAAATGCTGCTATATGGTTGGGATATTACTGTCATGACATTCATACATATTTGTATATGCTTATCTTGCTGCACCCCGATGTTAGTACTCTGCCCCAGGGCCAGGGCCAGTCCTTCACTTGTATGTTCACATCTGCATCGTTCGCTCGCCTTGAATCCAAGTTAGGTGCCAGCCATGTCGTACAGATTGCACTAGGCAATTCCGACTCGTATGTGACTGCACCTCGGCCCTAGCCTTCACGTGATCGTAGTACTAGAGTGTATTGATTACACCCAGTCATGTTCGTGTCAGAAATTATCTGTACGAACTCGTGTGCTAACGTAGATGGATGAGCACTTGGTTATACCTGATTATCACACGATTATATTACTGCGGCATTTGATATATCATGACTTGGCATATTTCTGGTTATATTACTGTTGTACTGTTGTTTACATACTTACGTCGTATGTTTTAAGGAAACTATACTTGTTTTACAACGAGGGGTTACTATGTTCGAAAATAAAGGTTTTCTTACAAACGTTGTTTTGCTACCCCACTCAACTTTGTTTTTCGCCTCTCCAAGACCTAGATAGTTGTACTCTTTGTGGCATTCGAGGGACCAATGGCAGTTCTGTCATTATCTCTGTTTAGAAGTATGAACTTATCCACTGTTGTGTAATAAGTGTACTTTAGCTGCTTTGACTACTTTATTGTAGTCGTACTGTCTATTATGCTCTGAATAATTGTAGTGGGTTCTTCCCACGACTGTGCACTCTTTCACTGTTTAATTTAAATTAGTTCTAGTTTAGTTTTAATTTATTCACTTTTTCACATCACTTACCCTTACGGTTACGTCACCTCACGGTGACAGCCAGCATGCTTCGACCTCCGTCGGTCGGAGTGTGTCATTTATATTTTATATTGTTAACCTAATTTAGTTTCTTTGCGTGACGAATCAACATTTAGTCGCCTAAACCCTATTTTTCTTTTTTTTATATTTAAGTTATAAAATAAATTTTTTTTTCTTTTTTATTATTTTTTTAAAACTTTGCACAATGAATACCAATATTTCATCGCATAAACCCTGTTTATTTTATTTTTTACTTAATTTTATATTTTAAATTGTCTAATAAAATTTATTTCTATAAGTTTTGCGCAACGAACAAATGTTTCGTCTCTCAAAACCCTAAAAATTTGGGTGGGAGCAAAAAATGGAGCATGGGAATTTAAATTTTTTTTTTTAAGACTTTGCTCGACCAATCTTTCGTCGCGCAAAGTGATACGGTTTTTAAAACCAAAATAACTCCACAATTTTCTTAGTGTATCTCTCTAGTTCTCTTACCTCTCCTCTCTTTCCCTCTCCCCAAATCCGACCCCCTCTCTCACACTCAATCTCTCATTTCTCTCTCTCTCTCTCTCTCTCTCTCTCTCTCTCTCTCTCTCTCTCTCTCTCTCTCTCTCTCTCTCTCTCTCTCTCTCTCTCTCTCTATCTCTCACTATCTCTTCTCACACTCTCACACTCTCTCCTCTCTCTCCTTATCTCTCACTTACTCCCCTCTCCCTATCTCTCACTCACTCAATCTTGCCAAAAGGTATTTTCTCTCTAAATTTTAATTTATTTGTCAGTAATGTGTTTTTTGAGTTAATTTTGGGTTTGGATGGGGTTTGGGGCCGGGTATAGGGTGAGGGGTGGAGTTTGGGGTCGAATTTGGGTTATGCCGATTTTAGGGGACGTTATGTCCATTTTTTGGTATTATTTTATGTTTTTTCATGTTTGTTTTTTTCGTTGGGAATCGTCGGGACTTTGATGGTGAAAGTTGAGGAGTTGAGGATTATGACGCTATCGGACCATATCCCCCACCACCACCACCACAATAGACTTGTATTAGGATTTTATTATTGTAATTTGTTAATTTATATGTACTTTTTTAATAAAATGTATATTATGGATAATTTGATCACTATTTTTCATATGTAATTTTATTTTGAATATGTCAATTTAAATTAAAGTAATACAATTAAATTAAATTCAAAAGTAAAAATTCAAAAAATCTTGTGCTACCAAATATTTCGTCGCGCAAACAATTACTATAATTAAATTAAATAGTAGAAATAATAAAACAAAAAGTCAATTTAATTAAATAAAAAAATAAAAACCAAAAATGTTTGTCGCGCAAAATCTTGCGCTACCAAATATTTCGTCGCGCAAAATATTAAATTAATTTAATTAAATCAAAAATAAAAAATAAAAAACTTTGCGCGACGAAATATTTCGTCATGCAAACCCTATCTTCACGATCTTTGCACGACGAACCATGCGCGACAAAAGTTTCATCATGCAAAGTGTTTTTTTGTAGTAGTGGTAAGGGTTTCAGAAAGAAACGCCAAGTGAAAATTTTGGTGGGAAAAAAAGTTTGCCCGATGAAAATCCCAACATTTCGTCGGGTAAACCCATCATTAAAGGGAAATTTGATTTTTTTGGAACCCGACAAAATTTGTATTTGACCCGACGAATTTTATCTATTTGCACTATGAAATATATGATTTTCGTCGGCCAAACTTAAAAATTTAAAAATTCCCAAACTTAGAAAAAAAAATTGTAACAGTTAAATGATCATCAAATTTAATTATTAGGTGTATTCAATGTAGGTATCAACTCTCAATTAGCATCTTTGGAAAAATCACCCAAAACAAATGTGGTACGGCCGTTAAATCATGTTTCCAAGTTTGTAACCGTATGCCCAGTTTCCATATTTTGGTACTAAAACCGTCAGTATAATGGAGTCGGGTTGCTATAATCAATTTTTTATTTTTGGTTTAACAAAATCGAACCGTATCAGAACAGTATGGAATGGTACTTGTACGGTTTCAAATGCCCATCCTACTAATATTGCATCCCTTTTCTCCTTAGTTCTGGAGAACAACTTATATGGCATATGTTACCACCACCATAGTACCCCGACATTTATACAAAAACTTACACATGTCATGATTTCATTGACAAAAAACGATTATCGAGCAGTATACCCGTGACATGTAAGTATTTCTTGTATTTGCCCTCGTTTAAAGTAAATCATAGTTTTCCGTTCAAATAGTGCTAGTTTTTCGTATTAAACGAGATAAACTTAAGCTTAAATAATAAAGAAGAATAAACACATTTCATCATTCTTTCTTCACATATATGGAACACAACAACAGCCATGATTTTGTTTCATTGATGGAATGAACGAACGATAAGACGACGACAGGAACTGAGAATGCATGTCCAACGAATCACAGCTCTACAAATTCAACCGAACAGCAGGCAAGATCTTCCCCCAAACCCTAATCTAAATGCAATAACAACAAAATTCCAACTCACATTTCTCACAAAAAAATAAAAGAAATTTAAACCCTAATCTAAATGCAATAACAACAAAATTCCAACTCACATTTCTCACCGAAAAAAAAAGAAAATAAATTAGGATCCAATATATATATTCATCCATGAGAACCAAATTCTAGAGGGAAAGAAAAAAAAAGTGGCAAAGCAGAAAGAACTAGACCTTACATTAATAAGTTGCAAGTTCCAAGTAGAACTGTTATAAAATGCACTTGTTACTTCATTTCCGCAATATTGACACCGGATAATGGAGATCAAAGAGAAATCATAAGTGTTCACAACTCGCCACTCTAAGGAATCCACCAAAGAGATAAGAGTTCAAGGATAGGAAGAAAAACACTCTTCAATAAACCAAGTTTAAAAGTAATTCTTAATTTCTGAATTTCCTTTCCGTACATGAGTATGGGTTTTAAATAGTCTAGGCATGGAACAACCTTCCATGAATAGGTTAACTACCCTTATTAAAGTTCATACATGAACCATGACTGAAAACTGTGCATGAACTTAATTTAATACTAATCATGACTTAAATGAAAATATGAACCATCTTTGAAATAAATATGATGATGCACCATGTGACACGCCCCGATCCCGATATTCCTTGAGCACCAGGATAGGTACGTGATGGCCGATACCCAAGGGTGACGAAAGCCATTTATTAAAAACATGAGAACTAAAATATGAATAAGATAAAAGAAATTTAAATATAATTAATATGCAAATGAGGAACGTGTTCAGAACATACAATCTAACTAGAACACTAAAAGGAAGAATATAAAATTGAATGAACAAAGGAATAGGTCCTACACCGAGAGCACTCGAAGATGCCGATGCGGAAGTGCCTTGAGGCCGGAATTGTATGTCTCGATTCTAAGTCCTGAGGGGGCACAAAACAAACGTGAGTGTACCCCTTCTAAAATGCATGTTTTAACAGTAAAATTGCATACATGAAAAGCATGATTTAATGATTATGTTTTATGAACGTTTTATGAGATATTATGCTTACTTAGAATATTTTGGAATATCATATTTTCTATCAAACCCATGTTCTTTATAGGATATCTGATGGATGACGATATACTATTTAGAACATGTTTTTGCACACTTCTTTATAGTATAGATGATGGATGACTCTATACTATGAATATGTTTTTCAGATATATGTACCTATGTTTGGAAAGGTTATGTTCAATGATTTTGTGCGTATCTAGTGGTCACTGTTCTGTCTGCTTGGCAATGATATTTATTTTGGCTTCATGACACGCCCCGATCCCGGGATCCCATAGAACACCGGGATAGACACGTGCTGGCCGACACCCGAGGGTGACGAAAGCCATTAATTGATACAAAAGCTAAGAATAAGAAATAAATAAGGGTTATGAATTTGAATACAATGAATTAACAATTTAGGAACATGTTCAGAGCATACAACTAAACCTAATCACTAAAAAGAATTAAGATAAAATTGAATGAATAAAGGAGTGGGTCCTACATCGAGAGGATTCGAAGATGCTGCTGCGGAAGTGTCTTGACGCCAGGATTATGTGCCTTGATCCTAAGTCCTAAATGGGGGCGCAAAACAAGGGTGAGTGGACCAAGTTTATATATATGCATAATATGAAAACAGTTATAAATATACTAACCCCCAGGTTTATATAATGAAAACTACTAGCATAATAAGTTATAGGTTTTCTGAAAACCCTAGCATGCCATAAACATCTAAAAAGATATATCGCGGAAAGACATCGCGTAAAACCAAAGCATGAATCGTCTCACAGATCGTCTCCTAAGCGCGGTGTGCTGCTAGTAAGATCATTGAATAATAATACTCCCGGCCCAATGCCTGCACCTAAGTCTCTGTGCCCGCAGCCAGAGATAACTCCCTCCCGGCCCAATGCCTGTCTCCGTGTCCCTCAGCCTTTCGCTAGGGATTATTTCTCCCGGCCTTAATGCCAACACCAGATCCTCGCCCCAGGCGGCATAGTGTCCACTAGGTAAGCATAAATAGTTACGTATCTCACAGAATACCACTTCGTGGGATATAGTCATCCATCATCTATACCATGAAGATGGGTTTTTCAAAAACATGTTCTAGAATCCTATCATCATCCATCAAATAGTCTACCAAATCATGGTTTTAATAGAAAATACGATATATCAAAATATTGCTCAAAATAGGCTAACAATTATTCCCTCACGAAAATAAGACGATAAATCAACATTTTCAATAAACATGCTCATCATAAAAATAAATTCATAAACTCGTAGGCATGCTATTCAATTATGCAATTTAACTATAAAATCATGCAATTTTAGAAAGGGTCCACTCACAGTACTTAGCTTCCGAAAAGCCACGCAACAAGCGAAGACGGAGACGCCACAATTAATTGCCCCTAAGCACATAAAGGGTACACTTAGTCAAACTCTACTCAAACGATTTAATTTGGGAAAACGAATGTCGGAAATGGGTTCAGGACGTCGAAATTAGCCTAAGAGGGATCTTGGACAAAAAATCGAAAAGTCAACCCTAAAGTCAACATTTGACCGTTGACCGGTCAAAGTCAAAGTCAACGATGACCGTTGACCGAGTCAACGGTCAGACCAGGTCAAAGTTAAACGGGTCGGACCAAGTCAAACGGGTCACGGGCCTAGGTCAAATGGTTTTGGGCCGGATCGAGTTGAGCTTGAGTTTAAAAGGGAAATGGGTTGGGTCAGTTAGGCCCTAAGGGTTTTTGGGTTCAACAAAGGGCACAGGCCGAAGCCTTTAAATGAAATGGCCCAAAAGAGCCTTTAGATTAAAAGGCTTAGGCCTTACTTTAAACCCACAACAAAATAAATAAAAATAAAACAAAAATAGAATTGGGTTTAGGTTGGGCTCGGCAGGAAAGGCCCAAAAGCCTTGGGTTTGGTGGGTCGCCGGACCCAATGGGAAAGAAAGTCGGAATTCGGCCGGAAAACTACACAAACTTTAAACGGCCACAACTTTGTCAATACTCAACGAAATCGAGTAATTCAAAAACAAAAATCATAACTTTCAATGAGACGAAGAGAATGGTACCTCACACGACGTCTAAATCACTGTGGTTTGGCCAGAAAATGCCTCAAAAGTCGCGGAGGTCGCCGAAAACTGGGTAAGATTCAAATGGATATAACTTCTTCAATACTCAACGAAATTGGGTGAAACAAAAAGGAAAATTGTAGTACTCAGCGAGACGAAGAGATTGATACCTTGCACGCTAGCCAAACCATCGTGGTTTGGTCGGAAATTGGCTTAAAGCCCGTCAGACTCGCCGGATTTTATTGCCGGGTTCTGGAAAACAAATATAGAGTGCATGCATAGATTAGAACCTTCCATTTGGACTAAGAACAACTCAATAAAACAAAATAGGGCAGTGAGCCTCACCTGCGTTCGAGTTTCAAAGATTTGAAGCCCTCGGCTTCAATGGCAGAACACACAGAGGTATTCTAATGATGCATGCAGGGACATATTCATGTTCCTTGAGTCTCAGGGGTTCCAAATATGTGATTTTCTTTTGTTTGATTTGTGAGGGAGCTAAGGTGAGGCTAGGCGAAGCTCTCGGAGCTTAGAGAGAGAAGAAGAGTGTCGAGAGTTAGAGAGAGATAGAGACGACGAGATGATGATGATGATGATGATGACGCCGTTGACGCCGGGGAGGGTGGTGTGGTGATGGGTGAACACAGTTGTGGGTCGCGGTGTGAGAGGGTTTCGAGAGATACGGGAGAGAGTGCAGAGAGTTGAAAGAAAGAGAATAGGGGTCACGGGGTACAGAGAAAGAAAGAGAGAGGATTGAGAGAGATGGAAGAGTGACGGGAATAGGGGACACAAAAACAGAAGGTGGGCCCCTTGGGCACACCAATTAAGAATTAAAAAAATCATGTTTAAATAAAAATGGGGATGGGGTGTAACACTTCGGTCGAGCGTAAGTTGGGCCTGTTTGGCATTTATATTGGCTTCGGCCGGGCGTAGGTTGGGCCTGTTTGGCAAATGAAGGAAGTGTTCTAAATGGCCTGTTTGGCAAATGAAGGGTTCTGATTGAATGGATATTGATACTGATACCACTAGTTAGCACAATACATACGAGATACGTTTTGTGAAAGGTTTTATGGCATGCCAGGATTTTCGGAAAACCTACTACATATTATGTTATATATGTTTTCATAAAACATTGGGGGTTAGTATGTTGATAACTGTTTCAGTATTATATGTTGATAACTGTTTCAGTAATATATATATATATATATATATATACACACACACACACATACACATCAACTTGGTCCATTCATGTTTGTTTTGCGCCCCCTCAGGACTTAGATCGAGGCGTACAATTCCGGCATCAAAAGATAATGCACGGCATGTTCAGAGCATAATCTAATACAGAGTACAAGCGGAAAGTGCTATTACAATGAAGTCAAAGCAGAAGAGATAGCACGATGTCACTGGTATGGGAATGCCTTGTAGCTCGGATCGTAATCCTCATACCTAGGTCTTGGTGTTCGGGGAATATCGGGATCGGGGCGTGTCACCATGTAATAATTAGACGAGTCCAAATTCGATGTTATACGCTTCCACTGCTCGATAACTCATCCCCGAGTTTTGTTTAGTCTTCCTCGATCTTTCGATGTCCAACTAAGATTTTCCACTTCATCCAATTTAACACCAATAAATTTGTTTAGTCTTCCAAATATTGCTAGTTTTGTCGTATTAAAAGAGATCAACTTAAGCTTAATTAACAAAGAAGAATAATTGAACACATTTCATCATTCTTTTCTTCAGTTATATGAAACACGACAATAACCATGATTTTCTTTCATTGTTGGAATGCTTAACAAGAAGGAACGATAAGACGACGACAGGAACTGAGAATGTCTAACGAATAACAGCTCTACAAATTCAACCGAACAGCAAGCAAGATCTTCTTCCAAACCCTAATCTAAATGCAATAACAACAAAATTCCTACTCACATTTCTCACAAAAAAAGAGAAGAAATTAGGGTCCAATATATCCATCCATGAGATGAGAATTCTAGAGGGAAAGAAGAAAAATGTGGCAAAATAGAAAGGACTAGGCCATACATTAATATGTTGCAGGTTCCAAGTAGAACTGTTCTATAATGCACTGAGTTACTTCATTTCCGCAAACTGCGACATCAAAAATGGTTGAACTTGAGCATTGACAGAAAAAGTTGTAGACCAAACATAAACATTTACAGTCTCCACCGAGAAATATGCTAAGGCTCGAAAACACCATGAACCGATCATATTTCCAAGAGCTCAAGGAAAAGATGCGGATGATCTTTGATTTCTTCCCCAAGACTTGAGCAAATTGTTGTGAAGTCATTCAAAGTTACGACACAGGTTTTGTACAACGCCACACACATATTTTAGTTTTATCTAATTCCGAAACTCTAGGAGCCATATTTTCTACATTGTTTCGCATACAATAAGAACATAGATGATTTTCTCTACCAGTGGTTTTATTTTCATGATCCAATGGTACTGCTTAGGGATTCTTTCAATGAATTTATGTTTGTTAAAGGAAGCTGCTTTATTTTGGCACCAGAGCAAGTCAACAAGCAATTAGGTAGAGGGAGAAAGGTGTGGTTGTGCATTTGAATTACATGAAGATATAGCTACTAAACACTACTTAAGTTACAATGAAATTATATATTGCCTAGCCCCCAATGCGCGGGTAGCAAATCACCTTGTGAAATCAGAAAATGAATTTTTAAATTTAAAAATCAGCAAATTCGGTACAGTACTAATAACTGCAACGAGGAGTGAGATAATGGTTTACTGAAATGAATTCTGAGAAAAGCATTTTACCCTTCCAAGCACTGTTTGGAGAAACCGGATGATTTAATAGGCACAAGACGATCAGTCATATTTCAATCTTTTGTTAACCGATTCCTTAGTAGAGATTGATGAGCTTCCACTTGATCCGCCGCCATCAAAATGTTCAGTTGTTCGCTTCATATGGATGGCACTCTCTGCATTTGCTGATTCGGGGAGAGCACAATGAGGGTCTTCCATAGGCTCATAAAGAGAGATGCTGTTGTTGGAGTTGTTGTGGTCTTCTGCTTTCACCAAGCGCACCCCACACTTCTTCAGCTTCAAGCATTTGTTGGTTTCTGGCCCCGAACAAAAGGTCTTGAATGAAAACTCAATTTGATGGAAACCTCCCTTCCAATAATTCATGGGATCATAGCCTTTAAAAGAAAGATAGAGTAACCAAAGGTGATCTGACTGAATTTGGCCGGCTTTATGATAATAAACCCCTTTCACAAGCAAAGACGTTTTGCCACTCGTCAATCCTGTTACTGTCGAAAGACATTTAATTCCACATGCATGACATTCTAAAGAATCGATCTCAAGGGCAGCTGGGTTTTCTTGTGGTGCCAAAACAGCACATAAAGCAAATCCCATCAACTTGCTTCTAGTTGGATGTACATCATCAGGCAGCGTCACAATTATTGAATCTCCCGCTCTTTGAATATTGAACCACTCTGGCATTTCGCTTCCAGGACTTACAATATTGAAACTGTGAACGACGAAAGGAGGGATTCCCTGTAGGATATATAGGAACAATTATATCAGGAAAAACAACTTTTAGAAAGATAAATGGAGAGCGAGCGAGCAAGACAGTACCTGAAGGAATTGCTGTAACATCGAAAATATCATGTTATTCCTCGCTACATTGCCAACCAATCTGTAGCAATTAACTGCTCTGAAAAAAAACCACCTTAATCTACTTATATTTGGTGGATGCGGCAGCACTTTTAAGCAAGTACAATCATCAGTTGTTACAGTTAATTCTTCATTTGATGGGAGGTCTGGTAATTCTTGAAGACTTTTGCAACTGTCCAAGTTCAAAAACTTGGGACTATCAAGCCACCTAATGTTGCAGGAAGGCTAACAAAGTCATTACCCTGAAGAACCAAGTCCTCTAAAGAGAACAAACAACTGATATCATCTGGGATTGCTCCTTCACAAAGATTGCAGTCACTTAGATATAATTTACTCAAAGAAGTCAAAACAAAACCCATGGGGTCAGGGTTTTTTGTTGGAAATAAGCCAAAATGGAGGAACGAATGCCATGATTTAAGCGGTGGCCCTTTACATCCACGTAGAGATAGTACTTTGAGACTCTTCATAAGAAAGAGAGATGACGGTGGCTCTCTTATTGCAGTTCCACTCAAATCAAGCTCCTCCAAACACTCAATTTCCTCCCAGTTTTCTGGAATTGTCTCGAGTTTTGAGCATCCAGACACGTTGAGATTTTTAAGAGACTTCAGACTACAAATGGCAGTAGGAAGACATAACAGACTTTTACAATCCTTGAGGTCCAACGAAATAAGCCCAATTAGATGATCAAACGAAGAAGGTACATCCTGAATAGCGGTCCCATCTAAAGAAAGAGTTGATAACTTTTTCATGTTTCCCACAAATTCAGGAACCCTTTTCAGTTTTGAGCAGCCAGAAAGAACAAGAACTTCAAGAGATTCCATTTCTAGAGCACTTGGAAGGCTCTTAATACCATTACAGTTTCTAAAATTCAAAATTTTAAGCCTTTTAAGAACTGCAATGGATGGGTGAATCTCAACTAAATTCGTACAAGATTCAAGCACCAGCCTCTCAAGATTCTGAATACCTGTAAAATCTGGGGTCGCGATCAAGTTTTGAGAGTGACTAAGATCGATATATTTCAAGCAGGACATGTTCTGTAGAAAATATAAAAAGATGACACAATCATTAGCTGGCAAGATATAAATAAACAAAAAACATGTATAACGTCTTTTATTCAATTCTCTAACCTTCATTCCACTCCAAAGCCGATCAATTTTGCTATGATGCAAACTAAGTTCAGAAAGTTCGTCCGGTTGAAAATTTTGAGGGAGAGATTCTGAAGGATACCAACTCCAGTCGATAAATCTCAAGGAGTTGGAAAGATATTTGGGACCAACAGAAAGGCTCAAATTATGAAGTTGGAGAAACTTTAGATTACATATCTTAGAAAAGCTTTCGGGATTCCACTGAGCCTGTTCTAATTCAGGCAAGCGTAAGGCAATGCCTTCGATTGCTTCTGTTCCCTAATAAACAAGAAGAAAGGGAATGTTAATTTCATAAGCAAGTTTTAGACATATTCAAATGAATTTGGCAGCTATACAGAACGCATATTTCTCTTACTTACCGTATCCTTCATGAATATGTGAAAGATTTCATTATGAAGCCACAACCTACTACGTCGACCAGGCTCTTGATAGGATTCTTGTCGAACAATTTCCCATCCCATTTCTTGTGTCAAATCATGCATCATCACATACCCATCCAAAATACTTAAAAGAGATTTCTCAATGAGAACATCTATCACAATACGAGCACAAAAGCCACAATTTTCTAGTATTTCAATTACTCGCTCCTTGTCATTCCCAGTATGAAAACATGCAACATCAAGAAAAACTTTCTTCTCCATCTCATCAAGGCCATCATAGCTTATTTTCAGAGTTTCAAAAATTACTGCGTTAGGAGCTTCTTTTACTTTATCCAACGCACTATTCCAAGCATCTTGGCCTCTTTTATACAAAGAAGATCCCAAAATCTTAAGTGCTAATGGATGGCCTCCAGCATAATCTACAAAACACTTTGATAGTTCCCCATAATCATCATCTGGCTGATCTGTTTTGAAGGCTTTCAAACTAAAGAGATGAAGAGCTTGATCGTCATCTAGTCCCAAAACCTCATATCTTTTATCTATACCATGCTCGATTAACAAACGTTCATTTCTTGTTGTAACAATGATTCTGCTTCCCGGACCAAACCAATCCGTCTTTCCCGCCAATATTTCTAGTTGGTTTAGTTCATCAACATCGTCAAGAATGAGAAGAACCTTTTTGTTAGATAACAGGTTCTTTGTCATAGCACTTCCACTATAAACATCCCAAACTAGTGTAGTTTTTTCCTTCAAAATCAGGGAAAGAAGTTGATCTTGTAGATGAGCTAAACCATATTTCGAAGAACGCTCTCTGATATTAGCAAGAAAGCTACTAACTTGAAACTCATGGGAAATTCTCTCATAAACTAGTCTAGCAAGGGTTGTCTTACCCATCCCGCCCATCCCCCATATCCCTGTAAAGCGAACATCATTTGCACGAACAAATAAAAGCATATCTATTTATTTCAATCTAAAATCAATTCCGACTAAGTTCTCTGTTGAACCTGAGAGTGTGTATGTAGGATGCACCTTTTTCCATATGGCTTCGACTACCTCTTTAATAAGCTCTGTTTCATACCTATAAGAAATTAAAGTAAAAAAAACTAATCACCAAATGAGGTTAAAGGAACACAACATCCGAGTATATATTGCTCATGTTAACTTTGCTTACCGATCGTTTGAAGTCCACCCTGCGAGATTACTCACATTCGTTAAAGAAGCTCTCCACCGATCCACCAGCCGCATGTTTTCCTTAAGCTCTTTTTCATGCTTTGTGAAAGCTTCAGCAAAAGTCGCCCTTTGATGTCGTACGTCAGAGGGATCAACATTGTAAAAGATTGGCAGAATTGTCCCCCTCTTTGCCATGCATAGGAAAATCATTGCAAGTTCATCTAAGCACCAAGTTGAAGAGGCATAGTTTGGCGAAAGAACAACAAAAGCAAACTGAGATTCTTTGATAGCACTACGAAGCTCAGGAGAGATAAATGTCCCTCTTTCAAGTCCTTGGTCGTCCTTGAAAGTTTTGATTGCACGCCTCTGTAATTTATCATAGAGATGGTCTGTGAAACCCTTTCGGGTGTCATCACCCCTGAAACTTAAAAACACATCATATTTCCATCTGCGAGCTGCAGGAGCAGATGCGGAGGCACTTCCATCGAGCAGCTCCCTTCGAAACCAGGACCCGTCCCTCCTCTCCATTCTTTCCTCCTCCAAGAAATTCATTGATGAGTTACTGACAACTTCTTTTTCGTTTTTCTTTAAACGAAGAAACACCAAAACAACCAACAAAAAAAAGGAAGGTAGAGGGAGGCTAGCTTCGTGTTAGAGACAAGGGAACTTCCAGTTGGTCTAGGTGTGTTGGGTGAAACTGAAATAGGAGAGAAAGAGGCTCTTTTGACTTTTTTAGTCAGATTGGACAGATTCAATGCTCCAAAGCACATCACATGCTGCCAATTATCTTTTCTTCTTTAATTTATTTATTTTTGTTGGATAGTTGACTTCATTTGGTTGAACCGATTCATTGTTATCAATGAATAAAATCTGTGCACTCTTTAGCACTTAATTTGTTGTATACAAATTTTAACATTTTTACCATCAATCCAAGCATAAAACTAAAATGCAATAGGTTCACTGAGATTCCGAGATGGCCATCAGGGAAAGAACGATTCACTCCATAGGATCATAACATACGAAGTTACAAGAACAAAAGATTCCGAAGAGACACAGAGACATGTCCCTTCTTTTAATTTTTTCCTTCCTTGTCGAAGTTACCACTTCTGCTCGATCCTGCCTCATTCCTGGATACTTATGTTCACTTAACAGATGCAGTTTGTATGTTTGCTGATACGTCAAAAATCACAATGTGGAATGTGCACAGCCTCATGAAGAGAATTGTTGTTGTTGGACAGGGTTCATTGTTCTGTTGAGGTCTTCCACATCTTGCTCGTACACTGAACGGACTCCACATTTCTTCACCTTCAAACATTTCTTGTTTCCAACAGCACGTCTGGTTTTGAAACCAAACTTAATCTGACAGCGTTTCTCCTCCAAAAAATTATAGTGCTGCCTGGACAAAAGGACTAACAAAAGGTGATCTGATACAACCTGGTCTAGACGATTATAAAAAGACACACCCTCAAACTGAGAACCAGGAATTTTCCATTGACAACAAATTTCATTTGCATAATTTTGCAAATAATCTACTTCACGAACAACAGCTGGATTCTCGTGAGATACAAAAACAGCACACAAAGCAAACCCCATCCACTCACTATTACCGGCATGCAAGGGTAGGTTTTCAGTTAGTGAGTGTCCAACACTTTGATTAGTGAACCACTCAGGGATTTCACTTCCAGGAATTATAATACTAAACCGGTCAACAAAATGAGGGATCTCCTGCACGATTCAAATTAACCACTATATCACACAACTATGGAGGAAGATAAAGAGAGGCAGAGAGAGAGAGAGAAAGAGGGAGTACCTGTAGGAATCGCTTTAGCATTGAATATATAATATTGTTCGAACCTTGATAACCAACTAGTCTCAAGCAATTGACAGAAGAGAAGACAAACCGGCGTAATCTGCACAGCTCTGGTGGACCGGGCAACATTTGTAAGGAAGTACAATTGTCCGTTTTTAAATATATTCTGCTGTTTAACGGAAGGTCTGGTAATTGTTGAAGCCTTTTGCAGTTGTTCAAGTTGAAAAAACTAAGCTTAGAAAGACAACCAATGCTTGTGGGAAGGCTAACAAAATTGTTTCCTCCAAGATTTAATTCTTTTAAAGAGGACAAACAGCCAAAATCTTCGGGAAGGGCTCCTTCACAAATGTTGCAGTCACTTAGATCTAGTTTCTTTAAAGAATGGAAATCTTTTAAAGAAGCTAACACCAGATTCACGGGGCTAAGACTCTTCCGTGGGAATAAGCCAGAAGGGAGGAATGAGAACCGTGGCTGAGGTGGTGGACCATTACATCCATGAAAGGATGATAGGTCGAGATTTTTCATAGGACCGATCGAGGAAAGTGGCTCTCTTATAGAAATTCCCGTTAAATCAAGTTCTTCTAAACTCTCAGTCAAACCTTTAAATGATAAAGGCAGTTCCTCAACAGCAGTCCCACCTAAATAAAGCTTTGATACATTTTTCATCTGTCCACCGAATTCTGGAATCTTCTTAACTTTTGAGCAGCCAGAAAGATCAAATACTTCAAGAGTTTCCATCTCTACTTCACTTGGGAGAATCTTAATACTTTTGCAGTTTCTAAAATTCAAAATTCTGAGACATTTGAGAGATGCAATGGATGGATGAATCTCAACTAAATTTGTGCAGCCTTCAAGAACTAGCCTCTCAAGATTTTGAAGACCTGTGAAATCTGGAGTCCTTGTCAAGTTCTGCGAGTAGCTAAGATCGATAGATTTCAACTTTCTGAAGTACTGCACAAAACATGAAAAAGGTAGAAAATCAGATTGCCGTCCAAAAAGCCTTACAATGTATTCTAACCAAAAAGATAAAAAAATTGCTGAATGAATACTATTCTATACATATATCTACCTTTATTCCATTCCAAAGGTAATCAATTTTGCTATGGGGCAAACTAAGTTCAGTCAGTTCATCCGGTTGAAAACCTGGCGGCAGAAATTTGGAGGGATACCAACTCCATTTGAGAAATCTCAAGGCATTAGGAAGATATTTGGGGCCAAAAGAAAGTCTCAAATTATCAATGTCAAGCAACTTTAAATTACACATCTTAGAGAAGGCTTCAGGATTCCAGTGTGCCTCTTCAAATTCACGCAAGCGTAAGACAATGCCTTCAATTGCTTTTGTTCCCTAATAAACAGGAACGAAGGAAAAGTTAATTCCACAAGTCTCATAGTACCGTGTAACATTAAGGTTTTATACTGCTATCCAAACTTGATATTTACGAATAACTTCTTACCGTATTCTTTGTGAGCACATGAAATATGTCATCACGAAGCCACAAACGACTTCGTGCACCGGGCTCTTCAAAAGACTCATGGCGAACAATCTCCCATGCCATGTCTTGTATCAAATCGTGCATACAGACACTCTTGCCAGAAATAGTTAACAGAGACTTCTCAACAAGAACATCTATCACAATACGAGCGCAAAATCCACAACTGTCTAGTACTTCAATTACTCGCTCTTTGTCAGTCCACTTATGGAAACATGCAATATCAAGGAAAATTCTCTTCTCCATCTCATCTAGTCCATCATAACTTATTTTTAGCATTTCAAAAACTGTTCTATTAGGAGTTTGCTTCAGTTTGTTCAATGCACTACTCCATGCATCTGGATCTCTTTTATACAAAAAAGACCCCAAAGTTCTAAGAGCTAATGGAAGACCTCCAGCATACTTAACGAACTGCTTAGAGAGCTCCAAATATTTTTCCTGAGGCTCATCTTCTTTGAATGCTTTCCAATTAAAGAGCTGATAAGCTTCATCCTCGTCTAATTCTACAACTTCATATTGTTTCTCTATGCCATGTGTGACCAGCAAATGTCGATCTCTAGTGGTAACGATGATTCTGCTCCCTAAACCGAACCAATATTTTTCTCCAACCAACTTTTCTAGTTGGTTTAATTGATCTACATCATCAAGAATGAGAAGAACCTTTTTGTTACACAAAAAACTCTTTGCCATAGTAATCCCGCTATAAACATCCCAAACTTGTACGTCCTTCTCTTTCAAGATTTGTGAAAGCAGTTGCTTTTGTAGATGTACTAAACCATGTTTTGCATAAATTTCTCTGACGTTACCAAGAAAGATGCTAACTTCAAAGTTATGAGAGAATTTTTCATAAACAAGTCTAGCAAGGGTTGTCTTACCAATCCCTCCCATCCCCCATATCCCTACAAAGCAAACATGATTTTCCGCTATATCCAAAAGCAAGCATATTTCCTTTAATCTAAATTCAATTCCGACTAACATCTCCGAAGAATCTAACACTGTCAATGTAGGATGAACTTTGTTCCACACTACTTCCACAATTTCTTTGATAAGTCCTGTTTCGTACCTGTAATCCTTTGAAGTCCACCCTGCAAGATTAGCCACTTTTGTTAAAGCATCTCTCCACCCTTGCACCTTCTCTATGTCTTCCCTGAACTTCTCCTCATGTTTAACGAAGGCCTCAGCGAAACTCCCCTTTTGATGTCGGACATCCGAGG
Organism: Heteromeles arbutifolia; assembly: GCA_024362995.1. Taxonomy (NCBI): domain Eukaryota; kingdom Viridiplantae; phylum Streptophyta; class Magnoliopsida; order Rosales; family Rosaceae; genus Heteromeles; species Heteromeles arbutifolia. The sequence continues at coordinate 41,710,783 of JANCRC010000002.1, forward strand.
GATCAACATCGTAAAAAACTGGCAGGATGGTCTCACTCTCGTCCATGGACTGAAGAATCTTTGTCAGTTCAACCAAGCACCATGTGGAAGCAGCATAGTTTGGTGAAATAACAACAATCGCAAACCGTGATTGTTGAATTGCCATAAGAAGCTCAGGATGAATACTAGTTCCTCTTCGAAGTTCTGGGTCGTCCCTGAAAGTTTTGATTGCACGCCACTTCAATTTATCGTAGAGATGGTCTGTAAAACCCTTGCGGGTGTCTTCACCCCTGAAACTCAAAAACACATCGTATTTCCATCGACGAGCTGACGGAGCAGATGCGGAGGCGCTTCCAACGGTCAACTCCTCCAAGCAGGTCATTAATGACAAGCAGTTTTTCACTTCTTTTTTCTTTTCTCAATCTCTAAACCAATCAAGAAAGAAAAATGAGAGAAGACGAGATAAATGGAGGTGAGAGTGAGATAATACGAGTTCCCGTGTTCTTGATAATCCTGACAAGTTGACAACTTACAGTTTTTTACGCGTTTCTTTCAATGAATTTCCCTCTATCTTAGACCATCTCCAACCCTTCGGCTAAAAGCCAAATTTTTTAGCCCGGAAAATTTGACTTTTAGCCCAGAAACAGTTTTTCTGCTCCAACCTACTGGCCTAAAATTTTAGCCCGGGATTATTAAAGAATGAACTTACGCTAATTTTTTTTCTTAAATCAATTTGTTTTAAAAAAATAAATATGTAGACTATCGTAAATTAATTTTATGAACATTTTAATCTAAAAAAATTTAAATTCCGATAAATATTGAAAAATCATTAAATTTTTCACAAAGCAAGCCTTCAACTTTCACCAATATTTCAACTTTCACCAAACTTTCAACTTTCACCAACCGTTCAACACCAAACTTTCAACTTTCACCAACCTTTCAACACCAAACTTTCAACTTTCACCAACCGTTCATCAATCATCCTCTATATAAACACATGTCCAATATTAGTTGATCACACAATCTTTCAACCTTCAATCATCCTCTATATTCACCAATCTTTCAACTTTCAAAGAGTTTTTGTTTCCTAAAAATCCTCAATATCTCATCAATGGGTGATAGAAGAAGGCGTAGCAGAGCAATGGAGATGGCACAATACCAAGCAAGGCTTGACATTGAAGATGCAGAACTGATCAACGCCGAAGCTGAACTTGTAAACTCGTTTATGCAATATGAGCACCATGGCGAATCTAGCCATCGTGGTTCTGTCACGGGGCGTTCATTCGTGCAGCGTGATAGAGAAGAGTGTCATGACCAAATGATGAAAGATTATTTCATTGAGCGGCCGAGATTTCCTGCTCATGATTTTCGGAGGCGGTATCGGATGAGGAGAGAGCTTTTTGAAGGCATCTTGAACGCAGTTGTCAATCATGACCACTACTTTGCAAGGAAGATAGATGTCGTAGGCCGACAAAGTCTATCACCTCATCAGAAGCTCACATCTGCATTTCGAATGCTAGCTAATGGGTGCTCTGCTGACTCAACTGACGAATATTGCCGACTTGCGGAGAGTACTGCTATTGAGAATCTGAAGCACTTCTGTCAAGCAATTCAAGTCATCTATGGAGCCATATACCTCCGCAAGCCAACTCGTGAAGACTTGAAAAGGCTTCTACGCAAGGCAGGCAAAAGAGGCTTCCCTGCATGATAGGAAGTCTCGATTGTATGCATTGGGAGTGGAAGAATTGTCCTACTGGTTGGGCTGGCCAATTCAAGGGCCGTCATGACAAGCCAACCATTGTGCTGGAGGCTGTGGCATCTTACGACACATGGATTTGGCATGCATTCTTCGGCTCTCCCGGATCAAACAACGATATCAACGTTCTTTGGTCTTCTCCTCTGTTCGATGAGGTTGTGAATGGATGGGCACCAGAAATTCGATACAAGGTAAATGGTAATATGTATGAGCTAGGTTACTACCTAACTGATGGTATTTATCCTAGTTAGTCTACCTTTGTCAAAAGTTTTTCTCATCCCGATAGTGCAAAGAAGAAATTATTTTCGCAAAGGCAAGAGTCTTACAAGAAGGATGTGGAGAGAGCGTTCAGGATCTTACAAGCTCGATGGGCCATTGTTAGAGGGCCTGCACGCTTTTGGCAGCGCGAAGACCTCCATTCAATCATGATGACGTGCATAATTTTGCACAATATGATTGTGGAAGATGAGTACATCGAAATTGAAGAAGATTCAGACGAAGATGTGGATGATGACCAGCCAACACATGCGAGAGCTATTGCAAGAGATGTTGAATATCTCGCTCCAACCACATATGAGACCCGACATGATAGGGTCACCTTGGGTGAGTATATGAGACGTTTAAATAGAATTCAAGCTCCTCAAATTCATGACACACTTCGCAAGGATTTGGTTGAGCATGTATGGCGCCGAGAAGGTGAACGTTGATGATGTTGGTTGAGCATTTATGTAATATGTTGTTATTTGTCTACTATGTTGTTATTTATCTACTATGTTGTCTACTATGTTGTTATTTGTCTACTTTATTAAGTTTATTATTGAATGAAGGTTGAATTATTGAATAGAGGTTGAATTATTGAAGGCATCTATTCTACATCAAAGTGTGGAATAATAAGTACAATAATTATTGAAGACATCTAGATTAAATAGAAACAATAATTAATAAGACATAAATTTAATAAAGTACATAAACCACGTAATAAACAACATAAACTTAATACAAACGACAATTAATAAACTTAATTAATAAAGCACATAAATCATACACTACATAAACTTAATAATCATATCCACCATCTTCACTTGCTGATGAACTTCGTGGTTGACTTGGAATATAGGGTTCAGAGGATTCATCATCTTGAAATATACTCCTTGTGGCATTCCTTCGCAAAATTTCCTTTTGCTTACCACGTAAGAACTTCTTCCTCTGTGGAGTGTATTTGTCGAGGTCCTCCATCATCAAATTAACTTCAAACCTCTCTTGCTCCTTATCCCCTTTTTCCTTCATTTGCAAACGCATTTGGGCTGCTTCTGCTTGGCAAGCGCTATGAGTTTCGTGCAATTTTGCAATTTCGGTAGCAAAGTGTCCACTCGTCAAATCTTGGGAATTACTTTGTCTCTTCCTATCTATTCAGTTTTACACTATTGCAGTTGCTAGTTGCCACCAATTTGTTTCTTTCTATATTGTAAGAGCATGTTCAAGGAAATGAGGTATAAATTAAGACAAAGTTCGACATTGACAACCTTAGTTGCCACCAATTCGAATTGGAATTTTGCATTGGCACTCGTATTGGAATTTTGCGCTGGCTAGCATTGGAATTTTACACTGGCATTGGAATCTTGCACTGGCACTTTGGAAATCTTGCATGGTAGTAGCATTGGAATCTTACACTTGCATCAATGGAATTTCATATTGGAGTTGGCATCAGAAATTAGCATAATGGAGCTTGCATCCACATCTAGTGGCAAACTCATATCATGTACCGCCATGAGTGGGGTGTTGGAAAATATTAGTCTTAGGTTTATTTTAATGTTTGATTTTTTGGGCCTAGTCAATGTTTGATTTTTTTGGGCCTAGCCCTTTAGTATTAGAGTTTCGTTTCCGGGCCTATTAGGGTTGTGCCAATTTTCTATATATGGCACCTTATAACTCTATAGAAGAATAAGTTAGTTACGATGTAGTCTCTTTGGGTTATGTAGCCATCTCGGCATTTTTTTATTATTATATTCTTATTATTTTGTAATTTTGTTCGTAGTGCACTCTGATATTCAACTTATTCATGATTAGTTTTGAGTTTGACTAATAATGTCATTAACTCTGGATTTTGCAAGGTGAGACTTATTCGTCATTAGTTTTGAGTTTGTTTATTTGTTTATTTTTTTTCCTTCTTCTCCTATAACTTCAACATAATGGGATTCTATTGCTGGTGCCAAAACTCGAACGGAGTTTAGGCACAGGGTTCAACATGCATTTGCCTCGAGTTTTGTTTTCGGTTTCAGTGTCACGAGATGGCTTGAGAGAAAGAGATAATAGGCGTGCCACTGCTGGAGGCTGCCAACAGACAGTGTTTGTGTTTGAGTATGTGTGAAGGCTGTGTGTTAATATGACTTCTAAACCAAAATATTGTGCATTGAGTGGGGGACGCTGATTGTGTTAAGTTCTTTTTGTGCCTTGAGCAAACGATGACTTAATATTTAGTGTAGCTTCGTGTATGTTTGCCTATAAAGTAAATAAAGACGAAATAGAAACTTAAACGAGAAACATAATGTAATTATTTCATGATGGAGTCAAGTTACAAACATTCACCAAAGTAAAATCTAGGCCGATGGGCCGAGCTACATAGCTTGAAATGTAAAGTGATTGGAAATGTAAAGAAATCAATAAAACTCTAGCAAGATTCAAGTCATGAAGGCAAAATAATGCTAGAAGAGTCCACCAAGATCACTGGTGTTAGATTGGACTTAGTGCAAAACACGCGCCTTAAGGAAATCATAGTGGTTGGAATTGCACATCAAACAAATCATACCACGAAGTGGCAAAGCGGTAAAATTTTAAGATCTCATGAATTGTTTGCAGTGTTTGCTTCAAAAGAAGGCTTTAAGGTTGTAGCTGAAGAGCTAAGAGAGTTTTGTTGAAGAGCAATTAGGTTTGTGCTAAAAAGAAGTTGGGTTGATTGAAGAATCATTCAAGGTATTGTGTAATCGTAGAGATTGAATTTGACGAAGGTCCTCAGCTTGAAGGTCCTTGGTTCTATTTATAGGCAATGGAGAAGGAGCAACCTCACTCATATCATTAAGTTGAAACATGGGTAGGTCGTTCATGTGGTGCTAACAGTGACTGTAATTCCTGGTAGGTGGCCTTCAACGGTGTCTTGAGGTAGTTAGATGATCGTGATAGTGACCTCAGCGTGTCAGATGACTCGTACGTATGCATTTAAGTGGACAAGATATTCCATTCTTTGGTCGTTTGCCTCGCAGACACGCTTCTGAGGGATTTATGTCCAATGCCTCAGACAAGTTTGGAGCGAAATAAAATGGTCGTCTGAACGTTGTTTGGATTTAGAAGTTGGTGGACCCAAGTTATATAACTTTTGTGTAAATAAAAATAAATAAAGCCCATAGCAGGCTTTATTTTATTTATAACCCAAACAAGTATTATATTATGTACGGTTAATAATGTATGACTAGTTTGCTGTAGTGTGTGAGATTGAATCTGTTTAATCTGACTGACGAAAGTCCTCTCTCCTATTTCAGTTTCACCTAACACACCAAAGACAAAGTGGAACTTCCCTTGTTCTATTAACTCCTGCATTTATCTCTATTCTTTTGTTGATTGGTTTGAATTTTTTTGTTAAAAAAAGAAAAAAAAGAAAAAAAAAGAAGAAAGTGGAAAACTGCTTGTAGTAATGAACTTCTTGGAGGAGGAGATGGAGGAGAGGGATTGGTTCCCTTTTCAAGGGAGGATAAATGTCCCTTCAGTTCGTCAATGGAAATATGATGTGTTTCCGAGTTTCAGGGGTGAAGACACCCGCAAGGGTTTCACGGACCATCTCTATGATAAATTACAGTGGCGTGCAATCAAAACTTTCAAGGACGACCAAGGACTCGAAAGAGGGACATTTATCTCTCCTGAGCTTCGTAGTGCAATCAAAGAATCTCAGTATGCTATCGTTGTTCTTTCACCAAACTATGCCTCTTCAACTTGGTGCTTAGATGAACTTGCAGTGATTTTCCAATGCATGGCAAAGAGGGAGGCAATTCTGCCAATCTTTTACAATGTTGATCCCTCTGACTTACGACATCAAAGGGGGACTTTTGCTGAAGCTTTCGCAAAGCATGAAAAAGACATTATTAACATACGCCAATGGAAGCTGGATCGGTGGAGAACCGCTTTAACGGAAGTGAGTAATCTCGCAGGGTGGACTTCAAACGATAGGTAAGCAAAGTTACCATGAGCATTATATACTCGGGTGTCGTGTTCCTTGAACCTCCTTTGGTGACTTTTTTTTTTTACTTGAATTTCTTGTAGGTATGAAACAGATCTTATTAAAGAGGTTGTCGAAGTCGTATGGAAAAAGGTGCATCCTACATACACACTCTCAGGTTCAACAATGAACATAGTCGGAATTGATTCTAGACTGAAATATTTAGACATGCTTTTATCTATCCATGCAAATGATGTTCGCTTTATAGGGATATGGGGGATGGGCGGGATGGGTAAGACAACCCTTGCTAGACTAGTTTATGAGAGAATTTCCCATGAGTTTGAAGTTAGCAGCTTTCTTGCCAATATTAGAGAGCATTCCTCGAAATTTGGTTTATCTCATCTACAGAACCAACTTATTTCCTTGGTTTTGAAGGAGAAAACTACACAAGTCTGGGATGCTTATAGTGGAAGTGCTATGACAAAGAAACTTTTATCTAATAAAAAGGTTCTTCTCATTCTTGATGATGTTGATCAATTAACTCAACTTGAAATATTGGCTGGAAAGATAGATTGGTTTGGTCGGGGAAGCAGAATCATCGTTACAACAAGAGATGAGCATTTGCTAATCGAGCATGGTATACATAAAAGATATGAGGTTTTGGGACTAAATGTTGATCAAGCTCTTCATCTCTTTAGTTTGAAAGCCTTCAAAACAGATCAGCCAGAAGACGCTTCTGTGGAGCTGTCCAAGTGTTTCGTAAATTATGCTGAAGGTCATCCCTTAGCTCTTACGATCTTGGGATCATCTTTGTATAAAAGAGAGAAAGATGCCTGGAGTAGTGCACTGGATAAGCTAAAGAAAGCTCCCAATGCAACAATTTTCCGAACACTTAAAGTAAGTTATGATGGCCTTGATGAGATGGAGAGGAGAGTTTTTCTTGATGTTGCATGTTTCCATACTGGGAATGACAAGGAACGAGTAATTGAAATACTAGAAAATTGTCGCTTTTGCGCTCGTATTGTGATAGATGTTCTCATTGGATGTTCTCATTGAGAAGTCTCTTTTAACTATTATGGATGGGTATGTGATGATGCATGATTTGACACAAGAAATGGGATGGGAAATTGTTCGACAAGAATCGTTTGAAGAGCCCGGCCAACGTAGTAGACTGTGGCTTTATAAGGACATCTTCCATGTATTCATGAAGAATACGATAAGTACAAGAAATACCAACCAGGGATAGCACCGTAGTTCATTTCAACATATATATAAAACTTGCTTATGAAATTAACCTTCCATATCTTCTTGTTTATTAGGGAACAGAAGCAATTGAAAGCATCGTCTTACGCTTGCCTGAATTAGAACAAGCTCAGTGGAATCCTGAAAGCTTCTCCAAGATAAGTAGACTAAAATTTCTCCAACTTCATAATTTGAACCTTTCTGTTGGCCCCAAATATCTTTCCAGTGCATTGAGAGTGCTTGATTGGAGTTGGTATCATTCAAAATCCCTCCCACCAACATTTCAACCGAACGAACTTTCTGAACTTAGTTTGCATCACAGCAAAATTGATCGACTTTGGGGTGGAATAGAGGTAAGAGACTTGATAAAAGCCATTATACACTTTTTTGTTTATTTGTGTTTTCAAGCTAATGATTATGTCACCTTTTATGTTTTGTACAGTACATGTCATGCTTGAAACATATCGATCTTAGTTACTCTCAAAACTTGACCGCGACCCCAGATTTTACAGGTGTTCAAAATCTTGAGAGGCTGGTGCTTGAATCTTGTACGAATTTAGTTGAGATTCATCTATCCATTACAGTTCTTAGGGCTGGTTTGGTATTGCTGTGCTTTGAAAAAAAACTATTTTTGCTGTGTTGTGAGAATAAGCAGCTGTAAAATAAAGCAGCAGAGTGTTTGGTAAACTTTTTTGTAAAAGTGCTTTTGAAAAGAAAAAAAAAACAGTATTATAGTGTTTGGTAAACTTTTATGTAAAACAGATGTGAAAAAAGCCGGTTTTTCAAAGCTGGGTTTTGCAGCTTCTTGTTTTTGGCTTTTTTTCATCCAAAACTATGAAAAAAAACTGAAGCTGAATGTTTACCAAATACCAAAAACTCTCCCAGTTTTTTTTCATAGCAACTTTTTTTAAAATCACCTCAACCCAAACTGGAGCTTAAAAGGCTTAAAGTTTTGAATTTTAGAAACTGTAATGGTATTAGAGGTCTTCCCGGTGCGCTAGAAATGGAATCTCTCGAAGTTCTTATTCTTTCCGGCTGCTCAAAACTGAAAAGGGTTCCTGGATTTGTGGGAAACATGAAAAAGTTATCAACGCTTTCTTTAGATGGGACTGCTATTCAGGAAATACCTTCTTCAATAGATCATCTGATTGGGCTTATTTCGTTGGATCTCAAAGATTGTAAAAGTCTGTTATGTCTTCCTACTGCCATCTGTAGTCTGAAGTCTCTTAAAAATCTCAACGTGTCTGGATGCTCAAAACTTGAGACAATTCCGGAAAATTTGGAGGAAATTGAGTGTTTGGAGGAGCTTGATTTGAGTGGAACTGCAATAAGAGAGGCACCATCATCTCTCTTTCGTATGAAGAATCTCAAAGTACTATCTTTACATGGATGTAAAGGGCCCTCGCCTAAATCATGGAATTTGTTCCTTCGTTTAGGCTTATTTTCGGGAAAGAGCCATGACCCTATGGGTTTGGTGCTGACTACTTTAGATTATTTGTATTGTTTGAGCAAATTAGATCTAAGTGACTGCAGTCTTTGTGAAGGAGCAATCCCAGATGATACTGGCTGCTTGTCCTCTTTAGAGGACTTAACTCTCAAGGGTAATGATTTCGTTAGCCTTCCTACAAGTATTCGATGGCTTAATAATCTCAAGTTTTTAAACTTGGAGAGTTGCAAAAGGCTTGAACAATTGCCAGACCTCCCATCAAATGAAGAGTTAACTGTAACAGCTGATGATTGCACTAGCTTAAAAGTGTTGCCACATCCACCAAATATAAGAAGATTAAGGTGTTTTTTTTCAGAGCAGTCAATTGCTACAGATTGGTTGGCAATCAAGCCAGCAATAACATGATATTTTCAATGTTAAAGCGATTCATTCAGGGACTCTCTCTCTCTCTCTCTCTCTCCCCCCCACCCTCTCCCTCTCCCTCCCTCCCTCCCTCCCTCCCTCCCTCTCTGTAAAAATCTGTTTTTGCTGATATAATTGTTTCTTGGGTTACAGGGAACCCCTCCTTTTGTCGTTCATAGTTTCAATATCGTAACTCCTGGAAGTGAAATTCCAAAGTGGTTCAATGATAGAACAGTGGGAGATTCAGTAGTTGTGAACCTGCCTTTTGATGTACATCCAACTAGAAGCAAGGTGAAGGGGTATGCTTTATGTGCTGTTTTTGCACCTCAAGAAAACCCAACTGCCCCCGAACTTGATTGTTTAGGATGCAATGCTTGTGGAATTAAATGTTTTTCAAGAGTAGGTCGATCGAAAACATCTTTGCTTGTGAAAGGGGTTTATTATAAAGCCGGCCAGGTTCAGTCAGATCACCTTTGGTTACTTTATCTTTCCTTTAAGGACTATGATCCTAATAATTACTGGAAAGGTGCTTTTCGTAAATTTGAGTTTTCATTCAAGGCCTTTTGTTCAAGGGGAGAAACCAAAAAATGTTTGAAGCTGAAGAAGTGTGGGGTGCGGTTGGTGACTGAACAAGATGCACAAGACCTCAACGACCCCTACGAAAGCATTTCTCTTTACAAGCCTTTCGACAACTCAGCAGATGTACAAAGTTCGATCAGCATGGAGAAAATAACTGAACATTTTGATGTGGCAGGGTCAAGTGAAAGCTCATCTATCCCTGCCACCGAATCACTTCAAAAAGGATTGAAATATGACTAACCGTCTTATGCCCAGTTAACCATTCAATTCCTTCAAACGGTACTTGAAAAGGTAAGAATACTTTTCTGTGGAAGAAATACTTTTCTTCCTTTTTATAAAACTATTTTCTTCCCATTTTCTTTTAGTTTTAGAATGAAACTGAAAGTCTGAAACAAGTGAAAGATCGAATCATCTCCGTTCTTAAAATTGCGCAGCTCGGAAGAATGGCGCCTGCTGTTTTGGAATCTGATCAAACCAGTATGCGTTGTGGCGTAGGGCGAAACCATGAAAGAAGCTGTTGCTGGCCAAAGGTATCAGAATCTGGCTGTTGTCTGCTGACTAATTGACTGAGAACTATACATACACATATATGTATATCAGTATATGGTTGATAATCATGATAATGATCATGATTAAAGAGTTTTAACCCCAAACTTCTTTGTTGAAATCAACTCACCTTGATTACGTTTACCAAATTGTATTTAATTTGGTTGCTAAGAAAAATGTAGCATGATTCGAAATGAGCTGCAACTGTTTGGCTTAATTGATTGTGAATTTTCTCTATGAGTAATCTTCTTCAACTCAAACAAGGCCGCAGCAGGAAGACTTGAACTCAAAAATGCGTTTTGAGTTTAAAAAGCTTGACTCAAGTTGGATGCAAAATATGCCAGTAGTGTCTAAAAATCTTGTAGTCGGAGTAAATAAATTGACTAGAGACCCGACTGTAATTGTCTAGAAAACTTTGCAGATTACGGATCACTTGTACAAAAAACGAATCGTCCGAATACAAAATATGGGAAAGTGACAACCTCTGCTTCTAGTAAAAACAGGCTTAACTAGTGAGGCCAGCTAGTTAGAGCCAACTTACACCTCGTGACATAAAAAATCAGCTAGTTGGATCTACTTCAAGGCATCGTAAAGATGAGCTTTGCTCTCCTATGCATGAAAGGACGACAAACAATTAGTTGATATTTAAGAGAAATACTAGTCTGCTTTAGGCAGCTATGTCTTGTAGTTGTATGTGACACGCTTAGCACCGACTTCACTTGTAATGTAGTAGAGTTTAGATTATTATTACACCCAGCTTGTTTCATGTCAGAATATCCCTGCATGAGCTTGTGTATCATCATATATAGATGAACATTTGATAGTATATGTTATAGTGTTGAGATCTTGTGTTTATCATAACTTTACAATAATTGTTTCATACAGTACTTGTTTTTCATACCATACGTAGTATGAATTTTGAAAACTATATAGGTTTTACATCGAGAGGTTAGTATTTTATGGAAGACAAAAGTTTTATTAAACCCGTTTTTTTTACCCACTCGCAACTTTCTATTTTACGCCCCTCCAGGTCTTCTATGGCTGGATTTCTGTGGTGAGTGAGGGTTCTCTAGCGGTTCTGACATTCACACCAATCAATGTAGGAAGTCTTATTCCTATAGTTTGTAGCATTATCCATTCTACCTAGGATGTGAATACTCTCACTTTTACTACACTTGCATTGTGCTTTGACATTACATACTCTATAATACGGGTTCATCCGCAATGCGTGCACTCTCACTGTTAGTTTTAATTAGTATTAGACTTCGGTTTTAAATATTTATTCATACCTTTTACACATAATCTACCATTTATGGCTCCGTCAATTTTCAGGCGTCGGTTAACATGCTTCAATTTTGGGTATCCTCCTGGATATCGGGATCATGTGTTTACCACTTTGCTTCCAAAAATTGGCACAAGTTAGAGTTCATTATCAGTTGAATTTTTTTCTTTTGTTGAAGAAGCAATTCATAGAACCAGCAAGGCATAAGGCCAAGAAGCAAACAGCAAGGTGCCCAGAACACCAAGAAACAAGAGCAGAGGAAAAAGGGAACAACAGACGCCGCCACAAAGGCCACAAGCGTCAACCCATAGCTCGATACAACAGCTCACCTATGGAGGACATGGAAGACCATCTTTATTCAAAATACCCACAAGCGAAGATGGGGGTGTCACCACCCAGCCTAAACCGCACATCTTCAGAGACAAGTTCCTCGCGACAAAGTCTGCCGCCATATTTGCTGATCGTGGAGACCACGACCAATAGCATGATTGAAAACTCCTCCCGACCTCCAAGGCACGAGACAAGATTGGGAGCAGTTCCTAATCACAACTCATAGAGAAGGTATTAAGATAATGAATAATAGCCTGAGCATCAGATTCAAATACCACCTCTTGCAACTGTAAGTCTTTCGCCAGCAAGCACCCTTCCAGAATAGCCAACGCCTCCGCCATCACAGTCGACGAGGCATGCACCCTCACACATTTCACGACATTGCAAACCGAGTTCCAATCTCTGAAAACAACCCCAATTTGTCCACAAAAAGAGTCCCGCTTCCAACACGCATCAACATTAAGCTTAGACCAATTAGCAAGGAGAGGAGACCACAAAGAGGGACGACACATACCTCTACCATGCCCGGTGCTACTAGCTGCCAAAACACTCCGAGGGGAAGCAGCTTCATGAAAAGAACTCAAGGCAGTGGCTATAGTTCTCAAAGCTCTAAGGGGAGAGGGGTTAATCTCATTAAAAACAGCATCACAACGTGACCTCCAAATGAACCAACATGAGAAAATCACCTGAGTCACAATATGTTCAAAATTCTCCTTACAGCCCAAATGTTGAGAAACAACCAAGCATAACCAATCATCAAGGGTAGTAATAGAACTTCGATTTATTTGGAGGCGAATAGGACCCCCCGCCAACACCTTGGTAGCCCACGGACAGAGAAAGAGCATGTGCTCCATGGACTCTTCACATTCAGCATAAATGGGACAAAGAGAAGACACGGTACATCGACATCGAGAAAGATTGAGCATGGTTGCACATGCATTGCGGAGCGCCCTCCAAAGGAAATTCCTCATTTTTGGTAGGGCTTTACTACCCCAAATCCAATTCCACACCCAGGAGTTAATACTACGGGAAGAAGATGGGCGATCATGACTCGGCTGAGGTAGGCAGTTCTAGCACCACCTATAACCAGATTTAACAGAGTAAGAACCATTCCTTTCCAAAGGCCAGACAAGATTATTCGGAGATAAGAGAGGTCCCACATGAATATGAGAGATAGCCCCACACATTGTCTCCAGGACAAGATCAGAGAGCAAATCCATCATCCACTCCCTTGAAACCGGATCAATAAACTCGGCGACCCTACAGTCATCATTAGCTTTCGCAAGCAAGAGAGGGTAGATGTGCCCTGCAGGTAAGCCCGGGACCCAATTATCCCTCCAAAATCTAACGTCCTGACCACCCATAATATGCCATTTGGCGCCCTTTAGGATAACATCCCGCCCTTCTAAAAGACTCGCCCACACCCACGAGGCCCTACTACCTTTTTTTGCCTCCAGAAAAGAAACATCTGGGAAGTACCTCCCCTTCACATCCCGCGCCCATAACGAATCAGGATCATGAATCAAGCGCCAACATTGTTTGGCAAGCAGAGCAAGGTTAAAATCTTTAAAGTTACGAAATCCCATACCTCCCTCATTCTTAGGCCACCCCAAATCCTTCCAATTGATCCAGCGCAACCCACGGTCCTCATCCGGCCTCGCCCACCAAAACCTCGCCACAGCTGCATCTATATCTTTACATAAACCTTCCGGGAGCTGAAAAACACACATGGGGTACATGGAGATACCCTGGGCCACCGCTTTAATGAGGATTTCCTTCCCCGCCTGGGATAGGAACCGTCTCTTCCACCCTGCAATTTTCTCAAAGACACGGTCTTTAATATATTGTAAGGTCATTCGCTTCGACTTCCCCCAGATTGTGGGAATACCTAAGTATTTACCCGGGTCCTCCACCTTAGGCATATCTAAGATAGTACATAGCTCCAAAGCCAAATGGGCCGGAATATTGACTCCGAAATACACAACTGATTTCTGACAGTTAACTTGTTGACCAGAAGCTATGCAGTACACCTGGAGAAGGGTGGATAAGTTTCTACAGTTCTGTTTATAAGCCTTTAGAAAAATTAGGGTATCATCCGCAAACAACAGATGTGAAAGCACAGGTCCCGAAGCCGAGATCTGAATGCCATCCAAATACCCTTGTTGAACCGCTCGCTTAATCACCAACGAGAGAACTTCACTGATGATGAGGAACAAATAGGGGGAAAAGGGGTCCCCCTGCCGCAGGCCCCTAGATGGTTTAAAGGCACTCCCTGGCCTCCCATTTATAAGGATTGAGAATTCCACAGTTTTCACACATCGCATCACCATATCAATCCATATGCGCTGGAAACCAAGATATAACTGCCTCCAGAAAATCCCACTCCACCCTATCATAAGCCTTATTCATGTCAAGTTTAATCCCCATCTTGAATTTAGTCTTTGTCTTCCTTAACTTTAAGAAGTGGAAAATTTCATGGGCCAAGAAGATATTATCCTGAATTTGCCTACCTTTGATGAACGCATTTTGACTCGGCGAAATTATATCATCCAACAGAGGCTTCAATCGATTCGCCAAAATTTTTGACAGGACCTTATAAGAATAATTGCAGAGACTAATACGTCTGAATTGGATAACAAATTACTATACTAGCAAACTACTCAAATTGCATGCAACCAAAACCCAACAAATAAATTATAATTTAGTTAAAGGCCTTACAATCCAAAATGAAATAAATTATTGTGTAAACAATTTATTCGTTTTCTGATTAGATGTTTTGGCTGATATTCTAGTAGAATCCTTTTTATTTATTTTGCATCTCTTTTGGGTTGAGTAAGAGTAAGGACTGAAATTTTAAATGGTTGGATTCTATGTATTTGGGCTTAAAATTGTCCATTTATTGATTTGTGTCCCTTTGGCCAATAATTAAATAATTGTGATATTTTAAATAAGGATTATTGTTTACATGATGTTCTAAAGTAGCTTGTAATTTAAGTTCTTAATTTATCTTCAATGATGGAAAGTTAGTCCCAATAAGCAATTATAACCTAATCAAGTAGGATTGTCCCAAGAAGGGAAATCTATTCAACACAAATCCCTTATGGGAAGAGTTTGGAATTTACAAAAAACACGATAAAAAAAGCCCACTAGAAACTAGAAATATTGAAAAGAGAACGAGAGAGCACGTAGTTATTAATTCATATGTTGATATATGTTCATTCGCTCTGCTCGCGGAGTGGTATACCGATAAAAAGAAAAGCGTTCTCGGATTTGAACAACTGAGTTGTTATAATTTTGTTTTTTAATACAGTTATTAAAAAACACTTCTTCAATTCCTATGCTATACCGGACTTGGACCATGTCCCCCTCCTGGCGTTCCCCTAGCGGATGAACTACCAATAGTGATTGAAGCTCCTTATGCCTAGTTCTGTTCTCCCCTAAAAAGGAAAGCGACTTAGCTACTAGTTCGAAAGCCAGAAGCCGAAGGCCAATGACACTAGCTAACCAACTGAGAGAGCTACCCTAGTTGCGGCAAGAGCGGCTAGTTCACTAGCTGATAGAGATGCCACAACTGCTTCTTCAGGAAGAGCTGTAAAAGCGAAGAGCGGATCTAAGCCTAGTAGCTCAGGTCGGGCATGCCCTTTAGGAGGAAAAATTCAGGTTGCTGTTCAAGTTAGTGAAGTTATTTCATTGTAATTAGACCTAACAAGAACGGAAGATTGGGAATAGATGGAATTTCTATAGGACCCATTTTACTGACAGGATTTATCACAACTTTAGATACTTTAGCGGCTCGATCGATTACTCGAGATTCGCGACTATTCCATTTTTTGATGTTAGCAATGTATAGCGGTCAAATAGGACCATTTTCTTCTCGAGACCTTTTACTTGTTTTCATCATGTGGGAGTTAGAATTAATTCCAGTAAGAGTAATTATAAAGGAATGGAAAGCTATTCAACCCAAATCCCTAATGGAAAAGAGTTTGGAAGTTATTGAGAAAGTAATTATGTAAGAGTGGAAAGCTATTCAAGGGAGATTTTTTATGGAATGCATATCTACACTAGGATGCTTCTAACCTAACATTCATTTCATGGAAGAAAATTTTAGATTTAGTCCCTCAATTTTTACTCTAGCTTGGAATTGGTCCCTCAATCAAAAGTTCATTAATCAAGATCCCTGAAGTTAATAAAACTTGCAACATTGATCTTTGCCGTTAACATGGATCTGAAAAACCACCCAATTGATTGAGGATTTACTTTTATAGCATAACTCTCGTGCTTAGTTTTGGTGTATGATGTGTTTTTTTCTCTTTCTATTATAGATTGGGTTGGAAGATCCGACTAAATTTTATACCCAAACCCACTATTTGTATTATATCCTCTTGTACGATGTCTTTTTTTATCGATTTGATGAATATAACACATTTCTCTTAAAAGGATTGAGTTTAACTTACTGCTCAACAAATAGTGTTAATTAAAGGATTATGCATTGCTCACTCTACGTGGTAGCTTTTTTTTGCATTCAAATGTTAGTATGTAACTCAACAAATATTGCACACGTACACGTAGTCACATTTACTTTAACAAATGTAGTTTTTCTACGCCTAAATTCTTCTTTCATGAAATTTAAATTAGTTTGAAGTAGAATATAGTTCATATATTATCAAGAGAGCGTTCCTTTGCCTAATGAGAATAATAATGGTAAAAAATAAAATTAAAAAACACAAAAAAAGTTACAAATATTTGCAGTTCAAGTACACAACTTCAACTTCTTTCTCAAACTACACCACATGCATCGCGTTTGTGATATAAATACAACTAAAATGGCCCCCCTTCTCTCCACTTGCAACTCAGCAGCTGCTGCTTCTCCAATTCCACCCTACTACCCAAAACCAAAACCAAAAGTACTTTCTCACTTTTTCCAACCTTCTCCCTTCTCCTCCTTTGCTTTCAACAATCTGAACTCCGGCCACCGCCCTCCGCCACCACTCGCCACCAACCGAAAAAAACGACCAAAAGACAAAAAAAATGGATTCCAGACCCTCCCCGACATCATCGACTGACATGGAGCAGATGTCGGAGACCCCTCAGCGCGGGTCCCACCACCGCCGGGCCCACTCCGACACTTCCTTCCGCATCCCCAACTTCGACGACCTCCTCCTCTTCGACCCTTCCGACCTCGACCTCTCCTGTCTCCCCTCCCCAACCCTCCTGCCACGTGGCGGCAACAGCAGCAACAACATCCCCATGTCCCTCGACTCCGACGACTCCTCGGAGGGCCAACCACCCAACCCCTTCTCCTCCACCCCCAAGCCCGCCGCTTCCTCCGGCTGCACCGCCACCGCTGCCCACCTCCGGAGCCTCTCCGTCGATTCTGACTTCTTCGACGGCCTGGGCTTGGGGGATTCCGGCAGGGAAGTGAGCGGGGGGCAGAGGTCTGGGTCCCACCACAGGCATAGCAGCTCGATGGATGGCTCGTCTTTCGATGCGGACTCGTCGGTGATGACGCTGAACGGCTTCAAGAAGTCCGTTGCTCCTGAGAGACTTGCTGAGCTCTCTCTGATTGACCCTAAGAGAGCCAAAAGGTTGCCCCTTTTCCTCTACTGGATCATGTTTTTGCTTTCTGTTGTTTTTTTAGGGTTTTGTACTCTGCAAATTTCGATTAAATTGCTTGCAATTGAATTATTTTGTAATTATCGTAAATAAATTGGTATTTCTATTCTCCAAATTTTTTGTTAGAAATTACATTTGCTTAAATTTTGTGGTTGAAGTTTGTGTTGGGAAAGGAAAGATTTTTCAAGTTTTATTTTTATTTTTGTGTGTTTGTTGAATTTTTGGGCTATTTTTGTGGATATTATTTGATTAAATGAGAAATTGATGCTTTTTAATTATTTGGTTTTGTAGGATATTAGCTAATAGGCAATCGGCTGCGAGGTCAAAGGAGAGGAAGGTGAGGTATACGAATGAGCTGGAGAGGAAGGTTCAGACGCTTCAGACGGAGGCAACCACCCTCTCAGCACAGGTCACTCTGTTACAGGTATAATACCTAAGACCTTGACTTTTGTAGCTTTGTAGAATTAGAAGTATCGTTTGGGCAAGACTTTTTCGGTACTACATGCTAAACCAATGGATCCCACAGCTTGGCTTGTTATGAAACGGATATTTTACGCATGTTCGTTGCAAAAATGGTATTTTCTGCTTTGTTATTTTTGCCTTGAAGTTAGTTTCATTGTTTGTTTGTGTCCGTGGTTTGGTTTAGGTGCATGGTTGATTGATAATGTTTTGGTGTGATTTTTGAATGGTCCAGGATACGAAAATGTGCCGTTATTGTTTTTAGTATGTGCTTTGTTAAGTGATAGTTTAACTTTGACCAATCCTTATTTTGGTATGATTTTGAACTTACATTGACAACCCAGGAAGGAAAGGTACACTGTACACATTAATAATGTGGGTTCATTGAGTTTCAGTGGTGATAATTTGCTTATGTCAAAATCTGCGTCATTGCATGCTTCCATGTAATTATCTTTCCAATGAACCCTAAGCTTGACATGCTTAATCCTAACGTGCAAAGAAACGTTTTTTTTAATCATGTGTTCCTGGTGCGAATAATCACCTACAAAAACAACCATTACATGCTAACTATTTGTGTATGCCGTTGCTGCGGTTGTTAATTTTTTTGTGTTTTCTCTCTTTTTGGGTGTCTGCTTCTGATTGCATTATATTTTGGTGTATCCAAAATGGAACCGGCTACATATTTAGAAGGATGTAAATAGGGAGACATAATTAAGGGAAAACGGTGTTATAACCTACAACAAATACTTTACTTTAAAGTTTAAACCAGGATTCACTTTTCTGTTGAAGGATGTTAAACATCTTTAGTTACTGGAAACCCGAGTTCTTGTGGTTCATTAATCGAGTTGGGAATAAGGTAAGTGCATTGGCCTGTTCTCTCTGCAAATCTTTTCAACTAGTGAGCTGTATCCAAGTCATATCCAGACCTAACAGGCCTCTATATTAGATGATGCAGGCTTCCTTGGTAGGTTTCTTAAACGATTCAAACTTAATATTAGAAAGTAGGTTCCAGGAACGTAAGAAACTTTGTCACCAATGGCATGGTATTGAACCATGAATGCAGTAATAGATGCATACTAGCCGAGGAGAATTGAAAAGTCATAAGTTTCAATCACACTTGAGCCCTCGTAGATGTCTTGGGATGTTTTTCTTAATTTGTTTGATTGGGAAGAAATCAAACAAGTTTGCCACGGTTGAACAGCATTTTAAGGGTTGTTGTCTGGTTTTGGACCCTTGCTTTTTGGCAGAGTCTAACACCAAGCTGTTTTTCAAGGGACTTTGTTGTGTGACCCTTGTCTTAACTTATAGCATGTGTCCTTGGAAAACTCAGCAAGTTTGTATAGCACATAGTTCAGGTAATTTAGATGTCTCAGTTTAGAATTTTTCTCGGAGTGTCAGATCTGATATCAAAGTATTTTTTTTTTTTCTTTTTCCCTAAATATAGGCGAATGTTTTTAGTTTAACACCTAACAATATCTCGGCATCCTTATTGGTCGATTTAGCAGGGAGAAAGGGTACTAACCAAGATGCTCAAATTTGACATTTTCTTGAATTATATATTCTTCAACAAATTAGCCATTGTCACCATGGTTCCTGAAGATGCAGTAAATGATATGCGTGTTTGTGCGGCTGTCTAAATGATGGAAATTTGTATCTGTTATTGCTTAGTTTTCCATGTGTAGAAAAGTAGGTAATCTTGCATTCTACGTCGTCTCTATTATTTAGTATTTACATGTGTTGTATTCTTTGGTTACGGAAACTATTTATATCTACTTTGATTTGCAAACACTTTGGACGTGCTACATGACTGCATATTTCATGTCTATGCCCTTTAATAATTGGTTGGTTGTTAATGTTAGGTGTTCAATGTTTCTGGTAATAGCCCCTTATTGTATTCCTACTTCAGCCCTTGTTTCTGTAAATAGTCATAGTCATAAGTGATTTGATTTCTTCACGAGCTTTAGTAGTTTACCGGTACAACCGTAAAACCAGAGTTTATCATGTTGTGTCTTCCCAAATTATTATGTTAGTTGAATGTTGGAGTCGCCACAAAAAATTAACTAGAAAGGTAAATAAAGCAAAGGTTACACTCACAATACAAAACGTTCTTGTTGTGCTTATACAACTTATCTATTGTGCAGAGAGACACTACTGTCATAACTGCTGAGAATAAGGAGCTCAAACTTCGCCTACAGGCTCTGGAGCAACAAGCACAGCTTAGAGATGGTATGAATTTCATTTCATAAGTTTGTGCTAAATTTTAACCATCAGTTCTTTTAAAATTATGTTATAGTTTCCGTTTGCTTTATTTTACACCTACAGCTTTGAATGAGAAACTTAAGGAGGAAGTGCAGCGGCTTAAGATTGAAACCAACCAAATCCCACCTGGGGCTGGGAATGGAAACCCTTTCTACCGAGGGCTTCCCCCTCAATATGGTCAGACCCAGCACCACCAGCACCAGCACCAGCACCAGCACCAGCAGCATCACAACCAGAATGTCGCCAATGGGCAGGCTCACCCGAGCTTTATGGACTTCAACGGGAGGGCATAGAAACTCTCGAAGAAGTCATTAACCACAGTTTAGGTATTTCATAATGTTTTTTGAATTAGAAGAGGGTAGTAAATCTCATCAGATAGCTTCTTGTACAGACTACAGACATACAGGTAATGTATATGTATGTGGTACAGGACTGAAGGCTGTGAAGATTGCTGCTCACCAGTACACACAGAACCCCACAGTACCCTGTATCAGTTAATTAAAAACTACAGATCTACTCTTTATGTTATTATTTCTAGCAGATTAGAATATCATCTTAGAGTCCAAAACTTTCCGGAACACCTTTTTACTGTCGTTGTACTTATCGAACAAGCATCCTCTAGGGTTTAAACGGTTGGTTATGCATTGCTTATAAGTTTATAACATCAAATTTTGTGTTGGTCCCCTTTGCTAAGCAATGTCAATCTGTCTTCCTTTTGTTATGGTTGATTCCGAAATTGTTTATTGATTTTATTTTCTTCTCTTCTTTTGTGGTCCTTTACATTTCCACTTTTTAAGCTTGTCATCACTGCAAGATATGCTTACAAGTGGCGAGTCTTATCTCATTTCGTCGCCTCTTTAGAAAAAACTTCCTGTAAATGGGGTGCCACAGTAGCCGTATACAATCCAACCACGTTATGACGTATAATTTGTTTGGATACCGCCACTGTCATATCCCGGGTCGGGATGGAACAAAAACACCTTATGTATGGAGCAATCCTTCTCTTCGCCCGGTCGGACTGCGTCCGAGAGTGGCGGTGGGATCGAAGGGTGGGGCGGGTGGGCCATAAACGCGGATGGAGGGTTTTGGGTTTGGTTGTATTGCTGACGGAGTCTTGATGGTCGGACCTGAGAATTTCTCCATGTATGAGTGGAGGGTAGAAAATAAGGGCAATTTGTTGTGTGATAAAAAGAAAGATGACAATAATTGTGCTTCTTGTCAAAGAAAGAAATTATTTCGTGTTAGTTGATGACTAAAGAATGATTTGTGTCGTTGTCATATGTACTAAGTCCATTAATAATGATGGAGAAGGAGAAATATCACATGCAAGTTAGGTAAGGGTTACATGTTCAAACCTTCTTCAATATTTCATTAGCAAAATTCCAATTATATAACTAAGTATATTGTATAATGTACATAAATTACTAGACAAGAAAACAATTATTACTATTATTTTATACAAAAATCATATATAGACTAGTCACTCATTATGTTATCTTATATAATATAGTACTAGGTATGTTCCTCTCAACCGAGGTTCTAGGTTTGATTTCTTTCCACACACTATCCTTTGCATAACGTAAAATAAAAAGCAAGTGGTGAATTACTCTAGTGGTTAAAATGCCGCTTATACCAACAAAAATTTTGCACAATAAATAGACTAGATAATATGTAATATGCATGTGATATGGTTCCGAAGGATGAATTGGATATGGACAGTTCCAATAAGATTTCATTCTTGAACAAAAATCCATTTTTTGATTTATTTCATCCTCTATACTGAGATATATTATAAGACCAATAAGTTGATTCGAGATATCGCTATCAACCCCTTGGCCTAAAAAAAGTAATCCTTCTCGATAAAGTCGGTTGATTGGGATAAAGTTGTATCCCTTAGAAACCGTACATGCACCGGTTTGATGCATACGGTTCAACACAAATCACGAAAGAAAAAAAAAAGAATCATTGTGTAGATGTAGATTCTAGCACTTTTTTTTTTTCATACATAAAGGATAAATGCACTCTTAAGAATCCTAAAAATGATTGTTCTGATGTATCATGTAAATTCTTTTAAGTGCAAAAATAAAATAATTCTCTGTGGTGGAACAAAATATCTCTCATTTCCTCCTCAAATAAATTCTTCTTTTTGATTTCCAAAGGAATATTGTTATGTTGCCTTGAACGGTACACTAATCATTTGAATCCGGTAACATTTTACCGCAGTGTCAAAAAATAATCGTGCTCGTGCACACTTTTGCAAGTTCAATCCTCACCGATTTTGCTTCCCGCATAAAGTGTTTAAGCCATGGTGCGAGCTAAGGTATTTAAGCCCAGCTCTATCAGTTTAGGTAACCCACTAAGCAGTTTGTTACTAGTTGGATTTGGATTGAGTTCAATTGAGGATTTTTCACAGTAGTGGCCCATCAAATAACAACTTAATCCCTCAAATTTTAAAAACACCGGGGCTGTTTTTTTTTTTTTTTGGTGGACTCGAAATCATATTACCAGGGTAACGAATAGGCTTAAAAATGAGAAATTAATTTTTTTTTCTCGTATTTAGTAAGTACAAGAAAAGATATTGTAATAAATACTAATTAGTGTTGGAAAAAAGGGGGAAACTCAATATACCTGCTATAACATCACATTTAATTTTTTTTTTCCTCGAAATTTATCATATCGAGAATTGAAAATATCAATGTTGACATACTATGTCCTAGTTTCTTTCTCAATTTTGTCACATATTCTAACGGGACCTCAATGTTATCTTCGTTCTCAATGTGGTTTCTAATGTCATCATTGTACTGAACTTTGTCAAAATTGATAATGTCTGTGACATGTTACCAATTTTTTTTCAAACGCACATCAATGTTGATGTGGTCCTGCCATTTTAAAATCTCAATGCTCTCTTCACCAAAAAAAAAAAAAAATCTCAATGCTCACGCAAAAACTTGCAAAATTGACATTAGTGGCCATCTACGAACTTTTCTGCAAAATGGAGCGAAATGTTTAGTAGAAGAAACGAGGATGGCATGAAGTGATTTTGAGATTGGGAGACCCAAATTAACAAGTTTTGCGTGGTTCAACATTATTTTTACGGTCATTTTGGTTTGCTTGCGTTTTACGGATTGGCAGTGATTCTCACTCTCAATTTTTTCTTTTGCACATCACCATATTTTTTTGCTCAATCATTCTCCTTTACTTGATTAAATCTTACATGTGATCCAATATCCTATGAATAAAGCGTTGAGTTTTTACCCATATGTTTCGAATTCAAAGCAACTCCTAGGGAGTTTTAACGAAAAGTCAGTGTTACTGTTCACTTTAACGAAAAACCATATTTTTACACAAAAAAGTCAATTCTGGTATTATTCACTTTACCTTTTTATTTTGTCTTTATCATTAAAACTCAAAATTTTTAAATCATTTTCATTAGTTTTTCTTTTAAATTGTTGTTATGGGCCATATTTTACTTGTTTTGTGCGGTTCTTTTGGGCTTCTAGGAAATCATCTTCAAATCCCCAAAAACATTATAATTTTCTTCAAAATTTATTTTTTTGAAGTTCTCAAAATAAAATAAGAAAAGTTTTGAATCCTAAACATTTCTGTTTAATTCTCTCTGCAATTAATTGGCGTTCGGCGATGAAGCTTCTCGGTTCAAATCCATGGCGTGGCACTGCCATTTCTAGGGTTTTTGGTTCCCTGAACTACTCAACCAATACTCTGAACCCCCCTCTTCCTCCTCCACCACATCTCCCACATTTCAGCCTCTGCACCATAGGATTCTGTTCAATAAAGGCCCTAGGGTTTCCGTTCTTCCAGTACTCCATCAATGGCTGAAAGAAGGGAGAGACGTGGAGCAATCAGAGCTCCGAGATTTCATCATTAAGCTCCGTCGGTCCCGCTGCTACAACCTCGCCCTGGAGATCTCAGAGTGGATGGGCGACGAAATGAATTTCGATTTGCACCCTGGAGACATTGCGATTCGGCTGGATTTGATCTCGAGAGTCCATGGAATCGAACGAGCCGAGAGGTATTTCGATTGCATTCCGAATGAATTAAGAGTTGTTAATGTGTATGGTTCTCTCTTGGTCAGCTATGCAAAGCATAAATGTTTGGAAAAAGCCGAGGCTATTTTCGAAAAGATGAAGGATTTGGGGTTTGTGAAAGAGCCATTTACTTATAATGTGATGATGAATCTGTATTCTGACGTGGGAAAACATGGAAAGGTTGATGTTTTAGTGAACGAGATGGAGGAGAAGGGCATTGAGTATGATATTAGGACGTTGAACAACCGGTTGCATTCGTATGCAGCCATTTCGGATGTGGACAGGATGGAGAAGCTTTTGATGAAGATGGAAGCTGGAAGCTGATCCGACTGTTATTGTGGACTGGCATGCTTATGCTGTTGCAGCGGGCGCGCGTTCTTGAAGGCTGGACAGTTGGAGAAGACATGGGCATTGCTGAGGAAATCGGAGCGACTCATTACAAGTAAAACAAGAAAGTCTGGTTACGAATTTTTGATGACTTTACATGCTGCTGTTGGTAATAAGCATGAGGTGTATCGAATTTGGGAATTGTACAAAGATGTCGTAGGATTCTACAATATTGGGTATCGCTGTATGATAAGTTCGTTGGTGAAATTGGATGACATTGAAGGTGCTGAAAAAATTCTGGAGGAATGGGAATGTGGAAACAAACTATTTGACATTCAAACACCCAACTTGTTGATCAATGCTTACTGCAAGAAAGGCCTTTTGGAGAAGGCCAGATCATACGCAGAGAAGCTTTCGGAGGGCGGGAAGGAGGATTGTAGAACTTGGGGCATATTGGCTACTGGATATCATATGAATGGTCAGATGGCCGAGGCAGTGGAAACATTGAAAACGGCAGCAAGCTTGGCATGTCGACCAGGGTGGAAGTTTGATTGTTCAACTGTGTCTGCATGTTTCGATTACTTGAAAGAGAAGGGGGATGTGGAAGCAGCACATGAATTGTTGAGATTATTCAGAGAAATGGGTCATCTTCCAACAGATTTGTTTGATAAAATCGGAAGTTATATTGATGGTGGTGAACCTCCTATGGAAAGGATTGATAAAATTCAGGATCGCGGGATGGATTCGACAGTTTAGCTGAACTATGTGGTAGCAGCCAAATATGTGTTATGTCTGATGGGTAGTGTTTCTTGTTTTGGTGGTGTCGCAGCTGCACTGTGTGATGGCTACCAGCTGCAGATTATGCTCTAGCTATTGTCAGTAAGCTTAAAAGCTGTGCTTCTAAGTCTACTTTCGTGGTTTCACTTATGCATTGATAGTTTAGTGTTTATTACCTTCCATATGCACTTCACGTAAATGTTTCGTAGATGTGTTTTGCACTGACAGTAATGTTTATTGATGTGAAAATAGGAGCACGAAATTCACACGAGCTTTTTATGGTACTTAAGGATTGTATTCAGTAATCCTTATGACCGAACAAGGCGCAGCTTGCTTACTTCTCGAGCGATAGTTTTATGATCCCAACAAGAGTTGTTGAGGATGTTATGCCTGAGTGTCGAAGAGCCTTACACCGAGAAGGCCGATGGATAATAAGATAGAGCTGAAACCAGAGGCTTCATCTTGCCACTGTATTTTGCTCAACCTTTACAAGTCACATAACCAGTGTATGACTATGTAACTTGCATGAGTTTTGAAGCGTTGCAAACTCATTCTTGAAATTTCAATTAATTAAAAGAAAGTTGATGGTTCATTGTGATGTTGAAACTTGTTATTATGACGGTCTTTTTTTAAGAGATGATAACAAAAAATATAATCAGTTTTAATTATGATATTTGCACGATAAAGTAAAGTGACAAGTAGAAGGCAAGTGGCTTATAGCTCCATTCATTAAGAATATTCATTTTTGTAGTCAAGGTACCCTGTTTGAATTCCCTTTCCGTGGTTTAATGCAAATATTTTATTATTTGTAAAAAAAAAGAAAAAAGGGACAAGTAGAAGGAAAAGAAAATGTGGAAGTATTATCTTAAACAAATAAAAGGCTTATTTTTTGTTTTGACACTTGTAATCTACATCAAATCTCACTTTACTCCTTACACTTTATTTTGTCTTATTTTACCACCCACTCTTTCTTCGTGTCCCACTTTACCTGTTTCACTTTATATTGCTCTATATTGTCTCACTTCAACAAATGTATTCTTTCTCAAAATCTCAGTTTACCCTATGTCGTTGTATAAGTTAAGAGAATTGTTTATTGTGTTGATATGGAATGGACAATTTGGTCTTTTCAACCATGTTGGTTTTGTGGCATGTGACATGGCATGTTAGTGTAACTCATGGGTAATGGGAGGTTAGTTAAACTCAAACTAGGATTTGATTCCTCCATATTAAGAGAAAAAATATAAGAAAAGAAGGTTGAATTTCAAGATTCACGAATTAATTTTAATGTTTTCGATTCCTTTTGCAAATAATTTTTGGGATTTGTTATGAGAATGTCTACCTTTATTGCTTTCCTTTTATTATTTTTACTAATTTGGAGAAATCAAATACTAGTTTGAGTTTAACTCACATCCTTGCAATCATGGATCTTGCTAACACAGTTGAAAAATACTAAATTATTCATGCCACATTTGCACAATTAACGACTATTTTTAACTTATTTGAAAAAATAGGGTAAAGTGAGACATTGAGGAAGAATGGAGGTGTTGAAGTTACACAATATAGAATGTAGGTGGTAAAGTGGAATATGTAGGAAGAGTGTATGTATAATGTTCTACATTGATCAACGGAGAGGGGGTGATGTACCTTATATGTACATGCCCACTTCCATATAGCACGAGGCCTTTTGAGAACTCACTGGCTTCAGAACTCCGAAGTTAAGCGAGTTCGGGCGAGAGCATTTCTAGGATGGGTGACCCAGTGGGAAGTTCTCGTCTAAGTTCCCAGAAACAAAACCGTGAGGGAATGGTAAGCCCAAAGCGGACAATATTATGCTACGGCAGAACCGAGCCCGGGATGTGACAGTATGCGGTAAAGTGAGTCAATATGAGGCTCATTTGGAACTACTTTAAAAATGACTAAAAGTGATTTTGGTGGAAATATTTTTTAAACCAGTCCATTACAAAAATCTAAATAAATCATGGAAAAACACTCTAAATGCTTTTTTGCAATATGCACATATCTGAAGCTTTTTCTAAAAAAGCACTTGCACATATCTGATGTTTTTTCCAAAAAGTACTTAAATGCTTTTGGAACCCAAAATCAATTTCATTAAAAATGTTTTAAGTCATTTTTAAAGTATTTTCAAATAAGCCACTAGAGTATATAGGAGATAAAAGTAAAATTTTGTGAAAAATAAGTGTAATGGCCAAAAAAAAAAAAACCTAAATTAGGAATTAAAAGCTCATTTTCTCTCGTGTGTTCTTTGTGAATGGGCTGCCAATATATTATGGATCACTTTACTTTGTTCACTTATTTGGCCTCCGATGAAAATTCCTTCAGAACAAAAAGAAGATAAGGGAAAGAAATTCAAAACCCTAAACCCTAAATTGTCGTTCAAGTTCACTCCCCTCAAACAAAACAGCGTCGAACCCCAAAATTTTTGTACAATTCTCTGTGAAATTAATTGGGGTTGAAAGATGAAGCTTATTGGTTCGAATCAATGGCGTGGCAATGCCATTTCTAGGGTTTTCGGCACGCTATTCAACTCAACTAAGGCTCAAGCCTCCGCTTCCGCCTCCGCCTCCGCCTCTGCCTCCGCACCACACCCATTTGTGCCTCTGCGCCGTAGGATTTTGCGGTCCGGAAACCCTAGGGTTTCCATTCTGCCGGTGCTCCATCAGTGGCTGGAAGAAGGGAGAAACGTTGAGCGATCAGAACTCCAAGATTTCATCAAGCGGCTCCGAAAATTCCGTCGCTACACCCAAGCCCTGCAGATTTCAGAGTGGATGAGCGATGAGCTGAACAATGATCTGCACCCCGGAGACATTGCAATTCGGTTGGAGTTGATTTCGAAGGTCCGTGGCCTCGAAGAAGCGGAGAAGTATTTCTATAGCATCCCGGAGTTATTGAGAGTGGTTCAGGTGTGTGGTGCTCTCTTGTCCCGCTATGCAGAGCATAATTGCTTGGAAAAGGCCGAGGCTCTTTTCGAAAAGATGAAGCATTCAGGTATAAGAGGGCCATTGCCATATAATACAATGCTGACACTATATTCTCGAATGGGTAAACATGGAATGGTAGATATTCTAGTTAAAGACATGGAAGAGAGAGGCGTTGATTATAACATTCACACGTTGAACATTCGGTTATTTTCCTATGCCGCCACTTCTGATATCAATCGAATGGAGAAGCTTTTAATGAAGATGGAAGCTGATCCTCTGGTGTCTGTCGACTGGCATGGTTATGTTAGTGCAGCTGAAGCATTCTTGAAGGTTGGACTATTGGAGAAGAAATTGACGTTGCTGAGGAGAGCGGAGCAACGCATCAACATTAAAACGAGGAAAATTGCATATGAATACCTGATGACTTCATATGCTGCTATAGGTAATAAGGATGAGGTTTATCGAATTTGGGGATTGTACAAAAGTATTGTAGGATTCTACAATAATGGGTATCGGTGTATGTTAAGTTCGTTGATGAAGATGGATGACTTTGATGGTGCCGAGAAGATTCTGGAGGAATGGGAGTCTGGGAACCAATCCTTTGACATCCAATTACCAAACTTGCTGATCAATGCTTACTGTGGGAAAGGTCTGTTGGAGAAGGCCAAATCATGGGCAAACAAGCTTTCAGAGGGAGGAAAGGAGGATTGTAGAACATGGTCCCTTTTGGCTACTGGATACTGTACGAATGGTCAGATCGCAGAGGCAGTGGAATCATTGAAAGCGGCAGCAAATATGGCATGTCAACCCGGGTGGAAGTTCCATAATTTAACTTTGGCTGCATGTTTTGAGTACTTGAAAGAGAAGGGAGATGTGGAAGTGGCACATGAGATATTGGGATTATTGAGAGAAAGGGGTCATCTTCCAACAGATTTGTGTGATAGGATTGGAAATTATATTGATGGTGGTGACCCCGCTGTTCTGGAGTAAGGTGAAGGGGCATATCATATGGAACAAATTCTTAAAGTTCAGGATGGAGGGATGCATGCAACAGACGGACAGTACAAGTCAACGACAAGGGTGGAAGACAAATATTTATCTAACATTGTGAAGGGGTATTTGTCTGTAGTATAGCATCCTTTTACAATGGTTTTATCATCTTCTTAATGCTCCAGATGACTCTGTAATTGGTAGCTTCAAATTACATGTAATTTTACCAGGGCGTCATTTATGATGTTAGATTGAAATCTACCCCTGCAATATCTTGAAAAACAAAGTGGAGATCTCATTTTTGAAAAATAAAACACAAATGCAAAAGCTGAAAAAACTTGGTAGTAAGAGTCTTATTTGCTAACAATGGCTAAGTTCTATTTCTTGTTTGTGTGGTTTGGGGCTGCTGTTGTTTTTGCTGCATGTCTATCTGGTTATTGCTTTTGCCAACAGATTGAAATTGGTCAATTCTCCTTATTTATGGGCGTGCTTTTCCATGGATGTCAAGAATCCGTAGATCTCCTGTTGTTTGAGTCCCCTTATGCGATGCTCAAATATGGTGTTGTAGGAAATCCTGTGTCATATCTCAGCTTATTTCTTTGTATGCTTTTTCTTAGTCGCACAATCTTTGATATTGTGCTTGGTGTTCTGTTCGTTATATTTGGAAAGATAGAAACTGCATACTTCTCAAGAATGCTTCTGCTGTTTATGCTCTATTCCGTTGAAACCTTCAACCCCCAATATTACCCTTGCTTCTGGTTGTTATACCAGTCCAGGATAGTCTCTTCTCATTTGGTTTCACTTTACGTTTTGATAGTGTACTGCAGTTAAAATCTTGGTAGGTGCTAGTTACATGCGATAGCAAAAGCGATGATTTTGGCAGTCCAAATTCAGCCTCAGACCACATTCACTCCTCATGTGTGAGAGAGTGTAGTAGGAAGTGATGTTTAGACTTCCAAAAGTATCAATCCCACACATGCACAGTGGCTAGAGGTTTATGTTTTCCCTGATATGATAATTTATGTTTTAATTGACTAAACAAGCAGACAACTTAGTCACATTTTTCACATGGTGTTCACAAAAATATCTATACTAAAAGTTCATGAAACCTTTGTGAAAGTGCTCTTCTTTTTACCTGCTGAACAGTAGAATGAACTTCAAGATCTTTTCCAATTTAATCATTATGTACAACTGTGAACACTTCAACTTTAAAATGTATAAGATACTTAGATGCTGCGTTGTATACTAACAACGGATTTGAAAGGCATACACAACCATGGAAACTGAAAAGTGGAAAGGTTATGCAGGTGCAGTAGTTTTTTTGGCAATGGTTACTGTATGGATTTTCAAACGGTAGAGGAAGCAATGAAAAAGGCAGCCAACTTTACACGTGAACCAGGCTGGAAGTTGATAATTTAACTTCTTTGGCTGCATTTCTGGAGTACTTGAAAGAGAAGGGAGATATGAAAGTGATACATAAGATTTTGACAATTATCGAGCAGAAGGGTCATTTACCAACATCTTTATGCAGTAGTTTGTAAAATAATAGATGATGGTGAACCGCAGGTTCTTGGGTCCTTGAGAAGGTGAAGGGGCTAATTATGTGGAAGGTATTCACAAATTCGGGATGAAGAGAAGCAAGTCGCAGGTAGCAGCTAAAAAGATATGTAAATCTGTGAAAGGTACTTTGTTCTATCTAAATGCTTTAGCTTCAGTAAGTATATGGTTAGCAAAATGCTATACAGCACAGACCAGAGCATGGTTTGTAAAGTTGCAGTGTTTTAGTAAAATTGGAAATTGTTTAGCCACTTGATTACCATCACAATGATTTCATTTTTATCTAATGCATGCATTGCGTGGATAACTTTGGAGTAACCTATGTGTCTGACATGCCTAAGAACTCTCCCAATTGGGAGAAAGTAGTCTATGTAGTTTGGTATATAGTAATTGGAAGTATGTGTCTGGATTATCTGCAAGCTTCTTCTTGTTTGGGTTTTCTTCTGCTGCTGCTGTTTTTGGCTGAGTGTCCTTATTCTTTTAGTTTTCCTCTTTTTTTTAAGGTAACCTTTTAGTTTTCCTCTTTTTTTTTAAGGTAACCTTTTAGTTTTACTCTTTCACTACCCTGCAATCTAAGGATGTCAAAGGATGAATTGACATCCTCTCCGGATCTCACAGTCCAAAGCCGGTGGAACATTGTAATCCGGGCTGATCAAAAGAGGGAGAGAGAGATCTGGACTTCTATTTTTTGTGAGGTGGCCAGTGTGATGGACTGGTGGGGGCCGTAAGATTTGAAATGAGTGGTCAGGATTACTCGATCTTTCGGCTCCGGATTGTGAGATCCGGTGAGGATCTGGATTCATCGAAGCATATATATCCAAGCCATTTTTCTTATATAATATAGAACATAGGTGGCAGTGACCAGGTACAGCACTTACCTTGTGTACAAATCTCAAAAGGACAAGAAAGTGGGGGAAAGAAGAATGAATGTAGAAGTATCAGTGGGAATCTATCCTGGCTTATTGTGACCGGCATTCCTACTTCTTTTGGCTTTGTTTGGTAGGTAGGATAAGTGTTAAATCAATCCTATATTTGGTACTCAAAAGTGAAGAGAATTTGTGTTTACCTAGGAAAACTAATCCATTCAAAACAATTGAGATAATTAATCCAACCACTTCGACCTCTTGACCTCAAACCCAAAGACTTGTAGTTGGTGAACAGGCCTCGGCTCAGTGGCTCAATGTGCGGGATTGGACACGGGACTGGACATACGCCCTAGACGCAGACAAGAACCTTGATCGCCTAGTCAAGGCCCGGGAATCCCAACTCTTTAGGCCACGATGAAGTAACATAGACGCCTAGGACCCAGACGGAGGAACTTGGCTATTAGAGATCTCAGGGTTGAGCTTCGCTCGGGTCAAGAACTCCGTTGGCTATTAGAGATCTCAGGGTTGAGCTTCACTCGGGTCAAGAACTCCGACGTTCAGGACTCGAACAGGGAACTTCGACAGCTGAGACATAGACTGGGACTTCCGGGGATCAATACCTAGCCTAGAGAACTTGACACTTGTAGACTTGGACTAGGGACCTCGAAATCAAAACACCTGGTTAGAGAACTTTTGATGCCGGGGAACTGAATGGAGACATCGATCCAACTCAGAAACTCTGACACTCGGTGAAATGGGCACAAGACTTTGATGGCCAAGACCTAGATCGGGAGCTTGATTCGTGACCCGACGCAAGTTAACCGGATATGCGGCTCCACACCAAGACTTGTGATTTAATTGAGTTATGTTTAAAGTGAAACTCAAAATAGTTTATTTCAATTATTCAACCATTGGATTAGTGCTATCCTCCCCATTCCGATGCAATCCAGTTTCTGAGCCCCATATAAACATATCCGATGGTAGTCATCCAGAACAGACCCTTTATTTTTGAGTCGTTAATCTAGTATGTCTAAATTCATATGCAAATTAAATTACTAATCAAACATGGCAGCAAATCAAATTATTAACTAGACATACAAGATGTGTCTAGTTTGTTCTTCATTACCTCAGTGAAGGTTTCACTATAAAATTAATGGGCGATTTTTCGTTCTTCATTACCTCAATGAAGGTTCTACATTTAAAATCAATTGGCGAATTTTTAAGCATAACACCTAGAAAACACAAATTGGGTGGCGTAGAGCGTGTGTGGCCCTTAGACCAAACATGCAGGATGACCTGCTCTGATACCACGAAGAAAGTTGAGGTTCACCAAAAAAGTAGCCAAATTACTTATAAGCACATGTAAGATCCCTTCTTTCTCCGATGTGGGATTCATACTCAACACACCGTTTTATGAGTGACATATTTCAAACTTAACACGTAGACAACACAAATTGAGTACTGTGCATGTATGGCTATTGAGCTTCACATGTGGAACAATCTGATCTGATACTATGAAGAAAGTCGAGGTTTCACTATAAAATCGATTGGCAATATGAAAAATAGTCCAATTACTTATAAGCACATGTAAAGTCCTTTATTTCGCCGATGCGGAATCCACTTTTTGTAAGAATAATACATATAAGCTAGCAAGGGCCGGCAATGTAATTTTCACTATCACTCACAAATGAAGACAAATTAAGCTTCCGATTCTTTTTATGTCCCATTGTCACGGATTAGTGATTAATTAAGAAATAGATTAGCACGAAGCTGATTAAACAAATAATAATCAGCCTATTATAGAAAAATAGAAGAACAAGAAGAAAAACAATGGCCTCCCCAAAGTACCAATTAAGGAAGAAACAAAAATGCTAAAACAAGAGCTCATGAAACATCTAACGTTTACTTAATTGCTGGCGCTAATTACAAGTAATGGGAGCCATGTTAAAGCATCCTTCATTGCAAAGTATGATTTAAGAGTGTAATTAGAGTCAAAGATAGACGATCATCTGATAATTTTTCGATTAGCCAAAACTTGCAATGGCGCTCTTCATCTTGATCATCCTGGCATTGCTGTCCATTTTTGTTTTTTCGTCTTTTTTCGTGCTGCAATCTTGGACCTCGTCACCGAAAAGCATGGAGGACATCCCGGGCAGCTTGGGTTGGCCTATTGTGGGAGAAAGCTTCTCATTTATTTCAGAGTTTTCAAGTCCATCTGGTATATACAGCTTCATGAACACGAGGCAGCAGAGGTAAATCGATTACATTTTTTTTAATTATGTAACGAGAGAATGAATTTCCGAAAGGGAAGTGATTTTCACTCTCTTTGTTTCCTTGGGAATCAAGGGACAGAAACAAGGAGAGGATTCAGAAGGAGAACACACGACTGTGAAAATCACTTGCTCTTTCCGAAATATCCAAAAGAAATCTGTATGTGATATTTCAGTAAGTACTAAGCTTGGTGTTTATGTAGGTATGGAAAAGTTTTCAAGAGTTTTGTGTTGGGGAGATTTACTGTGTTCATGACTGGGAGGGAAGCCAGCAAGATTTTGTTAGCAGGAAGAGATGGGATGGTTAGCTTAAACCTATTCTACACCGGGCAGCAGGTGCTAGGGCCTACCAGCTTGCTCCAAACAACCGGCGAAGAACACAAGCGCCTTAGGCGGTTGATTGCAGAGCCCCTATCGGTTGATGGCCTCAAAAAATATTTTCAGTTCATCAACACTCTGGCAATTGAAACACTAGAACAGTGGCCCGGACGAACTGTACTGGTTCTTGAAGAAGCTTCTACAGTTTAGTATCGAGTTACCAAGCGAACAAGCAAATTTTTCTTTTCTACACTCTTGACTTAAGGCCCGTTTGACAATCATTTCATCTTTTATATTTTTGGCAGTTCACCCTCAAAGTGATTGGCAACATGATCATGAGTCTGGAGCCTGCTGGTGAAGAGCAGGAGCAATTTCGGTCAAATTTTAAACTCATCTCTTCCTCCTTTGCATCCTTGCCATTTAAGATCCCTGGGACAGCGTTCCATAGCGGCATTCAGGTATCCGTTCTTATGTAGTTTTTTACAACTTGTAACTGTCGAAGATGGAAGGAAATTTTTGGATTCATCTCGAATACATTGTTCTCTTTTATCAGGCACGGGATAGGATGTATGCGATGTTAGACTCGACCATTTCTAAAAGAAGAAGTGGAAGAGATGGCTTTCAGCAAGATTTTTTAGAGTCTCTGATTATGAAACATAGCAAAGGAGAAGGGGATGAAGATAATAAAGATAAACTCACTGATCAACAATTGAAGGACAACATATTAACTCTGCTGGTTGCAGGCCATGACACTACAACTGCTGGGCTCACATGGCTTATTAAATTCCTGGGAGAAAATCCTACTGTTCTGGAACAACTAAGGGTAATGTATCTTTGCCATCTAGGCATAGTTTGATTGATATTTGATTTCCGCCGAAGACTAAAAACTTAATGTTGTCAAATTTGCAGGATGAGCACAAAAAAATCGAAGCAAACCGAGACAGTGGAGCAAATCTAACATGGGATGAAGTTAACAACATGCCTTACACTGCGAAAGTAATCAGCGAAACTCTTCGGAGAGCCACTATTTTGCCTTGGTATTCAAGAAAAGCTGCCCAGAATTTCGAGATTGATGGTACAACACCTTGACTCCAAAAATCTAGATTACAAAAGCAGCCATATTGTTCTCTGTACAAGTTTGAACATGTGGCTCTAAATCATGAATCCACGTTGCAGGGTACAAAATAGAGAAAGGTTGGTCTGTCAATTTGGATGTTGTCTCCATTCACCACGATCCGGAAGTCTTCCCCAATCCTCAAAAGTTTGATCCGTCCCGGTTTGATGTAAGTCCCTCCGCATACAACCAATCAGTAGTTGATATATATAGCTTCCTGAAACTATAATTGTTAAACAAAATGCAGCAACCCCTAAAGCCTTTTAGCTTTCTGGGATTCGGTAGTGGACAGCGTATGTGTCCCGGACTCAACCTGGCGAAGCTCGAAATCTCAGTGTTCATCCATCATCTGGTGTGCAGATACAAGTAAGAAGCCCAAAAAAAAAAAAAAACTTTCAATTCGATTAGTAAGATGCATAGGCTAACAGTATATAATCATCCAATGCAGGTGGAGTCCTCTGGAGAAAGATGATTCAGTCCAGCCAACACTTGTAAGGATGCCAAAAAACAAGTACCCAATTGTAGCTGAGCGACTTTAAAACGTGGATCCCAAGGCACTGATTACAATAGCAGTCATTATATTAGTCCTATCTAGATGTGTTATGCAATAATGCCTCAAAATTCCATTATCCAGAAGTTGTTCTGGTTGATTAGTTCATCCATTTCAAATCTTTTCCTTTTGGCTCTGAAATGGTGCACGACATGAGCCGGGTAATATGTTATATCACGTTAGAATGTGAGCATACAATCCGAAATAAATTTGTAATGGGTGGAGAGGCCTGAGATCTTTTAAAGACTGATGCAAGCTTTCATTTTAACATGTTATGTCACTCGAGCCAAATACGTAGACAATACACTGAGTAATGTGGAGGCACATTAGGCCATTGGGCGCAACACTAGAATAATCTGATATACTACAAGTACTGTACAAAAATACTACATAAAATGGTAGAATAATGTCTTCCTAACGCCAAAACAGACTGCATATCTCCCCCCATGAAATGAGACTCTTGACGAACAATTTTCCCTTCACATATCTTGCATCAAATCATGCATCTCGGCACAGTTGTAATTGGTAATAGTTGAGAAAGATTTCTCAACCAAAGCATCTATCAGGCTACAAGCATTGAAAAAATAGCACTCTAGTATTTCAACCACTCACTCCTCGTACTCTCCCTTAATGAAACATGCAACATCAAGGAAAACTCTCCTCTCCATCTCACTCAGTCCATACCATGTATTACGGCTTTTTGATACAGAAAGGAACTCAAATTTTAAGAGCTAACGGGTGACCAAGCCAATACTTGATGAAAAGTTTAGACAGTTCCAAGTAATCTTCTTCAAGTTCCATCTTTTTACAAGGCTTTTTGATTAAACAGATACAGTGATATAGCCGATCTTTGTTCTCCGGCCAAATCTAGAATGTCAACGTCATGTCTGATGAGTAGTTGTTGATCTCTCGTTGTAATGATGATTTTACTCCCCGAACCAAACCAGCCTTTGTTTCTAGCCAACATTTCTAGTTGGATTGATT
The DNA here is from genome assembly GCA_024362995.1 of Heteromeles arbutifolia. Lineage (NCBI taxonomy): Eukaryota > Viridiplantae > Streptophyta > Magnoliopsida > Rosales > Rosaceae > Heteromeles > Heteromeles arbutifolia. The sequence goes on from JANCRC010000002.1 coordinate 41,747,619, forward strand.
CGCTCACATCATCGAGAATGAGAAGAACCTTCTTATTGTAAAAAAAATTCTTTATCATACCGGCTCCTTGATCATCATCATAAACTTCTTCATAATTTTGCTTCAAGATAAGGGAGAGAAATGGCATCTGCACATAAAAGAGCCCGTTTGATTTAGAAACATACCCAACATTCGGAAGAAAGCTTGTCAACACTCAAATTTTGGGAAATTCTCTCGTAGACGAGTTTAGCAATGGTAGTCTTACCCAGCCGACCCGAACCCCATATCCCCACAAAGTGAACATCATTTGCCTCCGATTCTAAAGCAAAACTATATGTCGCGGTTCAGAATCAATTCCCGTCAACTTCTCTGTGGTACCTAACTATGTGAATGTAGGATCGAATTTATTCCATACTTCTTGGACAATTTTCCTCATAAGCTCTACTTCACTCGTATCCTTGAGAGTCCACCCGACGAAATTAACCAATTTGTTAAAGCATCTCTCCAAAGTTGTACCTTTGTAAGTCTTCCTTAAACCTTTCTTTGTGCTTGTTGAAAGCTTCCTCAAAACTTGCTAATTGCCTTCGAACATCAGAAGGATCCACGCCATAAAAACTGGCAAAATTGTGTTTCTGGCTTCCATGCATTCAAGAATCTTTCAAATTTCATCCAAGCGCGAAGTGGAAGCAGCATGATTTGGCAAAAAATGACAGCCATCCTCGATTCTTCGATTGCACTAGAGAGCTTTTTAGAAATGGTGATCCCTCTTTCGGGTTCTTGGTCGTCTTTGTGACATTAAATGATTGCCATTCCAATTTGTGGTATAAATGCTGTATGAAACCCTCAGAGTGTCTTCACCCCTAAAACTTAAAAAGACATCGTATTTCCATGAAGCCATTGGAAGTTGTTCCAAGCAAATCTAATCCAAACACTTACAGTTAACAAAGACATGCAATTTTACAATGCTTTTAAAGAATATGATTTGTCTAAATATATAGGACCAGCTCCATAGTAGGTATTCCGCTTCCCTGTTCATGGAGCGGGATAGGTTAAAAAAGTCCCGTCAATGGCCACGGGATCAGCGCAGCGCCCCCACTGCAAAGGCAAACGCAAACACTGATGCAGCAGTCTCAGCCTTTTGTTTCTTACCATAAGAGTTGATGCTGCAAGATAATGTGTCAAACCCAAGTAAAGAACATGAAACCAACCTGTAGCCACCTTGAAGAACTCTATGCAACATGTAGCAGAGGAAAGATGCCGACGTTCTTTTTAATGCCTAAAAAAAGTGGTTTCACAACAAAGAGCACTGACATAACGCGTCAAGTAACGGTTGAACAACATAAAAGCAATGCACTGATACAGGAATTTCATCTTCATATCCGCTATGACGACATAAATCCAAAGAATAGAAAAGCATTCTACGAGCCAGGGGAGGAACCCCTTTGAAACAAAACACTACAATCTACGAGATCCAGAAGTTCAATCAAAACTACAATACAATAGCTCAATGCAAAGACTTTAATCACTTGTGCTGCCTGCAGGAACAATTCTCAGTTCCTACATCAGCTGCAAGACATGGAGGCTGAACTTTCTCGTCGTACCAAGTTGAGCGTTTTTCAACTAGTTCATTTAAGAAATCGTCCAACTTTTCGATGCTGACACTCGGCATCACCACAACATGTGCAATATTTCCTTGGCAAGCCAACTGCCACTTACGAACAAACTCTTCATCCTTAGGCCGCTCAAACACCACTGTGCTACTTAGCTCATTCAGCATGGCACTGATTCCAGCATTACGAAGGCGGCCCTTCAAGTAGTGAGCATTTCTAAGACACTTCTGGACTTCTTTTTGGAACCCCATGTAACCCTTTTTGTTAAGCGTGTACCATAAGAAAATAGGAGCATGACCATTCCGGCTTCCCATGATTGTCGCATCCCTCGAAGCTAGGTATTCTACATTCCTTGAAAGGGCATTAATGTGCTTCAGCCTTGTTATCTGAACACCACAAGGCATTGGACATCCTACCAACTTGTGACCAGAAACGCTGACACTTCCAATGGGCTTCTTGAACGAAACTTTTGGTGCCTGCTCGTCACCAAGCATAGTGAGAAACGGGAAAGCATTGATCCAGAACAGAAAATATGTGTATATCATAATGAGGAAGCAAAACAAAATATTACTACAGCTATTTCAGACTAGCTTTTTGAATACAAGCGGACTCTAATCCCATCGTACACTAACCGAGTTGGAAACAAACTTATAAAAACAATCATCTTCGAAGTCAGAAGACGAATCAGTAAAAGTAGACTTTGAACATTAATTAATCCTACCCAATCAAAGACATCAGTGTCATTTAACTAGCCAAACTATGAAAAAGGATTACAAATTGTCAAGATCAACTATTAGAGCCAAATCAAGGCTCTCATTCTCAATTGCTGAGAGAAGATCAATCGGATGAGCAGGCTTTCACGAGCATAGATTATTAGCAACAAAACATCCCCAACAAAAATTGCAATGTACGAAACACCAAACAGTTTGGAACCAAAGGAATTAATGGGAATAAGGCATAAGAGACATGTTCCTATCTACAACAACAACAACAAGAGTTGAAATGAGATGACATACAAGTTTGACAAAAGGCATCATAAGTCCAAATAATGCTCCGTCGCAATGGATGTAGAAACGATCTTGCTTGAAGCCACATTCTTCAAGGGTCTTTATGACAAGATCCAAGTCATCAACAGCTCCTTTGACAGTTGTTCCTGCAAATCAAGCAACCCAATAAATCAACCAACCAACAAACCAGAGTCACAAATGTGCGTGCATATATACGGTTGAGTTCAAATTGTGTCAATGTGTGTATCAACTCTTACACATACCTATATTAACGTTGATGATGGCCGGTTTATCCTGGTGAGCAAGAAGTTTAGTTTTAAAATCCGCACAATCAATCTCACCAGAGATCAGACAATCAATCTTTTCGCATTCCATTCTATACATTCTCGCCGCTTTAAATATCGAATAATGCGATTCTCGAGAAGCATACAGAATCCCATCTGGAAATACTTCTCTCCTGCAAGAATTCAATTGCATTATACATCACATCCAACTGCTTTAGCTTTGTCATTAGCTTAGTGTGCAAATAAATTAAGAGCAGATTCACACAAACAATTAATTAAACACTTAACATACCCAACTAAGACTCCATGAAGATTGCCTTCCGTGCCGCAATTGGTGATGTACCCCCAATACTCATTCTTCTCAATCTCCCACAACCGAGCAAACCAATCGAGAACACCGACCTCAAACTGCCTCGAATGCACACCATAGTTGCTCTCAATAAACGGATCACCCAAATTGTTGATGGAGAAATGCTGAAGCTGCGCCAGAGCACCATAGTCGAAGTCCAAATTGTACGGATAACCTGCATTTCCAATCCCAACCAAAACCCACCACTCAGATTCAAGATTTTCACTTTCATTTCAAATTTAAATCTCAAAATCGCACAGACGAAGCTTACCAAGATGGTGCTTGGTCCTCTCGACGAGGGTTTTGCGGTAGCGAGCGAGGACGCTGGCCATGTAGGCGTCCTTATCGCCGGTGAACTCGTCGTTGGGTTCGGGCTCCGTCACGGCAAGGCAGGTGGTGTGCACGTTCCGGCCGAGCACCATCTGTTTCTCCCGGGTGCCTTTGTGGTCCTCAGCCAATTTTCCAATGAGATCGCAGTCGGCGGTGCTGGTTACGACCGGAGGCAGAGGCTCCGTAACCACAGCCGTCGGATCGAAATCCTTGGATAACATCTCCACCGCCACAACTCCATTCTCGTGATCCATGCAACCTCTAATGCTGAAAGATCGAACGGTCGAGAGTTGGAGGAGCTGAAACACAGGAGAGGGGGAGGAGAGTTTGGAAAGGGGGAGGGAGGGAAGAGCGTTGGTTTCTGTTTAGTATTTATAGCCGTTATTGGCGGTTGTGGTTTGTAATAAATATCGAGGAATTTTAGAGAATCTCTTCTGTAATATTTTGCCACGTCTGTAATAATCAGTCTACGTACTCTTATTTTTGCATATTAGAAAACCAGGACGCGTGTGCCAATTAGTTTTAAAAAAAATTGTAACAACAATCGCTCAATTCTAATTCAATTGGAGCAATATTCTCTTAACTAAAAATTCATGATAATTGGTTTCTTAACTCATCAAAACATGCAGTTATGGTACTTTTCATCAACTCCGTCAAAATGACTTAGGTTGAAAGAACTATTACTACAATTGGGTTAAAGTTGATGAACCATTTTTTCAATTGGGTTAAAGTTGAGGGACTATTGCTATAATTTTTTTCCATTTGGTTTTCCATATTTGTCCCTTGATTCAGTCGCATATGCCTAACGCATGACTTATTTTTACGGAAGTTCTAATAGAGTTTACGAAAAATGATCATAGCTGCACGTTTTGATGAGTTAAGAGACTAATAATCATAGATTTTTAGTTGAGGGATGATTGCTGTAATTAAGTTAAAATCGATGGATCATTTCTACCATTTTTTCTTAGTTTTTTATTGTTTTTACTTCATGTTTATTTATTTATTTAAGATATTTATTAAAATATATTTGCAAAAACGTGGGTGTTTTTTTAGATTTTTAATTTGTTTGAAATTTTAAGGAAAAATAATAATTAAGTATTATAAAAGTTTCACCTTTTCTAGAGCAAAAAAAAAAAAAACCATTTGTTTTGCTTTTTCTCTTTATAATTAGAAAACTTAGCATCTATATATACTACGTTACACACATTTTTTTCCAAAATACGTTACACACATTGAAGCGTGTAGAATATGTCGTCGGAAATTGGTCCGAAGTTTAAGATGTGATGATGGTGCGGTGAAATTTCACGTGATAGTATGTCGTGGGCTTTATATATACGCAAGATTTAAACGTTAAAATGATTTATTAAATTTTTTTAATACAAAATTTAATTTTTAAACTTTTGGACCATTTATTGAAGAATTTTTAGTGTTCATATCACGTTACGCCACATATATTATACAATTAGTGAAATTTTATTAAGTGTCTCTCAAATTGTGTAATTACATGTAGGATACTGCCTCGTGTTCCCATTGAAAAATCACTCCAATTAGTGTTACAAGCAACAACAAAAAAATGGTTAAACCAAACTAAGTTTTCACCAATATAATCAAGTTAATTTGAACTGCTTATTTTATTTCTTTTACTAAAAAAAATGTTATCAAGAACTTAACTAAATTAAAACCATTATTTGTGTTACAATGATCACTTTTTAGTTCGGAAGCTACTCATTTCTGTAAAAAGTTTAAAAGGGGGACCAATAGGTAGTTAAGTCGTAACAGTCCATCTTTTTTGAGATCGGAAAGACTCACAGAGGCATTTCAACCCCCTTTGATAATCATCGTATGATTAACTAGCACAAGGAGTCGAACTCAGGACGAGTTGTGTGGTAAAGGGGTCTAGAATTCTCCCTAACCACTAGGATAGTAACTAATCAATACTAAGAACTACAATTCCAAACTCGTCCAAATTTGATTACATTTCTTTTAAGTGTTATTTCTCTTACTACAAGACATAAGATAAGAGAAATAACACTTGAGAGAAATGTGTGTTTGTATAAAAAATGACGTATTATTTATAAACTCAGGTGTAACCAAATTGACTAATACGTTAATGTTTATCTTTCGCATTTAAATTTGGTTTTTTTTTTTTCATTCTATATTTGATTGAAATATCGCTAGAATGAAATGGAAATCATTACCATCTCTGATGGTATCCTAAACTCAAATCATTTGGTGTTCTAATTCTTTTGCGACAAACAAATGTTTTATTAGATTTCGACTAGAGATTTAATTAACACTTTGGAAAATTCGGAATGATGAAGATATTCATTTGCTATGCTTAATCATATCCATGGGTCGGTCCACCAATCTCAATGATAAAAAAACGACGACGTACGGGAATCGTAGATAAGAATGGGCCCACTGGGGGGGGGTGGGGGGAAATTGAATATTCAGCAAAAAATTGAATCACGTGGAACAAGTTCTGAATCTAGGTCTTTGTCGTTTAGACTGAGTTGGAGCCACGGAGGACTAGATTTTTTGCTTTTGTTAATTTATTGTAGGAAATAGATCATCTCCGGATCTCTTTCACCAACATCATAAAATCAAGTGATCTGGATTCTTAAAATTTGATCTAACGGTTAAAAATAGAGACTTGTTTAAAAGTTATAATAATTTTAATCGTTGAATCAAATTTTAAAAACTCAAATTACATGATTTGATGATTTTGATAGAAAAAATCCGGAAATGATCTCTTTCCACTGTTACGAGTGCTCAAGAGTCGGGTGGAATTGCTTGTGGCCACGCACGTTATTTGCAGGGACCATTCTTGGGCCGCCGCAATTGGTAGGTGGTGCAGGTGAGGGTCCGCCACAAGCTATCTTCCATGTGGTGTGGGTGATCAGCATTCAATACGTGGTGCGAAGTTGACGTTTGAGCATGCCTACTCTTTGGGGTTTTAAAACCTGTTGGATGAAAGGAGGCATATTCTCTGCTCTCATTTTTTCGTGTACTTTTATTCTTTTTCTGTTTGTGTGATCACGGTTAAATTACGTTAATATTTTATGTTAATTTTTTTATAAAGATAATAAGATAAAAAGACGTGGTTTAACTGTAACCATACAAACAGAGAGATGATGAATGTGTATGGGGAAAAAAGGAGCAGAGAATCTGCCTCCGGATGAAACGCTCGGTTCAAGCTATCGGAAATTTGTCAGACCGATGTTCCTTGTAGTTGCTCGCTACGTCATATCATAGGCTATCTTTCATGTTGATGATTGACACGTAGTGTGGAGTTGACGTTTGACCAAGCATACTCATTGAGGTTTTTTGTCAGAAAGTTGTCGGACAAAGTGCTTGGTTCAAGCAATCGGAAAGTTGTCCTACCGTATACTATCTTCTTTATTGATGATCGAAATGTAGTGTGGAGTGGACAAAAAAAATCATGCATAACTTTATGTGGGCAAAAAATAATATCAAAATAACCATAAAACGTTATTCACATGCATGCAAGTAAACTGAAACGGTATCCCCAATATCTTTGCATCAAAGAAAGCTGTCCTCCATGTGCCTCCGTCCATGAGTTCAACCATGGCTTCTGCAACTAATCGGCAAACATTTTCATGTGTTGCACTTCTGAATTATGTGGTGAAAAATTCTAAAAGAAAACTAGATTTTAATCCTTAAATAAGATGAAATTTAGAAAAATGTCTTATAAACGAATAAAAATTGAATTAGCTTTTATTTGTTGACATTTTGCATCACCAATTTATGGTAAATTTACAACCTTTATCACGTGCAAATTATCACTTCTTGCCCATATAAAGATATATATGCATGTTCTGTTAAAGCAGAAAATTTCCAGGGGACTTTGTGAAGAAAAATGGAGAACAATGATCAAGTCTGTTATATCTTGAGCTTCCAAGATGCAATCGGGCGTTTAGTTTGAGGAGGATTGGTCAGAGTTCTCCAAGTGCAGGTATTGGCTAGTCTTGGATATCAAGGGAATTCAAGACTCCACATTATCATATGTAACAGAAGATGCAGATACATTAACCCTCCACTAGCGTCCATCAAAATGAAGATTTAAGGAATATAATTACATTCACATTTTACTATTTCCTTTATTGCTTTTTTTTAAACAAAGGTAACACAACCAATATGCAGAGATGAAGGCCTAATTACACATAAAACATAACATAAAACATGGACCTCCCAAGGTAACACAAAAAGGGCCCAACACAAGGTTTGGAGCCCCGGAAAACCTAAAACAAAGAAATCAAGCAGGCTGCTACCTCTACCTCTGCTGCACTCCCCCGGCAGACACAGAAGAACAAACCTGCGAACCTGCACCCCTTGCAGACGCTGGAGATCAAACCAAATAAAGCCCCAGAATCGAAAAGAGAGAAGACTAGTCCATGTGCCTCCAGGCACCACAAAGATCAGATATGCAGCCACGAACGAAAAGAAGCCAATGGGAATATGCAGGTCACTAGCAACAGTGCCGAAAGTGGCATAGACAGGGAAGGTGGTGGTGTGTATACGCGAGCCGATGTTGTACACACCTTCCGAGATGGCCACAACAAATCTCTGTGGAGAACTGTTGAAAATTGAAAGAATAGGGAACGAATTTACCAGGTAAATGTAGAAGCTTTGGAGTGATGAATGATTATTGGAATGAGTCGCAGACAGAGTCGCTATATTTAAGATGTTTTGCAGCTCTGCCCAAAGTGTGCAAGTAGTTCATAAACACCACGTCGTCCCTAAGATCAAACAGTCCACAACCTACTTCTTCTAATTAGGTTCTTCCTTGCACAACAAAAGAACATTCGTGCTAACTCACACCCTTTTGATATCTAGCTCCATGTAATCGTAAACTGGTGCGAGGAATTTAGGGCGGATCCTTTCCATGAAGAACAGGGGGTCAAAGTGACAAGGCATCGGGATCGCGTCACCTTATGATACTGATGAAAGTAATTTCTGATGAGTAAATATATATATATATATATATATATATATATATATATTACATGCGTATGAATAATATTCGTACGTTAGTAATTTAGTACATACATTTCCTTGTACGTACATTAGTAATACTATATGTACGTAGCACATTTACTGACCATTTGGCACCTGTTTAATAGAAGCACTCATATACATTAATTGTTCGTCTTAATCATGTACGTTGTCTTCTTAATACTAGTAAATTAATTATTTTTGTATTAGTTGTAATGGCAGTGTCTGTGAACGGGAAATTTTGCAAGGACCCAAAGCTTGCATCAGCAAATGATTTCTTCCTTTCTGGGCTTCAAATTCCAAGAAGCACCAAAAAAAAACCCTATGGGTTCAACGGTGACACCTGCAAATGTGGACCAAATAGCAGGACTAACACTCTCGGCATATCCCTAGCTCACATAGACTTTGCACAAAATGCTCTAAACCCTCCTCACACTCACCCTCGTGCCACAGAAATCCTTTTTTCTCGAGGAAAGTGCTATTAGGACTTATCTTGGGGCTTAATTCAGTGATATTATTTTTCTCACCAAGGAGGAAAATATATATTGTACAAGATTGATTTACAAGGGAAGAAACATAAATGAATATCTACCCTAATCACATCCTGATTACAAGGACCCAAAAGGGCAACTAACTAATTACAAAGGTAACTCTCTCCAACATTCCCCCTCAAGTTGGTGCATAAATGTCGTTCATGCCCAACTTGACGAGAGAGTTGTAGAACGCTTGACTCGCAACAGCTTTAGTTAAGATGTTCACTAATTGATCCTCTGACTTTACGAATGAGAATTGAATAATATTCCCATCCAACTTTTCCTTAATGAAGTGTCTGTCAACTTCCACATGTTTCGTACGATCATGCTGGATTGGATTGTGTGAGATATCAATGACTACTTTATTATCACAGAACAAATCCGACGCCGACATTGAAGGACACCCGAGTTTCGCGAGTAACCTCCGAAGCTATAATAATTCGCATACTCCTTTTGCCATACCCCTGTATTCCGCTTCTACACTTGATAAAGCAACCACTTTCTATTTCTTACTCCGCCAGGTCATTAAATTCTTCCCACAAATATAAAGTATCCAGATGTGGACCGTCGATCAGTAATAGTCTCTGCTCAATCTGCATCGATATAACCTTCTATCCGACAATGACCATTCTTGGAAAACATGATGCCCTTACCCGGGGAGGACTTTAGGTATCGTAGAATGCGTCCAACCGCACCCATATGAGTATCACTTGGGGAATGCATAAATTGACTAACAACACTCATTGCGTATGCAATATCAGGCCTAGTGTGAGATACAAATAAATTAACCTCCCAACTAACCTTTGATAACGATCTCTATTAGTGGGGACTTGATCAAGGTGCACGGCAAGATGGTGATTTTGGACTATGGGGGTGTTAGCCGGTTTAAAATCAAGCATTCCAGTTTCGGCTAACAAGTCCAAAACATATTTTCTTTCAGATAGAAATATACCTTGTTTAGATCAAGCTACTTCTACACCCAAGAAATATTTCAATCCACTAAGATCTTTCATCTTGAACTCGGTTTGTAAATAATATTTCAGCCTTGAGACTTCCTCTTTGTCATCATCAATAACAATCAGTTGTCAATTTACCTATTCATCATTTCAAGAAAATTGTATGATAGGAATTGCTCTGCCTGAACCCAAACTTCCTCATAGCTGTCTAGAACCTACCAAACCATGCTCGAGGTGATTGTTTCAATCCATACAATGCCTTATTCAACTTACACACCACTCCAGGTTGTGAAACAGATGCATAACTAGGTGGAATATCCATATACACTTCTTCCTGAAGATTGCCATGTAAGCAAGCATTTTTCACATCAAATTGTTGTAAAGGCCAACCTAAGTTAACCACAAGAGAAAGTAACACTCTTACCATGTTAATCTTCGTTACTGGGGCAAATGCTTCTGTACAGTTAACACCATACATCTGAGTGTATCCTTTGGACACCAACCATGCTTTGTATCGCTCTATGGACCTATCGGCTTTCTACTTGATGGTGTATACCCATCTACATCCGACTCTTTTCTTTCCTCAGGGTAACAGAACTAAACCCCACGTTTGATTTTTCTGAAGTGCATCAATTTCTTCCTCCATTGCCTTGGTCCACCAATAGTCAGATAGTGCCTCCTTCAATGAACTTGTGTGCTATCATTGGATATTGTTGTACGAAAGCTTTGCCGGGTTCTGATAATTTATGTGATGACACATGGTTAGCAATGAGATATTTAGAGCCTTTCGTTGTTTCCGGTGAGTATCGATTAGGGGGCTTTCCTCGGTTGTGCCTGAAGGTAATTGATAATTCGAAACATCGGATACATCTACAGGGATAGTAGAGCTTACCTTAGGAATATTCTCAAGAGTATGGTCATCTGGTTGTACTATATTTGGAGACAATGGGGAGTATATCAGTAGAAGTCTTAAAATCGGCAAGTGGCAGCACTGTTGCCGTGGGTGGTGACGGCACTGCCGTGCCTGCTGCTGGTTCCGTGGGCAGCGCTACTGCTATTGTTGGCTAGGCTGGCAACGAAAGATCGATGGTAACAGCCATGGTCCAATCCTGCTCATCATTTGGTGTCTCCCCTTGAAGAGTAGGGTTGGAAGAAGCGGAAGAGTAATACATCTCGAACTCAGAAAAAGTGACATCCATGGTAACATACGTTCGTCGCAAAGGGAGGTGGTAGCAACGGTACCCTTTCTGATGTAGTCCGTACCCCATAAAAATACAATGGAGAGCACACAGGTCAAGTTTCGTTCGTTGATTCTTATGGAGATGAACAAATGCAACACATCCAAAAAACCGAGGTGGGAACACCAAAACTAACAATAAATGCTCGAATGTAGCAAGAACTTGTAAGAAAGTCCAAGACTTTGGCATTCAATTGATAAGATAAATGGCAGTCTGAAGAACGACATCCCAAAAGAAGCGGGGAACATGCGTCCCAATCAATAAAGACCGAGCCGTTTCTAATAGATGGCGATTTTTGCGATCAACCACCCCATTCTGTTGAGGAGTCTAGGGACAAGTAGTTTCGTGGAGGATTCTGTGATTAGTTAAATAATGTGTAAAATCATTATTAACATATCCACCGCCATTATTAGAACACAAAATCCATATTTTAGTAGAAAACTGTGTCTGAACCATGGTGTGGAATGTCTTAAAAGTAAAAAACACATCACTTTTATGCTTAAGAAGGTACACCCATGTCATCTGTGTGCAATCGTCTATGAAAGTCACAAACCACCTAATGCCAGATAAAGTAGTAATCAGAGATGACCCCCAAACATCAGAATGAACAAGGCCAAAAGGAGTAACACTTTTATTAGAATTCAACGGATAAGAAACACAGTGACTCTTTGCAAGTACGCAAGTGTCACATTTAAAGTCTAAAACAGAACAACCAACAAATTAATCCAGAAACATATGTTGTAAATAACTAAAAGACGGATGACCCAAATGGTGATGCCATAACTATATTTGACACCGCTTGTGATTAACAGCTCCTTGGGTGAGATTAACTCGACTTGTACTGACATCATCCATAAAATAGAGATCCTCATCTGAGTACCATGACCAATTATCTCCTTCGTGAAACTATCCTAAATAAGACAAAACTTCGGATACATTAGTACACAACAATTCAATTGCTCAGTTGCTTGGCCAGAAGACATCAATTTATGCTTTAGTGAAGGTAGAAGTAGTGAATGAGGCAAAGAGAGGGTGGGCATGAGGCGTACAGTGGCAGCGTCAGTCACTAGTGAGGTGACACCATTAACATTGGTAATATTACGTTGAAGTGAAACGGTATCACATGCTAAATCAGAGGGGTCATAAGTCATATGGTCCGTGGCATCGGAGTCGATGATCCAACCAGACTGAGTATCATCACTTTTCATAATAAAAGCATAACCACAATTACCTGAGGACTCCGGCGACATATTGGAAGAACTCAAAACAGGAGGAAGATCATCCTAAGATATCAAAGATAGTTGGGACACTGAGGTTGCAAGATTGGCTTGCCCAAGCTTGGCTTGCTTGTCTTGTTCCCGTTGTTTCTAAAGCTTCAATGGTTCCCACCAGTCAAGATAGCCATGCAACTAAAAGCAATTATCACAGCCGTCCTTTGATGAGTCGATTTTATACTATATATTATTCCCTATTCTTGCTATATTTTGGTTATTATTTTGGTGAGATTTTGATGCTTTGTTATATGTTTTTAATGTAGGACATGAGAACTTGTTTTGAGCATAAAGTAATCAAACGGTGGAATTTTTTAGTAATTCCAATTGGAACGGGTTCGTGATTCTGTCAAGAAGGTTGTATCAAAATTTCATAATTTTGTCCCGAAACATCAGATCGTGGCAAATTAATTTATGACCAGCGTGCAGTGCTGGCACAATGGGCTGCAGAGCTTATTTGCGACTTTTGGGCTGGAAGATGATGGATTTTGGACTTGGGCTCTTCTTGGAACTTGAAGAAGAGGTCATGATCTTTAATTCGAGTCGTTTTGGGCCTGTTTTGGAGTCCTGAAGGTCCAGAAACGTGGCTATTTCTCTGCTGGGCAGATTTCCTAATTTTTAGTTATCCTTTTATTATTTGATTTCCTAGTTTTTAGAAAACCTTTTCCTATGAGGGTTTTAATTGGGAGTAGTATAAATAAGGTTTTTTAGCCATTAGTTTGGGGAGGACGCAACATTGAGAGAATTTGGCAAGCTTTGGAGAATTTCAGACTTTTTACCTACAAGGTGTTTTCATTCTTTTCTAGTTAATGATATTTTCTTTGATTTTTATTATGAGTATGCGTAACTAATTCCTTTGCTAGGGTTAGGCCATGAGCCTTAGCATGAATATGTGATTTTATTAACTTGCTTATGAATGGATGCATGCTTGCTTTGAATTATTAATCATTGCGATAAAACTATCTGTATATGTTAATGACTGTTTACCATTAGGATATTTAGATAAGTAATTTGATGCAATTTCTGTTGGAACATCACCCTAAAATTGAGGAGGGCTTCTTGTGATTAGTAATTGTAAGTTCACTTAAGGCGAACATCACGCTCTTAAGGGTTGCATGGTTTTTCAAAGGGTTTTCATAAAGCTTAATGAGTCTTGCATGTTTATATTTGATCTGAACATCACAGACGGATTGCATGTTAGATATACGTTTTCGCTTGAACATCACAAGGAAAATATGCGTTAGGAAAACCTAACCTTCAAAGCATGTATGTGGAAATTCATAAGTAATTGATAGAATTGCATAGGATTGTGACGGTGCCGGCTAAACCCTAGTCTTTTCTTAAATTGATTTTAATTTGAAAACGTTTTTTTGTTTGCTGCCTTTATTTTCAAACTTCTAAGTTTCTTCAATTGTTAATTTAATCTTTTTAAATTTAAAAATCTCAAATCTTTGATAAAAATATGTTTTAATAGTTAATTAAGAGTTAATTTAATTACGAATTAGTCAAACAATCTTTGGGGACAACGACCTTGCATGAGCGCTTATACTACAATTACCTTGTATTCTTGCAAGTATTTTAAGTGATTTTAACCCTATTTGCGCAGGTACAAAAATCCTATCATGCTTCACACTGCTGCAGTAAGTACAACCACCAACCGAGAGTGGTAGCTTGGGACAAAGAAGGATGGGGCTCATGGTAGGCCATGAGGCCATCTTGGCAACAAAAAGCAAGTCCTGTGCTGGGCGCGGGGCAGTAGCCTGCCGCTGCAGTCCTGGGCTCAGTGCAGGCGGCTTCTCGAAGGCATGGGGACAAGGTGGAGTCGTGGCTCGTGCTACAGGCCAAGACACCTTATGAACTACATTATGTTCTAAGTATACATAAAAATTGGGGTGTGCTATCTACACACCCCATTTTACTTCTCACACACCACTTGATAATTTCTGTCCATTGATCTTCTTCAATTCAACCGATCCGACGATCAAAAATTAAAAAGGTGTGTGAGAAGTAAAATGGGGTGTGTGGATATCACACCCCTAAAAATTTATCTGGCTCAAGGAACCTTGGTGGAACCCCTTCGCTGTCCCACTTGGCAGTTGTCCTCTAGTGTTCATAACAGCATGTCGCATTGCCTCTCGGCGAACATAGGCAAATGTTTGTTCGACGGAAGGGAAGGGCTCAGTTCGTAGAATATCACTACGAATTTTATTAAACATCTCATCCAATCCAGCAAGCAAAGTATACACATGATTCGTTTGAACAATTTTATTATAAATTTCAATATCAGTACCGCACTTCATCGGATTAGGTCAACGATAACCAATCTCTTGCCACAAAGATTGATGATCACTATAGTATGTCTCCACCGTCTATCTTGCCTCATGCAAGAGGCCTTGCAGGTAAGATCGTAGACTTGAGATATACCGAAACCGTCATAATATGTGCAAGCAACCGCGTCCCACACTTTTTTCGCCGTTGGTAGTCGAAGAACATACCCAATTAAATTGGGTTCCATAGAATTGATGAGCCAACCCTTCACAATGGCGTTCTTCGTATGCCATTTGGTGAAGGCTGGATCGTCAGTAGAGGGTTGGGGATTAATCCCAAACAAGTAGCCCAACTTGTCTTTGCCAGCAACAAACATCTCAACAATTTGAGACCAAACTCCATAATTGGCATCATTGAGTTTGATGCCAATCGAAGCCGAAGAAGAATCATGATGAACAATTTGTGGTAGAGATGGAGTAAGTTCAAGGGAGAGTCGGTTAGGGTAGTAGTGTTTAGGGTTGTAGTGTTTAGGATAGGGGTAGTTTCGGTTAGGATGGGGTTGTTGATTTCAGCGTGGAGTGGTGGTAGGTTCTCCATGGGAGGGCTGGGTTTGCTTGAGGGAACGAGCAGAGCAAAAATCCTAAGATCTAATACCATGCTAATTAGGACTTATCTTGGGCTTTAATTCTATGTATTATTCTTCTCTCCAAGGAGGGAAATATATATATTGCACAAGATTGATTTATAAGGGAAGAAACATAAAATAATATCTACCCTAATCACATCCTGATTACAAGAACCCAAACGGGCAACTAACTAATTACAAAGATCAACTCTCTCCAACAGAAGGTACACTCTACGTTGGGTTTGTCACATATATAGAACTGGGATAATCGTCTATTCACCAAGCTGTTGAACTGTGTTCCCGATTGGTCTCATTCACTTCCAACTCAATGTCGGATACGGAAACGCTGTAGCCATTGCTGCACTTAGCAACCAGAACCCAGGAGTGATCACCATAGCAAAAACAGTGTTTGGCTCCAAGCCTCCCATCAATTCTGATGTTCTAGCCAAGGTCCTCCAAGTCGATGGCAAACTGGTTAAATATCTTCAGAAACAGTTCTAGTAAAACAATAGCTGATAATAAAAAGGGCTAAGGAACGGTCCAGCCTGAGTGAATGTGTTAAGCTTTTCACTACCTACAAAGTATGGTCTAGTATTAGTTGAATAAGATGGTTGCTCCTATTTATACATTGTCGTCCGTACGTGGATCTTTTGATATCCCTAACTAATATAATGTTATTGTGTTCATTGTGTGTGCGTTATCTGTGGGATCTCACTTACTTGGAGTTTGGAGAGCTAAAAGATGACAAATACATCACATATATGATGTATATTTAGGGTTTAGGGTTTAGGATATATTCAAAACTAACTAGTGATGGTAGATTTTAGGGTTATATATAATTTGTGTAAATCTCATACACCACATTGGCAATGTGATGAAAAGGTTGTGATCAGCGGTGGTTATTATTGCTGTCTTCTAAGCAATAATAAACCATTAATATTAATATTTAAAGAGTATAATCAATAGTGGAGCCAGAAAATGTTTCTTGGGTGGGTTAGCTAAAATTATTGGAGGTGAATCTCTCCCCCTCCTAATCTCTCTTCTCTTCCCTCCCCTTCTATTTGAACGGCTACAATGTAGCCACGTCAACATCTTATATTGATTTTTTTATAAAGACAATAAGACAAAAAACAATATGTGAGAGAATGGGAGAGAATCATACTCCAAAATTATTATCATGTAGTCATATGATATTTTTTTTGCCTACATAAAATTATATAATAATCTACATAAAAGTAAGAATATGAAGTACTAATCAAATGAGTTTACTAATTACTTTCCAACTAATTTTTACACAAATAAATCATGCATACAAAAAAGCAATAGAAAGAGAACAAATATTATCACTTTTGTCGATAACAAGTACCCAAAAGAAAAAAAGGTTAGAGGATACCAATTCAAGTTGTGTTGTAGATATCTGTAATGAAATTGAAATCTTTTGTTATTATCAGAATTGATATTGTCGTCGAGCCTTTTTTATTAGTTACAAATAAAAGAACCAAGAAACATGGACTATTCCCAAAATCTTCAACCCTAATAGACAAATTCAAGGACTAAAAAAAATTAACCTAACAATTGAATCAAGAAATAAGTTAAATGAAGAGATGAAGAACATACCTACTGTTGAATTTTATTATACCTACAATAAGCAACAACAAGCTCATATATAAACTATTATAGCTGCAGTTTGTTAAATAGAAAACTAATGAAAATGGCTTGAAAACTTTGAGTTTTAACGATAAGAACAAAATAAAGGGTAAAGTGAATAGTACCAGGTTTGACTTTTTAATGTAAAAATGTGGTTTTTCATTAAAGTGAACAGTACCGCGAGTTTTTCGTTAAAACTCCCTTTGTTAAATCCTCCATAGGCTACAGCCCACTGTAGCCGTGGGTGTAGCTCCACCAGTGAGTATAGGATTGATAATAAAATTAAAGAAAAATTTATGATTCAAGCTTTAGCGAACAAATCAAACTTATGCCTGACTTGTAAAAAGATACAAGTTGTTCACGGGCTTATGCGCCGAACAAAGCAAAGCTCAAGCTCGGCTCATTTTTCTAAGAAGTCCTTAGTATAATTGTTCAAGCTAAGCTCGTTTTACTTATGAACCGAGCTTGAACGAGGCAAATTAAGAGGCTTGTAATTACTCTTGTCTTCTTTTTCTTGTCAATTTTTGGATTATAGCCATCGGCCGCCCATGATCACTCTTACAAGTGGACACTATTGCCATTAGGAAAAAGACATATTTTCATTAAATTATCTTTTGATTTGGTCATTCATCAGCTGCATGCGTTTAGACTTGATCCAGAAGTAAGAACAATTAAAAAATCCCTAATTTTCACTTAGAAAAACCATCAAAGCATGAGATATTTTAGTGTATTCGGAATATTAAGTTGTACATCACATATTATAATATAAATAAAGATATAATAAAAGTATACCTTAAAATGAGACATATCGGCCCTATTGTCTATTTATATTATGGTACATGCTACACCATTTTGTGTTTCAAATGTACTGAAAAACCCTCCAAATAATTTGGTATTTTCACATCTTCCAATGCTTCTCTCTTCTGGTTGATATGCATGCATTTATCACGTGTTCTTGAGTTTCAGTGTTTTTTCGTGAGTCATCCATGTTTCAGTTGTTTTATATTTGTTTATCTTAATTAGATTCGCGTCCATTGATAGACATTGGAACAATATTAAAATAGTACCGATAGTGTGTCATCACTTTGGCCACCATTGAAACTCTTTCGCTCAGGAAATGAAGAAAGTTGGCAACTCACCGTAGAATCTATTGGTAACATGAGAAGTAGCTCAACCTACTTATAAGTTCATATAAGATTCATCCTCCTATCAATGTGAGATTCATTCTCAACACACCTCTTCATGTGTAGCGAGTTTTAAAGTCTAATACGTGGACAACACAACAAGGTGATGCGGAGCACATGTGGCCGTTTGGCTTCACACAGGTGAGAACCTATTCTGATGCCATGAAGAAGTCGAGGTCCACCACAAAATTAATTGGCAATATAATCCATGCAAAGTCCTTCCTCCTATCAATATGTGGTCACATATTTTTTAACTCACCTCCTAAAACAACCCTAATAGCCATTTCCACATGGTGTGGGACTAATTGAATAGGGGTGTACTTTTGCACTTCTTTTTAATTAGTTCTTTGATTCTCCTTTAATTTGTTCAATTCAAAACTTAAAAAAATGTACACAATAAGTTAAAAAATGAGTATAAATTATTTCTCATTACCTACTTCTGATCTGAGGTGCTACTATAAACCGTTCCAAGGAAATTCTCAAGTATATATGTTTAAGTATGATCGTACATGTATGTGTGTGCGTGTATGACACACCCCGTCTCGGAGGAGGGCATGCTGGCCATCACGTGTGAGTGACGTAACCATTTACACAGTTCGGAACCTTTAGAGATACAATTACAAAGATATAACACTCGAAGGTGTATCCTACTTTTGTGAATTCTGTCAGAACACCGTTGGATTCCTCGTGACCACCAAAGCACTACTACTTAGAACCTGGAGGGGCGCAAAACAAAGTTGAGTGGGTCAGTAAAACAAAGCTTTTCCAAAAATCATCTCGTTATCAAAGCGTTAACCCCTCGCTGTAAAACCTGTATATTTTCCCAGAAAATAGCATATAAACATATGTATATCATCATATTCAAAAATCATAACTCAAAAATCAATATTCTTAAAGTATGCCATCCAGATGCATAATTATATATATATATATATATATATATATATATATATATATAACAGGTGAAATAACAAATCAACCGGAGATCTTGTAGTGGTCCTATACGGCTAATCATATAGCTCAATACCTATGCTTGCACACGAGTCGGAACCACAGAAGTGGTATGTATGACAGGACTTGGTGTAATAATACGCTCTAGTGCTACACTCATCAAAACGGCCGTGCAAATAATCACAAGTCACCTACGAGTCGGAACCACAGAAGTGGTCTGTACGACAGGACTTGGTGTAATAATACGCTCTAGTGCTACACTCATCAAAACGGCCGTGCGAATAATCACAAGTCACCTACGAGTCGGAACCACAGAAGTGGTCTATACGACAGGACTTACACCTACTTGGATCCAAGGGAGCGTGCGGTGCGGGAGGTGAATATCAACATAAGCACTAACACCGGTGGTGCAGGTTATGAGCTCTCAACACAAATCATATCATCAACACAATATAACTCACCTGATACTTACCTGTGCGTCTACCGCACCATTTCATACATATGCATCATATACCAAATCATATATTCCATATCAATTCTATGCATGGCATTTTAAAACATACTTTCAATTAAATTCGATTTCTGGGAAAATCAGTAAGTATATAGGTATATAATGAAAACAACTGCCCACTCACAGATATGTAGCAGGATCGTAACCCCCGAGCCTCGATTGATGGCGCTCGTCCTCAGGATAGGCATCACCTATAAGCGTAATAACCGAATAAATGTTATTTAACGCACATAACCAACAACAGGTAATAACTTCTCATATGTTGCTCAAATGGGGTGTTTGAATATACCAACGTGATCTACACAACACCACGAACATCCCCATATTTTTAGAAAAATTTTCCGACGTCTCACGCGCCGACCAAGGCACGGACCCACGCGCCCCTACGTGCCAGGCACACTAACGGCGTCAGTTAACACCGTCAGGAATATTCCGGGAATATTCTGTTAACTCCTAACTGTTACCGTTAAATCTAACTAACGGTGTTGGAATATTCCGTCCAACTGACGGAATATTCCGTCTTCGTCTACCTCTGGACTCCGGAGACCGTCGCCGTCGCCGAAAAACAGGAAAAAAATTTCTAATCATCTAATCTCACTCATTTTTCAACCATTTTCTTCGAAATTTGTACCAAACGAAAGCTTAGAGTAAGGAGAATGACGTTATACCTATTTGAAGCTTCAAATCTCACGAAATCACGTCGTGGCAAGCTTAAAAATCCGACGACCTCTGCAACTCCTCGTATCTGGGTTTTCCGACATCTAATTTTTACCAATGATGCACTTATGGTCCTGAAAATCGAAGAAACTCACAGGTTTAAAAGTTGGTGAACAATGCCACCCTCGGAGGTTCGATTTCCGTGGTTTCCATATGTTCAAACTTAACCAAAACTCGACTAAAACACTTAGGAGGAAGAGAGAATACCTTTAGGAGCCTTGAAATGGTTTGAAACCTCAACGATCACCTCGGTGGTACTGTACCTCGACAGACCTCTCGGGTCCTAGGGTTTTTCTATGGTTTCACGGCTAAAAACACTATAGTTGTGCTCGTGGACCCTCAAGGATCCCAAATATGGCCTCTGCAAGTTCGATATGAGAGAAATGGGGGGGGGGGGTTTGACGTTGACTGTACCAAGAAGGAAGAGAGGGAGAGTGTTTCCAAGAGAGAGAGTGTACGGGAGAGAAGAGAGAAAAAGGATATGGGTGTGTGTGTGTGGTCCAAAGCCACTAATCAAAAACTAAGAAAAACTTAGTTTTAATTTGGTTCACTACTCTAAGATAATTAACCCAAAAATATCTCACACACATTATTTAACGTCCGAGGGCAATTTCGCCATTTCACGACAACGTGAATAATTTTTCGGAACGGACTGTGACAATCTACCTACCTTATAGAATTTCGTCCTCGAAATTCAAATAACCAAAACCATCCATTAATAATCATAAAACAACTTTGGGGTACAACTCTCTCATCCAATCTTCTGTCTCCCAAGCTTCTTCCACTGAATGGTTTCTCCAAAGAACCTTCACCAACCTCCTTGTCTTATTTCTTAGAACCTTGTCTTTCCAATCCAAAGTAGTCACTGACTCCTCATCATAAGTTATATCCGTACTGATTCCCAAAGGTTGAGGAAGTATCACATGCGAAGGATCTGAGACATAGTGCCGAAGCATCGAAACATAAAACATATCGTGCACTTTCGACAACTCTGGAGGCAACTCAAGCCTGTAAGCAACCTCACCAATTCGCTCGATGATCACATAAGGTCCGATATATCTAGGACTCAACTTAATTCTCTTTCTAAATCAAATCACACTTATCCACGGTGATAATTTCAAACATTCAATCACCTACATAATACACTCTATCAATGGCATGTCTGTCTGCTAAGCTCTTTTGTCGATCCTGGGCCGCTTTCAAGTTAGACTTAATCACTTAAACATTCCGAGTAGTCTCATCGGCAATCTCTGGGCCCACTAGCACTCTTTCGCCAACCTCAGACCAACACGAGGGTGTATGACAATCTTTCCCATAAAGTGCCTCAAATAACACCATACCAATACTCGAATGAAAGTGGTTGTTGTAGGCAATTTCCATCAAATCCAACCGCTTAATCCAAGCGTCACCAAACTGCAATACTGAAGATCTCAGCATATACTCCAAAGTCTGAATGGTCATCTCTGACTATCCGTCTGTTTGAGAATGACATGTTGTACTGTAAAGAAATCTTATATCCAAAGCCTTCTAACACGCTATTCAAAACTTAGAAGTAAATTTGGGATCACAATCCGATACAATACTTACTGGAACTTCAGCGGTACTTAACAATCCTCGAGATAAACAATCCAGCTAATCGGCTTAAAGAATACTTCTCCCTCACTGGAACAAAATGAGTTGACTTAGTAAGCTGATCAATTATCACCTAAATGCCATCATAACCATTTCGTGTACGAGGAAGCTTGTACACAAAATCCATACTAATATTTCCTTATTTCCACTGTGGAACGGAAAGTGGTTGCATCAATTCAAAAGACTTCTTTCTCTCCGCTTCAATCTGCTGACCAATGATACACATACTTACATACTCAGCAATTTCTCTTTCCATACTCGGCCAATAGAAAAATTGTCGAATGGTATGATATATCTTAATACCTCTAGGATGCATTGCATAAGCTGAACAATGCGCTTCGTCCAAGATTGCTTTCTTTAATTCCATATCATTATGCACAGACATCCTGTTCTCTAGTATAAACATGCCGTCTGATTCTCTAACTCCGAGGTCTTTCTTTTTCCCGTTATTCCTCGCCTCAATTAATGCATAGGTTTCTTTATCAATCCTCTGGGCATCGAGTATTCGATCAACTAAATTTTTGGCTTGACCTGGAAATTAGCCAATAAAGCTTCTTTTCGTTCTTTCACCTTAAGCTTCACTTCAGTAAATCTCAAATCCGTAAGAAAAGAAACATGACAAGTATACCAAGCATAAATTCTCACTGGAGTTTTCCTAATCAGTGCATCAGTCACAAATTTTGCACGATCACCCTGGTCGTGCAATCATAATCACTAAGCAACTTAATCCACCTTCGTTGCCTAAGATTAAGACCTTCCGAGTAAACAGATATTGGAGACTCTTACGATTAGTAAAAATCTTGCATTTCTCACCATAAAGATAATGTCTCCAAATCTTCAAAGCCAAGATGATAGTTGTTAATTCCAAATCATAATTAGGGTAATTCCTCTCAAGAAGTTCAATTGTCGTGAAGAATAACAATTACCCTACCATGTTGCCTCAACACGCATCCCAAACCATTCAAAGAAGTATCACTTTAGACCTCATAACTTCCGCTATCATCTGGAAATGCTAAAATAGGTGCATGAGTGAGATAATACTTCAGTTGCTGAAATCTTTGCTCACAATTTTCATCCCACTCAAAACTTAACCTATTTTCTCATCAATCTTGTAATAGCAAAGTAATGACTAAAAATCCTTAACAAACCGTACATAATATCCTGCTAAGCTAAGAAAACTATGAACCTCAGTCATGGTTCGTAGTTGTTCCAAATTCTGAACCGTTACTACTTTTTTAAGAATCCACTTGAATACTTTAAGTAGATATAACATGCCCCGTAAATGCCACTTGATTCCTTCAACATTGGCATTTACTAAACTTAGCATACTACCGATGCTCCCTCAAACTTTGCAATACCAATTAAGATGTCTAGTATGCTCTGCTCTAAACTTAAGGTATACCATAATATCATCAATAAAAACAATAACAACCTGTCTAGATATCCCCGGAATACTTCATTCATCAAACTCATAAAAGCAGCAGGTACATTTGTCAATCCGAATGGCATCACCAAAAACTCGCAATGACTATAACGTGTACTAAAAACTGTCTTAGGGACATCATCCTTCTTAATTTCAATTGGTAATAACCAGACTTCAATTCAATCTTTGAAAATACATAGGCACCTCTAAACTGATCAAACTGATCATCAATGCGCGGCAATGGATAACGGTTCTCAATCGTTACCTGATTCAATTGCCTATAATCAATGTATAGCCTTATGGTCTCGACTTTCTTCCTCGTAATTAAACTGGGGCTCCCCCAACGTGATGTACTAGGTTGAATAAAACCTTTATCAACCAATTCCTGTAACCGAATTTCCAATTCTCTTAACTCAGTCTGAACCAATCTATAATATAAGATCTATGCCTGGAGACAAATCAATAGTGAACTCCACATCTCTTTCTGGCGGCAATCCAGGTAAATCATCCAGGAATACACCAGGAAAATGTCTAACCACTTTTCCATCTTCCACACTACTAGAAGTAACATCATTTAACACCATATGAGCTAAATATCCTTGACAGCCCTTTGATAACCATTTCTTTGCTCTTACAGCAGAAATAACGGCATGCCTCACTCCATTTTAGGGGTGGCAATTCTAATCGTTAAATCCGATAACCGTGGATAACCGCCCGAATGGATTGGATTTGGATATGAAAATTCAGGTATGGTTTGGATATGGGGAAAAACCATTTATATTATTCGGTTATGGTTTTGGATATGGTTATAAAGGTCCCCAAACCGTACCCATAACCGAATCCGATCCGATTAGTAAATAATATAATTTATATATAATATAATAGTATAATATATATATATATATATATATTTGTATATCTATTATTTACCAAACCATTACCTTGAGAATACAAAAGTTACATTTTGTAGGAAAGTAAAATTTTGAATCAAAATCAATGCAAACTCAATGGTGCTTATAGGACATAACAAAGACAAGCCAACATCATCAGTGTTTTAATTTTTTTACTCAATAAGATCCATTCATTGGATCATTTTATACAACAAATGTTTAATGACGAAATTGATATCTACTAACTTATAATTTCTCAATTGAACGAATATATTTTTTGTATTGACAAAGATGGATATACCCGTTAACCGATGGGGAATCCGTTACCCGGTGGGTATGGTTATGGATAATACCCGATGGTTAATTTGCGGTTATGGATATGGTTATTTTTCGTGGTTATGGGGATGGATATAGCATTTCCGTCCCCAAACCGAACCGTTGCCATCCCTACTCCATTTTGCTCACCCATAAAAGTGACCTCTGGTAATCCAGGGCGATGGAAAGTAACTAATTTCTCGTAGCAATTTATATTGGCACGATTATAATGCAACCAATCCGTGCCTAAAATCACATCAAAATCCACAATCTCTAACGGGATAAGATTCACTGGCATAACTACATCTTTCATCGTCACTGGACACCCTGAATAACACTATATCAAACGTAGAATAACCTTCCTGTTTACTTGCTTAACGGATCCAACAAATAAGTTATTGATATTACGGTCTACAGCCCGCAATAACGATAACTCACTGTTGTCTCGATAAGTAAGCAACAATTCCCAAGGGTGCAATATTACCATCTTGTTTCTTATAGGGAAATACATATACATGCCTCGATTGTGTTCATTCATTACTCTCTTGACAACATCATCAATAACAAGAAATATATCAGCCGGAGTCAGCTAACATAACCTGTATGGCTGAATCTATAACCATCCATCCAGCCAGAGTCACCTCATGTGACCTGTACGGTTCTAACCCTGCACACCACGGCCCATCTGACCATAACTACTATATCCAGGTACCTGCTAGATCGGCGCTGATGGTGGCACGAAGACTGTGGGGCATCTACTGATTATGTGAGCAATTTACAGCTCTATGTCCCATTTGTCAACATATAAAGCATCATCTGCTTTCTAGCCTACACTCTCCAAAATGTCTACTATTGTACCTACGGCACAAAGGTACATTTCCTCTACTAGTATCTCCCTGTCTCTGTAATCTGGAACCTCTAGTAATCTACCACCCCGCCTCTAATCAGTGATATTAAAACCTATGCTGAAAAACTAGAACTAGCTGTACTTCTTTTGAAGCTGAATCTTTCAAAGTCCTTGAGATCACGGGTCTTTACTTTTATCATCTTTCCTCTTATTCATATTCTTTTCCTCTTCTTCATCACTATCGCTGGACATGTTCTCAGAGTCCTCAATTCTCAACAAGATCTCATAAAACTCCTGGTAAGGTGCATAATGGGTAGTGGTCGTCAAAGAACGCCACTTCTTCTTAGTTCTCAGCTTAAAACGACATAACATTCCCACCGGATTAACAACAACATCCAGATGGTAACAAGACAAATCCGTAACTTTCTATTATACTCATTCACCGTCATCTTTCCTTGTCTTAATTTTTGTAAACTCTTGCTTCCTACCATCAATATATGCCGGAGGAATAAACCTTTTCTTAAACAATTCTTTAAACCATTCTCAATCAGCTGTTTCCTCTGGTGACATCATATCAAACTCCGGTCTTCACCATGATGCATATTCAGTACTCAAAACCAGGTAGTAGTCTAGACCTACCTTTCAAAAGAAAGATTCCCTGAACTTGCATAAACCGAAACGTCTTTTCCAAATGATTAAGCCATCGCTCTGCTCCTTCAGGTCTTTCATTTCCATAAAGTGATTCAGTTTCAACTTATAAACAATCTCTAGATGAGTCCTTTGAATAATAGACTGAATCACAATAGTACTAGCTTCCCCTAACTGAGCTACATCAGGGAAACTACACTCATCTGAACGATGTGGCTCTCTACGAGGCGGTATAGTTCTGACAGAAGACACTAGGAATTTCTCAAGATACACAGGACTGCAACCTAGGCTCTGATACCAACTGACACACCCCGTCCCGGATGAGGGCATGTTGGCCATCACGTGAGAGTGACGTAACCATTTACACAGTTCGGAACCTTTAGAGATACAATTACAAAGATATAACACTCGAAGGTGTATCCTACTTTTGTGAATTCTGTCAGAACACTGTTGGATTCCTCGTGACCACCAAAGCACTACTACTTAGAACCTGGAGGGGCGCAAAACAAAGTTGAGTGGGTCAGTAAAACAAAGCTTTTCCAAAAATTATCTCGTTATCCCCTCGCTGTAAAACCTGTATACTTTCCCAGAAAATAGCATATAAACATATGTATATCATCATATTCAAAAATCATAACTCAAAAATCAATATTCTGAAAGTATGCCATGCCAGATGCATAAATAAATAAATATATATATATATAACAGGTGAAATAACAAATCAACCGGAGACCCTGCAGTGGTCCTGTACGGCTAATCATATAGCTCAATACCTATGCCTGCACACGAGTCGGAACCACAGAAGTGGTCTGTATGACAGGACTTGGTGTAATAATACGCTCTAGTGCTACACTCATCAAAACGGCCGTGCGAATAATCGCAAGTCACCTACGAGTCGGAACCACAGAAGTGGTCTGTACAACAGGACTTACACCTACTTGGATCCAAGGGAGCGTGCGGTGCGGGAGGTGAATATCAACATAAGCACTAACACCGGTGGTGCAGGTTATGAGCTCTCAACATAAATCATATCATCAACACAATATAACTCACCTGATACTAACCTGTGCGTCTACCGCACCATTTCATACATATGCATCATATACCAAATCATATATTCCATATCAATTCTATGCATGGCATTTTAAAACATACTTTCAATTAAATTCGATTTCTGGGAAAATCAGTAAGTATATAGGTATATAATGAAAACAACTGCCCACTCACAGATATGTAGCCGGATCGTAACCCCCGAGCCTCGATTGATGGCGCTCGTCCTCAGGATAGGCATCACCTATAAGCGTAATAACCGAATAAACGTTATTTAACGCACATAACCAACAACAGGTAATAACTTCTCATACGTTGCTCAAATGAGGTGTTTGAATATACCAACGTGATCTATACAACACCATGAACATCCCCATATTTTTAGAAAAATTTTCCGACGTCTCACGCGCCGGCCAAGGCATGGACCCATGTGCCCCTACATGCCAGGCACACTGACAGCGTCAGTTAACGCCGTCAGGAATATTTCGGGAATATTCTGTTAACTCCTAACTGTTACTGTTAAATCTAACTAACAGCGTTGGAATATTCCGTCCAACTGATGGAATATTCCGTCTTCGTCTACCTCTGGACTCCGGCGACCGTCGCCGTCGCCGAAAAACTGGAAAAAAATTTCTACTCGTCTAATCTCACTCATTGTTCAACCATTTTCTTCGAAATTTGTACCAAACGAAAGCTTAGAGTAAGGAGAATGACGTTATACTATTTGAAGCTTCAAATCTCATGAAATCACGTCGTAGCAAGCTCAAAAATCCGGCGACCTCTGCAACTCCTCGTATCTGGGTTTTCCGACATCTAATTTTTACCAACGATGCACTCCAAGCATCGAGATGAGGTCCTTAAACTTTCTATGGTCCTGAAAATCGAAGAAACTCACGGGTTTAAAAGTTGGTGAACAGTGCCACCCTCGCAGGTTCGATTTCCGTGGTTTCCTTATGTTCAAACATAACCAAAACACTTAAGAGGAAGAGAGAATACCTTTAGGAGCCTTGAAATGGTTTGAAACCTCGACGATCACCTCGGTGGTACTGTACCTCGACGGACCTCTCGAGTCCTAGGGTTTTTCTATGGTTTCACGGCTAAAAACACTATAGTTGTGCTCGTGGACCCTCAAGGATCCCAAATATGGCCTCTGCAAGTTCGATCTGAGAGAAATGGGGGGGGGGGGTTTTGATGTTGACTGTACCAAGAAGGAAGAGAGGGAGAGTGTTTCCGAGAGAGAGAGTGTACGGGAGAGAAGAGAGAAAAAGGATATGGGTGTGTGTGTGTGTGTGGTCCAAAGCCACTTATAAAAAACTAAGAAAAACTTAGTTTTAATTTGGTTCACTGCTCTAAGATAATTAACCCCAAAATATCTCACACACATTATTTAACGTCCGAGGGCAATTTCGCCATTTCACGACAACAGGAATAATTTTTCGGAACGGGCTGTGACAGTGTGTGTGTGTATATATATATAAGAGACCACACTTTGGTAAACCGCATTATACATACTACATCTCTAACAGAAGTAAGACCTTGTTTTATGGTCGTGATTAACACTTGCTACCACCACATAAAACTAGGGCTAATGTACTTCAGTAGTTGGAGAGTTTAAATTTTCCACCCACTGATTATTGTCTTCATTATTCTCCCAGAAAACATTAAGATGGAGTTTAAGCATTTCAAACTACGGATAAGGAAGGAAATAGGATATTACTATCGAATTAGAGTCTAATGCAACTTTGGTCGATATCCACTAAACATTTTCATCAGCCAATTAATTTCCTTCTTCCAAGTACTAATATTCATCAAGTCACTAAACACGTGCTTACAAATAGAGATTAGCAGAGAGGAGTGCCTCATACAGTTTTATCATCTTGCTATCATCAAATTAAGCAACTCCTAAACCAAACGAAACAACCAAGTTTGAGGCAACCTAATTAAGCCAAGTGCGATGAAAAGTGTTCATTTCTTCATAAGCACTGTGGCCACATTGGCATTCGCAACCTTCCTTGTCTCTGCCTACGATCCCAGTCCTCTGCAGGACTTCTGCGTAGCAATTAATAACCCCCAATCTGGTATATGTATATATTAGCATATCATATTATTCATATACCATGTGTCTCCATATTTAAGTAATATTATCTATTTTCTCTGTTAATTATACGTTTTTGCACGGCATAGTTTATATGCAATAATTATGCATGAAAATTTCATCTGCATGCATATACACATGTATAACTGATATAAGAATCCATGTTATTTGTACTATATTATATCATCGTTTTACTGGTCACGCCTCTAATAGAGGTGTGTCCCATGGATGTACATTACACGTGTATAATAGGGCTAGTCACTAAGAGCTTGTTTGGAAATGCTTTTAGGATAAGTGAAAGTGATTTTGATGAAAATGTTTTTGGAACTAATCCTTGGTAAATATGCAAATGAATCTTAGAAAATCACTTGACGTGCATCCTACAAGAAACACATAATAAATACTTTCATTTCTTTGTAGTGCAAGCAGTGTTTGTGAATGGGAAATTCTGCAAGGACCCAAAGCTTGTCACAGCAAATGATTTTTTCTTTCCCGGCCTCCAAATCCCGAAAAGCACAGCGAATCCAGTTGGTTCGACCGTGACAGCGGTGAACGTGGATAACCTAGCAGGACTGAACACTCTCGGCATATCCCTTGCTCGCATAGATTTTGCACCAAATGGCCTAAACCCTCCTCACACTCACCCTCGTGGCTCCGAAATTCTTGTAGTCTTGGAAGGTACACTCTACGTTGGCTTCGTCACATCAAACGCCGATAATAATCGGCTAATCAGCAAAGTGTTGAACAAGGGAGATGTGTTTGTGTTCCCGATTGGTCTCATTCACTTCCAACTCAATGTCGGGTACGGAAACGCAGTAGCGATTGCTGGACCCAGGAGTGAACACCATAGCAAATGCAGTGTTTGGCTCCAAGCCTCCCATCAACCCTGATGTTCTAGCCAAGGCCTTCCAAGTGGACAACAAGCTGGTTGATTATCTTCAGAAACAGTTTTGGCACGACAACAATTGATAACGAAGAACTATCTGTGAAAATGAAGGAGAAAAAGGCCATTAGGAACGATCCATGTATGCCTGGTCGGATGTGCTCATTAAGTTGGCCAATATATAAATTGAATACGATGGTTAATGCTTATGTATACCTAATCCTTGTGTGAATTTTGACATGAGACGATATTATATATGGCATGTTCTGATGCGCGCTCTGTCTCTTAAATCTCTTTTAACTTGACAAGTTAAGGAAATTCTTCCCATACCTCATATTTCGATGATCGGAACAATTTATATTTGGATATACTTGCATTTTCCCCTTGGGTGATGGGCTCGTTCCTCCACTTGCAAGTAATGTATATTTACCATAAAAACCTTATAATCGGAACCGTTCAACTTTCTAATCTTCACGTCAAGATTATCCTTTCAAAGATTCATTTGAATATGAGATCGCTTAGTCATCCAAATATATCAAATAAATGGACGATTCATCATTAATATATTATACGTACCTATATCGTCGATTCATATGATAAACTTAGGATTTATCAGTAACTGTGAGAGGCCTTTGTACCATGGCGATGGCGGCTTACCAAGTTATGAGCTTTATCCTCTAGATTATGGGAAGCATGAGTTTGTTGGAGTGAGTCCAAGGCTCCTTACGCGTCCTGCCGAAGGACGAAGAAATGCTGGAAATGGATGGAGTGCGTCCTAATCTCTCCTCTTACTTTCTCCTACCATTGTCCTACATCACCTCCAAAAATGCAAGCTCCAACTAGCATTTGTGCTCCTTGGTCCCATTTAAATACCCTTGAGCTCCCAAGAGCATAACCAATACGATTTCGGAGTTCAGAGAATCACACTGCATCAACAAAGGGATTAATGGAACTCCCAATACATTCAGGAAGCTGACCTCAAACAAGCACTAAGGGCTCAAGTTCCTTGACTTCAATCCAAAAATTAAAAATTCCAGCCTGGCTACAATTCAAGTATCGCAAGAACCGTAACCAAGCAACCTGGTCAGCTGCTCACAACAGTTACAGTTTCCTGCAAAGTAAACAGCAAGGGTCATTGTCCAGAAGCTCCACAGAAGCGGAGTACAAAGCTTTGAATACAGCTCATTTTAAAAGATTGACATCAGTTTTATCTGCCCCTTCAACTCATTGATAATCTGTCCACTATTGCTCTCAGCTTGAAAGACTGCAGAAATTAGAAGATAAAACTAATATTGAAGATCAAAGAACTGGCTTCATGCCTGAATAATCCCAAACCAATAAAATTGGCTTTGTGCCTAAAACTTCAACTTAGAGAGACAGCTATCGTGCCTTAAGAAGTATCAAATCAGAACTGGCTTCGTGCCAAATAACACTTCTACAATTTCAATCAAAGAGGCTTCGTGGCAAACTAATCAACAATCATTCTTTTAAACAAAAATTCCACCATAACCCAATTCACCAAATGAGCAGAAAAGAGATGAGAAAATCTTCAGAGAAAAACATAACCTCAGGAAAAGATCTTAACTGATACATTGGATCAAATAGGTGGGATGCACGAAACACCAGAACGAAACTCTGCAGACAAAGTCGCAATCTTGAACCCAGATGAGTACACCGAAGAATAGAGATCAAACGGCGTTAGCCATTTCTGGCTCGTGATACCATCATAACAACAATGGTGTGGATCATGATGTTTGACAAGAAATGCAGAAATGAAGAAACAGAGAAAGAAAGGAAGAAGAAAGAATAGGTATATCTTGTATATTCCCAATAGAATGATCCGTACAGTTTTAGTGATATATCCCACTATTTATACAACTGAGAATTACTTTGCTCCCAAGGCACTTAGGTAACATACAAAACAGACTAGCAAACCAAACTAACCTTCTAACGAGCTTCATAAGCTGACCTAACATACAAAACAGACTAGCAAACCAAACTAACCTTCTAACGAGCTCCATAAGCTGACCTAACCAACACTGTTCATCTAAGTGTAAATCTCTACTGTGCATGTCTTGATAGGATAATGCATTATGAAGTGACTTGTCACGCTGTTAAACTGAAACTCCAGCCCAGAATTTTAAAATTTAGCACAATTACTCGTACAATATGATGAACTTTTGATATGAAAGAAATCAACTGTGTGTCTCGGTGAGCAGAAACTTCCCTAAATTATATTACTTAGCTCTTCTTTTTTCATATCCTTCTTGCTTAGAATAATGTGTCAAATAGCTACATCTAGATCAGTCACAAGCTAGTTATGGTACAAAATGGTAAAAAGAATAGAAAAGTAAACTGCATAGAGACACACATACAATTATTTACTGCCATACCAGCGATAAAAGACCAACGACACTAGTGCTATACTTAAGTTATACAAAAGTATCAAATAACATCATTGTGATGTTATAATAAAGTTTCCCATTATTACCTGTATCGAAGCTGGTTAAGTTCAAATCGTAGTTTCAGTGCAAACACTAACACAAGCACACTAACTCGGAATGTTTTCATTCTTCTACTTAGAGACATAACTTCATCCTTAATCATAATCAATTGCACAATACTTTAACAACAACAACAACAACAACAAGAAAAAGTATTCTTTTCCTTGTATTTTTTCTTTTTCGGCTGCTCTGTATTCACCATACAAGTAATTAGTGAGACTGGATACATAGAGAACGAAGCAATTCGAACACATTAGTTGGAACATAAAATTCTATTGATTTGTATCAAGAAATTCACTTAATATAATAAATTCTACGAATTTCAACGCTAATACAACATTGGGATTCATTAATGGATAAACACCAACCTCTACTTGACATCAAAAGCTCTGACATTTGCGTTGAACCCCATCAAGGAAATGCAGTGAGCGTGGCCTCAAAAACGAAACCCCGGGAAAGCCCATCGCCACTTCCGGGAACCCCATCAATCCACCGCCACTCGGCTTTCCCGGAACAACGGTCCCACAAAGCCAATCTCCCAATTCTCTTTGCTGAAAAGCAAACCTTATCGCCGCCACCAAACACCTTGAACTTGCTCGACTCCTGAAAGCACCTGAACATCTCCACCGGCATTCGGCCCGCCTCGTCCCACTCCAAGCTATCCAAGTCCAGCCGCAGAATCAAAATCGTCGAACACGAAGCGTTGAGCGAGAAAGACGTCTTCAACCCACCAACCATCAGCACCTTGTTTCCATTCCCCCGAACCAAACGGGGTCGCTTCAGGATGTCGAAGACGTCCCCCCACTCGTGCTTTTCGAGCCGAGTCCACGTCTGCGAGGTCTTAAGCTTCGAAATTGTGCAATGGAACAGCTTCCATTGACACCGCCATGGCGAACCCACATCGCACAGGGCGTAAACCGAGTCGAACACCAAAATTGGGCTTCTGGGTTTTGAAGGGAGGTTCGATGAGAACTTGAGCCACTGGTTCGAACCGGAGAAGTAGAGCGCAGCGAGCTCAGTGAGGACCATGACTCGGGTTTGGGAGTCAACGAGGACCGAGCCGTGGCGCGACCAGGCCGAGCCAAGCTGCGGGAGGACTCGAAACTGGCGAGTCAGAGGGTTACAGACGACGAGTGACTTGGTTGACTCGGGCGGGTCGGGCGAGTCGCCCCAGAGGTAGACGAGGCCGAGTGAGGAGGCGACGGGGTGTGGGGAGCGGAAGGGGAGGAAATCGAGGGGGAATCTGAGCCATTGGTTGAGGTCGGGGTCGAAGACGTGGAGGCAGGATGGGGAGGACAGGTGCCGGTGGTGGGGAGGGCGGAGGGCGAGGAGGTTGAGGGGCGGAGATTGGGTGGAGATGAGGTGGAGGAAGGAGGGTGAGGTGAGGAGTTGGTTGAAGAACTTGGAGAGTGAGCGGCAGATCATGATCTGACGGAGGGGAAGGCTCGAGAAGATCTGGTGGAGCGTGTCCTGCGGGAGAGCGTCCATGGCTTTTTGCGGTGGGCTGCCGGAGTACTGGATAAGAGGAAATGCACAGATCGAAGACTCACGGTGAGACAGAGAGAGAAACGCAGTTGAATCAAATGGTGGATTGTGGGCTGCGTGGAAGAAAGATGCAAGTATTGGTTGTTGGAATAAGTGACTTGCAGTTTTCAAAAAAAAAAAAAAAAAAAAAGAGACTTGCTAGTGTTTTGTGCAAAACACAAAAATAAATAAATAACTAAAATTAGATTTTTATCTAAAATGATCTCTTTTTTGTCAAAAGACGAATTTTGTTAAATTAGATGTTAATTTAGTTACCGACGGGTTTGAACTCACGCTATCATGCAAGGTCTTAACACATTTCCAACTCTTTATTTTAGTCTGTGAGGTTTAAAATCGATAGATGTGGTTCATGAGATTGTACACCGTCAATCATTTTGGTCATTTTGTGATAGATTTCCGTTAAATTGATGATATTTTTGTCAAATCAACCTCTCGTCTTGAACGGATGGTGTCTTCAATTTAAATGAGATTTTTTTCAGAATGACTAAAATGATTAACGGTGGACAATTCCAAGGATCACTTCTATCAATTTTAAATCTCAGAGACCAAACTGAGGAGTTATGACAATCTTAGAGATTAT
Organism: Heteromeles arbutifolia; assembly: GCA_024362995.1. NCBI lineage: Eukaryota > Viridiplantae > Streptophyta > Magnoliopsida > Rosales > Rosaceae > Heteromeles > Heteromeles arbutifolia. Next base: position 41,782,507 of record JANCRC010000002.1, read on the forward strand.
TTTGGCTAAAAAACTTTACTTTCACAAAGTGTGGAGTTATAATGAAGAAGGGTTTCATCTTCAACTGATTATGTTTTAGGTTTGAAATTATTTTGAGAAAGCAAAAGTATTAAAGCAAGGGAAATATTTTTGCTCACCACCCTAAAGTGAAGGTGATGCTTACTACCCTAAAGTGACGGTGATGCTCACCATCTCATTGATTACCGTTGGATGAGTTTGATTTAATCTATCTAGTACACAAATCTTAAAACTTAAATTAATCCAACGATATTTAATGGAGTGGTGAACGTTCTATAAGATGGTGAACAAATATGCACTCAAGCATAAGGTATTCCTTACGCCATTTTGAAGTTGAACATTATTAAACCAAATACTTTAAGAATGAAGAGAGTGGCCAAATGAGCTAAAGCATCTGCTATAAAGTTGGAGGTTCAAACTTGCATATTTTAATGGGTAAATTACACTTTACTATCTCAGGTTTGGGGTCGATTTCAATTCCTTACAACATCTTTCACTTTCATACCTCAAGTGCTATTTTATTTCAAAATCGTACATCCGTTACATTTTTCATCCATTGATCTGTTAAGAGCTGACATGGCTGCCACATTTGTGCCACGTGGCTGCCAAATTTGTGCCACGTGGCAAAAAAATTTTTTTTTTTATTCATTTAAAAATAATTAATTAAAGAAAAATTATTTATTAAAAAAAAAAAAAAACAAACCCAGAACCCATCTTCCTCCCAACCCACCTCCCTCCCCCGCAACCCACCCCCCAACACCTTCTCCCACTCATCCCTCTTCACCTCTCTGTTTCTCCCTCAATTCACCACCACACAACTCCTCTAGCTTTCCCGGCTTTGCTCCAACCCATCTTCTCCCTCCGAGCCTCCCAACCTCAGCCTTACCACCGTTGGCGGCCTTCCCACCTTCTTTAATATCTCCAAAATCTCCAGAGCCGTCCCACCTCCCATGGGTTTGATTTCTCCTAATGATTCATCTTCTTCCTTGTTATAAGGATCCAAGACCCCTGCTTCCTCTTTTTATTAATTTATAATTTTTTGGCAAAACCAAATACCAACAAAAATCTTTCCATTTCTCATATTCAGATTCACCAACATTCTTGAAATTCCTACATAAAAAATGGAAATTAAATTATGGGCTTCTTCACACGTTGTTCAATCTTAAAAACCCATATCAGAGTTCTCTCCATTTTCCAGCTTAAATTCCTTTTTTTTTTAATTTGAACCATGTCAGACTTTGTTCAATTTCTTTTTTTTTTTTTTTTAAATTTTCAAACCCCCAAGCCCTCGAATCGAAGAGCCCCGTCGAGGAGGAGGAAATGGAAACCCAAATCTCTGCAGCAACGCTTACCCTTATTATCGCTGGAAACCGAAACCACGGAGCTCCCAGTTCAAGAAACCCCGAATGCGATGCAGCCGCATCGAAATCTAAGCGGTCGAGGAGGAGTGAGAGAACAAAATCCCCTTTGATTTCGTTGCTGGCTGCGTATCATGGTTCCGATTGACGCCAATTCGAGATTAGAGTAAGAGAAGAAGGAAGAGAAAGAGAGGGAGGAGGTCGTCGGAAATAGGTGAGAGGGCGACAATGGTGTTTTTAGGGGTATTTCCTTCTTCTTTTTTTGTGGGTAATCTGTTTTAGATGGTTGAGGGTTGATTCTTTGGTGTATATGTATAATTTTTTTGGTGATTCTTGTGCTGGAAAAAAAAAATTCTGGGTTTTTTGGGATATGGGTGGTTGGGTTGCAAACTTGCAGGAGAAGGGATGAAGGTTGAAGGTGGTGGGTCGGGGAAGACGATTTCTGGGTTGGCTTTTTTTCTTCTCTTTAAATAATTATTTTTAAATGAATAAAAAAAATTTGCCACGTGGCACAAATTTGGCAGCCACGTGGCACAAATGTGGCAACCACGTCAGCTCTTAATGGATCAATGGATGGAAAATGTAACAGAGGTACTATTTTGAAATAAAATAGCACTTGAGGTATGAAAGTGAAATGTTTTAAAGATGAAAGTGAAATGTTTTAAAGATGTTGTAAGGAATTGAAATCGACCCCAAACTTAAAGTGGTAAAGTGTAATTTACTCTATTTTAATTATTAAAGTTTGGAGGAGTATTAGTTATTTAGTACTACAGTCTAGTAATATTCATTTTCACTTGTAATTAAGAGGTTTATGTTCAAATCTCGGAAACGGAGAGTTCCCCACCAATTTATTCATGCATCCCTTTTGTGTATTATATTATTGTATAATAAAAAAAGTTTGGAGTAATAATATTATTTTGATTGAATTTAGCATTAGTCAATTTAATTTCCGTTCCTAAACTCTGATAATTGTCGCTCATGTTCTCGAATTATGTCATGTATTTTTATTCCACTTCGTCGAAATATTGTTCTTTTAATTGGTGTGAAAATTTTGGGGGCCGATCGACATGTTTAAGGAATGGAGAACTCTCCATTGGTGATGAAGTTAGCTATAACATGTTGCCACCTGGAGTATCGTTTATGATTTATATTTACTCAATGCTTTTATGCGCATATAATGTTAATATTTTCAATGATAATTATCTTTGTGTTTTTGGTTATCGTTATACTCATAATAATAATATAAATAAAGCAATGATGTTGAGTAGCGTGAGGTGTGCCTGCGTTATACTTTATGCGACGTGATCTTGAAATAGTATGTAACAAGCTTCCTCACTTTTATATTTTGTGTCTATATCGACGTAACTCATAGACTGGATAGATTTACTTATTATGTTTGACCTATCTTGTCTAGAAGGTGAGCTACATATTATTTGTTTCTTATTCTTGAAGATCATGTAATGCTTCAAGTGACGTTTGTAAAACTTGCGTCATTATAGTATTTTAAAAACTTGCATCATTACAGTGTTTTGGAAACTTGCGACATTACTGATCATATTCTCTACCTTGCTTCTAAGATAACAAATGAACCCTCTGCTAAATCTTAGGAGAAATAAATGAACTACTACTAATGGCTCATAACATATATAAATGGCTAAGGATGGATCAAAATCAACTTTTATGGCCTTGTCCTAAATTTTGGAGTCATTACAGATGATAATGGAGTTGCTCTTTTAGTGGGTACCAACTAGATTTGTAGGACAATGTCTCAAGTGTTGAATGTCAAGCCTCTAGCCTTCGCTCTTAATTGAGGGTGGAGAAAAGTGAAGTTAAAAGGGGATGTCAAGATTGTTGTTGATCGTATATTTAACCTCCATGGACACTCATTGCTTTATTTACAGACATTCGGATTCTCATTCCTCTCTTTGCGGAAGTAAATTTTGTCACGGACGTGGTGAGTATATGTAGGACATAAAGTTCAAATTTCTCAGTTGTAGAATAAAGATATTGTGGGACATGATTTTTTTTTTGTCGGAGTAAGGTGGATCGAAATGCAAGCACCTCTCTAGTCCGATCATGGAATAAGTGGGCTCGATTGGGTTGGGCCGTACCAATGGTGGGCGAGGCTCGTAGGTCTTGCCGAGAATAACCATGCTTATTTTGCAAGATACCGAAGCTTGTTCATACGAACTAGTTTCCTATATTGTGGAGATTTCTACAATTTAGGGATTGGCTTGAGTCACAAGTAATCACAATCCTATAACGAAAGAATATCTATTGCTAGATATCTGCTAGAATTATCCTGGCTTTATTCGGATTCACTACCCTAAAATGACTCTCTCTTGATCACTATAAACACCTATTTAGGATTCATCAAAGTTATTCTTATATTGTGCCCTCTACATACACGTCGCTCTTTCGCTTTCTAGCCCACTACTTGAGTTCTAAGACCTTACTGACTTGACCTCGGATAGGATTTGATTGGTACCACACCGATGCCTAGGAATTCACAGTTTGTCTCTTCTTTTTTTTGCAGGTGACCATTCTTGCACTCCTTCATTCACGGTAGCGCGCAGATTTGATTCCACACGTACCTTTATATGTGCTAGACCCCCTATATTTTGATCGTTTTGGTGTATCATTCCCTAAGCACTTCTATTTGTCATCTCTTTACCGTACTAAATAAATGAATACTTTTTTTGTAAGCACTTTATAAATAGAACACTTGCTTCCAACTTCCATTACATGAAACTGGACAAGATATGTCTAATGCTTCTAAGAATTGGATATGCTGCTCACAGTGACAGATGTACATTGGTGCCAAGGTGGTCCTAAGACCATCTTATACATGTGAAGACTTTTTGAGGATCTTCCGAAATGTCTAGTATGCGTCCTTTTGTGACCATCAAGTGTTTGATGTAATGCTTGCTAGACATATCTCGACAACACTCAGCATGTTGCGTTGAGATCATTCAAATTCTCTCGATAGCACTCATTAGTTTGCTTCAGCACATGTTGATATCTGTTGACATGTGCGCAATATGGTTCGGATGCTAACAAGTCCGCTAAGTGTACGAAGAAATATCTCAGTGAATATATTGAAATTTTTTCTTTTGCAATTCCCTTGTTTTTATTAAAAAACTTAAACCTTTTAACACAGAAATCTCACAATGCTCAAGTACTAGAACTAGCACTGGCTACTCACATTAAAAAAAAAAGATAATCCTCTATAAAATGTGAGTTATTGGACGAAAGGAGAAACAAACAAATGAGCACATCAGCCCAACTTATCACATGGAGGATTGCATCCATAAATAAAATCTATAGCGGTGGAGCTTCGTCATAATTATGGCATTGAGTTTTTTTTTTTTTAAATTTTCCGTCACTGCGTGTAAACGGCAGGCCACATTTACCACGTGACTCGCAGCATTTCTTAACTACAGACCATTTCAACCATATCCACTTCCCACTATTTAATACTAGCAAAAGGCCACACACTTAATGTGTGTGAGAACTATTATTTTTATTTTTCTCAAATATTATTTTTTAATTTTTTTTAGGAGGAGTTATTTGCTTTTCACGGAATTGAGCATACGAAAAAAAAGGGTTGGCAATTAAGAAGAGAGAAAGAGAGAGTTAGTTTAGAAGGTAATGATAGAGTGACCAAGCTGTGAAGTTTAAGAAAAAAATGCAAAAGTTTATAAGAATTTCAATTGTGCTTATATTCATCACTGTAGGAATTTGATTCAAGCTTTGCTCAATCCTTCTTCAATGGACGCTTGAATTCTCAAAACTTTTGTCGTTCCACCCCGCAGGGGCAGAAAACTCAAGGAAAAGGATCATTGCCGAATCCTTTACATAGAGATCCGATGATCTCAACCGTTCATCGTGCGGTCAGAAATCATTTCAAAAGTTAAAATTAAATATAAATAGTACTTAACAAAAACTGACCGCACGATATACGATGAACGGATAAAATCACAGCATCCTTAGGAAAGGGATCTGTATTGGCTGTGATCCCCGAGTCTATTGGGTATGCCCAAATGAAAGTATATGAATATGTAGTTTACATTAGATAATGTATAAAATATGAATAAAAAGGGAAAATGTTTTGTCTTGACTTTAGGACGGAGGTCTTTTCCTTTTCTAATCTCTACTCATTCTCTCTCTCTCCAACCATATGACATTCTTCTCTCCTTCAAAGTTCAAACTTGCCTTCTCCTTTTAGAAACTTCACGCTGCTACAGTGATTTTGTGTGACGAAATTGTCCTTGGCTTCCTCGCGAAATCTCATACAGGTCCTCGTCTTCCTTCCGGATTCCACCAACAGTCAAAGATCCTCTGCTGATCATCGACAGCTCTCCGAGCTCGCTTTCTCCTCCACCTCCTCCGTATTTTCATGGAAAACCTGCTGACTTGACCTTCCCCTATGGATTTGACCGAGGGCGTCGGAGAGAGCTCCTCGCCACCGAGAAGCTTCGTCGGCTTCAGTAACTACGATGTCCGAAACGATGTCTACAACCGCTTGGTGGAGAGCGGCCATGAAGACGGTCTGACTCTGCCGGAGTTCCGTGGACACTTGGACGCGCACTTCAACCGCTTGCCGGCTAGGTATTCCACTTCGATCACTTTCCTGTATTTTCATTTCTTTTCATTTTACGAACTTCGGCTATTAATTTGTTCTGGAATCAGTTTTTTCAGAACAGAATATTATTATATAATTGAAGTATGAATCGTTGTGAAGCTCTTAGAGTCTCAAATGATGATCCAAACATGATTGATTTCTTGAGTTAATATGCTTTCGGAGCAGTTTCGGTGAAGTTTTTAATGTTTCAGCACCAATAAGTTTGTGCATACGTTTGAATGTCGATTTTGTGCTGTAATCTTTGTTCTGTATGCATATGACTATTTGTTGAGCTGGAAATGTTGTGTGTGTGTTGTTTTCTTGCTTATTATCTGTAAGAATTAGTCGGTTTGACTATGTGAGATATGCAATGTGTGTTTGGACAGAAATTAGTCCCGCACAGCGCAGTCAATTTTTTCCGATTTTTATTTGAGCTGGAAAGTATTCTTCTTTTTGGAAGTACCTTTCCGGGTGGCACAAATTTTCCTTAGGTTTGTCAAGAAATGTTATTTCAAGGAAAACCTTTCCAGACCCTATGTTATAATGAAGATTTGTTTAAAATATTACCGGGAAAAGTATTCATCCAAGATATTTACTACTGCAGAACTTCCTAAGAGCAATAGCAACATGTTTCATTGTCCTTTTGATGGGGAGGGTGATGAACCTAATTCTACGTTATTTATTTATTTTACTGATTTTGTTCTCTGCACAGTTATGGACTTGATGTTAACTTGGATAGAGTGGAAGATGTCTTGTTACATCAAAAGCTTCTTGCTTTGGCAAAAGACCCAGAAAAGCGGCCCGTTTATCATGTCCGTTTCATGGAGGTACTAACCATCATTTGTTTCAGTAGTTTATGTTTGGAATCTTGTTCTGAACTAGAATTACTTTGAGTTCCAGTGCTAAAAATCTTGTTCTGAACTAGAATTACTTTTGAGTTCCAGTGCTTGACCAAGTATTAGTTTATTTCCTGTTGTTATGAAAAGCCACATGTTAGAATGCCTGTAACAACTTGTATTCACATAATCTTTGTATTCCAGAAAAAGTTTAAATTATTTGGACGAATACTATGTTTCCTTTTAAGCCCACAGAAGGATGGGGCGCCAGCGACTTCCTTGACAATGACTCACAATGTCCCTAACCGTGGTTAGCTTTGAGAAATGATGGAATAATTGGGAAATGCTATCCTTAAAAGGTATAAAGCAGTTGTTGCAACGTTGAGGAAGGAGGTATAATTAACACAAACGGTTCTATGCTACTACTTTATTATGACTCTGGCTTGCACTAAGTAAAGGGCTTCAGTGGAGAAGAAGATAAGGTTGGTGCATGGTTTCAAGTTCCAAATACGGTAGGACTATAAATTCCTTGCCTACTGATGCAAACTTGTGCGCTTTAGGTTTGAAACTTGGGTATACACCACAATTGTACAAGACAGCCCAAATGAAAAAACCAAATTAGTTCTTAAAAACCAAAAATCTAGCCTTTTTTCAGCACATTCACTGTAAACTTTGTAGGTTCATTTAAAATTTTTATCTCCAATTGGTTACTATTTGTCGCACAAGTTCGGCTTCTGATCTTCAATATGTTAGTACTCAACAAAAGTTACCATTACCTAAGTCCTTAGTCTTAATCTCAGAACTAATATATTTTTTGGGTAATTAATGATATAAGTTTTCTTTTAATAAGATTTTCCACATGGTTAGTCTCAGAATAAAATAAAAAGTCATATTGTCATATAGACATTACTTGTTATATTGTTAATTAGAACAAAATAAAAAACTGATTAGCGAGTGTGATTTAGTTTACTTAGCATTTCAACTATACCTTGTTTTAGTCTGATACGATTTTTACTAGCTGTTCTATCGGAAACATTTTTGAGTTCTGGGAAAAAAGTTGGAAATTGTTATTTCATGATGTTGTTGACCAGGATCTGGATCCATCACAATGTGTGGTAATGTGTAATCTTGTTGCATGTACTGACTGTCACTTTACCTAAAGAAGCCTTGACTACACTTGAAAAATAAGATTTTACAGAATCTTATAAAGCATCAGAAACTTTGCTGCTGTTCCAATGTGTAATCAGTTTCTTTTCCCCTTCTATTTTATTTATCACAAAGTTCCTCAATGTTTATGTTAATCTTCTAATGGTTCATTTGTGTACTTGTGATCAGAATACTTCTACCAGGACAGACGACGAAGATGATGATGTTCAACAATTTACAAGTATTGCTTCAACCCCAAGGCCATTGTGTGATGAAACTAATGAAGGAGCTGCTCTGTCACATGGGTATTAACCGTATTATATCTGTGTTGTATTCAGTTCAGTATCTAATTGCTTAAATATTTTGCTGTATTTTTTCCTAACAAGGGTTTCAGTGACTCTGTGGATATTGATCTGTGGACCTTTGGTGGTCATTTATTTATTTCTTATTTACTTCATTTCTCTGAGTAGAACTAGGAATTGTGCGGTTGACTTTGAACCTTGCTCTAAGCTTGGGGACCTAAATTTGGATGTTAGAAAGAATGCTAAGGACATGGACAGAAGACATCTGACGGAGTGTTCTCCCACAAGGTACTTGACAAAATTTTGTTGGCTTGTTTTCTGTTTTAGAATAAGCACTACTGTAGTTCATCATAACAAGATTTTTTACTTTCACACGCCCCATTTTACTTCCCTCACACGTTTTCAGTTTTTAATATTTGTTTGCTCTTCTTCAAGGCCCACCTCTAAGATAAAGACAAAGAATGGAAGAACAAATAAATATTAAATTCAAACTTAAAAGAGTCTGGGAGGTAAAATGGGGGGTGTGAAAATCACCATCCTTTTCCCATTGTCAGATTAGTGCTTACCATTTCTTACTTCAATTTTCGCCAGCATCTTGGTTTACTCGTTTACTTTATTTTAGTGAGCCGCAAGCTTTTCTTTGGCCTCTAACCAATAATAAATAAAATGAAAGGGCTCAATAGAAACATAATGCATATTGAGAGCAATGAGCCATAATGGCTTTGGTCCTTATTCCCTAATTATTTTGAGTAACCCTTCGTAGGAAATCTTTATTTCAAAGGTTGATTGGTTGTCACTCAATCAGTTTTTTTTTTTTTCCTTAAGAATTTAATGGAATTTAGTGGTTGCTAGGAAAGTTAACTTTAACCTTGGGCTTTGGCTTATGAAATATTGGCTTTTTAGTCAAAATGGTCTTTGAGATTGGCATAACGCCTCACTTTGGTCTTTGAGATTTAATATCGCGAGAAGTGGTCCCTGAGTTTGTCCACCATCAATCATTTTGGTCCTTCCGTGAAAAATATCCATTAAATAAGGATAAAATGACAAAAATACCTTCAATTTTTGTCAAATCATTTTGGCCCATTGTTTATTAAATTGAGGGTATTTTTGTCATTTTGGTCCTTATTTAACATAATTTGTCACGGAAGGACCAAAATGATTGATGGTGGACAAACTCAAGGACCACTTCTATTGATTTCAAATCTCATGGACCAAAGTGAGAAGTTATGCCAATCTAGGGACTATTTTGGCTAAAAAGCCTGAAATATTTAACACTAGTAATTGCTTCAAAGGAGAGTCAGACCTTTCTTTATTTCCTAAATGGTGCATACATAGTAGAAAGAGTGGGGAATAGAGGCGTCGAAGAGATATGAATTGGTTAAGTTATGGAGCAGATTGTTATGTTCAGTAAAGATAGTTATTGTTTTGCTTCATTTGAATTCTCATATTTTCCGTATAAGTTTTTGAGGATTTGGGATGATGAAGAGTGAGTTAATATTGAGATGCGCACTGAAAATATTGTTATGGGTCAAGCATCAAGTATTTTTAGCTCTTAGTAGTTCCTAGTAGTATAAGTATGTTGCCTTACTATAGGCTTTCTGTATCAAAGTTTTGGGTGGAATTTTGTGAAGCTCTCTTTCCATGGGTTGGAAGACACTTGTTTAAAGCTTACTTTCTTCTTGTTTTAATGTGCAGTATTTTTTTTATCAAAATTTTATTCTGATAATTTTTTTGTATCTTATCAAACAGAAGTTAGATAAACGTTTCGTAAAGCTATAAAGAATATGTTGACAAACAGTTACTGTATATGATGTGTCATGTGCATAAATGGTAGACATGATACATAGAAGCGTATATGTAAACATGAAATTGTATGCATAAACACATTTGCATGCATATATAAATAGACATATGCATATAAACAGACATATGTATTAAGTAATATGCTAAGGGTCTTATTTTCCAAAATAAAAATAGAAAATAAAATTTTCTATTTGCTGATATTAGCTTTATCAACAATTAGCCTAAAGTACAGTTTTGTTTCAAACTACTGAATTTGATAAAATTGGAGTTCTTTTGCATTTATTTTGCATGTTTTTCGGCAGTGAACATAATCCCTTTTGTTTTTATATGAACTGTGTCTGTATATTGGAGAGATTACATTTATACTTATGGGCTGGTTTTTCTCCACCTTTAGGGATCTATCAATTTCTAACATCTTATTAGATTGGGGAGCTGTTATAGGGTAGTTTTTAGAGTTTCATTACACTGTCATAGGTGTAATTCGGATTTATTTATTATTTATGAGTTGAATCATTTTGTTGGTGGACCAGGTGTTCACAGAGTGTTGTACTGTGCTTTTGAGTTTCTTTAATAAAACTTTGTTTGCCATTTGAAAATACATTTATACTTATGCAGAAATGATATTGACCATTGGGCTGTATAACGCAGGCAAGATATACCACATGTTCCCATTCATGAAGTAATATTTTCAACTATTGACAGGCCTAAGCTTCTTAGCCAGGTACAACTGAGAAGCTTTAAGTTATTTGTTTGTTATCAAGTTTGGTATTACCACCTGGAGTTTTACCTGGATTTCAGTTTCAAAATATTCTTAGAATCTGAATTCTGAAAAATAAAAAGAGTTTGAAGCACGAAACTCTGCTGATTGTTTCCTTGTGTGTTTGCAAATTAAAGCTGAAGGTCTATTTTGTAGACTAAGTCCAACTATTCAGTGTGTTAAGTATAAAGGGGGTCATATACGATTAGTATGGTAGGATAGTGGCAAGCTTATCTGATACGGCACTTGCATTCTGGATCATGGAGTTGGATTCAGCATTCATTTTTCAATTAATAATCAAAAGGATCATCTGATTGAATAGCATCAAGTGATAGTATTTCTGTAGTTTTACTGTTTTAGTGTTCACAGGTACAGAATTTTTTCAATTTTAAAGGGTATTTAACATTTGATAGCTTCATACCATGTAATACGCTGTCTCCACTTAAGCAGTCCTCTTGGTATTAGTCACTACTAGGAATGTGTGCTCAATACCTAATGTTTATAACTCCAACCACCATCATTGTTTTCATTCTTTAATGACACCCTAACTTGTCGTCCTGTATAAAGCTATCTAAAAAAATCGGTTTACTTGGATGTATACAAGTTTTTACCCGATGTTTACTTATTTTTATTTTATTTGGTACTGCTTATGCTTATGATCTTTTGGGGTAGACAGCTTCTACTGGGGTTGTGTTTTGGCCTCTTTTCAGTGGGTTTATTTGTTTGGAGAAAATACGATGTAGTCATGTGACGCTGTAATGGCCTGGTATTCATGTCTTTTGGTTCTCCATCAGATCTTTTTGTGTCAACTCTAGAGTCTAGACTCTAAACATGATGGCACCTCAATACAGTAAGCTTGGGTATTAAAGATAATTGTGAGAAGACTTTGTATTGGAATAGTTCTTTGTCATTATGATTTGTATCTATTAATATGAAGTTATAAATGTATGGCCTTCAGATTCTGAAATAAGTGGAAAATGAATTTAAAGGTTGCAGTAGACTAGTAATTCAGTACCTTTGATACATATTACAGATATTGTTTATGTTGTAGAATCCAAGAGAACTCCAGAACTGGAACCATACTATGGTCGCTCTCTGACTTATATCATTTTTCTCTAGCTTTCTTCGTTGCTTTCGGATTTAGGACTTAACATCCGTGAAGCACATGTCTTCTCGACAACCGATGGCTACTCTTTAGATGTATTTGTGGTCGATGGATGGCCTGTTGAGGTAGATTTCTTCTACTATATAATGTGTTTATTGTCATTCAATGTGTACTTTCTACTGTCAGAGTTTTGTATCTTGAAATTTTGCGTGTTAACTATATTACAAATGAGTAATGTCCAATACACGAAACATCGGATGGCTTTTCTTAAAATATATGCTGCTACATTACGCTTATTTTTATTTGTTTCTTTAAAGGTCTCTTTTTGTTGGTTATGGATATGCTATACTGCAAGCTGTTAATGCTTTCTTTTGGTATGCATGGATGAATGCTTTTTAGTCAGCCTTCATCTTTGATCTATACTATGGCATTGTTACAATGACTTTCACTTTACGAAACAATTATTGTATATGATGCTTTCCAGTGTTTTTGTTATAAATACTGAGTTTTATCAAATTAACTAAGTTGAAAAAACTACAGTTTTTCCAAGGAAAATGTCTTAGGAATACATCAAGTGGAATTGCGATTATATTTCTTATATGACAGGGAACTGTGCTGAGTTCAAATGTTGCTGACTTTGCAATGTTGTGGTCAGGATGCAGATGGTCTATATGAAGCTATGGAAAAGGCAATTGCGAGAAGTGAGGTAAATTGCATCACATTGTTAAAATAATCGAAGAATAATAAGATAGTAATATGTATCTGTTGTTTGGTAATTTAGGGGTCGTGGTCAAGATCTTCACATTCTCATTCGGCTGTGGAGAAAGCATTATCGGTGAAAGAAAAACTGGGAAACTGGGAAATAGACCGAAGATTATTAAAGATAGGAGACAGAATTGCATCTGGGTCATGTGGAGATTTGTAAGATGTGTTTTATTTCTGGAATTCCTTTATTCGTTTATAGTCCTTTCTGCTGCTTAACTTTATATTGCTGTTCATTCTCAGGTATCGCGGAATTTATCTTGGTCAAGATGTTGCTGTTAAGATTTTGAGATCTGAACATTTGAATGATGCCCTAGAGGATGAGTTTGCTCAAGAAGTGGCAATTTTAAGGTGAATAATTTTCTAGCTTTATCCTCCTTTTGATCTTGGCTGGTTCCTGCTAGGGATTCATATGCTTACCAAATCTATTGAGATCTCTTCTCCACTTGTGAACTTTTGAAGATTTTCCCATTATTTTCTCCTAATGAGTTTAGATTATAAGGGATAACATTCATTGTCCTAATTCTGGTAAACAGTTGGTTCAAGTAGAACAGGGGTAGGAAAAGGGATTTTGGAAGGTTACAGCTTAGTTTCTTTCCAGTTGTTTAGCAAATCAAGGTTCCTGGAAGTAAGTTTCCGCGAGTTTGGCTGCACTTTCAATGTTAAAAGAAATCATTTTTTTTGTAACTTTATTTTCACCCTCTGCATCTATGTGCTAGACTGTACATGAACAATTCCTACATTCTCTGGGTGGTTTTCTTTCTGCACCCTTGTGAACAATTCCACACTTAAATTGATTATGGACAATCTGAACATAGCAAATTTCCTAATCTTCCAAATCAAATGACCTGTTGTGATAGTTCCCTTAAATATCAAACAGATCCTATGTGCCCAAAATTACCTTCCTAGTACCACTCTTTTTATTCCTCTCTTCTTTTGGGGTGGGGGCACATCATCTGGAAACATGTAATAAAAGCTACATGCTTTTCAAGGGCATATATTTTATTTCATCTTGATCAGGTGTCCGTTTGCATGGATTTTCCTCAGTACAAATTTCAAAATAAATGCCAAGATATTGTATGTTGCTCATTCTTAAATACTGACATATTATGTCTGTTTATGATGGCAGAGAGGTCCATCATAGTAATGTTGTGCGCTTTATCGGTGCATGTACAAAGTCTCCACATTTGTACATAGTGACAGGTATGGAACTCTCCTGTTGGTTGCCTCCAACATTTACTATACTTGTAAGTTAGCTTCTTTTTGTGGTTTTGTTCACTCTGTATCAGAATCTTACATTTGGAGATGCTTTTAGAAGCATTGCAACTACGAAAAGTAAGAATAAGCATCAGATTGTTTTACACTTTTTAATTTTATTTTCAGTTTTGTAAGTGAAGCTTAGTAGATTCCACGAAATGAATTTACAGCAAAATAAGGGGACACACAAACACAAACATACATTTCCCTTCTTAAGAGCTATCCCTTTTTACCATTCAAAACATACCTCATAAAATATCTTTTATGGAACAAAGGATCATTCTTACACAAAATCAATGAAATCGGATGTTCCCTTCTTAAAAGGTAACCCTTTTTACCATTCATCAAAACAGACCTTTGTGGGTCCAACCATCAATGCAATCCTTTGATCCAAACTGTTCATTTTTTACGACCTCATGCAAGAATCATTCTTACTAAAAATCAATGAAACCGGATGGTTTACTAAAAATCAATGAAATTGGATGGTTTCCACCGATATCGGTGGAGCCAACCAAATTTACATTCTAACTTTTCGAATTTTTTTATTAGAATCAAGAGAAGTATTGATGGAACTAAAAATATCTTTTTTGGAACATACTTATACTTTTTTTTTTTTTTTTTTTTTTTTTGGCGAAGAACATACTTATACTTTGTTGATACTCTTAAGCATTGGAGGCGCTAATGCTTCTTCTCTGAGTATGCAGCATTTAGGAAGATTTTCTTGTGCGTTCTATATCTTAAATTCCTCTTTAAGTTCTTCTCTGAGTATGCAGCATTTAGGAAGATTTTCTTGTGCGTTCTATATCTTAAATTCCTCTTTAAGTTGTTTGGATGTCATGCGTATTGGAACTACCAATTATATGTAATGTCAGCCTTTGGCAACTTGTTGCATATTATGAAGCTTCATGAGGGTTAGGAGTAGAAGGATGTAGATCATTCGTGAGATAGAGTTCGTTTTGGGATTACCTTTGGGCGTTGTTTGTTGAGGGTTTAGAAATAGTTCTTGGCAGGGTACCTTTTGTGGTTAGTAAGTTGTTGTATTGTAGATTTCATCTTGATTTCTTTATGTAAAACTTTTATGTTTTAAGATGCATTTGTTGTAGATGAGTATAATTAGTCCACTGACAACTTGTTGCTGTTTTGTCCTGTTATTTTTCTGCTAATGAAAGTATGGTTTTCATAAAAAAAAAAAAAAAAAAAAAAAAAAAGGACTATAGGGATTGAGATGTATAACAGAAGAAGCTCTGTCATGAGCTCTTTCAATATTTTCATCGAGACAATGGTTCAGGAAAGAAAAGCTACACTTGTTATTTTTCTTCTCTTTTGCAAAAGAAGAAAAATGTCTTGTTTGTAATGGATGCCAAAAATTATGTCATGAGTACATCTTTGTTTGGTTGTTTGGTTGTTTGTTTCTTTTTGGTTTTTTCGTAAATCCATGTAGCACAAGACAGCAACTTCATAAATAATGTAAACAGGATTGGGATGGCATTTCAGAGAGGATAAGCTAGGAAGTTCTAAATTTGTGAGGCTGGTTCACCATCTTCCAATTAAGAATGAAAAAGGCTCAGATGGTGATTGTAGGTCTCCAATTTCATTTGAGAAGTTGGTCCAGTTTCAAGTGTTAATCGTGGCCATTCATCATCAGGTTACCTTAAATGGCACCAAGAGCTAGGGTACATTTTGGTTGGCAGTAGACTATTTGGTTCAGGAGTTTAGCTTCGTTAACCTTGGCTGTTTTAACACAATTCCCTCCTTCAATTGGTCCAGTAATCATGTTGAAATTAGTGATTGATCACCTGAATAAGTCAGAATGGTACCAAGGCTTAGGGCAGTTCTGTTTGTTAAAGTGCTTTGGAAATTATGGGCTTTATCCTTTAGATATGGCTACCACTCTTAATCATATATTTCATATGCATATTATTTTACCTTGACTTTTGTTGTCTGATGTTTACAGCTACATGTTCTAGTAGTAAGTGCCTCTCTGCTTCTACTATTGGAAGTTGTTTTAACTGCACATGCATTTAACCTCCCTTTTCCACTCTTCTGTCGTTTTTTTCCCTATCTTATGAAAATAATTATGAAATTTCGTTTGGTTTTTTTCTTCTTGCAGAGTATATGCCTGGTGGAAGTCTATACAATTATTTGCATAAGAATCATAACATCTTGAAGCTTTCAGAACTGCTAAAGTTTGCGATTGATGTCTGTAAAGGAATGGAGTATTTGCATCAGAATAACATAATTCATAGGGATCTGAAGACAGCAAATCTGCTAATGGACACTAACAATGTAAGAACTAAAGGTTTTTGTTCGCTTGTTTGGCAGCTTCACTTTGTGCATAAATGCAACCTAGGTTTGGGAAGAATAACAGCATATTCGTGATAACTGTATTGATTTAATTTGTGATTGTACATGTAGGGCTTAACTTAGGCGACAGGAAAACAGTAAAGTTCAACAGATTTGTTTGTAATTTTTTAAAAAGGGCCATAATGTCTTTAGTGGATCTATTGCTACTTTAGTTGATATAAGTTGTGGTTATTGGACCGACTTGAGTAACCAAACCATGAATTGTTTATATGAGGTAATTGTTTGATTGGGTTGATTTGGGATCAACAACCCTGCATGCATTGTGCTTTGAGATATGAAGTTTGATTGTTTGAAGAAGTATATCTGTGTTTCAAATATTCCATTCTACCAAAATTCTCTTGGACACACTGAGTTGTCTTCCAAATTTTTGTCAATGGTGAAACTGATACTTTCAGGATAACATGAATGATGCAATATATTGATATGTGTTTAAAGATGTGAGAATGCAATTCTACTTTCCATAAGCATATTGATATTTTCGAAAAACTGTAAGTAGAGTTCGTTGTTAAACTTGGCATGTTTTTGTTTTTGATAATGGGTAAACTGTTTACCAGTTAGATTTCCAAGTAATAATGGTTGAAATCTCTGCTCTCATATCCTGGCAGTTCTATCTTTTTGTTTAGAAAAACAAATAGGTTTTTGTTCCTTTAACAGTTGAAATCATTTTCTTATTTGTCTTTAGGTTGTAAAGGTGGCAGATTTTGGTGTTGCTCGGTTTCAGAATCAAGAGGGTGTAATGACAGCAGAGACTGGAACCTATAGATGGATGGCACCTGAGGTCTGATTCTTCTGGTTTAATATTTTCCTTTCTATTTTTTCTTTCCAATTTTATTTCACAGGAGATCAGGAATTTTATGTAAGTTCTTGACAGTCTTCTTGAAAATTATTCTCAACTCTTAAATTGTTGGACTTGGTTCGGAAACTGGTCCTTTGTCTTGATCTATGGATTGATTAGTTTATCACTAACAATTACCAGCTACCAGCCATACAATATCCCCTTTGTTTTGGCAAGCAGGCTATGGTTAATTGAATTTCCTATTTTGTTAATCCCATTTCGGATGTTAACATTCTGGTTTTCTTACTGCGTCATTACTATAGTAAATGCACCATAGTTCAACAACATTAGTTCACATTCTCATTTCAATATCTTATTGGTTTCTTGTATTTTGCAAGGTTATCAACCATCAACCATATGATCAGAAAGCAGATGTGTTCAGTTTTGCAATTGTACTTTGGGAGCTAGTAACAGCCAAAGTATGCTTGCTCTCGTGTGATACACATTATCAAACTTTTTTAAATCGTTTTTTTAACTAGTATGATTTTGTATTGCAGGTTCCATATGATACCATGACTCCGTTACAAGCTGCCTTGGGAGTTAGACAGGTTTACTGTTGATTCATATCTGTTTATAAATAATTTATAATACTTTATATATTATAATATATATATATATATATATATTTTTTTTGTGTGTGTGTGTGTGTGTAGTGGATTAGATGCATGCAGAGACATGTTTGCTACAGCCCACATTGTATTTGCTTCTTAAGAGTCCTGTTAATCCTTACACTTCATGTTTATTCTATCGGCTGCCATGTGTATTTGTGCCTAATAGTTATGTATTGTTTTGACATTCTATTTCCCAGGGGCTGAGACCGGAAATTCCCAATAATGGACACCCTAAGCTTTTGGAATTAATGCAGAGATGCTGGGATTCATTTCCTTTCAATCGGCCTTCCTTCTCCGATATAACAGCTCAACTTGAATCTCTCCTCCAAGAAGTCCAGGTAGGACGCCCTCCCGTCTTTCTTGATGTTTGGTTCTCCCGTGTTCTTTTAGCCCCACACTGAAATAAAATGCATGAAATCTCAGGAAATTTCGGAACCTTCCAATGGCACTTGAGAGTCATGACACGACTCGGAAAATTTCTGAAATCCCCGAAACTTCTCTTTTTGCAACATTCTGACCAGCTCATTTTTAGGCATTTGGGATATGGATGAGGCTTTGTTTTTTTTCTTTTGTTTCTCACATGAATATAGAGGTTATATTGTACACTCGAGGAAAAGAGAGAACTACAGAGATTGCCCAACGCAATGTCAATAGTGCGTGATGATCTGATTTCCTGTCTCTCGTAAAACTCATGTAAGCGAAACACCCAGTTGAATGTCATTGTAAAATGTTGTCTTTTTGAGTAATGAGATGTAGACGCTTCGCTAGATATTTTCTACACACTTATATGCATAGTGATGGTTATGTCGGATGAAGAGCTTGGTGTGGATGCGATCACAAAACGCAGTGTATCTTTCGCACGGGGGTCGAGGAGTACATTCTGTCGGCATGAACGAGTTTAGAAAGGTAGTTTGAAGAGGAACAGATTGTATTGCAGTGCGTTGTAGCTGTCTCAACTAGTGCAGACTGTTGCGGTTTTCAGCTCGAAATCGTTTTGTTATGGAGTGGAACATTTGGAAGCTCAGAAAATATGACAGATTTAGGGTTTTCTTTTCGTAACTGTTCTGCCGATCCCGACTTGATGTGCCTGTAGGCCAGTCCAGATTTCTCAGTTTCTTTTTAGGGAATTTTAACGAAAAGCTTCTGGTAATGTTCACTTTAATGAAAAACCACATTTTTACACTAAAAAATCAATTATGGTACTATTTACTTTACCCTTTGTTTTGTCCTTATCGTTAAAACTCAAAGTTTTCAAGCCTTTTTCATTAGTTTTCCTTTCTTTTTAATCGCTAGTATGTTGTAACTGACTGTTTTCCTGTTTCTTGGAATATGTAATTCGGGTGACGGAGAAAGTAATTCATGTTTTTTGGTGTTTTGTTTACGAAAGAGAAATTGATGGGAAATATTGTCATAAAAACATATTGATACATTGTCCGAATTGTTAGCCTAGCAGTAGCAAAATTCCGTTGATCCAAGCGCTTCACACGATGATTGCATGGCAGACTTATCGTGAAATCTTATCGCGCTCGTTTTCTTCTCGTGCACACCTATGTTTATTTATAGTTTGAATTGAAGAAATCAAAAGAGAATGTAAGAGCGTCATTGATTAGTAACTACCTGATGAGAACTCTTGGGCCTCATTTGGCATGCCGTATTAGACATTGGATAATATTATTTAATACTATGCGGTGTTTGGTGCCATTCTGTATTAAATTAGCACAGGCCCTGTCTATTTTATACGATGCACGTCGGATAAATTATACACTCCAAATCGTCGGTATTATTAGTCAGGTTGCTGGAAACAAAATCAAGCTGACTCTTTTTCCATCTCTCTTGCTGATTACTCCAGCGCCTTCCCGATCCATCTTCTCAGCCAATATTCCTTCTCTCTCGACAAAGAAGAACTAGAGTTTGGGTTGTGCGACTGTATATGGTTGATGGGGATGGGGATTGGATGGTAGAATAAGTTGGAATTGGGACTAATCGATGAACAGGCCATCGACTTGCATTTGCAGATGCTTATGGCGAACATCCATGGCGGCAGTGTTTTCGTTTGGATCAGAGGTGGTGGTTTTTAGTTTTTCCGCATCAAATCGAAGGGCTTTAATACCAAATTTGGTTTTAAATTGTGAAACTCAATGCCATAAATGTTCTTCAATCTCCTTTTGAGGAAGTAAATGAACATGATAATCTTTGATTCTTTATGCAACATCAACTTTTATTTATAGGAGGAAGAATTACGAACAAAAACAAGTCCAAGATGAATTGAGTTTTTATTTATTTTTAATTGAGAACAAATATGATCGGTGCTCTTTAATTTGTTTATTATGTTAAAAAGTATATAGACATTATTTAAAAAAAAAAAAGGTTTTTAATTCGGTACTGCACCAAACGCCTGATTAAATAGTCAGTACGCCCGACTAAATAGTCAGTACTATCCGATGACAGATTATCATATTCGACTGAAATAGTCAGTACAGTTCTAGCTGTCAAACGAGAACTTGGTCGGCTTGTAAATAGAAGATAGAGTGTAAATGAGCTTAGCGATGCCAAGTACCATGTGCTTGGTTCAAATGATAGAGTTCGTAATTGGGCATAGTTTTATACTTTCAAATGATTGCATTTCCAAAATAAAATGATACACAGTTGGTCACGATCTTTATGAGCTGGTCAGCTCACTTTTCTAAAATATTTTGTTCGAGCCCGGCTCCTTTTACTTACTAAAGCAGTTGAGAGCTGCTTCCGCTTTTTTGCTTTGAATGACCATGATTTTTGAAAAAAAAAGCTAGGCTTGCTTGAGTTACGAAACACAAATTGGAGCCTAGCTTTAACTAAATTTACTATATATTATAAATATGAGTACATGTGTAAGATTTTAGAGCTTTTTTATTGGGTGATATAACATTTTCTAAGCCCATAACCATTGTGGGCCTTGTTTTCACATTTAAAAGAAATTTGGGCTTGGTTTTGTCATTACAAAAAAAGGAAGATATATTTACATTCCCTAATTAAAAAAAAAATAAAAAATGTAACCGGGCTTAAATGTTAATACCCTATCTACCGTCGTTCCACCACTTTCTCTGCAATTGCAGATTTGTGATCTGAACTCGCCTCTCTCTCCCCCACCCTCCCTCTTCTCGTTAGATCTTTCGTTGTCTACGAGAGATGCAATGACGAGCGAAGACGAGATGCAACGGCTACCGAAGACAACAGAGAGTCCGTATGAAAAAGAAAAACCATCGCCTAAATCACCGCCTAGGCCGCCTAGACGGGCTCCTAACTCTTACTCGGTTTTGCTGGACGATTTGGCCTAAATCGCGGAGGCACTCCGTCACGTAGTGCTCCAAAGTACTGGGTCCTCCGTAGTACCCAAGAAGGTCCCCTATGAATTACAACCAATTGGCGGATTATGATAGTTGGAACAGATTCCTACACACCGTATTTACCTCCCACACATCTTTACTTTTTCTTTTTCTTATAATTAGATTAAACAAATAAAAAAAGAATCTAGAACTAAACTTAAAAGGGTTGTGCAGAAAATAAGAAAGCAGTTTCGAAAATCACTTCGTGTTTGGTTATAACTTTCTCTGATATTATGGTTAACATAAAGATAAAGAATTAGTATTGCACTCCTATGTCCAAAAGAATCCAAATTCTAGTAGTGAAACCTATGTGTTCTGCACAAGCAATAGTTAAAGATTTAATATTGATCACAACTCTTCGAGTGAACTAATTCTCTTAACTATTTGAATTACAAACTCATTACAGAATTACACCGTTTTAGTTTAATCATCTTCCACATATTAATCCCAGATGTATACGTCTTATGATTCTATTCAATGATAACCTTTGACTTTGCAACTATCTAGTGAATAGATTAAACATCCGATCATAAGTGGGTAACGATTATTTCCTTCTCCATTTCCCCATGAGTGACAACACCAACATGTATTAAAATGGATTAGTTAAGTTTAATTTGTTTACTTCGTTATCCTAGGCTCCCGATTTCCTGTCTTCGTCCTTGTTGTCCACATGATGTGTTGGTTTATATTAACTTCAAAATTTTAACACAAAAATTGAAATATTGATTCACATTTGGCCCTCCATTCCAATTTCCACGTGAGGTGACAAGAACATCGGCGCAAATTGTTGGTTGCCGACACTTTTTACTACAATCCCTCGCAATTTACAGCAACCAAAACAAGGACCACCAAAAAGATAAAATGTATAGAGCAAAGAATTATGGGCTCGACAAATTAAAATGATGAAAATATTTTTACTACAATCTCTCGCCTTTTAAAGCAAAATGGTTTGCATTTTTTTATTATTAATTTTTTTAAAAGCAAAACTAAAGTTATTGGAGAGATACGAGAATTGTGTGTAAGTCAGTCAGATTACATGTACATTCTAAATGCTCTTAAATATGGCCAGTCAAATTACGTGTACATTTTGAACGCTCTTAGCTGTTCTAGTTAAGTAATTTTGATGAATTAATTTGGACAAGACAATTTAATCAAATTTTGAAAAACAATTCATAGAACTATTGGTCATCGTTGGTTTAAATAATTGAAATGTTAATTTTTGAGCAAATGTACGATATTCATTGATAATGAAATTGAATACGTCCATAAATGGTAATAGGTAGACATAGGAAAAACCAAAGAAGAATTGTAAGGATTTTCGACCATGAGCTTGAGCTTGCCAATAGTGAAACCGTATCCCCTTTCAATGATTCCTTATCTATCATTCATAAGTAATATTGCCAAAGAGAAAGAGAAAAGACCCATCAGATTTGAAATGAATCTGGCTGGAATGTTGGCCATCATGGATTTTTGCTCAGTTTTTTTTTTTTTTTTTTTATTTTTTTAAAATTATTATTATTATTTTTTATAAAAGAAGAATTATGTTTCCTTCATACTTCTCAGCAAATTGAGTTGTATCATTGCCTACATTCCAGCTAGATTCAGTTCGACTTTCATGTACTATACTTCTTGTGCCAAATCAAATCATAAATCTCTTCATAAAAAAGTACAACAAAACAAATCTATAAATCTTGAACCTTGACTCTTACACATGGTTTTACATGGATACATTTTTGTTTACCATGGCGATGAAATCAAAGACGGAGTTCAATTTTTTGCACTCCTTTTGCTGGTGGCTTTTCTGTGTTCTCTATCATTGATTGATACAGGGTACCAAATATAACCCTGCTTAACTTTATGGGCATAAACTTAACATATGTCAATCAATGATAAAAACACCACACAAAATAGGTGCATAAAATTTGTCACTCAGAAATGCATATAAAATTAACCAAAATTAACCGACACTAATTAAGACAACCTCGATGTCAAAGATCGAATCAAAAGTAGAATTAGCTACCTAATCCACATGTACATTAAGATTATATTAATTAGGTCATAACGAAATGGTTTAAGTTAATTAATTACAACTATGTTTTTTTTTTTTTTTTGAATGCCACAGTTGTTTTTTTTTGTTGAACAAACGATATTATCTATACTAAGGGGGAGGGGGTGGGCTTAGGCTCATAATGGGCTAGTAATAATGTGATTCAAATTCGACTTTGGCGAGAATTGAATATAAGACATCTCACTTATAAGTTATGAGGAATACTACTAGACCGTAGTACTAAGTGACTGAATACGACAATTATGAAAGAAAAGCCGAGTCCTTTTCATTAAGGAGCAGGACACCCAACGGGACAATGTGACTGGTCAATTTTGTTTTTGAACAAACTACATTATCTACACTAAGAGGAAGGAGATGTGCTTAGCCTCACAATGGACTAGCAATAATGTGGTTCAAATTCGCATTTGGAGAGAATCGAACCTAAGACTTCTTACTTATACGTGAAAAAGAATAACCACTAGACCGTAGTACTCAATGGCCTGGTTAATTTTAACTTGAAGGTTTTTATATACTTTTTGTAGGAACTTGATCATTGCATATACATAAGGGAGCTTTCATGAAGAGGGCTTGGACAAAGTTTATTATAACAAAAAACCATGCTATAACTTTATTTAATGAAAAACTCTTAAATTTTAATAAAAAGTACAAAGAAAACTTAAATTTTAATGAAAATGACACAGGTTTTTATTTCAAAAAAAAAAAAAAAAAACCTGACGCGCGTGACCATTGCATCTATCACATACATTATTTATGAAATTGAACACTATATATGACATTGAACACTATTTATGAAACTAAACACTATTTATGAAACTGAACAGTACTACATTATTTAATGGTCCAGTTTCATAAATAGTGCCTAGTTCTTGATCATGTTTCATAAATAGTGCCTAGTTATTGGGTTTAGTTTCATAAGTAGTGTATAGTAATTGGTACAATTTCATAAATAGTGCATCTTTCTTGGTCCAGTTTCATAAATAATATCTAGTTATTGGTCCACTTTCATAACTAGTGTCTAGTTCTTGATCCAGTTTCATAAACAGTGTATAGTCCAGTTTCATAAATAGTTTCCACCTATTGTTTAGTTTTAGAAATAGTATCTAATTCTTGGTTTCTTTCATAAATAGTATATACTTATTGGTACAGTTTCATAAATATTGTCTACTTATTGGTCAAGTTTGATAAATAGTATCTATTTCTTGGTCCAGCTTCATAAAATTTAAAACTTATGTCGTTTATCCCCATTTTGTACTTGACCATCTCCTATGTTATCCCATTTTGCCACTCTTGTCAAGTATGTCGTTTACACCATGTGACGGTGTTTTTTGATGTGAATACTCTTACAACTAGTGGCGGAGCCAAGATTTCGACTTAGGAGGGGCCTCCTACAAATGTTAGGAAAAAAAAAATTAAACGGATAGTATTTGCAAAACTATTAACCAAAACATCATAATATATAAATTAACAAAACTACTTTCATTGTTCTTTGGACTCTTTGGAGACGACTCTAATATCTCAGGCTGTGATTTTATTTTGAAATACCTTTCCATAACTGAAAATTGAAAAATATAAATTGACTAACTTTAAATTATAAGAAATATGAACATATATACTAAATTTTACATATTAGGCAATTAATTAAAAGAAATTGCAAGACATCAATTTAGTAAGAAAATAATCGTAATTTAGAAACAAAAATTGCAAGAGGAATTGAGAGTAAAATGCATACTTTGGGTTGTAGGTCAACTAACTAAACTTCAATTTCTTTTTCTTTGTTGGAATAATGGAAGTAATCTTCTAGTCTACAAAACAAATATTATTTGTTGAATTAATTTACATATAGAGATGACAGTCTATATAAAATTGATAAATTGCAAGATGAGAACCCGTGGAGATTTGGAGTTCATGCTCCGCTGTAGTTGTTGCTTCAGTGAGACAATCAGAGAAAACATAAAACGAGTTATATTATGGGACGAGTGAAATCTTTTTGTTTCAAATAAAATATTTATTTTATTATTGGGAAACGGAATGAAGGTGATCAGATTGTGTAAAAGTTTATATCAATTAAATATTTTAATATTGAAAAGAAGGCCAATTGAGTAAAAGTCTATAACATTAATTATTTTAATATTGAAAAGGGGGCCAATTTGATCGGAAAGTGCACAGAAAATGGTATAAGCCGCTATGCCACAAATAGGATATAGGTTTTGAATTACAGAAGTTAGACTGGGAAGAGTGGCGGACGGGTTCTTTTTTGTTTTTTGTTTTTTTTTACAAAAGTAGGGTAGGCCTAGGACTACTGTGGTCCTTAGGTCCCTCCACCTCTGCTTACAACTAATTCATTGTTCAGTGACACAACCGATGATATAGATAATTGTTTGTTAAATAGTTATCACATAGTGTTACTGATTGTAAGAAGAATCAATTCTCTAATACAAATAACACATTTTATGGCACAAATATGCCATCACTTAACGTTCTATGTCAATAGAATAAAGATATGTGAATAAAAATAAACACATATTTATCCTTTTGTCGGAAAACATCAGCATGATGACGTATTCGTACTGTGTACACATAAATTCCTCCTCTTCACATGTCGATGTCCAATGCATAAAAAATCATAGCAAAAAATTGAAGCACCGAAACGAAAAACAAGCAAAATTTTGTCTGCCATATAAGAAAAAACAGAGGCAATTTGCTGATGTGGCGTCTTCTTAGTTGGTTAGGAGTAGTTGGGCCCATCACGTCCTACGAAGTGAAGTTGTTTGATGGAGTTTTTGTTGTGGGGGAGGGGGTTTGAGCGACTTGGATTTTTTTTTTTTATGTTTTTTTTTATTATTAAATAAAATTAGTGTATAGTTTTTTTTTATATTAAAATTAGTGTATGATTTTTTTTATTAAAATGTAAAAATTTGAAACATTTTTCATTAGTTTTCCTTATACATAAAGCATTTGTGTGTATTTACAATTTGGTTTTTACATAGCACATGTTAAACACATGCATATTCAATCATAAAAAATATTTCATAATCAATACGTGGCAATGATGACCTCCATGCATGCATGCACTCTGAAAATGAAACAAAAATTCAATTAAGTGATAAACTCTTTAGATTTAGCATGGTGGATTACTAACATCGTTAATATTGTCTTTAACTTAATCATCATACCATTTTGTATTAGAAATCGCCATGTTATCAGGTATGAGGTGTTGTATAACAAAAGGATTCGACAGTATTAGTTGTGAACCTTATACATGAATTGTAAATTGGAAATCTTAATAAAAAGGGCTTATTACTATTCATTCTTTAATCAAAAAGATATTTTGTGTATGAAAAGTCTATAATGGGTTAAGCTATTTTCTTTATTTACTTTTATGCCATTATTTCATTATTGTAGCGGGATCTACAATGATGTTGACATTTATGTCTGATTAAAATACATTATTTGGCATGATGCTATTCAACTTATGTTACTTTATTTTGCTAATTTGCTAACAGCTCTTTATGCTTCTATCATGTTGTCGATGTTATGTAGCTCTTCTTCTGCCAAATTGATCAAGTACTGTTTATCGCCTTCTACTAGCTTTGCATCTCTTTCTCTATCTTCTTTTACCTTTGAAATTTTGAGGCTTCCAGTAGGGCTGATGACTAATTTTTGTCTTACTGTAAATATACATTTCTTCTTCTTCTGCTAATAGTATCATATCATAACTAAAATCTTCAAACTTATCTAAGACTAGCATTTGGATCCCTCGAAATCTTAGAATATTTTTGTATGAAGGAGTCCACCTGTGTGGGGAGATAGATGATAGTCCAAAGGACTCTTCATTAATCATGGCTATAAGGTCTTGTAATTGTATTGTACCTTACTTAATATACATTCCTAAAAATTCTATATCTTGCTTTTCTAATGTTATTTTATTTTTGCTAATCACAATTCCATTATTGATAAATTCTTGTAAAACTATTTCTAAGTGCTTCCTATGTTCATTTCTATTTTTTCTATGTACTAAAATATCATCTACATAAACACTACAAAAATTATCATATTTCTTGAAAATTTGATCTATCTTTCTTTGAAAGATTTGAAAGATCAATAAAGCATTTTTAAGTCCAAATGGCATAACAAGCCACTCAAAATGTCATTCTGAACTAGTAAAAGCTGTCCACTCAATTGATTCTTATGCTAATCGTATATGCCAAAATCCTGATTTACAATCAAATTTACTAAAATATGTACCCTCTTGAGTTTTATTTATAAGCTCATCCTTATTTGGTAACTTATAACTATCTTCATATGTATTATCATTTAATCTCTTGTAATTATAAACTATTCAAGCATTTCCTCTCTTTAACTCTGAATATTTTCTTACAATAAATGCTGTTGATCTATGTCTAGACTTAGAGGGTTTAATTACTTTTAAATTTAACAACTCTTTTATTTGCTGCTCAAACTCTTGTTTATCTAACAAACTACTAGGCATATCAGTTGTCTTAATGGTTAAATCTGGATTAATTATATCTAATTTTGCTAATATTTTATTTTTACTCCAATGTAACCGTGAGTCTTCTCCTATGATTCTAGGTTGTTCTGCTAATTGTAATAATTCTTCTAAACTCTTTGGTCTATCTAACTGTAATATTTCTATACGGGTTCCTTCTTCTAAAATCGGATATTCATGTTCAAATATTTCTTCATCAAACTCTTCTATATTATTATGCTCATCATTTTCTTTTGAGTTTTCTAAATAATAACTATTTTGGCCACTAGACTCTTCCATACTTATGCTTTTGTATGCTTCTACAGTATTGCTTTGATCAGTTATTGTAATACCTCTATTAAAAAATTTTATGTTAGGATTCATAAATAAAAAACCTTGTAAACTTTTCAAAAAGTTTAAACCTAAAATAAATGAATATGATCCTACTGGTAAAACAAATGTTAATGGTAAATTAGATTGTTGTTTTTCTACTTTAATAAACTCATTATTAATGCAATGTGTTAAATAAATTGGTTTCTTATCAAACTGTGTTTTTCTCATTGGTTTTGCTAATTTTTGTATATAATTTTCTGGTACTAACTCTTCTCTTATTACACTTTTTGTACTTCATGTATCTATCATAGTTGTTGTTTGTATTTTGTGTTCTTTTCCTATTTCTATTTCATAATTTATGGTAATTAAAGAACTATTTTTTGGCTTGTCTATACTATGAACAGTATTTCCTAAAATTTCAGTATTTTCTTGTAATTTTGCTGAATTAACTTCTAATAACCTATTACTATAACACTTTTCACACAATATTGAATATGTATTATAGTTATTATTTGCAACTAATTTATTACACTTATGACATTTTTTCTGGCCAACCTAAATTATTGTATTTATATTCTTCTTCATGTTGTTCTTCTATGAATGCAAACATATACTCTTCTAAATCACTATTTGAACTACTTGAATCTTCCGAGTCTAAAGCTATCATATTTATACTTTCTATACTATAGATACTCTCATTATCACTTAAATCATCTAAACTATATATTGACTGTATCCTCATCTTCTTATAACTTAAACAACTCCATTAAATGTACTTTATCTCTTGGCTGTTTACCTAATTTTGGACATTTGGGTCTAATATGTCCTACTTCTCCACATAAATAACACTCTTATCTTTTGGTGCTTTATATTTTCTAATCCAATGTCTGCCACTTTTTTTCCTAAATTATTTTGGAATATATTTTCTCTTCCTATATGTTCTTGAAGGTCTTGTGCTAAAATTCTTATGTTGTTTGTAGGGTTTATATGACTTATATTGTTATAGGCATAATTTACTGAACAATTATGGATGCAATAGAGAGAGAGGGTGTGGCACATAGAGAGATGTGTAATTGTGATGTGTGTTATATTCCACCCTATTGTGCCTTTTATAGTAGTAGGGAAAGTTAATTCCTTACACTAATAGGATTACAACTCTAATATGATAATATCTAGTCTAAGAGATATGGTAGAATCCTACAAGGATATCCTAGATATGATAGGATTTACATAATCATATTCCTAATCTAATAGGACTGCAACACTCCCCCTTGAGTGTGTAAATACTCAAACAAATGGTGCATCAGGTCTTCAGCAATGAAGTAAATACAGTTAATGAAGTCGTCGGCACAATGAGCGAATACGAGTCTCAGATTAACAGAAGAATGCATAAAAAGTAAAACTCACAAAACCTCGTTATGGTAAAACCCAAGGTGAGAGAAAAACCCATAGGTTAAGGAGGTGTAATAACCCTCGTTTAATTAAGAGTGAAGTGTGATTATAATAATTTTTATACAAAATTTTAGTCTGCTTAGTTTTTATTTGTTTAGTAGCTTTTAATACTATACTTTTTATTTTTATTTGTATTTTATTTTTGTTATTATTATTGTTTGAGGGTACAAATAAGGATTTTTTTTTGGGTATAGCAATGAAGTAGTATGTAAAAAAATAAATAAAAATAAATAAATTTTACAAAAGAAAGGAAATGAACGTTCTTTCACGTTCTTCCTTTCTGTGCGAGGGAAACAAAGAAGCTGGGAGGAGGTGGCTCTTCAATAGCTTTAGGAAAAGAAAAAAAAAAATCTTCTTTCTTCATACTCAAATCGGATAGAGATTAGGAGATCTTGTAATAGGTCGAGATTTGATTGATCAAAGGAGTGTGTTATAGAGAGTTGTTCATCTCCTGCTGCACTAAGGAGTGTGTTCGGCAGAGGATGAACTGAGAAGAGACACAGAGGTCTATAAGCAGGAGGTGGATGGCCTAGGAAGCTAGGTTTTCATCATGACTCTGATTGGATTGAGTAGGATTAGAGAAACTACAAAAGGGGTTGCAAAGAAGTGGGAAAACATCAGAAATAGAAAAAGGGGCAGATAAATTGAGAGTTAGAGAACGTGATTATGAAGGAAGGATTCAGAGATTTGAAGGGTAAATTTCTTGTTCCTTGATTATTTTGATTTTTCGAATTTAATTTCCTTAAGTTGAATTGAAACTGCCGTGATATATTTGAAGTTCTGAGTTTTATTTAGGGTTTTCTATTATTCAATGAACCAATCTAAACATGAATTAGAGTTGGGTAATTTGGATTGGGTGTATTGATCAAATTTCTTGATCAAGGGTTTGGTTTAAAAGGTCAATTTCTTGTTAATTTTGAGTAATGTTATATTTGGGTGTTGTATACATGACTTCTGGACTACCTGGAAGTATTTCGGGTTTTGTTATATGAATTGGAAGTGTATTGTTATGTAAGTTGCAGAAAATTGATTTCTTTGCAGAGAAAACTCAAGTTTCGAGTAGCCTTATTTTGCTCTTAATTTATAGGTATTTATGAGCTCCTTTGGAGAAAACTTTTAGTGTTTTGAAAATACATATGTCCACGATCGTAACCCAATTGTTTTCACGCAGTTCCGTTGAGTTTTGGTTGATCAAAACCTTATTTAAACTTGGGTCGCGAGCTGCCAAACAGCAGCAGAAAACTAGGTTTCCAGTTTCAAGACTCCATTTTTCTTTTGGCATAACTTCCAATTTAGAGTTCCGTTTTCTACAAACTTTATATGCTTTTAAAGTACAGAACACAAACTTCAAAACCATGTAATATTACACGATTTGGTTTGGTTTTGAATGTTCGAAAAGGAGTCTAAACTTGGTTCAATAGTGCTGTTTTTCTGCAGATTTTGTGGAGATGCAAAATACTGTTTTTACCACACCTAATTTCTTTTCCAGATTCCTTTCTAGTCTTCTTTGCTTTATTTGAGTGACATTATTTGAGTTACAAGATTCCAGAATTTATGTACTTTCTTCAGATAATATTAATTTTGTGATTAAACACTTGGTTTGGTAGGCAGGGGGTTCTGGGAAACCTTCTATATATATACATTAATTCAATTATTGCGTACTTAAGTACACATACCAGTTTGATATACATATTGAATTCAAATTGAATATGAATATTGTTTCTGAAGGTTATTTGAGTATAAATGTTTGAAATGCAATTTAGATCCATGATGTAGGAGTAAAGTTGGACTGTCGGAAAGAACTTCGGGAATTTAAGGTAGTGACTATTAGTTTTTGTGTAGTTGAGCCAAACTCTTAGTAGGTACCAAGTCTCAGGCGAGCCCATAGTGCACAGATTCTTTAAGGGTAATTCGGGACTGGAGACGAAGAGTTTAGGCAAGATGACTAACAAAAAAAGGGAGTTCGGGGATGTTTGGGGATGGGGGTTAGTTCATATATTTAAACACTCGGGATCAAGTGGTATAAGTACGGAATGGGACGTACAAGGTTTGGGTGTTTAGTTATGTGCATTGACGAGTATAGTTAAGGCATTTGCATTACATTCTTACGCATCATTCTGATTATGGTTTTAATTATGCTATGTTAATTATACTCTATTGTTTTAGTAATGAAGGTATATGTCCCTACTGAGCTTTTTAAGCTCACCCTAACTAAATTTTGCAGGTACAGAACCAGAAACCTAAAAGTCTGCTTACTGTCTGTTGTGTAACTATGTATAAAGAAATAAAAAGATGAGCTTGTTGGCTTTTGCTCTCTTGTTTGAATAAAGAACTACTTTTGTGTGAATTCTGAGTAGTTCATAAGTTGCAATTTCAATAATGATATGTTGTTCAGTTGAAATTTATTCCAAGCGAGTTATACATGCTTTTATTTCATGTCACATTCTTAATTATATTAGTTAATCTTATAATTAATGTGTGATTCGCGTTCTGAACCAAGGTTTACATTAATCCTTAGGTTGGGGCGTGACAGGAGGAAAGTGAGAAGTTGCATTTAGTCAAAACTATACGTCTTCTGAATGCAAGTAGAAGAGCTCACAAGGGTATGATCAGCCCATGATGAGTGCCTTGTCAAAACCTAGTTAGGTAGCAAAAACTCAGTGGGAAAAATGCTCATAATCGTAGGGAAAAAAAGTACATTAAGATCAAGTGAGTATACTTTTGGATACTCCCCCTGAGTTTGATAGAACTTCCAAATGAGAACGACAAGCATTGCATATGAATAGCTAGGCATACCAATTCCTCAGACAAGCTTTTGGAAGGTTGACTTCAGCAGTGACATCGTGTAGAGGTCGGCAAGGTTGTTTGGGATCGGCTTGCATGACTTCAATCTCCTGATGTTTTGCTGATATGATGTAGATGCAATATGTCTTGGTATTGACTTTGTTGATGTATCATGTCTAGGTCGGGTTGATACATGCGACATAGTCTTCATGGATCGTCGTTCGGACGCAATGATGGATGAAAACATCAAGTACTTCAAATATGCTCAACAAGAACTTCTAACCATGTTTCACGTGTGGCGTAATGAAGTAAGGTGAGTCTTGGAACGATTCGAAGATTTTGCAACTAAGGTCATATCGTGGACCTCCAAGATATTGTGATATCCCTTACGGTAAAGACATAACCATTTGGGGATGTTCCTTGTGCGAGTTTGATAAGTAACTTGCATCACCATAACAAACAAGGCAAGCATTATTTCGAGGATCAGGGGGGTCGGATCTGCTCGAGATGCGTTGGAATTAGCCCAAATCCGTAGTACCTTTCAGGGTAGCAGAAAAACGTCTTTAATACCAATTCAGTGGTTGCATGTAGGCGTAATGCTGCATCTTTACCAATAGATCAATAGCGAAGAAGATGTTATACGTAATGCAATAAGCTAAGTACAACAAAGCGCAAAGTTGAACTTAGATATTGAATTTCAGATTCCATAACCTCTTCAAGGGTCTCATTCGCATATAACGTATGGAAGATCATATGTATACTCAAAGGTAACACCTTTGGGGTGTTGTTCATCTAGTAGACCAAGGTACCGTCAGAACAGTGCTTCAACTTCAGGTCAAGGTATAAACGAGTTTTCCCAAAATCCATTATCTCAAATTCCATCTTCAGGTCCGAGGCAGTTTTCTCAAGCTCTTCCAGAGTCTTAGTGAGATTCATGTCAATGATATAAACTGCAACTCTAGCAATTCAGAATAAGACTTTATAGTTTAACACGCAAGGGCATAATTAATATCCCTAACTGATCAAATATTCACTTAGATGGATATACCATATCCGCCGGATTGTTTCAATCCGTAAGTGAATGCCTCAAACAAGTTAAGAGGTGTTCCGTGGTTTGGAACTATTTGAACCAGTTCATGTAATTCTTCGGGAACTTACATGTAGATCTCCGTATCAATATCCCTTATGGAGAAACACTAACCACATTTCATAATGCTGCAGTCAATCACATGACGTTTGAGAGAAACCTTGCGCCGTAAGGTGTATATCATATCACACTATTTCATTCATCTCATTACGCTTCCTTTCCCACTAGTAACATAATAGGGTTACCTTGGGCAGTGTAGGAACGATAGGTCCAAAACATACTTTGGTAAGGAATTTAACCAGGATTGTAATTTCGGTTGTCTAATCAGTTCTACGTTGTCACTAATCAACAGAACACGGTTTGATATCGTCCCTTTTCATTTATGTTGGTAGCTACCATATAAGTGAAAACATCATCGATGGTGATCTAATTTCAATTCCATTAACTCATCCAAACTAGTATACTAGACCAAGAACTTCAAGTCTTAGGAGTAATCCGGATTAATCTAATGAGAAGGAAATGATTTGAGACATCGATCAAGTATAGATTCATTTTGTGCCTTAACCTTCCTTTTCTAAGGAAGTGAATCCTATGAACCGAGTGATACGTTGTGTTCCAGGCCAAGACAGAATGATTGGCTATCCGTCGGTGTACCAGACCGTCCAATAGGGGCGGCCAAACCGTCATCCGGGGCGGCACACCCTTTGTGAATGTTGACTCGACGTTCGTTAAGTACGTCTATCATTGCAGGCATGTTTGCAACTGGTATATAATTTTGTCACTTTAGCTAGATCAGAAGAATGCATCTGGAGCGACATTCTGAAAGCTAGAATACATCGCACTCGCTTATCACACTTGTGTGGTAAGGGGATCGAGATGAGACATAATGGGCAACGGCCACGCAAATTCCCGCCGTTTTACAAGAACATTGACGTTCTTATCTCCGCCTAACGGCGGGAAGACTGTCTCAATAAAGTGACAATCCGCAAATGAGCAGTAAATAGATAACTTGCAAGGGCTTTAAGAGAGCTAGTGCGAAGGAGAATCATGATCGACAAAGATTCACATCTTTCTTTGAGGACCCATGTTGGTACATTGCAGCGGCGCAACTTGGCACATGGAATGGACACCTAAATGCATAAATTCAAACGTCAGGTTTGTACCCATTAATCAACTGTAACGTCGAAATGGTTGGGTGGTAATGAGCCTCAAGGCGGACCAACATAGATGCATATAAGATTGTATAGCCCTAGGAAGAAACCAAAAGCTTGGTGCGTTCACCAAGGTTTGGGCGATCGTTTGAATTGCACTTTATGATAACTTTGCGAGCTGTTTTGGGATGAACATAGGAATTCGATGTTCAATTAGAAACCCAAAAGACATGCAATAATTTATCGAAAACCTTCGATATAAACTCTCTGACATTATCCAGTCTTCTAGACTTTATGGGATAATTAGTGTGGTGATCCTTTAAAATTGGCCAGAAGGTTTAGCAACAATGTATGTGGACAAACATGTGACCAATTTCTCGATTCATCAACCAAAATCATAAGTATTTATAATAGTCCGCATTTTGGTTGGATTAGTCCACATATATTCCCTTGAATCCACTGTGAAAAAAGGGTCGTTTCGTATCTTTGCTAGGGATGATTTAGAAAATCAATTTCCTAATGAGCAGGCTTGTCAAAGTGTGCTTGTAGACACAAGATCCTTACTTTGGGTAAAGAGATGCGTTGTGGCATCATTGTTCGACCTAAGTGTCCCAAAAGATCGTGCCAAGATGAGTAAACTGCTTAATCACCAGGCTCTAGGTTGGCCACATCTGGCGTGTTCCTAGTTGGGAGGCAGCCCATTGGCCCCAAAACAAAGCTTCAAGCCCATTTTTGGAGGTGGTTCAAAGATATTCTACTCTATTTTCTTCAGTGGTTTCATTTATGATCATTGTTCTCTCGAATATCCTTAAGACTCAATGACGTTCATCCGGAATGGGGAGAATATAAGGTCTCTTAAATGGTAATGTAGTACCATTCATACAACGAGGAGTGTGCCAATGCTCTTAATCAGGTTGGATAGACCTGACGTCGTTGCTAGAGATATGATTTAAGTGTAAAGTTAGTGTGTGTAGTATCGCATTCATCCAGACAACTAACTTTCCCACATTCGTACCCAATCACGTGTTGAATTCGGTCACATGTATATAAGAAACATGATTCAATTAACTCATTTTCGAGGACAAGATCGATAAGATTATCCATAACTAAAACAAACACCAAATGTGAATCCAAGAACATAGAAAAATGTTCATAAAGTAAATGGTTTACTAAGGGGATTCGGCCAACAATGCCAACCATGTCAAAATTCTGCTTTTCCAACGGTGTTTGGTGGAGCAAAATTAGTCTCACATATTGACTACGAGAATGGTACTCCTCAACGACATTGGTAGAGGCACGAACAGGTGCATAACCAATGATCTATTCCATCGAGACGAAATTAGATTATGTAGGGTTGAGGTTCGGGAACAATATCCTAATTCTTAAAGTTGTAGGTCTTAGGTGTCAAGGATCACGCTTCGGGCATGATGCCATATCTTGGCAGGCCCTGATTCTACCATATGTTGTAAAAACAAACTCGAAATTGGATTGTGAGAAAGACAAACCCAAACTTAGGTTCGGTAAGCTCCAGTCGAAGTTGGAGGGGTCTGTTCGATAGGCCTCTACCGAAGTAGAGCAATACCGTTCAGTGCACCTCTGCCAAAGCAGAGCATGCTTTTCGATGCATCCCTTCCGAAGCAAGGCACCACCATTTGGTAGGCTTTGACCGAACTGGGTTGAGCCATTCAGTAGACTCCAACTGAACTGGGTCTATACCGTTCGGTATACACTAGGCGAAGCTGGGTCTATACCTTTCTCTCACGTTTGTGGTAGTAGTAAGATCCGAGAATTTGATAAACTTTCGCTCTCTACACTGATGCCTCAGGAACGAGTTAGAAACATGGAAGGATGAGAAAAGTATTCTCTAGTCAAAATTCGATCGGATTTATAAACTTCATAATTGTACTCATTCATGGACGTAATCATAATGTGCTTCAGGCAATATCTCGCATGATCAGACAGTCAGTAGGAGTGAGGCAAATAGCCATGGAATCCTTGTTCAGGAGGTACTTCCGTTTGTAATGCTCCGGGCATAAGTCTTCGAGTGAAGATCATGGTAGAGGCTTATTCAGCTCTTCCATGCCATTGTTGGCTTCAATGGTTTCTCGGCTTCTTGATAGTCAAGTGGAGATTCACGTCTTGTACCCGACATAAAGTGGTTTCTATTAGAAACGTCCAAATCAGGAAAATCAAACTTGTGACGGTTCAACAATCCACTGAATGGAGGAAACAAGATTGTGATTGGTGCTATGGAAATATGATATCCATAAGCATCAAAGTTAGAATATTCGGGTTCTAAGACATTGTATATATGAAAATTTCGGGTTTTCATGGGTGTATTGTTTTATGAAAACTTCGGGTTTCAAATGCACTAAATTCGAAACTACAAGTTCAATTTAGTTTATGAATGTTTAGTTCATAAAAGAGAGGTTCCTGTAAAAACACTAAATGCAATATGCTGATTTAAGTGTAGTTGATTTGAGTTGTTTCAAGAACTCAAGTGTGAGAGCTTCGGGACTACGAAATGATGTAAATGGTTCAAAGAAGAGAATTAAAATATTGAATTATTAATGTCCAAAAGTAAACTTCAGGCCAATAATTTTGGATTTCTTGTCAGATTAATGGACTGCTGGTCACTTTTAATTAATTCAATAGATCGGGACAATTCGGGGTTGATCATATAAGCCAAATAATACAAAGTTTCAGCCATATTTTGGACTAGACGGCTGCGGGCCATTCGAAAGAAAAGCCCAAAAAATTGGTAAAGGCCGTGAAATTGGGCACCAAAAATATGGGTGATGGCTGAAAATAAACAAGCCAAAAATGGCTTTGGGCCGAGAACAAAAGGCAGCCCAGCAAAGGATTGCTGGCTGCTGTCTAGAATAGGGCCCTGTAGCGAAGGCTGCAGACTTGGGCTCAGGTCAGGCTGCACGAGGCAGCCCATGCAAGTAGGCAAGCTGCTATTGCAGTAGGGAAGTAGGCTAAGGGGAAGAGACGGGCCGAGCAACACAGAAGCTGTTAGAGGCGGGCCAAAACGTGGGAGCAGAGCCCAGAAGCTCTGTGGCTCGAGGCTCGGGATAAGCCTATATGTTGGCTGTTGTTTTGCACCAGAAGCCTTGCACGAAAGACTCAGGCAATCAGGCCTGGTCCAATACAAGAGCAGCAAGCCCAAACAAAGGCTGCTGATGCAGGACTGAAGTCGTCCGTGTCACTGGCTCAAGCGATAGGGCTTGGCACGACTGGGAGCCGCGGATCAATCGCAATTTTCCCCAAAAATAATTTTTTTCTCTTTGTTTTCTTCAAATTCTAAGGTTTGGAAAACCCAAAAATGCTTCTATTTTTTTTTTCCGATTCTTTGACTCACAAATTTCACATAGCAAAAATTGTGTAATGCATGAAACATACACACACACACACACACACACACACACACACATATATATTGACAAATATATGAAACATATACAATATATCTAGTGGAAGGAAAATATAAATGTAGGGGGTTCATGCATCATGGGGAATGTTTTCATGCTTCATGGTCATTTCAAATATCTTCCTTTATTTTAAGCGTACCTGATTAATAGAAGACAACAAAAGCCTTTGAATTTGTAGAAGATCTTTGTCTGAAAGCCGGAATTGCATCTCCAATGCGTTGTATCACGTTCAACACAGAAAAATTAAATTGAATCAATAGCATGTAGATCAATTCAATAAAATAATAAAATAATCATAAATAAAATGATTAAAACGTAATACTCCCTTGATTGAAGATCAAACTCTCTGTAGTGCAGCATCAAGATCGTGCTGATAACGTGTTGTAGGCATAATTTACTGAACAATTATGGAGGCCATAGAGAGAGAGGGAAGGTTAATTCCTTACCCTAATAGGATTACAACTCTAATAGGATAATATCTAGTCTAAGAGATATGGTAGAATCCCATAAGGATATCCTAGATATGATATGATTTACACAATCACATTCCTAATCTAATAGAACTGCAACATATACTTCTTTTTGTATATTTTATTATACTTATTTTTCTTGTGACAACCATACTATTGTGGTAAATCTATATTTTTACAACTCATATAAAATTGTTTCCGAATTTGTCTCTTAGCTTTTATTTGGCTACACTGTTGTCTAAGTATGTCATATACATGTTGAATTCTAAGTCCTATTGTAATATCATTTTTCTTTGGATGCTTTTGCCATTCATTCCAAATCTTTTCACCTATTGGTCATTTTATTTTTGTCATATAAGTATCTAATAAATTAATATCACTAATTTTACCTGTTCTTCCTAAATATTTAAAGAAATCTGATGTATATTCAGCTATATATTGTAAATCACAAATTTGACATCCCGTCCCGAAATTTATCGTATTTTATTCTCCGTAGTAGTGAAACTATCAAAATGCCCTTGAGATGCCACGTAGGCCTTCCACGTGGACCCCAATTTTCCTTTCACTTTTCTAGTCTTATTTTACTATTTTTGAATGGTGCTCATTTTTTTTGCGATCACGTGGACGCAAACGGAATCGAATTTGGAGTATATATGATTTAGTTACATTTTCTTTTTATAAGAAATAAATTCAAACTTTTATATTTCCAACCATATTTCTATTTCTATTAGTAAGCTGCGGGACCCACGTTTAATTTTTTTTAATGGGAACTTTAACGAAAAGCTCCCGGTATTGTTCACTTTAATGAAAAACCACATTTTTACACTAAAAAGTCAATTCTAGTACTATTCACTTTACCTTTTATTTTGTCCTTATCGTTAAAACTCAAAGTTTTCAAACTATTTTCATTAGTTTTTCTTTTTTTAATTTAGGATTTGAAATCCCATCTCGTGATTTCCCATGAATTATGGCAGATTTTTCCTATTTTAATCACCCATTTGTATTCCTTCCTTAATTTTTAACTAACATTTGCCTACACACTTTGTGTGTATGAACACATTTTTTTAGAAAATGAGAAGGAGTGAGGGAGAGAGAGAGAACATGGGGGGAGTGGGAGGTTTTTGTTTTTGGTTTTTATTTATTTATTTATTTTAATATTAGAGGTATTTTAACATCACCGGTAGGCAAGGTATTAAATATCGATGATATCGGAAATATCGGTAGTCCAAAAACACGGAAATATCGATGGAAATATCGGGATACTATCGATATCGATAAAAATTATATGGAAACCACGGAAATTGTAAGAAAAACTTGGAAATTTTTATTGAAACTTTGCAGGATGTTTATTTAGTCAATTATCTATTAGTTTATCACAAAAAATTGGAAGGAAATGCATTGCATGATGGATTTAACATTATCAAGTTGATTATATAGCGAGCTGACAAACATTGTGAGTGTAGAAAATGTGTAGTAATTAATGAAAGAAGTTTAAACACACCATAATCATTTATATATAATGAATTAGTACAATATTTTACACTTTATACATTGCATGGTAAGATACATGAGTGACTTAGTACCACATAGAGTTCATATGAGGTTCAAATTTTTCACTATCTTCATCATCTCTATGTGTAGAGTGAGTGTATTGTGAAGAGTAGTTATCAAATGATAAATCCCCAAAATAGTTTTGCATGTAATTGTTAACATGCCATCCATATGGATTCGAGATTGGTTGATGTTGTCCATAAGCAAAATCATTTGAAGATTGAGTCTCGGATTGTTTCCATGAGTCGCTCGATTCCATCCCAACAGGAATGGGATATGAAGGGTAGGGAAATGGTTGGTTATGAGTATAACCATAGTTACTACTTCCCACTCCAACAGAGTCCGAAGTTCTAGATAATGAGTCATCTTCTTGACTTGACAAAATCCCCTTACCTCTTTCTTTACGAGTATAGTCCTTCCCTATGGCACCAATTCCTGGTCCTGCCCGCCTACTGCCATAGTCATCATCCTGTGTTGCATGCGTGAAGTTTGCCTCACCAGTGAAGGGGCTCATAAATCCGGGAGGTGGTCCAACATAGTTTCCATATCCACCACTAGTACCTCCAGCTCCACTATATCCTTCATCATTCCCACCTCCGATGGTAGGTGAGTCTCTTGATCTTGTACTAGAGCTATCATTAGTATCAGCACGATGTTGTGGTTGTGTAGGATTGGAAGAAGGTGGAATTCCAGTGTTTCTTGGTCTTGGGCGCAAAAGTTCTTCCAAAGAGTCAGCGCTGCTAGATCCCACCTCCTCCTCTAATACTCTTTCTACATTTATCCCTTCATTACGTGCTTCTTCAGCAACTCTGGGAGCTGGGTTGCCTTCATCATCATCTAAATGAAGAGGTCTAATCCATTGATAAAGTTGGTTACCCTCTGTATCATCATCTTCAGCAACAATATCAAACACATCTAGTGGGTCACCACGGTCGACATGATCTATTTCTGCTTCCTTATCTCGAATTTGAAGCTTCATGTTGTAGTATCAATAAACTAATTTTTCCAACCTACTATGAGCCAACCTATTTCTTTGCTTTGTGTGTATGAGTGCAAATGTGCTCCAATTTCTTTCACAAGCAGATGAGGAAGTTGTTTGTGATAATACCTTGATTGCTAACTTTCTCACAGTTGGTGCATCGGTCCTATACATGATCCACCATTCAGCTACAATGAAAAACAATGTTGATAAGCCTAATAACTCCAATAAATTCTATTGTAAACTTATAGTGAAATATGTTTACACTCACTAGGAGACATTTTTGTTCGAGCAGCAACTGATGTTGGTTCTCCAAAAGTTCTTCTTGCATCTTTAAACCATGTTAGCTAAATTCAATAAATCGTGTTAGTTTAATCCAACAAAGTAATTATTATAATTTAAGTAATTGTGTACCTCATTTCCAAATTGGCCAACTGCTGGTGATGCAGGGTCTAATTTAGAGTGTACATTATGTACAGCATGTATAAAGGTACCATCATCTCCAACACCGGGTCTGTATTGGTATCGAGGATTCAAATAATATGCTGTTCAAAGAAACACATACTCTAATAAGAGAAATAATACTTATGCAACTAAAGAAATGAATTGCAAATTATGACATAATTTATACCTGCTGCATGCAAATCGTGGTATACTGTTTTATACCATCGGTCTTCAATTATCTTTATGACCCACCTTGCACCATGTTTTCTTTCCAATTCATCCTTCACTACACGCATCAACTCATATATTGCCCCCATAGTAGGATACACTTCTGTGTCAACGATCTGTAAAACTTTGTAAAGAGGTTCAAACACTTGGCACACATGTTCTGATTGAGTCCAAAAAGCATGATCAAGCACTATACTTTCCACCATACGACCTGCATTTGAGCGGCTCAAATTGTGGTTGGCCCAATCGTCACTAGTGAATAGTTGCTTCAACCCTGCTTTCTTCTTAAGTAGACTGTCTAATGCAATATAGTTGGTGGCGAATCGAGTGGTAGCTGGACGAATAATTTCTCCTTTGCAAAATTCACGCATCTTTGCCAACAACCAACCGTGATTGTAAATATAATTTGTGATCGTTCTAGCTCTTTTTACCACAGTAGCAACATTCTCTCTCTTCCCCATTGCCTCAAACATGAGATCAATACAATATGCTGCACATGATGTCCAAAACACATTATGATGCTTCATTAACTTTTTTCCAGCTTT
Organism: Heteromeles arbutifolia; assembly: GCA_024362995.1. Lineage (NCBI taxonomy): Eukaryota > Viridiplantae > Streptophyta > Magnoliopsida > Rosales > Rosaceae > Heteromeles > Heteromeles arbutifolia. The sequence goes on from JANCRC010000002.1 coordinate 41,824,659, forward strand.
GACAAATGCAAAACCGTTGTGGTCACGACTTGGACAACATTATTCTCTCCCACCTCCATGATTACATTCCTTAATAATTTGTAAATATACTTGTAGTTCTTTATATGGTCTGAAGCATCAACAGACTTCAAAAAAAATGTCTTTCCCTTAGAGTATACCATGAAGTTTATGATAGACAATCTGGTCGGGCCAGTCCATCCGTCACACATGATTGTGCAACCATTAGTTTCCCACTTTGACCTCAACTTGTTAACATACTCGCCAATGTCTTTATACTCCATATCCAAAAATTTGTTTCTTATCTCATAGGGAGTGGGAGGTTGTACTCCAACACCAGCCTGTTGACATCCCACTACCATATTTTTGAAATGATGTGATGATGCTTTCTGAGCAGGGACATTTTCATAGATAAAGAACTTGCTAATTAGACGCCCCATTCCCTCATTCACATTACCTCTAGTGAAATAACTCCAAACACTCTTTTGACGTGCTTTGGATGACCTATATAAACTTGGGGCTATTGGTGGTGTTGGTTGTGATTCTCTAAGATTGCCTCCCCGTCTCATTTGTGCACCACCACTTGTCCGGGAACCTTGTGCTCTATTAGGAATTTTATGAAGGTGTTCTCTTTCCCATGCTGACTGTTTGGAGGCACGTAATGCTTGTTTCAAACTGCGTCGTTCTTCAGGTCCCATGTCATCATCACATTCGTCCTCATCGTCGTCATCATCACTGTCAACCGCTTGGCCAATGACTTCTCCTCGTAGCCCAGCTCAAATATTTTCCATTCCATGTGTTATCTTTTCCTTCTGCTGTTTTTTATTTTTTAATAATGTGCTGATGAATGCCTTCACTTCTTAGGGGACATTATCGCATCGTTGGACAATTTTTGCTGGATCTAATCCACTAAGATGGTACTTAAGTCGTGTCACTCCGCCACTCTTCATTACCCGACCACAATATTTGCAAATTGTGCCATGTTTGTTTCTGTCTATTGGGTCTCAATGTTCCCAATCTGGATCACGTTTAGTAACTCCACTGGACATCTTAAACGTACCTATATTTATTTTTCATGAAAATTAGACAATTATTTTTTGGCCAAAAAATATAGTAGTGATGACGGTTATATAAGAGAACCTAAATAATAAAGTTATTCTACAGAAGAATTAAATACGAAGTAAAGAAAATGATTGTAAAAATTTAAGTAATTATAAAAATAATATGAAATAATAAAACCTAATATTAATGAATAATAATCCAATTTGATAATAAAACCTAATATTAATAAAATAATAAATAACATTAAACATATTAAAATTATCCTAGGGAATAATTATACAACATTACTTAATTACTTAAAAAAATTAACATGTAATTGTTAACATTACTTAATTACTTACAAAAATTAATATGCAAGTATTAATTACTTAAAAAAATTAACATACGAGTCCACACAAATTTTTTTGTTTTTGTATAAATTACAATAATATAAATATAAGTTTGTAAACTTACCTTAAATATGGAACCCTTTGTGTTCAAGCTCTGGAATGGATCTGGAATGGCTTTGAAAAGGGTAAGGGAAGAAGAAGAAACGAAAATGCTCTGAATGGCTCTGATACTCCACCTCTTTGAATGTGAAAGAATATATCAGACTCACAGTGGCACAGGGTTTCATTATGAAAACACTATTATTTTTGTCCATGGTCTATGATTGTAAAAGTTGTCAGGTGAGGTGAGTCAGATGACCTAACCACACACACACACACATGCCACCACACACACAGAGATCACACACGCACACAACACACGCACACAGACATCATACGCAGACAGTTTCTTTCTCTCTCTCGATCCTTCTCTCTTCTCTGAGCTCTTTTCTCCCCCTTCTCCATTCTCCCACACACACACACAGATCTCCCACACACACGCACAGAGACCCAAGGTCTCTCGATCCTTTTCCCACACACAAGCACAGAGACCCACATCGCTTTCTGCTCCTCCCTCGTCGGCGCCGTTTCTCTCATTTCTCTCTGCACCGAGGGTTCGAGACCTACATACACACACGCACACCATCGCACCTGCTTCAGGAAGACAACCATCATCATCAGCAACCTCGTCTTTCTCCCTCTCATTCTCGTCTCTGCAACTCGGCGAACGCAGGAACTCCGGCGAGTTTCTTGAATTTCTCCGGTTAGGTAAGCTTCGAGTTTGCCTCTTTCTGTTCTAGTTGAACCTTATATGTGAAATTTAAGTTCAAAATCGTGTTTTTACAAGGTTTTTGGGACGAAATCGGCTCGGGAATAGGAACACCCATCTCCGGCGAGGCCGTGGGTGTCGACGAACTTTCTGAACACCTCCGACCGTTTCACGGCAAACGGAATATATAAAAACATTCATCTCGTCTTCTATTTCATTTTGATACCTAGATCGGAGTCTAGGGTCCTCTTTTACAGTCGGCCGGAGCTGTAGAAGCTCCGGCGTTCTTCTCTGAGTAGCACAGTTCCAAAATATCGCGATATTTTGACGAAAACCCGTTAGATACCTATTAAAATATCGATCCCGTAAAAAACCGATAATATCGACGAAATATCGCCGATATTATCGGCATTTTGTTCCTTGCCTGTTGGTGAAGCTTCAATAAAAAACTGTAAAATTTGGACCTGTGAAATTACATTATTGCCCATCATTTTTTTTTGTGTGATAAAAGATTAATTTGTCTTTTTACCATCTTTTGGTTGACAAAGAGGATTTCATTAATTAGTAAAGATTATATTTTCTTTCCACTTCCTTTTTCCTATTCTTCTCATTCCCGTGCACCATTGTCACTCTCATGCTCCACCCATCAAATCAGACATCATTCTTTCTTTAAAGAAAAAGGGTTTTTTTATCACAAATGATCTCTGAAATTGACTCACCCAATCAAGATGGTCCTTGAAATTGAAAATCGATCAATGTAGTCCCTGAAAATGGTTGTCACAAATCAATGTGTTCCTTCCGTCACAATTCCGTTAAAATTTTTGTTAAATGCTGATGTGGCACATATATAGGTCCTACAAATTTAATTAAATATTATTATGTGAATAAAAAATATTTAAATAATAAAAAACAATTGTTATTTTTTATAATTAAAATCTTAAAAAATAAAAATAAAAAAAGAAGAAGGAGATGATTTCATATCTTCTTCCCGTCCCACCCTCCCACTACAGCCCCTACCCCACCCCTCCCTCTCTCCCATGAATGAGGATATAGTTAAAAAAATCCTTCAACTTGAACTAGTGAAGTGACAGAAAAATTGAAAGGTCATTTACCTGGAGCTTTGTCAATATATGTGCAATAGTATAATCTCTGGCTAAACCAAGGACTCGGCAAGCAAGTGCACTGAGACAGTCCAGTACTGCAGGAGGAGAATATATGCGTGGTTGGAGGAGATGCAGAAGAACCTTTATACCATTGTGGGTGCTAACAGACTCCCTTGCTTCGCGATAGCCTTGCTTTAATTGTGCAGCCATGCCTGCACAACCTGCCCCAACTCCTAAAGATATTCGGCGATAGCCTTGCTCTAACTGGGTTTGTTGAAGCTGCAACTTCGTGGGAGAGAGGGATGGGTGGGGTGGGGGCTGTAGTGGGAGGGTGGTTAGGGGAAGAAGATAATGAACAGTGTTCAATCATCTCCTTTTTCTTTTTTTTTATTTTTATTTTTTAAAATTTTAATTAAAAAAAATAACAATTGTTTTTATTATTTAAATATTTTTTTATTCACATAATAATATTTAATTAAATTTATGGGACCCATTTATGTGCCACATCAGCACGTAATATAATTTTTAACAGAATTGTGACGGAATGACCACATTGATTTGTGACAGCCATTTCCAGGGACTACATTGATCGATTTTCAATTTCAGGGACCAACTTGATTGGGTGGGTCAATTTTAGGGACCATTTGTGATAAAAACCCAAAAAAGAATTACATATTTTCTTTCTCTCTCGGACTCTCACACGTCACTCTCTCTCTTTTCCCACTCACTTGCCCTCATCTCTTAACTCTCTCACATAACTCTCTCGGTTCTCTCTCTTCTCTCTCTCTCTGTAAACACAAAGACTGGCCGAACACAACAAATGCACCACCACCTTGCCTTGCCGTTCTTCCTCTAACGAACTGTACCAGCCAACCCTTTCCCGTACTACCTCTCATCCCTCAGCTCTCATCTCTCCCTCTCTCGAACCCTCTCGTCTTCCCTCTACCATCAACGACACCGTGACCGGAGCACTGAGCCACCAACATCTCCACTCCGGCGAACCACCTCAGCTCCCCATTCTCTTTTCTCGTAACTAGCTCTCATTCTCGGTGAATCCGAGACCTCTACACCCATCATGAACTCAAGTGACCCACGGACCTTCCCGACGAGGTAAGGACCCCACACCCTCAAATTTTGTTATTATCATTGTTTTGGGTTTTTTTTGGATCATTTGTACGAGTTGGGGATGTTCTTGAGATGTTTTAGTGTTGTTTGGACGCAGAAATAACCTGAGAGTAACAAACCCAGTTTTCCGGTGGAGATCTGACGATTTTCGAGCCATTTTTCGACCAACTCCGGTCACGGGATAAGTATATTTCTTTTCCTTTTCTCTTAAGTTTCATTTTGGTAGGTAGGGTGTGACAAATGGTTAAGTTTTGAGCTCGGGAGTTTTTCCAGCCTAATTTGCCAGTTTTCGGCGGTTGTAGCGGCATCCGGCCGGAGATGAAGAAGGAAAAAAAAAGGAAGCCCAGATTCGCGATCCAGATCCTGGGCCAGATCCGAATCGGCCCAAAACCCGATTCAAGAACCGGCCAAACCTTTGGGCCGACCTGCAAGCCCAAACGGGTCAACACGACCTAATACCAAAAAAAAAAAGAGGTCCAGATCCGCGACCTGGATCCGGATCCGAACCAGGGATCCAGCTCGGCCCGGTTCTAAATTGCATATGGAATATGAATATTCCTTGTGTGATTTTTTCGAAATTTTCTCTGAAACCCTCATAGGCTAATTTCCATGCACCAAGTCTGTTTTTGACATCTATTAGTGAAATCTCAAAGTTTTAATGTGGTTGACCACCGGGGCGTCACGGTTGACTTTTTAGGGTTGACATTTGATTTTTCATTGACATTTTACAAAATTTGCCCGGGACCCTTCTTAGCGTATTTCGACGCTTTGATTTCGAATCCGCACTCTGTTTTCCCAAATTTAGTCGTTTAAGTTGAGTTTTACTGATATGTGATGAGTCCATATTATACTATTTATTTTACCCTAATCTTAGTTGTAACACCCCAACCCCCAAATATATGTATAATTTCGTAAGTTCCCTAAAGTTTTAATGAAATTTCATTTTGGTCCCCTATCTTAACCAAATCTAAACCCTCTATCTTGATTCTCAAACTCCCTCAAACTGCCACGTGGCAGCACCGTAGCACCCCTAACGTTTTTCTCTTTCTGTCCCCTACCCCGAGAGCTATTCCTCTCTATCTCTCTCTCTCTCTCTCTCTCTCTCTCTCTCTCTCTCTCCTTCAGCTCTCTTTCTCTGCACTCTATCCCTCTGTCCCTCTCTCTCGAAACTCTCGAGCTCATTTGTTTCTCGTACTTTCCCGATCGTCATACACACAGGCACACAGCCACACCACCTGTTCGAGGAAATCATCACCTTCATCCTCATCTTCGTCTCACCATCTCTCTCTCTGCTGTGAGACGTGACGAAACCCAGGCAAACCTGAGACACCTAAACCCAGTTTTCCGACTAGGTAAGTCTCGATACTCTCTCTCTCCGTTTAGTTGTTGCTGGGATGTGAATTTTGAGTTGTATCTCGTTATTTCCAAGGTTTTAAAGCGAGATCGGCTTGGGAATAGGCACACCCATCTCCGGCGAACCCGTGGTTGTGGAGGAGTTTTCCAACCACCATTGGTTATTTCACAGCAAACCAAAGGTATAGAAACATTCCTTTCGTCTTGTGTTTCATTTTGATAACTAAATCGGGGTCTGGGGTTACGTTTGCAGTCGACCGGAGCTGTAGAAGCTCCAGTGTTCTTCTCCGTTTCGCACCAGGCCCTTCAGGCTGTTTCTCAACCCACAGGCCTTAAGCCCGTTGTGAACCAAGCCCAAAACCCAACCCGTTTCCTTTGTAATTTAATTAAATTGTTTTAAAAACCCAAAAGGCCTTAGGGCCTTGGCAGTAAACCCAAAACCCTTTGAAGCTGGCCTTCGGGCCATAAGGAAGTTGGGCTTTTGGGCTCGTGTAACTTGAACCCAACCTAGGGAAAGAGACAGGGCTTTGGGCCATGTGAAAATCAGGGCATTCGGCCTGTGTAGCGTAAACCCAAAGCCCAAAAACCTAGGGCCCAAATCTAAACCCAAGCCCTAAGCCCGGTCAAACCCTAAGCCCAGACCCGTTTGACCTGGTCCGACCCAGACCCAAACCCGTTGACTGACCCGGTCTGACCGTTGACTCGGTCAACAGTCAGCGTTGACTTTGACTTTGACCGTTGACTTTTCGGGTTTTCGGCCGAGTCCTTTCTAGGCTAATTTCGACGTCCTGAATCCATTTCCGACGTCCATTTTCCCAAATTCAATTGTTATAGTATAGTTTTATTAATTTTACCCTTTATGTGCTTAGGGGCAATTATTGTGACGTTTCCGTCTTCGCTAGTGGCGCAGCTTTCGGCGGCTAAGTACTGTGAGTGGACCCCTTCTAAAATTTCATGATTTTATAGTTAAATTGCATAATTGAATAGCATGCCTATGAGTTTATGAATAGATTTTTATGATGAGCATGTTTATTGAAAATGTTGATTTATCGTCTCATTTTCGTGAGGGAATAATTGTTAGCCTATTTTGAGCAATATTTTGATATATCGTATTTTCTATTAAAACCATGATATGGTAGACTATCTGATGGATGATGATAGGATGCTAGAACATGTTTCTGAAAAATCCCTCTTCATGGTATAGATGATGGATAACTTTATCCCACGAAGTGGTATTTTGTGAGATACGTAACTATTTGGGCGTACCTAGTGGACACTATGCCGCCTGGGGCGAGGATCTGGTGTTGGCATTTAGGCCGGGAGAAATAATCCCTAGCGAAAGGCTGAGGGACACGGAGACAGGCATTGGGCTGGGAGGGAGTTATCTCTGGCTATGAGCACAAAGACTTAGGTGCAGGCAAGGGGCCGAGAGTATTATTTTTCAATGATCTTACTAGCAGCACACCGCATTTACGAGACGATCTATGAGACGATTCATGCTTTGGTTTTACACGATGTCTTTCCGCGATATATCTTTTGAGATGTTTATGGCATGCTAGGGTTTTCAGAAAACCTATCACTTATTATGCTAGTAGTTTTCATTATATAAACTGTGGGGGTTAGTATGTTGATAACTGTTTTATTATTATTGTATATATGAACTTGGTCCACTCACTTTTGTTTTGCGCCCTCATTCAGGACTTAGGAACAAGGCACATAACCTCGACGTCAAGATACTTCCGCAGCAGCATCTTCGAATCCTCTCGGTGTAGGACACACTCCTTTATTCATTCAATTTTATCTTAATTCTTTTTAGCGATTATGTTTAGTTGTATGCTCTGAACACGTTCCTAAATTGTTAATTCATTGTATTCAAATTCATAACCCTTATTTATTTCTTATTTTTAGCTTTTGTATCAATTAATGGCTTTTGTCACCCTCGGGTGTCGGCCAGCACGTGTCTATCCTGGTATTCGGGGAATATCAGGGTCGGGGCGTGTCAGATTGGTATCAGAGCGTGGTTTGTTTAGAGCATACTTAGGATTTTCCTTAATTCTCATATTGTGTCGGTTATGACATCATTTGGATGTCACGACTTTCAGATTTGCTGTCTTTCGGCGCAATTGTGCAAATCTTTCTATTTGAATTGTTATCTTCTGGTTAAAATACAAGAATTCGTGTCGGGATTGAGCCTTATTGGTGACATGTTTGATTTGTTGGACGACTTTTAACATCAGATCGATACTCTGAGATGTGCATTCCCTGGAATGGCGGGCAGAGTTGGCATTACTTGGAAGCGATGTGTTTTAGATATCTCAGTTTGTGGAATTCTGATCAAGGCCATCTGTAGATTCAAAATGCCGATGCCATTTTGCAACGTGCATTCCCTAGGAATTGCGCGCAGAGTCGGCTCTACATCGCAATCGTGGGAAACAGAAAAATCGTGGCGGTACAAATTGGGTAAGACTAATTGGATTTCTAAATCGGTGATGTACTCTGTGACATGTGTTCCCTAGGATGGGCGGCGGAATCATATCGTGGTGGCAACTTTTTGAAATATTCGAAGTGCGTGTTAGAGAAAGCGGCAAGTGCTAGTTGTTGTGAAGTTTAGTAAGTGGTCATTCGTGGGATCGAATCATTGTTCTCGGACTCATTTCCGCTAAAGAATTCTTGTGGATCCTTAGAACACTTTTCGAAGATTATTCTATCGATAACGTTCTTTCTTACTTCAACGACGAAGTCAAGTTCCTTAACCTTTGACCGTCAGTTTTACACCAAATGCTTCGAGCGTTGACTTTGTTTAGTTCATGTACTCTTCTTGGGAACTCCTTGGTAGCAGATTATTCTCATTAATTTCCAAAAGAAGTTGCGATTCTTGTTATTGTGGTAGTTGGACTTGGATGATGAAGACCCAGTCTTGGTTGGATAAACAGATTCTTTGAACTTTACCTGGGTCTGGTACTTGGCACTAAACCCTAGCTCATTGTCCACGTACTTTTCGATATAGGTGAACTTAGCCTCTTGCTTGTAGCCTAACTGATCAATGCTCTTGTCCATTATCTATTCAGCCGTGTAATTTTTCGGTGTAATGGCTTGAGATTTCGCCATATTCATCATTGTACGAAGATTGAGTTTTACTTTAAACTTCTCTGAACTCATTGAGCTTTGGTTTGCTCAAGAGCACCACTTTAAGGTAGCCAATTGTGTCACTGCATGCTTACTCAGGCTGCTTTGTATCTTTTTTCTTATTCGTCATTCTATTGATTCAGAGGTTCTACGTTTAATTTTTGAACTTTGAAACAACTCTTGTAAAGTATGATGAATTACGAAACGTCTTTGGCCTCTTCAAATCTTATTATAAGTTCTTAACTATTCTTGAGCTTAGACCTAATTCCTTTTTGGCTAAGAAACCAGTTGACCATATGGTGATGATTAACCAAATAATCATAATCAATGACTTCCATTTTAGCATCTTTACCTTCCTTCGCTTGTCCGTTTCTTAATGTAAAATTGAATCATGCCGGAACGTTAAAGACGTTTGGTCTAGGCATGGTTTCTAGTTCAAATCCTGATATCTTGTACTCTAGATTTAATGGACTTGTTTTGACCCTCAAATCCTTTAGTGTTCTTTCAGCCTTCTTGACATGGCTTCTCGCTCAATCAGTGAGGAATTCACGATCGATTGATTCGGCGGAAGTGTACGCCTAATTCTTATCGTTTTGAGCAGGAATGTTATAAGCATAATCTTTTCACAAGCTTATCAGGCTGTCCAGAAAGGGGTTTCACCTGAGTGTGAAGTTTGAGCCGTCTTTCGGTATGAGATCGGTGAAGATTGTAGTGCAGGTGATCAGCAGATGGCATCACTATTTTCATGTTGAAATGAATGACCACCACTCATTATCCTGCCGTAATTCATCAACATCATGTCGTACTTTATTGGTTCTCTTCCAACGACATGGAGATAAGTTCGGTTGCTCAATTATTTTCAATGTTTCTTCATCCCAACCCTAATACATCTTTTATGTACCCCTATTGAAACTAAATTCCATCTTGAGTTCCGAGTCTGGTTTCTGAACGAACTGTCTAGACCTTGTTGAACATGCTGTGTGCACTCGTATTGTGGTTTCAGCACATCTAGAAATTTCACTTCTCTCGAATGGTGTGTGCACTCTCATGGGGTCTTAGGTTGATCACTTGTGAGTCATTCTTTCCACCAACTTGGGCCTTGTGTGATTGGAAATTTGCAACTAAGCAAAAATGGAGAGGTGGTTTGAGCACTACAACAGTTCCCAAGAGATATTGCTGGTCTGGGAAAGTGACTTCTCGTTTTCTACTTGCTTGGTTCGAGCTTTTAGGTCTACTACTAACAGGGTAACCACTTCTTTTGAATCCCAAGGTACCATTTTCAAGTGGGTTCTTCGTTGGTAAAATATTGGAGTAGTTGGTCACGTTTGGAAGGACTGGGGATGATAGGATGCTTGGTACTGGATAGAGTTTTTACGACGACAGTTTTTGTTTTGTTTGGTTTGGGTATGGCACTTTTTGCGACATGGTACAAAAGTTTTCTACAGGCAACATTGGTTGACAGAGGAGTAATGTGAACTAGTATTCGGAAGATCAAAAATACGTTATGAGAAATTGTGCATCCTCAGGAAATTACTGCTTGCTTAACGAGACAACAATTGGGTGGTCAATATCGCTGGCGGCCGACTGTGGTATCGATAACTTATTTGTTGGGTTCATTAAGCGAGTGGGCAGGAAGATCCGTTTGCGGCAGCTGATACAGATTCAGAATTGTTATTCTTGGGACTGGACCCAAAGACACGTCTCTTTCTCGTAGTATGTGACGTTTCGTATGCCTGGGCGAGACCCACTCTCATTTTCAGTGTAAGTATTTTAATTCCCTTACTTTAGTTGTTCGTTTTTGACGTTACAAATGTTTTGAGGGAAGTATTTCCGTTTTCAGTTTTAAGTTCGCACGAGTTTTCGACTCATATGTTAGTACATATTTATTTTGGCGTTATCGTATTTTACGTAATTACTTTTGACCTTGAGCTACTTTTTGTTTTCGACCCTATATCTTTATAAAGTTTGTTTTCTACTTTTACACTGATGGGGAAGAAAGTAAGAACTTGGAGGCATGATAGAGGATTTTGCAACCCGCTCGCGACGGTGTGGCATATTCTCTTTGGTGCACCCACTCTGACTTGATTTCTCTTTATACATATATATCATTTCCTATCTTCGAGTATTCATGTATAGTACTTTATTTTAAATTTCGAGAACGAAATTTTTATAAGGGAGGTAGATTGTAACACCCCAACCCTCAAATATATGTATAATTTCGTAAGTTCCCTAAAGTTTTAAAGAAATTTCATTTTGGTCCCTTATCTTAACCAAATCTAGACCCTCTAACTTGATTCTCAAACTCCCTCAAACTGCCACATGGCAGCACCTTAGCACCCCTCACGTTTTTCTCTTTCTGTCCCCTACCCCGAGAGCTCTTCCTCTCTCTCTCTTTCTCTCTCTCTCTCTCCTTCAGCTCTCTTTCTCTGCACTATATCCCTCTATCCCTCTCTCTCGAAACTCTCGAGCTCATTTGTTTCTCGGACTTTCCCGATCGTCATACACACAGGCACACAGCCACACCACATGTTCGAGGAAATCATCACCTTCATCCTCATCTTCGTCCCGTCATCTCTCTATCTCTCTCTTTCTGTTGCGAGACGCGACGAAACCCAGGCAAACCTGAGACACCCAAACCTAGTTTTCCGGCTAGGTAAGTCTTGATACTCTCTCTCTCCGTTTAGTTGTTGTTGGGATGTGAATTTTGAGTTGTATCTTGTTATTTCCAAGGTTTTAAAGCGAGATCGGCTTGGGAATAGGCACACCCATCTCCGGCGAACCCGTGGTTGTCGAGGAGTTTTCTGACCACCAGTGGTCGTTTCACGGTAAACCAAAGGTATAGAAACATTCCTCTCGTCTTGTGTTTCATTTTGATACCTAGATCGGTGTCTAGGGTTACGTTTGCAGTCGACCGGAGCTGTAGAAGCTCCGGTGTTCTTCTCCGTTCCTCACCAGGCCGTTTCTCAACCCACGGGCCTTAAGCCCGTTGTGAACCAAGCCCAAAACCCAAACCCGTTTCCTTTTTAATTTAATTAAATTGTTTTAAAAACCCAAAAGGCCTTAGGGCCTTGGCAGTAAACCCAAAACCCTTTGAAGTTGGCCTTCGGGCCATAAAGAAGTTGGGCTTTTGGGCCCGTGTAACTTGAACCCAACTCAGGGAAAGAGACATGCCTTTGGGCCATGTGAAAATCAGGGCTTTCGACCTGTGTAGCCTAAACCCAAAGCCCAAAAACCTAGGGCCCAAATCTAAACCCAAGCCCTAAGCCCGGTCCAACCCTAAGCCCAGACTCGTTGACCTGGCCCGACCCAGACCCAGACCCATTGACTGACTCGGTCTGACCATTGACTCGATCAACGGTCAGCGTTGACTTTGACTTTGACCGTTGAATTTTCGGGTCGACTTTTCGGGTTTTCGGCCGAGTCCTTCCTAGGCTAATTTCGACGTCCTGAATCCATTTCCAACGTCCGTTTTCCCAAATTCAATTGTTATAGTATAGTTTTATTAATTTTACCCTTTATGTGCTTAGGGGCAATTATTGTGACGTTTCCGTCTTCGCTAGTGGCGCAGCTTTCGGCGGCTAAGTACTGTGAGTGGACCCCTTTTAAAATTTCATGATTTTATAGTTAAATTGCATAATTGAATAGCATGCCTACGAGTTTATGAATTGATTTTTATGATGAGCATGTTTATTGAAAATGTTGATTTATCGTCTCATTTTCGTGAGGGAATAATTGTTAGCCTATCTTGAGCAATATTTTATTATATCGTAATTTCTATTAAAACCATGATCTGGTAGACTATCTGATGGATGACGATAGGATGCTAGAACATGTTTTCGAAAAATCCCACTTCAAGGTATAGATGATGGATGACTCTATCCCACGAAGTGGTATTCTGTGAGATACGTAACTATTTGTGCGTACTTAGTGGACACTATGCCGCCTGGGGCGAGGATCTGGTGTTGGCATTTAGGCCGAGAGAAATAATCCCTAGCGAAAGGCTGAGGGACACGGAGACAGGCATTGGGCTAGGAGGGAGTTATCTCTGGCTACGGGCACAAAGACTTAGGTGCAGGCAAGGGGCCGGGAGTATTGTTATTCAGTGATCTTACTAGCTGTACACCGCGTTTACGAGACGATCTGTGAGACGATTCATGCTTTGGTTTTACGCGATGTCTTTTCGCGATATATCTTTTGAGATGTTTATGGCATGCTAGGGTTTTCAGAAAACCTATCACTTATTATGCTAGTAGTTTTCATTATATAAACTGTGGGGGTTAGTATGTTGATAACTGTTTTATTATTATTGTATATATGAACTTGGTCCACTCACCATTGTTTTGCGCCCTCATTCAGGACTTAGGAACAAGGCACATAACCTCGACGTCAAGATACTTCCGCAACAGCATCTTCAAATCCTCTTGATGTAGGACACACTCCTTTATTCATTCAATTTTATCTTAATTCTTTTTAGTGATTAGGTTTAGTTGTATGCTCTGAACACGTTGCTAAATTGTTAATTAATTGTATTCAAATTCATAACCCTGATTTATATCTTATTCTTAGCTTTTGTATCAATTAATGGCTTTCGTCACCCTCGGGTGTCGGCCAGCACGTGTCTATCTTGGTATTCGGGGAATATCAGGGTCGGGGCGTGTCATTAGTTATAATTTATTCGTTATTTTGGTAGAATTTTGATACTTTGTTATGTATTTTCAATGTAGGACATTTAACTTCATCTCGATCAAAAGGTGACCAAACAGATGAATTTTAGAGTTATTCCAAATGGACGATGTTTTTGAGTCTTTCCAGATGATTGTATCAAAATTCCAAATTTTTCTATCAAGCCATTTGACCGTGGCGAAGAAAAGAAGGCCCAACGCGCAGCTTTCCCATATTGACGTTTTTGGACGTTTTGGGTATTTTGAAGGTCAAGATGGCATATTTTAAGGAAGATTCATTCTGAGAATTTGTAGGGGACGTCTCAAGCTTTCAAAAGAGACCTTTTGGAACCAAATCAGAGTTGATTTGGTCGGTCAAAAGTCTGATTTTCTGAGAAGTCCGAATTTCAGTTTAAATAGGAAACCTTTTATTTCCTAGTTATCTTATTTTATTATGTTTCCTAGTTTTTTGAAGACCTTTTATAGGAAGCATTTTATTTTTAGTAGTATAAATAAGGCTATTTAGCCATTAGAAGGGGGCATTAATTTGGAGAACTTAGCTAGGCTTTGACGATTTGTATTTCAAGGTGTTTTCTATCATTTTTCTATTTCAATAAAATTCCTTTTGTTTTATGGTTGTTCGTAACTAATTTCCTTTTGCTAGGATGATGCTTGAGCCTTAGCATGAATATGTAGTTTTTATTTAATTGCTTATGATATTATGCATGCATACTTTGAATTATTAATCACTGTGTTTAAACGGTCTCTATATCTTAATGTTTAGCTATCATTAAGATTTTTAGATAAGTAATCGGATGCAATTCGGTCGGAATACCATCGGGGAATTGAGTATTGCTTCTTGTGATTGATAGTTGTAATTTCACCTAGAATGAATACCACGTCTTAGGGGTTTCATGGTATTTCAAAGGATTTTCACAAAGCGTAATGAGTCATGCATGTTTATATTTGATCTGAATACCACAGACGAATTGCATGTTTGATATACGTTCTAGCTTGAATAGAATACGCATTAGGAAAACCTAACCTTCAAAGTTGCATGGGTAATTAATAAGTAATTAATAAATCTACATAGGATTGTTTATGGTGAAACTCTAGTGTCATTTTATCATTAGTTTCTAAGATTGTTCCCCTTCAAATTGGTTTAATTTAAAATTCGTTTTTAATATTTTAGATCTTAAAATCAACCATTTCCAAACTTTGTTTTCAAATAATTAATTAAGATTTGGTATTTACATAAATTATTCATTCAATCCCTGGGAAAAAAGACCTTGCTTGAGCCGTTTATACTACAACTACCTTGTTCTCTTGCATTTTTATCCCTACTTTTGCAGGTAGTAAAAATCTCTATCAAGAAATTGACGCCGTTGCCAAGGATTGTTTTAAATAATTTATGTTTATCATATTCTTAGTTGATTATAATTGTACATACATATTTTTTTTATTTAATCGCTGATTTTATTTATTTATAGGTTGGTTTGTTGATTTTTGAGAGCACTGCGATGAAGGGTTGTGAACCACCACCAGCAAGACCACCACCTTTATGGGATTCATTAGCAGCAATGGATTGGTTTAGATTCTCACAATAACCTCCAACGGATTGGTTTGGATTCCCACAAAAAAAACACCTTATTACAATCTGTCGATTTTGGAAGCAATTCAACGACGGGCTGGGAACTACCACCACCAGAAGGACCACCTTTATGGGTTTCTTTCACAAAAGAGGGTTTCTATGGATTTAAACCTATAGTTTGTGCCCTTTGTTGCTCAAATACCCATGAAATTTTGCAATGCCCTGATAGGAAATATTTTCCAGACCATGTGAAGGAGCATATTAATATGAGGAACGACTCACATTGGCGTTGGAATGATCCCACTTTTGATACTATGCTCCATATTTGAAAAAGCATCCTAGTTTTAGATGGACAGGTACTCAACAGCCTTTTGAGCAACCTAATGTGTCACAAAGTTCAAAGTACGGTTCGAAGGCTAATATATTAGAATGTGTGAAGAATTATGATAACAAGTTAGACAATGAAATTAAAGAGCCACCTGCCAGTGACCCATGCCCAATGGAGGAAACAACCCCTGATGATTCTGAAATTTCTCAAGAATCCGTTCCTACTCAAGTCCAGACACCACACATACCATATCAAGATGGTGCAAAGCAATCAACCAAGCTGCAAATGTGCTTTGATATTGACGTGTTGGAGACGGACGCCCACACAATTTCAAAAGGGGTTATTCATACAATTTCAGAATTTGATACCTCACATGGTCAGCACTTCAGCGCACTGACAGATTTTGATCTAGGGCAGATGACTATTGATACAATTTATGTTGCTGAATTGGACGGTCCAGCAGTACAAGCATTCAAATTTAAATAAGATCTAGGCAGGTCATACAAGCAGACTATGATCCACAAGGAAACAAAGAAAAAGCTTAATGGCAACCCAAATTTTCGTCAAGAAATTCGGCCAGTACAAAAATTATGGGTGTTAAATATAAGATTAAAGTCAGTTCAAGGGAGACACAAGCCTCGTTGGAAGGGACTTTATTTGGTTTCAAAGACTAATTCACACAAAAGGGTGGACAAGAAAGATTCAACCAATGAATTCAAATGCACAGTTCAAGTCAGTCCTTACTGACTATTGCTCTATGATGCTATTAAAGTGTGGTTGACTTTAAAGGAACAAGTGACGTGACCATCAACCTTATTTTGATCTGTCTAGCTATAGACGTTAACTAAAACGCTAATTGGGAGGCAACCCAAATTTTCTAACCCTTCTTATTTTCGTTCATTTCATTTTCTTCATTTTATTCTTTATCACAAAAATAAAAAAAAATAAAAAATAAAAAAAAAAACTGGAAAACACAAAAACAGCAATTGTTTTTAATCAGTATCTTATTTTTGGTTTTATTCTAATTAGATTTTTTATGTGAGTTTTTGCAGGTTGCATTTGGAATCAATTGGCCCTAAATATCCACTAAGCGCACATATTCAACTGCATCAAGCATTCAGTAGCACTCATACACTCAACTTAGTAAATTCATCATTCATCCACAATAATCAGATTCCAAAGGAATGCGAACTGGAGTCTGAATTCTGAAATGCTTATAGTGGGGTTGCTGTGCTGACCTCTATACCGCTGGACCCTCTTTCACTCCCTCTCTCACACATTTTAACAAAATAGTTGTTTTACATACAAGCTTGGGGGGTTGTCAGCTATTTACCTTCCTTTTGGATCTGAAAATCGTGGACTCTGCGAAAACTTTTCTTCCACAAATCGATGCTTCAGTTCTCTGTCACTCGAGTTTTCCTGCGCACAGATCAGAGCATGCATGTGTTATTTTTCTCTCCAACTGAGCGGTGCAGATCAACATCAAAGAAATTCGGATGAGGGTTTACCTTTTGGACTCTCAAATTTTCAGTATGCCAGCAACTCCGTTTGCAATGGAACTCGGTGCTGTGCGTTTAGGGGGTGCTTCTGGGTTTTGGCTGAGAAGACATCGCGAGGAGTAGAAATGATGAGGGCTGGGTGTTTCGGATTTTATTTTAGGTTTGAGAGAAGGAGAGAGCCCTCTTGGTGTTGGGCTCGAGGTTTGAGAGTTTAGTGAGAGAAACGGCTAGGTTTGGAAATGAAGCGCCTTTCCCCAGCTCCAGTTTCTGTCTTCGAACCCAGGTGTGTCCATTCCCTTTATTTATTTTTTGTTTTGTTTCTTATTTTGTATTCTGCTTATGTTATGTTTTGTTTTATTTTATTTTCTAAGTTTTCTTTCTTTATTTGTGTCGTATTCTTTCTAGTCAAGTTAAAGTTTATGTATTATTTTAGTTTTATTTTTCACACCTTGAGGACAATGTGTGATTTAATTTTGGGGTGGGAAATAGAATTTTATGTTTTTCATTTTTTTGAGTTTGAGTCAAATAAAAAATTTCATTCTTTTAAGTTAATATCCATAGTTTATTTTAAACGTTAGAACAAGTGGACATGGTGAAGATTAATCCCACAGTATAGTCTTTTTTATTTATCGTTGCTTAGACCCTAATTCATGAGTTACACTTTGAAAATTTGCACATTCACATCACACATGGTTTGTGGGGAGTGAGATTGAAACACTTACTTTTCGTCTAAGTTAATTTTTAATTTTTGTTATAAGTAAAGTAAAGTTTAGTATGTGTTATAAATAAAGTAATAATTGTTTCATCCGAGACTTTGCTTAGTAACCGGGCCACTCCTGTTTGATCAGCAGTGATTCTCGCATCAAACAGTGGAGTCTTGGTATGGGGCAGGGTGGTTAGTTGGTTTTGTAGCCTTTTCAGCTCGAGTTAATAAGTCCTTAGGGGTATTCTACGCCTAGTGCCCTAAAGCCTTTGTGGTTTGGGAGTCATTGACCTAAAGCTTGCTACATGAGTTGGATTGAAAGCTTAAGTGAATTGGCATTGCACAACCATTACTGTTACTAGAAAAAGAAAAGAAAAAAAAAAGAGAAAAAAAAAAGCGAAAAAAAGAAAAAAAAAATATAAAGTTAGTACGTGTGGAATAAAGAGGATGAAAGCTGGGGGTTTTGGTTGAGTCTCCTTAACTATGTTGGTTCACCTTTACACCAAGGGAAGTTCATGAATTCTTTTCTAATTGGTTCTAAATGGCTTAAACTTTGTGGTGGGATTAGTTGGAATTTTTGAAAAGATGTTTTGATTTTTAATGTTTTCTATGGATTCCAACTTGAAGATGAAATTTTGTCTTAGTTGAATTTTAATAAAGTTTTTTGGTTTATTAGTTTTTGTATTTGTTTTTAAGTTTTGTTTTGCTTGAGGACAAGCAAAAAGCTAAGTTTGCGGGTATTTGATGAGTCCATATTATACTATTTATTTTACCCTAATCTTAGTTTTAATTTATTGGTTATTTTGGTAGAATTTTGATACTTTGTTATGTATTTTCAATATAGGACATTCGACTTCCTCTAGATCAAAAAGTGATCAAACGGATGAATTTTAGAGTGATTGAGGATGTTCGTGAGTCTTTCAAGATGATTGTGTCAAAATTCAAGATTTTTCTATTAAGCTGTTTGACCGTGGCGAAGAAAAGAAGGCCCAACGCGCAGCTTTCACATATTCACGTTTCTAGACGTTTTGGGTATTTTGAAGGTCAAGATGGCATAGTTTGAGGAATATTGCTTCTAAGAATTTGTAGGGGACGTCTCAAGCTTTCAATAGAGATATTTTGGGACCAAATCAGAGTTGATTTGATCGGTCAAAAGTCTGATTTTCTAAGAAGTCCAAATTTCAGTTTAAATAGGAAACCTTTTATTTCCTAATTATCTTATTTTATTATGTTTCCTAGTTTTTTAATGACCTTTTTAGGAAGCATTTTATTTTTTAGTAGTATAAATAAGGCTATTTAGCCATTAGAAGGGGGCATCAATTTGGAGAACTTAGCTAGGCTTTGACGATTTGTATTTCAAGGTGTTTTCTATCCTTTTTCTAATTCAATAAAATTTCTTTTGTTTTACGGTTGTTCGTAACTAATTTCCGTTTGCTATGGCGATGCTTGAGCCTTAGCATGAATATGTAATTTTTATTTAATTGCTTATGATATTATGCATGCATACTTTGAATTATTAATCATTGTGTTTAAACTGTCTCTATATCTTAATGCTTAGCTACCATTAGGATGTTTAGATAAGTAATCGGATGCAATTAGGTCAGAATACCACCGGGGAATTGAGTATTGCTTCTTGTGATTGATAGTTGTAATTTCACCTAGGATGAATACCACGTCTTATGGGTTACATGATATTTCAAAGGATTTTCACAAAGCGTAATGAGTCATGCATGTTTATATTTGATATGAATACCATAGACGGATTGCATGTTTGATATACGTTCTAGCTTGAATACCACGAGTAGAATATGCATTAAGAAAACCTAACCTTCAAATTTGCATGGGTAATTCATAAGTAATTAGTAAATCTACATAGGATTGTTAAGCGGATGGCGGAACCCTAGTGTCCTTTTGTCATTATTTTCTAAGATTGTTCCCTTTCAAATTGGTTTCTTTAATTGTTTTTGTTTAATTGGTTTAATTTAAAATTCGTTTTTAATATTTTAGGTCATAAAATCAACATTTTTCAAACTTTGTTTTCAAAGAATTAATTAAGATTTGGTATTTACATAAATTATTCATTCAATCCATGCGGAAAACGACCTTGCTTGAGCCGTTTATACTACAACTACCTTGTTCTCTTGCAAGTATTTTTAAGTATTTTTATCCCTACTTTTGCAGGTGATAAAAATCCTATCAATATGTCCCAATAATATTGCTTAGGTGCAATTACTATCGGAGACTCCGACTTTCCCAGCACGAATGGATGTGACATCGCAAGTACCTGTGAGTGGGTCATTTCGTTTTTACAATGTGACATGCCATATTTAGCTTCACAAATAGACTTTTCATGCACTTTATGTTTTTAATATTATTTGTGAGCATAAACTTGTGGCATGATATCCTTGCATTTTACATGCTCATTATTACATGTTTGCATGGTGTCTCTTAGTTATTTGTACTATCTTAGGCCAAGGACTAGCTTCACGTGTAGTTCACATGCACCGTTTACATTCTCTTTGGATCCAGAGTTAGGTGCCAGCCTGTCCTTTTGTATGTTGTGTTGGACTAGTATGTGATGCAACTAGCGCAACTCACGTGAAGTAGTACTAGAATGTAAAACCTACACCCAGTCTTTTCCATTGTTTGAATATCTCTGCAATGGATTTGTGTGCCTACATAAATTAATGAGCGTTATTTTCTTGTGATATCAATTTGAGATTTAATGTTATGTACCCTACATTTTTTCACTCACTTTTGCTGCAGGGTACCGTATTACATACTAGTATTATAATATTTTTGGGAAACCATATACTTGTTTTACAGCGAAGGGTTACACTTTTCGAAAAGGTTTTACAAAACTTTATTTTTCAGGCCCACTCACTTTTGTTTTTTGCCCCTCTAGGATGTTAGTGGCAGATGATTCATGACGACGAGGATAGGTGGCAAAAGCTGTTATGAATGAGACTTCTCCTTGTGATATAAATGTTCTTACTCTTCTTTTACTGCAATTTATCTATGCTCTGACATCACTTGTGTGATATGGGTTCAATCCCGCTCACCTGCGCACTCTAAATTAGTCACTTTTAGGTTTTAATTTATTCACATTTTCCACATCACTACACTTTATGGCTTCCTCACCTTCCAGGTGTCGGCCAGCACATCGCGATTTGGGTGTCCAGATGGACATTCCGGGTCGGGGTGTGTCAGTTTGGTATCAGAGCATAGGTTAGGCAGTATCGCTATCATCACACACGTGACGTAAGCATTCTCGGTTCTTGAATTCTAAAGTCATAATTATGCCACCTCGTCGAACACGAAATATGCTAGCTTTTCATGAGCTTTGGGCAATTTGGAATGACTATTGTGGACACTTTTCTGACGACTTATCGACATTCTAGAAGAACACTTTGGCGACTACCACTAGACTTTATGTGAAGAACCTCTTTGCTAAAGAAAGACTCGAAATGGAGACGTTTTGTTGACCCTGAAGTAGGGTAGCCGTATCGATAATTGTGTACCACCGGAAATTTACTAACCAACCCCAACTACAATCAAACCATTGTTACCAATCCTTCTTTGCTAGGAAATCGCAAGCGCTTCCATCCTTGGCAATCTTTATTTTTGTGCCACCTCCCATAATTTCTTTGAGGTTTTGCTTCACCTCAATGTTTCTGAAAATATCTTTAGTGACTATGTTGGTGTTGATGTGGTTGCAGTTAACGGAAGAACATCTGGGGAATAGTCACATTTGGTCCCCGACAACATCAATCTTTCAAACATAGCAGTTATGATTCTAGATCTTCAGGAGGAAGATCAAATTTCGATAAATCCCATTATGAGGTAAAGTTAACCACTATTCCCATTCTCAAGCTTAAGGTAGTTTCACAAACACTAGTTTCCATACTTACATACCAAAAGCAGTAGTCAGTGTTCCCAAAAGCGACAAAATCATCTCATAAGAACAGCTTTCCTAGAAAATCTTACTTAATTTTCTGACCATGCCTTGGGTAGTAGCCAACCTAGGTGACGCTAATTGTCACCAGGATGAGACTATCTTGTATCCGGGAATTGTAAACCAGTATTCAGGCGGTATAATCTCTTTATATTGAATATGTAGTACGGTATATGGATATCATACTATTGCTAGGACACTGTTTCACTATTCCATGGAGACAGACATTACTAGAATATCATAAAAACTTACGAGCAAGCCATATAGGAGAACAGCAAACCTGTAGTCATATCAATGACCTAAACCACCAGTTAGTCATCTTACCTTTGTTTGTTCAAATACTTCAATCACATGGTACCTTAGTCGGGTATGCCTCGACAATTCCGATGCCACAAGGTAAGTCTGTTATGCCAATGCTAGTGTAATGGTTGCACCATTTCCATTACCAATTCGGTAATGCCAGTTAATCTTATTTTATTGGATATTGTGGAATTCCACGTAATCCAAGAGATGGATCGACTGCATTATTATTATTATTCCTTTGGTGGAGTATCGACTGGAAATAGTCATTTTTCGATGACCTGTCATCCCTATGGTCAGCCCCACTGGCAAACTTCAGAAACTAAAGCACAAATTAATTCCCACCATAAGGGCGAAACATTATTGAGAAAAGTTTTGAAGGCTTATTAGCATGTGCTGTAGAGGAAGACGACAATCTGGTACAGCTGGAAATTGTGAACCCGGTCAAACTAAATTTGTGACATCATTCCTAAATATCTACTTGTGATACCACTAGATTGAGATGTGTGAGACACCATTGATCTATGTCCACATATAACATCTATTTTCCTTGAATCTTCATCGTAAAGACCCCTGCTTCCATTCATGAAGGGCAAAGACCGAACCTTAAAATTGTGCATTGTTTACTAGCAATTCAATTGGGTGATGATTAAAATCGTTAATCCATGTCTTGAATTGATCTATCCGACCAACTTTTTAGAACCCGAGCTTTCTTCGAGATTGATCTAAAGTTTGGTTGCGACCAACTGAAGATCAGAAATAATGATGTTCCTAAGACTATGATCAGGACTCGACATGTTCATTATGAGTTCCTTGTGATGTCATGCGGATTAGCGAATGCTCCAATATTGTTGATGAACCTGAATGACCATGCATTTCGCTCATGTCCCGAGAGATTAGTGATAATCTTATCGAGAGCGTCCTTATTTACTCTAATAATGAAGTCAAACTTTCTAAACCATCAATGATTTGATCTGAACAATTTCAAAGCGATTCAGCTTTAACTAAAATTCCCAAATGCCAGTTATGTTTAGATTATGTTTCTTTTTTTGGGACGTGAGCTCAGCCAACGATATTCTTGTCAATCCCCAAAAATGTCGTAGTTGTAGAAAAATTGGATATTCCCACAAATCGTTGTGAAATATGCGATATCCTTGGCCTTGTCGATTTTATCGACAGTTTGTTAGTGAATTTTCAGGGATGACGATTTTCCTTCCATGTTGGCCTAGGAAAATCAGTTTGGTTATGACGTGGAATATGATTAAAGTTGTAACAACTGAGGTGTTGTCTATTTCCTACCTTGTTCGTACACTTTTCAATAACATCGATGATTTTAAAATCCATGATGATGTTTCTTGGAATGATTTGGTAGCTGATGAGTCCATATTATACCATATATTTTACCCTATTCTTAGTTATAGTTTATTGGTTATTTTGGTAGAATTTTGATATTTTGTTATGTATTTTCAATGTAGGACATTTGAATTCCTCTGAAACAAAAAGTGATCAAACAGACGAATTTTAGAGTGATTCCAATTGGACGATGTTCATGAATCTTTCAAGATGATTGTGTCAAAATTCCAGATTTTTCTATCAAGCCGTTTGACCATGGCGAAGAAAAGAAGGCCTAGCGCGCAACTTTCCCAGATTGACGTTTCTGGACGTTTTGGGTATTTTGAAGGTCACAATGGCATATTTTAAGGAAGATTCCTTCTGAGGATTTGTTAGGGACGTCTCAACCTTTAAAAAGAGACCTTTTGGGACCAAATCGGAGTTGATTTGCTTGGTCAAAAATCTGATTTTCTGAGAAGTCCGAATTTCAGTTTAAATAGGAAACCTTTTATTTCCTAGTTATCTTATTCTATTATGTTTCCTAGTTTTTGGAAGACCTTTTCTAGGAAGGATTTTTTTTTGTAGTAGTATAAATACGGTTTTTTTTAGCCATTAGAGAAAGAAGGGCATCAATTTGGAGAACTTAGCTAGGCTTTGACGATTTGTATTTCAAGATGTTTTCTATCTTTTTTCTATTTCAATAAAATTCCTTTTGTTTTATGGTTGTTCGTAACTAATTTCCGTTTGCTAGGGCGATGCTTGAGCCTTAGCATGAATATGTTGTTTTTATTTAATTGCTTATGGTATTATGCATGCATACTTTGAATTATTAATCACTGTGTTTAAACTGTCTCTATATCTTAATGCTTAGCTACCATTATGATGTTTAGATAAGTAATCGGATGCAATTCGGTCGAAATACCACCGGGGAACTAAGTATTGCTTCTTGTGATTGATAGTTGTAATTTCACCTAGGATGAATACCACGTCTTAGGGGTTGCATGGTTTTTCAAAGGATTTTCACAAAGCATAATGAGTCATGCATGTTTATATTTGATCTGAATGCCACAGACGGAGTGCATATTTGATATATGTTCTAGCTTGAATACCACGAGTAGAATATGCATTAGAAAAACCTAACCTTCAAAGTTGCATGGGTAATTCATAAGTAATTAGTAAATCTACATAGGATTGTTAAGGGGATGGCGGAACCCTAGTGCTCAAATTTATTTTCAAAATGATTTTCTTTTGTTTTCTTTAGTTTGCCAATTTATTTAATTATTTTTAATTAAACTCGTTTTAATATTTTAGGTCATAAAATCAACATTTTTGAAACTTTGTTTTAAATAGTTAATTAATAATTAGTTTAAATACCAATTATTCAAACAATCCATGCGGAAAACGACATTGCTTGAACCATCTATACTACGATAACCTTGTACATTTGCCAGTATTTTTAAGTGTTTTTATCCCTACTTTTGCAGGTGGTAATAATACTATCAATTGCATACTGACACAGCATAACGATGTATCGCTTATGTTTCTCAACGGTTGGAATCGTACGAAATGAACCATCTTACTTATTACTTAGCGTCAACAGTTATCATCTTTACTTGAAAATCGGATGACACTTCTCTGTGGAGAAACGTGTCGAAAATCTTTACCAACCTTAGACCTGTTGAATACATCTTCACTTGGAAGGAGCTTAATTACTGATGGTGACGATGGAAGAAATTAATCAATGACTACGATTACATCATCGTGTACTATCCCAGTTGTGTAAACGTAGTTGTTGATGACCTCAACAGAAAAGCACATGGATGACTCAACCGTTATATCCTATTTCAGTTACAACTAATGAGCATTGATGTGACGTTACTCACTGATCATCAGAAAACTTTGTTATTAAGCAAATACCTAATTTGTCGGCATGTCAAAGCAGGAAGAAAGAAATCGTTCGAGTTGTTACAGTCACTCCTTATATCCAGATGGATATGAGAGAATATCACCATGGACTTCATGTACGAGGTCACCCCCTACACGTGGAGACAATGATGATGTTTCAGTGATTATCGACCAATTTACTAAGGTGCCCATCTTCTATCGGTCCACGAGGACACCCTCTAGATCACTTGGCAGAATCCCGTCCCACATTTATTTTTATTTTATTTCCCTAAACGCCCTTGGCCGGCTAAGTGGAAATCCTACGCGGATTTCATACGTGGACATCTGAGTCCTTGTTACTCTTTGTTCTTTTTCACGTCATTCTAGGTAGTGCGTGTTCTTACAAACATATGTGCACGAATGTGGCGTAAATTGCACGATTTATGCACTTTTTCGGATGAGGGGCAAAATGGTTATTTTGTACTCTCGTAATTACATCACTTGTTTATCGAGACAACAGTCGGTTATTGGTATTGCAGGCTGCAGATTGTGACATTGATGACCTATTCGTTGGGCAAGTGGGCAAGTAGGCTCGTCTTCGGTAGCATTTTATTAATTAGGCCTCGTGCCTAATTAATTATTGTTTGGGCTTGACCCCCCCCACCCCACACACACACACACTTACTCTCGTTGTGCTCACCAGTACGATCGCGTGGACGCAAACGATACAGAATTTGAAGATACCGCTATGTTAAAGAGGCTTCAGAGGAACGTGTGAGAGACTTGTATTCGTATTTCTTCCTCGATTAAATTCTGTTGTTTCGAATTTCGAGGACGAAATTTTCTTAAGGGGGTAGATTGTGACATCCCGTCCTGAAATTTATTGTATTTTATTCTCAGTAGTAGTCACATTATCAAAATGCTCTTGAGATGCCACGTAGCCCTTTCACGTGGACCCCAATTTTCCTTTCACTTTTCCAATCTTATTTTACTATTCTTGAATAGTATCCTTATTTTTTTACGATCACGTAGACGCAAGTAGAATCGAATTCGGAGAATATATGATTTAGTTACACATTCTTTTTATAAGAAATAAATTCAAACTTTTACATTTCCTACCATATTTCTATTAGTAAGCTGCGGGACCCACGTTTAATTTTTTAATTTAGGATTTGAAATCCCATCCCGTGATTCCCCATGAATTGTAGCAGATTTTTCCTATTTTAATCACCCATTTGTATTCCTTCATTAATTTTTAATTATATTTTCTTGGGTGCCTTAGATTTTGGTCCTTACAATTCATGATTCCTAGATAAAAACCCATCAACATATAAACATCCAATAAAAGTCCAAATTTAAAATCTGCAGCCACATCGGAACACTATTGACCTACTAATACAATTTATTTACACTCATGCCACTTTCCCAAATTCCTAAATTTATTCCAAATTAAAAGTTGTAGAAAAAGAAATAAAATATATAAATTGTTGTATTGCACTAATTGTATCCATATCGTACCAAAAATTTACCTTTTTTGTGATATATATATATATATATATATATATTGGGAAGTAAATTAATTTGTTCCAATTATTAAAAAAAAAATTTATACTAAATCCGTATTATATATTTTGAATCAAATAACACTTCTCTAACTTGTAAGTAAATTATTTTTCATGTATTGTTACATATATTAGGCACGTTTTATTGTTGTATAAATATAGGTATGACATAATATTTTTCAATATAACACATCAAATTATATTTCTTCTTGTTATGGGTAAATTATTCTCCATGTATTAGTGAAAAAAAGATATTATATTACACACGGGGTATAATTTTTTGTAGGTAAATTATTGGAAATTAATTTGTAGGTAGGTAAATTAATTTGTTCCAATTATATAAAAAATATATATACTACACCTAAATTATATATATATATATATATGTAACAGCCCGTCCCGAGAAATTATTATCGTTGACGTGAAATGACGGTTATGCCCTCGATCGTTTTGTGGCATTTGAACTTTAAGGTTACATTTAGCAACCTTAATTATTTGATTTTAGAAGACTTAGACATTTTTGTTGGTTGGTGTTGTAAAATGTGGTTTTGGTGAGGTGTTAGTGTGAGGACCACACATACACACACCCAAAAACCTTCTCTCTCACCCTCATGTGCTCTCTCTCTCTCTCTCTCTCTCTCTTTCTCAGACACTATCTCTCTTCTCCCGTACGGAACCAAAGCCCTTCAATCAATTGCAGATCAAAGTTTTTAGGACCACCATCATACTTTTCATGCCTGTACGAGTCGAGTGGTACCTTTTGTTGGACGTGAGGATGTCGGGATAGCGAGAAACCTGAAACCTAGATTTGTGCACTGTTCATGCACACGTAAATTTGTGATTTTTAGAAGATTCTAAAGCCATAGGAAGTGGACGTCGGGAAGTGGAGATCAACGAGTTCAAAGTTTAGGCCGGATTATCGAGGTTTCTCCGGCGAGATTCCGTGGGTTTTGGGACTTCAAAGTGTAAGGTTTTGTTCTACTCTTCAAGAGCTTTCATTTGGTTGAAGTTTCATGAATTTTCGTTGATAAATGGCCGAGATATAAGGTTTTGAAATTTTCCCAGTTTTCCGGCGAGTTACAGACGGCGGTCGCCGACGAGGTGCATCGGAAAAGAAGGAAGAATATTCCGTCAGAGTTGACGAAATATTCGTAACAGCATCAGGTAACGCCGTTAACTTCTGTTAGTATATAACAGAATATTCCGTGGAATATTCCTAACAGCGGTTAGGGTTTCCATCAGGGTTCCCTGCGCGTGGCCGCATGTGTAGCCGTGCACTTGCCTGTGCGTGGGTGATCGGAAAAATATTTTAAAAATTTAGGGATGTTTCTGAGGATGAGTAGGTCACTGTGGTATATTCATGTACCCAAATTGAGCAATGTATGAGAAGTTATTACCTATTGTTGGTTATGTGCGTTAAATAACGTTTTCTCGGTTATTACGCATATAGGTGAGGCTTATCCTGAGGATGAGCGCCATCAATCGAGGCTTGGGGGTTGTGACCCTTCGACTTATCTATAAGTGGGCTTTTGTTTTCCGTATATACCTATATAAATGAGATTTTTCCCAGAAAATCAATTAAGTGAAATGTGATATAAAATGCGATATGATATGTCATGCAAAGTATATATCTATTTTAGTCATGCATTAGTAGCTGTATATAATGGTAATTGGTGTTGTGGATGCACATGTAAGTATCAGGTGAGTATATATTGATGATAGAGAATGATTAATATGAAATGATGATTATGTGAGATGTATTGAAAGCTCATAAACCTGCACCCCGGTGTTAGTGCTCCCGCTCAGGGCCAGGGCATAGTCCTTCACGTGATGTTCACCTCTCACACCATAAGCTCACCTTAGATCCAAGTTAGGTGCATAGTCATGTCGGTGAGACCACTTGAGGTGGTTCCGACTCGTAGGTGACCTGCGATTAGCGCACAGTCTTCATGTGATCGTAGCAGTAGAACGTATTTATTAACACCAAGTCTTGTCGGTGAAACCACGTGAGGTGGTTCCGACTCGTGTACAAGATATACACATGTGATGATAAGATATGATGAGATTGATTATGAGCTATAGTTCAGCCGAGCTGATCACTCGGTGGACATGTTATTATCTAAGATGAGTTTATTTCACCTGATATAGTTATGTGATTTGATGAGATATATTTGGCATGGCATATACCTTGCATATCACTACTTTTGACATGATTTTGAGTTATGAGTTGAGATGAGTATATATGTATATATGCTATTTTTCTGGAAAATTATACAGGTTTTATGGCGAGGGGTTAGAACCTTTGAAAAGAGAAAAGGTTTTGAAAAGATTTGTTTTTGCCCATTCACGCGTTTTGTTTTTTGCCCCTCTAGGTTCTATGTAGCAGTGCTTTAGTGGCCATGAGGGATACAACGGTGTTCTGATAGAATTCACAAAAGTAGGATTCACCTTCGGGTGTTATATCTTAGTAATTGTCCTTGACTGCAACCAGGCGTTCTTATTGCTCTGAATGTGTATTTATACACTTAGACTCTCTCTCTAGCATGTTATTTGGATAGTACGGCTAGTAGTTGGTTTTTATTTCGTCGTATTTCTATTTCTCTTCTTAGCTTCCGCACTGTGCACATGGTTACGTCACTTTCACGTGACGGCCAACACGCCCTCCTTGGTACGGGGTGTGTCAGTTGGTATCAGAGCCTAGGTTGCAGTCCTGTATATCTTGAGAATTTCTTAGTGCCTTCTGTCAAAACTGTACCGCCTCATAGAGATCCATGTCGTTTAGATGAGCCTAGTTTCCCGATATAGCTTAGTTAAGGGAAGCTATTGCTATTGTGATTCAGTCTATTATCCAAAGGACTTTCTTGAGATTGTTTACAACACTATTTGATCTTAATAAGAAATCCTTTATCTCCAAGGAATACAAGTCATAATAAGAAAGGATAACTAGAATCAAAACCTAGTTAGGTATCAAAAAACCAGTGGGAAAAATACTCCTAATCGTGGGAAAAAGAGTACATTAAGATCAAATGAGTATGTTTCAGGATACTCCCCCTGAGTTAGACATAACTTTCAAATAAAAGAACTACAAGAGATTCGATTCAGATAATTTACGCATACCGATTCCTTGGACGAGCTTCTGAAAAGTAGACTTGGGCAATGACTTGGTAAAGAGATCGGCCAGGTTATCCTGGGAACAAATTTGCTTGACTTCAATGTTTTGATGCTGTTGTTGCTGGTGAGAATAAAAGAACTTTGGTGCTATGTGCTTGGTGTTGTCTCCCTTGATGTATCCCTTCTTTAACTGCTCGATACATGCTGCAATGTCTTCAAAGATCATCGTAGGAAGGTCAACGACGAAAGTAAAACCACTAGTGCTTCAAATATGTTCCATGACTGCTTTCAACCAAAAGCACTCACACGATGCTTCATGTAGGGTGAGGATCTCAGTATGGTTCGAAGAAGTCACAACTAGCATTTGTTTGGTAGACCTCGAGGATACAGTGGTGTCTCCAATGGTAAAGACATAACCCATTTGAGAACGTGCCTGATGTGAGTCAGACAGATATCCAGCATCTACGTAACCAATAAGGCAAGAACCAACCAGATAACTGAGGGGGGAGGAGGCTCATCTCGAGGATTTATGGGTGTAAAACAAGCCCAAATCCAACGTACCCTTAAGGTAGTGGAAAATATCTTTAACATCATTCCAGTGTCTGCGTGTAGGTGCATTGTTGTATCTAGCCAAAAGATTAACAGTGAAGGAAATGTCGGGTCTAGTGCATTGAGCCAAGTACAATAAAGCCCTAATTGCACTTAGGTATGGAACTTCAGGCACCAAAATCTCTTCTTCATCCTCCTTGGGATGGAAGAGATCTCGTTTAGCATCTAGAGTCTGAACGACCATAGAAGTACTCAAAGGCTTTGCTTTATCGTCATTAAAACGTCGCAACACGTTTTGGCTGTAGTTCGATTGATGTACTAGGATTATATCTGAACAATGCTCAATCTCCAGGTTGAGACAATATCAAGTTTTCCCAAGATCTTTCATCTCAAATTCTGATTTCAAGTGAACGGCAATTTCCTAAAGCTCTGCGAGAGTTCTGATGAGGTTCATATCGTTGACATAAATTGCAACGATCGTAAATCCGGAATGTGACTTCTTTATGAACACGCATTGGCATAATTCATCGTTCACATAACCCTAACTTGTCAAATATTCACTCAAACGGTTATACCACATCCTCTCGAATTGTTTCAATCCGTAGAGTGATCTTCTTAATCTGATAGAGATAGAGTGTTCTATGGTCTAGAACTATTTGAACCAGTTAATGAAAGTTCTTCTGGAACTTTCATGTAGAATTTCGTATCTAGATCCCCATAGAGATATACGGTTACCACAAGCATAAGCGACATATTGAAAACTACCAAACTAATAAGGTAGCAAAACGTTACGATGTCCATTACGGGGGAATACGTATCCTCGTAATCAATTCCAGGGCTTTGAGAAAAGCCTTGCACTATGAGGCATGCTTTGTATCGCACTATTTCATTCTTCTCATTACGCTTCCTCACGAAAACCCACTTGTAGCCTATGGGCTTCACATGTGGTGGGGTGGGAACTATAGGTCTAAACATCTTAAGTTTCGTAAGCGAATCGAGTTCGACCAAGATTGCTTGTATTTATTTTGACCAATATGTTCTACATCGACATTCATCAACAGAACGTGGTTTAATGTCATCGCTAAGCATGATGCCAGTAGCTACTCTGTACGTAAATGCATCATCGACAATTATCTCATTCCGATTCCAAACCTCAACTAATACTGCATAGTGGACCGAAATCTTGTGATTCTTGGGAGGTCGGGTTGTCTCATCTAAGACATCATCGTAAACTAGAATAACCTCATGCGTTGGAACAGATAAGTGTGCGATGGTCGGATTAAGACAAGGGTCACTAGTTTGTGCCATTTTCTTCTTTCGGGGTCATGAATCCTTTGAACTAAGGGGTCTGCCATGCTTCAGGGTCGGAGCAGATGATTAGCTAGCCGCCAATGTACCGAGCTGCGTGGAAAGTGGGGCCTCCCCACCTTCGGGGAAGGTTCGGCCTTCCTAGGTGGTATTACGAAGTACGCGAGGTACGTCTATCCTTGCAGGTGCGTTTGCAGCGGGTATATGTGATCTTGTCACCTTAGATAGATTAGTAAAAGCATCCGTCATACTTTGAGTAATGCTTTGAAGATCTATAATTCGTCGCACTTTAGTTTCAGACAGGGCAGTGCAGGGATCTAAATGAGACGTAGTGGGAGTATAACACGATAACTCGTGGTGTTCTACATGAATGTTAGCATGCTTATCTCCCCTATTGACAGGAAGACTGTCTCATCAAAGTGACAATTCGCAAAACGTGCGATAAAGAGATCACCTGTCAAAGGGGCTCTAAATAGCGAATAATTGATGGTGAATCATAACCAACATAGATTCCCATTTTTCTCTGAGAACCCATTTTGGTACGTAGTGGCGGTGCTATTGGCACATAGACTACGCACCCAAACACTTGTAAATGCAAGACGTCAGGCTCATCTAGTAACCAACTATAACGGTGAATAAGGTTGGTAGCGGTGGGCCTCAGGCGGACCAGCATAGCTACGTACAATATTGCATAGCTTCAGGAAGATACCGGTAGTTTGGTTCGCATAACCAAGTCTGAGCTATCAATTGAAGGCATTTTCTGAAAGCTTATGAAAGCCACTGGGTCAAGCTTGATGATTCTTCAGTAAACATTGGTTCTGCTTTTCAGCGATAAGTAAAACAGAGCTCAAATCCAAAAATTTGGTGAACTTTTGTGCCCTATATTATTGTTGCATGACAATATTGATGGCATGGAAGGTCAAATAGGTATTTTCCAAGAGATCTGCATCTGTTAAGTCCACTTTACAGAACTTAAGTACTGATCGGATTCTACAAACTTCAGAGTTGTACTAATTCTCGGACTTAAAGTCTTGGAAACGTAGATGCTGCCAGCCGTGTCTTGCTTCAGGCAATTAAATGTCTTTCTGGTGATCGAAACGGTCGACCATAGTAAGCTAGAGGGTGTGTGGGTCCTCCTCAGCGAGGTACTCGTTCTGCCGTGCATCATGGATGTATCTTCGAATGAAGATGATTGCAGTATCTTTCTGAGCTTCCTCGACGAGGTTGGCGTTGGTAAGTGCCTCGATGGTGGCTCTAATACTCTTTGCAGTAAGATGGAGCTTCACGTCTTGAACCCACTTCAGGTAGTTTCTTCCAGATACTTCCAGAGTGGTGAAATCGAGCTTGTTCAAGTTCGACATGTCCCTAAAACGGAAGGTACAAAGTTAGTCCTATGGTAATCCATAGACATATATCATAGAACATTCAAGTTCTATAGGCATGTATTAGTTTAATTTAAACATGAAAGCTACAGGTTTCATGTGGTAAGTTTCTGAATGAAAACTTCGGGTTTCAAAGGCACTAAATATGAAACTACAGGTTCAATTTAGTTTTATGAACGATTAGTTCATAAAAGAGATGTTCCTGTAAGAACATAGAATGCAATATGCTGATTGAAGTGTAGTGGATTTGAGTTGCTTCAGGAACTCAAGTATGAGAGCTTCAGGACTACGAAAGGATGTCAACGGTTCAAAGTATAAAAATAAATTATTGAATCGTTAATGTCCAAAAGTGATCTTCAGGTCAATAATTTTGGATTAATTATCAGATTAATGGATTGCAGGTGACTTTTAAATAATACAATAGATCGAGACTAAACGGGGTTGATTGTGGAAGTAAAATAATGACAGACGGGTCATATTAGCTTCGGTTGGTGATAAACCAAGTTATAATTAAATTAGAATTAATTAGCGTAAACCAAAGTACCCCAAAAACATATTTGGGTATGATTAATAACGTGGGGATGCCAACAAATTGGCATTAGGTCGAAAAAAATAATGCAGCCCAGCCAAAAATGGGCTAGTATCTACAGGGGGATAGGCCCTCCAGCACAGTTGCAGGTAATTGGGCCATGGAAGGGCTGTAGGCATCTGGGCTGTGTGGTCTGGGGAGCCCAGCAGCAAAAAGATGCTAGTTTGGGCCTAAAATCCGCGCACAGGGCAAGCCCAGCCCAAGGCTGGCTTGCGGGTTGGTGCGAAGAAGCCCATCGAAGTTGGGTTTTGGGTATTTGGGTCGAGGCATGTCAACCCCAGCAGCGAAAGTTGCGGGCAAGTGGGCTGAGGCATGGGCAAAGCCCAGCAAAGGACATGGGCTTGCTACGGGCGGCCTGGGGCGCATGATCAGGCCCAGCAACACACGAGTTGTTAGTGATGGGCCATGGGTGCGAGGGCAGAGCCCAGCAAACGGCTGCAAGCCGTGTTGGTAGGTGGGCTAGAGCTGCAAGCCCAATCCAAACCAAACTTTGCTTGCGGCAAGCCCAAAAGGCTGCAACCATGTGTCAGACGTAAAAATGACGTCGTCCTGGTGGCGTGCTCGACGCGGCTGGGTTGCAGGCCAGTGCAGAGATCGGCAGTGGTGCCACGGTGGTGGTGTGGCAGCCGTGCCGCATAATTCCTAGAATTTGTTTTTCTTGACATCTCTAGGGTTTGAAACACCCTAGCTTGCTTCTAATTTATTTATATGCTTTGACTCACAAATTCCACATTGCAAAAAATTGCGTAATGCATGAAACGTGTGTGTGTGTGTGTGTGTGTGTGTGTGTGTGTGTGTGTGTGTGTGTGTGTAGGTTGCTTAAGGGGAGGGATCCCCATTTTTTCAAAGAAATGGAGACACGCTCCCCATCATTAGATTGACTTTAATGAAATTGTGTGGTTGAGATTAAAACACAGGCCACACAATCTCAACCACACAATTTCATTAAAGTTAAATCCAACGGTGGGGAGCGTGTCCCCATTTTTTTGAAAAAATGGGGATCTCTCTTGTGAAAGGTTTCATATATATATTGACAAATATATGAATCATATATAATATATATATATCGGAAGGAAAATATAAATATAGGGGGTTCATGCATCATGGGGAATGTTTTCATGCTTCGTGGACTTTTCAAATATCTTACTTTATTTTAAGCGTACCTGATTGACAGAATACAAATAAAAGCCTTTGAATTTTGTAGAAGAGAGTCTCCTCCTACGATCCTTCAGTTCCTTAGCTTCTGGCAAGAGTGTACTGATAACTTGTTGTAGGCCTATTTGACCGAACTATTCTAAGGTAATAGAGAGGGGAAGGCCGGCAGCAAAAAGAGAGAGAAGAGAGAGATTTAATTGTGAGGTGTATATTGTATCATCCCATTGTGACTTTATTTATAGTAGTAGGATAGGTTAAATCCTTACCCTTATAGGATTACATCTCTAATAGGATATTATCTACTAAAGGGAATATTCAAAGATATCCCTAAATACACTAGGATTTACACAATCACATTCATATTCTAAATATGACTGCAACAATTTGTTCTAAAATTATTATATTTTATAATTATGAGCTCAATGAAGGGGTCAAACTAATATTATTATTTGGATTAAAAGGTGGCCGAGTATGCATTTCACATTGGAAAAGTTATCAAACGGTTTCCCAGGATCAAGGAATACCGCAAGCCTTTTGGAAGACTTACAAAAGGGGTCTTATAGCCCCGCTTTTTTGTTTTTATATAGATCGTTTATTAAGAGGGATTGTCAGCAGCTGAATTCGAACATAGACTTTGGTCTAACAAAGAGAACGATCCTTATCAACTCAACCAACTTTTTATTGCCTCTTCTTTCTCATCCTTTGATTTGTTAACAAAACTTGCATATATTATTAATTACCAGGAATCTCAATTAATGTTAAGGATGCCACATATATACACTACATCACCATATATTGTAGCAAGTGATACAACACCTAGCATTTAATCAGATAAACTCATTAATTGAGGCATGTAATTATCACTTGTCAAAATAAATGGTACACCAATGTGGTATATCTGGCTTCTCTAACATTATTTGGAAATCTAATTATTAACATTATTTGGAAATCTAATTATTATTATGATCACCTCTCCATTGGAAGGTTGAAACAAACGACGTACATATACCATCTCCTTCGAGAAACAGGAAATCAAATACATGAAGCATGACTGCCCTACAACTGTCTAATATTACAAGGAAAGGAAATATGTGAACCTTATCGAATATCGCATAAATAAAACACGTTACATCAGCAGCTGCGTGGAGACTCGTTTTTTCTCTTCTTCTTCTTTGTGTGGTGATAAGGCGCGCTGTTCGACTTCGACATCCCCTTTCTTTATTCTGACCTTTCTTCTTCCCTTACCTGGAAAGATATATTATTGTTACTTGTTAGGTCTCTGTCATTGGTCTATTTGTTACACATGAGTATTACTAAATATCAAGAAACCTTAATTGAGTAATGACGATATGCTGGAAATGCATTAAGCATGCATATACCAATAGGGATTATTAGCCAAAAAATGAAATAAACACTAGTGTATTATAATTTTATAGCTAGGGAAATGTTTTTTTGTCAAATTATTTGGCGACTGCATGCAGTTGTATGGATTATGAATCTAAAAACATAGAATGGAGAAGCTTACCAGCTGGATGCAACTAAGCTCTCGATATCTAGTAGTGGTGAGGAGGTGGGGGTGATGAATAGATGTAAGCGGGTGGTGGGTGCGCTGCTGGAGGAGTTGGTGGCTTGTAAGGTTTGATAGGTGGTGGTGGTGGTGAGTGAACTGGGTGGTGAGGCTTCTTGTGTGGTGGTGGGGGTGAGTGCACCGGCGGGTAGGGCTTCTTGGGTGGTGGTGGAGGAGACTTGTGATGGTGAGGTTTCTTGGGTGGTGGTGGGGGAGACTTGTGATGGTGATGTTTCTTGGGTGATGGTGGAGGAGACTTGTGATGGTGATGTTTCTTGGGTGGTGGTGGTGGAGATTTGTAGTGGTAAGGCTCCTTGGGTGGTGGTGGGGAGTGAACCGGATGAGGTGGTGGTGAGTGAACTGGATGAGGAGGTGGTGGGGGAGATTTGTAGTGGTAAGGCTTTGGTGATGGTGGTGGTGACTTGGGGTGGTAGGGAGGGGAAGCCAGTGGTGGTGGAGATGAGTCAGGGTAGTTAGCTGAAGTTTCTGAAGGCAAT
Source organism: Heteromeles arbutifolia (assembly GCA_024362995.1). Lineage (NCBI taxonomy): Eukaryota > Viridiplantae > Streptophyta > Magnoliopsida > Rosales > Rosaceae > Heteromeles > Heteromeles arbutifolia. The sequence continues at coordinate 41,861,535 of JANCRC010000002.1, forward strand.
GTGAGAGAGACTATTGCCACTAGGAGAGTGACCACAAGACAGGTCACTTGTGAAGGCCCCATTTTCCCCATTTTTTTAAAGAATGGGATTTTGGTTTTCTGCCTCTTAAGCTAAGCCTCTTCATCCTTTATATAGCTTTGGTCTTTACCCTTAACACCACGGTAATCATGCCAAATTTTACTTGGCAAGTATTAATGATCTTAGTGAAAAACAAGATTAATGTTAAAATAAAACTAATGGGGCCAGACTATTTGAATAGATTATCAATTAATGTTTGGATCAATGAGGCCTTTGACTGAATTTTGTTAAGCCCTTTTTTTTTAATATCTTGCTTCATGGAATCGATGGTTCATTGTGAACATAGATAATAATAAATAAATACAGAGATATAATTTTCACACTCTTTTATTTGTGGTGCACATCTTTGTTTAATTATAGCATTTAAATTGAATAAAAAAAACTAATAAACAAAAAAAACAAAAAAAAAAACAAGAACTTGCAAAAATCATTAACCATTTCCCTAAACCTATCACCTAAGGTATGATTATTTTTACTTTAATAAGGTTTAGTTTAATGCAATAAGAGTACGTAGCAGAAAGGCTAGCTAACAAGAGATGGAGCTTTATTTCTAGGTTAATAATTTAAACACAAATAGGGATGGCAACGGTTCGATTTGGGGACGGAAATGCTATATCCATCCCCATAACCACGAAAATTAACCATATCCATAACCGCAAATTAACCATCGGGTATTATCCATAACCATACCCACCGGGTAACGGATTCCCCATCGGTTAACGGGTATATCCATCTTCGTCAAAAAAAAATATATATTCGTTCAATTGAGAAATTATAAGTTAGTAGATATCAATTTCGTCATTAAACATTTGATGTATAAAATGATCAAATAAATGGATCTTGTTGAGTATAAAAATTAAAACACTGATGATGTTGGCTTGTCTTTGTTATGTCCTAAAAACACCATTGAGTTCGCATGGATTTTGATTCAAAACTTTACTTTCTTACATAATGCAACTTTTGTATTCTCAAGCTAATGGTTTGGTGAATAATATACAAATACATACATATATATATATGTATTATACTATTATATTATATATAAATTATATTATTTACTAATCGGATCGGATTCGGTTATGGATACGGTTTGGGGACCTCTATAACCATTTCCAAAACCATAACCGAATAATATAAACGGTTTTTCCCCATATCCAAACCATACCCGAATTTTCATATCCAAATCCAATCCATTCAGGCGGTTATCCACGGTTATCGGGTTTAACGGTTAGAATTGTCATCTCTAAACACAAAGTCTTCACTGAATTTGTTTATAAAATATTTTTCGTCATCGACATCGTTGAAAACTGTGTGTGGTTGCCTAACTTTCTATGATTCTTACTGTACCACCAGATGAGGGACCTGTCGGCTGCGAGACTCATATCACTCACTCTCTCTCTCTCTCTCTCAAATAATCCAGACTTTAGTACGTAGTCTGTCACATTCACCATTTTCATAGCTTTTAACTAATTGACTCGAATATCTCTGACTGTGAAGCTTTAGGATACAAATATTTACGATCCCATTTGCCTAATAATACAGGTTTTAACTAAATATTCATTTCCAAATACGAATAATCTTTCATTGTGTAGTGAATGCTAGCTAGAGTTGTCCAGTTGTTCCAAACAATTACAACAAATTAAGAAGGAATAAAGAATGAAAACAAATAAATAAAAGATGCTATGTTTAACTAGACTTAAATCACATTATATTAATCACCCCAATGATGTGAAAATCCTTCCCAAGTTCCACCTTCCCAAGTTTCAAAAATTAAAATCCTCTTTACATCAATCAACATGCACGGTGAGCTGTTCATATAATATATATTTTTGTACAATAATTATTCATATTAGTAAATTACTTTCCAAACAGCAGTACTAGGGATGGCTTTAACTAGTAAAGATCTGATTCGTTGATACATTTACGTCCTCGTTCAAAAGCACATTCACTAATTTTGATGTATAAAAAAGAAAAAGTTTTTAGTTAAAATTATGATATTTGAGATTGTCATAATTATTCACTTTAGTTTTTGAGATTGAAGATCGATAAATGTGGTTCCTGAGTTTGTCCACCATAAATCATTTTGGTCATTCAGTAAAATATATGTCAACATCATCATTGAATTTTCACGTGAGCGACCATGTAACCTCTTTTTTAAAGGTATTTTTAGTCAAACCCACCCCTTTTAACCAAAATGGTTCCTGAGATCGACATAACTCTTCACTTTGGTCCCTAACAATGAAAACCGATAAAAATGATCCTTGAGTTTGTCCATCGTAAGTCATTTTGTTCATTCCTTGAATACTCTGTCAATATCCTTGTTAAGTGGAGGGGCTGGTTTGACCAAAATACATTTTAAAAGGTGATCACGCGGTTGCTTACATAACAATTTAACGAGAATATTGACAAATTTTTCACAAGGACCAAAATGATTTGCGATTGACAAATTCAGGAACGACATCTATCAATATTCATTGTTAGTGACCAAAATGAGGAGTTATGCTAATCTCGACCATTTTGGTTAAAAGAAGTTGGTTTGACAACAATACTATTAAGAAGGTTGTCTTGTGGTCGCTCATATGACAATTTAACGATGGTGTTGACAGACTTTTCACAAATGGACCAAAATGATTTACGGTGAATAAACTCAGGGATCACTTCTATCGATTTTTAATTTTTGGGACAAAAATAAAGTGTTATACCAATCTCTAAGACCATTTTGATTACAAAACATAAAACTAATGAAGAATATTTTGGTATAATCCTCACACCATTTAATAACTTACTCACTAGTGGCCCTCTACAATAGTGGTAGAGAGGAGTGGTCTCCTTGCACCACGGCGTGGATTCAAATCTCGTCGACTTCCTAATCTAACATCTAATCTAATAAATTTATCGTTTGATAAAAAAAAAAAACAAAACTTACTCATTCATTCATATTATAACGCATAAACTATAACACATGACCGATTATTACAAGGAGAACGACACAAACTAATATTTTTGTCGGTCACCTTTTCCTTTATTTTCTGTTTATGTTTTTTTAGCTTCTATAGTACACCATACGTTTCATTTGTAGAATAACACCGAAGTTGGTACCAATTCGAAAAGTGTCTGAACCAATGAAAAGAAAATTTTAATTGTTAAAATGATTACTCGTTGTTATATAATCTACGTCGATATTTGATTTACTTTGAAATAATTTCCTATTTCATATGGACTTCGTTTTGTTGGCAAGTACAAAACTAGACTAACAGGTTGACCCGTTAACATAGTTCATGAAATAGTTAGGTTTCAGTTGAATGTTAATAAAAAAAAAATTTCGTGAACGGATGAAATAGTTGGCCCGATAACATAACGAGTCATTTTGGGTCAACCATTTTTACCATAAGCTAATGGATTGAGTTTGAATGACCCATCACTACTAAGTTTTACCATTTGTGCGACGAAACAAAGTTTGTCGCGCAAAGTGCATTTTCGTCGCATGAACTTCAGCACGACAGAAACTTCGTCGCGCAGAATCCGTCGCGCAAAGATCGTGAAAAAAAACTTTGCGCGACGAAAAACATCATTGGTCGCAAAAACACGGCGCGATGATTTAACCTTCGTCACACACAATTTTTAGGAACAAATGTTTTTGTCGCACAAAATACCAGGATATATACGTGGGACGACAATTATTTGTCTCTCTAAACTTTGCCCGACGACAGTTTATTATTGCACGACGATAGTTTATTATTACGCGACGAAAGCATTTTTGTCGATTGAGGTTTGCTAGACAAAGGTTTTCGTCGTGCAAAAATAAAAAATAAAAAATAAAAAATAAAAAATTTAAATTTAATTTTACGTTCTGTTTTTTTATATTTTGTAATAAAATTCAATTGCAATTTTTTTTTTGGTAATAAAATTAAATTGCAATTTAATAATGTAATGACGAGAAAAATAATAAATTTAAATTAATATAAATGTATGTACTATGTACAAGAAAAATGTTTAAAAAGTAAACAAGTAAAAAACTAAGAAAATAATGCGGCGTAATCTAACGAGTTGTCATTTGGAGGCAGCTAGAAGGTCTCGAGGTTGTGGACGGGCTCAGAGGTAGAAAGGGCAGAGGTGTGGGAATGCTCGGGTTGGAGGGGCTCGGATGTCGACGGGGGACGAAGATTCGGGAGACGAAAGCTGGACTGATTGAGTGCCTGTACAATCTGTGACATCTGGCTCCTATACGAGGCGAGCTCAGTCCTAAGGTCGGCCACCTCTGCTGTCAAAGCTGTCACCTGACTCTTTGACTGAAATGATGAAGGGGCTTTAGGTTCCTGCCGCCGGGCATTCCCCATCCCTTTACAATATGTCCTCGGCCTCCGGCCGAGAGTCTGATCCAAGGTCTCCGTAAGGATCTGAAACCTCGCATCCTGTGGGGGATCCACATACTCGAGGGGAGTCTCGGGAGGAAGCTAGGAGGAGGACTCCTGAAGAACCAATTGCCTCTTCTCCATCATCGTCACCTGTGTAATATAATATCAAATATTAATTATAATATTCATATAATAACCATTAAACTTGAATGCGTAAGATAATAATTAAAATTGAAGAATACTTACATGAAGGGACTCGACCAACTCATCCCCAGGTCGAACATAAACGTCGCTAAAGACATCGATCTCTGGGAATTTTGAACCCTCCTGAATAGAACAAGAGAAGAAAAATGTTAGTACGAAAAAAAATTAATATTAATGACATTAAAAATTGAATATGAAAAACTTTATTATTACCTGCTGCTGCGCCTCCATTCTATATAAGAATGGCCTCGAACCGGAATGGTGGAGAAGAGTATTCTTCTCCCTATTGCTCTTGTTGGCTTTAGCCTTCTATTATACAAAAAATAAACGTATTAGTTAACATTTAAATGAAAAATAAAAAAATCAATAAACATTAGTAAGAAACGTATAATAATTTTAAACTTAATATAAAAAAGTACCAGATAGCCGGGCTCCTGAAAATGACTGCAGAGCCATGCCTAATTATCTTCCCAGCCCTCAAACTCCTTCGGGCAACCCTCCTCAAGAGCGACCTGTGAATCATCAAATGTCTCAAAATATTGGTGCAGGTCGCTCTTCCACTGCTTGTATCGTTCAAAGAAAAGCTTGTTGACGTACGCCAACATACCGTCGTTGATGTCCTCAAAATTGTAGTTCGTCTGCAATGTAACAAATTAATTACATACATTAGGTAATATAAATATATAAAATTTGAAGGAACAACAATTAAAAGGTAGGATACTTATCGACAACTATGCGCGCACCTTCGTCCTCACCTCGTCTAGCATCACCTTCCAAGACTTCCATTGCATAGGGCAATAGGCCCGAACGACGTGACCAATGTCGTGGGCCAATGCGCTATGCTACTCCGCTATTGGTGCAGCCCGATGCCGGTCGTCGTATCTAATAGTGATACGTCCGTTGGTCACCCGGGTGATCTTCACCGTCTTCAACTGGCGACAAAGTCCCTGGGTGTTTTTCTTTGCTGCAAGAAATATAAAATTAACGTTAACCCAAAACTAATAACAAATCCTACTAAAATTTCGGCATAACCTCCCTATAATTAAAACATTTCCCAAAACCCTGAAAATAACATAAACAATATATGTATCCAACGGGATGATCACAACTGTTTAATAATAGGTTCATAACAATGACAACAATAAACAATATATATAATAACTTTTTAATCCTTAAATGACAACTTAACAAACTGAACCTAAAATAACAAAACTAAGTTAACCAAATTCTTATCATATTTCATATTTGGTATTCCTTATAAGGTTTGTACTTTTGCCAACATTGTGTGCACTATTACAATATGTAAATACAATCCAACTCTGCGATTTGCATAAGTAAACAACAATTACTTTCAGTTCATGGAAGCATATGCAATTGAAAAGCACAATGATACATCCACTTTACACATTTTCTTTCTACTTACCTATATAACTAAAGATCGAACTTAGAGCAGGTGGAGCTCAAATTTTTGAACAAAATTAAACTAGTAAAACTTGGAATTAAGTAGAAAAATTGAACAAACATTTTTAAAGACATGTTCTCTACAAAGAAATAATGACCACCCTCCTAGCATCATTAGGCAATCCAATATCACGTAGAACAGTCTATATGGAGAAATCACCTAGGCACTATAGGAAAAAAACACTTATCAACGTGCAGGGCGTTATTAAACTTTACCTTGTTGTGACCCCGAGCCATTAGTAGTGGATGTCGATGGTATGTCGGGCGTGCGGGGGCAGCGGTGACCACACTTGGAGCTAACAGGTAGTGCCACTGATGAGGCTGATGATGCCGACACCTGGGAGACTCCGGGACCAATCGGCATGTGGTCCATTTGTGCTGGAGCAGTGGCAGCTGACGGATGAGCCGGGGAAGGCAAACGGGGTGCAGTCGTCACCGCCTTGCGACTTCTAATAAGGTTTGACATTTGCACAATTAGGAAAAAAAATTATTCAGTAAGTATACATAAATCCCATCACATGCCAAATTATGTTGCATATCACTCACACCAACCCCATGCATAACTAAATCAAGCATTTGAACCATATATATACCGTTAAACATTAAACAGACAATTAAACCATAAAAGCATCTAGACCCATATGCATTTCATTAAAGGAGGAACAAAAAACCAATCCACTTACCTATATACATTTCATTAAAGGAGAAACAAAAAACCAATCCACTTACCTATATGCATTTCCTGATTCAATTAAACGACAAGAAAACAAAAATATATACGGTACTTAGAGCCAATTGACTTGGGCAGCAGCTGCGTTATGTAGGCCTCAAAACATAAACACAAACATATCCTTCAACATGCCTAATTCTGTGGCATATCACTCACACCAACCCCATAAAAGCATCTTGACCTATATGCATTTCATTCAAGGAGAAACAAAAACATTCCCAAATAATACCACCGACATATTTAATAAAGTCCCAAAAGCTTACAAATTTGAGGAAGCATAACCACACCATAAACAGAAAAGGAACCCTAAAAGACCGAAATTCAAAACCCATTTGAAGGGTTCCTAGTGCAAGGAATAATTAAAATTTTCCCACCAAATTTCTGTCGCTCGGTGGAGTAATGTGTTTTCGACATGTGAAAACACAAAACGCAAAACCCATTGGTAAAAACAGCAAAACAACCCTAACAGACTGAAATTGACATCCCATCTCAAGGGTTTCTTATGCAAGCAAATTACAATTTTCCCACCAGTCACTCAGTGAAGTTATATGTTTAAGCTAAACATACAAAGAAAAAACACAAAACCCATCTACAAAAACAGCAAAACAACCCTAACAGATTGAAATTCACAACCCATCAGAAAGGTTTCTTGAACAGAAAAATCAGAAATTTCCCACCATTTCTTGGTTAAAACTTAAAACTTAGTTAACTGCTATGTGTTCGATTGATGTTTACAAAGTAAAAAAAACACAAAACCCTGTTTCCAAAAACATCAAAAGAGCCCTAAAAAGCTCAAAATTCACAAAACTATTTGAAGGTTTTCTTGGACATCAAAATTCAGCAAAATTCACAAACCATCTCTTTGCATTGACTAAGTGAAGTGATATGTGAGCATTTAATTAATAATATATCACTATTACAAAAGTACCCATTAGTGTCGGTTTAAAAACCGACAAGAAACGTATAATACTGTCGGAAATTAAGCAAAATCCGACGAAAAATGTGTGCAGTGACGGATATAATAAGCTACAGAATTGCATGCGTCAGGAAATGAAAAATCCGACAGAAAATACTCTAAAACCGACAGAAATTGTGTCGGATATAACCGCCAGAGAATATATTAATAAAGAATAAACTAGAGCATTCTCTGTCGGATAAAACTGATAGAAAATACTCTAAAACCGACAGAAAATTTATATAACCGACAGAACTTGTGTCGGCTATATCCGACAGGAAATATTAATAATGAATAAGTAAAGCATTCTCTGTCGGATAAAACTGACATCAAATATATTAATAATAATAAAAAATTAAAAGGACATGAGAGCATTCTCCCTTCTTCTCGTTGAGCATTCTTCTCCCCTTCAAAATGATTCCAAATGATCCAGTACCAACAACACGTTCTGCCATATAACCGATCGTCTGTAATTAAGAACAAAAGGTGATGCACGAAATACACACATTTTTTCTGATTGTATATAAGAATGATAGCCAAGTATTTGTCCGTAAAAATAGAATGAAAAGTTGGAAAAGTACCAACAAACAGAACCGAATTGAGAAAACTGGATATAGTCTCTACTCATTATTTGTCTCACTTCTCTCTCTTACAATGACATTGATTTTGTCAACTTTCAATTGAGAAAACTGGAGGCAAAAGGATGAAACAAAATTTGAAAAAGGCATATATGTCATCATATCCTTACAATACCACAAAATACATGCATTAAGGCAAAAATAAAAAACCCAAATGGAAGTCAAAGTCAAAAGCCAAAAAAATAAAAATCCCACCTAGGAAATTGGATAAGTTTGATGGGTTTTTTTCTGCTCGTTCCTCTGATGGTTAAAGTTGCTTCCTTTTTCTCTCAAATGGTGGTGGTTTTTTCAGCTACTTCCCAATCAATGAATTCAAGACAGATGAAAGCCTAAAAATGGTAGTTTCATTCATCCAACAAAACCAAATGGAGCTTTACACGTGTGTGGGGACCTTGACCTATCATAAATCCTCAGAAACAAAAATAACAATCACTTAAGTGGAAAGTACGGGGAAGCACTACATCAAAAGGTCAAGTGGCGCACCAGAATTTTGATTCCGATGTAATGGTTGAGAACTTCTGCATCAAAGGCAGCAGCAGCAAGAGCAGATGATGATGCCGCAATGGGAGTTCAAACTAAACAGCAAAAAATTAGAGAGAATTGAAGCAAAGAAATACCCAAAAAATTATATTCACCTATCCCAAAACAATATAAAACAAAAAAAAAATGGAACAGAAATCTGGAAGAAGATGAGCAAATCGAAGCAAAATTATATGTACTTAGCAATTGAGAAAAACACCCTGTTCACCTTAATTTTTTTGCAAGAACCCTCTTTACCTTAGTTTCACCCACAACCTTCCAAGGCTTCCATTCTTCTCGGCCCAGGTTGGAAACAACCTTGATTCACCTTCCTCATCCTCAATCTTCGACATGCATACAGAAAATGGAATTAAAATTTGAAATCTAGAATCAATCCAAAAATTGAAAGTTTTTATTTTGAGAAATCACTTACACTAGGGAACAGCCATGAGGAGAGGATCATTTTTACTTATTGGTTGAGGTCCAATTCCGGCAGACTTCGCCGGAAATTGGCCGGAATACCCACGGTCACCGTTTCTTAGATCTGAAATTGAGAAAATTCGACTACAAATTTGGAGAAACTAACTTGAGGGTTGGAAAGAGGAAGGGAAGAGGATTCTGGAGGTATAGTTTGACGCTCGTTGGTGATCGGAGGACGGAGTCGCTGCTGCATGAAAAAGAATAGGGAGAGAGAGGATACGGGAGGGAGGAGAGAGAGAGAGAATGAAGGGGGAAGCCAGCAGAGGGAATGAAGGGGAGGAGTTGGAATTTTGTGAAGGGGAGAGAGTTTTAATGGTTTTTTTATTTGTGAGGTTTAATGGAATTTTGGAGAAATCCCCCCAAAATTCCCTACCAAAATTTTAAATTCCCCCCAAATTTTGTTACGATTTTAAAAAATAAAATAATAATTGTTTATTTATTTATTTTTAATCAATATAACATTTTAAAATAATAAAATTTTCATTTCTATCGGTTATAACCGCCAGAATACTAAAATAATAACCGCCAAAAAGTAAAATAATAAAATAGCCAATTTCTGTCGGTTTATAACCGCCACTATTAACTTAAAAACCGCCAGAATATGTCAAAAATATTTTTAAAAAAAGATTCAAAAATGCTGTTGGTTAAAACCGACAGGATTTTTTTTATATCCACCATTAAATATCCGCCAGGACTTTATGTCGGATATAACCGACAATATTTTTCTAATATCCGCCACTAATTAAATTATGTGTCGGATATAATTTATCCGACAGGATTTGCCTATATTCGCCACCATCATCCGCCACCTAAAGCTAATATTGTAGTAGTGTATTAGCGTAATTAAAATGCGTTAATGGAAGAGAAGGAGTAACCAGAGCTCGGTGGATCGGGGCGGGGGGGGGGGGGGGGGGACCAATTATTTCGAAAGTGTGCCTTCACTTCCCCAAATTGTAAACCCCAAACTCTGAAAAATTGTAAACCGTAATCCCCAAATTGTAAACCCTAAAATCTGAAAAATTGGAAACCCTAATTCTATAACCTAAGGGTCTATAAACTGGAGCCCCTAATTCCCTAAACGAAAATCGAAATAAATTAATAAAATTTGAAATATTTACCTTGTTAGCAGGGAGGGGGTGAGAGGGGGAGAGGGTGCAGGTGAGAGGCCGAAAGGTAGGGTGAGGGTGAGAGGCCGAGAGGTAGGGTGTGGGTGTGTCGGAGGGAGTTTACCAAAGACGAATAAGTGAGGGGAAAAGTGTGTGCAATTTCAGCTTAATCCTGACTTGCGCGACGAATATAAGATATTTGTCGCGCAAAAGATTCAAATTTTCACGAAATATTTTTCCTGTGCGCCAAAAAATAAAATTTTTCAGCTCCTTCAGCAATGAAACAGAAACTAATCGTCGCGCAAATAATAGTTACGCGACGAAGGGTTCTTGTTTGTCGCTCGAGGAGCTGAAAATTTGTGTTTGAACTTATATTTATTCAAAAAAAACAAAAACAATTTTTTTTATAACATAACATAAATAAATTACAAAAAATTCATTTAATATGTTTTACATAGCAAGTCATAAATAAATTGCATTATTCATCATCCGAACTGTAATAACTTTCGCAATCGTCGCTATCATGACTTTCGGTCTCCCAATCCCCCACTTCGACACACGTCACCGTCGTCGTTCAGGCCCACTGCACCATCGTATCGCGGAAGATCACCGAGGTCAATTGTAATTGACTGAATCAGTATTTTGATTGAAGACACTTTTTGTATCTGAAACGGTTCTTGGATAAGATTTGTATCTCGAAGTGTTTCCGCATCATTTTCCATTGAAGATTCTAAACGTTGGTCAGCGACGTTGTCGACGTCATCATCAGTTGGGTCTTGTTCTGGTATAACATACACGTTCCTCTGATCCATCTTCTGAACAATTTTCCAACCTCTCCAGGCTTTAAGGTCATCTAGATACACAATATGTTTTGCCATGTTTGCCAAAATGTAAAGGTTGTCATCGTACCAAGCTATGTTAATGTTCATAGATAGTAAGTCATGGTCGATTTTAACACTTCCCTGCCTATTTGGGTTTGTATCAAACCATCGACACTTAAACATCATCACTTGGTATCGGTCTTTGTAAAGCAATTGCACGGCAGTTGTTAGTTTGCCATAGAAATCAATGTTCGTATTTTCACCTCCACTTGGGACATGGACACCGCTGTTTTGCGTAGACAACTTGTCATCTCGTGCAGTCCCCAAAAACTTGAAGCCGTTAACATGGCAACCCGAGAACAATTTAGCGTGAATCGAGCCGAATGCCAAGTTATATAACTCTTCACTGTAAGTGGGGGAATTCGATACTTTCAATTTATTCACCTAATATTATAAAAAAACATACACATGTTAGTTTGAGAAAATTAAAGACTACAATTTATATCAAAAATACAAAACACTTATAACTTACACATTCGAGAAACCAATGTGGAAACAATTCACGGTGTTTCTTGGCATACAAATGTGATGGATGTTCTCGCTTCATCATCTCTTCATGCTCATCTAATGGATGTTCTCGCTTCATCATCTCTTCATGCTCATCTAAGTATGCCATTATCTCATCACAATTGTTGAGTACGAACCAATACGCTACCTCCATGTTACTTTTGGAAAACGACTCGCCTCGTACAGGATCTCCAAAGGGTCGTGCGCTTTGGGCAAAAACAGAAAGTTTCTCCTTTCTCACACCCCCGTCATTATTGTGCTGAGGATGATTGAAAGTCATCTCCACATCTTTTAAATACATTCCACATAAAGTAAGTGACTCATATTGAACCCAAGCCTCTATAATTGATCATTCGGGCTTCACCCTGTTGCGTACACTTTTTTTCAGCTCCCCGAGAAGCCTGCCAAAATAAAATGATACGATATAAATTAGTAAGCGTGGGCTAATGTTGCATAAACAAATGATGAGGATTATATACCTTTTTATTGGATACATCCAGCGATAGTTGACAAGACCAGCAAGCAATGCCTCTTTGGGCAAGTGAACCATCACGTGGATCATACTTGTGAAGAAATCTGAAAGGAATATCATCTTAAACTTGCATAGGACTTGGACAATGTCATGGCGCAACTGATTAACGTCCATCTTCCGCAACATTCTTACCATCAATTGGGAAAAAAATCTGGACAACAACATGTTTGGCTTCACTATATCTTCCGACAATAAGTGTCGAATACCCACAGGAAGTAGGCGTTGCATAAACACATGGCAATCACGGCTCTTTAGTCTAGCAAATTAACCCCTGTTAACATTCAAGCAAAGCGCGATATTAGAAGCATACCCATCGAGAAACTTTACAGACAATACAAACTTTTGAAACTCTTTTTTGTCATTCGGTTTCATGGAAAAAAATGCAAGATCCCTTCTGGCTTTATCATTGTCCCTATTCATTCATAAACCCCTATGTATGCCCATTCTTTCCAAATCAAGCTTTGATCGTGTCCTTTGTCTTGCCCTCGATATCTAGAATGGTGCCTACCAATGTGTCAAAGACATTTTTCTCAACATGCATAACGTCGAGGTTATGTCTCAATTTTAGTTTCAACCAATACGGGATCTCAAAAAACATAGGCTTGTACGTCCAGTTCATATATGTAGAAGGTCTGGTCTGACCCACTGTTTTCCCGAATGGAGCAAAATCCAAACGATTAAGCTGTTCCAAAATCTAATCACTGGACGATTCTTTAGGCCTGAGGCGATGCTCTGTTTTCTCGTCGAACTCTTTATCATTTTCCCGCCACTCGTGGTCCCATGGCAACCATCTTCGATGACTAAAGTAACAAACTTTTCCAGCGTGCCAACCAGATGTTACATCATCCTTGCATGCAGGGCAGGCCATATAACCCTTAGTGCTCTACCCAGAAACCATTGCATATGCGGGAAAATCGTTCACAGTCCACATAATTGTTGCCCGTAAAGTGAACATTTTCCCAAAGGACTTATCGTATGTGCGCACACCATTTGTCCATAAATCCTTTAGCTCATCAACTAACGGCCTTAAGTAAACATCGATTGACCTACCAGGATCCTCAGTTATCAAAAGAGTCATCATCATGCTTTTTTTTCATGCATTTCCAAGGCGGCAAATTATATGGGAATACGAAAATCGGCCAAGTGCTGTGGTGTTGGTTTAGAACCCCAAACAGATTGAATCTGTCAGTGGCAAGTCCTAATCTAACATTCCGAAGATCAGCAGCAAACTCGAGGAACATTCGATCGAACTCTTTCCATGCCTCCCCATCTGCAGGATGCCTTATCACATTGTCGGCTTCAAGTTTTTCCTTATGCCATCTCTTGTCTATGGCAGTATGCGTCGACATATACAATCGCTACAACCTAGGTTTTAGGGGCAGATAATCCATGGCTTTTTATGGGATCTTAGTCATTCTATTCTGAGATGTCATTTTGAACCTCGACTCATTGCATACAAGGAATTTATCCAATGCTTTATTCTCTTTGTAGAATAAAATACAATTGTTTTTGCAAGCGTGAATTTTTTCATAACCCAATCCAAGACCATTCAATACCTTTTGCGCATGTCTATGGTCTTTCAGCAAACAATTGTTCTTCGGAAGCATTCTCTTGAAAACCCCCAAAAAGTAATCAAAACACTGGTTCAACATACGATACTTTATTTTTTTCATGCATTAGTTCCACAATGGCCTTGAGAACGAAAAAGCTTTCGCACCCAGGGTATAACTCTTGGTTGGCATTTTTTAATAGTTTTTCATATTGTTCGAACTTTGCATTGTCCATTGGTGTAGGCACATCATCTTCCCCTTCCTGATTGGTGTTTGGCGATGCAAATGGAAAAGCATCATTTGTAATATCCATGACTTGTTCATTAGGATCCACAATAAGTTCACCATTGTCCACTCTTATGGCGTTTGAAGACGAAGCATTGTCTAATTGTTCCCCATGATGGTTCCAAGTACTATATGTCTCAATCATTCCATTCCTTACTAAATGAAATCAAACATTTTCAATTGTCTCTCTTAACGTGTTGTTACACCTCCTACAAGGACACCGGATTCTAGTTGCACCCGGGTTGTGTGTATGTGCAAAGTCAATAAAATCCTCGATTCCATCCAAGTGTTCGTCCGCGCATCTATTCGGGTTCTGTATCCACGTCCTGTCCATAATTCCTACAACCACAATAACAATACAACAATCACTACAACTTCATACAAATGATAGTGTCACCTTATGCTTCGGTAAGGGTCTTATCCCATTCGGGAGTGCATAGTCATGTCACGTAATTTACGGCTACATTAGATTAGATTTCGACATGGATGAATTTCGGCAGCATCTCGGTACAGTTCTTCAGGTGTATGACGTAGATATAAAATACCTATGTCCCACCCGAAGAACGTACAGAGATAACACCGAAATCTCCACAACCGAAACCTAATCCTTCAACCATAAATTACGCGCCTTAATTGTGCATTCCCAAACTGTCCAAATACTGGGACAATTCAAGAATTAATTGAACCGCAGTCATGCCTTCGCATCCATGTGCGAAATCCAACTAATCCTCAAACGGAAAACTAAGTTTTACTATAAATAAAAAACAAGTACGAAGTTAATTTCAATTAACTCCGTAAATCACAACACATAATTGTACGTCACGTACAAATTTAATAATATAATATAAATATAATTTCATAACACAATATAAACATAACAAACTAAGTTCAACATAATTTAATTAATTTGATATTTTTAAATAATAAAACGAAGAAAATACCTTCTCAATCATTCTCCACCAATCGCTAATCACACACAATATCCTTATAACAACGAAATTAATGGTGTTAGTATGAATCTACATTAATACTTTTACCCTAACGACAAAAAAGGTTGACCAGACACACCAAGATAGCTCAGTCAACCTAGAGAAGAAGATGGAGGGAGTATTAGATGATGAAATTGAGAGAAAATAGAAATGACGGATTTCGGATGGAGCAAAATCGAGATTTGAATGTAGAGGCAATCTGCAATTTTTTTTGCAGTTTGCCTCTACACATGGCTGAATCCAGATTAAAAAGTTCACTTTTGGACAAATGATTTTGCGCGACGAACAAGGACTTCCTCGCGCAAACGACATTTGAGCGACTAAAATAATATTCGTCGCGCAAATGACATTTGTGCGACAAAAATAAATTATTCGTCACTCAACTTTACCATTTTTTTTATTTTATTTCGTTTACTTTATAATTTATTCTTTTCAACATATTGCGCGTTTTTTATTTTTTTTTGTTTTTCCGTTTTATAATATTTGTATGTAATGTAAATTTTTATTTTATTATAAATAAAAAACTCAAACCTAATTAAACATTAAATTAATTAACAAAACTAATTTACTATCCCAAATAGAAATTATAATTAATGTAAATATTAATCATCCACATAACATAAATTTATTTATTACATTAAATATAAAGTCCATAATTGACACATCCCGACCTGGAAATCATGGCGTGATGGCCAGCACGCCCTGATTTCCAGGTCGAGGTGTGTCAACAATTACAAATTCTCATTTCAAAAAAAAAAAAAAAAAAAAAAAAAAAACAACCCTCCTCAACTTCAATCCTCCTTGCCTGCAACGTATCATACTTCCACTGCCGAAACCTCTGCTTGAAAAGCCCATCCACATAAATCTGTTGCTTCTCATCGGTTTCATCAACATCCCAATTAACCTACATTAATACTAATAACATTAAATTAGTAATTTAAAAAATATTACGTTTTAACAAAAATAATTGTTCATTATTTACTACAAACTTGCCAATAACTCCCTCAGCATGGACTTCTTCAACTCCTCAGGGATCTTTTTCCAAGACTCAAACTCGGCAGAACAATCCCTCCACACCAAATTCCCAATTTCATATATAAATTCGGCGTACGAATCAGCCATACCTTTATCTCCAAAGTACGGCACTTGCTTCCATCGATAACTCACATGACGAACTACAAGTTTCTTTTTGCAAAGTAGGGTTCTGAAACTGTGTTTTTATAGCACCAGGATCCCTTTGCGCGATGACGGATTCGTCGCGCAAAAACTACCTTTCGTTGCGCAAAGCGTGTCATAAATGTGCAATAAATGGAAATAAATGGGAACGGTTGAACGCAATCTGACCGTACTTTGCACGACGACATCTGTTGTTCGTCACGCAAAGCTCTCTTGAGCGACGAAATGCGCGTCACGCAATATGTGGAGCGACAAACATAATGATTGTAATTATGAAGTTTATGTAAACATACATATTTATGTTTACGTTAACTTTATAATTACAAACAAATATTTAGTTAAATATTTATTCTAAAAATAGTTACTACCTTAAAAATTTATTCTAAAAATGACTAATACCTAAAATATTTATTCTAAAAATAATTAATACATTCATCCATTCATCCATTCATTTATTTTAAAAACCAAACAAGAATTAAACTCTAATTAAGTCCACATACATAGCTTATGAAAAAAACCTTCAATTTAAATATTGTCCTCAAAAACATAAATTTAAAACTACTATTTCGATGTTCCTGGTCCATTCCGCAAGACATCATAACGCCACCGATTGTAACCTCTCTCCAACACATGCTCCATCAACTGCATTAATTGTTCGTTCGTGACATCATCAAGAGTATACTTACACTGTTATACATATATGCAAATAATTAATTCCAACATATAATAAAAAATTTCACAAAATTCCTTATTGATTCATCAACAATATACTTACTAATAATTCTTCAATCACCGTCTTCTTCTTATTCTCGGGCACATCTTTCCAAGAACGCCACTCGGCAATAGGACAATTGTTCCCCATGGCTACAGCAATCGCATGCGCGAATTGAAAATGCTGCTTCAAATCATTCTGGTCGGCGTCGGTCACGCTTTGATTCTTGTTATTATCCCCCATCTCACCACAAACAAAATTAGAATAGAATTATGAAGAATAAGGACAGCAAAAGTGCATATTTATAGGAAGGATAGGGCCTTTGCGCGACGAAGGATTTGTCGCACAAACATCTGTTATAAATGCGGTATTGATTCCTGTGATTCACCTGCAGTGAATGGTCAAAACTGACAGGAACTTGCACGACAAATCATTGGTCGCGCAAATGTCCCATTTTTGTTGCGTAAGTGGTTCGCGCCAAAAAAATTACCCCACGTTTTCTTGCTGACTTTACGCAACGACAAAAAATATTCGTCGCGAGACATATTTTCGTCGCGCAATTTTTTTTTTTCTTTTTCTATCCTGTCTATTTTGCGGGATGAAATATTTTTTCCGACGGGCAATTACGTCTTGTGCGACGAAATACTTTTCGTCGCGCAAGCAGTTTTTTCTACTAGTGCATGTAGAAATCAATTAGTGGTGAATCTAACTCAAACCAACTAAACCCAACCATTTGCCAGCTCTAATTGTAATTTATTAATCCTCATTTATATCAAATTTCTCAAATCAATATGAACAACTAATTAACGTCGGCCAACCCCAACACGTATATCTTTTACAGTCATAAGTGATAATAGGAGTGTTAAGTGAAGACTGAACCTAACTACGTAGTCTCCTTTTAGCACACAGATCTCAGTAGTAAAAACATAACGTTTGATGTTTTCAAAAAAAAAAAAAAAAAAAAAAAAATATAACGTTTGACTGCTTCTCAAGATTTTTCTGTAAAAAACAGAAGGAAAAGGTAACCATGCTTGCACGTTCTGATGATCATTATTGTATTTGATCCAGCTTAACTTGCTACTGTTGTTATTCTTAAACAAAATTTTGATATGTATGATTAAAGATTCGTAAAATTGTTGTAAGTTTTGAAGAGGACAAGTATGCAAGAGGCAACTAAGATATTGAGAACATGAAAGGAAGGTTCTCAACCAGATGTGTGTGTGTGTGTGTGTGTGTATAATCTAATTATAATGGGAGTAAGTAAAATTTATAAATGAAAAAGTAGAGGCACTGGAATTTTCAAAGAATCAAAATTGAGCTGGGCAGATTAGTTGGCATGTGATTGCAGACAAATCTAAATCTAGAAGCTTGTCAGATGAAGGGAGGTGGAAAGTTGTTTACTAAACATGGAGGAATAAAAAAAGCAGTGGAGCCCACACAAATTTTGGAATTCAATTCCTTGTATTGGTGGAATTGGATTCCCTAGATATAGTTATAGATGTTAATCCAATTCTTAATTGTTTGGGCAATCGGAATGATATTTTTGTTCTCTTTATGCTATCATTTACTTTTTTTATTTCCAATATTATCCTTTATAAACCCATTAAAGTATATAAAATATTTGATTTGGGACAAGGGCATTTTAGTAATCATACTGGTTTATATTCCGATTTTGCTGAATTAGTAAACAGCTTTATGGAATTCTATTCCGATTCCAGAACATTTAAGTAAACAACTTCAACAGAAATCCGATTCTGACTTCTGCTCATTCCAACTCCTCCTCAATTCAATTCCTCCTATTTTCATTACCGTTACGTAAACGCAAGTTTATAGTTTTCTTCTTCGTCTTTCATATGCAGTCTATTTTTATTCCTGGAGTTCCACTCTAATTTGTAATGTACGGATGCGGAGATTCCATTGGTGCAAACAGAGACAATTTCAATAAACTTATTATACGTTTTCTATATGTAGAGACAGAGGCGGAGGCACCATAAGCCTAGCGTAGGCGTAGGCCTACCCTTACTCTTTCATCCTTTTTACATAATTTAATATTATATTTCCTTTTTTTGGTAAATTTAGTATTATATTTCTTTTTAATTTATACAAAATTCTTAAATTCTATTCACCAATAATTAAAACAAGAGGTCTCTTTTTCTTTTCAATTTCAACAGCATTCATCTTAAAACTAAATTTATCATCTTATTTTATAAACAATGTTGTGGCCTATAGTTAATTGACAGGGAAAGGGGGCCGGCGACACAGAGAGAATATATATATATATATATAGAGAGAGAGAGAGAGATGTGTTTGTAGGGTTGTGTAGAGGATATGTTATTCCCCCTACGCAGTGCCTTTATTTATAGTAATAAGATAGAGAAGAAATCCTTCTCCTCCTAGGAATATAAGTCATAATAGGAAGAGAATAACTAGAATCAAATATAATCTAGGATTTACACAATCACACTTAAACAAGAAGTTTACAACACTCCCCCTTGATTGTGTAAATACTCAAGTAGATTCGACATCATGTAGAGGTAGAGGAAGTCGACTCGTCGGCACTAATTCTGGGAACACGCTATTCTTAAATAAGGTAAGAACTTGCATAAGGAAGTAAGTCTCACAAAAAACAATATGGCTATGGTAAAAAACCCGAGTAAGGCTAAAATCCATAGTCTAAGGAAAAATGCGTGAGAAATGCAAAGTCAAATTAAACGTCTACGGGATGTCATCAGGGATATGAACAACCCAAGGTGGGTGCCTCGTCAAAACATCGTTAGGTGGCAAAAACCCAGTGGGAAAATGCTCCTAATCGTAGGGAAAAGAGTACATTAAGATCAAGCAAGTATACTTCAGGATACTCCCCCTGAGTTTGACACAATTCCAAAGAGAACTAGCAATGTTACAACTCAGAAAGTTTACACATATCAAATCCTTGAACAAGCTTCTGAAGCGTCGCCTTCGATAGTGATTTGGTGAGGAGGTCAGCCAGATTATCTTGTGAACATATTTTCGGTGACTTCAATCTTCTGATGTTCTTGTTGTTGATGTGAGAAGAAGAACTTTGGCACAATGTGCTTGGTGTTGTCTCCTTTGATGTAACCCTTCTTGAGCTATTCGATGCATGCTGCATTATTTTCAGAGATCGTTGTTGGGACATCAATGATGGCGTAAGGATCGCATAAGCTTCAAATATGGCCCACAACTGCTATCAACCAAAAGCATTCCCGAGTTGCTTCGTGTAAGGTGAGAATTTTAATTAGCATGGTTAGACGAAATGGAAACTAAGGTCTATTTAGTTTGCCTATAAGAGATTGCGATGCCTCAAACAGTAAAGACATAACCCATTTGAGAGCATGCCTTGTGCGGAACAGATAAGTATCATGCATCGGCATAACCAACAAGGTGAGAATTGACTCGAGATAAGGGGGTGCGGCATCACTCGAGGATCCGTAGGGATACATCAAGCCCAAATCCGCAATACCCTTAAGGTAACGGAAGATATCTTTAACATCAGTTAAGTGTCTACGTGTTGGTGCATTACTGTATCTTGCCAAAAGATTAACAGTGAAGGAGATGTTAGGTCTAGTGCATTAAGCTAAGTACAATAAAGTGCCTATCGCACTTAGATAAGGGACTTTAGGCTCCAAAATCTCTTCATCATCCTTATTCGGACGGTATGGATCTCATTTTGCATCTAGCAATCGAACGAGTACTCGAAGGCTTCGCTTTATCCTCGTTGAAGCGGCGCAACACCTTTTGGGTATAGTTCGATTGATGTACTAAGATTCCATCCGAACAGTGTTATATCTCGAGACCGGGACAGTATTGAATCTTTCCTAGATCTTTCATCTCCAATTTCGACTTCAAGTGCGTGGTAGTTCTCGTTAGCTCTTCAGGAGTTCCGATGAGATTCATGTCATCGACTTATATTGCAACTATCACAAAACTAGAATGTGACTCCTTAATGAACACACAAGGGCATGGTTTGTTGTTTACATATCCCTGACTAGTCAAATACTCACTCAAACAGTTGTACCACATTCTTCCGGATTGCTTCAAATCGTAGAGTGAACGCCTCAGCCGAATTGAGAGCGTATTCCGGGGTTTGGAAATATTTGATCTAGTCAATGTAAGTCATTCAAGAACTTTCATATAAATTTCCGTATCAAGATCCCCATATAGATACGCAGTTACTACGTCCATCATATGCATACTCAGTTTTTCGGAAACTACAAAACTGATAAGTTAGCGAAAAGTAATCACATCCATAACTAAGTTTCATCATAGTCAATCCCAGGGCATTATGAGAAGCCTTGCGCAACAAGACGAGCCGTGTAACACACAATTTCATTCTTCTCATTATGTTTCCAAATGAAAACCCACTTGTAGCCAACAGGCTTCACATGCAGAGGAGTAGGAGCTACAGGTCCAAACACATTACGTTTCGCAAGCGAATCGAGTTCGACTTGGAATCGAGTTCGACTTGGATTCCTTGTTTCCAATTTGACGAATCAGTTCTACGTCGACATTCATCAACGGAACGGGGTTCAATTTCATCACTCAACATGATCTTAGCAGCTACTGCATATGCTAATGCATCGTCGATGATCATCTTATTTCTACACCAAACATAATCTAAGTTAGCATAATGGACCGAAATCTCACGATTTTCGGGAGGTGGATTCGTCTCTTCAAGGACGCTTCCGTAATCTAAAATTTTCTCATAAGTTGGATAGAATGAGTAGGCGATAATCGGATTCACGATAGACTTTTCAGGTGCCTGTGCCATGGGTTTCCTATTCCGTGGGTGTGAATCCCTTAAACCAAGAAGTCTGCCACGCTTGTGTGTAGGAGCAAAGGATTGGGTAGCCGCTAATGTACGTGGATCGGCCAAAGTGGCATCCCAAGCCTGCAGGAGGGAAGTCCGTCGTATGTTTGGTACATCCATCTTTGCAGGCACATTTGCAACTAGAATATGTGATCTTGTCACTCGTGCTAGATCGGTGAAAGCATTTGGCATGCTCTGAGCTATACTCTGAAGATCTAATATATGTTGCACTTCAGTTTTAGACTAAGCGGTGCGAGGATCTAAATGAGATAAAGTGGGAGTTATCCACGATAATTCGCATCGTTCATCAAGAATGTTAACATTCTTATCTCCTCCTAACGACGGGAAAACTGTTTCATAGAAGTGATAATCCACGAAACGAGCGAGAAACAAATCACCTGTCAAAGGTTCTAAGTAACGAATAATCAAAAGAGAATCTGTTATGCCCCATTTTTGTATGTAAGGGCAAAATCGACATATAGACTGTACAACCAAAAACGCGCAGATACGATATGTCGAGTTTGTATTCGGTAACCAACTAAAGGGCACTATATGGTTGGGTCGTAACAAGCCTCAGGCGGACCAACATGGCCGCGTGCAATATTGCATGGCCCCAAGCAGCTTTCGGAGGCTTGGTATGTACCGCCAACGATCAAGCAATCATTTGTAAGCGCTTAAGAAATGCCTCTGCCAGGCCGTTCTGGGTGTGAACATGGGGTACATGATGTTCAACTTCAACTTCAATCGATATGCAATAGTCATCAAAAGTTTTAGATGTGAATTCTCCAACACTATCCAATCGAATAGATTTGATCGGATAATCAGGGTGGTGAGCCCTGAGCTTGATATCTTGAGCCAACAGTTTGGAGAATGCAGCGTTCTTTGTGGGAAATAAGCACACATGTGTCCAACGTGTGGAAGCATCAACCAAAACCATAAAATATCTAAATGGTCTGCATGGAGGATGAATTGGTCAACAAATGTCCTCATGAATCCTTTGTAGAAAAATAGGAGGATTCGAACGAATTTTGTCATAAGAAGGCTTAATAATAAGTTTTCCCATAGAGCAAGTTTGACATGGGATTCCTTGAATTGAACCTAAACTTCGGGTTAGTGGATGCCCATGTGATGGTTTGAGGATAAGGCGCATTGTTGTTCATCCAGGGTGTCCCAATGAATCATGCCAAAGTGTAATTTCGTGCGCAGTCCCAGAGGTAGGGTCGGCCACATAGTGGCTTTCTATAGGGCGTATGGTCGTAGTATACAGACCACTCAGGATATGCTCCATCTTCTCTAGAATACGCTTCTGGCGATATTCAGATGAAGTTATGCATAGAAATTCAACTTCATTTTCTACATAGGTTTCAGTCTGGTAATTATTATCTCTAATGTCCTTGAAACTCAACAACATTCTTTCGGAACGTGGAAAATAGAGTGCCTCATCAAGGGTCAAAATTATACCATTGAACAACATTATATGTGCCTTACCATATCCTTCGATCAGGGTGGATGGGCTTGAGATGGTTCTCAGAGATGCATTCTTAGGTATGAAGTTAGTGAAATAGATGCGTACATGCAAAACGGTGTGCCTGGTTGCACTATCTACGAGACAACTAACTTTCCCACTAGTCATACGTAGGGGTAATAGCCTCTTGAAAGTCAGAAACCTCCATCTTTGTACTTTCCGGTTCATCTACTTGCTCAAAGTTTGATTCAAACTTCTTATGACGAGAATGATATTCAGCTACAACCTTATAGGGAGCTTAACAAACACGGGACCAAGTGGTCATTTGAACCACAGCAATAGCACATGTCTGCATCTATGGTTTCAGGTGCTTTGCCCTTATTCTTTAAGTTTGGGGCCTTAGGAGCGAGGTTAGGGCGCTTCTGGGCTTGGTTTCCTCCATTAGATGGGCCTTGGCTCTGTTGACCTTGACAAGATGGCTTTTGGCCACCCCTACCACGCCTATTTTGGCATTTTGGTCGTTTGTTTATGCTATAATGTGCTTCAGGCACATCAGTCACCCCAGTAGGTCGAGCTTAATGATTTTTCATTAATAGTTGATTCTACTTTTCATCGAAAAGTAAAACAGAGATCAAATTCAAAAACTTAGTGAACTTCTAAGCCCTATATTGTTGCTGCAGGACAATATTCGTAGCAGAGAATGTCGAATATGTCTTTTCCAGAAGATCATCTTCAATCAAGGTCTCAATACAGAACTTGAGAAGTGATTAGATTCGACAAACTTCATAATTATATTCATTCACAAACTTAAAGTCTTTGAAGCGGAAATGTTGCCAGTCATGTCTTGCTTCAGGCAAGAAGATGTTTTTTAGTGATTAAAACGATCAGCCAACGTGACCTAGAGTTCTTGTGGATCCTCCTCAGTAAGGTGCTCAGTTTGTAGTGTGTCATTAATGTGTCTTCAGATAAAGATCATAGCAGTAGCTTTCTCAGCTTCGCCAACAGGGTTGTCTGTCTCATCTTTAATGGCGGGACGCAAATTCTTTGCGGTGAGGTAGAGTTTCACATCTTTGACCCACTTGAGGTAGAGTTTCACATCTTTGACCCACTTGAGGTAGTTTCTTCCAGAGACCTCTAAAGCGGTGAAGTTGAGTTTGTTCAAATTCGACATATTCCTATCAAAAAATAAATGGACAAGATGTGGTTAGTGTAATGGAGAAAAAATCAATCCATTCACATATGAGTAGAACATTCAAGTTCTAATAGACATGTATTGGTTTAAATTTGCATGAAAAATCTTCGGGTTTTCATGGGTGATGTTTTTAAGGAAAACTTCAAATTTTCAAACAAGGCATGCTTCTAGAAACTTCAGGTTTCGAAATAATTATGAACTTCAGGTTCATATGTTCCTACAAACAAACGCAAATATATATACAGAAATAGGCAACAATAAAATATGCAAATAGAACTTCAGGTCAAGAATTATAATTGAATTAATTATTTTGACTTCGAGCCAAATTTAAAGTGTGAGTGAAAAATATAAAACTCAACATGCCCAAAAAAAATGGGCATTGAAAACTCGGGGCCTAAAAACATGGGCCAAAGCCCACGAGTAGACTGAGAATGTAAACCGTGCGGCCCAGGCCCAAGTATTGGGCTAGGGTAAGTAGATATAGAATGCAAGCTTAGATAGGCGTGGATTAGGTGTGACATGGTGCAGTGCATCGATTCTTCAGCAACGAGCTGGGATCATGTACGGCATCGTGCACTGGGACACCAAAGCCTAATTGGGCTGGTGTCGTTCGTGGGCCAAGGGTCCAGTTCAGCCTAATAGGCTGTTTGGATATGGGCCGTGGTAGCAAAGGCAACTAGCAAGCCCAAAAGGGTAATATGCGATGCAGGCCCGAGGGCCCAAGGCCCACAAGGGCTCGGGTCAAGAAACCCAGAACACCTCAGCGGCGCTGGGTGTGAGATTCAAATCGAAAAATCTTCGGCGTTGCTTCAGGCAACTTCCCTCAGTCGATCACTGCATAGCAATGCACAGGGCTTCAATTGGAACCCTAGTTTTGGATGGAAACCTAAGTTTCGTTGTTAGGGGGAAAAGGTTTGAGAAACGGTAAAACATAACTGCAGGTCGTGATGTCCCAGAGAGATAGCGGTGAGGCCGTGGCCGACTGCAGACAGCGGCTAGGTTCGTGGGTTTAATGCCAAAACAGTGTCGTCTTCTTAGATGGAGCATTGGGGGGTTTTGCTCTGGTGCATCGTGGCTCAAGAATGTCGCATGAGCTCGGGTTTTGAATTCAACAAACCTTAAATTTATTTTTTTTTCCAATTTTTTCAATTTCCAAATGCATATTCAAATAATTTAATGCATGGACATATAGTTGATGCAATTCATGGCAATATCAAATTCACATAATTCAACAATTATGGATATAATGCAAACACAATTTATGTAGAATCTAAAATTTGAAAAACGTAAAGTTGGGTCATGCATTATGATGAATGTTCATGCTATCAGAGCTGCAAAAATATCGAGATAAAAATTATCGTTTTGGAAAAACCTAATTATGTGATGATATGGATGAATTGGTTTGATGCAGAAAGCTTCCACGTCAGATTCCTAAGCGCAGCGGTAGGAGCGTGCTGATAACATGTTGTGGCTTATATTTAACTGACAGAGAAAGGGGGCCGGTGGCACATAGAGAATATAGAGAGAGAGAGAGAGAGAGAGAGAGAGAGAGAGATATATATATATATATATATATATATATATATATATATGTGTGTGTGTGTGTGTGTGTGTGTGTGTGTGTGTTTGTAGGGTTGTATAAAGGATATGTTATTCCCCCTATCTAGTGCCTCTATTTATAGTAATAAGAGAGAGAAGAAATTCTTCCCCTCCAAGGAATACAAGTCATAATAGGAAAGAATAACTAGAATCAAATCTAATCTAGGATTTACACAATCACACTTAAACAAGAAGTTTACAACAAACAAATCAATCTTTTAAAATTAAAATCTAAAGTCTGATTTAGTTTTATTAAAAAATATTCTTTCACATTGTCCAACCAAAGAATAATAAACTTTGAGTTTTATTCTCCTCTCATTCTTGAAATTTCATATATTTTGTGCTCCAAATTCCAACCCACAACAATATTAAGTTATGAATCTTTCTGTTCTCTCTAACTTTTTACTAAATTTATAAAACTTCATATATTTTGTTCTCTGAATTCTCAATCTATTTTGTCATTTATTGTTCAAAAATTCCCAATCCGTTCTATTTTTCATTAACTTGATGTTGGAGGTTTTATTTCTCTTAATCCTCTTTAATTTTATATTAAAGACTCTTTACATTGACTTGATATTGGAAGGTTAATTTCAACATGAAAAAAGCATTTAACGACTCAGAAAATTCAATTAGCTCACAATTCCAAGCATGTATTGCAGTCTCTTGTTAATACGTACTATCTAGTTATTTTAGTTTTTAACATTTATGTGAGGCCCCTCCTCACGTAAAATCCTGACTCTGCCACTGTGTAAAGACTTTTTAAAGTAGAAAAATACCCAAATTTGGGGGAGGATAATTGTCCCCTGCCGATGTGAGAGTAACTGCTCTATGGCTTGAGAAAATACAATAAATCATCGTATTCTAAACAAATTTTGTGTTTAGAATGTGGTATAGCTTTTAGGTTAGATTAATCCTAACAAATCGTGACTAAAGCCTACTTTTCTTGTAGTGATCATTAATGTACCCAAACCAAGTCTTCATAAAATCTATTAGCTTTAGGGTTTGGGGGAGGCCAGCGGCAATAAGAGAGAGAGAAGAGAGATTTAATCGTGAGGTGTGCGTTGTATCACCCCATTGTGCCTTTATTTATAGTAGTAGGATAGGTTAAATCCTTACCCTTATAGGATTTCATCTCTAATAGGATATTAACTACTAAAGGGAATATTCAAAGATATCCCTAGATACACTAGGATTTACACAATCACATTCCTATTCTAAATATGACTGTAACACTCCCCCTTGAGCGTGTAAATACTCAAACAAAACATTGGGATCAGATATTCAACAGATAAGGTAGAACAGTTGATGAAGTCAGCGGCACAACGATTGAATGCGAGTCTCAAATATAAAGAAAGTATACATTGGTAGCAAAAACTCACAAAACCTCGCTGTGGTAAAACCTAAGGCAGGTGAAAACCCATAAACTAAGGAGAAAAGTGAGAAGTATGCATAATGTCCAAAACAAACATCAAACAGGATGAAAGTAGTGAACTGAACGGAGTATGATCATCCCAGGATGGGTGCCTCATCAAAACCTCGTTAGGTAGCAAAAACCCAGTGGAAAAAATGCTCCTAATTGTAGGAAAAAGAGTACATTAAGATCAAGTGAGTTGCTTCAAGATACTCCCCCTGAGTTAGACAAAACTTCCAAATAAGAAAACAACAAGCGATTCAATTCAGATAATTTACGCATACCGATTCCTTGGACGAGCTTCTGAAAAATAAACTTGGGCAATGATTTGGTAAAGAGATCCACCAGGTTATTCTGGGAACGAATTTGCTTGACTTCAATGTTCTGATGCTGTTGTTACTAGTGCGAATAAAAGAACTTTGGCGCTATGTGCTTAGTGTTGTCTCCCTTGAAGTATCCCTTCTTTAACTGCTCGATACATGCTGCATTGTCTTCAAAGATCATCGTAGGAAGGTCAACTACAAAAGTAAGACAACTAGTGCTTCGAATATGTTCCACGACTGCTCTCAACCAAAAACACTCACACGATGTTTCATGCACGGCGAGGATCTCAGCAAGGTTCGAAGAAGTCGCAACTAGCGTTTGCTTAGTAGACCTCCAAGATATAACAGTGTCTCCAACGGTAAAGACATAGCCCATTTGAGAATGTGCCCTATGTAGGTCAGACAAATATCTAGCATCTGCGTAACCAACAAGGCTAGAATTAACTCAAAAACCGAGGAGGCGGCAACTCCTCTCGATGATTCATGGGTGTAGAACAAGCCCAAATCCATCGTACCCTTGAGGTAGCAGAAAATGTCTTTAACACCGTTCCAGTGTCTGCACGTAGGCCCATTGCTGTATCTAGCCAAAAGATTAACAGCGAAGGAAATGTCAGGTCTAGTGCATTGAGCCAAGTACAATAAAGCCCTAATTGCATATAAGTATGATGGAACTTCAAGCTCCAAAATCTCTTCCTCATCCTCTTTGGGACGGAAGGGATCTCATTTAGCATCTAGAGTCCGAACGACCATAGGAGTACTCGAAGGCTTCGCTTTATCCTCATTAAAACATTGCAACACCTATGGGGTGTAGTTCGATTAATGTACTAGGATTGCATCTGAACAATGTTCGATCTCCAGACCAAGACAATATCAAGTTTTCCTAAGATCTTTCATCTCAAATTTTGATTTCAAGTGAACGGTAATTTCCTCAAGCTCTGGGGCAATTCCAATGAGATTCATGTCATCGACATAAACTGCAACGATCGTAAATCCAAAACGTGACTTCTTTATGAACACGCATGGGCATAATTCCTTGTTCACAAAACCCTTACTTGTCAAATATTCACTCAGACGGTTATACCACATCCGCCTGGATTGTTTCAATCCGTAGAATGATCTCCTCAATCTAATAGAGAGAGTGTTCCGTACTCTAGAACTATTTAAACCAGTTAATGGAAGTCCTTCTGGAACTTTCATGTACATTTCCGTATCTAAATCCCTATAGACATATGCAGTTACCACATCCATAAGAGGCATATTCTGTTTTTCATAAACTACCAAACTGATAAGGTAGCGGAACGTTACGACGTCCATGACGAGGAATACGTCTCCTCGTAATCAATTCCAAGACGTTGAGAAAAGCCTTACGCTATGAGGCGTGCTTTGTATTACACTATTTCATTCTTCTCATTACCTCACAAAAACCCACTTGTAGCCCACGGGCTTCACATGTGGTGGGGTAAGAACTACAAGCCCAAACACCTTACATTTCATAAACGAATCAAGTTTAACATGGATTGCTTATTTCCAGTTTAACCAATTCGTTCTATGTCGGCATTCATCAATGAAACGTGGTTCAATGTCATCGCTAAGCATGATCGAAATCTCACGATCATCTCATTCTAATTCTGATTCCAAACCTCATCTAATATTACGTAGTGGATCGAAATCTCACGATTCTCAGGAGTTCGGGCTGTCTCATCTAAGACATCACCATAATCTAGAATAACCTCATGCGTTGAAACAGATGAGTTGCGATGGTCGAATTCAGACTAGGGTCACTAGTTTATGCCGTTTTCCTCCTTCGGGGTTGTGAATCTTTTGAACCAAGGGGACTGCCACACTTCAAGGTCTGAGCAGATGATTGGCTAGCCGCCAATGTACCGGGGCACGTGGAAGGTGCAACCTCCCCATCTTCAGGGACGGTTCGGCCTTCCTAAGCGGTATTCAGGCATACGTGAGGTACGTCTATCCTTACAGGCGCATTTGCAGTAGGTATATGTGATCTTGTCACCTTAGCTAGATCAAAAGAATCTGGCATGCTTTGAGCAATGCTCTAAATATCTATAATTCGTCGCACTTCAGTTTCAGACTGGGCAGTGCAGGGATCTAAATGAGACATATTGGGAGCATGCGACAATTCACGGTGTTCTACAGGAACGTTAGCATGCTTATCTCCCCCTAACGACGGGAAGACTGTCTTATCAAAGTGACAATCTGCAAAACGTTTGGTTAATAGATCACCTGTCAAGGGCTCTAAGTAGGGAATAATTGGTAAATAGATTCCCATTTTTCTCTGATGACCCATTTTGGTACATAGTGGCGGTGCTATTAGCACATAGATTGCGTACCTAAACACTCGTAAATGTGAGACGTCAAGCTCATATCTAGTAACAAACTGTAACGGTGAATGAGGTTGGGTAGCGGTGGGCCTCAGGTGGAACAGTATAGCTACGTGCAATATTGCATAGCCTCAGGTAGATACCGGCAATTTGGTTCGCATAACCAAAGTCTGAGCTATCAATTAAAGGCCCTTTATGAAAGCTTCTGCCAGGCCATTTTGGGTGTGAGCATGGGGTACAAAATGTTCGACTTCAATCCCAACTGATTTGCAATAATCGTCAAAAGTTTGTGACATAAACTCTCCAGCGTTATCTAGTCAAATTGACTTGATCGGATAATCAGGGTGGTGAGCCCTTAGCGTAATAATTTGTGCTAGGAGTTTCACAAATGCAACGTTGCATGTGGACAATAAGCAGACATGAGACCAACGTGTCGATGCATCAACCAACACTATAAAGTATCTAAATGGTCCGCATGTTGGTTGGATAGGTCAACAAATATCCCCTTGAATCCTCTGAAGAAACTTAAGGGTTTGTGAATAATCTTTGTAATTGAGGGTTGAGTATTCATCTTCCCCAAAGAACAAGCTTTGCATGGCGGAAATCCAACGTAAGGAGGTAAATGATGCCCATGTGATGATTTGAGGATATAGCATATCATATCACATCCAGGATGTCCCATACGGTCATGCCAAAGTAGTAAAGTGATCTGGAACTCAGGCACAGGGCCGGCCACATGGTGGGCTTCTATGCCACGAATGGTTGTGTTGTACAACCCATTTGGGATACGTTCCAACTTCTCGTGAATATGCTTATGGTTATACTCATAAGAAGTAATACAAAGAAATTCAGAACCATTCTCTTCAGTGGTTTCAATATGATATTGATTATCTCGAATATCTCTAAAACTCAGCAACGTTCTTCCGGAACGTGGAAAATAGAGGGCCTCTTTAATGGTTAAGATAGTACCATTAGACAACATGATATGGGCCTAATGGTATCCTTCAATCAGGTTGGATGAGCCTGAGAGAGTTGTCAGAGGTGCTTTCTTAGGTACGAAGTTAGTAAAATAGTGTCGCTCATGCAATATGGTGTGCGTAGCAGCATTATCAGCCAAACAACTAACTGCCCCACTAGACATACCTAGAAATAAATTGATTGAATTGGTCACATGCATAAATATAATTCCATTCATTCAATTAACCAATTTGAGAAATAATATCCATAAAATAATTATCCATAATTCAAAACAAACCAAAACCAAACAAATTATTCCAAATACTTAGAAAAATTGTCCAAAAATTAAACCATAAACCTAAAATTAGGGGGGGTATGGCCACTCTTAGTGGGTTCGGCAACTAGGAGTAAAATCACCCTAAAAACATGTCTAAAAAAATAAAACTTATTCATCCATAGAAGTTAATGCCTCCTGAAAATCTGATATCTCCATGGTTGTAGTAGCATTTTCGGGACGTTCCACATTGGCAAAGTTAGACTCATGACGGGAATGATACTTGGCAATGGACTCGGGGGTAGCTCTGCATACACGTGACCAATGATCCTTTGATCCATAGCTGTAGCACATGTCAATTTCAGTGGAAGCCGATTGAACGGTAGCTTTTCCCTTGTTCTTGAAGTTTGGGGCCGTAGGGGCAAGGGTTTAGCACTTCTGGGTCAAATTTCCTCCCTTGGGTGGGCCTTAGCTCTATTGAACTTGGGCCCGTGGTTGGGCTTGCCACCCATTGCCACGGCCAGGATGATTATTTCGTCATATGTGGCTGCTAGAATTGGTAGCATGCGCTTCAGGCGTAGCGTTCGAGCCAATGGGTCAAGCTTGATGATTCTTCATCAAAAGCTGGTTCTTTTTTTTCAGCAAAAAGTAAAACACAAATCATATCTGAAAATTTGGTGAACTTCTGAGCCTTATATTTTTACTGCAGGACAATATTGGTGGCATGGAAGGTCGAATAGGTCTTCTCCAGGAGATCTTCATCTGTTAAGTCCACTTTACAGAACCTAAGTAGTGATCGGATTCTACAAACCTCAGAGTTGTATTCATTCACGGACTTAAAGTCTTGGAAGCGTAGATGCTGCCAGTTATGTCTTGCTTCAGACAAGTAAATATCTTTCTGGTGATCGAAACGGTCGGCCAGAGCAAGCCAGATGGTGCGTGGGTCATTCTCAGCGAGGTACTCAGTCTGCAATGCATCATGCATGTGTCTTCGAATGATGATCATTGCAGTAGCTTTCTAAGCTTCATCAACGAGGTTGGCATCTATAGGTGCCTCGATGATGGCTTTAATACTCTTTGCAGTAAGATGAAGCTTCACGTCTTAAACCCACTTCAGGTAATTTCTTCCAGATACTTCCAGAGCGGTGAAATCGAGCTTGTTCAAGTTCGACATATCCCTAAAACAAAGGGTACAACAAAATGTAGTTAGTCATATGGTAATCCATAGACATACATCGCAGAACATTCGGGTTCTATAGACATGTATTGATTTAATTTAAACATGAAAGTTACAGGTTTCATATGGTAAGTTTTGAATGAAAACTTTGGATTTCAAAGGCACTAAATATGAAACTACAGGTTCAATTTAGTTTTATGAACGAATAGTTTATAAATGAGAGGCTCCTGTAAGAACACATAATGTAATATGCTAATTGAAGTGTAGTGGATTTGAGTTGCTTCGGGAACTCAAGTGTGAGAACTTCAGGACTACGAAAGGGTGTCAAGGGTTCAAAGTATAAAAATAAATTATTGAATCGTTAATGTCCAAAAATGATCTTCGGGTCAATAATTTTAGATTAATTATCAGATTAATGGAGTGCATGTCACTTTTAATTAATTCAATAGATCAAGACCAAACGGGGTCGATCGTGGAAGCAAAATAATGACAGACGGGTCATATTAGCTTCGGTTGGTGATAAACCAATTGATAATTAAATTAGAATTAATTAGTGTAAACCAAAGTACCCAAAAAAAAAATATTTGGGCATGATTTATAACGCGGCGATGCCAAAAAATTGGCATTGGGTCGAAAAAAAAAAAAAACAGCCCAGCCAAAAGTAGGATGGCATCTACGCGGGGATAAGCCCCGCAGCACAACTGCAGGTCATTGGGCCATAGAAGGGTTGCAGGCCTTTAGGCCATGTGTTCTGGGGAGCCCAGCAACAAAAAACTGCTGGTTTGGGCCTAAAAATCATGCACGGGGCAAGCCCAGCCCAAGGCTGGCTTGCGGGTGGGTATGGGGAAGCCCAGCTGAAGTTGGGTTTCGGGTCTTTGGTTCGGGGCATGTCAAGTCCAGTAGCAAGAGTTGCGGGCAAGTAGGCCAAAGCATGGGCAAAGCCCAGCAAACGACATGGGCTTACCACAGGCGGGCTTAGGGCATAGGACTAGGCCCAGCAACACACGGGTTACTGGTGATGGGGCTAGGTGCAAGGGAAGAGCCCAGCAAACGACTGCAGGCCATACTGGTAAGTGGGTTGGGGCTGCACGCCCAATCTAAACCAAACCTAGGCCAAGGAGGCAGGGTTGTCTTGGCAAGCACAAATGGTTGCAACCAGGGGTCAGACGTCAAAATGACGTCATCCTGGTGGCGTGCTCAACGCGGCTAGGCTGCAGGCCAACGCAAAGGTCGGCGGTAATGCCACGGAGGTGGTGCGGCGAACGTGCCTCATAATTCCCAGAATTTTTTTTGTCAACATCTCTAGGTTTGAAAAACCCTAAATTGCTTCTAATTTATTTATATGCTTTGGCTAACAAATTCCACATAGCAAAATAATTGTGCAATGCATGAAACGTGTATATATATATATATATATATATATATATATATATATATATATATATATATCAAAAGGAAAATATAAATATAGGGGGTTCATGCATCATGGGGAATGTTTTCATGCTTCATGGACGTTTTAAATATCTTACTTTATTTTAAGCATACCTGATTGGAAGAAAACAAATAAAAGCCTTTGAATTTTGTAGAAGAGAGCCTCCTTCTACGATCCTTCAGTTCTTTAGCTTCTGGCAAGAGCGTGCTGATAACGTGTTGTAGGCATATTTGACTGAACTATTCTAATGGAATAGAGAGGGGGAGGCCGACGGCAATAAGAGAGAGAAAAGAGAGATTTAATTGTGAGGTGTATATTGTATCAACCCATTGTAGGATAGGTTAAATCCTTACCCTTATAGGATTACATCTCTAATAGGATATTAACTACTAAAGAGAATATTCAAAGACATCCCTCTATAGTGATTGTGTAAAACCTAGTGTATCTACGGATATCTTTATATTCCCTTTAGTAGTTAAATACCTATTAGAGTTGTAATCCTAAAAGGGTAAGGATTCTACATAGCTTACGACTATAAATAAAGGCACAATGGGGTGATACAAGACACACCTCACAATTAAATCTCTCATCTCTTTCTCTTATTGCCGCCGGCCTCCCCCTCTCTATTCCCCTGGAATAGTTCAGTCAAATAGGCCAACAACACGTTATCAGCACACTCTTGCCAGAAGCTAAGGAACTGAAGGATCGTAGCAGGAGGCTCTCTTCTACAAAATTCAATGGCTCTTATTTGTTTTCTGCCAATCAGTTCACTTAAAATAAAATAAGATATTTGAAACGTCCACGTAAGAGGAGGCTTTCTTCTAAAAAATTCAAAGGCTCTTATTTGTTTTCTGCCAATCAGATACGCTTAAAATAAAATAAGATACGCTTAAAATAAAATAAGATATTTGAAACGTCCACAAAGCATGAAAACATTCTCCATGATGTGTGTGTGTGTGTGTGTGTGTGTGTGTGTGTGTGCGCGCGCATCTGTTTCATCCATTACGCAATTATTTTGCTTTGTGGAATTTGTGAGTCAAAGCATATAAATAAATTAGAAGCAATTCTGGGGTTTGTCAAACCCTAAAAAAGTCAAAAAAATATATATATTGGGACTGTACGGCAAGGCCACCATACCACCTTGGCACCACCGTCGAACAACCCATGGCCTGAAGCTCAGCCGCGTGGAGCATATCATGGCACGGTGTCGTTTTGACACCTTTCAACCGCTCGGTAACAGCCTTTGGGCTTGCTGCGCTGACCCAGACATGCCAGGCCTTCGGTTTGGTAGGCTTAACGGGCTTAAAGTCCCTTAGCCCAACCAAGAAGCCTGCAACCTTCTTGGCCCCTTTGTCCCGTGCGTCTGTAGCCCACTCTAGCAGCCCAGTGCTGCTGGGCTTCTTTCTAACCCATGATTTGGCATGCCCGCAACAGCCCATAGCTAATTGGCCTATTCCAGTGTTATTTTTTCGACCCAATGCCAATTTTTGGCATTCCTACGTTATAAATCATGCCCAAATATTTTTTTTTTTTTGTACTTTGGTTTATGCTAATTAATTCTAATTTAATTATCATTTGATTTTTACCAACCGAATCTAATATGACCCGTTTGTCATAATTTTGCTTACATGATCGACCATGTTTGGTCCCGATCTATTAAATTAATTAAAAGTGACTTGCAGTCCATTAATCTGATAATTAATCCAAAATTATTCACCTAAATATCACTTTTGGACATTAATGATTCAATAATTTATTTTTATACTTTGAACTGTTAACATCTTTTCGTAGTCCCCAAGCTCTCATACTTGAGTTCCCATAGCAACTCAAATCTGCTACACTTCCATCAGCATATTGCATTCTGTGTTCTTATAGGAACATCTCCTTTATGAACTTATGGTTCATAAAAACTAAATTGAACCTGTAGTTTCATATTTAGTGCCTTTGAAACCCAAAGTTTTCATTCAAAACTTACCACATGAAACCTGTAACTTTCATGTTTAAATTAAGCCAATACATGTCTATAGAGCCCAAATGTTCTACAATGTACGTCTATGGATTACCATATGACAAACTACATTTGGTTGTACCCTCCGTCTTAGGGACATGTCAAACTTGAACACGCTCGATTTCAACGCTCTAAAAGTATCTAGAAGAAACTACCTGAAGTGGGTTCAAGATGTGAAGCTCCATCTTATTGCAAAGAGTATTAGAGCCACCATCGAGGAACCTACCGACGATAACCCAATCGATAAAGCTAAGAAAGCTACTGCAATTATCTTCATTTGAAAACACATCCATGATGCGCTGCAGACCGAGTACCTCACTGAAGAGGACCCACGCACCCTATGGCTTGCTCTCGTTGACCGTTTCAATCACCAAAAAGACATTTACTTGCCTAAAGCAAGACACGACTTGCAGCATCTACGCTTCCAAGACTTTAAGTCCTTGAATGAATATAACTCTAAGGTTTGTAGAATCTGATCACTGCTTAAGTTCTGTAACGTGGACTTATCAGATGCAGATCTCATGGAGAATACATACTCAACCTTCCATGCCACTAATATTGTCTTGCAACAACAATATAGGGCACAGAAGTTCACCAAATTTTGGGATTTGATCTCTGTTTTACTTCTCACTGAAAAGCAGAACCAGCTTTTGATGAAGAATCATCAAACTCAACCCACTGGCTCGAACGCTATGCCTAAAACATATGTAACGAATTCTAGCAACCAAAAATGACAACACAATCGTCGTGGCCGTGGTAATAGGCAGCAAGCCTAACCATGGGCCCAAGGTTAACAGAGCCAAGGCCTACCCAAAAAGGGAAATTTGACCCAGAAGCGCCAACCTCTTACCCCTAAGGCCCCAAACTTCAAAACAAAGGAAAAGCTACCATTCAATCGGCTTCCACTAAATGGACTTGTGCTACCATTGTGGATCAAATGATCATTGGTCACGCGTATGCCGAGCTACCCCCAAGGCTATTGCCAAGTATCATTCCCATCGTAAGTCTAATGTTGCATATGTGGACAATCCCAAAGATGCTACTACATCCATGGAGATATCAGATTTTCAGGAAGCATCAGCTTCTATGTACGAATAATTTTTATTCTTCTAAGACAAGTTTTTAGGGTCTTTTACCCCTAGTGGCCGGACCCTCCCCCTAATTTTTTTAGGTTTATGGTTTAATTTTGGACAATTTTCCTAAGTACTTTGGAATAATTTGTTTGGTTTTGGTTTGTTTTGAATTATGGATAATTTTTTTATGGATATTATTTCTCGTATTGATTAATTGAATGAAGGGAATTATATTTATGCATGTGACCAATTCAATCAATTTATTTCTAGGTATGTCTAGTGGGGAAGTTAGTTGTCGGGCTGATAGTGCTACTACGCACAAAATATTGCGTGAGCGACACTATTTTACTAACTTCATACTTAAGAAAGCACCTTTGACAATTCTCTCAGGCTCTTCCAACCTGATTAAAGGATACGGAAAGGCCCGTATCATATTGTCTAATGGTACTGTCTTAACCATTAAATAGGCCCTATTCTCCACATTCCGAAAAAAACGTTGCTGAGTTTTAGAGATATTCGAGATAATCAATATCATATTGAAATCATTGAAGAGAATGGTTCTAAATTTCTTTGTATTACTTCTCACGAGTATAGCCAGAAGCATATTCACGAGAAGTTGTAACGTAACCCGAGTGGGTTGTACATCACAACCATTCGCGCCATAGAAGCCCACCATGTGGCCGACCGTGTGCCTAAGTCCCAAAGCACTTTGCTGCTTTGGCATGACTATATGGGACATCCCGGACGTGACATGATGCGCCGTATCCTCAAATCATCACATGGGCATTATTTATCTCCTTCTGTTAGATTCCCGCTGGGCAAAGCTTGTTATTTGGGCAAGTTGAATACTCAACCCTCACATACAAAGATTATTCACGACCCCCCTAAATTTCTTCAGATAATTCAAGGGGATATTTGTGGACCTATCCAACCAACATTTGGACCATTTAGATACTTTATGGTGTTGGTTGATGCACCGACACAATGGTCACATGTTTGCCTGTTGTCTACATGCAACGCTGCATTTGTTAAACTCCTAGCACAAATTATTAAGCTAAGGGCTCACCACCCTGATTATCCGATCAAGTCAATTCGACTGGATAACGCTGGAGAGTTTGCGTCACAGATTTTTGACAATTATTGTATGTTAGTTGGGATTAAAGTCAAACATCATGTACCCCATGTTCACACCCAAAACGGCCTAACAGAAGCTTTCATAAGCGCCTTCAAACGATAACTCAAACTTCGGTTATGCGAACCAAACTGTCGGTAACTACCTCAGGCTATGCAATATTGCACGCAGCTATGCTGGTCCGTCTGAGGCCCACCGCTACCCAACCTTATTCACCGTTATAGTTGGTTACTGGATACGAGCTTGACATCTCGCATTTACGTGTATTTTTGTGAGTAGTTTATGTGCTAATAATGCCGCCGCTACGTACCAAAATGGGTCCTCAAAGAAAAATGGGAATATATGTCGGTTATAATTCACCATCAATTATTCGATATTTAGAGCCCTTGACAGGAGATCTCTTTACTGTACGTTTTGTGAATTTTCACTTTGATGAGACAGTCTTCTCGTCATTAGGAGGAGATAAGCATGTTAACGTTCTTGTAGAACGTCGCAAATTATCGTGGTATACTCCCACTGTGTCTGATTTAGATCCCCACACTGCCCAATCTGAAACTGAGGTGCGACAATTTATAGACATCAGAGCATTACTCAAAGCATGCCAGATGCTTTTACTGATCTAGCTAAGGTGACAAGATCTCATATACATGCTGCAGACGCACCTGCAGGGATAGATGTACCCCGCATACATCCTAACACCGCCTGCGAAGGCCGAACTGTCTCTGAAGATGGGGAAACCGCACCTTCCACGAGGCTTAGTACATTGGCGGCTAACTAATCATCTGCTCCGACCTTGAAGCGT
Organism: Heteromeles arbutifolia; assembly: GCA_024362995.1. Classification (NCBI taxonomy): domain Eukaryota; kingdom Viridiplantae; phylum Streptophyta; class Magnoliopsida; order Rosales; family Rosaceae; genus Heteromeles; species Heteromeles arbutifolia. The sequence continues at coordinate 41,900,708 of JANCRC010000002.1, forward strand.
GGCAGACCTCTTGGTTCAAAGGATTTACAACCCCAGAAAAAGGAAATCGGTACCAATTAGTGACTCTAGTTTGAATCCGACCATTGCTTACTCATCTATTCCAACGCATGAGGTTATTCTAGATTACGGTGAAGTCTTAGATGAGACAACCCGACCTCCTAAGAATCGTGAGATTTCGGTCTATTACGCAGTATTGGATGAGGTTTGGAATCGAAATAAGATAATCATCGACGATGCATTTGCGTATATAGTAGCTACTAACATTATGCTTAGCGATGACATTGAACCATGTTCCGCTGATGAATGCCGACGTAGAACGGATTCATCAAACTAGAAATAAGCAATCCAGAACAAACTCGATTTGCTTGCGAAATGTAAAGTGTTTGGGCCTGTAACTCCTACTCCACCACATGTGAAGCTCATGGGCTACAAGTGGATTTTCATAAGGAAGCGTAATGAGAAGAATGAAATAGTGCGATACAAAACACGCCTCATAGCGCAAGGCTTCTCTTAACGCCTTGGGATTGATTACAAGGAGAGGTATTCCCCCGTAATGGACGTCATAACATTCTGCTACCTTATCAGTTTGGTAGTTTCCCAAAAAACTGAATATATAACTTATAGACGTGGTAACCGCGTATCTCTATGAGGATTCAGATACGAAAATATACATGAAAGTTCTAGAAGAACTTCCATTGACTGGTTCAAATAGTTCTAGACCACAAAAGACTCTTTCTATTAGATTGAGGAGATCACTCTACGGATTGAAACAATCTGGGCGTATGTGGTATAACTGTCTGGGTGAATATTTGACAAGTCAGGGTTATGTGAATAACGAACTATGCCCATGCATGTTCATTAAGAAGTCACATTCTGGATTTTCGATCGTTGCAGTTTATGTCGACAACATGAACCTCATCAGAACTCCCGCAGAGCTTAAGGAAATTGCAGTTTACTTAAAATCAAAATTTGAAATGAAAGATGTTGGAAAAACTTGATATTGTTTCGGCCTGGAAATCGAGAATTGTTCGGATGGAATCCTTGTACATCAATCGAACTACACCCAAAATGTGTTGCGACGTTTTAATGAGGACAAAGTGAAGCCTTCAAGTACTTCTATGGTCGTTCAGACTCTAGATGCTAAACAATATCCCTTTTGTCCCAAGGAGGATGAGAAAGAGATTTTGGAGCCTAAAGTCCCATACCTAAGTGCAATTGGGGCTTTATTGTACTTGGCTCAATACACTAGACCCAACATTTCCTTCGCTATCAATCTTTTGGCTAAATACAGCAATGCGCCTACACCCAGACACTGGAATGGTGTTAAAGACATTTTCCGCTACCTTAAGGATATAACGGATTTGGGCTTGTTCTACACCCATGAATCCTCGAGATGAGATGTCGCCCCCTTGGTCCTCGGGTTGATTCCTGCCTTATTGGTTACGCAAATGCTAGATATCTGTCTGACCCACATATGGCATGCTCTCAAACGGGCTATGTCTTTACCATTGGAGACACCGCTATATCTTGGAGGTCTACCAAGCAAACGCTAGTTACAACTTCTTCGAACCATGTTGAGATTCTCTCCCTGCACGAAGCACTGCCTGAGTGCTTTTGGTTGAGAGCAGTCATGGAACATATTCGAAGCACTAACGGTCTTACTTCCATCGTTGACCTTCCTACGACGATCTTTGAAGACAATGCAACATGTATCGAGTAGTTAAAGAAGGGATACATCGAGGGAGACAACACCAATCACATAGTGCCAAAGTTCTTTTACTCTCATCTGCAACAACAGCATCAGAACGTTAAAGTTAAGCAAATCTGTTCACAGGACAACCTGGCCGATCTTTTTACCAAGTCATTGCTCAAGTCTACTTTAAAGAAGCTCGTCCAAGGAATCAGTATCCTTAAATTATCTGAATTAAATTGCTTGTAGTTCTCTTATTTGGCAGTTATGACTCAAGGGGAGTATCCAAAAGCATACTCACTTAATCTTAATGTACTCTTTTTTCCTACAATTATGAGCATTTTTCCCACTGGGTTTTTGCTACCTAACAAGGTTTTGATGAGACACCCATCCTAGGATAACCATACTCCGTTGAGTTCACTACTTTCGTCATGTTTGACGTTTGTTTTAGACATTATGCATTTGTTTTAGACATTATGCATACTTCTCACTTTTCTCCTTAGTCTATGGGCTTTCACCTGCTTTAGGATTTACCATAGCGAGGTTTTGTGAGTTTTACTACTAATGCATACTTTCTTATAATAGAGACTCGCATTCACTCGTTGTGCCGCCGACTTCATCAACTGTTCTACCTTATTCGCTGAAGATCTAATGCGATGTTTGTTTGAGTATTTACACACTCAAGGGGGAGTGTTGCAGTCATATTTAGAATATGAATGTAATTGTGTAAATCCTAGAAGATCTAGGGATATCTTTATATTCCCTTTAGTAGTTAAATACCTATTAGTTGTAATCCTAAAAAGGGTAAGGATTCTACATATCCTACTACTATAAATAAAGGCACAATGGGGTGATACAAGACACACCTCACAATTAAATCTCTCATCTCTCTCTTATTGTCACCGGCCTCCCCTATATATATATATAAAAGAAGCCTTTAAGGAAAGAAATCCCTTTTTTTTTTTTATAAAAATGAGGATTAGTTGGGGGGTCGACACCATATCAAACTTTAACTATCTGAACATCAATCTATGGGTTAAGAAGTTGGAGTCATGCCATAAATAAACTCGAACACTCAAGAAATCCGTCGGACAGGCGGATTCACATCATTGGAGGGAGGTATAAATGGGCCAAACAACAATTTTAGGAAAAAGACATCTAATTGGGTTCAAAAAAATTAACGAATACTTTGTTATACAAGAAATAAAAATATTTTATCATGATAATTAAATAAGCAAATGGTTTTGGATTAAATTGAACTTTTGCAAATAAAAATATTTTACAAAATGCATGGTTCGGATCGTTGAAGTTCGATGTGGAGTGAGCCCCACACCTAATCCTCATTTTTTGAAGAAAATGGAGATCTTTTTGCATAAAGGCCTGTGTGTGTGTAAGTATATATATATATAGTCTCTCAAAAAATATAATACTATTTTTTAGTAGACAAAGTTACAAAACAGAATTGATAGATTTATATTTTACCCATATGGTGTATGAAATTCACCACTCCGGTCCATATATATACGTATACATGTCTGGTCTGAATGCTTGTTGGTTTGTGGAAGATTTTTGGGTCCAGACTTATTAATGTGAGAGAGGGACTCCCATATTTTCAAACGTGATGGATGTTGATGGCATTCAACAAACTAGAAAATATGTTGCTTCTTACATGACGTGTCATTTCTCATTGTTCTAAAACGATGAATCTGTTACAAAACTTCCAGTGGGCACATTTCGACATATGTTTTAGCAAGCTAATATGTAGACCAATGTTTTAGCTAATCTAAAAACGTTATATGATTATAATCTTTAATTTTGTTATAATTATTGCCTGTCTCAAAGTGTGTTGTAAACGAATAGGAACTTTGATATATTCCCAATCGGTTGGTCTTCATAATTTTATTTTTTATTTTTTATTTTTTGTCGAAGAAGTAAACTTTATTAAATTTTAATAGAAACGATTAGCATGATAGTATAGTGGACAAGCTTATCTGATACTGATACTGCACTTTCATTCTGGATCATGGAGTTGGATTTAGCATTCATTTTTCAATTAATAATCAAAAGTTCTGACTGAATAGCATCAATTGATAGTATTTATGTAGTTTTAGTGTCCACTAGGGATAGAAATTTTAACCGTTAAACCCGATAACCGTGAATACCCGCCCGAATGGATTGGATTTGGGTATGAAAATTCGGATATATTTTGGGTATGGGGAAAAACCGTGAATATTATTTGATTATAATTTTGGATATGGTTATAAGGATCCCCAATCCGTATCCGTACCCGAATCCGAACCGAATAATATAAAATATAATTATATATAATATTAAAGTATTATATAATATATATATATATATATATATATATATATATTCATTATTCACCGAATCTATTACTTTGATAATACAAAAATTACATTGCGTGAGTTGCATTTTGTGCGAAAGTTCAAAAGTTTTGATATGAATCAAAATCTATGAAATTCAATGGTGCTTATGAAAGATAGCAAAGATCAGCCAATATTATCAATGTTTAGTTTTAATTTTATGCTCCACAAGATCCATTTATTAAATCATTTTATACATCTAATATTTAATGACGAAAATAATATTTATTAAATTATCATGCATCAATTAGGCAAATATATTTTTTGTATTGACGAAGATGAATATAACTATTAACCGATGAGGAATCCGTTATCCGATAGGTATGGTTATGGATAATACCTGATGATTAATTTGTGGGTATGGATATGGTTAATTTTAGTGGTTATGGGAATGGATATAGTATTTCCGTCCCCAAACCGAACCATTACCATCCCTAGTGTCTACATGTACAAAAAATATTCAATGTTAAAAGGGTATTTAACATTTGATAGCTTCATATCATGTAGGCCAAATCGGATAAATGATCTCTATGGTCATAAAGTATTCGGAAGATAGCCCATGTGCTAAAAAAACTCGGATTTAAACCCTTGTGTTGTACTCCGTTAGCAAATTTAGTCCAAAAGTGATTTTTCCGTTAACTATTTGTTAATACATGGGTAAAATTGTACTTTAACGTGTAAACCCTATTATTTACCCTTAAAAAAACAAAACAAAACAAAACAAAACAAAACAAAAAAAAAACCAACCAACCAAACAAAACAAACCCACAAACCCAGAACCTCCCCCCACGACCCATTTCTCCATCTCCTCCCTCTTCACCTCCCATCCCTTCTCTCTCCCCAAACCCAGAACCTTACCAACGAAATTTCAGTATAAACTGACCAACCAGTAATGTAGATCAGGTGCTTTGCATTAGCAATCGCATCAAAGATGTCTTCCCAGCATCCGTGGGGCTCGTAACGTTTGCCTCCAGCAAGAGGAATTTTAGGAATAAACTAGAAATTGGGCCCGCGCGATGCCGCGGGTTTTAAAATTGTGTTAAACATGTGAAATATATTAAATTTATTCTCATCTATATTAAAATTTATTTACATTCTATGATTCTAATGTTCAATAAAGAACCAAAACTATCTACAAAACCACACGTAATAGTCTTAGTCGATCCGTCTTCCCAACATGTCAACAACCAATTACTAAATAAAGCACAGATCTCGTTATTGAAACAAAACTAATTTATTGAACTTACCCTCTCAGCTAGAACCCTAATCTCATAAGCATGACATATAATGCTGGCAAAGCCCATGCCATGTCCCAGATACTTCTAAATAAAAGCATTGCATTTCCACCATCACATATTAGTCAAGAACCAAAGTTAAATCTAGTGCAACAACAAAGAAATACAGTAAAGGATCATGCAAAAGAAAGTTATATAGTTTGATACTATATAGATACATAAGGGATCAAATCAAAATACTCTTGAAGGCGTTCATTAACCAATATAATTTACAGTCACAAACACTTCAACCAATTCATTCAACTGGAAATGGAGAAGGCAAATAGAGCACAAAAATTAACTGGGTTAGCAACTAAGCAAAAACATGTTTGCTGAGGTTGATGCAATGAGAGTTCTCCTTATACATCAGCACTAAGCAAAATTAACTGGGCCATGTAAAGATGAGAATCCGTGCTTCAGGAAATCCCACAAAATTCTCAGCAACAAAATTTTCAATAAATATTACTCTAATTCAATGAACTCTTAACAGATGAGAGAGTAAAATTGTATTCAATAAAATGTATTAAATTGATATCAGATGACGCAACACACATATCCATTGCAATCCATAGTTGGCAACACAAATATATTCTCATCTTACTTAAGCAACACAAACCACCAACTCATTAACTCAAAACAATATGAAACATGCATATAAAACATGCACATTTACCACCTTTTCCAAGTATTAGAAATTTTGAAGGAAACCCCAAAATAAAAGCAAAACAAAATACATAGCTAATTCCAAATATTTATTGGGAGCAAGCATTGTTCAACTTTAATTGCAAATGGTAAATAAAATAGCTATCTATTTTCAATGATAAAGAGCTAAATAGATATTGAAGTTTTTATAAATAAGTTGTGTATTTGGTTATGCTACCAACACCTATATTTATGCGTGAACTATGTATATAAATTTTGATATGAACTATGTAACACACATGATCTATGTATATATAATTGTCCAACAGTTTTTTCTTGTATATATACATAGATATGGTTATCTTGTATATATACATAGATATGGTTATCTTAGGTTGGGTCAACTTCATCGGTATGTTGCTTAAACGCAAAAGATTTTTGTTGGTTTTTTCAATTTACTAATGATGGAATTCCAATGCCTTCGCCAGGTGTATCAAAATTATGTGTTTCGTTTGATCACCCCTTTGCAGCTCTTTTAGACATAGTGTAAAAAATTTGTTCTAAGCAATTTACTCTGTAAATTAAGCTGAATAAAAAAAGGAACAAAATTAATAAACACATGAGACAAACACTAAAATATTGGAATTTTTATGCAATGAAGGATAAATAAAATAAGAAACATAACAATGCTTGTAAAAATAAAAATAAATTATATATTTATGCTTTAAAAGAAATAGTTCCAGAATTTAAAGCTCTTACCTTAAACACCAAAAGTCTTGCACCACAAAACCAAATGCTTTAAAATTCTACGTTGCACAATTTTGTGAGAACCTGTAAAAATAAAAAATGAGTTAGCATTAGTACATTAGAATCAAACCATTCAGATTTCCATGCGAAACAAAACCATGTGGACCCCATTTTTGTACAATAACTCGCAAACGCTGTAAAATACGTCTAATACAGGGCAAATAAATACTGATAAAAAAATTGTGAAATGATAAATACATGCTTCTCTAAGTAAGCCCATGCAACTACACACATAGAAATAGACCGATAATAAGAATATAAATATGTCTACCATGCCTTGAAAACAATGAATAAATTAAATCATCATCTTGATAATTATAAAGAAAACCAACTATATGATTAACAAAAGTTAAGCCTAAAAAGAAACACAGGACATAGTGATCTATTATAAATTGTCACTTACATAAGAAACAAATGTTAATTTATTCAAAATCAATCATGGAAAAAAAATATATACGGGAAGAAGAAAATAGATAATAAGCACGAATAATTTTTTTTCAGATTATTAATTCATTTTGCAAATCACAGGTCACAAATTGAAACCAAACGATATCATCGAAGAATACCTTTTGTATTCAGTCTTTATATTGATTGCCGACAAAATTGTCTTTTTTTCTTCTTTTTTTTTCCTTTCTCAACCCAAAGTAGAACCACCAAACCCTGTAATGAAACAAAATATTGTTCATAGAAAATTCTAAAATTTTAATTAGATTTAAGCAATACAGTCCTAAACCCATTTAATCTGAAAAATATAAAAAGAATTTTGTATATTACAAAATCAAATCAAATCATATAATCTCAAACATTTTATTCATACCTTTTTTATTTTGTCTTTATACCGATCACCAACAGCCTTTATATATTTTTACTCAGTCTCTGAAGGTGAATTTTTTCAAAAACCTGCAATCACGACAAAAAAAAAAAGAAAAAAAATTTAATATCACAAAGATGGAAAAAAAAACTCCAGCCTTGCATATTTATAACATGAAGAGAATGACCACACAGAGATAAGATTGATCAACAAAGACACATTTGTCTACCGAAGTCCAATAAAATACATCCAGAAAAGCTGTTCAGTTTTTACACTTGTTGATCAAACAGACTTTAAAAACAAATTCAAATGAACTAAACGGAAAAGAATAACAAAAATGAATGTAAAAAAAAAAGAATTTAAACGTATTAGACCATGCACTGACTAACTCATAGACTAAATCATCAACACTCTTAATACAAATAAATGAATGTGGAAGTAGAGGTGTAAAGTAGAGGATCCCATAATTGTCCCAGTGTTAATTTCATGAGCAGTTTATGAAGACATGCGAGGACAATAATTACTCTGTCAACAATGGGAAAAATTATAGTAAAAAAGAAAAATTAAATCATGTTTTTGCTTTTTTACGAAATTCATCTACTTTTTGCATATGGGCACTTTCATATCCAAGCATTCCCATGCTGTTTTTCACCGAGAAAGAAACTAACAAAAGCATCATGCTTCCTTCCCTTGTTTTTGTTCTTCTGATATTTCTGGTCTAGTAAAGTGATAGCTTCTTTTTCCTCTTTCCCATATCCATCCAAACAATTTTTAAGCAGGATTATCAATAAATTAACTAAAGCAATGTATGATTAGAGAACAAAGTCTTAAAGCATCAACCAATTAGTTGAATCCATATGATTTGCATTATTGTTGTATGGAACATTTCAAACCGTACATGTTCACCAAACAGAGTTTAGAGTATCAGTCCACTTTATGGGAAATAGTCATGTTCAGACAGAATAATTAAAAGGATTCCTAAGACATATCAACCGGGATTTGGATTTAATTAACACCTAAACGGATTTCTGAGACAAATCAGTTAGGAATTAGTTTTAATCCACTCATTTATGTCTAGACAATCTTCCCAGCACACAGGAAGGATATCTCTACATTGGTTGAGTGCATCAGTTTGCACATGATGACCTTCTAAATTCAACGAATTCCTTCTGCATATGTATGGTTGGTGAGATTAATTTTAATAATCTTTTCATCAAATTTGGCAGAACAAAAGTCTCAATCTTTAACAAACCGGAAAAACCCAGTAATCACACATTTAAATACGCAAATATGCAGCAAATCCCTAACACCATTGCAAGCAATCAAGAAAAAAGTGCCTCTTAAATGAACAACCAAATTCAAATTAACAATTGTCTCCATAAAAATTAAAAAAAAAAAAGAGATACCTGATTCGGTTCAAAACAGTTCAAATTCCACAACCCCGGAGTAATTGGGATTGTAATTTGACGTAATGGGATGGCTGCATCCAAACGAAGAGCTTCAATCAATTCAAGTCAATGAAATATCAATAATTTATCAAAAAAAAACAAAATAAAATATTCAAATAATGAACAGCAGGTTCCTTTCATTTTCTCGAACTACTCATCTCTCATTCGAGTACCCTTTTATTGGGGAAGAACAAACATCTGTACTTTTTTTCAGATTGGCCATAACTTCTTTTATAAATCTATTTCAAGTACATAACTGATGGTCACTGAATTAACTTAGTAATCTACTACTATCACTGCTTGAAGCATGATCCGGTTAAAAAATTAAGGAAAAGAAAAAGATTTCGTTACTGATATCTTCATACACAACAAAAGAGAACTCTTTCTTTCAACCAAACTAAAAATCAGAAAAACCTTACACTGATTTTGTATTTTCCCAGCAACCGCAAGCTGCAGAACCACACAAAACACCGACTGAAAGCAACAGTACGAAAATTTGCGACGACCCGAAGCAAAAAATTTTGAGGCAAAAAGGATTTAAGCTCTGAGAGCGACCGCAAGCCAAAGATGGAAATGAGAGGAAACAAAACAGGTGAGAACGACGGCGAAGCAAAAGTTGGAACTGAGAGGAAACAAAATGGAAGAAAATAAAACCCAAACAAAGCACCACGCGATGACCAACACGTGGGCTTCACAAAACTGTGCTGCAACTGTAGCAAAAACAAATACAACCAATAAAAAAAGTGAAACAAGGCCCAAGCCAAGCATAACCAGTAGGTAGCACCAAATGAGGGCAAAGCTATAAATTCACTGTTCTAAACAGTGAAAAATGCCTCAGACTCAGCAACAGTGAAGGGTAATTACGTGAAAACACTGTTATAGAACAGTACCAATCGGCTTGGGTTTTAGTATATATAAATAAATTTATCTGGGATATGAGCATCTTGGTAAAGGGGAACCTTACACCCTTGTCTCTGTGAGAAAAATGTAAACGGAACTCCAGGAAACTTAGGACTCCTTATACCCTTGTCTCTGTGGACAGTGATCATACGAAGGTGGGTCGGGGGTGAAGAGGAAAGAGTGGGTTTGGGGAGAGAGAAGGGATGGGAGGCGAAGAGGGAGGAGATGGAGCAGTGGGTCGCGGGGGAGGTTCTGGGTTTGTGGGTTTGTATTGTTTGGTTGGTTTTTTTTTTTTTTTTTTTTAATAGGATAAATAATAGGGTTTACACGTCAAAGTATAATTTTACCCATGTATTAACAGATAGTTAACGAAAAAATTACTTTTGGACTAAATTTGCCAACGGAGTATACCATAGGAGTTTAAATCCGAATTTTTTTTAGCACACAGGCTATCTTTCAAATACCTTATGACCACATAGATCATTTATCCGATTTGGCCTATCATGCTCCACTTAAACAGTTCTCTTTGTATTACTCACTAATATGAATGTGTGCTCAACACCTAATGTTTATAGCTCCAACCACCGTCATTATTTTCATGTCTTTAATGACACCCTTACTTGTCGTCCTTTATAAAGCTATGTATAAAAAAAAATCAATTTACATGGATGTATACAAGTTTTTACCCGAAGTTTATTTATTTTTATTTTATTTGGTATTGCTTATGCTTATGACCTTTTGGGGTTACATCTTCTACTGGGGTTGTGTTTTGGCCTCTTTTCAGTAGGTTTGTTACTTTTTTTTGGAGAAAATACGATGTAGTCATGTGACGCCGTAGGGGCCTGGTATTCATGTCTTTTGATTGTCCATCAGATATTTTTGTGTCCACTCTAGAGTTACGATGGCACCTCAATACAATAAGCTTGGGTATTAAAGATAATTGTGAGAAGACTTTGTATGAAAGATTTCTTTGTCATTATGATTTGTTTCTATTAATATGAAGTTGGCCTTCAGATTCTGAAATAAGTGGACAATGAATTTAAAGGTTGCAGTAAGACTAGTAATTCAGTACCATTGATACACTTTATAAGTATTTTTTATGTTGTAGAATCCAAGGGAACTGCAGAACTGGAACCATACTATGTTCGCATCTTTCTAACTTCTATCATTTTTCTCTAGCTTTCTTCCTTGCTTTCGGGATTTAGGATTTAACATACTCTTTAGATGTATTTGTGGTGGATGTATGGCCTGTTGAGGTAGATTTCTTCTACTATATAACGTGTTTATCGTCATCCAATGTGTACTTTCTACTGTCAGAGTTTTCTATCTAGAAATTCTGTGCATTAACAATATTATAAATGAGTTCGCTATATATGCTGCTACATTACTATCCATGCATACTTTCTGCAAGCTGTTAATGGCTTTGTTTTTGTATGCATAGATAAACGCTTTTTAGTCAGTGTTATCTCTGATCTATACTATGGCATTGTTACAATGATTTTCACTTTACGACACATTGTATCTGATGCATCCCAATGTTTTTGGTATAAATACTGAGTTTTATCAAATTGGCTAAGTTGAAAAAAATAGAGTTTTTCCAAGGAAAATGTCTTCGGGATTCATCAAGGGGAATTGCGAATATTTCTTATATGACAGGGAACTGCGTTGAGAATCTTACATTTGTGCACATTGACAGGTATGGAACTATCCTATTGGTTGCCTCCAACATTTACTATACTTGTAAGTCAGCTTCTTTTGTGGTTTTGTTCATTCCGTATCAGAATCTTACATTTGGAGATGTTTTTAGAAGCATTGCAACTAAGAAAAATAAGAATAAGCATCAGATTGTTTTATACTTTTTTATTATATTTTTAGTTTTGCAAGTGAAGCATAGTAGACTCCACGAAATGAATTTACAGCAAAATAAGGGGACACACACACACAAACACATGTTTCCCTTCTTAAAAGATATCCCTTTTTACCATTCAAAACATACCTCATAAAATATCTTTTATGGAACAAAGGATCATTCTTACAAAAAAATCAATGAATTCGGATGTTCCCTTCTTAAAAGTATCCCTTTTTACCATTCACCAAAACAGACCCTTGTAGGCCTAAGCATCAATGCAATCCTTTGATCCAAACTGTTTATTTTTTACGACCTCATTCAAGAATCATTCTTACTAAAAATCAATGAAATCAGATGGTTTCCACTTTCCACCGATATCGGTGGAGCCAACCAAATTTTCATTCTAACTTTTCGAAATTTTTTATTAGAATCAAGTGAAGTATTGATGGAACTAAAAATATCTTTTTGGAACATACTTATACTTTGTTGATACTGTTAAGCATTGGAGGCGCTAATGCTTCTTCTCTTGAGTATGCAGCATTTAGGAAGATTTTCTTGTGCGTTCTATATTTTAAATTCCTCTTAAGTTGTTTGGATGTCATGCGTATTGGAACTACCAATTAGTGTAATGTCACTCAGACAGCCTTTGGCAACTTCTTGTATATTATGAAGCTTCATGAGGGTTAGGAGTAGAAGGATGTAGATCATTCATGAGATAGAGTTCGTTTGGGATTTACATTTGGGTGCTGTTTGTTGAGGGTTTAGGGACAGTTCTTGGCAGCGTACCTTTTATGGTTAGAAAGTTGTTGTATTGTAGATTTCATCTTGATTTCTTTATGAAAACTTTACTGTTTAGATCCATTTGTAGTTGTAAATGAGTATAATTAGTCCAGTGACAACTTGTCGCTGTATTGTACTGTTCTTTGTTTGCTAATGAAAGTATGGTTTTCATAAAACAAAAAAAAACAAAAAAAATATAAATATATATATAGGGATTGAGATGTATACCATAAGAAGCTCTGTCAGGAGCTCTTTCAATATTTTCATCGAGACAATGGTTCAGGAAAGAAAAGCTACACTTGTTAATTTTCTTCTCTTTTGCAAGAGAAGAAAAATGTCTTGTTTGTAATGGATGCTAAAAATTATGTCACGAGTACATCTTTGTTTGGTTGTTTGTTTCTTTTTGGTTTTTGTGTAAATCCATGTAGCACAAGACAGCAACTTCATAAAGAATGTAAACAGGATTGGGACGGCATTTCAGAGAGGATAAGCTAGGAAGTTGTACATTTATGAGGCTGGTTCACCATCTTCCAATTAAGAATGAAAAAGGCTCAGATGGTGATTGTAGGTCTCCAATTTCATCTGAGAAGTTGGTCCAGTTTCAAGTGTTAATCGCGGCCATTCATCATCAGGTTACCTTAAAATGGCACAAGGAGCTAGGGTACATTTTGGTTGGCAGTAGACTATTTGGTTCAGGAGTTCAGCTTCGTTAACCCTGGTTGTTTTAACACAGTTCCCTCCTTCAATTGGTCCAGTAATCATGTTGAAATTAGTTATTGATCACCTGAATAAGGCAGAATGGTACCAAGGCTTAGGGCAGTTCTGTATGTTAAAGTGCTTTGGAAATTATGGGCTTTATCCTTTAGATATGGCTACCATTCTTAATCATATAACTCATATGCATATTATTGTACCTTTACTTTTGTTGTCTGATGTTTACAGCTACATGTTCTAGTAGTAAGTGCCTCTCTGCTTCTACTATTGGAAGTTGTTTTAAGCACATGCGTTTAACCTCCCTTTTCCACTCTTCTGTCGTTTTTTTCCCTATCTTATGAAAATAATTATGAAATTTCATTTGGTTTTTTTATTCTTGCAGAGTATATGCTTGGTGGAAGTCTATACGATTATTTGCATAAGAATCATAACATCTTGAAGCTTTCAGAACTGCTAAAGTTTGCAATTGATGTCTGTAAAGAAATGGAGTATTTGCATCAGAATAACATAATTCATAGGGATCTGAAGACAGAAGATCTGCTAATGGACACTAACAATGTAAGAATTAAAGGTTATTGTTAGCTTGTTTGGCGGCTTCACTTTGTGCATAAATGCAACCTAGGTTTGGGAAGAATAACAGCATATTCGTGATAACTGTATTGATTTAATTTGTGATTGTACATGTATAGATTAACTTAGGCGACAGGAAAACAGTAGAGTTCAACAGATTTGTTTGTAATTTTTTAAAAGGGGCCATAATGTCTTTAGTAGATCTATTGCTACTTTAGTTTATCTAAGTTGTGGTTATTGGACCGACTTGAGTAACCGAACCATGAATTGTTTATATATATATATATATATATATATATATATATATATATATATATATATAAACTTTAGTCTAAAGAGGTATATCTGTGTTTCAAATATTCAATTCTACCAAAATTCTCTTGGACACACCGAGTTGATGTCTCCCAAACTTTAGTCAATGGTGAAACTGATACTTTCAGGATGACATGAATGATGCAATATATTGATATGTGTTTAAAGATGTGAGTAATGCAATTCTACTTTCCACAACTTTATTGATATTTTCTAAAAACTGTAAGTAGAGTTTGTTGTTAAACTTTGCATGTTTTTGTTTTTGATAATGGGTAAACAGCTTACACGTTAGATTTCCAAGTAATAATGGTTGAAATCTCTGCCCTCATATCCTGGCAGTTCTATCTTTTTGTTTAGAAAAACAAATAGGTTTCTGTTCCTTTAACAGTTGAAATCATTTTCGTATTTGTCTTTAGGTTGTAAAGGTGGCAGATTTTGGTGTTGCTCGGTTCCAGAATCAGGAGGGTGTAATGACAGCAGAGACTGGAATCTATAGATGGATGGCACCTGAGGTCTGATTCTTCTGGTTTAATATTTTCCTTTCTATTTTTTCTTTCCAATTTTATTTCATAGGAGATCAGGAATTTTATGTAAGTTGTTAGTCTTCTTGAAAATTATTGTCGACTCTTAAATTGTTGGACTTGGTTCGGAAACTGGTCCTTTGTCTTGATCTATGGATTGATTAGTTTATCATTAACAATTACCAGCTACCAGCCATGCAATATCCGCTTTGTTTTGGCAAGTAGGCTATGGTTTATTGAATTTCCTATTTTGTTAATCCCATTTCGGATGTTAACATTCTGGTTTTCTTACTGCGTCATTACTATAGCAAATGCACCATAGTTCAACAACATTAGTTTACATTCTCATTTCAATATCTTATTGGTTTCTTGTATTTTGCAAGGTTATCTCAACCATCAACCATATGATCAGAAAGCAGATGTGTTCAGTTTTGCAATTGTACTTTGGGAGCTAGTAACAGCCAAAGTATGTTTCCTCTTGTGTGATACACATTATCAAACATTTTTAAATCGTTTTTTTAACTAGTATGATTTTGTATTGCAGGTTCCATATGATACCATGACTCCGTTACAAGCTGCCTTGGGAGTTACACAGGTTTACTGTTGATTCATATATCTGTTTATAATTAATTTATAATATTTTTTATATTATAATATATATATTTTGTGTGTGTGTATTAGATTCATGGAATACTCTAAGAAAAGATTTAGAGTACTTGGATCTAACGGAGGACGTAACACAGAACCGAGCGCAATGACGTTCTAGGATTCATATAGCCGACCCCATTTAGTGAGAAAAGACTTTGTTGTTGTTGTTGTATTAGATTCATGCAGAGACATGTTTGCTACAGCCCACATTGTATTTGCTTCTTAAGAGTCCTGTTAATCCTTACACTTCATGTTTATTCTATCGGCCGCCATGTGTATTTGTGCCTAATAGTTATGTATTGTTTTGACATTCTATTTCCCAGGGGCTGAGACCGGAAATTCCCAATAATGGACACCCTAAGCTTTTGGAATTAATGCAGAGATGCTGGGATTCATTTCCTTCCAATCGGCCTTCCTTCTCCGATATAACAGCTCAACTTGAATCTCTCCTCCAAGAAGTCCAGGTAGGACACCCTCCCGTCTTTCTTGATGTTTGGTTCTCCCGTGTTCTTTGAGCCCCACACTGAAATAAAATGCATGAAATCTCAGGAAATTTCGGAACCTTCCAATGGCACTTGATAGTCATGACACGACTCGGAAAATTTCTGAAATCCCCGAAACTTCTCTTTTTGCAACATTCTGACCAGCTCATTTTTAGGCATTTGGGATATGGATGAGGCTTTGTTTTTTCGTTTGTTTCTCACATGAATATAGAGGTTATATTGTACACTCGAGGAAAAGAGAGAACCACAGAGATTGCCTAACACAACGTCAGTAGTGCGTGATGATCTGATTTCCTGTCTGTCGTAAAACTCATGTAAGCGAAACACCCAGTTGAATGTCATTGTAAAATGTCGTCTTTTTGAGTAATGAGATGTAGACGCTTCGCTAGATATTTTCTATACACTTATATGTATATAGTGATGGTTATGTCGGATGAAGAGCTTGGTATAGATGCCATCACAAAACAGTGTATCTTTCATTCGAGGGGGTCAAGGGGTACATTCTGTCGGCATGAACGAGTTTAGAAAGGTAGTTTGAAGAGGAACAGATTGTACTGCAGTGCGTTGCGGCTGTCTCAACTAGTGCAGACTATTACGGTTTTCAGCTCGGAATCATTTTGTTATGGAGTCGAACATTTGGAAGCTCAGAAAATGACAGGTTTAGGGTTTTATTTTCTTAGATGTTCTGCCTATCCGACTTGATATGCTTGTAGCCCATTCCAGTTTTCTCAGTTTCTTTTTAATCGCGAGCATGTTGTAACTGATTGGCTTCCTGTTTCGTGGAATATGTAAATCGGGTGATAGAGAAATTAATTCATGTTTTTAGTGTCTTGTTTACGAAAGAGAAATTGATGGGAAATATTGTCATAAAAACACATTGAGACATTGTCCGAATTGTTAGCCTAGCAATAGCAGAATTCCGTTGATCCAAGCGCTTCGCACGATGTTCGCATGACAAGACTTCTCGTGAAATCTGATCTCCCTCGTTTTCTTCTCTTGCACACCTATGTTTATTTATAGTTTGAATCGAAAGAAAATCAAGAGAGAATATAAGAGCATCATTGATTAGTAACTACCTGAGGTGAACGCTTGGTCGGCTTGCTAATAGAAGATAGTGTGTAAATGAGCCTAGTCACGCCAAATATCAGGTGCTTGGTTCAAATGATATTGTTCGTACTCGAGCATAGTTTGATACTTCCAAATGATTGCATGTTCATTCTAAAATGATACGAGTTATTCACGAAGTTTACGATACGAACATACTAAACTTCTATCTCAGCTCATTTTTCTAAAATATTTTGTTCGACCTCAGCTCTTTTTGCTTACGAGTCGAGATTAAACACTCCCAAAACAAGCCAAACATGAGTTGAACTCGAAACCATTCGAGCCTAATTACAGGCCGAGGCACAACCTTAAAAGCCATTCGTTTTTAAATTTTAAATAACTAAAGTTTGTTTTGGTCCATTTAGTGACTCCGCCTAGCACGGGTCAGATTCAAGGTCGTGGGCTGGGCTGGGTTAAGTTTTATTTGGTTCGCCCAAACACGGTTCGTTAATTAAATGGGCCGGTCCAATCATGACCCAAGCTCTCGTGGGTCAACTTTAAATGGGTCAGGTTAGGCCGGGCCGGCCAATTTAAAACCTCTAGTAGTTGCGTATTTTTGTAAAGGGATATTCATATCATGTTTAGACAAAATACAAATTTAAACTATATTCAGCTTTTTCTCAAAAAAAAAAAAAACAAAAAACAAAAAACAAAAACAAAACTCTAACTATATATTCTACTTAACCTTGAATAACAAGCCAACACAAAGTCTTAATCACATTCAAGGCTAGTTTGGTATTGTTGTGCTTTAAAAAAACTGTTTTTGATGTGCTGTGAGAATAAACATCTATAAAATGAACAATAAAGTGTTTGTAAACTCTAGTTGTAAAAGTGTTTTTAGCAAAAAAAAACAATGTGAGTTTTGGTAAACTTCTGTGAAAAATTATTGTGACAGTATAAAATGGCTAAAATGGATATGGTGCGGATGTGATGTTATCATATTTACCTTTAAATTTTATTTTTTTTTCCATAATCCTCAATTTTCTTTTTTCTTCGTTACCTCCATCTTGCTTCTCTCCCAGCAATCCATGGCTTCACCCACACTTCCAAAAAAAAAAAAGCTAGAGAAAGCGAAGCCAAGGACGGCATGAGTGCTGGAAAACGTGTCTGATTTGATATAATTCCTACACTGAAGTAAGCCAGAGACGGCGTCATTCCAAGGTCGATAAGATTCGCGGGTTTGTATTCTCTTACAATTTGATTGAATGTAAGCCTATTTCAATTTTGATTGAATTTAAGCCTCTTTCAATTTTGATTGAATTTAGCGTCCACTAATTTCTCGACTGGGAAAGATCGAGTTGGGAGCCTCGAAGATGAGGAAATACGTTTGATGCACAAAAAGGGGGGATGGAGAGGAGGGTAGGATTGCCATATTAAAAATTTCATTAATGACTACTATTCACTCTTATTTTGGTATTAAAAAAAAAAAAAAAAAAAAAAAGCTGGTTTGCTGAGAGCTACTTTCGCTTTTTTTGCTTTGAATGGCCGTGATTTTGGAAAAAAAAGCTAGGTTTGGTTGAGTTACCAAACATAAATTGGATGCAATGATCATCAGATTTTGGTGGGGCCAAAAGGGCGGGGAGAGACGTATTCATTAGGTATCAAAGGAAACTTTGGGTCTGCCGAAGTCGATGGGAGGAATGGGCTTCCGAAATTTTGTGGATTTTAATGATGCCCTACGTGCTAAATAATCTTGGAGATTGATTCAGGACCCAAACTCATTGTGGGCTAGGGTTTTGCAAGTTCGGTATTTTCCGCACTGCTCATTTTTGGATGCTCCGTGATGAGGTA
The DNA here is from genome assembly GCA_024362995.1 of Heteromeles arbutifolia. Lineage (NCBI taxonomy): Eukaryota > Viridiplantae > Streptophyta > Magnoliopsida > Rosales > Rosaceae > Heteromeles > Heteromeles arbutifolia. Next base: position 41,919,459 of record JANCRC010000002.1, read on the forward strand.
AGGTGTCTTGGGCCTAGACGAGTCTTTTGGTGGGAAGAGATTTGCTACGCAATGGGGCTCATTGGCAGATCATGAATGGAAGGGAAGTGCATATTTGGATTGATCGATGGATTCCTTCCCTTCCCGGGGGGCACCCATCTCCGAGCGGCAATGTCCAGGTTAGCAGGAATACCAGAGTCAACTCTCTAATTTGCCAAGCGACAGGGGAGTGGGATATTGATTTCCTTCAACCCTTCATCCCAGTGGAGGAGCACGATGCGATATTGGAATTGAACATCGGGGACCTTGCGGCAAAGGATAGGCTGGTGTGGCCTTATGAAAAAAAAAAGGTATATTCTCCGTGAAATCTGGGTACCATAGCGCCCAATCGGTGACTGCCCGAAGAGTAAATCATCACTCTACTTCTTCTGCAACAATCCCGAAATTGGTATGGAAAGCTATCTGGAAGTTGGAAACTCCCCTTCCCTAATTTGTCCAATATGCCATAACCATAAGGAAACCATTCTTTTCCTTCTCTGCCCATGGGTGGAGACCATTTGGTTTAGTGAGGTCGTAAACTACAAGATTAATCGAAATGGTACTACAACATGGGCTAATTGGCTCTTTGCTATTACCAATTCCATGACTAGCTCATCAACGGACGTGGGGAAGATGCTGTCAATGATTGTTTTGACATGCTGGCAGATTTGGCGGCCAGATGTAACTTTGTCTTCGATCAACAGTCAATCCCTCCGAGACAGGTACTTCTGGCTATTTCCATTGCCGCTGGGGCTTTCGCGGATGATTCCCATACAATTGTCATAGAAGATCAGCCGAGCATCGACACTTCATCCTCGCCTGCTCGATGATTTCCCCCAAGCCTTATGTTCATGAAGATTAATGTCACGCTAGTTGGACGACCTCTACTGCTTCGGGGTTTGTTGGTGCGGTAGTTCGAGACTCTGATGGTAAGTTCATGGCTGCCCGGAGGTATAGCCTTCACGCTCAAGTGTGGCAGTTGCTGAAGCAATGGCCATTCTTCTAGGTTATCAGCTGGGCAGCTCGTTGGGCTTCAATTCGGTGATCATTGAATCTGATTCACTAGAATCTATCTCTTGCCTGAGGAATGTTCTAACAAATGGCAGTTGGGAGGCCTTTCCTACTTTGATCAAAAGTAAGAAAATTGGAGAGTCCTTCGACTGTCGCTGGTCTTGGATCCCAAAACCAACCAACATGGCGGCGGACCTTCTGGCTTCGCAAAGAAGTAGGGAGATGTGCGATTTCACTTCCCTTGTTCATGTACTAAACAATGATGGGCTTCCCTGTCCTCCTTAAATTTTTGTTTTGTGGTAGTGCAAGGGGCAACGTTTTAGCATAGGTTGTAGCGTCCTTTCAAATTGTACCTCTTCGCACTGCCCGGCTTTATTTTCTTAGTTAGTATTGGCTTGCCTCTTTGTAGGCTTTGGTTGTAAGTTCTTTGGCATCTTTGCCCTGGTTATGCGATTTCCAGTTAACCAAAAACAAAAAAAAAAAATAAATTGGAGCCGAGCTTTGATTAAATTTACTATATATAAATATTGAGTAAATGTGTAAAATTTAAAAGCTTTTTTATTGGGTGTTATAACATTTTCGAAGCCCATACCCTTGTGGGCCTTTTTCACATTTAAAAGAAATTTGGGCTTGATTTTGCCATTACAAAAAAAAAAAAAAAAAAAAAAAAATTATACTCCCTGATTTGAAAAAATGTATCATGACTTCCCACTTAGTACTACAGTTTAGTGATATTCCTCTTAACTTGTAAGTGAGACGTCCTAGGTTCGTTTCTTGCCAAAAGGGAATATGAACCACATGATTAAGGCTTGCCCATTGTGAGGCTTAGCCCACTTCCCCACCCCCTTAGTGTATATAATATTGTTCGTTCAAGAAAAATGTAACCTGACTTAAATGTTAAACCCTAACTATTGTTGTCCCACCATTTCTCTGCAATTGCAAATTTGCAATCTGAACTCTTCTCTCTCTCTCTCTCTCTCTCTCTCTCTCTCTCTCTCTCTCATCAGATCTTCCATTGTCTATCAGAGATGTAATGGCAAGCGAAGACGAGAGATGCAACGGCGACGAAAGACAAGAGAAAGTCAGTATACAAAAAAAAAAAAAAAGCCCAGATCACTACCTAGACGGGTGCGTAACTCTTACCTGATTTTGCTGGATGATTTGGCCTAAATTACGGCGGAACACCATCGCCTAGGCCCATTTTTTAGAGCAATACTCGAGAGTACGGATCTTCTGGGTATCCAAGAAGGTCCCCTATGAATTACAACCACTCGGTGAAGTATGTTTGTTTGAAAATATTTTTACACACCGTCTTTACCTCCCACACATCTCTACCTTTTCCTTTTCTTATAATTAGAGTGAACAAATAAAAAATGAATCTAAGACCAAACTTAAAAAGGGTGTGCAGAAATAGAAAAGGAGTTTCGAATATCACTTCAAATTTCCTTTTAAGTCATGCATCTTATCTCTATACTCCAAGTTGCTGATTATGCCTGGTTATAACTTTCTCTGTAACAATATTATGGTTAACATAAAGATAAAGAATTAGTATTGCACTCCTAGGTTTAAAAGAATCAAAATTCTATTTGAATCACATTATTGCTAACTCATTGTGAAGTTAAGCCTAACCCCTCCCCTTAGTGTAGATAATACCGTTTGTTCAAAAAAAAGTAGTGAAACCTATGTGTTTTGCACAAGCAATATTTTTTTTTTTTAACAAACGATATTATCTATAAGAAGGGGGTGGGAGAGTGGTCAAGCCTCACAATGAACTAGCAATAATGTGGTTAAAATTTATCTTTGGCGATAATTGAACTAAGACATCTCATTTACAAGTGAAAAAGAATACCACTAGACCGTAGTACTAAATAGCTACACGAACAATAGTTAAAGAGGGAATATTGATCACAACTCCTCGAACAAACTCATTACAGTATTACGCGTGGTTAGTTAATTATCGCACACATATGAATCATAGATGTTTACATCTTATGATTCCATTAAATATGAACCTTTGACTTTGTAACTAGCTAGTTAATAGATTAAACATCCCATTGTAAGTGGATAACGATTATTTCTTCTCCATTTCCCCAAGAGTGACAACACCAACATGTATTAAAATGGATTAAGTATAATTTGTTTACTTCGTTATCGTAGGCTCCCGATTTCATGCCTTCTTCCTTGTTGTCCACATGTTGTGTTTGTTTCTACGGCAATTTCAACCATTGACTAAGACTTGTATAAACTTGAAAATCTTAACATAAAACTTGAAAATATACCTGACATTTGGCCCTCCATTCCATTTTCCACGTGAGGTGACGAGAACATCGGCGCAAATTGTTGGTTGCCGACACTTTTTGTTACAATCCCTCGCAATTTACAGCCAACCAAAACAAGGACCACCAAAAAGATAAAATGTATAGAGCAAAGAATTATGGGGTCGACAAATTAAAATGATGAAAATATTTTTACTACAATCTCTCGCCTTTTAATGCAATATGGTTTGCATTTTTGATTATTAATTTGTCCAAAAGCAAAACTAAAGTTATTAGAGAGATATGAGAAATGTGTGTCGGGCAGTTAGATGACATGTACACTTTGAACGCTCTTACAAAATAGTTTAATCTCCCAGTTAAGTAATTTTGATGAATTAATTTGGATGAAACAATTTAACCAAATTTTGAAAAACAATTCATAGAACTGTTGATCGTGGTTGGTTTAAATAATTGAAATGTCAATTTTTAGCCATAGGAAAAACCAAAGAAGAAGTGTAAGGATTTTCGAACATGAGCTTGAGCTTGCCAATAATCAAACCGTGTCCACATTCAATTTCTTATCAATCATTCTTAAAGTAATATTACCAAAGGAGAGAGGGAAAAGGACCATCGGCTTTGAATGAATCTGGCTGGAATGTTGGCCATCATAGATTTTTGCTCAGTTTTTTTTTTTTTTTTTTTTTTTAAATTTTTTTCTTTCTTATAAAAGTATAATTATGTTTCCTTCGTACTTCTCAGCAAATTGAGTTTTATCATTGCCAACATTCCAGCCAGATTCAGTTCGACTTTCGTGTACTATACTTCTTGTGCCAAATCAAATCATTAATTTCTTCATAAAAAAGGACAACAAAACAAATTTATAAATCTTGAGTCTTGACTCTTACACATGTTTATACATGGATACAATTGTGTTTACATGCCATGGCGATGTAATCAGAGACGGAGTTCAAATTTTTTTGCATTCTTTTTACGTGTGGCTTCTTTGTGACCTTTATCATTAATTGATACGTGGTAATAAACATGATCATGCTTAACTTTATTGTCATAAAATTATCATAAACTTAATACGTGTCAATTAATGATAAAGACACCACACAAAATAGGTTCATAAAATTTGATCACTCAAAAATGCATATAAAATTAACCGACACTAATTAAGATAACCTCAATATCAAATATCGAATCAAAAGTAGAATTAGCTAACTAGTCCACACCTCAATATCAAATATCGAATCAAAAGTAGAATTAGCTAACTAGTCCACATGCACATTAAGATTATACTAGCCTTCACGCGCGTGCAAAATGCAGTTTTTGAATCACGGCGTGTTACGCGCGACTTACACGTTTTAAATGTTTTTATATGCATAAATTGACAGAAGGAAAGTTAAATATTTGAAGTAAATAAATAATTTTAGATCATGCTATAAGAAACCCTCATAAACCAATTAAAGCAGCTGAATTCACATAATAAAATCGGTTTCTATAGAATTTACATTAAGAATAAAGAAAATAATATTTAATAAACAATTAATTGAATCACATTATTACTAGCCAATTGTGAGGCTAAACCCACTCCCTTCCCCTTAGTGTAGAAAATATCGTTTGTTAAAAAAAATCATTTGACAATTAATTTAATACCCCTCATAAACCAATTAAAGCAGCTGAATTCACATAATAAAATCGGTCTCTATATAATTTACATTAAGAATAGAGAAAATAATATTGAATAAACAATTGATTGAATCACATTATTGCTAGCCCATTGTAAAGCTAAGCCCACCTCCTCCCCCTTAGTGTAGATGATATCGTTTGTTAAAAAAAAAAAAATCATTTGACAACTAATTTAATTACATTATTATCCTCGTGCGAAAGACTTTTTTTATAACTGGCATTACATGCCTCTGAAGATGTTTTGAACGCGTTTAAAAATAGAGAAAATAATATTGAATGAACAACTGATTGAATCACATTATTGATAGCTCATTGTGAGGCTCAGCCCACCCCTTCCCCCTTAGTTTTGATAATATCGTTGTTTAAAAAAAAATCATTTGGCAACTAATTTAATGTAATTTAATCACATTATTATCAGCATGTGAAATATTTTTTTTATAACCGGGATTACACCTCTTAAGATGTTTTGAACGGCTTGGTGACACCAAAATCACTATTCACAACATCTAATTGAAGCACATTATTGTTAGCCTATTATAAGGTACTAATTTTTAAAATAAAATAAAAACTTTACTAATTTATTACCAGCACTACGCGTCCTTTAAAATGTTTTGAACACAATATTCATGATTTTCCTTATTTTTTATTATATTTTTCTTTCCCCTTCACATGGACGCTATCAACTTTTACTCATCCTTCCATTTTTTTTAGGGAACTTTAACGAAAAGCTCCTGGTACTGTTCACTTTAACGAAAAACCATATTTTTACACTAAAAAGTCAATCCTGGTACTATTCACTTTACCCTTTATTTTGTCCTTATTGTTAAAACTCAAAGTTTTCAAGCCCTTTTCATTAGTTTTCCTTTTTTTTTTATTCTTTTCTCTCTTCCCACTTATATTTATATTATATTTTATGATGATCATACTACCAAATTACCCCTGTATTATTTGATAAATTATATTGAGATGCTTTTGGACTTTTTTGATTGAGAGGCAATTTTGTCCTAAGATTTTTTGTCGAATGGGGTGACCCCAAAATTTTGTCGCCATGCGTGACCCCAAATTAACATATAATAAATTAATTAGGTCATAACGAAATGGTTTAAGTTGATTAATTACACATATGTTGAATACGACAGTTAAGATAGAAAAGCCGAGTCCATTCATTAAGGAGTAAGGACACCCGGTGAGACGATGTGACTGGTCAATTTAACTTGAAGGTTTTTATATACTTTTTGTAGGAACTTGATCATTGCATATACATAAAGCATGTGTGTGCGTGTGTGTATGTATTTACAATTTTTACGTAGAACATGTTAAACGCATGCAGATGCAGTACGCGGGAATGATGACCTGCATGCATGCACGCACTCTGAAAATGAAACAAAAATTCAATTATGTGATAAACTCCTTAGATTTAGCATGGTTCATTACCTAACATCGCTAATATTGTCTTTAACTTAATCATCATACTATTTTGTATCAAACATTGCCATATTATCAAGTATGAAGTGTTATATAACAAAAGGATTCGATAGTATTAGCAGTGAACTTCGTACATTACATTGTAAAGTATTTTATTGTGTCTTTGATGTAGGACTTTATTTTCCAACATTATACCGTTTGGTACGTGGAACGAGATGGAACGTAGTGGGACAAGGCATTCCGTCCCACGTTTGGTGCGCAAAAATCAATGGAACGCGTTGTTTTGCGGAACGAAATTTGGTTACTTTTTCGTTCCACCTTCCCCCCTGGAACGACTCGTTCCACGCCTGTGGAACACAAAACTATAATTTTTTTGGACAACAATACCCTTACTGTTTTTCATTAATTCCACTATCACCGTCCCTCTCTTCTACCGCCTCTCTCTCTCCGGTAGCCTTCTCCTCCTCCACCACAAACCCAGCTACATCTTCCTCGACCTCAACGCTCCCTCCACCACAGACCCACGTTCTGGGGAGTTCGCGGCGGTTCCTCTTCATCTTCGTCCCATCTTTTTTCTCTGCCGCTGCCTTTTCCTTTAGCCTTCCCCCTCATCCTCTCCCGTAGCAGCTGCATCTCCAGGTTCGATCTTGATCTTCTTCCGTAGCCGCTGCATCTTCCAGGTTCGATCTTGATCTCTATAGATCTTTAATTTTGCTTTTTTGATTGGGTTTTACTTTTTCGTTTTCTTGAATTTTCCGTGGAAAATTTCAATATTCTGGGAAATGATTGTTATTTATTTGATAATAGCTCCAGTCTGCAATTATGCGAAAGGAAAATGGGTTGTGGACCATAAGAAGCCGCTGTATTCTGGGCATGGCTGTAAGCAATGGCTGTCAAGTATGTGGTCTTGCCGGATAACACAGCACACAGATTTTTCCTATGAGATGGTTTCATGGCAGTCAAAAGATTGTCAAATGGAAGAATTTGAAGGCTCTAAGTTCTTGAAAAGGTATTAAAATGTTAAAATTAAGCAGTTTCGATCATGTGCAAGGTTTCATTTTATTACTATCTTGAATCTGGTGTGATGTGACCTTAGCCCCCTAGTTTGCATAAATTTGATCTATAATGGTTGTTTCTCTTATATATTGAATCCATTCTGGGCTCAAGTTAACGAATTTCTCAAGTTGTGGTGTTTTGGTTAGTACATCTCTTCATAGACCATTAGTCTTTCTGCACTTGTTCTTGCTAAGGCTTGCAGCAGTTTCCAAATAATGGACAGCTCATAAGCTACCTTGTATTTTAATTAATGTTGTTCATTCATCTATTTGAAGAATTTAAGGTTTTTAACCTTATTTGAAGAATTATGGTGAATAAGCCAAGTTGGGAAATTGGGTTTTCTGTACGAGGCAGATGTTCTGAATTGGTCAAATACCAACTTTAATTTCTAATACAATCTGGCTTGCATGCATTTTTATTTCCAGCTAGAGGCTTGACCATATTTGAGAAATCTTTTCAGCTCCATGTGGGCAATTTGTGTTTGAAAAATTGCCTGAATGAATTGAGAAATCTTGTGGAAGTTGCATGTTTAGTGAGCTTATATGCTTCAACTTGAACTCGTAGACTATACATTTATACCATGCTCGCGCTCAATGGCTACCTGTATTTCCGGGATTCCTTTTTTGCTGTTATATCTCCCAATTAAGAGTACGATGGCTCCTTTTTTTGAAGGCTATGTGAATCAACAGACCACATTACCATTGTTCTTTAGGCAATATGAAAGAGCTTTGGAGAACTGGTTTGAAAGGGAAATAGAAGCAGACTTTTCTGATTGTGATTTGTGTAGTTTTTCTGTTTTATTATTACTTGCCAATGCTCTTTGCTTTTCGTTTTATAGGTCTCCATGTATGTTGTTGCAGCACATTAGTTCTGTTGTTATTGTAGGGATAAGTTAGTTGGTTAGTAGCTTATGAGTGAAGCAAAGAATACTTGTATAAATAACAAACACCTCTCTCTCTCTCTCTCTCTCTCTCTCTCTCTCTGTAATTCATTTCATTGTTCAAGGAATACAATCTTTAGTCATTCACTTTCTCTCTCTAAATTCTCTGCCATTGTTTTTCATTTTGCTTCTTCTGCAATCTCCAAAAGCTAATCATGGTATTGGTATGTGTGTTCAAATATGAACAAGTTCAAAAAAAAAAAATGTCTCGTCCCGTCTCATGTATAAACATTGCACCAAACAACAGACAGAACATGGGTAAGTTAGTCATTCAATCTTTAGGTTCCGTTCCGTCTAGCGCGTACCAAACGCAGAACGGAACAACGGTCCCGTTCCATCCTGCGCGGACCAAACATAACACGGAACCTCCGTTCCGTCCCGTCCCGTCCCGTCCCGTCTGCGTACCAAACAGTACCTATATTAAGGCTTCATGTCTAACACGCAAGAAATCAGGTGCAATGCTTTTGGTTAGCCGCGAGGCTACGATTGAGGCTATAATTTATGAGTACTTACCTTTTTAATGTTGAAAGAGGTTATAACTTTGAATTCCTTGAACTTATTGATATTCAACAAAAGAAAAAATAGAAAGACTTACTATAATTGCAAATAGTTGTATTACAAATACGTACAAATATATATATATATATATATATATATATAGAAAATTGACATGTCAAATTCGGATTTGTTTACACAAAAAAATCACTTAGTATACGAAGAGCAAAATATCTTCTGTTATTTACTAGATATCTAACAATGGGTAATAATACATACACTAAATTCATGCATTAAATTTGTATACCAAATGATGTGGCGCATTCTACACCATATAAATTTTTCTTTATTAGTCAAATTCCAACTTAAATCAAGGTACAAATTTGACTGGTGCCACATCACTTAGTACATAAATTTTGCTTGCCCAGCATTATTCATCCAACAATATATTGATTAAAGGAGAAGGCAGGATAATCGACTTTAATTGTGGACCTCAAAAAACAATTGTCATCATCTATATAGACTAGGGATTGTTTTAGATTGATAGTCTTTTTTTCGCAAGTTTTAAACCTGATGATGATATGGGCTAGTTTCTTCTAGGTGAAGATAAACGGACTATATTCAATCTTTTTGCTTCACTTTGGTATTCATCTTTGAAACCTCTTTTTCCAGAATCTTATCCACTGCAAGCTGGGAAGACTTTGTCACATATTTTGTTTTGTTCTTTTATATTTGACTGCAAGTATGATGATGAGAAAAGACAAAGTCCCAAGGTAAATCAGAATCTTCAAGGGGAAGGGTAAAAACAACAACTGACATCGTATAAGACAATAACAAGAATCCAATGTTATGAAAAGATGAAACAAATTTGTAGCTAGGGAAATGCAACCTAATAAACAAGCTGGATTAAGACTCCGTAACTTTAATACATTGTTTAAACTCAATTTGAACCGAAGAATGACTTGCATGCATCCGTTCTTGACATCACAGTATTATCTCGAACCTATTATACAATGACACGTTCAATTCACACTGTATTATTCGCGAGGATGGTGATGTTTCCGTTCAATGCGAGTTCTTCGCGTTCCCAAAGTCGTTAAATATAGTTACGGACTCTGAGTTATATATATTTGCCCATTCCACAGTTGGGGGAAAAGTATTGTAACAGCTCACGGGTACATAAAAAACCCCCTTTAGTTTTTCATCAATCCTAAATCTTAAGAAACATTTCATTCAACCCTAAATCTTGAGTAAAAAGAAACATGCATGTTTTGACGCAACTTAGCATGGCAGTTAAATCGAACTTTGGTTTATTAGGAGACGAACTGTGAAATAAAATCGACAAAAAAAAGAAAATTATTTGCAAGGTGGAAAGTTTGTTGGTGGTTTGAAAACATGATCTTGCTTTCTATTTTATAATGTTATCCGATCAACATATAATACAAGTACGCGCGTAGGGTAGAATGGCCCAATTATCTTCCTACGAATATCATAAGACTTCAGTTTACCAAAAAAAAAGAAAAATGTCATAAGACTTTATCTTGTAAGGCCCCGACCATTTGGTAAGATCTAGATTTGACTTATTGTGTACCCCCACTGTATCAGCTTATGTTCCCATTCAATTCTTGATCAATACCAAACATTTGGATTGTATATAGCACTTTAAAGAGAACAATTATTGAACTAACTTCACTTTCTACAATTTTTTTATGAGAAATGCTAAGGAGACTCTCAAAGCGGGACTCTCTATAGACTCTTCGTCACCTTATTTTTTGGCACACTGTTTTATAATGTTAGCACGAGATTTATGCAAAAAACATGAGGTAACAAAGAATTTATAAAGAATCTCATTTTTTAGAGATTCTTCTTAGCATTTCTCTCCTTCTTGGTGAAGGCGGTGAAGGTGCATCCTATACTTCATAAAAAACAATTCATTTTTGGTCGGCACTCGACACTAGGCTAAATCCTATCTGCTCATTATTTTTAAAAGTAATTAATATGCCTTTCAAAATTAAGTCATTAAAACAACTGAATATCTTTCACTAGTATTGTAAGTGGTATATACTTCTCTTAACGCATGAGTGAGAGATTTTGAATTTAATTTTCAGAAAAAAATCGTTGCTAAACTATTATTGGTCCGAATCTAGCTAGGAAATGCTTCAATCCACCAATTATTTGATATGTGGAAGATTAATTTGGTTGTGAATGCCATTGACCGAATATATGATCTGAATCCTTTCCTATTTATGTGATTGGTTCGTTCTATTTGTTAGCGTTATGTATGATTCGAATCCTAACAAGTGGTTCATTGTAGAATTTTGAACAATCTCAATATCGCGCAACAGTGAATTTGTTTTTCTCTTTATACTAGTGAGAATTTTTTAGAGTTTGATAGTCATTTTGATTCTATCCACGATGGCCTACTGGAAGACAATTATGTATATAGTAAACTAAGTTTTATCAATAAAATTAGCACTTTTAACTTGTTTTCTAAAAAAAATAGACAGCATTAACTTTTAGAAAAAGTATTTGACATTTTATTTTTGAAAAAGTAATCACAAATTTAAGCCATGAAATATGGGAAATAATTGAAGAAAATATATAGATCACTTAATTGAAAGCTCCAATCCTTCCAACAAGGCCATGCTTTGTAGTGTTCTCAACTTGATATTTCAACTCCCAAGATTAGAAAATAAGAAGAAGACAAACCGAGCCGTGTCAGGGCAGAGTTGCTTGAAATAAATTACTCACTTTAACAGGAAACACTTGAGTTATGTTTATTGACGCGAATTTTTGTTTTTGTTTTTTTTTTTAACAAACAATATTATCTGAAAGAAGATGAACTTAGTTTCATAATATGTTTTAAATATTTTCAACACTTTCTACCAAATGGGGATTGCAACAAGGTCAAGATAATTAAAAGGAGCTTGTGGTGGAACAATAAAGTTCTTAGTTTATTTAGTGTGTTTTTTTAAGTTTATTTGATGAGTTTGGCCTATTATTGTTCACTGGGGCCTAGATCGTAGGGGTAAAGATCATTTGTGCCAGCGCATTTTTTAGACTTTGTGCCAGCGTATTTTTTAAGGGTGGAGATGCATTTGGCATATTACTGTTTATTGGGGTCTATCATTGTTCACTGAGTGGATTAAATGAGCTGGGTGCTGGCACATTTTTTTAGGGGTGGACTTGCTCTAATGGGCTAGCAATAATGTGGTTTAAATTAGCCTTTAGCGAAAATTAAATATAAGTTCTCTTACATACAAGTAAAGAGAAATACCACTAGACCATATTACTAAGTGATCAGCAACGGGGTTTTAAGTCTGAAAAAATTAAAGTTAAATTAGTAAGAAATGAATTACGAAATTTTAAATGGAAGGAATTGAAAATGTTCTTCATGAGAATTATATATCCAAACAAAATTTGGACTGAAAGATGATTGTTATTTGTTTAAAATAGACCATTGCTTAGAGTCTTTTAACCCCCAAGATCCGGTAAAAATTCATTTTAAATCTCCTGTTGGCATTCATTTATATTGTCGTTGAATTTTGTTTTTGTCGAAAAGTAATTGTTACATAAACTGCTCCAGCCTTTTTAAGCATTTTTAAGATGGCTTAAATGTTAAAATAGTCCATGTGTTTTAGTGATTGGGTTAATTTAGTCCTTATGTTTTTAATTTAGTCGACTTGGTCTTGTATTTATCTCCGTTAGTCAATTAAAGACATTTTCATCTAATTTTTGTAAAAAAAAAAAATATAAATTATTATAAACTTATTTATAAAATTATAATTGATTTGATTTAAAATGAAATAAAATTTAAAAATTAAAGGAAAAATTATTCTCCTCCCAACTCTCCAACCTCATCCCTAACATTAGCCCCTCTCTTTTTTATGTCACAACCTTAATCATTTTTCAGATTGGAAGTTTATTTCTTATATGTGTTTATCTCATTGATTTGTTTTGTAAAGAGAAATGGTAATTATTTCTCAAATGATTTTTTTTTTATGAATTTTTTAAAAGAGATTAAATGAAATGTTCTTAATTGGCTAACCGATACAAACATGATGACCAAATTAGTCCAATAAAAAAATACAAAGATTAAATTAACCATATGCTTATACCATAGGGACCATTTTGACATTTAAACCTTTTAAGAAAGAGTCCACAAAACTTACTTTTTCCCAAAGCTGTGAGCTATTCAGAATTCTTTGCACTTGCAGCGTGCATGTGATATGAACTGTATTTTTCTTTATATATTTATTTGTTCTGAAATTTTTATATTTTATAATTATTAGCTCAATGAAAGGGTCAAACTAGTTATATTATTTTTTGTGATTAAAAGGTGGCCAAGTATGCATCTCACATTGGAAAAAGTTATCAAACGGTTAATTAGATTACTTTCCAGTTTGTTTTAGAATTAGGTCTGTATAAATACATGTTGTTACTTAGTACAAAAGTAAAGTTTGACAAAATTTAATCTTTTGGTTATGTAGGCATTTTAACAATTTGTAGTCTTCTTTATTTTGTGTTTATGGAACAAGAGAATTTGTAAATAATTTTTTCTTTTTTCTCATTCTTTTTTTTCGTAAATCAAAAGTTTAGGGGTGCAGGAGGATATCCCATCCCAGGATCAAGGCATACACAAGCCTTTTGGAAGACTTGCAGAGGGGATCTTAGCCTATTTTTTGGTTTTTACGGATCGTCTACTAAGAGGGATTGTCAGCAGTTGAACTCGAACATAGAATTTGGTCTAACGAAGAGAATGATCATTACCAATTCAACCAACTCTTGTTGGCTCTTCTTTCTCATCCCTTGATTTGTTAACAACACTCACATATATTATAAATTACGAGGAATCTCGAGTGATGTTAAGGATGCCACATATATACACCACATCACCATATAATGGCAAGTGATACTACAACTAGCTTCCAATGAGATAAACACATTAATTGAGGTAACATGTAATTATCACTTGTCAGAACAAATGGTACACCCATTGTATATGTGGTTTCTCTAACATTATTTGGAAATCTAATTATTAAGAGAATAAAACATATCAGATATGTGAGAAATTAAGGAAAACTTGGGAAATCTATTTATTTTATTTTTATTATGATCACCTCTCCATTGGAAGGTTGAAACAAACGACATACATATACCATCTCTTTCGACAAACAGGAAATCAAATACATGAAACATGAGTGCCCTACAACTGTCTAATATTACAAGGAAAGGAAAATATGAACCTTAACAAATATCGCATAAATAAAACACGTTACATCAGCAGCTGCGTGGAAACTCGTCTCTGTCTTCTTCGTCTTTGTGTGGTGATAAGGCGCGCTGTTCGACTTCTTCTTCCTTTACCTGCAAAAATATATATATTATTGTTACTTGTTAGGTCTCTGACATTGGTCTATTTGTTACACATGAGTACTACTAAATATCAAGAAACCTTAATTGAGTAATGACGATATGCTGGAAATGCATTAAGCATGCATATACGAATATGGATTATTAGCCAAAAAAGGAAATAAACACTAGTGTATTATATTTTATAGCTAGGGATGTTTTTTGTCAAATTATTTGGCGATTGCTTGCAGTTGTATGGATTATGATCTAAAAACATAGAATGGAGAGGCTTACCAGCTGGATGCAACTAAGCTCTCAATATCTAGTAGTGGTGAGGAGGTGGGGGTGATGAATAGATGTAAGCGGGTGGTGGGTGAACTGCTGGAGGAGTTGGTGGCTTGTAAGGTTTAATAGGTGGTGGTGGTGGTGAGTGAACTGGTGGTGGAGGAGACTTGTGGACTGGAGGGGGTGGTGGGGGAGACGTGTAGTGGTAAGGCTTCTTAGGTGGAGGTGGTGAGTGAACTGGGTGGTGAGGCTTCTTGTGTGGTGGTGGTGGTGGTGGGGATTTGTAATGGTAAGGCTTCTTTGGTGGTGGGGGTGAGTGCACCGGGTGGTAGGGCTTCTTGGGTGGTGGTGGAGGAGACTTGTAATGGTAGGGCTTCTTTGGTGGTGGGGGGGAGTGCACCGGGTGGTGGGGCTTCTTGGGTGGTGGTGGAGGAGACTTGTAATGGTAAGGCTTCTTTGGTGGTGGGGGTGAGTGCACCGGGTGGTAGGGCTTCTTTGGTGGTGGTGGAGGAGACTTGTGATGGTGAGGTTTCTTGGGTGGTGGTGGTGGAGATTTATAGTGGTAAGGCTCCTTGGGTGGTGGTGGTGACCGAACTGGATGAGGAGGTGGTGGGGGAGATTTGTAGTGGTAAGGCTTCTTGGGTGGTGGTGGTGGAGACTTGTAGTGGTAAGGCTCCTTAGGTGGGGGTGGTGAGTGCACTGGAGGAGGAGGTGGTGGTGGGGACTTGTAGTGGTAAGGCTTTGGTGATGGTGGTGGTGACTTGGGGTGGTAGGGATGCTTAGGTGGTGAGTACACTGGAGGAGAAGGAGAAGGAGGTGGTGGTGACTTGTAGTGGTAGGGAGGAGAAGCCGGTGGTGGTGGAGATGAGTAGGGGTAGTTAGCTGAAGTTTCTGAAGGCAATGTGAGAGAGACTAGTGCCACTAGGAGAGTGACCACAACAGAGGTCACTTGTGAAGGCCCCATTTTCCCCATCTTTGTTAAGAATGGGATTTTGGTTTTCCGCCTCTTAAGCTAAGCCTCCTCACCCTTTATATAGCTTTGGTCTTTACCTTTAACACCACGGTAATCATGCCAAATTTCACTTGCAATTATTAATTACCTTAGTAAAAAACAAGATTAATGTTAAAATAAGACTAATGGGGACAGATTATTTGAATAGATTATCAATTAATGTGTGGATCAAGTTGTTAAGCCCTGCCCTTTTTTTGATATCTTGCTTCATGGAATAGATGATTCATTGTAAACGTAGATAATAATAAATAAATATAGGAGAAAATTGTAGCAATGGTCCCTCAATTTTCACCTAATTAGAGTAATGGTCCCTCAACTAAAAATCCATGATCATTGGTCCCTTGACTCATCAAAACGTGCAGCTATGATCCTTTTTGTTAACTCCGTCAGAATTCCGTTAAAATAAGTTACGTTGGAAGGACCATTGCTACAGTTACGTTACAGTTGAGGGACCATTGCTCTAATTAAGTTAAAGTTGAGGGACCATTTCTCCATTTGGGTTAGAGTTGAGGAACCACTGCTACAATTTTTCTCACTTGGTTTTTCATATTTGCCCCTCGATTCAGTCTCATTGCATGGAACATGACTCATTTTGATAGATGTTCTAATGGAATTGAAGAAAATGACTATAGTTGCATGTTTGAAGGAGTTAAGAGACCAATGATCATAAATTTTCAGTTAAGGGACCATTACTCCAATTTGATTAAAGTTGAGGGGTCATTGCTACAATTTTCTCTAGATATAGAGATATAATTTTCACACACTCTCTTACTTGTGGTGCACATCTTTGTTTAATTTTAGCATTTAAATTGAATAAATTGAATAAAGCAAAATAAATAAAAAATAAACAAGAACTTGCAAAAATCATTAACCATTTCCCTAAACCTATCACCTAAGGTGTGATTATTTTTACTTTAATAAGGTTTAGTTTGATGCAACAAGAGTACGTAGCAGAAGGGCTAGCTAGCAAGAGATGGAGCTTTATTTCTGGGTTAATAATTTAAACAGAAAGTCTTCCCTGAATTTGTTTATGAAATATTTTCCATGATCGACATCTTTGAAAATGTGCGTGGTTGCCTAACTTTCTATGGTTCTTTCTGCTCAGATGAGGGACCAGTCGGCTGCGAGACTCAGATCTCTCTCTCTCTCTCTCTCTCTCAAATAATCCAGACTTTGGTACGTAGTCTGTCACATTCACAATTTTCATAGCTTTTAACTAATTGACTCGAATATCTCTGACTGTGAAGGTTTAAGAGGAATTGACTCGAATATCTCTGACTGTGAAGGTTTAAGAGGCAAATGTTTACGATCCCATTTGCCTAATAATACAGGTTTTAACTAATTATTCATTTCCAAATACGAATAATCATTCATTGTGCAGTGAATACTAGCTAGCTAGATTTGTCTTGCTAGTTGTTCCAAACAATTACTACAAATTAAGAAGGAATAGAGAATGAAAACAAATAAATAAAAATGCTTAAATGCTTAATTAAGCATGTTTAACTAGAATTAAATCTCATTTTATTGATCACCCCAAGAATGTGAAATTCCTTCCCAAGTTCACCAAAAAAAAATGCGCTTTACATCAATCAACATGCACGGTGAGCTGTTCAGATAATATTATTTTTTTTGTACAATCATTAATCATATTAGTACTTTCCAAACAGCAGTAGTGGGCATGGCTTTATCTAGCGAAGGTCTGATTCGTTGACACATTTACGTCCTCACACAAAAGCACGTTCAATAATTTTGATGTATAACAAGAAGAGTTTTTAGTTAAACTTATGGTTTTTAAGATTGTTATAACTCCTTATTTTAATTTATAAGATTGTAACTCCTTATTTTAATTTCTAAGATTGAAAAATCGATAGACATAGTTTCTGACTTTGTCCATCATAAATTATTTTGGTCATTCTGTAAAAAATCTGTCAACATCATCATTGAGTTGTTATGTGAACAATCATGTAACCACATTTTTAAATGTATTTTTTTGTCAAATCAACCCCTTTTAACCAAAATAGTTCATGAGATTGACATAACTCTTTACTTTGATCATTGACAATGAAAACTGATAAAAGTGATCCTTCAGTTTGACCATTGTAAATCATTTTGTTCGTTCCTTGAAAACTTTGTCAATATTCTTGTTAAGTAGAGGGGTTGGTTTGGTAAAAATGCCCTTTAAAAGAGATCATGCGGTTGCTCACGTGACAATTTAACGAGTATATTAATAAATTTTTCATAGAATAACCAAAATAATTTACGATAGACAAACTCAGGGACTACATCTATTGATATTCATTGTTAGTAACCAAAATGAGGGTTTATACCAATCTTGACCATTTTGGTTAAAAGGAGATAGTTTGGCAAAAATACTATGGAAAAGGTTGTCTTGTGGTCGCTCATGTGACAATTTAAAGATGGTGTTGACAGACTTTTCACGGATGAACCAAAATGATTTACGGTGAACAAACTCAGGGATTACTTCTATCAATTTTCAATTTTTTGGACCAAAGTAAAGAGTTATACAAATCTCTAAGACCATTTTGATTACAAAGCCTAAAACTAAGGATAATGCCACGAATATTAAATTTATAGAAAAAATTTGTAAACTAAATGATGTGTCACCAATATGAATGAGCATGTTTATTAACGCTTAAGTAATAAACCAATCATTAACTTTCATGTCGTTTAGTTTTCAAAATTTTATCTACAAGTTTAGTCTCTCTACCATTACTCCAAAAATAATGAATATTTTGGTGTAATACTCACACCATTTAATAACTTACTGATCACAAGTGGCCCTCTACCACAGTGGTGGAGATGAGTGGTGTTTTTGCACCACAACGTGGATTCGAACCCCGTTGATTCCTTAATTTAACATTTAACCTAACAAATATATCGTTTGACAAAAAAAAAAAAAAAAAAAAAAATTACTCATCGTTCATATTATAACGTATAAAATATATCACATGACGGACTATTACAATGAGAACGACACAAACTAATATTTTTCTTGGTCATCTTTTCCTTTATTTCCTGTTTATGTTTTTTTCCGAAAATTGTCTGAACCAATGAAAAGAAAAACTTAATTGTTAAAATGATTACTCGTTGTTATATAATCTACGTCGTTATTTGATTTACTTCGAAATAATTTACTATTTCATATGTTCTTTGTTTTGTTGGCGAGTACAAAACTAGACCAACGGTTGACCCGTTAAAATAGTTCGTGAAATAGTTGGGTTTCAGCTAAATGTTCAAAAAAAAAAAAAAAAAAAAAATTTCGTTACCAGATGAAACGATTGACTCGTTAACACAACGTGTCATTTCGGGTCAACCATTTTTACCATAAGCTAACTGGCGGAGCCACGTTAAGGGCTATCTTGGACTATAGCCCAGGTAGCTTTCGGTGAAAAATAAAATTTGACATGTAATTTTTATTGATTTTCAAATATAGTCTACCACATATTTATTCATAGATCTAAATTCTCTCAGTTTGACTATATAAAATTATATTATACAGCTTACAAACTATCTCTTTTTCTTACATTCTTTTTTTCTCATCGATTCTTGTATATGTACAAGTTTGGATTTCTTTGAATTTAAACACATATCTGTTTATTCTTGGCTCACCTTATCAAAATTTTCTTTAGCTAGCTTATACGGTGAAAATACAGTATCATGTTTTTTTGTTTATAAAAATTTAAATCTTTAAGTTAGCCCACCCGATGAAAAATTCTTAACTCCACCATTGCATAAGCTAATGGATTGAGTTTGAATGACCCGTGTAGAAATCAATTAGTGGTGAATCTAACCCAAACCAACTAAACCCAACTATTTGCCAGCTCTAATTGTAATTCGTTAATCCTCATTTCTATCAAATTTCTCAAATCAATATGAACAACTAATTAACGTCAGCCAACCCCAGCACGTATATCTTTTACAGTCACAAGTGATAATAGGAGTGTTAGGTGAAGACTGAACCTGACTACGTAATCTCCTTTTAGCACACAGATCTCAGTAGTAAAAGCATAACGTTGCCTTTGACTGCTTCTCAAGATTTCTCTATAAAAAACAAAAGGAAAAGGTAACCATGCATGCACGTTCTTATGTTCATTTTTGTATTTGATCCAGCTTAACTTGCTACTGTTGTTATCCTTTAACAAAATTTTGATATGTATGATTAAGGATTCGTAAAATTGTTGTAAGTTTTGAAGAGGACAAGTATGCAAGAGGCAACTAAGGTATGGAGAACATGAAAGGAAGGTTCTCAACCAGTTGTACTTTTGTTTTCATTTTATATCAACTATTTAAAGTGAAATTAACCCATTTCATGCCATTTCATGTGGAAACCCTTGGAAAATTGACGGTCAGCTTTCATGTTGTAGCCTTCATGATAGCTAGCTAAGCTAGATGGACTGTTTAAAAATTTATGGAGTTTTTAAACTTTAATCATTCAAAAAAATTGAAATTTAAAATAAACCTGGTGTTAGATTACATATTGATTATAGTCATTTGATGTGTCTTTAATTCAAAATATTTAATGTGCATTTTATTTAATGTCTTCTATTAAATATTTAAATTTATTAATATACAAATTTTAATTTATTTTTTTACCACAAAAAAGTCTTTTTTTTAAATTTATTAATTTTATTTAACGTTCTTCAAAGTTGAAAGACTCAATTAATGTACCTAAATGTTAGTACCGAAATGTATTATATTGAACTAATGTATTTAAATGTTAGTAGCGAAATGTATGTACTGAAATATATGCACCGAAATATATTATATTAAATTAATGTACCTAAAAGTGTGTACCGAAATGTATGTACCGAATGTTAGTACCAAAATGTATTATATTGAATTAATGTACCTAAATATTTGTATCAAAATGTATGTACCGAAATGTGTGTATGCACCGAAATGTATTATAATGAATTTAATATACCTAAATGAAGAAGACAAAGTACATCGAAATATATTGTATAACAAAAATTAGTTTATCTAAATGTTTACAACAAAATATATTACGATAAATGAAATGAAAATTATAATTATAATGAAATATAATTAATACATTAAAATTAGGAAGAAAAAGAGAAATAATTAAAAAATCAAAATGTAATTAATAAATGAGGTTATTAATATATCAAGGGACTAAAATTATATTTTGATCTTACTCATGGTTTTAGTCTAAAAAACAACTTTACCAAGGATTAGAATGAAGTTTTCTAAAAATTTATCTCAATGTGCAATGTAGTCAAACCAATTTAAAATACTAAATATATTTTGGCTCCTAATGATCTCTTTGAATCACTACTATGTCTTTCATATCTAGGCAAAGCATCTATATAAATATATATATAAAAAAAGGGAATTGTTATTGGCACTCTAAAAATCTCATTCTACACTCCAAACATTCTATATTTGGAAAGAAAAATATACTTGTGAGGAGTGTAGAATGAGATTTTTGGAGTGCCAATAACACTTCCCTAAAAAAAACTAATTATAATGGGAGTAAGTAAGATTTAGAAATGAAAAAGTAGAGGCAATGGAAGTTTCAAAGAATCAAAATTGAGCTGGGCAGATTAGTTGGCATGTGATTTGAGACAAATCTAAATCTAGAAGCTTGTAAGATGAAAGGAGGTGGAGAGTAGCTGAGTACCAAGAAAGCGAAGGAGCATTTTGGTTTTGTTTTTTATTTAACTTTTGAGAAAGGCTCGGCTTCTCAAGATTGAGGAGAAGTTCCTTTTGTTTTTTATTTAACTTATAATCAGAATCATTCATATTATAAATCAATTTGTAATTAAAGATCATCTCTACAAAAAATTAATTAAAACTAAAATTGTTTAGTTAATAAATTATAGCAAGTAGATAGAAGTTTCGGAATTCATATACCGGATCGGTTTCATATGTTTTTACACTGTTTCATGACCAAACAATCTCATATTTAATTGATTTTTTTACGGAGATTGTATTTACACAGTAATTTATTGTATGAATAATTCCGATCATAAGGATGAAGGTTCGTGAATCGGCTACAATGTGAATTGGGGAGGAACTCCTCCTCAATCGTTAAGGAACGAAGTTAATTCCTTTGGCTAAACTCTACATATATTCTTGAAAAAAATTGAGTGTAAATATGAAGAAAAATTTAGTGAATTTTGCAGCTTATTTTCGCTAAAAGTGTATTTCCTGAACATGTACATGTGCACCATATATAGTATACTCATTGAGAGTTGGTTCTGTATTATATTTCTTTTGTTTCCGATACTTCCTTAATTTCTTTGTATATTCCTTGTTTTCTTCTACTATGTTTTTGTTTCCAAGTTGCTATAAAAAAAATGCATTAGATCGAATTTACCTTAATTTGGCTGTTTTCTTATATCGTTTCTTGGGGGTGAGAATATGCTAATTGATTCTGTAAAGCCAAGAAGAAAATGTAAAAGATCTTCGAAGAAAAATACAATGTTTTATTTTTCATTGTGGTTCTGGGTTTTGGCTCTTTATACTCCCTGCTCAGTCCCTCTCCTTGAAGCTCCAAGTTTGTAGTTTTCTTCTTCGTCTTCTTATCTTCGTATGTACTCCATTTTTTTCCTCAAGTTCCACTCTATGCGGAGATTCCATTGATACAGAACCAATTTCAATAAACTTACTATACAATTTCTATATGTAAACAATTTTTTTAGTAGAAAAATACCCAGATTTGGGGGAGGATAATTGTCGCCAGTGAGAGTAACTGCTCTATAGTTTGAGATAATAAAATAAATCATCATATATTTACCAAATTTTGTGTTTGGAATGTCGTATAGCCTTTAGGTTAGATTAATCTTAGCAAATCGTGACTAAAGCCTACTTTTCTTGTAGTGATCATTAACGTACCCAAACCTGCGGCTTCATAAAATCCATTAGGTTTAGGGTTTGGGTACTTCGTGATGTTAATTTAGACTATATAGTGTGATATGTACATAATGCAATACGATTTATTTCAAGTTCATTAATCAAAGAAATAATATTATCTCTAAGACACCGATGTGAAAGGGAAAGCATGAAAATGAAATTTCGTGGATAGATGTGTGTGTGTGTATAGTATCTGAAAAAATATATAAGCCATCCAAGTCCAAGAGAGAGCCAATTTGTTAGACAAAGTTACAAAACAGAATTGATAGATTCCATATGGTGTATGAAATTCACCACTCGGGTTCATACGTATACATGTCTGGTCTAAATATTTGTTGGTTAGTGGAAAATTTTTGGGTCCAGACTTTATTAATGTGAGAGAGGGACTCCCATACTTTCAAACGTGATGGATGTTGATGGCATTCAACAAACTAGAAAATATGGTTCTTCTTACATGCAACGTGTCATTTCTCATTGTTCTAAAACGATGAATCTGTTACAAATCCTCCAGGTGTGGCACATTTCGACATATGTTTTTAGCAAGCTAATATGTATACCAATGCTTTAGCTAATCTAAAAACGTTATAAGATTATACTCTTTAATTTTGTTATAATTATTACCTGTCTCAAAGTGTGTTGTATACGAATAGGAACTTTGAGATATCCCAATCGGTTGCTCTACATAAATTTATGGTCATAAAGAAACAGATAGTGATTCCTTGTTGAGTTTTTTTTTTTTTTTGAACAAACGATATTATCTACACTAAGTGAGAGAGATGTGGGCTTAGCCTGACTAGCAATAATGTGGAACCTTTTCTTGTTATAAACAAATCAAAGTATAGCATATATACAAGAACTTATTTGTTTATGTGTATTGATGTAACCTACTTACATATATGTTGACATTTTTATAGTAGTTATCGTCATTTAATCGGAGGATGTATGAAGTTTAACTCATATAATTGTAAATACAATACAGATTGTTATGTCCTTGATGACTAATAGTGACAATCTCATTAGCAATGATATGTATATCAAACTGCGATTCAACATGTAATAAATATTGAGTTGTTGATGCATCTCTTTTTTGTCAATCAATGAATGCATCTGTCTCTTACTTTTTTTCGGGACAGTCATCTCTCTCTTATTCTGTGGATTTTGTTTCTAAATGTTAACGTATGGTATTTCTTTATGGATTACAAAAATGTTAGATGTTGAGCATATTTCTAAGAAGTTAGGCATATGCTTTGAAGATGCCATGAAAAGGTTGAAAGCTTGAAGAGTTGATGTAATTGACATGCTGCATGTAGTGCCACGTAGTTTAGTCTGGAATTTCCTCTCTTATCCTTCAAAGAGAAATT
The DNA here is from genome assembly GCA_024362995.1 of Heteromeles arbutifolia. NCBI lineage: Eukaryota > Viridiplantae > Streptophyta > Magnoliopsida > Rosales > Rosaceae > Heteromeles > Heteromeles arbutifolia. The sequence continues at coordinate 41,943,255 of JANCRC010000002.1, forward strand.
TTTCATTGTGACGGAAATACGGATAGTACACCACGTGTTTTTATATAAGTGGTGAAAAATTTTATTTTTTAAGTTATTAAGTTATTAACACATATATCCCACTATTTATATAATGACATGTGGTGTATCACCTCATCTGTCAATCATACTGAAAAATCTCTGCCCATCGAGACAACGAGATCAGATCAGTCAGTGAATGCATGCATGAACAAAAGTATCCTCTTTAAAGTTCTTTTGTTCTGACTCAAGGAATGGGCCCATGAAGGCTTTCGATCTTTGTTTCCATAGTGAATGACATCTCACGTTTCAAATTTTACCTACTCAAAAGCACATGCCTTAACAAGGGATTTCCAATTTTTTTTTGAAATGAGGATTAGTTGTAGAGCTCACAACAATCGAATTTCAACAATCTGTACCGTTTATTTTATAAGTTTCAATTCATATACCATCCTTATAAAAATTTAATTTAATCCGAAACCATTTGCTTATTTAATTGTCAAGATGAAATTTCATATGCTTCTTAGAACATATAATGTTCGTTATTTTTTTTTTTTTGGTACTCAATTAGATATCTCATATACTTTTAATTTAGCTAATATTTTGTAAAAATGATCTATGAGGTGTAACTTAAAAAATAAACAGTTTGAATGGTTAAAATTCAATGCAGTATGAGCATAGGCTAGATAATCAAGTTATTCTAAAACCAGGAAGAAATAAAGCCTTAATTTGGAAATAAGTCAAAGTGAATTTGTTTTTTCCTGCGTCCTCACGTAATAATTCGTGCAGATATTTAGTCATGCATACATTTTTGTTATACAACGATATCAGGGAAGAAAGCCTGACAAAGTTACACAAATGGGCCGAGAAGAGTTTGGTTTCGAACTCGTAATTTATGAGAATCAAAAATAAAATTTATCACTTAAAAATAGAGAGATACTACTGAACCGTAATACAATAATTCATACATACATTCTTAGTTAACACAAAACTAATAATTAATGTCCAGTTAGGTGTAGAATAGACTTCAAACTAATTTCATGAAAAAGTGTTTTTTCAGACAGTCAAATTTTGTATTCAGGAAACAGAAAACGACAATCAATTTGCTCATGAGCTCAAAAACCCAAGGGAAGAAACACCCAGGACGACTTGAAATTATACCAAACGAAGACGATGCGTCTATCTAATCCACAACTTTCTCCTCGCACTTGCAGGCTTGCAGCAACAACTCAATGATCTGGTCTCTGGACAAGCTGTGGGACAATTTACACTTTGGTACAATTTGTATTTACAGTTACCCCCTTTTGCCTTTTTCTTTTTGACCACAACTAGTGTATATTTAGGTAAGAGTCACATTGGCACCAAATAATTGCTTAGCCATTTTCCTGGTTTATAAACTCAATATCCTTTTTGCCCTAAACGACCTTTTCCCCTCCACTTCTTTTCCAGTTCCAAAAGGATGATAGAATCACAAAAGGAGTAATGGCACCAAATGAAAGCCTCCAGCCCACATGGCATTTACTCAGACTTGTTCTCCAACCAAACCCTCGCTCGTTTTATACCACAGACTAGAGTGTGTGCAAAATCAATGCTAAGAAGAAACCATCCTTGCAAAACAATGCCGAATGTTGTGCCAATTTGATGGTAAATCGAAAACCAATTCATTGCCCACTCCTAGTTTTCTGTTTTGTTTGGGTCTAGTGGCCTATATCACCCTCTTTACTTAGGGCTCGTTTGAGATTGCTTCTCTAAAACCAATAACGTTTTATGCTCTTCTTGGCCAAAAAAATTAAAAAAAAATGTTTTTGGCTCATAGTAGCATTTTTTAGAGAAACACTTGTCATATGCTTCTTCAGGAGGCACTTTTAAGTGCTTTTTCAATGTAACAGTTTCGATCTCCAATTAAAAAAAAAAAATCAAAGCGTTTACAACAAAAGCAGTTATAGTATAAGTACCTTTTGAAGAAGCAGTCAAACGAATCACTAGTCACATGATGGGAGAGATACAGTTGTATATTCCGGTGGTGTGTTAATGCCAAGAAGGGTGGGGGGAAGCTCTATCTCTAGGAGGCTAGGAGCTTAGGATTATGGGTTAGAAGCTTTCATTGAAGAGGCAAAGGTCTTTTAGATAATTGAGACAGAGTTTTAAAGCCCATGTGATGTAGTCGGCAGCCCACTAGCCAGTGCTTATCATTGGGAGGGAGGATATAGCATAAGCCTCAGTCCTTCACTGTAGTCCAAAAAGGAAAGACTCGGATCAAATTTCCAACACCAAAAGACATGACACCATGCATGGTCTATTCTCGTCGTGCACTGTCTTTGCTCTTCTACAGTTCTACAGGCAGTGCAACCTACAATAAAAGACAAATTAAATAGGGTAGTGATCTTCACATTCCCGTTTTCTCCTCCTGCATTCATGTTCACCTTTTGTTTCTTTCGTTTGGTTCTCCTTTGATTTATCCAACCCTATATACAAGGAGAAAGAGAGCATCTCCATCAGTAATTTGGTGATCAAATGTGGAAGATTTCACCACTTTGATTAGGGTTTCATTCGTTTTCTCCTTACGCATTCACTTTTTGTTCTTTTAATTGATTCTCCTTTAATTTATCCAACCCTAAACCTAAGAAAAAAGGGAGTTGTACGAGGAAAAAAAGAGAGTGGGGAAATCACTTCCCATACAATATCTATAACGGAAGCCTGCAAATCATGCTAAAAAACCACTAGTTTTCAAGGGGATTGTGCCTCAGCAGCAGCTAACCACTTCTATAAGACTACAAGCATTTCTAGTTCTATAACCCAACTCTTGGCCCATTAGGATTGCAACATCCAGATTGCTTCTAACTACTCTTGTACGGAGGCAGTTCATTTCATGTTGCACTTACATGCTTAAGCCACCTAATTTGGTGATCAAATGTGGAAGATTTCACCCCCTTGATTAGGGTTTTATTCTTCTTCATATGTATCTCCATCCCCAAGAATGATTCCCGCTTCTAAATATGGAGAGCAACTTTCATGGGACAGGTACAACATGATGCCCAGTGCCAATGACGCAGTGCCATTTGAAGTGTCTCCACAACACATTGTGTCATTGGCACAGGATACTATGGTGGCAAGATACTCCGGCCATGGAAGTCCTCCAGAATATGGAAACAATCTGTATGGAAACTATCTCTCCTAATTTTGCGGTAGTCTATATATGGTATAATGTCAGAGAAGAAGATATTCAGAATTAAAAACATTCCTTCAGTAAATTTCATAGACCATGGAAATGCAAAATCAGATCTCCGTTAAATAGAACTACTATAAAACTGTCTGAATTCACTACCTGGAAACAACAGCGTGCATAACAAGTGCTTACAGTTAGTGTGTGCCCAAGCCTGAGCAATTAACATTGTATATTCTGGGTACAATGTGGTTACCACTACAGAAAGGAGAATATATATGGAATGTATAAGGCTAATATAATCTTGATTACGTCAACGCAGATGTTTCTCATTACCTAATGCCTATCACCTCTTGTTACGTCCAGGTCCAGACCTGGGACCCGGGAACCGAGAAAACTGCAGCCGCAAGTAATTAGAATCTGGAGCGTGTTCATCCATTTCATAACCTGCGAATGCAACACAAATGTCAGCATCTTCCAGCATTTCAAAAACCACTAGCATGGGAAATTATAATGAGCAACGCAAGCTAGTTCTACAGGATCTAGAGCGTAGAGGTATCATAAACTCCAATCTTAAATTACAAGAAACCATCTATAACATTCTTGTGAACTGCCTCATCCTCTTTACACCTGCTATGCATGAAGAATTCTAGCATAAATTTACCATTTACATGATTGAATAAGGTACCATTGAAATAGCAGTTACGAAGTTATAAAGGAAACAAATAAAAACAAAAGGAAGAAACAAACTTTCTTTGAAACTGATAGCCACCAAGGTTGATGACAAGAAAAAGCAATCACCTTGCAAGGCACTCATAGCAGTTGCTGCACAGGCTGGATTTTCAAAATCCACAAAACAAAGAATAAGAGGGTCCCCACCACGCTGCATTATGGACAAACAGGAATATTAGTGTGAAGACAGATTATAAACTTCCCGAAAGTCAAACCAAGTAGCACAACGAGAATCTCAAGTCAGAGTGAACAATAAAAACAGAATGACTAAGAAAAGTAATTGTTTACAATAATCCTCCCCCACATACATGTTTGGACTCTTTGCTCACAAGCCTCACTGCTTTGTATCCCACAAAAGGACGAAAGATATCTTGGAGTAATGTAAAGGATGAGCGATGGAAAATTTATTGAGTTAAGCAATAAGATTGGAAACAGCAAAATGCAATAACTCTTAAGCATAATAGAAAGATCATAAAGGATACGAGCTACTTCCCTCCTTGTGCTGTCAGGAGGAAGTCCTTCAACATATAAAGTGCTGGATGCATCCAGAGGTAAAGGAACTGTTTCACGTCCAGGCCTAGCCGTTGCATCTACTGGGAGCTGATTAGCAAGATTCATATTTCGACCATTTGTTAGTAGATCAGAAGACATAGCTCCAGGACGACCCCTCATAGAATGATCAGCCATTGGAGGACCTGACATTCCACCACCAACAGCCCTTCCCATTCCAGCTCCACCAAAAGTACTCGCTTCTCCAGAAGTGTACGAAGGCATTTCCTTTAAAAGAAAGTAGGATAATGTTTTCGTACAAAAACAGGGAGCTGTATCACAATGAATAATAAGCATAGTTTCAAATGCTTAAGAAAGTCACCGCATTCTGAAGATAGCGGTCATATGCTGATCCGATTGATCTGCTATCCTTTACAGTCCTAGGACCGCCAATATCATCCTCTCGTGCAAAATAACCTTGCATCTCTTGACCTGAAGACAGGTTGACAATACAGAAAAGTAAGGACCTGTCAGGTGATGTTTTGCAAAACCATCTGCATAAAACGTTTTCAAAAAATGAAAACAAGATAATATTTTTGCATTTTAACATTAGAGAATGCGTCTGGTAGAATAGTTTGAAAATTGTTTCTTAAAATGAAAACAGTGAAAATGAATAGTTTGAAAATTGTTTCTTAAAACGAAAACAGTGAAAATGAATTCACTGTTAGTATGAGAAAAGGTTGAATTACAGAATTTGCAATTAAGCAGCAATATTTGAAAATTAGCTTCAACTAAGTATTATAACCAAACACATAACTAATGTTAATGCATTTTGACAAGACATGCCGATGAACCAAACATTTATTGTGAGTTAGAGCCCTTTTAAATGGCACAAAAGTGAAATTGACTTATCCCATGGACGTAGCAAATCTAACCAAAACCATTGTGAGTTAGAGCCTTTTAACTGGAACATTCATATCAATCAAACATCCAACACCAAATATACATCCAATACAAGTACAGTATAACCATTCCAGATTTAAAAATAAAATAAAGTAATATAAAGCATCACCAAAAAGAGAGATAAAGAAACAGATACAAGTACAGTATAACCATTCCGACACCAAAAAGAAACTGATACAACAAAATAAAGCAACATCAAACATCCAAAATCAGATCTATATGCCATACAAGTACCATAACCATTTCGACACCACAAAGAAACTGATACAATAAAATAAAGCAACGTCAAACATCCAATATCAGCTCTATATCCGATACAAGTAGCATCTTCCATTTCTCCACTCAACAAAATTCTTGTCGACTCCATTTAACTTGAAATGATACCAAATTCTATCATTCAAATTTATCACGTACGAATTATTCACGTCAAACTTATTATCCACAACCAAATGTTTTCACATCTGAGACAGAGATGACAACATTGAGAAGGGAGAGAGAGAGAGAGAGAGGGGGGGGGGTGTTGAAGAAGAAGAGGGTCCACATATTGATTTCGAAGAATGGCTCTCAGACAGGCTTTGGGAGTGGGGCTGGAGTGCAGGTTTTTAGGGTATAGAGAGAGTGTGAGAGACGAGATGCAAAGGAGAAAGAAAAGCAAAGAGGCGACAAACGTGAAAAGTGAGGGCCAACAACAGATGCTCTGAGGAAGACTGAGATACTCATTCCAGTTGAAAGGTTCCTTTCTGTGATTCTAACTATTTACCATGTTTCACTTTTCCCCTGAAAACAAAATAAATTGGGGAAAAGTTGTTTCCTAACTTGAAAAATAAAAGTTGAGATCCTTTTCAGAATGCATTTCCGATGTTTGACAAACATAATGCACCGAACGCATATTTTACCCTTTAAGAAAAAGGCAAGACACTGAGAAAACATTAACAAACAGACATAATTCAGCTGTAAATATTAAAACTATTGAACAAGAGAAAAGGCATAAAAAGAGGAAATGAAAGAACATAAATCAAGAAACCAATTGAGAAGCAATAGAGGGATGTAGAATATACCCCATCTAGCAGTTAACAAACAAGGTGGGGATGAACTAGTAAAACTGCTTTCAAGGTTCAAAAATACAAAGAAAACATACCAATCGAAACATCTACATAAAACTATACAAGGCTATGCTTTTGATCAGTGACTACGAAGTTATAACAAGAACAATTCAACAGACAAATAACTAAATGAATAAAAAAGGGGATTTGGTTATCAAAATTTATATCAATAATATGCATCATAAATATGTATGGAGAATCCTATTACCATCATTATTGAAAAATAACATTAGATTGGAAGGCTGGCCGCACTTAAAGGAAGAATCTACTTGATATCATTTCAGAGGTTTAGGATTTGGTTGGGTTGCGGAAAACACCCATTCTTAAGGACCGTGTAATGTAGTACTTTTCATTTTGCACATAGGTCTCAACAACCACACTGAACCAGGTTTTGTTGGGTTCAGCTTATTCAGTATGGACTGAAAGAAACATAAGAGCGACAAACTGTGATTTGGTTACAAAGAAAATAACAACGGGAATCATCTGCTAGTAAAGCTTTCTTGAAAGATACATTATGATATGGAATCATACAAGTATGACTGTTGACCCCGATTGTAGCAAGTGTAACAAAAAGGCTAAACTATATTATATGCTTCATGAAGAACCTGAAGATGTAAGAATATAAACAGAAGCAAGCATTTTTCATCTTTTTTCAAAAAAGAAAAGAAAAGAAAGGCACCTAGCTACAAAACCAGAATCTGCATATCTGGAATAATTGGAGATAAAAACAAGCAGAGTCATCAGACAACCGAACTGGAATCTTTGTCAACGATAGATACTCTTCACACAAAATTCACCATTTTGAACATAATTTTACAGTGAAACCCAAAAACCCATCAAGAACTACTAAAGTAAAAACACATATAGCACAAAAATCAGACTTCGAGCTAAGTTCTCTTGAGCAGTGTGCTTCCTCTTTACACCCAAGTTCGAATCCTCCACTCCCCATAGTTTCGATGAGATTATAATATCGCTCGAATAAAAAACAAAAAAGGTCACATATTTAAATTGTTTGACAACTAAATCTATAATGCAAAAAATCCAATCACAGTTCCATCCAATTAAAGAAAATAACTATGAGACACGGCCACAGAGGACGTACCGTAGTCAGAACGAGGTCGTTTATGCACGCCGCCAGAGGGACCCAGTTGATGCTGCTGCTGCTGCTGCTGCTGCTGCTGCCGGTTCCATAGGCCGTCCCCCATTTCAGTTTTCCTGTAAATTTCCAAATTTCAGCAAAAAAATTAAGCAATTATAACTAAGAATTTGATAAAAGCCCTAACTTGATTGAACCTTTTCGGCGATTCGAATTCGCGAAACCCTAATTTGGTCAAGCTTTTTCCCGCAACAGCTTCAGCTTCAGCTTCTGTGTTTTTTTTTTATAATTTTTATTTATTTATTTTCAGTGACCTGCTTTGCTCCTGCGAGTGGTTTCTGACGTCGATTCTCGCCGACGACTCAGATCGCGTGTTTATTTATTTATAATCAAAGATCCCAACGATGAGCTTTTATTAAAGCAAACACACACTTACAAATAAAACAAAGACCCAATTTATTTCTAGAAACAAACAAAGAATGGGCTTAAAAACAAAGAAAATATAAAAAATGAGCCCAACAACTGTGAGCTCAACTCAGATCGCGTGTTTATTCTTTAGAGTAGTTTTGCTGCGGGAGGCCCTTCTGCAGTTTTGCAAGGATTTTGCCACGTGGATCATGAGTACACTTGGACCGGCCGGATTGCTTTGCCAAGTTAAGGAGTGAGTCAAATTGCACTCAGGCTCCCGTTGGTTTAATCGGACACTAAACTCCGTTATTTCAATCCGTCAAATGAGACAAAGGCTTCTCATTTTTTTGGGGGCAATAGATAAAGGTTTACAATCTAGGGATATTCTTCTTCATTTGTAAGTGAGAGGTCTTAGGTTCGATTCTCGTTAAAGACGAATTTAAACAACATTATTATTAGTTCATTTGTGAGGTTAAGTGTATCCTCTTCCACCTTAGTGTAGATAATATCGTTTGTTAAAAAAAAAAAAAAAACAAAAACAGGCAAACGTTTGCGTTTCTTTTTCACGTCAAAATATCATGATGCTTGAGTTTATTTTCTACTCGAGTAAATTGTCGCACAACGTTCCGTGTCAATTGGCCCATAAGATTTAACTTTTTCACACTACACCTTGAGATTTTAGAACTGTATCAATTATCAATTATGCTTTTTGTCTAACAAATGTTCTAAGTCTTCATTAAATTGATAATATTGTGAGCGTGGAACACATAATTGGGTTGACATGTATAGCCACATTTGTACCAAATTGACCAAAAAAGTCATCAATTTAATAGATAATTAGACATTCAAATAGACAAAAGGTGTAAATGTGCAGTTTAAAAAAATGGTAACCTCAATTTTGAAAAACACTTCAAACCTCAAAGGTGTAAAATGTAAGTAACCCTAAAGTTTGCATCACTTCATTTATTTATTTTATAAAAGGTACATTTGATTACTAACCAAAACAAGTACAACAAAGCCCATAACAAGTTAAGCGCACACAAATAAAAAAAAAAAAAAAAAAAAAGGGGCCACAAACACACATAGGAAAACAGCCCAAGAACCTTAGAGCCCATCACACACAAACAAACTACATAGAAAAACCCTAGAAACGCCACCGCTGGAAATCCGCACAACTGTCCGCTTCCCTCCACGATCACTAGGGATCACACCATGAAGAAACCCGAAATTGGTGAAGAAAGAGGCCACATCATCCACCATGGACCAACACAAGGATCGCCACCACGAGACCAAGGAAGCACGTAGGTGTAAACCCACGAGAAATATCGCCGACAAGGGCGGACAGTGGGAAGGACCAACAAGGGCCAACAAGGGTACTCTCCCATAGATCCGCGACAACTTGCGGTACACAGAGGCAGTAACGGATCGGAGATGATGGAGCCAAAAGAAGAATATGATGGGGGATGGGCCAAGGAAGGAAACGGGTGTTTGGAAAAAAGAGCTCAAAATGGTGAGAAGTAGGGCCAAAGTAGGAAAAGAAGGGAGATGATGAGGATTGTAATGAGGGGTTGGGAAAATTGTACCGAATCAGTTAACTGCAAGGCTTAGTCAGGAAATGGAACTAGAAACGGAGGTAAAACTTGGCGGGTTTGGTATCTCTATCGTCCCTTCCAGCATCGGTACGATCGTCTTCATCGAAGGGCGAAATGCTAGCTCATCTTGGATGCACCAAAGTCCTACCTTAACCATCCTCCGAAGTTCATGCTTGTCAACATCTTCATCCTTCACTAGCTTATCAAGTTCGTCGGCTTCTAAACAATGGTATACCCAATTCTCAAGGATAACTTGATCCTCAGGTATGTCCATATCCACACATCTTCTGCAGCATATGATCTCCAATAACACAACCCCGAAGCTGTATACATCTGCTTTCACTGTTATGGGAACGTTTCTATGCAACATAACCCCGTGTTCCTCTTAACCCGGTATATGTCCTGGTTTGGTCAGGCTTCAGCAGCTTGGCAAGACCAAAATCAGCAAGCTTTGCACATTTTTGGTCACTCATTAGTATATTTTCCGGCTTGATGTCACAGTGGATGATCTGTGTGTCACACTCTTCGTGTAAATAAAGTATGCCTCGACCTACATTGAGACATATGTCAATTCTTTCCTTCCAAGTTGGTCTTCCATCCGATCGGAAAAGGAAATCTGCAAGTGAGCCATTGGTCATGTACTCGTAAACCAGAAGCCTATTTGATCCCTCGTGACAGTAGCCAAGCAATTTAACCAGATTTTTGTGATGTGTCCTTCCGATTGCGTTCATCTCATTTCGGAATTCCCAGTCTCCTTGATCCGCCACTTTCTCTAGTTTCTTGATGGCCACCACTCTCCCACCATTTGATGGTATGACCCCTTTATAAACTGTCCCAAAGGCTCCTTTGCCCACTTGATCACTAAAACCTTTGGTTGCCTTTTCAAGCTCACAATATGTATATGATCGCAGCGCGACATCTTCAACAAACCCGCCATTTTCTGAATTCGGAATCTTTTTGTAATCCGCAACACAATATCTATAAATAACAAAACCAGTAATTGCTAGAATAATAAGTGCAAAAGTTAGCATTGCAATACCGCCGATAAAGATTCCTGTTCGAAGTTGGTCCTTTCTTGCTTTGCTTACAGTTTTGATCAGGGTTGAGCCACTTCCGTCAGTTCTTCCAAATGTTAGCGGAAACCTTTGTTTTTGGCACATCTGGTCACTATAAACTGCAGCTTCACAGTTGCAATCTCTCAAGCAGTCCTCTCTACAAGCAGTCTCAGTAATGTTGAGAACAGAATATGGGGTGTTCTCCCACACAAAGCCATCCAGATCAGCAACGGAATATGTAATTCCCTTCTCGTCCGGGCAACCAACAGTACTTACATTCCTCCTGCAGCCTAAATCCCTCTGGCGTTGATCAATGAAAACAAAGCCAGGAAGACAAACACAAGGTGGATCCTGATCAATGGGAACACAATATGCATTTAACCCACAGCGCCCCAGAGGAGCGCACTTATCATAAGATGATGACCACTGAACTGACCATGAATCGTTATGAATCAAAGTATGGGAGTATAACCGGAGTATACCATCAAAGTCAATCGTCATCCGGTACATACCCGTGTCAAACAGCTGGTTCTGATTCGTATTGTTCCATATTTTGTAATTGGTGGAATTGAGGAGATATAGCTGCCCATTGTGATCAAGGTTGAGAGACACATTGTCTCCAGCCCCGAATGTCCCAGTATTCCAGTAAGCATGATAAGGTTGTAATACAATCGGACCCTCCGGGTACTGCACTAGGTTCCCATCACGCTGCATCGAAAGTCTAAACCTTCCGCTTGCATGATTTGTGTCCGAGATGCTGGAGACAATCTTGTTTCCAGCCAGCAGGCGCTGGCCAGATACAATGGTATCGGTTGGAGTATCAAAACTCTGCCAAATGATCTTTGAATTCGAGTTGTAAAGGACAAAGTTACCAGAATCGAGCATGGAAGCCAAGGCAGCAGGCTCATAATCTGTTTGATTATTGGCATTGGTCCTTCAATTAAAAATTTATTAGCATTGGTCCCTCAACTCATCAAATCGTGCAACTATAGTCCTTCAACTAAAAATTCATTACCAATTGTTCCTCAACTTTAATCCAACTAGAGAAATTGTCATTTAACTTTAACCCAATTGTAGCCATGGTCCTTCCAACATAATCTGTTTTGACAAAATTTTGACGAAGTTGACGAAAATCACCATAACTACATATTTTGATGAGTTGAGAGATAAATGGTAATGAATTTTTAGTTGAAAAATTATTACTCTAATTTGATTAAAATTGAAGAATCATTGCTACAATTTATTCTTATATGTAAATTTTCTACCACGGGAAAAGTACAACTATATCTTGTAAGTTGCTTTCTAGAAAAGAGCACCAAACTGTTTGATTATTGTCCTTATAAATGGCAATTATACAACTAATTTCTCCATTGAGTGCAAGTAACAGGCGCTAACTGACTTAATTAACTCCCTTCTCGCTTGTATGTTTTGTTGGTCAGGTGTTCATGGCTTTCTTTGTTTGTGGTGGCTGTTGCCTTGGAATGAAATTTCCTTGTTTCCCAAAAAAACAAAAAAAAACCTGACTTAATTAACTAGTTATGTATTTGAAAATAATAACAAAACTTGCTCCATCTACAAAGGACTCTTGTCCTATATCCCTTTACAAGTTTAGGAGGTGGATTGTCTGCCCTCCCATTTCCATACTCTTCACATTCCCTCTTGTTTGTGTGGTCACGGTTAAGCCACGTCAACATTTTTATTCTTATTACCTTTTGTTTTAATAAAAAATTAATATAAAATATTGATGTAACTTAACGGTGACCACATATCACAGAAGGACATGAGGAGAGTATGGAAATGGAAGGGCAGACAATCCACCTCCACAAGTCTAACCCCTTTATTTTCTAGTAACTGAATCCAAGATAATCTCAACTAACTGAAAAACCTACTCATGATAAAACTTCTCTGAATTGACAGTAAAAACCAACAAATAAAAAGAATATTGACATGAAATTGGAAAAAAAGTTTTTTGTTTATTTATTCTCTTAAGCACTTAATGCCTCTAATCAACACATTTTGCATATTCACGTCCCCACAAACTCCTCTGATCATGCAACATCAATGACACAATGATGACCAAAGACTATAAAACTAATTTTTGCATCCAAATTCACAATTTCAAAAAAATAAAATAATCATCAAGATAATCATCATCAACAATTTCTAACAAGGCATGATAATCTATAGTCTTGGTGTCATACCTCAACCCCAACCCTAACCCGACACTCAAAACTTTGACCAAATCACCACACATCTGTAAAGAAGTGTATAAAGAAAGATTTGCGGAAGTAATTTTCTACTATCGATACAAGGACAGTTCATACAATGGGACTTCTAATCAAGGACGTAATCTAGCCTACATTATAGGTCTACAAAAATCACAAATTACAAATAATTTCCGAAACTAAGCCAAGATATCAAGGATGATATCGTTGACTTCTCAATACTCTCCCTCAAGTTGGAGAGTGGGTGTGGAGAACTCCCAGCTTGTGGAATAATCCTTGAGAAAATTTCCTTCCCCAATGCCTTAGTGAGTACGTCTGCAAGTTGATGTGAATAGGGAACAAATCTTGTGACAACTGAACCATCTTGTATTTTATCCCGGATGAAGTGGCAGTCCATTTCTATATGTTTGGTTCGCTCATCAAAAACCGGATTAGCAATGATGTGATGAGCCGTTTTGTTGTCACAATAAAGTAAGGTCAGTTTTGGATGTACTAGACCTACGTCTTTAATAAATATCGCAGCCATGATAATTCACAAGAAGTTCCAGCCACGGCTCTATATTTAGCCTCTGTTGATGACAAAGACACAGTCTTTTGTCTCTTTGACCTCCAAGAGATCAATGAAGAGCCAAAAAAAAAAAAAAAAAAACCCTGTAGTTGATCTTCGTGTTGTAAGCCATCCTGCCCAATCCAAATCACAATATGCACTTAAGACCAATTCATTCTGAGAAGGGAAGAACAAACCTTGTCCAGTTATACTTTTTATATTTTCAAAATCTGAAGGGTTGCTTCCATGTGTGGTACGCGAGGCTCATGCATAATGCTACTCAACACATGTATTGAATAGGTTATATCCGGCCAAGTGATTGTTAGATATATCAAACGCCCCACCAATCTTCTATATTTCGCTGGATCTTTAAGGATTTCACCAAGTCAAATAGCTTCAGATTTTGTTCCATGGGAAATTCCACAAGACGAGCTCCCAAGAGACCTCCGTCCTTCAATATTTCTAAAGCATATTTACGTTGGGAAATAAAAATCCATTCTTTGAACGTGACACTTCAATGCCCAAAAAATATTTCAAATTGCCAAGATCCTTAATTTTGAAATTACCATTGAGAAACCGTTTTATGGCACCAACAGTGCTTAAAACATTGAGTGACCAGGATATCGTCAACATAAATTAAGAGTGTTGTAAAAGACTTGCCTATTTTCCAGGTAAATAAAAAGTAGTCAGCCTTTGATTGTATGTAGCTGGCCGATTGAATAGCTTCGGAGAACTTTGCAAACCATTGACGAAAAGCTTGTTTTAACCTATAAAGAGACTTGCTAAGGCGACAAACCAAATTCTGCCCCTGTCGCCGCAGACCCGGAGGAGGAGTCATATAAATTTCTTCATGAAAGTCACCATGGAGAAAAGTGTTGTTGACGTCTAGTTGATGGAGAGACCATTGCCGTGAAGAAGTAAGAGCCAATAAACATCGAACTGTGACCATTTTGGTAGTGGGAGAGAATGTATCATGAAAATCAATACCTCAAGCTGAGTATATCCCTTGGCAACTAAACGTGCCTTATATCGTTCAATGGAATCATCAGAACGATGCTTGATTTTGTAAACCCAACGACAACCAATGAGAGATTTACCAACAAGGAAATGAGTGAGAGTCCCAGTACGATTAGCCTTCAGAGCTTCTAATTCGGAATCCATGGCAGCTTGCTAATGAGGGGATTGAGTAGCTTCCTCATAAGTCCAGGTTTCAACCTGGTGAGTAATATTTGCAAGAAATGACTGTTGTGCAGGTGAGAAACCATGATAAGTGAGATAATTAGCAAGTGGATACCTTGTATCGGAGGTGTGGCCAGACAACGAAAACAATGAAGAGCTTATTGGGTATACAGTAGGGCAAACATAGTCACAAAACACTGGAGGCGAAAAAGAGTGACGGCCAGAACGACTGAGCACCGGTGCTGGAGCAATGAAGGGTACGACATCTGCTGGCAGTAGGACGACAGTGATTGCAGGTTCGATGGGTGCTGCGTGCATTGAAACAGGATAAGAATCTGCGAGACATAGTGGTGAAGGCATGGCAGACGCTGCTGTGTCTAAAGACTGCAATGGAAAATCATTCACAAGTTGAGCAGTGGCGAGAGGGTCACTAGGTGGTGCTGGGTGTAACATGGGTTCGGGAAGGGTAGGGACTAGGGAGGGGGTTCATGTATGATAACTAAAGTGGGATGGGACACGGTTTGAGGTGATGTTTGGGATTGTGAGGTTTGATATGGGAATATGGTTTCATGAAAGATAACATCACGACTAGTAAAAAATTGGTGAGCGGTAAGATTATATAGTTTATATGCCTTCTGACCAACGAGATATCCTAGAAAAATGCATTTGTCTGCATGTTAAGAAAATTTGTGAGAAACATTTGTATCGGTGGCAAAAGCAAGATATCCAACAACTCGAAGGTGAGAAAAAATGGGTGAAAAACATTCAAAAGGTGTTGTTTTTTAAGGATTAGTGTAGGAAGACGGTTAATGAGATGAATAACAATGAGTACACATTCACCCTAAAAATGGAAAGGAAGATTAGCTTGAAAACGCAAGTCACGGGCTATTTCAAGTATATGGTCGTGTTTTCATTTCACGACACCATTTTGTTGAGGCGTATAAACACAAGAATGTTGGTAAATTACCCCATGATCTTTAAAGAAATCACGAAGGAAAACAAATTCCCCACCATTGTTGACTCGTATTTAGCGATTAGATGTATTAAATTGATTATTGACAAAGGAGAAAAAATTATTGAGGATATTTTGTGTTTTGGTTTTGTGTTGCATAAGAAAGATCCATGTAAAATGAGAATATCATCTACTATGGTCAAAAAATATTTTACCCTAGAAGTAGAGGCAACTTTGAATGGCCCAAATATCACAGTGAATCGAATCAAACGGTTTTATAGTTGTAATAGAACTGACACCAAAAGATAATCGACTTTGCTTGGCTATAATGGACAAACATCGCAGGCATTATTGGACGTAAAAGAAAAATGCAACAATTGTTTTGACATGAAATCTAATCTAGAGGCTGATAAGTGACCCAAACACCTATACCACAACTTTGTAAGTGAGAGTACAAGGTTGCAAAACTGCCTAGGATGGTTCGACTTTGTAGGAACCACGACCACCAAGTAATACAACCCTTTCTTTGCTTACCCAAACCAATCACCATCCTCATCGTTAGGTTCTGCATGACACCAATAAGGAAAAAAATAGCTATGAAACAATGTAATCTACTTGTAATACGACTCACTAACATCAAATTGACTTTAAAAGTAAGCACACATAGCACATCTTGCAACGGTTGTTCCCTTTTCTGTGGCTTAACCTTAGGCAAACAATGACCCGATGGATACCCGTTAAGTTGATAACATGTACCAATAGTATGGTAGTTTTGGTCGCAATGAGTGCAATGCGGAGGTTTGCGAATGTAAGAGCTAGAAAAATAAGATGACTTTAAGCCACCTTGACGAACAACCATGGCTGTTGTGTCTGTAACGCCCTGTGAAGTAGTAAGGCTCATTTGCTTATCTTCCTAGGAAACAAAGGCATAAGCCTGACGAACGGTGGGTAGGGGATTTATCAATAAGACCTGCCATCAAATGTCACTATAGGAGTCATTAAGTTCCATGAGAATTTGCATCAATTTTTTCCTCTCATTCTATGCTCCACAAGTGCAAGAAACACAATTTCTCCCAAATCGCATGAACATCAGTCATATCAAGGATACCGTCACAAATATCTGAGTCAAAGAAGTTGATAATCCATGTAATGATCATGTCATTGCATCTCTGCCACGAAGCATAATCGTCTGGCTTGGTCTTGGCGGAAGGCTGTGTGACGATGCCATCAACAAAGCCAAGCTTGTTTTTGGCACTCAGTGAGATCTTCATAGCACGGGACTAGGTAGAATAATTATCCCCATTGAGGGGTTTCGAAACCAACATCATGGAAGGATGATCAGAATGATGGATGAATAATGGGTTGGAAATATCAGCCTTGGCGTTAGAATTGCTTCCATAAATCTCGTCGGTGGCCAAGAAAGGCTATGTGAAAATAGCAAGAGAAAAGGCAGAGACAAGAACTAGGGTTTTAACTTAGCTTTGATACCATGTAAAGAAATTTATAAAGAATGATTTGCATAAGTAATTTCTTCTATTGATACAAGGAAACTTTATATAATGAGACTTCTAATCAAGAAAGTAATCTAGCGTAAATGGGTCTACAAATAATTACAAAACAAATGTCACTAAATGACCCCCTCTCCCCTCCTTCTCTCACTCTGCACATTAACAACACTTTGGCCACTCATTCCGTCGCCACACTCTCATTCGCCCTCTTTTTCCCCATCATGCATTGACGAATAATGAATGTCAAAAGAAAGATAAAAGGATTCATGATTCTCCAGTTGAGGAACTTGTAGTAAGAGGTCTGTCGGATGATAGAAAATTTGTTAGGCTGGGTAAGTCTCGATCTATATCGAGAGGAAAATTTCCTGATGAAGATGAATGTGCATTTTGTTGCTAAAAAGGTAATTGGAAGAAAGATTATCCTAAGCTAACGGCTAAAGACAAAAGGCAGGTAGAAGGGTCATTATATGAAAAATTGTCCTAAACACTGGGGCAAATATAAAGGAACGATAGAATGTGAATTTAGTGTTGCAGAAATATTGAGGATGAGTTTGAGTTTGCTTTAATTGGGATAAATATTCCACTAAGTTCGTTTTGGATAAGTGTTTTACTTACCATATGTGATTAGTTGTAAACATGCTCCCATGTAGGAGCATCGCTGATCAAAGAAGGCACAATCTTATCTTCATCATTAATAAAACTAGAATAAAAATGAGAGAAAGATGGAGATTTGAGTAAGAGGCAGCAACAGGGCAAACGAAACAGAGAGCAGAAAGTAGAGAGCTATTTTTTCACAAAGAGAGATATTTTTTTTTATTTGGATTAAATGTCCCAGTACATGGGATAGCTGCTAAGGCAATTGGGTAGCCTTTTACAAAAGATCTAAGCCATACATGTGGCAATAGATTATAGATCCAAAGCATTTCAAATTACATAAAAGGACATCAAAGTTAGATAGCAAAAAACAGAAGCAAATGATTAACTTTAACACTCCCTCTTAATGCTTTGCTGCTTCACTCCCAAAAATTCTCTTAGGTAAATGAATCTGTCCTTTGTTAATGCCTTGGTGAAGATATCAGCAACTTGATCTTATGTCCTGCAGTAGACCACATCCACTTCCTTGTCTTTAACAGCACCTCTGATGTAGTGATGCTTCAGAGCAATATGTTTTGACTTGCTGTGACAGACAGGATTCTTGCTCATAGCAATAGTTGACTTGTTGTCACAAAGGATAGGAATTGCTGATTCTTGTTTCTCACCAAAGTCTTGCATAATTCTTCTCAGCCACACTGCTTGAGAAGTTGCAATTGAAGCTGACACATACTCAACCTTTGCCGTTGATAATGCAACTGATTTCTGCTTCTTAGATGCCCAAGAGAATGCACCAGACCCTAATGTAAAAGTATAGCCAGATGTGCTCTTTAAGTCATCCACACTACCTTCCGAATCACTATCACATAACCCATACAATTTTGGCTTAACATTCATTTCATACATCATACCAAAGTCAAGTGTACCTTATAGGTATCTTAAGATCTTCTTTCCAGCTCCATAGTGAATGCAAGTTAGCTTGTGCATAAATCTGGACAACAAGCTTGCATCATACATAATATCAGGTCTAGTCACTATCAAATACAATAAACTCCCAACTAGGCTTCTATACACAGATTCATCAGCATCACCACTACCATCTTCTCTTTGAAACTTTTCATTCACAACTAGAGGTGTTGCAACAGGCTTCCAACCAACCATTTTGAATTTTTCTAGAAGTGTTTTTGCATATTTCTTTTGAGTAATAAAGATACCATCATTTGATTGAATGATACAAATTCCCAAAATAATGCAACCTGCCTAGGTCACTCATCTATATTTCCTCATCATGTCATTCTTGAAATTCAAGATCATTTTTTCACTACTTTTAGTATAAACCAAATCATCGACATATTAGGAAATGATGAGGATATATAAAGTACCTTCGGTTTTGACATAAAACACAGGTTCATTCTCACTTCTTTGAAATCCTCTTTCATTGAAGTATGAGTTGATCTCTCCAAACCATGCTCTTGGAGCTTGTTTCACGCCATAAAGTGCCTTCTTAAGATTGTACACCTTGTGCTCTTGTCCTTTACGAACAAATCCTTGAGGTTGATCAACGAACACCTCTTCTTTTAGGACTCCATTTAGGAAAGCGAACTTGACGTTAAGTTGGTGTAGAAACCACCCATTCTAAGCAGCAGAAATAAGGCCTCTGATTGTTTCATGTCTAGCTACCGGTGCAAAGGTTTCTTGGAAGTCAATCCTAGGTTTCTGAGAATAACTCTTTGCTACGAATCTAGCTTTGTTCCTCTAAACAAAACCATTTTGATTGAGCTTAGTCTTATAAATTTACTTTACTCCAATGATGGAGTTGTCACAAGGTATGTCCACTAGTTGCCATGTCTTGTTTTTCATAATAACATTGATCTCTTTTTGCATTGCAGCCTTCCATGTATCTTCTTTCATTGCATCATCAAAGATTTCCGGCCCTACAACATAGAAATTGCAGCTTTTATAGACTTCATAAGCTCATTAACCAAACCGACGTTGAATTTGGACTCGAGGTGTGGGAGAGTAAACTTGAGGACTGTTTTCAGGTGACAATTGTGGATTTTCCGGCTCAATTTCCTCTTCATTTGGCTGACTGTTCAATTCCTCTTCATTTGGTTGATTTTCTTCTTCAATTCTGATTAGTGCAGATTCCTCTCGGATGGTTGCTTGATTCCAATCCCAAGAAGATTTCTTCTTAATTCTTTTGGTACATAAGCAAAGTAGATTGACCCAAACACTCTCAAGTGATTCACAGAAGGTTTTCTTCCACTCTATGCCTCAAAAGGTGTCTTGCCTTCAACCACCACTGTCGGATGCCTATTCATCAAGTAGATTGCAGTATTAACTGCCTCACCGAACAAATGTTGAGGCATTCCCTTGTCATGCAACATTGCCTTAGCCATTTCGACTATGGTTTTGTTTTTTCTCTTAGTTACTCCATTTTGTTGTGGAGTGTAGATGATAGTAAGCTGTCTTTCCAAGCCAATATCTTGACAAAACTTAACAAATTTTGTGGATATGTACTCTCATCCCCTGTCGCTTCTAAGAACTTTGATTAGATAACCAGATTGCCGCTCAACCATAGCTTGAAACTTCTTGAAGATTGAGAACACTTTTGATTTCTGTCTTAGAAAGTATACCTAAGTCATTCTGGAATAATCATCCATGAAGATTAGGAAATACCTGTTTCCCACTTGAGTAGAGGTCTTTATGGGTCCGCAAACATCTGTATGAATCAATTCCACTGGAGCTTTTGCTCTCCAAGCTTTACCATGTGGAAATGAATCTCTATGATGTTTCCTAAGTGCACACCCTTCATAGATTTCTTCATTTTATTTGATACTCGGCAACCCATGCACCATTTCTTTTTCTCGTAGCTTCTTGAGATTTTGAAAATTCAAGTGGCCAAGACTTTTATGCCATAGCTTTGAATCTTCTTGCACTTCCATCTTGAGTGCAGATTGAGTTGCATACTCAATTGTGAGAGGAAAACTTCTACTCTTCCTCATCTCAATCTTAGCCAAGAGTTGTTCACGATTCCTCCCAGCATATATCTTGCAAGTATTGTCTCCAAAATACAAGTAATAACCATGCTCAATGAGTTGTCGAAAACTTAGCAAAATTTGCTTCAAATAAAAAACTAACATGACATTCTTGATGAACATCTTTCCATTATTCGTATGCACGGCAATAATACCTCTTCCCAATGTATCAACTAGTTGCCTATTTCCCATCTTCACCCGGGTTCGGTTTGTAGTGTCAATATTATGAAGAATGTTCTTGTTTGCCGTTATATGATTGCTACAGCTGCTATCCACAAACTAAACTTTAGCTTCTTCTTGGACAATTGTATCATGACCAACATAAAACATATTGGTCTCTTCACCTTCTGCTTCTGTGTAGTGAGCTAGCTGATTATCCTTGTAGGTACAATCCTTTTGCATATACCCGAATCTGCTACACTTGTGGCATTTCACTTTTCCCTTGAACCAACATTCACCTGAATGAGCTTTGTCATAAATTTTGCACTTTGAAGCATACGAACTCTTCTCAACCTTTTTCTTCTCTTCAAAATTACCATTTCCTTCCCACTTTTTGTTTTTTCTTTTCCAATTCTTGTTAGACTTGGCTTTGCTTTGACTTAAACTAGCTTCAGTTTTTGGATTCACTGTAAGTGTTTGGAAAGCATTTTCTACATCATTGTTGTCATGCCTGGATAGTCTCTGAGCAAAATTTTTGAGTGAACCAATCAATTCTTCAACACTCAAAGTTGACAAATCTTTAGTCTCTATATGATTGAAACTATGCTGTCATACTTTCTTGGCAAGTTGATTAGATACTTATGAACTATTCTCTCATCAGACAAGATTTCACCATAGCTTTTCATTTGATTAATAATCTCAGACAATCTACTCAGGTAATCATCTAGCAATTCATCATATTTCATTCTTATATACTCAAAATCTCTTCTCAAAGATTGGAGTTTGACAGCACTTACCTTAGTATAGCCTTTGTAAACTTTCGCCAGCATATCCCAAGCTGATTTGGCACTTGTTTCGTTCGAGATTCTCGGAAAAATTTCAATTGAGATAGCATTTTGGATAACCCCAAGAGCTTTTGCATCTCTCTTGATGTTTTCCTTCAGTTCCATTGTCTAAGCCTCTGTCAAAGCCACAGTACTTAGGGGTACCACATAGACATCTTCAATCAAGCTCCACAAATCATGAGATACAAGAATTGTTCTCAACTTTGTCCTCCAGAAGTCGTAATTCACTCCACTGAAAATATGAGTTCGAATCTCTACACTGCTACTTGAACCAGCCATGAATTTGAAAATTTTGATTATAAGGTTTCACTTAGAATTT
The DNA here is from genome assembly GCA_024362995.1 of Heteromeles arbutifolia. Taxonomy (NCBI): domain Eukaryota; kingdom Viridiplantae; phylum Streptophyta; class Magnoliopsida; order Rosales; family Rosaceae; genus Heteromeles; species Heteromeles arbutifolia. The sequence continues at coordinate 41,965,216 of JANCRC010000002.1, forward strand.
TTCCCCTTTTGAGAATAAAAAAAAGGCCCCACTCTTTTATCAGATTGGCTTTGATACCATGTTGGTATTCAGACCATCTTTATCATTAATAAAACTAGAATAAAAATGAGAAAAAAGATGGAGATCTGAGTAAGAGGCAGTAAAAGGGCAAACGAAATAGAGAGCAGAGAGAGATTTTTTTGATTTGGATTAAATGTCCCAGTACATGGGACAGCTGCTAAGGCAATTGGGTAGCCCTTTACAAAAGATCTAAGCCATACATGTGGCAATAGATTAGAGATCCAAAGCATTTCAAATTACATAAAAGGACATGTTAGATAGCAAAAAACAGAAGCAAATGATTAACTTTAACACGAGCTGGGCTTCCTGATAAGGTGTTGGAGTTTGGCGTGGGGCGGCAGACTGTTGTCCTAGAACAAATATTTTGTTATTGTTCTAGAGCCGAGCTTGAGCACAAATAATATCATTTGAGTCGAGTTTGGGCACTTTGGTATTCAGTTTGGCTCGCCTTATTTACACCCTTAAGTGTCTATGGTTATTATTTACCTTTTTACAATGGTTAACAATGTTAGGTTATTTACACTATAAACTTTTGAGTCAAAACTAAAATTCGACTGTAAAATTAGTACGAAACTCACAAATCATGAGAGCCACTTAGTAATTTCATTTTAAAAAATATTTCTATTTTCCATACACGTCTCAATGATTTATTAATTAGGAAAACTAATGAAAATGGCTTGAAAACTTTGAGTTTTAACGATAAGGACAAAATAAAGGGTAAAGTGAATAGTACCAGGTTTGACTTTTTAGTGTAAAAATGTGGTTTTTTGTTAAAGTCAACAGTACCGTGGGCTTTTCGTTATAACTCCCTTATTAATTACACCTTTTTTTTAAACTCCAAGAAACTTACTATACAAGTTACTTTCGCTCATTTTTCAATTAGATATAAAATTCACATATTATACACTCATTTTAGCATATACTTCATGACACACCCCGTCCCAAGGAGGGCGTGTTGGCCGTCATGTGAGAGTGACGTAACCATGTACACAGTGCGGAAGCTAATAAGATAAATGTAAATACACATTCAGAGCAATAAGAACGTCTAGTTGCGGTCAAGGACAATTACTAAGATATAGCACCCGAAGGTGAATCCTACTTTTGTGAATTCTGTCAGAACACTGTTGGATCCCTCGTGGCCACCAAATCACTGTTACCTAGAACCTGGAGGGGCGAAAAACAAAAAGCGTGAGTGGGCAAAAACAAATCTTTTCAAAACCTTTTCTCTTTTCAAAAGTTCTAACCCCTCGCCGTAAAACCTGTATAATTTCCCAGAAATATATAATACGTATATACTTATCTCAAAACCATACTCAGAAGTAGTGATATGCAAGGTATATGCCATGCCAAATATATCTCATCAAATCTCATAACTATATCAGGTGACATCAACTCATCATAGATAACATGTCCACCGAGTGATCAGCTCGGCTGGACTATAGCTCATAATCAATCTCATCATATCTCATCATCACACATATATATATATATATATATATATATATATATATATATATATATAATTATGAGCTATTATCCTGCACACGAGTAGGTACCACCTCACGTGGTCTGACCGACAAGACTGGGTGTAAATAATTACGCTCTAGTGCTACGATCACGTGAAGACTGAGCGCTAATCGCGGGTCACCTACGAGTCGAACCCACCTATAGTGGTCTATTCGACAGGACTGAGCACCTAACTTGGATCCAAGGCGAGCGTATGGTGCGGGAGGTGAACATCACGTGAAGGACTGAGCCCTAGCCCTGGGCGGGAGCACTAACACCGGGGTGCATGTTTATGAGCTTTGAATACATCTCACATAATCATCATTTCAAATTAATCATTCTATAACTCACTTGATACTTACCTGTGCATCCACAGCACCAATTACCATTATATACAGCTACAAATGCATGAACAAAATAGATATATACTTTGCATGGCATATCATATCACATTTCATATCACATTTCACTTAAATTGATTTTCTGGGAAAAATCTCATTTATATAGGTATATACGGAAAACAAAAGCCCACTCATAGATATATCAAAGGGTCACAACCCCCGAGCCTCGATTGATGGCGCTCGTCCTCTGGATAGGCCTCACCTATAAGCGTAATAATCGAATAAACATTATTTAACACACATAACCAACAATAGGTAATAACTTCTCATACATTGCTCAATTTTGGTATTTGAATATACCACAGTGATCTAAACAATCTCAGGATCATCCCCATATTTTTAGAAAAATTTTCCGACCACCCACGCGCCACCACGCGCCGCCACGCACCGGCCAAGGCACGGCCAGAAGCACTTCCACGCGCGGCCACGTGCCAGGCACACTGACGGAAACTTAACTGCCGTTAGGGAATATTCCGTCCAAAAATAGAATATTCCGCTAAATCTAACCTAACTCCATTAACCTCGGTTAGGAATATTCCGTCAAAGTTGACGGAATATTCTGTCATCTCCTACTTTCGAACTCCGTCGACCGTCGCCGTCGCCGGAAACTGGGAAAATCTTCTAATCCTTATAACTTCTTCATTCTTGCACCAAAACTCAAGAAACTTGTCTCAATTTAAAGCTTACAACATAAGGAACAAAACCTTGCCAATTTCAAGCCTTAAAATCCATGGGATCTCGCCGGAGAAAGCTCGATAATCCGACCAAAACTTGAAATTCGCCAAACTCAACTTCCCGACGTCCAAATCACTTGGTTTTTCTTCTCCGAGCTTCGTAAGAACGTCCTAAAGCTTCCTACAAGCTTAAAATCCCCTGAAACAACCACATTTACGTGTGCATGAACAGTGCACAAATCTAAGATTACGGTTTCTCGAGAAAATGAAGGTCTCAGGTCTTGAAAATGGTATAGATGAACTTCTAAGCTTGTAGGGAGTTCGAATCTTACCTTCTTGACGTCGATCCGTGTCTGAAAGCTTGAGTTTGAAGTTCGTTCGTACAAGTTGTACGGAAGTTGCAGAAAATCCGAGAGGGAGGAGAGAGAGAGAGAAGGCATGGGTGTGTGTGTAAGTGTTTGTGTGGTCCAAAGTTGTCCACTCCAACCACCCAAAACAACAAAACAACTTAATTCAAATTAGTTGCAATACTTAAGAATAATAGTGAATTAATCCAACTTAAATATAAGTCACACACACAACACAACTTGACGACTAAGGGCATATTCGTCTTTTCACATCCTCATAATTAAAATATTCCAACTTTTCAGGACAGGCTGTGACAATCTACCCACCTTATAAAATTTCGTCCTCGAAATTTAAACAATAATTACAATCCATCAAAAACGATAAAACAATCTGGGATACATCTTTCTCATCCGATCATCTGTCTCCCCAGTAGCCTCTTCCGCTTAGTGATTTCTCCATAAAACTTTCACCAAGCTCACTGTCTTATTTATCAAAACCTCCAAAATAGTCACTGGCTCCTCATCATAAGTTAAATCTGAACTGATTTAGTACGCCGATCAATTATCATCCAAATATCATCATAACCATTCAGTGTACGCGGAAGCTCGTATGCAAAATCCATAGTAATATTTTCCCATTTCCACTGCAGAACGGGAAGTGACTGCGTCAATCCAAAAGGCTTCTTTCTTTCCTCTTTAACTCAACATCCTACAAGCTCGATAATCCGGCCAAAACTTAAAACTCGCCAAAGTCAACTTCCCGACGTCCAAATTACTTGGTTTTTCTTCTCCTTCCTACAAGCTTAAAGTCCCCTGAAACAACCACATTTACGTGTGCATGAACAGTGCACAAATCTAAGATTACGGTTTCTCGAGAAAATGAAGGTCTTAGGTCTTGAAAATGGTATAGATGAACTTCTAAGCTTGTAGGGAGTTCGAATCTTACCTTCTTGACGTCGATCCGTGTCTGAAAGCTTGAGTTCGAAGTTCGTCCGTACAAGTTGTACGGAAGTTGCAGAAAATCCGAGAGGGAGGAGAGAAAGAGAAGGCACGGATGTGTGTGTATGTGTTTGTGTGGTCCAAAGTTGTCCACTCCAACCACCCAAAACAACAAAACAACTTAATTCAAATTAGTTCCAATACTTACGAATAATAGTGAATTAATCCAACTTATATATAAGTCACACACACAACACAACTTGACGACCAATGGCATATTCGTCTTTTCACATCCTCGAAATTAAAATATTCCAACTTTTCGGGACGGGCTGTGACACTTCAAATAAAAATAAAAATAATTAAAATTTTATAAAAATGGTCGAATTTTCAAAATATTTTTAATAAAGTTGGGGTGAGGATTTGTGTAAGTGTTTCTAAACATATTGTAGATGTATATTACAAGATCGTAGTTGGATGGATGTTTTTGCCATATTACTGGACCATATCATTTACCAACTGTACCATACCAATTTTATGCCAATTTTTTGTGCCAAACCTTAATGGTCGAGTAATTGTATCGAACCGAAAATATTTGCTATATATGGTATTGATATCCAAAAGTAATACCGACAGAAAAATATATACATTTATAATACTAAAATGAAAACTCCTTTGTTTAATGTAGGCTTGACATGTAGATCCATAATACAAAAAAGTGTGTGATTGTTCCAGAAGAAATGAAACATTAGGACATATTATTGTATGAGTTCTACCCAATGCTAGATGAGAAGCACATAATAGATGGATATAAACATCATGAGCTGTCCCGTAACAAAATTGATTGTTGCTAATACTTTCTTCTCGTTTTCTTCTTCTTCCATAACCCGAGCTCGGAGAAGGAAGAGATAAAAGAGCCCTATGAAGAATAACCTCAATCTTAACTTCTATCTTAAATCGTGATGCATTGCTTTGACTTACTAACTACGGATGAAACTTGAAATGTGAAACGTGAATGATGAATGATGAATATTGATATTAGGATTGGGACAGGGAGGGGACATATAATATTGGGACAGAAGACCTTAACTAGTTCCCTTCTTCCCCCGTAGCAGAAGGACCCCACATTTGGGGGTCATTGCCTACTCAGTTTACTTTCATGGATGGTCCTGCCTGGTTAACCCACATTGGGGGACCATATTATTGGATGCTGCCTATGGTCCTGCCAGGTTAATCTGCATGACCATACGCATTCAAGAGGTGACAACTTGAATAATCCGCATTGGGGGGTCACTGCCTATTTGGTCACATTACTTCCATAGGTAGTTCCGCCAGGTTAATCCGCATTGGGGACCAATACGCATTCTAGACTTGGATTCCGTTGAGTGGTCCGAATACCCTGCTTCGTCCCAAATTCATTGAGTGATCCGATAACTCTAGCCCTAGTTTTCAGTGTATATATGAACTAAAGATTTGAGAACCTTTGTGGTTTGATTTAGAAAGGCCGATGGATGTCTAGGTGACTCGTTTGGGATTTTTAGCAAGTTTATTTATAATTTATACAGTATGATTTATGAATAATTTTTATTATTGATGTGTGATCAGATTGGTTGATTAATATGGTTAAAAGTTAATATTGTGCATCTTTGATTCATTGAAAGGTTATTTGTTACAGATTGTAGTTTTGATTGAGGGAAATCTTTGTGATATATGTGAATGATGAAATCTCATATGGGTGCATCATGCATGTGAGAAATGTCAGATTTTATCATTTATGAGCTACTAAATGGCTTGATCATTCTTGGGTACGTAACACAAAAGTTAGGTACAACCATGAAATAAAAGGGAAAGTTACTACGTTATTGAACCGTTGTAGATTGTTGACTAAAGGCTCTAATTGGACCGTTGGAGTTCAAACTTTCAGAAAGACAGAAATAGTGTGAGCTGCTGAGGGATCGATCTCCAGTAGTATTTGACATTTGTAGAGAAAGAAAAGCTTCAACTTTTCTCTTTCTTCTGTGAGTGTGTGAGCTTGGGTGTATTCGGGGTTTAGGTTCTTAAGTGAAACACTTTGTCAGTGCTCTCTTTGAATACTCCGTAGCCTCCAAATTGGATGTAGGCTCGTTAACGCTAAACGAATATAAATCTTGGGTATTCTTGTTGTTTGGTTTGTTCTCTTTATCACATGCCTAATTGTTATTTGTTCCACACACAATCTTGCACATTTTTGGTTGACACTTCCGCACAACAAAAGAAACTGTAGTAATCTGCAGAAGAAGAAAAAGAAATAACACAATTACAGACATTCGTCTGAGTTGTTCGTGTGATTTCGAGGGGCTTAATTTTTCGTAACAGCATTAACCCTGCATATGTATTTCACGTTGAGAAACAATGGCAGCTACAAAATTTTGTTCCTGTTTGTTTTGTAACAAGAAATAATGTCTTTGGTGATGACTGATTTTCTGAATCATAATCTGATGACTGATGGAGCATCGAGGAGAAAGAAATGACGTTTTATTTTTTCAAAAGAGGAAGAAAAATGATGGGTGCCGTGCGGTTCATTGATGTTGCGTTGAAGTATTCAGGTTCTGAATTGGTCATATTCCACATGTTTTCCTACACACTTTACATAATCTGATGGGTTAATTGTTTAAGGCTAATTTTAGATATGGATTTCGTTGAGTGGTTCGGATACCCTGCTTCGTCCCAAATTCGTTGAGTGGTCCGATACCTCTAGTCCTAGTTTTCAATGTATATATGAACTAAAGATTTGAAAACCTTTGTGGTTTGATTTAGAAAAAGGCCGATGGAGTGTCTAGGTGACTCACTCGGGATTTTTAGCAAGTTTATTTATAATTTATAAAGTATGGTTTATGAATAATTTTTATTATTGATGTGTGATCAAATTGGTTGATTAATATGGTTAAAAGTTAATATTGTGCATCTTTGATTCATTGAAATGTTATTTATTACGGATTGTGGTTTTGATTGAGGGAAATCTTTGTGATATATGTGAAAGATGAAATCTCATATGGGTGCATCATGCACGTGAGAAATGTCGGATTTTATCATTTGAGAACTACTGAATGGCTTGATCCCTTTTAAGTACGTAGACAGTCAACACAAAAGTTAAGTGCAACCATGAAATAAAAGGAAAAGTTACTACATTATTGGACCATTGTAGATTGTTGACTAAAGGCTCTAATTGAACAGTAATTAGTGAGTGGGTTTTACTTTGCCACACTTTGTTGGTGGTTGTTTTCTATCTGCCCATTTATTTGGCTTCCTTTGCACACTTCCCTTACCGCTTGAGAGTTGCACCGAGAGGAAGAGGGAGAGAGAGAGATTCATTTGTGAGTTGCTCAAAAGAAGAGCGCGCACAATTTGGAGTTCAAACTTTCAGAAAGACAGAAATATTGTGAGCTGCTGAGGGATCGATCTCCAGTAGTATTTGACATTTGTAGAGAAAGAAAAGCTTCAACTTTTCTCTTTCTTCTGTGAGTGTGTGAGCTTGGGTGTATTCGGGGTTTAGGTTCTTAAGTGAAACACTTTGTCAGTGCTCTCTTTGAATACTCCGTAGCCTCCAAACTGGATGTAGGCTCGTTAACGCTGAACGAATATAAATCTTGGGTATTCTTGTTGTTTGGTTTGTTCTCTTTATCACTTGCCTAATTGTTATTTTTTCCACACACAATCTTGCACATTTTTAGTTGACACTTCTGCACAACAAAGGAAACTGTAGTAATCTGCAGAAGAAGAAAAAGAAATAACACAATTACAGACATTCGTCTAAGTTGTTCGTGTGATTTCAAGGGGCTTAATTTTTCGTAACGGCATTAACCCTGCATATGTATTTCAAGTTGAGAAAGAAGATATTCCATTCCACTAGGAAGTCCATATTCCATGTCTCGAAACAGTGGCACCTACAAAAATTTGTTCCTGTTTGCTTTGCAACAAGAAATAAATGTCTTTGGCGATGACTGATTTTCTGAATCATAATCTGATGACTGATGGAGCGAGCATCGAGGAGAAAGAAATGACGTTTTATTTTTTCAAAAGAGGAAGAAAAATAATGGGTGCCGTGCGGTTCATTGATGTTGCGTTGAACAATTCAGGTTCTGAATTGGTCATATTCCACATGTTTTCCTACACACTTTACATAATCTGATGGGTTAATTGTTTAAGGCTAATTTTAGAATTTACTAGTTTCATTTCCTTGACAGGGAATATGAAAAGAAGCCATGTTTGACACGCATGCATATCTTCAAACGTTCACTGCGGCAGAACTCATTGTAGCTCAGCCCAATGACTTATATGGCATGGAAACGCTGCCACTGTGACAGTCTCTCGTTCCAATTATACAATGTTATGTGTAAATTTTTTATGTATGCATTGTATTACAGGCATATGACGTTACAGTGGCAGTACAACTATGCTTTGTGAGTTGCTCTTCTTGTAAATGACAATTATACAAATTTGATTGAGTATAAGTAAAAAGAGCCAACAACTGACTTAGCTCACATGTATTTACATTATCTTAGTGAACAAGTTATGTACTTGAAATCATAGCAAAGCTTGCCCATTATTTTTATTTGGGTAGAGTTATCCACACATCTATTTTTACTTCTTACACACGTTTTTCAATTTTAAGCCGTCGAATCGAATGAATTAAAAAAAAATCAATGGCAAAAAAAATAAAAATAGCGTGTATAAAGTAAAAATGGGTGTGTGAATAACACAATTCTTCACGCAATTCTTCTTATTTTCTAGTGATTGAATCCATGATAACCTCACCATTTTTTTTTGTAACAAAAATGGGGAGATGGTTATTCGCACTACGAGCAACAAAATATACCCACAACCTCAAGTTGAAATAACTTACGTGTGACACCTAACTATCAACGGTATGGATTTACATAAAAATTTACAAATCATCCACCAACGAGAATTGCTAACAGCAAAAATCGAACTTGAATTAGAGGTTAACTACAAACACGCCCTTATCAACTGAACCAACTCTGATAACCTCACTTTCTCATAAAAAGGAAAAGAGAAACAATTAACTAACTAAAAACCCACTTGATCATGAAACTTTTTTGAATTAACAATAAAAGAAGATTAACAAAAAGTTCTTTATCTTTTTATTCTTTAAATCATTTAAGCCATCTGGTCAACCTAATTTTGCAGATTCACAAGTCCCCGCAAACCCCTCCAATCATACAACATCAACGACACAATCATGATCAAACACTAAAAAACTTAAAAGAATTTTCCTTTTGCTTGTATAAATTTTGCATCCAAATTCACAATTTCGGAAAAATAAATGATGAAGATAATCACCATCAACAATTTCTAACAAGGCATGATATGTATAGTCTTGGTGTCATACCTCAACCCCAACCCTAACCCGACACTCAAAACTTTGACCAAATCCCCACACATCCTCCTCACAAAATGCCCCTCCCCATACCCACTCTGCATCACCAACAGCACCTTCGCCACCCCATTCCCTCCCGCCACGCTCTCCCTCGCCCTCTTGTCCCCCAATATGCAGCACACGCTCCACAGCACCGCCACGCCGTCCTCCGTCGCCCCCCTCGACACCTTCATCAGCCTCTCCGCCACCGCCCCCGCGCACTTCTCCTCCCCGCTGATCGCCGACCGGCCCTCCGCGCAAGTGGCAATTGTGGACAATAGCTTTAAAGACTTCTCCGCGAGGGGAGTGCTGGTGTCCGGGTTTAACAGCGTTGACGTAATGACTCGGACGAGTCCGAACTGGACTAGCTCCGCTTTGATTGACCGAGTCACGGACACGGATGCTAAGCACGAGAAAACGGCGCCGTGTAGGTTCTGATCGATTTCCGAGCTCAATAGATCGTTGAGTACGGACAGTAAGCCTCCTTTCTCTGCGATTAATCGTTTCGACTCGGCGTCGAGCGCAATCGAATCCAAAACCCTGACGGATTCGATCTTCGAGCTCAGGCTGCCTTTCTGCAACACCAATCGAATCGACGCGAGGGAATTGCCGTTGCTCTTCACCATTAATCGGTTCAATTGCTCGTTGACTCCGGTCTGAGGCAAAATCGAATCCAAAACCTTAATTACTGATTCGAGGACCTCGACTTCGACGCCTTCTCTGTTCAGAACTCCGACGATGGCGGTGACGAAGCCGTCGAAACTCGCCACAAACCTCCGATTCTCGTCGCTGGCCCTCGCGAAATCGGCCGCCCTCGACAACGAGTGGACGATATTTTGGCTGAATTTCTCGCTCTGGTTATCGCTTTGGAGGAATTGGACGAGGGAGGCCAGGTGCTGGGAGGAGAGAGAGGGAGAAGAGGCCGGCGAGGAAGGGCCGGGGGACTGGGCCCAGAGGTTGATTAGACGGCGGAGAGTGAGGTTGGGGATGACGTCCTTGGATTGGAGAGTCTGCATGGTGGCGGGGCAGGTGTCGTGGCCGGATTCGAGCCAGTGCTGGATGCTGGCGCGGTCGTATGTGACGCCGGTGCATAGGCTGACGGGGGAGCGCATGACGTCCATGGAGATTGGGCAGCGGAAGAGGTTGGGAACGGTGATGTAGAGGTCCCTCGCCATTTTTGCCGGCGAGTTGAGTGTTTGCTGCTCCAGAGTTTTCCAGACGGAGAGGTTTTGAGTTGGTTGTGTTTTGGGAGGAAGTGGAGGTTGGAAGTGTTTTTGAGGACGAAGGTGACGTGGTCGTTTTGACTTGGTAGTGGTGGGACAGGGGTGCGTATGTAAATACGACTAAATAGTCGTTGGTCAAATTGGGTTTGTATCCGCGTGAAACAGCTTGCATATGGAGGGAAATTACAGTTATTGAAGGGCGAAATTCCACTAATGCCCATGAGCGATGGGATTTGTATTTGGAAAGTCATTACTGTGTATCTCTTTACATTAAATTAAAAATCAATAGATAAAAATAAATAAAAGTGCGTTGAGTGAGGAGAATTGTGCGAAAATTACTTTTTCTTAATTTTCTAAAATTTATATTCTAATTTTATTCTGTGTTTTTGTTGTAGTAGTTTTGTTAATCAATTGGGAATAACATTGAGAAGTAAAATAACGCTATATCACGAGTTAATTGATGTTAGTGTAGTGGAGTCTACAAGCGTGCGCGATATCAAAGTGATCAATTAGTATTACGGTTTAGTAATATTTATCTTCGCTTGTAAGTGAGTCGTCTCAAACTCAGCTCACATTAATGGCGATGACGTATGTTGGGAACTTTTTGATCAAGTTGGATTTGGGGCTCGATGGAAACTTTCAGCTCACCTGATTCGTTTCCGGTACCAAGTCCTAATATACTTTCGAAAGAATTAGGGTGTCTTAGGAAGTATTCCAATTAAATTAATGGCTCAAAGACTGAATGATTGCAATAAATTATGGTTTGCCTGAACGAAGCGTGGTGTGGAAGCTAAAACCTTATCGGTTTAGCATGAGAGAGAACTCAGTGCATGCTTGCATGGTTTTGCGAATGGCTAACCTAGGGTTCTCAATGTTCTGTGTGTATTTGTAGTAGCTAAGGAAATCTATGAGAAGTTTGAAGGAATCCCTGGAAGGTTAGGAGAATTCTCCCTTCAAAAATTGAGTTTTATACACTTAGAGAAAAGTGTGCTCTGCTTGGTGCAATCTTGCCTTGATTCCTTCCCTCTATGTTGTTTATTTTGTTTTCCCACGTTGTGTCTCTCCTCCTTTGTGATGACTTCTACCCAATTTTATAGGCGTATGGCTCCTTTCTAGCTTCCATGAAGGAATCCTTTAGTTTCCTCATTTCTTCATATTTTTGGTAAGTCCCCTTTCCATGAGCGCAGCCAGCTATAGCTTTTCTTTTTAGTGTAACATTGAAGAGCGTTACAAGTGTCGTGAAAATTGGGTTGAACGCACTGCTCAAAGCGTCATTTCCATGATCAATTTTCACACTTCTTTTTTGGCAATGCTCCTTGTTTTCCGTCCTCATTTTTTTGTATAAGCTTGGAAGGGAAAGACTCCTTCTCTCCTCATTAGGTATATATACAAGTAGTATAATTTAAAATTCAAACCTTTTTATGGCATAAATCATGTTAGTCAAGGACTAAAAATAGAAAATGCGATATATGGTGTTTGGTGTTGTGTCACCGTGTACGACTTTGCATGTATAGTAGCCTAGTAGGGTCCCCGGTCTCAGCGGACGTGGAAGTTGGAACACGGGATATAAAGAAGAAGAAGAGCGAAGACGTTGGAGCTTTGAATTTTGTCCGCCGAATATGACCGTAGGAAAATGTGGACTATGGACTGCTCTTCCGGTCTTCTCTTCTGACTTTAGAGGCGATAAGACCAAAGACTATGCCTCTCTTCTGCGCGTACACTCCCTAATTTTCCAATATATTTAGCTTACTTGTTGGGACAAATAAAACTATAGGATTAAGACGATATTATCTATACACTCATTTTTATTTCTTATACATCTTTTTAATCTCCGATAGTAGGATTGTATGAATTGAAGAAGATCAATAGACAAAAATTAACAAAAATACGTGAAACGTAAAAAAACGTGTGTGAATAACATTGCCCTAGGATCATAATCAATATCATTTTTTTTTATCAAATAGTCAATATCATATATTCGTTGATATTTGATAAAGCTCATTGTGATTATCCATAAAATTAAACCATCTAATGATCCCTCAACGGAAGGGGACTGTAATTCAACAAGTTGTGGTGTTTTGACTTTTACGTCTTTGAAGGGCCTTTGCATGAACCATGTGTTTATGTAACAACTCAGAAATTAAGCGCTGGTTTGATAAATGATTTGTTTTTAAATTTTGTTTCGCGTCTTGTGTTTGAAGAGGAAAGCATATATGGATGATGGAGGCATAAGGGATGACGGAATGAAATCAAAATTTTGAAAGTGAAAATAAATTGAAATAGTTTTGGTTTTATATTTTTAAAATTCACTTTGTATATCTGTTATTGTAAATATCTTTTGGGTAAAATATCTCTTCCACCATCCTTCATCCACTATTTTCATTCTCATTTTCTTTATCTATTTTCCTCTATCACTAACAAGGAATAAATAAAAACTGAAAATAAAAAATGAAATATTGAAATTAAACCATTCATTTGGACTCAATTTACAATATTTTTCATAATCTCAATTGATTATTTTAAAGATTATCATTGAAAAATCATCCCAACAAATTTATAAAAATTGCAAATCTTTTAACGATCTAATTGCAACTTGGTAAATAAACAAACATATGGTTGTCGACAAACAATGAAATGTTCACAATAATAATTATAGGCCAAACGATTTTCGATTTGATCGTATGAAAATTTACAAGAATAATCTATGAATGATGACCTAAAATATGAACACTTCTGATCATGAGATTACTTTGTAAAGTATGCATATACGAGCAGTTAGTGTGGAGACATAAATTAAGGTTAGGGTTACGTGGTTTGCATGGCAAAACTCCGGTCTTGAAGGAACTTCTCCAGATCGAAATATCGTCCTATCCAGCATATGCATAGAGGGAGAAATATTGATTCAATTAACAGCTAGATCAATTCAATAAAAAATAATAGTTTAATCAAAATAAGGATGATATGAAACTAATACTCCCCTTAATCTGAAGATGGCGAAACTCCAGGATAATTCTTCTCTAGAACTCCATGCGCAACTTTGAAAGCTACTTGTGCTGATAACGTTTTGTAAAATTTATACTTTATGGAGAGTGGAGAGAGGGTGTAGCAAAGAGAAGAGAGAAAGAGAGAAGGGCTTTATTTATACTAATTATGGTAAGCTTTCTTGCGTTGCAAGTAATACAAATCATTAAAGGATTTGATCCCCAAATCCTATTCGAATTCTTCCTTAAATTTACACAATCATGTTCCTAAATAAACACACTATTTACAACACAAACATGTTTCACGTTTTCACCTTATACATATAAAGCAACTTGGATTTCAATTTGATAACTTCCTATTGCATGGAGAATATCACATTAAATACTAATGGTACATTGTGAATGAGGTGTTACATATTAATTTTTTGTTGGCGCCACATAGATTAATATTATAATTATTTGAACTTATAGTAGTAGGTGAAGCTGATGGAAGGAGCCTAACTACTTGATTCTTCTTAATTAGTCAACAAACAGCTTAATTAGTTAGTGGGGAAGTAGACTGATGAACCAACCTATCATTTCATTTCAAGAATGTCAAATTCTATGCATGTTTGCTCCAACCTCTGTTAACTAGCACTTACCTTCTGGGCTGTTTTAAGCTGATCAATTTAGTGCAGACCAATCAATTAAGTATCAAATTAACTGTACTGAATGAAGAAGTTGCTAATCTTTTCAGTACAATGGATTTCATTTTTGGATACTTTGTTACTGCTTCTCTTTCCTGTAAATGATAAGGTTCAGACGCAGAGAAATACAAACTCCTTACACTATGATTTAGTGGAGAAATCTTGTAATTGATTAGTGAGTTATAGCTACAAGCCTCCCTCATATTTCCTCAAATTGGTTTATATTAATAACGTGTTGTATCATAGTTTTTTTCCTAACACCACAAAGTAATAAAATATAGGGATTTTTTTTTTTAAATGTCATATGAACTTATACACTTTTCTCAATTTGTCATATAAACTAAAATTTTAAGTAATTGGTCATACAAACTTTCCGAAATCATCAATTTGTCATCTCACCCTAGTTCCATTTAGTTTTCCATCCAAAATAAGTCATGTGCGAGGCACATGACTTGTGTTCAAGGTTATTTCTGTCATTTAAGATCTTTTTACAAGTTCTTTACTTTTCTTTAGTAAAATCCTTAAATTTTGTGTTCAAGGGTATTCATGTGGATCGTTATATTCGAGCAACGTATATGCATCTACAACTTCATTTCTGGCACCAAGCCTCAACTCGTTTCTCATATTACAGAGCCCATATAAAATTGGATCTCATGATATTCTAAACTGAACATCCTAAAATTGTTTTGATCGAATGCAACTTAATAGAAGGAAGTGAGGTGTTAAAATGACAAAAATAACCCTGAACACAAGTCATGTGCGAGGCACATGACTTATTATGGATGGAAAACTTAACGGAGTTAGGATGAGATGACAAATTGATGATTTCGGAAAGTTGGTATGACAAATTGCTTAAAATTTTAGTTTATATGACAAATTGAAAAATTGGTACAAGTTCATATGACATTTCAAAAAAAATTCCTAAAATATAAACGGGATTTGAATATAGTCATGCAATGCTGGATATGAAGATGACATGCACTATTCTTTATAAAATCTAATTTTTGAAGGACTAAAATATAACTTGAGATCAAGGCTAAGATTAGCGTTTCATGTCTGAAGATCGCCTTAAACCTTGTTAATTACAAATTCAGTATACATGGCTCTAATATTATCATGAAATATTTAACAAAAATACATCAAACTTAGAGACCAAAACTTGTAACCACATAATGGAGTAAAAAAGAGTGGTGCTACTGCTATCCACATACCCATTTTAACCTCTTACAAACGTCTCTCAATTTTGACTATCGGATCTAATGAATTGAAGAAGATCGATGAACAAAAATTAACAAAATTGTGTGAGAGGTAAAAAAAGATGTTTGAATAACACTACCCTAAAGAAAACTATATCTTATGACTATCAAGTATCATCTAAACAATCATGATTGATGGATCCATTTTTCGTGTGATCTTCTTTTGTGGTGGGATTCTCTGCCATAAATGGTGCAAGTGAAGCTTGATGTATATATGCCTGACCAGAGCAGCTGGACAGCTCACTGCAAGTCTGTAATTCATAAGAGTACGCACGCACACACCAGTGAAGCTTGAAGTCGGATTCGAGGATGGTTTGGCACAATCAACCTCCTCTACTCATATTCCTTCTTTTTCTGGTTGAGTTTCTGTTCATAATTAATTGAAAACATAATCTCCTCTACTTTTAATTCTTCCGACTATTTTTTATTGAACTTAATTGTACATCAACTCTTTCCAGGTAGGAAATAATTTTGCTAATACCAGAAAACATATAAAATTAATCAAATAGGAATTTCTGTTGAACAACTTTGTTAGTTTTTATTTTTCTAATATACGCGCGTACACTTGATATACGAAGATAATAATGAAGAAAGTTGATCCACCATCTCATAAGTTAATGCAAGGTCCATCATTCCATCAATGTGGGACTTGTGGAGCATAAAATAATACCAAAAATTCTAGAGGCGATACGTGGACTTTTTCTCAAGAAATACAATATTGCCCTCAATAAATGGGCAGGCTTCTTAGATGATCCCACGCGCAGTTCACACCCCTGAAGGTCCCAGTAGCTGAATACGACTGCTCACAACTCACCTGCCCTTGGCAAGAAAAAGTCAAAGCATTAAAGATAAGGATTAATTACCCAAATCTCATCTTTAATACATTCCCAATTAAAGATTGACTTCAATCAAGTAAGTAATCCCAATTTAAATCAATTAGGGATAATTACTCCATTATCCCAAGATATTATTTCCTATTTAATATCTTGAGAATATTTCTCCATAAAACCTTGACCAATAGGATGCCGCCACATGTAGGGTAAAACCCTAACACCACGGCCGGCCCTATCCCTATAAATACCCCATATTCTACCAATTTTCAGAGGCTTTTGCTACCCAAAAAAAAAGCCCTAAACACTTTACTCTCTCAAAGAAACTGACTTAGGCATTAGAGATCCATTGGCCTAACCCCCTACCTCGTGGGCGCATAAGGCTTAGGTCTTTGATCAAAGGTGTTGATTGTTTTGCAAGTGCATTTTTGTCAAGACTGAAGACGGCGGAAATTTGCATCGACAAATTGGTGCTTTCATTGAGAGCTGATTTAAATACTCGAAAAAACCTCTTGCATTTGGTTTCTTGAATTTTCTGTTACGTTGAATTTCTCACACGTTGTATCAATTAATTTTTCTTAGAAAAGTTTCTTGATCAATCCCTAGAGAAAGGATACAATGGTAGGAAATTTAGAAACCACGACTAACGGAACCCCGTACGTACAAGGATTTGGACCGAAGGGTGGAAACAAGGATATAGCCCCATGACGGAGATCCTCGAGGCTCAACGCGACGGCAGGAGGAGCCCCACCACAACGGAGCCGCACCATCACCACCACTGTGACCTAGCAGCCACGACAAGGCCACCAGGCCACGACCCAAGTTCCA
This sequence comes from Heteromeles arbutifolia, assembly GCA_024362995.1. Taxonomy (NCBI): domain Eukaryota; kingdom Viridiplantae; phylum Streptophyta; class Magnoliopsida; order Rosales; family Rosaceae; genus Heteromeles; species Heteromeles arbutifolia. The sequence goes on from JANCRC010000002.1 coordinate 41,982,360, forward strand.
TCATTGCTGCTCTTGCAGCGCACGGACCATCCAAATCTTGGGCAAGAGGCCCAGGTTCACGGAGCTCAAGCCGCCAGTTAGGCAGCCCAAGCCGCAGTAGCTGGAGCCCAGCCAACAGCCTAAGCAGCCACGGCCCAAGCCTAGCGCCAAGTCTTTCTTGTTGCAGGCGTAGCCTAAGCCCAAGGCGAGGAGCATGCACCGGCCCAGCGTGCAATGCAGGCCCAAGGCTAGCCGCCTCACGAGCAAGCCCAGCGCGCCCACACGCACGTGCCGACCACCTAGCCGGGTTGGCCCGCCGCGCAACCCGCTCCAACTACCCGGCCCGCGGCCCAAACCAATCCAAGGCCATCTCCGGTGATCCAGATTCAGACCACCGGTCCCACGATCGATTCAGGGTTATTTTCACCCCAATTTTCTGCAAGAATGCCCGCTCTAGGCTCAAGCTTTGTACTTGCAGTCCACTACACTTTTACCACATATGGAGATGCTCATTATCCAGACTCTTCCAATTCAAATGGCGAGCACCACCTGCCCTAGCAGGTCGCCAATTTGACAAGTGTCCTCGAGCAGCAGACCACCTTGGTGAACTAGCTCCTCGAGCGCATCGAGATGCAGCGTACCCCAAACGAGGTGTCTCGAAGCAAGACAAGGGCAGAATAGCGTGACTCATTCCAGCGACGTCCCGACAAAAAGCTGCTCAGCCAGCCACGAACCGTGCTTTCGGGTAATATGCACTCTTGTTTAGGCCCTCGGGGAAATGTCTTATCCCGTCTAGATGCGCAGAGAAGCGTTCATTCTTAACTCGGCTCGTAAGTCAGTGTGCATTTGAGGTTGGGTTCATACTCCAACGAGCACTCAAGACATTCCAGGAGCAGTGTCTACATGAGGCTAGGCCCACAAGGAGATCCTCTTGCGAGGCACCGGAGTAGGCAGCCGCATGACGAACAGAGGAAAGTATGAAAACAGTCCAGCTCAAGTTCTACTGGTAGCCCCGGCCTAGCATGATGGCGAGCAGCATAGAATGAACCACGTGCACTGCAACCATGGCACAGACAAGTAGAACATGCCGAAGAATAATATGGGCAGGTCAACACTAAGGGCAACATGTGGCTCCGCTGCCCCCATCAAGCGCAAATTCAGGAGGAAGTACAAAGGCTCGTAGCAGAACAGCTGCACAGATTTCAGTTCATTGATACTACCGACGATGCCCTCTGTAGAGACGTGGCCAACCTGAGCAGGTCACCATTTACAGACGAGATCAAGCAAACAGAACCACCGCGGAAGTTTAGCCCGCCACACTTCACTTTGTTCAAAGGAGATGAAGATCCGAACAAGCACCTGATGCATTATCGAAGTGCCACTACCTTCTACGCCAACAACGACACTCTTATGTGCAAGATCTTTGCCACAACACTCCAAGGCGAGGAGCAAGACTGGTTCTACACCCTGCCGCCCTGTTCAATCCGGAACTTCAGCGAGCTTTCCTTGGTTTTCACTAAGGAATATTCGTCCTAGCGCTTGATCAAGAAGAAGTCTGACCACCTCTTCAACATGAAGAAGGACCCGAGTTAGTCACTTCGCACATACGTTAAATGGTTCAAGGCGGAGAAGGTGAAGATCGTCGAATGTGATGACAGCATTGTATGCTCAGCTATCTGAAAGGGGCTCCCAGCAGATCACCCATTTTTCAGAGAATTGATTATGGGCGAGAACTTCACCATGGCATACTCTTATGCTTTGGCAGAAAAGCACTCACTCTGGGATGAGGCTAAGCCCTCCTAGAAGCCGAGCAAAGACGCAGAGTCGACTCAGAAAAAGGCTAGCGACAAGCCGCTTAATGACAAAAACAAGCCAGAAAGCAGACGCAGGGACCGATCCCCAATGAAAGAGGGACGACGCCCAAGACGTACATAAAGTTCTCAGTCTTGACCAACTAGATCATTCGCGACCTCAAGGACAAGCCGTGATTCAAGCTGCCACCACCCATGAGAGGGGACACCTTCAAGATGGACCAAACAAAGTACTGCGCATTCCATAGAGGTCCCGGGCACATAACCAACGACTGCACCATATGGAAGAGGTACTTTAAGCAACTCATGAATGAAGGCAAGTGCGACCAGTATGTTAATAGGACAGTTGCCCGACCAAGGCAAGAAGCAGACGCAGATGCTGAACCCCTAGCCACGACAATCCGAATCAACAGAATCTTCGCCGAGTCTGAGCATATAGGGGTAATTAACAGTTCCAAGAAAAAAAAGATCCAGCAGGCGAGATCAATCTTTCAAGTTCAAGCCGTAGATGCTGTACCTGGACTAATCGTCGGTTTCACTGAGCAGGACGTTGAGGGAGTAGACTTTCCCCACGACGATGCCTTGGTTATCTCTGTTCAACTGGACCACGCCATTGTTGACATGATTATGGTGGACAACAGTAGTTCAATCAATATCCTACAACTGTCAGTCATCCAGAAGATGGGCTTGGAAAGTACGATCAAGTGCAAAGCAAAGGTCTTGACCGGATTCAACGGACTCACCTCAACTGCCATTGGCACCAACGTACTCGACGTAACCAGCCCACCAATTGTCTCATCACAGACCTTCATGATAGTCAGCGATCCAGCTCTCCATAATGGGATATTAGGTCGACCCTGGCTAGTGAAGATTGGAGCTGTGACTTCGATCGAGTATCAGAAAATCTGATTTCGCATCATGGGAGAAACAGTCGAAGAGATCAAAGGCGACCAGGCCATGTCTTATAGATGCACTGTACAAGTTCTTAAGGAGTCGAAGAAGAAGTTTTTCCTCCCAACAGTAGCAGCTGAAGTGCAGAAAGACAATTGTACCTCTGCCAAATAGCAATTACAGCAGTCGGAGAGATCAAATGACACCTACAAGATGGCGTCAAGGTCGACAATGCCCTTGCAGATGAATTAGGATAGAAACCCGAATAAGACGCCGAGCACATGTCCCTCGACCCTAAGCAGCGGTCAAACCATGCAAAACGCACAGCGATCCTAGATATAAAGTCCCCCACCACTCTGAAGGAGATCCAAGGTCTGGCCCGACGAGCAGCTGCACTCAACCGATTCCTCTCACGACCTACCAACCGATGCAAGCTTTTTTTAAGGCAATAATGACGCATAGCGAGACAAATGGAACGAAGAAGTAGGAGAAAGCAATCTAGGACTTGAAGCAGTACCTGACATCACCTCCCTTACTATCCAAGCCGGAAGCAGCGGAGGATCTATGCATCTATATGACGATATCTAAAGCATTAATGAGCTCTACCCTCATACGAGAAGAGCTGTGGGCTCGACCCCCTGCATTCCACAGTTCAAAAGCTCTACTCAATGTGGAAACCAGATACTTGAAAATCAAAACTTTGATTTTGACGCTAGTCATTGCAGCTTGGAAGCTCAGTCCTTACTTTCAAGGGCATCCGGTCATTGTCATGACCCAGTACCCACTGCGATCAGTTTTGCATAGTCCAGACATTTCTCAACAAGTGATGAAATGGGCATTGGAACTTGGCCAGTACGTCTTAGTAAAACAACCCTAAACGCAATCAAGGCCCAGACGTTGGCGGATTTTGTAGCAGAATTCACCTCAAGCTTGAAGAATGCAGCAATTCAGCCAGAAGACACCCCGCACCAGCCTCACTTGCAGGAGATTTCTGGCGTTTGCACGTCGATGGATCATCCAACTACCAAGGATCGGGAGCAGGTCTAGTTCTTACTACCCAGAACGGTTGAATGCTCGAGTAGGCGATCACTTTAGGCTTCAAGGTGTCAAAAAACGAAGCAGAGTATGAAGCCCTATTAGCAGGTCTCCGATTGGCAAATGACCTAGCAGTGAAGAAGCTCTTGATCTATTCCAATTCCCAGCAGATCACCAACCAAACCTCAGAGGAGTAAGCAGCAAAGCATCCAAGGATAGCCCGATACCTCGATAAGGTACGAGAGCAGCTATCGACATTCCAGGCTTACACACTCACTCAGGTTCCATAAGCAAAAAATGCCCACGCAGACGCATTAGCAGGCTTAGGCTCTGCTTCAGACCATCAGCTCAGGTGCTCTATCCCAGTCGAGTACTTGGAAAAAACCGAGCATAGATGAGGAACCAGCAGTCGAGGTGGCGCAGATCAACATAACCCCAAGTTGGCAAGATCCCATCATCAACTACATAGTCAACGGAGCACTTCCCGAAGACAGACTAGAGTCCAGAAAGCTCCAGATGAAGGCAGTACGCTAGTACATATGGAACAGCCTGCTCGTTCGAAGATCCTTTTCATGACCACATCTCCGCTGCCTATCGCCTCCCGACGACCTGAAGGTACTCAGCTCAATCCATGAAGATGTCTGTGGAAACCATTCCGGAGGCCGTTCCCTGGTGCAAAAAGCTCTTAACACTAGCTACTACTGGCCAACCATACATCAAGACGCCAAGGAGTATGTACAAAGGTGCGACAGTTGCCAGCACTTCAAGCCCGTGCCCGTACTACCTGCTAGTGAACTTCACCCTCAGACGAGCCCTTGGCCATTCATGCAGTAGGCGATCGTAGCTCCGAATTGACACTCTCAAGGTCCTCGACCACCAGAGAAACAGGACTGACTTCCTTCTCTGCAGCTTCCAACATCGCCTGAGTCGCACTAAGCTGAGCCTTCAAATGAGCGACTTCTTGATGAGCGATCTCCAGCTGCATAGAAGTGAGGGCAAAGACATTAGACCTCTTCAAAATAGTGAGTTCAAATTCAAGCTTCTCGATCTTTTCAGCAGCCGAGCGAAGTTGAGCCACTAATGCCACTTCGACCTCCTTAGCACACTTAATAGCATCCTGATCAGGCACATAGACTCAGCTGCCAGGATCAAAGTCTTATGCATTATGGTAATTAGGGAGGATCTCCTCAAGTAGGCGGAACGTTTCGCAAAAGAGTCTGAGCAGATGACAACTTTCCCAACACTGTCAACAAACTTGGCGTATGCATCGATGTCTTTAAGCAGGTTAGCCTTCAGCAGCACACAAACCTCAGAAAATTCACCAGCCTCAGACTCGGTGGATCTCTCACAACTGCCCATGCGAGCAGATTTCCCCTTCTCGACAGATAAGTCTATCACGGCAGAAGGAGAAACAGGCCCAGGTGCTACCTTAGCAGCAGAATTCACATCTCGTTCTTCATAGCGATGAGCCTCTCAGAAGTCGAACCGGACTTAGCTCCCGACGGACGCTTCGATACAAACCCGGACACTAGGGGCGCCACCGAACCTTTTCGCTGGGCAAGTCTCTCAACAATAGACGTGGACACCTTCGGAGCAGCAGGTTTTACAAGCTCAGGCTCAACGGACTTTTTTGTCCCTTTGGGAGAAGTCAGATCGATGATAAGTTTCTTCGCAGAAAACGACCCCTCACGAGCAGCAGAATAAGTCATCGGATTCTTCTCAGTTGAAGGCTCGCAAGAAAGTGAGGAAGATCTTTTTTTTCCACCCTCATTGGTAGCAGGCTCCACAGCAACGATCGGATGAGCAAGCGCCTCATCCTTTATCCGCTTTATCTCTTCCTTCGGAGGCAGCCCGCCTTTCTCCTGACGAATAGGACTGAGCAGCCAGCGCCACTCACGGTACTCAGCAGGAATGCCCAAAGCGATATGCACTTTCTTCATATTCGCCGAAGTTCTTGGAGTTGCGCCAAATTCTGAATCTACACAAAGTAAGAAGGACAATCAGTAAACTGAAATCATGGAGCAGCTCAACAAAAATTCAAGTAGGAATGAAGCAGTTCACTTACCACTGATAAAGACAGTCGGGACACGCAGCTCAAGAGAAGAGTCACACTCCCACTCTCCACTAATCTCCAAAGTGTCTCTCGCCCACTCATGATCACCTTTGCAGGAAGCATCAAGCAGTCTATGGCGAGACCTCAGTTGCCCCACGCCCTTCTTGTGGTCAATCTCGAATAAGTTCCGGAACTCATTTATGGTCAAGCTAGGATCAAAGAATCTGCTCAAGTTTGAGAAACCTATCATCGCACGAACTGCATTCGGGGAGCACTGAGCAGACACGTATTTCATAGAGCAGATCACCTCCTGGAAAAGACGCGGTATTGGAAAAGTAAATCCCAACATGAAGTAATACAAATGGAATTTGATGGCCCTCCTCCTAGCAGTGGCGCATTCGCCGCATGGTTCATGACCGATGTCATCTTTCACCCGCTTGACGTGAACCCCTGACAGAATCGCATGCATGTACGCCTCAAGAAAATCCCGAAACAGCTCATACCACAGAAGGCCCAGGGCCATTCGACCCAACATATTACCTAGAGAGACTCGGCCAGTGCCGGTCTTCCTCTTCCTTCTGGCCACCATAGCAGGACCAAGCTTGCTCTACCATGCTAACCCGTGCCCAGCAGCCCTGAAGGCCCGGCCCAAGCCGGCCCTAACTCCCAGTCACCTCGACCCGACCCAAGCTGTCTACCTGGCCCATGCCAGCTGACTCTCTTGCCGCACCACCAATAGCCCCGTGGCTTCCCTGTCGTGTGTCACCCACACCTTCGCCCCTGCCGAGCCAATTTTTCAAGTCCCAAGACTACCAAAAAAATTCAAGAAGAAGAAAATTCAAAATTTTCTTACCTTGGTGTGGCATGGAGAAGAAGAACAACAACGAGAGACGACTCTTTGCAAGGGCAAGAACAACAATGATGATTGTTCTCCAAATTTATTTAATCCCCTACTTAAGGCATAATTAAATAGGTATTGGAGGCAATGGGTTTCCTTTTCCTAGAATAAGTCTATCTCCAAATCAAGAAAGAAGATCAAGTTCAAATTGGGAAACAACTTTACAAACCTAAACAGCTTGGGATTTCTACACCTACTGCCCTTTTTCTGCGTGCAGCCCAGTAGGTGTGGGGGCATTTGTAGAGCATATTTAATCCCAAAAATTCTAGAGGCGACACGTGGACTTTTTCTCAAGAAAGATAAGACTGCCCTCAATAAATGGGCAGGCTTCTCAAATGCTCCCACGCCCAGTTCACACCTCTAAAGGTCCCAGCAGCTGAATACGACTGCCCACAACTCACATGCCCTTGGCAAGGAAAAGCCAAAGCATTAAAGATAAGGATTAATTACCCAAGTCCTATCTTTAATACATTCCTAATTGAAGATTGACTCCAATCAAGTAAGTAATCCTAATTTAAATCAATTAGGGATAATCACTCCATTATCTCAAGATATTATTTCCTATTTAATATCTTGAGAATATTTCTCCATAAAACCTTGGCCAATAGGATGCCGCCATATGTAGGGTAAAACCCTAACACCATGGCCAGCCCTATCCCTATAAATACCCCATATTCTACCAATTTTCAGAGGCTTTTGCTACCCTAAAAAAAGCCCTAAACACTTTACTCTATCAGAGAAACTGACTTAGGCATCGGAGATCCATTGGCCTAACCCCCTATCCCCCACCTCGTGGGCACGTGAGGCTTAGGTCTTTGATCTAATGTGTTGATTGTTTTGCAAGTGCATTTTCGTCAAGACTAAAAACGGCGGAAATTTGCATCGACATGACTCATTCTCAACATGCTCCCTCACGTGTGACGAATTTTCGAACCTAATACATAGACAACACAACAGGATGATGTGAAGCACATATGGCCGTTCGGCTTCATACGTGGGACAACCTGCTCTGATACCATGAAAAAAGTTGAGATTTCACCATAAAACCAATTTATAATATGGGGAGTAGCTCAATCTCTTATAAGCCTATGTAAGATCTCATCTCCCATCAATGTGCACTCCTTCTCAACAAATAAAACTGTTGGGTGGTCATGTACCAAAAAGAGAATAGTCTTACTAGAAAAATCCTACCAAACGTACCTAAAGTTAATATTTTAGTATTTCCTTTATTTTTTTAATAAAAAAAGTAGAAGAAATTTACAAGTAGATCCTCTGGGGATCCTATTACCACATGTCAATACTTACCTTATGTACTATTACAAGATTGACTACCGTTGGGTCCTAACATAGCAAAACCATCTGCTGCCATGTTAATTTATAGTATAGTTAGGAGTTTGATGCAGTAGGTGTCAAATGTTCTTTACAATATATGAAATTTGTCAAGAAACTTGAATATCTTTCTTATTTGTTTTAACAAGATCTTCCATTCGCCTTCAATGTCAATTTTAGGATAACGCATTCAAACTGCCCAATGGACGAAAGCCCTTTTCAATGTTGTAGACTCTGCTTGCAAAACAGAAGAGAAGCCTGAATGAAAAGCACTGTTAGTATTCCTTAATTTTTAAAAATAAAAAATAAACGACATAATCTACACTAAGAAAAAAAAAGTTTAACTGAACCTTACAATGGACTAACTTTCCTTAACTTATGATAACAAAATAAAGAAAGTGATCACAATTAAATAGCATTTATATTTTAGATCTTCTATATTATATGCTATAAATAACGCCCATTTTATAACAAGTTAGGTTTGCTTTTGAATAGGTACAACGCGACATACGATTTTGATTATGCCATCCGAACTTCAACAAAAATAGGTATCATTGGACAATGCCCATTTTTTGTTAATAAAGAATATTTAAATTATCGATTGTGTATCAAATAATAAGTTAATATACGTTTACAATCAATGATTATTGGGACGGAACCTAACCATGGGACGGAGTTAGAAATTTCTTTTAGTGGGGGCAATCCGAAAATCAATTAAGAAAACCTTATTATAGCATGACTTATAACCAATATGAAAATATGGATGATTTCAAATGATAATGCATCACAATTTCAATGTTACAAAAATTTCAGTGTAGTAGTCGAAAGTGTCAAAGTGATAAGAAAAATATTAATACATAATTACGCAAGAGTGAGGTTTTTCGGTTTGAATGATAGAACAAGAGCACTTTTGCTCATATAATATTTGATATGGAGTATATGCAGTATGAAAGTATGTTGGATACTAGGTACATATATTTTTTTCACAAATAACGTATGTGTATTATATAATTATAGTCTGCAACTTAACAAACGAATCACTTAAGTGAGGGCATATGCCCCCAATGAGCCTTTGGCTCCGTCCTTGTAATTATATCCTTTCTCCACACAAGTTTTCTATATATTAGAAATTGATGGCTGTTGTTACAAGATAAAAAGGTTACATGACAATTGATCGACATATTTCCACTCCACTGTTTCCTCATTGCATCAGCTTGTCCTCGTCTACATGGACATACAGCCCTCCCTTTAATAGGTTTGAGATCAGATTACACATGGATTCAGCTTTCCATCAGTCCATCTTTCTCCCAGGTCCCAACATCTTATTCTTATACGAGAAATTTTTTTAGTGTACTAAGAACGATACATTAAGTATTATAATAGAAGTTGTTGAAATTTTTTTTTTAAGCATTCAACCATTTGTATTATAAATCATGTGGTATACCGAGCCGAGTACTCACCACACTAAAATATCTCTCTTCATATACAGCAAGTGAGACCACTTCATTCACCCTTCGTTGTTTGAGAACATAACATGAGACCCTGTCTTCATTTGTCCAAATTCCAAAAGCGACGAAGGTGAGTCCCAATGGGCGGCCAACTGGGTTTATATCCAACATAAAATAACCAGCATATGCATCACCACTTTCCACCCTCCAAGAATGGAGGAACACAAACCAATTATACACTTTAGAATGGTCTCTGTTTGTGTGTATTGTTAAGTTTAGTCGTTCGCGCCTGACAGTTGATTGAAAATGAAATCTGTGGGCATTAATGGCCAAATATCACAGAGGCAGATTGTCTGACCTTCTATTTGTCTGCCATCCACATCCCCACCTATTTGTGCGGTCACAGTTAAGTCATGTTAATATTTTATATTCTTATTATTTTTTATCTTATTATCTCTATAAAAAAATCAATATAAAATATTGAAGTGGCTTAACCGTGACCGCACAATATAGGAAGGGATAGAGAGGGCAGACAAATAGGAGGGCAGACAATCTGCCTCCAAATATCACCATGACATAAGACTAAAAAAACATATCATAAAAGTTAAAAATGAATTGTTATTAGTATTCCAAATTTTCAATAATTAGAAAAAAAAATACACTTATAAAGAGTATATAATAAGATTTTTAGAGAGCTAATAATAGTTCTATTTTGTGAATAGCATTTCTATGGGAAATAGTGATTTTTTATATTTTAACATCTCATTTTTTGTTGAAAGGACGAGACGACCAACTTACTACATTATTGCAAAAAATGATGATTTTTGCGTTTTAATAAGTTTTTTTTATTGGCGTTTTAATAAGTTTAGTAGGTTAAAAACACTTCTAAATCTGAAGACTATTTTTCAAATATTTTGTAATTTCTTGTTTTGTTTTTCTTTTGCAAGGGTTTCCTTAGACTCTTTAAATCATTTTTAGAGCTTTAATTCGATATGTGTTACTCATCGTATTTATAAAAAAAATTAGAGTCTCTCAACTTCTAATGTTTTACAAACAAACCTATTGAAGAGTGGTCGTTTGTAATTTCTTTCAAAGTGTGATCAAATCATTGATTAAAGTTTGATGGAAAACTACTTTCATGTTCGGTTCACAAAACACTTTTTTCGTTGAGAATTCCTCGCTCCTCTTTTCTCCTTTATGAACACGTAATGATCAGCATTGCTTCTCTGGAAACCCATCGTTCTATGAACGATTAACCATAACATAACTAGAACTTGCTTCTCCTACTACAAATGAAATCCGTTTATTAGATTAATTAGCATAACCAGTTGATAATTGATATATCATACCCCATATTATCACAAAATTTGATATGTACCTAAAGTGAAAGCCTTACTGAATTTAGGAACGCAACTTGTGACATCATATGTTGAAAAGACTACATAGACTCTACCTTAATGCTTGAACTAGGGACAAGTTTTTCAATTTGTGCAAGATATACACATGAGAACTGTTAGCCGGCCATTAACTGTGATAGAGACCCACACATTAACCTAACCAACCCACACCCCACCACACCCCCCACCCCCATCATTTTTCACTACCAAATTTCTTTCCATTAAACTTTCCCACCATATATCCCTTAATTTGGCCTTTTTGTTCCATCAAACCCTTGGTGATGACTCAGAAACACACCTCCTAAAGACCCGTACAAGTAATCTTTAAAAAAAAAAAAAGGTTCAAACACTATTACTACATGTTACCTTTGTTTGATTTTGCACCTTGCTTAGTCAGTAGTCACACACACAAATTCATGTACAGAGCCAACATCTCCATCCAAAGGCACATGACTCAGTTCCTGCATTTATTTCCTCGTGTTTCCACATTCCCTCCCTCATTGTTTTGTATTTGTGCCTCCATTTCATACATACCCCAAAGCCATTCACCAAAATACTTAAGCTTCTTCCGTTCTTATTTATTTATATTTGGGGAGGGACGAACTGAACAAAAAATCTCGGTGTGCATGCAGAAGTATATGTATGCTATCAACTGATTCAATTATATACCATTTCATATCACAATCATTCATTCACACCCCAAAAGCTATTCATAAAACTACTTAGCTTGTTTCTTAATTTCTTACTTATTTACATCCGAAGAAAGTCACAAATCTCGAATGCATGCAAAAGTAAATGCTCTCAGCTTCAGTTACATGCTTAATATGATGTACCCAATATTATGAATATCTATAAAGTACAAGTAATCAGTCTTTGTAGTTTGTGCCACCATTATTACTAATCTCTCACTTCCTTGCACTTTTCAGGTTTGACGACAACAAAACACCCGCTCCCTCCCTTCCTCCGCGGCCCCATCTCTCTTTCTCGATTTGCTCTTCCTTGTTGTATTTATTCCTATATAGCTAGGCTTTTTCATTTCACTTGTTTGGTGAAATGGGAAGGAGACATGATCTGTTAGTTGTAGTAGCGGTATTGCTGCTCATCTTTCTGGTCGGCCACACTCAAAGCTCAAGAGTACTTCATCGGAGCAGTCAAGTTTTCAAGGTAATGAAGCCTAGCAGCAGATCCGGTCATCAGAAACTGCATGACGGCAGCTTTTTTGCGTTCTTACCAAAAGCATCGCCTGTCCCACCGTCTGGTCCTTCCAGGAAGCACAATGCAATTGGTTTACAAAGCTCCTCGCAGCTCTCACCTTGAATAAGGGACGGAGATATATTTCTACAGAAAAAAGGTAGATGTAGCTGCTGCTGCTCATATATCTTCTTCAACTCAGAGAACTAATCTTGGTGATGGGTAATGTACATGGGGTTGATGAATATATATTCACAGTTTTTGTTTTATTTTTGTTTATGCAATCTAATTTTATGAGAAGCAAGCATAAAATAGCTTGGCAAGTTAATGTTTATGGGAATTTTGTAAAGGGGAAAAAGAAAATCAAAACATTAATTCATATTTTCTGCTATTTCTGTGGAATTAATCCTGCTTTTTTAATTTAATTGAATTATGCATGTAATTTTCACATGTAATGGAAGTGAAGTTATATATGTTGTAATTATATTCAATCCAATGAGATGAAATTGTCCCTTCCATAAGTTTTTGCTGTGATCATATAGCTAGCTAGCTAGTAACAGTAATGCAGTACCTATAAAAAAGAAAAACAGTAATGCAGTACTAAAGATTGAGTGAACGCAAACTCAAAATATTTTGACAAGAAGTGAGTGAGTGATGATGGACGTGCGTGATCCTGTTATATATTATAGGCTGACATGTCATCATCTCATCCTTTTATTTAGTTTTGCTCCATGCCTTTCCATCATCTCTCTCTCTCTCTCTCTCTCTCTCTCTCTCTCTCCTGTGTTTTTGCTTTTGGTTGGTGCAGCTGGGGAGGTGATGAGGCAAAGAGGGGAGGAGGATGAGTTTTCAAACAAGAAGTCTCACTCACTTGGTGATGAAAGAAACTAAGCCCCAGTTTGGGATTGAGGTGATTTTAAAAAAAACTGCTGTGAAAAAAAGCTGGGACAGTTTTTGGTGTTTGGTAAACGTTCAGCTTCAGCTTTTTTTCACAGTTTTGGGTGAAAAAAAGCCAAAAACAAGAAGCTGCAAAACCCAGCTTTGAAAAACCGGCTTTTTTTCACATCTGTTTTACATAAAAGTTTACCAAACACTATAATACTGCTTTTTTTCTTTTCAAAAGCACTTTTACAGAAAAGTTTACCAAACACTCTACTGCTTTATTTCACAGCTGCTTATTCTCACAGCACAGCAGAAGCAGCTTTTTTTCAAAGCACAACAATACCAAACCAGCCCTAAGACTCACGTTTATTATTTCCAACATTATTTTCAAACACAAGGGGAGAATAATCCACTTTTAATTTGACTTTTATTTTTGTTAATTAATTTAATTTTAAGTTTTGTTATATATCTCATTTATTAAAGTAAACCAAAGTCTGTAACCGAAAAAAAGTCACCTATGAAACGCCATTTATGAAAATAAATAGAATTGTGCTCTTTATACATCTATTTTTATTTTTCATGTATTTTTTTTATTTTCGATATCCGAATTGAATGAATTAAAAAGTTTAATGAAAAGAAATTAATAAGAATGTTTGAGATGTAAAAAGAGACGTGTAAATAACACTATTTAATGTATATATAATATTAAGGAAAAGTAATGAAAATGATTTGAAAATTTTGAGTTTTAACAATAAGGACAAAATAAAGGATAAAGTGAATAGTATCAGAATTAACTTTTTAGTGTAAAAATATGATTTTTCGTTAAAGTGAACAGTACCGAGAGTTTTTCGTTAAAATTGTCGTATATATTAAAGTCTAACTTGGACCGCGATTTTGGAGGGGGTAGGATAAGTTGACCAACTAATTCATAAAAGTTACAAGTTGGTTAAGCCATATCACATCTTGCATTAAAGTCAAACTCCCACACTGGGAGAGATGTGAGACTAACAGCTGGTTTGGTATTGCTGTGTTTTGAAAAAAAGCTGCTTCTGCTGTGCTGTAAGAATAAACAGCTGTGAAATAAAGCAGCATAGTGTTTGGTAAACTTTTTTTGTAAAAGTGCTTTTGAAAAAAAAAAAGCAGTATTATAGTGTTTGGTAAACTTTTATGTAAAACATATGTGAAAAAAAAGCCGGTTTTTCAAAGCTGGGTTTTGCAGCTTCTTGTTTTTGGCTTTTTTTCATCCAAAATTGTGAGAAAAAGCTGAAACTGAACGTTTACCAAACACCAAAAACTCTCCCATCTTTTTTTTCATAGCAGTTTTTTTTTAAAATCACCTCAACTCCAAACAGGGGCTAAGACCTATGAGCAACAGAACTGTAGAAGGACTTCAGAGTGAGTTCACTTTCATCTCGCGTTCTTGTCCAGTAATACCTTATAATGTATAAATTTTCTTCATGTAATAATATATTATCAAATTAAAATGTTACAACAACGATGAATACGACTTATACAATTGTGAATCAAATTAAAATGTTACAACAGCAGCGATGAATCCGACTTATACAATTGTGAATCCCTGTTCATACAAGTTACTCTCGTAGAACTGGTGATTCTCAAAGTGAAGTCCCTAGGGTCAAAAGTTGTGACTGTTACATTTTACTTTGGATTGTGGCGGAGGAAGATTCAAAGTGGTTTGGTTAAAACTTAAATACAAAGAGGGGTCCCTGCTGGCTTTTCACTTTTGACTGATGTTTGAATACAAGTTTCAATGTCGGTAGGTTATGAAAATTATCACGTTAGTATTTGAATAATGGAGCCAGGATGAACTACAATTATTCAATTAGCATTAAATATATGGAGAAATACTTTGTTATCTATAATAAAAATTTCGATAAGAATATCTGATTAAAGCGACAGTAAATATGGTCCGGCTTCTATACACAACTTTTCCTCACTCAGAGCTTGTATGTGTTTTGGTGACAACAGAAGTGCATATCACATTTTCATCTCGTTTGGTGTAGAAGATTAGATTGGAATGGATATGCCATTATTTTAATATATGTTGAAAGAAGAAATGAAAATTTTGTGGTTAACATGAAGGTAGTAGATGAATTACTCAAAAAGAAAATTTATTCATTACAATCGTCTTTTAAATAAAAGAATTAAAAGAGAGAAATTTTCTTCATGCCTAATCCTCTCAAAATGAAAAATCATTCTCGTCTACCATAAAAATACTTGATATTGATTTCAATCCAATATTCGATACGAAACGTAGCCTTTCTTGTCTGATTAATAAGACGTCATCCAAGAGGGCAAGTGAAGAAGATAAATGAATGCATACTTACATAGTATGCCTATATTTGAAAATTACAAAAAACTACTTCAACTGTTGACCTCACGACATTTTCATACCTTATCTTTTTAAAATAACAATGTCATACCTCATTTTATGAATTTGGTCCAATGTTATACCTTCCGTTATTTTGACCGTGAATTTTTCAGTTAAATGCTGACGTGACTTGATCTGGGCCCATTTTCTATTAAAAAATTATACTTGGGACCCATTTTCTATTAAAATATTAAAAAAATAATACTTTACCCTTAAAAAAAAAGAAAGAAAAAACGAAACAAACCATACACCCATCCCCCCCCCAACGACCCTTTTCCATTCCCCTTCACTACAACCCAAAATCCAAAACCCAGATCCCTTCCCCTTCTTTGCAACCCCCCACCCACGCCAACATTCCCCCCCAGACCCACCTCTTCCTTCTCTGCCGCCCACCCCCTCTCCCCGAAATGGACCGACCCAGATTCGTAATCGAAGCCTCCGAGGCCGAATCAATGGCCAAGCAGTCCAACCTCACCGTCTTCCAGCTTCTCCCCTCCTTCGTCAAGTCTGGCCAGGCCCTCGCCCGCCCGCCCATTTCCAAATTCCACGTCAGAGCTGTCGGGTACGGTCCACCCAGGACTTGGGCTCGCACACCCATGGTTCACAGGACCTGGGTTGGGTGTCCTCTGGGTGCCCCAGAGCTTCACGGAGACGAAGGGAGATAGGGTTGACGCCAGTGACGATTTTGGTACAGTCGTCGATGGGTGTGGGTGTGTAAATGGGTGCGTGAGTAGATCGGGGAGAGAGGGAGAGTTTGTGCGAGAGAGAGGGGGAGAAAGAGGGAGTGAGATGTTGGCATGGTGAAGAAGGGGTGGGGGGTTGCAGGGAAGGGGAAGGGGTTCTGGGGATGCAGAGAAGAAAGAGAGGCAAGAGAGAGGGGGGGAGAGAGAGAGAGAGGGAGAGAGAGAGAGAGATTTAATATAAAAAAATTATTAATTTTTAAAATTTTAATTATTAAAAATATATTTAATAATTTTTTAATCCAATTGGATTAGTGAGTGGGCCCCGCCTCTAGCCACGTCAGCACTTAACAGAGAAATTAACAGAAAAACTGACAGAGGTATAACATTGGCACAAATTCTTAAGATGATATATGACATTGTCATTTAAAAAAAATGAGATATGAAAGTGTCGTGACACCAATAGTTGAGGTAGTTTTTTGTTTTTACCCTAACTTGGATATGATTATCCACTACATTGAAAGCATTTTGAAGGAAGAAACAAATGAGAACTTTTAAATTTTGTCCAAGTTAAAGATTAATCATGAAATTCGGCAAAAAAAACGATTAATCATGGAAAAAAAGATATCCTTACTAGTCCCCACATAAATGATGGAATTAAAAGTAGCAACTTTTCTTTATAAGTAACCTACAACTTGAACAAAATGGGAAAGTTGTCAATCATTTCTACCTTCCAAATGCCTTCAATGTAGTGAACAATCCTATCCAAGCTAATCCTCTCTATCCTCTCTATCGAGTGAGGCCCTAAAGGTTATATTCAACATGACTTTTTATTTTTACTTAACATTCAAGTGAAGAGGAATACCATCAGTACTACGGTATGGTGGTACTCATCTTCACTTGAAAGTGAAAGGTTTTATATTTGAATTTTGTGAATGACGAATGTGATACCAAATTAGACTGCCCATTGTGTAACTTAGCCGAACTCCCCCTCCCCTTAGTGTAAAAATGTCAATGTACGCATCAAAAAAAAAAAGAAAAAAAAAAAAAAGAAGAGCAATCAGTTTGGATTACCTACAATAATCATGAGGTTAGTTACTAAGCATTACGCTTGTGCTAAATAGGTTCGCTACCAAGTTTAGATGACTTTCACAAGAGAAAAACTTAAGTACCAAAAGTATGGAAGAGCAAGAAGGGACTTTGATTTGCTCAGATCATCGTCTCATAAATGAAGATTTTATATACACTACAATACAAGAGGGGTATAAAAGGGTAAATACCCATAAATTAAATGGAAGATAGAAAATCAATTTATAAAGAAATAAAAAAGAAAAAAAGAAAAAAAGAAGAAAAAATTGGGTGAAAGTGGGAAGGAATGAAAGAGGAGAAACAAAATAAAGGCAAAAGAGGTTGTTTGCATGCTTCCCTTCTTACCCACCACCCTTTTGTTGCTTCCTCTCAACACCACCTACACGGTAATTCATACAAAATAAGTTAACGGAGGACTGCCCTCCTCTGCTAAGCTTGTTGAGATGAGGCAGGTGAGAGAGCTCCGTCTGATCTACGTGCAGCTGAGCCAGCAACCGAAGATTTGTCTGACCCACGCACATTGTACTTCTCATACACTTTCTCACGATTCTCCGACCACCAGATCTGTGCTTGGTGCTCTCCAAATCTCCTTCGGCTACAAATGAAAATATATATTATCAGACTTTGATTACAAGATTATTCCATCTTTGATCCATAACAGCAAAGTTATGCACCGAGTATGTGGCATGTTACGGCCAATATGATCAAGAGATAATTGGCCGACCAGCTGACACATTTATTGTAGTAAGAAACTAGCAAAACCAAGAGTACCTGAAGCGCACTCGTTTGAGATCTCTAGTTCCATCCCGCAGAGCCAGAAGAGTTATATAAACACCAGGCTCATATTGTTCAATCCATTCTGCCTCAACTGTATTACCATTAGCAGGCGATGGAGAATTCATGGATCTCGCACCATTCTCCCCATCTTGAAAAGGCCCGGATTCCCGGCCATCAACAGTTTCAGACACACTACTACTAACTGTCTGAAATGATCCACCGCCATTGGGTAGTTTATTTGGGGAGCTTATCATCCCATTGGAGGTCAGAGGGTCCAGACTGTGCTGCACGATTGTTTCATTTGTTCCAAGTTGACCCTTGGGTGAATGAGTCGGGCCGTGATTTCCATTTGTTGTAGCAGAGTCGATTCCCAAGGAGGAGATCAAGTAAGAACTGCTGATGGAAGTCGATCTTGAATGCTGCTCTTCATTAGCATCTGGATAGTTAATGCCATTTGGCTCCAAACCATTTGGCAGGAATGCCTGCTTTATGGTCTCTGTATCATAAACCCCAGGTGGAAGCCGTTCTGCCAAATCCTTGAGCTGAAATTATTATCAACGATGATGATCACTATGGCAGTCCACATAAAATAAAAACCAAAAAAGTAGAGGTATTCAGCTACCCAACTCAATAGTAAATAACACCCTTTAACTTATTCAAGCCCGACAGTTTAAAAGATTGCAACTGACAAAAAATAGGTATGAAAAACTTGTACCATTGGATCCTTATTGCTACAGCCTACGGTTTCATTCATAGAGATAAACCTACATCATTCATGTACTATTCTACTCTGAACTGAAGTTTATTTTATTAAATTCAATATTTCAAAAAGAAACGATTAAATTAAACGTTTACTAAATAGAAGACACAAAAGTTGATGATCGTGAATACGTTTAGGAAATGAAAGCAAGTAGCAGAAGAAATGACCTGTGCGGTTAGTGACTTTATAACTTCTTTTGCAGCTTTAGATTTAGCAGATTCGTCGGCGGCCAATGCCATTGCTTCTTGTACTTTCTTTGAAGAATTCTGAAGCTCTAATTCTTGACGATCACATCTCTGTCTAAGGCTCTCAACCTTACAAAAAACATTTACAATCAAATTATCAAAATACGATAACTACAAATAGTCAAACATGAAACCCACCACCCCTCTCAAGAGGTTTATAAAAGTAGCAATAAAGTCCAGAAAAGTATGAACTTACCCGTGAGCGTAATTTTAGCACTTCCTGATTCAAAAGTTCATTTGTTTTCTTCAGACTATCAGCAATACTTTTTGAGAAGGAAAGTCCTGATGTAGTAGGAACAGGAGTTGCAAAACGAGGAGGGCTTGGTCTCCTCGAGAAAGGGGACACGGACCTTGAACTTGCTCCAGATGGTGTAAGAACTGGTTTGGGAACTGTTCGTCGCAGATCAACAGCCGTTGACATAACAACCTCCTTTAATTGCAACAATGAAGGTGCTTGAGCAGAGCGGACAAGTGAAAATGTGTCAGCTTTCTTTCCCTGCTTGGCCGCTTTAGTATCTAATTGCTTTATCAAATCCATATTGGATGGTACAGCAGTCTTGTATAATCTTATGTCAGCCTTGTCCAACCTGTCCTTGTTCTCACCCGACAACCGAGGTATAGCATTCCTTCTGTTATTACTACCAGTTTCCGACACCTTATTCAATTTCACATAACAAGGATCACAAACTCGATATGGTTTTCCAGGATTAGGAGCCAGAGCTGCCCTTGTTGCTTTTTTTGAACTGCATGAGTGGCAGTGCACAAGTCCACAATTATAGCAGTTGTGCCTCTTCCTTGTGAATCCAAAAGCCTGTCTACAAGCAGAGCACTGTGACTGCTCAGCACCAGATACCCATTTGTGAAGACAAATAGCTGCTGTATATTCTGAACCGCAACCAATATATTTCACATGTCTATCCTTTAAAGCTTCAACCAAAGTCGGTGTTTTCCGATCTTCAACATCTCCATGGCCTAATCTCCCATTAGCTCCCTTTCCCCATGTATAAACTTCATTCCTGGATGTTAATACTGCTACATGATAAGCACCACATGCAATTTCTTCAATACAATCCCCACCGAGTTTGTCTTCTACCAAGCAAGGTAGCTTTCCATCAGAATTGGGATTCCCAAGCTGACCATAAACAGTACTGCCCATTGTAAAAACATGTCCTGAAGTCGTCAAGCCAACTGTTAAACTGTGCCCGCAAGCAATTTTGTGAAAATTGTAGTCAATAAGGGCTGGAACACATGTCGGTTTAAGTCGGGCTTCCTTGTCCCCATGCCCGAGACGATTTTTATCTCCATCACCCCAAGTAAACAACTTACCTGATGAAATACTTGCACTAGATTGTGTTGCAATAACCTCCACCACAGCAGCAGTGTGCCACACCCCACATGCAACAGATATTGTCCTCAACCCTGATAGGGATTCTACTTCTCTCGGATAAGGAACATTTTCTCTGTCTCCATGGCCTAAGACGCCAAATGTGCCATCGCCGAATGTGAAGAGTTTCCCCGTTGATGTTATCAAGGCTGTATGCCATGGACCACAAGTTACAGAAGCAACTTGAAGTCCCTCAAGAGGACCCGAAATTCTCTTTGGTATCCAATGGCTGACATCAGTGCCATGACCAAGTAGCCCAGCATTATGCGTACCATCTCCCCACGTATAAAGTTCCCCAGCCATTGTAACAGCACATGTATGAAATTCTCCACATGCTGCAAAATCAACACTAGTAGCTGCCAGAGATTCAACTAGATGAGGTTGAACAACATCCTTCCCAGCACCATGCCCTAGTCGTCCTCCAGATTCTTCACCCCATGTAAACACTTCACCTTGTCTCGTGACCAAGGCTGCATGCTTGACCCCACAGGCTATATGATGGACATCCAAAACAACATTGGACTCTAATGGCCTAGGGACAAGCACATCTGATCTCGGGCTCAAATAATTCACATTTTTATCAGCCCCAACCTTAACAACACTATCACAAATAACGTCACCCCATATGTACACATCACCTAGAGCTTCACAATCATCCGGTCCAGAACCATGACTTGAAGTGCTAGGAGCACTTGAAACACTAACTCGAAATGCATCTGAACCAGATCCTTTAACTTGCATATTTGTCAGGTCTGATGCAGCATGTGACCTCTCAGAAACTGGAGAATTTTCAGGGGGGAAACTCTTGGGCGAAGTATTTGGTTTGAAATTAACAGAAATCTCTGGAGAGCCACTATCTTGTGCACCACTAGCAGAACTATCACTAGGACTATTTGATGTCAAGTCCTTGCCATCCTGAAGTACCCAAAAACATGATAAGCAAGCAGTCATTCAACAGGTGTACTTATACATATCGAAATGTAAGAGAAACTTTCATACATCCAAAGTCTATGTGCGTGTGTGTAATTTCACCATAAAGAGGTTGGATGACTACAATAAAATCATATGAACTGAACTATAAAGTTGGAAACTCATTTAGAATATATATAAAAAAAAATATATATATTAAACATATAAAGTAATAAAAAATCAGATAAAAAAATGTCTATAAAAAGCCAATCCAAAAATTACAAAGGGAAAGAAAAATATATATTAAACATGCAAAAACACTATGTCTATGCAAGGAGAAGTTTAATTTCTTTAAGAATCAAATACTAAAATTCAAATTTAGCTCAAAAACTCCAATACAGCATGTTGATGCCTATATAACACAGATCACTGCAAGACAAGAGAAAACATAAAATTTAACCACAAAAGAGGTTTCTAAGTAGGCATATTTACATCAAGGTAGAGGCCTCCATCACTCCATCCGTCAATTTTCGAACGCCCACCTCTGCCAGAGGAAATTAGTGCTTTAAGGCCTGCAATCCACACTTCTGCCTCAACTTTGTCCTTGCAAATCTGGAAGCAAATAACAGATTATCATAAATATTGTTATTATAAATAAAAATAGGAAACAATGTAAAGACAAATAATTTTGAGCTTCCACCACTAACCAGATCAAGAGACCGCTTTCCGTTATTGTATATAAGAGAAAATGATAAACAGTCCTTTTCAGGAAGTAAATATCGTTGAAAGACAGCCTGTAACAAATTTTGGAGCAAGATGAAATTAGAATAAGTATCGCTAGAAGACTTAAAATTTAAACTGCAGTAAATCTATGCCAATCATGTACTAAAAAATTATATCAAATTTCTCACAGTTCTTTGTCCAGGAACAATTCTTGTGACAGAAGCCAACTTCAAACTTCTTTCGCTACTTGAAATCCAGATCAAAGTTGATTCGTCCTGAAATTATTAAATGCAGAAGTAGAAAATAAAAGGAATTTAAGAAGCAGACAAATTTGTTAATTAAAATACAATAAATATAATCACAAGCAAGAACCATAGAAGGCCATTGAAATGCTATCTACCACAGAAGGCCAGTGAAATGCTATCCCATTAGCAGTATTTTACATTGCATACATCAAAACACAAAGTAGCATGGTTATGCAGCAACGTAGCAGCACAACTAATGTCAGTTGACATTTAACATATTCCAATACCTTACAAGGTGAAATGTATAGTCTATCAAACCTTCGTGGCTATTAATGATATGTTTCTCCAAGAACTATAGACCATATTTTGCCTTGACTGACCTCAAACTACACTACGAATAAGTTCTCAAATCTCTTATCCAAATGAAATATGCCATAGATTCTGGCAAACTGCCTACTGTAGATTCTGGCAAACTGCCTACTGTACCCTTTGGTTTCAATCTGCCATATGGATCGGAACCTAAATTAACTCAGATTTCCCCTTCAGTTATTAATTTAATTAGCAGAAGGGAAACTTGATAAATTTTATCTTTTCCATTATAAGCACAAATGGAAATTGTATACTTGTGGGAGAAGATGGAAATTACCTAATTGGCACTACATTACCACTGCTAAGCAGGAAATTCAATTAAATATGTTTCGTAGCATTCTGGAATAAATTTTTTATTTCAACCTTAATAATTGAGCACACCATGTTCTATTCCTTCCATGGAGTGGACAAACCACCAATATTTTAAAAATAAAAAATAAATCCTAAAAGAGAAGCTTTAGATACAAACTTACAGTAGAAAGTCTAAATGGACAAAACTTAGGCTTTCCCTTACGACCATATTTCAGTAGTTGAGCACCCTTCTTCAAAGCAATTATTGCCTGAAAATCATTTAAGGATCATTCAAAACCATGAGAAAGATATGAAGGGCCGATAAATGCTGTATGAACTAAACATAGGACCATAATAACCCACACAAAAGAGTAGTATCATTTATACTCAAATATAGAATTCTAAACCATATCAAATGCTATTCTAATTATAACGTTACCCTGAACTCCATACCGCATATAGTAATGACTTTGTGACTTCCAACTCAAGAAGCATACCAACTTAGTTCTCATTCAGTTACAAGTTACAACCTTCCAAAACATATCATAATTCATAACCGTTATCCTGCGACTAAGAGAATAAATCGCTAAATCCAAACTTTTAAGATATTAAGAAACCCTATGTGTCTTCTAAAGTTACTATAAAAACTGTTCCAAATGGAGCAGCAGGTTTTTACACCCTGCGAAGAAAGTAAAATGTGGTTTCCATGCAATGCCATTTCCATTAGATCACTCTGTCGCAAAAATCACTAGACATTTATCGTTCGGAGATGTCAGTACTTTACATATGCCTCGGAGCAAACCCAGTTGTCGATATGGAAAATGCACATGGGAAAAATACAAAATTAAAAAAGGTTCAAAACTTCGGCCCTGTTTGGTCCAGTAAAAGCACCTATACTGCATCCATTGAGCTGAAAACGATGAACCCAGAAGTGATCCTCAAAACCAAAACCTTGAGAAGATTATGGTCCAAGTATTTATATCTAAAAAGTTGTATGTCAATTACCAAATCAAAATCCCCTCACATTTTTAACATACCTGAAGATTATGTTCCCAATAATTATATCTAGAGAGTTGTTTTTCAATTACCAAATCAAAATTCCCTCACATTTTTAACATACCTACAAAACTTAAATGTATCAAGCTAAAAATAAAGAGCTCTCCATCCAATTTCCACTTTTTAGAGGAGGAAAAAAACAAATCCTCTGCTTTTCTAAGTAATTAAACAGACAAATACTTAGGAATTTATTTCATTTTCTTTGTATTTTTTGATACATTTGCAAAAACAAAAAAGAGGCAAAGAGAATTTAGAGAGAAAGAGACCGACCTGGTGAATGTCACGGTCGGCATTCCCGTAGCTAACAAGATCTGCCATTCCATGTGAGAGAAATTACCGTAAAGCCACCACCCTCTCCGATCCCCCGCCGGAGCTCCGTTCATCATCTACCTTCCAACTCGCTCTCGCGCCTCCGTGCAATACCATCAACGGCCACGTCAACACCACAACCACCACCGCACTCAGCTCTCTCTTTCTCTACACTACGCGGCGCAGATCTGCAGAAACCCTCAGACCTCCAGTTCTGATCTTTGACTCCGAGCAAAGAAGAAACTGAGCTCGAAGCCGTGGACTGTTGGGAAGCTGGTTGCGGAGAGACCGACGGCGGGTTTAAAAACGAAGAGGGGCTCAGAGAGGAATTTAGGGAGTGAAAGAGAGAACAGAAGGGACGAAACGGCGTCGGAGAATGGGACGGGAGGGGAAGCGGACCGGACGAAGGAGCGAGGGAGGGAACAGAAGAGAGAGAAAATTCCCTGGAAAGAGAAAATTTAGGGGGGAGTGGGGTGGGGTGGGGTGGGGCGTGTCCGAGTATGTAAAAAGTACAACTGGTCAAACCTGTGAAAAATTGAATACTACCGATCAAATAAATCAAACTCGAAAAATAAAATAAAATATGTATCTAGAATTTTAGAATTTGATGCAACTGAGTACGAACTAGTTGAAACTACATGATCAAGGTGGAAAGTTACTCAAATTTGAACTGAATGTAATTGTAGTCTTAAGTTTTGTGTTCCGTTTTTCGTGTTGTGCTACATAAATGTTTACGTAACTACTCATATACGTTATGATATATTCAATTTCGAAAACACTTTATCATTATAAGATTGTGGTTAGACTTTAATGATGATTTTGGGTCCTTGTAAGAGTGCAAGTGATGCATCCTTTTCTTCCTTACGGGTGGGTGGTATTAGGTTTGAGCGTTGCAAGAATACCAGCATGACGATAATGGCCTTCATTAGGAGTGATGTGGCGAAAAGAGAAGCGACCAAGTTGTACGTTGGTCTACACACAAGCAGGACTGGAGAAGGGTAGGGAAGGTATTGTACTAGTGAAGGTGGGTTCAGAACTTCAGGGGGATTTGGTGGCGGTTGTGACGCCAAAGGTAGCAGATTTTGAACACAAACGAGGAGAATGTAGGAGTTTGTGAATACCTACAATTGCACCTATGTTTCATAAATCCATATTCATTTGTGTGCACGAATATCATTGATTTGTATAAGGAAATACATGGACGAATATTCTATGCATTTTTAAGTGGAGAAAATCCAACAAAAAAACTCGACTCTTTTGTAAACATGAATATCAACTAGTAATGTGCGTGTTAAAATATAGTTATTCTTTACTTCTACTTTCGTTTTATACAAGCGATACTAAAGATAAAAGAATGAATGCATGAACTCGAATGCATAAACGAGTATTTGGTTTGTTTGGGGTTCCTTTTTTGGGAAAAAAAAATATTAGGAAGTGTTTTCTAATAACTAAAAACACTTCTAACTAAGGTCTCGTTTAGTATTGTTTTTTCATCAAAAACTATTTCACTTTAAAGTTAAGCATTAAAAAAATGTCTACTAAAAACAAAATATCTCGCTTATTTTAAAAGCAGTAGCGTCCAGACAGTATCTTTGAAAGCATCATGCATGTTGTTTTTAAAAGTTACTTTCATAAAAAGTTGAGTTAAGCCTTTAATATATATTTTCAATTCCTTAATACCCTTATTAATTAAAAAATAATAATTATTTATCTTTTTACTTGGTTATATATTATGTTGAGAAAAACAAAAGTTTTATTACACTTATTTTTTCTCGCTCACATTTTCTGTTTTGCGTCCCTCCAAGACTTAGTAGAAATTTCTTTGGCGAGCAAAGGATTTTGGGCAGTTCTGACGTACAGTCCAATTAATGTGAGAATTTTTAATTCTTGTAGTTTTGTGTAACATTCATCCCTACTTAGGATGGGAATTTTTCGTATATTTACTACACTATTAGTTATGCTATAACAATTGCAATTTACATTCCGCACTGCGCACTCTCATCAATAGTTTTAAGTTTCAGTTTTGATTTATTCACACTTTTCATTTTCATAATATGGCTTCGTCACTTTTCAAGTGTCAACCATCGCGCCTTCACTTTGGTGGATATCCGGATCGAGGTGTGTCAGCAAGAGAATCAAGTGTTCGAATGTGAGTATAAGTCTAAGGGTATTGAGGCTAGGTAGTTTTGAATTATAATATCTTATGATGCTTTAAATCGTTTTTGACTTGATAAGGCAATTTGTGAAATTGTTATACAATCATTCATGGTGTTGTGTATGGATCTTTTTAAGATTTTTGTTTAAGCTATTGGTTGAATGATGATCATGTTATTCATTATGTGGATAAGTAGAATCAAACAATTTTGGCTTTGTTTTGTCCCAATTGATCATGTCTCTAGTGAAGTTGTAATTCATTTTGATGCTTGTAAATCAAATTGTATTTCGACTAAGCAATTTGTTGAATTATTAATTTATTACTTATTGTGTTCGAGTAAGTGAAAGTTAGCAGAATTTGTTGTTAATTGAAGCTTAACATTATTATCGTTAAGTTTGTCCAGATAAGTGGCAGCGAATAGCTTCGGTTTGCTCTATAAGTAAGTTCACACTGTTATACATGCATATTGGGCATCAATAATCTTAAGCCAATTATGCGTTATGTATATTGAGAGCAGAAACTTACTATTGAAGTCAACAATAACTTCATCTTCCTCGATTCTTTAAAGATCAGATTTATTCTTACATGCAATGAGTATGATTTAATTTTCTTTAGTTTGAGAAGCCACGTTAAAATAGCCAAAAACCCCTAAAACCTGTGGGACTTTGTTCTTCAAGAAAAAAAATAAGGAGGGAATATGGTAAGCAGTTACTTGAAGCGCATGTTCCACCAAGGTGGCTGTTTTGCATTCTGATTTCTCTCTCAGCTCTTCTTACATGATCGATGCTTTTATCTACGTACTCACCCATGAATAATACTAAAAAGAGAAAAACTCATACTATAGATATATAGCACCTTATGTTTACACATTTTCCTAAACCCTAACCCTAATTCGACAACCCTAACCCTAATTTTGTTCTTTTGTTAACTCTGAATGGTGGCAGCTGGCAGTGCATGGCGGTCCACTAAGGGACCAGAGTGGTTGCTTGTCCATCCTAACTACTGTGTAAACAAAATTTCTAGCGACATGAAAAGAAGATGAATTATCCTTGTAAAGAAGTTGAGTCAGACAACATCATAACTTATATTTTTCTAACAGTTTTGTTTACTTTGGCATTGTGGTTTCTTGAAACTCAAGAATGAGGTTTTAAAATCGACTTTAATGTTATTTCTAAAGCAACCTAATCAACTATTTTTTGCAACCCTCCTCTTTGCCCTCCTTTTTTTGTCAAACGATTCAAACGAGATTTCTTTATATTTTTGTTCCTATGGTTTCACATTTTTTACTGGTTACTCTGGTCTCTACATCCTACTTAGTTGTATTATACACTTTCTGAAATCTCTCTATTAAATTTAGCATATCTTTTAGTTTTGTGAAGATTATTTCAATTGCTCATATTACGAGTTCGCAATTTTATCTCAATACATAATGAAAAGCTCTCTCTCACAAAGAATTCTGGCTCAGCCATTGTGACAGTGCCATAATTGTGCAATTTTCCCATGCTAGGGCTAGCCTATTTGCTGATTCCAAACCAAAGAAAAAAAAATCTGATACCAAAAAGTAATTTCCCTGATCATTTGGTTTACAGTCCTGAAAGCAACAAGGTGGGACATGATTTTATTGATATAGTGGATTTGGAAGAGTGGGTAACTTATGCTACTAATAATGGCAGTAGTATAATTGCATGATGATAACAGATAACCACTTGAAAGCCACCTATTTGCTGTTTGGTATTTGGTTCGTGATGCAAATTATAATTGTGCTACTGATTAAAGTGGGGTGGTAAGTACAGCGAAAGAAGAATTCTTCATGATGTGAGAACCGAGAAGTATATATAATGTAGGAAGGAGGCTTCCAAAGGCTTGCTTTGCGGACAAGAAGCCAAAATTGCAAAGTTGATTCGACACAACCACAAAACCTACCTACTTGGCATGGTCGCCTTCTTGCCATGCATATGGGACCATTGCATACAAATTAAGGATCACTTTCACTCTTTTGAGGGCTATTTTCATGACTGTTTTTAAAAGATTGAAAATGTTTTTAGGGAAAATGTTTTTGGAACTAAATTTTAGTAAAATGCGAGTTAATTTTAGAAAAACACTTGAAATGCTTCTAGCAAGAAGTACATAATTGGTACTTTTTAGCATGAAGCACTTCAAGTGCTTTTAGCATGAAGCACTTCAAGTGCTTTTGGAATCTAAAAATATTTTTTCTAAAAGAGTTTCTAGTCATTTAAAAGTACTTGTCAAACAAGCCCCAATTCTCTTTTCGATTGGCCAACTACATTTTACCCAATTGATTGTCTATCATTATCGTTAACATAGTAGTGAGCTTTTTAAAACCCGAAGGAAATATATAGATGTGTGGTGGGAGGAAGACACAACAAACAAAACACCCATAGAGGTTCAGGAGATCCTCTACTCATCAAGTTCGTTTCACTTCGTTATACCCCACCATGTTGTGACGGGTACAAACAAACTGCAAGTGTCACTAATTATTTAAACCGAATGTGGGGGTACTCTTATTTTTCGACTTAACTATAATACTTACACGTATTTAATACAATCATCATTTTAATAGTTTGATATGGTCTCTTGATTGTATATGTATATATTCACATGAATTACATCTGACCGTCAAACGATGATTATATTAAATACATGTTACTATTGTAGCCAATAATATTAGCGGAAAAAAATAAAAACAAAAAGTTGTTTGTATATTATATAGTTAATTGTGTCAAATGATCTGATATTTACAAACTTACTTAAGTTACTTGCAAATAACACAACCCCAACACACTTGCACCTACATCTTCGGCTTTGCATCTCAGGAAAAGGCCGAGTGCAGAATAAAGGAAGGACCACCCAAACCAGCCTAGCAGTTGCTAGTTAGGGCAGATGTTGCAGCCTTTTGACACAAGGGATGTACTCAAAGAGTATAAGCATGGAAAAACCCGTGAAGTACTAATAAATGCTAACACCAAATCTGGGCCCTTGTATAGGAGATAATATCCGCTCATATCCATATTTATTGGTTTATTTCTGAGTATTGAAAGAAATCTCAAGATGGAATTATACGTATGAATTAACTAAGAAAAAAACTACTACATAATTATGGCATTTAGCCCAACAAATACAAAAAGGCCCATACATAACGGTTACAGGGTCCAGTAAGAAAATCTGAATAAAATACGGTAATTGGCTTAAGCCCAAAATACAACCCACCACCAGTTTCCATATGATTATTACATTTGACTCCACCTACCTTCTTCCTAGCCCAGTTTGAATATTTAAAACCTCTTCATCCTTTTCGACTTAACCGTTAAATTCTGACTTTAATTTGCTTTGATAAAAATAGAAAGCTAAAATTTTCAACAATGATGAATATAAGGTAACATATGGAAGAAGGGCATACAAATTGAAATTAGTTGACAAGAAAAATTATAGAGTGTTTATTCGTTTACCTGCAAAAATCTAGGCTAATCCTTCACTGCCCATTTAATCATGCCCCCACTACAAAGACCAAAGGAGAAATCAAACTTATTAGAGTACAAGGAGCCGAACAAGTGATGAACAAAACAGCTGCCAACTGAAAATACAGACTGGAAACTCTCAAGAACTGCTCAAAAAGTGCTTTTGGAAGAACAGTCACATCCCGTCACCTCCACTAACTACGAGCGAGAGTGAGGAGAGAAAATGACTGAAAACAAACCTAATTCGTGAATGTTGATGGTGTCGATCATGAATTCATACTATAACGGCCAATTTCCCATAGGATAGTACTATATATACTACGTCAGCTCTGGTTTTTGTGTTATTTTCTGGAGTAGTAACAGATTGGAAATCTAAAGCCTCAGCTCTCTTGGCAAGAGGGATTAAAGCATGTGCAGAAAATTCAGAAACCATACGAAATGAAAGGGTAACTGAAAAAGAACATGAAGTCCTGGAGGCAGAGAACAAACTTTGTTTTGGAAAGTTACAACATATAGTTTTCGATTTATTCTACTTCTTTCTGGACTTAATTAGTTGTGGCTATATCAGAACCTATTTAAGCACAAAAAAATCACCTACCAAGTTCCAACATGTTTAAAAAAGTTCAGTTAGGCAACATCTGCAGCTGAAGTTTCATTCTGAAAATAATCAAGCCGAAATTAACCCGGTATGATAAACTTGTTCTCATCCTGCACATAAATAAATATTCACTTTTTAGTTGCGTCTTAGTCTCGCCGTTAAGAATCTACTTTTAGTTTGAGTTCAAAATTATCAGTACCCACAAAAAAGAAAAGATTCACAACAAGCACAACATTGTTATAGAATATCCTGCATTTATTTGAAGAAAGATGTACACAGTTTCCTTGTCGGTTTTCACATGTCATGATCGGCACTGTCCAAGCATTTTTACATTATCCCTACAGCTACTTATCTGTTCATAGCATAATAATTTGCTTCAATTCGGCTAATGTGAAAATGCCATAACATATATTGCTTACATATCTTCCATACCTTGCACTTTTTGTTGAAAACTTATTTACATACAACGACTTTGCATCTTTTTTTGGTTCAATTTGACATAGACGAGAGACGCACATTATTAACTGTATATACACATACTTCATTGCTGGATCAAATAAATTAACTTTGAGGGAAAAAAATAATCAAATATCAGGTAGGTTATACTGGGATTAAGATGGTGACTTACTTACATGAATTTTGAGAAAAAGCACCATGTTTAGCTTTCCAAGTACGACTCTGAAGCATTGAATGGTTAAATAAAGCAGAAAGCACTTTTTATTCTTCCTTCTGCCTTTTGTGAGCTTTTTCTTTGTCATCAAAACTACCACTTTCACTTGGAGCTGCCTCTTCACAATATCCATGCGTTCGCTTCAAGATTGTCAGTGTTCGGTTGAGTTCTTCCAAATCTTGCTTGTACACCAAACGGGCCCCACACATTTTCACCATATTCAAGCCTACTTTGGGTTCATTTCGTCCCACATCATGATATGTTTCAAATGAAAACGGTTCCTGACATTGTTCTTGAGACAAATAAAATATCCAAAGGTGTTCTGACACCAAATGCTCTGTTCCAAAAATCGAACATGAAATCCCAGGCAAACACCGAATTTCGAAACGATAATATTGAAGGGCAGCTGGATTTCCCAAGTTTTCCTTAGGTAGTTTAAAAACAACGCAGAAAGCAATTCCCATCCAGCTGCTACATGATTGAGGAGGTAGCTCCACATTTAGCGAATGTCCCACAGTTTGATTGTTGAACCACTCGGGAATCCCCTTTCCAGGGCATACAATATCATAAGACAAAGAACGACAGAGTCCCTGCACCAAAAGAACCATTAGGGGGGGGAGAGCGAGAGAGAGAGACAGAGAGACAGAGAGACAGAGGGACAGAGAAAGACAGAGAGAGAGAGAGACACACACAGAGTACCTTAGTGGCGAATTTCACGATCCTTGAATATATTGTATTCATCCAGTCTTCATCTTCAACCAATGTAATGCAATTCCGAGAACTGAAAGTAAAATCATAAATATTGGCAAATCTGCTGCTCAACTTCGAGGGATCCGACAACCATTTCAAGGAAGTACAACCATCTACAACTACGTGTAATTCGCTATTTGACGGAAGATCTGGCAGTTGCTCAAGTCTTTCGCAATCCTTCAAGCAAAGATACCCAAGTCGAGAAAGGCATTTGTTGCTTGCTGGAAGGGTAACAAAATTGTTTCCACTAAGATCTAAGCTTTGTAAAGAGGACAAGCTACCAATATCATGGGGGATATCACCTTCACCAAGATCACAATTGCTTAGTACTAAATACTCCAAACAACGCAAATGATTTAAAGAAGACAACACCAAACCCCAACAAGGCTCATGGCTCTTTCTAATTCCAAATAAGAGGAGAAGGCCCCACTCGTCCCTTGGCTTACCAATTGATCCAAAACAATACAGCTGTTTGAGATTTTTCATATCAACAAGTGGCTCTCTTATTGCGTTTTCCCCCAAAACAAGTTCCTCTAAAAACTCCATCTTCCCTGGGAGTTTTTCGATTTTTGAACTTCCGTTGACCCACAGCTTTTTAAGAGACTTCAAATTACAAATCTCAATAGGAATATCCAACAGATTTCTGCAATGATTAATAACCAGTCGAGTAAGGCCAACCAGATGTCCAATTGTTGAAGGTAATTTCTCAATTGCAGTCCCAACTAATACAACCTCGGACAAATTTTTCATCTGTTTTGAAAATTCTGGAATCTTTTTCACTTTGGAGCATCCACCAAGATTTAAACGTTCAAGGGAATCCATTTCTAGCTCACTTGGGAGACTCTTAAAACTTTTACAGCTATGAAGTTGCAAAACTTTAAGTCTTCTAAGAACTGCAATAGACGGATGTACCTCAACCAAATTAGTACAATCCTGAAGAATAAACTCCTCAAGATTTCGAAGACCAGTAAAATCTGGGGTGCTTATCAGTTTATGTGAGAAGCTCAAGTCGATATATTTCAAGTTGGGGAAGTTCTGCAGAATACAAGAAATAATATATGTAAGCTTCCAATTCCAAAAACCTGTCAAATAAAAAAAAAATTGTTAAATAGCATTCATTGAATATATTCTTACCTCTTTTCCATCCCAAAGCCGAACAAGTTTGCTATGATGCAGTTTTAGTTCAGTTAGGAAACATGGGTGAAAGCTTGGTGGAAGAGACTTGGAAGGATACAAACTCCAATTCATAATTCTCAAGGAACATGGAAAAAATTTGGCACTTGAAAAAACGATCAAATTGTCAAATTCCAGAAACCTCAGTCCGGACATGTTAGAGAAGGCTTCGCAATTCAATTGCACCTCTTCTCTTTCGGGTAACTGTAGGATTATGCCTTCAATAGCTCTTGTCCCCTAATAAGAAAAATGTGGGAAATGTCAATGTCACATTCTAATATCGCGCTAAAAACATAATATCTTGTATCGAATTTGGTAATTTAACATAACTTCTTACCGTATTGGTCATGTATACATGAAAAATGTCATTGGGAAGCCACAACATACTCCGCAGGCCAGGCTCTTCAGACTCATTACCAACAATTCTCCATGCCATTTCTTGTATCAAATCATGCATCCCTATCTCGCCGTACTTGACTTAAGTATCATACAAGAAGCATTTTTCAGAGGTTAGGAGAGATTTCTCAATTAGAGCATCTATCAAGATCCGGCTTGAAATATCAAAGGAATTGTCTAGTATTTCAATTACTTGCTGCGTGTGCTTCCCTTTGTGAAAACATGCAACATCGAGAAAAATTCTCTTCTCCATCTCTTCTAGTCCATCATAACTTATTTTGAGTTTATCAAAAACTGTTGGATTAGGAATTTTCTTTAGATTATCCCGTACACTATTCCATGCATCTAGACCTCTCTTAAAGAAAGCCGACCCCAAATATTCAAGAGCTAATGGAAGGCCTCCAGCATGATTAATGAAATACTTATACAGTTCCAAAAACCCGTCTTCGGGCAGATCTTTCTTAAAGGCATGTTGACTAAACAGAGCAAGAGCTTCATCATCATTTAACAACTTGACACTATGACATAA
Source organism: Heteromeles arbutifolia (assembly GCA_024362995.1). Classification (NCBI taxonomy): domain Eukaryota; kingdom Viridiplantae; phylum Streptophyta; class Magnoliopsida; order Rosales; family Rosaceae; genus Heteromeles; species Heteromeles arbutifolia. The sequence goes on from JANCRC010000002.1 coordinate 42,016,250, forward strand.
AGTTATGCCATGCTGGATTAGCAAACGTTCATTTCTAGTTGTAATGAAAATTCTACTCCCACTACCAAACCAATCTTCTTTTCCAGCTAGTACTTGTAGCTGGTTTATTTGATCCACATCATCAAGTACAAGAAGAACTTTTTGTTGCGTAATCATTCCCAACTGTTGATTCCGAACTTGCTCAATCTTTTCTTTCAAGACTGGGAAAAGAAATTGTTGTTGAAGACTAACTAGAGTACGATCTCTGGTATTTGAGAGAAAGCAGTAAACTTCAAAATGATGGAAAATTCTTTCATAAACTAGCTTGGCAAGGGTTGTCTTACCGATGCCACCGATCCCCTTTATCCCTATAAAGCGAACATCATTGGCATCATGAGCTAATAGCGAACTTAGTTGCTCAAGCCCAGAATTAATTCCGACTAATTTAAGAGAGGAATCTGATACGGTGAACGCAGTTTGCACTTTCCTCCACACACTGTTGACGATTTTTTCAATAAGCTCACTTTCACACCTACAAGGTATAAAGTAACCAATCAAAAAAACATAAACGAAGCATTCAAGTTTGACTCTGTTAAGATATGGGAAATTAAAGTTGTTCATGCATGCTTACTTATATTGCTTTGAATGCCAACCAGAAATTTTGGACAGTCTTTTTAGATCAGCTTTCCATTGGACAACCTTCTTTTTATCTTCGGTAGTGATGAACTGTTCTTCATGCTCCGCGAAGGTTCTGGCAAAAGATTCCCGTTGATTTCCAACGTCGGATGGATCTGTGTCGTAAAAGACCGGTAGAACTGAGTTCCTAGCTTCCATGCACTGAAGAATGGCTGTAAGTTCATCCAAGCACTATTTGGAAGAAGCATAGTTTGGTGAAAGAACAACGATTGCAATATGCGATTCTTTGATCGCACTCGGGAGCTCAAGTGGAATACTTGTTCCTTCTTCCAGCTCTCAATCGTCAAGGAAAGTCGTAATTCCTTGGAACTTGCACAATTCGTGGTATAAATGGGATACGAAACCCTTGCGAGTGCCTACACCCCTAAAACTCAAAAACACATCGTACTTCCATCGAGGAGCTGATTCAAGAGAAAGAAGTGGTGCAGATGCTCTTTGGGTGCTCATCGCCATTGCAAAGCAAATGAAAAGTGAACGAAAAACCATGATGAAAATACTCACACAGCAGTGTTCTAAAAAAACGGTGCGGCCAATGATAATAATAGGGTTTTTATCACAAATGGTCTTTGATATTGATCAAACACATCATTTTAGTCCTTAACATTGAAAATCAATAGAAATGGTCCCTGAGATTGATCAAACACATCACAAATGGTCATTCCGTTAAAAACTCTTTGGGCAATTTTCAAAGCTTCATAACTCAATCGTTTCTTAACCAAATTCGACCCATAATATATCAAAATAAAGATGAGAAAGTGTAAAACAAGATTATACCTTGGAAGGCCAAGGGTTGCCGGAGATGGCCGGAAAATAGCCTCAAATGTGACTGGTCCGCGGAAAAACTGGAAAACTCACCGGAAACTGGGTAAACTTTAAACATTCATAACTTCTTCAATAATCAACGAAATCGAGTGATTTAAAAACGAAAATCATACTTCTCAACGAGGCAAAGAGAATGGTATCTTTCTTGATGGCTAAATCGCCGTATTTTGGCCGGAAAACGGCTTGAAATTGGCTAACTCGAAAATGGTTATCCAATTTCAAGCCGTTTTCCGGCCAAAATACAGCGAGTTAGCCATAAAAAAAGATACCATTCTCTTTGTCTCATTGATAAGTATGATTTTCGTTTTTGAATCACTTGATTTCGTTGATTATTGAAGAAGTTATAAACCTATAAAGTTTACCCAGTTTCCGGCGAGTTTTCCAGTTTTTCCACGGACCAGTCACATTTGAGGCTATTTTCCGGCCATCTCCGGCAACTATTGGGCTTCAAAATGGTATAATATTGTTCTACACTTTCCGATCTTCATTTTGATATATTATGGGGCGAATTTGGTTAAGAAACGATTGAGTTACGAAGCTTTGAAAATTGCCCAAAGAGTTTTTAACGGAAGGACCATTTGTGATGTGTTTGATCAATCTCAGTGACCATTTCTATTGATTTTCAATGTCAGAGACCAAAATGATGTGTTTGATCAATATCAGTAGGGGTGGGCACGGGCCGGGATGTAACACCCCACCCCCATTTTATTTAAAAATGGTTTTTAATTCTTAAATGGTGTGCCAAGGGGGCCCACCTCTGATTTTTGTCCCCGGGCTCTCTCGTCATTTTTCTTTCTTTTCTGATTTTGATAACTCTCTCTTCCCTCTCACTTCCGTGCACCACCCCCTCTGCAACTCTCTCATTCTCGGTGCTTCTCTCCGACAAGAACACACACCCACAAGCACACATATGCACACCCTAGGATCCTCCCTGGCGAGAACTGGAACCTAGGACAGGTCCGTGGTGCACCACAGTGGCGGAGACCCATGTTCTTTCCCTCTCTCGTCGAACTCCGATGCAGACCGCCCCTTTCGAGGCAAGTTCCGGCCAAACCACGGCGAGTTGGCTGGCGTGCCAGGTATCAATCTCTTCGTCTCGTTGAGTACTACAACTTTCCTTTTTTTTTTCACCCAATTTCATCGAGTATTGAAGAAGTTATATCCATTTGATTCTTACCCAGTTTCCGGCGACCTCCAAGGCTTTCGAGGTGTTTTCCGGCCAAACCACGAAGAGTTAGATGTCGTGAAGGTACCATTCTTTTCGTCTCTTCGAGAACTACAACTTTCATTTTTAAATCACTTGATTTCTTCGAGTATCGACAAAGTTATGGCCATTTAAAGGTGGTGTGGTTTTCCGGCCGAATTCCGGCCTTCTTCTTCAATGGGTCCGGCGACCCACATTCCAGAAACCCCAAGGCCTTTGGGCCTTTCTGCCGAGCCCAACCAAACCCATTTTCTTTTATTTTGTTTTAATTTTAATTGTTTAATTATAAAGGCCCTTGGGCTATATCTGTTAAGGCCCTAAGCCCAAATCCGAAACCCATTAACCCTAAATCTAAACCCAAATCGCTAAGGCCTAACCCGGATCCAAGCCCAGACCCGTTTGACCTGGTCCGACCCGGACCCTGACCCGTCTAACCCGTTGACCGTTGACCTTGACTGGTCAACGTTGACCGTTGACCGTTGACTTTGACTTTTGGGTTGACTTTTCGGGTTTTCGTTCGAGACCTCTCCTAGGCTAATTTCGAAGTTCTGGAGCCGTTTCTGAAGTCCGTTTTCCCAAATTAAGTCGTTTGAGTAGAGTTTGACTAAATGTACCTCTTTATGTGCTTAGGGGCAATTATTGTGGCGTTACCTTCTTCACTAGTTTGCGTGGCTCTTCAGCGGCGGAGTATCTGTGAGTGGACCCCTTCTAAAATGCATGTTTTATAGTAGAAATGCATACATGAAAAGCATGATTTGATGAATATGTTATATGAAATGCTTTACGAGATATCGTGCCTATTAAGGCTATTTTGAATTATTACTATTTTTCCTATAACCCGTATTCTTATAGAATATCCGATGGATGACGATATGATATTTAGAATACGTTTCGAACACCTCTTTATAGTATAGATGATGGATGACTTTATACTATGAAGATGCCTTTCAAATGTACGTATGTTCAATGGTTTTGTACTTACCTAGTGGTCCTTTCCGCTACGGGACGTAGGGATAGTTTCCGGTCCGTCCCGGGCGAAGGTTTGGTGTTGGCATAGGGCCTGTAGGGTGTTTCCTCTGGCATTTAAGACCAGGGATGGGGAGCCGGCATGGGGCCTGGGGGTTATTTCTTCTGACTGTCTGCTCAGAGATGGGGAGCCGGCATGGGGCCTGGAGAGTTATATTGGACATTCACTAGCGGCTAGTATATATAAAAGTTATGATTTGAGACAGTGCACGGCATGCTAGGTTTCGGAAAACCTATGTTTGTCATGATATATATGTGTTTTCATAAAACCTGGGGGTTAGTACGTTGATAACTGTTTTATTATATGTATATCAACTTGGTCCACTCATGTTTGTTTTGCGCCCCCTTCAGGACTTAGAATCGAGGCATACAATCCTGGCATCAAGGCATTTCCGCATCGGCATCTTCGAGTCCTCTCGGTGTAGGACCTATTCCTTTGTTCATTCAATTTTATATTAATTATTTTAGTGTTCTAGATTAGATGTGTGCTCTGAACACGTTCCTTAAATGCGTACTCTTTATTTTATATTTATAAGTCTTATTTATTCCTTATTCTCAGCATTTGCATTCAATAAATGGCTTTCGTCACCCTTCGGGTGTCGGCCAGCACGTGTTTATCCTGGTATTCGGGGAATATCGGGATCGGGGCGTGTCACGGGCCAGGCCCAAATTTGGAGGAACCGGACCTACCCGTTTTAAAATGTAACGGGTCGGGGCGGGCCGGGTAGAGAGATTTTGAATTTAGGAACCAGACCTAACCTGGCCCGTTTTAAACGGGCCGGTTCGGGACGGGTTTACGGGTCCAATTACTTCTTCTTCTTTTTTTGGGTCTGACATTGGGCTGCTTTTTTTTATTATCAACAACACATATACATTTACAAGGCCCAAATACAATAGGACAACGAAACCAAGCCCAGCATAAAAAACCCTAACACCTTCATCCTCTGCCGCTGCATCCTCCGCCACTGCTACCATCAGAAGGACAACCAAACTCGAACCAGTGGCCTGAAATCAAGCCAAATCGAGCTCCCAAAGCGGATAAAAAAACGACTTCAACAAGTCCTGCAAGATCCTTCACAGCATGATTTTCCAAAATTCAGTAAAGCAAGTAAATTCTTATTCTTTCATTAAAAAAAAAACTCTTGACAAATCAAACCCACAAAGAATTGATACTTGGATGCTCAAAACCTTAACTGAGAATCAACAATTAGATAGCTAACTGAACAAAGCTGTTGCACACATAGCAATTCAAAGAAGAACCTCTACACACGTATTATACTTGATCCCCATCTAAAATCATTAAACCCAGATTGTAAAATAATCAGAATTTGCTAGAAAAACCATAACCATTATCATATAAGAGAAAAAGCAATAAAATTGAAATCCCAAATTAAAAAAATCGAAAAACTGTAGCTCGAAAATTCAATTTTTCATCTGGATAACATGCAATTCAAATAAAAATTAAAACTCTCCATCTAGGTTCCTTTCAATTTTACCCAACAATACTGAAATGCAAAATTAGGCATACCTATTAGCTGCTGTAGCTGCTGAACCGCTTAGATTATGGTGGTGTTTTCGACGGCGATGATGGGTGGTCACGATTGGGAGAAGAGTCAGGAGACGATGGCGATGGTGGTGTTGTGGGAGAGGAGATTGAGAATCGAGAGGGATGACTCTAGGAGAGAGAGATCGAGATGGAAGACTCTGGGAGAAAGAGATCGAGAGGGAAGACTCTCGGAGATAGAGATAGAAAGGGAGGACTCAGGAGAATCAACCAATCGAGAATGAGGACTCTGGGAGAGAGAGATCAATAGGGAAGGCTCTGGGAGAGAAAGATCGAGAGGGATAACTCAGGAGAATCGACGAATGGAGAGGGAGGACTCTGGGATAAAGAGATCGATAGGGAAGACTGAAAGAGAGAGAGAGATCCACAGGGAGGGACTCGGGAAGACTCGGGAGAATCTTCCAGAAAGCTGAGATCTGTGTGAGCTTGTGAGATTTGAGTGTGTGTGTGTGTGTGTGTGTGTGAGATTTGAGAGTGTGTGAGGTTTGCAAACGGTTCGGGCTGGGGGCCCGCGACTTCAGAAAATTGGAATCGGCCTGCCCCTTTGTTTACTTGGACCCGCTCCGTACCCGTCTCGAACCGTCAATACCCGCCTCTACCCGTGGGTCCAGGGCCCGTTTGCCCACCCCTAATATCAGGGACCATTTGTGATAAAAACCTTTATTCATTTTCTGAGGGCCTCTATGCATTCTGGGCGCGGTTTCCAACTACTTGCTGGACGCTTTCCAACCACTTGCTTGGTAAGATTGCAACGTTTTCTGATTAGTGGGATTAATTTAAAGCAAAAACGACAGATGAAATAATTGAGAGAAATTGGTTGAGGCTAGGCATCATCAAGGATTAACTTTTAAATGTTAATTAACAAATTGACACTAGCTACTAAGTTTTTTTTTATAGATTAGATTCAAAACAAGTAGCTTAATTAACACCGAATAAATTAACCAAATTCTGAAGAAGGAAGAACATTTTCTTAACAAAGAAACCCTAAGCTCTTTAATTCTCATTCATCATTGAAGTCTGATTTAGGCATCGGCAGACACCTGATTGACAATGTCTAACCTGTTTATTCTTTTATTTGGTGGCAGATATTCGTTTCTAATTCTGTTCCTCACTTTATCATTCTAACTATAGATTTTGTCCAGAAAAAAAATCATTCTATTTATAGATAAACCAAGTAACACCAAATAATTAACAGAGGTAAGATAAAAACAACAATAAAATGTGATGTGTAGGGTAGTGTAGTATAGGCCTGGCAATTCCTAACACGACCCGTTAACCCGACACAACACGACACGACACGAAATTAACACGTTTTCGGGTCGACACGATAACGAATTGGGTCGTTATCGGATAACTCGATAAGCACCTGTTAAGATAACGGTTTGGTTCGGGTATACACGTGGGTAACACGATACACGATAAGCAGAATATTAATTTAATAATTTTATAACCCTAAAAAAATACTATAATAATTATATATATTAATTTAACAATTTTACACCCCTAAAAACTATAATAATTATATATATATATATATTAAATTAACTATAATAATTATAATAATTATATATACTATAATAATTATACCCCCAAAATATTAACTATAATAATTATATATATATATATATATTAAATTTAAATTTAAATTTTATACCCCTATAAACTATAATAATTAATATGCATCCGCCTTTGAAGAAAAAGGGAGGGAAAAAAGAAAATTATAAGAAAAGGAAACAAAAAAGAGAGGGAAAGATGGGTGAAACTAAAAAGGGAGGGAAATATGGGTGAAAAGAGAGTTTATGACACGTGATGATCTACTTAATAAATATATAAATATAAATATAAATATAAATATACCATTGAACTATATGGGATACGAATTATACGAAACTAATTTCAACGATCCCAACCGTCAAACTTGTTTGTATATGCTTCGAGATCGCATCAGCAAAAAATCGCAAAAAACAAACATTCAGAGATCAAGTAACAGGAAAAAACTTTTCGACGGTTATAAACGAAAAATCATGATTTAACAGTTATTTTAACTCCGATTTTGATGATTTTTTTACAGCTACACTCATTGACCATATATGAATATAGTGAATGAATTCAATTTTCAATTTAAAATATTACACAAGTGGATACCACAAAATCTTATGTTATACTTAATGAAAATATAAATAAACTCTAAGTGTTAGTGAATTTATCGTTTTGATGAGATACGAATTCTACGAAACTAATTTTAACGATCCCAACCGTCAAACTTGTTTGTATATGCTTCGAGATCACATCAGCAAAAAATCGCAAAAAAAAAACATTCAAAGATCAAGTAACGGGACAAAAACTTTTCGACGGTTATAAACGAAAAATCACGATTTAACGGTTATTTTAACTCCGATTTTGATGATTTTTTACAGCTACACTCCTTGACCCTATATGAATACAATGAATGAATTCGATCTTCAATTTAAAATATTTACACAAGTGGATACCACAAAATTTTATGTTATACTTAATGAAAATATAAATGTGTTAGTGAATCTATCGTTTTGATGGGATACGAATTATACAAAACTAATTTCAACGATCCCAACCGTCAAACTTGTTTGTATATGCTTCGAGATCACATCAGCAAAAAATCGCAAAAAACAAACATTCAGAGATCAAGTAACGGGACAAAACTTTTCTACAGTTATAAACGAAAAATCACGATTTAACGGTTAATTTAACTCCGATTTTGATGATTTTTTACAGCTACACTCCTTGACCCTATATGAATACAATGAATGAATTCGATCTTCAATTTAAAATATTTACACAAGTGGATACCACAAAATCTTATGTTATACTTAATGAAAGTATAAATAAACTCTAAGTGTTAGTGAATCTATCCCTTTGATGGGATACGAATTCTACGAAACTAATTACAACGATCCCAACCGTCAAACTTGTTTGTATATGCTTCGAGATCACATCAGCAAAAAATCGCAAAAAACAAACATTCAAAGATCAAGTAACTGGACAAAACTTTTCGACAGTTATAAACGAAAAATCACGATTTAACGGTTATTTTAACTCCGATTTTGATGATTATTTACAGCTACACTCTTTGACCTTATATGAATACAATGAATGAATTCGATCTTCAATTTAAAATATTTTGAGAAAGGCTTCACAACCTTGAAAACAAAAACTTTCATTTTGCATATCCTTGCACATTTAATATTTGTAATAGATTAGTAGTGTATGTATTTTTTTTTATTAGGCTCTCATTTTGCATATCCTTGCACATTTAAGGAAATTTTTTTTTTCTTAACAGATCATAACGGGTCGGGTCACTTTACCGGGTAAAATGACCCGACCCATTAACGATCCGTTAAGATAACGGGTGTGACACGACATGACGCGTTAAGATAACATGTGTTACACAAAAACGACACGAACATGATAAACACGATCTGTTTGCCAGGCCTAGTGTAGTAGGGGAAAACTTAACAATTTATGCAAGAAAAAGAAAACTATTTTTCCACTAAAAACAAAACAAGAGATGGAAATGTACCAAAAAGTCACGATCGGTGGCTTACCCCTTCTTGTCATTAAGTCAGTCATAGTTGTGGTGGAAAAAATACAGGAATTGTTGTGCTACTGCCAGTCTAGTCCCATCCCTTGGCAACCCATTACATCTGAGGGATGAAGGAGAGAGGATCAAGTACTAGTGTTCTGTGTCAATACTCAACTCTCAACTTTGGGTTTTTCAGTGTCATTTAGTATTACGATCTAGTGATATTACTCTTTACTTGAAATGAGAGGTTTTAGATTTGATTCTCGTTAAAAACCAATTTTAACCACATTATTAAGACTCATCCGTTGTGAAACTTGGACCACTCTTTCTTAATATAGATAATATCGTTTATTCAAAAAATAACTCTAGTTTGTTTAGTTTGGTTTTGTACGACTATGGGCTGGACTTGTGTATTTTGTACTTTTAGGCTTCAGCCTTGACTTTAAATCCTTCTGGAGCTACAATCAACCGTGTTCTGTGTCAATAGTCAATTCTCAACTCTAGCTTGTTCAGTTTGGTATTGTATTTCGTACTACTACGGTCTCGACTTGTGTATTTTGTACTTTTAGCCCTTTACCACCTTTTGGGCCCCTTTAAATCTACATGGCTTTTTCTTTTTAAATCATTGTGTCTCATGTTCAAACTCTTTTATTCTTCTAGCGTACATTGGTGTACAATTTTACTTGAATAAAACTAAATCATTTCGGAAATTCAAGCCAATTTCATTATTGAAAAATAATAAAAAGTCTTTTAGTCCGTGAATTATAGCTGGAGTGAAAACTAAGTATCTGAACTGATTTTTTTTTAGTAAAATAAGTCCTTAAACTTATTAAAATTTGCCAATTTCATTTTTTGTTTTGTTTTGGTAACACAAGGGGCAGATCACCCCAAAACTAACTCAATAAATAATTACAAAATGTTCCGAGTCCTAGAGACTCTGATCATATCATCAAATAAATGAGTTACAATCCATTCAAGTAAATTCTCAAAATAACAGTACCCAAGATTCATATTATAACTCCAATTGGCAAGGTCGTACGCAACAACGTTTTTCTCCCATCTGACATGAACCAACTGCATTCCGCTATGCGTACCATAAATTGTCTGTATTGGTCAATTATGCTGGCAAGAGGATCAAAGTTGGTATTAGTTATAGTGTTAACTAGATAATAAGCCCGCGCATTGCAGCGGAAACCAACTGTTTCAGGCGTAACTGCATGAATAACATCATTCTCTAGTGCTTATCAAGAGTATTTTCTATTAGCATGTTTACGAATTCTCTAGTATGTCCATCAAAAAGTAAATAAATTCTCTATTATATATGTTTTCAGTAATCGTACTTGGTGGTGAAACAAACAATGTTTACTGATGCATTCAGACTAAGGACAGATAATAATCCGCCAATGGAATTAGATCTATGCAGTCAATTGAACATGTCAAATAAAATCATATTCAGTTGAATCCAAACTATAGCATGCTAAATAAAGACGGAAAAGGATACAATAGTAGAAATTTCTGAGAATAGATGTAAAAGAATTTTATGTTCTGAAAACTTCTAATAGGAAGAGAGAAGTTTAATGCACTCACAACATCCTCCATTGTGGTACGCCATCCTTGCATGGACAATAAACCATATTTGACACAGCCATTCTCACAAATTTCTGAGAACTTTTCTGTTTTAGGAGTGCTCAGATTACACCCATTCCAATCTGGAATTAAATAAGAACTCAATCAAAAACTTTAATCCTACAATTCAATGCTGAAAAACTAACGTAGCCAGAAACCAAAAGATCTAAGTGACAACTTGTACGGACGTTACGAAAATGTAGGACGCAAAACGCATTAAAACTTCTAGAAACTCGAAGGATATAATTCTCCTATCCTTATATTCTTCCCCTTTCTCTAACCAAATAAAAATTCCCAAAAATATGCACAAAAATTTCTTAAAAATAAAAACCAATACAAAATTAATGCAAGCAAAGAAAAAGAAACGAAAGCTCTTTTGTCAGATTCTATTAGTTTTTTTAGTAACCAGCAGTGAAATGTTTAATCCTCTCACCAATTAATTAATAAGTGAATAAACAAATTACTAAACTTTCTTAATCACAAAAGGCACAAAGCAAAAAACGAAGATCATTTACCTTAATGACAAAGCACTCTGGAGTCTGAACGGTGACATTTTCTTATTGTTTAAAAATTGAAAATCTACAAAGTGTTAACATTTGCACATATATCAGAAAAGGCATTATCGTTTGGATTTATCCTTTAAGAAAACCGACAACAACTGTAACGTAAACTACCAAATACCAAATTAAATACTTGAACATGACAACCCCAAACATAAGCAAAATTCTATATGAATTCAAAACAATATTAATTAGGACAAAAGAACCCCAAACATAAACAAAATCCCAAACCAATTAAAAAAAATACTTAGGCCAAAATAGGCCAACCCGTGCATTCCTCATCCTTCCCTCCTTCCCTTGTTTTTTTTACCCTCATGCCATTAATCTGTCTCCTCTTAGAATTATATAAACAACGGCAGAAAACATTAATGCAGTAATGAAAATAAACAAAGACCTCAAGAAAAAAAACCCAATTACGCATCAACTTCATGTTTATATAAAAGAGATGAGATTATTGCAGATACAGAACCTTGGTTAGAGTGCAAGAGCAAGACTGAATGAAATGATGAAACTTAAAAGAGAGAGATTACATGGATCAATCGTTATTATACGAAACATGGAAACTGGTAGTGCAGCTGGATGCCTCAGGATCCCCAGCCCCACAAAAGTCGTAGAACTTGGTAGCATATGGTGGATTGTCGGGTCCCAATTCATAGTACCTTAAATTGATAAAAAAAAAACATCAATCAAGTAAAGCCGTCATTTCAAATTAATCAAATACCAGACCCTAAGAAATATAGAAGCATAGTTATTGAAGAGCAATTTTTCTCTCTCCCCCTCAATATTTCCAGTTGACTGGGAAATAGAAAATACAACCCAAAAAGCCCAAAAAGCAGAAGCTCAAAGACAAAAATAGAAAATAAAAAGGCATTCGAAAAGAGAAAGTCGTTGAAATTTACCCAAAATGTACAGAGATCCAGGACTCTCAGATAAATTAATTTCAGGATCAAACACTAAAGGGATAAGAAACTTTACCCTTTTCTCATTTGCAGGTACCAAAATCAATTTACAAAATTAAGGTTAGGGCTTTCATATTCTCTATTGGGTAATGAAAGTCATGTGAAAAGTTCGGAAATAACCAAACCAACATCCAATTTAGTACACACCTAAGAAAAACATAAGTAAGAAACTATTTCCAATTCGTCATTCATTTATCAAACACAGTAATAGAGTCATAGAAAAACTCTTAACTCACTTATCAAAATTGAATTAATTAAATTTGATGTTGGGGTCAAAATTTTGTCCGCCTAAGGATATTTGAGGCTAAAAATTTAACTCTACTCAGTAGTTATTTTATTTTCGGTCTTCAGACTTAGACTAAATATTTAACATTCCATAGTGTAGTTTCAATTTCAACTTTCCCATGAGAGCTTGTACTGGATTTATCTTCTTTAGCCTTTTGTTTGCAATTTGAATTACATGACTCAAAATACAACCCAAATAGAACACAAATGGCCCATAGAAAAAAAAAATGCGAAATATTTACCAATCATTAGTCACAGTTTTAGTCAAAGAACTCAAATTTCAGAGATACAAAACAGAGAAGCTTTTATAAATCATTTATAAAGGTTACCTCCTTTTGGTTGAAAAATTGAAGGGTGATGCCAATTCTTCTTCTGCTTCCACCTCCTTATGGAACTTGACCTGCTAGTCACATTTGTACGTGAACCTGAAATCAGCAACCAGTCAGTACCTTTGGCAAGCTCATGGGGGTATGACAACATGTATGGAAAGATTATTGCAACTCTAATATAAGACAAACGCTTATGAAAAAAGAATTTTTTTGTCGGAGGTTAATGACTGACAACACTGATAATAGGGTAAGCAATTTCTGTACATATGAAGGTTATCACCATTGCCATCAAAATTTAGGGAGTAACTGAATGAGTGTTTGTTAGAAACCAAAAAGAAACATAATCAACTACAACCTTATGGATCTTGCTTGATTCATTGAGTAATATGTGTCTTAATCATTAGGAGGATTAGGGAGAGGACCTGATCCAGGTCCTTCAGAATTGCACGGATCTACAGTTCAAGCTCCAAACAAAGTATCAATTTATCAGCAATTGTGACATTCATTATTCCTAAAAAAGTTACTGATTCACAAATAAACAAATGAAAGAAACGCTTACCACATGCTGGCTGAATCCGAGCTCAAAATGACCACGATATTTTCCCGGCGATGATTACAGAGAGATTGCTGCCTGGGACTTCTCTCCATCCCCTGAAAACAATGTCATGAACTTATTTATTGGATAAATGTGTGTGTGTACCCAAGAACTACACTGAAACAACCACAAAGATTCAAACTTCCACAGTAAATATGATCTGCAACTAATAAAAAAATAATCGACTGGAAATCACACATAAACCCAAATGATTCTGAACCCAGCAAGCAAAACTAAAAAACACCCTAAATAGACAATCAATCAAACAGAACCAAATGGGGGTTTAGTAGCTTCAAAAAATTTGTATTAAAGCCAATTATGAAGCACAAAACGTCACCCAAAAATGGAAAAAGAGGTAAAAATGAAGCAAAAGTCGAAGAAAAAGAGATGGATATCTTTCTTTTCCACTTCAGATTTCTGGGTACTTTGTATTTCTAAGTACAAACCAATAATATCAATCCAATTTTTCTTGTGTATTTATAGTAATTTCATCCCAAAGAGTGACATAGCAAACCAGCATCCATAGCGTACTCATAAGAATATATAACTTCTGTAGCTAATTAGTAATATAGCTACCACCTGAGTTCCTCTGTGAAAAAATTAACAAAAACTATAATTTTAAGAAGAAAAAAAAATGAAGCTTTTTTCTCCTGTAAGGGATCATGCCAGTATCCGATTCGATTGAGGTTTTTTACAAATCCAAAACTATAAAAAATTGAGAAACAAATTAAAAGTTGAGATCGATGAACACCGTACCTTACGGTAAACACACAGAGCTCTTCGATGAACCCTTAGTAAAAATTCTTTCAATAACCTTCTTGCATAGCACGGCCCAAGAAGAACCAAACCATTTGAAAAACTTATATTCCAAACATAACAAAACTAAATGAAATATCAAATCCCAGAAATCATAATGCTTCTATACAGCGAATGATCTTTATGAACCACAATTTGTAAAATCCTAAAAGCTTATCACTGGAAGATGGGAATTACACATTTCCATTGGACCTAAGGATCATACACCCAACATCAAACACCTCATCGTGATCAAACCAAACTAAACTTTCATTCAATTAAGTCTCAAACACTTTAATTAAGTTAAAAAGAGCAGTCCAATTCTACCAAAACTATATACAGAAACTGAGAAAAACAGAACAAACAGTGGTGCAAAGGTGTATAATGACACTAAATCTTCAAATGAAATTAAAAAAAAAACCCAAACCAATATAAAAGCCAAAGTCATTCCTAGCAACTGTAAAATAACAATTAAAAAACGAAACCCATGTAAGTTCACAACAAATTAAAACGCCTAGATCAACATTAACATTAAATTAGCTACAAACCTAGATAAACCAACACTAAATTAGACTAAACTAAGAAGACATAAGCTTCAAATCAAATTCCAAATAAAAATTTGGATAAAACCAACAACAAAACCACACCTTGTTCCGGTTCTGTCTCCCTTCTCTTGCTTTTCTCTTTTGCCTACTCCCCACATTAAGCCTTTTTTCGCTCATTTTTTCTCTTTTGGCTGCTCACTTAACCCCCATTTTTTTTTCTCTTCACTTTCCTCGAGATTCCTCCATACCTCCCTTACTCTTTGTCGAGGGGGGAGGGAGAGAGAGAGAGGAAATGTGGGTTCGTGGTGAGTGAAGGGGTGAAAAGAAATCGCTGGAAATCAGCCTACCCCATACTTCTCCCTTACTCTCTCCCTAAACCCATACCTCACCGCCGAAATCCTCTCCCCTCTCCCCTAAATCTCGGCGAACCTCTTCCTCCAACCCCTCAACCCTTCTGTCCCCCTTCCCTCTCTCTCCCCGACTCAAAGTCCAGGTCCAGCCCAAACACTAAAAAACCCTTCTTAAGCCCAGTGGCAATTGTGTAAATAAAGCGAAATTTGGGTTGAAATCAGCCCGGTGGCAATTTTGTAAATAAACTGAAATCAACCCAAAATTGCACAGTACCGTTCCCCCTTCTACTTTAAACTAAAGTAATTAAATTAACCACTATAGTTGAATCCATCTCCACACAAAAACCTGAAAACTTTTGTTTACTGCAAGTTGTAGACCAAAATAAAACCCCAAATTTGCGCGTCAACCACTTGCCCCTTACCCAAGTGGACTGAAAACCCACCCAACCAATCACTATTATTTTCTAGTAGGACAAAATGTGGTTTAACGCCCTGAACTATTTTTTTAGTAAATTAACCCTCATTCAAGAGTCGGGTCCCAAGCTAGAGACAGTTGCACTGTAAGACCACTAGCGCACACAATATGAGAGGCTTTAACCCACTCCTTTACATCCTTAACAATAATATTTTTTGGAGATACGGCATAGCAAGGTTATCTTACAAAAATGATTTATTCCTCCATTTCCATATATATACCAGCACGTGAAAATAAATATACAACCCCACCCAGTTTGTTTACACCATACTGCCTTGTATTTCAAATTAGCCAGTAACCAAGCTTCAACATCAAGGTTAAAGGACAACCATACTTGTCGGTGCATTCCCATCAATTCCCAAATACTCCTTGCTCTTGCGTATATGAAGAATGGTCTCTTAGGCCAAGAGCACAAAGTACAAGAGGAATCAAGAGTCGAGTTTCTCTTGGCCTTTTGCTCATTTGTTAAAAGCTTAATTGACCAAGAAAGATCTTAGATTTTGGATGGCACTTCAGTTTCCATGTATATAATACCATGGAGAATGAGACCAGTCAACTCCGTAGAAGAAGAGCTCATAAGCTGTTTTGACACTGAATTGACCATTTGAACTTTGTCCCCATATTTTCTTATACATGCCAGCACACAAAGCACCAACAGGGTGACTAGCTATTATTTGGACCAGCTCTTCTGGAAGATCATTCCTTAATTTGTTTAGATCCCACCAACCATCTTTAATGTAAGCAGCAACACAAAGTTCCGTAGACATATCACTAACTCTATCAAGTTTATTGATTAACGGCTCTCTAAAAATCCAAGGGTCTATCCAAAACTGTGTGTTCAGTCCATTGCCTATCCTCCATAGCATATTTTTTCTAAGCAAATCAACACCATGCAATACACTCTTCCAAGTATAAGACCATCTCCAACCGAACGAGGGCCAAATGGCTCGTTTTAGCCCTCTGAACAGTACATGGCTATATTTGCCTCCATCTACAACCGAGGGCCAAAGGGCCATAGGGCTCGTTTTAACCCTGTCACAAAAAACCGTCTCCAACCGAGGACCAAAGGGCCATAGCGCCAAACATAATTTATTATTTAAATTTAAAGACTACAACAACTTAAATTTAAAACTACAACTTAAATTTAAATACTACAAATTAAATTTATAAACTACAACAACTTAAATTTATAGGAAAAAAAAGAGAATTTTTTTAATATTTTTTTACAAATTTTGGCCAAAAAAAATTCAAATTCAAATCCAATGGCTAGTTGATGTCAGCTAGCCGTTGGATTTGAAATTTTTTTTTGCATATTGGGCTATAATTCACACACCTTTGAATTCAATCTATTTCATTTCAATCTTTTTCAATTCAATCTCTTTCATTTCAATTTCTTTCAATTCAAGTTTACAATGAATTTTAACTTTGGATCCTCTTCGAATTCCAACTAGGGGTCTTCATCCAATTCCGAATTGGAAGAAAAATGGGAGCTATTGAGACAAGAAGATGATGAGTCTGATGAAGAAGATGAAGCATGGCGTAACACACAATATGTGGCACCCATGGCTGCAACCATGGTGTGTTAGCCAACTGAGGAACAACCTTAATGGGATGGCTCTGTTATTGGTTGCTCTTACAAACCACAAAACATAGCGATGACGCATGCCAATCTGATGAACAACTACTTCAACCCCAACTCGATGTACACAGAAGATGATTTCAGACGTCGCTTCCAAATGAGGCGTCATGACTTCGAGCGTGTACTTCATGATGTCCATCAGGTCAATCCATATTTTCAATAGAAGCTAGACACAGCAGGCCGCCCTGGTTTCTCACCTCATCAGGAGGTTACTGTTGCACTACGAATGATGGCCTATGGCTCCCTAGCTGATTCGATGGATGAAACCCATGGTATGTCTGAGTCTACATGCCTTGATACTCTTGCTGAATTTTGTAACACAATTGTTCAGCTTTACAAAGAGGAGTACCTCTGCTGGCCAAATCAAGAAGATCTGAATCGACTTCTTCGCAAAACTGAAGACCGTGGGTTTCCAAGCATGATAGGGTCATTAGACTGCATGCATTGGAATTGGAAGAACTGTCCCACCGGATGGCAAGAAGGCTTTAGCGGAAGGTTGAGAAAGCCAACTATTGTGTTAGAGGCGGTTGCCTCATATGACATATGGATCTAGCATGCTTTCTTTGGAGTCCCTAGATCTCAAAATGACATTACAGTTCTTGGGCGTTCACCCCTCTTCAATAACCTGACGGAAGGTAAATCACCTCAACTTGACTATTACATCAATGGCCGTCAGTACAATAATGGGTATTACTTGGCAGATGACATCTACCCAAAGTGGGCGACACTTGTCCAAGCAATTCCAAACCCTAAAAATGATGCCGAAAAGTGTTTTACCTTACACCAAGAGGCATACCGGAAAGATGTTGAGAGAGCTTTTGGTGTTCTACAAGCATGGTGGAAGATCATCAAGGAACCGACATGAGGGTGGAGTTGAGAAAATTTGGACTCCATCATGATGTCTTGCATCATATTACACAACATGATTATGGAGGATGAGCAAGATGGGTATATTGATGGAGAGTCCAATGACGACCAAGAGGATCCAAATAGGTCAAGAAGGGCTTATGCAAAAATATATGATGGGCCTAATTTGCCTTTCAATCCAAGAACTTGTAGTATCTCTATAAATGAGTACATGAGGCGCTATAGGATGATACGTTCCCGTGCCACAAATAAGTACCTACAATAGGATCTTGTTGCACATCTTTGGGCCAAAAGAAGCATGGAGTAGGCGTTTAAGTTTTATGTTGTTAAATGTTTTTAAAAATGTTGTTTAAGTTTCATGTTGTTAAATGTTTTTTTATATGTTATTTAATGTTGTTTCATGTTACTTAATTTAATTTAATGTTGTATAATGGCTTAGGAAGTTATAGGAAAAAAATAGAATTAATAAAAACAAATTTAAAAATTTTGAAAAAAAAAAATTTCAAAAATAACGGCTAGCTGACGTCAACTAGCCGTTGTATTTGAAATTTTGGCATACCATTCCTGTCGAATATAACTAACAGGAATAAGTACAATGCTGTAGGATATAACTGAGAGGAATAATGAAAATTCTGGCCTGGCCCGGGGCTGGCTGGTTGGCTGAGTTGGGCCAACCGATTGGCCCTTTGGCCCTTTTTTGTCCAGTGGGGCCCACGAGCCAGTTGGCCTAGCCCTCGGTTGGAGAAGGTTTTTGGGCTATTTTCGGCCCTCTGGCCCTCTGGACCATTCGGTTGGAGATGGTCTAAAGGAAGGACCACCCAAAGCCGAGTCCATCCAAAACTGTGGGTTCAGTCCATTGTCTTTCATCTCCAATGAACCGGAAAATTAGGCTAGATCCACCACTTGGGCTAGGAAATTTTTTTCTTGGATAGCATAAAATTGGGCTACATTTAGCCCCAAAAAATAGTGGGTCCCACGAAAAAAGTAGCAACCCATGTGAGCCACATTTTGTCACTCTCCCTCCACTTAAGAATACACTTATACTCTCTTTTATTCTTTTTTTTTAAAATTCTTTTTTTTATATATATATTTTCTTGCAATTTGGCTAATTGTGATTGTTTTAAATTCCATAAGAATCAAAATTTCAAACGGATTTAACATTCATGGGAATTGGTTGGTGAAATTTTCAAATAAAGTTTTTCAAAATTGTATGATACTAATTTACCAATTGGTGCTAGGTAAATTGTTGTGTTATATGTGAAAATCAAATTATTTCAGAGGGTGTAGTGGAGGTTTGTATCTTTCAACGGATGAAGGTTGAGATACGAATCTAATCCAACGAATGGTTGGTAAGTAATGAAATCTAATTTTATCATAATTTGAACTTTTTTAGGTTGAAAGGTTCATAAAAATTTTATTTAGTTTACACATCCAAAAATCAACTTAAGAAAAGTTAACACAAAAAAAATTTCATCGCATAATCAAATTACTACATAAATAAATATATACAACCCCATATAGAGCCCGAAAGAAATAACCTTTCATTGGGAGATATTCTTTTATAAAGTCCCAAAGATTATTCGAAACTCTAAAATAGATTATATCCATAACTTTTCTAACCCCATATAGAGCCTTTCACTAGGAATGCTCTTAGGGCAGATGTTGCAGCCTTTTGACAGAAGGATGTACTTTGCTTGCTGAAACTTGATGACATCACACAGTTTAACAATGGAAGAACCCGTGAAGTACTAACAAATGCAACACCAAATCTGGGCCCTTGGATAGTAGATAATATCGACCCATATCCACAGTCTAGTTGGTTTCTAGCATTAGTAAATTTGCTTATAATATTCGTATCATATGTATGTATTTTTCAATAAAAACTTTTGTTTTTCGTACGCAAATTAATAATCTGTTAAATTGCACATTTTTTAAAATTCTAATGTACGATACACTATTATACACATAAATACGCACTTTTCATGTTTAAAACATATTATTTTCAAATATTTTTAATAATACTAACAAAATTCACGCATTATATTTATATTTTAACATAGTATGAATAAATATAATATAAATATTAAAATTTAAGAATTATGGCCCCTTAAGTGATAATCATATGTCGTCATGTACAAGGATGAAAGAGTTTTTACTCCCAAAAATGTTAATAACATTCTTTGATTAAAAAAAAATTAAGAACATTCTTTATTATTAAGAACACAAAAAAAAAAAAAAAAAAAAAAATCCTACATGCAGTTCCACTCCCAACCCAAAAATTGAAGCTCAGGTAAAAACAAGTGTAATTCTTTTATTTGGTTTTTTTTTTTGGTCAAAAAAAAAAAAAAAAAAAAATCCAACATGCAGTTCCACTCCCAACCCAAAAATTGAAGCTCAGGTAAAAACAAGTGTAATTCTTTTATTTGGTTTTTTTTTTTGGTCCTTAATAGTATAGAAAATTTACGAAACGAGAATAGAACAAAAATAATTCTAATTTATTTCTGAATATTGAAAGAAATGTTCGAATTGAATTAACTAAGAAAAAAACTACTTCATAATTATGGCATTTAGCGCAACAAACACAAGAAGGCCCATACATAACGATTACAAGTCCAGCAAGAAAATCTGAATAAAAATAAGAAAACCAACGAAAAAGGTTTGAAAACTTTGAGTTTTAACGATAAGGACAAAATAAAAGGTAAAGTGAATAGTAACATGATTAACTTTTTAGTGTAAAAATGTGGTTTTTCGTTAAAGTAAATAATACCACAGACTTTTCGTTAAAACTCGTATAAAAATATGGTAATTGGGTTTAAGCCCAAAATACAACCCACTATATTCTTCCCAACCCAGTCTGAATATATAAAATCTCTTCACCCTCTTCGACTTAACATTTTGACTTCTGGCATTAATTTGCTTTGACAAAAAATTGGGAAAAAAAACTTCTCCTCATTCTTGATAATGTATATGGAATACACCAACTAGAATTATTGGCTGGAAATAGAGATTGGTTTGGCATGAGAAGTAGAATCATCGTTACGTCTTCTAGTTGAGCATGGAATAGACGAAGAAGAAGATGGCGGAGACGGGACTTGTAACCCCGTGTGTGAGGATGGGTTGCATAACCTATCCTATTTTTCTTATTTCAGATTTGTTACCAATTCAGTCCGTATACAATTTTGCTCATCTAACACGGGGTGGATTACATGTCCAATTTAATTGAAAATAATGTTGTGCTAGGGTAGCACCAAAACCTAATGGAACCAACTCAAGCTAACTCAGATGAAATATATCAAATGGAATGCAAGAACAAAAAATATAAAAGACACCAAGATTTTAACGAGGTTCCTCAACAGTCAGTGTAACTGGAGTACGTCCTCGGAGCAGTAGGAGCTCACCCAATAATCCACTATCAACCAAATGGGAGTTTACAAAGTGTTGGCAATCTCACAACCCAAAAGCCCAATACACCCAATAACTCTCACTCACCAAAGAAACAAATAGAGAAAGAAATATAGTGAATAATTTCTTCTCTATACATATAGCTCAAAGCTAATACACAAATACAACTTTGATTGAGTGAGAATTAACAAAGAAAGAAAATCACCTTTCTTTCTTCTCTTCAAATGGGAGCTATTTTCTGCTCTCTGTTTTCTTTCTCAAAACCAAATGATGCTCTCCCTCTTATCTTCTTCTAAGGCAACCTCTAAAAAATTAAGAACCAAAACCCACGGGTGGTTTTACAAGGTGCCACACCAAAAGCAAAAGGAATAAACATAATCATACCTCAACAAACATCATGATTTGTTTTCACCACAAAACAAGGAATGACACAATGATGTTGTCCACCTTCTTTTTCCTTTTGACTAGCCTTTACCAATTTTTCAACAAACATAATAATGTTGTCTTTTTTCTTTTGGTTTGTTTACTAGCCGAAAGTTACTTGGCTTGTTGTCCACTTGGCCACTAATCCAACAATCTCCACCTTGGCCAAGTTATCAAGAGCGTCATGACAAGCCAAAATGCTCCAAAACTCCTACTGCTCAACGCCTTCTTTATATAGGCAAAATGTGAGCCAAGTTCAAGCAATGAACAAACTTGGCTACACCAACAACCTTAGTCAACATATTAGCGGGGTTGTCTTTAGTTGGAATCTTCTGGAGAATGATTTCTCCTTCACCAACAACTTCACGAACAAAGTGATAACGCACATCTATGTGCTTGGTCCTCGCATGATGAACCTGATACTTAGCCAAATAAATGGCACTCTGACTATCACAATGCACCTCCACCTGCTTCTGATCAACCCCCAAATCTCTAATCAACCCATGTATCCAAATGGCCTCCTTTATAGCTTCAGCAACTGCCATATATTCAGCCTCTGTAGTAGACAAGGCAACAGACGACTGCAAAATAGACCTCCAACAAACTGGCCCTTTAGCCATAGTAAACACATAGCCTGTAGTAGACTTTCTTCCATCCAGATCACCTGCATAATCTGAATCAACATAACCATAGTTTGGTTGAATCATGCACTCCAAACTTCCGAATCAACTTCTCAAGGTATTGCTTTTGATTCAAGCTTACCAAACCCTTCTCTCTATCTCTAGTGATCTCTATGCCAAAGATCTTCTTTGCTTCACCAAGATCCTTCATCTCGAACTCATTCTTCATTTGTTTCTTCAATTTCTCAATCTCTTCGACATTCTTTGAGGCAATCAACATATCATCAACATATATCAACAAATAAATGAGAGATCCATCTTGCAACTTCTTGAAGTGCACACAATGATCATATTGACTTCTAGAATAATTTTGACCTCTCATAAATTTATCAAACCTCAAATACCATTGTCTCGGAGATTGCTTCAAGCCATAAAGTGATTTCTTCAATTTGCAAAACAAATTCTCCTTCCCTTTCACTTTATACCCATCCGGTTGACACATATAGATCTCTTCATTCAAATCACCATGTAGGAAAGCCGTCTTCACATCAAGTTGCACAAGCTCAAGATCATATTGTGCAACAAGAGTTAACATAATACGAATTGAGGAGTGCTTCACAACCGGAGAAAAGATTTCATTGTAGTCAATGCCCTCCTTTTGTGCATACCCTTTAGCAACTAATCTTGCTTTGAATCTCACATTACTTTTCTCATCAGCATCTTCCTTCTTGGCATACACCCATTTGCAACCGATAGCTTTCTTACCCTTAGGCAATTTAGCTAACTCCCAAGTCTTGTTCTTGAGGAGAGAATTCATCTCATCACCCATGGCATTGCACCACTTCTCATTTTCCTCACTCTCAATGGCTTCCTCAAAATTGGATGGAATCTCATCAGTGATAATAGGAAGAGCAAACGCAACATAGTCACTATACCGAGCTGGCTTGGTAATATGTCTCTTTCCTCTATTCTTGGCAATAGACTCTTGAGGTGAAACTTGCTCTTCATCTTGAATAAATCTTCAAGTTCAACTTCTTCAACATCCTCATGGTCTCCCACTTCATCACTTGTAGTGGCTTCGACATCAGCGGAAATATGATTTGAAGTAGTAGAGGCAACTTTCTCAAGCTCCACCTGTTGGACATCTTTCACATTCTTCTCAAAGTCTCTGAACATACTTTCTTCGTCAAATGTCACATCTCTACTGATTACAAGTTTCTTCATCTCTGAGCACCACAACTTGTAACCTTTGACACCACTACTAAAACCAAGAAAGATAGCCTTTTTGGCTCTAGGATCAAGTTTATTTTCAGTTACATGAAAATAAGCAGGTGAACCAAAAATACGAATATAATCATAATCAGTAGAAGGTTTTCCATTCCATACCTCCATTGGTGTCTTACCCTGAATAGCAGCTGAGGGTAACCGGTTGATGATGTGACATGCATAAGTAACTGCCTCTGCCCAAAATGACTTGCTTAAACCCGACTGAGACAACATGCATCTAACCTTCTCAAGCAAGGTTCGATTCAATCTTTCTGCAACTCCATTTTGTTGTGGAGTTCCCCGAACACTGAAATGCCTTACAATCCCTTCTTCTTTGCAAACTTTAAAGAAAGGGTCGGATGTGTATTCACCACCATTATCCGATCTCAAAGTCTTAATCTTTCTCCCAGTCTGGTTCTCAACCATTTTCTTCCAACCTAAGAAAATGCTCAACACCTCACTTTTGTGCTTCATAGTGTAGACCCAAGACCTTCTTGAATAATCATCAACAAAGGTCACGAACCAATGTCTACCACTCAAAGAGGGAGTCTTTGTAGGACCCCAAACATCCGAATGCACATAATCAAGAATGCCCTTCGTTTGATGTACAGCAGTACCAAACTTCACTCTAGTTTGCTTCCCCAAGACACAATGCTCGTAGAAATCAAGCTTACACGTCGTGGCACCTTTTAGAAGACCTTGTTTCACAAGCCCTTGTAGAGCTTTCTCACCGGCATGGCCTAATCTCATATGCCACAGTCTAGTAGTATCAGAATCGGATGTGCCCATATTTTCTGAGACTACAGATGCTTCACCTGTCACGGTGCTTCCTTGCAATAAATACAAATGGCCACATCGAGGAGCTTTCATCACAACAAGTGCACCATAAGTCACTTTCAATGTCTGCCCATCTGAATGAAACCTGAAGCCCTTGGCTTCTAAAGTTCCCAAAGAAATAAGATTTTTCTTCAAATTCGGTACATACCGAACACCTGTCAACTCTTTAACCATGCCATCATGCAACTTCAAATGAACTGTACCAATCCCTTTTGTTGTGCAAGGATTGTCATCTCCCATGAACACAACGCCACCATCAAACTCTTTCAAGCTTGAAAACCAATCCTTGTGAGGAGTCATATGATGAGTACAACCCGTATCCAACACCCACTTAGTAGCACAATTAAATGATGAGGTAGTGGTTAAAGCAAAATCAGAAAAATCAGTTTCAACCTCAGCAACATTAGCTTCAGAACTTTCTTTCCTTTGGTCTTCAACCTAGGACAATCTTTCTTCCAATGACCCTTATTATGACAAAAGGCACATTCATCCCTTTCCAAGGTTTTTCTACCTTTAGAGTTTCCTCTAGGTCGAGACTGTGATTTTTTTCTACTAGAGGCGGATCTCCTCTCCGATGATCTACCTCTAACAAATAAAGCTTCAAAGGTACTGTCATGGTTTTTATCTCTATGCCTCATTTCATAATTCATCAAGGCATTTGACACATCTTCAAATTTCACAGTTTCTTTACCATGCATAATAGTGGTAACAAAATGCTCATAAGAGTCCGGCAAAGAATTCAACAATATTAAGGCCTTATCTTCATCCTTAATATCCTCATCTAAATTTAACAAGTCGGCAATCAACTTATTAAAAGCATCAAGATGTCTAATCATTTTTGTACCTTCTTTGTATTGGAAGCGGTAGAGTTTTTTCTTCAAGTGTAGCCGGTTCTCTGCACTCTTCGTCATATACTTGTCTTCCAATTTTTGCCACAACACACTTGCCAATGTCTCCCGCATCACAAAATACTTTTGAGTTTTTGCAAGGCACAACCAAATTGAAGAGCAAGCCCACAAATTTAATTTCTCCCATTCCAGCTTCGACATAGCTTCCGGCTTCTCTCCCAAAGCGGCAAGTAGATCTTGTTGAGCCAACACATCCTTGACCTCACATTGCCACATCCCGAAGTTGTTTGTGCCATCAAACTTTTCCACTTCGAACTTTGCATTTTGCACCGTAGTTCTTGCAAACCCGGAGCTACTTCCAAAAGGATTCTCATCTTGCCCGTCTGACATCTTTGGCAACTAGACAGTACCCAAGAGCAACCAGTGTTCTGATACCAATTGTTGTGCTAGGGTAGCACCAAAACCTAATGGAACCAACTCAAGCTAACCCACAGGAAATATATCAAATGGAATGCAAGAACAAAAAATATAAAAGACACCAAGATTTTAACGAGGTTCCTCAACAGTCAGTGTAACTGGAGTACGTCCTCGGAGCAGTAGGAGCTCACCCAATAATCCACTATCAACCAAATGGGAGTTTACAAAGTATTGGCAATCTCACAACCCAAAAGCCCAATACACCCAATAACTCTCACTCACCAAAGAAACAAATAGAGAAAGAAATATAGTGAATAATTTCTTCTCTATACATATAGCTCAAAGCTAATACACAAATAC
The DNA here is from genome assembly GCA_024362995.1 of Heteromeles arbutifolia. Lineage (NCBI taxonomy): Eukaryota > Viridiplantae > Streptophyta > Magnoliopsida > Rosales > Rosaceae > Heteromeles > Heteromeles arbutifolia. The sequence continues at coordinate 42,042,301 of JANCRC010000002.1, forward strand.
AACTTTGATTGAGTGAGAATTAACAAAGAAAGAAAATCACCTTTCTTTCTTCTCTTCAAATGGGAGCTATTTTCTGCTCTCTGTTTTCTTTCTCAAAACAAGGTGCTACACCAAAAGCAAAAGGAATAAACATAATCATACCCCAACAAACATCATGATTTGTTTTCACCACAAAACAAGGAATGACACAATGATGTTGTCCACCTTCTTTTTCCTTTTGACTAGCCTTTACCAATTTTTCAACAAACATAATAATGTTATCTTTTTTCTTTTGGTTTTGTTTACTAGCCGAAAGTTACTTGGCTTGTTGTCCACTTGGCCACTAATCCAACAAATAACTCATTCCATCCAGCTGCCAAACAGGCCAATAAGGTTGAGGGATTAAATGATGATGAAGCTGTGGAGCTCTTCGGTTGTAATGCCTTCAGGAAAGTTCGTTGTGAGGATGATTATTTAGAACTGTCAAAGTGCTTCATAAATTATGCTAGAGGCCTTTCGTTACTCTTGAAATTTTGGGACCCTTTTTTGTATAGGAGAGGCATTGATGTATGGGTTAGATATTGGATAAACTTGTTGAAGGGGATTTGTTTTTTTGTTGTTTTTGGAGATGAGAAAAATCTATCTGCCCTTCCTGAAGATGATTATTCCAGATCCAATGTTTATTATCCGAACAAGTCTTCTGTCCGGATTGAGTTTTAGGAACGACAGGCATCTCGTGAGAGATCACCTTTAGATGTTTTACATGCATCAGAAAGAATATTGGGATGCCACACCCGCAGGAAATATTACTACAAGTTTCTGTTAGAAAGGCATTGGGGTTCAAAAAGAGGATCGAAAAGTTCCAATAGATGCTTGATTGTGAAGAAGTGTGGAGCGCATTTGGTGTCCGAGCAAGACTTGGAAGAACTGAATGGAACGATGAACATCCTAAGGTGAACACATGAATATTGTGACCACGCAGGTCCAAGTTGAAGTGATAGTCTGATGACAAAGAACCACTCAGCAAAAGCGAATGGTTTTGTGCTTTATTGAATGATTTAATGATCCAAAATGATGTGAATTTTGAAAGCTGATGGTGATGCTTCTCAGAATTGAAGTAACCATCTCCGAATCTATGCTGAAAAAAATAATCTTGCTATGTTTCTATTAATCATTCTATTGGAAACCAGTAATTAATCAGAGTTGGTAATCAATACCTACTTTGTACACTTAAATACATGCTAACTTGCAGCCGCATAATGCTTGAAGCAGCGTTGGTGACGAGGAGAAAGCCAGTGTTCCAAATGTTAAATCTGGTGTTTATAGCCCACTTGCATCTCGGACTCTACATCTCAAGCTCAACTGCGTTCTTCATTCCATGACCATTCTTCCACATTCTTCCACGTCCATACATGATCATTGAATTGCGGCAAAGCAGAAGACCCGGTCAATGGGTGGTGAAACTGACCTAGCTAGTACGTAAGCTTCATTCCGAAATGCAACAAGCTGCACTGCAGAGGAGAAGTCGACAGTAAGAGTAAAGAAATACCGTAAGGCATAGATGCACCAACAATCAATGCAGGACACAACGGTAGCTTGTAGGTTTACTTGACAGAAGTTCTTCAGACCCCTCTAAGCTACTGATTATGTGTAATTAGGGAGGACTGACAAAAATCGTCACCAGATACGCAATCATCGATTAACGCAAAAGGAATTATCGGGTTCATATTTATAAACTTCATGCAATGAATATAAAGAAAGAACAGGAAAGTCAACGCGATTTATGTCATACGAAATTTCAAAGAGGGGAGAAGAGATTCTAAACTGGGGAGTATACAAATTGAAGATAACATATGGAAGAAGTGCATACAAATTGAAATTAATTAACAAGAAAAATTCTACGGTATTTATATGTTTTACCTGAAAAATCTATGCTTATTTTCCACTGCCTCCTTAATCATGCTTGCCCCCACTACAAGACCAAAGGAGAAATCAAACTTTGAGTACTAGGAGCTAAAGAAGTGATGAACAAAACAGCTGCCAACAGAAAATACAGACTGGCAACTCTCCAGAACTGCTCTAAAAGCACTTTTGGAAGAACAGTCGCATCCCGTCACCTCCACTAACCACGAGCGAGAGCGAGGGGAGCGAATGGCCGAAAACAAACCTAAATTGTGGATGTTCATACGTGTCGAGTTTAGCATGGGGCAGATGTTTTTCTATTTTGGGACCGCGTGTTTGAATTCATACTAGAACGGCCAATTTCCCATAGGATATACTATATACACTACATCAGCTCTGGCTTTTTGGGTTATTTTCTGGAGTAGTAACAGATTGGAAAACTAAAGCCTCAGCTCTCTTGGCAAGTTGCATTAAGGCATGTGCAGAAAATTCAGAAACTATACGGAAAGAAAGGGCAACTGAAAAAGAACATGAGGTCCTGGAGGCAAAAGAACAAACGTGTTTTGGAAAGTTAAAAAAATATAGTTTTCGACATATTCTACTTCTTTCTAGACTTAATTAAGTGTGGCTATATCAGAACCTATTTAATCACAAAAAACACATACCAAGTTCCAACCATGTTCAAAATAGTTCAGTTAGGCAACATCTGCAACCGAAGTTTCATTCTGAAAATAATTAAGCTGAAATTAACCCGGTATGAGAAACTTCTTCTCATCCTGCACATAAATAAATATTCACTTAATAGTTGCATCTTAGTCTCACCATTAAGAATCTTCTTTCAGTTTGAGTTTAAAATTATCAGTACTCACAATAAAGAAAAGATTCACAAGAATCACAACTAACACAATATTGGTATTGAATATCTTGCATTTATTTGAAGAACGATGTACAGACAGCTTCCTTATTGGATTTTCACATATCATGATCGGCACTGCACACGCATTTTTACTTATCTCTATGGCTACTTATCTGTTCATAGCATAAAAATTTTGCTTCAATTCGGCTAATGTGAAAATATCATAACATATTTTTCTTCCATATCTGCCATACTTTGCACTTTTTCTTTTTTATTTCAATTTGACATAGATGAGAGACGCACATTATTAACTGTATATACAGAGACTTCATTGCTGGATCAAATAAATTAACTTTGACGAAAAAAATAATCAAATATCAGGTAGGTTATACAGGGCTTGAGATGGTGATTTACTAACATGGATTCTGAGAAAACGCACCATGTTTAGCTTTCCAAGTACGACTCTGAAGCATTGAATGGTTAAATAAAGCAGAAAGCAAATTTTATTCTTTCTTCTGCCTTTTGTGAGCTTGTTCTTTGTCATCAAAACTACCACTTTCACTTGGAGCTGCCTCTTCACGATATCCATGCGTTCGCTTCAAGATTTTCAGTGTTTGATTGAGTTCTTCCAAATCTTGCTTGTACACCAAACGAGCCCCGCACATTTTCACCCAATTCAAGCCTCTTTTGGTTTCATTTCCTCCCACCGCATCATAATATGTTTCAAATGAAAACTGTTCTTGACATTGTTCTCGAGGCAAATAAAATATCCAAAGGTGTTCTGACACCAAATGCTCTGTTGCAGAAAAATAACAATAAATCCCAGGCAAACACTGAATACTGAAAGCATAATTTCGAAGGGCAGCTGGATTTCCCAAGTTTTCCTTTGGTAGTGCAAAAACAACGCAAAAAGCAATTCCCATCCAGCTGCCACGTGATTGAGGAGGTAGCTCCACATTTAGCGAATGTCCCACGGTTTGATTGTTGAACCACTCGGGAATCCCCTTTCCGGGGCATACAATATAATAAGGATACAAAGAACGACAGATTCCCTGCACCAAAAGAAACATTAGGGGGGAGAGAGAGAGAGAGAGAGAGAGAGAGAGAGAGAGAGAGAGACAGAGACAGAGACAGAGACACAGAGTACCTTACTGGCGAATTTCACGATCCTTGAATATATTGTATTCATCCAGTCTTCATCTTCAACCAATGTAATGCAATTCCGAGAACTGAAAGTAAAATCATAAATATTGGCAAATCTGCTGCTCAACTTCGAGGGATCCGACAACCTTTTCAAGGAGGTACAGTTATCTACGGTTACGTGTAATTCGCTATTTGACGGAAGATCTGGCAGTTGCTCAAGTCTTTGGCAGCCCTCCAAGCAAAGAGACACAAGTCGAGAAAGGCATTTGATGCTTGCCGGAAGGGTAACAAAATTGTTTCCACTAAGATCTAAATATTGTAAAGAGGACAAGCTACCAATATCATGAGGGATATCACCTTCACCAAGATCACCATAGCGTAGTTCAATTTCCTCCAAACAACGCAAATGATTTAAAGAAGACAACACCAAACCCCGACAAGGCTCGTCATTCTTTCTAATTCCAAATAAGCGGAGAAGGCCCCACTCATCCCTTTGCTTACCAATTGATCCATAAGCCCGCAGCATTTTGAGATTTTTCATATCAACAAGTGGCTCTCTAATTTCCCCCAAATCAAGTTCCTCTAGAAACTCCATCCTCCCTGGGAGTTTTTCGATTTTTGAACTTCCGCGGACCCACAGCCTTTTAAGGGACTTCAAATTACAAATCTCAATAGGAATATCCAACAGATTTATGCAATCATTAATACACAGATCAGTAAGGCCAACCAGATGTCCAATTGTTGAAGGCAATTTCTCAATTGCAGTCCAACCTAAAAAAATCACGGACAAATTTTTCATCTGTTTTGAAAATTCTGGAATCTTTTTCACTTTGGAGCATTCAGCAAGATTTAAACGTTCAAGGGAATCCATTTCTAGCTCATTTGGGAGACTCTTAATACTTTTACAGCCATCAAGTTCCAAAACTTTAAGTCTTTTAAGAACTGCAATAGACGGGTGTACCTTAACCAAATTAGTACAATACGTAAGAGTCAACTTCTCAAGATTTCCAAGACCAGTAAAATCTGGGGTACTTATCAATTTATATGAGAAGCTCAAATCGAAATATTTCAAGTAGGGGAATTTCTGCAGAATACAAGAAATAATGTATATAAGCTTCCAATTACAAAAACCCTAGGGCTTGTTTGGTATTTGATTTGAGTTCAAAGTTTTTAACTCAAAAACAAATTTTAAATTTTAATGTAAAAAAACCCGTTTGGTAAGCCCATTTTGCAAAACTGGACTAAAAAAAATTTAAAAACAACCCATTATAATTTGAAAACAACAAAGTTAGGTTTTAGTATTTTTTTTTCACAGATTCATATCGAGGCCTGAGTGACCTGCGCCGCGTAGACCACGAGCAGGGCTTCCGCCTCACCAATCACGAACGACCAAGAGATCCCGGCCAGTAAGGTGAAGGTTCCGGCGAATAGCTTTAAGCCTCGAATCTCTGAGTGCTTGACTGGGGATGAGACTGGGCCATTCTATTCACTGCTAGGAACGTTCAAGGTAATGGGTCTTTCTCTTACTGTTTTGTGTGGTTCCTCGGAAAATGGAGAAAATGATGGGAAAGTTGGATTTATGTGTTTTATTTGTTGGGTTGTGAGAAATTGAGTTTATCTGTCTAATTGGTGTGATTCATTTGTGTACTGTGTGTGTGTGTATATATATATATATTAACCTAATTAAGCGAGCAGCGAAGCAGTGGAGCAAAGACAGTGTGGCATTGCAAATCGCAATCCAAACTGATCGATTTTGGTTCCAGGAAGAACAAATACAAGCTTTTGTATTTGTTCCATGCCAAACAAGTTTTTGAAACCAAACAAGTTTTCGAATTTTTAGATTCAAAAATAGTTTTTAAGTTCCATGCCAAACAAGTTTTTGAAACCTAAAAAAAACTGTTTCTAAGAGATGATCCTAAAAATTAGTTTTAAGAACAAGTTAAGTTTTTGAGTAGGATACCAAACATGCCCTTACAATTTTATTGAACATAAAAAAAAATGTTAATAGCATTCATTGAATATATTCTTACCTCTTTTCCATCCCAAAACCGAACAAGTTTGCTATGACGCATTTTTAGTTCAGTTAGGAAGCGCGGGTGAAAGCTTGGTGGAAGAGACTTGGAAGGATACAAACTCCAATTCATAATTCTCAATGAACATGGAAGAAATTTGGGACCCGAATAAACGATCAAATTGTCAAATTCCAAAAACCTTAGTCCGGACATGTTAGAGAAGGCTTCGCAATTCCAGTGCACCTCTTCTATTTCGGGTAACTTTAGGTCTATGCCTTCAATAGCTCTTGTCCCCTAATAACCATGAATGTAGGAAATGTCAATTTCACATTTAGTATCATCCTAAAAAAATAATATCTTCTATCGAACTTGGTAATATAACATAACTTCTTACCGTATTGGTCATGAATACATGAAAAATGTCATTGGGAAGCCACAACCTACTCCGCAGGCCGGGCTCTTTAGACTCGTTACCAACAATTCTCCATGCCATTTCTTGTATCAAATCATGCATCCCTATATCATACGGGAAGCATTTTTCAGAGGTTAAGAGAGATTTCTCAATTAGCGCATCTATCAAGATCCGGCTTGAAATATCAAAGGAATTGTCTAGTATTTCAATTACTCGCTGCGGGTGCTTCCCTTTGTGAAAACATGCAACATCGAGAAAAATTCTCTTCTCCATCTCTTCTAGTCCATCATAACTTATTTTGAGTTTATCAAAAATTGTTGGATTAGGAATTTTCTTTAGATTATCCCGTGCACTATTCCATGCATCTAGACCTCTCTTAAACAAAGCCGACCCCAAATGTTCAAGAGCTAATGGAAGGCCTCCAGCATGATTAATGAAATACTTAGACAGTTCCAAAAACCCGTCTTCGGGCAGATCTTTCTTAAAGGCATGTTGACTAAACAGAGCAAGAGCTTCATAATCATTTAACAACTTGACACTATGACATAAAGTTATGCCATGCTGGACCAGCAAACGTTCATTTCTAGTTGTAATGATAATTCTACTCCCACTACCAAACCAATCTTCTTTTCCAGCTAGTACTTGTAGCTGGTTTATTTGATCCACATCATCAAGTACAAGAAGAACCTTTTTGTTGCTTAAGCACTTCTCTGTGTATATGATTCCCCACTGTTGATCCCGAACTTTCTCAATCTTTTCTTTCAAGATTGGGAAAAGAAGTTGTTGTTGAAGACTAACTAGAGTATGATCTCTGATATTTGTGAGAAAGCAGTAAACTTCAAAATGATGGAAGATTCTATCATAAACTAGCTTAGCCAAGGTTGTCTTACCGATGCCGCCCATCCCCGTTATCCCTATAAAGCGAACATCATTGGCACCATGAGCTAATAGCGAACCTAGTTGCTCAAGCCCAGAATTAATTCCAACTAATTTCTGAGAGGAATCTGATACGGTGAACGTAGCTTGCACTTTCCTCCACACACTGTTGACAATTTTTTCAATAAGCTCACTTTCACACCTACATGTTATAAAATAACCAATCAAAAAAACATAAACGAAGCATTCAAGTTTGACTCTTTTAAGACATGGGAAGTTAAAATTGTTCATGCATGCTTACTTGGATTGCTTTGAATGCCAACCAGAAATTTTGGACAGTCTTTTTAGATCAGCTTTCCATTGGACAACCTTATTTTTATCTTCGGTAGTGACGAACTTTTCTTCATGCTCTGCGAAGGCTTTGGCAAAAGATCCCCGTTGATTTCCAACGTCAGATGGATCTGTCTCGTAAAAGACCGGCAGAACTGAGTTCCTAGCTTCCATGCATTGAAGAATGGCTGTAAGTTCATTCAAGCACCATTTGGAAGAAGCATAGTTTGGTGAAAGAACAACGATTGCAACATGCGATTCTTTGATCGCACTCGGGAGCTCAAGTGGAATACTTGTTCCTTCTTCAAGCTCTCGTTCGTCAAGGAAAGTCGTAATTCCTTGGAACTTGCACAATTCGCGGTATAAATGGGATACGAAACCCTTGCGAGTGTCTACACCCCTAAAACTCAAAAACACATCGTACTTCCATCGAGGAGCTGATTCGAGAGAAAGAAGTGGGGTAGAGGCTCTTTGGGTGCTCATCGCCATTGCAAAGCAAATGAAAGGTGAACGAAAAACCACGATGAAAATACTCACAAAAGTAAGAGCAGACCAAAAGAGAGGTTTTGGGGAAAGCAAATAATGGAAGAGAGAAAGAGTGAAAGTCGTAGGGAAGCCAAGTGGGATAATACGAATCAATCCAACAAGAAAGCAAGAGACAAGAAGCAGACTTAATTGGATGAGGATCCCATTCGAATCCAAATGGTGGAGATCCTAGAAATCCTCACATCTTAGGTATTCATAGTATATTATACGATTAGTTTTTGTCAGATACTATTTGTATTTAATTTTAAATAATAAAATTTAAATGATTTCTAACCGCATAATTTACGATGAACGGCTAAGATGTAAGGATCCTTAGATCCCTACCATTTGAATCGGGATGGGATCCAAAGGACCAAATCCATTATTGACAAGTAAATTACACAAATAGATTGAGAAAAGTCAGTGTGAACAAGCAGCGCTCTACCTAGTCCTACTCCTGCTCCTAAATTGGACCAAAAATAATTATTCATTTTCTAGAGCGGATGAGGATCTTTTTTGGATTTTTTTTGGAGTTTTTAGAGATTCTCGTATTATGGTAGTTTATTGTATACTGTGCGATCAAGTTTTCGTTAAGTAATATTTATGTTTAATTTTAAATAAAAAATTTAAAATAATTTGTGATCGCACGATATATAATGAACGGTTAGAATGTGAAAATTCTTAGTATTCTCACAATTGGAATCCGAATGAACAAAGTCTAACCTGTTTATTCTTATGTTTTTTTTTTTAATACTGGTTAGACTTTGTTAATACAGCTTAGGTTTTTTTTTTTTTTTTTTGTGTGTGGAGGATATGTTCTTCCCTTTTCAGAATTTAGTTAATTATTTTGTGTTAATTAACATTTAAAAGCTACTTGTTTTGAATCTAATCTGAAAATAACTACTAGCGTTGATTTGTTAATTAACATTTAAAAGTTAATCCTTGATGATATGCCTCAACCTCAACTAATTTCTCTCCATTATTTCATAGGTCGTTTTCGCTCTAAATTAGACTTAAAGGATGAATGTGAAAACTCATCCTTTAAGTCTAATTTAGGTATCGAGAGACACCTGTATTAACAAAGTCTAACCTATTTATTCTTTTCTTTGATGAGAGATATTCGTTTGTAATTCTACGCTTATGTGAATTTTTTTTTACTCACTTCGTCATTATATCTATAGATAAAATAAGTAACACAGAATAATTAACAGAGGTAAGATATCAACAACAATAACAAGTGTAGTATAGTCAAGGTCTGAAATGCCGATATTATTGGTGATATTTCGCCGATAATATCGGTTTTGTGAGAGAGGGATATTTTAACACTTATCTGCTGAATTTTCGTCAAAATATTGCGATATTATCGATAATATCGATAATATCGCGATATTTTAGGCTGGTGCGAATCGGAGAAGAACGCCGGAGCTTCTACAGCTCCGGCCGACTGTAAAAGAGCACCCTAGACTCCGATCTAAGTATAAAAATGAAATACAAGACGAGAGGAATGTTTTTATAACTTTCGTTTGCCGTGAAACGGTCGGAGGTGTTCGGAAAGTTCCTCGACACTCATGGCCTTGCCGGAGCTGGGTGTGCCTTCCCCCGGGTCGATCTCCTTCTAAAACCTTGTTAAAAAAACCAGATAAAACTTAGAATATCTTGATTCTCAACCACACCACACAACATCCAAGATGAATTGAGGGCTTACCTAACCGGAGAAGGATCAAGAGAACTCGCCGGAGAGTTCCTAGGTTCCACTGTCCTAGCTGCATCGAGAGAAAGGGATAGAGAGACAAGGTTTAGATGGTGATGATGATGCTGTTGACGGAGTACTATGAAGGGCGTAGAGGGCGTCGATGGGGGTAGAGGTCACGGGAGATTGAGACGGCGCCGACGAGGCGGAAGACGCGGACGAGGAGGAAGGCGAGGGAAGAGCAGAAGGCCATGTGGGAGAAGGATCGATGAGGTCTTTGTGCGTGTGTGTGGGAGAAGGGAGAAGGGAGAAGAGAGAAGGATCGAGAGATCTGTGTGTGTGTGTGTGTGGGAGAAGAGAGAGGGGATAAGAGAGAAGGATTCAGAGACTGAGGTCTGTGTGTGCGTGTGTGGTGGCGTGTGAGAGTCTGTGACTGTGTGTGTGTGTGTGTGGGTGGCGTGTGAGAAAAAAAAAAGCATCCAAATAATTCAACTTTTACAGCTTTTGCAACTTGCACAATTTTTGACAAGACAAAAATAATGGCGTGTATCTGGCAACTTTTATAACTTGTACAATTTTTGACAAGACAAAAATAATGGTGGTTTCATGCATCAAGATCCAAAACCGTGTGCCACGCGTGATATTCTTTCACATTCTCAAGGGTGGAGTATCAGATGATCACACATTTTTTGACCCTTCGAAAATTGAAAACCTCTATTACACCTTTTCGTTTCTTCTTCTTCCCTTAGCCTTTTTAGAGCCATTTCAGATCCATTCCAGAGCCATTTCAGAGCTTCAAACTGAATAAATGGATCTGCAGCTCGCGCCACTCCAAATTAAATGTTAAATACCTTCTTTCTCTCTCATTTATTCACAGACGGCAAGCTGTAGAGGATTTTCGAGGTTTTGCTGCTACGTACGACATCGAAAGTTCCAGATTTGTTACATTTGTGTAATTATTATTTTATTGTTGCTCCACACAGATTCTATTTGGCCTTTACACAAAGGGTTCCATATTTAAGGTAAGTTTACGAACTTATATTTATATTATTGTAATTTATACTTGCATGTTAATTTTTTGAAGTAATTAAGTAATGTTGTATAATTATTCCCAAGAATAATTTTAATATGTTTAATGTTATTTATTATTTTATTATCAATTGGATTATTATTCATTAATATTAGGTTTTATTATTCCATATTATTTTTATAATTACTTAAATTCTTACAATCATTTTCTTTACTTCATATTTAATACTTCCTATTTAATTCTTCTGTAGAATAACTTTACTTCCTATTTTCTTTACTTCCTATTTAATATGTTTCCGTCACTAAACTCACTACTATATTTTTTGGCCAAAAAATAATTGCCTAATTTTCATGAAAAATAAATATAGGTACGTTTAAGTCCAGTGGAGCTAAACGTGATCCAGCTTGGGAACATGGAGACCCAATAGACGGAAACAAACATGGCACAATTTGCAAATATTATGGTCGGGTAATGAAGAGTGGCGGAGTGACACGACTTAAGTACCATCTTAGTGGATTAGATCCAGGAAATAATGTCCAACGATACGATAATATCCCCCCCCCCAGAAGTGAAGGCATTCATCACCACATTATTAAAAAATAAAAAACACCATAATGAAAAGAAAACACATGGAATGGAAAATATTCGAGCTGGGCTACGAGGAGAAGTCATTGGCCAAGCGGTTGACAGTGATGATGATGACGATGAGGACGAATGTGATGATGACATGGGACCTGAAGAACGACGTAGTTTCAAACAAGCATTACGTGCCTCCAAACAGTCAGCATGGGAAAGAGAACACCTTCATAAAATTCCTAATAGAGCACAAGGTTCCGGGACAAGTGGTGGTGTACAAATGAGACGGGGAGCAAGTGTTAGAGAATCACAACCAATACCACCAATAGCCCCAAGTTTATATAAGTCATCCAAAACACGTCAAAAGAGTGTTTGGAGTTATTTCACTGGAGGTAATGTGAATGAGGGAATGGGGCGTCTAATTAGCAAGCTCTTTATCTATGAAAATGTCCCTGCTGAGAAGGCATCATCACATCATTTCAAAAATATGGTATTGGGATGTCAACAGGCCGGTGTTGGAGTACAACCTCCCACTTCTTATGAGGTAAGAAACAAATATTTGGAAATGGAGTATAAAGACATTAGCGAGTATGTTAACAAGTTGAGGTCAAAGTGGGAAACTAATGGTTGCACAATCATGTGTGACGGATGGACTGGCCCGACCAGATTGTCTATCATAAACTTCATGGTATACTCCAAGGGAAAGACAATTTTTTTGAAGTCTGTTGATGCTTCAGACCATATAAAGAACTACAAGTATATTTACAAATTATTGAGGGATGTAATCATGGAGGTGGAAGAGCATAATGTTGTCCAAGTCGTGACCGACAACGGTTCTGCATTTGTCAAAGCTGTAAAAAAGTTAATGAAGCATCATAATGTGTTTTGGACATCATGTGCAGCACATTGTATTGATCTTATGTTTGAGGCAATGGGGAAGAGAGAGAATATTGCTACTGTCGTAAAAAGAGCTAGAACGATCACAAATTATATTTACAATCACAGTTGGTTGTTGGCCAAGATGCGTGAATTTTGCAAAGGAGAAATTATTCACCCAGTTACCACTCGATTCGCCACCAACTATATTGCATTAGACAGCCTACTTAAAAAGAAAGCAGAGTTGAAACAACTATTCACTAGTGACGATTGGGCCAACCACAATTTCAGCCGCTCAAATGCAGGTCGTATGGTGGAAAGTATAGTGCTTGATCATGCTTTTTGGACTCAATCAGAACATGTGTGCCAACTGTTTGAACCTCTTTACAAAGTTTTACGGATCGTTGACACAGAAGTGTATCCTACTATGAGGGCAATAAATGAGTTGATGCGTGTAGTGAAGGATGACTTGGAAAGAAAACATGGTGCAAGGTGGGTCATAAAGATAATTGATGACCGATGGTATAAAACATTATACCACGATTTGCATGCAGCAGGTATAAATTATGTCATAATTTGCAATTCATTTCTTTAGTTGCGTAAGTATTATTTCTCTTATTAAAATATGTGTTTCTTTGAACAACATATTATTTGAATCCTCGATACCAATACAGACCCGGTGTTGGAGATGATGGTACCTTTATATGTGCTGTACATAATGTATACTCTAAATTAGACCTTGCATCACCAGTAGTTGGCCAATTTGGAAATGAGGTGCACAATTACTTAAATTATAATAATTACATGGTTGGATTAAACTAACACGATTTATTGAATTCAGCTAACATGGTTTAAAGATGCAAGAAGAACTTTTGGAGAACCAACATCAGTTGCTGCTCGAACAAAAATGTCTCCTAGTGAGTGTAAACATATTTCACTATCAGTTTATAATAGAATTTGTTGGAGTTATTAGGCTTATCAACATTGTTTTTCATTATAGCTAAATGGTGGATCATGTATGAGACTGATGCATCAACTGTGAGAAAGTTAGCAATCAAAGTATTATCACAAACAGCTTCCTCATCTGCTTGTGAAAGAAATTGGAGTACATTTGCACTCATACACACAAAGCAAAGAAATAGGTTGGCTCATAGTAGGTTGGAAAAATTAGTTTATTGCTACTACAACATGAAGCTTCAAATTTGAGATAAGGAAGCAGAAATAGATCATGTCGACCGTGGTGACCCACTAGATGTGTTTGATATTGTTGCTGAAGATGATGATACAGAGGGTAACCAACTTTATCAATGGATTAGACCTCTTCATTTAGATGATGATGAAGGCAACCCAGCTCCTAGAGTTGCTGAAGAAGCACGTACTGAAAGGATAAATGTAGAAAGAGTATTAGAGGAGGAGGTGAGATCTAGCAGCGCTGACTCTTTGGAAGAACTTTTGCGCCCAAGACCAAGAAATACTGGAATTCCACCTTCTTCCAATCCTACACAACCACAAGATCATGTTGATACTAATGATAACTCTAGTACAAGATCAGGAGAATCCCCTACCACTGGAGGTGGGAATTATGAAGGATATAGTGGAGTTGGAGGTAGTGGTAGATATGGAAACTATGTTGGACCACCTCCCGGATTTATGAGCCCCTTCACTGGTGAGGCAAACTTCACGCATGCAACACAAGATGAGGACCATGACAATAGGCGGGCAGGACCAGGAATTGGTGCCATAGGGAAGGACTATACTCGTAAAGAAAGAGGCGAGGGGACTTCGTCAAGTCAAGAAGATGACTCGTTATCTATAACTTCGGACTCTGTTGGAGTGGGAAGTAGTAACTATGGTTATACTCATAACCAACCATTTCCCTACCCTTCATATCCCATTCCTGTTGGGATGGAATCGAGCGACTCATGGAAAGAATCCGAGACTCAATCTTCAAATGATTTTGCTTATGGACAACGTCAACCAATCTCGGATCCATATAGGTGGCCTGTTAACAATTACATGCAAAACTATTTTGGGGATTTATCATTTGATGACTACTCTTCACAATACACTTACTCTACACATAGAGATGATGAAGATAGTGAAAAATTTGAACCTCATAGGAACTCTATGTGGTACTAAGTCACTCATGTATCTTTCCATGCAATGTATAAAGTGTAAAATATTGTACTAATTCACTATATATAAATGATTATGGTGTGTTTAAACTTCTTTCATTAATTACAACATATTTTCTACACTCGCAATGTTTGCCAGCTCGCTATATAATCAACTTAAATCAGTTAAATCCATCATGCAATGCATTTCCTTCCAATTTTTTGTGATAAACTAATAGATAATTGACTAAATAAACATCCTGCAAAGTTTCAATAAAAATTTCCAAGTTTTTCTTACAATTTTCGTGGGTTTTATTCAATTTTTATCGATATCGATAATATCCCGATATTTCCATCGAAATTTTCGTGTTTTTGGACTACCGATATTTCCAATATCATCGATATTTTATACCTTGAGTATAGTGTAGTGGTACCAAAACTAACAATTTATGCAAGAAAAAGAAAACTATTTTTCCACTAAAAACAAAACAGGAGTTGGAAATTGTACCAAAAAGTCAGGATTGGTGGCTTACTCTTCTCAATCAGTCAGTTCTGATGGGATTTTTCTTTTTCCCCCTAAAAACAAAACAAGAGATGGAAATTGTACCAAAAAGTCAAGATTGGTGGCTTACCTCTTCTTCTCATTCAGTCAGTCCTGATGGGACCAAAACCCCATTTTTCCAACTACGTGGATAGTTTCTAACCACTTGCTTGGTAAGACTGCCACGATGTGGAATTAATTTAAGGAAACTTTAACGAAAAGCTCCCGGTACTGTTCATTTTAACGAAAAACCACATTTTTACACTAAAAAGTCAATCATGGTACTATTCACTTTACCCTTTTTTTTCCTTATCGTTAAAACTCAAAGTTTTCAAGCTCTTTTCATTAGTTTTCCTTTAATTTAAAATGAAAACGACCAATGAAATAATTGAGAGAAATTGGTTGAGGCTGAGGTATTTTCAAGGGTTAGCTTTTAAATGTTAATTATTTAATATTATGATCTAGTGATATTCCTCTTCGTTTATAAATGAGAGGTCTTAAGTTCGATTCTGGCCGAAGGAGAATTTGATCCATATTATTGTTAGTCTATTGTGAGGCTAAGCGCACTCCTGTATTCAATTGAGAATTTGAGGGTTTTTAATGTTTTTAATGAATCTAGGGGTATTCAATCATGATTTTAAGTGATTCTCTAAAATTCAACATGCATTCAATCAGAATTTTAAGATAATATTAAAATCCTTAAAAATCTTTGTATTCAATTAAAATTTCAAAGAAGTTTATAACATTCCAGGTGTATTCGATTATGAATTTATTTTAAAGAATTTTAAAAAGTTAAGGAATTTAAGGGAATTTGAGGGCTTTCGTAGTACAATTTAAGCATCACAAATCTCACCTCTCCCCTTAAGATTTTGAGAGAATTGAATAAAAAAATTTCATGGAATCTCTACAAATAAATTAAACTCCCTTAAACTCCATGGATTTATAAATCCATTAATATCTCTGAAATATACACCCCTAAATTTGTAGACAAAGTTTTGGAAACTAAAGACATGGAAGTTGATGAATGGTTTATTAGTTAACGTTGATAAACATGCTTATTCCTATTAGTGACACATCAATTAATATGCAAATTTAGTATATGAATTTAGTCTCCATTGCATTATCCTTATGAAATATATGTTGCAACTTTGGAAAAATAAAATTTCAATCCATAAAAAAAAGCATTGTTAAATTCAAAATTATGTGAAGGAATACGTGTCAAAAAACTAAGAATAAGACGTAGAGGAGGCACATAATTGGAACAGAAAACCCTCGGCCTGGTTTTATTAGCTTTCCCAAAGAAAATTATGTCTCTTTCGCCGATGGTCTTCGATCCTCTCTTTTAATTATTTGGATAATCAAATAATTTTTAAATTGCATGATCAAACCAAGAAAGTAAAGAAACGATAAATTATTTGATCAGTTGAGAACGAAAGCATCTCTATAAATAAATAAACAGTTGTATACAGAGCCAAAACAAAGACTGGAAAAATAACGAGTAATCCACAAGAAAGAGCTGAACTCTGATGTGAAATATTCTAACACTCAAATTAATTCTGTCTAATTTAGTGTTTTGAGTCATTCTAGTTTAGAATTCGTCCAAATAACTCTCTAGTACCTGTTTTGAGTCTATTTCACTTAGTTATGCTGTTTTAAGTCAGTTTAGCTTGTTTTGAGTCATAAGAGTCTAGTTTTCTGTTTTTAAGTCTAGTTTAGTGTTTTAGAGTTTAAATTGTGTTGATTAGCATCCCTTCTAATCCCCGGCCTAAAACGATCCCTACTTTCATATACTACAATTATAGGGTTTTAATTTGAGTGTTAGAATATTTCACATCAAATTTTGGCGCCGTTGCCGGGGATTAGCAAAATTGCTAATCCCACTTTGTTTCTGTTCGTACCTTTTAGTTTGTGTTTCTAATTTTATTTTGTTTTTTTTTCTTTGTTTTAGGTACTAGTTTATGACTCGTAGTTCTCAACCTGTTCGTGAGAATATATTGGAGTTTGACGACGATTTTGAACGAACGTTGAGAAGGAAGATGAGGTATCCAGAACCTAGTTCACCTAGTTCTGAATCCGAATTTGAAGAAGAGGAGGAGGAAGAACAAGTCATGGCTGTGGATAATCGAACAACCAAAGAACTTTCAGCCTCGGGTTTAGACAATGTCGTGCCCCTATGCATTCAATATCCTGAGGCAGTTCAAGGCAAGACTGATGAGTTCGAGTTTAAGTCTAGCTTGCTGCATCACATTCCCAAATACCATGGGCTATCCATGGAAGATCCAAACAAACATTTGAAGGATTTGAAGTAGTATGTTCAAGCATGACTCCAATCAACGTAGATGGCAACATTTTGAAGATGAAAGCTTTTCCATTCTCTCTTATGGAAAAGGCTAAGGATTGGCTCTATGAACTAGCACTTGGAACTGTCACTTTTTGGGAAAGCATGAAGCGAGCGTTTTTAGAGAAATTCTTCCCAACTTCGAGAGTCATTCTTTTGAGGAAGAAGATTAGTGGAATTCAACAAAGCCAAGGAGAATCCTTTCTAGTGTATTATGAGCGTTTCAAGACCCTCGTTGCATCGAGCCCTCAACATCAAATGAAGGAAGAGTTTCTACTTCAATATTTCTAGGAGGGACTTCTTCCCATTGAGAGACAAATGCTAGATGCCTCTGCAGGTGGTGCTTTGGTTGACAAAACACTGGTTGCTGGAAAGACCTTAATTGCAAATCGAGCTTTGAATGCACAACAATACGAAGGAGTTGGACAAAGGGACACCCCACGACAACACCAAGTTAATGAGGTAAGTTCAATTTCCGAATTGCAATCTCAAATGGCTAATCTCACTGTTCTTGTGTCACAGAGTGCTGAAGGAATGAAAGTGCAAGGACCAAGTGTTTATGGCGTGTGCACTATGCAAGGACACCTTTCTGAGCAATGCCCTCAATTAATAGAGAATGGGGGATGGGAAAGTGCCAACGCCATTGGCTTTCAAGCCCAAAATCAGCCAATGAATGATCCATATTCCAATACTTACAATCCGAGCTAGAGAGATCACCCAAACTTCAAGTGGAGGGAGCCTCAACAACCTCAACAACAAGGTGGATTTAGACAGCAACCTCCAGGTTTTTATCCAAGGCCATTCGCACCAACTCAGTCCCAACAATAATCTACCCAATCCAATTCAGGTGTGTCAATGTATGAGGATAATATGCTTAAAATACTAACTACTTTGACGCAGGGGTACCAAAACCAAGCCAAGGAGATGGCCGACATGATGAAACAAATGAGGCAAATGGCAGAATTCTTGGGACAAATAAGAGAAGAAGGCAAATTACCAAGCTCAACCATTGTCAATCCAAAATGAGGTTTTGAAACCACTAATGCAATCAGGTTAAGGAGTGGCAAGGAAGTTGGAGTCGACCCACAACCATCCAAATCAAGCCGAAAGGAGGATGAGATGTTGCTGCCCGAGGAGGAGGAAGTGGACAAAGCCACGGCAAGGGAAAAACAACCATTGTCGCAGCCTCCTAAGCCCCCTAAGCAACCTATGCCGTCCACTTTAACTAAGGTAGGTCGAAATTGGATTCCTTCTAACGTTATTCCATCAAATGTGCCTTTCCCTCGTAGGTTCTTACAAGCTAGGAATGAAGAGAATGAAAAGGATGTTCTAGAGATCTTTAGGAAGGTGCAAGTCAATATCCCGCTCCTTGATGCAATAAAGCAAATTCCGAAGTATGCTAAGAAGCTTTGCACAACAAAGAAATGAATTCAAGAGAAAGAAGTGGTACATGTAAGTGAAAATGTCTCTGCTATGTTGCAAAGAAAACTGCCTCCTAAATGCAAAGATCCAGGTAGTTTCACTATCCCTTGTGTAATTGGCAATACATGGTTTGAACATGCTATGCTAGATTTAGGTGCATCCATTAATGTCATGCCATATTTTGTTTATGCATCTATGAATCTAGGAGAGCTTAAAAATGATGGAGTTATTATCCAATTAGCCAATCGTTCTAATGCATATCCAAAAGGGGTTTTGGAAGATGTTTTGGTGCAGGTTGATCATTTAATATTTCCAGCTGATTTCTATGTGCTTGAGATGGAAGATTCAGCCCATTCTCCACCATTGCCACTCATACTTGGAAGACCATTCATGAAAACAGCCCACACCAAGATTGATGTGGCCAAATGAGTGTTAACAATGGAGTTTGGTGGTGATATGATTAATTTCAATGTTTCTGAATTTGTTAAGAATCCTAATGATATTTGTTCTTGTTTTGTCATAGATGTTATTGAAAATATAGGGCAGGAACATTCACCCCCTATCAAGAAGGATGTACCTAGGACCACCATCGAAGAGGGAATTGGAGTGGAGTACAAGGAACAAGCCCCTACCCCCAAAGCACCCAATGTGGCCGAAAGCACCACCCTTGCTGCTACCTTGGAGTCTTCATCACAGTACATTGGTGAGTCTCTTCCTCTAAGTCCAATTCCTATTTCAACTAATCGGTTGTTACCTTCTTTGGTTCAGGTATCCACTCGAATTCAAGTTGGTAGGAATAATTACATTGACTTTAGGAAGCGAAACGCCACAATCAGGAAGGATCACTATCCTCTTCCGTTCATAGATCTAATGCATGGAAGTTTTGAGGAGCATGTCGTGGAGGATGTACCCCTCCATGCCATTGGCCCTATTGAAGCTTAAATAGAGGTATCGTCCAGCTGGAAGATGTTAAAGCAAGCGCTTCGTGGGAGGCAACCCATGCGTTCAAACGAGGAGACGATGGAATTCTAGCTCCAGCAACCAGATTTGCTTTCTTTTACCCTTCTCTTTATTGCTTTTACTTTGCCATGATTGTCTTGTTTGCTAGTTGTCTTTTATTGCTTTCTTGGTTAAGTTTTGGTTTGGAACATTGAGGACATTGTTTGGTTTAAGTGTGGGGGGTAAACAAAGTGTTTTAATTGATATTTTCGTGGGATTTTATCACCTATCACTTCTAGAGTTGTTACTCACTGTTTTAAGTGTTTTTAGTGTGTTTTGAAGTGTTTTAATGTGTCCTATAGCAGAAAATCCGAAAATTTGGAAAAAAAATTCGAAAAAGTTTTGAAAAATACCAAAAAGAGTTGTTTTAGAGTCTTTTTTGTGTGTTTGTGTCTTAGAGTACCTTCCAACACAATGATGAGGATTTGGTTTTTAATTGCTTGACGGTTAAAGAAAGTTACAAACATGGATGGAAGTTTGATATGCTCTTTGGTTTATGCTTAATTGTAGTTGTTGTTTACGAATTCACATGTAATCACAAAGAAAAAAAATCAGTTTTTGTAACATACTTGAAGGATGAAACTCAAACTAACGCTACAACCCTGAGAGACTTGAGCCTAAACTTTATTTGGAGAGTTATTAATCTGTGATTTCTTGTTTTCTAAAGTCGTTGCATGATCTCATTATTTCTTTGCTTGGTTGCTACTTAGGATGCGTTTCATCACTTTAGTTCCAAATACTAGAACTCATGCCCATTTCATTCAAAGCATAAAATTGATTGCATAACGAATAACAAGATGAAGTTGTTTAGTTTAAACTAGAGCCAAAAAGCCTTATCCTTTGCATATGTATTGTAGGTTTAACCCATTTGAGCCTTAGTTAGCCTATTTTCTTTGTTAGCTTGTATTATCCCTACCTAGCCTAGTATAGGACTATCCATACCCTTGTTCTTAAAGAATAGTGGAGCATGACTTAGAGGAATTCCTTTTGATCCACAATTTGCAAAAAAACAAGTGTGGGGGAAGGATTTGTTCTTTTGGGGTAGAGTTTGTTTCAAAAGAAAGAAGAAAAGAAAAGAAAAAAACGTGAAAAGAAAAGAAAAAGAAAGAAAAAGAGTTTGAAAATAAGTGAGAATGAGCTCACAAGTATTGGTTGTTGAAGAAAGGGTCCAAAAGTTTGAATATGGCCCTAAAAGTTGTATGAATCTTCCCTTTGTGTTTAAGGTTGGTTTCTGCATTCAAAAGTGAATTCTAAATGTTGATTTCATTGCTTTGCTTACTATTTCTTTAAGAACCTTTGTTTATTCCTAACCTTTCTTTGTTAGCCAATACCCTTAGCCCCGTTACAACCCTTGACTTCTATCTTAATTGTTATGTGTTTCAATATGTGGAGTTTGAAATTGGTACGAGCATATGGTATCCCTGGTTCTCGCGTCTAAGTAGTGGCATTCCATTCATGATATCATATTCATATGTGCATTAATGATTCCAGAAAGTGCCTTTTTTGTTATAACATATGTGAGTGTTTAGTCTACATGTTTACATCAATCTTCTCACATATACCTAGTATAGGGAGTGTAGTCAGAAAATCTGTGTGAAAATAGAGAGTATATCCGGTGAGGAATTGAGGGATTCTCTAAGGCATGTTACTACATTCAAAATGTTGTTTTAATTGATTAAATGCGAGCTAGTAGGTGGCTATTGCGATTAAGTATGAGTTTGAGGGTAGGGATGACTGAAATCTATGTAAGTAGTGGTTTTTAATATGTCATGTTTCATTGGAAATCCCTGAGGCAATTGTTGGAAGGTTTAGGTTGTGTTTTGTTCGTTTCGTTTTGCTCGGGGACTAGCAAAAGCTAAGTGTGGTGGAATTTGATAGGAGCATATTTATGCGACTTAGTTAGCTTGTTTTCTTGCAATTACATAGTTAGTTTTTACTTGTTAGAGTGTTTTAAGCTATTTTCGTGTGTTTGTAGGTCTAAATGGCAAAGTTGGCAAGAAAGTGCATTTTGGGGCATTTTAGAGCAATTTTGGGCTAAAATGGATAGCTTGCATTTGGAGCACAAGGAATGGACGTTTTGAAGATCAAATGAGGCTAGAAATGTGCAAGGAATCAGGAAGAAATTAATTCAAGACAAAGAAGATAAGGAAAGAGCAAGAAACATGAAACATTATCCAAAATCTTATCTTATCCAAACTAACCTTATCCTAATCATTTTCTACCTTAATTCCAGCTGCATGAGGACCTAAAAACCTGATTTCTAGAAGGCTTACCTGTTCCTAAATGTATGTCGCACCTTCCCTTGTAGAAGTTCTAGAAACCTGCAATCCTTTTCCTCCAGGATTGTGCAATCCTTTTCCCACCTGATTTTTGTCGAACCTAACCCTGATCCTTAGGGTTTCAGCCGTGCCATCCTATATATATTTATATTCAGCCGCAACTTTTGGGGAGAACAACACAGAAATATAAAAAGAAACACATTTAGGTTGTGCCTCAGGTTTTGAAGAGAGAAAACAAGGCTTTGTTGTGGTTTCCATTGGAGAATGAGGGTTGTGCCGCAACCACCTGCAACCATTGGAGACTTTCAGAGTTCTTTCTTTCCTTGTTTCGTTTCCATGTTTATTTTAATTTGCTTTTCAATTATTATGAACGTGTGTAACTAAGTTCTTTTTAGTTAGAGGTGAATTCGAAGCCATGGACATATGTTTTATATGAATTGATTACATCCAGTTATTGTTTCGTAAAACATGAATGTGATTTACTTATCTGTTTGATTGATAACTTATTCTTGTATGTTGATTAAGAGGGCCCACTTAGTTTGCATGCATGAATCTAATGCTAAAATATAAGGGAGTTTCACCTAATAGTTATGAACTTATATTTACAAGTAGTGGAGGTTGCTAGTCACAATCGTGTTAAGTAAATTCTTGGCAAGAGTATCATGTAGTTCATAGTTACGAATGCCTTGTCAATGCTTATGATTTTCACAAAGCTTAATGATCTTTGATTGTATTTCTATTATGTTGTTCATGTAGGGAACTATTGAAGAATAATTTGGTTGCCGATGCGTTATCCATCCAATTCAATGAATTAAGGAAAATCTGAGAATTAATTAGTGCATTCACAATTAATTTGGGGCATTGTCATTCATGGTTTATAGAAACAATACTAAAAATCAATTTATGTGCATATGTTTCATGTGTGGAGAAGGACCCTCTAACTAGCTTTTCACCCTTGAATTCACATTAACTTCGTTTTAACTTACTTTGTTTGCTGCAATTTACTTAATTTTGTTAAATTCGTCCAAAAACCCCCTCAGTTCTTATTTGTGACTTAGTTTAGTTAATTTCGTTCAAATCTGTCCAATTTAGTGTTTTGAGTCATTCTAGTTTAGAATTCGTCCAAATAACTCTCTAGTACCTGTTTTGAGTCTATTTCACTTAGTTGTGATGTTTTAAGTTAGTTTAGCTTGTTTTGAGTCATAAGAGTCTAGTTTTCTGTTTTTAAGTCTAGTTTAGTGTTTTAGAGTTTAAATTGTGTTGATTAGCATCCCTTCTAATCCTCGGCCTAAAACGATCTCTACTTTCATATACTACAATTATAGGGTTTTAATTTGAGTGTTAGAATATTTCATATCAAATTTTGGCGTCCTTGCCTGGGATTAGAAGGGATGCTAATCAACACAATTTAAACTTTCCTCAGTCGTAACTGAGGAAAAACACTATAGTCGAAAAGATCGCCAACAATTTGTCGATAAATCGACAAGATCAAGGATATCTTAGTTTCGCAACACTTTGCGAGAATTTCAACCATCTTCTGCTAAACCCTTTGGGAAAAAGGAAAGAATGTCGTTTACTGAGATCACGTCTCCCAAGAAAGTACTAACTTAACAATGATGACTTAAGGAAATGGTATAAGGCTGAGTGTCGGTGTTCTCGAACACTCGATTTTTTATGCTGAAGTTGAGTAGAGAGTCGTCGGTAAGGTCACCATGAATTTCGTCAGGTTGTGAAAGAACTCTTGGTTTGCAAAAATTGATCAGAAAGACCAACAAGTCGAAGTTGGACTAACAGTTTTAGTCGTCAACCTACTGAGTTGTTGAAGTCTAGGTACGACTCTAGGGCTTAACCTTTCGCCTTTGTGGGTAGGTTTGAGGTTCCCTAGACAAGGTAATTGGTTGAATTAGTGACAACTTACAAGGGTCATTCAAAAGAGTTACATGTCATCTTCTCTGAAGGACGCATGAGTTGTTCGAAAAGACGCAAGGAAGAACTGGTGTAGTACAGAAAACAAATCGAGGTGTACCTTACCTCACTAACTAATGATGGCTTCAAAGGAAATTTGAGAAATGACGTCAGGGGCACACGTCTTCGAATTGTACGATACTGCTTCTTTTCTCTACGCCTTGCCTACAAGGTCTTCTTAAGCTTCTCAAAACTCATTCCACTCATACAGCGGGAAAATTGCTTAACTTCGACTCTGTTGTCTGTCTGTGAAAGTAATAAAAAAAAGTGATTGATTGAAGAGGTTCCGGTTGCCTAAAAGGGTAGGGTGGTTAACACCACCAAGAGTTCACTGTTCTACTGCAAAACTTGTTCCTAAGTTTCCACGATCTAGTTCATTCAACTTAAGTAGCCACTGTGAATCTGTCTATCAATAACGCCGCTAATTAATGCGCTTAGGATATTTTAATATTGTTCGTTACTCTGAAACTGTGAACCGGTGTTCTGGCATAATGGTATAACTCCTAGATACTAGTTCCTGTGTCTAATATCAGAAATTATACCACCGAATGCTGGACAACGGTCTCTGGGTATCGGACGTCATCGTCAATTAGTATCATCACCGTAGGCTAATTACGGGTTAGAGCGTTCGGGTAGAACACTTCGGGTGATTGGAAATGAACTGGTCAAGTGAAGTAGTTCATTGATTCTAGGAGGATTTGATTACTGCTTTTGGGATTTCTGCTACTCCAGGGTATGACAACTCATATCCGCAAGCCTACACTCACCCAAAAGATGAGTACAACATCGAAAGAAAAGTCTGGGAATTAGCGTTGGTTGGAAAGTCCTAAGGCTAGAAAAAAAACTTTCTAGGAAGTCGATCTTTTTCCTGAAGATCCAGAATGGTCACTAGTACGTTTGAAGATATTAGTGCTATTATGGACCAAAAGTGATTGTCCCTCAGATGAACTTCCGTCAAGTGCTACCACCTTAGCACCAGGTTGTCGCTCCAGACATTCCTAAAACCTAGACGAAGTAAACTTCGTAGGAATTCTAAGAGATGGTATACTAATAGGTGTTGCCAAGGAAACAAAACCATTTCTGGTTTCCCATCTCGAAGGGTTGGTAAGAACGATGGGAAAAAGCGATAGGATTGATCGATAAATCCTTGGTGAAACTCAACTCTTGATACTTAGGCCCGGCTGCGGGCCTAGTAACTCGTTCCCCAAAACAGAAATTCCTTGGTAGGAAGATTCGTCGTTTAGAGTCTAGGGGCGATTGCCAAAACGATTTTCTAAAATGACGACAAGTCGCCTAAAGTACCCATAACTTTCGAAAAGCTAACACGTTTTCCGTGCTCAACGAGATGGCAAGATTCGAAAATTAGGTTCAAGAACCAAGAATGCTTACATCACGCTTGTGATGTACGTAATATTGCCCAAACTTATGCTCTGATACCAAACTGACACACCCCGACCCAGAATGTCTGCTTGGACTCCGAAATCAAGTTATGCTGGTCGACACCTGGAAGGTGACGAAGCCATAAAGTGTAGTGTACTGGGAAAAGATAATGAATGAATTTAAACCTAAAAGTGCCTAATCAAAAGAGTGCGCGGGTGTGCGGGATTGAACCCAATTCACACGAGATGTCACAGCATAAGACAGTAGAGTAAATAGGATGATGGTTATACCACTAAAGATAACCATCTTATGAGATTTGCCAGAATCCTCGTATACATGTAAGCACAGCCACTAAACCTGGATGGGCGAAAAAACAAAGTTGAGTGGGTCAGAAAATAATGTTTTGTAAAAACCTTTTCAAAAACATTATAACCCCTCGCCGTAAAACCAAGTATAGTTCCCAAAATGTACGTACTACGTATAATAAGAAAATACTTACCGTAGCCTGCAAAGTCTCAAGAAAATCAATAAGGCACAACTATCGCAAATAAGCACAAGGTGGCAATAATCACATATTCTTGTAATATGTAAACATAACATAACAATTGCTCATTAACACATGTTGACACACGAGTCGAAGTTGCCTAATGCAACCTGTACGACAGGACTGGGTGTATTAAATGCGCTGTAGTACTACAATCACGTGAAGGTTGGCGCCGAAGTGCGGTCACATACGAGTCGGAATTGCCTAATGCAATATGTACGACATGACTGGCACTTAACTTGGATCCAAGGTGAGCGAACGGTGCTGATTTGAACATACACGTGAAAGACTGGCCTTGGCCCTGGGTAGAGTACTAACACCGGGGTGCAACAATGATGAGTAAATAACATAAATAAAACATGCCACGTTGATTCGATAACTCAATTCAACATACTAATAATCACAGCTGTAAATATAATACCATGGTATCTCATGCATACGAGTGAACCTATATGGTTCATAAATATTTCCTAAATTTCCAATAATTAGCTACTTTTTGTAACTTTAGTCTAAGCAAGGCATACGTAGTAAATTCTTTTTAAAGTACAACTGGAAACTAGCAAGTATGCATATACTACAAAAAGAAATGACCCACTCACAATTACTTGTGATGACACATTCATTCGAGCTAAGAAGCCGGAATCTCCAATAATAATTGCACCTAAGTACATAAAGGGTACAATTAATAAAACTATACTCAAACGATTTAATTTGGGGAAAATGACGTCAGAAATGGGTCTAGGACGTTGAAATTAGCATAGGAGGGGTTCTGGACGAAACCCGAAAAGTCAACCCAAAAAGTCAACGGTTAATGTTGACTGCTCAAAGTCAACGGTCAACGTTGACAGGGTCAAAGTCAATGGGTCCGGGTCGATCAACGGGTCGGGTCAACCCTGGTCAAATCAATTCAGTCAAACCGGGTCAACCGGTTTGGGCTTAGGGTTGGACTGGGTTCTTGGGCTTGGGTCCTAAGGCCTAAAGGGTTTAGGGTTTAGGTAAACGGGCCGAAGCCCCGGCTGCTCACATGGCCCAAAGGCCAGTTCGAAAGGCTTGAAGCCCTGGGTTGCTCACACGGGCCTGGGCTTGGAAGCCCGGCCCAGGGTTTTTGGGTTGGTTTTTAAAAAAAAAAAAAGGGTTTCGAGTTTGAGTCAACTGACTCGTTTCTCGCCGAGAACGAAAGCCGGAGCTAAGAGAGCTTCGATCGACGCCGACGACTAACCCTAGGACTATATTTTACCACCAAAATGAAGAGTGAGACGAGAGGGAGAGATCCTTACCTTCAGTTCGCCGTGGAAGGGCCGGAAACGGCCTGAATCTGGGCTCAAAAGCCTAGGGATTCGTCAGGGTTCCCTAGCATTTTCTGAGCTTCGCTGAGCTCTACATAGACGAATGAGAGGGATGAGAGGTCCTCGTGGTTCGTGGTGGTGCATCGCTGTCGGTCAGGGTGTCCCTTGGGTGTGCATGGGTATGTGGGTGCGATCGGGAAAGAGAGAGAGTTTGAGAGAGAAAGAGAGAAGAAAAGTGAGTTCAGGATGAGGAAGAAGAGGGAAAAAGAGCTAAGGGAAGAGAGATGAGAGTGACACGTGGCGAGAAAAGGGTGGAGGCTTGTATGAATGTCGGTCCCGCGAACCAGATAATCACACAATATTTTAAACTATCCCTCAAGTTTCGTAGCTCCGTAAAATCTCCATCGTAGCTCCGAATTCGATTTCGCTTGCGCCTACGAGTCCGTAACGTCGAGTACTTCGAGAATACAATAAAAGAAAGTTTCATACGTCTCCTAAAATATGGGTCAACGAAAGTCAAAGTCCTTGCCTCAAGGGCATTTTTATCAAATTAGGGATGGTATTTTCAGCATTTTAATGCATTATTTGGGAAATATATCACGATATTATCGATAAAATCATGAGATGAAACCCAAAAATACTTGAAAAATGCTGAAAAGTCTCAATCTTGCGCATAGAGGGATTCGAACCCCTCCCTTTGTCAACCACGCACCTGGGCTTTATCCAACTCGCTACAGATGTGTTTGTGATTACATATTCAGCCTGTAATATTTATATGGTCGTTAAGATGTCTGTAAGGCTTGCAAGCTAATATTTATTATCTAGGATAAATTTCTATATTTAAAAAAACACCAAGGGAATTTGAACACCTCATATTTTACTCCTTCAACACCTTGACCACCATATCACTTATGTTTTTGTGAAAATATGCTAAAATATTTATATATATGGTTTTTTTTTTAATTCTTTTTGCAAGAAACAAATTTGCACATGACAATGAATCTTTGACAATTTCTTTTCAAGTATCTACTTTTGAACTACTCACCACGTTCACTCACCTAACTAATTAGTTGTAGTCATATTTCTATATATATGGTTAGGTAGTTCTATTTCTATATATACAAATAAAATCAAATGGTCCCATGCCATCCCTTATTCTCAACATCTCTCCAAAACAAAACATAATGCTCATGTTATTCTCAACATCTATCAACCTCAATTTCCCCTCAAGTTAAAAAAAACTGAACTATAGTAAGTTATTCTCATTCATTATTGTTATTTAATTTGCATGTTTGTTATTATCTATTCCAAATTTTTGGTGGTATTATATTTTAAATTGTGTCAATTAATTACTTAGTCAATGGCATGTGGTTTTTAATTTTTCTATTTTTTATTTGGTCACTTACATGTGTGTTTATTGTCTCTTAATTCATTATTAAAGACTTTATATGTTTTTGTCACATTTTGTTACATTTGTGTAATTATTATTTTATTGTTGGTCCACGCAGATTCTATTTGGCTTTTACACAAAGGGTTCCATATTTAAGGTAAGTTTACAAACTTATATTTATATTATTGTAATTTATACAACAACAAAAAAAATTGTGTGAACCCGTGCATGTGATCTAAGAACCAAATAATACCTGCATGTTAATTTTTTGAAGTAATTAAGTAATGTTATATAATTATTCCCTAGGATAATTTTAATATGTTTAATGTTATTTATTATTTTATTATCAAATTGGATTATTATTCATTAATATTAGGTTTTATTATTCCATATTATTTTTATAATTACTTAAATTCTTACAATCATTTTCTTTACTTCCTATTTAATTCTTCTGTAGAATAACTTTATTATTTAGGTTCTCTTATATAAGCGTCACTACTATGTTTTTTGGCCAAAAAATTATTGCCTAATTTCCATGAAAAATAAATATAGGTACGTTTAAGATGTCTAGTGGAGTTACTAAACATGATCCAGCTTGGGAACATGGAGACCCAATAGATGGAAACAAACATGGCACAATTTGCAAATATTGTGGTTGGGTAATGAAGAGTGGCGGAGTGACACGACTTAAGTACCATCTTAGTGGATTAGATCTAGGAAATAATGTCCAACGATGCGATAATGTACCCCCCAGAAGTGAAGGCATTCATCACCACATTATTAAAAAATAAAAAACACCAGAAGGAAAAGAAAACACATGGAATGGAAAATATTCAAGCTGGGCTACGAGGAGAAGTCATTGGTCAAGCGGTTGATATTGATGATGATGACGATGAGGGCGAATGTGACTATGACATGGGACCTGAAGAACGACACGATTTCAAACAAGCATTACGTGCCTCCAAACAGTCAGCATGGGAAAGAGAACACCTTCATAAAATTCCTAGTAGTGCACAAGGTTCCGGGACAACTGGTGGTGCACAAATGAGACGGGGAGCAAGTGTTAGAGAATCACAACCAACACTACCAATAGCCCCAAGTTTATATAAGTCATCCAAAGCACATCAAATGAGTGTTTGGAGTTATTTCACTGGAGGGAATGTGAAGGAGGGAATGAGGCGTCTAATTAGCAAGTTCTTTATCTACGAAAATGTCCCTGCTGAGAAGGCATCATCACATCATTTCAAAAATATGGTATTGGGATGTCAACAGGCCGGTGTTGGAGTACAACCTCCCACTCCCTATGAGGTAAGAAACAAATATTTGGAAATGGAGTATAAAGACATTGGCGAGTATATTAACAAGTTGAGGTCAAGTGGGAAACTAATGGTTGCACAATCATGTGTGACGGATGGACTGGCCCGACCAGATTGTCTGTCATAAACTTCGTGGTATACTCCAAGGGAAAGACAATTTTTTTGGAGTCCGTTGATGCTTCAGACCATATAAAGAACTACAAGTATATTTAAAAATTATTGAGGGATGTAATCATGGAGGTGGGAGAGCATAATGTTGTCCAAGTCGTGACCGACAACGGTTCTGCATTTGTCAAAGCTGGAAAAAAGTTAATGAAGCACCATAATGTGTTTTGGACATCATGTGCAGCACATTGTATTGATCTCATGTTTGAGGCAATGGGGAAGAGAGAGAATATTGCTAATGTCGTAAAAAGAGCTAGAACGATCACAAATTATATTTACAATCACGGTTGGTTGTTGGCAAAGATGCGTGAATTTTGCAAAGGAGAAATTATTCGTCCAGGTACCACTCGATTCGCCACCAACTATATTGCATTAGACAGCCTACTTAAGAAGAAAGTAGGGTTGAAGTAACTATTCACTAGTGACGATTGGGCCAACCACAATTTCAGCTGCTCAAACGCAGGTCGTATCGTGGAAAGTATAGTGCTTGATCATGCTTTTTGGACTCAATCAGAACATGTGTGCCAACTGTTTGAACCTCTTTATAAAGTTTTACGGATCGTTGACACAGAAGTGTATCCTACTATGAGGGCAATATATGAGTTGATGCGTGTAGTGAATGAGGACTTGGAAAGAAAACATGGTGCAAGGTGGGTCATAAAGATAATTGATGACCGATAGTATAAAACATTATACCACGATTTGCATGCAGCAGGTATAAATTATGTCATAATTTGCAATTCATTTCTTTAGTTGCATAAGTATTATTTCTCTTATTAGAGTATGTGTTTCTTTGAATAGCATATTATTTGAATCCTCGATACCAATACAGACCCGGTGTTGGAGATGATGGTACCCTTATACGTGCTGTACATAATGTATACTCTAAATTAGACCCTGCATCACCAGCAATTGGCCAATTTGGAAATGAGATACACAATTACTTAAATTATAATAATTACATTGTTGGATTAAACTAACACGATTTATTGAATTCAGCTAACATGGTTTAAAGATGCAAGAAGAACTTTTGGAGAGCCAACATCAGTTGCTGCTCGAACAAAAATGTCTCCTAGTGAGTGTAAACATATTTCACTATCAGTTTATTAGGCTTATCAACATTGTTTTTCATTATAGCTGAATGGTGGATCATGTATGGGACTGATGCACTAACTGTGAGAAAGTTAGCAATCAAAGTATTATCACAAACAGCTTCCTCATCTGCTTGTGAAAGAAATTGGAGTACATCTGCACTCATACACACAAAGCAAAGAAATAGGTTGGCTCATAGTAGGTTGGAAAAATTAGTTTATTACTACTACAACATGAAGCTTCAAATTCAAGATAAGGAAGCAGAAATAGATCATGCCGACTGTGGTGACCCACTAGATGTGTTTGATATTGTTGCTGAAGATGATGATACAGAAGGTAACCAACTTTATCAATGGATTATACCTCTTTATTTAGATGATGATAAAGGCAACCCAACTTTAAGAGTTGCTGAAGAAGCACGTAATGAATGGATAAATGTAGAAAGAGTATTAGAGGAGGAGGTGGGATCTAGCAGCGCTGACTCTTTGGAAGAACTTTTGTGCCCAAGACCAAGAAACACTGGAATTCCACCTTCTTCCAATCCTACACAACCACAAGATCCTGCTGATACTAATGATAACTCTAGTACAAGATCAGGAGACTCACTTACCACCGGAGGTGGGAATGATGAAGGATATAGTGGAGCTGGAGGTAGTGGTGGATATGGAAACTATGTTGGACCACCTCCCGGATTTATGTCCCTCTTCACTGGTGAGGCAAACTTCACGCATGCAACACATGATGATGACCATGGCAGTAGGCGGGCAGGACCAGGAATTGGTGCCATAGGGAAGGACTATACTCGTAGAGAAAGAGGCAAGGGGACTTTGTCAAGTCAAGAAGATGACTCGTTATCTATAACTTCGGACTCTGTTGGAGTGAGAAGTAGTAACTATGGTTACACTCATAACCAACCATTTCCCTACCCTTCATATCCCATTCCTGTTGGGATGGAATCGAGCGACTCATGGAAAGAATCCGAGACTCAATCTTCAAATGATTTTGCTTATGGACAACGTCAACCAATCTAGGATCCATATGGGTGGCATGTTAACAATTACATGCAAAACTATTTTGGGGATTTATCATTTGATGACTACTCTTCACAATACACTTACTCTACATGTAACGCCCCAGCCCCGAAATACTTATTTTCGGGAATTAAATGTTATTGGTGATAGGCCCAAACTAAACTCTTGTTTAGTTAGCTACCATGAATCCCTTTTCGTTACTCGATGGTTAAAATCTTGGGGACGAGATTTATTTTAACGGGGCTGAATTTAATACCCTGGAAAATTTAAATATAAGAAATGGATATTCATAATTATGAATATGTGAAAATAATTGAGAATTTATATTAATTCTTTCGAGGTTAGTTTTAAATTAAACTAGTTACAAAGTTTGAAGTTGGAAATCAATTATTTTAAATCCGTAGACCCTTCGAGGTCACAATTTATACGCTTGAATAGAGCTCGATCTCACGAACGCGTAAGCACAAACCGTTCGTGAAACGGAGTTATTAACGATAGAAGTTGAGGGTAAAATAGTCATTTAGACATTAAGTGGGAAGATTCTAGAAAATCTAGAACAAAAGGGGAGTGCCACGTGTGTGGTTGTGGTGGAAAGGGAAGGAGAGAAAATGAGGGACTCGGACCAATGGAAGGGGAGGAGGGAAAAGAAAGGAGGGAAAAGAGAGAAGAAAATGAAGGAAAATGAATCGGGTCCGTGCGACCAGTGGACTTCGGCGACCCAAATTCATCCCTTCGACGGCTTTTCCTGGTAGATTTCATCAAGCAACCATTTGGAAACCTCCCTATGACCTTCCCTTTTCCTATTACACCTCAAAAATCAACGGTTTTGGCCTTGAAAATGGGTGAACCTGCACGGTGAGGTGCGGCGGTTTTGTGTTTGAATCACTCAAATCTGAAACATTTTCCTACAATTACCACCACCAATAAACTCCCCTTGAGGTCTGGAACAAAGCCCAACCAATGGTGGGGGCGGCGGAGCATCGAAGGTGACAATTCAAGGCCACCCATTTATAGGGTTTCCGGTGGTTTCGAGGAAAATTGGAGCATTTCCAGGCCAAATTGGACTTGGCCACAGGTATGAAAGTTGTTCCACTCATTGAAATCTACTTGCCTATAAAATTTGATAATTTTTAAAAATAATGGAATTTTTCCGGCGATTCGGGACGGCCGACCGCCACTGGCGGCGGCAAGTGCGGCGGCGCATGGCCAGAAAGCCGACGTTGCCATTTTTCATGTAAATTTCAATATTCTGAATCTTTATTGGTAACTATTTGATATGATTTGGGCTGTAAAGGTTTATGGTGAATATGGTGGTTATTAGAATATGTTTGGAATTTGGCCAAGTAATGAATTGTGAACTACGAAAGGCTTGATCCCGATCAAGGGTACGTAGGTAGTCTAACAATGTTAGATGCAACCTTAAATACTTCGTGAATAAATATTTAGAAAGGAAGGTGGTGACAAAGTGTAAATATAAGTAGTGCATTTGTTATGGAAATTGTAATTATGGACCATGATTGGAAACAAGACCTATAAATAATTAAACTCGATAGGTGGTAGTTAAAATAATCAAGAATAAAATCTTTTGTTGAACTATGGTATTAGGAGAATGGAATTTGGGCAATGACTTGCGTTCTATCCTTATGCTTTGATAATAAAATGTTGGTTACAAATTTATTTTGAGGCTTTATGAAATAAAAGTGTTTAATTGGGATTCATGGTAGCTAACTAAACAACATTTTAGTTTGGGCCTATCACCAATAACAATTAATTCCCGAAAATAAGTATTTCGGGGCCGGGGTGTTACACTACACATAGAGATGATGAAGATAGTGAAAATTTTGAACCTCATAGGAACTCTATGTGGTACTAAGTCACTCATGTATCTTACCATGCAATGTATAAAGTGTAAAATATTGTACTAATTCATTATATATAAATGATTATGGTGTGCTTAAACTTCTTTCATTAATTACTACATATTTTCTACACTCACAATGTTTGCCAGCTCGCTATATAATCAACTTAAATCAGTTAAATCCATCATGCAATGCATTTCCTTCTTCTTTTTTTTTTTGTGATAAACTAATAAATAATTGACTAAATAAACATCCTGCAAAGTTTCCATAAAAATTTCCAAGTTTTTCTTACAATTTCTGTGGTTTTTATTCAATTTTTATCGATATCGATAATATCCCGATATTTCCATCGAAATTTCCGTGTTTTTGGACTACCGATATTTTCGATATCATCGATATTTTAGACCTTGATTTTATTTAATGTCTCCCATTAAATATTTAAATTTATTAATATACAAATTTTAATTTATTTTTTGACCAAAAAGGAGTTTTTTAATTTATTAATTTTATTTAATATTCTTCAAACTTGAAAGACTCAATTAATGTACCTAAATGTTAGTATCGAAATGTGTGTACCGAAATGTATTATATTGAACTAATGTATTTAAATGTTAGTACTGAAATGTATGTACCAAAATATATGCACCAAAATATATTATATTAAATTAATACCTAAATGTGTGTATCGAAATGTATGCACCGAAATGTATTATATTAAATTAATGTACCTAAATGTTTGTATCGAAATGTATGTACCGAAATTTGTGTACCTAAATTTATGCATCAAAATGTATTATAATGAATCTAATGTACCTAAATAAAGAAGACAAATACATCGAAATATATTATATAACAAAAATTAGTTGATCTAAATGTTCAACAAAATATATTACGATAAATGAAATGAAAATGAAAATTATAATGAAAATAAAATTAATACATTAAAAATTAAGAAGAAAGAGAGAAATAATTAAAAAATAAAAATATAATTAACAAATAAGATTATTGATGTATCAAGAGACTAAAATTTAATTTTGATTTTACTCATGATTTTAATCTAAAAATCATCTTTGCCAAGAATTAAAATGAAGTTTTCTAATTATTTTTTTTCTATGTCAAAGCGCGTAGTGGCCAATGGTGATTAGTATGACGACATGATTTTAATTATATGGATGATCAAATAATATTTAATTGTTAAATTGCATGATATCAATCGAACCAACAAAGTAAACAGAAGCTTAAATATTTGATCGCTGAGAACGAAAGCATCTCCATAAAATTGCACCAATATAGTCTCTGACCTCCCTGCATAGGTCTACATTTGCCCAATCTCATAAACTATGAATAAATAAATAAAAAAAAAGTTGTTGTTTAGGTATGGAAAAATAAATGAGTAAAAGGAGACTTAACTTAATAGTTACAAAATTTTAAAGAAGTTCGCTCTCAATGTGTTGTGAAAATTCTCGACAAATTGAAATATGGTTTGAGCAAACTGTCATCAATGAATGGTCTTCGATCCCTTTATAAGTGACGAAAATAACTAAATAATCATGTAACAAGCGCATGCATTCTCGTAAATAAAAGTCCAGACATAGATTTAAGCATACTCGTAAATTTCTTAATAAAGCAAACAAAATTGCAGGCATCATCCGTATGCTCAAATACTTTTATTTGAACTCATATAACCTCATTTTACACCCAAGTTAAATGCGAACTGTTCTTCTTTCCCTCTTATATAATTACTATAAGTACAAGATGAAATTAATAATAAAACTAAAATTAATCAATAAACCACATCTGAAAATGTTGACTGAATGCATAATCGAGAAACTTTGAGTTTTTATGCAGTTGGGCAGTGCCAAATTCTTTGAAGGCAAAGAGAAAGGGAATGATCAAGATGAGTACTTTTCGCAAAAACTTTTTCTGGTTTTTTTAGGGGTAAGGTTTATGTCTCTTCAGATTAGGTGTAATTTAATTTTTTCGTTATTAATAAAATTCCTCTCGTACCATCGATATTTCTCAAAAAAAAAAAAAAAAAAAAAAAAAAAAAAAATCGCCTTTTCTTTGCTGATGTGCAGAGTTTCTGATACTTTTAATCAAGTGAGCTGTAATCGTCTTGCAGCCAAATTAACATTACTTTTAGTTGGTGTGCACCATGTCCCGAGCCTTAGTTGGACAGTTGGACCTGTCCACAACATTGTGCATGAACTCTCGCATGCATACACGTGTTTGTGATATAAAGAACTTCACATCATTGAAAAATCCAATCAAACCTTAGCAGATTTCTATTTCAATTAAATCATGAGAATTGAAGACGACATACCTGTAGGAAGTCAACAGAGAGAAACGTATGCTTTGATTTTGGCTTTTTATTTTCTTTGGGGCAGTTCGACTTGGGTCTAGAAAATCAACATGATTATTAGGTTAAGGTTAGTATTTTTTGTCTCCACTTTTATTTCTTTTATACTCATTTATATGTTTTTTTAAATATTAAAGATAAATTAAAATCTTCTAATTTCATCCATCTTCTAATTCCAACAAATCTACTTAATATCTTCCAATAAAAAAAATTAATATACGACCACAAATCAATCTACAGAACTGTTTGGACCCAAATTAAAGGATTTGCGCCGAGTAAGGTTATAAGCTCAGCCCATGGTTAGACACGTTTTGAGTAGGCAACCAGCCCAAAGTAATTTAGCCGAGTTTGAATTGATGAGGGACACTTGAGGATCAAGGGTAGATTCGGCTAAGTCCTAATTCAATCAAGAGTCTTCAAAGATCAGGATGGCATAAGAATATTCATAATATTCTAAGGATTCTGGTTAGAACAAGGAATACCAAAGATGGATAGGTTCAAAATCCCAGGTCTGCTAGGAGAGCTTTTTCTAATTTAGTGCTTAAGCATAAGACTATGCCGGAGTAGAATTCTCTCCCCTTCTAGTCTCCCTACCCCTTTCCTCCCCTCCTATTTGAATAGTTACTGTTAAGCGATGTCAACGTTTTGTGTTAATTAGGAGGGGAGAAAAGGATATGAGAATAGAAGGGAAGAAAATCCTACTCCGACTATGCCTTCGATTGACTTTGTTCCCTGAATAAAAAAAGAATATGGTAGAATTAATTCCAGAATCAAAGTCTTATATAACATGTTCGGAGAAATAATACTGTTCTCCGCAGTCAATATTTTTGCATACCTACTTACTGTATTCTTCATGAGTAGATGAAAAATGTCTTTCCTAAGGAACAACCGACTACGCCGACCAGGCTCATCATACGAATCTTGACGAACAATTTCCCATGCCATTTCTTGTATTAAATCATGCATATTTACATTGCTAGATTTAATTCCAATGAGAGATTTCTCCACGGGAACATCCATCACAATACGACCACAGCTGTTTAATATTTGAATTGCTCGATTCTTGCATATCTCCTTGTGGAAACATGCAACGTCGAGAAAAACTCTCTTGCATAGCATCTAATCCATCGTAACTTATTTTTAAAGTATCAAAAATTGTTCTATTAGCAATTTTCTTTGGACTATCCAATGCACTATTCTACGCATCTTGGTCTCTCATATACAGAAAAGACCCCAAAGTTTTGAGAGCTAATGGAAGGCCTCCTGCATACCTGATGAAACAGAGACTAGACAATGCCAAATAATCTTCTTCAGGCTGATCATTTCTAAAGGCTTTCCAACTAAAAAGTTGAAGAGCTTTTTTCCGCACAACCCCATGAGCTCGTATGGTTTCTCAACATCAAGTTCTACCAACAAACGTTGATTTCTAGTTGTAATGATCATTCGGCTCCCCAGACCCAAACCAACCCTTCTTTCCAGCCAATGTTTGTAGTTGGTTTAATTGACCTACATCATCTTTGTCATTGTTGTTCTACTATAAACATCCCAAACTTCTGTAAACTTCTCCTTGTAGGCTGTGGAAAGCTGTTTTTGTAGATGGGGAAGACCATGAGTTGCACAAACCTCTCACATTAGCAAGAAAGCTGCTAACTCCACAATTATGGGATATAATTAATGGGATTAAAATATAATTAATGGGATTAAAAACTAATGAATGATACTAATATGGCAAACTCAGATCTCAAAGCTTGTGATTTTAATGAAAAATTATGCTGGTTCACTATCTGTTTAGGGAGCAATCCAACTCATAGAGTTTGCTAACAAACAGTGACTAACATTTTTCTAAATTATAGAAACACAGAAGAAACAAAACCCAAACAATAAAAGACAACTCCTTTCTTCAACCCGAAAACAATCAGAATAAACTTATTTTTATATAAACAGAACCTGAATTACATCACTACAAACGCAAATAAAGAAAATGAAATATTCCCCATTTGGTGGCCAAGAACCAAAAAAAGTAAAGAACTTTTCTCCCCTAAGAAAGTGCTGTAGTAAAGCATAGTCGTTTTCCAGAGTTCAACAACACAATACCCAAGCATATATGATTTAAGATATTCAGATCCATATTAAAGATGAATTGACCCATTAAATGAATACCAATTTTCACACATTTGTATACTGACCAATAAAACCATAATTCATACGCTATCCATGCAACCGAGGCAATGACTGTGATTGCTAAGGCATTTGAGAACTTCCATTCAATCAAAACCCCATCGGTTCTTCTGTTTCGGGTTCTTCAAATTCCTCTCCTTTAGAGACACTTTCCCATCTATAAATCTTCAATCTCTCAATTCAATAAAAAAAAAAAATGTAAGCAGGCATAAGCTATCAAATCTGAAACGCAACATTTAATTTCCGAACCAAGAAATTAAAGCTGAACAAAAAAACAAAAAGAACAAAAAACGCAATAAACCATAATAAAATTGCTAACTAAATATCGAATTCTAACGAAGTATACCTTTATACGGTTTGAAATCCCCTCCAGCCCTTTTCCTAGTGCAATCCCTAAAAACCAAAACCACAAACAGAAAACTTGTCAGAAACCCTAAACTATCCAAATTCGAAGAGACCCAAAGCCCCCAGTTAGTCCAATCCACAAAAAAATCATAAACCAAGCAAAAAATTAAAGAAATCTCATACCTTCTATAAAAAATCAAAGTGAAAACCAGAGAAGCTACATTCGTGAGGAGAGGAATAGATTGATACCTTACCGGACGTTGGGGGTGGCCCGAGTCGACCGAAATCGACGAAACCTTGCGCGATTTCATCGTTATATGGCAAACTTATGACGAATTTAAGTTTGATGAGAAAAGGCGGAGGAACTGCGAGAGAGAGAGAGAACAAACCCAATTGAATTTTCATGCAAGTTATTGTAATTGAAAACAAAAACATATATTTAAGTGTCCAAAATTTAAGCTTTGCACCATATTCTGTTCTTCTAACACAAACAGTTTTTCGGCCTTTAGGTAGTTTCTGTGGCTTTCGATCAATAGTTATACCTATATACACAAAAGTAAAATAGTCAATTGTAGAAATTGTATTGCATAATATCCCTACTTCATATAATTGCTAATAAAGGAACAATTCCTCGTCTTTACGGATATTAAAAGGAACATCAATTCCATATAATGTCCATTGCTTTTAATCTCAAGCACACACCACAAATAAGCTAAAGAAGGATTCAACTCTTAAGTGAACTAATCAATGTCATTTTATATTTACTAATTCCTATAACTCAAAGCACGGAATTATCTTACAACTTTTTTCTCAATTCTCTATACAACCAATCATAACAAAAGAAGGAAGAGGATGATCATACCCATCTGCATGCATCAATATAAAAATGAAAGTTAGATAGCATCGATCGAGAAGCACTTAAATTTTTAATGTGCTTAGTAAGCCCTTAGGATTGATCTTCTTACCGTTTTAAGTTTGTTGAGGCCATCTGAGTTTGGAGTTTCATCTTTACCAAACAATTCTACCACCTCCTTTCTAGCTTCTCTGATTTTATCTCATCACTAGTTTTATAGAAAATACTGCAAGTTTGAATCACATACTAATTAGACATATGAAGTGACAATGACACAGATAATTGACACACCTAGTTACATAGAGTTAATTTATTAATGTAAAACGTACATCATAAGAGTTCTTTAATATTCAGGTGGCCTTGTTCTTTACTCTTATTTTACATAATGATCATTTAAAAAAATTCCACAGATAAAAGGGGCATCGTATTGGTAAGAAAGTATGAAAACCCTAAAAGACACGAAAGCTTGAATTCGAGTCCCAAATTGAAAACAGAAGGGAGGATTACAGCCAGGAAAAAGCAGAGCAGAGCAAGCATGTTACCTTCTTCACACATTTCTTCTCCCTGACCTCATATCGATTCCTTGTTAAGTCAGACAGCCACATCCCTGGAAAACAATACTGCCAACAACAACCAAAAAATATTTTAATTAAATAAATTAAAGCTTTTGTTTTCAATTAACCCGAATTAAAATTAAAATTGAAGAACAATGATTCGGATTGTAATATACCTGCAGAGTTCTATCAACATTTTTGGCCCTTTTTTTGGGCCTCTGAGGGAGCTTTGTGCCTTTCCTTGCAAGGAAATCATCTTCCTTCTCCTTCCTCGACAGAGCAATACAAATTCTCGGCCACTCCACCACTTCGTAGTTCACCTTATCCGCTGCCCCCGCAGAAGCCGTTGCAGCTGCAGCGGAAGAATTCTCTGCGTTTTTGGGTTGGGAAGGAAGGCACTTTTTGCGAGAGGTTTATTTTGGTAAATAAAGCGTGGTATTAGGTTTGAGCGTTGGAAGAGTAGCAGGATGACGATAATGGCCTTCATTAGGAGTGATGTGGCGAAAAGAGAAGCGGCCAAGTTGTACGTTGGTCTACACGCAAGCAGGATTGGAGAAGGGTAGAGAAGGCATTGTACTAGTGAAGGTGGGTTCAGAACTTTAGAGGGATTTGGTGGCGGTTATAACGCCAAAGGTACCAGATTTTGAACCCAAACGAGGAGAATGTAGGCGTTTGTGAATACCTACAATTGCACAAATGTTTCATAAGTCCGTATTAATTTGAGTGCACGAATATCATTGATTTGTTTAAGGAAATACATGGATGAATATTCTATATGCATTTTTAAGTATATAAAATCTAACAAAAAATGTGATCTCTTTTACAAAGAACATGAATATCAACCAGCATTGTGTGTATTAAAATATACTCATTCTTTGTTTCTACTTTCATTTTTATACAAGCACTACTAAAGATAAAACAATGAATACATGAGCTCGAATGCATAAACTAGTATTTCGTTTGTTTGGGGTTCCTTTTTTGGAAGAAAAAAAAATACTAGAAGTGTTTTCTAATAACTGAAAACACTTCTAACTAAAGTCTCGGTTGATATTGTTTTTTCATCAAAAACTATTACATTTTAAAGTTAAGCATTAAAAAATGTTTAGTAAAAACAAAATATCTTGCATGTTTTAAAAGCAGTAGCCTCTAGACGGTATCTTTGAAAGCAACATGCATGTTGCTTTTAAAAGTTACTTTTGTAAAAAGTTGAGTTGATCCTTTAATATATATTTTCAATTCCTCTAATATCCTCATTATTATTTTTTTTTTAAAAAGAACCATTGTTTGTCTTTCTACTTGGTTATTATGTTGAGAAAAACAAAAGTTCTATACTTATTTTTTTCTCACCCACACTTTCTGTTTTGCGCCCCTCCAAGACTTAGTAGTTGAATTTCTATGGCGAGCAAAGGATTTTGGGCAGTTCTGACATACACTCCAATTAATGTGAGAATTTTTAGTTCTTGTAATTTTTAGTTCTTATAGCTGAATACAACTACTCTATGGGAAGTATTATGTTGTGTGTTCTAGGGCTTATAGGGACCGGTGTTTTTATATAGGCTAAAAGCTAGGGTTTCCATCCTTAAAGGAAACCTAAACTTTACTTTCTTAGCCTCCAAGTCAAGTATCATAATCATATTCAATTAAGGATGACATCAACCCTATTTTCAATATAAGACACCTTATATAGGATTGATATCTTTAAGAGATCAAATCACAATCAGCATTATTCTCCAATATTACATTCCTATTACATGTAGTGGACCACTTAAAGGTTGATTTATATTGGATAAATCTAACATCCTAATGGTCGCGAATCACTAAGACACTTAGATAGTTTAAAAAAGTGATTAATAATTCAAAACATGCATGCATAATATCTTAAGTAAATTGAAAAAACACTACATACTATTGCTAAGGCTCGAGGCTTCGCCCTAGCAAAAGAAATTAGTAAGCTAAGTAGTACGTATCCTCCCCTCTTCTAAACCCTAATGGCTAAATAGCCTTATTTCTACTAATAAAGAGAATAATAGAGTATATAAAAATGTAAAAGAGTTAAAAGTTAGTTAAAGTTAGTTAAAGTTACTGCTGTAATTATTTCTTTACTCTTGGTAACTTTAGGTTTTACTCTATTTGGTTGTATATATATACTCTGTAATATTATTCTCTGAGGTAATGAAAAAGTCTCTTCATTTCTCAATATGGTATCAATCGCCTTAGTCTAACCACCTAGATCCTTTCTCTGAAATTTACTCACCCACCAAACAGCCTTTTTCTCACCTCCCAAACAGCCCTGTTTCCGCTTCCCTTTCTTGATTCTTGCTCAGATCTCTGCGATTTCTGATCTCTCATGGCGGTCAATTCTTCTAGCTCATCTTCTCTGGTGATTGCGCCTCCTCGATCTCCTCATGCGATCGTAAATCCAAACTCTTCTCCACATCTCTCAAACCCTAATTCTTCTGTCAGGCTTCAATTAATTCAATTACAATCCAGAATATTAATAGCATGGTTCAAACTAAGCTCAAACGCCATAATTATCTTGTTTGGAAATCTCTCTTTGATCCGATCTTTTGCCGTTACAAGCTTGCTGGTATCGTTGATGGATCTGAGCCACCACCGCCTCAATTTCTCATTGATGATTATGGTAATCTCACTTCTTCTCCTAATCCCGCATTCGAGCAGTGGTATGAGAAGGATCAGAACATCATCATCTGGATCAATTCTGCTTTGTCGGAAGATCTCATTTCGTTCACTGTTGGCGTCCAATCTGCTCGCGAACTTTGGCAGAATCTTAAACGACGATTTGGTGGAGTTTCTCGCTCGCACATTCATCAACTTTGTACTACTCTTCAATCTATGCACAAAGGATCTTCTTCGATCTCTAAATATCTACAGCGTATCAAGGAGGTTACAGATGTTCTCGTTGCTGCTGGTGTACCAATCGATGAACCTGATCTTCTTCTCATCATTCTCAGTGGTCTTCCTGATGAATATGACTCGTTCATGGATTCTATTCAATTTCGCCTGGCTAACACATCTATTGATGATCTTCATGCATTTCTTCTGAGTAAAGAAATGGCTCTTTCCAGGAAAAAGCAACATCATTGTTCTTCCTCTCATGAACCATATCAAGCCTTCAATTACATCCAAGCCTCTAATAATCCTCCACTGCTACCTACACCAAATCTTTCTCAGTTGCAAGCCCATAACTCTCAATCTCAGCCAAACATGAGCAATTTTCAGAGGAATAATTCTCAGCGAAATTCCTTTAATCACAACAAATTCCATCGCTACAATAATACCAATCGTGGAGGATATCGTGGTGGAAATCGTGGTGGCAATTATTACAACAACACTTACAATTCTCCAAGACATGTTCTCTGTCAAATATGTGAAGATCCAGGCCATCAGGCAATTGATTGTTCCAATCGTATGAATTCGAACTTCCAAGGACGCATTCCACCAGCTAAGCTTGCCATGTGTGCTACTAATTCCAACTACTCTTCCTCGCCTTGGTTGATTGACTCCGGTGCGAGTTCTCATATGACAAATAACGTTCAAAACTTGCAAAATCCTCAACCTTACACTGGTCCTGACAAGGTCTACATTGGAGATGGCCAAGGTTTGCCAATTCTTCTCTTAGGTTCTTCGTTTATCAAAACACCAGTTGCTACATTCAAATTGAACAATGTTTTGCATGTTCCCCATTTGAAACATGATCTTCTATCTGCAAATATGTTTTTTTTTTGGATAATTGGTGCTCCTTAACCCTAAATCATTTTGACTTCAATGTCAAGGATCTTACTACGGGGATGATGCTTTTTAGAGGTCCTATTCGTAGTGGTCTCTATCCCTTCTCTGTGTCTTCTTCATCTATAAAAAGGTTCTCTGCTAATTCTGCAATAAAAGCATCTCCTCAACTCTGGCATCAACGTTTAGGGCATCCAACGCTTAAGACTTTTCGACATGTTATATCCAAGTCTATCTTGCCTACTACTAGTACTATTAGTCAGTTTCATTGTTCAGATTGCATATTGGGTAAATGTGCTAGATTACCTTTTCCTGATTCTATTTGTACTACTTCCCGAGCTTTAGAACTGGTTCATGCTGATGTTTGAGGACCAACACCCTTACTTTCTGTGAGTGGTTATCGGTTCTATGTAATTTTCGTTGATGATTTCACGAAATATACTTGGTTGTATCCTTTAAAGAATAAATCTGATGTGTTTCTTACCTTTGTTCAGTTTCAAGCTCTTGATGAAAACTTATGTGGCACCAAAATTGGTACGTTGCGATCTGACTCAAGGGGTGAATTTCTTAGTTCTAAGTTTAAGAAACATCTTGCTACACATGGTATTCAACAACACCTTAGTTGTCCCTACACTCCTTAGCAAAATGGTTATGCTGAAAGGAAGCACAAACATGTGGTAGAGACTGCTAGAACTCTATTGCTTGCCTCTAAAGTTCCCCATCATTTTTGGGTGGAAGCTTTCCTTACTGCAGTCTATCTTATTAATAGAGTTCTTCTTATCTCAAAACCTTCACCATGGGAACAACTATTTCATAAGTCTCCAAATTATAATACCCTAAAGGTTTTTGGGTACACATGTTACACGTGGTTAAAACCTTATACCAATTCTAAACTTGACCCCA
The DNA here is from genome assembly GCA_024362995.1 of Heteromeles arbutifolia. Taxonomy (NCBI): domain Eukaryota; kingdom Viridiplantae; phylum Streptophyta; class Magnoliopsida; order Rosales; family Rosaceae; genus Heteromeles; species Heteromeles arbutifolia. The sequence goes on from JANCRC010000002.1 coordinate 42,087,168, forward strand.
AAAGTAAGTTATGTGTCTTCATTGGTTATAGTCTTCTTCACAAAGGTTATAGGTGTCTTAACCCTCTTACTAATAGAGTCTACATTTCTAGGCATGTTTACTTGGATGAAACCTCATTCCCTTTTCACAACTCCAATCTTGTGTCACTGCCTCTATCCCCTACCCTCACTCACCTTCCATCTTCTTCTTCTTCCCTTACCTTTCCACACATATATCCACCATCAACCTACAAGTTTTCTTCTTATTCTCCTCAAGAGTCACATTCTGTTCCCTTATCTATATTACCCACTGAGGTTACTCCTTCCATAGTAACCCCAACACCACCCCCACCTCCCCTTAGTGCTAGTCCTATAATACCTTCCCCACCTCCCCTTTGTGCTAGTCCTATAATACCTTGCCCACCTCAACCACTTCCTCTCATTTCAATTCATCCCATGCAAACTCGATCCAAATCTGGGATTTATAAACCTAAAGCCCTCACTGCAACAAAACATACATTACCCTCTACTCTGGATCTTAAGTATGTTCCTTCTACTTACTTACAAGCCTCCAAATTTCCCCATTGGAGGGCAGCCATGCAAGATGAGTTTAATACTTTGCATAGTGCTAAGATTTGGACATTAGTTCCACCTTCTTTCACAATTTGGTAGGATGCAAATGGGTCTTTTGGGTTAAAAGAAAGCTAGATGGGTCTGTGGACAAATATAAGGCTAGATTAGTGGCCAAGGGGTATAATAAGCAAGAAGGCATTGATTTTAGTGATACTTTCTGTCCAGTGGCCAAACTAGTTACAATCAGGATATTACTCACTTTGGTTGTTCAATCTCATTGGTTTTTGCATCAATTGGATGTTAGCAATGCGTTCTTACATGGAAATCTGAAGTAAAATGTATTCATGACTCAAACATTTGGTTTCATTGATCCCGATCACCCTCATTATGTTTGTCATTTACAGAAGTCTCTGTATGGTTTGCGATAAGCTCCACGGGCTTGGTTTGAAAAGCACCAATCAGCTTTATTCTCTATTGGTTTTCAGGCTTCTCAATCAAATCACAGTTTGTTTATACTTCATCAACCTATTCTGGTTCTTATTCTTGTCTACGTGGATGATATAATTGTGACTGGACATTCTCCCATTGCCTGCAACAATGTCATCTCTCAGTTAACTGCTCAATTTCCTGTCAAAGATCTTGGTGATCTTCATTATTTTCTTGGATTAGAAGTATAGTGGTCTTCTGCGGGTGTGTTCATTCATCAGTCTAAATATGTTTCAGACTTGCTCAAAAGAACTAACATGGATGGTGTAAAGCCTTGTATTACTCCTCTAGGTTCTACAAAACTTGATCACATTGGCACTTTATGAAGGAAAATTTGTGAAAAACATGTTCATTTGAGCAACATCTATGGCATGCAATTAACAATTAAAGGCGGAATCATGCTTGTATGCACTCAAAACAAAACATTACCCATGAAATTCAAAGCCTAGTAGTTATGGTGAACCATGACTCAACTCAAATCTTAAAGAAAAGAGTTGAGAAACTTTTATACCTTTGAAGCACCTCTTTGTTAAGCAAAGGTTAATCACCCAAGTGAGGGCCTTCTTTCCTTTGTCTCCTTGCTCCTTGGCTCCATGGATATGGATGGAAGAATTGATTCTCCAAAAGTCCCTAAGGTAGGAAACCTCTAATTTTCGACACCAAGGATGGTGAAGGAAGAAGATGAGTGACCTTGGAGGAGGAAGAATTGTTAGCTAATCCCCTCCAAGGGGGCCGACCTCCTAGAGAGAAAAGGAGAGAGTTACTCTTACTTTTCATCCTTAGAAAACCCTAATGAGGATGGTGCAAAGATACCCCTTCTATGCTTTCAACTTTTGTTCATTTTTGGACCAAAAGGTCCCTCATCTCTATATGGTCGGTTTTCCCATGCCTTTGGGCTGTTTTGGGCTTCTTAAATTTTGGTTGTTAAGTTGTCATACAACTTAAGCTAATGAGCTTGACGATTCGAAGCCCAATTTGGGCTTTAAGGCCCAAATCTAATTCAAGGTTTAAAACGAACTTATTCGTTTGATTAATTAACATATTAATTAATCTTTGCCATAAACAATTAAATGATTTAATTGTCCTTACTCATCTTCGTTATATCCTTCAATCATTACCTTACACGGAGTGCGATCCATTAGGTTCCTTTTAGCGAGGCAGTGGGCGATTAGAACTCTTACTAATCGATTGTGAATTGAAACTTACTTTCAATTCTCCCTTTAGTGATTATACATCTTCAGGGCTTCCACAAGCCATGAGTGACACCTAGCAGTATGTCATGGCTACCCAAGTTAATCAGAAGGGGTTGGAGAACCTATTCAGTTTGGGATTACAATGCAATACGGTCTTTCTCTAATACAATACTCTTAACCACATTGTTTGGTTTGATAGTTTATTCATGCCTACTATCCAATGTGATTCATTTACTTATATGATTACCTTGAATGTGATTTGGAACGACTTCCTAAATCTCATTCATACTCTGGCCAGAGATTCTTAATCATATCATAGAGTATTCTCCCTCAAACGGTTTGAAGGTTAGAGATCCCTTGTTGCGCATTCACTTGCCTTTATGGCTAAGTGGCTTAACCCCAACTATGCCGTGGACACTCTCTGATGGAGTGACTTTGACATGGTCAAAGATCAAGGACCTATCCACAAGACAACTATAATGCCTCAGGTCAAAGGACTACTTTGCATTATCCCAACCATGAGTTCTCATGTGACATGAGTATGAGAACTCCTCGTTGATCGCGTTCAGTGGACTCATTCTCTATTGAGCACCTACATACTTGTCTTGGTGTCAGTCACACCATTGACTCGAGACTAGTCACTCTCCCTAAGAGAAGACATAACACGTACTGATCTTAACGGACTGTCAATGCCTAATTGACAATCCTATGATCAGGAACATTTAGGATATGTATACGAAAGAGAATGGTTTTATGAATCTAACTTCTTTAGATCACATTCTCCCTATTACATATTCCTTGGACTTATCATTTAAGCATATAACATTTATATGAGACGGCTTAAAACAATAATCTTTGCCTTTTATATTAAACTAGATTAGTTTAACATGTGAAATGTCCGTAAAGTATCATCATATGATTGGTTTTAGGGCACATTTCCAACACTTTACTTGAAGATCCTACTGAATATAGAAACATTGTTGGGGCTCTTCAGTACCTTACTTGGACTCGACCTGATCTCTCATTTGCTGTGTATCTTGTTTGTCAGTTTATGCATTCTCCAAGGGATCCCCATCTTCAAGCTGTTAAACGTATCTTGAGATATTTTAAAGGCTTTTTTGGTCATGGCTTATGGTTTCCAAAAGTCTCATCTTCTGTCACACTTAAAGCTTATTCGGATGCTGATTGGGTTGGTTGCTCTTGGGACAGAAGATCTACTGGAGGATTCTGTATATTTCTCAGTCCTTCCCTCATTAGCTGGAGTGCAAAGAAGCAACACGCTGTTGCTCAATCCTCCACAGAAGCTGAATACGGATCCTTAGCCCATACAGTAGCTGAAATAACTTGGATCTGCAAATTGTTTTCTAATATTGGCTTCCAGTTACCTATTTTACCTCAGATTTGGTGTGATAACATATCAGCAATTGCCTTAGCCTCAAATCCTGTCTTCCATGCTCGGACAAAACATGTTGAAATCGACTACCATTATATTAGAGAGCTTGGTCTTGCTAAGCTTCTCACCGTTCAGTTTGTCTGCAGTCAAGATCAACTCGCTGATATTCACACAAAATCACTTCCTCGTCAACGGTTTCTTAATCTGCGCTCCAAGCTTTCACTCCAACCTTCTCCGTTTAGCTTGAGGGGGTGTGAAGAGAATAATAGAGTATATAAAAATGTAAAAGAGTTAAAAGTTAGTTAGAGTTAGTTAAAATTACTGCTGTAATTATTTCTTTACTCCTGGTAACTTTAGGTTTTACTCTATTTGGTTATATATATATACTCTATAATATTATTCTTTGAGGTAATGAAAAAGTCTCTTCATTTCTCAATAACTCAGCCATTGTCGCAATCCCATGATTGAGCAATTTTCCCATGCTAGGGCTACACGACAGCCTATTTGCTGATTTCGAACCAAAGAAAAAAAATCTGATACCAAAGAGTAATTTCCGTGATCACTTAGTTTTCAATACTGAAAGCAACAAGGTGGGACATGATTTTATTGTAGTGGATTTGGAAGAGTGGGTAACTTGTGCCACTAATAATGGCAGTAGTATAATTACATGATGATAACAGATAACCACTTGAAAGCCGCCTATTTGCTGTTTGGTATATGGTTCGTGTTGCAAATTTTAATTGAACTACTAAGTGTTAAGTACAGCGAAAGAAGAATTCTTCATCATGTGAGAACCGAGAAGTATATAATGTAGGAAGGAGGCTTCCAAAGGCTTGCTTTGTGGACAAGAAGCCAAAATTGCAAAGTTGATTTGACACAACCACAAAACCTACCTACTTGGCATGGTCGCCTTCTTGCCATGCATATGGGACCATTTGCATACAAATTAAGGATCACTTTCACTTTTTTAAGAGCTCTTTTGACAAGTGCTTTTAAAAGATTGAAAGCGCTTTTAAATAAAATTTTTTCGAATCAAAATTTAGTAAAAAAACAAGTTAATTCTAGAGAAGTACTTGAAGTGCTTTCAGCAAGAAGCACATAACTAGTGCTTTTAACAGGAAACACTTGGAATTCAAAAATATTTTTTCTAAAAGCGTTTTTAGTTATTTAAAAATACTTGCTAAACGAGTTCTAATTCGCTTGTGGATTGGCCAACTACATTTTACCCAATTGGTTGTCTATCATTATCGTTACCATAGTAGTGAGCTTTTTAAAACCCGAAGGAAATATAGATGTGTAGTGGGAGGAAGACACAACAAACAAAACATCCATAGAGGTTCAGGAGATCCTCTACTCATCAAGTTCTTTTCACTTCGTAATACCCCACCATGTTGTGACGGATACAAACAACTGCAAGTGTCACTACTTATTGAAACCAGGTGTGGGGGTACTCTTATTTTTCAACTTAACTATAATACTTACATGTATTTAATATAATTATCATTTTAATAGTTTGATATGATATCCTGATTATATATGTATATATTCACATGAATTACATCTGACCGTCAAATGGTAATTATATTAAATACATGTTAGTATTGTAGCTAAATATATTAGCGGAAAAAAAATAAAAACAAAAAGTCGTTTGTATAGTATATATTTGATTGTGTCAAATGATCTGATATTTAGAAACTTAAGTTACTTGCAAATAACACAACCCCAACACACTTGCACCTACATCTATGAAGATATGAAGATAATTCTTTGGCTTTGCATCTCAGGAAAAGGCCGAGTGCAGAATAAAGGAAGGACCACCCAAAGCAGCCTAGCAGTTGCTAGTTAGGGCAGATGTTGCAGCCTTTTGACACAAAGGATGTACTTTGCTTGCTGAAACTTGATGACATCAAAAGAGTATAAGAACCCGTGAAGTACTAATAACTGCTAACACCAAATCTGGGCCCTTGTGTAGTAGATAATATCCACTCATATCCACATTCTTCTCAGTTTCTAGCGTAGTTAGTAAAGTTTACGACACGAGAATAGAACAAAAATATTTATTGGTTTATTTTTGAGTATTGAAAGAAATCTCAAGATCAAATTCTATGTATAAAAACCACTTCATAATTATGGCATTTAGCCCAACAAATACAAAAAGTCCCATACACAACGATTACAGGGTCCGGCAAGAAAATCTGAATAAAATGTGGTAATTGGTTTTAGTTCAAAATACAACCCACTATCAGTATCCATATGATGATTAAATTTGACTTCCACCTACCTTCTTCCCAGCCCAGTCTGAATATTTAAAACCTCTTCACCCTCTTCGGACCGTTAAATTCTGACTTTAATTTGCTTTGATAAAAAATTGTTTACGGGATAAAAAAGTTTCTTCTCATTCTTGATAAATAGTATATGTCCAAAGGCAAGGTGCATGTGAATATTTTTTATTTTTTATTTATTTTTAAATGGATGGAGAGAGTGAGAGAGAATGTGGAAGCTGGGGCATAATAGAGCGAGATTTTTTTCTTTTAATCCTTTATCTTTTTTTTTTAATTTTTTAATTTTTAAAATTGGAGACGTTAAAATCACTTATGAATTATGCTTTAAAAAATGGTGATTTTGTATAAAATCAATGAAAAGTTATGATATTAACAATAGGTCAATTAAGTTTATTGGAATTATAAATAGGTCAATGAGACTTCCAATTTTTCGGACACTACAACGCAGTGTCTGTTTCCTGTTCTGTGATTTTGCATTTAGATTCAATTATTTGTGAATTCAGACACTTCGTTGCAGAGTTTGTTTCCTGTTCTGTGAATATGTTTGTGGATTCAGACACTTGGTTGCAGTGTCTAATTCCAATTCTGTGATTGTGCATTGAGATTCAAATAGGTTGGTGGATTCAGACACTGCAACGCAATGTCTGTTTCTTGTTCTGTGAATTCAGACACTTCGTTGCAGTGTCTGTTTCCTGTTATGTGATTGACCTATGCCTACTTAATAAAAATATGTCATTGATTAAGTTCAAAACAAAAACATGTCATTGATATATATATGACTAAATAGTAAAGTTTTTATTGACCTTTGGCTAAATTACCTTTTAAAAAACAACAAATTTTTTTTCTTGTAATTACTAAATTGCCCATCATTTTTAATTCTATTCAATTTAATTAGAGGGTTAGAATTGCAATTTTATGAAATTTTAATTGACAACGAGAGTTCTATTAATATGTAGTTTAATATAGATGAAATACACCTACTAGAATTACTGGCTGGAAATATAGATTTGGTTTGGCATGAGAAGTAGAATCATCATTACAACAAGATATGAACGTCTTCTAGTTGAGCATGGTATGGAGTTTTGATCTCTCCAGAACTGCTCAAAAAGCGCTTTTGGAAGAACAGTCGTATCCCGTCACCTCCACTAACTACGAGCGAAAGTGAGGAGAGAGAATGACCAAAAATAAACCTAAACTGTGGATGTCGATGGTGTCGATTTTAGCATGGGGCAGAAGTTTTTCTACTTTGGCGCCGCATGTTTGAATTCATACTAGAATACCCAATTTCCCATAGGATAATACTATATATACTACGTCAGCTCTGGTTTTTGTGTTATTTTCTGGAGTAGTAACAGATTGGAAAACTAAAGCCTCAACTCTCTTGGAAAGTGGCATTAAGGCATGTGCAGAAAATTCAGAAACTATACGAAAAGAAAGGGTAAATGAAAAAGAACATGAGGTCCTGGAGGTAGAGAACAAACTTTGTTTTGGAAAGTCAAAAACATATAGTTTTCGATTTATTCTACTTCTTTCTGGACTTTTAATTGTGGCTATACCACAACCTACGTAAGCACAAAAAAAACACCTACCAAGTTCCAACCATGTTTAAAATAGTTCAGTTAGGCAACTTCTGCAGCTTAAGTTGCATTCTGAAAATAATCAAGCCGAAATTAACCCGGTATGATAAACTTCTTCTCATCCTGCACATGAATAAATATTCACTTTTTAGTTGCGTCTTAGTCTCGCCATTAAGAATCTACTTTCAGTTTGAGTTCAAAATTATCAGTACCCAGAAAAAAGAAAAGATTCACAAGAAGCACAACATTGTTATAGAATATCCTGCATTTATTTGAAGAAAGATGTACAGACAGTTTCCTTGTCGGTTTTCACATATCATGATCGGCACTGTCCCAAGCATTTTTACATTATCCCTACATATACTTATCTGTTCATAGCATAATAAATTTTGCTTCAATTCGGCTAATATGAAAATTTCATAACATATTTTGCTTACATATCTTCCATACTTTGCACTTTTTGCTGAAAACTTATTTACATACTACGACTTTGCATTGTTTTGGGTTCAATTTGACATAGATGAGAGACGCATATTATTAACTATATATACATAGACTTCATTGATGGATCAAATAAATTAACTTTGAGGAAAAAAATAATCAAATATCAGGTAGGTTTTACAGGGCTTGAGATGGTGACTTACTAACATGGATTATGAGAAAAAGCACCAAGTTTAGCTTTCCAAGTACGACTCTGAAGCATTGAACGGTTAAATAAAGCAGAAAGCAATTTTTATTCTTCCTTCTGCCTTTTGTGAGCTTTTTCTTTGTCATCAAAACTACCACTTTGACTTGGAGCTGCCTCTTCACAATATCCATGCGTTCGCTTCAAGATTTTCAATGTTCGGTTGAGCTCTTCCAAATCTTGCTTGTACACCAAACAGGCTCCACACATTTTCACCATATTCAAGCCTGCTTTGGGTCCATTTCTTCCCACACCATAATAAGTTTAAAATGTAAACTGTTCCTGACATTGTTCTCGAGACAAATAAAATATCCAAAGGTGTTCTGACACCCAATGCTCTCTTTCATGAGTCCAAAATGAAATCCCAGGCAAACACTGAATTTCAAAACCATAATATTGAGGGCCAAAAACAACGCAAAAAGCAATTCCCATCCAGGTGCTGCATGATTGAGGAGGTAGTTCCACATTTAGCGAATGTCCCACAGTTTGATTGTTGAACCACTCGGGAATCCCCTTTCCGGGGCATACAATATAATTATCATACAAAGAACCAGGCCCGGCCCAGGCCCAGTGCAACCAGGGCCATTGTCCAGGGCCCAAACTTGAAAGGGGCACCGAACAAAAAAAGTCCAAATAATTAGATATAAAAAATAAAAATAAAATTGTTCAGAGCTCAAAATAAGGACTAGAATCCAAGAGACCCAACAATGAATGACAAGGCCCAGATTTTGGGCATTAAAAAAAAAAAAGCCACATAACGGACCGGCCCAGTTTGGGCATTAAAAAAAATGACAATACTTAACCCTAAGTGCCCTTTTTCCCGATTCCTATTGTTACAACTTACCCCACTTCATGCTGCCGTCTCTTATTTTCCACATCCCCATCCCATTGTTTCCCCACAGCCTGGCCCCTGTCGTCTGATAAGTGCGCAACTGTTGCATGCTGCAGCTTCCAAACCCGACCCACAGGCCCACAGGTCCTTGTCCTTCTCAGCCACAGATCATTACATTCACCAATCATTTGAATTTTGAGGTAAACTAATTTTTAAAATTTGAATTATTAATTCATAATTTAATATAAATTTTGCAAGTGACATACAATTATATGATAATTGATGTGTAGAATTGTTGTTGTTAATGGATTGAATTCTTGATTATCATGTGTAGGTAATTTTTGAATTGTTGATAATTTTAATAGGAAATTTTTGTATATCATGTGTAGGTAATTTTTGCAAACAAATGATCAAAGTCATGTCTTTTAGGAAACAACTCCCTGGTAATATGAAAAGAAAAAAAAAAGGCAAAGGATAACGAAATTGCCGAAAGTTTAAGAGGATCTCTTAAAAAATTTTGTTCTACAGAGAATGAGTTGGTTAAAAATTTGAGAGAAAATGATGTTGGTGAAGAGTCACAAAATGTTGTTGGGGAGTCTCATGATGATCATAGAAAATTGTATGAATCTTGAAACACATTTGAAACATGAAAATACCATGGATGTAGATGGAGCCGACTTATGTTCCGAATTATAGGTTTTACAAATGATGTTACCTGAAGAAGCATTTCTCTCTAATAACCCTTGGACATCCATGAAAATAGCAAACTTTGTAAAAGAAACTGACATGTTTCCTAATGTTTTGATTGCTTATCGTGTACTATTGAATGTACATGTGACCGTGGCATTTACAGAAAGAAGTTTTTCAAAATTGAAATTATTAAAATCTTACTTGCGGACCACTATGACTCAAGATAGGCTAAATGGATTAGCAATCTTATGCATTGAAAAAATGAGATTGAAGACTTGGAGTATGATGATATAATTGATGATTTTGCTTCAAAAAATACCAGAAGACAATTTCTTAAAGGTTGGAATTTGAAGGAGATTTGCTAGGAGTGGTTGTCTATGATTGTACTTTTGATTGTCGGGGTTTAGGTACTATGTCCCTCCGTTGTATATTTTCTCAAGTAATATAATTTGGGCGTGAGGGCCTAGCCCCCCAGCTTCGACTGGGTTTCAGCCCTCGTTAAATTTTTTTTTTTTAACATATGTTTTCGTATTAAAAAAAGGGCATATTTTGAGCTTTCGCACTGGGTACCCAAAAACTCAGGACCGGTCTTGCAAAGAACGACAGATTCCCTGCACCAAAAGAACTATTAGGGGGAGCGCGAGAGAGACAGAGAGACAGAGAGTACCTTAGTGGCGAATTTCACGATCCTTGAATATATTGTATTCATCCAGTGTTTCATCTTCAACCAATGTAATGCAATTTCAAGAACGGAAAATAAAATCATAAATATTGGCAAATCTGCTGCTCAACTTGGAGGGATCCGACAACCTTTTCAAGGAAGTACAATCATCTACGTTTACGCGTAATTCGCTATTTGACGGAAGATCTGGCAGTTGCTCAAGTCTTTGGAACCCCTTCAAGTAAAGATACTTAAGTCGAGAAAGGCATTTGATGCTTTGCTGGAAGGGTAACAAAATTGTTTCCACTAAGCTCTAACGCTAGTAAAGAGGATAAGCTACCAATATGATGAGGGATATCACCTTCACCAAGATCACAATAGCATGGTCGTAAGACCGTCAAACAACGCAAATGATTTAAAGAAGACAACACCAAAGCCCAACAAGGCTCATGGCTCTTTCTAATTCCAAATAAGCGGAGAAGGCCCCACTCATCCCTTTGCTTACCAATTGATCCATAAGCCTGCAGTAGTATGAGATTTTTCATATCAACAAACGGCTCTCTTATTGCGTTTTCCCCCATAAAAAGTTCCTCTAAAAACTCCATTTTCCATGGGAGTTTTTCAATTTTTGAACTTCCGCTGACCCACAGCTTTTTAAGAGACTTCAAATTACAAATCTCAATAGGAATATCCAACAGATTTCTGCAATGATTAATATCCAGTAGATCAAGGCCAACCAGATGTCCAATTGTTGAAGGTAATTTCTCAATCGCAGTCCCACCTAATAAAACCTCGGACAAATTTTTCATCTGTTTTGAAAATTCTGGAATCTTTTTCACTTTGGATCATTCAGCAAGATTTAAACGTTCAAGGGAATCCACTTCTAGCTCACTTGGGAGACTCTTAATACTTTTACAGCGAGGAAGTTCCAAAACTTTAAGTCTTTTAAGAACTGCAATAGACGGGTGTACCTCAATCAAATTAGTACAATCCTCAAGAATCAACTTCTTAAGATTTCCAAGACCAGTAAAATCTGGGGTACCTATCAATTTATATGAGAAGCTAAGATCAATATATTTCAAGTTGGGGAAATTCTGCAGAATACAACAAATAATGTATATAAGCTTCCAATTCCAAAAACCTTACAATTTTATTGGACATAAAAAAATTGTTAAATAGCATTCATCGAGTATATTCTTACCTCTTTTCCATCCCAAAGCCGAACAAGTTTGCTATCTCGCATTTTTAGTTCAGTAAGGAAACGCGGGTGAAAGCTTGGTGGAAGAGACTTGGAAGGATACAAACTCCAATTCATAATTCTCAAGGAACATGGAAGAAATTTGGGACTTGAAGAAACGATCAAATTGTCAAATTCCAGAAACCTCAGTGCGCACATGTTAGAGAAGCCTTCGCAATTCCAGTGCACCTCTTCTATTTCGGGTAACTGTAGGACTATGCCTTCAATAGCTCTTGTCCCCTGATAACCAAGAATGTATGAAATGTCAATTTCACATTTAGTATCGTGCTAAAAAAATAATATATTCTATCGAACTTGGTAATCTTACATAACTTCTTACCGTATTGGTTATGAATACATGAAAAATGTCATTGGCAAGCCATAACCTACTCTGCAGGCCAGGCTCTTTAGACTCGTTACCAACAATTCTCCATGCCATTTCTTGTATCAAATCATGCATCCCTATCTCGCTGTACTTGATTGAAGTATCATACAGGAAGCATTTTTCAGAGGTTAGGAGAGATTTCTCAATTAGAGCATCTATCAAGATCCGGCTTGAAATATCAAAGGAATTGTCTAGTATTTCAATTACTCGCTGCGTGTGCTCCCCTTTGTGAAAACATGCAACATCGAGAAAAATTCTCTTCTCCATCTCTTCTAGTCCATCATAACTTATTTTGAGTTTATCAAAAATTGTTGGATTAGGAATTTTCTTTAGATTATTCTGTACACTATTCCATGCATCTAGACCTCTCTTAAACAAAGCCGACCCCAAATGTTCAAGAGCTAATGGAAGGTCTCCAGCATGATTAATGAAATACTTAGACAGTTCCAAAACCCCGTCTTCGGGCAGATCTTTCTTGAAGGCATTTTGACTAAACAGAGCAAGAGCTTCATAATCATTTAACAACTCGACACTATGACATAAAGTTATGCCATGTTGGACTAGCAAACATTCGTTTCTAGTTGTAATGATAATTCTACTCCCACTACCAAACCAATCTTCTTTTCCAGCTAGTACTTGTAGCTGGTTTATTTGATCCACATCATCAAGTACAAGAAGAACCTTTTTGTTGCGTAAGCACTTCTCAGTGTATATCATTCCCAACTGTTGATCCTGAACTTGCTCAATTTTTTCTTTCAAAACTGGGAAAAGAAGTTGTTGAAGACTAACTAGAGTACGATCTCTGATATTTGTGAGAAAGCAGTAAACTTCAAAATGACGGAAGATTCTGTCATAAACTAGCTTGGCAAGGGTTGTCTTACCAATGCCACCCATCCCCGTTATCCCTATAAAGCGAACATCATTGGCCTCATGAGCTAATAGCAAACTTAGTTGCTTAAGCCCAAAATTAATTTCAGTGAGGAATCTGACACGGTGAACTCAGATTGCACTTTCCTCCACACACTGTTGACGATTTTTTCAATAAGTTCACTTTCACTCCTACAAGGTATAAAATAACCAATAAAAAAAATATAAACGAAGCATTCAAGTTTGACTCTGTTAAGACATGGGAAATTAAAGTTGTTCATGCATGCTTACTTGGATTGCTTTGAATGCCAACCAGAAATTTTGAACAGTCTTTTTAGATCAGCTTTCCATTGGACAACCTTCTTTTTATCTTCGGTAGTGATGAACTTTTATTCATGCTCCGCGAAGGCTTTGGCAAAAGATCCCCGTTGATTTCCAACGTCAGATGGATCTGTCTCGTAAAAGACCGGCAGAACTGAGTTCCTAGCTTCCATGCACTGAAGAATGGATGTAAGTTCATCCAAGCACCAATTGGAAGAAGCATAGTTTGGTGAAAGAACAACCTTTGCAAGATGCGATTCTTTGATCGCACTCGGGAGCTCAAGTGGAATACTTGTTCCTTCTTCGAGCTCTCGATCGTCAAGGAAAGTCGTAATTCCTTGGAACTTGCACAATTCGTGGTATAAATGGGATACGAAACCCTTGCGAGTGTCTACACCCCTAAAACTCAAAAACACATCGTACTTCCATCGAGGAGCTGATTCGAGAGAAAGAAGTGGTGCAGAGGCTCTTTGGGTGCTCATCCCCATTGCAAAGCAAATGAAAAGTGAACGAAAAACCACGACGAAAATACTCACACAAAAGTAGGAGCTATTTTTCCACTAAAAAAAACAACAACAACAAAATACTCACACAAGAGTAGGAGCTATTTTTCCACTAATTAACGGAGGTAAGATAACAACAACAATAAAATGTGATGTGCTGTGCAGTGCAGTAGGGGCAAATTTAACAATTTCTGCAAGAAAAAGAAAACTATTTTTCCACTAAAAACAAAACAAGGGATGGAAATGTGCCAAAAAGTCAGGGTCAGTGGCTTACCCCTTCTTGGTATTAAGTTAGTCATTGTTGTGGTGGAGAAAAAAACGGAATTGTTGTGCTACTGCTAGTCTAGTCCTATCCCATGGCAACCCATTTCATCTGAGGGATGAAGGAGAGAGGATTCAGTACTAGTGTTCTTAGTCAATACTCAACTCTCAACTCTGGTTTGTTTAGTCTCATTTAGTACTACAGTTTAGTAGTATTATTCTTTACTTGAAAGTGCGAGGTTTTATGTTCGATTCTCGTTAAAAGTAAAATTTTAACCACATTATTATGGCTCACCCATTGTGAGATTTTAAACACGAAAATTCCGTAACAAATGAAACGAGAACACGTGTACAAAGTAGATTTGTATTGATGAATTTGTAGGGTTACAATCTCTGTTTACAATTTTCCTTTGATTTAGTCTTCAAATTTGATGTAGATGTGTAGGTTGTTGATCCAAGGATCGCGATGACTTGATCTCGGACGAACGATTGAACGATTGCTTCAAGTTTTGAGCTTGAAACAATGCGTGGATAGTCTTCACCTCTAGATTTGCGTATGACCTGCAGCAAAGGTGAGGTTGATGTGGGATTTTGTTGATTCAAGGGTCTTGGTGACTTGATCTTGAATCGAACGTTGGTACACGTTTTAAGCTTGCAACAAAGTCTTGAAGGAATCGATACAAGTGTTTGTTGATTCTTCAAGTGAATTGCTTTGGCTTTGGTCGAAAGAAAGCTTCAGCTTTGGTTGTACTTTCTTCAAAGAGAGCTTTTGCAGCGTATTAGTCTTCAAAGATTTGGTAAAGGTTCTTCTTTTGTGAGAATTTCGGCCCTTCAATGTAGAAATTGTCGACCCTTTGTTTGTCCTGGGACCTTGTATTTATAGACTTCCAAAGCCATGCCTTTGGGTGGATTTGGCTTTGATTTGTGTTTTGTTTCAACCACTTTCCCTTGCTTGGCCGAATTATATGGCTTTCTTACTTATTTTGTGAGCAATCTTCAATTCTTGCTTGTTTTGTGAAGATCCTTATTTTTTGTTTTGTTTTCTTTTCTTTGCTGATTTTTGTTGCAAAAAACAACATTTTTGTTTTTGGTTTTTTTTTTTTCCTATTGCCGTGTATCACCTTACCCTTGTTGCAGCTGAAATGTGCTTCCTTGTTTTGATCTTCCTTTTGCTATTTGGTATGTATCTTCCTTATAGCATTAGGAAGCAATTGACCTTTATTTATAGGACAATTGGGAAGGAAGGAAACATATATATGATTACTGATATCGTATCCAAATTGAACAAAGGAACACGAAAATTGCATTAAGAATCTAATGTTTAAACGAAACAAAAATTGAAACCAAAAAAAGAATAAAGAGGAGAAGATTTCACCAAATGGATACATGAAATCATCAGGTGGAAGCAACACCAACATCGACACCCGACTCTTGCATTTGCTGCAACTCCTTCCTCCTAATATACTGATTCAGAATGGCAAGCCTGGCAGTCTCGAAAGCAAAGTAACCCAAAGCCGAAAAGCAAGCCCTGTGAAGAAATCTAGGCCCCACTCCTCTAGTGAGCCCCACCCACCCTTCCTCCATTATAATCTGCTTCACCGTCCCCGAAACTCCACCCTGCGCAGCACCCGTCATCAGCCTCGTCTTCACCACATCCAGCGGCGTCGTAATGGAGGCCGGAATTGCTCCGGCCAACGCCCCGCACACCACGCTCTGTATCGGCTCCAAATTGGTCTGCTTCGTCTTGCTCAGAACCGCCGATTTCAGGTACTCGAACGAAGAATAGCTCAACACACCGGCAGACAAGTTCCTCAGCAATGTCGCAGAGTACCCTGCGTACAGACCTAGAACGCCGTCGTTTTCTAGGATCTTCAGCAGCACCTGCCACAACCTCCCTTTGGCCCCGGCCTGCATCAGCTGCGTGATGATCTCCTTGGGCACCATTATCGCGGAGAAGGCCCCCCTCATCACTTTACTAACATGGATTCTGAGAAAAAGCACCATGTTTAGCTTTCCAAGTACGACTCTGAAGCATTGAATGGTTAAATAAAGCAGAAGGCAATTTTTATTCTTCCTTCTGCCTTTTGTGAGCTTTTTCTTTGTCATCAAAACCACCACTTTCACTTGGAGCTGCCTCTTCACAATATCCATGTGTTCGCTTCAAGATTTTCAATGTTCCGTTGAGCTCTTCCAAATCTTGCTTGTACACCAAACGAACCCCACACATTTTCACCATATTTGGTCCATTTCCTCCAGCATGATAATCTGTTTCAAATGAAAACTGTTCCTGACAATGTTCTCGAGACAAATAAAATATCCAAAGATGTTCTGACACTAAATGCTCTGTTTCAGAAATCCAACATGAAATCCCAGGCAAACACTGAATTTTGAAACCATAATATTGAAGCGCAGCTGGATTTCCCAAGTTTTCCTTAGGTTGTGCAAAAACAACGCAAAAACCAATTCCCATCCAGCTGCTACATGATTGAGGAGGTAGCTCCACATTTAGCGAATGTCCCACAGTTTGATTGTTGAACCACTCGGGAATCCCCTTTCCGGGGCATACAATATAATAAGGATCCAAAGAACCACCGATTACCTCATACAAAGAAGGACAGATTCCCTGCACCAAAAGAACCATTAGGGGGGGGGGGGGGAAGCGAGAGAGACAGAGAGACAGAGAGAGACAGAAAGACAGAGAGACAGAGTACCTTAGTGGTGAATTTCACGATCCTTGAATATATTGTATTCATCCAGTCTTCATCTTCAACCAATGTAATGCAATTCCGAGAACTGAAAGTAAAATCATAAATATTGGCAAATCTGCTGCTCAACTTCGAGGGATCCGACAACCTTTCCAAGGATGTACAATTATCTACTTTTACGTGTAATTCGCTATTTGACGGAAGATCTGGCAGTTGCTCAAGTCTTTGGCACCCCTCCAAGCTAAGTGACTCAAGTCGAGAAAGGCATTTGATGCTTGCTGGAAGGGTTGTAAAATTGTTTCCACTAAGATTTAACACTCGTAAAGAGGACAAGTTACCAATATCATGGGGGATATCACCTTCACCAAGATCATTATAGTGTAGTTGTAAGTTCTCCAAACAACGCAAATGATTCAAAGAAGACAACACCAAACCCCAACAAGGCTCATGACTCTTTCTAATTCCAAATAAGCGGAGAAGGCCCCACTCATCCCTTTGGTTACCAATTGATCCATAAGCCCGCAGCGTTTTGAGATTTTTCACATCAACAAGCGGTTCTCTTATACCGGTTAACACCAAATCAAGCCACTCTAAAAACTCCATCTTCCCTGGGAGTTTTTCAATTTTTGAACTTCCCCTGACCGACAGCTTTTTAAGAGACTTCAAATTACAAATCTCAATAGGAATATCCAACAGATTTCTGCAATCACTAATAACCAGTACAGTAAGGCCAACCAGATGTCCAATTGTTGAAGGTAATTTCTCAATCGCAGTCCCACCTAAATAAACCTTGGACAAATTTTTCATCTGTTTTGAAAATTCTGGAATCTTTTTCACTTTGGAGCATTCCATAAGATCTAAACGTTCAAGGGAATCCATTTCTAGCTCACTTGGAAGACTCTTAATACTTTTACAGCCAAAAAGTTGCAAAACTTTAAGTCTTTTAAGAACTGCAATAGACGGGTGTACCTCAACTAAATTCGTACACCACGTAAGAAACAACTTCTCAAGATTTCGAAGACCAGTAAAATCTGGGGTACTTATCAGTTTACGTGAGTAGCTAAGATTAATATATTTTAAGTTGGGGAAATTCTGCAGAATACAACAAATAATGTATATAAGCTTCCAATTCCAAAACCTAACAATTTTATTGGACATAAAAAAAATTGTTAAATAGCATTCATTGCGTATATTCTTACCTCTTTTCCATCCCAAAGCCGAACAAGTTTGCTATCACACATTTGTAGTTCAGTAAGGAAACGCGGGTGAAAGCTTGGTGGAAGAGACTTGGAAGGATACAAACTCCAATTCACAATTCTCAAAGAACATGGAAGAAATTTGGGACTTGAAGAAACAACCAAATTGTCAAATTCCAGAAACCTCAGTCCGGACATGTTAGAGAAGGCTTCGCAATTCCAATGCACCTCTTCTATTTCGGGTAACCGTAGGCCTATGCCTTCAATGGCTCTCGTCCCCTAATAATCAAGAATGTTGGAAATGTCAATTTCACATTTAGTATCGTGCTAAAAAAATAATATCTTCTATCGAACTTGGTAATCTTACATAACTTCTTACCGTATTGGTCATGAATACATAAAAAATGTCATTAGGAAGCCACAACCTACTCCGCAGGCCAGGCTCTTTAGACTCGTTACCAACAATTCTCCATGCCATTTCTTGTATCAAATCATGCATCCCTATATCGCTGTACTGCACTGAAGTATCATACAGGAAGCATTTTTCAGAGGTTAGGAGAGATTTCTCAATTAGAGCATCTATCAAGATCCGGCTTGAAATATCAAAGGAATTGTCTAGTATTTCAATTACTCGCTGCGTGTGCTTCCCTTTGTGAAAACATGCAACATCGAGAAAAATTCTCCTCTCCATCTCTTCTAGTCCATCATAACTTATTTTGAGTTTATCAAAAATTGTTGGATTAGGAATTTTCTTTAGATTATTCCGTACACTATTCCATGCATCTAGACCTCTCTTAAACAAAGCCGACCCCAAATGTTCAAGAGCTAATGGAAGGCCTCCAGCATGATTAATGAAATACTTAGACAGTTCCAAAAACCCGTCTTCGGGCAGATCTTTCTTAAAGGCATTTTGACTAAACAGAGCAAGAGCTTCATAATCATTTAACAACTCGACACTATGACATAAAGTTATGCCATGCTGGACTAGCAAACGTTCGTTTCTAGTTGTAATGATAATTCTACTCCCACTACCAAACCAATCTTCTTTTCCAGCTAGTACTTGTAGCTGGTTTATTTGATCCACATCATCAAGTACAAGAAGAACCTTTTTGTTGCGTAAGCACTTCTCAGTGTATTTCATTCCCAACTGTTGATCCCGAACTTGCTCAATTTTTTCTTTCAAAACTGGGAAAAGAAGTTGTTGTTGAAGACTAACTAGAGTACGATCTCTGATATTTGTGAGAAAGCAGTAAACTTCAAAATGATGGAAGATTCTGTCATAAACTAGCTTGGCAAGGGTTGTCTTACCGATGCCACCCATCCCCGTTATCCCTATCAAGCGAACATCATTGGCCTCAAGAGCTAATAGCAAACTTAGTTGCTCAAGCCCAAAATTAATTCCGACTAATTTCTGTGAGGAATCTGACACGGTGAACTCAGATTGCACTTTCCTCCACACACTGTTGACGATTTTTTCAATAAGCTCACTTTCACTCCTACAAGGTATAAAATACCCAATAAAAAAAATATAAACGAAGCATTCAAGTTTGACTCTGTTAAGACATGGGAAATTAAAGTTGTTCATGCATGCTTACTTGGATTGCTTTGAATGCCAACCAGAAATTTTGGACAGTCTTTTTAGATCAGCTTTCCATTGGACAACCTTCTTTTTATCTTCGGTAGTGATGAACTTTTCTTCATGCTCCGCGAAGGCTTTGGCAAAAGATCCCCGTTGATTTCCAACGTCAGATGGATCTGTCTCGTAAAAGACCGGCAGAACTGAGTTCCTAGCTTCCATGCATTGAAGAATGGCTGTAAGTTCATCCAAGCACCATTTGGAAGAAGCATAGTTTGGTGAAAGAACAACGATTGCAACATGCGATTCTTTGATCGCACTTGGGAGCTCAAGTGGAATACTTGTTCCTTCTTCAAGGTCTCGATCGTCAAGGAAAGTCGTAATTCCTTGGAACTTGCACAATTCGCGGTATAAATGGGATACAAAACCCTTGCGGGTGTCTACACCCCTAAAACTCAAAAACACATCGTACTTCCATCGAGGAGCTGATTCGAGAGAAAGAAGTGGTGCAGAGGTTCTTTGGGTGCTCATCGCCGTTGCAAAGCAAATGAAAAACGAACGAAAAACCACGATGAAAATACTCACACAAAAATAGGAGTGGACCAAAAGTGTGGTTTTGGGGAAAGGAAATAATGGAAGAGAGAAAGAGTGAAGGTTGCAGGGAAGCCAAGTGGGACAATACGAATCAATCCAACAAGAAAACAACAAAATGAAGACCAAGAAGCAGATTAATTGACAAGAAAATTTTAGAAATAGATTGAGAAAAGTCAGTGTGAACAGGCAGCGCTCTACCTACTCCTACTCCTGCTCCTAAATTGGACCAAAAATAATTGTTCATTTTCTGGGGGCCTCCATGCATTCTGGACGCGGTTTCCAACTACTTGCTGGATGCTTTCCAACCACTTGCTTAGTAAGACCGTAACGATTTCTGACTAGTGAGATTAATTTAAAGCGAAAACAACCTATAAAATAATGGAGATAAATTGGTTGAGGTTGAGGCATATCATCAAGGATTAACTTTTAAATGGTAATTAACAAATCAACGCTGGTAGTTATTTCTAGATTAGATTCAAAACAAGTAGCTTTTAAATGTTAATTAACACCGAATAATTAACTAAATTCTGAAAAGGGAAAAACATTTGAAAAAAAAAAAAAAAGAAGCCCTAAGCTCTTTAATTCTCATTCATCCTTTAAGTCTAATTTAGGTATCAAGAGACACTTGTATTGACAAAGTCTAACCTGTTTATTTATTTCTTTGATGGGAGATATTCGTTTGTAATTGTGAATTTTTTTTTTTCCTCACTTCACTTCATCATTCTATCTATAGATAAAATAAGTAATTTTGAATAATTAACAGAGGTAAGATAACAACAACAATAACAAGTGTAGTATAGTGTAGTAGTGCCAAAACTAACAATTTATGCAAGAAAAAGAAAACTATTTTTCCACTAAAAACAAAACAAGAGATGGAAATTGTACCAAAAAGTCAGGATTGGTGGCTTACTCTCCTCATTCAGTCAATCATGATGAGATTTTTCTTTTTCCCACTAAGAACAGAACAAGAGATGGAAATTGTACCAAAAAGTCAGTATTGGTGGGTTACCTCTTCTTCACATTCACAGTCCTGATGGGACCAAAACCACATTTACTCTGGGTACGATTACCACCCGCTTGGTTGGTAAAACTGCAGCGATTTTTTACGGGTGGGATTAATTTAAAGCGAAAACGACCAATAATGGAGAAAAATTAGTTGAGGATGAGGCATTATTAAGGATTAGCTTTTAAATGTTAATTATTAAATTAGTTGAGGCTGAGGCATCATTAAGGATTAACTTTTAAATGTTAATTATTTATAAGGGTGGAATTTTTTGCCGAATTACCATACGGTTAGGAGGTTACAAGAGTTACCATAGTTAAGTCTATTCAAGAACAATACATTATTGAATACACATTTTCTACATGGTATCTAGAGCCTAAATTTTTTTTTCGACATGGCTTCTGGTAGTGCATCGGCTTTTTCTCCTATCTCTATCCCAAATATCTCTCATCTTGTCTCTGTCAAACTTTCTGATACAAACTATCTTGTGTGGGAAAGCCAAGTCAAACCTTTCTTGCTAGGCCAAAATCTTTGGCGTTTTGTTGATGGCTCTTTTCCGTGTCCTCCATCCACTTTGACCTCTTCTTCAAGTGATGACAAAACACCTACTCCTACACCTACACCTAATCCTGACTACATCTCTTGGTTTCAAACAGATCAAAGTCTCATTAGTATCCTTCGTGCCACACTGTCTGACGCCGTCCTTCCTCAAGTCATTGGGTTCTCCACCTCCAAAGATATATGGGACTGTCTCCAGCAAAATTTCTCTCAACAGTCACTTGCCAATGCTGCACAACTGAAATTTCGTCTATTCTCTCTTACCAAAGGCTCCAAACCCGTTTCTGATTATCTTGCTCAAGCCAAAAGTTTGGCTGATGAACTCACTGCTATCCAAGAACCTGTGTCCAATTCTGACTTGGTTACTTACGTACTTCGTGGTCTGGGACCTGATTACCAGATGCTTGTGACGACTCTTCTCAATTTCCCGCCCCTCCCACCCTTTTCTGACCTTCGCACCAAATTGCTTGCTTTTGAGGGGCAACAAGCCTTTGCGGCTCAACTCAATTCTACACCCTCCCATGCTGCCATGATCACCACACGTCCGCCTCGTGGTCAGCATCTATTCCGTCCGCGTGATCCCTCAGGCCATAGGCCACCATTTCATTCTTTTCATGGGTTTCCACCGAACATCTCTCGGCAACAGCGACCTCCCTTCAACACTCCAGGTCTTCTAGGTCCTCCTCCACCTCGTCATGCGGTTCAACATGTTGCTCAATTTATGGGATCCCCCAGTAATGTTCATTTTGAATCTGTTAAGCGAATATTACGTTATCTCAAAGGCACCCTTGGGTTTGGTCTTCCTATTCGTCGGTCTCCTGATTGTTCCTTCCTCATTGCCTACTCCGATGTCGATTGGGCAGGATGTCCTGATACCAGACGGTCCACATCCGGCTTCTGCATATTTTTGGGATCTAATCTCATCTCATGGAGTGCCAAGAAACAGCCCACAGTTTCTCGTTCCAGTGCCGAGGCCGAGTATCGAGCCCTCGCTTATGCATGCGCGAACACTATATGGATTCAACATCTTTTGAGTGAACTTCATTGTCCACTCACTCATCCCGTATTACTAAATTGTGACAACTTGTCCACCACCCACTTAGCTGCTAATCCCGTGTTTCATGCTCGCACAAAACACATTGGGATTGATTATCATTTTGTTCGTGAACGAGTTGCTTCTGGCAGTCACAAGGTTCGCTTTATCCCGTCCCAGTTTCAACTTGCGGATGTCTTCACCAAAGGATTACCTGTTGCACAGTTTGCACATCTTATTTCCAAACTTGTCTCCTCTCCGGCGTCAAGTTTGCGGGGGAGTGTTAGGAGGTTACAAGAGTTACCATAGTTAAGTCTATTCAAGAACAATACATTATTGTTTAGCTGTTATGTTGTTATTAGCTTTTATTAGGATATAATTAGCTTTCCGTTTCATTGTAACCACTAGGTAGATAGCTCAAAGTTTATGTATAAATATGGGCTGTAATCTCTCCAATGAATGATATCGAATACACATTTTCTACACATACCAACCGAATTACCAACCGTAGCATACCAAAGTGGTATTTGTAACGTACCATACATTTTTGGTACGATAATGGTATTCAAAACCATTACCAGTAGTATACCGTACCGTACCACTACTATTAATATTATATCATTTATTTATTCATTTATATATAATTAGGTATTATTTTCATTATATATGCACTTTATATTTTTTTTTCCTAGTCATTTATCCAATCATCTCACCCTCTAACCTTTACTTTCCCAATAAAAAAACATAAGCCTTCTTGCGCTGTAACTCTTCATATTTTCACTCATCTAGCCACCAACCTCATCTCTGTTGCTCCAGTTCTGGCGACTCTCTCTCTCTCCGGATTCCATCTCATCTTCTACTTCATCAAATTGGGATGTCTTTCTCCCTGGCTTCGTCTATCAAGTTAATTTTTGTACAATTTTAAAGAACGCAGAGATGGAATTTAGGAATCATTGTACTTTTTTTAGGGCTATTGGGTTCTTTCAGCAATTCTTCCATCTATTTACTTCTTGTTTCTTAAATGAATCTCTATAAAATTCTCATAATTAAATAAAAAAGTTTTAGAAAGCCAAAGGGAGTGGCCAAAACACGTTTGGGCCTTGAATTGGGTTGAAAAAATAAATCAAATTTTGGCCCAAAAGAATGGCCTAAAACAGAGTGGTAATTACCATTACCATACCATGCCAACAGAACTATTTAGCATGCCGAAATTCGGTATACCGAAAGTTTGGCACGGTAATGGTAATAGATTTTGTCATACCAAAAGTTTGGTATGGTAATTTGTACATGGGTTTTGGTACGGTAATCGTACCAATACTGTGAAACCCCGTCCCAAATTTAGTGTATTTTCATATTACCGGACTTATGAAATTACCGTTTTACCCTTGAGTTGATTTTCTTTGACCGTCTCGTCGAAACGCATATTTCTAATCTTATTAAGTTATTTGTATCGTACTCATCGCCACGAACGGATTCAAAATCGGATTTATAATGAAGATTCTGCGTTTGAAACGTCGAACGTTTTTCGGATATTTTCGTGTTTCATCTTTGGTGACCTTGTTTTGTGAGCCAATAGGGCCCACATGTTCCCTTCCTTTTCCCTCCCCGTGACCCTCTCCTTCTTCTTTGCTGGAAAGCAACACACACTCTCTCTCTCTCACAACACTCTCACCTCTCTCCCTCTCTACACTATCGGGTCTCTCTCAAACTACTATGTTCGAGGGCTTTTCACATAAACAAACCACACAACAATGACAACAACATCCCTACAATCATCCTAGTGAACTCAGAATCGAAGGAGAAGCCTGCAAACCATTCCAAACTCGCTGCACAGTGTATTCACTGTTCACCGACTTTTTCGATGAGTTTCCACGTTCTCCGACGAAGGTAAGCCTCGAACCTCGTCCAAAAGTTGTAGATCGTGTTTTTTTAAACAAATGATATTATAGGGAATGAGGTGGGTTAAGCCTCACAACGAGCTATCAATAATGTGGTTCAAATTTGCCTTTGGCGAAAATAGAATCTAAGACTTCTTACTTACAAGTGAAGATGAATATTACTAGATCGTAGTACTAAGTAGCAATATTAAAGATAATTAAAATCTTCTAATTTCATGCATCTTTTTGTGTGTATTTATGGATTTCGAATATTTAAAAATTGGTTTATTTTTAATCTACCTAATTTCTTCTAACAAAAAAAATACTAATATACCAATTCACATTTCAGAGGGAAAAAAACAAGTGATGTCATCTTTTGTCACATCCCAGCCCGAGGCGGATCACTTCTCGGGCCCACTCCACCACCGTAGCACGATATTGTTCGTTTTGGGCCCCGACCATGCCCTCACGGTTTTGTTTTTGGGAACTCACACGAGAACTTCCCAGTGGGTCACCCATCCTAGGAGTGCTCTCGCGCGCTACTCGCTTAACTTCGGAGTTCCGATGAAACCCGAAGCCAGTGAGCTTCCAAAAGGCCTCGTGCTAGGTAGGAATGAGAATATACATTTAAGGATCACTCCCCTGGGCGATGTGGGATGTTACATCTTTCACATGCATTAACTTTTGTCTCTCTTTAAATGTTTAAAAAGCATTGTCTCAATATAAAATTAAGTACTAAAAGTATATTTTATGTGTAATTTTTCCTAACATAAATCCACATGCAGAACATACAACCTAACTCAAAGGAATAAATACATGAATGAATGATATACCAATAAGTGAGATATGAAACCTAACTAAAAGGTACAAAAACATAATATACCTACAAGCAAGACACATTAATCTATGATACAGGTTGATTATAAAAAATAAAATAAAAATCTATCATATAGGTATATAGATACACTTAACATGTGATATATCAAATGTTGATTATCAAAATTAAAAGTAATATATATGAATGGGGTTTAAAAGAGGAAGAAGAAATAATTAAATAGATAATTCGGAAGAGATTTAATTCCTATAATAAATTTTCACTAAATAAAATATAATACTTTCACTAAATAAAATATATTTGACAATAAAATAATTTTAACCTCAAAGAATCGAACCTTTTTAATAAAATAAACTATTCCTAATATTGACTCAAAAAGGGAACTTATATCAATAGATTTTTCAATGTGATCGGAAAACGAGATGGTATATCACGTGTCATTATATAAATGGTAGAATATGTGTGTCAAAAAGTTAATAACTTAAAAAATAAGACTTTCCACCACTTATATAAAAACACATAATGTACTACCTATTGTAGGCCTATTTAATTGAACGATCTAGGGTTTAGAGAGAGAGAGGGGGCCAGCTATGGTTAGAGAGAAGAGATAGTAATTTAATTGTGAGGTGCGTTTGATTCACCCCATTGTGCCTTTATTTATAGTAGTAGGATAGGTAAAAACCTTTCCATTTAGGATTACAACATTTAATAGGTAATCTACTCCTAATAGGAATATAAGATACATTCCCATATTCTCTAAGATTTATACAATCACATTCCTATTCTAAATATGATTGCAACACTCCCCCTTGAGTGTGTAAATACTCAACAAACCATCGCATCAGATCTTCAGCAGATAAGGTAGAATAGTTGATGAAGTCATCGCCACAACGGGTGATCGCGAGTCTCAAATTTAAGTGAAGTATGCATTTGTAGTAAAACTCACAAAACCTCGCTATGGTAAAACCCAAGGCATAGGGAAAAACCCATAGACTAAGGAGAAAAGTGAGAAGTATGCATAATGTCTAAAACAAATGTCAAACACGACGAAATTAGTGAACTTAACGGAGCATGATCATCCCAGGATGGGTGCCTCATTAAAACCTCGTTAAATAGCAAAAACCCAATGGGAAAAATGCTCCTAATCGTAGGAAAAAGAGTACATTAAGATCATGTGAGTATACTTCTAGATACTCCCCTTGAGTTAGACATAACTTCTAAATAAGAGAACTACAAGCGATTCAACTCAGATAATTTACGCATACCGATTCCTTGGATGAGCTTTTGAAAAGTAGACTTGGGCAATGACTTGGTGAAGAGATCGGCCAGGTTGTCCTGGGAACAGATTTGCTTAACTTCAATGTTCTGATGTTGCTGCTGCTGGTGTGAGTAAAAGAACTTCGGCGCTATGTGCTTGGTGTTGTCTCCCTTGATGTATCCCTTCTTTAACTACTCGATACATGCTGCATTGTCTTCAAAGATCATCGTAGGAATGTCAACGACTGATGTAAGACCACTAGTGCTTCGTATATGTTCCATAACTTCTCTTAGGCGAAAGCACTCACGCGATGCTTCATGCATGGCGAGAATCTCAGCATGGTTAAACGAAGTCGCAACTAGCATTTGCTTGGTAGACCTCCAAGATATAACGATGTCTCCAATGGTAAAGACATAGCCCGTTTAAGAACGTGCCTTATGTGGGTCGGACAAATATCCAGCATCTACGTAACCAACAAGGCGAGAATCAATTCGAGACCATAGGGGGCGGCAACACTCAAAGATTCAGGCGTATAGAACAAGCCCAAATCCGTAGTACCCTTGAGGTAGCTAAAAATGTCTTTAACACCATTCCAGTGCTTGCGTATGGGTGCATTGCTGTATCTTGCCAAAAGATTCACAGCGAAGGAGATGTCGGGTCTAGTGCACTGAGCCAAGTACAATAAAGCCCCAATTGCACTTAGGTAAGGAACTTCGGGTTCCAAAATCTCTTCCTTATCCTTGTTTGGACGGAAGGGATCTCGTTTAGCATCTAGAGTCCCAAAGACCATGGATGTACTCGAAGGCTTCGCTTTATCCTTATTAAAACAACGCAACACCTTTTGGGTGTAGTTCGATTGATGTACTAGGATTCCATCCAAACAATGCTCGATCTTCAGGCCGAGACAGTATCGAGTTTTTCCAAGATCCTTAATCTCAAATTCTGATTTCAAGTGTGCAGCAATTTCCTCAAGCTCTGCGAGAGTCCCGATGAGGTTCATGTCATCGACAAAAACTGCAACGATTACAAATCCGGAATGTGAATTCTTTATGAACACGCATGGGCATAATTCGTTGTTCACATAACCCTGACTTGTCAAATATTGACTCAGACGGTTATACCATATCCACTCGGATTGTTTCAATCCGTAGAGTGACATTCTTAACCTAATTAAGAGAGTGTTTCGTGGTCTAGAACTATTTGACCCAGTCAATGAAAGTCCTTCTGGAACTTTCATGTATATTTTCGTATCTAGATCCCCAGAGATACGCGGTTACCACGTCCATAACCTGCATATTCAGTTTTTCGAAAACTACGAAACTGATTAGGTAGCGGAATGTTATAACGTCCATTACGGGGGAATACGTCTCCTCGTAATCAATCCCAGGGCGCTGAAAGAAACCTTGCGCTACGAAGCATGCTTTGTATCGTACTATTTCATTCTTCTCATTACGTTTCCTCACGAAAACCCACTTGTAGCCAACGGGCTTCACTCGTGGTGGTGTAGGAACGATAGGTCCAAACATTTTATGTTTCGCGAACGAATCGAGTTCAACCTGGATTGCTTGTTTCCATTTTGACAAATCGGTTTTATGTCGACATTCATCGATGGAACCAGGTTCAATGTCATCGCTAAGCATGATGTCAGTAGCTACTGAGTACGTGAATGCATCGTCGATGATCATCTCATTCCTATTCCAAACCTCATCCAATACTGCGTAGTAGACCGAAATCTCGTGATTCTCGAGAGGCTGGTATGTTTCATCTGAAGCATCATCGTAATCTAGAATAACCTCATGCGTTGGAACGGATGAGTGAGCGATGGTAGGATTCAAACTAGGGTTACTAGTTGGTGCCATTTTCTTCTTCCGGGGTTGTGAATCCTTTGAACCAAGGGTCTGCCACGCTTCAGGGTCGGTGCAAATGATTGGCTAGCCGCCAATGTACCTTGCCGTGTGGAAGGTGCAGCCTCCCCACCTTCGGGGACGATCTAGCCTTCCCAGGCGGGTTGTTGACGTACGCGGGGTACATCTATTCTTGCATGTGTGTTTGCAGCGGGTATATGTGATCTTGTCACCTTTGCTAGATCATTAAAAGCATCTGATATGCTTTGAGCAATGTTTTAAAGATCTATAATTCGTCACACCTCAGTTTCAGACTGGGCAGTGCGGGGATCTAAATGAGACATAGTAGGAGTATACCACGACAATTTGCGACGTTCTACGGGAACGTTAGCATGCTTATCTTTTCCTAACAACGGGAAGACTGTCTCATCAAAGTGACAATCCGCAAAACGTGCGGTAAAGAGATCTTCTGTCAAGGGTTCTAAATAACGAACAATTGATGGCGAATCATAACAGACATAGATTCCCATTTTTCTCTGATGACCCATTTTGGTACGTAGTGGCGGCGCTATTGGTACATAAATGGTGCACCCAAACACCCATAAATGCAAGACGTTAGGCTCGTATCCGGTGACCAACTGTAATGGTGAATGTGGTTGAGTAACAGTGGGCCTCAGGCAAACCAACATAGTTGTGTGCAATATTGCATAGCCCTGGGCAATTACCTGCAGTTTGGTTCTCATAACCAAAGTCTGAGCTATCAATTAAAGGCTCTTTATGAAAGCTTTTGCCAGGTCGTTTTGGGTGTGAACATGGGGCATGGGATGTTCCACATCAATCCCTACTGACATGCAATAATCATAAAAAGTCTATGACGTAAACTCTCTAGCATTATCCAGTCGAATCGACTTAATTGGATAATCAGGGAGGTGAGCCCTTAGCTTAATGATTTGAGCTAGGAGTTTAGCAAACGCGGCATTGCGTGTGGACAATAGGCAAACATGTGACCATTGTGTCGATGCATCAACCAACACCATAAAGTATTTAAATAGTCCGCAGGTTGGTTGAATAGGTCCACAAATGTCCCCTTGAATCTTCTGAAGAATTTTAGGGGGGTTGCGAATAATCTTTGTAAATGAGGGTTGAGTATTCAACTTCCCTAAAGAACAGGCTTTGCATGGCGGGAGTCCAACATAGCGATGTAACTTATGCCCGTGTGAAGATTTGAGGATACGGTGCATCATGTCACGTCGAGGATGTCCTAAACAGTCATGCCAAAGCAATAAAGTGTCCTGAAACTCAGGCATAGGGTCGGCCACACTGTGGGCTTCTATGTCGCGAATGGTTGTGATGTACAACCCATTCGGCAGACGTTCCAACTTCTCGTGAATATGCTTCTGGCCATATTCGTACAAAGTGATACAAAGAAATTCAGAACCATGATCTTCAGTAGTTTCAAGATGATATTGATTATCTCGAATATCTCTAAAACTCAGCAACGTTCTTCCGGAACGTGGAGAATAGAGTGCCTCCTTAATGGTCAAGATAGTACCATCGGACAACATGATACGTGCTTTTCCGTATCCTTCAGTCAAGTTGGATGAGCCTGTCAAATGAGCTTTCTTGGGTGTTAAGTTAGTAAAATAGTGTCATTCACGCAAGATGGTGTGCGTAGTTGCACTATTTGCCAGACAACTAACTTCCCCACTAGACATACCTAGAAATAAATTGATTGAATTGGTCACATGCATAAATATAAGTCCATTCATTCAATTAAGCGATTCGAGAAAATAATATCCATTCAAATAACAATCCATAATTCAAAACAAACCAAAACCAAACAAATTGTTCCAAATACTTAGAAAAATTGTCCAAAATTAAACCATAAACCTAGAAAAATAGGGGGTAGGGCCGACCACTCCTAGTGGGTTCGGCCACTAGGGGTAACCCACTAGGGGTAAACACCCTAAAACCATGTATAATTTATTCATCCATAGGCCCTGACGCCTCCTAAAAATCCGATATCTCCATTGATGTAGTTGTATCTTCCAGATGATCCACATGTGCAAAGTTAGACTCATGACGACAATAATACTTAGCAATAGCCTCAGGGGAAGCTCGATGTACGCGTGACTAATGAACCTTTGATCCACAACGATAACACATGTCCAGTTCAGTAGAAGCGGGCTGAACGGGAGCTCTGCCCTTGTTCTTGAAGTTTGGGGTCTTAAGGGCGAGTGGCGGACGCTGTTGGGTCATAATTCTTCCTTTAGGTGCGGCACTCTGTTGACCTTGGGCCCGTGATGGGGCTTGTCACCCATTACCACGGCCACGACGATTCTTTCGTCATTTATGGCTGCTAGAATTAGTCGCATGTGCTTCAGGAACGGCGTTCGAGCCAATCGGTCGAGCTTAATGGTTCTTCATCAAAAGCTAGTTCTGCTTTTCAACGAGAAGTAAAATAGAGATCAAATCTGAAAACTTGGTGAATTTCTGTGCCCTATATTGTTGCTGCAGGACAATATTGGTGGCATGAAAGGTCGAATATGTCTTCTCTAAAAGATCTGATTCGTTTAGTTCCACTTTGTAGAATTTCAACAAAGAACGGATTCTACAAAATTCAGAGTTGTATTTATTCACGGACTTAAAGTCCTGGAAGCAAAGATGCTGCCAGTCATGTCTTGCTTCAGGCAAGTATATGTCTTTCTAGTGATCGAAATGATCGGCCAAAGCAAGCTAAAGGGTGCGTGGGTCCTCCTCAATGAGGTACTCAGTCTACCGTGCATCATGGATGTGCCTTCGAAGGAAGATCATTACATTAGCCTTCTGAGCTTCGTCAACAGGTTTGTTGGTGACACACCCCGATCCCGATATTCCCCGAATACCAGGATAGACACGTGCTAGCCGACACCCGAATGGTGACGAAAGCCATTTATTGAATGCAAATGCTGAGAATAAGGAATAAATAAGACTTATAAATATAAAATAAAGAGTATGCATTTAAGGAACGTGTTCAGAGCACACATCTAATCTAGAACACTAAAAGAATTAATATAAAATTGAATGAACAAAGGAATAGGTCCTACATCGAGAAGACTCGAAGATGCCGATGCGGAAGTGCCTTGACGTCGGGATTGCATGCCTCGATTCTAAGTCCTGAAGGGGGTGCAAAACAAACATGAGTGGACCAAATTGATATATATAATAAAACAGTTATCAACGTACTAACCCCCAGGTTTTATGAAAACACATATATATCATGATAAACATAGGTTTTCCGTAACCTAGCATGCAGTGCACTGTCTCAAATCATAACTTGTATATATAATAATCACTAGTGAATGTCCAATATAACCACCAGGCTCCATGTCGACTCCCCATCTCTGAGCAGACAGTCAGAGGAAAATAACCCCAGGCTCCATGCCGGCTCCCCATCCCTGGTCTTAAATGCAAGAGGAAACACCCCCCAGGCCCTATGCCAACACCAAACCTTTGCTCAGGACGGACCGGAATCTATCCCTACGTCCCGTAGCTGATAGGATTAAATGCACACCACAAAGTAACACACAAATGTCCTATTGATTTTCCTTATTAATACTAAGATTTGTCAATTGTAGCATATGAAAATAAGGGTCTTTCCCGCAGACGATTGTTATATCTAACTACTTAAAATGTCACAAAAACTGGTTTGCTGTCCCTACTGACCAGCCACTGAAAAATATTTATTAGACAGACTTACACTTATCTAAAGTCTACGAAATTTTATATGAAGATACTAGACACACAGAGCTACACTCATACAAATTTTTGGGATTTTTGGAGTTGATTTGCTATTTAAATTAAATTGAACAAAAGCAGGACAGAAACAGATTTTAAGTAGTTCACAAATTAAGAAAAACGAGTTAGGGGAATTGCTATCCACCACCAAATAATCATGAAAACATGTTATGTTTCATTCAAATTCCTTTTATTTCCGGATGAAGATGCTCAAGTTGGCTCAATGTTAGAACTCAACCTATTACTCTTTCTTACATAGTATGTTAAGAGAATGGCGTTTTCAACTTAACTTAGTCCCTAGCATGCAATCTAAAATGGCGTGTTCATAGATTTAACAAGTAGAAATCATTAAGAACGAAAAGAGTTTGAGTCATCACAAGGCATCGTAAGTACTGGCGTTGTCTTACTTATCCTAGAAATTGGTTCACATGTTAATCGCAATTAACAAGTACTACTCTAGAACATATGTAGGTCCTCATTTGACAAGGGCAGGCACACACATATTCATAGCATTAGAATCCTAGATATGCTTACTAAGTATGCATCCGTAGAAAACACATAAAGAATTCATCAATGAGACAAGTAGTGAAGCAATTTTCATCCTTTCATAATAGTAATTCAACAAAATGTCATAACAAACTTGCAATCATATTTGGGGCTTCAAAACAGCCCCTAACTTCTAAAAATTAGTTACACATAATCCTTAAATAAAACCAAAAGAAAGACATGAGTTTGAGAAGATAAAACCGAAAGAAGAGAATGCCAAGATTTCCTCCTTCCTTTCCTTCCTTCCCCAACGCAGCAGCCTTGCCTTTTTTTTCCTATCTTATTTCTTCTCAATTCTTTCTCCCTTGCCGCTGCAACCTGCAGCCTTTATGCCCCTGCTTGCTGCCCCATTTCTGCTCCATAACTCCCCCACTAATAGCCATTTTGTGATGACAATAAGTGAGAGGAAATGGTAAAACAATTGTAACTCTTTAGGTAGTCTTTATGCCAATTACTCCCTCACTTAATCCTCATCTTTAATTCCATTTCCTCTGATAGTTGAATAGGTGTCAGCTGGTTTGTTCTTGGCTGCATCAGTTTTGGCTGCTAGTTTTATTGGGTTTATTGCTTTCAATGCTTTCTTGTCAGTTACAAACTGCTCAGCCCCTTGTGTACCTTTCAGTGTTAAAACGGCCATAACTTCTTCTAGAAAAATGATATTAACAATCCGTGAAATGTTCCAGAAAATAGACATCTGTAGCTTTCCAAGCATATAAGGCTCATTCCCTAATTCATTCTGAGCTGTTCGTAACTTGCTTCCAAAGTCAGCTGATGTGCACATGCAGTTTTGACGAATTTGTTACTTAAAATCCCACTTGTGCTATTTTTCTTTTCTTAGCTTGACAAGTCCTACAAAACACAAAAACAAAGTAAATAGCTCAAAAATATAAGGAACTAACTAAGAAAAGATAAGTGAATTTGATGTAATATATATATAAATATGAGCTTATCAGTAGCGGAAATGACCACTAGGTAAGTACAAAACCATTGAACATATGTACATTTGAAAAGCGTCTTCATAGTATAAAGTCATCCATCATCTATACTATAAAGAAGTGTTCGAAACGTATTCTAAATATCATATCGTCATCCATCAGATATTCTATAAGAATACGGGTTATAGGAAAAATAGTAATAATTCAAAATAGCCTCAATAGGCACGATATCTCATAAAGCATTTCATAGAATATAATCATAAAATCATGCCTTTAATGTGTGCAGTTCTACTATAAAACATGCATTTTAGAAGGGGTCCACTCACAGTACTTCACCGCCGAATAGCCACGCAAACTAGCGAACAAGGAAACGCCACCGATACTTGCCCCTAAGCACATAAAGGATCCATTTAGTCAAACTCTACTCAAACCACTTAATTTGGGAAAACGGACATTGAAAACGGGTTCAGAACGTCGAAATTAGCCTAGAAGAGGTCTCGGACGAAAACCCAAAAAGTCAACTCGAAAGTCAAAGTCAATGATCAACGGTTAACATTGACCAAGTCAACGGTCAGACCGGGTCAAGGTCAATGGGTCTGGGCTTGGGTTGGACCAGGTTTAGGGCCTAGGTTCTTGGGTTTGGTTCTAAGGCCTAAGGGTTTAAGGTTTTAAGGTGCACGGGCCTAAGGCCCTAAAGGAAAATGGCCCAAAGGCCTTTTACATTAAAACAATAAATAAAATAAATAATAAAAACTAAAATGGGTTTTGGGTTGGGCTCGGTAGGAAAGGCTCAAAGGCCTTTGGGTTTCTGGGTTGCCAGATTCAAAGGAAAGAGAAGGCCGGAATTCGGCCGGAAAGCTACACAACCTTTAAACGGCCATAACTTTGTCAATACTCAACGAAATCGAGTGATTCAAAAATGAAAGTTGTAGTTCTCGAAGAGACGAAGAGAATAGTACCTACACGATGTCGAACTCATAGTGGTTTGACCGGAAAACACCTTGAAAGTTGTCGGACTTGTCGAAAACTGGGTAAGATTCAAATGAGTATAACTTCTTCAACACTCAATGAAATTGGGTGAAACAAAAAGGAAAGTTGTAGTACTCAGTGGGACGAAGAGATTGATACTTGAACTCCGGCCAACTAGCCGTGGTTTGGCCAGAACTTGCCTCGAAAAGGGCGGTCTGCATCGAAGTTCGACAAGAGATGGAAAGAACAGTGGTCTCCGCCACTGTGGTGCACCACGGACCTGTCCTGGGTTCTAGTTCTCACCAAGGAGGATCCTAGGGTGTGATGGTGACTAGGTGTGTGTGTGGGTGTCGATCGGGAAAGAGTCTGAGAGAGATGGATAAGCTCTAGAGGGAGAGAAAAGAGAAGAGAGCTGAGGAGAGAAATAGAGTTATAAAAATCAGAAAAAGAAAGAAAAGAGGGAAGGAATCGAGGAACAAAATCGGGGTGGGCCCCTTGGGCACACCATTTAAGACCCAAAAACCATTTTTAAAATGAAAATATCCCCAAACTTAGTGAAAATACAAAAATACCCTTTTTAATCTGTAAATCTCGGGATGGGTTGTTACAGTTGGCGTCGGGTGCCTCGATGGTGGCTCTAATACCATTTGCAGTCAAATGGAGCTTCACGTCTTAAACCCACTTCAAATAGTTTCTTCTAGAGACTTCTAGAGCAAAGAAATCGAGCTTGTTCAAGTTCGACATGTCCCTAAAACAGAGGGAAAAACGTGATGAGTCATATGGTAAGCCATAGACATATATTGTAGAACATACATGTTCTATAGACATGTATTGGTTTAATTTATGCATGAAAACTACAGGTTTCATGTGGTATGTTTTGAATGAAAACTTCAGGTTTCAAAGGCACTAAATTTGAAACTACATGTTCAATTTAGTTTTATGAACAATTAGTTCATAATGAGAGGTTCCTGCAAGAAACACAGAATGCAATATACTAATTTGAATATAGTGGATTTGAGGTTCTTCGAGAACTCAACTGTGAGAGCTTCGTTACTACAAAAGTATGTCACGGTTCAAAGTATAAAAATAAATTATTGAATCGTTAATGTCCAAAAGTGATCTTCAGGTCAATAATTTTGGATTCATTATCAGATTAATGAACTGCAGGTTACTTTTAATTAATTCAATAAATCGGGCTATACAAGGTCTATTGTAGAAGCAAAATAATATTAACATACGGGTTAAAATTATTTAGAATGCTAAACTAATAGCATTTGGGTCGAAAAATATTGCCCCAAAAATAATTGGGCTCAGGTTATGTGCCTTGATTAAAAAGGCAAGGCCTAAAAGGGCCTCGGGAGTAACTGCAGGCCACAGGGGTGAGGGGAAACCCCAGCTACAGCTGGGTTTCAGTTTGGGCCGAAGAGGGGTGCACGGGCAAATCTAGCGAAAGCTAGCCTTATGGGTTGGCGTGGGGGACACATGCCATGGTAGAAAACCCAGCCAACTGGGCTGGATTGGATGGAAGCTGCAGGCATGGGTTGCAGGGAACCCAAGCCAAGGCTTGGTTCGATCCGAGAAGGAGTAACAAGCCACGGGACAAGGTGCAAACGGGCTTAGGGCTTTAGGCCCATCAAATTGACCCCAGGCCGAGGCCTGGTGGTGGTGTGCACGGTGGTGGTGCGGTGGTGTGTCGCACCATGTCCAATTCCCTTTTCTTTTTCTTTTTTTCAAAATCCCTTAGGGTTTAGGAAACCCAAATTTGGTTCTAATTTATTTTATATAATTTGACTCACAAATTCCACATAACAATTTAGTTGTGCGATTCATGAAACAAATATATATATATATATATATATATATATATATATATATTGATATATATATATATAGACAAATATATGAACATATACAATATATACATATATATATATATATATATATATCGGAAGGAAAATATAAACATAGAGGGGTTCATGCATCATGGGGAATGTTTTCATGCTTCGTGGACGTTTCAAATATCTTCTTTTATTTTAAGTGTACCTGATTAGCAGAAAACTAATAAGCCTTCAAATTTGGTGGATGATAGCCTCCTCCTGCGATGCGTCAATTCCTTAGCTTCTGGCAAGAGCGTGCTGATAACGTGTTGTAGGCCTATTTGATTGAACGATCTAGGGTTTAGAGAGAAATGGGGTCGGCTATGGTTAGAGAGAAGAGAGAGTGATTTAATTGTGAGTTGTGTTTGATTCACCCCATTGTGCCTTTATTTATAGTAATAGGATAGGTAAAAACCTTTCCCCTTAGGATTACAACATTTAATAGGTAATCTACTCCTAATAGGAATATAAGATACATTCCCATATTCTCTAGGATTTACACAATCACATTCCTATTCTAAATATGACTGCAACACTATCTGTGTTCTAATTACAATGAAAATTTTCTCCCTTGTATAAAGGTTTCTCTTTTTTTTTTTTAACCGAACCTTTTAATCGAGTACACACATTCATTCATAATTTCATACTAACTTTCTTTGTGAGAGAAGAAATAATTAGGACCGACAATCTTTGGACCAAAAGAAAGAAAAACCGTGTGGTCAGTGGTCACCACCACTACTCGGTTCTCTCTAGGGGTGGGCAAACGGGTCCAGGACTCGTGGGTCAGGGCGGGTACCCGTAATTTGGAGCGGGTCCAAACTTTCAGAACACAAAACGGGGTGGGGCGGGGCAGTTCTTAAAATAGGAGTGGACAGGCCCCCGGCCTGGCCCGTTTCTAGCATGTGTTGAAATAACATTGGATTCCCTTCTCAATTGCCTTAAGCCCAGAGCCAAATGGCTCTCTTCATCTCCTCAAGCCCAAAGCCGAACGACTTTCCTTATCTCATTTTCAAACCAACCCGTGTAGAAAGAAAAATAATAATTAAGATTCCCAATATAACAAGTCCCCATGTCTATTACTCCTTCAAACCTTCAACCACTCTTTCTCTAGAATATGAGAGATGTCTTTCAGCCTTCTCTCTCTTTAATATCAGAAAATGCTCTCATTTCTCCAACCTCAAGCTCAGCGCCCATTCTTACAACCCATTCATTTCATAGTAGCTCCACTCTCTCTCGTAGCTCTTCATTCTTGTCTACAACCTGAAGCCCATCAACATAGACACCTCCGTGTCTCTATAATCCAGTCGTGGTCGAGTAAGCATGAAAACTGAGATGCATGAAGGTAAATCCCTCCTCCATGTGTGTTAATTATTTTTGTTCTTTCGTTTCAGATTTATGTGTTTGACTGAAATAGAGCGAGATCTAACACATACATGTGCTTTCGTTTAGATTTATTTCTATTACTATTCTTAACCTCTGAATATTTCCATCATTTCTGGAGGGTTTTGATTTAATTTGGTGAAGGAATAGAGCTGATTCTAACCTTGGACAATTTCTACATCTTCTCTGTAGAATCCGGTAAGCTCTGGCGATGTCAAAGATCTGGAGGATGAGCGACATAACGAGTCCGAGAGGCGATCCAATCCGAAGAAAAAAAAAAAAAAAAAAAGGGACCCGTGGACCCGTCCCGAACCGACTCGTTTAAAACGAGCCGGGTTAGGTCCGGTTCCAGTAATTAGATTTGTAATATCCGGCCCGGCCCATGCCCACCCCTAGTTCTCTCTCTCTCGCTCACTCTCACCGCATTATTTCCTTTCCTTCAGTCTCTTCGGAAATTTGCTAACCATGCAAATTTTCGGTGTGATTATTCTAATCGGTTTTTGGTGTGCTTATTTTCTTGCATTTCCCAGTTCTCTCTGCTTGTACATTTAAGTCATGCTGATCTTGTTGTCCTTTATTTTTCTCCGCTATTTGCCTCTGAATTTGATCCAACAGCATAAACTTGTTCAAAAGAAGATTTAAAGTTTATATTTTCCTTTTCACCGATCATTTTTACTTTTTCATTGAGCACCGTTTCTGTTTGCAGAACCTGATTTCCAGCAACTGAATTTGGTCCAACGGCTTTAACGGAGTGATCAAGGACGGTAAGATCAACTCAAATTGTCAAATTTGTGTGTGCACTGAGTCAAATATATTACCACAGTGAGACCCTTTAGTTACTAAGAAAAATTGCATCTTTTAAATTGACCAAAAGAAGATTTGAAGTTTATTTAATAATTTTGATTTTTGGAAAGATAAAAAAAACATTGATCTCTTATCTGTTTACTTCATTCAGTACTGTTTGCAGAACCCAATTTCCAGGAACTGTTTTTTCCGATGGCCTTGAGCACCTAAAGAAGCTCTGCATCTCTTCTTTCAGATGATTCAGCTCCTCGATGGAAGTATGACGTGTTTTTGAGTTTCAGGGGTGTAGACACCCGCAAAGGTTTTGTCTCCCATTTATACCATGAATTGTGCAAGGTCCAAGGAATTACTACTTTCTTTGACGATCGAGAGCTTGTAGGAGGAACAAGTATTTCTCTTGAGCTCCCTAGTGCAATCAAAGAATCCCATGTTGCAATTGTTGTTCTCTCGCCAAGCTATGCTTCTTCCAAATGGTGCTTGACTGAACTTTCAAACATTATCCAGTGCATGGAAGCCAGGAACTCAATTCTCCCAGTCTTTTATGGAGTGGATCCATCTGACGTAGGAAATCAAAGGGAATCATACAAGGTTCAGGGGTTGAATGTTGGTGAAGCACTTGAGCTCTTTAGCCAGCATGCCTTTAAAAAAGACCAACCTGAGGAAGATTTTTTGGAACTCTCTAAGCATTTCGTAGATTATGCCAGAGGCCTTCCATTAGTTCTTAAAACGTTGGGGTCCCTTTTGTGTACGAGGGATCAATATGCATGGAAGAGTGAGTTGGATAATCTTGGTAAACTTCTTAAGCCAAAAATTAATCAGTTATGACGGACTAGAGGACATGGAGAAGAGAATTTTTCTCGATGTTGCATGTCTCCACAAAGGGAAGTTCACAACGCAAGTAGTGCGACAACTGGACAATTCATTTGAAATTTCTAGTAGTATTATGATAGATGTTCTGATTGAGAGATCTGTCATCTATCAAGATCACCTAAAATGCATATGGATGCATGATTTGATACAAGAAATGGCATGGACAATTGTTAGACAAGAGTCTAAAGAGCTTGGTCTACGCAGTAGGTTGTGGCTTCCCAACGACATTTTTCATATATTCACGACCAATACGGTAAGAAGTTAATACCAAGTTTGAAAGAAGTTATGATTTCTTTTGACACTATTTTAGAATTGAATGTGAAATTAACTTGTCTTTTTTTCTTAATTGTTAGGGAACGAGAGCAATTGAAGTCAAATCCTTATGCTTGCCCAAAATAGAAGAGGTAAACCTGTGGACTTGGCAAGCCTTCTCTAAGATGCATGGACTGAGGATTTTGGAATTCGATAATTTGATCATTTCTTCAAGCCCCAAATTTCTTCCATGTTCCTTGAGAATTATAAATTGGAGTTTCTATCCTTCCAAGTTTCTTCCAACCAACTTTCAGCCACGTTTGCTTACTCAACTTGAGATGCGTGAGAGCAAACTTGTTCAGCTATGAAAGGGAAAAAAGGTAAGTAGTACTGCATAAATATGCTATTTAATTTATGAAATAATCGTTTATTTATTTATTATTTTGAATAAACTTTAAGGTCTTAGAAGCTAAATATATGATCTAAACCTTATCTGTGTTGTACAGGACTTGCCCAACTTGAAATACATTGATCTTACCTGCTCCGAAAAATTGATGAGTACCCCAGATTTCAGTGGTATTCCAAATATTGTGGAGTTGGTTCTTCGGGCATGTAAGAATTTAGTTGAGATACACCCGTCTATAGCAGTCCTTAAAAGACTTAAAGTTATGGAACTTTATGGCTGTGAAAGCATTAAGAACCTCCCAAGTGAGCCTCCCAAGCTATTTGTAATTTGCAGTCTCTTAGACGCCTCTATATGCAGGGATGCTCAAAAATTGACAAACTCCCAGGAGACATGGATCACTTAGAGAAGCTTGAATGGGGAGCCACTATGGCAGAGCCGCTTGTGAGTATGAAAAATCTTGAAAATCTGAAAATTGAGGGATCAGTTGCTAAAGGAAGGGACGGGTGGGGCCTTCTCTGCTTATTAGGACTTGGAAAGAGTGCCCCAGATCCTCCTCCTTGTTGGGGTTTAGTGTTGTCTTCTCTAAGTCGTTTATGCTCTTTGAGGTACTTATCTATAAGAGATTGTAAACTCTGTGAGGGGGATATCCATGATGATATTGGCTGCTTGTCCTTTTTGGAAGAATTGGATCTTCATGGAAACAGTTTTGTCACCCTTTCTGAAAGCATTAGATGCCTTTCTAAGCTCAAGTCTCTTGATCTGGAGAGGTGCAAAAGCCTTCCAAAATTGCCACCTCTTCCACCAAATCGCTATTTTCGGGTAAATGTAAACAATTGTACTTCCTTACGAAGTTTGTCAGATCTATCCAAGTTGCGTAGCAGATTCACCAATTTGTATGATTTTGAGTTCTTTTGCCTGAATTGCATTGCATTGGTTCAAGATGAAGGTTGGATTAATACAATACTCTCAAGGATTCTAAAATTTGCCACTCAAGTAATCTCTCTCTCTCTCTCTCTAAATAATTGATCTTTCTTTTGTTACAAGTAATCCCAATTTATGACAAAGTTGTAATCCCTGGAAGTGAAATTCCAGAGTGGTTCAGTAATCAAAGAGTGGGACATTCAGTAAATATGGAGCTTCCTCTACTATCATGCACCAATTGGCTGGGGATTGCCTTTTGTGTTGTTTTTTAAGATCCTAATAAAAACTTGGCAAATCCAGCCGCCCTTGGTGATTATGACTATTTCAAAATTCAACTTTTCTTTTCTAGGTATTTGACCTATGGAATAGGGTCTCTTCTATCAGAACACCTTTGGATATTTTTTTTGCCTCGTGAAGATTGTCGTCAGGAACAGTTTTTATTTGAAACATACTACGGTATTGGAGTGAGAGAACTAAAAGCAGACTTGAATAAGGTGAAGAAGTGTGGGGCTCGTTTAGTGTACAAGCAAGATTTGGAAGAACTCCACCAAAGATTGAGAATCCTGAAACGAACACATGAATATCGTGACGAGGCAGCTCCAATGGATCTGGAAGTGCTAGCTTCAATGACACAGAGCAAACCTGCAAAAGGGGTTGTTACTAGTCACCATTTTATAATAAACACAGGTAAGTCACCATCGATTTATCTCATCAGCTTAATTGTCTTTAAAAGTATTTTTTGCTTTGCCATCTTAGTCAATGGACTCAATCTCACGAGCTATATATATTAAGATGGCTATATTTATTCAAAGGCGAGTGGATAACAATGTTGATGTATAAATACTTTTGCAGATTACTTGGGCATTAAGAAGATTGATTCAGTATTTCATATTGAGCTTGTAATGTGGACCATTGGATCATAGTCCATGTGTACCACTCAGTTTTATAGTTGTCTTATTTGGATGAGTCATAGCTCATACCATGTGCAAGCATCTTATAGGATGACTTATTTGGATGGTTCAGATTATATCTTGATGATGTAAGAGAGAGCGTTCTACTCTCTCATTCCCTTTGTAACGGTACCATCATGGTGTGAATGAAGAAATATCCAAAAGCCAAAAATCCAATTCCAAATTTCTTCCTTACAAAATCTAAAATATTATACAGAAATCTAACACTAACAAAGAAAAATCTGCTTAATTTTTTTTATTTCTTAATCATTTTCATTTCACTGTAAAGTTAGTTGCATCATTAAGTCAGTTGTACTACGAATACTATCCGAGCACCGTCGAGTTGGCCTCTATCTTTCTTCCTGGTACAAGACTGAACCACAATTTTCTGGTCACAAATGTGATGTCATTGCTAGTCTTGAGGTTCATTTTCGGAAAACACCATTAACGTTAACATTGATAAGTGCTTAATTGGCCATTATTTTTACAAGATTTTCCTAATCTTTTTTCTTGGTTTCTATTGTTTTTGAGTCATTTACGTCATTTTTGTATTTTGTTGGTCAATTGGTACAAAAGGAGATAAGGGAAGAATTTTTGAAGAAATTGAATGCAATTTCGGTCAAGTGCTGGAATATGGCTGTGCAAATACATCAACTAGAATAATTGGTGGAGAACAGCTCAGAACGAACCAGGTGGCAAGCCATATATGTCTAGTTTAAGGAGAATTTTACGGTTCGTGATTCCGAAGTCTAAAGAAGAAATTATTGAATTTTTGGTAACTGCTGCTCAGTCAGAGATTTCACTCGGATTTGTGCTGATACTATGGTAAGACGTGACTGACTTGTACAACGGCAATGCTTTCGAATTGAGATATATTACACATGTGCTGACCATGTGGGCTCAAAAGATATTTACTTATTTTGATTGGGTTTACTAGAGTGTTTTGTAGTCCAAATAAAGCAAGGAAGAGAGATTTAACCCTAATTTTGGGGTGCTGTTTTGGTAACATAAGGAGGACGGTGCGGTTGCAATTTGAGAGTGTGAAAAAGACAGCTGCGTGACCTGCAGAAGAGCATGCCATCGTCATCATCACCATCCCAACAATTGCCATGATTTCCATTAATCTCCCTCTTCTGTTTGCACCCTTAACGTTTTTATCAATCTCTTCGAACAAATCAGCCTCCATTATTTTCTGGGAAAACAGGTTATAAATCAGCCTGATGGTTTATTTCTGTCTTAGGAAAAGTATGTGAGAGATCTTCTCCCTAAAACAGAAATGGAAGATGCAAAATTCTGTGCCACACCATGTCTCCCTTATAATAGATTGGTTCTTGATGATGGGAAGCCTTATAATAATTCAGGACTATACAGAAGCATAGTTGGGGCATTACAATACTTAACATTTACT
Organism: Heteromeles arbutifolia; assembly: GCA_024362995.1. Taxonomy (NCBI): domain Eukaryota; kingdom Viridiplantae; phylum Streptophyta; class Magnoliopsida; order Rosales; family Rosaceae; genus Heteromeles; species Heteromeles arbutifolia. The sequence continues at coordinate 42,130,666 of JANCRC010000002.1, forward strand.
AGGCTTGATACAACATTTGCAGTACATCAAGTGTGCCAATTTATGCAAAATCCAATGGAAACACACTTCACTGCAGTCATAAGGATCCTTCGATATTTGAAAGGCATAGTTAACTTGGGAATCAAGTATATCAAAGGTGATTTAGATGTGAGAGCTTTCTCTGATACAGATTGGGCTGGAGACCCCAATGGCAGGAGATCAACAACAAGATTAGTTGTGTTTTTAGGTTCTAATCCAATCTCATGGTCCTCTAAAAAACAGCATTGTCCTCTAAAAAGCAGCAAACAGTCCCAAGATCTTCAACAAAGGCTGAATATCGAGCCTTGTCATCAACCACTGCAAAATTGGATTGGATAAAACAGTTGCATCATTATGCAAGTTTTCATTCCTTATCTACCTGTTCTCTATTGTGATAACATGCCAGCAATTGCATTGACTTGTAATCCCGTTCTCCACCAAAGAACAAAGAATATAGAAGTGGACACTCATTTTATTAGAGAAAGAGCTGCCAAAAATTTGCTGCAGGTTCATTTTGCTCCTTCTGCTGAACAATATGCAGATATATTGACAAAGGGATTGTTTGCACCACTTTTTCAGGCACATTGTCACAATCTCAGTCTTGGTACTCCTTCCACTGAGCGTGAGGGGGGATGTTGAGGATAGTAATCCAATGGTCATAGAGTGTGCCTATTGGAAGTTATCCAATGGTTATTAGGGTTTTCTTTATTAGGGTAGGTTTACGGTAACACTGGACAATAAGGGGATTGGTCAATTACACTTCTATGTTTCTTCTGGATATTGATTGTTCCCTAGGTGGTTAAGAGTCCGGTTCTCTTGTGATTAGTTTATCCTTGTGCTGTCAATCTTCCTAATCTAGGTTGTCAACTCCCTTAATTCAAGGAGTTGTTATTCATCTTCCCTAAGCCATCTGTTGTGGCGTAAATCAAGGAGTCAATCTCCTTATATATTGCTGTACAAATTGTAAAGATCTTATGATGGAAAATACTACACAACCTTGAAAATCAATATGGTATCAGAGCAGGAAAATTAACCTGCTTCTGCTATATTGTTATCCGAGCGTGTTCAATCTTCAAAATGGCTGAAGACAATCCATTAGTCTCAGAAGCCGAAAGTTCACCAGTGCTTTCCTCCATGAACGTGCATGAGGTGGATGTCAACCCAAATCAAAGATTAAGCTCAGTCATGTTGAATGAGTTTAATTACCTACCTTGGTCGAGAGCAGTGTCCTTGGCTCTAGGTGGAAGGTCCAAGTTAGGATTCATAAATGGAAGCATCGAAGTACCTGATGCTTCCTCACCAACCTATGAATCATGGCTTATCAAAGATCAGCTTGTTATGTCGTGGCTCCTGAATTCCATGGAACGTAAATTAGCTGAAATATTCAGTTACTCTGAATCTTCATACCAACTCTGGGAGGCGGTCAAGGAAATGTATGGCAGTCAAAACAATGTTGCACAGATTTTCCAATTAAAGAAGGATATTTCCGATCTGCAACAAGATGGCAAGCCTTTTGTGCAATCCTAGGAAGCATGAAAAGCATGTGGAATGAGTTGGAAATTTATCGCCCTCATACAACCGACGCAGCACTGCTACGAAAGAGAGCAGAAGAAGACAAGATATTCCAACTCCTGTGCTGTCTTGATTCAACATATGAAGATCTACGGTGTCACATACTCATGAACACTGAACTTCCTTCCTTCGCCAGTGTATGTGCAACAATTCAACGTGAAGAAGTAAGGAGGAAAGTCATGAACATGGGTACAACGGCTAGTGTACCTGAGGCTAGGGCATATATAACCAACGAGAGGAAGTACAAAGAAAAGCATCCGAACTTGAAGTGTCAACACTGCAATTATACGGGTCATGTTAAAGACACATGTTGGATTTTACACCCAGAATTAAAACCTGATTTCATGAAGGACAACAAGGGTGTACAAAAGGTGAACCGCACTCCACATCGAGCAAATCATGCGTCTGCCTCCACCTCCAATGGGTCTGATCCGTTCAAGAACTTCACAGCAAATCCAGCTGAACTCATGAATGAGTTTATGTTGTATCTTCAAGGCAAGAAAGGAAGGGCTGGAATTGATCGTGCAGACAGCATAAAAGGAGGGAACTCGACGACATTGCTTGGCAAGTTTGCAGGTTTCTTGGCAAACACGAAACATATACCCCAAGAGGACATGCAAGGTATCATGAAAGCTTTTAAAACTGCTCTTAAAATAAATATGTTGCATGATTTTTGGGTTGTAGATTCGGGTGCCAGGGATCATATGACCAACCATGTGTCTACGTTTCAAAATTTTGAAAAATTTGCAAATCCTTCTCAAGTTTCAATTGCAAATGGTGAGAATGAAAAGGTTTTAGGAAAAGAAAAAATAAAATTAATGTCAGATGAAATTGAATCGATGGCTTTGTATGTTTCTTCCTTCCCATTTCAACTTCTATCTGTGGGAAAGATCACAAATACCATGAATTGCTTAGCCATTTTTTCTCCTCACAATGTCATCTTTCAGGATTGTGCCACCAAGAAGACGATTGGTGAAGGGTTTTATTTAGATGGTCTCTATTACATATCAAAGAGCAATCCCAGAGGATTCCAAGCCAAGTTCAGTCTCATTCAAGATAATCAATTGTGGCATCAACGTTTAGCTCACCCTTCTCCACCCATTTTGTCAACTTTATTTCCAAACTTAGGGAAATATGTTATTTCATGTGAAACATGCCACTTGTCTAAGGCCACTAGATTACCTTTTAACTCTTCCTTGTCTAAGACTAGTAAGTGTTTTGAATTAGTTCATTCAGATGTATGGGGACCAACTAGTGAATCATTTGATGGTTATAAGTATTTTGTGATTTTTGTTGATGACTTCTCTCGAGTCACATGGTTGTATCTTCTAAAGTCTAAGAATGAAGTTATGGAAGTATTTAAGGACTTTCATAACCTTGTTAAAAACCATTTCTCATCTCAAATTCAAACCCTAAGGTCTGATAATGGCACCGAATATATGTCCCATATCATGAAACAATATTTGAGCACTCATGGCATCGTGCATCAAACAAGTTGTGTTGGAACACCTCAACAAAATGGCGTAGCCGAACGCAAAAATCGTGACCTACTTGAAAAAACAAGAGAACTAATGCTACAAATGAATGTACCCAAGAGATTTTGGTCCCAAGGGGTTATGGTAGCTGCTTATATCATCAATAGACTACCCAGCCGAGTCTTGAGCTTCAAGTCACCCCTAGAGGTCATGAAAGGAAGAAAAATTGACCTTTCACACCTTAGAGTTTTTGGTTGCATCTGTTTTGTGCACATTCAATCTTATCACCGAGATAAATTAGATCCTCGAGCTGTCAAATGTATTTTCCTTGGTTATTCATCGTCACAAAAGGGATATAAGTGTTATAATCCCCAACTAAGGAGATTGATTATGTCCAAAGATGTTCGATTCCATGAAACTAACCCTTTTTTCAGCAAGTCTAGTGACATCACAGTTCAAAAGGATGGCATCTTGGATGTGTTCCCACTACCAAAAATCGAACTTGAGGCACCACAACAACAAGATCTCAACCATGCCGACATTGATGCATCTCTCAATGAAAATAGCAATGAAGGGTCTCACTCTGATGGTGAAATGCATGAAGATGATGACAATCTAGATGATGTGACCGAGTCTGAAACAACTCTTCCTACTCCTCGACGCAATCCAATGCGTGTTAGGAAAACTCCCACAAGACTTCAAGACTTTGTCATTTATAAACCTACACATCCCATCTCCAATTGTGTGTCGTACAAGAGAGTGACACCAGCCTATGCTGCATTCCTAAGCACCATATCAAGCTACAATGAGCCTTAGAGTTTCCATGAAGCCAACAGCCAAGAAGTGTGGAAATAAGCAATGCAAGAAGAACTTAAGGCCCTACATCAACACAACACATGGAGCATCACCAAACTTCCAACAGGCAAGAAAGCCGTGGGTTACAAATGGATTTATAAACTCAAATTCAAATCAGACGGATCAATTGAGAGGCATAAAGCAGGACTGGTGGCTCAGGGATTCACTCAAACATTCGAGGTGGATTATAAAGAAACATTTGCACCTATTGCCAAAATGAACACAGTAAGAGTGCTATTGTCTGTAGCTGTAAATAAGGGGTGGTTCATGTACCAAATGGACGTGAAGAACGCATTTTTGCACGGTGATCTCAAGGAATAAGTCTATATGAAATTGCCACAAGGACATCCTCAAAGCAATGAACCGGATTTAGTGTGCAAATTGCACAAATCCATTTATGGCCTGAAACAGTCCCCACGAGCTTGGTATGCCAAACTGAGCTCAATTCTTACTAGTGTTGGCTTCAAAAGCAGCAATGCCGATTCCTCATTATTTGTTCGCACAGGAGCTGTGGGCAAATTGGTTGTGCTGATTTATGTTGATGATCTGATAATTACGGGTGATAATGCTGACGAGATTTTCAACCTCAAACAGTCCCTCAGACAAAGGTTTGCAATTAAAGACCTTGGGATATTGAAGTACTTTCTTGGTATAGAAGTGGCAACCTCGCACAAGGGACTGTTTCTTAACCAAAGAAAGTACGTCTTGGATTTGCTCAAGGAAGCTAACATGAGCGATGCTAAACCGGCTCTTACTCCTCTTGACAACAAGCACAAACCTAGCTTGAAGGGCATGCCATTCACGGATATCAACCATTATCAGGGATTGGTTGGTAAATTGATCTACCTAACAATCACCAGACCCGACATCACTTATTCTGTAAGCCTTGTGAGCTAATTCATGCACTCTCCGACTCTTGAGCATTTGAACCTTGTTAAAAGGATCTTACGCTACATAAAAGGATCAGTGGGTCGAGGTATCATCATGCGGAAGAATGACAACACCCAAATCATGGGGTATTGCGATGCTGATTGGGCGGGGAACACAATCGATCGTAAGTCCACCACTGGCTACTGTACATTTGTTGGTGGAAACTTGGTCACATGGAAAAGTAAGAAGCAAAATGTTATCGCCAGATCAAGTGCCGAAGCTGAGTATCGTGCAATGGCTTCAACTGCGTGTGAGTTGATCTGGCTCAAGGGTCTCCTGTGTGATTTAGGTGTTCCTACATCTCTTCATATGTCCTTATTCTGTGACAATCAGGCAGCCATGCATATAGCATCAAACCCCGTGTTTCACGAGAGAACAAAAAACATTGAGGTTGACTGCCATTACATTCGGGAACAAGTGCAGTCTCAAGTGATTCAGACACAGTACACAAGAAGCTTCGATCAACTGGTCGACATCTTCACAAAGCCCTTGGCTTCTCATTAGTTTCAGTGACTTCTATCCAAGCTTGGATCCAAAAACCACCTGGATCTAGCTTGAGGGGGCGTATTGGAAGTTATCCAGTGGTTATTAGGGTTTTCTTTATTAGGGTAGGTTTACGGTAACACTAGACAATAAGGGGATTGGTCAATTACACTTCTATGTTTCTTCTGGATATTGATTGTTCCCTAGGTGGTTAAGAGTCCGGTTCTCTTGTGAATCAATAGTGCCACTTGTCAAAGATCGGTTGAGTTAATTAGGAAATGTTGTTATAGTTAGTTACTGTTGTAACTTCTTGTGTAAGAAGCAAATGAATAGATGCTGTATAAATGATAGTGTATGTATTATGATGATCAATCAATGAATTACAATCTTCTAAACTGAATTCTCTCTCTATTCCTCTTCTTCCTTTCTCTCTCTAGCTTCTGATATACACTGGTTTACAAACTTGTCATCCTAAGATTAGGATGAAACACTTGATTTAGTTTCTCAATTCAATGCGAACTTGATGCAATTTACATATTTGTGTTCTTAAATCTCCAAACGTAATTTATCATTGATTATTTATGGTTTGATGCTTAGCTACCATTATTCTATAGATATAATTGTGTTTGTGTTGAGTGATTATCTTGCCTTACATATAAGCACAACGATTTAGAGATTCCATATGCATATCAGCTAGACCTAGACTTGTATGGTGTGTATGTTTATCGTTTCCAAAGAGCTTAACATATTGTTGTATGTTAAATTAGACCTTGACCTTAGGCTAGTTGCATACGAAAATACTTAACTCTTACCATGACCATTGGGAGAAATTATATTTAAGGGAAACAATTGCAAATTGAGTTGGAACAAGACCTTTTTGTAGATAAACTTCAAGAATTAAATTTGGAATTGTATGAACGCATTGATTTGAGAAACGTATGATTGAGTGTGGATTCCGAAACCTTAGGCTCACCATTCATGGATTACAATCATTCATTCAGTATCGTGTTTTATTTCTTTCTTTCACTATCTTGTTTCATTGGTTTTCTTGTTTGCTTATCAATCAACCAAATTGTGATTTTTAGTTTAATGCTTTAGTGTTTAGTTGAGTCATAATATGAAAATAAAATAAAAATAGTCATTGTTTGTACTTTTGACTTGATAGTTTTTATTTTTGTTTAAATTATTCTCTTCTTTGTGGAATCGACTCTTGCTTGTCGTTATACTATCTTTTTCGATTCGTATACTTGCGAGGTTTAAATTTGTGTTTAGATTTGTTATTTGTTAACAATCTAATTATTCACATCAAACACCATGGAATTGAATTCAAATTTTTATAGAAATGAAAAATTGGCCTGTTTCTGTCTGTTTCTGTAACTAATGGAAACTGAGCATTTCATTAACTTTAACACTGATCATTTCATTTCTATAAGACATCAAACACAATCTCAGACTCCAAAAATCTACAAATGAACTAAAGCAACCGACGGATTCCTCAAGTTCCCCAGTCAACAACGAGCTCATAGTTTCTCTATTACAAACTGCACTGAAATCATACTAATTATGTGGTTATTTGATCTATTACGAGCAACTAATGCTTCCAAAGTGGCTCTTCCGAGTCAAATATTGTACATCATCAAGTTCAAGACTTGGCCCAACACCACAGCACAATGGGATTTCTTCAATCGTGAAGAAAAACAAGCACAAGGCTCACCTTTGTTTTTTTTTAAGGCAGCAGAGGAAGAGGCATTTCGCCTTTAAGAATCCTTCCAGCTTCCTTCACCGCCAGCCTCTTCACATGGTTTGGGTACAGACAAGCAAGGTCCAGTCATCAGCATCCTCTATACCTATAACATATCAAGGCTTTTTAGCCAAAATGGTCTCTGAGATTTGCATAACACATCACTTTGGTCCTTGAGATTGAAAATCAATAGAAGTGGTCCCTGAGATTGTCCACCATCCATTATTTTGGTCATTCCGTTAAAAACTTTGTTAAGTGTCCCGAAGCTCTTGGCCGAAAGTTTGGGCAATTTTCAAACCTTCGTAACTCAATCGTTTCTTAACCAAATTCGACTCATAATATATCAAAATGAAGATAGGAAAGTGTAGAACAAGATTATACCTATTTGGAAGACCAATGGTTGCCGGAGATGGCCTGAAAATATCCTGAAAAGTGACTGATCCGTGGGAAAACTGGAAAACTTACCGAAAACTGGGTAAACTTTAAACGTTCATAACTTCTTCAATACTCAACGAAATCGAGTGATTTAAAAACAAAAACCATACTTCTCAATGAGACAAAGAGAATGGTACCTTTCTCGACGGCTAATTCGCCGTGGTTTGGCCGAAAAATGACTTGAAAGCGACTATCTTGATCTCGAGTTAGTCACTTTCAAGCTGTTTTCCGACCAAACTACGATGAATTAGCCATCGATAAAGGTACCATTCTCTTCATCTCATCGAGAAGTATGATTTTTATTTTTGAATCACTTGATTTCGTTGAGTATTGAAGAAGTTATGAACGTTTAATATTTACCCAATTTCCGGCGAGTTTTCCAGTTTTCCCTCGGATCAGTCACTTTTCAGGCTATTTTCCGGCCATCTCCGGTAACCATTGAGCTCCCAAATTGGTATAATCTTGTTCTACACTTTCCTATCTTCATTTTGATATATTATGTGTCGAACTTGGTTAAGAAACGATTGAGTTACGAAGCTTTCAAAATTGCCCAAACTTTCGGACAAGAGCTCCGGGACACTTAACGGAGTTTTTAACGGAAGAACCAAAATAATGGATGATGGACAATCTCATTTCTATTGATTTTCAATCTCAAGGACCAAAGTGATGTGTTATGCAAATCTCATGGACCATTTTGGCTAAAAAGGAACATATTAATTATCAAACTTCCCTATCAACCTCAGATCAGCAGCTTTGATTAGTTTCCCCTTTTCCCTTCTGGAGCAAGATATCCCATTGTTCTAGCTGGTATAGTTGCTTCTCTTAAATGATTGAACTATGCACATACACTCCTTCTATACCAAATCCCTAAGTTTGGCGTTAAAATCTGCATCGAGCATTATGTTGCAAGTTTTAACATCTTTGTGAATTATTTGCCTCTCACACTCCTCGTGAAGATATACAAGATCAGAAGCAAACCCCGAGAGCTATATTAAGTCTTTGCTTCTAGGATAGAACAACTGCTGAATTGAAGCTTTTCTGGAGAACTTTGTTAAGGCTTCCATTGGGCATGCACTCGTACACTAGGACTAACTCATTACCCTCACATCACAACCCATGAAGCTGAATCAGATTCTTGTCTCGCAAACAACCCACCATAGTTGCAAACTCCATGGTAAAAAGATTACGCAGACTACCAATCCCATCAACCCTCTCAAGCCTTTTCACTACCACTTCTCCAACAGAGGGTAGAGACCCTTATAAACCTTAGCAGGTGCCCCCTACCCCAACCCTGTTTCGGTTAAACTCCATTGTAGCTGATCTTATCTCTGCAAGTGACAAACTTGTCGGAACTTTATTCGCCTTAACTCCATAAGTTTTGCCCTCTCTGTTTCTTTTAGCAGTGACCTTTCCCTTTGTTTTTCTTTCATGAGAACGATTTGCCAGACTGCTTTTGGTACTTAAATCTTCTGGTGAAGAGTACATGAAGCAGTCCCCTTCTTCAAACGCATCAGTAAGAATCCCGGGTGGAAAAAACTCGATTGTCTTGACTCTCCAGTCTCCACTTATCAACAATGCAAATTGAAGAGCCTTGCCGTTTGTGGTAGATAAACCGAAGTGCCTAAAAAGGTGACGTTATTGTTCATCGTGGGAAAGAATAATGAGTGACGTCATTGAAAGGCATTAAAGGGTGATGTTACTGTAAACATAATTGCAAAAACTTTCCCGGGAAAGTGAAGGGCATAAACTCGAAAAAATTATAGAGAAACAATGATAAAGTAACACCAGGGTTTTCTGTTAGGATACTTGCCAGGTCGCATAATCTTGCAATGACAGATGTATGGTAGATGTGTGAGAGTTAGTTAGTTAGTTAGGAATATCCAAACCCAGATCCTCTTCGGATCTCCAAAATCTAAGCCTAAGGATCAAATGATCTGGGCCATTAAAATTTGATCCAACGGCTACAAATAGAGGATCACTCTAAAAGTTATAATAATTGTAGCCGTTGGATCACATTTCAAATGCCTGTATTATTTGATCCTTAGGCTCGATTTTTGAGGATCCGGAGAGGATTTGGGTTCGGAATATCCTACAAATAGCAAATTGTAAGAGAAGCTTAACACTATGTTTGGATGAAGAGATTTAAGATTATTAAGGAATTTTAAAATGACGGAAATTGAAATGACGAGATTTTATTTTCTAGAATTTGTGAATTTTCTTGTTTGATTAACCTAAAAGAACTATGGAATTAAATACGGAATTTGTTATTTTTAAACTCTCAATCATAGAAATTGAGAAATGACACATATTTATACGGAATTTAAACTTGGGAATTGGAGGTCTCAAATTCCAAGTTTTCTTTTTCCACTGGAAAATTCTAAATTTCTATGTTTATGAATCTAAATAAGGGAATTGGTGCATGTCAATTTATAAATTATGACTTTTATCTAAATCCTAAGTTTATTTCCCTCACCCAAACATAGTGTAACAGTCAATGAATTAGTATTATTCTTCTGTATTCTCTATCTTTGTGCTGCTATGGAAGATGTTGAGCTAGGTTCTAACATTGGTATCAATCGGTGTTTCGATCCATTCAATCTTTCTTTCTAGTATGATGCGCCAAGAGTCATTGAAACACATGGAAACCAGAGTCTCAAATCTGGAAACAAAATTCGATGAATTCAAAGCTTCACAAGATGAATTGCGATTGGAATTCAAGTCTTCGCATGAACTGATTCTCCTACAATTGCAGTTGCTCATGTCGAGCATCAATGGGGGTTTTGTGGGGGAATCTTCAGAGGCAACTCCACTAAATCCACATGTGCAAGAAGGGGCGATTCCTAATTAGGTTCCCAATTTCAAGAACCAAGATTGCTGCCATCAATACTAGCAACAATCAAGACCGCCATTCTTGAAGATGGGATTTCCTCAATTCAATGACCGTGATGATCCAATGAGGTGGATTTATAAAGCCGAGCATTACTTTGAATTCTTCAACATTGAAGATTCGAAGAAGGTAAAGTTGACATCTTTTCACTTGGAAAGGGAAGCTTCGCAATGGTTTCAATGGGCGCGATGCCTAATCAACTACCCTAGTTGGGAGGAATTTACAAAGGTTATGTGCCAAGATTTTGGTCTCTCCAGATGAGATGGTTCAGCATGAACTTTGGTTAAGCTTCATCAAGTGGGTACCCTTCAAGATTATGTGACCGAGTTCAGACGCTTAGCAAATCGTACCAGTGATATCAATCCTTCATTGCTGAAGTCTTGCTTCATTAGGTGATTAAAACCAGAACTCGGGCATGATGTGAAACTTCTGAAACCAAGGGATGTTCTTGAAGCTTCAGCTTTTGCACAACAAATTGATTCCAAGCTTACTGATCTCAAGGTGAATCCTTTAAATCTCTTGTGATTCAACCTAATTTTAGATCACATGTACAATATAAAAATACTACGAATATGGTTGAGAATAGATCAAGATTCAATAATCTGAGAAGATTAACACCAGAAGAGATAGATCATTGTTGGAAAATGGTCTTTGTTTCCATTGTAAAGAGAAGTATGTTCGAAGTCTTAGCTGTGAAAAGAAACAATTGTTATTGCTTGATGTGCAAGATTATGTTGCTTGATGTGCAAGATTATGTTGAGGGTAAAGAGAATGAGGTAGAGAATGATTTGAAAGAGACAAAACCTGAAATTACTGCATGTGCTCTGTTTGGAACCCCAACACCTTCATCTATAAATACTATGAAGGTTCCAGGGTTTGTCAAGAATTGTCTAGTCACAATCTTAATAGATTCAGGCAGTTCACACAATTTTATTAATTTAGGTTTGGTTAAAAAACTCAAGAGTCATTGGGACACAGGTTATATGTTTAATGTCAAAATTGCAGATGGTGGTAAGGTGTCTACACATGGTACATTGTCTCAAGCTGCAATCAAAATCCAAAAGTATAGAGGGGTTTCAGATTTTTATGCTATTACATTGGGTGGTTTTGATAAACTGTATATGCAATTCACTAAAGATGCAAAGACATTCTCTATTACTAGCCCTACATCTCAGGGGGCTCTTATTGAAGATATATCAGCTCTACAAATGCAGAGGTTAACAACTCAAGAAACAACAATAGGAGTAGTTTTATTTCAAGTTGAAACTGTAACAATTGAAAACCAGCTTGTCAATTATGAGACAGTGGATCAAAGTTCTCAACACCTTTATGTTGAACAACAGCAAGCTTTACAATAGTTATTGAAAGAACTTGAGATGATATTCTGCACTCTAAACACCTTCTCCTTAAATAATCTATGGTCACAGCATTCCACCGATGACAGGCAGCAAACCTCCCAATACTAGACCTTACATATATGGTTTTATCCAAAAAGCTGAAATAGAGAAGAGTGTACAAGAGCTTTTACAAGCTGGGTTCATCCAAGTTAGTAACAGTCCTTACTCTTCACCAGTGATATTAGTCAGAAAAAAAAAGAAGGCACGTGGTGAATGTGCATGGACTATAAAGGGATCAATGATATCATTATCAAGGATAAGTTTTCTATCCCTCTTATTGATGAACTGCTGGATGAGTTGTTTGGACCACAGTACTTCTCTAAATTAGATATGAGGGCATGTTATCACCAAATTCAAATGCATGATGAGGACGTGGAGAAGACTGCATTTCAAACACATGATGGTCATTACAAATTTTTGGTAATGCCATTTGGGTTGACAAATGCCCATGCCACCTTCCAGTGTTTAATGAATGGAATATTTAAACCACATCTCAGAAAATTTATCTGAGTTTTCATTGATGATATCTTGGTCTATAGTGCTTCTTGGTTCTTACATTTAAAGCATTTGAGGTTGGTTTTTGACACCTTGAAGGAACACAGATTATTTGTGAAGCAGTCTAAATGTGCTTTTGGTGAATCCCAGGTTGAATACCTTAGTCACATAGTTTCAAAAGATGGTGTTGCAGTAGACCCTACAAAGTTGGATTCCATTTCTAAATGCCCTATACCTACAATTGTGAAAGCTCTTAGAGGCTTCTTGGGATTATCAAGGATACTATAGAAAGTTTATTCCCCATTTTGGCAAGATTATAAGTCCCTTGACTGCCCTTACAAAGAAGGACAATTTTAAATGGAGTTTAGAAGCTACAAAAGCATGCCTCACACTCAAACAAGCTATACTGTCTCTATAGGTGCTTGCTTTACCAAATTTTAATAAGCCATTTATTATAGAGACAGGTGCTTCAGCACATGGGATTGGTGCAGTTTTGCAGCAAGAGGGAAGACCAATACCCTTCACTAGTAAAGCCTTATGTCCACGGAATCAGGTACTATTATCATATGAACGAGAGATGTTGGCAATTTTACATGCTGTACATAAATGGCAATCATATTTGGTTGGGAATCACTTTATAATTCAAACAGATCACCACAGCCTCAAATATTTCCTAAAAGGCAGGGCTCACACTCATTTTCAGGAAAAATAGGTGACTAAATTTCTTGGTTTCGACTATAAGATTCAGTTTAAACAAGGCTGCAATAATCAAGCAGCATATACTTTGTCAAGATCTTCGTTAACACTTGATTCTTCTCTGCACTCCTTGGAAGAATTGCAATTGTTGGCCATCACCTACCCTTATTCTCAATGGATGGATGATTGCGCAGGCATATTGAAAAAGATCCATTATTAATAGCCAAAACTCAGTGTGTATTAACTAAATATAAGGATGATGCTCCTATTGCCAATTTGAGATTTCAAGTAGATAATGGATTCTTGAAATACAAGAATAGAATTGTGTTGAGCCCCACAAGTGCTTAAAGGGATAAGATCTTTACTGAGCATCATACTACCCTAACTGCGGGACATTTTGAAGACTTACAAGAGAATATCAATGTGTTTTTACTGGGAAGGTATGAAAAAGAATATTAAGGAATTAATGGCTTGCTGTACTACTTGTCAACAAAGTAAATATGAGACTCGTTCACCACCAAGCCTTTTGCAACCTTTTGCAATTCCAACAAAGGTTTGGTCTGACATCTCCATGGATTTTATAGTGGGACTTCCTCCTTGCAAAGGTGAAACTGTGATATGGGTGGTAGTTGACAGGCTCTCTAAATACTTTCATTTCACAGCACTTGGTCATCCCTATTATGTTTCCTTGGTGGCTCAACTCTTTGTGGATAACATCTTCAAATTGCATGGAATGCCAAACTCAATCATTAGTGACAAGGATCCAGTTTTTCTAAGTAAATTCTGGAAAGAGTTTTTCAACTTGCAAGGCTCTTCACTACGTTACAGTTCTGGGTACCATTCCCAAACTGATGGGCAAACAAAAGTTGTAAATAGGTGTTTGGAAACCTATTTGAGGTGTTTCTGCAGCTTTCAACCAAAGAAATGGGCATTGTGGTTATCTTGGGCAGAATGGAGTTTTAACACAAGCTATCATACTGCCACAAAAATGACTCCCTTTGAGATACTGTATGACAAGCTCCACCAACTATACAAGCCTATGGTAATGGAACTACAAAGGTGGATGCAGTGGATCAAAGTTTGAAAGAAAGTGACAGGGTTCTCTCACTACTCAAAAGTAACCTGGAAGCTGCTCAATGTAGAATGTGAGTACAAGCTGATAAGCATCAGACTAAGAGGGTTTTTGAAGTTGGTGATTGGGTTTATTTAAGGTTGGTACCTTACCAACACATGTCTTTGGCTTCACGTCCCTTCCATAAACTCCAACCTCGATTTTATGGTCTTTTCCAAATTCTACCTAAGGTGGGACCGGTGGCATACAAACTGCAACTTCCAAAGCAATCCAAATTACATCATGTGTTCCATGTTTATTGTTTGAAGAAACATTTAGGCACAAATGTGCAAACTTCTACACCATTACCTGTGATCACAGATGCTGGCATCCTTCAAGATGTTCTTATAGCTATTTTGGACAGAAGATTGATCAAAAGAGGTCATGCAGCTGCTACTGAAGTATTGGTTCAATGGAAAAACCACTCGAAAGAAGATGCTACTTGGGAATTGTATCAAGATTTGAAGCTTAAGTTCCCTGAAGTTGCCATTTTGTGATTTTCTTGTTGTAGTGTTGAAATACTGTGTTTTTGTTTTTTTTTCCTGTTATGTTGTACTGTTTGTGTTCTTTCATTGTACAAGTTGTGTTTCAAGGGGTGGTATTGTTAGGATACTTGCTAGGTGGCATAATCTTGCAATGACAGATGTATGGTAGATGTGTGAGAGTTAGTTGGAAATATCCTACAAATAGCAAATTCTAAGAGAAGCTTAACATTCAATGAATTAGTATTGTTCTTTTGTATTCTCTCTCTGTACAGCCATAGAAGATGTCGAGCTAGGTTCTAACATTTTCTTCCCCTCTAAAATTCTGCGGATGCTTCCATTGACCTTGATACTTGAGAGATTTAACCAGTTGAATATATGAGAGAGGGGGAGAGGGGGCGAGGGAAAATTGGGAAATTTTATTTGAACCTATATAATCTCTCAACTCCCAACTTAAATTTTAGATATGAACTGTCATTTACCCTATTGCATAATTACCATCAAGTACAAGATAAAATTAACAATAAAATGAGAATTTATCAAAAAAACCCACCCAATAATTAAACCTTATAATCACATAATAGATGGTGATATTGTGGCTCGCGAAGATGGTTAAAATTGCTTTGATAGATATGTGGAGATTTTCTTTTCTTTGAAAATATTTGTCAATTTTTGTTGTCTCTTTACATTTGCAGATACGTCTCCAACCGTATCTTGCTTTGAATGCTAAGGAATTACAGTTTAAGTGGTAATATATTGTTTGAGATTGGTGAATTGTAACTTCTTCGAGAACTAGGTCTTTGCTAGTATACTTGAGCACGAAGGTGTTCAGGGTTTATACAGGGGGCTAGGGCCGAGCTGCATGAAGTTGGTGCCTGCATCAGGGGTTTCATTCATATGCTACGAAGCATGCAAGAGGATACTGGTAGAAGAAAAAAAAAAGGAAGGGTAGAATATTTTCAAGAGAAATAAATTATATTAAATAATAAATCTAGGAACAAATTTGAATCTTTTGGTAACGGAGAACTGTATTCTACAACAGTCCCTAAAAGAATTTTTATCACAGCTAAGCAAACGCTACAAGAAAGGCAAATCTAAGAACAAAAGTTAGACAACCACAATTTTTAGAGAAACCTAAAACTGCTCTCTTTTACGCTTTGAATGAGTTTTAGAATACTACTTTTGAGTTTTTATTGTTTAAATGGGTGAACAGATGAATTATATATTGAATTGAGTTTGTGAGGATAATTTAGGTAGTAAGTCTGGGTTTAAAGAGATATTGACAATTTAGTTAAAAGTAATATGGGTGTAAAGAGTAAGTTGAGTGTAAAAAGAGATTATATGGATTCAAATAAAATTTTCCGAGAAAATTTTTCCCATTGGATTGATCAAGAAAAACCAATTTTGGTGCCTGGTTAGAGCAATTCCACTCATTGCCAAAGGGCAAGGGCTTCTCAATTGCCTTTTAACCTCAAAAACCACCTTTAGCAGTCCAACGGGCCAAAAGAAGGAGAGCAATTTGTGAGCCACACCAAGCCCGCCCAATTGCCCATGCAATTTAAGTCCGACCTTGCATCACCAGATATGACTAACGTCAGCCGCGTTTTATTTTTATTTTTTTTTGTCAGGCGCGTGTAATACACACGGGTGAGGGCTAGTGGGCCGACAACTTTTGTTGTGTGGGACCCGCAGCAATAGCTCCAACTGAAGAGCCCAATGACTCTATGACGTAGCGTGATGATAGCCGTTGGATTTCCAACAGCGTGATAATTTCGTGGACTTGAACAGCCCTGCTAATTTTGTGGAACCGACCCGACCCGCGCAGCCTTGTTTTGTCTTTAGAATTTTTGAACCCACCGTGAACCGCATGAACCCGCCCCCGACCTGCGGGTCCAAGACCCGTATGCCTACCTCTAGTTTAGAGACCTAAACCGAAAGCATAAACAAACAACGTACCTAAATTGTAAGGGCATTACAATTTTGTTATTTGAAAGCATAAACAAGCAAACTGACCTAAACTGTAAAGTCATTACAATGTAGTTATTTAAATGCTACAAACAAGCAAACTGACCTAAATTGTATCTTCCGCGACAAATAAACCAACATATGAGATCTTATCTTGTCTAATTTCAAACACTGTGCCAATTAGAGAAATAAATCAACGGATGAGATTGAGATAAGATATCTAATCCAGTGGTCGTTATGAAATGAAATCTTATCTTGTTTGATTTTGGCGAATGTATTAATTAGACAAATAAATCAGCAGATGAGATTGAGATAATATAATCAAATCCAATGATTGTTATGAAATAAAATCTTATCTTGTCTGATTTCATAGAAACAAACAACATATGAGATTGAGGTAAGAGAATCTAACTTAATAATGCATAAGTGATGAAATCTAACTTTGTAAGAAAGTAAGACAAAATTTAAGATATCACGTTCAAAAATCAACTTAAGAAAAGTTAAGACAAAAATAAATTTACCATGTAATTAAATTACTACATAAATAAATATAGAGCCTTATATAGGGCCGGAAAGTTATATAGTCCCTTCATAGATCCGCACTTGGATGGATGTAACCCCATTTTTCGGCCCATTAAAAATGAAAATTTTCACTAAAATTACAAATATAGTAACCTCAAAGAGAAAAGCTCCATTAAAAATTCTCTCGTTAGAGACGCTTTAGCGCCATGAAGGTTTTTCTACTCTATAGGGAATTGAATTACCCTCGAGTTTGTGAATGCAAAGTGAGCCCGGGACGGCAATGCTCTGCTTTGTCTGGTAGGTAGCACGTGTACTCAAGTTCTCTTGCCACGTGGCGTCTCACATAAACGACTTCTTCCCCTACTTGTGCACTCACGACTCAAACGGCATGCCGTATAGCGGTTTAACTTCCAATCCACCGCTATTTTCCGTTGCTTCCCAATTACACCAGTTTTCCCTCTTTTTTTAACTTCATTTTTTTTATATTTCCCCACAAGAGTAAATATTTCTAATTAGGTTTTTTTATTAGCATCCCACACTAATTGTTGAATACACCCTACTTAATATTTATTGTTAAATGATTTATATAAAATGACTATTTAAATATTAAAAAGTAAAGAAAAACAATTATTTTCTTCCTACGCCCCAAATCATTAAAAAAGATCCTAACCACCCGTAAATTATATATAATTTTATATACACCTGCACTCACAATGTCTTGTGATTATGTTTTTCTTATATATATATACAAAATGTCAAGGATTCTGCAACTTAGAAGATGAAGTACTCTGAAATATTCATATCTTCTTCTTTTGCTAAAAATTTTCAGGCATGTTTGCTGTTTATTTTTTAGGATGGGTTGTGGTGCAATTTTGCAGAACAGAGAATCTGCATGGACATAGCAATAGCACAATCAACTAGTCCTTTCATCATTTTTTATTTCAGAAAAGCCAGCAAAGTAGCCATTTCTAAGTTTAAAATCAAATTCACATCTAAAGCCTAATTCCCCTAAATTGACAAAAACCTTGAAGCAGTAGAACCATGCGCACTGTTTGTGTGCTAAAGGCAAAGGGTTTAAATTTATGGGTTTTAATCACAAATGGTCTCTGACATTGATCAAACACATCATTTTGGTCCCTGACATTGAAAATCAATAGAACTGGTCCCTGAGATTGTCCACCATCCATCATTTTGGTCATTCCGTTAAAAACTTCGTTTAGTGTCCCGGAGCTCTTGGCTGGAAGTTTGGGCAATTTTCAAAGCTTCGTAACTCAATCGTTTCTTAACCAAATTCGACTCATAATATATCAAAATGAAGATAGGAAAGTGTAGAATAAGATTATACCTATTTGGAAGTCCAATGGTTGCTGGAGATGGCTGAAAAATAGCCTCAAAGTTGACTGGTTCGAGTGAAAACTTGAAAACTCGCCGTAAACTGGGTAAACTTTAAACGTTCATAACTTCTTTAATACTCAACAAAATCAAGTGATTCAAAAACAAAAATCATACTTCTTGACAAGATGAAGAGAATGGTACCTTTTTCGACGGCTAAATCGCCCTGGTTTGGCCGAAAAAAGGCTCGAAAGTGGCTGTCTTGGTCTTGAGTTAGCCACTTCCGAGCCATTTTCCGGCCAAAAAAGAGCGAGTTAGCCATCCAAAAAGGTACCATTCTCTTCGTCTCATCGAGAAGTATGATTTTTGTTTTTGAATCACTTTATTTCATTGAGTGTTGAAGAAGTTATGAACGTTTAAAGTTTACCCAGTTTCCGGCGAGTTTTCAAGTTTTCACTCGGACCAGTCAACTTTGAGGCTATTTTCTGGACATCTCTGGCAACCATTGGACTTCCAAATGGTATAATCTTATTCTACACTTTCCTATCTTCATTTTGATATATTATGGGTCGAATTTGGTTAAGAAACGATTGAGTTACGAAGCTTTGAAATTGCCCAAACTTCCGGCCAAGAGCTCCGGGACACTTAACGGAGTTTTTAACGGAATGACCAAAATGATGGATGGTGGACAATCTCAAGGACCATTTCTATTGATTTTCAATGTCAGGGACCAAAATAATGTGTTTGATCAATGTCAAGAACCATTTGTGATAAAAATCCTAAATTTATTTTTTGAACAAGATGAAGACTTGTTTGGTGTGGGGTACATGAAATGTGTGGGGTGCGAGCGTAGTTTTGGATTGTAAGTTGGATGTATTAAGATATTTTTTAGTTTAAAAAGTAAGTATGAGGTGTTTTAATTATGTGGGTTGTATTTAACAGTATGTAGGGGCTAATAAAACAACCTTTTCTGATTTCTCTTTCAATTTAAAAATAGGAAGATCTTCGGGTTCCACAATTTACTCCGTTTTCACTTTTACAGATTTTCCATATATCTTCTGACGATTTTGGATTCATTCTTTCACCGAGAGAAGGATGGCCCCTTCGAAACCCTAATTTCCTCACATTCTCGCCCTGATTTGCCCCCCAAAACTCTCGCATTGCAGTCAATTTTCTGAAAATTGAGGCGCTTCAACTTGCATGTCCGACTCCTGAGCTACTAGCCAACTATGGTATGTTTACCCAATTCCCAGTTCAATTTTCTTGCTTTTTTCCAATTGAATTTTGTAATTTTTTGTTTATTTTTTCGAGTTTTGGTTTTTGAAAGTTTGGATCTGCAAATTAGACTTGCATGGGCCTAGGTAAGTTAGTAGGAACTGCCTGGTGGGGTTTTTAAGCATGGGAAGTGTTTGAGGGAGTAGAATTATGGAACTTTAGGGCAGAATGAAGTTTGTTTGAGTAAATTTTTTAAGAGTGAAGTGGTGGGTGTTCTGGGTTTCTGCCATTAGGGAAGGGAAAATCCGTTAGCCTTTGAACTTTGTGGATTGGTCTCCTCCTTTTAGTTTTGTGGCCATAAAGACGTCGGTTTTACCGGGAAAACAGTAGATTTGACGGGAAAACAGTAGATTTGACATATGTTATGTTGCGTTTTAGTGATGAGGGCATTCATCACTTGATCACGTTAATTTTAGTGATTTGACTATGTAAAGAAGTGTATAAGTCTATGTCATATCTGCTGTGTATGCATGTGCTGTACCATTTTTTCGTTTTCATTTTGAATCTAATTGGTTTTTTCTGAAACTTACAAGGGAGTAACGAATTTTGTGAGTATATTCGCCAGGAAGATGATGGTACTTGATCTTTAGAGAAAAACTTCAAACCCAATAGTTTGAAAAGGAAAGAACCCAACTGACTTGATCACGGTTTTTTTTTCTTTCCTTGAATTGAGATCTTGAAGTGTTTTTGTGTAAAACTTTGTCATGGTGTTTTGTTCTATGTTTGAATGAGGGACAAACTTAAGGTACCGTTTGGTACGCAGACAGGACGGAACGGGACGGGACGGGACAGGACGGGACGGGACGGAACGAAATGGAGGTTCGTGTTATGTTTGGTACGCATAGGACGGAACGGTTCGGATTTCGTGTTAAATGACTAACTTAGCCTTGTTTGTACAATTGCTGAGTGCGAGTATGAACTCAAACAATCAGACCCCCAGTTTTCGTTTTCCTTCGTTTTCTCGGCAACCAATCCAGTTTCGGATCTCGTCACCAGCAAACCCTCCAATCAGTTTCGGATCTCGTCACCAGCAAACAATTACAAGAAGAAAAAAATAGAAAAATCCCAAAATCAAACACAGAAAAATCCCAAAATTCATTTCAATCAATTTTTGCAGCTTCGTCATCGTCCTCCTTGCAGCGTCGTCATCGTCTTCCCTGCAGCGTCGTCATCGTCTTCCGTGCAGCATCGTCGTCGTCGGCCTGGCTATGGTGACGACGCCGGAGAAGAAGAGGGGTTGCTGGTGACGGCTCCATGGTGACAGCGCCGGAGAAGAAGAGGGTTTGCTGGTAACGACTCCATGGTGACGGCGCCGGAGAAGAAGAGGGTTTGCTGGTGACGGCTCCATGGTGACGGCGCCGGAGAATAAGAGGGTTTGCTATGGTGACGTCGTCGTCCTCGGATGGGTTTGCTGGGATTGGGTTAGCAGTTGGGTTACTGGGTTTGTGGTGGAAGAAGAGAAGGGCTACGGGAGAGACAAGGGTAGAAGAGAGGGAGGTTACAGGAGAGAAAGGGAGGTAGACAATGTAATTAATGAAAAATAAGAGGGGTATTGTTGTCCAAAAAAATATAATTTTTTGTCCCACGGGGTGGAAAAACCCGTTCCAGGGGGGGGAGGGGGAACCAAAATCTAACCCATTTTCGTTCCGTGGGACGCGCGTTCCACATAATTTTAGCGCACCAAACGTGGGACGGAACGCGTCCGTCCCACTCTGTTCCGTCCCATCCCACGTACCAAACGCACCCTAAATGCACTACCAGAACACTACTGATGAACTACTAAAACACTACAGATGCAGTAGAAAGACAAGCAAGGACTTTCAAGGTGTCATTTGAAAGTTCTTTCAAATGTATTGCATCTAGTCATTTTTGTAACCTCTCTATCTATTAAAGCACTACAAATGCAGTAGAAAGACACGCAAGGACTTTCAAGGTGTCATTTGAAAGTTCTTTCAAATGTATTGCATCTAGTCATTTTTGTAACCTCTCTATCTATTTTTTGTAGTGCATTTCTGAAAGGGCTAACCTAGGTTTCATGGCTTTAAACACCATCATCCAAATGCAGTTTCTTTTCATAAATAAAAAATAAATAATAAAAAATAAATTAAAAAAATAAAAAAATCATCCCAATGTAGTGTTTACCCTGTGTTTGGATGAGGGACCTTAAAATTCCATGGGACTTAAACTAAATTTGTTAGGAGTTCTTTACAACAGTGAGATAGGGACTCAAAAATTATTACGGGCAATCCCTTGTTTAGTGTCTTTATTAGTTCATTTATGGTGTTTATGTAGTACACTTTTAACAATTAAGTCCAAATTTCCTTGATACTTTGAAAGTCACCCAAATGTAGGGTTAGAGTATTTTCTATGCAAACCACCATACTCAAAAGTCTCATGTAATAACTCCAGAGTTCTGAGTGTTTGGTATCACTTTGCTGTGAGCCTTGCTTTCCATTCTAAGCTATTATTTTAATTGCTGTTTCATTAATCCACAATTTATACTTCTTATGCCTGCTCCTACCAGGTTTATTAACTAGAATCATAGTACTTTTACTTTGTGTGTGTGTGTCTTCTAATGAGAAACAAAGACTTAAAAAGTCAAGAAGGTACAATATTGAGTCCAGTCAAGCGCAATGTTGTAAAAAGCCAAGAACCATAGTACTTTTCTAGTTGTCAATACTCAGTAGGCAATTGTCAACCAATATTTTTTGTTTTTCTTACTAAACTTGTAATTCTCCTTTATCTGTTTTTGTTCCCAAACAGCCCATGGCGATGCTATAGTTCATCAAAAAACAAAAGAAGAAAGTATGATGCTATAGGAATGTCACTGTTCGTGCATTTACGCTATATGAATGTCACTGTTCGTGCATTTACGCTATGACAATGTCACTGTTCGTGCATTTACGCTATAGGAATGTCACTGTTTGTGCATTTACGCTATCACTCATTTATATATTATTAAGCAGGTTTGAATTGGACTTGTGTTTTCGGTCTCCATTGTATTCATGCAGATTGTGCCTGATAGGGTTAATCAATTGGAAATGATTATTTATAATATATTATTATTAATTCTTTTGCTGTCCAACCCATCAAATCTCAATATCTGCCGACCTAAGTTCTTTTAAGAATAAATAATAAATTAAGATAGCTATTCTTTTTGAACTTTCCTGCTTTCATCCTTCTGTGAGAGGATTTATCTAATATGATTAAAGATGTAACATTAGTGGCTTCTCATTTTTAGTGATTCAAGCATTTTTTTAATCATGTTGTAGCACTCCTAAATTTTTTATAACTTCAGTAATATATAGAAAAAAATTTATGAGTTTTAGACGCATATATCATATAATGTCTCCATAAGCACTGATCTGCATGAACAGTAAAGATTTCGGATACTGATGGTTAATCCAATTTACAATATACCTACCTCTACTCTTGTGTCCTAATTTATCACTTTAGTCTGTTCTTCGTGGTTGTACATTCCTCAGTTAGACTGCATAACTTGAATTATATCTACAGGTGTTTGAGAATCACCGTTTTTTGGCATTTTGGGGGGGGGGGGGGGGGGGGGGGGGTGGGTTTGTGTGTGTGTAAAGAATAAAACAAAACCATGATTCATTTTAATGCTCATTTTCTTTGATGTATGATTGCTTAATATCATTTCAACTCAACTCTTACATTGAAGACTTATGATTTCATATACACTTTTCTTTTGTATGTGTTTGGGTGAGGTTTTTGTTTGTGTGTATGTGCGTGTCATTAATTAGGCAGATTAGTTTCTGCACACAATCTGAAATATATCTTGATTGATACCTCAAGAAACTAAATTTTATTATTTCACTTTCTTATGCTAACTCATTTGGTTGACTGCTTTTATCAGGTTTGATATTTCTAATTGCCGGGGGTGATATATTTAACATTTATGTGTCTGTGGAATTCAGAATCTTATAATGTATTCCAATTTGTATACCATAAAAATGGGTTACTGGTGTAGCAGTTGTTATCAGGGCTATAAAGTAAATGGTTTTAATGGTAATCTTTGTCTAGATGTCAAGGTTTGCGGAATAACTCCTTTTTGGCAGACTCAAAAGATTAAGGGCGAATGGTACATGTGTCTTTTTGTAACTTTGGATTGTTCATATGATTAAGGGTTGAATGAGTGAGATTTATTGTTTACATCCACATCATTTATACTTTAAGCTGTAAATATATATTTATTTTGGGCTGTGGGACTTCCGACTGTTTCCGTAATTGGGGTTGATTTGTTATTTTGTTTCTATTTATTTATAAATAGGGCAGAATAATGCTAACATTGATTCTGATGTACTGGTTGCAGGTGACTGTGTGTCAAACGTGTGGCGACAGAGGTATCGAAGATGCTTTGCTTCTCTGTGACAAGTGCCAGAATTATGCTCTTCATCGGTATAACTTGTTTCCATTGTGCTTTCGTATCTTCGTATTTTCAGTCCCTGGAAAAAGATGTGAAAATACTGTTATTTATGCATCACATTATCCTAAAAGAAATGCTCAGTTCCTGGTTATTAAAGTTTGGGTCAGTCCTTAGAGTTGTGGCTGAAGTTGAAGTTGGATTAGTTCTTGAAATCATAAGTACAGTTATAAGAACACACAAAGCGGCCTACTTCGAATTCTCAATATTTTTTCAATTGATTCGACATTGTTCAAATGATGACTCTCCTCTTTTATTTCTGTTTTTCAGTTATTGCCTTAATGTACCAGCAGAAAATATTTTTGATGAAGATCTGACTTGGCTTTGTGAGGATTGTGATCCAAAGATTGTAAAGCCTTGTAGAATTGATAAATCAGTAAGATCAATGGAAATTTGTCATAACAAGAAGTTCAAGAAGAGGAGGAAGAAGAAGAGTAAAAGAAAGACTTTACCTATATACGGGGCTAAAAAGAAGGTGCAGAAACGTGCAGGGGCGAACATGAAGGTGCAGATATGTGAAGGGGCTAACACGAAGGTGCAGATATGTGAAGGGGCTAACACGAAGGTGCAGATACATGAAGGTAGTCCCTCTGAACATGAGGCCGAGGGTAGTAATGATTGTGATAATGGTCAGAAGCTTGGTAGTCAGTGCGACGAGGTTTGTGAGGATCAATTGAATTCCTCTGATGACGTTGCCAAATCTGTAGAAACCTCTCTAGTTAATACTTCCGACCCTTTAAATACCTCAGAAATAATTTGTTATGTTGCTGCACAGCCTATTATTGATCCAATCTGGAGGTAAAACTTCCTAGCTTTCCGACTGTATTGAGTTTATGGTGAATGTGTACAAGCACATCTGGTGCAGGGTATAACTGTGAGATGGTTTGTCTAAATGACAGGGGAAGCCTCAGCATATTCAACAGAGACTTCAACATTGTTAGTGGACTTGTAGCCCATCTCTCTAGCTTAGCCTGTCCAAAAGTACGTGAGGAGGCAGAATTGCTACCGTTACTGCTTTTTCCAGAATTGGTTAATAGAACAGATGTGTGGCCCAAAGCTTTTGAGAAGTGTGGACCTAACGATCAGAGTATTGCTCTTTATTTCTTTCCTGATAACGAAAGGTGACAAATTTGACTCTTGTTTCTTGTTTCCATCTACTTTCCCTGTATGGATTGGATTTCTTAAAAGCTGACGCTCCTCTTCTTTTCTCTTAATTTTTTTGGTACAGAGATGAGAAGGATTTTGACACCATGGTGGCTAGCATGATCCAGGATGATCTAGCTATGAGAGCTGTGTTGGACGATGCTGAGCTCTTAGTTTTCACGTCAGTCTTACTGCCAGAGCAGTATCGGAGTGAGTCCCGAAATCTCTACTAGTTTGTAGCTTTTCTACTTCATTTCCTTCCATTAGTAAAGAAAGAAAAATCTGTATAGCTCGTCTGGAAAAGCGAATAACATGATTGCATTTACCGGGTTGCAGGATTTCAGGCAAAGTTTTATTTGTGGGGAGTATTTAGGGCAAAGCAATTTCCGCAGTTAACAAATAATAACGTCGGGGCCGGGGAGAATGACGTTGCAAAGCCGTTGACCTGTTACGGGGAGAGTCCAGTTAGTACGTTGAGCAACAATGTAGAAATTACTTGTGCTGCTGTACCTCTTAATTCCTATTGTCCATCGGTCATGTGATTGTTTTCAATCGAACCCTGTATATTATGTTTAGTTTAACCTCAAGATGTTCATAATTTTAGTGATGCGTGGATGTAGTTTTTAAGTGCTAGACTACTTGTCCTGCCTTTTATGTTTAGGGCAGCTTTGTCCCTGATGGATAATAATTAATTGAGAAATTTGCACATATACCACGTGGACTTTTAGGCACGTGTGCAAATACCACCTGAACTAAATTTTTCACAATTTACCACCGAAACTTAAATTTGTAGCAAAGTTTGGGTGGCCTCCACATAATGCACATCAACATTTGAAAGTTTAAAACCTTCCAATGAATTGATATTGTACTGTCGGTTTTTTGTTTTATGCTCGACATCAAAACAAAAATTGAAGGTTGGTGTTATCCACACAATCTTTTCAATTTTTAGCTGTCAGATTGAATGAATTGAAAATGATCGAATGACATAAATTAATAGGAGGTGTGTGGGAAGTAAAAATAAGTGTATGAATAATATCACTAAAAAAGAAAGGTTAAAATTTAACTGTTCATTCGTTTCTTATAAAACGTTTACAGACAACCACGTAAATGGGCTTCACCCCACAAGAAAACCCTCCAATGTGGTCAAAATAAAGTGGAATGCCGGATGCGAAGGGATAATTGATGAATGAAAAATTGTCAAAGGCATAGTAAGTTATAGTTTGTTGCCAGTCCTTTTCAGCATGTTATAAACGTACCAAAATATTATTGTTATCATTTTCATTTCTCATAGCATGCGCAACTATAAGGAGAAAGGACCTAAGGGTCAAGGTTGTTCCTCATTTGACATACCACACTTGTAGATGAAACAATTGTTTTCAAGCGTGCTCGTATCTTGCATTATTTTTAACAATAGTTACTTGCCCTATTCCTGCTTGTTAATCATTTTAAATACTTATCTTTTTGCTTACTATGTCATCAGGATGTCAAAGTGCGCAGAGTCTCACGATACATAGTTTTCACATTGGAAATACACAAGTTTTATCGTGAAGAGTTGTCATTTTCTTTAGATACCACGTTTAAGGAGAAGGAACTCAATTTGTGACTACTGATAGTTGGGCATCTCATTGCTCCATTCCTATTTACAAACTTGGGGCCTCTTTTAGCATTTTGGAAAGAGAAATAGTATCCCTCCTTCATATATAGTTATATAACTTGCACGTATCTGTATATCCGTGTATTAGGTTAAGAAAAGCTGATGTCCAACCTGGACTGCTATTAATCCAGCCAGTTGAAGCCGCCAACCTAAATCTAACTTTTCTTTCAATAATCAATGTTACAGTCCTTTCCTTAATTATGTGCACTTAACCAATCCAAGCTTTGTTATCCCATACTTACATAATATAAAATTATTAAATATAAAGGTACCAAGCACGCAAATGAATATGTTGACTTTGAGGCCTCCAACAATGGATGTCTCATTAAGCACCAGATAATTAACAGCAATAATTAATCCTAGTCTTCTAGAGGGAAGATATAATAAAGAGAGCAAGTGACGGAGTTTACTTTTACGTAGTCAAAGAGCAAAGCTAGGAAAGTTCTTTGATTAACTCACACTGTTATTAATTAGTTAAAGTAAAATTAATTTGTAAGAATTCAGTTAACCACGAACACATGCGCATATATATATATATATATGGTGGAGTTGGAGAGTCCTGGACCACTCGTGTCGTGGAGTATACAAATTAGTGCTGGAGTTTTGAGGAGTCTGTAAAAGTCAAGGTTGAAGTAAATAAAGCTCAATCCAGAAGGCATTTTGTTGTTGGTACTTAGCAGGGCTAGCCTGGCTGACCATTAACTATTTTGTTGGGGTCTTTAGGGAAAGATGAATTAGCCATACAACATTTTAAATTTTGTTTTTCCAATTGGATAACTTGGGCATAATCCCCATGCATGCATGCATGCAAAATTGCAATTTTTTAAAGTTTCAAAACTCTATAATACTAATTAGTTTCTGTTTCATAATAAAAAGTCATCATTACTTTGTTGGATCGTGAACAGCAGCTCTTAAGTTCAGATTCTGCAAGATTGGAAATTTGTCGATGAAGAATGTAGCATGTTGTCTAAATGTTTCAAGCCTAGCTAGGTGGTTAATTGTTATTTTTGTAGTCCAAGTTGGTAAATACACAAGTCATAAGATTCAACTGGCGTCATTTGTGTAAAATTCGCTCATGATATATTATCCATAATTAATATAAAGGTACCTCCAGCTACGTAGCTTAATTTTTTTCGTCGAATTAATAACTAATGTTGGGAGCAAAAAAAAAAAATAATAATAAAAGAAGAAGAATTATGCTTAATGTGTTGTAAACTTCTAGTTTAAGTGTGATTGTATAAATCTTATATTAGATTTGATTCTAGTTATTCTTTCCTATATAGACCTGTATTCCTTATTCCTTGGGGATGAAGGATTTCTTCTCTCCCTTATAACATACATTCCTCTACACAACCCTACAAACACATCTCTCTCTATATTTCCTCTCGTACTGCCAGCCCCCTTCCCCTGTCAGTTAAATATAGGTCATAACACGTTATTAGCACGTTCCTACCGCTGCGCTTAGGAATTTGATGTGGAAGATTTCTGCATCAAACCAGTTCATCCATATCATCACGCAATCAGGTTCTTCCAAAACAACGGTTTTTATCTCGATATTTTTGCAGCCCTGATAGCATGAACATTCACCATAATGCATGACCCAACTTTACGTTTTTCGAATTTTAGATTCTACATAAATTGTGTATGCATTACATTCATAATTGTTGAATTATGTGAATTTGATATTGCCATGAATTGCATCAAATATATGCTCATGCATTAAATTATTTGAATATATATATATATATATATATATATGCATTGAATTAATTGAAAAAAAAATTAAAACATGATTCGTCTAGGGTCTAGGGTTCTTCGAACCTAGGACCCAAGCCAACCCCGTGGAGCACGAAGCCCCACCTCCGTGAGTGAACCAAAACGACGCTGTCCTTGGCATCGTCCCAAAACCCAGAAAACTCCCACTCGCCGTTACGAGTCATGGCGTCGTTGTCCTTTTTCTAGGCAACCACGACCTGCAGTCATGTTCTTGGGCCTTGTTTATCGTTTTGGACGACGATTGAATGGAATTTCAGATGACTTCCTTCGAATTTTTTTTTCTTCAAAACTTTGGTTCCACATCCCTCGATCAATAAACCTTTTCTCCATCACTTGGATTTATTCCTATCGAACTCACGGACCTGCACCATGGTTTTTAACCTAGAACTCAACTGCCAGCAGCGGTGGCGCCGGTCTTCTTATCCAGCGAAGTAACCCAGCACACATTGGGGTGTTCTGGACACCAAAACCCGAAGCCCATATTGGGCTGGCCTGTTCGGCCTACAAAAAAAAAAGGGATTTTTAACTGGCTCGCCTAAAGCGGCCTAACACCATGGCTCTAGCCAACACTTGACACCAGCCCACAGGCTACATGTCCCACATGTCTGTGATGCACCAGTTCCCAGCCTGTAGCTGGTGCATCGGTGCACCTGCACCGCACCGCACCTGATCAGCACCCAGTTTGGGCCTATGTTTTGGGCCCGGTCTTCTTGCAACCCGTTTGTTGCTACTGGGCTTGCATCCCGTTTGTTGCTACTGGGCTTGTAGCCCAACAATTTTATTTAGGGCCTGATTAACCCGTGTCCATCTCAGCCTAATTTTTGGGCCTGGGCCGCACAATACAAATTTGATAAGCCCACCCGTGGGCTTTGGCCCATTATTTTGGGCCCCCGATTTTAATTGTTTATTTTTTTTAGACAATTTGGGTTTTATAATTTTTTCACCCACACTTTAAATTTGGCCTGAAGTCCAATAATTAATTCAATTATAGACCTAAAGTTCTCTTTGCATATTTTCTTGTTGCATATTTATGTATATATAGTTGTGTTTCTCTGCAGGAACATATGAACCTGAAGTTCATAATTATTTTGAAACCTGAAGTTTCTACAAACATGCCTTGTTTGAACACCTGAAGTTTTCCTTAAAAACATCACCCATGAAAACCCAAAGTTTTTTCATGCAAATTTAAACCAATACAGGTCTATTAGAACCTGATGTTCTACTCTTATGTGAATGGATTGATTTTTTCTCCATTACACTAACCACATCTTGTCCATCTATTTTGTGATAGGAACATGTCGAATTTAAACAAACTCAAATTTACCGCTTTGGAAATCTCTGGAATGAACTACCTTAAGTGGGTCCAAGATGTGAAGCTCTACCTCACTGCAAAGAATTTGCTTCCCTCCATTGAAGATGAGACGGACAACTGGTTGGCGAAGCTAAGAAAGCCACTACCATGATCTTCATCCGAAGACATATTTATGAGGCCCTGCAAACCGAGTACCTTGCTGAGGAGGATCCACGAGCACTCTGGGTTGCTTTGGCTGATTGTTTTGATCACCAAAATGACATCTTCTTGCATAAAGCATGACATGATTGGCAGCATTTGCGCTTCCAAGACTTTAAGTATGTGAATGAATATAATTTTGATGTTTGTCGAATCCGATCATTTCTCAAGTTCTGTAACGAGACCTTGACCGAAGAAGATTTCCTGGAGAAGACCTATTCGACCTTATCTGCTACTAATATTGTCCTGCAGCAACAATACAGGGCTAAGAAGTTCACTAAGTTTTCGGATTTGATCACTGTTTTACTTTTCGCTGAAAAACAGAATTAGTTGTTGATGAAGAATCATCAAGCTTGACCTTCTGGGACGACTGTTGTGCCTGAAACACATTATAGCACAAACAAACGCCAAAATAGGCGTGGTAGGCGTGGCCAGAAGCCACCCCGTCAAGGTCAACAGAGCCAAGGCCCACCTAAGGGAGGAACATAGCTCGGAAGCGCCCTAACCTCGCTCTCAAGGCCCCAAACTTCAAGAATAAAGGCAAAGCACCTGAAACCATGCATGCGGACATTTGCTATCGCTATGGTTCAAAGGACCATTGGTCCCTTGTTTGCCGAGCTCCCTAAAAGGTTGTAGCTGAATATCATTCTCGTCGTAAGAAGTTTGAATCAAACTTTATGCAAGTGGACGAACCGGAGAGTACCAAGATAAAGGTTTATGACTTTCAAGAGGCCGTTACCCCTATGGAAGTTTAGAATCTTAGGCATAAACTATTTTTCCAGTTGAAATTTAGACCATGGAGCTGAATTCCACCTAGTGGGCGAAGCCCTCTTGTTTTTTGGTTAAATTTTGAACAATTTTCCTTTATGTTTAGATTATTTGTTGGTGATTTGTTTTTTGGATATTAAGTTTTAATTAATTACCATATGTGAATACTTCAATGATTTTGAATGGATATTTGTTTTAAGAACTTTTATGCATGTGACCGATTTAAATTAATTTTCATTCTAGGTATGACTAGTGGGGAAGTTAGTTGTCTGGCAGATAGTGCAACCACGCACACCATTTTACGTGAACGCATCTATTTCACTAACTTCATACTTAAGAATACACTGTTTTGCGTGAACTTTTATGGTAAGGCACATATAATGTTGTCCAATGGTACAATTTTGACCATTGATGAGGCACTTTATTCTCCACGTTCCGGAAGAACATTGTTGAGTTTCAAGGACATTAGAGATAATAATTACCACGCCGAAACCTATGTAGAAAACGGAGGTGAATTTATGTGCATAACTTCCTACGAATATGGCCAGAAGTGTATTCTAGAGAAGATGAATCGTATCTTGAATGGTCTATACACTACGACCATACGCCCTATAGAAAGCCACTATGTGGCCGGCCCTACCTCTGGGATTGCACACGAAATTACATTTTGGCATAATCGTTTGGGACACCCTAGACGAACAACGATGTACCATATCCTCAAATCATCACACGGGCATCCACTAACCCGAAGTTTATGTTCGATTCAAGGAATCACATGTCAAACCTACTCCATGGGAAAGCTTATTATTAAGCCTTCTTATAACAAGATTCGTTTGAATCCTTCTATTTTTTTTTCTACAAAGAATTCAGGGGGACATTTGGGGACTGATTCACCCTCCATGCGAACCATTTAGATATTTTATAGTTTTGGTTGACGCTTCCACACGTTGGTCACACATCTGCTTGTTGTCCACAAGGAACGCTACATTCTCCAAACTGTTAGCTTAGGTTATCAAGCTCAAGGCTCACAACCCTGATTATCCAATCAAATCTATTCGATTGGATAATGCTGGAGAATTCACATCTAAAACTTTTGATGACTATTGCATGTCGGTTGGGGTTAAAGTTGAACATCATGTACCCCATGTTCACACCCAAAATGGCTTGGCAGAGGCATTCATTAAGCGCTTACAAATGATTGCTCGGTCGTTGGTCATACGTACCAAGCTCTTAATCGCTGCTTAGGGCCATGCAATATTGTATGCATCTATGTTGGTCTGCCTGAGGCCTGTTGAGACCCAACCATATAACGCATTTCAATTGGTTACCGGATACAAACCCGTTTTTGGTTGTGCGGTCTATGTGCCGATTTTGCCGCTCTTACGTACAAAAATGAAGCCTCAGCGAATGATAGGAATCTATGTCAGATACGATTCTTCTTCGATCATTCGTTACTTAGAACCTTTGACAGACGATCTATTTACCACTTGTTTCGCGGATTGTCACTTCTATGAGACAGTCTTCTTATCATTAGGAGGAGATAAGAATGTCAACATTCCTAAAGAACGATGAGAATTATCGTGGACGACTCCCACTTTGTCTAATTTAGATCCCTGCACAGCTCAATTTGAAACTGAAGTGCAACGCATATTAGATCTCCAGAGCATAGCTCAGAGCATGCCAAATGCTTTTACCGATCTAGTGCGAATGACAAGATCACATATTCCAGCTGCGAATGTGCCTGCAAAGATGGATGTACTAAATGTACGACGGATTTCCCTCCTGGAGGCCCAGAACGCCACTTTGGTAGATCCATGTACATTAGCGACTAGCCAATCATCTGCCCCTACACACAAGCGTGGCAGACCACTTGATTCAAAGGATTCACTCCCTCAGTAGAGGAAACCCATGGCACAGGCACCTAGAGAGCCTACCTTGAATCCGACTATCGCTTACTAATTTTATCCAACTCATGAGGAAATTAAATTACGAAAACATCCTTGAAGAGATGAATCCACTTCCCGAGAATCGTGAGATTTTGGTCTATTATGCTAGCTTAGATGATGTTTGGTGTAGAAATGAGATGATCGTCGACAATGCATTAGCATATGCAGTAGCTACTAAGATCATGTTGAGCAATGACATTGAACCCTGTTCCATTGATGAATGTCGATGTAGAACCGATTGGTCAAATTGGAAACAAGCAATCTAAGTTAAACTCAATTCGCTTGCGAAACGTAAGATGTTTGGACCTGTAGCTCATACTCCTCCACATGTGAAGCCTGTTGGCTACAAGTGGGTTTTCATTCGGAAGCATAATGAGAAGAACGAAATTGTTCGTTACAAAGCTCATCTTGTTCTGTAAGGCTTCTCACAACACCCCTGGATTAACTATGACGAAACTTATTCACCCGTTATAGATGTGATTCCTTTTCGCTACCTTATCAGTTTGGTAGTTTCTGAAAAACTAAGTATGCAGCTAATGGACATAGTAACTACGTATCTCTATGGGGATCTTGATACAAAAATTTATATTAAAGTTCCCAAATGACTTACATTGACTGGATCAAATATTTCCAAACCCCGGAACACACTCTCAATTCGGCTAAAGCATTTACTCTATGGTTTGAAGTAATCCGGAAGAATGTGGTATAACCATTTAAGTGAGTATTTGACTAGTCAAAGATATGTGAACAACGAACTATGCCTTTGTGTGTTCATTAAGAAGTCACATTCCAGTTTTTGAATTGTTGCAGTATATGTCAATGACATGAATCTCATCGGAACTCCTGAAGAGCTCGTGAGAACTGCTGCGCACCTGAAGTCGGAATTTGAGATGAAAGATCTAGGAAAAACTCAATATTGTCTCGATCTTGAGATAGAGCACAGTTCGGATGGAATCGTAGTTCATCAATCGAACTACACCCATAATGTGTTACGCCGCTTTAATGAGGATATAGCGAAGCCTTCAAGTACTCATATGGTCGTTCGATCGCTAGATGCAAAATGAGATCCCTTTCGTCCAAATGAGGATCATGAAGAGATTTTGGAGCCCGAGGTGCGATAGGTGCTTTATTGTACTTAGCTCAATGCACTAGATTCGACATCTCTTTCGTTGTTAATCTTTCGGCAAGATACAGTAAAGCACCAACAAGCAGACACTGGATTGGTGTAAAAGACATCTTCCGTTACCTTAAGGGTACTACGGATCTGGGCTTGTTTTATTCCTACGAATCCTCGAGTGATGCCGCACCCCCTTATCTCGAGTCGATTCTCACCTTGTTGGTTATGCCGACGCATGATACTTATCTGTTCCGCACAAGGCACGCTCTTAAATGGGTTATGTCTTTACCGTCGAAGGTATCGCAATCTCTTAGAGGTTAACTAAACAGACCTTAGTTGCCACTTCATCTAACCATGCTGAAATTCTCGCCTTACATAAAGCAACTCATGAATGCTTTTGGTTGAGAGCAGTTGTGGGCCATATTCGAAGCTCCTGCGATCTTTACCCTATAATTGATGTCCCGACGATGATCTATGAAGTCAACACATCATGCATCGAACAACTCAAGAAAGGTTACATCAAAGAAGACAACACCAAGCACATTGTGGCGACATCAATAACAAGAGCATTAGAAGCTTGAAGTCACGCAAATCCGTTCACAAGACAATCTGACTGGCTTCTTCACCAAATCACTACCGAATGCGACATTTCATAAACTTGTTCAAGGAATTGGTATGCGTAAACTTTCTGAGTTATAACATTGCTAGTTCTCTTTGGATTGCCAGTTCTCTTTGGAATTGTGTCAAACTCATGGAGAGTATCCTGAAGTACAAACTCATGGAGAGTATCCTGAAGTACAAACTCATGGAGAGTATCCTGAAGTATACTTGCTTGATCTTAATGTACTATTTTTCCCTGCAATTAGGAGCATTTTTCCTACTAGGTTTTTGCTACCTAACTAGGTTTTAACGAGGCACCCACCTTGGGTTGATCATATCCCTAATGACGTCTAGTAGATGTTTCATTTTACTTTGCATTTCTCACGCATTTTTCCTTAGACTATGGATTTTGTCCCTACTCGAGTTTTTGCCATAGCCATAGGGTTTTTTGTGAGGCTTAGTTCCTTATGCAGGTTCATACCTTATTTGAGAATAGCGTGTTCCTAGAATCAATGCCAACAAGTCGACTTCCTCAACTTCTACATGATGCCGAATCTACTTGAGTATTTACACACTCAAGGGGGAGTGTTGTAAGCTTCTAGTTTAAGTGTGATTGTGTAAATCCTAGATTAGATTTGATTCTAGTTATGCTTTCCTATATGGACTTATATTCCTTGGGGATGAAGGATTTCTTCTCTCTTATTACTATAAATAAATGCACTGCGTAGGGGGAATAACATACATTCCTCTACACAACACAATGATATTTTTCATCTCTCTTTATATTTCCTCTCTGTGCCGCCGGCCCCCTTCCCCTATCATTTAAATATAGGCCACAACATAATGATATTTTTCTTCGCAATATTGGCATAGGTCCAAGATCGAATCATCACTGTTGATAAATAAAAATTTTAAATGATAGTTTAGGCCTTGTTTGTTTAGGGTTGGATTGGAATATAACTCACAATATTTTAGGTAATGTTGAAAGTCTTGTCGTGGGGATCGCAATAACTTGTTAGGATTACAAAGTTATACCAGAGAGAGCCTGGCTAACCAACATTACATGTTGGTAATAGATGTACATATCAAAGACATAGAAGAAAGAACAAGATCTTGAAGTGTCCAAGAACTAGATGGTGGAATCTAAAAGGAGAAAAACAAGTCACTTTCAAACAGAGGTGGATGCATTGAAGGGAATGGGGGTTAGCTGACGGGCACATCAGTGAACGTCTATAGATAACTTGAGTGCTGACCCTCCGAACTTCGATAAATGTCCATGGATAACTTGGGTGGTGCCCCTTTGAAGATTGGAGTTGGCTTCATACATGCCCTCCAACTATAAGAGTGGCTGTTCTTATTATTAGTTTTTAATAAATATTACTTTATCAAAATGACATAGTTTTGGACCCTTAGTTTAATAAAAAATAAAAATAAACACCCAGAGCCAAAAAAATAAATGTATGGATGATGGATATGTTACTCGAGGAAGATCACGGCTTGGAGCTCAAAGAATCACAAACTTCCATCATTATCATATGGAGCTCTTTGTTGCTATTGTTGATAAGCAACTTGTGGAATTAAATAGTCGTTTTGATGAGGTAATTACAAAGTTGCTTCTTTGTTTAGAAAGTTTGAGCCCGGATGATTCATTCTCAGCTTTTGATGAACAAAACTAATATGTTTTGTGCAATTTTATCCAAATGAATTTACTATTTGTCAACTCTTGGCACTTGAAGTTCAACTTGGGCATTATATTCTTGATATGCGTTTGAGTAATGAATTTTCTCAATTGAAAGGAATTGGTTGCCTTGCAAAAAAAAATGGTGGACACGGGGAGGAGTAGAGTATATAATCATGTGTATTTGCTAATTACATTAGCTTTGGTTATACCAGTTGCTACTGCTTCAGTGGAGAGAGCTTTTTTCGCTATGAATATTGTGAAGACTCCATTGCGTAACCGAATGGGAGATCAATGGTTGAGTGATAGCATGGTGGTTTATATGGAGAGCAATGTTTTTTCTTCCATTGACAATGAAGCTATAATGCAACGCTTTTAAAATATAAAAACGCGTCGGGGACTATTGTAACTTGTATTGTTATTTGTTCTATAAGTTATGAATGATGGAACTATAGTTTAATCTTTAAGTTATTATATGTCTAAGAAATGTTTGTAAACTATTATATGTGACCCCCCGAAATATTTTTCCTGGATCTACCACTGCTTTGAAAGAGAAAGTACTAGCCCAATGCATTTGGGATACAAAAGGGAACGTTACCCAAATGTGGTATTCCATGGCTAGCTGTATCTGAAGAATTGCAAAAGGGGAATTAGTAGAGTCCAAGGATTTTGTCCACATCAAAGGAATCTTGGTGGTCGAAAGAGGAGGTACAAGAAAATTGGTTAAGTCTAAGAAGGAATATTGTAAAGCCTTATACAAGGAGAGAAAACTGTGAAGGGTATAAAACAGTGAAGAAGGAGGCCAAGAAAATCGTGAGAGAAGTGAAGCTAATAGTTTATGAAAATATGTATAAGCGATTAGATACCAAAGAAAGAGAGTTAGATATCTATAAACTGGTTAGAGGGAGGAAAAGGAAGACAAGAGACTTGAACCAAGTAAGGTGCATCAAGGATGAGAATGGAAATGTTTTAGTTACGGAGAATGCAGTTAAAGATTGATGGAAAGTTTATTTTCATAATCTTTTCAATGACAGACATGAAAGGAGTACTTATTTGGGTAATTTGAGTAACTTGGAAGAGTGAAGAAATTACTCCTCCTACCGCCAAATCAGGAAAGAAGAAGGTTGTAGCTTTGAAAAAAGATGAAGAATAGAAAAGCAGTGGGTCCTAACAGTATATAGACCGAAGTGTGGAAAATCTTGGGAGAGACATCTATAGCATGGTTCATAAATATTTTTAAAAATATTTTGAAAACGAAGAAGATGCCTAATGAGTGGCAAAAAAGCACTTTGGTGCCTATATACAAGAATAAGGTCACATAACTATAGGGGTATTAATTAAGTTAATGAGTCATGCAATGAAGCTTTGGGAGAGAGTAATTGAGCATAAACTGAGGCACGAGACACAGGTCTCAGACAATCGATTCGGGTTTATGTCAAGAGGCTCAACTATGGAGGCAATCTATCTCTTATGGTGATTCATGGACAATATAGAGATGCAAAAGGATTTGCACATGGACTTTATAGATTTGGAAAAAGCGTATGACAGGAACCCAAGAGAAATTCTTTTGTAGGACTGCAATAAGAACTCATGAGGGACAAACTAAAAGCTTTTCATAACCATAGGGTTATACCAAGGCTTAGCTTTAAGTTCTTATTTTTTATATTGGTAATTGATGAGTTAATTTATTTATTTTTGATTGAAAAATATATAACTTGCTATATTAAAGGTATATGTTGAAAGACCTTTCTTGTATTTCATATAGGTTGTTACTTGTTGCGACCTTTCTTGTGTTTTTTTCTCGCACACGGGGTTTGAGCTACATGTCTCCCTTCTCCTTTTTTTCTTCTTTTTCTAATATAATTCGGTAGGTATTGGTATTTAGAAGAGGGAGGGAGGGAGGGTAGGCTAATGTAGTACTCCAATCACTCGGCCTTGGTATGTAATTCTGCTCACTTAATCCTCTAACTTGATCCTACAACTTGAAGTTAGAAGATGAATTACTCACTATGAAACCTTATTCATTATAATCCTCTCAAAATTGAAGGATGATAAGAGATAAGTTCCCTCCATGTATTATTTGATTCTAATCCCAAAAGGAAAACTCATTCTCATTCACCTCTATACTCAACATACCTTAAGACTATGTTTAGGTGTCTCAAAGCCAAAGGATTGAGGTTAAGTTAGTAAAGAATGAACTACAAAATGTTAGAAGGGTTAGAAATGCAGTTCGTGAGCATTACAAAGGCATGAGAGGGGGATTTGCAAATCACTAGTTTAAGTGAGGCATTTACGAATCCTTCATACATGCCTTTGCAATTAATGCTCATGGAGTGCATTTTTTAACCCCTTTGTCTAACATTCTGTAATTCATTAGTTACTAACTTGACCTCAATCTTTTAGAACTTAGAAATTCTTTGATCAAACAGAGCGTAAATATAATGAACTATCAATTACAACCCAATTGTTGACACCTAACAATGCATATGTATAGTAGCTATACTTATCAAGAAAAACGAAAATTCCTTGTCATTTTCTTATTAAGTTTCATAAATAACTAATACATGTACATTTGTAAGGTGTTTTTAGCTTAAGTGGTTAAAAACATTTACAATTTACACCCGAAATCTATTATATGTTCGATTCTCTCTACCTAAATATCGCTTTTATGTATACAAAAGACTCATATATACATGTATAATTATACATTAAACTTGTGATAACTGTATATGTGTTGCAAGTAGAGGGATGTGAAAGTACATTCGTGTAAGTTAGTTCAACGGCAAATAGAAAACAAACTGAAAAGAGCAATGAGAAAGGTCAACTATATATGTGTTGCAAATTACATTCCAAAGGAACATGACAAGACATGGTATATAAAACAAAAGGATGGGTCATAAGATATATGATAGCTAGGCACCCTCCATCGTATGGTCCACAGTATTAATCTACCTATTATATTCATTAACTTTCCCACCTGCCTTGCCACCAAAAAGAAAATCAAAATTCCAGCTCAGTCCCTTAATACTCTATTATCTTCACCAATGAAATTCAACTCCCTATCTCTCAAAAAAAAAAAAAAAAAAAAGAAAAAAAAAAAAAAAAGAAGAGGAGAACCTCAAGAAACCAAGAGAACTCCACATCTCTGAATAATTCTTCTACAATAGGTTCCCATTCTTTCTTTGAAGTAAAAGAATTTGATAACAGAAAATAAATAAAAAACTATAAATATGGAAAATTGTTGAATAAGTCTATGGATGTAGAAGGGGAAAAGAAGTTTGAAGGACTAGGCATGAAGCTACCTTCTATGAAGTTCCTATTGCCATAGAGCACGGGGCTCAAATCATGAAAGAAGCTATCTGCCGGCGGAGAGAAGAAGTTTGACGGAATTGGAGTAAGCGAAGCGGGCCCAGGTGACAAGATCCCCGGAAACAAACCCTTTTTCACACCACCGTCATCCATTATTTCCATTTCTTCCACAACAACTTGAGCAGTACTGTTTTTTTTCATCCCTTGATCATCATGAGCTGGAGGGTTATTACAGTTATCGTGATTCAGAGGATTAATATTGTTATTACTAGGCGGTGAAGAAGATGTAGTTGAAGAATTTGATCGTGGTAAGCCGGTGAGGCGTTGGACAAGGTCCATGAACTCGCTAGGGTTTGTGTGGATGACCTTCGGGGACACCGTGTAGATTATGACGGGCTGACGTGGCTGCTGGTAGTGATGGGGCTGCTGCTGCTGGTTTGGTTGTTGTGACGGTTGTGGTACAACTGGAGGTTTCTTGATCTTGTGAGAGTCTTTGTGTATCCTGAGAGGCGTTGGACGTGGACCTTGGAGTTGAAGCTCTCTTCTTGGAGATTTTCCTGTTGAATAATCCAT
Source organism: Heteromeles arbutifolia (assembly GCA_024362995.1). NCBI lineage: Eukaryota > Viridiplantae > Streptophyta > Magnoliopsida > Rosales > Rosaceae > Heteromeles > Heteromeles arbutifolia. The sequence continues at coordinate 42,170,855 of JANCRC010000002.1, forward strand.
GCCGATGAAGGTGAAGATCGATGAAACGATACTAAGAACACGAGAGCTGAACTCTTCTGGGTTTTTGGTGATGTTTTCGGAATCTTAAGTAGTACTTATCTGTCATGTTATGTATTAATAGTCAGAACTCAAAGGGCAGGGATAGATATAAAGAGGAAGAAATGTGGTGATATGAAATATTTAAAGGAGAGAGCAAGTCAATGGTTCGAAGGGGATTTAATTAAATAATCCAACAATCATGAGATTAGTAAAAATTGGCTACTAGCAAATAGCAATAAGCTTAGCTTGTGAAGGTGATATTTTAGGAAGAGAGTGGAGAGGGGATTTGCAAAGGCCGATTTCGTGGTGGGATGGTGTTTGAATTGAACTTGTCCTAATGTGGGACTTGGAAGGGGTCTGTGTGTGCCGCGTCAGACTGAGAGGTAGTGCCGTTGTATATGTGCTCATGTAATTAGCTTATATATTCTATAGTGTTGGATGATTAAATAAAACAATTTTCTTTATTCTTGTTATTTTCTTTTAGGAAACCTATTTTTATAATTTTTTTTAGATGATCCGGAAGGAGGAATTCGAATTTGAAATGTATCTTCAAACTTTGACCTATAGAACAAGAAATACTACCATATGAAAAGTTAGTAGAACTTCTACCAAAAGTGTTGTAAGTAGCAACGCTTTTATTTATGATGAAATTGAGGTTCTACCATAAAACCAATTGGCACTATGGGAAGTAGCCCAAGACCATATAAACACATAACAAACATTGTCCCTCACTAATATGGGACCTCTCAACAATTAGAAGCACTTTAAAAATTTAATAAAAATGCAATTGTGTTTTTGGAAAAGTATTTGAAGTGTTTTTATTTTCTACCGAACATGGCCAACTTCTTTTAGAAAACCTTATAGTGTTTTTTTGTTTTTGTCAAACATGGTCAAAAACACTTTTAAAATTTAATAAAAATGCAATTGCTTCTTTGGAAAGTATTTGAAGTGTTTTTATTTTCTGCCAAACATGGCCAGTGCTTCTTTTAGAAAACCTTGAAGTGTTTCTTTTGTTTTTGTCAAACATGATCAGAAGCGCTTTATTTAGGGGATTTGAAAGCACTTTTAGTTACAGATGTTGCTTTACCGCACTAAAGCAAAACAATAATGTTTATGCACCCTGGTGTGAGTTCGATCACCATGGATTCTCAATGCACAGAAGAATTGTCGTTCCATTTAATCTTTCCTGCAAGTAGTTTGTCAACAACTTTAATAGATACGTCTTTTTTAGTTTCTTACTTTTGCAAGAACTAAAACTAGAAAAAGCTACTTAGTACTACAGTATAATGGTATTCCTCTGCACTTGCAAGTAAGAGGTTTTAAATTTGATTCTCGTCAAAGACGAATTTGAACCACATTATTGTTGGCCCATTGTGAGACTTAATCTACTCCCCTACCCCCTTAGTGTAGATAATATCGTTTGTTCAAAAAAAAAAAAAAAAAAAAAAAAAAAAAAAAAAAAAAAAACTAGGAAAGAACTTCAAAAACATTTGAAGGGAGATTGAGAAGGAGCGAATGAAAAAGGAAAAAAAATGAGAATGTTGTTTGCATGCTAGGTTTGGGAAAGAGATAGGCGCAAGTTATGTTTAACCATTTTTTTTAATTGTTCTATCAACGTATAGTTCGTTTGGGCCTTACCATACTAGAGTAAGGTTAAAAAAAACATATTGAGATTTGAAAACTTACTTCTGTATAACCTAGTATTAAATAATTACTTCTGTATAACCATTTTTTTTTCCGTATATGTGTACTAATAAAAAGAAAATTGGAGGGCTCTTTGATGCCGGACCCAGGCAATCGACCTTCTCGCCCTTACTCAGGAACGGCCTTGTATTTAAATCAATGACTTATATGGCAACTAACAAGTAAATAAAGGGGATGTTGTGTTGCAGTGTGTCTGATAAGAGTTCCTGCCCTCAATTGACTAATCAAGTATAGCATGCCAGCGACTCAAGTCATTGCAATCTAACACATATATAACGTGCATTCTACTCCACTCTAGTTCATTATATGTGGCACCAAATTCCAAATTAATGATTTGATCCTAAATTTGTCTTGCATTAGGGAAAAACAATTGACAATTGTGGTGCCCATCGTAATTCACCCTCATGTTGATACCCTACATTTACTGTTTTTTTTCCCCATCTTAGACTTATGAATGTCGATTACTCTATACACACTTAGTCATGGTCAACACAAATGAAGTTACATTATGTCAAAAGTTTTCTAGGTGTGGTCGGATTTGAAGGCTTCTTCCCGAAGTACAGTGCTCTCTGCGTGTCCCCAATTAAAAGGGATTTGTTGCTATTTCTGCTTGCTTGCTCTCTTGCAGATGATATAATCTAGACTTGTTAGGGTCAGTATATTATTGACGTAATCAAACGGCCCAAACTTTTGTGACCCGCATATATATTCCAAAGGGTAATGTTAGAGAGACAAAATTCGAAAATTAAATGATGGATAACCAATAAGAATAAGCATGTTTATCAATGCTTAAGTAATAGTCTATCATCAACTTTCATGTCATTTAGTTTACAAAGTTAGTCTCCTTAGCATTGCCCTATTCCAATAATGTCAAATGATCAAACAAAAATTTTGTCCAAAGTTGTGTGAAGTTTCAAGTGATTTATTTTTTTATTTTTTTATTTTTTTTGTAAGTTTATTAGAAAAGAGCATGCATTTTCTCGTGGAGTTCGACTCCTCTCCAATCTTATTTCATGCCGCATGAACAGATGATCGATCATTCTTTTTGCACCAGTATTGTTGGGAGACTTGTACTTTAGGGGTATCATAGTTGGACTCGTGAATTCCCGGTGTGGCTTTTCAAAACATTAGCCAAATTAAGATGTTATAATGTTGGTATTCGCATCTTATATAGTTTCTGTCATCCAAAAAAAATTATTCCAAGAAACCTGAAACTCAAGTTGCTAAAAACATTTCTCCTTGCATCCAAATCTTAGGTATTGATACTGGTTTGTATTTGTGGATTTTCGTTATGAAGTTTTTTCCATAATTTGAATTAAAAAAAGGGAAAACTTTCAAGATTTCATCTTTCACTACTTTTCTCACATTTATTAGAGAGTCTTTTTATTGTGCTGGAAACACGGTCCCATCAAGTATCATTATGCAAGTGGTTGGTTACTTGAAGGAAAAAAAAATTCGAACCACTTGTACTATGACATTTAGTGTATTGAGCACACTAAAAAATTTCTCCATTTATTGGGATTGCACAGTCTAGTTTTCTTCTCAAATCAAATGATGAACCTGTCTTCCGAGATTTCAAATGTCAGCTTTATTAACATTGCAGGTATTAGGTAGGGATAATACTTAGGTATTTACTAGTGAGTTTTTAACTTTTAATTTGCCTAACGATATTATAACACATGTTTATTATTTTAAAAAACAATGGACACATTATTTAATTTTTCTTGAGCTTTGAAAAACAAGGGACATATGACATCTTTTATTTGAACCATATAAAAAAGTGAGTATAAAAAGTACTTATTAGTGAGTACGTAAGTATTATCCATTACGTAGTGATTATATTTGATCCGTAATAATATTGCTTCCATATAAGCAAACATTTCCAAGAACCAGTCAAAGAGAAGGGGAAGAAAAACAAAGGAGGTAAGTGTTTAACCTGGTTGAGCATCAGTTGAACGAGCAAACAAAGTCCAACTTCGCGTGAATAAATTTGAGTCCCAGTGTGATTTGAAGAGATTCTATAAATTCTCTAACGGAATTGGAAAAATAGTCTGCCAAATTCTTTGCCATAAACTGATCTAAGGAAAAGTTCAAGGCTTGGTCACGTGTGTGGACTGAGGATAAATTGACCGCGACTGAGGCAAAAGCGTCACAAGAAGACTATGGGAGGTGAGAAGTTGGCAAACATGAAATTTAGCTCCTAAATTACAAACCACCCACTTATGGGCCTTCAAAGCACAACACAAGAAGTTGGAATGACACAAAACCTAACCCAAACACACAAAGCCCAAACAACGTATAAGAAAACAAAGCCCAATAGCGCACACGATTCACTCCGACCAACACAAGATTTGCCAATGCAAAAATTTCGATATCACGTAGCAGTGTTGAGTGGCAAAATAATCGAAATAAAAGATAACTTGTATAGAAAATGTAAAAATATATGATTTTCATTAGCTTTTTCGAATCGTCCAAATATTTTATTGTCATTGTTATAGAAGATGTCAAAGATAACTTGTACATAGAAAATGTAAAAATATATAAAAGACAAGTTGTATAGAAGATGACCAAGTAATGACCCTCATTTCAAGCTTGTCCTTGTTTAAGGGGATGGCCACTTCTTGAGCCTCTGATGAGTGACGTTCCAATGCAGAAGCATGCGTCGAAAATGGCAGTTCTTCGGAATCACTGGTGAGTTATTTTTGTTGTCTGTAAGGACAAGCCATGGCTGGTGAAATCAAACACAAGTGTAACTAGCCTACACATTTAAATTTTGATGAAGGCCATGAATGGCAGGTTTGTGTTGCTTTCCTTACCTCAATGAAATTATTCTGATGTTAATATAATTCAATGTGCCTTTCTTCAAAACCCTTAAAATTTTGCCCCGGTGCTGTTCAATACCCTCTAGAGAAGGGTATTTCATTGGATTTCCATTTTTGTACTCATGTGAGTTTTCAGGAAAAATCAAAATTTGATGTGTAATATCCAAAGCTTGGCCACCTTGGATAAATTATTGTGTGCGATAGTACAAAATCTGGCTAGCTATCCACATGTGACATGAGCTATCTAGCCTATACTTGTTTCACATACCGACGTGACCAGTGAACTCGGTAACTTTGAGCAAGCTCCCACAACGAATAAAAAGAATCATCTCAGAGCTTTCCATCATGACGCAATGAAGAAAAAAATTCTGAATCCGACAGTGGAATGTCTTTTAGGCCATCTTCAATCGAATGAGGGCCAAAGGGCTCTCTTTGGCCCTATAGCCCTTCAAGAAATTAATATTTTAATGAACAGTATCATGCCATTTTTCTTACCATCTCCAACCGATGGGTCAGAGGGCCGTAGGCCAAACATAACCCTGTGACAAAAAATCATCTCCAACCGAGGGGGCCAAAGGGTCATAGGACCAAACATAATTTATTATTTTAATTGAATTAACATGGTTACTTAAACTAAACTACCTTAATAATTTTACGTTATGGATTGTCAATAATTTTTCGAGATGGAATCTCAATAATTTTACGTCTCGGATTTCGAGTGTCACATGTTGATGTGTGAGTAACTTTACAGATTTCTTGTCGATAAGGACTCTCAATAATTTTACGTCTCGGATTTCGAGTGCCACGTGTCGATGTGTGAGTAACTTTGCAAATCTTTGGGCCAAAAGAAGCATGGAGTAGGCATTTAAGTTTTATGTTGTTAAATATTTTTAAAAATGTTGTTTAAGTTTCATGTTGTTAAATGTTTTTTTATTTATGTTGTATAATTTTTATGTTGTTTAATGTTACTTAATGTTATTTAATGTTGTTTCATATGTTTAATGTTGTTTATGTTGTTTAATGGCTTATGTAGTTATATGAAAAAAAATTAGAATTTTTTTTTTAATTTGTAAAAAAATAAAATAAATCAAATATAACGGCTAGCTGATGCCAACATGATGTTAGCAAGTAGCCGTTGGATTCACAAGGCTGGACTGGCCTGGGGCTGGCTGGTTGGCTAGGTTAGGCCAGCCGGTTGGCCCTTTTCTCCTTTTTTGGCCCGGTGGGGCTCACGAGCCCTTTGGCCTAGCTTTCGGTTGGAGACAATTTTCGTGTCATTTCGGGCTATTTTCGGCCCTATAGCCCTTTGGCTAGATCGGTTGGAGATGGTTAGATCCTATATATGACAACTAGTTAAGGCTCCTCTTTACTAAAGTTGCCCAAATTCCTGTAGTATATATATAATAGACTGTACTTAAATGCCAACAGATCAGAATCTCCAGGTGATTATTCAAGTTGCTTAAGCAACCCCTTTCTGATTCTAAAGTGTAGTCGCATGCCAAAATTAGAAGGTAAACTGAAAGTAACACGCCTTTTAGTTCCTATATGTGCAACTTCTGCAAACTTTGGACAACTACAAGTCCTGACTCCTGGGCGTATAGGCAATGACATGCATGACCAGTGACAACAGGATTAATTAAGTAGCTGCATATATATTGTAGAGTTCGAGTATTTTTGGTATTTTATGTGTTAGGGTTTCATAGGTTTAGACCTCTATAAATATAACTTGTAATTTAGTCTGAGAAGTAAGTCAGTCAAAATGTAGCCCTCAATTTGTAGTCGTCTCGACAATCTTGTTTATTTGTTTTCCTTAATGAAATAATATATGTAATTTCATGATTTGTTTGTTTGTCTATTAAGCGTACTTTGATATAGGGCACATTAACTGAGTTTGAAAATTACTACCCTAAAATGAAATTAAAGATCACATTACTTTGCTTCTACATGTAATATAGGGCACATTAATTGAGAACTTGTAGACTGAAATAATGTGACATTGTCACACTATCAGAATTGACCTATATAATCTTCCAAACCATCCTTTCCAAATCCATATTCACAACTCTTGAGCTTTGCACATTTCTCTTTTTCAAGTGCGTACTTGATTTTCAAATTCTCTAGCTCTCAAGTGATTAATCTTCTTCCCAACTTTCTCTACTTCATTCAATTTCTTGTTACTAATTTTTTATTCAGTGATCAACTTGTTCTGATTTAACATATTAATTCTTTGGATTTTTAATCTTTTGATCAGTTCATCATTGTCTTGTTCTGGTTCAGACAATTGGGATTGAAGCCTCGTTTCAGTCCTGATTTTTTCATCTTCTAGATTTTTCATCTTTTCTTTCAAATCAGAGCTATGTTTTCTTATTTATTCAGAAGCTAGAAACAACTCCTTATAATTGGCTATGACCGCTTCAGCATTCTTGATCTTCCAACTCTTCATTTGAATAAGTAATTGCAACTACTTCTTCATCAGAATCAGAGTCTTTCTGAGATACCCTCAAGTGGCTTTCATGACTTTCTTTTCAGATTTAAGCCTTTCAAGCGTGTTTGCAAAAGCCTTTGCCTTATGACCATATCCCAAACACTCATAACACCTTTTACCCTCAAGTTGCTTTGTAAACTTTGAAGCTTTCTCAGAATCGGATTCGTTTTATTTGAGTTGATATGAACCTAAACGTGAGCCTAGTTTTAATCCCTTAATGTTTTGAGTCTAAAATATTTTCGAAAATTTTGACTGATGAGCGTAACAACTCATCATCAACTCGCTTTTTTCATCTTTTACAGCTTTTAAGGCCAAGCTTTTGTTTTTCTTAACAACAAGAAGTTCCATTTCGTAGGTTTGAAAAGCACCATTTAAATCTGCACTTTTCAAGGTGTTTAAGTTTCTTGATTCTTCCAAGGGTAAATTGCAGTTTGACCCCCCCTGAAATATCATCCTAGTTGAAATTGACCCTCTAAAATATTTTTTAGGTAAACTATTTAAAATCAGTCAGTTAACCCCTTGTCATTAGATTGCAAGATCAATTCTATCAAATTCAAGGGCAAATTAGTCATTTCATCATCAATTGTTACTTGTCAGCTATAACCACTTATAAAATTTTGACACATGGACACAAAATAATTCAAAAATATATAGTATAATGAAAAAACATAAAAAAACCAAACGTTTACATAACGGACCATCTCACATTGTCATTACACATTATTTTGTTTTCACATGTCATAATTACATTGTTGGTTATAGTTGACAAGTAAGAATTAATGAAGGAAAGACTAATTTTTCTTTGAATTTGACAAAATAGTGGATGGAATCTACCGAAAATGGGTCAATTGGCTTATTTCAAATAGTTCAGAAGGTCAATTTCAACTTGAGTAATAGTTAATGGGGTCAAATCACTAGTACAAAAAACAGTTTGCGTGATGAAGCATAGTTCGTCGCGCAAAGTCAAAAAACGTTGCCTGAAAATTAGCCCAACGACTTCTTCGTCGCCCGCAAACCATCGCGCAAAGGTCGTGAAAGCAAGGTTTGTGCGATGAAGAAGTAACCCGTGTCGCGCAAAGACCTTTTGCACGACGATAGTACCTGCGTCATGCAATAGGTCTTTGCGTGACGCATCGTGCTCTCGTTGTCACGCAAAAATTAGTTCGCAACGCATGTATTGTCGTTGCGCAAAGACCTTTTGCGCGACACAAGTTACACCTTCGTTGCACAGACCCTTTTCTTCTTTTTCTTTTTTGACAAAATATTTTTTATGTAATTTTTTTTATAAATATTGTAATTAAATTATAAACAATAACTAATAAACCAAAAAAAAAAGTATTTAATTATAAAATATATGAAAATGTACATACAAGATGTCCGAACATAAAAGAAAAAACTACAAGAAGTAGTCGTCTAGGTTTGATGCTTCAGGCTACTGGTATCGACTGAGTGAAGTGGTTGAGCGGCACCTGGGATGCCCTAGGAGTAGCTTCAGTAAGGGGTGTAGGCTCCCCAATCAATGGAGCACTCATGGTTGAAGCAGTAGATGCTGAAAATGCGGGAGGCACATTGGTCACACTTCGACGACGAGTGATCAACTGCGACATCTATACACTTTTTGAACCACAAAAATATAACATTAGAAACTAATCCTTTCTTGCATTTGAAACTGATTAATTAGTAGCCTAAGTAATATCATATCCTTTCTTGCATTTGTTCACATATATATAAAGCAGTATTGCAAAGGTAGAAACAATACTAATTCAAAAGTAGTATTGATTCTAACAAAAACTCGATCCGAACTACAATAATAAATTTAAAGCTACTTAATAAATATACGTACCACTCAATTTCTTAAGTGTTATACGGACAAAATAAATAAATTTAAAGCTACTTAATAAATATATATACCATTCAACTTGATGGGATACGCATTCTATGAAACTAGTTTGAACGATCCAACCGTCAAACTTGTTTGTATGTACTTCGAGATCGCATACGCCAAAAATTACAAAAAACAAACATTCACAGATCAAGTAATGGGACAAAACTTTTCGACAGTTATAAACAAAAAATCACAATTTAACAGTTATTTTAACTCCGATTTTGATGATTGTTTACAGCTACACTCCTTGACCCTATAAAATGAATGAATTCGATCTTCAATTTAAAATATTTACACTACTGGATACCAAAAAATCTTTTGTTATACTTAATGAAAGTATAAATGGAGTAAATTGTAGCAATACTCCCTCAATTTTAACTCAATTAGAGTAATGGTCCCTCAACTAAAAATCCATTATCATTGGTCTCTCAACTTATCAAAACTTGCAACTACAGTCCCATGACTAAAAATCAATTACCAATGGTCTCTCAACTTTAATCCAACTAGAGAAATGGTCCCTCAACTTTAACCCAATTGGAGAAATTGTCCCTCAACTTTAAACCAATTATAGCAATGGTCATTCCAACATAACTTATTTTGACAAAATTGTGCAAAGTTGACGAAAATGACCATAGGTACAAGTTTTGATGAGTTGAAGGACCAATGGTAATATATTTTTAGTTGAGGGACCATTGCTCCAATTTGATTAAAGTTGAGGGACCATCACTACAATTTACTTGTATAAATAAACTCTAAGTGTTAGTGAATCTATTGTTTTGATGGGATACGCATTCTACGAAACTAGTTTCAACGATCCAACCGTCAATTTGTTTGTATATACTTCGAGATCGCATACGTCAAAAATGCAAAAAACAAACATTTAGAGATCAAGTAACGGGACAAAACTTTTCAACGGTCATAAACGAAAAATCACAATTTAACGGTTCTTTTAACTCCAATTTGATGATTTTTTACACCTACACTCCTTGACCCTATATGAATACAATGAATGAATTCGATCTTCAATTTAAAATATTTACACTAATGGATACCACAAAATCTTATGTTATACTTAATGAAAGTATAAATAAGCTCCAAGTGTTAGTGAATCTATTGTTTTGATGGGATACGCATTCTACGAAACTAGTTTCAACGATTCAATCATCAAACTTGTTTGTATATACTTCAAGATCGCATACGCCAAAAATCGCAAAAAATAAACATTCAGAGATCAAGTAACGGGACAAAACTTTTCGACAGTTATAAATGAAAATTCACGATTTAACAATTATTTTAACTCCGATTTTGATGATTTTTTACGGCTACACTCCTTGACCCTATATGAATACAATGAATGAATTCCATCTTCAATTTAAAATATTGAATCTACTGTTTTGACAGTGTCGCACATACTGTTTGGAGCGAAACATTAATGCGTTTTTTTCCAGAAAAGTGCACGACGGATATTTATAATGTCGCGCAACACATTGGTCCGTCGCACAAAAACCCTTTGCGCAATGCGGTTCTTCTGTTGCGCAAACACCCTTTGCATGACGTATTGGTTGGTGCATTGCGCAAAACACCTTTGCGCGACGCATTTGGTTTGTCGCGCAATTTTCTGACGCCAAACCAAGACTTTTACCGCTTTTTTCCCAACATTGTACCTTCGTTGCGATAAATAGTTTTGCATGACGGTATGCTTCGTCATGCAAAGTTTCGTTGCACAAAATGTGCTTGCATGACACTTAGTTGTCAACGTTGAGCAAAATGTCCTTGCGCAACGTAATTTGCTCTGTCGCGCAAGTATATTTTTGTACTAGTGAATGGCAGTTTACCCCTTCTTCCGTTGCAGTTTTCTTTGGTTGAAACCTAGTAGGCAAAGACCTAAGTACTTTCTTGACAACTTTAACTTCAAAAATTTTTGTTTTTTTGTTTTTTTGTTTTTGTTTTTTTGTAAGGACATCAATATTTTACATTAAGGGGAGGTAGAGTTCGGCTAAGCCACACAATGGGCAACCTAATTTGGTATTAAATTCGCCTTCCACAAGATTCGAACCTAAGACCTCTCATTTCCAAGTGAAGAGGAATACCACCAGACCGTAGTACTAAGTGGCTTTTTTCACCCAAGTTCACACACCCATTTATATGACACTCAATTTTTCTTAAAATTCAAAGTAAGATTCATCCTCACTCATCTTAATGTTTTCAAATTAAGTTGTGAGCATTTGCAGTTTTTACTATCTTACAATGTCATTTCTCTCATGAGTGACCTGTAAGATATCCTAAGCCTCCTTGCAAATCTCACACCTTGAGACATAATTGAATTGATCAGTAGACAGAGCTGTTAACGGGGAATTTAATCATTTTTTATTGCTTATGCAATGAGTTTTCTCATCTAGCGACCACTCACTTTTAAGTTTAGGGACAACAACCTCACACTTATCGACTTATATTTCACTATGTCCGTCTTCTAACTTCATTTTCTCTTTATTTTTCACAGTTTTAATTGGTGCAGTATAACCTTTAATAATTGTGTCCAAAGTACTATCATCTATTGGCCAAAGGAAAACCTTCATCTTGACCTTCCAAGCCCCATAATTTCAAAGTACTATCATCTATTGGCCAAAGGAAAACCCTAGTGCTAATTGAGCGGCGGGTAGAGGTCTAGCGTCTAGGCGTCTAGGCGGAGGCCTGGGCGGTTTTTTTTTTTTTAATTTTAATTTAATTTATTATATAACATATAAATAAATGTCTACTTTCTTAACGCATGGTCTTTTTCGACCCCCAAGTAGTACAGACCGGGAAAAAGATCGAGAAAATCCCAAGAAAGATCAAGACCCAAAGAAGGAAAATAAGTCCAAGGCCCAACGAAATTAGAAAATGAGTATTTCTGAGCACTATAGCCGACATCTCACCAATTTGGTTTGACTAAGCAACATAAAGCACTTTCTGACTGGCACGTGGACTAACTGACATCTTATGGCACAAGTCTCCAGGAACAGACCTACTCAAGCACCAACCCAGGCCACTTGTTGGTCACCAATGAAGATAGAAACCTAGGACGGAACATAAAGGTTGTCGGACGACTGCTCAGAAGGAACATTTTGACTAGTCAAGGCCGAGCTTGGTGCTCGGTACATGTGGGCCTAGAAGAATATGTAATCTCGACTGAGCTACCATCACCTCACCGCCAACATGTCAAATGATGTACGAAAGAATGGCCAGCATGCAAGCCCATGTAGGTAGCTCATTTTAATACCAGAATAGTAAAGTAAAGGAGCACATAGCTTTTGGGTTCACTGTAGGCCTATATAAAGGGGTAAATGCCTCTTATACAGGGTCAGACGATTGAGAGAAGAAAGAATTTTGACTATAGCCGCACGCTTCTTGTAATCATCAAGTCAATATATTTCGAGCACCACAGTGGATGTAGCCCAATTTTGAGGGGGCGAACCACTTAAATCTTTAGTCCATTATTTCAGAGCTTTTAACATGACCCATCCATGGTTAATTGTTCTAGTAAATCATCCAATCCATGCAGGTGAGTTTGAAAGAGAACTAACTTAGTTTCCCCTTTTTCCTAGTACCATCCAATCCGGTTAGAAATGAACTAGACTCAAAGCCTTAAGCTCAAGTGAAAACCCAATGCATGCCCCACATTTGATAGGGAGAGAGATGAACTTTCCCCTTCCAGCTCATGCAGGAGAACGATGGACGAAAGTAAGGAGGTGCGTTACTGGAATTAACACTTGTGGAAATTGACTTGGGAAATAGGCACTCTGGGAAGAGCGCCAACACAGTCTTCACTAGAGCAACAATGTTTATCTTTGTTACACCAAAAAGGAAGGTCGCAGTTGTGCTAGGATTAGGAAAAATAGGAATGAAGACCGATGTAAAGGAAGAAAGCAGAAAAGCCTATAGATTCCCTATGGAGCCCTGGAAAGAGAACCCTTCACCTATAGCAAATGAGGTTTAACGCAATGCAAAGGGAAACATAACGCTAGAGAGAGGGAGGAGGAGATGAATTCAAGGTTGTATTGCACCAAGCAACAGAAATCACTCTCTAAGTGCAAGCAGTCTTGAATCCTTTAGACAATCATCTTCCTACAATCTTAGAGGTTCCTCGTAGCTACCTTGATCTTTCTCAGTCAAAAGAAGCTCTCTCAGAATCCTAGGAAACCCAGATTATCCACCTCTTAACATCATGCAATCATGCAAAGTTCTCTCTCATGCTAAACTGACAAACTTCAAGCTTCCACGTCACGCTTCGCTTAGGCAATTCATTATTTGTCTAATCATGCTATCTTCGAGCCATTAATATAACCGAGATACTTCTTAAGACACGCTAATTCTTTCGAGATATTCCGTAACTTGGTATTCAAACTGACCAAGGGAAGCAAAAGGGTGTCCTCCAAAGCCCAAGTTTAGTTTGACCTAAAAATCTCTCAACACAACCCGAATAAACTCAATCACATAAACGTGATTTCCTAAATGAATGCATATGATTTTTACCTTAAGAAGTCCACGAAATCAGCTTTAATGATGTTCTCGTACAAACCAAAGACCTAAAACTTAGGACTAAACTGAAATTGAAGATTAAATATTGCAAACAAGTTTTAAACAAAGTTTAGAAAATTAGCCAACTAAAAAACTTGCGCTTTCTGTATGATATTGAAATGATGATCAAGAAAATCTACGGTTCTATTATTAAATTAATGTAAAAATACGTTAATAGCAGAAAGTGAACAAGATGGTGCACCTCATGGAATGAATGCAAGTATTTTTCTTATAATAAAAATGTAGAAATCCAACATGGAAAAATTGTAAAGGATTTTGCACCAAGAGCTTATTGATATTTCAATCAGAATACATCAACTGCATGCATGCGTTTAGGCAACCATCAAGTGGTGACACTGAAAGACATAACTACTCATTTCATCAGGTTGGTCCAGGTCATATACATAATGTCCCACCTTATCTGGCTTGCGTTAAGCATGCATATATGTCTAGCTACTATCTCATATATGGAGAGATAATGAATCATCATCACACAGGTTACTCGAACTCTAGTCACACGGGTCATGCATGCAACATATTGTTCTATTGCGCACGTGCTATTCCACCAGTTGTAGCTGCGCTTAGTTAAGGCACATGGAATGGAACATGATCTCTTATTAATTTCATAGGACGATCGGTTAATTACGACAAGAACTTTGATGGTATTCCCTACACCGCTATCGTAACGTTCCGTATTAATAATATAAAGATATATCAATAAAAGTTTACACATGCTATTGTGTTATTAGAACATAACATCATGATAATTTTGACAACTTGCAATGAGAAAGATATGAAGCATTCGGGTATGTGATCATTTGTGATTTTGTGATATCTGCAAAGTAAAAACTAAGGAGAGGTAGAGACGTGGAAGCTATTGATCCTCGACTTCGCATCTATATCGTGAAAGCGACGCCAAACCCCCACGTGATTTAACTCATGATCAATGGTTTCAATCCCATAGAATTGGCTAATATATTGCAATTCCTGATCGTGTGAGATTGATAGTTGCCCACAATTAAACACCAATTTTAACTTAAATCCTTCCTGCGTGCAATAATAGTGACATTCAACTTTATTGATTTTTGTGGGGAGAAAATATTAAAATATGCAAAGGAAATCAAGAATGTATCACGAGGACGTCATCTGAATTGACTTTGTTTTTGTTGTTTTGAAATTTTTTGATCCAATAACTCTAGCTGCATTCGTGGGTCTTTATTCAGGATTTTCTCAGCTTGTAGATAAAGTTCTAGTAGTTAGATCGACAAGCTCTTCACTCTCTAATCCTCAAACAAAGTTGTAGCCGGTAAATGGACGGATTCATCACTCACTCTCTAATAGCTAAAAAAAGTTGTAGCCGTTAAATGTCTTCGCAAATGAAATCATGTAAAATCTAATATTTATTTTAATAAAATTCAATGTAAAATATTATAATAAAACATGTTATATATATATACGGCGGTGAAAATGAAATGAATGTGGTTGTTAGGAAATTGGACAACTCAAATTAGAAATCTTATCTGTTAAACATTTAAATGAGGAAATTTAAGGGGTTCGAGGGATGTGAAGTTGTGCTCTTATGCAATATATATGTGAACATTGGCAGGCACATGCTGTCAAATGATGTAAATTCTTGAAAGCCTTTGCATTATACGATTATGGATGCCTACTGCATATAGTGTTGGGGACCAGTGACTGAAGGTTTTTAAAAAATTATTTTGAACAGTCACATGCATGAGGTTTTTTGGGCCAATGGCCTTCTCCCACACGTAGGTACTAAAAACTTAACAAAAAGGATTAAATATATTAAAAGTTAGATACATTTTATGTTACAACACTATTACTTCAATTAGAAGTTAGTTTCAAGTACCTGCGGATGGGGTAATGAGTTATCATAAGTTTAAAGTCAATTCCATCTAATTTTGCAAAAGATAATTACAAGCGGGGGCAATGTTGTAGCGACGGTGGCAATGATGATGTTGTGAAATGCGCCGCTAGTTATGGTGATTATGATGGTGGGTGGTGGCGGTGACAAGGGTATATTGGTGGTGGCGGTGACAAGGGTATATTGGTGGTGACATAGTTAATTTTTTTGTAATTTTTTTGTTTTTTTTTTTGCTTTTTTTTTTTTTTGTTTTTTGTTTTTTGTTTTTTGTTTTTTGTTTTTTGTTTTTTGTTTTTTGTTTTTTGTTTTTTGTTTTTTGTTTTTTGTTTTTTGGTTTTTGTTTTTTGTGTTTTGTTTTTTGTTTTTGTTTTTTTGTTTTTTGTTTTTTTTGCTTTTAAACTCCTATACTCATGTATTAACGCTCAAAACTTGTAGGGTAACAAACTAGAATAATTAGTCCTTGGTGGGCTTGGAATTGAAACTAAAATGAAATGGACTTAAGATTTGAGTGGATCACCTCTCAAAACTCGGCTACATCCATTGTGTTGCTCTGATTATATTGATTTCCAAGGTTGCAGATGTCAGATAGCGCTCAGCTAAAGACTACAATTATTCTATCTCTCTTCAGTAATCTGACCCCATTACAACAGGTTCCCAACTCTTTATATAGGCCGTTAATGAACCCAGAAAGCCTTCGGCTCCCTAATCTTATTTTGCTAGCATTTAATAGGCCACTCACATCGGCTAGCGTGCAGACAACCTTTCTAACCCTCAGTAGATATTCAGCAACGAAGTGACGTTTGCTCAATTGGGATTGCCCGTTCTTCTAGATCGATATGTGTCGAGCGACCTACTAGGTCTTGACTAGTCAACGATGTCACTTCGAACAGCGGCATGACCACCTTTACGTCCCGTCCTAGACTTTTGCTTTTGATTGGTGATTGACACGTGGCCTAATTGGTGCCTAAGCATGTATGCTCCTAAAGTCTTGTGTTATATAGTTGTCAGTCTTCCCACGTGTCCTTGGCGATTAGAAATATTTTATGTTGCTCAGTCGGACCAGGCTGGTGAGCGGTCATCTCTAGCACTCGGACGTGCCCTCTTTTTAATTCTACAAGGCCTTGGGCTTCTTACTCTTCTTTGGGCTTTAACTTTTATTGGGCCTCTCGTGGTCTTTTTCCTGGCTTGCACCATTTTGAGGGTCGAAAAGAACCTTAACACATAGAAATTTAGAGATGAGAACTACAGAAAATATTTGGAAAATGGAGGTCCCAAATTCCAACTTGTTTTCACTCGAAAATTCTAAATTTCTATGTTTATGAATCCAAATAATGAAATTGGTGGATGTTAATTTATAGATTCAAACTTTGGTCTAAATTCTAAGTTTAACTTTCTCATCCAAACACAGTGTTAGTGATATGCCACTTAGTAATACGGTTTAGTAGTATTCTTCTTTACTTGTATATGTGCAAGGTCTTATGTTTCGAATCTCGTAAATAATAAGTTCAAAACCAATTTATTTAACCACCCCATAGTGTAAATATATATTTATATCAAAAAGTTGAAAGAGATACAAAATTCAATTCCTCTCTTTCCTTGCATTATTAACTGGCAAAAATCATCATTTTCCCTTCATATAATATGTTTACTTGAACATCAGTAGCAAATAGCTAGCATACTAAAGGAGATGCATGAATGAATGGCATAATGAGCAACAGATACGTTGACTGTGATTAATTAATAATTATGAAATTAAAGAGATTAATCATACATAATTTAATAATTGTAGTATGAGTTGTGGACTAACACAGTCCGTAAGTTGAGATCAAGTATTCAATTCCAGTCTCCAGATGACCTAGTTAGGCTAATTATATATTAAGGTTTGAATAAATTAACGTTAAAATTAAAAATTTGAGACGACTAAAATGGTGCCACGTAACAGTGGGGCATGTGGGTCATGGGATGTGAAATGCAAGAATATGCAGCAAGATACACACCCGCGACGTTAGCCTCATGATTGATTCATGAAGGGGAAATCTTCCTTGCACAGTTGCACTCGTTCCTCGTTAGTCCCGAGAAGCAACGTACACTGTGTGTAGTCCATACATGCACTTGCATGCCGACAACTAATTTGTTGACATTCTATGATTAATCAAGATTTCATTCTTTAATACATATTTTTACTTTAATTTTTAAATTTTTTTTACAATTTGTCTTTCAAGTACATAGAATATTATACACTAATTTCACAGGGGGTGGAGAATGATATGAACATGAAACGTAGTATTTTGAAAAAGAAGACTTTAATCGGCATTTCACTACTTGCAACTTTATCTTATATTTAAGTATGCATGTAATTAAGATTCATATGTACTATTTAGATTATTTATATTCATTTTACAAACTCATAGGGAAGAAATACAAATTAAAAAAAAAAAAAGTTCATAACTATTTAGTTTAGTGTCACCCTATTTATACAAAGTTGAAAGAGGTCTTTAACAGTGAGTTTGATATACAAATATAGAAATCAGACAATTTGAGTTTAATTTTTGCGGCTCAATTTCTATAATTGTGTGAATTTAATAAAAACAAGTTCCATCTATCAATTATGGAGATATATTTATTTCGGAACATTACTTGGCTACTCAAAGATGAGTAGGAATTCCTACTCAAAACTTTTAGTATTTGAATCACAGAGCTTTATGCATATAATCAAAACCATTCATATTATCAATCACACTGTAAAGATCATCTCGGCAAAAAATGAATTAAAACTAAGACCGTTTAATCAACGTATTCTAGCAAATACATAGACATAGACGGTTCTTAAAGTTTTTACCAATTCCGTTCATTTGTTTTTATACAGTTCAATGACTAAACAACCTTAGTTTTAATTGATTTTTTGCAGAGATGATCTTTATAGGATGATTTATAATATGAACAGTTCCGATTATAAACATGAAGTTCTATAAATTGGTAACGAACAATTTTGAGTAGGAGTTCCTACTCATCCTTTGAGTATCCAAGTATTGTTCTTTATTTTGTACTCTACTGTATTGCGCTCTCTCTCTCTCTCTGGGAGTTATAATTCATAATATTGTAATTTTTTTTTTTTTTAAAAAGGGACAACCATAATATTGTAATTAAACTCATTAGTTTCAACATATTATATTCAATAATTAGAATCATTTTCACATAACTCAAATTTTTCTGCCTATTATAAGGTCTTCTATAGTATGCCGAAAAAAAAGTTAGTGTGATACCAATATATTGGACTTATATAAGAATTATATTCATACAATGGGCTGGAAATTTGGGTGTTATACCAATATATTGAACTCATGAGTGTGATATCAAAATTGAACTCATACTATTAATAGTGTTATAGATATCAAACTCAGACTCCCTGATTCTTATATATAGGGATCACATTCACTCAAACTACTATGGAAGGTGTAACATCCCACATCGCCCAGGGGAGTGATCCTTAAATGTATATTCTCATCCCTACCTAGCACGAGGCCTTTTGGGAGCTCACTGGCTTCGAGTTCCGTAGGAACTCCGAAGTTAAGCGAGAAAAGGGCCAGAGCACTCCCAAGATGGGTGACCCACTGGGAAGTTGCTCGTGAGTTCCCAGAAACAAAACCGTGAGGGCGTGGTCGGGGCCCAAAGCGGACAATATCGTGCTACGGTGGTGGAGTGGGCCCGGGAAGTGGTCCGCCCCGGGTTGGGAAATGACAAATTGGTATCTGAGCCTATCCTTGGCCGGAAGTGTGCCGACGAGGACGTCGGGCCCCTAAGGGGGGTGGATTGTAACATCCCACATCGCCCAGGGGAGTGATCCTTAAATGTATATTCCCATCCCTACATAGCACGAGGCCTTTTGGGAGCTCACTGGCTTCGAGTTCCGTAGAAACTCCGAAGTTAAGCGAGAAAAGGGCCAGAGCACTCCCAAGATGGGTGACCCACTGGGAAGTTGCTCGTGAGTTCCCATAAACAAAACCGTGAGGGCATGGTCGGGGCCCAAAGCGGACAATATCGTGCTACGGTGGTGGAGCGGGCCTGAGAAGTGGTCCGCCCCGGGTTGGGATGTGACAGAAGGTCTAAGAGTTTAATTCTTATAAAATTGGAATCAAATTCAACCGATCACTGTGAAAAGCCTTAGTCCAAGTTTCATACATAATAGTCATCAAACAATAATAATAAGGGTGAAGTGCTGATTTAGTCCCTGAACTATTACCTCAGTGAAAATTAGGTCCCTGAATTATTTTTTCGGTAAAATAAGTCCCCAAATTCATTAGAAATTGCTAATTTCATCCCTACTATTATATTCAAAGCTATTTTATCCAATTTTTTGTCAACTTAAGTCACTTGACACACTTTAGAGTGTAATACCATCATTTTCTTTGTTTATAAGCCCTTAACATTTCATATAAGTTGCTAATTTAATGTCTAATTTACCTTCAAAAGTTAACTTACACTATTTCTTTATGAAAAACTACCAATTTATCCTCCAAAGTTAACTCCATACACTATTTCTTTATGAAAAGTATCAATCTACCCTCCAATGTGTATCACATGCAAGTAATGTGACTTAAATTGGCGGAAAATTGAATATAGTAGCTTCGAATATAACATTAGGGATGTAATTGGCAGATTTTTATAATTCAGAGACTAATTTTTCTGAAAAAATAGTTTAGGGACCTAATTTTCACTAAGGTGATAATTCAGGGACTAAATTGGCAGTTTACCCTAATAATAATAATAATAACCAATGAAAAAAATTAGAAGAGAACTCTTAGAAAAAATTTGGAAGTATTGATCTATCGCTATAGCGTAATAACCATAATCATATGGCCTCCATTGAATTCAATTACTGTGTTATGTCATGGTCCATATGATACTAACAAAAATACACTGCCAAATTAGGTATACTTGTAACTTTGTTCCTTTCATTAAAGCTATTATTGATGACCCTCATCCTTTCGAATTAATTAACTTATCGTCAGGGAATGTCCACATAAAGCTAATTAGGTTGTCATGAAATTGACCTATCAAGCTAAAATTTATTCGCTAGCTGTTAAATTACTCAGCCAGTGATCTGCCCAATTTCTTCCACTGCCTTCAATTCCTTTGTTTATGGAGATTGGAGACTTACAAGTTACAAACTAAATAAACTAGCTAGAGTACAAGATTAGGTATACTTGTAATTTTGCTCCTCATTAATTAATCATGCTTCTAATAACCTTCACCCTCTTAAGTTCTACTTAAGCATTTATTCCTCAAACTCATTGCCCTAATTGCAAGTTCTCTGATCCCTAGGGACCATATAATAAATTTATTATTGAGACATGGCCATATTGGTCATTTGGAAGGAGATGGATTGTCTGCCCTCCCCTTCCCATACCCTTCTCATCCCCTCTTGTTTGTGCGGTCACGGTTAAACCACGTCAACATTTTATATTCTTATTCATTTTTTTCTTATTATTTCTATAAAAAAAAATCAATATAAAATGTTAACGTGTCTTAACCGTGACCGCACAAAACATGAAGGGATGGGAAGGGAAGGGCAGACAATCCATCTCTCATTTGGAAACACAGAAACTGAGACAACTTATAAGAAGTTTGACTTTGTTCCAAAAAAAGAAAAATGCTTTGACTTATCAACCTCAATCACTGTCATATGAACTCCCCAACGAAGAAATGCCACATGAGTTCGAGAAGAGCCACGACTAATCCGCCTAGTAAAGAGCATGCCGTAACATGCATGTAAACATGATATAATTAACTCACTTCACATTAGCAAAATCATGATAAATTTTTGTTTTATTATACGTGTTATAATGTGTTGGTAATATAATTGGAGGTATGCTATCCACACATCCTATTTTACTTCTCACACATCTCTTGATAATTTCTATCCGTTGATCTTCTTCAATTCATCCGATCCGACAGTCAAAAATTAAAAAAGTATGTGAGAAGTAAAATGGGGTGTGTGGATATCACATCCCTATAATTGATATGTCTCATTTTTAAGTTATCAAAACAAGATAAATAACGTGTAATAGTTTTAATAGACTAGTAACCATGTAAACCTAAAGGGTTGATCTAGCGGAAAGCGAGCAAAATTTTGAAACCTCCAACCCAAGTTCGAACTCACACAGGTATATTCTTTGATGTCATCGGCTCTGCTTTGGTATATTATTTGACCTGGGGAGTCAAAAGTATGTTATCGTCTTATGTGGTATTATGATTGTATAGAAAGAGAAATTAATCTATTATATGGTGAAATACCTTCTATATTAAAAAAAATTCGTATAATTATGTGAAAGTGTTCTGAATACACCTAAAAATCTCTCCAAAATCATAATCACAATCACAATCTCAGTCTCACACCCTTCCTTGGTCGTGACGCTTCCCCAACCGCCCACGTTCATCTCCAACCCCACCTTACAAATTTAGGAAGAGATTCACATACAAATTTCACTCCCACACACACGCGCACACATGCCTTTGCACTAACTCCAACACATACCCTCCAAATCCCAAAGCCTCTTATATTTATATACCCCAAACTCTCTTTTCTCACAACCCCACTTCCAAATTTTAATCACAATTGATTTTGCAAAATGTTCACAGATCCTACTGTTAAACAAATGCTACAGTGCCCTCCATCTGGGCAAGGGCAATTCATCATGATGGAGATGAAGAGACCATGGAACAAATCCCATATTGAGGTTGCCCCAAACTGCCCTCGATGTGCCTCTTCCAACACCAAATTTTGCTATTACAACAACTACAGCCTCTCACAGCCAAGGTACTTTTGCAAAGGGTGCAGGAGATATTGGACAAAAGGAGGCTCCTTACGCAACGTCCCAGTTGGTGGCGGCTGCCGCAAGAACCGCCGTGGTAAAGCGGCCAGGCTCTCACAGACTGACCGCGCTTCATTAAGTTACTTTCAGCATCACAACTCATCAAGTGGTACTGAGGATGATCCGTCCGGGAATAATCAGCCAGGTGGATCTAATGCATCAGATATTGATTTGGCTGTTGTGTTTGCGAAATTCTTAAACCACAACTCCACCACCCCTGATGATCATGATCATGACCCCAATTTGGTAATTTCAAGCTCAGCAATGAACGATCACGATGGCTCACAAAATTCTTCCAAGGCTGATGATCTTGTTGAAGCAGTTGGTCATTATTTACTTGAAGGACATCAACAATCACAGGAAGAAAATGTTCAAACTTTTATGGGAATTAATGACAATGATGAAATGAACATTCATGAATTTGAGTTACAGGGTTTACTAGGAGACGAAAACCAAGTGGTGCAAGATGTGTTTTGGTCCGGTGATGCAACGACGTCGTCTTTGGCAAGCAGTAATGCTAGTTTTACATGGCAACCGATGGTGGATCTGCAAGAGTTGGACTGTTCACTTCCATCAGACGATGATCAAATGAAGATATCGACCAATTTATGTGGCGATAATTGGAGCTCCTTTGATTTTTCAGGGTTTGAAGTTTTCTCACGATCTTAGATATTGGATGCAAATTTACAAGCATTTGATTAGTTATTTGTTGTGTTAAGTTCATTTAATTTACAATTTTTGTTCTTATATAGTTGGAAAGTTTAGTACTGTTACATTGCCATGGAAAAGAAATATCATGGCATATACATAAATACTAAGATATAATACAATAAACCTTTTTTCATAATATGTTATCGAGCGAGTAGTCAATTATTATTAGTGTTAATTTCTGCTGAGCTTTCACGTTGAGTTTCATCTATATATATACATTCAAAGAGGCTTCTAAGGTTAGTTTTATTATCATGTCCTTAAAATGTAATCTCCTGAACCTTATATTATATTAAACAGCTTTGGACCATCATTAAGAAACAAGCTAGCTACGACCTTGCACGAACTACTATTGGTTATGTGAGGGTGGTGTGTGTGTGTGTGTGTGTGTGTGTATATATTATACTAGATTACCCATTAAAATTTGCTACTTAATCAGTTATCTTGCAAGTGAGAGGTCTTAGGTTCAAATTTCGTGGATGACGAATTCGTTAACAAATTAGGTTGCCCATTGTGTGGCTTAACCGAAATCTCATCTCCCCTTAGTGTAAAATATATTGTTGTACTCCAAAAAAAAAAAATCAATTATACTTTACTGTATTGAACACAATTTTGTTAAACAGTTCTGAATAAGATATATGTATACGAAACATTCGTTAAATGAAAATAATGGAACGAAGATATTTCCTTCTATATAACATTTCTGAATAATGAAAATAATGGAACAAAAATATTTCATTCGTTAAGCAGTTCTGAATAAGATCTATGTATAACATTCGTTGAAAATGATGTATAACATTTTAAGCAATTTATTAATTTCCTTCTGTCTACTTTTCTTCTAACTTTTGATTTCTTGTGGTGAAACATTAGGCTTGACTGATTTTTTATTCAAACACTACAGCACACAATTCAACTTTCAAAATGGTGATTAAATTTTGAAAAAGAAAATGGTTCTACTGTTATTAATCCATTGTAATTATAAAGTAGTCATACGGAATTACACAATATATTAATAGTGTACAAGTCCTTTATTCTTTAAATTTAGAAATCAGACGAAAGATATTTTAAGTTACACATAAATAAGTAGTAATATATGTTGGATCAAAATCTTAGTAGTTAACAAATTAATCAGGCTGATATGTATGTTTTGTATTCAAATAATAAAAAGCCAGCTGGTACGACAAAAACAACGACGACGCACACATATATATGGCCTACAGTGCAGAAGCATGTTAGCTAGAGTAAGGAAGGGACCCGAAAATTGCATGAAGATGTGGTCCTGAATCCTCATAGCTATGCAATCACAATTCACAACTCGATGAAATGGATTGAAGATCATTGGTCGTTATCAATTCATGGCATTTTCTAATGCTGTATACATCAATGGGTCATGCAGCAATACAACTAGACCCGCCGTTTACTTGTGTTTAAACCTGTCTGTTTGTGTCTTAAGTTGTTTTTTTTTTTTTTTTTTTTTGTCATGCAGTCTTACATCGAAACATGCATGTCACAAATTATAATATGACATAATAGGAATAACTACAATCGGCGTGCACCGTATATATGACATGCATGTTCTCTCAATTTTTACGTTCATGTATACATCATACGTAAAGAAAGATATATTGAAAAAATGGTATATAAATACTACACATTGAATTTATCTCGTTTAATCAATAATTTATAGATCAACAATTTGACAAGGATTATTGATTGAACATTGAAGTAGGTTCTTTTTCGTTAGTGAAGTAGGATTTGTAATTATATTTAAGAAAAGATATTTTGTTATTAATCTTATATATTCACCCTCCAAACGGTTTTGGAATTCTTTGTTAATTTATATAGGTGTAAGCAATAGGCTAGGGCAGGATGAGTTCAGTACCACAAAAATTTGAAACTCCTATTCTTAATGGGAGTTGGTACAAGTCTATGCCATGACGATGTTATCTTAAAATAGTCATTACTTTGCACGTTTTGTGGAGCTGCGTGATGGTACGCATGGGTTTGGCACATCTTATTATAGGTCGTCCAATAAGCTGCAAAGATGGTCACATTTTCATTAACCTTCAATGGCTCAACATCCTCAACCAAACGCGAAACTAGGATTTTGGAAATTAAAAAGGGTAAATTTTAGGAAGGGTTGCCGAATTATACCATGAGTATAGTTTAAGCCCATGATCTCTAATAATAGTTGCTTCAGTTCTCGAATAACTAGCCATGTCGAATAACCAGACTACTAAACATTAATTAACATACAATTGTTAAACTAGGCTTTATTGTATCAGCATGGCTTATTCATATATTCTGTTTGTACACCAAAGGGCGAACAAAGTCTGAAAGATAGCATAGTCGTCTACGTGCCTTGGAGCAATCTTTCTTCCCTCATCATTAACCATAATCCACAAGTTACAAATTTCTTCGACAATGCTCATTCATAATTGTGCTGAAAGAGGAGAATGGCTTGTATGCACTACTACAAAAAACACTTTGCACGACGAAATAAGTTTATTGCACAAAGTATAATTTCGTCGCTCAAAACCTTGCGCGACGAAATTTTTGTTGCAAATGGTTCGTCGCACAAAGCTCGTGACAATAGGGTTTGCATGACGAAAATTAATCTTCGTCGCACGAAGGCACTTTGCGCGACGAAATACTTCGTCGAGCAAAGATTTTTGGTTTTTAATTTTTTAATTAAATTAATTAATTTAATATTTTGCACGATGAAATATTTTGTCCCGCAAGATTTTTGACATTTTGTTTTATTATTTCTTTTATTTTAATTTAATTATATTAATTGTTTGCGCGACGAAATATTTGGTAGCGCAAGATTTTTCGAATTTTTTTTTAATTTAATTTAATTGTATGACTTTATTTTTTTTAATTACTTTAATTTAAATTGATATATTCAAAATAAAATTACATATGAAAAATAGTGATCAAATTATCCAATATATATAATATACTTAAAATGTACACATAAATTAACAAAGTACAATAATAAAATTCTAATGCAAGTCTATTGTGGTGGTAGTGGTGACACGCCCCGATCCCGATATTCCCCGAATACCAAGGTAGGTACGTGCTAGCCGACACTCGAAGGTGACGCAAGTCATTTAGAATGCATGAGAACAAGAAATTAATAGGACTTATAAATTTAAATATAATTAATATACGAATGAGGAACGTGTTCAGAGCATACATCTATAACCTAACACTAGAAAGGAAATAATATACAAATTGAATGAACAAAAGACTGGGTCCTACACCGAGAGGACTCAAAGATGCCGATGCAGAAGTGCCTTGACGCCGGGATCGTACGCCTCGAATCTAAATCATGAGGGGGCACAAAATAAACATGAGTGGACCAAGTTGATATATATATATATATAATAAAACAGTTATTTAACATACTAACCCCCAAAGTTTTATGAAAACTAATAGCATAGTAAGTGGTAGGTTTTTCCGAAAACCCTAGCATGTCATAAAACATCTCATAAAGCATATCTTGTATATAGTGCTAACTGGTAGTATCAGTATCTATTCAAACAGAACCCTTCATTTGCCAACAGGCCATTTAGAACACTTCCTTCATTTGCCAAACAAGCCCAACCTACGCCCGGCCGAAGCCAATATAAATATCATTGCCAAACAGGCAGAACAGTGACCACTAGATACGCACAAAAACATTGAACATAATCTTTCCAAACATAAGTACATATATCTCAAATGCATCTTCATAGTATAAAGTCATCCATCATCTATACTATAAAGAAGTGTGTGAAAACATGTTCTAAATAGTATATCGTCATCCATCAGATATCCTACAAAAACATGGGTTCTATAGAAAATATGATAATTCAAAATATTCTAAGTAAGCATAATATATCGTAAAACGTAATCATTAAATCATGCTTTTCATGTATGCATTCCCACTATTAAAACATGCATTTTAGAAGAGGTCCACTCACAAATACTTCGCCGTCGAAAAGCCACGCAAACTAAAGAAGACGGAAATCGCCACAATAAATGCACCTAAGTACATAAAGGGTACAATTAATGAAACTATACTCAAATGATTTAATTTGGGAAAACGGACTTAAAAAACGGGTCTATGATGTCGCAATTAGCCTAGGGAGGGTTCCGGACGAAAACCTAAAAAAGGGTCAAAAAAGTCAACGTTGATCGTTGACCGGTCAAAGTCACAATCAACAAGTCGGGTCAACAGGTCAAACCGGGTCAAACTGAGTTGGACTGGTTTAGGGTTGGATCCGGGTTGGGTTTAGGGTTTTAGGTCGGCTCAGCTGGGCTTAGAATAAAAGGGTTTTGGGTTTCTAGGTTCTAGGGTAAATGGGGTTTAGGTTTGCCATAAGGGCCGAAGGCCTGGGCTGTAGATTGGATCAAGCCGGTACAATTCTTGGGTCGCCGGAACCAATGGTAGAGAAAGCCAGATTTTTGGCCGGCAAATCTCCCCGGCTTCCATTCTCATCCAAAACATCACCATTTTTAGTGATTTAAAAACCAAAATAAAGCTAAGGAAATAAGGATTCAAATCTTACCCTTAGTTTCCTCGGCCGTGGCCCGATCTCACCGGAAAAAGGCGTGAAAGTCATCGGACCTCACCGGAAAAGCTAGGAAATGATTTTACCGAGTTGGTTTCCAAAGTCGGGGATATGAGGCTCGGGAAAGGAGAAGAGAAAAAGAGATGGGGACTTGCCACGTGGCAAGTCGTGATAGGAGGAGAAAGGTTAGGAAATCCCAAAATGGATCCGGATAGGGTAAGTGTTCAAAGGACCAAATTGTAAAATTCGTTAACTTTGAGGGACAAATATCTGAAATTACAAATTATTTGAGGGTGAGGTTTTACAAGTGGCAGGGGATATGGTCTGATAGCGTCCTAATCCTCAACTTTCGCCATCAAAGTCTCAATGATTCCTTACGAACAAAACAAACATGGTCAAATAACCAAAAAAACAACATAAAATAATACCAAAACATTGGCATAATCTCCCCTAAAATTGGCATATCCCAAATCCTAACCCAAACTCCACCCCACACCAAACCCAATTAATTAACTCTAAAAACACATATTAATGAAAAAAAATTAAAATTTGGGGATAAATACCTTTTGGCAAGATTGAGAGTGAGTGAGAATGAGAGAGAGGAATGAGTGTGAGAGGGTTAGAGGGGATAGTGAGAGAGAGATGAGATAGTGAGTGAGAGTGAGAGATAGAGAGGAGAGGGAGAAGAGAGATTAAGTGAGAGGAGTGAGTGTGAGAGAAATGGTCGGATTTGGGGAGGGAAAGAGATGAGAGGTAAGAGAATAGAGAAAGATATTGAGAAAATTGTGGAGGAGTTATTTTGGTTTTAAAAACCGTATCACATTGCGCGACGAAGGATACGAGTTTGCCCGACGAAATATTGGTCGCTCAAAGTCTTAAAAAAAATTAAAAAATAAAATTTCCCGCGTCCCATTTTTGACACCCGCCCAAATATAGGTTCGTCGCACAAATATATTTTTACAATTTAAAATATAAATAAATTAAAATAAATAGGGTTTAGGAGACCAAATGTTGATTCGTCATGCAAAGAAAATAATTTTGTTTAACAATATAAATTATAAAAATTAAACAAAAATAAGTAAATAGGATTTAGGCAATGAAATATTGATATTCGTCGGGCAAAGTTTTTAAAAAATATTAAAAAAATTATGAAAATAACTATATTTTAAAATTTATAATACAAAATTAAATAAAAAAAAGAAAATAAATTGGTTTAGGCGACGAAATATTTGAATTTCGTCGCACAAGATTTTTTAAAAATAATTTTTTATTTTTGTAAAGACTTTCCGCGATGAAGTTTATAATTTTGTTGCACAAAGTAACTTATGCAACGATGTTTGTTTTGTCGCACTAGACTTTGCACGACGAAGTTCAAATTTTCATCGCTCAAAGTGACTTTACACGACGATGTGTGTTTCGTCGCACAAAATTTCATCGCACAAGGGGTTTTTTTTACTAGTGATGGTACCGGTTCACAACCATGGTGGCATCCGTGGCAATGATGCTTGGGAATATGTTAGTTTTGCTCCATATGTCCTCGCATTATTGGCACAAGACGCCACCTTGGTAGTATACCTTTGTCATACAAGTTTCTTTCGTTAAAAAGGCTCATTTTCGCCAATATAGTTAGTGACTAGAGGGTTACCATTAACATTTTTTTAGTGTCTATTGGAATTTAAAAATAAAGATATAAATATGTGAAGTTGCGAATGTTTTTGAAGCATATGTGGGCTAAGTTAGTTAGCCGTGACGGTTGCTTTCCTGCATGTGTACGTTTTCTTGTCATCAGTCACACAGTTTAGGTACCCTAATCTAATCTTATTCCTTTTATTTTGTTAAATTAAACAAAACAAACGCTCCTTCCCCCAATATTGTTTAAAACTAAAATCATGTTTGCACAACCAAATAGTCTTGGAAGCAATACACAAGAAGGAGCTCTCCTTCAACTTCGTTGCATTAAAGAATGTGCAACAGTAGTGAAACTTATCTCTCTCTTTTCACTCTGTAAAACATCAAACAGAAATCCAATAATTAGCTAGGTCATTGTGTTTGGGGTGCCCATTTTATGTATCTAATTAAGGGCTCGTTTGGATGTGCTTTTAAAATGACTGAAAGTGCTTTTAGAGAAAATGTTCTTGAGTTCCAAAAGCACTTTTAAGTGATTTCTACAAGAAGCACCAGTTATGTGCTTCTTCCAGGAAGCACCAGTTATGTGCTTCTTCCAGGAAGCACTTTAAGTGCTTTTTCAGGATTTATTAGCATTTTTACTAAGGATTGTTCCCAAAAAGATTTTCACCAAGAGCGCTTTCAGTCATTTTAAAAGCACATCCAAACAAGCTCTAATTAGATTAACACAAATACGACACAATTATAAGTCATCATGTCCGAGATTACCAACTCAAACGTGACCTAATTACTAAACAGGTAACACGGCACGGCACACTTGACCTTTTGCATTGGCATTCAAGCAAGTTTCAGATGATGTTTAAAATTGTGAAACTCATCAAGGTGCCAAATAACACTGGCAGTCAAGTTTCCACCTTCAGTCACATTGGCCCCCATTGCATCTATCACTTTGCTAAGAAATAGCATGATAACCTAGTCATTCCCAAAAACCTCATTTCACTAATTAATGAGTACTTCTACAATCAGCAAGCTTATTCCAAATTTTACTAAACAAATAATGAGTAAGTTTTCCATGTATTCAAACTTAATTTGTCCTTGTTTTCGAATTCATTGATTTATGACAAGATACTGAGATGTACTGGCACTATCTTTCCCAATTAAACTTGACGAACGAGTTCAGTAACCCTAGCATCATTGCTGATTAATTTTTCAGTTGATACTGAATTTAGCTAAACTATTCCCCAACCAATAAAGTTGAGTCGCACCTTCCAATTTCACTAAGAAATTCATGATTAGTAGAGAGAAAAGAGAAAAGGCAAGGAATTAAAAACATGTTTTCCTTCAAAGGGAACATAAAATACAAGGTCCTGATACTGGCAGACATGAGCTAGAAGTTGCTCTATGTTTCTGTCCTTGGCATTGACGGCCTTGTAGAAGTCTTGAACCGACAAGGCGACAACACAGAAGGTGGAAGTGGAATAGACGCTATGCCACACGATCCATCGTCACTACCAAAAACTCTCCATTTATCCTTTTTATTGCAATTCTTCTAAACATTTGAAATTAATTTTGGCTCCCGCGATCTTCTGCTCAATGATAATTGGTTAGTTACTTGGTTGCTGCTGATATGACTTGCTGCATTGAGTGCTGATGGAAAAGGGAAAATAATGTGTTGAAGTTGAAGCTCTTCTTTGAGGTCAGGATAATGTGAGAGGCCATGAATTACAAGCTAAGAAATTGTTTGAGAGGAAGGAGAGAAGACTGTTAGACATCTTCATTAACTGTTAAGAAATAAACTAATTGCAGATAAGGCAAGGAATTGATATTCCATATACAGTACATAAGATGGAAAAAAAATTCTGGCCCAAATAATTGATCATGAAATAGCCTGAGTGGGCTGTTCTCAGAGTGTGGGCTGATCTTGCATTGAAAATTAATTAAGATTGGAGCTGTATTGAGCATCAAAGCCACTCAAAATAACAATGTCACCTCAAAAATCTTCGCAAGACTCCAAGGTCCTCCTGCACTCATTTCTGTACAAATTTTCCTTTCTGTTTTGTTTTTTATCGTTGGGTGCATGATGACTTACAGTTTTCATTGGTTGTTGACAAACAATACAATATTTATAAAAATATTTTACAATGAGCCAAAAAACACCAAATTTAATAAATACATGCCCGCATAATGTTGCTAGCCACAACTAGATAACAAACTCATCACAAATATATATTGTCTTTGCATCCATGTTAGTAGAACTAGAGACTTTCTCCAACCAAGTATAGACAACTACCGCTAAATTGATATGCAAGGGGCTTCTAGTTTAGATGTAATTAATAGTATTCACTAGAAGTTTCACAGTATTTCTTGTGCTATTATGACAACATCAATAGAAGTGTCAATGTTTTTTAAGTTGAGAAGTGATGGCATGTCTGACCTTTTTGTTTATCTATAAGGTATGTTGAGCTTCTTGCATTTTTTTCTGGTACATATGTGTCTCCAATATTGTTCAGTTACTATTCATGCAATTTAGTTTATACTTTATAGCAATTTCTGACCTCTTTTAATTCCCTTTTCTTCACCATCTTAATTAGCTGGAAAATGTTATGGGAGCAGTATATATCAAGCAAAACCACAAATGCAAATTGAATTAGTTTTGCAAATTAAAATCACTCTCAGTGGGCTACCAAATGTAGTTGGGAGATCACTTGCCCCCACCATCCATACATAACTTATCTCCTTACAGATATCCACTTGTTTCCAATTCACATTGAGGAGACATCCTTATGAGACCCCTACCCTAATGACACATCATTTTCCTTATTCTTTTCCGTTTGTATGTTTCCTATATTCCCAAAATTCTCCTCATTGGCACACTGACTAGAGATTCCCTATAATTGTAGGCCTCTAGACCCAAGTATGTTCACTTTCCATCTTCTTCAAGAGTCCTAGTGGCTCATATCCTTGCGCTAATTTCTTTTAAAAACATCTAGTCATTGAATTCAGCAATTTATGCTTCCGCTACTTCCGCTACTTGAGCATCCACAATAATAGAAAAGGAAAAACAAAAGCAAGCCAGGGAGGTGCATGTAAAGCTTTAATTAATTGATTGCATGAAAAGGCCAAATCTGTGATGCTTTTGCACTGTGGTAGTAGTGTTGGGGAGGTTCATGCATGAGGAAGGAAAAGAGTCTTTTTTCCTTGAAGAGGCATGTACCTATGTTGTTGTCCCTTCACAAAAGCACTTACATGAGAGATGAACTACTTTATCAATACAACATGATATCTTGAGTCCTCACCATGCGCATATCACATAGAAAGTTGAAGTGCCACCTCTTTTTTATCTTTTTCATTTTTTATTTTTTGGGTCTTTCCTCTTTTGGGTTAGGAGGGCTGCTTAGTCATTTTCACTGTATGGATTGTTATACAATTAACTGATAAGATGAGCAATCATTATTTGAAAAGGGATTTAGAGTGAATCCATCAAACACTTGAAGAAACTTACAAAGAAAACAGTATAACTGAAAATTTGAAACCCAGCAGAACAATAGCAAACCACATCAGATGTCAAGTAAATGACTAAGCAGTGGAACATGCATCTGTGTAGAAAGTAGCTTTTGTTTATTTTATCACTTAGGCCACTTAAAGAACTGTTTGATAAGCATTTCGGGTTTAGTTTTCACTTATTGTGCTTGAGATAGGGCGAAGTGGATGGGGTAAATGAGGGATGAAGAAATGTGGTGAAGTGCGGGAAAGAAACAAAGAAAAAAATGAAAACAAAATCTTGAAAGTGAAACTACTAGAAATAATTTTTGGTTTATGATTTTTAATTTTTACTTTCCGTACGCATTTATTCTACCTCACTCGCACCATCACTCATTCACTCTTTTATATCCCTATCGCTCCCATATATTTCCACTCTATTTCTAACACAAAAATGAGAACTAAAACACAATACACGAAATGGATATCAGACGATTTACTTTATACTGTCTAGTAGTGATTCTGCCTCACATATTTTATATTTATTATGTCATTAGTTTTAACTAATTTCCGAATGTTAAGAGAGCAAAACAAAAATTTCTATGCCCAACAGAAAAGAAGGCGAACAGTATAAACTTGTCAATTTTACAAAGTGGGACGAGCCTCTCATAACCTCAATCATACAAACTGCAATTACATCCCTTCATGCTCAAAATAGACTTTATATATATATATATATATATATATATATATTTCCCAATCTATATCAATGCAACTATGCTATGTCGCTTAATTGGAAAACCAACTTAAAAGATTTGTAAGTGTACATCTCTTTTGTTCTTTGAAGGATCACATGTAGAGAGATTGAAAAATAGCAGTGTTGTTGCCAACCTCATCATGCCGAGCAATTCAATCACTATCATTCTTTTGCTTCTCAGCATCTTTCTGTTTCCTTCCATCTCTGCTCTGAACCAAGAGGGTATCTCCCTCCTTTCATGGCTTTCAACCTTCAATTCTTCTTCCTCTGCCGCCTTCTTCTCTTCATGGACTCCCGCTGATCAGGATCCATGCAAATGGGATTATATCAGATGTTCCAGTAACGGGTTTGTTTCCGAAATCACAATCACCTTGATCCATATTCCTACTAGCTTCCCAATCCAGCTCCTCTCCTTCAACTATCTCACCACTCTTGTACTCTCAAATGGGAACCTCACTGGAGAAATCCCACGCTCGATTGGAAACTTGTCTTCGCTTATCACCCTTGATCTCAGCTTCAATGCTCTAACAGGTGATATTCCACAAGAGATAGGAAAGTTATCCAACCTGCAGTTGTTATCACTCAATTCAAATTCATTGCATGGTGCAATTCCCATAGAAATTGGAAACTGTTCAAAGCTTCAACAGCTTGAAGTGTACGACAACCATCTATCCGGAAAGGTTCCTGCAGAAATAGGCCAGTTGTTAGCTCTGGAAGTTTTTCGTGCAGGCGGGAATCCTGGAATTCATGGAGAAATTCCAATGCAAATATCAAAGTGCAAGAGTCTAACTATTCTTGGCCTTGCAGCTACCGGAATCACAGGGAAGATTCCAAGCAGTGTTGGAGAACTAAAGAATCTTCAAACTCTTTCGGTCTATACTGCAAACCTCACAGGTGACATCCCTCCGGAAATTGGTAATTGTTCAGCCTTACGAAATTTGTTTCTGTATGACAACCAGCTTTCTGGCCAAATTCCTGGTGAGCTTGGTCTGTTGAAAAGGCTTAAAAGTGTTCTGCTATGGAAGAACAATCTAAGTGGAAGCATTCCGAGCGCACTAGGGAACTGTTTGGATTTGATAGTTATCGATTTCTCAATAAATCTTCTGAGTGGTGAAATTCCTCTGTCTTTTGCAAATTTAGTGGCACTGGAGGAGTTTCTGCTGTCTGAGAATCAGATATCAGGCAACATACCACCCTTATTCGGAAACTTTTCAAACTTAAAGCAACTTGAATTGGACAACAACGGATTTGCGGGCGTGATTCCACCTGCCATTGGGCAGCTAAGAGAACTTACTCTGTTCTATGCCTGGAATAATCAGCTCCATGGAAGCATACCAAATGAGCTGGCCAATTGTGAGAAACTTCAAGCGCTGGATCTTTCACACAATCTCCTCACTGGGTCAGTTCCAAGTTCTCTCTTTGACCTCAAGAACTTAACTCAATTGTTGCTGATATCAAATCAATTTTTAGGACAAGTTCCAAGGAATATCGGTAGCTGCACCGGCTTGGTCCGCTTAAGGCTGGGATCAAACAACTTCACAGGCCAAATTCCATCAGAACTTCGACTCCTGCGTAGATTGAGCTTCCTTGAATTGTCAGAAAATCAATTTACTGGGGAAATTCCTCCTGATATCGGAAACTGCACTCAGTTAGAAATGGTTGACTTGCATGGAAATCAGCTGCAAGGCATGATTCCTTCGTCTTTGCAATTCCTTACTGGTCTTAATGTTTTAGACCTTTCCATGAACCAGATAGAGGGCACGATTCCTGAAGAGTTGGGCAAGCTAACATCCCTAAACAAACTGGTCATCAATGGAAATCGCATCACGGGTTCCATTCCTAAATCATTGGGCCTATGCAAGGATTTGCAGTTGTTAGATATGAGCAGCAACAATATCACTGGCACCATCCCAGACGAGATCGGACGCTTGCAAGAGCTAGATATTCTCTTGAATCTGAGTTGGAATTCTGTGAGAGGCCCCATTCCAGAAAGCTTCTCAAATCTCTCAAAACTCGCCAATATGGACCTCTCCCATAATTTTTTGACAGGAAGCCTTAGAGTACTGGGTAGTCTTGACAATCTCGTGTCCCTAAATGTCTCACACAATGACTTCTCAGGTCCACTTCCCAATACTAATTTCTTCAAAGATATTCCACCAACTGCGTTTGCTGGTAACCCGAAGCTGTGTATCAACAGAAATCAGTGCCACTTATATGACAACCTGCACGACAAGAAATCAATCAGATATCTACTTGTTTGCGTTCTTCTTAGCGTGACTGCAACCATCATGGTTATGCTCGCTGGAATATTTTTATTTGTCAGAATTTGTGGAATCACATTTGGGATGCACAGTGAACAAGAAAATGATCTGGTGTGGGCTTTCACCCCATTTCAAAAGCTTAATTTTTCTGTTAATGATATTGTGACTGGGCTATCAGAATCAAACGTTGTGGGAAAGGGTTGCTCAGGAATGGTTTATCGTGTGGAGACTCCAGCGAAGCAGGTCATTGCAGTGAAGAAGCTATGGCCGGTAAATAATGGCGAGCTCCCAGAGAGGGACTTGTTTACGACAGAAGTTCATACTCTTGGATCAATTAGGCATAAAAACATAGTGAGGCTTCTGGGGTGTTGTAACAATGGAAAAACCAGACTTCTTTTGTTTGATTACATCGCGAATGGGAGTTTGGCCAGCTTGCTACACGAGAAGAGGCTGTTCTTGGATTGGGATGCAAGGTACAAGATTGTACTGGGAGCAGCTCAGGGTTTAGCTTATCTCCATCACGATTGTATACCTCCGATAGTTCATCGAGATATCAAGGCTAACAACATCTTGGTTGGACCACAGTATGAATCTTTTATAGCGGATTTTGGCATTGCAAAGCTTTTGAGTTCTCCAGAATGCTGCAAAGCCTCCAACACAGTTGCAGGCTCTTATGGCTACATTGCTCCAGGTAAGTGTAAATCACTCGGATTATTTCATAATCCGTTCATATGTTTATTAAGGTTGTCGATTAATTGAACATAATGGTTAATACATTATTGCAGAATATGGATACAGTTTGAGGATCACAGAGAAGAGCGATGTGTATAGCTATGGAGTGGTGCTCCTAGAGGTCCTGACCGGGAAGGAACCGATGGATAACAAGATCCCGGAAGGTGCCCATATTGTCACTTGGGTGAATACGGAACTTAGAGTAAGGAAAAGAGATTTCACATCAGTTCTAGACCAGCAGCTAATTTTGCTATCAGGGACACAAACCCAAGAGATGCTTCAAGTGCTTGGGGTGGCTCTTCTCTGTGTGAATCCCTGCCCTGAGGACAGGCCAACTATGAAAGATGTAACAGCAATGCTCAAGGAGATTCGACATGAGAACGAGGATTGTGAAAAACCAGATGTTCTTGGCAAAGGAGTTGCTACAAACCGAAACGCTACGGTTCACAGTTCTAGTTTCTCCAGGTCATCTGAACCTCTAATTGGATCACCTTCTTGTTCTCCATAAACTCCTAAAGTTATCATCCCTGTTCATTGATTTGAGTTTAAATTCTTGTTCAGATTTTTTTTTTTAAAGTACAATTTGTATAGTTAATGTTTTGTAGTAGCAATAAGACATGTTTATGGTGTTTCACCGACTCAGGTGCACACAGTAGTGAAGTAAAAGTAAAATCTCCCGAGCTAGTAGTTCAATACAATCTGGAGCACAATCTACGTTTGACAATTCTAAGTTTAGAGATTACAAGAGAAACAGAGTAAACAAAATCCCAAGTCCTTCACATTTCAGAAATTCAGATACGACTTATGTGACAGTGTTTATTTGTTCTCTGTTGATCTCACTCTGAATCTCATTTATCTGTAACAACTAAGATATTATTGTATGTTATGTCGCATTAAAGGCCTGTTTGATAACCATCTCATTTTTAGTTTTTAGTTTTCACTTTTTGATTTGACTTAAAGAGGAAATACAAGGAATGAGGGATGAATAAGAATATCGGAGGGGGCAGTAGGAAGAATGTGGAAGAAATGCACATGGAATGCTACATGAAAACAAAAAACTAAAAATCTCTAGTTTTTTGTTTTCATTCTGTACACCACTTTATGTGCATTTCTTCCTCCTCCCTCCTACCACATTCCCTCCACATTCTTGATTCCTCCATCGTTCTTTCTATTTTCTCTCTACCTCATGCGAGAAAGGCGAAAACTAAAAACTAAAAAGTAAAAAGGTTATTAAAGGGACGCTTAGCGTCTAAAATTGACAACCAAAAATAACTTTGATACTTCATTATTTGAAGCCAAAACTCCACCACGTTGTCCCAACAACACAACAATAACCTGCATCCAATGGCAATGCAAGTTTGTAGTACGTAATACAATTAAGAATTTAGGGACCAAAAGCAGTAGGCATAGATTCCAAGGCTTATTCAAACTGTGTCATGTGTGTGGGGTCTGACTAAAAAGCAATGGTGGTGACAATCTTGTTTAGCAAAAGCCAGATAAAAACATGAAATTATGAGAAGAAGAAGAAGAAGCAATTTTGGACCACCATATATCCTTCTCAAGCTTTTTTCTCTCCCCACAACAATTATTTAAGAAAAGAAAAAGAAATTTCATGTTTCCATGTCCTTTGACATGTGGTACTGGACCATCTCAGGCCCACTGATTTTATATCATAGCTAAGATTGTCACACTCTAATGGCTAGGACTGCAAGTAACCATCAACTAATCATTCTTCTAAATCTTCTCATAAAAGCAACTGTACCTCAAGAACTGAATTTAATTATATAGTAGCTGATCAAGAATGAAGTTGATTGCACCGGTGAACAGGGACTTCCTCTTCAACCCACTGCGTCCAGGGTTTAAACCCTCCCCCCTCCTCCTTAGTTTAGATTAGTACAAAACGTCTTTTGTAATTCAAAAAAAGAATGAATAATGATTTATATGCAGAAATTCTCCATGCCAGACTTCTAAGGAATGGACGCAACACCTATTGGTCGGCATCGATCGGCATGCTATTGTTTCGACTGTTAGAGGCACAGTGCTTCAATCGGCGCCCACCCCTTTATCGATTTTTCCCATTCCCGGCATGCTCAATTATGTTAGGTAGGGTAAGAAAATCAGAACCTCAAAATTTGTAATTGCTCAAATAGATTTTAGAACACAATCAAATGCAGAAGTACGTATGAGAAATAGAAGAGTTTATTTGTACTTCACTGTGAAAGAAAAATCAAAACACAAGCCAGCTAAAAGCATCTACTTAATAAATTGTTCCACATTAGCACCTACTTAATAAATTGTTCAACAATATATATCTCCTAACTCACTCATCCGCTGATGATTTCAAGTTCCAATCTAGACACAATAAGGAAGGTGGGATATGGAAAGCGAAAACCTACCCTTCATTGTATAATAAAGAGAAATAGAAAAAACAAACTAGGACCATTCGTGCACCTAGACATGTGACAGAAGGAAAACCCAGTTACAAATGAAAAGAACATGTCCATATCAGCTGTCAAAGGTGAAAATGTCTCTAAACTTATCCTCCCAAACATCCTACAGCTTTATACATCTCACACAGTAGCAGGGAAAATATACCATATTGTGTTCTCCTTTAGGCCCATGTCCATGATCTGGCAATGTGCTGGTGCATTCAGTTGCAAGGTTTTAGGCGCAAGACGCCGAGATCTAGTGTACCAAAAATTGGGGGAAGTAGCAAACTTTGGAGCTCATGTGTGCAAATATCATCAGGCATCCCATATTTTGAGGGAGACAAATTTATTGACTAATATAGTATATAAAAACATTGTAGGTTTCCAATTACAACAGCTTCTCACCGAAATGAGGGAAAGGAAATCAAATATTATAGTATATCCTATCTTTATGTGGTTTCAGAAACTGAAAGCAATGAAAAAAGGAATATTAGAGGAACAACGAGAAGAAATTATAAGTTACATTCTGATATAAATAAGGCTGCCGTCCATTCAAAAGAAACGTCATGAAGAAAAAATTTACTCGCAGATTATAATCTCAAGAAAGTTGACACCAAGTTTACATATCACAGTTATCTCTAGGGGTGCCACTTTATGCTGCATCCAACACTTCAAAAAAATAATGACTTTCAGAATATAACCATGCAAGACCAAAATCCTAAAGACCTCAAAAAAAAAAAAAAAAAAAAAAAAAAAAAATAGCATAAGAGGTACCTGGGTTTCTGATTCGATGGTACTGGTTGGCAACTGAGAGCACAATCTATTGCCAGGCTTAAGTCCCTATATGGAATGGAGTATTTCAAATCAGTTCCTACACCTCAGAATATATGTTCTAATGCTAACATGTGAACATATTAAAGATAAAACCACATAGGCCTACCTTCCAGTTACAGACACATTATTACTAGGTCTTGAATCATCAAACTGGCCATGGTACACCAGTTCAAATGGCCTCCGTCCATCCTGTTAAGTGGTAATAATTTTAGCTGCGTGATAGAAATGGTAAAAGTAAAAATAAAAGGTCGATAAACTCAAATTCGGATCACATTGACAATTTACAATTGGTCCCGTAAGGAAAAAAGTGAAATGAGGTACTGTCCTTAAACAGTTTCAACAAATTGATTGGTGTAGGTTGTGGTCACCTTTTTAAATAGGAAGAACTCGGGTGTGCAAACTGCTCCAAAATCTCGGGCCACATCCTGTGACTGTATTAAACACATTCAACAATGATAATGAATTCACTATTCAAAGAGTTATCAGGAGCATTATTGTGTTTCAAGTAACTTGAAACACTATTAGACTTCATACAAGGTGTGACATGAATTCTACTGCCCTCGAAATCTCGGTTTTAGGAATGGCTAGCCTACGGCTGACAAAAAAATACAAGACCAATAGAATAGGAAAAGGAAAAAAAAAAAAAAAGGTGACTTGAGTTGCTGACGTTACATAATAATCCAGACTATCATTTCTTGATTGTTTCTAATAGGCTACATCTAAGAAAGCAAATTCTTTTTACACCCCTATACCATCAAATTTTACACTTGCAAAGACTTTTGCTTTTTAGGGACCGATGTTTCATAAAATGAACCACTGATTTAGATAATGTTGTGAATATCGCATTTAAGAATGGGAAAAACAGAATGAACAAGGAAACCGAAAAAACCAAGATGGACAATACCAAGAATTAAGGTGGTTCAGCTATATGTGCCTAAGTTCACGGGATAGCAACAACAATCTTTCACTATATCATAATGAGTACAACCAATAATCTTGCCAAGACTCTAGAATTAAGAACTTGACGATAAACTTGAAAGAACAAAAAAAAAGAAATACTCTTTATCTCTATTCTTTTCTATCGCACACACTTTGCCCTTACAACATTCTCTCACTCCAATCTCTTGAGTGGTATACAAAATATTGTTTTGCTCCAAATTCAAAACTAGTATAATAGCCCCTTTATATAGACATAATAAAGGTCTTTCTTCAATAAGGATTACTAATCCAAATTGGAATCTAGTTATGAATCGTTCTCCGATTAAGAAACTAACTCCAACTGTGTAAACAACTCCAATTGGGAAAACAACTCAGTTGGGAAAACAATTTAATCATCTAAAACTATATTTCCCAATAGCCTTAGGACAACTCATCATGGGCTAGAAAACCCAATAGATAAAACCTCCCAGCCTGTCTTGCATGCCAAATATCAAGCTCCTCATGCATTTGTAGCCATTAGTATCTCATCTTTTAAACTTTTTTTTTTGTGTTAAATAAAGTTCAAGTTTGAATTAGTACATTCAGAAACTTAATTTTGATAGTGTGTGCGTACACGTATGACTGAACTTTGCATTTATACCAAAACCTGCCAGATTCTTATGAGAGTAAGATATTATCACTCAGCAACATGCATATTTTCACAGGCCCCGATAAAAGAGCATAATGATATAAAGCACGCCAGATCTATAAAGCAGGTTGAGATTGGCACTTTGGCAGTAGCATACCTCATCATATAGATATGGGAAAGGATATTTGAACAGTTTAGCGTCTTCGGCCATAAATTGTGGTCCATCCTGTCAGGAAGAGTTCCACAACTGACGGATCATACAATAGCTTTACAAGCTCTAACCCCAAACTATGGAGCTAGTAGAATCTAGTACCTGTGGATGTGTAGCTACACAATTTGAAGATATTGCAACAACTGCTAGTCCTTTCTGGGAAAAAGTTTTAACAACATAATTGTAACAAATACACAAATAAACACATTTGAATAAGTTAGTATCATATATTCCTTTGCACAGTGAAGTTTGGGGTACAACTGTCAAATGAAGCAAGCCTCTTAGAAGGAAAAAAATTTCAGCTATCGTAAGTCTTACCTTCATATAGAAATTTGCAAGTTTCACGATACTTTTTTTCAGGTGTTTAACAAATGGGCAGTGGTTGCAGATAAACATAACCTGCACCATCGCACTGTTAACATGCATCCAATCCTTTTCTTATATGCGAAGAAAGACAAATGTGTGCAATCTAATATTTTATTTAGTAAAGAAACCACATAGAGTTTACTTCCAACATTAAGACGAGGTAGCAGATTACAGTTTGTGCACTACAGGTCCATTGTGCTGATCTGTTCATATGTCATATGTCGCAGTAGATTTCATAATTATTTTCCCTAATTTTCTCAAGCTACATATGACCTAGCTAGGTCATGTGCAGGTATGCACAGAAAAAATTGGCAGCTGAAACGTTACAGAGGTCCGGTGATGGCATATAGATCTCCTTACTGATGATAAAGCATAAAGGGTTCCAGTTAAATCAGAATAAATTGGTTGCTTCAAGAAATGACGCTTGGAACGAATATTCAACTAAAAGCGCTCAGTGGTAGTATACTAGTATCTTGCTCAGTATAATCTATTGGCCAATGGTTATGTAAACTTCTATATGTAGACTGTTGCATTTCTTGTAATATAGAAATAAACTAAAGTGGTATTCTAGCAACTAAATAATAGTGATCAAACTATTTAGTAGGACTCCAGAGAATTCATCCATTTTCAAGGTTGGGATAATCAATGGTATTCTAGTAAGTTGTTTATGCTCTCACCCCCAGCTTAATCCAATGCTAAGCCTGCTGTGTGTGGAAAATAGCG
This sequence comes from Heteromeles arbutifolia, assembly GCA_024362995.1. Taxonomy (NCBI): domain Eukaryota; kingdom Viridiplantae; phylum Streptophyta; class Magnoliopsida; order Rosales; family Rosaceae; genus Heteromeles; species Heteromeles arbutifolia. The sequence continues at coordinate 42,213,357 of JANCRC010000002.1, forward strand.
AGATACTATCTCATTTTTTAGTGATACAAAGCTTGCAACATTCCAAAAACTCGGATATCTGGCAGGCTAGCCGTTGGCTGTCAGTACTACAAGTGCCTGCTTGGTGGGCTGGTTGGGATAATTTGTGACCAATTAAAATGAACTTGACTCCGGTCTTTTGTCTGTTGTGACAAATGTGGGGTGGACACGACTGGGCATGAGTCAAATGTGGGGTGGACACGATTGGGCATGATGAGTTATGAACCCACAATAAAGTGGGTTATCTAACCTACCCTTATACATGGGTTACACATCCTGTTTTACATGTCTATGCCAATCCAATCCTATCTCTAAGACCCAATCTCATCCAGGCTACTAAACGGGCCCCAAGTGTAAATTGTTCCCAAACACGACAAAAAAAAGTGAATTGAATGAACTAACTAACTTCTATAGCTATGTACTTGATCTACAAGTAATTCAGAGCAATGATAAGACCTAGAATCATCATTAACAAAATAAAGGAAACCTCCTTATTGGCTTAGACGAGCACTGCAATTTCCTCATCTAAGAATCTTCCATTTACAACTTGGTACAACTTGGTTGTGCCACTTCTAACAAGTTTTTAAATTCAAATTCTAGTAAGATAAAACGACCGTAAAGTCATTTGCAGTTGTTATTTAATAAGGACCTACTTCAGTTCATGTTAATTTATCTAAAAATCCACGCAAACTAAATGCCAATATCCAATACATGACATACAGTTGGAAAATCAATCAAACAATAACCAGCCAAAACACCATTGAAGAAAACACAAAGAAAGAACTCACCAGTAAAGCAGGATGTGATTCAAAATCTTCCAATTTCCAAACTTTCCCAGTAAGTGGCTCCGGAATCTGAAACCAATTCCCCAAAACAATCAAAATAAAGAACAAATTTTGAACAAAATTTAAAAAGAACAAGTATATTTTGGTAAAAAATAAAAAGAACAAGTATATATGTAGTGCCTCAAAATTGGGAGCTCGGAAGCCCAGAGAGACCCCTTTGGACTCGGTTCGAGCAGCTCGAACCACAAGCTTCGTTGCGGGCAGAGCGGTCCGCAGTTGCAGAGATTCAAAACCCAATTTGAAAGACGAGAATTTTGGTGCGAATTGGAACACAAAGTTTGGCACGGTGCGAGGTGAGCGCAGTGGAGATGCGCATAGTGAGCTCACAGTGACTGTTGTGGCAACAGCCATGGCTGATAGATGAGTATGTCGCTTAAGCTCAGTTGTGAGTAACTGTAATTGTACGGCTAAAGGGATATACTTGAAGTTTGGGAAGGTACAATAACGGCCAATAACCGTGTGTTGGATTTAGAGATAAGGGTATATTTGGCATTTTACTTTCCTTTTATCGTTTCTCAAAGTTCTGAAGATGTACGCAGCCCTTTACCATATGTAGTAGAAAAGCGCTGAGTTTTTTTGACCTCAACAGAAAAGTGTTGAGTTTTTTTGACCTCAGTAGCAAAGTGTTGAGTATTTGAATGACGATGTAGGTTTAAATTTCGTCGGTGGTTAATATAACAAAATTAGTTGTTTGACAAAAAAACAAAAAAAAACAAAAGTAAGGATTTTGAGGAATTTTAATATTTTTAATGAAAGCGATTAGGAATACTAAATTTCCAAATCGAATTTTGTAAATCAGATGTTGACGAGTGAATTATTAATTTTGATTTAAAAATTCGACCTCCCTTCCTAGCATTATCCATTTAGAAATCCGTCATATTCAATTAAGATTTAAAAGAAGTTTATAATATTTCAAATTTATTTTAATTGGATCTTCTAGTTGAGGATTGCTTGTAAATGGTCTCTCCATCTACCTGTAATCTTTGATGTACTACCTCAAATAGGCCTGTTTTGGCTCCTTTCTATCAATGAACGCTATTGTTTCATAAATAATTAAAAAAAATTGATTTTAAAGAATTTTAGAAAGTTGAGGAATTTAAGAGAATGAGATCTCCTAACATATTTTAAACATTCTCAAATTTCACATTTCTCTTGGAGATTTTGAGAAAATTAAATCAAAATTTTATATCAAATCTCTATAAATTTATTAAAACTCCACCAAAAATCTATGAATTTATAAATCTATTAAAATCTCTCTGAATTTCAATTGAATGCACACTAATCCGTAATCAAAATAGGTGAAATTGAATTGAGGAGGAATTTGATTGATTAGGAATTAGAAAGAGATTCTTGGAAAAGGTGTTTACTAAATTATTGGAAAACGGAGTCAGAATAATGTTAGTTCTAGATAAATTGTTTACCAATTCACTTTTGAATTAATAAAACATTTGATTACTAAATTATCCTTAATCTAAATGAGTTATTTTATGTGATAATTAATAAATTTTAATTTTTTTTATCTCTTTATAAACTAAATTTTTAATCCTTTTTGAGCTTTTTAAACCTAATTTTTTATACCCACCATCTACTTCCCAAGCAGCCCAATTTTTCGACCTTTTCAAACCTTCACGTTTTTTCCTCTTCTGCCAGCATCCTCCGTCAGTCCTCCCCGGCCGGCACCGCCATCGCCACCACCCTCTCCCTCCCTCCCCTACATTTTATTTTCTGCGCATCCTTCATTATCATTTCATGCGGCTCCGTCTCTCTCCCACTCCTCCATCCCCACAAGACCCATAGAAGAATCAGCGCTTTACGATATCTGAAGACGTCCTAGGGTTCTTGGGATTGGTTGATTCGGGTGTAAATGCAGAGGGAGGTGAAAGGGAGGCAAGCGGAGAGGTATGGGTTTGTTGATTTCAGTGGCACATTGGAGTTTTATGAATTAGGTGGGGTTATAATAGGTATAAAAGTTGTATTCCGGATTCCGCTTGTCTCACCTCTAGGGTGCAATTTGGGTTGGGCCAATTCGAACTCGTCCATATTTAATCCAACTTTAAATCCGGATAAGTGAATTTTTTTTAGTTATAACCAGTCCGAATCTAACCCAATTTCGACCTATTCATTGATTGAGTTGAGTTGGATTGATAATTTGTCCATCTATCATCAACCCCAACCCAACCCGATTAACCAAACTCAATCTAACCAAATTGTAGCCCATATCAATAAATACTCATGATACGCCCAAGTGAGCTAAGTCAAAAACCCAACGCCCTTTCTAATATTTTTTTAATAAATTACCATTTATAATTACTTAAGCTTTTAGGAAATAAGAGTTTTTGATTAATTATTCCATATTCGTAGTCTCTAAATCCTAAAACTTTATAATAGATTGATTTATGAAATTAAAGTTAAACTAGCTTTGATGCTACTTGGTTTAATTTTTTTAAAATTTTTTGGAAACTAAGTTGTTATAAAATTAAACTTGAAAATGTTAAGGAACTTGAATCCAAACCAAGAAAAACCTAATTCAATTAAACCCGAGCTTAAATGAATCCGAATGCAACCCAACCCGAACCCTAACCCGAATTGTAAAAATTAAATTAGGATTTGATTGACCTTTCAACCCGCCTAATCCGTCTGAGTTGCACCCCCACTCACCTCCCACCTCAGGAATACTATTCTTCCAAAATCAGGAATCCAATTCCAATTTTCGCGCGAACCCCACCCATTTTGATTCCTCCAAATTTTACCATACGCAAGAATACCCGTATCCGAATCACACTCCGACCCGACTTTTGATTCCGATTACGGCACGTAAACACGCCCTAGGAGTAGGGGCAGCCAGGGTTTGGGGTTTATGGTTTGTGGGGAACTATTATTATTGACATGGCTACTTGAACCTTAAACCCTGTCAGTTGAACATCGAATCGGCGACGGCAGCCTGTTCGACCGTTCTGGGGCTGTGACGTGAAGCAGAGGCCGGAAGGTAAATCGACGAACCAACCATGGAACTTTGCTTGGGAGATGGCGGTGGTGATAGCAACGCCCTCGTATTGGCAGCTAAGAGAAACGAAAGGAAGGGCACCAGTCAGGTGAAAACTGAAATTAATTTACTGATATCACTGCTTTCATCTTTTCTGTCAATAATTCCAATTAATTTGTTTCTGAATCGTATTTGACTTTACCCTAGGAGTGTGGAAACCCCAGTAAAAGAAGAAAAGCGCCAACGGTTCGCAAATCCCAGCGGAGGAGGCTCAAGAAGTTGGTGGTTCGTTGGTCTATCTGTCTGTGCGTTTTCGTTTCGTTTTGATTTTTGTTTCGTTCTTCGCTTAATTTGATTTTACCCTAGGAAAGTGGAAAACCCAATAAAACAAAAGCACCAACGGTTAGCAAATCCCAGCAGAGGAAGCTGAAGAAGTTGGAGGTGTGTTGGTCTATCTATCTGTGCACTTTCGTTTTGATTCGGTTTTCTCTTAATTTGATTTGGATTTGGAATGGTTTGCTGTTTTTTAATTCTCCAGGATGAGAAGGAAAAAGCCCTTTCAATCTCCAAAAGCATTGAGGCCTTAGAGTATGTCTATATATACCTTCCTTGCTCCCTCCCCTCTTTTTGCTTGATAACTAGATGGGGTTTGATGAAATTAACTTTGTGTTGTTTACGTTTATCAGGAAATATAAACTTCCAGAGACTGCATATTCTCTTCTGCAGTCTTCGAAGAAGATTGGCAAGGTTTATATTTGCCAATTTAATCAAATTTCTATTCATTTCTTTATTCTTAATAGGAGTTTCATTCTGTTTAATCACTATGTTTTTAGGTTGAGTCTAAAAAGGAGAAATGTCAAAAGGGCGTACTATTTTCCAAAGCTGGCTTTGAAGCTTTCGTGGTTGACCCCCAACCATTTAACAAGATAGATAGTGACCATACTTGTAGTGAAAGTGAACCTGAGGTAGAAAAAACCCAATCATGGCGGGATATTGGCAAGAATGATCAGGTGCAGTCGAAGATATTACAAAAAGAAATCCAAAAGAAGACAACTTTTTCATTGGACTCCTCTCAAGGTCAAGTTTGTGGCAGAGGGCAAGGAGTCAATGGTGGAACTGCTGCTTCCTCGTCAGTTATTGAAAATGCTATTAGCAACAAACTTGACATGTCTTTGCAACAAGACACAAACATTTCTCCCACTTCATGTGTGAATGGTGATAGTGAAAAATCGAAGACGGTATGTTTCTCTTCATCATATTTTGAGTTCGTCAAACTATCTTTTCTTCATGTTATTCAGTTGGCTAACTGATTACATCCTCCCATTATTGGTTGATGCATTTTAAAAAGGAAACTTTAGTTGGTCCTTGGGCATATATTCTATTGTTACGATACTCCCTCCTTCTCAATAGAAAATCAAAACAGGAACAAACAAATAACGTCCTATGAACAATCTGATATGACATTGGATTTTGGATAAGTAGTGCGAGTAACAGACTAACAACGTGCAAAAACACAATCAACATGCTATACTTTACTGTTTAACAGTAGTTAGAACTGTGGTATTATGGTTTTTTATATATCTTCTGAGTGACATTCATTTGTATATGGCTGCTACCAGCTAACGTTACCTGGGGATGGGTTTGGACAGGCCCACATAAAAGAGTCACCAAAAGCAATTATCAGCAGGGTGAGTAAATCATCATTTTCTCCTGCACCGAGGCCTCTTATTTCCCCAACCATAGTGCATGTATCAAGGCCCGAGGAAGTTGAAAACACAAGGAAGGACCTTCCTATAATAATGATGGAGCAGGAGGTAATGGAGGCTGTTAATGACCATTCCACTGTTATTATATGCGGAGAGACTGGCTGTGGTAAAACCACCCAAGTTCCTCAGGTAGGTTATTGCCATATTATTGTTTTTATATTTATCGTTACTGTGTATGCTTGGTCTTAATTTCCTTTACTCTCCTAATTTCTACATTTTGGTTCACATATTGCAGTTTCTTTTTGAAGCTGGCTTTGGTTCTAGCTCCTCTTTTGCACGAAGTGGTATAATTGGTGTTACTCAACCTCGCCGTGTTGCAGTCCTTGCTACTGCTAACCGTGTGGCATATGAGCTTGGTCTTCATTTAGGTAAAGAGGTTGGGTTTCAAGTTAGGTATGACAAAAGGATTGGTGAAAGTTGCTCCATCAAATTCATGACAGATGGAATATTACTACGGGAACTTCAGGTTCAATAGCTAAGCAGTTTTTTCTAATGCATATCATGATCTAAATAACTGTGCATCAAACAATCACTTTTTCGCTATACTTATCCTCTCTGTGTGTGTGTGTGAGTGAGTGATTAGGCTTTTTGGGCCAAACTATTTGCACATAATGTTACAACATTTGTGTGTAGGATTAGTTTTGAAGGGAACAGGATAAATAGATGGTTTTAGATGATGGAATCAGACCAACAATATCGTTCCTTTTTTTTTCCTTGAAAATAACACCCCCTTCTCCTCACGCACATTCCTTGCTTGTTTCTCTCATCTTATCGAAGAGCCAACAAAGGATAAGAATGAAGCCATTGATGTCAAGTTGCAGTATCATGATGTATATGCATGTATATATTTATATACATACTATTGAACCATGAGGTTGGAATTACTAGATTATTGAATAGTATTTGCACAATTTACTTTTGCATGAAGATGCTCAAATGAGCCACTTTTATTCAACCCTGAACTGAAGTTGTAATGGTTTTGGTTTTTCCCCTTTCTCAAGTGTTCAAGAATTGACCGTTACTTCTTGGGATCTATTTCCAACCTTTTTTTTTACTGTCATGTTTATGCGATTTTGGAGTATAGCTAATTTAGCTATGTATGTTCGGTGTAGTTAAAGGAATCTCTTTTTTGTACAGAATGACTTTGTGTTGAAGCGATACTCTGTCATAATTCTTGATGAGGCTCATGAGCGGAGCTTGAACACTGACATACTTATTGGAATGCTTTCACGTGTAATTCTTACTCGCGAGGTGAAACTCAAGAATGTTTATTGCCAAGAGTTTTTTAGTCAAGGTTTTTGACCCTTTTGTCGTACTGATTTGCATATGGTGGCAGGAAAGATATGCAGAGCAGCAAAAGGAAATGCATTTGGGAAGAACTATAAGTCCTGATCAACGGATATTTCCATTGAAGCTTGTTCTGATGAGTGCCACCTTGCGAGTGGAAGACTTCATTTCTGGTAAAAAGCTTTTTCATGATCCCCCACCAGTTATAGAAGTTCCCACCAGACAGTTTCCTGTATCCATTCACTTCTCAAAGAGAACTAAGGAAAAGGATTATATTGAGCAAGCATATAAAAAAGTCTTGGCAATTCACAAGAGGCTGCCACGCGGGGGCATGCTCGTCTTTGTCACCGGGCAGAGGGAAGTAGAGTACTTGTGTCAAAAACTACGTAGAGCTTCAAAGGCACCGAGTATAAAAACATCTAAAGGGGATACCAGGAGTGATGCCGGTGAAGTTTCTGAAATAAATTCTGCTGAGGAAATAGACATGAAGGAGATTAATGAAGCATTTGAGGTTCATGGAAGTTCAGCGGGCCATCAAACTGATAGATTTAGCTCTATTGATGAAGATCAGTATGATATAGACGAGGATGAGTTGGATGCCTCGAATGATTCAGAAACAGGGAGCGAACTGGAAAGTTTTGGTGACGATGGGGACTCATTGTTCCATGATATCCCTGAAATTTATAGTAATGTTGCTGAAGTTTTAGGAGAGGAGGGGGGAATTGCTTCACTGAAGGCTGCTTTTGAAGCTTTAGCTGGAAAAACTTCTTTAAACTCCAACTCTGATGCAAAAGAACCTATTTCAGATACTATAGACTCTTGCATGGGAAAAAAGAGTGGGTGTGAAGATAATAATTCTCCTGCCGCATTGCATGTTCTCCCTCTTTATGCAATGCTGCCTGCGGCAGCTCAACTTCGCGTATTCGAAGAAATCAAGGAAGGAGAACGTCTTGTTGTTGTGGCCACTAATGTGGCTGAAACCTCTCTAACTATACCTGGGATAAAGTATGTCGTCGATACTGGAAAAGAGAAAGTGAAGAACTACAATTCCTCAAGTGGCATGGAAACATATGAAGTACAGTGGATAAGTAAGGCATCGGCTGCTCAACGTGCAGGAAGAGCTGGAAGAATGGGGCCTGGCCACTGTTACCGTCTGTATTCTTCTGCAGCATATGGTAACATATTTCCTGACTTTTCTCTGGCTGAAATATCTAAGGTCCCTGTGGATGGTGTTGTCCTTCTCATGAAATCCATGAATATTGATAAGGTAGGTGCAAAATGTGTTTTGGTGTTGGGTCTATATCTCGTATAATCTTCTAGCTGTCTTGTTTTCATGTTAACAATTTACAACAGTGGGGGTAGACGTATACTGATCCCCAAGACATTAATGTACCATAAAACATTTTGAAGTTTTCTTCCGGTAACTTGATTTGTGGGTTGGACATATGGTTTAACTTCACAAGATTTTCATGTTCATTCTCCTGATATGCGTGAAATTGACAATACTGACCTCATGGGGTTAGGTGTGGACCGTGTGGTATCTTATTGGCTGTAGATGTATCGTCCATCTTCTTGTGTTCATGGTTTTGGATGGTTCTTACTAGGTTTTAGGCAGTGTTTTATTTCACCTGAAAGTGTATTAATTTATTTTTTTATCACGATGCTATATGCTAATAATGTTTTTTATGGTCTTGTTTATGCTTCCTCTTTTACATCTGGACTGGTGTCATACTATATGACCTTGTTTTTTGGGCATCCAGGTATCCAATTTTCCATTTCCAACTCCTCCAGATGGTGCTGCCTTGGATGAAGCAGAGCGATGCTTGAAGATTCTTCAAGCACTTGACAAAGATGGAAGACTGACACCTCTAGGGAGGGCCATGGCTCATTACCCCATGAGTCCTCGCCACTCTAGGATGCTCCTTACTGTTATTCAAGTCTTGAGTAAGAAGAAGAGTTCCGGAGCTAATTTAGTGCTAGCATACGCTGTTGCAGCTGCTGCTGCTTTGAGTTTGTCAAATCCTTTTGTCAGGCAGTTTGAAGATAGCCACAAAGAAAGCCATGAGTTGAATGAGGACTAGGACATTAAAGTTATAGACAAGCTAGAGAAGTTGGGGAGGAAGAAACTAAAAGAAACTGTGAAAATGTTCCGTGAAAAATTTTCTAATCCCAGCAGTGATGCTCTGTCCGTAGCTTTTGCTTTGCAGTGCTATGAACTTGCAGAGAGCCCAGTGGAATTCTGTAATGCCAATGGTCTACACCCGAAAACAATGGAGGAAATGTCCAAGCTGAGAAAGCAACTACTCCAGCTTGTCTTTAATCAAAGTGGTGTTTCTGGTGGCGAGAATGACTTGTCATGGACTTTTGGAAGTCGGGAAGATGTTGAACATGTTTGGAGGGTTTCCCACAGTAAGAACCCTCTTTCGTTGTATGAGGAAGAGCTCCTACGCCAAGCTATCTGTGCTGGTTGGGCAGATAGGGTTGCCAAACACATTAGAGGAAGTTCAGGGTCATCTGAAGGAGATAGAAAAGTCCATGCAGTTCGATATCAAGCCTGCATGCTTAAAGATACAGTGTTTCTCCACCGTTGGTCATCTGTTTCTAATTCAGCCCCTGAGTATCTGGTATACAGTGAGTTGATACAGACAAGACGTCCTTACATGCATGGTGTTACGAGTGTTAAAACAGAATGGCTTGTTGAGTATGCTCGGTCTCTGTGCACTTTCTCGGCACCCCCAACGGATACCAAACCTTACTATGAGCCTCTAACTGACCGAGTATTACATTATGTCATTCCAGCCTTTGGTCCTCATTTATGGGAGCTTCCACTACATACTGATCCAATTGAAGGCTATAAAGACCGAGTGTCTGTTTTTGCTTATGGCTTGCTAAACGGCCAGGTGTTGCCATGTTTAAGATCTGTTCTCGAGTCTATGGCCGCCCCTCCTGCTACTGTTTTAAGGCCAGAGGCAGCAGGTCAAGCACAGGTAGGGAATCTTTTGGCCAAGCTGAGAATGAAAAAGATAGACAGTTGTGCTATGTTAAGAAAGGTCTGGAAGGATAATCCCAGCGAATTGAAAACAGAAATCCTAGACTGGTTTCAAGAGAGTTTCCGCCGCAAGTATTTTGAAACTCTTTGGTCGCAAATGCACATTGAAGTTCTTTTAGAGCCCGAAGAACGATTCCCCAAGACATCGAGGAGAGTAAAAGTGAAAAGTTAGAAGTGCTGGTTTGGGAGTTTGGTCAGCACTGACGTTGTTTCTTTCTACATGCCATGATTTTGTGAAAATGTGAAAAATGACCAGAAGGAGGAATGGAATGATCAAGATAAGCAACTGTATGGATTTCCGCTCCACATTCTTTCGCAAGCTACTTGAAGAATTTGGTTTATTTAGTGCATATGTGCAGTTGGTTTAGCAATTATTGTTCTTTTCTGGACAATTAACTGAGGCGGTGAAGAAGCAATTTTTAAAAGGTAATTTAAGGGTTCACTTATATTTGATGCCTAATCAGGCGAACGTAGAGCCGTCTGATGAGTTTGATAAGTTTTTTGTGTACGATCTCAATGTTTAATCTTCAGTCGTTATTCTTTCTTTACAAAACGGGTAAGAAATTATATATCCAGAATTATCTATGGCCATTATGCTTAGTGTTTTGAACCTTTTTTTTTTATTTACTGTTCATTCCAAGTGAAAGAGTTGGAGGCTGAAACCTCGATGGCCGGATATTTAGCTGTCCATCAGAGTCTCTGATACCCGCGTTCTCAATCCTAACAGATTGATCGAAGTTTGTCTTCACCGTTGGAGGGTCCGGTGGATGATGTTTGCTCTTCGATTGCTTCCCACCTGTGTGGATTTTGCATTTTGCATCAACATTAGATACTTGTTGATGGTCTAAGAGGTACTCAACTAGGCTAATCTTGTTTCAAATAGGCCATTTGTGTGTACAACTGAACCGAGTATCCAACGAAGTTTCATATGATGCCCTAATGGATCATCTTCACGCATATGACAAACTCCATATAAAGGCATGCACATTTCGCCAAAGAAGCGGAGAGCCTTTGGCTCATTCCACAACGTGTGACATGGTCTCACTTGGTTGTAGGGACATCAGAGTAATTTTACGCTTGTGTAGAATTTATTCTCCTAAACTGTTTCCCCAATTTAAATTATTCCAAATTTTTATTTGTATTATTGGGTTTTCCTTTTTGTTTAAAAGAATAGTTTTAGCAGTCGGATTGATCCAAAATGAAGTGAGGTTAGAACTGGCTATGTCCTAGCCGAAGCTGAATGCCCAAATAAATATAAAAGAAAGAAAAAAAAAGGAACTTTTAAAACCATAACTTTTTCCATTTTTCTTTCCGGTTCTACGTTTTGGAATGTGGGACGCTTCCTTCTGGTTCTAAAGCTTTAAATTGTGGGTCAACACCTATGCCGTCCATGACACACGTGAGCTTGTGCGTCTGAGATGAATTGCCATACGAATACAAACGGAAGTGTCGTAAATTATTCATTACAATGTCATTGAAAAGAAGAAGGGAGGATATTGAACGTGTAGACCATGGATGCGGAAAATAAAGTCCAAAAGTTTTTATTCTTGAAATCATGTTATATGTTTATCTCTTTACTTCTTTTATTCGCCTCAACTACTACATAACAATAACAAAAGTTTTTTTATCCTTCTCCCTCTTCTTTTGACATGTTTAGCATCCCGACTATTGTAATTTGGCACCCATCCCTTCCGTGGCCTCGCGAGAGGAACTCTTTGCGAATGAGGTCCCATCTTTACCTCGTGCAGAAGTTCGATCTACATGGATTCAAGGGGTTCATCCCGGACTCAATAAAATCTATATTTCGCCCAAAACTGGATGGGACAAAGAGTTTAAGAAGTGGAAGTTGACAGTAAACATAGAAGAAGATCAGATAGTCGATTGGATTTCATCTGTACGCAGGGATGAGACATTTGTAAAGGCACTATAAAAGCGTTCTTACCCATTATGGAATCAAATGTCCTTACAAATGTCTCATCCTTGCAGTACAGGTGTAAAGATGGGACATTTGTAAAGACATTTGATTCCAGAATTGGTAAGAACGCTTCTGTAGTGCCTTTACAAATGTCCCATCCCTGCATACAGATGAAATCCAGTCGACTATCGGATCTTCTTCTATGTTTACTGTCAACTTCCACTTCTTAAACTCTATATCCCATGCAGTTTTGGGCGAAATATAGATTTTACTGAGTTCGGGATGGAACCCCTTGAATCCATGTAGATCGAACTTATGCACGAGGTAAAGATGGAACCTCATTTGCAAAGAGTTCCTCTCGCGAGGCCACAGAAGGGATGGATGCCAAATTACAATAGTCTGGATGCTGAACATGTCAAAATAGAGCAAATTGTTTCGTACTATACTCAGAAACTGTGTTAGATCTTAAAATAGAAAACTAGGAAAGTCGTGGCAGCTAAGATCACGGAGAGAGAAGGGAGATGAGAAGAGAGATGAGAGAAAAACGGAAGAGGAGAGAGATGAGAGAGAAGCGGAAGAGGGGAGAGAGATGGTGAGGATCGGTTGTGGAGTTTTGTGGTTTGAATCTTTGATGTTGCTGAAGCCCTTCTTTAATTGGTGATTAAAAACTTTAAAAACACACTTTTTGTGTTTTTTATCAAATGGGCACACTTTGTGTTTTTATCAAATAGGCACACTTTTTGTGCTTTTATCAAATAGGCATTGTTTTTTGGGAATCTTAATGAAATACTTTTGGTACTGTTCATTTTTAATGAAAATGACATTTTTACCTTAAAAAGTCACTCATAGTACTATTCACTTACACCTTTATTTTGTCGTTTTCATTAAAACTAAAGTTTTTGAGGACTTTTCATTAGTTTTCCTTTGTTTTTAAGGTATTCTTGAATTTAGTTTTTAAAAATAAGCCAACCAAATTGGAGTTTGGAACTCAAACCTTGTTTTTGAGTTATAAAAACTGTATTTGAATTGAATACCAACCAGGCCCTTAAAAACTTATACCTGACTCATAGCACATCTTGCTTTCAGAACTACTTCCCTCACCTCCAGTGGCGAAGCCACGTGAGGGCAAGAAGTGGAGGCCGCCACTCCCCTTGTCGGGAAACACCACTGGACCCAGCTCTTCGCCACTCCCCTCGCGCGTGCCTCGTCGGAAAACCCTAGTTCTTCTCCTCTGTTTTTTTCTGGGCAATCTGCAATCTGTTCTGCTGCACACAGCAGCAGCAGATTGCTATTAATTTTTTTTTAAAACCAAGCCAAAACGACGTCGTTTTGGGCCTGGTAAAAAAAATTTAAAAATTGTAAAACAAAACGGTGCCGTTTTGCATATTTTTGAATTAAAAAAAAAATTATAAAGGGGGACCGCTTCCGCATGTCGCCCCAAAACCCTATCTGTCCCCCCTCCCCCCGACCCTGTTCCCCTTTACTTTCCTTATCCCGTGCCGTTCGTTCACCAATCAACACACAGAGAGAGCCAAGCTGCTCCCCAAAATCCCAGCAGCCAAGCCAATGCCAAGTCCTCTTTAATTTCTATTGAGCCTTCACAGTTCACAAGCCACTCTCCATTCCAGCTTGAGCTTGGGCCGTCGGCTTCCACCAATCACCATTTAAAGGTAATTTTTTTAATTCTTAAATGTATAATTCCAAACCCTAATTAATTATTTAATACAAATTTCATTTAATTGGTATAGAATCATATGGTAATGCATTAATATGGTTATTGATTATTGATTATTGATGCGAATGATATGCTTCTATGATTATTGATATGAAATTATGAAATTATTTTGTAGGGTGAAATTATTGATACGAATTGGGAATTAGAAGAATTGTGCTTTTAATTTGCTTCTTACTCTTATCATATGTATGTATAATTGTACATATAGATAAATTGGCATGTCAAAAGCTATCTTTAACTAAAATTATTGGTAATAAGCCACCAGGATGGACGCAATGAAAAGACATCAGCTCAAGCAAAATCAGATGGACTTGTCTATAATATTAGTACTTTTGCTGTCAGATTAAAATCAATTGAAGCCTTTTGGATGAAATTATGAAATTATTTTTTAGGGTGAAAATTAAAATTTGAATTCTTGAATCTTGATGGATGATTAGTTGAATTGCTTAGTTGTATCCATATGAATATGATTAGTTGAATTGAATTTTTATTTATTGAATAATTTGTATGCTTATTGGTATTGATTAATTGAATTGTTGGTTGGTTGGATTAGTTATTATGCATACTATAGTAATAGTATAGTCTACTTTAGGATTAAGAGTCCAAGAATTTTTATTTCTTTCCATTTTACAGTTACGTAATGAAGATTGTGAAAGCTATATGTTAGTGTATAAACTTCTGACATTGACTTTGGTGTTACCGGTTGTAACCGCTTCGGTGGAGAGAACTTTTTCTGCTATGAAAATTGTGAAAACACCATTGCGTAACAAAATGGGATATCAATGGTTGAGTGATAGCATGCTTGTTTACATTGAGAAATATATATTTGCTTTTATTGATAATGAACTTATTATGCGATGTTTTCATGACATAAAACCTCACCGGCAACAATTGTAATTTGTTTGTATTGATTAATTATGGAAGACATTACTATATAAAAAGATTTAGTTGTTGCCATTTTTCTTTAACTCTGCATTCTTTTAAGTTCGCCCCTTCTCCTGAGAAATTCTGGTTTCGCCACTGCTCACCTCCATCAAATCTTCTATTCCGGTTCTCTCTTCTCCTCACACAACGGCTAGCGCTTTATACAGAAACATGAACCACGAACTTCTATTTTCTACATTCTTGGTCTACATGTTCCAGCTCCTCCCTCCTCATTTTCCATGACAGTGTAATGATTAACTTACACCACTTACATTTGTATTGATATAGCAATTCTTTAGTTCTTCTGACACCGCAGAAGCATACAGATGTCGTTGGCGACAAAGGCGTCAACCCACAATTTAAAGCTTTTGACCCAGAAAGGAGCGTCCCACACTCCAAAACTTAGAACCAAGAAAGAAAAATGAGGAGAGTTATGGTTTTAAAAGTTAGATTTTTTTTAAAAATTTATATTGGGCATTTAGCTTCAGCTAGGACATGACCGGTTCTGACTCAATTCTTTCTGGACTGGTCTGATCGCTATAATTATCTTTTTAGACAAGAAAAACCCAATAATACAAATATAAATTCAGTTTGATGAGGGAAACGAGAACGATTTCTACACAAGCTTAGAATTACTGTGGTGCCCTTATTATCCAGAAAGACAAGTAAGACCGTGTCATACCGGTATGGTTCGAAGTTCAGACTTTTCCAACAGTAAGAATCAAAAACGTTCTTTGGCTAAGAAACAGTTAACTTTACTTAGAAATGTATATGCCTTTATATAGAATTTATCATAGGCGTGAAAATGATCCATTAGGGGACTAGTGAGGTTCCCTAAGTGGTTGGTTTGAACCTCACACAAGCCAACAACAACGGTTGACTAAGAGAGACGTGACCGAAGGCACCATCGAGAGTCCAGTTTTGGTATGATTCATTTTTTGTTTTTTCGTTTTTTTACCCGGAGCTAAAAACTGGAGTCCCAATATTTGTTTCCAAATCATTCACTTTACGGACGAGACCGATTCGAATTAGTGTGCAGAAGAATGCCATGATACGGCTAACCTTTGCTCAGGAATCAGGATCACCTTTAACTCTCGGCCAACCTCGTTCAAAATTTTTTTTTTTTCCAACTTTTTTTAATCTGGCTAGAAATTAGTGTCAAAATATTTGTTGGCCACTGCTCCGATTCATCTCTATGTGTTCGAAAATTAAAACCAATGCATAGGAAGAGAGAAAATAAATAAGTTTCATTTTGCATTTTTTTAAAAATAAATTGTAATAGGAAGAGTGGGTTTGATGATAATAATTCTCCTGGCGCATTGCATGTTCTCCCTCTTTATGCAATGCTGCCTGCGGCAGCTCAACTTCGTGTATTTGAAGAAGTCAAGTAAGGAGAACGACTTGTTGTTGTGGACACTAATGTGGCTGAAACCTCTTTAACTATGCCTGGGATAAAGTATGTTGTCGATACTGGAAAAGAGAAAGTGAAGAACTACAATTCCTCAAGTGGCACGGAAACATATGAAGTACAGTGGATAAGTAAGGCATCGGCTGCTCAACGTGCAGGAAGAGCTGGAAGAACGGGCCTGGCCACTGTCACCGTCTGTATTCTTCTGCAGCATATAGTAACATATTTCCTGACTTCTCTCTGGCTGAAATATCTAAGGTCCCTGTGGATGGTGTTGTCCTTCTCATGAAATCCATGAATATTGATAAGGTAGGTGCAAAATGTGTTTTGGTGTTGGGTCTATATCTCGTATAATCTTCTAGCTGTCTTGTTTTCATGTTAACAATTTACAACAGTGGGGGTAGACATATACCGATTCCCAAGATGTTGATGTACCATAAAACATTTTGAAATTTTCTTCCAGTAACTTGATTTGTGATGTGGACATATGGTTTAACTTCACAAGATTTTCATCTTCATGCTCCTGACCATGCTTAAAATTGACAATACTGACCTCATGGGGTAGGTGTGGGTCTTATTGGCTGTAGATGTATCATCCATCTTCTTATGTTCATGGTTTTGGATGGTTCTTACTAGGTTTTAGGCAGTGTTTTGTTTCACCTGAAAATATATTAATTTTTTTTATCATGACGCTATTTGGTAATAATGTTTTATATGGTCTTAATTATGCTTCCTCTTTTACGTCTGGACTGGTGTTATACTATATGACCTTGTTTTTTGGGCATCCAGGTATCCAATTTTCCATTTCCAACTCCTCCAGATGGTGCTGCCTTGGATGAAGTAGAGCGGTGCTTGAAGATTCTTCAAGCACTTGACAAAGATGGAAGATTGAAACCTCTAAGGAGGGCCATGGCTCATTACCTCATGAGTCCTTGCCACTCTAGGATGCTCCTTACTGTTATTCAAGTCTTGAGTAAGGAGTTCTGGAGCTAATTTAGTACTAGCATACGCAGTTGCAGCAGCTGCTTCTTTGAGTTTGTCAAATCCTTTTGTCAGGCAGTTTGAAGATAGCCACAAAGAAAGCCATGAGTTGAATGAGGACGGGAACATTAAAGTTATAGACAAGCTAGAGAAGTTGGGGAGGAAGAAACTAAAAGAAACTGTGAAAATGTTCCGTGAAAAATTTTCTAATCCCAGCAGTGATGGTCTGTCCGTGGCTTTTGCTTTACAGTGCTATGAACTTGCAGAGAGCCCAGTGGAATTCTGTAATGCCAATGGTCTACACCCGAAAACAATGGAGGAAATGTCCAAGCTGAGAAAGCAACTACTCCAGCTTGTCTTTAATCAAAGTGGTGTTTCTGGTGGCGAGAATGACTTGTCATGGACTTTTGGAAGTCGGGAAGATGTTGAACATGTTTGGAGGGTTTCCCACAGTAAGAACCCTCTTTCATTGTATGAGGAAGAGCTCCTACGCCAAGCTATCTGTGCTGGTTGGGCAGATAGGGTTGCCAAACGCATTAGGCGAAGTTCCGGGTCATCTGAAGGAGATAGAAAAATCCATGCAGTTCGATATCAAGCCTGCATGCTTAAAGAGACAGTGTTTCTCCACCGTTGGTCATCTGTATCAAATTCAGCCCCTGAGTTTCTGGTATACAGTGAGTTGAAACAGACAAGACGTCCTTACATGCATGGTGTTACTAGTGTTAAAACAGAATGGCTTGTTGAGTATGCTCGGTCTCTCTACACTTTTTCGGCACCCCCAACGGATACCAAACCTTACTATGAGTCTCTAACTGACCAAGTATTACATTATGTCATTCCAGCCTTTGGTCCTCATTTATGGGAGCTTCCACTACATACTGATCCAATTGATGACTATAAAGACCGAGTGTCTGTTTTTGCTTTTGGTTTGCTGAATGGCCAGGTGTTGCCCTGTTTAAGATCTGTTCTCGAGTCTATGGCCGCCCCTCCTGCTACTGTTTTAAGGCCAGAGGCAGCAGGTCAAGCACGGGTAGGGAATCTTTTGGCCAAGCTGAGAATAAAAAAGATACACAGTTGTGCTATGTTAAGAAAGGTCTGGGAGGAGAATCCCAGTGAATTGAAAACAGAAATCCTAGACTGGTTTCAAGAGAGTTTCCGCCGCAAGTATTTTGAAACTCTCTGGTCGCAAATGCACACTGAAGTTCTTTTAGAGCCCGAAGAACGATTCCCCAAGACATCGAGGAGAGTAAAAATGAAAAAATAGAAGTGCTGGTTTGGAAGTTTGGCCAGCATACTGACATTGTTTCTTGCTACATGCCATAATTATGTGATAATGCGAAAGATGACCAGAAGGAATGATCAAGATCAGCAACTGTATTGATCTCCGCTCTTCAGATGCTTTCTCGAGCTGCTTGAAGAATTCGGTTTATTTAATGCAGATGTGCAGTTGGTTTACTAGTATTGTTCTTTTGTGAACAATTTAAGGGTTTGCATGTATTGTGGAGAAAGCCAAAAATGCTACTCTTATTATATTTATACGTCTTTCGAATAAATATGGTCCCACATGTGTTCGTGAATTACACTTATATTAGAAGGGTAATACAAATGTAGTATACAAAATGTGATAAGAGTAACATTGCTCGGAACAGAAAAAAAAAAAAAAAAAGAGTTTTGGAAGGCGTCCAAATTGTTTTGGATATATTTACTAGTTTGCCCGTGAAATCAACTGAGCCCACACCATTTCCATTTGTTCGGCACGATCATGTGAAGTGATACATGCATATGTAATTTTCTCTGTCATTTCATATGACTGATGAACATGTTGTCAATCATTTCACATGAAAATTGTGTAACTTATTTATACATATGTAACTTTCTTTATCATTTCACGTGAAAATGATGAACACTTTGTATGTGGCATACCAACTTTATCGCAAACATCAATGTTGTCACCGATGTTTTCTATAAAATACCCAAAAAAACCTTCTACATAATCATATGTTCTTCACACTTCTTTGCTCGCCTCAACCTTGAAAACACTTATTATATTGTAGAAACGGCGCACGAGAGATCCCCTCATGATGCAGCCGAAAGAAACCTTGGCCTCAAAGCTTGTTCTACCAACCTAGAATTCAATTACAACGACATGATTTAAAACTATGAGGAATTGGAAAGGACTGTTGGACATTGGATTTTAATCCAACGGTTAATGGAGGACTATAGTTAATAAGGATTGATATGGAATGTACGTAGGATTAGGGTTTAGTTATAAGCTATAACTTGGAATTCAAGTAAAAATAATATTCCAATTATTCTTGGAGAATAAGGGCTCCTGATACTATCCTATTTGGATTGAGATTTGATAGGTTGTTTCCTTGCACAATAAGGAATCCTAGTGACATTACTATGGAAAGATGCATTAGGTTTAAATTAGTATAAATACTAAGCATAGGTCCCTCCACATACCATTGAAAACAAAGCTCAGAAAACTCCCCACAGGTTTGAGTTATACAGTGGTGGTGAGTGTGCAGAAGACCTTTCTCATGTTCATGGTGTTGTCGAGTGCTAGCTGCAACTCGTAGTTTGTTGTGCCTTCAAGGATGGCTTCTCAAGATTAGTTATTACATTTGGTGTTTTAATCTCACATGAACATATTAATTCTAACCGTTGGTATCAGAGCCAATGTTTTATGTGATTAAAATCCAATAAGAACTAATATATATGAAATCATGCATGCTGGTTCGAAATCTTGTAATTAGAACTATTGATTTATCAAGTTACGATCCTGCAAAATTTTCCACTGCTATATTCAGTATCCGCATGCATGTATATTATATACTTATATATGATGCTGTTTATATAACTGAATAATTTTTTGCGCTCTTTAAATACCACTACTTTGTCAAATTTAACATGGTAAATACCAAAAATATATATGACAATATTTGGGAATTTCTTATATATTCATTAATCTCCAAAGTAGAGTACATATAGGAGTTACAATTGGTATTACATATGCACTTCGTCAATGTGGGACAACAAACTACTATTTACACTTTTACTAATATATAACTCGCAACACTCCCCCTCAAGTTGGAGCAAAGATGTCACGCATGCCCAACTTGTCAAGCGAGTTGTAAAACACACTATTAGACACAGCCTTAGTGTTGAACAAAAAAAATATACAAATACGGGAAAGTAGAGTCCATACAAATTGGGTCAAAAAATACAAGGTTAAAACAAACATGTAATCCAGCCCAAAAAAAATGATGATGGGCCTTACATACAAAATCAACATCCACAAATAAATAAATAAAATATGCATCTCTGAGGGGGGGGAAGAAACGTGCAAAAACAGTTGTTCCCCCTATTTTCTGCAACAAAAAGGAACATGGAGTCAGTAAGGAGGGGGTTAAGAGAGAGTGGCGAAGAAAATGACCTCTATCTCCCCCACGTAAGAGCTCTGGAACCCTCATGGGATGCCTATAAATAGGCATCAGCTGCAGCAAGAGAAGGGAGAAGAAAAAAAAGAAAGAGGAGACTTGCAGAAATTAAGAAAGAAATCAAAGAGGTGAACTACTGCAGAAAATCAACGAGACAAAGGAAAGCAGAGAAGAGGATATACGGCAAAGGAAAGGAACAAAGCATTTAAAGGTACAAATCCATCCTTCTAACTTTCTTTGTTTGGTTTCTCTCGGTCTTGCAGGAGAAAAAAGAAGCACTTTGCTTCTACAACCTCTTCCATTCCCCGAAACCGTTCTTTGATCCGCAAGCCCAGCGACATGGACGAAGTCCTCCATCGAAAGTACAACAACGGCTGCCACATGAGGAGTTGAAAATGGTTACTGCTGCTCCGTTTTAGGAACTCAGTTCGGAGATTTTGGCGGTTGCTGCTGCTCCATTTTAGGAGCTCAGTCCAAAGTTAAAATGGTTGCTGTTGCTCCGTTTTAGGGGCTCAGTCCGAAATTGAAATGGTTGCTTCTGCTCAATGAAGTTCGTCGCCTTCACAAGCAGCGCCAAGCTTCAGACATGGCTCTTTTACAAGAAACCCGTAGCAAGAACAAAAACCACTAACTTGCTTTAAATACCAAGATGTGTTGCTGCTTTAAAGTTAAGGATGTGCTGCTGCAGCCATGCTGTGATCTCTGCCCGCAAGTTCGTCCATGCCAAGAAGAAAAATGAGCAGTTTGTGCTGCTGCATTTAGTCCCATGAATTTCTTCGGGGCGGTCTAAACCACCCCGTGAAGTTCCAATCAAATTTAAGCACTGCCGTCGCCACGCCTTTGCAGTCATCAACAGCCACTGCAAGCCCATCAACCGACAACAGCGGAGAAGACAGTCCCAAGGCCTCCAAGACGCTGCAATGGCTCTAGCACCACCGCCACTGTGCCCTCGCCGTCATCGACGCCCTAAAACCTGCTAACCTGTGTCAAGGACAAACATGTCGCGGCCACATCTCCTAGAGCAAGCCCTCTTCCCGTATTCTAAAAATAATGGTGCTGTGCACAGCTTTATAGAAAAAGAAAGCCACTCACAAAGAACAACCACTGTCACAATGCTCACTCCGCGTGGCATGAAACCCACCAAGGAAAAAGTTACTACGGAAGGGAAATAAATAGATGTTTATTCCCACGTAGAGTTCTGCAGGATTTGGAAAAGTTTCAAAAATTCACATAGAAGAAAAAAAGAGTTTGCTGACAAACTGACAAGTTGACAAGACAAAGGAAGGAAAGGAAGGAAAAATTGGGAACCTCACGTGGAAAAGAGGAGAAGTTGTTGGACTTTGAAGCTTTAATTAAAGTCACATAAAAAGATGATAGTAAAGTGTGCTGTCAGATTGAAAGTTCAAAGGAAAAAGAATATAAAAAAAAGGGGAATGGCTTTATCCTTTGTGGAAGTTCCACATTTTCTCAAAGCTACTTACGGGAAAAGACAAAGATAAAACCCCTATTTCACAAAATTGGTGCATCTCACGTGGAAGAGTTTCAGCCACTTTTTCTCAAAACTACTTAAGGGAAAGGACAAAGATAAAACCCCTATTTTACGAGGTTTTGGTGCATCTCATGTGGGAATTGGCTCACGTGGAGAGCAAAAGAAAGCCACTGCCCCTGTCTATTTTATGGGCTTTATTTAGAATTCCAGTATGGAGACAAATTGACAAAGGTCCCCAGAAAAGCAAGGAAGAAAAATGAGCAACCCCATTTCGTTGATACCAAACAAAAATAGGAGAAAAGAAGTCAAAGCACCATTGAAAAAATGGTGAATCGTGGCAATCAAAACAGCCAATTCTTCTGCCAAAAGTAGAGTATATCTAAAACCACCAAAATGCACCATGCTAAATATTAGTCTGATGCTAGGCTATATCAAATTAGCTTTTGCTTGCGTTCAAGTCATGAGGCTGATTGAATAAACCAAATTCTAGTGGTACGAAACCACAAAAAATTTCTTCAATGGGTCACCCACCTATTCAATCAAATTCCAAATTCCAAATTCGTTCGAAATCAATACAAGGGCTCTAAAACCCTTCTAAACTGTTATACTCAAATTCTAAATCAATGGGTCATTTACCTATTAATTATTCAAATCCAAATGGCTTCTCATTTTTCCAAAAGTCTAAACACAAGTTCAAATCAAATATAGTATGAACTACGCCGGTTTGATTCCGTTAAGGATACGTAGGCAGTCTAATATCAAATTTTAGACGCAACCGTGAAATCAAGATGAATCCCTGGTTTATATAAACTAAATTCACTTCTGCTACTTTGACCAAGTAACTACAAATTCTACGAAGAGTAAAAGAGAAGTCTGGAAGCACATTTCCTAGATTTCTAATTAATGCATGTTGCTCATGCAACGAAGCTACATCAAATTTCAAATGTCATGAGGCCGCATCAAATTCAAAGGGCACGAAGCCGTATCAAGTCCTAAATAGCACGAAGCCGAAGTAAAGTCTCAAAGTGGCACGAAGCCGTATCAAAATTCAACTGCTCCTCGCCCGCATGAGCTAAAACTGCACAAGGCATCAAATGCTCCAATGGCTTAAAGTCCTTGCCCGCACGAGCTAAAACTGCACAAGGCATTAAACCCCAACAAATACACATGAGCTACGAGTGACTTGATCCCTCAAATGAGGGTATATAGGCAATCTACGGCTCAGGTGTAGTCACAAAATCAATTAAACTCCCAAATCCCCAAATTACGATTTATTAGAATCAAAGGGTATTCCTTTCCCAAAAGAAGGGTTGTAATTAATAGGCGCGTAGCCTAGAATGGGTCGGACTCGAATTAATAAAACCCTCTTCGGAAAAATGAACGAGGGTGAAATTGTGACGAGTGAATTATTTGTTTACATATTGTGTACAATTTTTGCTCAACACTTAGTAAGTACATCAGCGAGTTGATCTTCAAATCCCACAAACAGAAACATAATAATTCCAGCATCCAATTTATCCTTGATGAAATGTCGATCAATCTCCACATGTTTTGTTCGATCATGTTGCACTGGATTATGAGCAATCTCAATAGTAGCCTTGTTATCACAATGGAGTTTCATAGCACCCTTGGGTTTAAATCCAAGATCTCTCAACAATTTTTTCGACCACAACAACTCACATACACCATGAGACGTACCACGAAACTCAGCTTCAGCACTTGACCTAGCCACCACTTTTTGTTTTTTGCTTCTTCAAGTAACCAGATTACCACCCACAAACGTAAAGTGTCCAGATGTTGATCGTCGATCAGTGATAGAACCTGCCCAATCTGCATTTGTATACCCTTCAACATTCAAATGACCATTCTTAGAGAAAACCAAGCCTTTGCCAAGAGTCATCTTCAAGTACCTCAAAATGTGGATTACTACATCCATATGAGCTTCACTAGGTAAGTGTATAAACTGACTTAGCACACTAACTGCATAAGCAATGTCAGGGCAAGTGTGAGACAAATAAATTAATCTCCCCACAAGCCTCTGATACCGTTCCTTATGAGTAGGAACGTGGTCTGGAAATAAGCCCAGACGATGATTCTGCTTAATCAGAGTATCAACAGGTTTGCAATCTAACATACCTGTTCCAGCTAACAAATCAAGAACATACTTCCGTTGAGATAGTAAAATACCATGCTTGAATCGTGCAACCTCGATTCCAAGAAAATGCTTCAATTCACCTAATTCTTTCATCTCAAATTCAATAGCTAGGTACTTTGAAGGCGTTGTATCTCTTTCTGATCATCACCAGTCACTATCATGTCATCAACATAAATAATCAATGCAGTTAGCTTACCATTTTGTCGCTTTAGAAACAAAGTATGATATGAATGACTCTGGACATACCCAAACTTTTTCATTGAACTTGTAAACCTCCCAAACCACGCTCTGGGAGATTGTTTCAAACCATACAAAGCCTTTTGCAACCTACATACAACACCTTTTCCAGGAGATGTTCTGATACCAGGTAAGATATCCATATAAACTTCCTCATTGAGATCGCTATGAAGGAAATCATTCTTAACATCAAACTGCAATAGAGGTCAATCCTGGTTTGCTGCTAAGGACAGAAAAACACGCATAGTATTAAGTTTGGCAACATGAGCAAAAGTCTCCTGATAGTCCACCCCATAGGTTTGAGTATAACCCTCAGCAACTAATATGGCTTTATATCGGTCAATAGAACCATCTGCTTTGTGCTTAATAGTGAACACCCATCTACATCCAACAACTTTCTTCCCGTTTGGCAAAGGAACCAAATCCCAAGTGGAATTCTTTTCCAAAGCTTCCATCTCAACTCTCATGGCATTAACCCACTTAGGGTTAGACAAAGCATCGTGCAATTTTGTTGGAATTGATACACTAGATAGCTGACATATGTAAGATGCATATGGTTTGGACAAACGATGAGTAGACACATAATTGTTGATAAGATATTTAGCTTTGGCATGCATATCAGGCTTATATTGTACTTTAGGTTTTCCACGATTAGCTCGTGGAGGCAACTGATAAGTAGAAGAATCATCAAAATTTACCTCATGTATGTCACCATATTGTACCAAACTGTTAGAAGAATCATAACTGGACGAACCATCATCAGACAACTCGTTAGATATATCAGCAGCAGGCAACCGGTCATCAAAAGGTAATTCGTCAGACATACTAACAGGCAACTCGTTGGGCACATCTGATCTGTCGTCAGTATAAATAGTTTCGAGAATGACAGTTGACCGATCACTATCTATAGCCGACTGATCAGTATCATGCAACATAATAGGTTATGTCCCCAACTCTGCCTGTAACACATCATCCATACCATTTCTTTGAATCTGCACTTCACTCCCCATCTCCCCCTAAAATGGAAAGTCGGAAGAGGGCTTCACAAAATACGAAACTTCCTTGTGGAAGGTGACATCCATGGTAATATAAGTTTTCTGAGTCGGAGGATGATAATACTTACGGCCTTTTTTATTGTTAGCATACCTAATAAATACACATCGGAGAGCACATGCATCAAGTTTACTCTGCTGATGAGAGTAGACATGCATATACACAATACACCCAAACACTTTCGGAGGAAGTTTTGATACAGAAACAAGAGAAACATGTTTTTGTAGCACATCAAGTGGTGTTTGAAAATCAAGAACCCTACTTAGAACACGTGTAACAACCCGTCCCGATTTGGGCGAGTCGAAAGGGTAAAATAGTAATCTCACACTCAAGAGAGTTATTTTTCTTATTTTATCTTTTATGGGATTGGTTGGTGAGCCACGTGGGGCCCACCTTTTTTTTGTGTCCCTCGGTCTCTCACCTCTCTCCTCCATTTCTCATCATTCTCCCGTGAACTCGTAACTCTCTTTTTCTCTTCACACTCCCTATCTCACAGCTCACAGATCTCTCTCCCTTTCACCGAACATAAGCACACCCACACACATCCAAAGTGGACCCCAATGACGACACAGCACCACCACCATCCTCGTGGACACCCACTCTCTTTCCCTTGTCTTTGTGAAGCCCTGAGACACCCAGAGAGCACCCAAAACCAGGTTCGGTGAACCTCCGTGATTCTTGAGCTAAACCCAGCCACCTCCGACCATCCCACGGTGAATTGAAGGTAAGAAAACACTTCCCCTCACCTTGCACTTCATTTTGATACTTAGATCATGCCCTAGGGAGTTGGCTTGTCATCGACCAGAGCTAGGAAGGCTCCAGCTTTCTTTTCCAGTGAGAAACGGACCTTTAAGCCCAAACCCAAAGAGACCAGGCCCTTAGGGTCGTGTAGAATTAGGCCTTTGGGTCATTGCTGCTGAGCCCAACCCACTTCGAACCCAAGTCCAAACCCTTTAGAACCCAAGCCTTCAGGCCAAGAAGACACAGGTCTTTGGCCCAGATAACCTAGGCCGTTGGGCCTTAGAAGCTGGCCCAATAGCAAAGCCCAGATCTACCGAACCCAAGCCCAAACCCTAGTGGGCCCAAGCCCAGGATCCGAACCAAGGTTTGACCCAGATCCGGCCCAACCCAGTTGGATCCCAGAACCCTTGTCTGCGCGTGGATGCACGTGAGGCCGAGCTGGCACCAGCACGTGGAGCACATGTGCCACCATCCATGGAGGTGCCAACGACTTTTCTGGCCAACCTTCTAGCAACTTTTCCAGACGCATGGCAACTCGTTCGGCGACGCGTGGCCGCCGAAACCGCCACCTTGCCGCGGCACGCGGAAGTACCCGAGGTCCCCCTATATGTTTTCCGATGTCCTCGTTTATGATATCCATTTTCTGAAATTCAATTGTTTGAGTATAGTTTTGATAATTGGACCCTTTATGTGCTTAGGTGCGATTATTAGCAACAATTATGTCGTTCCTTTTTCACGCTCTTCAACGACGGAGTATCTGTGAGTGGACCCCTTCTAAAATGCATGTTTTAATAGTAGAAATGCATACATGAAAAGCATGATTTAATGGCTCTACGTTTTATGAGTAAATTAGATTTACACTTTATGATTATCATGCTTTACTGAGAATATTTTGGAATACCATGCTTTATCGATTTCATGTTCTTCGTAGTATATATGATGGATGACTATATACTATGAAGATGTTTTGAGATATGATGTTTGAGCTACTGAGCTTCGTTGAGATATATGTACTTATGTTGGAAAGATTATATTCAATGGTTTTGTGCTTATCTAGTGGTTACTGTTCTGCCTACGGGCGATTGATACTTATATTGACCTACGGGTTAGGTGTTGTAGGAGCATACGGGCGATTGATACTTATGAAGGAAATGTTCTGAAGGAAGAGTTCTATATGCTTTCAGGCGATACTGATACCATTATTTAGCACGCTATATACGATTTATGTTTTGTAAAAGGTTTTATGGCATGCTAGGGTTTTCGAAAAACCTACTACTTATTATGCTATTAGTTTTCATAAAACTTTGGGGGTTACTATGTTGATAACTATTTCCATATTACTTATATATCAACTTGGTCCACTCATTTTTGTTTTGCACCCCCTCAGGATTTAGAATCGAGGCGTACAATCCTGGCGTCAAGGCATTTCCTTATTGGCATCTTCTAATCCTCTCGGTGTAGAGCCTATCTCTTTGTTCATTCAATTTTATATTATTTCATTTCTAATGTCTCGAATTAGTTGTACTCTATGAACACATTCCTCAATTGCATATTAATTTAAATTTATAAGTCTTATTTAATTCTTGTTCTCATGCTTTCTAATATGGCTTTGTCACATTCGGGTGTCAGCCAGCACGTGTCTACCTTGGTGTTTGGGGAATATCGGGATCGGGTGTGTTAACACGATTTATCAAATACACAGCAGTCAAAACAGTATGACCCCACAAATGATTAGAAACACATTTATCCAACATCAAGGAGCGAGTAACCTCCATTATTTGACAGTTCTTCCGTTCAGACACACCATTTTGTTGAGGTGTAAACGAAGTAGGCGTCTGGTGAATAATACCCTGATCACGAAAAAAGCATGCCAAAGTGTGATTCATATATTCTCCTCCGTTATCAGACCTGAAGAACTTAACTTTGGTATGAAACTGAGTAGACACCATTGCACAAAATTTCTTGAAGAAGCAAAGGAACATCACTCTTATTCTTCATGAAGAACACCTAAGTTAATCGAGTACAATCATCAATAAAAGTAACAAACCAACGGAATCCATTATAAGTAACTTTCGACAGCCCCATACATCATAATGTATTAAATCAAATGGCATAGTAGCTTTAGAATCACTTATGGGAAAGGAAGCACGATGACTCTTAAGCCATGACACATGTTTCACACTTGAACTTTGAATCATTATAAGTGCGAAACAAAGAAGGAAATAGATGCTTCTTATAACTGAATGATAGATGTCCCAATTGTCGATGCCACAACCAAATTTGATGTCTGTCAACCACTTTTGCTTTAAAACTTGATGATTATTTAAACCGGAAACAACTGTATCCTCCATAGTCAAGATGTACAAACCCCCTATTCTTTTACCAGGACCAATTAACTTCTAAGTTTGAATGTCTTGAAAATAACAATACGTAGGGTAGAAGTGAGCATAACAATATAAGGTATCAAGTAGTTTTCCTACCGACAAAAGATTGCACTTGACATCAGGAACAATTAAAGCATGGACTAGTGATAAGGTCAGAGTAAGAGAGATAGTGCCTTCACCCTTCACATGGGAAGGTGCTCCATTTGCACTAGTAATATACGGATCACGAACATAGCCACATAACTCATCAAACACTCTAGGGTCACTAGTCACATGATCAGTGGCCCTAGTGTCAATTATCCATATATTTGTTCCACCAAGATGCATAACAATACTATGATTATATTGAGCCATTGAACTAAATCACGAAGGCACAAAAGATACGCAGTAGAATGAAAACAATTTACCAGAACACTGTAGCAGATCACTGTTCACGACACTGTAGCAGGCACTGTTCACGGCATTGTAGCAAGGCGCTATTCGCTGTACTGTAACGCAATACTATTCACTCTATTTTTGTCTTTTTTTTTCTTTTTTTTTTCAAAAAAAAAAGGAATGAAATCACGACAAAAGTGGGCACAAAATTAAAGCACATAGGTCACCAAGATCGAACTGCTCTGATGCCCTGTCAAACTAAATATGGTAAATACCAAAAATGTATATGACAATATTTGGGAGTTTCTTAAATATTCATTAATCTCCAAAGTGGAGTATTTATAGGAGTTACTACTGGTATTACATATACACTTCGTCAATATGGGACAATAGACTACTATTTACACTTTAACTAATATATAACTCGCAACATACTTAGTTTTAAAACACATTCAGTTATATACACAGCACCATACATTGCAAACAAGCTCCATGATCATTTCTTATACCATACATGTGATCACAGAAACCCTAGGACCCTCTTTAGCATCTTAAAGTTGAAACTCTACTTCATTGTTCGAACCCCGTCGGTGACTAATCTAACATCTAATCTAACAAAATCTATCGTTTGTGTCACATCTCGGCCCGAGCCCGACCGCATCTCGGGCTCGACTCCACCATAGCACGATATTGTCTGCTTTGGGCCCCGACCACACCCTTACGATTTTGATTCTGGGAATTCACACGAGAACTTCACAGTGGGTCACCCATCCTGGGATTTCTCTTGCCCGAACTCACTTGACTTCAGAGTTCCGATGGAACCCGAAACCAGTGAGCTCCCAAAAGGCCTCGTGCTAAAGGATGTGGGCATGTACATATAAGGCATAGAGGATCCTCTACCCTGGGCGATGTGGGATGTTACAATCCACCCCCTTTAGGGGCCCGACGTCCTCGTCGGCACACTTTCGGCCAAGGATTAGCTCTGATACCAAATTGTCACATCCCGGCTCGGGCCCGACCACATCCCGGGCTCGACTTCGCCGTAGTACGATATTGTCCGCTTTGGGCCCCGACCACGCCCTCACGGTTTTGTTTTTGGGAACTCACATGAGAACTTCACAGTGGGTCACCCATCCTGGGATTGCTCTCGCCCGAACTCGTTAAACTTCGGAGTTCCAATGGAACCTGAAGCCAGTGAGCTCCCAAAAGGTCTTGTGCTAAAGGAGGTGGGCATGTACATATAAGGCATAAAGGATCCTCTCCCTTGGGCGATGTGGGATGTTACAGTTTGACAAAAAAAAAAAATGATTTTGGCCTGATTAAAACTAAGAAAATGTTTGTTTCAGAATCTTGTTTGTTAAGCATGGAATTTGTAATACCGCAAAGAATTGAAATATATGAATTGAAATATTCAAAATTATGAATATGTGAAAAGAATCGAGAATTTGTATTAATTCACTTGAGTTTAGTTTTAAATTAAACTAGTTATGAAGTTTGGAATTTGGGAATTAATTATTTAAAAATCGTAGACCTTTTGAGGTCACAATTTATAATTCTGAATAGAGCTCGATATCACAAACGCGTAGGCGCAAACCATTCGTGAAACAGAGTTTTAACGAAAGAGTTATTAACGTTTAAAATCAGGGGTATTTTGGTAATTATATTTTCATTTGGAAGGCTCCAGAGACTCTGGAGCCATGAGATGTGCCATGTGGGTGGCTGTGATTGAAAAGGAAAATAAAGGATGGATGGTTGTGATTAAAAGAAAAGAATAGAAAAGAGGAATGGGGGAATGGGAAGAGGAAATCAGGAGAAGAAAGGAGAGAAAGTGACACAGGGGATCGGGGAGTCTGACCCGTGTGACCCGACTGTACAACCCGGCAGTTCCTCGTCGTTTTTCGTCCAATATTTCGACGAATTGGACCTATAAACCGCTCCCAATCATCACCTTGGCGCTCTCTCTTCCAGTTCCACAAAAATTTGAGGGAATTTGATGGTATTTTGGTACAAAAATCCTAATGGGTGCTGCGGGAGACTTTGCCCAAAATCCATAAATTGTGAAATGATTTCATACAATTTCCTCCACTAAAACCCTCCCCTAGATGTCAGAAACAAATCCCAAACAACTAGAGGGGAGGTGGAACACCTGAGATGAAGGATTGAAGTCACCCATTTATAGGGTTTCTGGCGGGTTCGAGGCAAATTGGAGCCTTTCCAGGCCAAAGGTATAAAGTTTGCTGAGATTTCCACTTCTATAATTTTTGAGAATTTTTAAAAATAGTTGAATTCTCTAGCAAGTCGGGGCGGCCGACCGCCACTTACGGCGGCGCGTGGCTAAGACGACGATATTGCTCTTTTTTAGCTAATTTAATGTTCTGAGTCCAGATTTATAATATGTTTGATGTGGATCAATTGTTTGGACTTAATTTATGAAGTGTTAGTCACTTTAAAATGTGAAGAATATGAAATAGGTTTTGGAATGTGAACTACGAATGGCTTGATCCTTGTTTAGGGTACGTAGGCAGTCTAACGAGACATTAGATGCAGCCATAAAATAAGTGAGATTAAATACTTCGAGAATAAATAATTAGAATGGGATTTGATCTATAAAGGAAGGTGGTGACAAAGTGTGAAAAGAATTAGTGCATTTGATATAGAAATTGTAATTATGGACAATGGATGGAAACAAGGCCTATAAATAAAGAAACACGTTAAGTGGTAGCTAATTAATTGAGGTAAATTTTTTGTTAAATGATTGTGCTAAGAGAAGGGAGTTTGGGTCAATAACTTGAGTTTTATCCTTATACTTTGATAATTAAATGCTAGTTATAAATTTATTGTGAGGGTTCATGAAATTAAAGTGTTTAATTGGGATTAATGGTAAGTGAACTAAACAAGAGCGTAGTTCGGGGCTATCACCAATATACTTATTTTCCGAAATAAAACAAATATTTCGGGGCCGGGTCATTACAGAATTGATCGAACGTTTTATTTTTCAAGCATGTTGAAAGAGATGTAAAATGATCAATGCTTTTTGAGATGTGCTTGGGTGAATGGGATGCAATCTCAGTCATTTAATAACTGCTAAAAATTCAAGGATCAATTGATCACCTTGTATGAATAGTCATAACAATGAGATTATTTCCCAAACAAAGGTGTAACTAATCTCCATTGGTTCGATTACTGATAGCTCAGTGTAGGGTGTGAGTTACTGAGCTGTGGAAGTTCATTGCCAAATAAAGGGGGATGGCTTTCATGTTTTTCCATTAGTTACTCATGTAACTTATAATTCTTGTACTAACACTGATGAAACTTGAATACCAAACAAATGTTGATTTGTTTCAATTATACAGAGTAGAGTATTGAATGTTTCCTTTTTTGGTTGAAAATTTTCAATACGTAGCTCATTGAATTGAATTCAAATACTCTATGGATCCAACTAGAAGTAGAGACAAGCCATTGAAATGACTTTAGGACTTATGGATTTCGATTCAGCTTTAAGGGAGAATGGACCAGCCAAACCTGCTGATGATGCACCTACTGACAAGAAGAATGAGTATGAGAAGTGGATTAACGCAAACAAGATGAAACTGTTTGATAGGCCCAACCCTGATATCCTCCAAACACCAGGGTAGGCACGTGCTAGTTGACACCCAAAGGTGACGAAGCCGTACTAACATTCATGAGAACCAAAGTAAATAAATAAGACTTATAAAACAAAAAATGGCGAGGTGGATTGAGCACTACAACAGCTCCCAAGAGATATTGCTTGATAGGGAAGGTGATTTCTCGTTTTCTGCTTGCTTGGCTCGAGCTTTTGGATCTGCTACTAACATAGTGGCCACTTCTCTTGAATCCCAAGGTACATTTTTCAAATGGGTTCTGACACGCCCCGACCCCGATGCCCTCGGGGCATAGGGATGGTCACGTGCTGGCCGACACCCGGAGGGTGACGAAAGCCATTTAATTTAAGCGAAAGCGGAGGAATGTACTAAACTAGTATAAAGGTAAGAAAAACACCAACTAAGTTCAAAAGCTAATCATTAATCATAAGGATATTACACAATACATTCAGAGTATACGTCTACTCCAGAGAATAAACAGAAGTTTATTTAGGAATGTGCTATTACAAATAAGTGCCAAGCAGAGAAGATATAGCACGAAGTCACTGGTAGGGGAAAGCCTCGTAGCTCAAATCGTAGTCGTCGTTCTGTGGTCCTGAAGGGGGCGCAAAACAAACATGAGTGGACCAATTTGATATACATATAGTAAAACAGTTATCAACGTACTAACCCCCAGGTTTTATGAAAACACATATATATATATCGTGATAAACATAGGTTTTCCGAAACCTAGCATGTCGTGCACTGTCTCAAATCATAACTTTTATATATACTAGCCGCTAGTGAATGTCCAATATAACTCTCCAGGCCCCGTGCCGGCTCCCCATCTCTGAGCAGACAGTCAGAGGAAATAACCCCCAGGCCCCATGCCGGCTCCCCATCCCTGGTCTTAAATGCCAGAGGAAACACCCTACAGGCCCTATGCCAACACCAAATTCTTCGCCCGGGACGGACCGGAAAACTATCCCTATGTCCCGTAACGGTAAGGACCACTAGGTAAGTACAAAACCATTAAACATACGTACATTTGAAATGCATCTTCATAGTATAAAGTCATCCATCATCTATACTATAAAGAAGTGTTCGAAACGTATTCTAAATATCATATCGTCATCCATCAGATATTCTATAAGAATACGGGTTATAGGAAAAATAGTAATAATTCAAAATAGCCTTAATAGGCACGATATCTCGTAAAGCATTTCATATAACATATTCATCAAATCATGCTTTTCATGTATGCATTTCTACTATAAAACATGCATTTTAGAAGGGGTCCACTCACAGTACTTCGCCGTCGAAAGCTGCGCAGACTAGCGAAGGTAAACACGCCACAAGAATTGCCCCCTAAGCACATAAAGGGGTAATTCAGTCAAACTCTACTCAAACGACTTAATTTGGGAAAACAGACTTCGGAAACGGGTCCGGAATGTCGAAATTAGCCTAGGAGGGGTCTCGGACGGAAACTCGAAAAGTCAACGGTCAAAGTCAACGTTGACCGTTGACCGGTCAAAGTCAAAGTCAACGTTGACCGTTGACCGAGTCAACGGTCAACCGGGTCAGTCAACGGGTCAACGGGTCGGATCCAGGTCAACGGGTTGGATCTAGTCAACGGGTCAACGGGTCTGGGCTTTAGGGTTGGACCGAATTTGGGCTTAGGACTGGGCTAAGGGAAATGGGCTGAAAGCCCAATTTCGAATGGCCCTAAGGGCCCTGCCTTTCTGGGTCTTGGACACATGGGCCCAGGCCTAATGCCTAGCCCAGCTAAGGGTTTTGGGTCACGGGCCTCAGGCCCTTAACTAAAACGGCCCAAGGGCCTTTATAATTAAATAATTAAAATTAAAACAAAATAAAAAGGAAATTGGGTTTGGGTTGGGCTCGGCAGAAAGGCCCAAAGGCCTTAGGGTTTCTGGGTTGGAGCACGACGGGCTTAAGGCCCGCGGGTCAAAGAAGAAGGCCTGAAAGGCCTCGGCTGAACGGAAGGGAACGCCGGAGCTTCTACAGCTCCGGTCGGCTACAGCCGCACACCCTAGGCTTCGATCTAGGTATCAAAATGAATAGTGGGACGATATGAGTGAAATGGTACCTTTGGTTCACCGTGGAACGGCTTGTGGTGGTCGGAAAACCTCCCAACACCCACGGCCTCGCCGGAGGTGGGTGTGTCCAAACCCGAATCGATCTCGTCCCAAAGCCTTGGAAAAACACAGAAATCCTACTCATTAATCACATCCAACATCATCTCACTGGAAAAAGAAGGGAATAAGCTCACCTAGCCGGAGGAAATGAGAAAACCCATCGGAGAGACTGGGTTTGAGAGTGGGTTTGCCTGGGTAGCTCATGGGCTCCGCCGAGCCTTACACGCAGAGGGAGAAAGAGAAGGACGATGATGATGATGAGGCGGTGAGGGTGGTTGCTCACGGCGCAGAGAGAAGAGAGAGGGTTTCGGGAGAGATGAGGGAAAGTGACAGATTGCAGAGAATGAGAGAGAGAGAGAGAGATGACAGAGAGAGGGACTCGGGGTAGGGGACAGAAGGAAGAGAAAGAGGATTGTTAGGGTGCTGACACGTGGCAGCTAGAGAGAGTTTGGGAATCTGGATGAAGGGTCCAGATTTAATCAGAATTAGGGACCAAAATGAAAATTTTAAGTAAGTTTTAGGGAATTATGGCATTACATATAATTAGGGGAGGTTGGGGTGTTACAATATACCCCCCTTATAGAAATTTCGTCCCCGAAATTACAACTTTAACTAAATAAAAACGGATATTAACTCCTCATCAAATCCTCTGTTTCCCATG
Source organism: Heteromeles arbutifolia (assembly GCA_024362995.1). Lineage (NCBI taxonomy): Eukaryota > Viridiplantae > Streptophyta > Magnoliopsida > Rosales > Rosaceae > Heteromeles > Heteromeles arbutifolia. The sequence goes on from JANCRC010000002.1 coordinate 42,248,564, forward strand.
TTGCTTCCTCAACAGCGTGATTCCTCCAAAGTACCTTCACCAACGAAATAGCTTTGTTCCTCAATACTTTATCCTGTTGATCAAGGATAGCCACTGGTTCTTTTACGTAACTAGCATCCTGATTCACCTCCAGCGACTCCAACTGGATGATATGAGAATGATCTTGTACATATTTTCGAAGCATGGAGACATGGAAAACGTTGTGAATCATCGACAACTCCGGTGGTAGCTCCAACCTGTAGGCAACTGCACCAATTCTCTCAGAAATCTGATACGGACCAATGTATCGAGGACTCAGCTTTCCTCGCTTACCAACACGAACCACACCTTTCCAAGGAGACAACTTCAAGAATACTAAGTCGCCAACCTCATACTCTCGATTCTTAGAATGTTTGTCCGCTATGCTTTTCTGTCGGTCTTGTGCCGCCTTTAAGTTCCTCTTGATTAGTTGAATGTTAGCATTAGTGGTGTCCACAATTTCTGGTCCCACTAATGCCCGTTCGCCGACTTCTGTCCAACACAATGGCGTCCGACACACTTTTCCATACAAAGCCTCATAAGGTGCCATGCCGATGCTCGAATGATAGCTATTATTATAAGCAAATTCAACCAATGGCAGATAGCTGTCCCAACTACCCTTCCACTGGAGAACAGACACTCTCAACATGTCCTCCAACGTCTGAATCGTCCGCTTAGACTGACCATCGGTCTGTGGATGATAGGCAGTGCTGAACAATAACTGAGTACCCATAGCAGTATTAAAGGCTTTCCAAAACCTGGAAGTAAATCTGGGATCCCTGTCAGAAACAATGGAGACGGGTACACCATGAAGCCTGACAATATTATCGATGAACAACTTCGACAACTTTTCCAAAGAATAGGTCTGACGTACAGGTAAGAAATGAGCGGTCTTAGTGAGTCGATCTACAATCACCCAAATACCGTCCAATCTCGACTGTGTCTTCGGCAACCCATACACAAAATCCATGGTGATGTCTTCCCATTTCCACGCTGGTATCGGAAGATTTTGCATTAATCCCCCAGGTTTTTGCCTCTCAGCCTTCACCTGTTGGCAAATGATGCATCTACTCACATAGTCCGCCACATCCCGCTTCATTCCAAGCCAGTAATAGAAAGGACGGATAGTGCGATACAGTTTAGTGCTTCCTGGATGCATGGCATATGCTGAAAGGTGTGCTTCATCCAAAATTTCCTTTTTCACGGCTTCATTATCCTGAGGCACGTACAACCTATTTCCAAACATCAGGGCTCCATCCTTTCGGATCCCAAATTCCTCCATTTCTCATTTCGAGACCAACCTCTTTATTGTAGCACACTCTGGATCAAGTTCCTGAGCTTCTAAGACCATATCCACCAGAACAGGTCTAACCTGGAAATGTGCTAACCAAGCTCCCTGCTCACCCGGTTCCACCATAACCCTCGTTTTTCGAAGAGAAAATAGTAGTGGAACATGGATATCTTTAAGGGATGCGAGTTGTCCGTGATATTTCCGACTGAGTGCATCCGCCACTACGTTGGCATGTCCAGGATGATATTCGATCGTGCAGTTATAATCACTGATGAGTTCCATCCATCTCCTCTGCCTTAAATTCAAATCGATCTGAGTAAAGATATATTTAAGGCTTTTATGATCAGTGAAAATGCGACATTTCTCACCGTACAAGTAATGCCTCCATATCTTTAGAGCGAACACCACTGCACCAAGCTCCAGATCATGGGTAGGATAGTTTCTCTCGTGAGTCTTGAGTTGCCTGGAAGCATAAGCAATAACTTTCTCATGCTGCATTAGTACACAACCTAAACCTGACAGAGATGCATCCGTGAAAATCTCAAACTCACCACTCTCGTCCGGAAGAGTAAGAACGGGAGCCTGAGTAAGACGTTGTTTCAACTCCTGGAAACTCCGTTCACAGTCTTCGTCCCACTTAAACTCAACCCCCTTCCGAGTCAACTTATTCAAAGGCAAGGCAATCGCTGAGAAACCTTGAATAAATCGTCGGTAATAGCCAGCCAGACCTAGGAAACTCCTCACTTCTGTAACATTCCTCGGTTGTTCCCATGTAACTATCGCCGACACTTTCTGAGGGTCCACACTGATTCCCTCAGCAGATACTACATGTCCGAGGAAACTGATCTGGCTTAGCCAAAACTGACACTTGCTGAACTTAGCATACAACTGTTGATTTCTCAACCTTTCCAACACTAACCTTAAATGTTTCCTGTGCTCAGCAACGCTCTTAGAATAAATCAGGATATCATCAATGAACATAATCACAAACCGGTCTAAGTACGGTCTGAAGACTCTATTCATCAAATCCATGAATGCTGCAGGTGCATTCGTTAATCCGAAAGGCATGACACGAAATTCAAAGTGTCCATACCTAGTGCGGAAAGTAGTCTTCGGTACATCTTCCTCCCGAATGAGCAACTGGTGATAACCTGAGCGAAGATCGATCTTAGAAAATATCTGAGCACCCTTTAGCTGGTCAAACAGGTCGTCGATCCGAGGTAAAGGATAACGATTCTTCACCGTCACCCGATTCAGCTGTCGGTAGTCGATGCAGAGTCTCATCGATCCATCCTTCTTTTTAACAAACAGAACAGGAGCACCCCAGGGAGACATACTGGGTTGGATGTAACCTTTATCCACTAACTCCTGAAGCTGAATCTTCAATTCTCTCAATTCAGCTGATGCCATTCGATAAGGTGGTAAAGAGATAGGGTTGGTACCTGGAAGTAAATCAATGGTAAATTCGATTTCCCTCGCAGGCGGTAACCCTGGTAAATCCTCCGGAAAGACATTAGTGAATCTCTTCACCACATGCACATCCTTAGGACTCAACGAAGGTTTATCCCTCGTCACCACGTAGGCTAGGAATCCTACACATCCTATATTCAACAGTTTAGTTGCCTGGATAGCAGAAATAATACTATTAGGAAGAATTCGTCACTCACCCTGAAATATGATCGACGGTTATCCAGGCCGCTTGAACGTCACCGATTTCTCCCAACATGCAACATGAGCACGATGTCTAGATAGCCAATCCATCCCCAAAATAACATCGAACTCCGCCAAATTGAAGGGAATTAGATTAGACTCCATCACTTCTCCTTCCACTATCACCGGGCAATTCTTATATTCCCACTGAGCACAAAATAGATCTCCGTGCGCCATTTGTATAATCATATCATGGCCAAGCAGTGTAGGTTGGGAATTTAAGTTCGGTGCAAATGATGAAGACACAAATGAAAAAGTAGCACCCGGATTAATTAGGACTTTCGCCCAATTACCACATATAAGTAACGTACCAGTAATAACTTGGGGATCCTGATCTGCCTCCTGCTGAGTCATGGCGTTAATACGTCCGTGAAACTGACGTCCTACACCGCCGTTACGGCCACCTCGAGCTCTAAAACCCTGGCTATTACGGCCTGCTCGATTTCCCTGAGTGCGGCCGCTCGAAGCTGCACTAGACTGTTGCGGCTGTCTCGGTGTGGAAAACTGAGTATTCTGGCTCCCACTCCCACCATAGTTCTGAGTATAATCGCCCCCGTAACTAGAACTCGGGTTGCCTCCTCCACCATAGCTCGGAACAGATGCATAACTTCCAGCTGGGGGGGCTGAAGAGCAAAATCTAGCGATGTGTCCCGTGCCTCCACAATTGTGACACCTGACCGCTGATCTGAAATGACTGAAAGATCGTCTCCCCGATTCATTACCTGAACCCTCACTAGAAGATCCCGAACCCTGGCCCTGACGTTTAAAGGAATGAGAGTGTCTAGGGCCAACAAAGTTAGAGGAACTACCAGATTCCCTCACGCTCCGAGATCGAAAGTCAAGACCCCTCTGATTCTGGTATCGAGGTCTGCCCTAATTACGGGGTGGAAACTGTGCTTGCTCCTGGTTACGAGTCTCCCACCTAGACTGCTCAATCCTCAAGCAAGTCTCAATCATCTCCTCGTAACTTCTGTGCCTTATGGCCGACACTGGTTCACGATAGTCTGGATTCAAACAAATCAGTAGCTGAACCATCCTTTCATTCGGATTATCATAAGTCCCAGCATGATGTCTCGACAGGCGCCGAAAAGTACTATCCACCTCAGTGATACTCAGATCGCCCTGGTGAAAATTCAGAAATTCCTGTCTCATCCTTAACTAATAACTGGGGCTCAGAAAATGTGCGCTGAAAAGTCTCCGGAATGTAACCCAAGTCATCGTAGTACCCGGTGGACGAGATCTCTTTACTGACTTCCACCAAACTTTGGCATTTCCGTGCAGAAAATAAGCTGCAGTCTCTGCCCATTCACCTGGTGGACATCTCATACTCTCCAAAGTGTCCTCCACCTGCTCTAACCAATCCTCGGCCTCCGGACAGGCTCCAACCACTCGAAGCTCCGGAATACCGTGACTGCGAGCAATTTCAATATAGGTGCGATTCGATCTATTACCACCAGTAAAAGCATTCCGTAAAAGGTTAGTTAGCTGACTAACTCCTCCCCCTAGACCAGAACGAACTCGACGAGGTACATCCCCACCAGCAGGATCCATAATTCTGAGAAGAGACAAGCAAAATTCAGAATAAATGAAGATTAAGGGTACAACAAGAATAAAAATTACCAACTGGTAGGATAGAATCCTAAGTATGCTCTAAACTACATAGGCTCTGATACCAATCTGACACGCCCCGACCCCGATGCCCTCGGGGCATAGGGATGGTCACGTGCTGGCCGACACCCGGAGGGTGACGAAAGCCATTTAATTTAAGCGAAAGCGGAGGAATGTACTAAACTAGTATAAAGGTAAGAAAAACACCAACTAAGTTCAAAAGCTAATCATTAATCATAAGGATATTACACAATACATTCAGAGCATACGTCTACTCCAGAGAATAAACAGAAGTTTATTTAGGAAGGTGCTATTACAAATAAGTGCCAAGCAGAGAAGATATAGCACGAAGTCACTGGTAGGGGAAAGCCTCGTAGCTCAAATCGTAGTCGTCGTTCTGTGGTCCTGAAGGGGGTGCAAAACAAACATGAGTGGACCAATTTGATATACATATAGTAAAACAGTTATCAACGTACTAACCCCCAGGTTTTATGAAAACACATATATATATATCGTGATAAACATAGGTTTTCCGAAACCTAGCATGTCGTGTACTGTCTCAAATCATAACTTTTATATATACTAGCCGCTAGTGAATGTCCAATATAACTCTCCAGGCCCCGTGCCGGCTCCCCATCTCTGAGCAGACAGTCAGAGGAAATAACCCCCAGGCCCCATGCCGGCTCCCCATCCCTAGTCTTAAATGCCAGAGGAAACACCCTACAGGCCCTATGCCAACACCAAATTCTTCGCCCGGGACGGACCGGAAAACTATCCCTACGTCCCGTAACGGTAAGGACCACTAGGTAAGTACAAAACCATTAAACATACGTACATTTGAAAGACATCTTCATAGTATAAAGTCATCCATCATCTATACTATAAAGAAGTGTTCGAAACGTATTCTAAATATCATATCGTCATCCATCAGATATTCTATAAGAATACGGGTTATAGGAAAAATAGTAATAATTCAAAATAGCCTTAATAGGCACGATATCTCGTACAACATTTCATATAACATATTCATCAAATCATGCTTTTCATGTATGCATTTCTACTATAAAACATGCATTTTAGAAGGGGTTCACTCACAGTACTTCGCCGTCGAAAGCTGCGCAGACTAGCGAAGGTAAACACGCCACAAGAATTGCCCCCTAAGCACATAAAGGGGTAATTCAGTCAAACTCTACTCAAACGACTTAATTTGGGAAAACGGACTTCGGAAACGGGTCCGGAATGTCGAAATTAGCCTAGGAGGGGTCTCGGACGGAAACCTGAAAAGTCAACGGTCAAAGTCAACGTTGACCGTTGACCGGTCAAAGTCAAAGTCAACGTTGACCGTTGACCGGGTCAACGGTCAACCGGGTCGGTCAAAGGGTCAACGGGTCAACGTGTCGGATCCAGGTCAACGGGTCAACGGGTCGGATCCAGTCAACGGGTCAACGGGTCTGGGCTTTAGGGTTGGACCGAATTTAGGCTTAGGACTGGGCTAAGGGAAATGGGCTGAAAGCCCAATTTCGAATGGGCCTAAGGGCCCTGCCTTTCTGGGTCTTGGACACACGGGCCCAGGCCTAATGCCTGGCCCAGCTAAGGGTTTTGGGTCACGGGCCTCAGGCCCTTAACTAAAACGGCCCAAGGGCCTTTATAATTAAACAATTAAAATTAAAACAAAATAAAAAGGAAATTGGGTTTGGGTTGGGCTCGGCAGAAAGGCCCAAAGGCCTTAGGGTTTATGGGTTGGAGCACAACGGGCTTAAGGCCCGCGGGTCAAAGAAGAAGGCCTGAAAGGCCTCGGTTGAACGGAAGGGAACGCCGGAGCTTCTACAGCTCCGGTCGGCTACAGCCGCACACCCTAGGCTTCGATCTAGGTATCAAAATGAAGAGTGGGATGAGAGGAGTGAAATGGTACCTTTGGTTCACCGTGGAACGGCTTGTGGTGGTCGGAAAACCTCCCAACACCCACGGCCTCGCCGGAGGTGGGTGTGTCCAAACCCGAATCGATCTCGTCCCAAAGCCTTGGAAAAACACAGAAATCCTACTCATTAATCACATCCAACATCATCTCACTGGAAAAAGAAGGGAATAAGCTCACCTAGCCGGAGGAAATGAGAAAACCCATCGGAGAGACTGGGTTTGAGAGTGGGTCTGCCTGGGTCGCTCCTGGGCTCCGCCGAGCCTTACACGCAGAGGGAGAAAGAGAAGGACGATGATGATGATGAGGCGGTGAGGGTGGTTGCTCACGGTGCAGAGAGAAGAGAGAGGGTTTCGGGAGAGATGAGGGAAAGTGACAGATTGCAGAGAATGAGAGAGAGAGATGACAGAGAGAGGGACTCGGGGTAGGGGACAGAAGGAAGAGAAAGAGGATTGTTAGGGTGCTGACACGTGGCAGCTAGAGGGAGTTTGGGAATCTGGATGAAGGGTCCAGATTTAATCAGAATTACGGACCAAAATGAAAATTTTAAGTAAGTTTTAGGGAATTATGGCATTACATATAATTAGGGGGGTTGGGGTGTTACAGGTTCTTTGTGGGCAAACGCTGGAGTAGTTGGTCACATTTGGGAAAACTGAGGGGGATGGGATGTTTGGTGCTGGAAGGAGTTTTTTTTTTTTTTTTTTTACAACGATAGTTTTTATTTTTTTCGGTTTAAGTATGGGACTTTTTACGACATGGTACGAGATTTTCTACATGCAACACTGGTTGTCAGAGGAGTTTTATGAACTTGTATTCGGAGGATCGAATTTACGATATGGGAAATTGTGCACCCTTAGAAAATCACTGCTTGCTTATCGAGACAACAATGTGTGGTCGATATCTCGGGCGGCCGATTGTGATATCGTTGACTTATTCGTTGGATTCGTTAAGCAAGTGGGCAGGTAGACCAGTCAACGGTAGTGTTTTCCTAAGTAATTATTGTTGGGGCTCGACCCAAAGACACGCATCTGTTTCTCGAAGTACGTGACGTCACGTATGCTTAGGCGAGACCTACTTCCATTTTTGGTTTGGATTTCCAGTACAAGTATTGTAACTTATGTTATTATAGTTATATATGGTATTGTGTTTTTTCTGTTACAAATGTTTGGTTGAGTCTTTTCCACTTTCAGTGTTAATTTCGGTACAAGTTTTCAACTTCTATGCTAATACATATCTGTTTTGACATTACCGTATTATACGTACATACTTTTGGCCTTATGTTGATAAATATTTTCGACTTTATACCTTTATAAAGTACGTTTCTACTATTATGCTAATGGGGGAAGAAAGTAAGAGCTTGGAGGCATGATAGAGGATTTTGCAACCCGCTCGCGACAGTGTGGCATATTCTCTTTGATGCAACCACTTTGACTTGATTTCTTCTTCATACATATATCTTTTCCTATCTTCGAGTTTTTATGTATAGTACGTGATTTCAAATTTAGGGACGAAATTTTCTTAACGGGGGTAGATTGTAACAACCCGTCTCGATAAATTTGTATAGATTTTGAAACGAGGGCATTTTGGACATTTCACAGGTGAAAGATATTTTGGGGATTGTTTTTGGACCTAAACTGTAACGACCCGTTCCCAATTTTACGGTTTTTTTAATTTTAAAAGCATGATTTTACGAAAATGCCCTTAGAGGCGAGGGTATTGACTTTCGTTGACCAACGTATAGTGAGACGTAAAAAATATTCTTTTAGTGTATTCCTAAAGTACTCGACGATACGGATGCTTAGGCGCAATTGGATTCGAATTCAGAGTTATTACGAAGCTTTTACGAATTTTTGAATGTAAGGGCATTGTGGTAATTTCACAAGTGGAGATTTTTATCCCACCCTTGGACCACTCACGGGTTACCATGTGGCAGACCTCTCCCTACTTTTCTGGAAATTCCTTCCATCCCGTGACCCCTTTTTCCCCTGCCTATTTCTTATTTTCTGTCATTCAAACACACACACACACACACATAAAACCACCCCTCAGCTCTCATTTTCTCTCCCCGTGCAACCATTAACCACCATAACAACCGCCTTATCAATCCAGCAAGCACACCCTCAAGCAACCATTATTCTAGGCCCTAAAATAAGCAAGGAAAACTTTTCTGCTCCTTCACATGGCACGAAACAGTTACTGTGCAACCATTTCCGACAATGTATCGCCGTCTCGGGCGAAGGTGAGCTTCGAAGCTCCTTCTATCTTCCTCCCTGTAGACCAGATCACTTTATTGACGATTAAACGTGACTTTGGTGAAGGTTTTAACACGAAAATCAACTCGGGGAGCATTTTCCAGAAACCTGGAAATTCAAAACCGTGACTGTTTGGCCATATTCTAGACAGTTTTCCGGCCAATTCTGTATTCCGTCGAGCCATCGAAGGGTATGAATCTTATCTCCACATTCCTACTACATTTTGGATTTTGAATCATCGGTTTGGTTAAGTATCGAACTAGAAATTAGCCTTCAAATTTGGGATAAAATATCTTAGATTCTGGAAAACTTATACCGTGGCCATTTGGCCATTTTCAGGCCATTTTTCTGACCAACGCCGATCTTATCTCGGCTCCACCTTGGTATGATTTTTTTCCCTACATTTCCAGCTTCATGTGGGCCTTTGTAGCACTGATTTTTGTTGAGAATCGAGCTCGAGATGAGCTCTGGAAGTCGTATGTTTCAACCTACAAAATGCAGGCTTTCGCGAGGAGAAAGAAGGGAAAAAAAAAAAAAAAACTCCAAACCTGGGGTCCTTATATGTATTGACAATCCGACCGTCAGATTGTTCCAAAACTTTAGTAAGTTATTCTAGAAGCATAATGTGGATCTTTGGAATTTATGGATTGGAAATCTAATATGCGGATCTTCCGGATTGAGTTACATAGGGTTGTGGACCCTACCGTCAATCTTTGGTCGACGGTTGATTTTCGGTCAATGGGTCTCAAACTATTCTAGAGCATCCTTTGGGATATGTTTTATGTAAGTTACGTATTTTATCGATAAGAATTCAGAGATGTGGTTTGATAATTGTTCTAGGCGCCGATCATTTGTGACGCCTCGATATTCGAGCTAGGGAGTTATAGCGCGGACTCTAGGTGAGTGGGCTTTTGGTTATATATATATATATGTACGTTTCCCAGAAATATATATATATATATATATATATATATGTACGTTTCCTAGAAACTATTTTAAATGGAATTTCGCTTAAAATACCATGTCATATTTGCTTTACATTTTAGCATATGCATTAGTATAGCTTTGCATAATATTGCATAATGCTGCGGAGGCCCATGTAAGTTCAGGGGAGTATATATTGACGGTATGGTTGCATTGTATTTGATTATGAGTTGATGCACGTAGAGCTCATTGTCTTGCACTCCGGTGTTAGTGCTCCGCTCATGGCCAGGGCCTAGCCTTCGCGTGATCGTTCACCTCCCGCACCGTACGCTTAGCTTGGATCCAAGTCAGGTGCCAGCCTGTCGTACAAACCACACTAGGTGGTTCCGACTCGTAGGTAACCTGCGATTCGTCACACAGCCTTCATGTGATTGTAGCACTTGAGCATACTTATTTACACCCAGCCTGTCGTATAGACCACATTAGGTGGTTCCGACTCGTGTGCAGGTTTAAAGCCATACATGTCACATTAGGTGACTTCGGCTGGATTGATGAGAAATAGGTTCAGCCGTACAAGTCACATTAGGTGACTCAGGCTGGCATATCATTTTTACATTGATTTATATCACCTAGCTTACATATTTATTGCTGAGATACTTGACATGGCATATACTTTGACTTACACTGCTTTTGAACAAGATTTTTATATACGTATGTATTACTATTTTTTCGAAAAATTATACAGGTTTTACGATGAGGGGTTATATGTTCAGAAAAAGAAATGTGTTTTCAAAACCTTTGTTTTTGTCCACTCACATTTTCTGTTTTGTGCTTCTCCGGGTACTAGTTGCTGAACATTCGTATCGACAAGGATTCTTGGCAAATCTCAAGATGGGTGACTACCTCTGAGGGTATAATCCTTATCCACTCTACTGTACTTACTTATGCTTTGACGTCACGTGTGAAATGGATTCATTCTCGCTCGCCAGTGCACTCTGGTATTTAGGCACTTTTAGGTTTAAATTTATTCACATTTTCCCACATCACTACACTTTATGGCTTCGTCGCCTTTTAGGTGTTGGCTAGCACAACTCGATTCGGGGTACTAGTGGACATTCCGGGTCGGGATGTGTCATAAATTGGTGTGCCCAAGGTGGGGCCCACCCCTATTTTGGTCCCCCGATTCCCTTCTCTTCCTTGGCTGCCACGTGGCAACTCATCCCCTCTCTTCTCTCCCCCGAGCTCACTCTCCATCTCAGTTCACTATATCACTCTCACAACCCTCTCTCCCCCGAGAACCAACCCACACACCCACACCACATCAACGACGACGACACCACCACCCACCACCAAGGATGGATTTCCTCTCTCCCTCCTCCTATGTGAAGCACAAAGACTACCCAAGGATCCCCTTCGACGAGCATCCTATGTTTCAGACTATTTCTCGGTCGACTCCGGTCACCTCACGGTGTGTCTCAAGTATGAACCTCTCTTTCTCCCTCGTAGCTTCAGTTCTAGGGTTAGATCGTATGGTCTAGTGGAGCACGGGAATCGATCGGAGCTCAGGAAGCTTCGGTCTTCTTCCTCGTCGAAACTAAGTCAGACCTGACCTAGATCCCTACAAACTGGATCCCCTAACCCAGAGTTTTGGGCCGGGCTTTCAAGCCCAAAGCCTGTGGAACCTCAAACCAAACCCTCTAAACCCAAACCCAAAACCAGGCCTCTGGGCCATGTTAACTCGAGCTTTCGGCCCAATAAACCTAGGCCCAACCTTGCAACCTGGTTCTTTCAAAACCCAGCCTTTGGGCCACATAACCTAACCCAGTTGTGAAGCCCAGGCCCACTGAACCCAAGCCCAAACCCTAGCGGGCCCAAGCCCAGGATCCGATCCAAGATCTGACTCGGATCCGGCCCAACCATGTCGGATCCCAGAACCCTTGGTCACGCGTCATCTGCGCGTGAGGCCGAGCCAGCATCGGCTTATGGAGCACATTAGCCACAGTCCACGGCGGCGCCGACGACTTTTACGGCCAACTTTCCAACGACTTTTCCCGCAAGCGTGGCCGCCGGAGCCGCCACCTTGCGGTGGCACATGGGGTACCAAAGGTTCCCCTTTATATTTTTTGGCGTCCTGAATCCGTTTATGATGTCCGTTTTCCGAAATTCAATTGCTTGAGTATAGTGTTATTAATTGGACCCTTTATGTGCTTATGTGCGATTATTAGCAACGATTCCGTCCTTCCTATTTTGTACGGCTCTTCGACGGCGAAGTATCTGTAAGTGGATCCTTTCTAAAATGCATGATTTTACTATTAGAAATGCATACATGAAAAACATGATTTAATGGCTATATTTTTGAAACGTTTTATGAGTAAATTAGATTTACACTTTATGATTATCATGCTTACTGAGAATATTTTGGAATACCATGCTTTATCGATTTCAGGTTCTTCGTAGTATATATGACGGATGACTATATACTATGAAGATGTTTTGAGATATGATGTTTGAGCTACTGAGCTCCATTGAGATATATACTTATGTTGGAAACATTATATACATTGTTTTGTGCGAATCTAGTGGTGCCTGTTTCGCAAATGATATTTATTTTGGCTTCGGCCGGGCGTAGGTTGGTGCTTGTTTGGCAAATGCTATTTATTTTGGCTTAGGCTGGACGTAGGGTGGTGCTTGTTTGGCAAATGAAGTGTTATGAATGAAGAGTTCTCTATGTCTTCCTGTGGTACTGATACCACTAGTTAGCACACTATATACGATGTATGTTTTATGAAAGTTTTTATGGCATGCTAGGGTTTTCGGAAAACCTACTAAATACTATGCTATTAGTTTTCATAAAATCTTGGGGGTTAGTATGTTGATAAATGTTTCAGTATTATATATATATATCAACTTGGTCCACTCATGTTTGTTTTGCGCCCCCTCAGGATTTAGAATCGAGGCATACAATCCCGGCGTCAAGGCACTTCCGCATCAGCATCTTCGAATCCTCTTGGTGTAGGGCTCATCTCTTTGTTCATTCAATTTTGTATTATTTCCTTTCTAATGTCTCGAATTAGTTGAATGTTCTAAATACGTTCTCATTTGCATATTAATTATATTTAAAATTTATAAGTCTTATTTATTTTCTTTGGTTCTCATGCATGTTAGTATGGCTTCGTCACGTCACCTTCGAGTGTCGGCCAGCACGTGCCTACCATGGTGTTTGGAGAATATCAGGATCGGGCGTGTCACTGTTGGTGACCAAGAGGTCAATGTTTAATCTGGTTCAATGAACAATCACTGAACCAGGAACCTTCATGAACGCCATGACCACCACTAACTACCAGATTAGGGTGATCAAAGCAGTTAGGAATTCTTTGGATAGTTCTGGAGATGTTACTGCTTTATGGGTCACTCATCGTCTCGAGAAACTTGAGTATGCTGACGGGCGCTGTTTATATGGAAGATGGGACAGTTATCAGGCATGGCAATGTAGTACGACCAGGCAATCAGCTTATATCAAGGAAATAAGTTCTTGAGAGATCATCTTGCTCATTGCAGAAAAACTAACAAATCTGACTTTACGTGCTACATCGATGACTGATTCCATTTTTAAGGTACCAAAGTTGATGCAATTAACAGGGCAATAGTTTTAAGGTGGATTGGTGATAAAATAAAAAAAAAAAAAAAAGCCATTTCTTTATGTCAACCTAGTTCTGTAGCTAGATCATTTTGTTTCTCGTCTTTTCTTCCGAGGAGATTATCAATGTCGTTTATGTAGTAGTGTTGCAGGAATGATGTGTAGAATTATCCGAGAGACGGGCCAAAGATCCACTTCCAACAACACCGATAATGTTTCCAACTTGGTAATTACCACATGCACAATCCGTCAGGTGTGGGGTTTTATCACAAATGACATTGGTGTTAGTTAAAGTGGGGTTAGGATATTTAAGCTATTAGTTGGGTTAGGATATTTAAGCTATTACTTTTCTTTTACTTGGTTGATGTGGGATTTAACACGCCCCCTCACGAGGGACCCAATTAGTGGGTCACATGTGAGAGATCCACACATCGTCAACCACGTGGAGTCAAGGGGACTCACTCTACACGCGGGGCCAAAGGACTTATCATCATCGCGTGGGGCCAAGGGGAACCACCCATCACATGGCAATACAGGGCCACTCCCTGACTTTGATACCATGTTGAATTTTTTCAGGTCGACGGGCCAATGCCCCACTCCACTAACACCGATATTGTCCCCAACTTGGTAATTACCATATGCCCAATTCGTCAGGTGTGGGGTTTTATCACAAAAGACATCGGTGTTAGTTAGAGTGGGGTAATTATATTTAAACTCTTCTTCTTTTGGCCCTCTGGCTAATGTAAGATTTAACACGCCCCATCACGTGAGACCTCATTTTTGTGGGTCACCCGTGGAGATCCATAGATTGGCAACCACATGGAGCCAAGTCGAGACTCACCTATCACGCGGGGCCAACGGGGACCCACCCATCACGTGACACTCTTGGCCTATGTGGAGCCACATCGAGACTCACCCATCGTGCGGGGCCAAAAGGGACCCACCCAATCATGTGGCTATATGGGCCCGTCCCCTGGTTCTGATACTATGTTGAATTTTTTTTCTCAAAGATACGACCAATGTCCCCCTAATATGGGACCCAATTAGTAGGTCACATGTGGCAGATCCACAGATCAGCAACCAAGTGGAGCCAAAGGGACTCACCCATCACGTGGCAGTACAGTATGGGCCCACTCCTTAGCTTTGATACCATGTAGAATTATCAGAGAGACAGGTCGAATGCCCACTCCCAACAACACTGATATGGTCCCCAATTTGGTAATTACCATCTGTACAATCCGTTAGGTGTGAGGTTTTATCACAAAAGGCCACGGTGTTAGTTAGAATGGAGTTAGGATATTTAAACTTTTTTTTCTTAGAGATACGACCGATGTGGGATATTTCAAAACGCCCCCTCACATAGGACCCAATTAGTGAATCACACGTGGGAGATCTACACATCGGCAATCACGTGGAGCCAAAGGGACTCATCCTACATGCGTGGCCAAGGGACCCACCATCATTGCGCAGGGCCAAGGGAACCCACCTGTCACGTGGTAGTACAGTACTGGCCTACTTCCTGGCTTTGATACCATGTAAAATTATCAGAGAGATGGGCTGAATATCCACTTCTAACAACATCGATATTGTTCCCAACTTGGTAATTACCACCTGCACAATCTGTCATGTGTAAGATTTTATCACAAAAAACCTCGGTGTTAATTATAGTAGAATTAGGATATTTAAGCTATTATTCTTCCTTTACTTGGTCCGCGTGGGATTCAACATGATGAGAGAAGATGCATTTGTGAGCAAACCAACACTCTAATCACGCTCACGACACGAAAGGGTAACTGCATTTAAATCACAACATTAGTGATGCTAGTACATCCATGGATAAGTGCGGGATTTGATGAGGACCTGCAAACATCAATGATTGGCTAGCGTCATGCCCACACGCTTGCATATTCTGTGAAAGCGAAAGTTTTAGGCTTATTTGGAATTGCTTTAAAATGATTAAAAACAATATTAATGAAAGTGCTTTTAGAACTAATCCTTAATAAATACAAGTGAATTCAGAAAAAAAAAAAAAAAAAAACACTTGAAATGCTTCTTACAAGAAACACATAATTGATGCGCATTTCAAGTACTTTTGGAATCCAAATATAATTTTATCAAAATTTTACCAAAAATAATTTTCAATTATTTTAAAAACACTTTTAAACGAGTCCTTAATTTTTTCCAATATCAAAAGTTTTTGTTTGGACAGAAACCAATAGTTCTTGAAAGTGGATTGTGCTGAGTTGTTATTTTCAATCTCCAACTTTTGATTCCAACATCCACTATTATTCGACCAAAATGGAATGAAGAAGACTAGAAGAGCATTCCAATATTTTAGTTAAGGCTGCCAAATTTGGTTGGCTTGGATGATTGTGCAATATGCTTCACTTTTAAATGCAACAATGATGTGTGATTAGTGCATCTTTTGTTTATTCATAATCTCCCCTAACGAGTTTAATTGTTATTATTTTTTTGGTCAACGAGTTTAATTATTGGCTTCTAACTTAATTAATTTTTTTTTTCCTTCAAACGATAGATGTTGTTAGATTATATTAACATGAAATTTGAACTCACGCCGTCATGTAAAGACTTAACACATTTTCACCACTATGGTAAATAGTTGCTAACTTAATTTGATTCAGTTTCTAGAGTTGTAAAACAACAAATAAAGTTTCTATTTTTATTAAAGATAAATGATAAACATTTCTATGGGCAAATTCAATTGTCTATCTACGCCTTCAAGGGCAATGTCAAATACAAAATATCAAATTCATAGGTTACATGTAAATGGTGAATTGCTCCCGAGTGCAGGCAATTTCATGATTTTAAACCGAATTAATTTCACTCAAAGTGTACTAAATAGACAAGAAATGAGCAGTATAAGGACACGTTACAATAAATGAGCATTACAAGGACAATAAAACATGTTTTAGTGTTTCGTTTTTTGAACAATCGATATTATCTACATTAAGAGAATTTAGTGAGCTTAGACTCACAATAATATGGTTCAAATTCCCCGTTGGCGAGAATCGAACCTAAGACATCTCACTTACTAATAAAGAGAAATAGAATTAGACCGTAGTACTAAGTGACAACATTTGTTTATTTGCAATCGTGACTATTTTTTTAGGGGAAGAATAATAAGGTGGTGGGGCAAAAGGAATAAATAAAAATATCAAATGTGACCAATGAAAACAACAAAAAAAGCCGTGACAGTCATTAAATTAGAGCTACATTATTAATTTATTAACAGATAAAATAAAGAAATTATGGAATATAAGCATCTCCAGTCGAAAACTTTCGTCTTGAATTTTCATGTCAGCATTGACGCCTCCCTCCTCGGTTGGACATCCAATCCAACTCCAACGACCACCTTCGTCTTCATCTGTCACTGTTTGGCAATTCGCACTCCTCCATCTCTAATTTAAGCTGAAGAAGAAGAAGAAGAAGGAGAAGAAGTTCAAGCTCCCTCTGTGTCGCACTCGCATCAATGGTGGTCGCGTAGAGATGCTTCACGGTGGCGGAAAGAGGTGACTTTTCTTTAGCTCTCAGCCGTTTTTTGTTGGAGGAAGATGGATATGAGAGAATATGGAAGAGAGTTTTTAAACAGAAAACTGAAGCTTTATTGATTTCAATTTGATTACAACACTAGGCCATCTTATTGGCTATTTATAATAGCATTCAGACCTTTTCATAACAGATATAACTCTTGGATTAGTTCCAAAAGTTGCAGACACAACCCTATCTAAAGAGATATAACTCTTCCTAAACATAGCTTTTCTCAAGAGACACAACTCTACTTAACAACTGATACAACTTACAGGGAGAAAGTGCATTACGTTTAACACTCCCTCTTAATGCATTTGTCCTGTGACATTTAGCTTTTCTCTGAAATAGTAGAATTTCTCTCTTGGAAGTGCTTTTGTGAAAACGTCTGCAATCTGCTCATCAGTACCACAGAATTTCAATTCAATCTCTCCGTCTTCAACCAATTTTCTGATAAAATGATGACGAAGTTCTATGTGCTTTGACCTGCTATGAAAAACTGGGTTCTTTGTCATGGCAATTGTGGACATGTTATCACAGTACAAATTTGTTGGAGTGTTTTGTTCTTGACGAAGATCTGCTAATATTCTTCTAATCCAAACTGCTTCACATGCTGCACTTGTGGCTGAAATATATTCTGCTTCAGCTGTTGATAATGCCACTGTACTTTGCTTCTTCGACGACCATGATACAACTTTGCTTCCCAAGAAAAACACATGCCCAGATGTGCTTCTTCTATCATCAATTGCACCAGCCCAATCACTGTCTGTGAACCCGACTAAAATGCTTTCTTTCTCTTGTGTATACTTGATGCCATATCCTTTGGTTCCTTGCACATATCTTAGCATTCTTTTAACAGCAGCAAAATGATGATTACTTACCCAGTACTGAGAGCTCGCTCTGTTGTGTTTGATTTCTATTGATTTGTTGGTGTTCTTTTTTTTTTTTTTTTGCTGGGTTGGTGGATTATTAGCTTAATTTGGGTAGTTGGGGTTTAGAGTTTGGCTTAATTGTGATGTTACAACTCTAATTTAATATTGGGTTTTAGGGTTCTACGGATTTCTCCTCTTTGTTTTTCTTCATATTTCCCCACTTAGTGGGATAAGGCTTTGTTGTTGTTGCTCTTCTTCATATTCGATTTTGATGATGTTTCAGGTGATTTTATTCAAAATTTGGGAATTTTCCATCTGGTCATCCAATCAGCAAAGTATATAGTTATCTGAAGTTGGGAAAGTGAACTCTTTCGTCACTCGAATTCGGTGTTGATTGAGAAGTAGTTACCAACTTTGATATAGGTTTGTATTTGCAATGAGTTCTTTTGAAAAGAATGAAACCGATTTGGAAGGTGGAAATTGGAAAAAGATGGAGATAAAGCAACAAGGGGTAATAAGGTGGCTAAAATGCAGAATAAGGCATTGTTGTCTGGCCTTGCATTTTGCCTGTCGTCCTGCAGCACGATATTAGTTAACAAATTCGTCCTTTCTAGCTACAACTTTGATGCTGGAATTTCTCTGATGCTGTACCAGGTAACTATTGTTATCGATTTTGTTTGCATAAAAAGAGTGTTTTACTCAACTCTATTTGATCGAACAGTTATTTGTTGAGGTCTAACTATCTCATGTTGCTAATGTGGATGCAGAACCTAGTCTCAGTTATAATCGTTTCTGTGTTGAGTTCTACGGGCGTCATATCAATGGAGCCACTAACATGGAGATTGGTTAAGGTCTGGTTGCCTGTGAATGTTATATTCGTTGGGATGCTCATTACAAGCATGTTTAGGTAAGAAGTAGGTAGAGCATTTCCTATTTTAGTTCATCTTGTGCATAATGGCGTTAGGTAAAGTTTAATTAGTTGGTCTACAAGAGCTAATATCAAATATTACATTTGATACCAGCGTCATCTTGTTTACACACAAAATTACATCTTGATGTTTTGTTAAACAACACTTACCAAGCAAGCTACTAGGTTGGTGATTCTTGTACTTGAATTCTTGTTACTTAAAAACCTTCTATGAATCTTAAAGTTAAGTTTGACATATTTTGATAAGAAAATTACCATTCATGTAAGTATTCTTGGGTCTTTAATTCCTGCAGATCTAAATTTATCTTTTTCTGCACATTATGTCAACTATTCAGTGCATTCTTTGTATTCTACAACTAGACAAGCAAGGATGTTTTTTTGTTCTTCATCTGATTAGGCTCCTTAAGTAGTTGCTGTAGGTGCACCCATTGTTGGTGTACAAAAAACTCCATGGCCTCTTACTTTTCTCAACTCTAGTTAAATTCATGTTTGCAGCTTGAAGTACATCAAGTAGCGATGGTCACAGTCCTAAAGAATGTTACCAATGTGATAACTGCTGTTGGTGAAATGTATCTATTCCAGAAGCACCATAACAGCAGAGTATGGGCAACACTTTTCCTAATGGTATGCTTGATAAGTAGGAAAATGTCAATTTGAGATTCAGTTGTTCATAAATGTTTCAATTGGGATTTAAAACAACAATTCAACGTACTCTTTTGTCTTGTGATTGCTGGCTTTTTATTTTTTTTACCTGAGAGGTCTTGTCTATTCTTTCCTTTTTATGTTGTTATTTGTATCATCATTTTTTATCTTTTATCTTGTTTTTTTGACTTTTTTTATTCGTATCTTAATTCCTAGGATTTATGTTAAGAACAACATGATGTGTGGGAAAAGAAAAACGTTTTCTCAAAAAAGATATATCATATATAATACCTTTTTCTTTTTCTTTGGTTTGGAGCTTGTGCTTGGCAATGAATATATGAATTGAAAGGACCAAATCAGATTGCATACATGGGTGTAGTTAATTGTTTAAATTCTGGTTTTGATGAAACCAAGCCAAATCCATAAGGACAAATGCTCTGCTGAGTTGATGATAATATTAATTTCTAAGATCTGCACTTCAACCTTTGATGCTTCATATTAGTTCTCTAAAATTGGGGTTGATGTCCCGTGGGGTAAGTGGATTTTGTGTGAGTGCACTTCTACCTTTGATGAATAAACCGGTTGCAAGAGTACACGTACCTCCACCCCATACAAGTTGCATATCATCCTCCTTATCAAAATGAATACAAGGCCATATAGCCCTTCAAACATTGAGTTCACCCCCTTTGGTCTTGTAGCCTTTCAAATATTGAGTTGATAACTTTATACTTTATAGTGCAGAACCAACAAAGATTTCAGAAATGGACCTTAGGCTTCCGTCTGAAATTTGAGTGCTTTCTTGTAGTTTTTTGGTCTGTGACTCTGTGTACTGCCATTCAGTTAACTTGTTTTATGTTTTCATTGTTGAATAACTATTTTATTTTGACAGCTTACTCTACGTAGAGTCAAGGATACAGCAAAGCTGGTCACGAAATCTGGAAAGCTGAATGAGTGTTCAATGGTCTTGCTAAATAACACGCTTTCTCTACCTTTGGGGATTCTGCTTATTTTTGTTTTCAATGAAGTTGATTATCTCTTTACAACGTGAGCATTCATTTGTGATACTATTTCCCCACTTCTACCACTGCACTCTTTCTACTATGCTATATTGCTGTAACTATAGTTTTGACAATAAAGACGGGTGGTTGGAGTCTAAATGATATGTTCACGTGTTATAAGTTTAGGCATTTCGATAGCTTAATGTGTGGGAGGATTATCAAAGAACTTTTTCTCTTATACGAGGTCATTTTGGTCAATGTAGTTTGAACTTTTGATGTTTCTGGAGAATTATAGAAGTATGGAATCTACTGCAATAGAAAGACAAGTGTGAATCATCTAGCGGAAAGGGATGACTTACACACTCACATCATCTTTAGAATTTGTCATATTGATGATTAAATTAAAATCTAGATGAGAGGTGTGGAGTGAAAGCTTGCAACTACTATTTTATGATGTCGTTCGGCAAGAAGGCCCGTTCCCTTTCCTCTTTCCCTTGTGAAATATTTGTCCAAGTTTGAAATCTTTCAGATGGATGCCACTTCCTTTAACATATTGATATAATCATTGAAAAGTATGCACGAAGTACTCCATAGTTTGTTATTTCATTGTTGGTTTTACTATATTGTTTGTTTTCTACCTTAAACTGCAACTACTAGCTAATAAAATGTATGCCAAGTTGCCAACCCATTTAGCTATGACTGAGGTTTAGAATTACTTTGTGGGATGTCTTAGGAGTTAGGACCTCGTTTACTTGTCAAAAGAAAAAAAGGAAGGAGAAAATGTTAGGGTTGCGTTTCACATTGTTTTTCTTACAAATTTTCTTTCTTTTATCCTATTGAATCTAATGAATGTTGAATCAAAATGCAGACCACTTTTGAGGTCTCCAACCTTCTGGTTGGTGATGATATTAAGTGGATTCTGGGTCTTGCAATCAGCTTCACGTTTACGTGGTTTCTTCATCAAACAGGTGCCACCACATACAGGTAAGAGGGAATGTAGCTGATACATAATATGATATCTGTGGTTGTGACCTGGTTTGAGTGAGACTTTGATTACTCAACTTAAAGCTGGATACCCTATTCTTAGCTTTCAAATTTCCTATTTATTTTATTTTTAAATAAATTTTATATCCCCTTTTCCAGGCTGCATACTTTTGTGACATAACATAACCGGGCTAGCCTGATAGCTATTATTCGTGATTTATGTAGTTTAGATAATCATAGGATTCTTGTGTTTCACTTTGTCAGTTTCTCTGGCTTGCTTCTCGACTTTCCACTCCAGTTATGTAATAAGAACTTGGAATTTGGAACTTTATTTTTTGAAAAAAAAAAAAGAAAAGAACCTAGGACTTGGAAGTCAATTTAAGACAATCCCAGATTCATGTTTGTATGTGAAACCCTTGTCTTGTTGGCTTTATGTTATTTGTTGGTTTAGCGTGATTACATTGCTATGCTTATTTCTAACCATAAGGTGTTAGTGATCCATTTAACTGGACATCTCTAATCACTGCTCAATCTCTGTAGCCTTGTTGGGTCGCTGAATAAGATCCTCTATCTTTGCCGGCATTCTACTTTTCAAAGTGCCGACCAGTTTAGAGAACTCTGCTAGCATTTTATTTGGTAAGTTCTCTCCATCAAACGGGAAGAAGAATATGATGTACTATACAACTTTGCAAATGCAAGCCTGAGTTTTGTAGCATTACCCGTGAATTTTTTTCAATTTGTAGGTCTTGTGGCTGGAGTATTTTTCGCTGGAGCCAAAATGCGGGAGAGGAGAGAGCTTAATCCTGAACATTGTAACTTGTTTGGATCATCTTAATGGCGTCCCAGTTTTTACTGGGTGAAAGCTGCATCTGGCTGCTTTATTAATATCTCGTTCTTCAATTGTGGGAAACCATTTGTAGATTCTCAAGAAGTCTCGTGCCCGTCGGAAAACTTCCATTCAACTTCATCACGCCATCTGGATATGTTGTATTGCACCAAAAGGAATACCTTAACACTAATTATTTTGCCAGTCTGTAATTTGTACTGTAACTCATTCTTCCGTATCATCTTTGCTAATATTTTTATAGAAACATCCTTTGCTAAATCGGGAGAAAAATTAGCTCCCCCAGATGATATTGAAATTATTTCGGTATCGGTTAGGTTATTTTTCGGATGTGACATGAGTAACGTTAATTAAAGCACAATTTACTTCCTTTTTGGTGGAAGGGAACTTATTCAGATTCCAGAATGGGGACCTTTTAACACAAAAAGTAATACAATTAGACAAGTGTTTTTCTTATTACAAGCTATGTAGCTGTTCAAAGGATTAAAGATGAATGCTCCATTCACCGGGACAACTCCAATGCTTGCACCATTAGATAAAAAGTTGCTTTCTTAATATAACGATATATTGACAGTAAAGAGCATGAGAATCGAACTTAAGATCTCACACATAGAAGTAAATAGTTAATAGGCATAGCTAAAGTCATTCACATCTTGTATTTCTTTCCAATATGTTTTTCTTATAGAATGGATATTTCAGTCTAAATGCATCTACATTACAAGAAGCCATCAAAACATGACTTTGCTGCCAAAAAAGCATACTAAAACTTATCAGCACTATGCCAAATGACTCCGATCACAATTTGGAGTGGCAAGGACTACACAGACCTACGAGCAGCTCAAAGGCACTCTGCCCACCATTTTTGTTGGAACTGAAGCAAAACTTGATTATATCTTTCATTTGTCGGAAACTCCTGTTTGTTTGCTTACTTCGTATCTTTAGTTATGCTGCTCTAATCTTAAATGTGTACATGGGATTTCAACAGAGCTTCCTCTCGATTTCCTCCAAAAAGGAATGGACCCACGGGAAACAGCACATCATAAACTCTGGAAAGAAATGGTTCAAGTAGTTATCCATCTCCGCTTCTGTCAACCCATGCTGCAAGAAACAAAAAACGTTACATTGAGTGTATCAAAGAAAATATCGAAATACACGACCTTAACCAAACTCACCTGGTTCATGTAATGCTTTATGAGATTATTTGAGAAGTGCAAATAAGACACTGCACTCCAAAACTGATAAGAACATTTCTCCAGTGCCTTTACAAATGTCCCATCCCTGTGCACAGGTGATATCCAGTCAACTACTGGATGTTCTTCTTTGTTTACCGTCAGCCTCCACTTCTTAAACTCATTATACCATGCAGTTTTGGGCGAAACACAGATGTTGCTGAGTCCGGGATGGAACCCCTCGAATCCATGTAGATCAAACTTCTGAACTAAGTAAAGGTGGCATCTCATTCGCAGAGAGTTCCTCTCGTGAGGACACAGAAGGGAAGGATGCCAAGTTACGATATTTGGGATACTAAACAAGTCAAAAATAGAGCAGATTCACAAATAAGCTGAAATAAAACATACTCAGATGGATACAATGTTAACTTACTGTGAGTTCTCACAGAGGTACTGACAGAGATGGACGATTTCACACGGTGGATACCCTTTGAACATTTGAAAAACAATTTTTTGAAGGGCATCAACATCCCTCCTTGGCACACCACCCACGTGGGGACCCTCCATGGCACCGAAGTATGCTAGCTTGACGTTATTGTCTTTAATGCATATGGAGTAAATGCTTAGGTTCAAATGGCAACCCATCCCTTCCAGAGCTTGCAATCCTAATAACGTGCCGCTAAAACACAAAATAAAATAACTTCATCAAAATGAAGCGTGGGGAAAGAATAAAACTACGAATGAAAAAAATTTCCAACAAACTTACAGTAATATATTCTGCAACTTGGGTGTTGGCCGTTTATACTGGTCAACCAGGGAACTTGCATTCTCTTCTAACCAATGTGCCAGACTGGTGTCATATATTTCTGTATAGACTGTCATGCTGGAGGTATCCCAATGGGAATATCCGAAAACCTTAAGGATGTTAGGATGGGAGAGAGTGGAGCCTACATTGCACCATCGGTTGGAGTTGGCGTCAATGTGTACAAAATGGTAAGTTGCAGGTAAGATCCCATAATACCCCGTATATAGATTGTCTCTTAGGTGTACAGGGCGCCCTATGGGTATGGAGAAAACCTAAAAAAAGTAAAGCAAGTTTTGGCCATTTAAAAACACTATTAATGTACAAGACAGGTTTCCAAGATAGTAAATAGCATACCTGTCCAGATTGTACAGGAGTTTTGCCTGTTGTGCAAATTTTTGGACCTCCAAGCTGATTATCTACAAACATAAAAACGATTAATTTATTTAAATTAATATTAATCTAATCTAAATCTAACCCTACCTACTCACACCATAAACACAATACTGTTATACAAAAGCCTCCTGCTTGGATACCAAAGATAACCTTAGAGTCCCGGAAAAATTAGTCTGCAGAAGGCAATGGAAATGTTTCTTTCCAATCTCAAACTGGGTTTCCCCAGTTGAGATTGAGGGGAGTATTAAGTGACAATTTTGCAATGTAGTTAACAATTTTGTTATGGAAAAATTAGGTAACATTATTTCTTTTTCACAGGACAGATAGTAAAAAAAAACCCAGTAATATCAAGTATAAGCTACGCGTAATAATCATATACCCTACACAAATTGAAAATTTAGTCCAGAAATCATACCAAAAGTGAAACTTTTCAAGAAATCATACAAAAACTGAAACTTCAGTCAAGAAATACCTGAGCGATCGAACAGATTGCTTCCAGAAGACCTCTGCTTTTTGCTTCCACTCTCCGCCACCTCCCTTCCCCTTTTCAAGGACGAAGAAATATTCATACTTCTGTCCGCAGTTCTTCCGAGGACGCAAAGGTGTCGCGGGCGACGGAGGCATCGACCGAGGACAATCCACCCAGAATGAAGTGTCCACACTCAGAAATTCGAACCAGATTGAAAAATTGGGAAGAGGTATGAACGTCGGCTCCACAAGGCCACCAAGTAGAGCCCCAGAAAGAAAAATGGGAGAACAATTGGGAGAAAAATGAGAGAACAACTGAGAGAAAAATGAGAAGTAAAATGTGGTGACACACAATATTACTAAATGGGGAAATATGAAGAAAAGCAGAAGGAGTGCAAACTGCCGGACAGTTACGGATGAAGATAAAGGTTGTCGTTGGAGTTGGATTGGAAGTCCAACCGAGGGGGAGCTGACATGAATAGGGGGAGCTGACATGAATATTCCATAATTTCTGGATTTTATCTGTTAATAAACTAATAATATAGCTCTAATTTAATGACTGTTCTGTTACGGCATTTTTGTTCACATTTGATATTTTTATTTATTCTGTTTGCCTTACCACCTTATTATTCTTCACCTAAAAAATGTCACGATTCAAATAAACAAGGTTGTCATTTAGTAGTATGATCTAGTAGTATTCATTTTCATTCTTAAGTGATAGGTCTTAGGTTTGAATCTAGCTAAAGACGAATTTGAACCACTTTATTACTAGTTCATTATCAGACTTAGCCTACTGAATGTAAGATAATATCGTTTGCTAAAAAATAATAAATAAACAAGAGTATGCCAATAGAGAAAACATCATATTATTGCTCAACATGTTACATTGAGCTAGACAATTTTATCATTATTTGTGAAATTTGAACATAAACATAATTGAAAAACCATAGAGAAAACTAGTTAGCATCTCTTAAAAAATATAACAAAGTAATACAATTTAACGAAAGAACTATTGTAAGTACTAAGTGCTCCAAAAAATTTAATTAAAAAATATAAAAAAAATTAACTTTTGTCCCTAACGAGGCACTAAAGCGTGTTTTAGTGTCCTTGTAATGCTCATTTATTGTAATGTGTCCTTATACTGCTCATTTCTTGTCTATTTAGTACGCTTTGAGTGAAATTAATTCGGTTTAAAATCATGAAATTACCTGCACTTGGGGGCAATTCACCATTTACATGTAACCTATGAATTTAATATTTTGTATTTGACATTGCCATTGAAGGCGTAGATAGACAATCGAATTTGCCCATAGAAATGTTTTATCATTTATCTTTAGTAAAAATAAAAACTTTATTTATTGTTTTACAACTCTAGAAACTGAATCAAGTTAAGTTAGCAAATGATCATTTACCATAGTGGTGGAATCGTGGAAAGGTATTGAACCTTTGTATGACAACGTCAGTTCAAACTCCGTCTGTAATTAATCTAACATATAATCTAACAATATTTATCATTTGAAGAAAAAAAAAATCAAATTAAATTAGAAGCCAATAATTAAACTCGTTGACCAAAAATAATAATAATAATTAAACTCGTTAGGGTAGATTATGAATAAACAAAAGATGCACTTCCAATCAACCAAGCCAACCAAATTTGGCAGCCTTTAAACTAAAATATTGGAATGCTCTTCAGGTGCGTTTCTTGCACCGAACTATCTCAGACTGGACTAACTTCAAGGACTAAGCTGGACTAGATTAGATTAGACTAAACTGAACTGACTTAGTGAAGCGTTTGGTGTAGTGCTTGATTAAGAAACAGGATAATAAAAATAGTACTGTTCACACCACCAAGTTTGAGAAAACAAGTTTTTACTTGGGATATTGATAGATACATAACATTTCTGGGTTCACGCCACCAAGTTTAAAACAAAAAAATCTCATATTAATCAGTTAACCATAAAGATTGAATCTTTACTAAACTGTAAAATTGAAATGTAAAACATTTCTGGGTCATATTATTTTGTTGACAATAAAATCATACAACAAACAAAGAGGGAAACAAATTAAAAACCTTAATCAGATAGAAAAAACAGAATGAACTCGCATAAAACGCAACAACTCCAGAAGTGTAATCAGCAGGCAGCTTAATGGAAGCACTGAAAATCCCATGCTGATAGACGTCCTGAGAAACAAATCCAGACCCTGCAAATATACATAGCCAACAAAATAATATTTGAGAAAATAAACATACTTATGGAGTTTTGGTTAGATGCTTACCTGTATAAGAACGTCTCAATATGCAGGTTAAATGGAGAAATTTGGCAACGTTTCAAACGCTTACCTTTCCAACTCGTCATCAAAGGACAGAACAACTTCTTCAGTTTTTATAAGCTTTGTTGTCCCACCATGCCTTGACAAAAGAAATCCAACATCTCCCCCTACATATCCAGCCTTACAACACAAGCAAAAGGTTGTTAGGAGGATACATCTATAAGATTACACCACGGTGCCAATAATTCATAAACCCCAAACTTACATGCACACAACTTACACAGAGATCAGCATCATCCGCCAAACTCTTCATAATAATGATGACTCGCAAGCATGAAACTTTCGTGGCCAAACTTTCGGTAATAAAATATGACTAAAACATGATAATCATTCTCATTGCTTAGATTTTATAACTCCAATATCCATTAAAGCATAATAATCAAGCATTATTCTTAACAACTTTACACACACCAAAACAGAATTACAAAGGCACATTTCACAGTGACTTAGTTTCACTAGTTATTTGTACACATTTCACGTATATCAAATGAGTAATCCATTTCAATCCAAGGAAGCTATCACCTTTACAAAAAGAAACAACTGATCTCATAACTTTAAGAGTCCCCTCCATAAATACATCAGCAATCTGGACCTGAGCACAAAAGTAACAATCAAATACTATTTGCTGCTAATGAGCCGCTCTGTGAAGAATACAAATGCTGCAATTTCTAAAAACTAACAACCTCAAGGATAATTTCATTATGGATGTAAAAGCATTCATAGTTAAGCACCCTATCTACAAGCTATAAATTCAAAATGGATGACATTTCAAGAGTGACCTGCTTTCACTTAAACAGTTCAAATCTAAAATGTTGTTTTACTGGTTTGAACTTTCACACATGATCATATAGGATTACATGAAACCAAATGCTGCAGAAGACAACTAAATACTGGAAAAATAGTAGGCAGCATATCCCTCTTGTCAATGCTGAGCAGAAGTCATCATTAAGACAAGCAAGCCTTGGTGCATGTCCGAATTGTACAATCTGACGCTACTATGAAAGCAGCACATATGTTGAAGAATTTTCTGGTTCTAACTCAATGAGTATCTCAGCCGCGAGCTGCCCCCTTATGTAATCTCCATGTAATCTGCAAGCACCAAGTAATGTGACCCAAATCATAGCATTTGGTTCAGAATTTAGTCTATGAACAAACTCCTCTGCTTCTTTAAGAAATCCCCATCGGCCTAGAAGATCAATCATGCAGGCAACATGATCGACCCTGGGTTGGATACTATACTTATTTACAATACTCAGCTGTTGCTTGATGCCAATGTTTCATATAGAGCACTCAAAGTCATTTTCACTTCACCCAATTCAAAACGTAATTTCCAAAAATACCACTCAATATAGAAATCAATGGTTATCCGAAAAGTGAGGAAACGCGTACAAAGTTGACAAGTGGGCAAGCATTTTGTTTATATTCGATTAGAGAAAATTATATCTTAAATGCTTAGGAAACTCTCACAGTACCCGTACCATTCAAAAGTTAATTTTCCAGCGAGATGCAGAATGATAAAAACATAAAGCCAGAGTTTAAGTGCAATTAAAAAACACCTGGATAAAGTGTCATGTAAAGGATAAGATAACAAGTTGGAGAGGGCTTTATCGAATCTGGTGTTAAATCGATCCCATCTTTGAGCAGCTCTACTGCCTCCTGCAAAATTGCAAAGTGCACACGTGCTTCACTTTTCATAAATATAGAATATCTCTAGAGAAATCAAATTGAAGATATAAAAAAAGCAGTCAACGCCCTTTCATTTAAGGAGAGTTTCAACTAATATAGAAACCCAAAAGGGAAACGATTACATACCTGTTCCTTCGTCTAGCGAGAGATGGACGGATTTCCCATCTCTAAGGATCATCAAATTGTCAAGAAAAATAGCAGAAAAATTGAAAACAAATGCGTAGCAATCAATTAAAAAACACACCCAATCACAGAACACAATCGCACCCAAATTTTGTGATAAAAATTCAAAAATTTCAGAGACTTGGAACCCAAAACAACAAAATCCATAAAAAAAAAAACCAATAATAATTTCAGATCTGCAAAACCAAATCGGAGAGGAGCAGCATGAGGACGAGCAGGACGAGGATGAGAGAGCAAGACTAGGATGAGGGAGCAGGACCTGCAAGACGAAGACGAGAAGCAGGACGAGCGAACTCTTTCGAAGACGGTCTTAGCAACCCCGTCATATTTGGGGGTGCTCGCTAAGAACTCTTAGCGAAGGAGATAGTCGGAGCGAGTCCGATTGAATCCCGCTTAACTTAATACCGCTGCCTGGGAGTGGACTAACAAAAAGGGTAAATTATATAAGAGTAAATGATAGCTATGTTACCTTAACTTTAACTCAATTAGAGCAATGGTCTCTCAATTAAAAATCAATTACCATTGGTCCCTCAACTTATCAAAACATGCAGTTATGGTCCCTCAACTAAAAATTCATTACCATTAGTCCCTCAACTTTAATTCAACTGGAGAAATGGTCCATTAACTTTAACTCAATTGTGGCAATGGTCCTTCCAATATAACTCGCTTTGACAAAAAATTTGACATAGTTGACGAAAAGAACCATAATTATACACTTTGATGAGTTGAGGGATCCTAATTGTATAAATGGTCATTCCAACATAGCTTATTTTGACAAAATTTTGACAAAATTTATGAGAATGACAAAATTTTGATAAGTTGAGGGACCAATGGTAATCGATTTTTAGTTGAAGGACCATTGCTCTAATTTGATTAAAGTTGAGGGATCATTCGTACAATTTACTCATTATATAAAACTACCTCAACTGTTGGGTCATTAACAGTTTCATACCTCGTCTTTAAAAAGTTTCAATGTCATACCTTATCTTCGAATTTTGTTGCAATGTCATACCTTCCGTCAGTTGTCTATCAATTCCTCTGTTAAATGCTGACGTGGCTTGTGACGTGGCATACTTAATATTAAAAAAACTAATAAAATATTATTAAAAACTAAAATACAATTATTTAAATATTTTTATAAAAAGAAGGTGGGACCCACCCACCTTCTTCCCTCCCACCCGTCTCCCCCTTCACTCCAGAACCGCCCCCGGCGCCCTTCTCTCTCGGTCTCTCCCCCTTTCTCTCTCGATCTCTCCCTCCTTCTTCATATCTCCTTCCCGTTCATATTCCCCCTCAGCTCCTATATAAACCCCCTGCGAAATTAGGGTTAACATAACTACTTCCGCAATGGCTTTGAGCCTCCTCCCAATCGGATGAGTTCTCTCTCCCTCTTTCTCTCTCTCTCTTTATATGATTGGTTTGTGTTTGGTGTTAAATGTGTGGGTCGCACATAGTTCTTCTTGGAATGTTATTCTCTAGTTTCAGGATTTTATTTGTGTGTAAATCGATATCTTGTCATGGAGATGTGTTCCAATGTATACTAGATCACAATTTTTCCTCTTTCAACATTTAAAATTTTTCCCCCTAGGATTCTTAGTTGCTACTATGATTTTGTTTTTGAATTTTTTTTATTTTTATTTTTGAGATTTCATATATCAGCTACTATTAAATCATCTTGAAGTTTCTTGATAGGCGGATTTTGTTTGGGGAAACAAGTATTTGGACACCAATTTCTAACCCAGCCCTAAAAAAAGGTGAACGAAGTACAAATTTTCGAACAAGGTTGGCTGAGAGTTGAAGGTGATCCTGATTCATGAGCAATGATTAGCCATATCATAGCATTGCGTCCCTACTTTTGCACACTAATTCGAATCGCGCTCTAATAATTTTGAAGAAAATTATTTGGATGAATCATCCCTAAACTGGACTGTTACACAGTCTCACTAGTCTTTCTTTGCAGATTGTTCTCCAAACTGATTTTAAAAATAATAAAAAAATTTGACTTGTATATCAAACGGGCCTAAAGTTTCAAGATTTGTAACTTATCCATTTTCTTACCGTTAAACCCTTATTGGTTTTTTGAAATTATTGGGTTTTCTCCTACTGTTGTTTATTTTTCTTTGGTGGAATTGTTTATTTCTGGGTAGTATAACTTGAAATTGTTTGGATTTTTTTTTTTCCTTTTTAGGTACTAGTATCTTAAAAATTTTGGACGTTTTCTATTTTTTTTGTAATGATTTTTTTGAAATAAGTGAAGTTCTTGAATGCTAGTTTTGATTGTTGTTGTGGAGTCCATGGAATCAACAAGTGAATGAAGGAGTTGAGTCAGTTCCATCAGCTGCTTCCTTTCTTTCTCTAA
Organism: Heteromeles arbutifolia; assembly: GCA_024362995.1. NCBI lineage: Eukaryota > Viridiplantae > Streptophyta > Magnoliopsida > Rosales > Rosaceae > Heteromeles > Heteromeles arbutifolia. The sequence goes on from JANCRC010000002.1 coordinate 42,280,127, forward strand.
GCTCTAAGTTTAGCGGAGAGTCGTGTTTTGTACTTGTGTTCGCCAATTAGAGTGTGGTTGAAGAACTTCGGTTTGGACTTTTTTTTCATTTCATTTCATGATAGTCAGGTTAAAATATGAGTAGGATTGTGAGTGCTAGAAACCGGCTATAGTGTTTCAAATTTGTATGGAAAGGTATTTGTTGTAAAGGTTAAAATTGACCTAATCAGTTTGGAATTGAACTTTAATTAAATCTTGATACTTAGCTTTCATAATTGGATAGGGAAATCACAAGGATGGTTTCAATATAAATAGTGCTCTATGAAAATATACGCTCAATGTTAAACTTGCATACTTTGGGCATTGTTTAGAAGTCTGCTTTGGCTTCTTGTTCTATTGCTTGAATGGGTTAGTTTGTTACTGTGTTTATCAAATTGTGATTTTAATACTGGTATAAATTTGTGGTTCCTGTGCTTAATCTCTTAACTTATGTTGTTGATAAGTTTAGTCTTACAGGTGGTATCAGAGCGTAAAATTTTTGCTCTTGAATTCAAATTGAAAGTATAAAATCAAAGTAGTAATCGACGTGATGATTTAGCGGGAATCGACTTTGGTTTGCAAAAGAATTTTGTAAGGTTTTAAGAAAGTAATATAGAGTACGTCTTTATGTAAAAGATTAGGTAGTGTTTTTTTTCTTTTAAAATCATTTGACAATTGCAATTTTGAAAAAGGGGAAAATCGTGTTTTGTCTAAACCATCTTTGCAAAAGATCAAGGAGTTGTTGAGGTTTGTGAATATATGAACAAACATTGCACTTCTGAATTTTATTTTGAGCTAGTATATCAATATATATTGAATTGCAAATGTCAATATTGGAGGCCATGGTTTTGTGTCCTGATGCATCTAATGGTTTGTCTAATAATTAACCTTTATTATTATTATTATTGTTATTAAATTAATGGTTTCATATTAGACTAATGAAGTTAATGCACGTGACACAATCCGTTTTTAGGCAAGAAAAGGTTTTATCTTGAATGTTGTTTCCGGAAAACTTTCCTTCTTGGTTTTGATCATCTCTGATAGTATGTTATTTTGTCTGGGTCTGTAATGATTTTTATGAATCTGCTTCCGCTTTCTTATCTGGAATTATACCCGTATGATTTGTCAAACTCCTAAACTTTCATCTTGCTATGAGTTTGAGTTTTTTTTTGCGTTTACAAGAGTCAATTATCACAACAAATTGAACGTTGTGCTTTTGTTATTCCGTTTTGAAATTGATATACTGGGATATACACATATAGTTTCTGTAAATGATCGAAATATTCTGTTGGTCAAAACTGTCTCTTTAAAATCTTGAATATCCAATTTTAATTGAGATAAAGAATTATAAAATTTTATTTGGCATCATTGAATAACCTTTGACAGATAATACCAGTGAAAATCAAATTGAATACAAATTGTGTTGTAAACATCAAATTTTCAGTGAAATAAATGTTCATCAATATACTAAAGTTTCAGCATGTCAGGGCATATGTGGCATACGCTATGTGTCTCATAAAACGTACACGTGGATGTGACTCATCAAAATCGGACAAGTCATCAAGAAGGACACGTGTCAGCACTTGGTGGAAATAAATTATTTGATTTTAATTTAATTAAATCAAATGTTAATTGATAGAGTCAAATTACGAATCAGCTCACAAAATCGAGCCCTAATTCTTTTGTCAATTAAGTAAGTCCACAATCAATGCCAAATTCATCTGTAGGCAAGATTGGAGAGTTTATAAATACGAGGCTTCAAGATAAAGAAAGGGTTCCGAAATCATTTCACGACCATATGCTGAAGCTTTGAAACTCTAAAGCTCTCAAACATCCAAATTCCCCAATACTCAAAAGAATTTAGAAAGTCTTCTACGTTGTTCACCAAAACCTTTGAAGAATCATCAAGCACCACCACACATATAGACTCATGAAATCAGAATTGTCGATAAATTCATCAACTCGTAGCCCATCCATGCAAAATTCCCAAAAAGAAAAACAAATTATGAACGTTAATATCTCTTAGAATATGTTAGACAACGTATTAACGTCTTCAAACCAAGAAACCTCAAAACCAATATGTCATAACTACAAATACACATGTAAACATAAAAATCCTGTAGCAAATAACAAGAGAACACGTGTACAAAAGATATTTGTATTAATGAGTTTAGGGTTACAATCTCTTTACAATTTGAATTCTCTGATTCGATCTCTGAACATGCAAAGTGTGTATGTAAGGGTTGTTGATCAAAGGGTCAAGATGACTTGATCTTGGATGAATGATTGCCTCAATGATTTGGCTTGCGGCAAAGAAAGAACAACGGCTACCAGCATCGACGATTTGGGGTTGAATCGACGATTATGCCTTCGGTGATGCATTCGGGAGTTCGCTATTTCGTGCATGATTAATTGCTACGTTATACGTATGATATTGTGATGAGTTAGAGCATGATGAATTAGGGCCCTTTTTCTATTTCATATATGGTTGATTGAAACGGTATAGAGGGAAGGAAAAGGAAAAAGAGGAGGAGAGGGAAAAATATGAACTGTTAGATAAATTTTATAGTGTATTAATTAGTGGAAACGATGATTATGAAAAGGTGTGTGCTATCCACACACCGCTTTTTACTTCTCACTCTTTAGATTTCCGACCGTCGGATCGAATGAATTGAAGAAGATCAAAGTACAAAAATTAATAAGAGGTGTGTTAGAAGTAAAAAGTGGTGTGTGAATATCACACCCCTTATGAAAATCTTAAAATAGAAGAATGAGGGGGAATGATAAAATATTATAATTAAAACTTACTACGTGGCGAGTTTATAGAGTGGGTTGTGATGCCACTCACCAAAGTCTAGCGTCAAGCCGAATCTCACACAAGTTTTTCTCCCTGCATAGGCACCCAAATGTTAGGCCCCAGCCCGCCGCCGAATTAGCGTCTTGTAGATCCTTAGATGTAACCTTTATCGGGCAAAATGTGGCAGATAATTTTTCTCCTTTCGATACATTTTTAAATAGCTGCAAAAGTATGGTGGGTCTGCCACAGCAGGCCTCGGCGGGGTAAGAAAATTTGCTGAATGGTTCCAGCTAGTAGGTGGACGGGGAGGTATTTAAGCAGCATCAACCCTTGTTGAGGCCGAGCCAGTTTGTGAGGCTTGGACGGTGTACGTCGAACAAGAGTTTATGCAGGTGATTATCGAGTCTGATTCATCTATGCTTATTAGGATGCTGCGAGGAAAGTTGAAGACATGCAAATATTGATGCAGTTGGAATCTATTTGAGTTTATGTTTGCTCCTCTAAAATGTGACGGAGCAGCTCGGTGGCTTCCTACGTAACAAAGACTCGAGGTTCTCACAGATAAGGTCCATGGGGATGGCGTTTTCCAGACTGGTTGTTTAATGTTTTGGCCAAACATGTAAACATTTCTATTCGTATTTAAATACAATTTGGCGCAATGTTGCTGGTCATTTGGCTAGTTGGAGTTACACGGATATGAGGGTTTGTGCTTTTCACGCTACTCCTATGTGATTGGTGTGGTACCGATGGATGCTTCTATATTAAATTTTTGTGATAAATCCCTACCTCACTTCTTACTCAATGCAGTGGAACAACATAACAAACAACATATATTTCATTTAACAACCCTTTCCTTTTCTTACAACTTCTTTATATAGCTACTTATTGCCATAGCTGTAAAGTAACCAACTAACCACCTTATCTCTTATCATAATTACTCGCTAACCCTCTAACTAACTAACCAATTATTGACTCTTGATAGTGCTGACACACTATCCTAGTCAGCATCCTATCAATACCCCCTCAAAATGAGGCTTGTACAACAAGACTTAAAACAATAGTAAAAGATAGGACATAGACAGTTGAAAAACTCAAAGTCTTCTAGTTTCACAGTTGAGTAATTGTAGGAAACCGACGCTTCATCCCATGTAGCTTCCTCAGTTGTGTGATGTTGCCACTGGACCAATACTTCAGTGATTGCTGCATTACCCTTCTTTGCCAACCTTCGATCCAATATAGCAATTGGTACATCTTGTAAAATCCCATCATCTGTAATTACTGGTAACGGAACTGTAGGTTGAGTATTAAGGCCCAAATGCTTCTTCAAACATGAAACATGGAACACTGGATGCAGTTTGGATGTTTCTGGGAGCTTTAACTTGTAGACCACAGAACCAACTTTTGCTAAGATCTCGAAGGGTCCATAAAAACGAGGCTGCATCTTATGGAAAGGATGTGAAGCCAAGGATAAGTGTTGGTAAGGAACCAACCTTAAGTATACCAGATCTCCCACTTGGAAAACCCTTTCAGTTCTGTGTTTGTTTGCTTGCACAGTCATTCGATTTTGAGCAGTTTCCAAGTTCGCCTTCAACAATGATAGCATCTTATTCCGTTCCTTCAAACTTTTGTCACCATCTCTAATTTAGTCGTACCTGCTTCATAATCTGAAAGATGTGGAGGAGGTTGACCATACACTACTTCGTATGGAGATAACTTCGTTGCAGAATGATGAGCTGTGTTATAGCTCTACTCTGCCCATGGTAGCCATAGAGACCATTTCTCGGGTTGGAGACTTCAGAAACAACGCAAATAAGTCTCTAAACAACGATTAACAACTTCCGTTTGGCCATCCGTTTGAGGGTGATACCCCGAACTATGACATAGCGAAGAACCTTGTAGTGTAAAGAATGCTTTCCACTCATGAACAAGGGATCTCGATCACAGATGATTGAAGTGGGCATGCCATGCAACTTGAATATGTGTTCCACAAAGAGATTAGCTACTGATGCTGCTGTAAAGGGGTGGGACAAGGCTAAGAAATGACCATACTTCGATAATCTGTCGACAATTACCCATATAACTGTTTTACCTCGACAATGAGGTAGTCTCACTATGAAATCCATTGATATATCAGACCACACCCGAGAAGGAATTGGTAATGGTTGAAGTAAACCGTAGGAGCTAAAGTCTCATATTTTTGTTTTTGACAGACTTGACAACTAGCTACCATTTCCTTGATATCCTTCTTCATTCCATTCCAGTAAAAATATCAAGAAAGTTTCTTGTAAGTTTTTAAGAAACCAGGATGACCTGCAGAAGGACTACCATGGTGTTCTTCAAATACACGTTGGCGCCAAGAGCTGTTCGGGCTTAAGACAATTCGATTCTTGTACTTAAGAAAACCATTGTCGACTTTATATTGCAAAAGAGCCACTGAGGATGCATCTGTAACATTCTGCACTACTTGAATCTTGTTCAAAACCCAAGGGTCTTGTTCATTATGTCGCCGCAAATCATCCATCCAGCTGAGATAAGGGTAGAAAATCACCAAAAACTCCATGTGATCCAATGTAGGACTCAACTGCTCTTGAGATTTTTCCAAGGAAAGTCTAGATAAAGCATCAGCCACCTGATTATCACATCCTTGCTTATACTGAATTTCATAGTCGAACCCCAACAGTTTAGACACCCACTTTTGTTGAAATTGAGTGTTAGCTTGATTTTGTAGAAAAAATTTCAAGTTATGGTGGTCTGTCTTGATAATAAAATGTCTGCCCACAAGATATGATTGCCACTTTTTTATTGCATGCAGGATAGCCATCATTTCCCTTTCATAAGCAGATAAAGATTGGTTCCTAATACTCAATGCTTTACTGGTAAATGTAATAGGTCGACCATTTTGTTGAAGAACAGCTCCAATTCCGTAACCAGATGCATCATTTTCGATTGTAAAAGGTTGACTGAAATCTGGTAAGGCCATTACCTGAGGTGATAGCATCGCTTGCTTGAGTGTGTTAAATGCCATTGTGGCCGCATCATTCCACTTGAAATTATCCTTTTTGGTAAGAACTGTCAAGGGACCAATTATCGTGCCAAAATCAGGAATAAATTTCCTGTAGTAACATGTCAACCCAAGAAAACCTCGTAAAGCTTTCACAGTAGTAGGCATCGGCCACTTAGCTATGGCATCCAATTTAGAAGGGTCAGCTGCCACTCCTTCTTATGATACGATATGCCCCGAATATTCTATTTGAACTTGCCCAAATACACATTTAGACTGCTTGACATATAGGGTATGAAACTGCAGAATCTCGAAAACGGTTTGAAGATGTTCCAAATGTAGCTCCCAAGATGTGAAATATACCAAGATATCATCAAAAAAGGCCAGAATGAATTTTCGAAGGTATGGCCGAAAGATCTCATTCATTAAGCACTGGAAGGTTGCTGGGGCATTTGTCAATCCAAAGGGCATGACCAAAAACTCATAGTGACCATCATGAGTTCTAAAAGCAGTCTTCTCAATGTCCTCATTGTGCATTCGAATCTGATGGTAACCCGATCTGAGATCCAACTTAGAGAAAAATTTAGCTCCAAACAGTTCATCCAATAATTCACCAATCAATGGAATGGGAAATTTATCTTTAATAGTGATCCTATTGAGATGTCTATAATCCATACACATTCGCCAAGTTCCTTCTTTTTTCTTAACTAGAATCACTGGGATGAGTAAGGGCTATTACTTACTCGAATGAAACCTGCAGTCAACAGTTCCTGTACACATTTCTCAATTTCTGTCTTTTGTAGATGACCATACCTATAAGGCCTTATACTTAGTGGTTGACTACCTTCAATGAGATGAATTCTGTGATCATGTGACCTGGGAGGTGGTAGTGTACTAAGGGTAAGAAAGATCACCTCAAATTGATGTAAGAGCTGTTGTAATTGTTGTTGTTGGGACAAGGAAAGAAGTCCTTGTTGTTTATTACTTCCCTCAGGTTGCAGCTGGTACAAAATGGCGCCAATGGATGGTTCTTACAGAAATAACTTCTCCATTTGAAATGCAGTAACATCCTGAATGTGATCCCCATGAGCTTCTTGACTGGAAATGCAATAAGTTATCTTGCCTTGCTGAAATTGCATGTATAATTTGTCAAAGTCCCATAGCACCGGGCCAAGAGTCCTAAGCCATTGTACCCCCAACACTATGTCACAACCTCCTAACGCTATAGCATACAAATCTGTGATGCAATGGTAATCTTGGATCTTGAGTGGTATTGCCCCCAAGGTTCCAGAAGTTGATACCTTCCCTCCATCTGCTATCTTAACAGGAAATGCATGAGTAGTATACCTTCCTTCCTTCCTCTAACTGTGCCATCTCCTCATATTCTTGAACATCAATAAGCAACAATTGTTTTTTCTCACAAGAATGTCCCATAGTATACTTCTCCTTACAGTGAAAACAAAGACCATTTTTTCGACAGAATTCAACCTCCTCAGGAGAACCTTCTCACATTATCAGTTTTGGTCTTAGCATCACTAGTATGAGCATTACTAACATTGGATAATGGTGTTCGCACATGAGTACTACCATAAGATCGAGAGAAAGATTTAACCTTTAGATCTGAGAGTTTGGCATAAGCCGTTGCTTCCAAAACATCCCTGCGCTTCAAGATTTTGACAGTGCCTTAATTCCGCCTTTAACCCACCAATGAAGCACGATTTCAAGAGAGAATGGCTCATCTCTCGAGTCCTGTTAGCTAGCCTTCTGAACTCCAGAATGTAATCTCTCAAGAGACCTGTTTGTCGCAGCTTCACCAAACTTTCTGCAGCATCTTCAAACTCTGAAGGACTGAATTCTTGGCATAAAGCTCTAGTGAAATCATCCCATTTGGGGTACAATCAATGCCAAATTCATCTGTAAGCAAGATTGGAGAGTTTATAAATACGAGGCTTCAAGATAAAGAAAGGGTTCCGAAATCATTTCACGACCATATGCTAAAGCTTTGAAACTCTAAAGCTCTCAAACATCAAAATTCCCCAATACTCAAAAGAATTTAGAAAGTCTTCTACGTTGTTCACCAAAACCTTTGAAGAATCATCAAGCACCACCACACATATAGACTCATGAAATTGGAATTGTCGATAAATTCATCAACTCGTAGCCCATCCATGCAAAATTCCCAAAAAGAAAAACAAATTATGAACGTTAATATCTCTTAGAATATGTTAGACAACGTATTAACGTCTTCAAACCAAGAAACCTCAAAACCAATATGTCATAACTACAAATACACATGTAAACATAAAAATCCTGTAGCAAATAACAAGAGAACACGTGTACAAAAGATATTTGTATTAATGAGTTTAGGGTTACAATCTCTTTACAATTTGAATCCTCTTATTCGATCTCCGAACATGCAAAGTGTGTATGTAAGGGTTGTTGATCAAAGGGTCAAGATGACTTGATCTTGGATGAATGATTGCCTCAATGATTTGGCTTGCGGCAAAGAAAGAACAACGGCCACCAGCATCGACGATTTGGGATTGAATCGACAATTATGCCCGATAGGAGCATATTTATGTGACTTAGTTGGCTTGTTTTCTTGCATTTTTGTTGTTAGTTCTTAGCTATTTTAGTAATTTAACCTATTTTCGTGTGTTTGTAGGTCCAAAGGGTTAAAGAGGTAAGAAAGTGCATTTTGGTGCCTTTTGGAGCAATTTTGGGCATGGAGTGGATACCACATGCTTGGAGCAAGGTGGATGGACGAAATTGAATACCAAAGGAGGCTAGGAATGAGTAAAGAGATGAAGGAAATAAATTCAAGACAAGAGAAGTCAAGGAACTCAGCAAAAGCAAGAAGAAATGCAAACTAAGTTTCCTTATTTGGTCCTAAACCTTTCCTAATCCTAATTCACTAAGTTCCAGTTGCAAAGAGGTGTCCTAAATGTGTTGGGACACTTAATTACATGGTTCTAGAAGGTTAGTCCCAGTCAAAGGAGGGTGCCGCACCACCCTAAACGCTTTCCCTTCCTTGCCACACAAGGGAGTGTTTTCCCTTTCCTTGCCGCATCCCACATTCCTTTTTCCTTTTGATTTCTGACATTTATTCACTTGCCTATTCTTTGCTGCACCTCCCTTTCCTATTTCTCATTAAATTATGACTTTTACTCATCCTATTTAATTATGGGACAGATTAGTTAAGTTTAAATCCTTTCCTAAAACCTTGCTGTGCCTTAGCCTATGAATAAAGCTTTGCCGCACCATTCTACACATCCATTGACTACCATACACACTTCCAGCCATTCCTCCATACAATTCATCCCTCAAACCTTCACCCACACCTTGTGCCGCAGCAAAGAAGAAGAAGGAAGACCCTTGGACGTGCTTGCCATTCAAGTTTGGATTGCTGGAGTGTTTCTAGGTGTATTCAATCTTTTGTTTCAATGTTTAAGTTCAATTGTTTTTGTTTTGCGAACATGAGGAGCTAAACTCCTTTTAGCTAGGGGGAATTTCAAAGCCATGAACATATTTGCAATATGAAATGATTACTTCCAGTTGTGATTTCAGAAATCGTGAATGCAATTTACTTAACTGTTTGATTCAGAACTTATTCTTGTATGTTGATTAAGGATGCATACTTAGTTTGCATGCATGAATTTGATGCTAGAATATAAGGGATTTTCACCTAATAGTTACGAACTTATATTCACAAGTAGTGGAGGTTGCTAGTCACGATCGCGTTAAGTAAATTCCTGGCATAAGTATCATGCAGTTCATAGTTACGAGTGCCTTGTCAATGTTTATGATTTTCACAGGGCTTAATGATCTTTGCTTGTATCTCTATTATGCAGTTCATGTAGGGAACTTGGGAAGAATAATTTGGTTGTCGGCGCAGAGTCCAATTCAATGAACTTAGGAAAATCTGAAGGTTAATTAGTGCAGTTCACGGTTAATCTGGGGCGTTGAGATTCATGGTTCATTGGAAAAGCAACTGGAAATCAATTTATATGCAAGTGTGTCATGTGTGCAGAAGAACCCTCTAGCTAGGTTATCAACCACCAATTCACCCAATTTCGTGTTAAAATCTGTTTAAGTTTTTAGTTTACTTGTTTTACTTTAAATTCGTCCAAAACCCAATCCCCTTTACTTTGTTGTGTCAATTAGGTTAAAATATGTCCAAACATGAGTTTTGAAGTGTTTTGAGTCAAGTTAAAATCAATTTTCGTTCAAAGTCATTCTTAGTGTCTGTTTTGAGTCTATTTGCTTGTTTTGTGCTGTTTTGAGTCATTCTAGTTTGTTTTAAGTTATTAGAGTCTAGTTTTCTGTTTTTGAGTCTAGTTTAGTGTTTTAGAGTTTAATTTGAGTAGATTAGCAATCCCTCCTAATCCCCGGCCTAGAACGATCCCTACTTACATCTTTACTACAATTGTCAATAAGAGGGTTTAATTTGAGTGTTTAATTTATTTCACATCAATGCCTTCGGTGATGCATTCGGGTAACTTAGTTCGCTATTTCGTGCGTGATTAATTGTTATGTTATACGTATGATATTGTGATGAGTTAGAGCATGATGAATTCGGGCCCTTTTGCTATTTCATATATGGTTGATTGCAACGGTATGGAGGGAAGGAAAAGGAAAGAGAGGAGGAGAGGGAAAAAATATGAACTGTTAGATAAATTTTATAGTGTATTAATTAGTGGAAACGATGACTATGAAAAGGTGTGTGCTATCCACACACCGCTTTTTACTTCTCACACTCTTTAGATTTCTGGGCGCCGGATCGAATGAATTGAAGAAGATCAAAGTACAAAAATTAATAAGGGGTGTGTGAGAAGTAAAAAGTGGTGTGTGAATATCACACCCCTTATGAAAATCTTAAAATAGAAGAATGAGGGGGAATGATAAAATATTATAATTAAAACTTACTACGTGGCGAGTTTATAGAGTAGGTTGTGATGCCACTCACCAAAGTCTAGCATCAAGCCGAATCCCAGACAAGTTTTTCTTCCTGGATAGGCGCCCAGATGTTAGGCCCCAGCCCGCTGCCGAATTAGCGTCTTGTAGAGCCTTAACCTTTATCGGGCAAAATGTGGCAGATAATTTTCCTCCTTTCGATACATTTTTAAGTGGCTGCAAAAGTATGGTGGGTCTGCCACAGCAGGCCTCGGCGGGGTAAGAAAATTTGCTGAATGGTTCGAGCTAGTAGGTGGACGGGGAGGTATTTGAGCAGCATCAACCCTTGTTGAGGCCGAGGCAGTTCGTGAGGCTTGGACGGTGTGCGTCGAACAAGAGTTTCTGCAGGTGATTATTAGGATGCTGCGAGGAAAGGTGAAGACATGCAAATATTGATGCAGTTGGAATCTGTTTGAGTTCATGTTTGCTCCCCTAAAATGTGACGGAGCAGCTTGGCGGCTTCCTAGGTTCACACAGATGAGGTCCATGGGGATGGCGTTTTCCAGACAGACCAAAATAAACTAACGAATATTCATGCACCAACCCTTTAAAGTTTAATATCCAACAGACCAAAATAGAATATCCCAAAGTTTACAACTACTTGCTCACAACATATCTCCATTTTTTTTAGACTTCATCAATTCCAGCATGTGTTCGCATCTTTTGCCCCATTCTCTTTCAAAGAACTTCATGTTCTTGGTGTGCCATCCTCAAGCATTTCTGCACCCTCCTTGTTGAAAGATTTTAATTCTGAGTTGCCTTCTTTTTCCTACACCAAACAATTAATTTACTTATAAACAAACTTCAAAACCACAACTAATAGTGTAACTATGCACATTGGTTGGTTGCTGGTGCCTATCAAACTTGAATACCAAGCCACACAAATCACACTTATGACTTAACACACTACTTTCAACCTCATCTTTGAAGCCCTCGCCCATGACCCTGCAACAAAGTACCCCCATTTCGCAAACGCAAAACTGTAAATATCACACTCATAGCCATTAATAAGACCTAAGGGTACCTGGCCATCTTGTGTATGACCACTGGTGCTACTGCTTCCCTTCAGCGCCCCCCAGTACCCAGAACACCAGGCATCGTAAAACTCCCTTTTTTGGTGAAAAGAATAAAAACAAGAAAACAAGCATTAAGATCACTTATAATAACACTGAGTAGGGAGACAGAGATGGAAAGATAAATAAGCGGGTATGACAGCAATAACACCACATGTGTGAGTGAGAGAGAGAGAGAGAGAGAGAGAGAGAGAGAGAGAGAGAGAGAGAGAGAGACTTCTGTGCAAACTGCAAATCAAATATGTTCTGCATATTTCACATCCCATGATTACAAACCATAGGCTGATTCTTTTATTCAAAAAATTTAGTGCAATGGATTCCAGATTCACAGCTTGCAGATAAAGCTCGTAGAAATGATTTGCAATTTTTCTATTTCGCCCGACAGATCATTTTCATAAACAAGAACACCACAATACAGGAATATTATCAGGAAAAAAAAATAAGCATTGCATACTCACTGTAATACTATGAGATTCAAAACAGAAATTAATAACTTGGCCATTACTAGTTACATCCAGAGAAAACAAACCTATCCAGCTGAGAAAGATTTTCCTTCTTCCAAAATACATCAGGCTTATTGTCGTGCTTGTCCAACCGATCACTCCTACAAATGACAAGACCGGAAGTTTTGAGTTAAGCAAAAGTACACCAGAATAGATCCATTACAACCCTACCAATCAAAACCAAGTTCGCTTTATAGCAAAATTTCACATGCTCTCAGCCTCTCAGGCTTCAACTAAGAACAGTGAAGAGACTGATAAAAAAAACATAATCCACATTATTTCAGGTTTTACCATGTTTAATTTAAAAATATAAATGATTGGGGAAAAAAAATTACAATCATGAGTGCACGTAAGCGAAAAAGAAAAGTGAATCAAAATCTAACACAAAAGAAAAAAGGCGGTAAAAATAATTACTATTGAATGTTCCTTTTGCTCAGAACATAGGACGTGATTCCTTTCTGCTACCCTTAATTTTAACATCTCAACCTTAACAAACAATCTCTCGCAGCTAGGACAAACTTTACCATTTCATGGTAAGAGGCTTACTAGTAATAAGCTTCTAAATACAAACCGGGAACAGTGGTAATTGGTTTGAGGTAGGATAGCACTTTAAGTCACGACTTAATGAAGTAGAGAAACAACTAAAAACCTATAGAGTTAAGATCTAAACTTGCACTCATACACGAAATTCAACATGCATTAACAGAAAAGGTCAGTGGTGCATATAGCTTTGTCCATTTTCTCCAAAACCAAACCATTATTTGCTGAAACCACACAAGAAATGCTGTGGAACATGAAGGCAAACAAATAATGGATAAATTGCCATGACTCATCCATACTAACATTTAGGAACTATAACATGCTACCCTATAATATATCACCAACAAATGTACAAACAGTGCAAATACGAGTTAATTATTATAAGAAACGGGAAGAAGGAAGTTTAAAATAGGGATGTCCAAGGGAATTGGAAATAATTGCTTACGTGATAACTGGTGGGAATATGATTGGATAAATACGTTGACAGAAATAGTAAGTTCCTTTGGCCTTAATATCAGCACAAAGGAATTGATTGTCAAGATGGCCTGAGATGGACACTTGGAACACCACTACACGTAAACGCCACAATTCCGATTGTTCAATGCCAGAATAACACACAATGCACATAAGGCCAGCGTCGTTGATTTCAGTGATGAAGGGAAAGCAACTGTCTAGAAGAGGAAGGAATATGTTCTCAAGCTCAACTAGATTCCGATCCCGTCGAGGGATGCCAAATGAATCCAGCCGATAAGTAAGAACATCACCAAAATCCCCTTGACGGACAGCAACCAAAAAGTCCTTGAATCGTGCTAAAGTAGGAAGAGGTTTATACGCAATTTCAAATGGATCCTCCCGACTGTCCCATGGCTCCCATTTCTCTTCACGAGTGTCGAATACGTATGACTCAACTGACCATGTGTTTGTCACCACAAGCTTGTGTCCCAAAGCATAGTAGTGATGGGCAGCAGGACTAGTGACAGTTTTACCAACGACAAAGGGGGGGTTCGGGAGAATTTTCCACTTCCCAGATTCAGGATCATAAACCTCAAAAAGGGCTGGCCATGTTTCTGTGATATATCCCCTGTACTGTAGGGACAAAACATAAATTTTGTTCTCGAGGGTAATTACAAAAGGATAAAATTTAGGACCAGACAACATGGGTAGATTACTCTTGCATGGATCATCAGTGGCAGGATCACTTGCAATAACATCAAAGTTGGGCCAATAATCATACCCTAAAAGAGGATGCGGGCAACCGAACTGACCCCCAACAATGTAAGGGTTGGAACCCACAATCATATATCTTGTTCCGAATGGCACCATGCTTCCGTCTGGATAACAAGAAGCATTCACAAGTTTAAAATCCGGTCTAGGAGGCCTCCGAGCCTTCTCCAAAGAGCTCCATGCCAATAATTTGCTAATATTTAGGGCAAATAGTTCATGGTTCTTCTGCAGATACAAAAACCAACCCTTGTCCGGCTCCATCTTAAAAAATTCTCCCTGTAAGGTCAAAGGTAAAAAGAGATCATTGTCAATTAATCCCTCCTTTCCACAAGACTTATGGAAACATGCAATGTCAAGGAAGATTCTCTTCTCAAGCTCGTCTAGTCCATCATAACTTACTTTCAATGTTTCAAAAATTGTTCTATTAGGAGCTTGCTTCAGTTTAGCTAGTGCACTCTTCCATTCATCTCGACCTCTTTTGTACAAAAAAGACCCTAAAGTTTTAAGAGCTAATGGAAGACCTCTTGCATGGCTGATGAAACATTTAGACAGTTCTAAAAAATCTTCTTCCAACTCATCATCTTTAAGGGCTTTCCAACTAAAGAGAAAGAGAGCTTCATCTTGGGTTAATGGCTTAACCTCGTATACCATCTCCATACCATGTTCAACTAACAAACGTTCATCTCTAGTTGTAATGACGATTCTACTCCCGAAACCAAACCACTCTTTTTGTTTGACCAACTTTTCTAGTTGGTCTGATTGTTCCACATCATCGAGTATGAGAAGAACCTTTTTGTTACGTAAACAGCTACTTATCCTAGTGATTCCACTATCAGCATTCCAAACCTGTATGTTATTTTCCCTTAAGATATCAGAAAGAAGCTGCTTTTGTAGATGAGCTATACCATCATGTGCTCTGCTGACCTCTCTAACATTAGCAAGAAAACTGCTACCTTCAAAATCATGAGAAATTCTCTCGTAAACTAATCTAGCTATGGTTGTCTTACCCACTCCACCCATCCCCCATATCCCTATAAAGCGAACATCGTTTGCATCTGTATCTAAAAGCAAATCTATTTCCTCCAGTTTAGAACCAATTCCGACAAACCTCTCAGAGGAATCAAACATTGAAAACGTAGGGTGCACCTTCTCCCATAGTGTATTGACGATTCGTTGGATAAGCTCTGTATCATAACTACAAGAAGAACAAGCAACGTAAATAAAAAATCACCACATCGTAAAATAAAGTGTATGGTAACGTTGAAACTCAAGAGTAACAAATTGGTCATCTTCAGCTATAAACGTCAGTTGTTGCCTCCCACGCTTACCTATAATCCTTTGAATTCCACCCAGCGAGATTAGCCACCCTTTTTAACGACTTTCTCCACTCAATTACCTCCTCCATGTGTTGCCGATAATTTACTTCATGTTCCGCAAAGGCCTCCCCAAAACTCCCTCGTTGATGGCGTACATCAGAAGGATCCACGCCATAAAAAATGGGGAAAATTCTCTCTTTCTCTTTCATGCAACGAACAATATGAGTAAGTTCTCGCAAACACCAACTTGAAGAAGCAAAGTTTGTCGAAAGAACTATGATTGCAGACCTTGATTGGTCAATTGCCCTCGGGAGCTCTGGATTGATATCTGTACCTCTTTTAAGTTCTCGGTCGTCCCTGAAAGTCTTGATTGCTCGAACCCCCAACTGTTCGTATAAATGATCTGTAAAACCCCAGCGGGTGTCTTCACCTCTGAAATTCAGAAACACATCGTATTCCCATGGAAAAACTGCAGGAGCAGAAGCCAGGGCCATTTGGCTGCTCCACGCAAATCGGAAGTGTTCCAAGCAATCAGCTCTAAGCACAGAAGCTAGGTCGCACAGATACTCCAAAACTCCAAGTGTCACGGGTTGGAGATGGTCAAGACACCGGTCAACGGGTTGGACACGCCTCCGATACGCCTCCGACACGGGTTGAAATATTTTGAGGCAGCTTTTGAAATGTTGAAATCTTTGGGGCAATTTGGAAATACAAAAATTGAACCCTAAAACTTGAGTCTCTGATCTAATCTGCGCCTCCCTTCTCTTCTCCCTCACTTTCAAAGCGGTGGACGATCTCAAATCGTTGGGTGGTGGAGCGGGGAAGGAAAGGAAGAGCGGTCAAGGTGAAAGGGAGAGAGAGAGAAAGCAATGTGAAGGATATAGATGAAGGAGGATCTGACGGAGAGCACAAGAGAGAAAAGGATAAAGGAAAGAGGGGTCTGGAAAACTGTGGTTGTGGTGGGCCTTGATAAAGTAATATACTTTATCACTTATAAAGTTTATTACTTATAAAACTTTATACTTTTATTACGTATAATAAACTATATAAGTATAAACTTTATTCGTAATAAACTTTATACGTATACGTATAACTTTAGTCATAAGAATTTTTTATCTTAAAGTATAATTTTAACATAACTAAGAGGGTCTGCTGTTGTTAACCGGGAAAAGAGTGGGACTTGAAAAGAGGATGGGAGACGGGGGAACTCAAACAAGTAATAGAAGATAGGAGAGGGCCCTCTAAAAAGTGTTGTTGTTTCTATACGAAAATTGTGTGAATTTAGTTAGCGGCGGCTATCCTACCATTATACTTTAACTGAATTGTAATTCTGCCTCCTTTATAGCAGCATTAAGAGAAGAAAGTTAGTGCCCATGGACCTCCTGTTTTTGTTGTTCGAAATCAATGAACTCCTTTCCTACGCAATTATAGTTGGAAATGCTTTAAACGCGTATTGATACTTCTTAAGTTGAGGAGGTTTTCGGTGTAGCCTTTACCCTTGGGCTTTTTCTTCTTATGTAGTTGAAGATACAACTTGTACTTTTGAATGTACGAATTCTGTAGAAAAGCTAGTACCTCGTTAGCATTGCAACAACACTTTGAGAGAGCGAGATACAGGAATACTCGGGGAAGGAGCGCTCTCTCAAAGTGTTTTACGTGTTTGCCTTGTATCTTCCTTATGTCGTTGTCGATTGATTGAAACAATTTGTTTTTTAACCTATTAATGGCTGCCGTTAACTCCAAGTTTTTGTCCGGATGAATTTATATTAGGACTCCAAGAACTAAGGTAGAGCATGGCTTGCTTATTCCTCGAACGAGCTCAAAACTAGTTGCTTCCAGTTTGAGCTCAGTTAAGACCTCATTAAAGAATTGCTTGAACCCTTGGCTTACCGTTTCTGAGTTGGCTCTTTCCTTAATACCAAAAAGTATATCGTCAACGTAGCGCACATACCTAATTCTCGCTTCTTTACTCATAAAGTCTTGCACCTTCACATCAAGTTGGTGAAGAAAGCTGTTCATTAAGACGGGATACAACGGGCTGCCCTTTTATACAGGAGCCATAAGTCTTACCTTCTTTATCTCTTATTTCCGTTTTTTAGAAAGCTGAAAAATTGAGTTACAAAAGCCCTCACTGCTCTCACCCATTTCTAAACCAATTCTTCTATTTAGAAGAGTGTGATCAATGTTATCAAAACAACCAACAATATCGGCTTTGAAAAATCGGTCTACTGTCCCTCAACTATCAACAAGTGCGAAGAAGGTAATGGGTCCTCTCCCCTTCCTAAAGCCATGAGAGTGGGTCAGAAGGACGTCCTCATAGACTATATTGAGGAGTAAGGAAAGGGCTTCCATGACAATGAGGTCCTTCTTGCATGGTGTTATAGGGCTTGGCTTGTTAGGCTTTGGAATCCACGACCTGTGCATCTCCGAGAACTGAAAGCGAAGAAAGCTTAACACAAGCAACATAGGTAATCCAGCAGCAATCGAGAGCCGAAGGTCTGATTCCACCTAGTGACCAATTCAACCATAGGTAAACTTTATACTTTTATTACATATAATAAACTATATAAGTATAAACTTTATTCGTAATAAACTTTATATGTATAAACTTTATACGTATATGTATAAAGTCTACCTGATGAATTATTTCCAACAAAGTCTACCTGTACGTTATGATTTCTCTTGTCGACCAGACAAGGGGTGACTAACCTTGGTTGGGAAGTCGCCCTAAGGTTACGATCCGTTAGGTTGGAAAACAAACCTGGATCTTATTTCCTCCAAGAGCCCTACCGATTGAGAAGGAGATTAAGTGGAAAACCATTGAGATCGGATCTTTCACAGAAAAGGTGAGGCCTTAATTTATGTCTTTCTTGTACCTAACCAATAAAAGGGAACCATGACCATCTTTCTTATGAGACTTCTTTCTTTACTCGGAAGTGCTTTCGGTGTTTTTATAGAAAATGCATTCAGGCGTTTTCTAGGATAAGAAGGAACCGTTATAATGACCACCCCATAATTTCTCCTTCCTTTATTCGTGCTTGTTGTAATTTTAATTATAATTTATCGAATTCTACTTTCGAAAAAAAAAAGAAAAAAAAAAGAGTTTTCTTCTATTATTCCTAATTTATATTGTAGTTTTCTTTTTATGTTGTCTCTTTCGCTTCTTCATTTTAGAAAATATTGTAGCTTTTTTAGGAGTGACAACAGCCTTATCCACTTTGATTTGGAATGTTTCTTGTTCTGGATCAAATTCGAATGTCCATTCAGGCGAAGAATCCGGGGAAATAAGTCTTCCTCCCGCCTCGAGTCCTCGTATGGTTCTACTTCTCTTGAGAATCATGCCTCAAGCTCAAAAAATACAGAAAAAGACTATTTCGCACCTTCGTCACAATTTCCATCCCCATCTACTTCCACGTCCACTCTTGAAAACCAATTCATTGATAGTTCTCCCAACACCGAGCAGAATGAGAGCTTGGACTTTCTCTCGGATGAACTGCGAAGCTTTTGGAAGACTGAAATAATTAGAGCCGTACACGAAAGATTAGCAGAAATTGATCCACAAGGGAATATCGGACGGATTCACGACGGAGAAATCGTGGATGCTTTGAGGCTCGATTCCCCCTTTCGAACGAGGCAAGAAATGGAAGACATTTTGAAAAATGTTTGGAAAAGACCATGGCCAAGTTACGAGGAGGCCGATAGAACCTCTATCTATCCTCGCATATGGGACATTCTCTAAAAAAACAAAAGACCGAATATTTGATATTGATTTCATGAGGTAGAGAGACCTTCCACAATATAAAATACTTCCATCAAACAGTGGCCTTGGATTATGGATGAGGAAAACCCCTAACGCGGTTGAGGGGTAGCTGACCGAAAGGAAAGCAGGTAGGCCGCCTGCTTATTATTGTGAAGGTGGCACTCAGAAAACGGGGTGCCGCCCTAATTACAAAATGCGAGGTACCGACGCCGGACGGGTAGACCTCTAAGGATCTGGTAAACAGGGTAGCCCCTGGTACGCTTGGGGCTGGATTGAAACCTTTTATCAGTCAGGAGAGGGGCTAAAGTAAGACAGTGAAAGAGAAAGCACTTCACGTAAAGAGTAGAACTTCTTTCACGTACTGAAAGGCGGGTTTTTTTCATGGTGATTTTTCTTTTTTTATTTCTTTGGAGAATGAGAATGGTGAGGCGGGCCCCATCCACCAGATTACTTTAACTTTACAGACTGGAATGAATCCCAGGCACAGGAACTGGCTAAAAAAATGGCTCTTATCGCATCTTATTGACTCAAGATTAGCTCGCTATTTCCACTCGCTGGTTTCATTGCGTAAACGTCATATCCCTCTCTTTGGTCTAGCTTAGTCAACTTTCTCTGACCAGCTAATGATGTCAACTTAGTCGTCTCCAGTTTTTCGAGCTTATTAAGCTGCATTTGACTCGCCGATCCGGTTGGTGATGTCACTTTTTGCCAGGGATGTGGGCACAGACATGTGATCTTGACTTTCTTTAGCAGCTTCAGCGGAGTTCGAATCTGCACTTCTAGCTTTTGAGGCTAAGCCACCACTACTTAAGTTTTTAAACGTTTTTCAACTAAGAGTTTTACGCCCGGATCCCCCCTTTGTGTGAAGTCCATTTTGTTTGGCTTTCTCCGCGTAGATCGGAGCTTACTCCTTTTGATTCAGGTATCTGCCCTCTGATTCGGTGGAGTAATTGCCCGCCCTGTATCTGGTGGTGCCTGTCTGGCTGGCTTCGGCTTGCTAAACGTTGTTATTATTCTTTTTAGGGATTGGTGCTCTTGCTACAGTCAATACTCACCTCATTCAATCCTCACCTCTCTGTATCGCTAGCATAGAAGGCTTTCTCTGTTCTTACTACCTACGGGATAAAGCCAAGCCATGGCCTCAAGGGTTGGTTATCTTACTCGAGGTTCTGCCCGCTCCATCGATATCTTTCTTACTACTTTCCTTGCCTTGGCAAAGCCTCTACCTGCACGTTACGATTTCAAGCCTTTCCGAAGATAATGTACAGGTATAATTTTTCAAGGAAGTCCCGGACTATTTTTGTTGGAAATAATACATGAGGAGCCACCTTAAAATCTGAAGGTTTCGTCTTTTTAAGAAAGGAATTAAGGAGATAATGAACCTCAAAGATAAAGAAGAGAAAGCTCACTCTGCCAAGCTACAATTCTAATGGATAGTCATTGTGACCCCGAGGCTTAGTGTACATAGCAAGAACTCGCTCAAAGTGACGAGATCTTGTATGAATGATTTTGGCAAGGACCTTATAACCTGCACCACTTATCCTTACTAAGGTAGAGAACCTTCGTAATGAATGGATATTTTTTACATATAGCCACCATATAGATGATGGTAAGCAAGCAAACAATGAGCAGACATGGCAGATAAATCCACTCGTCTTTCCTTCTTTATAAGAAAAACTAGCATAAACCCCTTGATAATATTTGGCTTTTAGGGATACAACAGCTCAGTATGAAAATGATCATGAAAAGCGGAAGACTTTCATTTTCTCGGGAATTTTCAATGCAACCCTAATAAAATGGACATCAAAAGTTGCATTATTGCCTTTTCCTTTTTTTAGTCAAAGATTTTTCGTTGCAAGACCCTTTTAGTAAATAAAGTGCCGTTGAAACTCAACAAGTTGCTAAAACTTCTGGGGCATGCAGCAAACTAATCGTAAAGATAAGACAAGCAAGTTTTTGAAGGGCAAGCTTAAGAGATTGAGGAGGGGCAAGAATGAAGAAGCGAGCTGGATTAGTCTTAATTATTAGTAAAGGGCGAATGAAGGGGCACGACCGGTTGGCAATCGAGTATGCTGGTTTGAGAGCTTGATAATTGGATAGTGATGAATCGGGACTTAGTTAGCTATTAATGGAATCCATAACCGCTTTTCCGTCTTAAACATTCTTTTGAATTGGTGGCTGTTTGTGCTTGGGAAAGGAAATCCCACTGGCTCTTTTGAATGGGCTGCCTGGTATTGACTTCCTCGATCTCCATTTGGTAAACAATCCAGAGGTCGAAATAGAATGCGGCCGAACAGCTTAACAAAGCCCCTACCCTAATTTCGATCTTAGGTCTTCTTTTAACTTCAGAGCACCACCTGATGGAAATATTTCGGAATGCACAAGTCACCCCAGACATTTCTCCCGCCAAGTTAGTGGGACAGAATTTGGCTCAACTTCAACCTCATGAGAGGTGATTTCACCAGTAGCAAAAGAGATCTCAAGATAAAGAGGTACCATATCATATGTGTAACGAGAATGGACATGACACAGCAAGTTGCTAGTATAACTTGCGATCTGAAAGCTTTTTAGTCAAGACGGATCAGGGCTCTGGAGATGAAGAATCTACATCAATCACGATGCAAGCAAAAAAGAGGGAATTATCTAATCCGATAGCCTTACAACAAACAAGCTTGCTTAACGCACTAGCTTTGAGTTTTGACTTAAAAGCTCTTATAAGTTCAAAACCAAAAGACAAAGCGCATTGCTCTCACACTCGTCAGTAAAGTCAGTTATTCACCTTTTATAAACGAGTGTTGTGTACTAATAGACTTGCTTATCGTAACCGCAAAGAAAGAACGGCTCTATCTATTTTTCCATAAGGGCTGGGGTGCCTTTCGAACGGTATAAGTTACGACTTCGCTTCCAAAAAGATAGATTTTACTGTGATTTACCCGCATCCACTACCGGAAGGAATTGCCTCACTTACCGCCTACTCTTATTCCCATCGATATGCCCGGAAACAAGAACATTCTTTCTATCATTCCCTTTACCTTAAGCCTGACAAAGATAGAATGTTTCACTTGCCGTAAAGACTCTATCTCCACAGCCGCCTTCTCTTTCCTTTGCATTACAAACAAAGCGATTCACTTTCATAACTAATAAGGCGTAAAAGAAAGGAGTCTCGGTATTCGTTCTGACTTCTGCTCGCAAAGGAACAAGATCTGGATTTTACTAGGGCGAGCGTAATTTACTATGCGAGTGAAGAGATTTAAGCGAGCTAATAGCGAGTGGACTTTGCCCCTTCCTTTCTTTAGACTTGCAGTAAAGCTGAACAAGTTTACTCCGCTTGCACTTGAGCTTGAAGCCTTTTTTAATCCTAAAGTAGTATAAAAAAAATCCCCAAAGCTACAAGAAAGCTGAAACTACAATCGCTACTTGCCCAATAATACAGCGCCCTCCTTCCTGACTTTACTATCCTAACTACCAAGTTCCTCTTCAAACCCTTGCCATAAGGACGAAAGGAAAGATTTTCCGCGATACCGCTTGAATAACGATAATCAGAGTGAAAAGCCTTAAAGAGAAAGCTTTAGCAACGGTAAGAGTTACTACTTACGCCAGCACCTGACGAGCTTACCAGAACCTTCTCCCGCAACAACAAGAAGAGTTTGGCTCAGACAAGTTCATGATATGAAGAGCCTTTAGATGAAGAATGCCCTACTAATACAAGTCAAGGAAAGGAAATGACTCAAGATCCCGAGACAACAACGGGTGAAGGTACTACATATAAGCTTTCAATCCGGCTTGATATGCTTTCTCTTCATATAGATATTCTTTTTTTTAGGACATGAAGAAAGGGAGAAGAGAACAGGGGGTCAAAGTGACGAGATACCAGGATCGCGTGATGAAAGTAATTTCTGATGAGGAGGAAAGTAAAATAAAGGGGATGAAAATTGACCATCCTTCAAGAAGTAGAGGGAAAGAAAAAGGTGAAGGAGAGGAAGCTGGAAATGGAGACAAAGAAGAAGACGAAGAGAGTTCAAACTCTTTTTTTGAGTTCCGAGAATGAGGAGGATCCAACAAGCTTACCTTATTATTAGAGAAAGGGGAAAGAGTAGGGGGATAATCTATAAGGTCTGGTTCTCTAATGTTGATTCTGAATCTGGCTAAATTCTTATATTGAAATTGCATTCTTCTCAAAGAAATATCCCCCGAAGACGAATTCCATTGAGAGGCAATCATCGCTAGTTTCTCCTGAGGGCGTGGTCCCCCAAGAAAGAATGTATTTCAGTCAATTTAGGATGGTCGTGGCTGGGGTTAATGAAGAAAACTCCCTTTGAAGCATGAAGGGGGTAGTTTACTACTTGTTAAGAGTAAGGTGGTTTACTTGCTCGACCATAGGGAAATGGAGCTTGCTTACTTAGTGCTTGCACTAAGGAAGCACAATGCCAAATAAAGTCTCTGGGCTTCCCATGTATTCATCCAAATTAGATCAATGATAAAGTCATGGACACATCCACAAAATCGAAAATCTTTCGATCTTTTGCAGTCAATGCCAATGGGTGTGGTTAAGAGCCGGTGCCAACCGAATACCTTTCACACCTAACCCAGGCTTTTGCCAACAACCTTTCTTTCAAAATCCACTTGGTGAACCTATCCAAAGTTCAGGAACAGCTACAAAGGCTTCAAGAGACAGTGACTCAAAGCATTAAGAGGAAATAGAAAGATTCGTATGAAAAGGTCCCCAACCCTTAGATTTGGAAGGAATGAGAGGGCCCACATCAAAAGGTAGTTGAACCTACATAGCACAAATGGGGATCCCCTTAGGGCAAGCACTAAGCAAGTAAACTACCTTATTCGCGGGAATTTCCCCCCTCCGGTGCTGTCTCCTCACTAAGCGCTCTTCTTGTCGTTTCAACCTTTCTTTCATATCGAATTTGGCCTGAAGTCTTTCTTTAGCTTGATCAGATTATGGTGCTACACTTTTGGACATAGGATTTGATATCACCCAATTCTTCGTTTAGTAACGTAGAACTCATACTACGCTAGTAGAGGCTAATCAAAGTAAAGAGAGTCCAATATCTGAAATAGATCTTAGTCTCTCTATACTAAGGCGTAGGTTATGACTTGATCCAATAGAGTCAGAGCATTTTTATATCTAAATGAAATGGTGCTCAATGAAACGATCCAGATTCCACACTATGCTGTGGGTTGGGTAGAGAGCTGTTCTGCGAATCTGGACGTTCAGTGTTCTTATAGAGGAACCATACAAGAAAGAGAATAGAAAAGGCTTTCACTTCAAAAAAAGTGAGGAAGTGATGGGTAACCTTAGTCTATATGTTGCTCGTGAGCCGTTAAGTACAAGTCTCGCAACAGTACTAGTGCAAAATGATCGATCTTTCACTTGCCGATCGTTCGCGAGTCGAACTCGCTCTCTTGCCACGCCTTTCACTCACTCACTTGAGTCAGACTCAATCACTTTTTTGTTTAGAGGATCATTTATTCTTCACTCTCTTTATATTACCCACGGGGAGCGCAGCGACCAAGGTGCATATTATCATATAGAAACAAGCGAAGGGTAGCGATTTGTACTACCGAAAAAGTTTCGCTAACCGGCAGGCAATAGAGTCCGTCGATATGTGTAAGCAAGCGTAGCGAATCACATAGATAAGCCCCTACCTGCCAGCGCGCGGATATATAGGGCGAGCGAAGCGCGAAGAGGATGGATGTCTGAGCGGTTGAAAGAGTTGATCTTGAAAACCGAAGTATTGATAGGAATACCGGGGGTTCGAATCCCTCTCCATCCGCAAAGTCATAAGTTATCTCTTGCGTTATCTATAGATAGGAACGAATTGGATCGACTCGACTGAATGGGTAGCTTGTGCTATGATGTAGATGGAGGTTCTTGTGTTATGATTTAGTTAGGACTTTGTCTCACTTTCGTTATCTTCCACTCCTCGAAGGATGAGACTTCTGCAACTAATAAGAAAAGGCTAGGGCAAGTTACCTCATAGCAAGCAAGCACTGGTGCGGTGCTACTGTCATGGGCCTCTACCCCTAATGTTAGTAGCGTAGACCCGCCTCGGACAAGGATTTTGGGCTTTCAAGGTTCCCAAGAGTCTGAGGAATAAAGATTAGATATTATGTTATAACCTGAAAAATAGGATACCTGACAAGAATGGAAAACTCAACACCAAAAAGTTAGGTTATCCAGGCAAAAAGAGAGAGATCGACCTAGAAGCTGGAATAGAGATTCTGACCATAATATATATGACAAATGTGCTTGACAATTCGAATGAAGCCTCTACTTCAGGCACGAAAGACGATGAAATCCCATAAGACTACATTGAAGTTATGCCTACACCAGAAAAGTTGGATGACGGTACTACCAAACCAAGTCCATGATTTTCGGGCTAGAAGAACTGGACATTGAAGAAAATCAAGAGCTCACATACCTCAGCAAGGAACTCACTTATGAGAAAATAGAATAGTACATTGTACTATTGATATGGAAAATCTTTTTTATTGCCTGGAACTAAAAGCAGATGCCGGGAATCATAGGCTAGGGTTGTCCTCAGACCAAGAGACATACAAAGAGCCATCTAGGAAAATATGCCAAGAACTTGAAGATCAAGTCTGCGTTGAGGTCGACAAATGGTTCGACGTGGACTTTATATAGGAAGAAAAATATCCGAGCTGGATCTCCGTGCCGGTAATAAAGAAAAATGAATCAAAACAAAAGCAGTTAAAGGGTTTCAAGAAATACAAAATCTACATAAGAAGAAGAGAAAGAATAAGAAGGTTATTAAATGATTACTTTGTTGAGACTGTGCTCTGGCCAAGGAAATAGGAGTGAAGATCATCAAGACCACGAGGGATTGAGAGCAAAGACAAGTGGGTTTCGCCATTGTTTGTGTGATGTGATCAAGAAAGCTAGGGCTTTTTTGGGGTGTTCTTGGAAAGAAGAATGAAAATAAAGAGAAGGATATGGTTATTCTGTTTTGGTTTCTATCATGAAGTGGTGAAATACATTGCTTCTATCGTACTGTGTTTGTGAGGATGAAAAGTGTGTGAAAAGGAAAGAGACTACATAAGTCTTCCAGAAACAAAAAGGCCAGAGCATACCGGATTGAATGTAACGAAGAAAGTGTAAAGTCACTAGTCCCGCTAATATTTAATATGATAATCGGGTTATCATGGAAGGTCTGAATTCTCTTTAGCCTTTGAGCCTGAAGCTAAACAAAAAAAAGAAAAGAAGGGTAGGGGACTGTATTTAATGAATGTCTAATGCTGTCCAAGAAAAATGACTCGTGTGGTACTTCACTTAGAAGGTGTCCTAATCAAAAGATTACCTTCTCTATCCTCGACGAAACCTGGCGAAAAAGAAGTGAGATAGATGTTACTTTGGATTGAGAAAATTCTCTATTGTTATAAATAGACTTTTCCCTAACCTAAAAGTGGCACAATTCCCTCTGATGAGCATCAGGATGTTGATGTCCGAAATATATTCCTGACGTGAAGCGAAAGATGCACCGATTGATTCTGATCACCCTTTGTTGTTTTCTTGGTATGAGGTTGGAACCCCCAAGTCATGGTTTTCAGCTGTCTCTTTCGCCTATTGGCCGGCATGGTAAGCAAGTATAATTGCCTCATTCCTTCCTACGCTAAGAATGATTGGCCTCCTTCTAGTCGCTCCGATTTCATATTGTCTCGGTCGTATTTCTTTAATTGGATTAGCAGACCCTACTCTTGACTCTTGAGGGGGGGAGTTTGAAGTTAGGTGTCTGTGCTGATTTTCCTGATGTTACTGATGTTGTTGTTTTTCTTTCGCTAGAGTGTGAATCATAGGCCGGGTGTAATTATATATATATATATATCATATATCTGATATCTAGTGGAGTAGCCTCTGTGTCACCTATACTGGGCAATTTAGTTCATTCGGGACACGTGGGCCAAGAAACTCTAGGCAATTCTCACGATCACGGTCGATCATGGTTCAACTCCATGTCGTGAAAGCGAAACCAATCATTTCTTTCATCAACATCACTATCTCTCTTTCATCGGTAGGCTTGCTTCACCGGTACGGCTCATTGGCTTATTAATGACTAAGCGGAGTCAGAAGTCGGAAAGGCATTGGATTAAGTTAGAAGTAACTAGAACGTTATTATAAAAAGTGGTATAATTAAATAAAGTCATTTGTACCCTACTATTTCAATCAAATACCGCTGGCAGATCCTGGTAATTATTATCTAAGTGGCACATCTGTCCTTTGCACCTCTCTATATGTATGTACTTTATTTAGTATAGAAAGAGAGAGATTCGTCTTGAAAAATGTTTGGTCATTAGATTGAAGTGCATGGTAGATTCTTCTGACCGAACCGTTCTTTCTTTCACCAAATATGCTTTTCCATTGATTATGTAAGTTCACTTTTTTTTTTTTTTTCAGGAAACCGCGATCAGGAAAT
Source organism: Heteromeles arbutifolia (assembly GCA_024362995.1). Lineage (NCBI taxonomy): Eukaryota > Viridiplantae > Streptophyta > Magnoliopsida > Rosales > Rosaceae > Heteromeles > Heteromeles arbutifolia. The sequence goes on from JANCRC010000002.1 coordinate 42,307,756, forward strand.
CATGAAATAGGGCGCTAAGAAAAAAAAGTCTCTACCAACATGAAGCTCGTTTCCCGGATAGATCGAATGTAATAATGTATGATAGATCGAATGTAATAATGTATTGTTACAAGTTTCTCTTTTATTTCAGTCTTTAGAATCAGCCGATAATTTAGACAGATAGATAGAAAGTGTGCAATGAGGTGACCAAATGGAGGACTATTTTCATGAATCCAACTGACATATCGGATCTTGCCATTGCCAGAAGTATTAATGCCGAGAATGCCCTCTTCGCTGCAAGTGAATCAGAAAGGGGTTCTTTTCGCCTAATCGGTTATTGTGCTAGAATCGATTGTGGAAGCTTAATGAAAATTATCGTAGTGTAGTTACAGTCAACACAGTAGCTGTAAGGTGAACTTTGTCCTTTATCTATATAATAGACTGAAACTACGTTGAATGATAAAGCTTTATTTCCATGACTTTCCGAACCAACCAACTAGCGATTTACGACAAGTTTCTCTTCATTTTTTTTGGGGGAGCAAAGTAGTAAAAGAATAAAGGAAATAATAATGATTTTTTTTTCTCAATGTATGGCAATTTATTATGAATTTTTTTATTAAGAATGGAAAAAACGAAATATCACCGTATGTCGATGAACAAGTAATTAATGTTCCAAAGAGGAAATGATGAAACGTATAGCAGAGATTGTTAAAAAAGCTAGGGAGGATGACTAAACAGTTATTTAATTTAGTAAGGAGGGTGGGGATTATAGTGTTTTGGCGGAAACGCGACCAGATGTAGTCATGTTAGTTTTGCTTTTCTTGTGCATGACGAACCGGGTGAACAAAGTCACGATCAGAATGCAAGCAAGGTAGTTCGCTGGGTATGTCTTTTGATCCCAAGGGTGCTGGTTCGAGTCCAGCTCGTGACAAGACATTTGTTTAATATCTCGGCTCATCTTCTCCTTAGACGGATGACTCTCACATGGTCTGAGATAGCCTCTTTTTCCTAGTTAGGACATTACATTAGGAGGAGAGATTCACCCCGACAGGAGATCCAATCTCTTTTATGATTTCTCGAGTTACAGGAAAAGATCATGGCTGCATTTAGGAGTGAAAGCAGCCAATTCTTTCTTCTCTTATGAAATTCACGATCTCTCATTTACTAAATCATACCCTTTGGATGTTACATATCTATTACTTTTTGGTCCCTCACGGAACACTGGCTATATCATCTAGCCTCATGTCAACCAACCCAACTCCTCATGTCGTTATGCATCCTATTGGGACGCTTCGAATTTTTGTTCTGCCAAGGTCTAATCGTTCTGACGTAGTCTAAGTCTTCAAGGGGAATGTCGACTGCTGAAGTTGAAGCTGAAACCGATGATGTGAACTGGCGATGCAGATTCCGAAGCCGTGGAAAAAAATCTTTCCCATGTAGAAAGAAGTGTCTCCGAACAATCTTTGATGAGCTGACCTTATCTGAGGCTGTGGACTTAACTGCGCCGAATCTGGAGGTCTGCTTTGATCCGAGTCTTCCATGGCCTGATCGTGCTCATATTGATCTGGAGGAAAAAACCTGCCCCAAAGGCTATGCTCTGCCAAAGCGGTGCCCCTTAAATGTGCTCTCATCATATAGAATTAAAGTAGTGAGAGTTTAGGTAAGCCCGGGGAGCTATGGGGGTTGAAGTGGTCTCTCTAGTCATACCAAGTAGCTATATGAATTAGGTTCATTTCCTTCTCGATTCAATCTTTAATTTCGTTTGATTTTTGGTGGAAAGCCTATGTCATGGCAGTAAAATATCTTTTTTGGAACTGAGCTTTAAGCCTTTAGCACATAAATAGCAATAGTAGTCAAATCATCCTTTTGATTTGAGCCCACTTCCATACTGATTGGAATAGCCAAAAATGCACATTTCCCCGCTATCACTTTCTAGAATTCTTTCTGATACATGCTCCAAGAGGGTTAGCCCCGGCTATCAAGATGAGCTAAATGGTCACACCAGTGTACTATGCCAAAAGGAAATTTTAAAGATCTCGGTGATCTTGTGAGTGGTTGAAAAACTACGATTGCAGTTTTCTTTAGGAAGTCCTATAGCAGTGAGGCTTAACAGACAAAGAAACGGTGGATACTTCCACTAGTTGGGCAGAAGGTAACGACCCTAATGAATCGACTATGAAGGTGGTTGTTAGCTACATCAGCGCACAAATTCTTTCATCGTCCCTGGTATCGATGATCAACCCCGGGCACATTTAGGTGTTGATCTTCGGCTATCCTGGTGCTCATGACCTAACACAATATTATTCATTCTTATATATTTCCTTTAAAAGATGCAAAATGTGTTGATACGTCTTATCCATATAGAAAGCTTACCCTCTTCCACGCATTACCGGTAGATGCTACAACCACTAACACTTTGGCTGTATGAGGGGAATGGTTAAGTGAAACTCTCGACGTCTTGTTTGGTAAATAGGATGTTTACCCGGGCGTCGTAGTCTTGCCTAACCGTTCGGTCGAAGACACCTTTGTATGGTATAGCAAGCAGTTTAGCTACTTGTATCGATTTGCCATAGTGTGGTTAGATACAATGCGATGGCAGCCGCGGCTTGGTAGGATGTTAATGAAGGTCGAGGGAGCAGGGAAGAAAAGGTTATTCCCTATTGACTTACATTTGTATCAGGCCTCGGTACGGCCTATACATGATTGGGCCATGATGGTTTTGGCAAGGTTAAAAATGGATGGTACCTATAACCAGACCTAACCGTTGAAGTACCTTATAGGAAAGAAAAAATGATTTTCTTTTAATCTCAAGGCTGCTACCGATTCCTTACCAGTTATCTTGACGTCTTGTATGATTGCAGGGTTGTTTGGAAATCCCTTTGCAACTTCTTGGGCGTTCATACTTTGTTCTGTAGTATTTCAATTACCATACTTAGATAAAATAGGCTATAGGTCATCGGTTGTGATGTTCACGAAGGTAGTTTACTTACTTAGTGCTTGTGCTAAGGGCTAGGGTTGCTTTCTCTATTGGTTGAATTGGCCACTAGGTGGAATCAGACCTTCGGCTCTCGATTGCTGCTGGATTACCTATGTTGCTTGTGTTAAGCTTTCTTCGCTTTCAGTTCTCGGAGATGCACAGGTCATGGATTCCAAAGCCTAACAAGCCAGGCCCTATAACACCATGCAAGAAGGACCTCAATGTCATGGAAGCCATTTCCTTACTCCTCAATATAGTCTATGAGGACGTCCTTCTGACCCACTCTCATGGCTTTAGGAAGGGGAGAGGACCCATTACCTTCTTCGCACTTGTTGATAGTTGAGGGACAGTAGATCGATTTTTCAAAGCCGATATTGTTGGTTGTTTTGATAACATTGATCACACTCTTCTAAATAGAAGAATTGGTTTAGAAATGGGTGAGAGCAGTGAGGGCTTTTGTAACTCAATTTTTCAGCTTTCTAAAAAACGGAAATAAGAGATAAAGAAGGTAAGACTTATGGCTCCTGTATAATAAGGTAAGACTTATGTGCGCTACGCTGACGATATACTTTTTGCTATTAAGGAAGGAGCCAACTCAGAAACGGTAAGCCAAGGGTTCAAGCAATTCTTTAATGAGGTCTTAACTGAGCTCAAAATGGAAGCAACTAGTTTTGAGCTCGTTCGAGGAATAAGCAAGCCATGCTCTACCTTAGTTCTTGGAGTCCTAATATAAATTCGTCCGGACAAAAACTTGGAGTTAACGGCAGCCATTAATAGGTTAAAAAACAAATTGTTTCAATCAATCGACAACGACATAAGGAAGATACAAGGCAAACACGTAAAACACTTTGAGAGAGCGCTCCTTCCCCGAGTATTCCTGTATCTCGCTCTCTCAAAGTGTTGTTGCAATGCTAACGAGGTACTAGCTTTTCTACAGAATTCGTACATTCAAAAGTACAAGTTGTATCTTCAACTACATAAGAAGAAAAAGCCCAAGGGTAAAGGCTACACCGAAAACCTCCTCAACTTAAGAAGTATCAATACGCGTTTAAAGCATTTCCAACTATAATTGCGTAGGAAAGGAGTTCATTGATTTCGAACAACAAAAACAGGAGGTCCATGGGCACTAACTTTCTTCTCTTAATGCTGCTATAAAGGAGGCAGAATTACAATTCAGTTAAAGTATAATGGTAGGATAGCCGCCGCTAACTAAATTCACACAATTTTCGTATAGAAACAACAACACTTTTTAGAGGGCCCTCTCCTATCTTCTATTACTTGTTTGAGTTCCCCCGTCTCCCATCCTCTTTTCAAGTCCCACTCTTTTCCCGGTTAACAACAGCAGACCCTCTTAGTTATGTTAAAATTATACTTTAAGATAAAAAATTCTTATGACTAAAGTTATACGTATACGTATAAAGTTTATTACGAATAAAGTTTATACTTATATAGTTTATTATACGTAATAAAAGTATAAAGTTTTATAAGTAATAAACTTTATAAGTGATAAAGTATATTACTTTATCAAGGCCCACCACAACCACAGTTTTCCAGACCCCTCTTTCCTTTATCCTTTTCTCTCTTGTGCTCTCCGTCAGATCCTCCTTCATCTATATCCTTCACATTGCTTTCTCTCTCTCTCCCTTTCACCTTGACCGCTCTTCCTTTCCTTCCCCGCTCCACCACCCAACGATTTGAGATCGTCCACCGCTTTGAAAGTGAGGGAGAAGAGAAGGGAGGCGCAGATTAGATCAGAGACTCAAGTTTTAGGGTTCAATTTTTGTATTTCCAAATTGCCCCAAAGATTTCAACATTTCAAAAGCTGCCTCAAAATATTTCAACCCGTGTCGGAGGCGTATCGGAGGCGTGTCCAACCCGTTGACCGGTGTCTTGACCATCTCCAACCCGTGACACTTGGAGTTTTGGAGTATCTGTGCGACCTAGCTTCTGTGCTTAGAGCTGATTGCTTGGAACACTTCCGATTTGCGTGGAGCAGCCAAATGGCCCTGGCTTCTGCTCCTGCAGTTTTTCCATGGGAATACGATGTGTTTCTGAATTTCAGAGGTGAAGACACCCGCTGGGGTTTTACAGATCATTTATACGAACAGTTGGGGGTTCGAGCAATCAAGACTTTCAGGGACGACCGAGAACTTAAAAGAGGTACAGATATCAATCCAGAGCTCCCGAGGGCAATTGACCAATCAAGGTCTGCAATCATAGTTCTTTCGACAAACTTTGCTTCTTCAAGTTGGTGTTTGCGAGAACTTACTCATATTGTTCGTTGCATGAAAGAGAAAGAGAGAATTTTCCCCATTTTTTATGGCGTGGATCCTTCTGATGTACGCCATCAACGAGGGAGTTTTGGGGAGGCCTTTGCGGAACATGAAGTAAATTATCGGCAACACATGGAGGAGGTAATTGAGTGGAGAAAGTCGTTAAAAAGGGTGGCTAATCTCGCTGGGTGGAATTCAAAGGATTATAGGTAAGCGTGGGAGGCAACAACTGACGTTTATAGCTGAAGATGACCAATTTGTTACTCTTGAGTTTCAACGTTACCATACACTTTATTTTACGATGTGGTGATTTTTTATTTACGTTGCTTGTTCTTCTTGTAGTTATGATACAGAGCTTATCCAACGAATCGTCAATACACTATGGGAGAAGGTGCACCCTACGTTTTCAATGTTTGATTCCTCTGAGAGGTTTGTCGGAATTGGTTCTAAACTGGAGGAAATAGATTTGCTTTTAGATACAGATGCAAACGATGTTCGCTTTATAGGGATATGGGGGATGGGTGGAGTGGGTAAGACAACCATAGCTAGATTAGTTTACGAGAGAATTTCTCATGATTTTGAAGGTAGCAGTTTTCTTGCTAATGTTAGAGAGGTCAGCAGAGCACATGATGGTATAGCTCATCTACAAAAGCAGCTTCTTTCTGATATCTTAAGGGAAAATAACATACAGGTTTGGAATGCTGATAGTGGAATCACTAGGATAAGTAGCTGTTTACGTAACAAAAAGGTTCTTCTCATACTCGATGATGTGGAACAATCAGACCAACTAGAAAAGTTGGTCAAACAAAAAGAGTGGTTTGGTTTCGGGAGTAGAATCGTCATTACAACTAGAGATGAACGTTTGTTAGTTGAACATGGTATGGAGATGGTATACGAGGTTAAGCCATTAACCCAAGATGAAGCTCTCTTTCTCTTTAGTTGGAAAGCCCTTAAAGATGATGAGTTGGAAGAAGATTTTTTAGAACTGTCTAAATGTTTCATCAGCCATGCAAGAGGTCTTCCATTAGCTCTTAAAACTTTAGGGTCTTTTTTGTACAAAAGAGGTCGAGATGAATGGAAGAGTGCACTAGCTAAACTGAAGCAAGCTCCTAATAGAACAATTTTTGAAACATTGAAAGTAAGTTATGATGGACTAGACGAGCTTGAGAAGAGAATCTTCCTTGACATTGCATGTTTCCATAAGTCTTGTGGAAAGGAGGGATTAATTGACAATGATCTCTTTTTACCTTTGACCTTACAGGGAGAATTTTTTAAGATGGAGCCGGACAAGGGTTGGTTTTTGTATCTGCAGAAGAACCATGAACTATTTGCCCTAAATATTAGCAAATTATTGGCATGGAGCTCTTTGGAGAAGGCTCGGAGGCCTCCTAGACCGGATTTTAAACTTGTGAATGCTTCTTGTTATCCAGACGGAAGCATGGTGCCATTCGGAACAAGATATATGATTGTGGGTTCCAACCCTTACATTGTTGGGGGTCAGTTCGGTTGCCCGCATCCTCTTTTAGGGTATGATTATTGGCCCAACTTTGATGTTATTGCAAGTGATCCTGCCACTGATGATCCATGCAAGAGTAATCTACCCATGTTGTCTGGTCCTAAATTTTATCCTTTTGTAATTACCCTCGAGAACAAAATTTATGTTTTGTCCCTACAGTACAGGGGATATATCACAGAAACATGGCCAGCCCTTTTTGAGGTTTATGATCCTGAATCTGGGAAGTGGAAAATTCTCCCGAACCCCCCCTTTGTCGTTGGTAAAACTGTCACTAGTCCTGCTGCCCATCACTACTATGCTTTGGGACACAAGCTTGTGGTGACAAACACATGGTCAGTTGAGTCATACGTATTCGACACTCGTGAAGAGAAATGGGAGCCATGGGACAGTCGGGAGGATCCATTTGAAATTGCGTATAAACCTCTTCCTACTTTAGCACGATTCAAGGACTTTTTGGTTGCTGTCCGTCAAGGGGATTTTGGTGATGTTCTTACTTATCGGCTGGATTCATTTGGCATCCCTCGACGGGATCGGAATCTAGTTGAGCTTGAGAACATATTCCTTCCTCTTCTAGACAGTTGCTTTCCCTTCATCACTGAAATCAACGACGCTGGCCTTATGTGCATTGTGTGTTATTCTGGCATTGAACAATCGGAATTGTGGCGTTTACGTGTAGTGGTGTTCCAAGTGTCCATCTCAGGCCATCTTGACAATCAATTCCTTTGTGCTGATATTAAGGCCAAAGGAACTTACTATTTCTGTCAACGTATTTATCCAATCATATTCCCACCAGTTATCACGTAAGCAATTATTTCCAATTCCCTTGGACATCCCTATTTTAAACTTCCTTCTTCCCGTTTCTTATAATAATTAACTCGTATTTGCACTGTTTGTACATTTGTTGGTGATATATTATAGGGTAGCATGTTATAGTTCCTAAATGTTAGTATGGATGAGTCATGGCAATTTATCCATTATTTGTTTGCCTTCATGTTCCACAGCATTTCTTGTGTGGTTTCAGCAAATAATGGTTTGGTTTTGGAGAAAATGGACAAAGCTATATGCACCACTGACCTTTTCTGTTAATGCATGTTGAATTTCGTGTATGAGTGCAAGTTTAGATCTTAACTCTATAGGTTTTTAGTTGTTTCTCTACTTCATTAAGTCGTGACTTAAAGTGCTATCCTACCTCAAACCAATTACCACTGTTCCCGGTTTGTATTTAGAAGCTTATTACTAGTAAGCCTCTTACCATGAAATGGTAAAGTTTGTCCTAGCTGCGAGAGATTGTTTGTTAAGGTTGAGATGTTAAAATTAAGGGTAGCAGAAAGGAATCACGTCCTATGTTCTGAGCAAAAGGAACATTCAATAGTAATTATTTTTACCGCCTTTTTTCTTTTGTGTTAGATTTTGATTCACTTTTCTTTTTCGCTTACGTGCACTCATGATTGTAATTTTTTTTCCCCAATCATTTATATTTTTAAATTAAACATGGTAAAACCTGAAATAATGTGGATTATGTTTTTTTTATCAGTCTCTTCACTGTTCTTAGTTGAAGCCTGAGAGGCTGAGAGCATGTGAAATTTTGCTATAAAGCGAACTTGGTTTTGATTGGTAGGGTTGTAATGGATCTATTCTGGTGTACTTTTGCTTAACTCAAAACTTCCGGTCTTGTCATTTGTAGGAGTGATCGGTTGGACAAGCACGACAATAAGCCTGATGTATTTTGGAAGAAGGAAAATCTTTCTCAGCTGGATAGGTTTGTTTTCTCTGGATGTAACTAGTAATGGCCAAGTTATTAATTTCTGTTTTGAATCTCATAGTATTACAGTGAGTATGCAATGCTTATTTTTTTTTCCTGATAATATTCCTGTATTGTGGTGTTCTTGTTTATGAAAATGATCTGTCGGGCGAAATAGAAAAATTGCAAATCATTTCTACGAGCTTTATCTGCAAGCTGTGAATCTGGAATCCATTGCACTAAATTTTTTGAATAAAAGAATCAGCCTATGGTTTGTAATCATGGGATGTGAAATATGCAGAACATATTTGATTTGCAGTTTGCACAGAAGTCTCTCTCTCTCTCTCTCTCTCTCTCTCTCTCTCTCTCTCTCTCTCTCACTCACACATGTGGTGTTATTGCTGTCATACCCGCTTATTTATCTTTCCATCTCTGTCTCCCTACTCAGTGTTATTATAAGTGATCTTAATGCTTGTTTTCTTGTTTTTATTCTTTTCACCAAAAAAGGGAGTTTTACGATGCCTGGTGTTCTGGGTACTGGGGGGCGCTGAAGGGAAGCAGTAGCACCAGTGGTCATACACAAGATGGCCAGGTACCCTTAGGTCTTATTAATGGCTATGAGTGTGATATTTACAGTTTTGCGTTTGCGAAATGGGGGTACTTTGTTGCAGGGTCATGGGCGAGGGCTTCAAAGATGAGGTTGAAAGTAGTGTGTTAAGTCATAAGTGTGATTTGTGTGGCTTGGTATTCAAGTTTGATAGGCACCAGCAACCAACCAATGTGCATAGTTACACTATTAGTTGTGGTTTTGAAGTTTGTTTATAAGTAAATTAATTGTTTGGTGTAGGAAAAAGAAGGCAACTCAGAATTAAAATCTTTCAACAAGGAGGGTGCAGAAATGCTTGAGGATGGCACACCAAGAACATGAAGTTCTTTGAAAGAGAATGGGGCAAAAGATGCGAACACATGCTGGAATTGATGAAGTCTAAAAAAAATGGAGATATGTTGTGAGCAAGTAGTTGTAAACTTTGGGATATTCTATTTTGGTCTGTTGGATATTAAACTTTAAAGGGTTGGTGCATGAATATTCGTTAGTTTATTTTGGTCTGTCTGGAAAACGCCATCCCCATGGACCTCATCTGTGTGAACCTAGGAAGCCGCCAAGCTGCTCCGTCACATTTTAGGGGAGCAAACATGAACTCAAACAGATTCCAACTGCATCAATATTTGCATGTCTTCACCTTTCCTCGCAGCATCCTAATAATCACCTGCAGAAACTCTTGTTCGACGCACACCGTCCAAGCCTCACGAACTGCCTCGGCCTCAACAAGGGTTGATGCTGCTCAAATACCTCCCCGTCCACCTACTAGCTCGAACCATTCAGCAAATTTTCTTACCCCGCCGAGGCCTGCTGTGGCAGACCCACCATACTTTTGCAGCCACTTAAAAATGTATCGAAAGGAGGAAAATTATCTGCCACATTTTGCCCGATAAAGGTTAAGGCTCTACAAGACGCTAATTCGGCAGCGGGCTGGGGCCTAACATCTGGGCGCCTATCCAGGAAGAAAAACTTGTCTGGGATTCGGCTTGATGCTAGACTTTGGTGAGTGGCATCACAACCTACTCTATAAACTCGCCACGTAGTAAGTTTTAATTATAATATTTTATCATTCCCCCTCATTCTTCTATTTTAAGATTTTCATAAGGGGTGTGATATTCACACACCACTTTTTACTTCTCACACACCCCTTATTAATTTTTGTACTTTGATCTTCTTCAATTCATTCGATCCGGCGCCCAGAAATCTAAAGAGTGTGAGAAGTAAAAAGCGGTGTGTGGATAGCACACACCTTTTCATAGTCATCGTTTCCACTAATTAATACACTATAAAATTTATCTAACAGTTCATATTTTTTCCCTCTCCTCCTCTCTTTCCTTTTCCTTCCCTCCATACCGTTGCAATCAACCATATATGAAATAGCAAAAGGGCCCGAATTCATCATGCTCTAACTCATCACAATATCATACGTATAACATAACAATTAATCACGCACGAAATAGCGAACTAAGTTACCCGAATGCATCACCGAAGGCATTGATGTGAAATAAATTAAACACTCAAATTAAACCCTCTTATTGACAATTGTAGTAAAGATGTAAGTAGGGATCGTTCTAGGCCGGGGATTAGGAGGGATTGCTAATCTACTCAAATTAAACTCTAAAACACTAAACTAGACTCAAAAACAGAAAACTAGACTCTAATAACTTAAAACAAACTAGAATGACTCAAAACAGCACAAAACAAGCAAATAGACTCAAAACAGACACTAAGAATGACTTTGAACGAAAATTGATTTTAACTTGACTCAAAACACTTCAAAACTCATGTTTGGACATATTTTAACCTAATTGACACAACAAAGTAAAGGGGATTGGGTTTTGGACGAATTTAAAGTAAAACAAGTAAACTAAAAACTTAAACAGATTTTAACACGAAATTGGGTGAATTGGTGGTTGATAACCTAGCTAGAGGGTTCTTCTGCACACATGACACACTTGCATATAAATTGATTTCCAGTTGCTTTTCCAATGAACCATGAATCTCAACGCCCCAGATTAACCGTGAACTGCACTAATTAACCTTCAGATTTTCCTAAGTTCATTGAATTGGACTCTGCGCCGACAACCAAATTATTCTTCCCAAGTTCCCTACATGAACTGCATAATAGAGATACAAGCAAAGATCATTAAGCCCTGTGAAAATCATAAACATTGACAAGGCACTCGTAACTATGAACTGCATGATACTTATGCCAGGAATTTACTTAACGCGATCGTGACTAGCAACCTCCACTACTTGTGAATATAAGTTCGTAACTATTAGGTGAAAATCCCTTATATTCTAGCATCAAATTCATGCATGCAAACTAAGTATGCATCCTTAATCAACATACAAGAATAAGTTCTGAATCAAACAGTTAAGTAAATTGCATTCACGATTTCTGAAATCACAACTGGAAGTAATCATTTCATATTGCAAATATGTTCATGGCTTTGAAATTCCCCCTAGCTAAAAGGAGTTTAGCTCCTCATGTTCGCAAAACAAAGACAATTGAACTTAAACATTGAAACAAAAGATTGAATACACCTAGAAACGCTCCAGCAATCCAAACTTGAATGGCAAGCACGTCCAAGGGTCTTCCTTCTTCTTCTTTGCTGCGGCACAAGGTGTGGGTGAAGGTTTGAGGGATGAATTGTATGGAGGAATGGCTGGAAGTGTGTATGGTAGTCAATGGATGTGTAGAATGGTGCGGCAAAGCTTTATTCATAGGCTAAGGCACAGCAAGGTTTTAGGAAAGGATTTAAACTTAACTAATCTGTCCCATAATTAAATAGGATGAGTAAAAGTCATAATTTAATGAGAAATAGGAAAGGGAGGTGCAGCAAAGAATAGGCAAGTGAATAAATGTCAGAAATCAAAAGGAAAAAGGAATGTGGGATGCGGCAAGGAAAGGGAAAACACTCCCTTGTGTGGCAAGGAAGGGAAAGCGTTTAGGGTGGTGCGGCACCCTCCTTTGACTGGGACTAACCTTCTAGAACCATGTAATTAAGTGTCCCAACACATTTAGGACACCTCTTTGCAACTGGAACTTAGTGAATTAGGATTAGGAAAGGTTTAGGACCAAATAAGGAAACTTAGTTTGCATTTCTTCTTGCTTTTGCTGAGTTCCTTGACTTCTCTTGTCTTGAATTTATTTCCTTCATCTCTTTACTCATTCCTAGCCTCCTTTGGTATTCAATTTCGTCCATCCACCTTGCTCCAAGCATGTGGTATCCACTCCATGCCCAAAATTGCTCCAAAAGGCACCAAAATGCACTTTCTTACCTCTTTAACCCTTTGGACCTACAAACACACGAAAATAGGTTAAATTACTAAAATAGCTAAGAACTAACAACAAAAATGCAAGAAAACAAGCCAACTAAGTCACATAAATATGCTCCTATCGGGCATAATTGTCGATTCAATCCCAAATCGTCGATGCTGGTGGCCGTTGTTCTTTCTTTGCCGCAAGCCAAATCATTGAGGCAATCATTCATCCAAGATCAAGTCATCTTGACCCTTTGATCAACAACCCTTACATACACACTTTGCATGTTCGGAGATCGAATAAGAGGATTCAAATTGTAAAGAGATTGTAACCCTAAACTCATTAATACAAATATCTTTTGTACACGTGTTCTCTTGTTATTTGCTACAGGATTTTTATGTTTACATGTGTATTTGTAGTTATGACATATTGGTTTTGAGGTTTCTTGGTTTGAAGACGTTAATACGTTGTCTAACACATTCTAAGAGATATTAACGTTCATAATCTGTTTTTCTTTTTGGGAATTTTGCATGGATGGGCTACGAGTTGATGAATTTATCGACAATTCCAATTTCATGAGTCCATATGTGTGGTGGTGCTTGATGATTCTTCAAAGGTTTTGGTGAACAACGTAGAAGACTTTCTAAATTCTTTTGAGTATTGGGGAATTTTGATGTTTGAGAGCTTTAGAGTTTCAAAGCTTTAGCATATGGTCGTGAAATGATTTCGGAACCCTTTCTTTATCTTGAAGCCTCGTATTTATAAACTCTCCAATCTTGACTACAGATGAATTTGGCATTGATTGTGGACTTACTTGATTGACAAAAGAATTAGGGCTCGATTTTGTGAGCCGATTCGTAATTTGACTCTATCAATTAACATTTGATTTAATTAAATTAAAATCAAATAATTTATTTCCGTCAAGTGCTGACACGTATCCTTCTTGATGACTCGTCCGATTTTGATGAGTCACATCCACGTGTACGTTTTATGAGACACATAACGTATGCCACGTATGCCCTGACATGCCGAAACTTTAATATATTGATGAACATTTATTTCACCGAAATTTTGATGTTTACAACACAATTTGTATTCAATTTGATTTTCACTGGTATTATCTATCAAAGGTTATTCAATGATGCCAAATAAAATTTTATAATTCTTTATCTCAATTAAAATTGGATATTCAAGATTTTAAAGAGACAGTTTTGACCAACAGAATAATTCGATCATTTACAGCAACTATATGTGTATATCCCAGTATATCAATTTCAAAACGGAATAACAAAAGCACAACGTTCAATTTGTTGTGATAATTGACTCTTGTAAACGCAAAAAAACTCAAACTCATAGCAAGATGAAAGTTTAGTAGTTTGACAAATCATACAGGTATAATTCCAGATAAGAAAGCGGAAGCAGATTCATAAAAATCATTACAGACCCAGACAAAATAACATACTATCAGAGATGATCAAAACCAAGAAGGAAAGTTTTCCAGAAACAACATTCAAGATAAAACCTTTTCTTGCCTAAAAACGGATTGTGTCACGTGCATTAACTTCATTAGTCTAATATGAAACCATTAATTTAATAACAATAATAATAATAATAAAGGTTAATTATTAGACTAACCATTAGATGCATCAGGACACAAAACCATGGCCTCCAATATTGACATTTGCAATTCAATATATATTGATATACTAGCTCAAAATAAAATTCAGAAGTGCAATGTTTGTTCATATATTCACAAACCTCAACAACTCCTTGATCTTTTGCAAAGATGGTTTAGACAAAACAGGATTTTCCCCTTTTTCAAAATTGCAATTGTCAAATGATTTTGAAAGAAAAAAACACTACCTAATCTTTTACATAAAGACGTACTCTATATTATTTTCTTAAAACCTTACAAAATTCTTTTGCAAACCAAAGTCGATTCCCGCTAAATCATCACGTCGATTACTACTTTGATTTTATACTTTCAATTTGAATTCAAGACCAAAAATTTTAGGCTCTGATACCATCTGTAACACTAAACTTATCAACAACATAAGTTAAGAGATTAAGCTTAGGAACTACAAATTTATACAAGTATTAAAATCACAATTTGATAAACACAATAACAAACTAACCCGTTCAAGCCATAGAACAAGAAGCCAAAGAAGACTTCTAAACAATGCCCAAAGTATGCAAGTTTAATATTGGACGTATATTTTCATAGAGCACTATTTATATTGAAACCATCCTCGTGATTTCACTATCCAATTATGAAAGCTAAGTATCAAGATTTAATTAAAGTTTCAATCCCAAACTGATTAGGTCAATTTTAACCTTTACAACAAATACCTTTCCATACCAATTTGAAACACTATAGCCGGTTTCTAGCACTCACAATCCTACTCATATTTTAACACGACTATCATGAAATGAAATGAAAAAAAGGTCCAAACCGAAGTTCTTCAACCACACTCTAATTAGCGAACACAAGTACAAAACACGACTCTCCGCTAAACTTAGAGCTTAGAGGAAGGAAGGGAGCAGCTGATGGAACTGACTTAACTCCTTCATTCACTTGTTGATTCCATGGACTCCACAACAACAGTCAAAACTAGCATTCAAGAACTTCACTTATTTCAAAAAAATCATTACAAAAAAAAAAAAAAAACGTCCAAAAATTTTAAGATACTAGTACCTAAAAACGAAAAAAAAAATCCAAGCAATTCCAAGTTATCCTACCCAGAAATAAACAATTCCACCAAAGAAAAATAAACAACAGTAGGAGAAAACCCAATAATTTCAAAAAACCAATAAGGGTTTAACAGCAAGAAAATGGATAAGCTACAAATATTGAAACTTTAGGCCCGTTTGGTATTCAAGTCAAAATTTTTTATTATTTTTAAAATCAGTTTGGAGAACAATCTGCAAAGAAAGACTAGTGAGACTGTGTAACAATCCAGTTTAGGGATGATTCATCCAAACATTTTTCTTCAAAATTATTAAAGCACGATTCGATTTAGTGTGCAAATTAGTAGGGACGCAATGCTATGATATGGCTAATCATTACTCATGAATCAGGATCACCTTCAACTCTCAGCCAACCTTGTTCGAAAATTTGTACTTCGTTCACCTTTTTTTAATTTGGGTTAGAAATTGGTGTCCAAATATTTGTTTCCCCAAACAAAATCCGCCTATCAAGAAACTTCAAGATGATTTAATAGTAGCTGATATATGAAATCTTAAAAATAAAAAAAAATAAAAATTCAAAAACAAAATCGTAGTAGCAACTAAGAATCCTAGGGGGAAAAAATTTAAAATGTTGAAAGAGGAAAAATTGTGATCCAGTATACATTGGAACACATCTCCATGACAGGATATCGATTTACACAAATAAAATCCTGAAACCAGAGAATAACATTCCAAGAAGAACTATGTGCGACCCACACATTTAACACCAAACACAAACCATAAACCAATCATATAAAGAGAGAGAAAGAGGGAGAGAGAACTCATCCGATTGGGAGGAGGCTCAAAGCCATTCCGGAAGTTCTTATGTTAACCCTAATTTCGCAGGGGGGTTTATATAGGAGCTGAGGGTGATGTGAAATGACTAGTTTGTCCCTCTCAAATACACATCTAACATTTTTCTACACTCAACTTACTCTGTTCACCCATATTGTTTTTTTATTAAACAATTAATATCTCTTTAAACCCAAATTTATTACCTAAAGTACTATCCTCTCAAACCCAATTCAAAATGTAAAATTATCTTCACACTCATTCCCTTTATAACATCTCTAATTGAATGTTTTTTTTCCTTCAAAGAGGCGTCATTTGCCCCTCTATAATTGCATATGTCGTATAGGACTAGCATTTACATGACTGCTTTTTTTCTTTCTGCTACCACAACCCATCCATGGACTTGGGATCCAAGAGATCATTCCATAGACTTGAATTTGCCAAGAGAATGTTATATGCAAGCTCCAGTTTAGTCATTTTTAAATCGAGCATTTTCATGTACTTTTTAAGAAACTTTGAAGTGACATAGGGCTGGGTGTTTTGTTGCTATGTTAATAAATAAATAAACAAATTGGAGCTACTTCGAATAAAAAAGGTGCAAGCCATGCCACCCGCTAGTTCGTGGTTAAGGTTGACAAATCTTTATTTGCATCAAGAACATGTGCAATTATCTCCTCAGTTTCCTGAGGCAAAACCAAAATAAATGAGTAAGTGCAGGAGCAATCTTGAAGTTTATTTGCTTATGTATTAAGATAGTAGATTGCTCTACAAGATTGATTAAAAAAAAAAGAACGATCTCAGGCCAACAAGGCTCCTCATTTGCAAGGATCGAGAGAAGAACGTCTATCTCACATAGCCTTAGGCTGTTTCCACAAATCATCATATGAGACTGGGATTGAGGAAATATCGTTATCAACTAAAAACCTAAACAGAATTTGTGGAGCAAATAGAATTTGTCAGAGCTTTACTAAGATCAGACTGGAATTGAGCTAAAATTATGGTGGGGCTTTCTCGATTGTATGTAAGTGGTTGCGAAAATCTCACGAGTCTACCAAGTACGATTTGTACTTTGAAGTCTCTTAGACGGCTAAATGTGCATGGATGCTCAAAACTCAACAAATTAACTCCCAAGGTACATGGAGCACTTTGAGTGCACTTTGTTTGGGTTGGGAACTGCTTTAACAGAGCCGTTTGTTAGCATGAAACTGTAAGAACTATATCACATATCATTGATATGCCAACTGAATCACCAACACTCCAAGAATCAAACTATAACAAAGCTATAAACTTGAACAACTTGAACAAAAATTGTCAAGAACATACCTGCAGAACTCGAACTGGAAGAAGCCATAGCAGCTTCACAACCAAGCAATCTTCTCCTCTTTAGCAAAACTAGAAAACTCTTTAAATAATAGGTATTCAATACAAGATGAGCCACGCCTTTGCAAGAGCAGTGATTGAGGTTATATATAGCATTAATCCAACTCATTCTCCTATTAGAATTAGTGTTGAACTCTAAAACAAAACCTTATCATATTATAAGTGTACAAAATCAGTCACTGCAGAATCTAAATCCTTTTCACAATGGAACACTGAAAGCACTTATAATCCTACAAAGAATATGATTCAATCAAGCATATTAGCAAGACTTTTCAAGTCAAGGATTCATTCAATATTATAGTTAATCTTCAATTACATTTCATACTCATACTCCAACATTCTCCCACTTGAGTATGAAAACACATTGATTAACTAAATGAATCATGGAAGTGATCACTAAGTCTAATAATAAGGCTCTCAATTTCGTATTCAAACTCACCTATGTAATTTAAAATATGGAACTCTAGAACTCGATCTGCACAATCTCATATTTCATCCAAGAATCACAAGATATCCAAATTTGCATTTTGTAACTATATGAATCAACAATCACAGTAATGCCAATACTCATTACTCTCATTGATTTATGCCAATTTTAACCCAATCACAGTTAAAAAACTGAACAGTACTCTAAATAGTTCCAAAGTATACCTCAGTAAAATCACAAACTGATTTACTAGCAAACTCAAACTATTCTTATTTCACTACTAGCTTTCTAAAACAATCAATCACTAAAACGGAAAAATTGAATACTGATGAAAACCAAAATAAAAGTCAAGCTGAAAAACTAGCTAAATAAAGATACTAGCTTTTCACAACTAACTGAACTCAAGAAATCTTCAATTGTAGCAACATATAAACACTGCAGCCTTAAAATAATCCCAAACCTGATCACTGCTTACTCCCACTTATCAAAAGATTCTAATACTCCCATTCTAGCAACATGTGCCTTAAACACATTGTTTGGGCTTTAGTATGAGGATCAGTAATCATCTTTTCAGTAGACAAATATAGAATTTCGATCTCTCATTTCTTCACCATTGCTCTAACTTTAAGAAACTTCACATCCATTAGTCTTGAAGCTGAAGTTCTCTTCTTGTTCTTGGAGAAAAACATAGCAACATTATTGTCACAAAACATCTTTAAAGGCCTTTTAACTAAGTCAACAATTCTTCTCTCAGAAACAAAATTTCTCAACCATACTGCCTGTTTTATTCCTTCAAAACACGCAACGAATTCAGCCTTCATTGTAGAAGTAGACATTATTGTTTATTTAGCACTTTTCCAGGAGATAGCACCACCATTTAGCATAAAGATGTAACCCCTAGTTGATTTCCTCTCTTCGACATCCCCAGCAAGATCTGAATCTGTAAACCTAATTAACTCCAAAGTATCATTTCTTCCATAAACTAACTTATAAGCTTTTGTTCTATGCATATACCTCAATACTTTCTTTGCAGCCACCCAATGAGATTCTCTTGGATTTGATAGAAACCTACCTAACATTCCAACAATGAATGCTAAGTTAGGCCTTGTGTAAATGTTGGCATACATAATGTTTCCAACTAATGAGGCATAAGGCTTCATCTTCATTAACTCGACTTCAGTCTCATTCCTTAGACACTAATCTCTAGAAAACTTGTCACCTTTATTAACAGGAACATCTGGCTTATTGCATTTCTCCATATTGAATCTATTCAATACCCTTTCAATGTAGCCCTTTTGAGACAACCCCAGAAGCTTTTTCTTTTTATCTCTTGTTATTTCAATCCCCATAACATAATGTGCTTCCCCTAAATCCTTCATTTCAAAATTAGTACTCAAAACAATCTTGGTCTCTTTAAGCAATTGTATGTCAGAACTTGCAAGCAGAATATCATCAACATACAAAACTAGAAAAATAAACTTCAATCCTTTGTGTTTTAAATAGATGCAATCATCCATCTTGTTCTCAACAAAACCATGAGCAGTAACTACCTGATCAAACTTGAGAAACCACTGCCTAGATGCCTGTTTAACTCCATAAATCGACTTATTCAGTTTGCAAACCATATTCTCTTTCCCCCTTTCAACAAATCCAGGAGGTTGCACCATGTATATGTCTTCCTCTAGATCACCATTCAAAAAGGCAGTTTTAACATCCATCTGGTGTAGCTCTAGATCAAAATGAGATGTCAAAGCCATGATGATTCTCATAGAATCTTTGGAAGAAACAGATGAAAACTTGTCATTGTAATCAATCCCCTCTCTCTGAGTGAAGCCTTTGGCTACTAACCGAGCCTCGTATCTCTCTATTCTCCCTGCAACATCCCTTTTAGTTTTGTAAACCCACTTGCAACCGATTGGTTAAGCATTTGAAATGGAGTTCACAAGGGTCCAGACCTTATTCTTGGACATGGAATCCAACTCTTCCTCCATTGCTTTTTTCCATAATGCAACTTGAGGATATTGAATTGCTTTTTGGGAGGTAACTAGATCATCTATGTCACCTATGTTGAATTCTGCCTCTTGGAGATAAACATAATCAACTGAAATAGCTAGTTTCTTGACTCTACTTGACTTCCTCAGATTCAATTGATCACTGACTTGACATGTATCTCTCTCGATATGAGAACTTTGAGCATTTAGGGATACATCTGGTGCATATGAAGCATCCTCATGTTCATTTTGTATTTCAACACCTATTTCATATGTCATCTCTTCTTCAAAATCATCTACCTCTGTATGAGTTCTTGGTAGCACTGAGATATGATTGTAGTCCATTAGAATTGAGCCATCGAGTTGTTCTGATTCTTCAAACTCAAAAGTGTCATGACCCAAGTCTGATACATCTTGATCTTCTAAGAAAATTGCATTATGAGTCTTTTAAATTCTTGTCTGTGCTTGAGGACAATAAAACTTAAAACCCTTAGATTTCTCTGAGTATCCCACAAAGTAGCATAAACTGGTTCTAGAATCAAGCTTTCTCTCATTTGGATTGTAAAACCTAGCTTTTGCTTTGCAACCCCACACATGGAAATGATGAAAAGTTGGTATTCTGCCAGTCCATAGCTCAAAAAGTGTTTTTGGCACTGACTTTGTAGTCACTCAGTTTAACACATAGTTAGATGTCATCAATGCTTCTCCCCATAGAAAACCAGGTAACTTAGACCTTGAAATGAGACTTCTAACCATTCCTATCAAGGTTTGGTTTCTTCTCTCAGCCACTCCATTCTGTTGAGGTGTGCCTGGAGTAGTATACTGGGCCACAATACCTTGCTGCTCAAGAAACTGTGCAAAAGGACCCTTCTGTTGTCCTCCCTCTGTGTGCCTGCCAAAACATTCCCCTCCTCTATCTGATCTAACAATGTTAATCAAAAGGTTAGTTGTTTTTCTACTTCACTTTTGAGAACTTTAAAACACTCAAGAACTGCTGACTTTTCTTTTATTAGAAATATGTAACTATGTTTGGAGAAGTCATCTATAAAACTCACAAAATATGAATTTCCACAAGTGGTTTTGATAGGAAAAGGTCCACAAACATCTGTGTGTATAATCTCAAGCAAATTTTTACTTCTGTTGGGATCCATTTTCCTAACATTGGTGGTTTTACCCTTCATGCAATCAATGCATTCAGATGCATTGTTAAAATGTAAAATAGGTATAAAATTTAACTTTGACAACTGCATGATCCTATCTTTTGAAATGTGTCCTAATCTGAGTAGGCTTATAATAGGGAATACTCTAACCTTGGGAACCAGGGCCCGGTCATCCTTCGTTTGCGGTCGATGTTTCAGCTTGTCCGTCAAAGTTGAATGTTTCGATCTGGTTCAATTCAGGTCACATCTCAAATGGTTTTCTGTGGGCCGACGCCCCCACAATCCAGGCATTGCTCTATATCACTTCAGAAGAAACGATATAAAAGTACTTACCTTCTCCTTGGTGAGTCGAAATGGGGTTCCGTCCTCCTTTGCCTTGCGACCTAGGTATTCCGTTTCTAGTTTCCCATACTTTTTGTAAAAAGGCCCCAATCTTCCGTTTTTCAGCTTTTAATAAACTCCTGCTTGAGCTCCTCAGCTAACTCGGGTTCTTTCGAAAAAAACCTTGATTTGAAAAGAGAAAACAACACCTTGCTTGATCCATTGAATAATCAAACAATTTTTCTTTTAATACTCAAAGGATTTGGAGAACCAGCGAGGCGATCGCAAATCTCACAAATTAATTAAAGAGTAAACGTAATGCCACAACATATAAGAATTGTCAAAATTATGCATTCTTTTGGTAGTCGTGTTCAAAATACTCAACTCATTGTCCAATAATGTGCACTACATTTTCCACAAATGATCATGCAAAAATGCTTTTCCTATCAAAGATCCCTTACTGAAAAATTTTATGCATTCCTTATCACCTATGAAAATGACACCTTCAGTTATTAACTTAGATGCATACATTAGGCTTCTTCTCATTGCAGGCACATATAAAACATTGGACAATTCTAATACAAAACCAAAACATAGTTTGAGTTTTACTTTTCCTATAGACTCAACTGCAACTCTGGTTCCTTCACCAACAAAAACGTTATATGCATTTGCTTGTTTTTGTTTCTCAAAACCATGCAGTGAATTTGTTATATGCACAGATGCACTAGTATCAAACCACCAGAAATTTGTAGGAATTTCAATGAGATTTGATTCCTCACAGACATATACATTAGTTCTACCTTTAGCCCTCAGCCATTCTTTGAATATTTCACAATCTTTTCTATAATGGTCTTTAGTCTTGTAGTGATGACACCTAACCTTTTCTATGTTTTTAGTCTTAACCTTAAAATTGTTAGACTTAGAGGAATGGGGATTCTTAGCAGGCACAAAAGATTTATCAGGATGTTTGAATTAAGAAGATTTACCAGAATTCGCATTGAAATCCTTCTTCTTAGAAGTTTGCACAAAATTGACTATTTCAACTTCCTTTCCTTTGTCTTTCTTTTGTCAATTTTCCTCTTGAACACATTGAGATATAAGCTCATCCACTATCCATGACTTATCTTCAGTGTTGTAGGAGACCTTTAGTTGACTGAACTTCAAAGGAAGTGCTTGCAGAATCATGAACACCACTTGTTTTACACAAATATTCATGTCTAATGAATTAAGCTTTTCAGTCGCATCAGTCGTCCTTATAATGTGGTCTCTAACTGAACCACCCCCTTCAAACTTGTAGGTTGTGAGAAGAGTCATATACTGAGCAATTTCAGCCTTTTGTGATTCCTTGAATTTGCTTTCAATGGCTTTGAAATAGTCATTTGCCAGATCACACCTTTTGATACCTCCACGAACTGTATCAGTCATCCCACTCTCCAAAATAGATAATGCCACTTTGTTAGCTCTTGTCCATCTTTCAAACTCAACCTTCTCAGCCTTTGAACTCTTATCAGTGAGAGGTGCAGGTTGTCGTGTATCAAGTATCATACTCATTCAGTGTCAAAAGCAATTCCACTTCCCTTCTCGACTTTTTGTAATTACTCCCACCAGTGAGTATAGGCACAACAGCCAAATTCATTGTTTTTAGTGTACAGAAGATAACAATGAAATCATCACTTTGAATCTTTTGGGATTCATGATTTCTATCTATTTCACCATGTAATCCTCATAGTGTGTCAATTTGGTCATGGTCTCAGACTTTGACAAAGATAACTATATACATAGAGTAAACAACTCATAGAAGATTGCATCTGGGAATCATATTCAGAAGGATAATTTTCATATATCACACCACATGTGTCAAGAATCAAAATTCAATAAACTCAATATAATATAGCAGCGGAAACATTAAAATGGTTAATTTAGTTTATTCATTGATAATTTTGATTCGAATTGGCAAGATGCAAGTACAATTATGCAGATACATGGTGTTCTTCAACTCAGATCTTTAACCTAAGTTTACGTTTAAACTTACAAACATACCTTTAAAACAATCGAAGCATGCAATCAGCATGAGTTTAAAGTAAACCCAAGTCGTAAATAAGGACGGTCGTCAATTAGAGAAACCAAAAGCACAAGATTTCTTGAATCATCATAATCCCAGAAACAAGAAGGGGAAAAGACGCAGACCCAGCAAACATAACCTTATTTTTTTACTATTTTTTTTAAATGGTGTCGTTTTTCTAAACTAGGTTATGCGTTTCTAGGTTTGATAAATTTTTAGTTCATAGCATCTTGTCCAGATTCTTGTTCAAAGTTTCGAACTCAATGACAATTCATCAACCAGTGCTCTGATACCACATGTAAGAACTATATCACAGATCATTGATATGCCAACTGAATCACCAACACTCCAAGAACCAAACTAAATAACAAAGCTATAAACTTGAACAAAAACTGTCAAGAACATACAGCTTCACAACCAAGCAATCTTCTCCTCTTTAGCAAAACTAGAAAACTCTTTGAATAATAGGTATTCAATACAAGATGAGCCGCGCCTTTGTAAGAGCAGTGATTGAGGTTATATACAACATTAATCCAACTCATTCTCCTATTAGAACTAGTGTTGAACTCTAAAACAAAACCTTATCATATTATAAGTGTACAAAATCAATCAGTGCAAAATCTAAATCCTTTTCACAATGGAACACTGAAAGCACTTATAATCCTACAGAGAATTGGATTCAATCAAGCATATTATCAAGAATTTTCCAATCAAGGATTCATTCAATATTATAGTTAATCTTCAATTACATTTCATACTCATACTCCAACAGAAACATCTCCAACGTTTAAAGTTTGACGGATTGGATTTGGATTGGAGCTAGCCTTCTACGCGCTTTTGGATTTATAGAGTCGTCCTGATTCTTGTTGGGGCCTGGTGTTTTCTTCTCTAAATCGTTTATGTTCTTTAAGAATGTTAAATCTAAGCTATTGTAAATTATGTGAGAGAGATATCCCCAATGATATTGGCTCCTTGTCCATTCATTAGCCTTCCTGGAAGCATTAGATGCCTTTCGAAACTTAAGTCTCTTGATTTAGAGGGGTGCAAATGCCTCCAGGAGTTGCCACATCTTCCAACAAACAGAAAATTACACGTAAATGTAGACAATTGTATTTCCTTAAAAAGATTGTCCAATGCATCCAGTTGAGTAGCAAATTTGCCAATTTGTATGAGTTTACTTTCAGTTCTGTAAATTGCATTTCATTGTTTCAAGATGAAGGCTACCGCTGGACTAAGACAATACTTTCAGTTCCACTGTGGTACTTCCTCCCTTCCCCCTCGATACACATGAATTGGTGGATTTCTCATAGTTGGTGTTGCTACGCATGCATCCATTTTTAGGGTATGATCCAACTACTCGATACAATGATCTATTAGTTCGTGTCCGTAGGCATCGTGACGGACGAGGGCTTTCTTTCAAAACCTCATTCACCATCCCTGTAGTTCAAGATCAACATGATTGGTTGGGTGGCCAGAAGCTGACTAATCAGCTTGAAAGAAAAACGCAACGAGAATGACCAGGAAGTGCTGGACCTCTCTTGGTTGACTGCAAGCCCTACTTTTCTTCCTGAGCTCATGGATTTTGTGTAACAACCCGTCTCGGGATTTACGGAACAAAAAAAGTATTTTTGTATTTTTACTAAGTTTGGGGATATTTTCCTTTTAAAAATGGTTTTTTTGGGTGTTAAATGGTGTGCCCAAGGGGGCCTACCCCTGTTTTGATCTCTGGTTCTCTCTCTTTCTTTTTAATTTTCTGATAAGTCTCTCTCTCCCTCTCTTTCTTTCCCTCACTTCTCACAACTCTCTTCCTCACTCTCGGCACATCTCTCTATCTCTCTCTCACCTGTGTCCTTCTCCCTGCAAACCCTCATCACCCACACCATCATACCACATAACAACATCATCACCATCACCCTTGTGTTCTTAGAAACGAAGAAAGAACACCCAAAACCCTTCCCTCTCTTTCGGCCGGTACTGTTCATCGTCTTCCCAGACGAGTTTCGTGTTATTCCGACATTGGTAAGCTTCTAGAAACCTTTGGGTTATGTTTTAGGGTTAGATCGAAGCTTTTTTTAAGTGGTGTATACGTTTGAATCTCAGAAAATGGCTCGGAGTAGCTTTTCCAAATTTTCCGGCGAGCAACGCCCCTTTCGAGGCAATTTCCGGCCAAACCACTGCGAGTTGGCTGGCGTGCAAGGTATCAATCTCTTCGTCTTGCTGAGTACTACAACTTTCCTTTTTTTTCACCCAATTTCATCGAGTATTGAAGAAGTTATATCCATTTGAATCTTACCCAGTTTCCGGCGACCTCCAAGGCTTTCGAGGCGTTTTCCGGCTAAACCACCGCGAGTTAGACGTCGTGCGAGGTACCATTCTCTTCGTCTCTTCGAGAACTATAACTTTTCTTTTTGAATCACTTGATTTCATCGAGTATTGACAAAGTTATGGTCGGTTAAAGTTAAGGAACTTTCCGGACGAATTCCGGCCTTCTTCTCCCTTTAGCTCCGGCGAGCAGCAACCAATCCCAAGGCCTTTGGGCCTTTCCTGCCGAGCCCAACCCAAAACCCTTTTAAGTTTTATTTAATTCTTGTTTTTAAAATAAGGGCCTTTGGGCCGTTTCTGTTGGGGGCTTTAAGCCCAAACCCTAAAGCCCTAAATCTAAACCCAAATCCCTAAGGCCCAACTCGGATCCAAGCCCAGACCTGTTTGACTGGGTCCGACCCGGACACGTGACCCGTTAACTGACCCGGTCTGACCGTTGACCCGGTCAACGTTGACTGTTGACTTTAACTGTCAACGTTGACCGTTGACTTTGACTTCGGGTTGACTTTTCGGGTTTTCGTTCGAGACTTCTCCTAAGCTAATTTCGACGTCCTAAACCCGTTTCTGAAGCCCGTTTTCGCAAATTAATTCGTTTGAGTAGAGTTTGACTAAATATACCCTTTTATGTGCTTAGGGGCAATTGTTGTGGCGTGTTTGTCTTCGCTAGTCTGTGCAGCTTTCGACGGCAAAGTACTGTGAGTGGACCCCTTCTAAAATGCATGTTTTATAGTAGAAATGCATACATGAAAAGCATGATTTGATGAGTATGTTTTATGAAATGCTTTATGAGATATCGTGCCTATTGAGGCTATTTTGAATTATTACTATTTTTCCTATAACCCGTATTCTTATAGAATATCTGATGGATGAAGATATGATATTTAGAATACGTTTCGAACACCTCTTTATAGTATAGATGATGGATGACTTTATACTATGAAGATGCCTTTTAAATGTACGTATGTTCAATGGTTTTGTACTTACCTAGTGGTCCTTTCCGCTACGGGACATAGGGATAGATTCCGGTCCGTCCCGGGCGAAGGTTTGTTGTTGGCATAGGGCCTATAAGGTGTTTCCTCTAGCATTTAAGACCAGGGATGGGGAGCCGACATGGGGCCTGAGGGTTATTTCCTCTGACTGTCTACTCAGAGATGGGGAGCCGGCATGGGGCCTGGAGAGTTATATTGGACATTCACTAGAGATTATTATATATACAAGTTATGATTTGAGACAGTGCACGGCATGCTAGGTTTCGGAAAACCTATGTTTATCACGATATATATGTGTTTTCATAAAACCTGGGGGTTAGTACGTTGATAACTGTTTTATTATATGTATATCAAATTGGTCCACTCATGTTTATTTTGCGCCCCCTTCAGGACTTAGAATCGAGGCATACAATCCCGGCGTCAAGGCACTTCCGCATCAGTATCTTCGAGTCCTCTCCGTGTAGGACCTATTCTTTTATTCATTCAATTTTATATTAATTCTTTTAGTGTTTTAGATTAGATGTGTGCTCTGAACACGTTCCTTAAATGCATACTCTTTATTTTATATTTATAAGTCTTATTTATTCCTTATTCTCAGCATTTGCATTCAATAAATGGCTTTCGTCACCCTTCGGGTGTCGGCCAGCACGTGTCTATCCTGGTATTCGGGGAATATCGGGATCGGGGCGTGTCATTTTGTTATGGAGGGTAATTAGCGAACCGACTACACGGAACAATCCATCATATGGTGGATACTTTCTAGAGTAGTCTTATTGAACTTTAGACGAATCTCTTCATATTTAAGATGATTAATGAATTTAAGGTTTACAAGATTCATTGACCCCGATAGTGGGAGCTTTATTAGGGTACACAATTTGGGCAACTAAATATTCTTTATAGCAAGAGGTTCTTTCTTGTATGTTCCTCCAGTAAAAAGAATTTAAAATGTTGAAAGAAGAAATATTGTGATCCAGTAACATTGGAACACATCTCCATTGGAAGGAGAAGGTTCAAGTAGAAAGGATATCGATTTACGCACAAATAAAATCCTAGAACCAGAGAATAACATTCCAAGAAGAACTATATGCGACCCACACATTTAACACACAAACCATACACCAACATATTAAACGGAACTCAACCTCAAAAACCATCTGTAAAATATAAAGAGAGAAAGAAAGAGGGGGACAGAGAGAGAGAATTCATCCTCTTGGGTGGAGGCTCAAAGCCGTTGCGGAAGTTGTTAACCCTAATTGCGCAAGGGGGTTTATATAAGAGCTGAGGGTGATGTGAAATGACAAATCCATAAGACGATTTATTATATTGTTTTGTTTGTTATTTTGATGTACACTTGGAAAATAAATCTTTTTCTTAACACATGTAGGATTATTAGCCCTTGGGCCCTTTTCTTTCTTAAAGTCCTTTAATCCATGATGTCATGTGGCACGTCGTGATTCATTAAAAATCTTATCGAAATCTATCTTCAAAGATTCTAAATAGATTGTGACACGTTGCGCGATGAAATTGGTTAAAAATCTTATCGAAAATCTAGCATCTTTGATTCTAAAAAGGTAAAGACACGTGACGCAATGGAATTGGATATAAATCTTATCCTCACCAAAAATTGTACTTTCGAATAATGCCACGTGGCGTGACGAGATCAACTAAAAATCCTATCCGAAATTACAAATAAAATATTTTTTTATTATTTTATAAAATAAAAAATACTAATATTTTATTGTCTATTGCCATGACTATTCAGTTTAGATAGCGATGCAAAATGCAATTACTATTCATTAAAAACAGTTACTATTCATTGGAGGGGATTCAATTGCCTATTGCTATAGGGAGCCTTTAACTGCTCTAAAGCAAGAGACAATCGTCTATTGTACAGTAGTACATTTTTTTAACACATAATATTGAGCGTTGACATCTCTGACACTTAAATTTAGTTGACATCTCTAACACTTAAATTTAGTTGCATGATATAAGAAATCTCTCTTCTTATTAAGTAAATTGGTTGTATGAGATGAGAAATCTCTCTTTATATTAGGTTTTCTCAATATTGACGCAAAAAATATCATTTCTTCACTTGTCAATCGTTTGCGAGTTAACCTCACTGTCTTGCCACGCCTTTCACTCACTCACTCGAGTCGAACTCGATCACAAGGATCATTCATTCTTCACTCTCAGTATATCATCCGCAGGGATCGCAGCAAACAAGGTCTATATTATCATATAGAAAAAACCGAATTGCACTACCGGAAATGTTTCGCTAACTAGCAGGCAATAGAGTATATAGATACTTATACCCAATATCTGCTCAGAGTTGTTGAAATAAAAGTCAGTACAAATGACCCAGAGTTCTTTAACATGTTCAATATTTCCCGAATTTTAGCAAGACATAAGTGATTTTCATGGATAGGTATAGATCGATACCTCAGACCACTAAAAACCAACTTGTTTACATCGTTAAATACACTAAAATAACATGCAGCCTGCATACTGCATCACCCACAATTAATGACGAACACGGTAAAAAATTCCGAGACAAAACAAAGACTTCAGCATAAATTTGATAAAATACTCATTAAAAATTGATCAATTAATCTGGTTATTGGCATGATGCACAGGCAAATCATCAAACAGCTACCAAGTTTGCTACACTGATCAATTTGAAAAAGCTTACCAGGGTGAATCCTTGATATAAGATAGTATATAATGACAGTACGAAATGAATACTAATACATCGGCCAAACGAAAGTTTTCAACCACACTAATTGGCGAACATAAGTGCAAAATACGACTCTTTGCTAAACTTGGAGCTAAGAGAAAATCGTTTCGAAATTGTTAAGATGAGGGAAAAGATGCTGAGATTGACTCAACACGTTCGTTCATTCACTTGTGGATTCAGACACTTCGTTACAGTGTTTGTTTCCTGTTCGTTGCAGTGTCTGTTTCTTGTTCTATGAATTCAGACACTTCGTTGCAGTGTCTATTTCATGTTCTGGGCTTTTATGTTAATGTACTTTTACGGCGTCGGAGTCTCAATCTTCGCCAACAAGTTTCCCGACGTATTTGCTGCCACGTGCCTCACTCCCTCCGATGCCCAGAATGCCCAATCCATCAACAACTCCAACGTCCTTGCCGTCTCCAACATATCCACGTCACCCGACTCCGTCATCGAGATCCTCGACACCTGGCTCAACACCTCCTACCTCGCCTTCGATTCCAAACACTGGCCGCCCAAAATCGAGTCCTTCCTCGACAATTCAATCTAAGAAATTCGACCCCCAATTCAATTTTTCCAAAAAAAAAAAAAAAAGCCTTAAAAGAGAAAGGGGACCTTTGGGCAAAGAAGACGTCGCGGCAGAGGAAGACGTGGGGCTGTGCTACTAAGATTGTCAAATGCATCAAAGCTTTTCGAGGTACATAATAAATCCTTCAAAACCCACGTCTCACATTTCCTTCAAATTCCATATTTCCATTTATTTTTGACAGGATTTTCCTCCAAATTTTTCACAGAAATGTTCATCTACTGCTTTCTGCATCTGGGTTTTTAACCAACGATGTTCATTTACTGCTTTTTGCATCTGGCTTTTTACTTTTTACTTCCCACAGATTTCAGATTCACTCGCAAAAACCCATTATCTCTGTTTTGATTCTTCTTTCTGGGTTTAATCCAGATTTTATTTTTTTCAAAAAAAAAAAACCAAAGAAATTTGATTCTGAATATGCTCTGTTTCATGCTTTAAGGGTTAGTCCAAAGTTTAGATTCGAACTAATTTTTTGAATTTTTTGCAACAGTGTCGTTTGGTTACAGACGTGGAGACAATGAAGTCAGAGAACGAGGCGAACAAGAACAAGCTGACGATGGTTGGGAAAGTGGACCACACCAAGCTCCGGGACAAGGTCGTTGCCAATGCCATATAAAAACTTTACTATTAAGCTATATATCAATGACATATTTTTATTTTGGACTTAATCAATGATATATTTTTATTAATTAGGCATAGGTCAATGATGAATGCCACATAAGCTTTTGAGTCATTATAAAATCCATGAAAACACCAAAATACCCTTATTGAAAGGCGTTAACAGGGAGTACTGCGGCAGTGTGCAGTACACACCTCTTTGGGTTTTTTGTCGTCGTTCGATTTCTCCAGCTGCTTTTCCTTGCCGTCGCCGCCGCAGTCGTCTTTGTTGGTGTCATTTTTGGGCTTTGGGGGGGGGGGGGGGAGACAAGGTCGACCTTCTTCTTGGTATTAACAACAACCTTGTCCTGGAGCTTGGTGGGGTCCATTTTCCCGACCATTGTCAGCTTGTTCGCCTCGCTCTCTGACTTCACTATCTCTATGTCTGTAACCAAACGACACCATTACAAAAAATTTGTTCAAATCTGAACTTTGGACTAACCCTTAAAGCAGGAAACAGAGCATATTCATAATCAAATTTCTTCGGATTTTTTTTTTTGAAAAAAATAAAATCTGGATCAAACCCAAAAACCCAGAAAGAAGAATCAAAACAGAGATATTGGGTTTTGACGAGTGAATCTGAAATCTGTGGGAAGTAAAAAGTAAAAAGCCAGATACAGAAAACAGTAAATTAACATCGTTTGTTAAAAACCCAAATGCAGAAAGCAGTAGATCATTTCTGTGAAAAATTTGGAGGAAAATCGTGTAAAAAATAAATGGAAATGTGGAATTTGAAGGAAATGTGAGACATGGGTTTTGAAGGATTTATTATGTACCTCCAAAAGCTTTGACGCATTTGACAATCTTGGTAACAAGAAACAGACATTGAGTTGCAGTGTCTGTATCCACAAACCTATTTGAATCTCAATGCACAAACACATAACCAGAAACAGACACTGCAACGAAGTGTCTGAATCCACATAATCGAAAACAGGCACTGCGTTGCAGTGTCTAAGTCCACAAACTTATTTGAATCTGAATGCACAATCACATAAAAGGAAACAGACACTGTAACGAAGCGTCTGAATCCACAGAACCAGAAACAGTGTCGCATTGTCTGAATAGGAAACAGACTCTACCAACGAAGTGTGTGAATCCACAAACCTATTTGAATCCGAATGCACAATCACATAACACAAAACAGACTCTGTGTCTATGACACGCCCCGATCCCGGGGTCCCACAGAACATCGGAATAGACACGTGCTGGCCGACACCCGAGAGTGACGAAAGCCATTAATTAATACAAAAGCTAAGAATAAGAAATAAATAAGGGTTATGAATTTGAATACAATGAATTAACAATTTAGGAACGTGTTCAGAGCATACAACTAAACCTAATCACTAAAAAGAATTAAGATAAAATTGAATGAATAAAGGAGTGGGTCCTACATCGAGAGGATTCGAAGATGTTGCTGTGGAAATGTCTTGACGCCGGGGATTATGTGCTTGATCCTAAGTCCTGAATAGGGGCGCAAAACAAGGGTGAGTGGACTAAGTTCATATATACAATAATAATAAAACAGTTATCAACATACTAACCCCCACAATTTATATAATGAAAACTACTAGCATAATAAGTGATAGGTTTACTGAAAACCCTAGCATTCCAAAAATATCTCAAAAGACATATCGCGGAAATCAAAACATCAATCGTGCCACAGATCGTCTCGTAAGCGCGGTGTGCTGCTAGTAAGATCACTGAATAATAATACTCCCGGCCTAATGCCTGCACCTAAGTCTCTGTGCCCATAGCCATAGATAACTCCCTCCCAGCCCAATGCCTGTCTCCATGTCCCTCAGCCTTTCGTTAGGGATTATTTCTCCCGGCCTAAATGCCAACACCAGATCTTCGCCCCAGGTGGCATAGTGTCCACTAGGTATGCACAAATAGTTACGTATCTTACAGAATACCACTTCGTGGGATAGAGTCATCCATCATCTATACCATCAAGCGGGGTTTTTCGAAAACATGTTCTAGCATCCTATCGTCATCCACCAGATAGTCTACCAGATCATGGTTTTAATAGAAAATACGATATATCAAAATATAGCTCAACATAGGCTAACAATTATTCCCTCACGAAAATGAGACGATAAATCAACATTTTCAATAAACATGCTCATCATAAAAATCAATTCATAAACTCGTAGGCATGCTACTCAATTATGCAATTTAACTATAAAATCATGCAATTTTAGAAGGGGTCCACTCACAGTACTTAGCCGACGAAAGCTGCGCCACTAGCGAAGACGGAAATATCACAACAATTACCCCTAAGCACATCAAGGGTCCAATTAATAAAACTATACTATAACAATGGAATTTGGGAAAACGAACGTCGGAAACGGATTCAGGACGTCGAATTACCCTAAGAAGGGTCCCGGATAAATTTTGTAAACATCAATAGAATATTCCAGAGAATATTCCATGACGGAATATTCTCTAACGGAATGTTCCACTTAAAAGGTTTGGGCCGGCTAGGGTTTAGGGTTTGAAAGGTTAAAGGGTTTAGGCTTAGACTTTTAGGAAGGTTGGGCTTTAAGGGTTTCAAGGGTCACGGGTTGGGCTAAAGGCCCGTGGGTTTTGGGGCTGGGTTCAAGGGATTAAAGGGTTTAGGGCTGGGCTTGAAGCCTGGCCCAATTGTTTTTGGGTTTTTAAAAGAAAACCAAATAAATAAAATAAAAAAGGGTTGGGTTGGTGCTTAAAGGGCCTAAGGCCCGTGGTGTTTTGAGAAAAGGCCCGAGGGCCTGATTTCTTGGCATGGAGGTCGCCGGACCTCAAGGAAGAAGAAGGCCGGAATTCGACCGGAAAGCAACACCAACTTTAAACGGCCATAACTTTGTCAATACTCGACAAAATCAAGTGATTCAAAAACGAAAGTTGTAGTTCTCGAAGAGATGGAGATAATGGTACCTTGCACGACGTCTAACTCACCATGGTTTTGGCCAGAAAATGCCTCGAAAGCCGCGGAGGTCGCCGAAAACTGGGTAAGATTCAAATGGATATAACTTTTTCAATACTTAATGAAATTAGGTGAAACAAAAAGGAAAGTTGTAGTACTCAGCGAGACGAAGAGATTATATCGACACCCTAGCCAACTCGCTGTGGTTTGGCCGGAAATTGCCTCTAAAGTGACGGGTTCCTCGTCGAAAATATGGGGAAGTCTCCCCCGGGTTATTTCTGTGCTATATCCTCGATCCACAACCATATCTCAAGTTATATTTAGGCCATAAGGACGAAAATGAGAAAAGTTCAAGTGTCCCGAGGCTTACCCAAATCGGAGGGACGAGAAACCTCGCCGGAGTTCCTCCTTCAAACCGACGCTTGATGATTCCTGCGTCTTCGTCGATTTTTAAGGATGCAGGAAGGGAAACAGAGGATGGTGGTTCAGCAGCGTGTGTATGTATGTTTGTGTGTGTGTGGAGCTTGAGCAGAAGGAGAGAGTGCAGAGAGAGAGAGATAGAGCACGGAAAAGGGAAGAAAGAGATGACGGAGAGGGAAGAGAAAAGAGAGACTCGGGGGACAAAAAATCAGGGGTGGGCCCCCTTGAGCACATCATTTAAGACCCAAAAACCATTTTTAAAAGGAAAATATCCCCAAATTTAGTGAAAATACAAAAATACCCTTTTGTACCGTAAATCCCGGGACGGGTTGTTACAGTCTGAAAAATGGAGGTTAAAGGTAGTGGGAGGCAGGGGAGGTTGAAGTAATGGAGGTTGAAGGTGGTGGGAGGCGGGGAGCTTGAAGTCTGAATGTGGTGGGAGGTGCAATTTACAATGAAAGAGATGGAAAGGTTTGGTGTTTTAAATGGTAATGGCATCATTTGTAATTTTAATTAATTGAGGTATTTTAATGTATCTTAAAGTCTTATTGACCTATTTATAATTCCAATAAATTTGATTGACCTATTGTTAATATCATAACTTTTAATTGATTTTATACAAAATCACCATTTTTTATATATATTTAGGGATAAAAATTAACAACCTCCATATTGTTTTCACCCTTAAAAATAGGCACTTGCAATCCCTACACATCTCCACGTCTACTTCACTTCTTTTATTTTTTTTATTTATTTATTTTTTTCCTTGTGAAAGTATACGGTTCAACAACCATGTTAAACGCCGAATAAAATAACTCAAATTAGGGTTACTCAGAATTAGCCACAAAACTCAAAACCCTAATCAAACAGAGGATAAACTAATAACAAAACTAAAGCCACCATAAATAAGCCAAAAAAAATAAATTAAGGGTTTTGTAAATTGACCTAGAATCGGAAGGAAAGGAGGAAGAGTAAGAATCCGACGAGGAGTGACAATGGCGATGTCTGCGACGTTGTTTACTGTTGGAGTGACTAGTCTTTTTTGGATCGTAAGGGCATCTTTGTCTTTATCCCTGTCTTTATCCTTGTCTTTATCTCGATGACTGCGGTGGTGGCGATGATGTCTGCGGCGAGATGCAGATGAAGACGACGAGGACGAGTCTGATGAGTACTCAGACAACGATGAGGACGAGGCCTCCATATCTCAGAGAGAGAGAGAGTTTAAGGCGACGAAGGGTTTGAGAAACTAGAGTTCGGAACAAACAGAACTAGGAGAAATTTTATTTGGGGGTCAAAACGTGAAATTTGAAAAAGTAACCATATTTTAGACACAATATAGAATTATAACCACCATTTTAGTTTTATGATAATTCTAACCAAAACTTGATGTAAAAGTACTAATATACCTTTAATGATGAAAAATTCCTCTTTGCTTTTTTTTGTAGGCTTAGCCTCACAAGGAACTAGCAATAATGTGGTTCAAAACTCGCATTTGGCGAGAAAAAAACCTAAAACCTCTCACTTACAAGTTGTTTGGACCCAAAATGACAATTTGGGCCAAGTTTAGGGCTAGTCTTGGCCCAACAGTCTTCCAGGGGTATCATGGGCCAGCTAGGTCACCATGAGTTGCCCAGTCAGATTCGGCCGAGTCCTGGTGCAAGAAGGATTGATTTGAATAAGGACGAGGTAGTTGAATCCTGGTACGGTAGGGAGTCTTAACACTGACGATGCTGAGAAGTAGGAATGAATCTAGTTCGTTATAGGGATTGGTTCAAATTGGTTCGAAGACCTGTTGGAAATAAGATTGGCCGAAACCCAATCGGATCGGATTCAGGGGTCCTAATCCGAGTACATCTTTAGTTCGGCCAAGAGTAGGCTCGTCCCTATAAATATAGAGGCAATGGCAATGAGAAGACCCTCTCCAATTCAACACACAAACTCTCGCTCTATGCGAAACTTCTCAACAACCTTGAGATTTTTATTTTCTTTTTATGCCAACACATCTTCAGTTTGGATAAATAGCACTGTGAAGGCAACCGATGACATATTCAGTCACAAGATCAAGAAGTTAGCAACGCCCCCAACACGACATCAACACATTTTACTTCCCAGCCGAGCTCGGCCGACAAGTTGGCACGCCCCGCACACAACCGAGTGACGTAGTTAGCTCATTGATTACTCGGCCTGCATGCCACGTAGACTTGGTAGTTTTTAGGGTCAACATTTTTGGCATGCCCGGTAGGACCCAGTGCTAAAACTACGAAGTTCATGACCATTGAGACACGATCAGTAAAAAAGAAAACAGTCATGGGAAAGTCAACGACCAATTTTCCAGTCCAGAACCCAAGACAAGATAACTTGTCACAGGTACAAAATCTTCCTGCTGCCATGATACCTGAGGTCGCAAGCACGACACGCCAAGAAAATGAAGTTTGTCTCGGCGGTCAGCCTCACAATGCAGAAATCCCCAACAAAACCAAGGGCGTTTTCATTGAAGGGATAGTAGAAGATTGCGATGAGGACGGTGGTGAAGGTTCTGGTCCACCAACTAGGTTGTTTCTTCGAAGATGACTCGAAGAGCAATCTCAGCAAGTTGAACATATTTTCAGCCGAGACGTAAAAAGCATACTCGAGGTGATACGTAGTAATGGTGACACACACAACAGATTGCTCGAACTATTGGTTAGTAAAGCCTACGAAGGTGGACCCGCCGATCATTCCCAACAATTTCCAGCTAAGAATAATTTGTTACCAAAGATATTGGCCAAAACAGGATCTGCTCGGCCTAGATTAAACAAATTAGACCAGAGAATAGAAACAACATCTGTCAATATGATCGAAGTCCAAAGAATAGTCGATTTGGCCTTAAAGAAGAGGCTGAAGTTTCCAAAGTTCATTCATCCATATCCCGCCTTCGTGGAAAAATTCTAGTACCCTAAAGGCTTCATAATTTTGGACTTCAGCCTTTTTGCCGGAGAATCATCCCTATCGTCGTTAGAACACATCACTCGGTTCACTGCTCAACGTGGGGATGTTAATAGCGAATTTCATAAGCTACAATTGTTCAACTTTTCGTTAACCAGCTCAAACTTCGCGTGGTATATTAATCTCTCACCTAACTCCATCTAGAGTTGGGAGGAATTGGTCGAAAAGTTTCACGAGCAATTCTACCGACCAAGGATGGATGTATCAGTGTCATCCTTGGCTAGAATGGCTTAAGCCTCTGACGAATCACCAATAGAATACCTTACGAGGTTTAAGTCAGCCAAAAATTGGTGCCAAGTACCTCTTCCTGAAGTTGAGTTCATTAGGATCGCTCTAAACGGCCTGGATGTAGAATACAAAAATAAAATCTTGGGGATGAACTTCTGTGACATGTACGAGTTAGCTCAACATGTCAAGCAATACAACTATTTGCTCTAAGAAGAGAAGGTCTCGAAGTCCTTGTCAAAAACCCCACGGTTAGTTATGCGTCGACTGAAGGTGAAGAATATCCCAATATAGACGCGGCCGAGATAGTAATCGACAAACCATATATATACAAAGCGTTGGCTTATGCCAATCCTAAAGATGCCAAAACTCGCTTGGCCCCTGAAGAGTCTACCGTCAAAACATCAAAAGTTTATACTTTCGACATTACTAAGGCTGGCACCATTTTCGATCAACTGCTACTTGCCAGAATTATCAAACTTCGGCTAGGGCATAATATCCCCAAGGTTGAAGAATTGAAAGGAAAAATGTATTGCAAGTACAATAACTCGAACAAGCACACGACAAACAACTGCGTCGTGTTTCGAGACGTTATCCAAAGCTAGATTAACAATGGTAAACTCAAGTTTCCAAAAAAGAAAATAGGTGTCGACATCGATCCATTTCCTACGGCAATAGTAAGCATGATAGATGCTCGTCTTCATGGGGATAAAGGAAAAGGAAAGGCCGAGTTCGTTCCAATTTGATTCGTCCCAAAACAAAATTCTCGGCCATGATTGAAAATTGACTTATTCTCAAACGAGCCACCCTAAGATTTAACTGGACATGCCGTTGTCGAATCAATGTCAAGCTCTAGCGCCGAGGAAGCTGACGAGCCAACAATTCTATGTAGTCGGTGCAAAACGGACGTTGTTTTAGCTGAGCCAAAAGGAAAGCCACGTTGGCTAGGAATACCACAAATGCCCACAGCTGCAGTGACACCCCAAAAAGTGCTTGGTACTAGCCAACGTCATAAGGTCTTCAATAGGCTTGGTCCTCACATACAAGATACCAAGCCGTCTTCGGCTAGACGACGCCTTGATTTCAACGTGCCGTTTTATAATGAAGATTATTATGCGCGCAGCTCAGGTAGTTCAAGTTCACCCGTGAACCAGCGCACCGTCAGACCCCCTAAGCCATGTGATCAGCGTTGGTATACCTATAATTCCCCTAACGGTTTATACATCACACTGTTCAATAGCAAAAACATCAGTGCCAAAGAATAGACTGTATGGCCCGCCAATGAGCAGCTCAGGATACTTCGACTCCCAAGTGGCAACCAGATGAAAAAGCCAGCAATGAAGATGAACAACAACTACCAACAATTATGACTTTGAAACCACGATTGAGGAATCCGAAAAGCGGATCAAACTCCTGCTTCAGCCCGGGGAAATGAAAGCTCGCCT
This sequence comes from Heteromeles arbutifolia, assembly GCA_024362995.1. Classification (NCBI taxonomy): domain Eukaryota; kingdom Viridiplantae; phylum Streptophyta; class Magnoliopsida; order Rosales; family Rosaceae; genus Heteromeles; species Heteromeles arbutifolia. The sequence goes on from JANCRC010000002.1 coordinate 42,346,236, forward strand.
CAAGTACTTTTAGAAGGAAACCGAGAACAAACTTCCCCTGCCACCCATACAAGAACCGTTGATCAGAGTCAGACGAAATCTACATCCACCGTCTCTCAATGACCTTCAATATTTACGGTACCATTTCAAAGTCTTTTCAGCCGTCTCCCTCTTCGGCCTTACGACCGATGAAACAAAATGTGTCGCATGATTAAACGCTTACCTTGACACCAGAGATGCCCGTATCACATATCAGGAGCAAGCTCGTGTCACGACACAAGTCCCAGACCCAATTCCAATTTCAAATAAACCCAAGGCTAATGAATAAAATGAGAAGGCTCTTGTACACATATCGCATGAACATACTCCAGCAACAACCGAAGAAGACCAAGCCGACATTACCCACGCTCAGGACACATCGCCAAAAAGATCGGAAGAATATTGCCACCCAATGGGTCATTTGATCCTGGATAACATGGAAATCAGCATGGTTCATGTCTTACCTGCCAAGTTCCAGCCAACCGCGTCCTAACCAAGTTTCCTGAATGGCAATGTAGTTGTCGAGGAAGCCATACAAGTCGATTTTATGACTACTGAAGAGATTGATCTAGCCACAAGAGAGGGCAAACTCAAAGCAGCCCTTGCCGAACTGTTTCCTCGCTCTTCCCCGGCCAACCTCCATCATTTGAAGCCGTTGTATGTTACAGTTCGTATCCAAGGATATCCAGTTTCCAAAATCTTTGTTGACTGCAGAGCTACAATTAACATAATGCCCGTCTCTATCATGAAAACACTACGTTGTTCTAATGACGAACTCATTCCATCAGGGGTCATCATGAGCAGCTTCCGTTGGAGGTAAGTATTGCGAGTCAGAATCATATGACCGCGTTCTTCATAGTTGACTTAAAGACCGAATATAACACATTACTCGGTCGAGACTAGATCCATCAGACAAGCTGTATCCCTTCATCTTTATACCAAGTCCTCATTTTCTGGGGCAGTAAGTCGGTCGTGGTTCATCCGGCGAATAACCAACCTTTTGAAGCTAACATGATCCAAGCTCGTTACTACGATGATTATGTTGGCTACATCACCTTGCAAGACTTTAACGAGGACAGTTGACCGACTAAGATCTCAGTTCAGAAAGCCATCGAGGTTGACGCTGAAATTGTTCACCAGGATTCAGCAAGACTTGGGCTGGCTGACCTCATTACCGATCTCGATGCTTGACACTTAACAGGCCGAACACCGGGCCACGGTTTCATCTACCATGGAACGACTGCTAGCCCACCGGTATACTATTTCCAAACAACTGAACTTAGGCGTAAACCTCGTGGAGTTTCTCGTTGAATGAGATAATGGTCCAATCCTATCACTTGACAAAGTCCAAGCTACCCCGGCCGAGCTCGAAGACAGTCGACCCCAAGTCAAAGACCCATTAGAGGAAATAAATGTTGGAACGGCTAACGACCATCGGTCGTTATTTGTTAGTGTTTTGTTACCCTAAGCCATGAAAATTGAACTTTGTAAATTACTCAACGAATTTAAAGATTGTTTTGCTTGGAGTTACCATGAGCTGCCTAGTCTCAATCGAACCCTCGTCGAGCATAAATTACGCATTAAAGCTGGTTGTAAACCTTTTCACCAACCCCCTCGGCGATTCTCGACCGAAGTACAACTCGGCATAAAAGATGAACTGGTTCGACTTTTAAAAGCTGAGTTTATTACGTCGAATGGTTGGCAAACATTGTACCAGTGCTAAAGAAAAACAATGCTCTACGCATTTGCATCGATTTTCATAATTTAAATTTGGCAACCCCGAAAGATGAATATCTGATGCCAATTTTAGATTTGTTAATTGACGTCACAGCCAATCATGAAATGTTGTCCTTCATGGACGGCCATGCTGGCTACAACCAGATCTTTATCGTTGAAGTCGATGTTCATAAAACTGCCTTTCGTTGCCCGGGGGTACTCGGGACTTACGAATGGGTAGTCATAACATTCGGCCTTAAAAATGCTGGTGCCACATACCAACGTGCTATAAATACCATCTTTGATGACTTAATTGGTACGATCATAGAAGTATATATCGACGACGTGGTCGTCATATCGAAGCGTCGCCAAACGCATTTAGATAACCTTTGGCAAGCCTTCTTTCGTATATGCTAACATAACCTTAAAATGAACCCAGCTAAATGCGCATTCGGCATATCAGCTAGTAATTTCTTGGGTTTCCTTGTGCATCATCGTGGCATCGAGGTGGATGAAAACAAGGCACGACCAATCATCGACGCTTCATCCCCAATGACCAAAAAGCAACTACAATTCTTACTCGACAAGATTAATTTCCTCCGCCGCTTTATTGCTAGTTTGGCGGGAAAGGTGAAGGCGTTCTCCACGCTTTTGAAACTCAAGGATTCTAACAAATTCGAATGGCGCAATGAGCACCAAGACGCTTTTACACAAATCAAGGTTTCCATCATGACTTCACCCGTACTTGTGCCTCCTCGGCGTAGCAAACCTCTCAAGTTGTATATTTCAGCGGTTGAGGAATCCATTGGTTGTCTTCTTGCATAAGACAACAATGCCGGGCGTGAGTAGGCTATCTTCTATCTCAGCTGAAATCTTAATTCACCTGTCGAAAAGCTCTATTTGGCCTTGTTTTTCGTCGTGTCAAAACTCCGGCATTACATGCTCCCATCGATTACTCAAGTCATCACCTAGACATATGTTATTCGTTACATACTCATTCAGCCTATAGTAAAAGGACGAATTGGGAAATGGACAATGGCCCTGTCCGAGTTCAGTTTGCAATACGTGCCCCAAAAAGCCGTCAAAGGACAAGCACTAGCTAATTTTTTGGCCCAGCATCCCTCTCCATATGGTTTCGAGGGCAGTGACGTCGAAATTGGCATGGTGGAAACACGTGACAATTATTGGACGATGTACTTTGATGGCTCTAGTACCTCGGCCGTGACTAGTGTCGGCATCATCATTCAATCCCCAGATCACTACCGCTGGTGTTTCTCTCTCAAGCTAGATTTCGATTGTATGAATAATCAGGCCGAATATGAAGCCCTTATCATTAGCCTTAACGTCCTTCATGACTTGAGAGCAGCCCGCGTCCTCATCTTTGGTGAATCAGAACTTGTGATTAACCAACTCAATGGCACTTTTCATTGCATGAGTTGTACTTTGGCGCCTTATTACATGGTTGCCAACTATTTGGCTGAGTTATTTGAGGGAATCACATTCGAGCACGTCTCACGCGTTCGAAACACTGACGCAGATGAACTGGCATAAATAGCATCCGGAGCACAACTCTTGGGGGGCAAACTAGGCCTGGTAATACAAGTAGTACGACGACCACACCTGGCCTTGGTTAATCACCAAGTTCTTGAACACGATCGCGTGATCCGTACATGAGTCATGTCCTTACCTTCATTGTTGGAACGAGAGGATCCTATAGATGTTTACGATGTTGAGACATTACTAGACGATTGGAGAAGGTCAATTATGCAGTACCTTGATAATCCCACAGGCAAACAGGACCGCAAGACAAGGGTACATGCCACAAATTATGTAATATATCAAAAAGAGTTGTACCAAAGAGGTGAAGACAGCCAATTGTTATTATGTATCGACCCAGAAAAAGCAACCCAAGTTATTACAGAGGTACATGAAGGAATATGCAGAACGTATCAATTCGGACGAAAAATGCGCTGGTTACTTCATCGACACAGATATTTCTGGCCGAGTATGTTGAAAGATTGCATCTCGTATGCGCGAAGTTGTGTACAATGTCAAATACATGGATCCGTGCAAAAAGTCCCAGCCAAATTACTTCACTCGATCACCAAACCATGGTTGCTCAAATGATGGGCTATGGACGTAATCGGCAAAATTACACCGTCCTCTGAGGCGGCAAAGCATGCATGGATACTTGTGGCGACCAACTACTTCACTAAATGGGTCGAAGCAAAATCATATGTCGAATTAACATCCAAGGAAGTTTGCAATTTTGTAGAAGAAAACATTGTGACCAGATTCGACGTACCAGAGACGATCATAACTGACAACGGCACAATATTTACAGCCGATAGGTTCAAAGAATATATGGCAAACTTGAAAATCTGACTCGAACAATCCACGCCGTACTACCCACAAGCAAATGGACAGGTCGAAGCAAGTAATAAAGTTTTGATCGGCATTCTTGACAAAATGATAAAAGAAAAGCCTGGTATGTGGCATTTGAAGTTAAACGAGGCTTTATGGGCATATTGGACTTCACTTCGATCAACAACAGGGATGACCCCATATGCATTGACTTACGGGCACGACACGATGCTACCAGTCGAGCTAAGTATAAACTCGCTGCGAGTAATCGAACAAAGCAGTTTGATTAGTGCTGAGTACAATCAAGCCATGAGGCAAGAGTTAGCGGACTTAGCAAGAAGCTCGGCTTGATGCTTACAATTTATTAGTAGCATAGAAAAAGATTGATGAACGAGCTTATAATCGACGGGTCCAACAAAAGACGTTCAGCGAATGTAAGCTAGTTTGGCAAACCGTATTACCAGCAAGAATTAAAGATCCTAGATTCGAAAAATGGTCATCGAATTGGGAATGACCGTTCATAGTCCACAAAGTTCTCGACAATGGGGCATACCACCTAAAAGATCGAATTGGTTTAATTCATAAACTACTAATCAATGAGAAATTTTTAAAGAAATATTATCCAGTCACTTGGGAGATGCGAGAATAAAAAGTTTACTTTATTAATTTTGCAAAAATGGTGTACAAACAGAGCTGGTCGACCACCTTTTAAGGTGATGAATGAAGGAAAGCTTCAATAATAGCCTTCAATTCCAACCACCTTACTTCGCTCATTGTAACCTCAGCTTACTGAGTTCTCTTATCCATCTTCAGCTGCTCGATTCGCTTCGCGCCAGCCACGTATTTGGCCAAACAAGGTTTGCTCGACTCGAAATCTTTTGCATGCTCAAAGGCAACAACCGACCTCTGATGTTGTAATGCGACAATCTGACGGTTGAGGTCGGCCAGTTTTTTCTTCTTCGCCTTATTACCTTGAGCTCTAGGCAGAGAGTTTCTTGAGTAACCATTACGGCCTTAAGTTCGTCTTCTGCTAGAAGGGCCCTCTCGAAGATATCGAAATATTCTCGAGTTCACTCTAGGAGAAAAGATAGACGAACGATGTTTTCGTTACTCAATAGACCATCGGTAGCAAGCTCGTTCAAGCACTCTCCTACACAGTCGAGGCCTTTGCGGTCAAGGATTTAAGAGGTTGAGAGAGAGAAGAGCTCATGCAGCTTAGCAAGGGCATTTAACTCGACTGCTAATACAGAAGGTTTGGCCGAAGTCGCAGAAGGACCAGCCGTCCCTGAAGTACTCGAGAGGAGAGCGTCGAGCTCGACTTCCCATGAAGGCTGCACAAAGAAGAAGTTAGTAAAGAAAAATCCAAAAGAATAAGAGATAAGGAAGTCGTGATAGATTTGTCAATAAGAGACCTCGGCCATGTCTGCTGGTTCGTTGCTCGAACCCAGAGAGCTTAATGGCCGAGCCTAGTGTTTAAGACAGCCTTTTAATTCACGTGGCCGATAATGGCTATCTACATTTGATGGCCATTGAGGTGGCCAAAAGATGTAAATAATGCCCTTCGGCGCATAGAACTTTACGTAATGAGTAGTTGGGCATCTAGCAGTTAATATTTTCCCTAGTTTAGAATTGCAATAATGGGAATTAACGAAAGAAGATGGTCGAGACTTACAAAAGTTGAGGTAACTTCTTGAGGCAGAATGCTAATGTCTTAATCCTGAGGATGAGCCGGCGTCTCTGCTGTTACCTTTGGTTCAGCTAAAGGCACCGTTTCAGGCCCATGACCAACTTTGACCAAGGGAGGTTCGACCTAGCTAGCCGCCTCGACTGCTGGCTGGGGATTGGAAGTTGGGTTGTCAGCTGGTCGAGGCTACTTCGCCAATGGGGGCCCATCGCTCTCGTCCCCTTAAACAAGGAAAAGGTTGGTCATTAGTCAAGGATAAAGTTTGAATAAAAAAGCAAAATGAGACTGGTCATACCACTTCTTCCAGAATGACCATCGGAGCCTTCTTTAGATTAAAAGAAGGAATCTTCTCTGCTATGCTAGCTGCTTTCTCCAAGACGGCAGCAGCTCAGCCGGCTTGACCATGGCATGTGTTGAAAGATGAACTTCGACCGTTCGAACCAAAGGGTTTTACAGCACTCCCGTCGAGACCTGGACGACAGGAGAAAGAAAAGGGACACTTGGAGGAGTTACTCTTACAGTTTGACTTGATATAACGTGAATTTCCTGTTCCCTTTTCTTTGCCTTCTTCTTGATGCGTTTTTTAGGCTGGGCAGCGTCGCCTGTCATTTCGACCTCTAGGCAAGGCTGTTTGCTCGGCACGACTATTGCAGCAGGGGCCACAGTTGGCATTGTTTTGACTGAAGGGTGAGCGATGGTCGCAACCTTCTTGGGATGAGGGACGAGCTTTTTTTGGCCGCGGCCATCGCCACCATATCGACCCGTTTTATGGTTCGGCCACCTAAAAACACTGAGCTTGAATCAAAAAGAGGTTTGAAATAAATAAGTAAAAAAAAGTAAAAGGGAAAGCTGGATACCTTAGGCCGTTTCTTTGGATTTTGGAGCCAGGATTTTCCTTGGATGGCCGTCAAAGATTTTCTTCAGTCGACGTGTGGAAGAAGTCCTTGGTGTAAGCATCTCACCAATCAACAAAGGTGCTAACACACCAGGATTCTAGGGTATTCGACCGAAGATGGAATTTGGTGCACTTTTCGGCGAACTCCTTCTCGGCTATCTCGCATTCCCTGTCCAATGAGCCAAAGAGGCGTTCTTGGTTCAAAATGAAGCAAGAAGAAATGAACAGCAAGGGGCACCCTTGGATATAGCCCAGTTGGCGAGCCAGGAAATTAGGATGGTAAACTTCCCAACTACCTCGTTAAGCTTCGCAACCATAGGGTAGGTCACGAGTCATGATGAATAACCCCTAGGACTTCCGAAGACCAGCATCCTCGACCGCTTCCCATGTCGATTGAGGAAGAATGATAGAAGATAGGTATGTCCGGCGATAGCAGATTTGGAATTCGTCATCGGACAAATCTTCTAGGCCGAAGAAATATCTAAAAAAAATTTGGCCTAGTGAGTAGGGATGAGGCGTGAAGCCAGCTCCAGACCCATCACTTCGGAGGAACTGAAGCTTGGGGTTTTTGGCTGCAGTGTCGAGAAGTAAACCTGCAGCCAGAGCTAGAAAACCCAGAGTGGGCGATTTTGGTGGGGGTCGATTTTCCCCAGGGTTGCTTCAGCCAAACACTGGGTAAGGTTGGCGAGGACGGCTGGACTGAGAGCCAGGATGTGATCGCTGGCCAGGGCTTCGGCGACAGGCATGTTCTTGGCTAAGCACTTATTCGATTTGGCATAAAAACATATTTGTTGTACCAGTAGAATAAGAAGGCCCCATGTTCCCCCTTCTTGAGATCTTCCCCTTCTTAGCCGGCGAAGTGGGTCATCATATTGTTGTAGTTGAAAAAGTTCTTATACAGTTTCTGCACGTTTTCCTTCGAGGGCTTTTGGTCTCCCTTCATCAGGGTTTCAACGGCACGTTCTTCGAAGATCATCTTCAAGTCCAGGTCGAATTTATACCCAGCAAGATAAGTATCGACCGAGAGGCCGGTGTGAAAGGTGCTGAGTATAGCCGTCATGTCCAGAACCGTCAGACCAAGGGGGTCAAGATGGAAAACCATCGTGTTGGTGGTCGAGCACCAGAAGCTTAAGGCAGCCATCACGAGTTCTCGATCCAAGTTCATCTCGATGGTAGAGAGTTTGATGGCATAAAAAATGCCAACATATTTCCACTCGGTGCCAAAATATGGTTTTATCCGAGTGACCCAAGCAGCCCAGGTCGCAGTGGTCGAGGGCCAAACACCTTGGGGTTTGGTCGATTCCCATTTCGACCAATCGTACCCTTGGAATAAAGGTTTCAGGCAATGGTCCTTAAGCATTTCGGTAATTGCTTCTGGAACATTATCCTTGAACAATGGGCCGAGGGTTTGGTGGGAAGCGTTTGATTCATCTTCAAATCAGATGGTTTTGATAGTGTTTCGATCAGTGATGCTTTGGCATTTGTCACATTCTTCGACCAACTTGGTGATGAAGGTATTGGCGGCCATTGAATAAGATAAAGATTTTCTGGGTTTCAAAGTAAGGATGGCTTTCTGGGTTTGAGAGCAAATGGCAAGAGATTCGAGAATTTTTTAAAGCGTAAAGTTTGAATGAAAGAAGGTTGTGTATTTATAAGTGTTTTGGGGGGAAGATTAACAATTTAGTTTTTTTAAAATGGGGGGTAAAATTGATCGGATGATTTGGTAATCATGACAGATATTCAAACGATCCAGGTGAAGGGACCGAAGAACTCGTGGATTGAGGATGCACGTTTGCGTGTGGCGGCGAATTTAATGGTGAAGGGACGTTTCGATGGTTGCATGATTCGTGTGTCATTATTAAAGACTGACGAGTGAGCTGAGAAATTGTCACATGGCAATGTGTTTGACGAAGTTAAGATTGTGTAATAGTGCTTCATAAATTCACAAGTAGTTGGGATATTCAAGACGTTTCAAGTGCTTTTTAGAGATACCAAGGGTTTGATTTCACTTTTTCAAGGTCGAGTCTCAGCTAGGATTTATAGGCTGAAGACCTCATAAGCGAAAGGGCAATGTTTGGACCCAAAATGACAATTTGGGCCAAGTTTAGGGCTACTATCAGCCCAGCGGTCTTCCAGGAGTATCATGGGCCGACTAGGTCACCGTGAGTTGTCCAGTCAGATTCGGCCGAGTCCTGGTGCAAGAAAGATTGATCTGGATAAGGACCAGGTAGTTGAATCCTGGTACGGTATGGAGTCTTAACGCTGAAGGCGCTAAGAAGTAGGAATGAATCTAGTTCGTTATAGGGCTTGGTTTAAATTGGTTCGAATACCTGTTGGAACTAGGATTGGCCGAAACCTAATCAGATCAAATTCAAGGGTCCTAATCCGAGTACATCTCTAGTTCGGCCAAAAGTAGGCTCGTCCCTATAAATACAGAGGCAATGGCAATGAGAAGACCCCTTCCAATTCAACAAACAAACTACCCTGCGCAAATTCTCGCTCTACGCGAAACCTCTCAACAACATTGAGATTTTTATTTTCTTTTTCCGCTAACACATCTTCAATTTGGATAAACAGCACTATGAAGGCAACCGATGACATCTTCAGTTTGGATAAACAGCACTGTTGCCGTAGAATCAGCCGACCGCGGAGTACCTTCAGTTTGGATAAACAGCGCTGTGTCGAGGCCGACTTGTTATCTATCCAAGTCTAGGTCGAGAAGGATTTTTGAATCTTTATTGGCAGAGGTCATCTCATTAGCCTTCTCGGCGAAGTGGGGTATTACAGGTTACTACATTCGGCACATTGAAAACCGAATTTGATATTAAACTTCGCAGAACTAGTAACCTTGTCTTCAGGCTCTAGAACCCGAAGGCCGAGACATGTTCTTTCCTCGGCCGCAATCGCAAGATCAAGAAGTCAGCAACGCGCTTAATGCGACATCAACACATTTTACTCACCGGCCAAGCTTGGCCGATGAGTTGGCAAACCCCACACACAACCGAATGATGTAGTTAGCTCATTGATTACTCGACCTGTGTGCCACGTAGGCTTGGTAGTTTTCAGGGTCAACAAAAGTGAAGAAAAATACCACTAAACCATAGTACTAATATAAAAAAAAACAACAATTAGTTGAGATCTTGAAGCATAGAAGAGGTAGCCTCTTGAACACTATCCAGTACCCCTACTCCTGAACCCCTCAAATTTCCTACACTCTTTTTTTTTTTTTTCCTATATATATATATATATATATATATATGGAGTAGATATAGATATTCAATTATAATCAAAGAACGTGAAAAATTGAAGATAACCCAATAAATTAAGCATAAAAATTAATCAGGAACTGAATCTCTGAATCAAAGTTTGAATCTAAAAATAGAGGAGCAAAGACCCTTTTAAGCTAAAATCTGTGTGAGGTTTTTCTGCTAAACTGGTGAGTGAAAATATAAAAGCTAATAATGTAATAAATCCCAAAGAAAAACATTCACATCATGCGTTGTAATGGAGTCTAAAATCTGTGTGAGGTTTTTCTGCTAAACTGGTGAGTGAAAATATAAAAGCCAATAATGTAATAAATCCCAAAGAAAAACATTCACATCATGCGCTAGAATTGAGTCTAAATGGATTCTTGCAAGTTTGGCAATTGTGGCCTGTCCCACCACAGCGAATGGTTCATGATATATTCACCTGCATTGGAACATGAAAATCATTAAAATTTTGACTAAAGCCATGATCTGAAATATCAAAAAGTAGATTTAGGAATTGGAAGCTACAATTGACAAGCATACCATTGTTCATTGGACAATTTGAAAAAGGATGCTGCTCCATGTTGCTGTTTTTTTTTTTTTTGTAAGAACGTCCCTCTTGCTTAATTATGCAAATCAAAGGGTGCTCTTCTGGTTTAAGGTGAGAAACGAGAAGATTGCGAGAGAGTTTAAATGAGGTTTTTTTTATTGTGAGAAACCCTAATATTTAGGGTATTTTAGTACTTTTATATTAAATTTTGGTTAGAATTATTATAAAACTAAAATTGTGGTTATAATTCTACATGGGATCTAAAATATGATTATTTTTCCAAATTTCCCAAACGAAAAATCCTTTCGGTTGAAGTTTTTCTTTTCTTTTGGGGCACGATTTTGGTCATTCTCGTTGTGTTCTTCATTCAAGTTGATTAGTCAGCTTCTAGCCACCCAACCAATCATGTTGATCCTGAACTACAAGGAGGGGTGAATGAGGTTTTGAGAGAAAGCCCCCATCGGTCATGATGCCTAAGGACACGATCTAATAGATCATTGTATAGAGTAGTTGGATCATACCCTAAAAATGGATGCATGCACAACAACACCAACTATGAGAAATCCACCAATCCAAACGTGTATCGAGCGGGAAGGGAGGGAGTACCACAGTGGAACTAAAAGTATTGTCTTAGTCCAGCGGCAGCCTTCATCTTGAAGCAATGAAATGCAATTTACAGAACTGAAAGTCAACTCATACAAATTGGCAAATTTGCTGCTCAACTGGATGCATTGGACAATCTTTTTAAGGAAATACAATTGTCTACATTTACATGTAATTTTCTGTTTATTGGAAGATGTGGCAACTTCTGAAGGCTTTTGCACCCCTCCAAATCAAGAGACTTAAGCTTCGGAAGGCATCTAATGCTTCCAGGAAGGCTAATGAACGGACAAGCAGCCAATATCATTGGGGATATCTCCCTCACATAATTTACAATAGCTTAGATTTAACATTCTTAAAGAACATAAACGATTTAGAGAAGAAAACACCAGGCCCCAACAAGAATCAAGACGACTCTATAAATCCAAAAGCGCGGAGAAGGCCAGCTCCAATCCAAATCCAATTCGTCAAACTTCAAACGTTGTAGTTAGCTCCAATCCAAAACGCCAGTTTAATGTTCAACCACCCAAGGACCAGTTTTCCCATAATGTTCAACTACATAATATTCAAGGGGTCTTTTGATATGGGTCCAATTGGACTAAAAATTGGACCTATTTCAAAAGGTCGGCTATAAAATTGGACCTATTTCAACTTTTCCCAATATTCAACTACCCAAGGATTTTCATAGGGCAACAATTATGTAAGAGCTTACACTTAAGGAAACACTCCAAAGATGAAACTTCTTAAGAAACCATGGCATATAATATGAATCTTTTCTTCAAAAAAGAAACCATGGCATATATGACCCTTAAAATTGTTACACAAGTAACGCAACACAGCATGGACTTTTTTTTTACAACTAATTTACATTAAGAGGGGGAGGGATGAACCCGAGACGAAGTGGGTTGAACAGGAATACCCTAACCTCTAGGGAATCCACCACTTGCAATACAGCAGGCACATTAGGAATGGATAGTCAGAGTATGAAATCTTGCGTGAACACTGATTTTTTTAATTCAATATTAACTTCAAACTGCTTCAAATGCAGGTATTAGATAACATTCATTTCATCCCAAATCCTGCCCTAAATTTTCAATGGAAACAGTTTGTTGCAGGTAGATATCACCACAAATTAAATAACCGATTTTCAACTAGAGTGGACAGAACAATATATACCTTGATTGCCACTGTCCTGGGACAACTTGCTAATGAGAGCTGATTTCCCACTGCCAGTGGGACCATACAGAAGAAGGAGCAACCTTTGCTTCACAGCTAACAGCACCATCTCAATAGTTCTCTTCATTGCTAATGTCACAACAAACGGATAGCCAGTTGATCTCTCATCCCTAAATATACCAACAAAGTTAACTGGCAATGTGAGAAACTAAAAGAAGAGTTACAAATGCAAATAGGTAGAATAAGGATATAAGAGAAAAGAGATGCACAGTTTTTCTGATGAGGAGAGTGAGAGCGAAAGAAAATAGTTCATGAATTTGCATTATGATAACACAACATGTTACAATCAAAAGGAAAAGATAATACTCTATGAAGCACACCTTTGGCGCTTTGCTTGTGGATCTATCACATAACATTGAGATGAAGTAGCAGACCCAGAATTAAGGCCAAAAGACTGCAGACTGCTTTTGTGACAGTAAATACTGCTTCCATCCACAGATTCATTTGGTTTGGATGATTCAACATACCAGCAGGTGCTTTCTAATGATACATCCTGACAGAATTCCTCCCATCTGAAATAATAATATCAAGATAAACATTGCACCAACAATAATGAATCACTAAATTTGTTATCTAAGAAATAACTTTCTGGAAGGAGTGAACGAGACCAACCGCAATAAACATGAAAACACGTCGTCTTCTGTAATACCCAAGTTCTCCGTTGCTTTACAACTTAACTTAAGAATGAGGGAAATTATTTGTAGCCCACACCATCTTATGTCTGATCAAGTTTTGCACACTACTCCACAAGGTCCAGGAAACAGGAACATTCTGAAGTTTAGAGAAAAAGTCATACTTCACTATGACGGGGCGGAAGGACACCCCTACGGCTAGCAATACCCTAGTTCCATCCTACAAAAAGATAAAATATGACATTAAAGCCAAATATCAAGAAGGGGCAGCTCAAAAAATGTGGAACGCTCAGCTCATGAATGTAGGGGGTTGCAAGATCAAAGTCTATTTTGTTTCCGCAATTGATAGCACCACCACTTCGCTTACAAGCAGTTCAAGAATAAAACCCTCTCACGAAACAAAAATTCAGATCTCTACATAATATCAGTTACAGCTAAGAAATCTCCAATTGCGTATCCTTGAAAAGTGTGGAAAGTGTATCAATGTAATTTTGAACAATTTGTTCACCACATTCTATCAAGTTTATACTTCAACTGCTAACATTGTTTGGTGCTTTGTTTATCACCAATGAGAAAATGTTTATGCTTCATATAAGCCTAAAGAAATTCCAAACAGTGGCCGAAAACCATAGGTATTGTGGAATCAAGAACCATTAAAGGTCAGACAACAAAATTGGCCGGGGGGAGTGGGAAGAGAGTAAGATAGAGAGTAAGAGGGAGAGAGAGCATTCCATTTTACACAAATTCTTCATACAAAGCTTACAAACCTCAACACGGCGATCAGAAACTTTTGGTCCCAGCAGAACACGTAGAAATGGAGGTGGAGAAAATTGAAAATAACCTAATATAGACCTGCAAGTGAAGAAAAGAAAGATCGATATAGCACATGTAACTGTTACCAACCATTAAAAGGAAGGTGAATGTCATGAACAAGTACATAATATGAACATATAAGAATTACATGTATAGACACAAGAAGTGAACGTACTCCCACAAGAAAGGACCCAGTCCAAGGGATCGACATAAGGCGAGACAAGCAAGCTCATGGAGATCTAGACCCTTCCCAGCTCCATTGTAGAACTCAATAACATTATCAAACTCTTTTAAACTAGTAGCTCTCCAAATCATTCATCCTTCTAGTACTCTTAGGAGTAGCTGGGATTGGCTTAACGACAGTTGCCAGATTCGGCCATTTGGTGTCCGAACTCCGTATACTGATACTTTTACAGTTCGGTTGTGAATTCAGTTAGAAACACCAGATTAGACAAAACTTGAACAAAGAACTGAAAAAACGCACCTGGGTCACTGTAAAATTCTTCGATGTCGTCCTCGTAGTTGTCGGGGAGACTTTCTGAAGAACAGAGGTGACTTGCTCAGCGCATCATACTGGGCAAGGTCTAAAATATCAATGATATCGGAAATATCGGTAGTCCAAAAACACGGAAATTTCGATGGAAATATCGGGATATTATCGATATCGATAAAAATTGAATAAAAACCACGGAAATTGTAAGAAAAACTTGGAAATCCAATTCCAACGGTCCATTTAACACCTCCTAATATCAATTCCTAACAAAATAAATACAAAAGCAAAATCAGCAGTGCTTTCAAATATTTTAAAAGGGAAAGTGGGAAACTATTACCAAGAAAGATGCAAACGAAGTATATTCATCACTGATAATGAAGAGAAAACGAAGTGTATTAGTATATTGATCTTTCCCCATTCCTTGTAAAGTTGAGGAATTTTTTCTTAACATCTGAACAGAAAGTAAAATAACGCTAACATGCTCAATTACAACACACATAAGCTTGTGAACAAATTATCATTTCGAAACTGCCATGAGAGTTTACTAATCATAAATCTATGTAGAAGTTGAAATTCAATCCAAAATAAACATTAGGCACATCATCGAAAAACCAGCAGCACAACTACCGTATTGAAAAATGCCAATTTCACAAAACATTTAATGAATATTTTACTTCAGAAAATTATGCAAACCACAATTGAAAACACCGATCTCTATATAATTCAGGAACCAATCAAAGCAACTGAATACACATGGTAAAATAAATGTTTCAGTTTGATTTTGTATTCTATAAACTTTACATTAACGAAATACATTTAGGGATTAGTACTACAATGACATTGCTCCAACATCAATTACAAATCTTTTGAGAACAAATAAACAGAGTAGTGAGAGCTCGTACCCGAAGTGAGGCATATGATCACACCCTCCTCAAGTGCCCAAGAGTAATTGAATGGCGGCGCAGCCCCTACAGAATGTTTTTTAATCGATTTGGTAGTTTAACACTGGCCAAATGCACAATACATATCTTAGAAACTATTGTCAATTAACTTCTAAAGAAGTTAAGAGCAAAAATTACCTCCAATCTTTGTTTCTCTTGTACTTTGGTATTTTGGGGTTGACTTGTAAACGGTAATAGAAGTCCTGTAAGCCGAAGAATAAAAAGCCTGTTTTTGGTTAACTAAAAAGCACTCGTAAACGGAGTAAGATATCTGGTAACCAAAAAATGAATCTTGGAAAGCAGACATAAACAAACTTCGATCACAATTACTTTAATACATTTGGATATCTAGGAAAATTAGATTTATTCAATTTCGATATAAAGAAAATGAATTAATGCAGGTACAACATTTGTGCCTCAATGACGTGAGAAGTACTCAAAACAAACATCGTTTTCTTTTTGTCTTTAGGCAATCTCTACAAATCTCAATGAGTTCTCTAACTCATATACATTGAGAATCAAATTAACTAATTCACTTACTAACCCCTCCTCTTAATTTCACACTTATGCTCCAAACAGATTTTGTAACTAATATCCTAAAAAAGGGGGCAAAAGGGAATAAAAAAACCTTTGTATGGTATACTGCAGTGTTATCTTTGTAACCCAAGTCAAGCCCTGAAAGGCCAGCAACCTCCTTGTATACTTGGAAACCTCTTGCAGATTTTATGGCTCCAGAAGAAAATAGATCATGCAACATTAATATCATTAAGACTAAAGTATTTTTCCCAAGTGAGTACACATGAAAAGTATCAAAGAGAGAAAGGAGAAAAAAAATTAAATAAATAAGAACTACACACCTGTCCTATAATTTGGCCAAACAGGCATTTTGCTACCGAGGCAAAATTCTCAATAGCCCAAGCATCAGCCTATCAGATGAAGAAATATTCATAAGGGAAAAGGTAAGCTTAAACAGGATTTGATATGTATGAACTCAATCTTTAATTACTCGTCCTATTACCAAATAGCTATTGGAAATGGTTTGAGTTATAAAACCTGACTCTAAACAGGCCTGATTCTTATCAAATAGCTCTCGAAAATTCGATATGCAAAAACTGAAATAAAGAAATAGATCCCAATCTGATCCCACAACGAACAATGAACCAAAGTTACATGAACAAAAACAGTGTCAACATTTCAAGCTGTGCAAGACTAAACCCATTTAGGAAAGCACAAAGTCATACATCCAATCCTGTCTCATTCAAAATTCCAATACTCGATTCTAAAGAATAAAGAGAGCAATAGCATTCAAAATCAATAATTGTAAAGAATACCGAGAGCAATAGCATTCAAAATCAATAGTTCGCAAGTCTCCAACCAGCATAGCAAAATGCAAAGAGAGCAAAAGTCTCCAACTCTCCAACCAACATAACAAAATGTCAAAAATCAAAATGCCTTATGGCATTGGTACAACACAAAGTTCAAAATATTAGCAATAAATTTAACAATGCCTTATCTAATATCATTGAGGGCATAAGTTGGAAGAGAAGACAAAAAACGAAAAGGGGTTGATGCAGGCAGTATAAAAAGCATAAGTAAGGAAAGATACCCAAAATCCATCACAAATCATAGTGAAAATTTGTGTTAGCAACCCTAAATTCAAAAAAATTCTCTAGTTTTCCATGTTTTCTCATCAAACAAACAACAAATTCGTATAAAATCAGAAAAGTAAAATTACCAGCAGCAGCGTGCTCCGGGCCTCGTATGATGGCGTTCCTCCGCCAGCAACGGCGTCGAGATTGCTTTCTGCGGCAAGGATTACACAGGAAGTCCGTAAAATTCATCGACATCTGCAAGAAAACAAAACCACCGAAAGTAGATTTCCAAAATTGAAAAGAAATGAGAGAGAGAGAGAGAGAGATTGGAGGACCGTAAGTGTATAAACATATTGGGAAAAAATTGTACGGCAATTACTACAATCTGAATAAAAATTCCACTGTTTATCATACAGTGCTTTGGAATTGAGTAAGTAGAGAAAGAATTGGAGTTCTTACAGAGTGTTGGCGAACTGAATATCAGCTTCGAGCACCTTGAGAGATTCATTGAAGGACTTCGTTTAACATTTATCAAATGTCAGTAAATTCTGTAATGTACATGGAAAAGTCCAGAAAATTAGAGATGAACAAAAATAAGTGAATCAGACGACCGTAATTTTGAAATATCATCTATTTGCTAATACGACCTTTTTCCATCAAAACGACATAAACCCCAAAGAACAAATGGAAATTGGGAACGACCCATAATCTGAAAATTTACAAAAATTAACAGAAACGGATGAAATATGAGAGAAAGAATTGGAGTTCTTACAAAGTGTTGATGAACTTTCAGAGAAAGAATTCGATTTTCCTGATCGTTTTTACTCTTTTCTCATCCCTCCCATCAAAAATCCTAAACACTCATCACTCCACCCACCTCAAATCCTCTCTCTCTGAATATAGCAAAATATACCAACCTTTCTCTCTCTGTAATCTGAAGAAAAATCTGATCAAAATTTATAAAATTGGTTTTTGGTTTTGTAGAAGTGTGGACAGTTAGAAGGGAATTTGTAGTGAGAAGAAGGGTCACCTTTTCAGTAGATGGGAAGCAAAGCCATATATGTAACTCGGTTCGTTCAGAACCAACGATCATCCACACAAAACTTTGACTTACACAAAAACCAATTCAAAAAACCAAAACAGATACCCAAAATTATAACCAAACAATCAAAACCCACAATAAAAAAATCATATAACAACAATGCTTTCACAGAAAAATCTCTAAAAAACCCCACAAACCCCCAAAAAAAAATCATGCAAAAATCTCAGCACAGGGTAAGTCTAAAAATGTCAATTTTCATGCCACAAAATTGTGATACATTACAATCTAAAATCACACGTACACATATCACACATACACATACATCAGAGGGGAGGAAGCAGATAATTTCAACAAACGCGATGGAATTCCTTACCTGGGAAAGGTTTGGCCCGATGATGTGTACCAACCAGACTTTGCACATCCAGAAAGTGTAAAATGTTGTGCGAATGAGATGCAAATATTTGGACTAATTGATTGTTGGATGGACTATCTTTCTAACTGTTTAGAGTTTATTGAAATAAATTTGAACTTGAGTAATAAATTTGAATGCTTATTTTATAATGTTTTAGATATATTTATTTATTTTTATTTATTTATTTATACATATTTTTAATTACCGTATCCCTGACGTATCGTGTCCTCATTTTTTGAAATTTAACGTATCGCCGTGTCGTATCATGTCGTATATCCGCATCCGTGTCCGTGTCCATGCATCATAGGTTAACACACTTAACATTGAATTTCCCTCTGCGCAAAACTCATGGATATTTCCTGTTGTCTTTCTGGTCAATGTTTTTAAATAGTATTAATGAGTCTTGTGTACGTTTTAAAATCTTAATCATAAGAAGTCTGATTTTGCAAAGTTGAATAGTTAAGTTGTGCAATCTGGTGTTGGAATTTTATTGAAATTGGGCGATTTTGTTTTTGTTTTTCTTTGTTTGGAAGTGGGATTAGGAGTTGGGATTGGTGATCGCTGACTCTGTTGTTGCCATATCTTCATTTGGCAATGTCTATTTCTGGACGGTAGTCAATTTTCTGTCCTGTCGATGTTAATGAGTTACTTTGGAGACTATAGTTTTCTACTAATGTTTAGAAGTAATCAATTTGTTTATGACAAATGTGTTGTCGTTTTTCTTCTCCATGTCCTCCTTTTCGAAACATGTCCGCTGCCAGGCTGCCAGAATTGGTTTCTGGTTTGCTTGAACGCTCTGGGATGGTTTGTGATTGTAAGGTGGTTTGAAACCATCTGAATCAGTCAGAGACTTAAATTTAGTTGAATTTGTCGATCAAGGTTAGTTTTGTTTCCAGGTTGATTGAGATCCGTTGGATTATGTGTTTGCTTTCCAGCGGTTGATAACTTGATCTAGAGGAAGAAAGCATACTAGTACTGTTCTGCAACATGTACCAGCATCCTTGTAGATTCTGGGCCGGAGGTTTTAGGGGGCACAAGTGGTGTTCTTTTGCGGTTACTTCTGTCCTGAACATTCAGGAATGCGTTAACACTACTATTAAGTATTTCATTAGAGTAACGAACTAGCAGTCTATGAGATCAAATATCAAAGCTTGATATGAAATGTTATAGTAAATGGTTTAATAATAAAGATAATGTCGAGTGCTCGAATGGGTTTTATTTGTCAGGGTCAAATGGTTGAAATTGTTGTTTGCCCAATCCTATCAACTATCTCCTTACTCTTATCTCAATTCTCACATAAAATGGATAAAATGGGATATGTATGAGACGGATTTATGGCACCACTTTTTTTTACACAACTTGACACACATTTTTGTAGAGCTCATTTCGTAATGTATATGATATAATCCATCTATCTTCTAGATTTTCTCTCAAAGATCACACGTGTTAAAAATCACCAAAATTTGAAATTAAATGACCGTGGGATTAAGGGTTTAGGATTTCTTTGTAGAATCGTATTCGTCTATTTTCTTCACTACAAATAAATGTCTTAGTACTTTTAGATTGGTCTAATTTTTTGCAAAGATGGTCTATAAACGGTTCGGATCGTTAAAATACATTGTGGGGTGAATCTCACAAAAACATGTGGCAAAAATGTTAAAAAAAAAAAAAAAAAAAAAGTGTCATGAATACATGTTAGATATATATATATATATATATATAGGGGTCATGGCCCCTGGCTTTTTACTAAGGTTTAGTGGTACTACAATTACAATATTAACCTTGAAATTGTTTTATTTTTCTCTCGAAAGTTAGTGAAATCAGAAATTTGATGATGTAATTTACTTTGGCTACATGACCTTTGCTTTATCGTATCTTACTTACTTTAATAATCTCTTTTAAAGATTATTGTTATATGGGTAAAATACATAAAACTACATTAATTATTAGGTTATTAACAGTTTCATACCTCGTTTTTAAAAAGTTTCAACATCATACCTTATCTTCGAATTTGTTGCAATGTCATACGTTCCGTCAGTTGTCTATCAATTCATTTGTTAAATGCTGACGTGACATGAGGCAAGGCCCACTTTTTATTAAAAAATTAATAAAATATTTTAAAAATTAATAAAATATCAACTAAATATTAAAAAAATTAAATAAAAAATAAAAAATAAAAAAATAACAAAGAAAAACCAAACCCATATCCATCACCCCACCCAACCCCATCCCATTCTCCCATCTTTCCCATCCGTTGTCTTCTCCCCCCTGCGCCCCCCGAAATTTTCCTTCCAAACCCAGAACCCCACTCCCTCCCCCGCAACCCCCCCTTTCTCCCTCCCAACCACCTCCCTCTCCTCCACTCTCTTCACCTCCCCTCCCATTCAAAACTTAAAAAAAAAAAAAAAAAAAAAAAAAAAAAAACAACGACTTCGACGGGAAGGAAGGATTGGGTGGGGTGCGAGGTTCAGATTTGTTTCTGATTTCTTTTCTTTTTTTTTTTTTTTTTTTTTTTTTAAGTTTTGAATGGGAGAGGAGGTGAAGAGAGTGGAGGAGAAGGAGGTGGTTGCGAGGGAGAAAGGGGGGGATTGCAGGGGACGTGGGGGTGGGGTTCTGGGTTTGGAAGGGAGGACGGATGGGGAAGATGGGGGGAGGGATGGGATCTGGGTTTGGGTTTTCACTTTTTTTTTTTTAATTTAGTTAATATTTAATTAATTTTTTTAATATTTTATTTGTGACGACCCCTCCCAAATTAATATGTATATATTTTCTTTCCGAGTGTGTAAAGTGACGAATATGCCCTCGTTGGCTTAGCGACGTGGATGTGAATATGCGGTTTTAAATTATTATCTCTGCCATCGTAATTAAATCGTATTCGACGTCACGAGCGCATTGACGCGAGTTAGGGTCGAATTGGTTTTCTAACGAAAAAGTTGTGACAATTAAAGAACGTAAACGGGCCAAAGTAATAAACCAATCACCTTATTTCCTACTTTCTTGGGTCCAATTGAATATTTGGGCTTTAATTGTTTTAGGACCAATTACAAAACTCATTTCCTTCCCTTGCCCAATCCGGAGGAACACACATACATTAAAACCTCGCACTCTCTCCTTACTAACCAACCACAAACACACACACACACACACATAACCTCACCTTCTCACTCCTCTCTCTCCTCGATTATTCTCTCGTCCGTACAACCGAAAGACCATCACCTATAACCTTAACCAAATCGACACGGATCGAGTTGTTGAAGTCCACCATCATATTCCTCGTGACCTCACGGGTTGAGTGATACATTTTGGCCGTTGAGCGGATCACGGGAACCCGAGAACTCACACACTCCGGCGAGGTGTTTGTTGCTCCGTCGTGATCGAGGCATTTTTCCAAGGTTTTAAGGCTCGGGGAGGTTCCTAATCAACTCCATAGGAACCTTAGAGTGGATTTGGGACAAAGTTGACGTCGGAGTAAGTGGTTTCGAAGATTTCAAGTTTGGCCGGATTTTTCCAGGCTTTATTCCAATCATTTTCCGTTGATTTTGGGACCTCTAATAGGTAAGGATATGTTCTTCTAATTGAGGGCTTCAAATTCATATAAAAGTTATGAATTTTGGTGGATAAATAATTGAGATATTGAATTTTAAATATTTTTTCCAGTTTCCAGTGTAGCAGACGGCAGTCGGCGACGGCTCCGGCGAGGTCCATCGGAGAAGAAGAGGAATATTTCGTCAACTTTGATGGAATATATGACGGCGTCAAGTAACTCCGTTAGGATCTGACGGAATATTCTTCTATTTTAACAGAATATTCCCTAACGTCGTTAGAGGTTCCGTCAGCATGCCAGGCATATGCATGCGCATGGCCAGCGCGTGAGGGCGCGTGTGACGTTCAAAGATTATTCTAAAAATATGGGGGTGTTCGTGGTGTTGAGTAGATCACGTTGGTATATTCAAACACCCCATTTGAGCAACGTATGAGGAATTCAAATTAAGTTTTGTTTATGTGCTATTGAATTAACGTTAAATTGGTTATTTCACATATAGGTGAGACATACCCTGAGGACGAACGTGGACAAGCGAGGCTAGGGGGCTACGATCCTGCTACTTATCAGTGAGTGGGCATTTATATATATATATATATATATATATATATATATATATATATATATATATATGGAAACCATAATATATATATATATATTATGGTTTCCAGAACGTTTCTTTTAAAATGATTTATGCTTTGAATGCCATGTTGTATAAGAGTTGCATATTAAGTATTGCATTGTCATAAAATGAGAGTTATATTGTTTGATGCTGTGGAGACTCAGGTAAGCTTCAAGTGAGTATTATGTGGTTGAATAAATTGTATTGCATTGGTATATATACATTTGTTGAGAGCTCATCATGGCTGCACCCCGGTATTAGTACTCCCGCCCGAGGCTAGGGCCAGCCTTCACATGATCGTTCACCTCCCGCACCGCACGCTCACCTTGGATCCAAGTCTGGTGCCAGCCTATCGTACAGACCACAATAGGTGGTTCCGACTCGTAGGTGACCCATGATTTATTGCACAGCCTTCACGTGATCGTAGCACTTGAGCGTATATATTTATACCCAGCCTGTCGTACAGGTCACATAGGTGACTCCGACTCGTGTGCAGACATATGTTGATGAGTTATAGATCCAGTCGTACAGGTCACGTTAGGTGACTCCAATTGGCATTCTATTTTATATTGGTTTCACACCTGGCGTACATTTATTATTGCTGAGATATTATGACATGGCATACTTCAGTTTAAGCTGCTCCTGGACATTGGTTTTCGTACCTATGTAGTATTATTTTCTTGAAACTATACGGGTTTTACAGTGAGGGGTTATTATTTTCAGAAAAGAGAAATGTGATTTCTAAAGTTTTGTTTTTGCCCACTCACCCTTCTGTTTTGCGCCCCTCCAGGTTCTAGGTAGCTAGTCAGTTTTGGCGGCTCACGAGGACTTCCCGGCGGTTCTTACATCTTCATAAATAAGTAGGGATCTTCTCCCTATTTGTGTAATTAGTACTTAGTTGGTTCGACTGCACTTTCGTTTACCTATGCTCTGATATGTGTGTATCTTATACTTGATCACTTTCACAGACTTATATATTATCTCTAGTTAAATAAGTTAGTTTATTTTTTAGTTATTCGCATTTTTCTATTATTATCACTTCTGTTGCGCACTTGGCTACGTTACCTTCACATGACCGCCAGCATGCCTCGACTCTGGTCGGGGTGTGTCATTATTAATTTTTTAATAGAAAGTGGGCCCCGCCTCATGCCACGTCAGCATTTAATAGAGGAATTGACAGACAACTGACGGAATGTATAACATTACAACAAATTCGAAGATAAGGTATGACATTGAAACTTTTTAAAAACGAGGTATGAAACTGTTAATGACCCAATAGTTGAGGTAGTTTTATATAATTTACCCTTGTTATTTTCATTCTATTTTTATGTAACAAACTATGTTCCTTTTGAACTCTCTCATATGACCAAATTGTTCTCAATCTAAATAACTATTGGTACGAATAAACCTCAAAAAAAATTTGACAAAAAAAAAAAACCTTGTAGAATTGCAATGTAGATTGAGCTTTACTTTGGAGCCACAGTGAAGTGAAAGGATGTTTTACCAAAACATCGACTTTAGTCCTTTGCCAAGAAAAGAAGAAAATAAAAACATTGACTTTCTCAATTTTTGTATAAACAAATGTCTCAGAACGAAAAATGTAACAAATCTGGGAAAAACAGAATTAACAAACATCGAAGTCCAAATTATTGTTTATCGGAGTCCAAATTCAAATCTCAAGGGAACATCTAAATCCTGAATCTTCCCTGTAATTGAATAACCAAAGAACCTCTGCAACCTCAAACGTTCTTCTTCTCCCTTACAAGCAGAGTGAGTGCACACACACAGCAATTCCACGGAGTTTTGGTGAGCCTTTTCTCTCCGGATCAGACACTTTTTGCTTCGATTCAGTTGTAAATTCATTCGCAAATCCATCTGATTCTCGTTCAAAGCTGCAAACTTTATGAATGTTCGCTTGTATACAGAAGTTGGGTTGATCTCCGTTTTTCATATTGTTCTGTATTTGTATCATAGATTTCTTGTTCACCGTTGATTTTTTGCTGTAAATTTTCATCTGGGTATGAATAGTTCAATTCAATTTAATCCGCGGAAACTGGATTTGCTGTACTATAATGAGCAATTATCCGTTTCGGCCCGGCAGTCCTAAGTCCTTTGTAGCCTACCCGAGTGGTGAGTTGATTTAGAATCTGGAACATTTAGAAAACCCCGAAAGCATAGGAGTTCATCATCGCATCCAGGGCCGGCCCTGAGAAATTGGGGCCTAGGCGAGCCTTCGAATGGGGCTCTAAAGTTCTTTGATACCTGACTCGTTGTACATTTATATGTATAAAAAAAAGTTTCGTTAAATACATGAAAAAGTTCATTTTTACGTAAAAAATCATTAGAATTCATATCCAAAGAAGAAAGATATGCAAACATTACTTAAATATTACACGTCTTGTGTTTTTAGACGCAAATATACTAATTAAGTTTACATAATCTAACTTTTCAACCAATTCTTTTTCAATTGACAAAATAGCTAACTCATTCAATCTTTCTTGTGACATAGTTGATCGAATATACAATTTGATCAACTTTAATTTTGAGAAACTTTTTTCTGCAGAGGCAACAGAGAAACAAACTAAAATTCAAATTTCACCCACTACCCAACACAGAAGTTTGATACAAATGACACAACACAAAACGAGGCGCATAAAAAATACGGTAAAATTCAATATTGAAACTTTGAATTATCTTGAACCAAAACTAGTTAGGAAACAAAAGTAACCAACCTTGTTAAGTGCATCCATAGTCCAATTATCTTCTTGAAATGATTTAACCACTTTGTTAAGTGCATCCACAAGTTCGAATTTTATAATTGCAATATAGACACTTGACAAGTGAATACTTTGCTTTCGCATAAACAATAAGCATTAAAATAAACAAATCTTAAACCCTAGAAAAATCGAAAATCCTAATTATATTTACACACACTTACAAATTAAATTATAGAAAAAAAAGGCATAAGAGGAGAAGCATTGATCAGTGAGGTTACCTATCATCTGCAAGTGGGAAAGAACTGATTCGCTGCATTTGCAGGGCAGGACCGCAAGAGTAGAGTTACAGATTGTCTTGCTAGTTGCTGCGTTAAATCCCAGAGAAAAGGGTTGAATTGTTGCTGAAGCTCTGCACCCCACCGAAGACACTTTGTACACCAAGTTTCAAGACTATTATATGATTTTATACTTAAATATTTTATTAAATTCAAACTCTAAAAATATATTTATATATATACACATACTTGAGAAATATTTTGGGCCTTGCGGCCCTTCCCGAGGCCCAAAGCTGCAAAGCAAGTTCCAATTTTTTTTTTTTTTTTTTATAATTTCATATTTAGATATTTTACTCAAATTATAAAATTATATATATATTTATTTATTTATTATTGGCATTCCAAAATTCTAATGGAGTACGTTCCAAACTTTCTATATTTGGAAAGAAAAATATATTTGTAAAATATTTAGGACGAGATTTTTAAAATGTCAACAACACTTCTCTGTATATATATAAAAAAAATAAAAAATTGGGGCCCTCCCAAAGTGGGGCCCTAGGCGCCCGCCTACTCGGACTACTCTCATCGCATCCCATGAAAATGATTAGGTCTATCGAAAACCGAATTCTGCATCCCCTTATAGTGTTCGTCATCTCCTTGTCAGTTAGGGTCTCAATTCTCATACTTTTGTCTCTGTATGAGAGAGGGTACCAAATGACGAATAACTACCAAAAGCATGACGCGAGTTCGTCTAGTTATCCGTTACCGAATCTCCAGAATCTAGTCATGGTTGCCGGGCATTCAGTTTATACTAGAAGAATCCGGGTCAGGTTGCTACTTTTGTGGCACATATACAAGAGGGAATTGGAGTTGCTGCCAAAGACAATAGTGTTAAAACTAAGTGTTTATCGAATGAGATCTTTGCAAACTGGGAGGAAATTCACTTAACATTAATCAAAGAACAAACCGGCTATATATAAGCCTTACATAACTGAAAGATAAACATGCAACCCACGTTAAACACTAACCTAAACGTGGTATATGACTAAGTCTGAAAGAAACCAACTTCTACTGATCCCTAAATTCTAAGGCTTATTTGGCCATGCACAATTTACGTAGTGGATAGAACCACTACTTTCAACAAACCTAATAATCTAACATCCTCCCTTAAACTGATTGCTAAGCAATCAGTTTACACCTGGTTCCAGACACACTCCCATAAGCTCACGCATCTTCAGAAAGGCATCAGTCTTCAAAGGCTTGGTTAATATGTCTGCTATTTGCTCTTGAGTGTTGCAATGAACCAGATGCACAATTTTATCCTTAGTCAGCTCACGAAGAAAGTGGAAACGTACATCTATGTGCTTGCTTCGACCGTGCATTACAGGACTCTTGGAGAGCTTTATTGTTGAGCTATTGTCACAGAAAATCGTTGTAGAATCTTGCTGAGCTTGACCTAATTCCTTCATTATCCTTCTCAACCAGGTTGCCTGACAAGCACATGAAGCTGCTGCTATGAATTCGGCTTCAGTTGTTGATAACGTAACCACAGGTTACTTCTTGGAAGACCAACACACAGCTCCTGAACTTATCATGAACAAATACCCCGATGTGCTCTTTCTATCATCTAAGTCACCTGCATAATCACTATCTGAATAGCCTCTGAGCTCAACATGTCCTCCCTTTTTGTAAAGAATTCCAAGGCTGATCGTGCCTTTTAAATACCTCAAAACCTTTTTTGTCGCTACCAAATGCATTTCTGTTGGACACTCCATAAACCTGCTAATTAAGCTTACCACGAACATAGCGTCAGGCTGAGTGGCTGTGAGATACATGAGGCTCCCCACGATCTATTTGTAGAAAGTGATGTCGACCTTTTCACCAGTCACATCCTTCGTTAGCTTGGTACCTGGAACAATAGGATTGTGCACTGGATTGCAATCTTCCATTTCAAATCTTTCCAACACTTCCTGAGCATACCTTTTTTGGCAGATAAATATTCCATCTACCTGCCGCAATACTTCAATTCCAAGGAAATACCTCATCTTGCCAAGATCGATCATTTCAAACTCATTCATCATCGACTGCTTAAACTTAATGAACATGCATTCATCATTGCCAGTATAAATGAGATCATCAACGTAAAGACAAACAATGAGAATTTTACCTTCATCTCCAGTTTTGATGAACAAAGTGTGTTCATAGGGACACTTCACAAACTCTTCCTTCAAGAAATAAGCTTATATACGACTATACCAAGCACGAGGGGCTTGTTTAAGTCCATATAGAGCTTTCCTTAATTTGTAAACTTTATGCTTGTTTAAGTTCATAAACACTTCTTCATTAATATTTCCATGTAAAAAGGCACTTTTCACGTCCAATTGATGAATTGTCCATTCCCTCTGCGCAGCAAGTGCAATTACAACCCGAATGGTATCTAACCTAGCCACAGGAGCAAATACTTCAGCATAATCGACCCCATGTTCTTGAGCATACCCTTTAGCCATAAGCCGAGCTTTGTACTTGTCCACCTTTCCATTCTCATTCAGTTTAGTCTTGTAAACCCATTTGACTCCGATCATCTTCCCACCTTGAGGTAAATCTATCAATTCCCAAGTGTTGTTCCTCTCAATAGCTGCTATTTCGACATCCATAGCTTTCCTCCATTTAGCACTTTTCACAGCTTCATTGTAATGAATTGGATCACTGTCTGCTAAAAGAGCCAAGTGCACCATGTCTTTTTCTTCAGATAATCTCTCTCCCGTTATGTAATCTCTTTCCAGACCGACGATCGAACCAGGAGCATTTTCACCATATTTTTCTACGGATTTGACATTTCCCAATTTCGCGCCTGGAGTCTACCACACTTCCACTATTTAAGGAGACGCATTCTTTCCAAACTCTTCCAATCCAAATGGAGAACAACACTTGTCTCGACAAGTCATAGAGTTGATGAGCGCCCTCGCACAACAAACGACCTTGGTGAACTAGCTCTTGCAGCGCACCGAGATGCAACGTGCCCCAGATGAGGTGTCCCGAAGTAGGACAAGAGCAGACAAAGAACCTCTCCAGTAGTGTCCCGGCAAGCAGCTACTTAACCAGCCACAAATTGAGCGTTCGGGCAATGTACACTCCCGATTGGGTTAGTGTATTTTGTAGTTAATTGGTAGTTTAATTAGCCATTAATAGATTAATTAGGTAATAAATCCATTAATTAGCTAATTAACATAATTTAAAATGAATGTTTTGGGGGTTACCTTGTGGAGAAGATATGATGAGGGATGGATGAAATAGGTTATAAATAAATAACTATTTGGGCACTTTTGACTTGATTGAGGGATGATTGTCCACTGCTCGCGCGTAGGAATTTCGGTGTGCCTTGAGGGTAATTTTGTCCTTTTAACCCAAAAATCCACGTGTCGCCTCTTGATTATTTTTGGCTCCACAATACTAATTCTGGAAATACATTTACACATCAACACTCCCTTCTAAATGTTTTGCAAATTTCACACCCAAGGCCATCCTCAGATACTCAAATCGATCCCTTGCTAAAGCCTTTGTAAAATTGTATGCAATATGTCCTTCAATTTTGCAGTAAACAAGGTCAATTCACCTTCAAAGCATCCCTTATGATCATCACCATAAAAATTAAACAAATTCAAAACCATTAACAAATCTAATGTAATCAAGAATATAGATGAATATAATGCAACTACGAACCACTAACATGACTGCCATTTAAATCAATATGATTTTTGATTTTAGCAATTTTTTTTATAAAAGTTATCTAGGAAGGAGGACTTAAAATGGATTGCTAGACTGTTAAAATATAATTTGGAATAAGCAGTATAAGAGAGTCATAAACTCATTTGAGGAATCACTTGATTATATATATATATATATATATATATATATATATATATATATATAGACTAACTACAAGATCAAGCAATGAATAAAATGTGGTTCGGCAGTCTGAATACCGAACTCTGAAATGTACTTGCGAATATCCAATCATAAAATAAACTCAGTTTTCGATGTGCCGAGCGAGGTAACCTGGTAACACCTCACTTTGCCGAGAAGGCTAATGAAGTGACCTTTTCCAATAAGGGCTCAAAGACTCCTTACTGGCCGAGGCTTGGATAAATAATCAGCCTAACTCAAAGCAGTGTTGTTTAGCCTAACTGAAGGTGTTCCTCAGTCACCTAGTTCTATGGCTCCAGTGCTGTTAAGACTAACTGAAGGTGTGCTCGACGAGGTTAGGACGGTTAGCGTTTTCTCAAGAATGAGAGATTTTGTGTAGAGCAAGGGTTGTGCAGGACATATTTGTTTATGTGTTTGGAGAGGCTTTGAACGTTGCACATCCCCTCGTATTTATAGTGGCAATTTTCTTGATACCGAGACAAAGTCCTATTAGGACTCGATCTCCTTGATATTAGACTCCACCCAAACCGGACTTCGATCATTCTTACTACTCCTAGGATTCTGAATCTATACGCCTTTTCACTATTTGATCCATGTCTCTGTCTTAGCCAAAACCTTGAGAATATAAAGCATATCCTCATTACCTTGCCCATCAAGGATTCCAAGTAGGATCAATCCTTATCCAGAACAGTCTTGAAAACTCGATCGTCCTTTATCAATTCGAACTCAGCCAGGTCATTCTGAACTGGGCCGGCATATCCCACTATGGGCCGACCAAAAAACCTACCCCGCCTAAATCCATTTAATTTGGACTAAAACAAAAGACATAAACATTTCAGTTCTTGCAGAATATGAACAAGATAAAGTCATAAAATGTGCGTACTTAGATAATCGATCAACGACTTTGCAAGGAAGTAATCGAATAATAAAGTTGATAGAAATGTATGTCCAATGTTCATATTTTTGTTGTTGGCATATCTTTTTTCATCCCCTCTCAATATAAAGACCTAGAAATCATTTTGAAAGCTTTTAAAGAACTGCATGACCAGCAGAGCGAGTTGCTCTTGAAGTAATTTGAGTCACCCTCCAAGGACTAGTAGGCTAACTGCCACAAGATCCTTGTGCTTCAAGAAAACACTATCCACATGAAACTTAGTAGGCACACCAGAACGGCTTCTTTCACCGTCAAAGGGCCTATGGGCACCAGTTCATATTTAGTTAGGCGAAGGTCGTACAAGCTATGTCAGGATCCGTCATCTTGGCAGGAATTCCTTTAAAATTGGGTACCTAAAGGATTCTAAGATTTTCAATACCAGGTTTCTGAAGAGACCATTCCACTCCTTTCATTAGCAGATTATAGTATACTCGGAAATTTAGAAGAAATCCAAACATCTTATCCAACATAAGGATAGGAACTAACACTCGACTCCGGAGAAGCTAATTTTGAACCTTTGTTTATACTGCTTTACTAGAAAAGCTTTGGTAGTAAAGGCTACACAGCATCTGCCTTGCTGCTGCCCAATTCCACTGCTTGATGATGCATCACTTCAACGGTCCGGAACTACAGAGCATTGAAGATTTAAAGAATAATTTCTTAGAGTCAATCTTCATTATTCATTTCCGATACTACTTTTTAGTTCCGGGGTGGTATTGAAGAAAAACTGTTTATGTAAAGCTAACACTAAATGAAAAATCATGGCTTGTTTGAGCTGGTAAAATTCATCAGTATGAAGGAAGTTGTCTTCCTATAAAATAACCAGTAAACCCTGAAAAACCTCTCAAAGCTTCTACTTGGGCAAAAGACCAATCAGAGACATCATATAATTTAGGGCCCATTTTCTTTTGAATAATTAACCTTAAATCTAATTAGTTCCCACTCTCTAGGTTATCAAGGATTCATGATCAATACTGTTATTTGCATACATTTTGCAGAAATTGTAGGTTCTGAGTCGATTATGTTTTGGTATGACATTAAAGCGTTGAAATTACAAAATCAGCAGGAACCAAAGTACAAAATGCACCCAAAAAAAAAAATATATATATATATATATATTACCAGAAAAATGCTTTAAAATATAAGATTTAAAAGGCAGAAAAATAAAGATATGGATTAAAGAAGGAACCATCAGATACCAAAATTGTATCCCCAAAAGCAAAAGAGCTGCACGTTCCGCATAATGGTTGGATCAAAGGATCCCATCACTTGGTCCCTCTCTTCAAATTCATCTCACTTTTTCAAAACAATGCCCTTGAATTTGCAATCTGGATGCAGAGAATGCACAAAAGTACACAAATTTGAAAAATAAAACAAAACAATAAAATGAAAAAGGAAGGGGCTCAGCAGGATTGGGTATGAGAAATTTATCAGCAGAGACTGATTAAATCAAATCATCAGAGTGGTGCATGACTTCCTCAGGTGATCATCACTGCCCCCGCACACACAAATATACTAAACAAACACATTGTCGCCTGTAAGGGATCCATTTCATCAGAGAGTTGACAATGTGACGAAAATTGAGTTTGAAAACTGCTCAACTTAAGAGTCTTAAGACAAAAAATATATAAGAATACAAGATAGTGCAACTGGCCTAATGAAATTTCATTTTCAAAACGCAGTTTGTCTCAAAAGGTCCTATACCACAACAGCTTCTGCCAATAGTAAAATTATACTTTCATAGGTTGTATTCAAGTTGTTTCGAGGTTTAGAGACATGCTCAATACAGTGAATGTGCCATTAGCTCGGTCAGTATGTCGATCGAGCGCTCCACCATTCTCTACATTCCACGGCTGATCAATAAAAACAATCCGTTCTTGATCAACACGATCCTTCTTGGTGCCCAAATTCATGAATGTTGTTCGTCCTCTTCCACGAGTTAGCTCCATAAACCACCAGCTCTTCTGGCCAGCCCAAGTATATCAACGTCTTCTAAAAATCACGCCAAAATCACAATAGCATTTACAATTTTCTCTAGTGTTTGTCTTACATACAGCTGTTAGCATCATCTCCACACTGTAGTCCGAGATGTTGAAGCTTTAGACTGGGACTGCTGCCTCCTACCACTGGTTATGCCACTGTCACTAGCACTACCTCCAACAAGATTGTTGTGAACTTCGGAAAACTCTCTATTCCATGAATTCAAGGGGATCAGATAACTATCGTCCTTGATGCTCTTCCTCTGGTCCTCGTGGTGTTTCACATTCTCAGATATCTGATGCAAGGTTTTGTTTATCTTTGCAATCCCTCTTTCAACTGGTTCTACCACATGAGAAACTGTATACTTCATGTCATCAACCATCTCAAACAACAATTGAGAACAGCAGAGTGACAATTATTCAAGAAATGAGTTTTAAATGAAACAGAGAAAAGGCATAAGATATTAGGATTAACTACTCACAATTTCTCCACTTCCAAAAATCACATCGCGAACACTCTGGGGGAAATTCAGGTGCTTTTCTTTCTCATCGTGCCCCGCCACTGCCAGATGCATTCTGGTTGTTCTTTCACAATCATGTACCTCTTCTGGATCGGGTGGTGCTCCCAGAGATGCACAGTCAGTCATCACAGCAACATTACGAGCACATGTTTCTCTACGTTTGTAAGGTACAGCCGGAAATACGTAAAGGTGGACTACAGCAGCAGCACCCATCTGTTTAACAAGTTTGAAATGAAAACCCGCTGAACTTCAGGCTCTTACATGGAAAAAAGCTTCTATGCATTCAACATCAAACAGAACTTTCAACATACAGGCACACAAAGGACCCCTATTCAGAATGCTCGGCTCATGTATCATAAACTATTATATGCATAAAAGTCTGACCAGATGTAGAGTAAATTTTTGAAAAATAACCTTGATAATTTACTAATTCCAAAAGTATATTCATATTTAACAAGAGGTTCCTGAAATACATACTTCTGGTCTTCGTACTAAATAATGAATCATTCGTACAAAATATAGTTGTTACCCTTCCTACTGTAGGAATAACTTGAATGAAATCGAAATTTTGTTCTTCACCTTTTAAGGTTGACCCGCACCTTTGATCAAATAACATAAAGAAAAAAAAAGATATAAACGGAAAAGCCTAAGAAAAGAGCAACACTGATAAGAGAAATATAACAACCACTAACATAAAATCAAACACTTAATTTTTCTATTGAGTTACTAATGTTCCTAACTATATTGACCATTATCACAAAGAAAAAATCAATCTCAAGCTATATTCAAATTCTATAGCTATCCTTTCACAATACCATTTTCCAAGTATCCACAAATAAATTAAGTGAGAAGTGCTCTACAAGCTAAACACCATGATTTGTTATACTCCAAACAAAATTTGGCCAGAAATGGGATGCGCTTGGTATGCTCAGGCCATCTCCAACCGATGGCTGGCCAGAGGGCTCGTTTTAGCCCTCTGGCCCTCCAAGATTCTCCAAGATATTAATATTTTAATGAACAGTACAGGGCCATATTTGCCTCCGTCTCCAACCGAGGGCCATAGGGCCAAACATAATTTATTATTTAAAAACTACAACTTAAATTCAAAGGGGGTGACACTTGTTCAAGAAATTCCAAACCCTAGGAATGTTGTTTCATATTGTTTAATGTTGTTTCATGTTACTTAATTTAATTATAGGAAAAAAATATAATTTAAAAAAATATGAAACAAATTTTGTGAAATAGAAGTTATAGGAAAAAAAAAGAATTTAAAATAAAATGAAACAAATTTTGTGAAATAGAAGTTATATGAAAAAAAAAAATTTAAAATAAAATGAAACAAATTTTGTGAAATAGAAGTTATAGGCAAAAATGGAATTTTAAAAAAATATGAAACAAATTTTGTAAAATAAAAGTTATAGGAAAAAATATAAGTTATATGAAAAGTTTTGTAAATAAAAAATAATAATAAAACTGTAAAGAAAACAAAAATAAAAAATTCAAATGCAACGGCTCGTCAGCTAGCCGTTGCATTTGAATTTGTTCTTAAGAATTACTGTCGGTTATAACCGACAGTAATACATAGTTTCCTGTCGGTTATAACCGACAGGAATAACAACACTTTAATAAAAAAATGGCCAGCCCTCTAGCCCTCTCCGATTCCGTGGGGCCCTCCCAGATTCCAGAGCCCTCTGGCCTAGCCCTTGGTTGGAGACAGTTTTCGGGCTATTTTCGGCCCTCTGGCCCTCCGGACCCTTCGGTTGGAGATGGCCTCAAGTCGCCAAAGTATTTTATTTCAAGCGAGTAAAACTGTTTTAACACTTTGACTCAAACTCTCATAAAATAATGATGAACCAGACAATACCAACAAAAGTAAACTTCCTAATATAACGTACACAATCTTCCAGTCTTCTGAACACTGTTCTTGTTATTGTTCATAGTACTGTAGCTGCTTCTTTAATAGCATAATGTTTTTCATGTTCTTACACAGATCATGGACTGGTGAGATGAAATTTATAATGGAGGATAGAAATTAATGAATTAGGGTTGAAGGTTATATCCACAGATGTATGGGGTTTAAATATAACTATAAGAGACTCTTTATATCTTATTAGCATGAAAGATGACCTTTATTTTTCTGGTTCTTTTAAGAACTTCAGTAGCTTATGATAACACTAACAAGAAGAATTTTCCGTTGTTTTCCTTGAAGAAACATGGTATGATTACAATTTAAGTCGAGTCTGATTAATAATAGAACAACTTAGAACAACCCATCTAGAATAAACTTGATCTCCAATGTGATCCTGGATTTTTTCTAATTATCCAAAACATTAGTCCAACTCGTTAATATATCTACTTCCTTTCAGAACTCAATTTAATTCAACCGTTAATAAGTCAAATGTTAAAGACATGTCAGGTCTTCATGCCCTGCAACACTGAACATAATAACACACTTCAACTGCACATTTAAATGGTTAGTTATTAGTCATTGCCCACCTCTATGCATATGATGTAATCTTGTACCCAAGTTTTAAGCTCCTGAGCCAATGACCCTTTGAAGGCACCCATAGAGAAGAAATGCAACAGCGACACCTTGCCACCATGTCAAGAACACAATTGATTTGAAAGTCAGAAACTTTGCCAAGGATTTAATGGGTTGTAATTTGTCTTTAATGACAGAGTAAAACCGCACAAGGCAGCATATGGCTGACTAAAATTCAGAACAACTGCCAAGTAAGGATAGCTGCAAGCAAATAAAATTAATTCAGAACAATATATATAAAAGTACAACAGAAGCAAGTGTAACACTACAACAAACTTGTAATAAAAAATTAAAAATTACAGTTGCAAGCAAGTCATCCTAAGCACGCACAAACATTTATGTCCTCAAGAAAGAGATTATGTGGAAGTGCATGCTTGTGTGGATCAAGCATCAATACATAAGGCATACTCAACCTATCATCTAAGAAGATATGAATAATTGTCCACTAGTAAAGGTCAGCCAAACAAGCTTTCAGACCTAAATGATACAGAAGCAAACATCTTACCCCTATCTCCCGTAAATTTCCCCTCTCCATAAACACCAAAAGTTTCAAGAATCATTGCTAGCAAAGAACAGATCAATTTCAGTATCATCTGAAAAACAATGAGAAGACCAAATAAGGCTGAAAACTTTCAAGGAAATAGGACGATTAAAAAAATTTCAGCAGGAAAATGAGTACATACATACTGAACGATGCCAACTTTAACAGCATAGTCGAATGCGAAGCCAAGAGGCCAGTCTCCGATGAGGCAATTCAGTGGGAAAGGATGCCCTACGACTCCATAAGCATAAGATTCTTTCAAAAGAGGTGTGCTCGAATCAACTATGCTCTGACTCTCCATAAATTCAATTGTCATCTCCTAACCGCCTTTTACATAGAAAAATGTATGTCCACAAAAAGAAGCAAAATTGTTTCAGGTTTACATTACTTTTTTTAAACATGATCAACAAACTTGGTTATTTGCTCACCGATAGGAATACTACTTATCAACATATAAATTTTCATTAATGTGCGCACTGCACACACAAGAATAGTACTAAGGAAAAAAAATACTGATTAATGTCCCTATGTGTGGTAAGTACTTAATAACCACAGATGATTCAGCATTCACATTTCGGATACATACCTAAGCACGCTATCAGGTATCTCTCAAAACAATATAGTGCAAAAACCTCATAGCAGTCCCGAATTGCTTCGCAATTGAAGGCCACATTGGAGTCCAACAGTGACAAAAACTGCAGACAAAAGCATTATCACCCACACCACCTAATTAATCCACAAAATGGTAAATACTAATAAAAAAGAGCAGCAGTACAAACTGGATACCTCATAAGACTAAAAGTAGACAGATGCCAAGAAAAACAAAAGGGCCAACTGTATGTAGAAATATTACTTTTGTGATACAGTTCCCAACAATAAGAGCAGACTTCGCAAATTGACTATCTTTAAGAATTGTAGACAAAGGACCAATTATGAAGAAATATTATGCCTGTCATAAGTCTAGGATTTGCATTCAAAAGGCAATTCCTGTGTCTAAGAAACATTGCCAAATTATCTCCAGTTTAAACGAGTAACAGAAATAAAACACTTTTTACAGAATGAGGTAATAATGTAATCTTGCAAAGGAAATGAAATACATCTGAATTCACATTATGTCTTCTATCATTTCAACATGTTGGTGATACCTACCTAATATATTGCAATTGCATCCCTGTACTTATCAACACATCTGGCATACTACAATTTTTCTTTCATCACAAGTAACATAACTTCTTCCTATGCATACATTTGAAGTTGTAGCCTTCCAAATGGGATCCTGCCAATACTCAATCTGGTACACATTCCAGAGGAGTGTGCATTCAATTGAGCTCCATATCTATGCTAATAACTATGTCATAACTCTAGTGCCAAACTTATTTTACTTGAAAAGAATTCCATGAATTGTTATTCCCCTTGAATTGTATGTATTCTCAGTAAAAGTAAACTATAAGCACTTAATCAATCCCCCCCACCAAAAAAAAAAAAAAAACCCCAAAACTTAATCTCTCAATATATTAATATGAAAGGGGTTGATTTATAACAATACAAATAGTTATACTTATATGGGATTTCGCAAAAAACTAGCATACAACTGAAGAAAGTGATAGCAGAAAGTAGAGTCATATTGAGTCCAGTGCATAAACAGGAACCATCAAAATGAGACCAATCAGAAACTTCTGCTCCTGAAAATAGATAAAAGGAAAAGAAAAAAAAATGTCATAAAAGATGAATCAAAGTTATCTTCAGACATAGACTAGAAGCAATACAAAATTTCTCAGGAGGAATACAAAGATTAGACCTCTGACTGATTATAAGCAGCTAAATGCTCGAAGATAAGGTACATGGAGAGAAGAAGAGCAACAAGTACGAAAATGCTAGCACTGAGGATTGAGCAGCTGAAAGTTGCTGATGATTCAGAACCAAGGTTGAGTGACCACATTTCTCCTAATCTGCTCGAGGACTCAACTAGGGATATAAAGAAAAAGGAAGAACATAAAATGTCCCTCCATCCCATTGAGTTAGAGTCTCAAAATATGTGGTTAAACTTGAGCCAATTGGACGTGCTTTATAATTTAGGTTAGGCTCCAGGGAAAACGAAAATCTGCAAGAAATGGAACATTTTAATTAATTTGAAAAGTACAAGCACCACTACTTAACAGTTAGAAAACAAATATCATAACGGATACCAACCTTTTAACTTGTGATATTTCCGGTGAAATATTCACATATGCATAATACATGAACTAATTCCAACAACATACCGTGATAACAGCGAAAGGTGCACTTAAATGTCTTACACCAACATAACTCTTCATTACAAGCACCATGCAAACCAAACAAGAAAAATGTCAGGAACTCATAAGATTCAAATCACTACATGCAAAAGTCTTACAGATTGCTTCATAAGGCATGATATCCTTGGGTTGGATTTTCTCAACCTATGTCTATATGCCAACGTTTAATTTCGGTTAAAAAAAAAAGATATACCCTTTTGCTCAAATTACTTATCCTTTACTAGAATTTCCCAAACTGCGGGTTCGATTAGGGTTGGTTAGGCTCGTCCAACCAACCGAATGCCCATTCCTAGTCCTCAAGGCTTGCACCAAAAATACAGAACCTAAAGTAATAACCTTGCACCTTATCAGCACTACAGAATTCATAATGTCTATCATTAATACACAATACTAGACCTCTAATACACATAAAATCAACACAAAACACAGTGATTAGTAAACTGATCAGTATCGAATATTTATTCCCCATCAAGTGTAACAAATTTTACTAATAAAAATTAATTTTCTTAATTTTCTTAGCAGCCAGACAAATTTAGCAACAAATTTATTTCCCTCACCAAAACCTCTAACTTTCAGAAGCAGAATAAAAAAAAACAGCAACTAATTCACATTCTTCACTAAAAATCGAAGGATAAACCCTAAAACTTCCATCACAGAGAAAATTTATTAACCTGTGCAAAAGAATTGAAAACGGACCAGAAATAGTCATAATTCTTGAAGACGAAAAAAGGAAAAGAAAAGATTTCTGAAAAGGAAAATGCGAACCAGGGTTACGAACCTGTGATTGGGATTTTCCCATGAAAATTTGACAGTGAAATTATTTTCCGCGAAAATCGAAAGGAAAATTATCAGACATTTTCCCTTTTGCTGCGGCTGTTGCGGAAGACCATCGTAGAATTGTTTTTTATTTTATTAATTTAACATTAAAAAAAAAAACGAGTAAGATTCACATGGCAGTGACCTAAGTTTTGTGACAGCCTTACATCTGACGGTGACAGCATACATCTTTAGTGGCGTATGATCGTGCGGCTTTCGGGGTCGTCGTCATAGGGAAAGGATCCTCTCCGGATCCCTCTCAGCCGTATCCTCCGGATTCTGAGTTTTGCCTGCCAGTCTTGCTTCCTGTTCCTATTTCTTCACCTTCATCCTCCACTGAACCTGTCTCAGTTGGTTCTTCTTCCAGTTTTGTTCCCCCTTCAGCACATTCATCTTTGTCACAAAATCAACCAAGTCATCCTCCTGCCCCTGTTAATTCCCATCCTATGATTACTAGATCCAAGGCTGGGATACTCACATCGAGAGCCTGTGCAGCAACTAAGCACCCACTTCCAATTGATAGTGATTATGTTCATACAACATACTTGCAAGCTTCTAAGCATGCTCATTGGAGGCAAGCTATGCAAGATGAATACAATGCCTTGCTAACCACTAGTACTTGGTCTCTTGTTCCTTCTCACCATTCTCAAAACTTAGTGGGCTGCAAGTGGGTTTTCCGGATTAAGAAGCCAGATGGCACTCTTGACAGATATAAAACCCGGCTTGTGGCCAAGGGTTTTCATCAACAAGAAGGTATTAACTTTCAAGAAACCTTCAGTCCAGTTGCCAAACCGGTTACAATTCGGATACTTCTTACTCTTGTTGTGCAGTATAATTGGTTTCTCAATCAATTGGACATTAGTAATGCATTTCTTCATGGAGATTTAAAGGAGGATGTCTACATGCAACAACCCCTGGTTTTGTTGATCCCTTACATCCTACATCTGTGTGTAAGTTGAGGAAATCTTTTTATAGCCTCAAACAAGCTCCTCGAGCTTGGTTTGATGAACTATTCCAAGCTCTTCACTCTCTTGGATTCACCCAATCTTTCTCAGATGCTTCTTTATTTGTTCTCAATGGTCCTCAGTTAGTAATTGTCCTTGTCTATGTTGATGACATTCTTGTCACCAGACCCTATCCTCAACTCTGTCAACACTTCATTCAGCAACTTGGTGCTCAATTTCCAGTGAAAGACCTTGGTCCTCTTCATTATTTCTTGGGATTAGAAGTACACCGATCTTCACAGGGTGTATTTCTCCATCAAACAAAGTACTTATTGGATCTTCTCAAGAAAACAAACATGGAGGGTGCAAAACCTTGTTGCACTCCTCTTGGATCTAAGAAATTAGATCACAGTGGGCCTCTTCTGTCCAATCCATCTGAATATCGTTCCATTGTTGATGGTTTACAATATCTCACTTGGACTAGACCTGATCTTGCTTTTGCTGTGAACCAAATCTGCCAATTCATGCATGCTCCCAGGGAACAACATCTTCAGGCAGCAAAAAGGGTTCTCAGCTTTCTCAAAGGCTCTATTTCCCATTGTTTGTGGTTTACTGAAGGTCATGTCCATCTTTCTGCCTACTCGGATGCTGACTGGGCTGGTTGCACAATTGACAGGAGATCAACCACTGGTTATTGTGTATTTTTGGGTTCCAACCTTATCAGCTGGAGTGCCAAGAAACAAAGTACTGTTGCAAGGTCCTCTACAAAGGCTGAAAATCGCTCTTTAGCTCACATAGCTGTTGAAATAACTTGGGTTTGCAAGATTCTCAAAAATCTCCACTATCCTCTATCTACATTGCCTACTCTTTGGTGTGACAACATATCAGCAATATTATTAGCATCTAATCCTGTCTTTCATGCTAGAACAAAGTATGTTGAGATCGATTATCACTATATTAAAGAATTGGTTTTGGCTAAACTTCTCAAAGTCCAGTTCATCTGCAGTGAAGACCAATTAGCTGATCTTCACACCAAGTCTCTGTCTAAAAATAAAGTCACTTATCTGTGTTCCAAGCTTCCCATTGGCATCATTTCTGAACCCCCTTCTCGCTTGAGGGGGTGTATTAGGGAGAATGACAAGTCATCCAAGTTTGCTACTGTTAATAATTTTGTTACTGTTAATTAACTGATTGTATTAGTTGTGATTAGTTAAGATCGTTATAAAGTAGTTAGGGGTATCTATGTAAATAGCCAAAGGCTATATATATTCCTACACAATGTGTAAAGATTGTTTTTCAGAAAATACAATTGGAAAACTTACAGAGGAAGTTTTCTGTTTCTATAAGTGTTAGCTGAGCATCAATTATATGTGAAAAAATAGAAGTGTTCTTTTGGGCAGAATCAGATTGAGTATTTAGGCCACATAGTGTCACGGGAAGGAGTGGAGGCCGACCCTTCCAAGATTCAGGCCATATTAGAATGGCCAATTCCTACCACTGTGAAAGAATTAAGGGGTTTTCTGGGCCTCACGGGGTACTACAGAAAATTCGTGCCTAGATATGGCAAAATTTGTCAACCATTGTACCTCCTAACCAAGAAGGACGGTTTCCAATGGTCTCCAAAAGCTGAAGAAGCTTTCCAGACACTCAAAAGCACTATGTCATCTCCACAGGTCCTTGCTCTTCCTAACTTTGCATTACCCTTCGAACACGAGTGTGACGCCTCAGGTAATGTGACACGCCCCGACCCCGATGCCCTCGGGGCATAGGGATGGTCACGTGCTGGCCGACACCCGGAGGGTGACGAAAGCCATTTAATTTAAGCGAAAGCAGAGGAATGTACTAAACCAGTATAAAGGTAAGAAAACACCAACTAAGTTCAAAAGCTAATCATTAATCATAAGGATATTACACAATACATTTAGAGCATACGTCTATTCCAGAGAATGAACAGAAGTTTATTTAGGAATGTGCTATTACAAATAAGTGCCAAGCAGAGAAGGTATAGCACGAAGTCACTGGTAGGGAAAAGCCTCGTAGCTCAGATCGTAGTCGTCGTTCTGTGGTCCTGAAGGGGGCGCAAAACAAACATGAGTGGACCAATTTGATATACATATAGTAAAACAGTTATCAACGTACTAACCCCCAGGTTTTATGAAAACACATATATATCATGATAAACATAGGTTTTCCGAAACCTAGCATGCCGTGCACTGTCTCAAATCATAACTTTTATATATACTAACCGCTAGTGAATGTCCAGTATAACTCTCTAGGCCCCGTGCCGGCTCCCCATCTCTGAGCAGACAGTCAGAGGAAATAACCCCCAGGCCCCATGCCGGCTCCCCATCCCTGGTCTTAAATGCCAGAGGAAACACCCTACAGGCCCTATGCCAACACCAAATTCTTCGCCCGGGACGGACCGGAAACTATCCCTACGTCCCGTAGCGGTAAAGACCACTAGGTAAGTACAAAACCTATGAACATACGTACATTTGAAAGGCATATTCATAGTATAAAGTCATCCATCATCTATACTATAAAGAGGTGTTCGAAACGTATTCTAAATATCATATCGTCATCCATCAGATATTCTATAAGAATACGGGTTATAGGAAAAATAGTAATAATTCAAAATAACCTCAATAGGCACGATATCTCATAAAGCATTTCATAAAACATACTCATCAAATCAAGCTTTTCATGTTTGCATTTCTACTATAAAACATGCATTTTTGAAGGGGTCCACTCACAGTACTTCGCCGTCGAAAGCTGCGCAGACTAGCGAAGGTAAACACGCCACAAGAATTTGCCCCCTAAGCACATAAAGGGGAAATTCAGTCAAACTCTACTCAAACGACTTAATTTGGGAAAACGGACTTCGGAAACGGGTCCAGAACGTCGAAATTAGCCTAGGAGAGGTCTCGGACGAAAACACGGAAAGTCAACGGTCAAAGTCAACGTTGACCGTTGACCGGTCAAAGTCAAAGTCAACGTTGACCGTTGACCGGGTCAACGGTCAACGGGGTCGGTCAACGGGTCTGGGCTTGGATCCGGGTTGGGCTTGGGTTCTTGGATACACGGGCCCAGGCCTAATGCCTGGCCCAGCTAAGGGTTTTGGGTCACGGGCCTCAGGCCCTTAACTAAAACGGCCCAAGGGCCTTTATAATTAAACATTTAAAATTAAAACAAAATAAAAAGGAAATTGGGTTTGGGTTGGGCTCGGCAGGAAGGCCCAAAGGCCATAAGGTTTCCTGGGTTGAAGCATAAGGGGCTTAAAGCCCGTGGGTTAAGGCAGGTGGCCCGAAGGGCCTTAGCTGACGGAAGAGAACGCCGGAGCTTCTACAGCTCCGGCCGGCTACAAACACACATCCTAGACTTCGATCTAGGTACCAAAATGAAGAGTGGAACGAGAGGAGTGAAATGGTACCTCTGGTTCGCCGTGGAACGGCTTGTGGTGGCCGGAAAACCTCCCAACACCCACGGCCTCGCCGGAGGTGGGTGTGTCCAAAACCCGATTCGATCCCGTTCCAAAACCTTAGAAAAACACAGAAATCCTTATCATTAGACACTCCCAAACAACCCTACACTGTTAAAGGAGGGAAATGAACTCACCTAGCCGGAGGAAATTAGAAAAACCCGTCGGAGGGACTGGGCTTGGGTGTTGGTTCGCCTGGGTTACTCCTGGGCTCCGCCGAGCCTTACACGCGTAGGGAGAGAGAAAGGAACGATGGCGATGAGGCAGTGAAAGTG
The DNA here is from genome assembly GCA_024362995.1 of Heteromeles arbutifolia. NCBI lineage: Eukaryota > Viridiplantae > Streptophyta > Magnoliopsida > Rosales > Rosaceae > Heteromeles > Heteromeles arbutifolia. Next base: position 42,389,875 of record JANCRC010000002.1, read on the forward strand.
GTGCTCACGGCGCAGAGAGAAGAGAGAGAGAGAAGAGGGTTTCGGGTAAATGAGGGAAAGGGAGAGAGATTGCAGAGAATGAGAGAGAGACTGACTCGGGGTAGGGGACGGAAGGAAGAGAGAGAGAGATTGTTAGGGTGCTGACACGTGGCAACAGGAAGGAGTTTGGGAATCTGGATGAAGGGTCCAGATTTAATCAGAATTAGGGACCAAAAATGAAAATTTTAAGTAAGTTTTAGGGAATTTTGGGATTACATATAACTAGGGGGTTGGGGTGTTACATAATGGCATTGGGGCAGTCCTCCAACAACAAGGGAGGCCCATAGCCTTCACTAGTCAAGCCTTGGGGCCCAAGAATCAAGCACTTTCAACTTACGAGCGGGAACTTATTGCTATAGTGCATGCTGTGAAAAAGTGCCAGAATTACCTACAAGGGAGGCACTTCGTGATCAAAACGAACCATTGCAGTTTGAAGGATTTCCTCAATCAGAGGGCCAGTACTCATTTCCAACAAAAGTAGGTGACCAAATTACTAGGCTTCAACTATGAAATCCAGAATAAGAAGGGTTGTGACAATGTAGTGGCAGATTCTCTCTCAAGGATCCACGGCTCTAGTCCCTTGAATGACTTAGACCATTCTGGTATTAGTTGTTCCTCCATATCCTACCCTTATTTTGGATGGCTCGATGAATTGAGAAGGGAAAATGAGCAGGATGAGTGAATCAAGCACAAGCTCAAGGCATTGGAAAACATTAACTCTCGAACTACTGATGAGCCTAGTCAATCATCCTACAAACTCAACAATGGCTTCCTGAAGTACAAAAACAGGAATGTAATCAGTCCTAACTCTCCTTGGAAGTTGAGAATTTTGGAGGAGCACCATTCTACCCCGGCTGCAAGGCATCAAGGTGTTTGGAAGACTTATCACAGAATTAAAAGAGGGTTCTATTGGCCTAGTTTGAAGAAGGACATCAAGCACTTCATTTCTGAATGCAACGCTTGCCAACAAAATAAATATGAGACCCTTTCTCCTCCAGGTTTGATTCAACCACTTCCCATTCCCTAACAAATCTGGACTGATATCACTATGGATTTCATAGTAGGACTACCCTTGTGTCATGGCAAATCTGTCATAATGGTTGTAGTTGATAGGCTCACTAAATATGCCCATTTCCTGCCATTAGCACTTCCATATACGGCCACCATAGTAGCTCGGTTGTTTGTGGAGAATGTGTTTAAGTTACATGGGATGCCCTCAACTATAGTCAGTGACCGAGATCCAATATTCCTCAGTGCTTTCTGGAATGAGTTCTTTAAGCTTCAAGGGTCCAAGCTTCGTATGAGCTCTGGCTACCACCCACAAAGTGATGGCCAATCGGAGGTTGTAAACAGGTGCCTTGAAACCTACCTGAGGTGTTTTACAGGGAATCAGCCTAAAAAATGGGTGCAGTTTCTAGCCTGGGCTGAGTGGAATTACAGCACCTCCTATCACACTTCTGCAAGGTTTACACCCTTTGAGTTAGTGTATGGGTATCCACCACCCCATGTTGCATCCTATGAGAAGAGCACAGCTAAGTTGGAGACTGTGGAACAAGGACTGCTTGAGAGGGACAGATTGCTTGCAATGCTAAAAACAAACCTGGAAGTTGCACAGAACAGGATGAAGGTGCAAGCCAACAAGCATATGACTGAAAGGGAGTTGGTGGTTGGAGACTGTGTGTATCTCAGGTTAATCCCCTATCAATTGCAGTCCCTAGCTTCTCATGCATATCACAAGTTGCATCCCAGATTCTATGGCCCCTATGAAGTCATTGAGAAGATTGATCCAGTTGCATATAAGTTAAAGCTACAGGTAGGCTCGAAAATACACCCTGTGTTCCATGTCAGCTGCCTTAAAAAGCATTTGGAAAACTTGATTCAGCTTAGCACTACACTACCCGTAGTGACTGATGATGGGAAAATGCAGGATTCTCCTTTGGCAATCCTTGCCAGAAGAATGTACAAGAAAGGGGCGGTTGCTGGAGTACATTTGCGAGTTCATTGGGCGGGACAAGAAGAAGCTGAAGCTACATGGGAAGACTATGAGGACTTCCAGTCAAGATTTCCAGATTTCCAACTTTGATAACCTTGAAGACAAGGTTGTTCTTCAAGGGGGGAGTGTCGATAGGATCAGTGAATTACCTCAATGAATTACTTATTTACTCATAAGCATTTTATTACTGTTATGTTAAATTGTCTAGGGTGAAAGTTTGTTAGGAGGATGTCCAGCTGGCGCCTTAGTGGAGGGTTATGCCTTTAAATGGAGCAATAGCTCTCTCTCATGTAACTGTTATGAACTTTTATAAAATACAAAAATATATTCTCTGGAGCTGAGCTCCTTCTCCTTCCCTTCCCACTATTCCATTGCTGCAATTGTCAAGGTTGAAGCAGGAACTGTAGGTGGTTCCTATCAGGCTTAATTGTGATTTTACAACTCTAATTTAATATTGCGTTTTAGGGTTCTACGATTTCTCCTCTTTGCTTTTCTACATATATCCCCACTTAGAGGGATAAGGCTTTGTTGTTGTTGCTCTTCTTCATATTCGATTTTGATGCTGTTTCAGGTGATTTTATTCAAAATTTGGGAATTTTCCATCTGTTCATCCGATCAGCAAAGTATATAGTTATCTGAAGTTGGGAAAGTGACCTCTTTCGTCACTCGAATTTGATGTTGATTGAGTAGTAGTTACCAACTTTGATATAGGTTTGTATTTGCAATGAGTTCTTTTGAAAAGAATGAAACCGATTTGGAATGCGGAAAATTGGAAAAAGATGGAGATAAGGCAACTAGGGGTAGTAAGGTGGCTAAAATGCAGAATAAGGCATTGTTGTCCGGCCTTGCATATTGCCTGTCGTCCTGCAGCATGATATTAGTTAACAAATTCGTCATTTCAAGCTACAACTTTGATGCTGGAATTTTTCTCTAATGCTGTACCAGGTAACTATTGTTATCGATTTTGTTTGCATAAAAAGAGTGTTTTACTCAACTCTATTTGATCGAACAGTTTTTTGTTGAGGTCTAACTATCTCATGTTGCTAATGTGGAGGCAGAACCTAGTCTCGGTTATAATCGTTTCTGCGTTGAGTTTTACGGGCGTCATATCAACGGAGCCACTTACATGGACATTGGTTAAGGTCTGGTTGCCTGTGAATGTTATAATCATTGGGATGCTCATTACAAGCATGTTTGGGTAAGAAGTAGGTAGAGCATTTCCTATTTTAGTTCATCTTGTGCATAATGGCGTTAGGTAAAGTTTAATTAGTTGGTCTACAAGAGCTAATAATATTACATTTGATGCCAGCGTCATCTTGTTTACACGCAAAATTACATCTTGATGTTTTATTTAACAACACTTAACAAGCAAGCTACTAGGTTGGTGATTCTTGTACTTAAATTCTTGTTACATAAAAACCTTCTATGAATCTTAAAGTTAAGTTTGACGTATTTTGATTAGAAAATTACCATTCATGTAAGTATTCTTGGGTCTTTAATTCCTTCAGATCTAAATTTGTCTTTTTCTGCACGTTATTCAACTATGCAGTGCATTGTTTGTATTCTACAACTAGACAAGCAAGGATGTTTTTTGGTTCTTCATCTGATTAGGCTCCTTAAGTAGTTGCTGTAGGGTGCACCCATTGCTGGTGTACAAAAAACTCCATGGCCTCTTACTTTTCTCAACTCTAGTTAAATTCATGTTTGCAGCTTGAAGTACTTCAAGTAGCGATGGTCACAGTCCTAAAGAATGTTACCAATGTGATAACTGCTGTTGGTGAAATGTATCTATTCCAGAAGCACCATGACAGCAGAGTATGGGCAGCACGTTTCCTAATGGTATGCTTGATAAGTAGGAAAATGTCAATTTGAGATTCAGTTGTTCATAAATGTTTCAATTGGGATTTAAAACAACAATTCAACGTACTCTTTTGTCTTGTGATTGCTGGCTTGTTTCTTTTACCTGAGAGGTCTTGTCTATCTTTCCTTTCTATGTTGTTATTTGTATCATCATTTTTTTCTTTCTTACAACATGATGTGTGGGAAAAGAAATAAGTTTTCTCAAAAAAGATATCATATATAATTCCTTTTTCTTTTTCTTTGGTTTGGAGCTTGTGCTTGGCGATGAATATACGAATTGAAAAGGCCAAATCAGATTGCATACATGGGTGTAGTTAATTGTTTAAATTCTGGTTTTGATGAAACCAAGCCAAATCCATTAGGACAAATGCTTTGCTGAGTTGATGATAATATTAATTTCTAAGAGTCTGCACTTCCACCTTTGATGCATCATATTAGTTCTCTAAATTTGGGGTTGATGTCCCGTGGGGTAAGTGGATTTGTGTGAGTGCACTTCTACCTTTGATGAATAAACCGGTAGCAAGAGTACACGTACCTCCACCCCATACGCGTCGCATTTCATCCTCCATATCAAAATGAATATAAGGCCATACAGCCCTTCAAATATTTTCAACCCCTTGGGTCTTGTAGCCCTTCAAATATTGAGTTGATAACTTTATACTTTATAGTGCAAAATCAACAAAGATTTCAGAAATGGACCTTAGGCTTCTGTCTGAAATCTGAGTGCTTTCTTGTAGTTTTTTGGTCTCTGCCTCTGTGTACAGCCATTCAGTTAACTTGTTTTATGTTTTAATTGTTGAATAACTATTTTATTTTGACAGCTTACTCTACATAGAGTCATGGATACAGCAAAGCTGGTCACGAAATCTGGAAAGCTGCATGAGTTTTCAATGGTCTTGCTAAATAACACGCTTTCTCTACCTTTGGGGATTCTGCTTATTTTTGTTTTCAATGAAGTGGATTATCTCTTTACAACGTGAGTATTCATTTGTGATACTATTTCCCCACCTCTATCGCTACACTTTTTCTACTGTGCTATATTGCTGTAACTATAGTTTTGACAATAGAGACACGTGGTTGGAGTCTAATGATATGTTTACGTGTTATAAGTTTAGGCATTTCGATAGCTTAATGTGTGGGAGGATTATCAAAGCACTTTTTCTCTTATATGAGGTCATTTTGGTCAACGTAGTTTAAACTTTGGATATTTCTGGAGAATTATAGATGGAAACTACCAATAGAAAGACAAGTGTGAATCATCCAGTGGAAAGCGATGACTTACACACTCACATCACCTTTAGAATATGTCATATTGATGATCAAATTAAAATCTAGATGGGGTGTGTGGGGTGAAAGCTGGCAACTACTATTTTATGATGTCGTTAGGCAAGAAGGCCCATTCCCCTTCCTCTCTCCCTTGTGAAATATTTGTCCAAGTTTGAAATCTTCCAGACGGATACCACTTCCTTTGACATATGATATAATCATTGAAAAGTATGCACGAAGTACTCCATAGTTTGTTATTTCATTGTTGGTTTTACTATGTTGTTTGTTTTCTACCTTAAACTGCAACTACTAGCTAATAGCATGTATGCCAAGCAGTGTATTAAAAGGCAAAGGCGTAGGCGAGGTGTCCCATGGATAGTCCCGCCTTGGAGTGAGGCTTCGGACCTAAATTTTTTAATATATACACTGTGCGTACACATATATTATAAACATATACACACATATATATACGTATATTATATTATATTATATTATATTATATATATATATATAATAGAGGATGAAAAGCACAGTGAGCACACATATAACAATGCATGCAGACAGCCACACACATCCATTATATAAAAAAAATAAAAATCAGAAAAAAAAAGGTAGAGAGACGATGGTGCAAGGAAGAGGTATGAGGCAGTTAAAACCCTACCCAAAATTTGGGTTTGGGAGTTAAAAAAAAAAAAAACAACCAAATAGAGATTCCTGGACCCCCTGAGGCACCCCTCTGCCACCGAAGCAGATCCGACGATGCCTTCTGCCCACTCCCTCAAAACAGAGGCGGCAACCCTCACGCCCAACCTCAGAGGCCGCCTAGGCGTGCCCTGAGGCGAGCCTTTTAAAACTGCCAAGTTGCCAACCCATTTAGCTATGACTAAGGTCTAGAATCACTTGTGGGATGTCTTTGGAGTTAGGACCTTATTTACTTGTCAAAAGAAAAACAAGAAGGAGAAAACGTTAGGGTTGCGTTTCACATTTTTTTTCTTACAAATTCTCTTTCTCTTATCCTATTGAATCTAATGAAGGTTGAAACAAAATGCAGACCACTTTTGAGGTCTCCAACCTTCTGGTTGGTGATGACATTAAGTGGATTTTTGGGTCTTGCAATCAGCTTCACGTCTACGTGGTTTCTTCATCAAAAGGTGTCACCACATACAGGTAAGATGGAATGTAGCTGATACATAATATGATATATGTGGTTGTGATTTGGTTTGAGTGAGACTTTGATTACTCAACTCAAAGCTGGTTACCCTATTCTTAGCTTTCAAATTTCCTATTAATTTTATTTTTAAATAAACTTTAAATAAATTTTATATCCCCTTTTTCAGGCTGCATACTTTTATGACATAACATAACCTGGCTAGCCTGATAGCTTATATTCGTGATTTATGTAGTTTAGATAATCATGGATTCTTGTGTTTCACTTTGTCAGTTTCTCTGGCTTGCTTCTCGACTTTCCACTCCAGTTATGTAATAAGAACTTGGAATTTGGAACTTGATTTTTTGAAAAAAATAAGAAAAGAACCTAGGACTTGGAAGTCAAATTAAGACAATCCCAGATTTATGTTTGTATGTGAAACCTTTGTCTTGTTAGCTTTGTGTTATTTGTTGGTTTAGCGTGATTACATTGCTAGCTTATTTCTAATCATAACGTGTTAGTGGTCCATTTAACTGGACATCTCTAATCACTGCTCAATCTCTGCAGCCTTGTCGGGTCACTGAATAATCACTCTATCTGTTGCCGATATTCTACTTTTCAAAGTGCCGACCAGTTTAGAGAACTCTGCTAGCATTTTATTTGGCAAGTTCTCTCCATCAAACGGGAAGAAGAATATGATGTACCATACAACTTTGCAAATGCAAGCCTGAGTTTTGTAGTATTACCCGTGAAATTTTTTCAATTTGTAGGTCTTGTGGCTGGAGTATTTTTTGCCGGAGCCAAAATGCGGGAGAGAGCTTAATCCTGAACATTGTAACTTGTTTGGATCATCTTAATGACGTCCGAGTTTTTACTGGGTGAAATCTGCATCTGGCTGCTTTAATATCTCATTCTTCAGTTGTGGGAAAGCATTTGTAGATTCTCAAGAAGTCTAGTGAAGTGACGGAGAAAGGAGTGAAGAAGATTTTACCCGTCGGAAAACTTCCATTCAGCTTCATCAGGCCATCTGGATATGTTGTGTTGTACCAAAAGGAATACCTTAACCCTAATTCTTTTGCCAGTCTGTAATCTGTACTGTGACTCATTCTTCTGTATCATCTTTGCTAATCTTTTTATAGAAACATCCTTTTGCTAAATCGGGAGAAAAATTAGCTCCCCAAGATGATTTTGAAATTATTTCGGTATCGGTTCGGTTATTTTTCGGATGTGACATGAGTAATGTTAATTAAAGCACAACTTACTTCTTTTTTGACGGAAGGGAACGTATTCAGGTTGGTTTGGGATTGTGATGCTTAAAAAAAAAAAAACAACTTATTAAAAAAACTGGAACAGTAAATGCGTTTGGTAAAACAAAACAAAAAATTGTTGTCAATGAAAGTAGAAAAGTATAGAAAAGCATAAGTATGGTCTACTAAAAGGTGCCTTTTTTTTCAATAAATACTCATTTAATGAATTTTTCAAATGACAAGTATACTCCCATAGGTTTTACAAAAGGGAACTTAAACGAAAAGCTCCAGGTACTGTTCACTTTAACGAAAAATCACATTTTTACACTAAAAGGTCAATCCTAATACTATTCACTTTATCCTTTATTTTGTCCTTAAAACTCAAAATTTTCAAGCCATTTTCATTAGTTTTCCTTTTACAAAATTACAAACCTTATCCCTACATTATTGTCTTTGACAATTATTATACCACATTAAATACTATATCATTTTTAGTTATTTAACATATTTAAAGCAATTTATATAAAAATTTACCAAACACTCACTGTTTTTTTTTTTTTTAATTAAAAGCACTTTTACAAAAAAAAAAAGTTTACCAAATACTTAGAAGCAATTTTTTTTTTTTTTAAAGCATAGCAATACCAAATTAGCCCTCAGAATGGGAACCTTTTAACACAAAAAGTAATGCCATTAGACAAGTGTTTTTCTTATTACAAGCTACGTAGAAGATGAATGCTCTATTCACCGGGGACAAATCCAATGCTTGCATAATCTTATATAAAAAGTCACTTTCTTAATATAACAATATATTGGCAATAAAGAGTGTGAGAATCGAACCTAAAACCTCATACATAAAAGTAAATAGTTAATAGGTATAACTAAAGTCACTCACATCTTGTATTTCATTCCATTATGTTTTTCATATAGAAGAGATATTTTAGACTAAATGCATTACAAGGAGTAATCAAAACATGACTTTGCTACAAAAAAAAGCATACTAAAACTTATCAGCACTATGCCAAACGAATCCGATCAATTTTTTTTTTTTTTAATAACGAGGAAGAAAAATGAGATGTCCATGTAACTTGAAGACTTAAACCAGCTAAGTAAATTCATATAACCTTCTTTTTTTTAATAAACTAATTTCATAATTAATTATGCATAATTTGATGATTATATAAAGTCCAATTATTATGCTGCAGCAACGAAAACAAAGTCAAGTGCACTTATCTGTTAACGTTTTACTAATTATTAGTTATAATCAGAATATAATTGTGTTTGTGTACACGGATCATACACAACAAGTACTCAGGCTGCCTACGTTGATTACTAAAAATATTCTCATAAAATACATTTTTTTTAGTATAAACGACAGAAATGTTTAAATCTAAGACTTAACTATTTAGGCAATTCACCACTTTTCTTTGAAATACAATTTTAAAAAGGCTAATTTTACAATTGATGCAGGTACGTCTAAAACCCCTAGTTTGACTCATACTCTGCATGCACAAAAGTTACCTATAACAGTTGTAGACATCGTGATGAGAAACAAATAAAAATTCATATGCATGCCACCGTCACACGGTTCACCTCACTACCACTTTTGGAGCTTTGGTGACATGTAATCTGCATGATCCAGTTGACTTTAGCTAGATCCAGTTGACTTTGAGGTTTTATTTTTGTAATTTTAGCTTGACTTATAAAAACTTATAAAACAATTAATCTCCATAACAGATTTCTACTGTTTTTTCAAGAGGATTAATTAAATAAAGACAAGGGCTCGTAGCTTGATCAATGCCGTGCCATTAAGTTATTAACTATGGATTAGTTCCTGCATCCAATTAGGGATATGAATATGTGCAGTAATGATTACAATGGCACTGCTACTTTCACTGCTCTTTACTTGTTTGTCTTTTCTTGATAACATCACTATATATGTCTAAAAAGTCAACAAAAACAAAACTGAGAGGGAGGAAACGTCCTCATCGGAAATTATTTATATGTACCAAGTCTCTTCTCCTTACCTAGGAAGGAAGGAAGAAAGCAGACCGACTAAAATTGCAGAGGAAAGAAAAAAAAGAAAAACTAATGAAAAAGGATTTAAAATTTTGAGTTTTCACCAAAATCCACCTAAAAACTTTATTTAATGATTAGGACAAATCTAACAACAAAACAGCCCAACAAGATTGGCCCAAACAATAAGCTTCCAATTTTACCCCTGATAAAAATCCTTTCCCAGTTTAATACTTGTTCCATTGCAAAGACGTGGTTTTTGCAGGTAAATGTTTTCCACTTTTTCCTTTGCTTTTAGGAATTTCATCACCTTTGTAAAGAATGGCAATCTGAATAGACCTGGTTTATTTATCAGCCGAGCTGATTTCAGTAAGGAGCTAGCATTTCTCAATCTCTCCGCCAGTCTCCCTTTCTCGATCTCTCCGTTGCATAGAAACAATTTTCTATTTTTGTTTTCTCCACTCAATCTCTACTTTCCTGCAATATCCAACTCTGCAGATGTGTGGGTTTGTGGAGCCATTGCTTCAGCTCATTGCTTCCTCTCGACCTCCTCCAAAAAGGAATGGACCCACGGGAAACAGCACATCATGAACTCAGGAAAGAAATTGTTCAAGTAGTTATCCATCTCCGCTTCTGTTAACTCAAACTGCAAGAAACACAAAACGTTACATTGAGCATATCAAATCCAATATCGAAACAAACCTTAACCATAAATATCGAAACAAACCTTAACCATACTCACCTGGTTCATATAATGCTTGATGACATTATTTGAGAAGCGTAAATAAGACATAGGATTCCAGAACTGGTAAAAACGCTCCTGCAGTGCCTCTACAAAAGTCCCCTCCCTGCGCACAATTGAAATCCAGTCGACTATGGGATCTACCGTTGACTTCCACTTCTTGAACTCCTTGTACCATGCTGTTTTGGGGAAGTATAGATTGCACCGAGTCCGGGAAGGAACCCCTTGAAACCATGGAGTTCAAACTTCTGCACGAGGTACAGATAGGACCTCATGCGCAACAAGTTCCTCTCGCAAGGCAAGAGAAGGGACGGGTGCCAATAAATAAAAGTCGGGATGCTGAACACGTCAATATAGAGCAAATTAACAAATAAGCCGAAATAAAACAAACACAAAAATTATCAGATGGATACAATGTAAACTTACTGTGAGTTCTCACAGAGGTACTGACACAAATGCACAACTTCAATTGGTGGAGACCCTTTGAACATTTGAAATACAACCTTTCGAAAGGCATCAACATCCCTCCTTGGCACCCCCTTTCTCTGCGGTCCCTCCATGGAACCTAAAAACCCTAACTTGACGCTATCCTCCTTAATGCAAATTGAGGAAATACTGAGGCTCAGATGGTTTCCAATCCGTCCCAGAGCTTGCAGACCTAACAAGGTGCCCCTAAAACACAAAATAAAATAACTTCATCAAAATGGAGCGTGGGGAAAGAATAAAACTACGAATGAAAACAATTTCCAACATACAGTAATATGTTTTGCAACTTGGCTGTTGGCCGTTTGTACTGGTCAACCAGGGAATCCGCATTTTTTTCCAACCACTCTGCTAGATTGGAGTCGAATACTTCTGTGTAGACAGTCATTCTAGAGCCATCCACGTGACAAGATCCGTACACTTTTAGAATATTTTGATGTGAGATGGTGGAGCCTATGTTGCACCAGCGAATTGAGTTGGCGTCAGTGTCTACAGTATGGATATTCGCAGGCAAGATGCCATAATGCCCCCTATCGTGTCTTGAGTGCACAGCGCGCCAATTATCTGCAAACATAAAAACGAATGATTTATTAAAATTAATATAATCTAATCTAATCTAGGATACCAAAGATAACTTAGAAGTTTGTTATATGCGGTTTTATATGATAAACCAAGTCTGATTCCAATTGCTGCAGAACAGTCCCATTCCGATATGGACTCTAGAACTCAGTCCAGGTCCGAGTACTCTAAAACCCAGTCCTAGTTCTAGTCGAACTTGCTGCAGAACAGTCCCATTCCGATATGGACTCTAAAACTCAGTCCTAGTTCTAGTCTAGTTCTGATTATACCTTATGTTTTCTGTATTCCTCTTCCTACACGGATTCATCTTGTACTACTATAAATATTAATGATCAGTTGGCTCACTCATTCATTGAGTTGAGATTACAAACTATAGTCTACTATCTTTCATGGTATCAAGAGCCCGCGTCTAACGACAAAGGTTCAAATTTTAATTTTTTTTTCCTTCTCTACAGCTATGGCGTCTTCTTCCTCTGCTGCCGCTCCTTCTGTCACAAGCTTTCTCACAATCAAGCTTGATCGCAACAACTACCCCCTATGGCGTGCCCAGTTTCTTCCCTTGCTGCGCAGCTGCAATTTGTTGTCCTATGTTACTGGCGAATCTCCCTGCCCTGCTGCGTTTCTTCTTGATGACAACGGTAAAATCACCGACAAAGTCAATCCATTGTATGGTGAATGGATACAAACTGATCAGATGATTCCAATTGCTGCAGAACAGTCCCATTACGATATGGACTCTAAAACTCAGTTCAGGTCTGAGTACTCTAAAACCCAGTCCTAGTTCTAGTCGAACTTGCTGTCAGTCCTAGTTCTAGTCTAGTTCTGATTATACCTTATTCCTCTTCCTACACGGATTCATCTTGTACTACTATAAATATTAATGATCAGTTGGCTCACTCATTCATTGAGTTGAGATTACAAGCTATAGTATACTATCTTTCATTACATGCGTTGTGACGAGAAAAAAAAAATTGTAAATTTTCAAGAATCCATACAAGAAAAGAAGTCATACAAAAAAAATACCTGAACACCTGGTTCCACCTTCCGCCACCTCCCTTTTCCTCTTAGTCATTACCCTTGCGTCCTGTCAGCCGTACGGCAACGGAGCAGTTCTTCCGACGGCGACGGAATCTACCAGAATGAAGTCGCGGGCGACGGAGGAAAATGGGATACTGGGTTCTTCTGACGGCGACGGAGCAGTTCTTCCGACGGCGATGGAATCCACCAGAAGAAAATGGATACTGGGTTCTTCTGACGGCGACGGAATCCACCCGAATGAAGTCGCGGGCGACGGAGGAAAATGGGATTCAGTTCTTCCGAGGAAGGTATCGTTTCTTCCGAAGGTTCTTACCAGGAAGGTTCTTCCAAGGTCAATGCGACGTCGTTCCAAGATCAATGAGACGTTGAGCTTTATGGGTACCTTTGCCGCCGCTGAAAAGCAAAGGGCTTTCGGTTCTGTCGATCGTCGGGGTCGGATTGGGAAGTGGGTTCGCGAGCTTGGTGCTCAGCTTTACTGGCGTCTGCATTTGTTTGAAAATTACAAAGCGGAAGATGGCGCTGGATCTGTTGGGATCTGAGGGAGAAAAACTTTGAGAGAGAGAGACGGCGGTGATGTCGGGGTGGCGGAGGAGATGACTGACGGAGAGTGACGGGGAGTGACGGCGAGTTCGAGGACGTGGGTCGAGGTCGAGGACGAGAAGATATAGGGTAATGAACAAAGCCATGGGATTTGGGGGGAGGGCATGAACTATTCACGTTTTTGTTGATTTTGCTTTATTTACAACAAAGCCATGGGATTTGGGGCTGGGTCCGAAGGTAGTTATTGATAGTTAGGAGGGTAATTTTCTCTTTTGAGGTCAATTCCTCCCCCTCGATTTTGCTTTATTTACAAAAAAACCATGAGATTTGGGGCTGGGTTGGAACGTAGTTATTAAAAGTTAGTGGGTAATTTTGTCTCTAAACATATTTCGATATATTTACAGTTTTACTAGAGGGTTTCAGATTGGCTTTAGGTGCCTTCCCTCGTCACTTAGGTCATCTCTAACCGAAGGGTCCAGAGGGCCAGAGAGTCGAAAATAGCCCGAAAACCGTCTCCAACTGAGGGCTAGGCCAGAGGGCTATGGAATCTGGGAGGGTCCCACAGAATCAGAGAGGAATGCTTAAATTCAAATGCAAATGCAACGGCTAGCTGACTAGCAATTGGATTCAATTTTTTTTTTTTTTCGGTTTTTTGAGCCAATTTTTTTTTGTTTTAAATTCTTAAAATTCTAATTTGTTTTCCTATAAATACTTAAACTATTCATTCACCATTCCTACACCATTAATTTGTAGTTTTTAAATTTAATTTGTCGTTTTTAAATTTAAGTTCTAGTTTTTTTTTTTTAATTTAAGTTGTTGTTTTTAAATTTAAGTTGTTGTAGTTTTTAAATTTAAATAATAAATTATGTTTGACCCTATGGCCCTCGGTTGGAGATGGTTTTTTGTGATATGGCTAAAACGAGCCCTATGACCCTTTGGCCATCAGTTGGAGACGGAGGCAAATATGGCTTCATTAAAATATTAATATCTTGGAGAATCTTGGAGGGCCAGAGGGCTAAAATGAGCTCTCTGGGCAACCCTCGGTTAGAGATGGCTTTAAGCCATCTCCAACCGAAGGGTCCAGAGAGCCAGAAGACCGAAAATAGCCCGAAAACCGTCTCCAACCGATGGCTAGGCTAGAGGGCTCTGGAATCTGGGAGGGCCCCACGGAATCAGAGAGGGCTGGAGGGCTGGCCACTTCTGACTAGCCAGCCAGCCCCGGGCTAGCTATTTTTTTTTTTAATGTTTTGTTATTCCCGTCTGTTATAACCGACAGAAATAATGCTAGCCCCGGGCTGGCTATTTTTTTTAAATGTTTTGTTATTCTTGTCGGTTATAACCGACAGAAATAATGTATATATATATTATTGGTGTCGTGTCACATCCCGGCCCGGGCTTCACCACATCCCAGGTTCGCTCTACCACCGTAGCACGATATTGTCCGCTTTGGGCTTACCATTCCCTCACAGTTTTGTTTCTGGGAACTCATGAGCAACTTCCTAGTAGGTCACCCATCATGGGAGTGCTCTGGCCCCCTTCTCGCTTAACTTCGGAATTGCTACGGAACTCGAAGCCAGTGAGCTCCCAAAAGGCCTCGTGCTAGGTAGAGATGAGAATATACATTTAAGGATCACTCCCCTGGGCGATGTGGGATGTTACATGTCGGTTGGCAATGTAATATAATAGCAACTTTAATAGTGTCGGTTATAACCGACACTAATTGTAATTTGAATTCCAACGGCTAGCCAGTGACTAGCCATTTAATTCAATTTTTTTTTAATGAATTTAAACCTTATTTTTTTTCTTTTTTTTTATAACTTCTATTTTACAAAATTTGTTTCAATTTTTTTAAATTCTATTTTTTTCCTATATCTTATATTTTACAAAATTTGGTTCATATTTTTTTCATATAACTTCTATTTTACAAAATTTGTTTCATATTTTTTTCAAATTCCATTTTTTTCCTATAACTTCTATTTCACAAAATTTGTTTCATATTTTTTTTAAATTCTATTTTTTTCCTATAACTTCCAAAGCCATTATACAACATTAAATTAAATTAAGTAACATGAAACAACATTAAACAATATGAAACAACATTAAATAACATTAACCAACATAAAACTTAAACATTTAAGTTGTAGTTTTTAAATAATAAATTATGTTTGGCCCTTTGGCCCTCGGTTGGAGACGGTTTTTTGTGACAGGGCTAAAACGAGCCCTCTAGCCCTCGGTTGGAGACGGAGGCAAATATGGCCCTGTACTGTTCATTAAAATATTAATATCTTGGAGAATCTTGGATTTTAATGAACAGTACATGGCCATATTTGCCTCCGTCTCCAACTGAGGGCCAGGGGGCTCGTTATAGCCCTGTCACAAAAAAGGGTCTCCAACCAAGGCCAAAGGGTCATAGGGCCAAACATAATTTATTATTTAAAAACTACAACTTAAATTCAAAGTGGGCGACACTTGTCCAAGCAATTCCAAACCCTAGGAATGTTGTTTCATATTGTTTAATGTTGTTTCATGTTACTTAATTTAATTTAATGTTGTATAATGGCTTAGGAAGTTATAGGAAAAATATATATAATTTTAAAAAAAATATGAAACAAATTTTGTGAAATAGAAGTTATATGAAAAAAAAAGAATTTAAAATAAAATGAAACAAATTTTGTGAAATAGAAGTTATAGGAAAAAATGGAATTTAAAAAAAATATGAAACAAATTTTGTAAAATAAAAGTTATAGGAAAAAATAGAAGTTATATTTTGTAAATAAAAACTAATAATAAAACTGTAAAAAATAAAAAAAAATAAAAATTCACATGGAATTCCTGTCGGTTATAACCGACAGGAATACATCTATATTATTTAGTGTAAATGTATTACTGTCGGTTATAACCGACAGTAATACATTTGTTGTAATAATACAATGTTTTCATGTCGGTTATAACCGACAGGAATAACAACACTTTAAAAAAAAATGGCCAGCCCTCCAGCCCTCTCCGATTCCGTGGGGCCTTCCCAGATTCCAGAGCCCTCTGGCCTAGCCCTCGGTTGGAGACGATTTTCGGGCTATTTTCGACCCTCTGGCCCTCTGAACCCTTCTGGCCCTTTTTTTTTTAAAGTGTTGTTATTCCTGTCGGTTATAACCGACAGTAATTCTTAAGAAAAAATTCAAATGCAACGGCCAGCTGACTAGCCGTTGCATTTGAATTTTTTTTTCCTTTTTTTTTTTTACAGTTTTATTATTATTTTTTATTTACAAAATTTTTCATATAACTTCTATTTTTTTCCTATAACTTTTATTTCATAAAATTTGTTTCATATTTTTTTTAAAATTCTATTTTTTCCTATAACTTCTATTTCACAAAATTTATTTCATTTTATTTAAATTTTTTTTTTCATATAACTTCTATTTCACAAAATTTGTTTCATTTTATTTTAAATTCTTTTTTTTTCCCTATAACTTCTATTTCACAAAATTTGTTTCATATTTTTTTTAAATTATATTTTTTTTCCTATAACTTCCTAAGCCATTAGACAACATTAAATTAAATTAAGTAACATGAAACAACATTAAACAATATGAAACAATATTCCTAGGGTTTGGAATTGCTTGGACAAGTGTTGCCCACTTTGAATTTAAGTTGTAGTTTTTAAATAATAAATTATGTTTGGCCCTATGGCCCTTTGGCCCTCGGTTGGAGACTCTTTTTTTTAATAGGGCTATAACGAGCCCTCTGGCCCTCGGTTGGAGACGGAGGCAAATATGGTCATGTACTGTTCATTAAAATATTAATATCTTGGAGAATCTTGGAGGGCCAGAAGGCTAAAACGAGCCTTCTGGCCAGCCATCGGTTGGAGATGGCCAAAGATGGCCAAGGGCTGGCCAAATGGCTCGTTTTAGCCCTCTGGCCCTCCAAGATTCTCCAAGATATTAATATTTTAATGAACAGTACATGACCATATTTGCCTCCGTCTCCAACCAAGGGCCAAAGGGCCAGATAGCTCGTTTTAGCCCTGTCACAAAAAACCGTCTCCAATCGAGGGCCAAAGGGCCAAACATAATTTATTATTTAAAAACTACAACTTAAATGTTGTTTAAGTTTTATGTTGGTTAATGTTATTTAATGTTGTTTCATATTGTTTAATGTTGTTTCATGTTACTTAATTTAATTTAATGTTGTATAATGGCTTAGGAAGTTATAGGAAAAAAATAGAATTTAAAAAAAAATATGAAACAAATTTTGTGAAATAGAAGTTATAGGAAAAAAATGGAATTTGAAAAAAATATGAAACAAATTTTGTAAAATAGAAGTTATATGAAAAAAAATATGAAGCAAATTTTGTAAAATATAAGATATGGGAAAAAATAGAATTTAAAAAAATTTGAAACAAATTTTGTAAAATGGAAGTTATAGAAAGAAAAAAAGAAAAAAAAAAGGTTTAAATTCATAAAAAAAAAAAAAAAAAAAAATTGAATACAACGGCTAGTGACTGGCTAGCCGTTGGATTTCACATTACAATTAGTGTCGGTTATAACCGATACTATTCAAATTACTATTATATTGTGTTGGTTATAACCGACACTAATTATAGTTTGAATTGCAACGGCTAGCCAGTCACTAGCCGTTGTATTCAATTTTTTTTTAATGAATTTAAACCTTATTTTTTTCTATAACTTCTATTTTACAAAATTTGTTTTAAATTTTTTTTAAATTCTATTTTTTTTTCCTATATCTTATATTTTACAAATTTTGGTTCATATTTTTTTCATATAACTTCTATTTTACAAAATTTGTTTCATATTTTTTTTCAAATTCCATTTTTTTTCTATAACTTCTATTTCACAAAATTTGTTTCATATTTTTTTTAAATTCTATTTTTTTCCTATAACTTCCTAAGCCATTAGACAACATTAAATTAAATTAAGTAACATGAAACAACATTAAACAATATGAAACAACATTAAATAACATTAACCAACATAAAGCTTAAACAACATTTAAGTTGTAGTTTTTAAATAATAAATTATGTTTGGCCCTTTGGCCCTCGGTTGGAGACGGTTTTTTGTGACAGGGCTAAACCGAGCTCTCTGGCCTTCAGTTGGAGACGGAGGCAAATATAGCCATGTACTGTTTATTAAAATATTAATATCTTGGAAAATCTTAGAGGGCCAGAGAGCTTAAACGAACCCTCTGGCCAGCCATCGGTTAGAGATGGTCTAACAAAACATTAAAAAAAAAATTAGCCAGCGCGGGGCTGGCTGGCTGAAAGTGGCCAGCGCTCTCCGATTCCATGGGGCCTCCCACATTCCAGAGCCCTCTAGCCTAGTCAAAGACGGTTTTTGGTCTTAGTTCTTTCTTCGGCGCTGGCAAAGCCATGCCGATCCTGGCATGGCAGAGTGGAAGGGAGACAGTGAGAGAAAGAGAGAGTGACAGTGAGAGAAAGAGAGAGTAGTTGTCCGGATAACAGTGAGAGAAACAGAGAGGGAGGGATTGGGATGGTGAATAGAGCCGAGTAAGGTCCCCTCGGTCCATGAATCACTCTGGATTGTCCGTTCCCTTTTGCATGTCGGATGAATGGCTGGATTTCGAAAGCTAAGTTCCATTTTTTATTCCATTCTTTACTGTTGGCATAGATTGTTATCATTTCAGCCTTTTTGCTGTGAATTATTTCCGAATTTTGTTGCACTGTTAGGTCAGGTTTTTAGGGTTCCTTTGTTTCGTTTTCTCTCATTTTGGGGATGCATCTCTCTGTTCTGTGCATTGTTCTTTGTTGGTCAATTTTTTTTTGTGGGTTTTCAGTTCGTTGATCTATGACTCTGTATCTAGATTTTTCGTTCGTGTATGATTAAATGGGTATTGGGTTTTGGTGGTTGAAAATATGTTTTTTTTCTTCTGCTTAAGCTTCTTGCTCATTTTCGTGGGATTTTTTGTTTTCAGTTGCAAGGGTAAAGAGAACACTAAAATCTCAGGTTAAATGGGTATTGGGTTTTGGTGGTTGAAAATATGATTTTTTTTCTGCTTAAGCTTCTTGCTCATTTTTATGGGATTTTTGGTTTTCAGTTGCAAGGGTAAAGAGAATACTAAAATCTTAGAAATCGGTATTAGCATTTCTATTAATGCATTTGCATTTTCGTTGGTTTGCAAGATAGGTGCATTGGGACCTAAAAATATTTGCGTGAACTTCATAAATTTTTCTGAGCCTCTGAATCTTGAAGGGTAAGTGTTTTTGAGCTAAGTTCAATTTTTAATTGGATTATCTACTGTTAGCATAGATTGTCATCATTTTTGCCCTTTTGCTATGAATTATTTCTGGATATTATATCAACTGCATACAATTTCAATATGATGAGACAACTAATTAAACTGAATCTTGGTAATGATTTTGTTGCATTTGGGTTTTTGTTTTTTTTTCCTTTGTTTTGTATTTCTAATTTATCGTTTGCTGCTGGACAATGGTTATTGTATGTTTTAGTTTGGATGTTTTTTTTATTTTGGGTTGGTCAGTTTTTTGGGGCTGCTTGAGAAAATGTGATCCCATGTTTTGATTGAGTGAAATATTTAAGAGATAAAAAAGAATGGAGAATTAGTGTCAACAGTAGTGATGGAAAAAATGAGGAAAAAAAGATAGACGTGGAAGAAAGGGGGGACTGGAAATCGAGGGAAGTGAAGAGAAAAAAAAAAGGGGGTTAACTGAGCAGCCAAAAGAGAAAAAATGAGGAAAAAAAGGCTTAATGTGGGGTGTAGGCAAAAGGAAAAAGCAAGAGAAGGGAGACAAAACAGGAACAAGGTGTGGTTTTGTTGTTGGTTTTATCCAAATTTTTTATTTGGAATTTGATTTGAAGCTTATATCTTATTAGTTTAGTCTAATTTAGCGTTGGTTTATCTAGGTTTGTAGCTAATTTAATGTTAATGTTGATCTAGGCGTTTTAATTTGCTGTGAACTTATATGGGTTTCGTTTTTAAATTGTTATTTTACAGTTGCTAGGGATGACTTTGGCTTTTATATTGGTTTGGGTATTTTTTTTTTAATTTCATTTGAAGATTTAGTGTCATTATACACCTTTGCACCACTGTTTGTTCTGTTTTTCTCGGTTTCTGTATATGGTTTTGGTAGGATTGGACTGTTTTTTTAAACTTAATTAAAGTGTTTGAGACTTAATTGAATGAAAGTTTAGTTTGGTTTGATCACGATGAGGTGTTTGATGTTGCCTGTATGATCCTTAGGTCCAATGGAGAACAATTCCCATCTTCCAGTGATAAGCTTTTAGGATTTTATGTTTTATGATTGAATTTGTTTTGATTCAATGAGATTAGTGAGCTAAAATTCTAAGTGGGTTTGTTTTGGTTTTTGGGTGGTTCCTAATTTTCTGCACAAATGAATTTTACCACGACAGATGGCATGAAAATGTTGATGCCATTCTATGGTTTAGGGTTTTTTTTAATATCCTCCAAAATTTACAAATTTTTTTTTGAGAAGAGTTCACATCTTTTCTTTCCTTTGAATGGCAAATAAACATTTTATTGTATGACATTCTTTTATTCTCTTCAGGTTCATGGATTGTTAAGCAGAGTGTGGGAAAGAAAGGGTGCCTCACTTGTTAGGCACTCGAAATCAATTATTTCCATCGGAAGAACTACTTGGAGGTAAAGCTGAAGAAAAAATTATTAAAGTACATTAAAAATTGTAACTTGCGTTTTGATATTCTATTACTCCACATGCTAATCCGTTTGGACATTGAATGATGGAGCAGCTGGTTTCTTTTTTACTTAGGGCGTGTGCGGGGGATGAGATTTAAATGTGTGCCTCTCATGATTTGCATAAACATAACTTGGATATGAAAGTATAAGATAGCATGAATCAAGTGTTATTTTCTTATTTGGATACATTATGTGAATTATTGCTTCTTTAGAAAAGATTAGGGAAGGTGAGTTCGTCATGGGATTTAAGTTTTAACAATACAACTTCTTAAAATTGAGTACATGCTCGCATTTGATAGAACTTTGAAGATGGATTTTCAGGTTCAAATTTTGGTTGTGTATTGGTACTGTGGAATTTTTACTTTTATTTTATTTCGATGTATGGTTGGTAATGAGATATCTGAAAATTTTGGAGAAAAATTAGCGGCTATTGTTTACTTGCAAAGTCTGTAACTTTCTTTTAGCTTTTGCAGTACGTTTGGGAGCAAGCTGAAATTGATATCATTGAGTGCAAGACAAGAATAAGCCTCCATTTCCATCTCATAAAAGCAGCAGACGAAAATTAAACAAGCATTTTCATACAGCTGGAGGCTGTAAGTTGTTTATGTTTTTCCAGTTATAACTTATTTGATAATATTTTGTTTTTCTGGTGAATTCTGAATTACTGAGAGACAATTACTCATGTGTTACAGGTGGTCACTGTCTGACATCAAAGACTACTTAGAAGAGGCAGCCTTTAAGTCCGTTCATTTTTTAATGCGCAGGATGCAAGACAACAGAAATATCCGAAGAATATAGGAGTTTACTATTGGCCGGGACATAAAATATGAAGAGATGAAACGTTTTCATCAACATGATTCTTGGAAATAAGAAGTGTGCTTCTGTTTTTGTCACAGATCCTGAAGAAAACTATGGATCTGCATGCATCTGCATCTTCAGAGAATTCTAACTGTTGCTCTGGTGAGAAAATAATCTCAAAACATATGATGTGTGGTGGACTTGGCTGATAATTCATTTTGATTATGTATATGCAGAATTCGTAGCTGAGAAAATAGAATGGGCAAGTATACAAATGGATTTGATTTGATTCTTGGAGCTGACATATATATCCACAATTGTTAATTTTTGTCATGGTTAGGCAGTATGACCATATTATTTGCTACTAACTGAGAGAGTGCCCCTGCAATTCAAGCCAAGCCCTTAACGTGTTCTTTATTTTTTGTATTTTTTATATTGAAAATCATTACATAGTTGAACTTTTTTTTCATAACTTTTTTCAGCTGGTTCTTTTCTGTGATTTCAGAAATTGAGGATCCATTTTGAAAGACAGTAGTACCGATATAAATTACGGTTTAAGTACTTTTAATCATAATCCATGCCTTATGTTCTCATAATTCATCATTTCAGTGTTGGTGGTGGGTACCTGATACGGTACCTCTGGCTCTCTTCTTCTCTGCAACAAGTTGCCCGAAAAGTAAGTCCAAATCGTGATGCATAATTTCCTTTCATTTTTTAATTAATTTATGAATATACTTTCATCATAATGTATTTACTTCTTGGGCAGTGCAACCTTTACAAGAAGGGATACATCCATTCTTTTCCCTGGTACAGGTATGGACCTCTGTTAAATTTGATTTTCCTAAGCATTTTCTTTTATTTAAGGTCAAAACTATTTATGAGTCATCGTCATGCATAGAAAAATGTTGTAATTATTTCTCTCTCACAAAATTAGTAGATTTGAAGTCAGTAATTGACTAAATCCTTTGTATTTTGTTTGAATGCAAATGTATACTTATTAGTTCATTTATGATATTTATTGTGAGTGTTGAACTATTATTCTCATAATTATTTGAATTATATTTCTTACCATAGTAACTAAATAATTTAAAAAATCTAAACAGGAATTAGTATGCAGTTTGTTGAATCCGAGTGATATTTATATATGCCTTCATTTCATTTGAAAAACAACTTTTATGCTTGGTGACAATGTGTTTTTCAGTTTGCTGTAGCCAACGTCGAATTCTATCTAATTGGGGAAAAGGTCCAACAGATTTCCACTGGATCCATCAAGCGCATGATAAAGCTTTCGAAATTTCTGTAAGTAATTCTTTTCTTTGTTCCTTTTTAAGTTTGCATATATGATTTTTTGCATTTATAAGAGTTAAAATCAAGTTTTTATCATATTTGATATTTATAAATGTCTCGAAACAGAAAGTTACTTGGTCCTAATGCGTTGTTCATTTAGCTGCAGCCAACGTTCTGGTTATATCTAAATGGGGAAAAATTCCAAAGCTTTCCACTCGAATATGTTTACAAGTAAGCTTACGTATATGATTTTGTACATTTGTAACTATTCAAGTCAAGTTTTCTCCAAGTGTGATGTTTTTTGTTTCTATCTTTCTGACCATTCAGTTGCTTTCTCCTTCTTGGGACCATTACTCTGCATTTGAATTTTGAATTTCCGCTCAATTCAAATATATTGTGGAATTTCATACTAATTTATTTTTTCTGGTTTGTAATGAATTTCTGCTTTGAAATCCCAGTATACACGTGGGTTTTGGGATTTAGAGGGTATCTTTCCCTAACTTACATTCACCTACCTCATCATCCTTCGATTTTGAGTGAGCTTAAAAAATTCAAGCCCAATACCGAACAAGCTATTTCGAGCTATTTTTTATAGTAAATTTGCTCATACAAAACTTTGCAATATCATGATAAGTTTTAGACTTAAGCGTGCTAACCTATCAATCTTTCTAATATTGTCACATATTGTGTTTATGATTTCTTTCTGTTTAACATTTAAGCGTGGACAAACTTTGTTGATCCGAAATCATTTATTATTTATACTTATACATGCTTTGCCTAGGCTGCTAAAGATGTAAGTAATTTAATGGGAAAAATTAGAAATAGATTTATGCTTACAATATTATTTCTCTAGATTTAACAGAAATTTGGAGTGAAAGTTGCCGTTTATATCAACATAGATAGTCAACTTTTATACAACCTTATAATTAATTAATTTGATCTGTAAAACCAATAAGTTATTGCTGAGATGACCAATGACAAAGTTGACAAGAGGATAGCCAATCCCAAAGTTGTGTACATGCAATCCTCTAAATCAGTTTCAATTGTGTCTCAATTATGCAATCTTCTAAGAGTTAATATCACTGATAAATTGTGTTGTATATTATTATATAATAATGCATGTTTTATTTAAGAGTTACCTATAAAATTCAGTTTGGAAATGAGAATTTGGAGTTGTTTTCTATGTTGGTTATGGGATTGACAATTTTCGGCTTAGTTTTGGCTAAGAAATAATTAGATTGTTACTTATTAAGTTGAGTTAGGAGGATTGCGGTGTTGAAAATTAAGAAGGGTTAGTGCTATTGTAATGGCATTTGCATTTGTTTTGAACCTAAAAAATATTTGGCCCTTTTCTGTACTGAGAACCGATGACTTGAGAGTATCGAAAAAGATCCATTTATTAAAGTAACGACGCAATGGTGGTGGGAATAAGTGTTCTCAGCTATTTTACATTAATCCATACATTAGTAAAAAAAAAAAAAAAACAAATAGGATCTTAGATATTTTACATTAATTCTACATCTGGTATTTTACATTAATTCTACATTAGTAAAAAAAAAACAAATAGGATTTCAGATATTTTACATTAATCCATACATTAGTGCTTGAAAGATTAGCTTCTGAAACAAGAACAACACACTTTTTTTACTTTTTTGTTTAGCTGTTAAAACACGTGCCTGGGCTACAGGACATATTTTGCCATCTTAACTTGAAGGGCAATATAAGTGTTAAATGCATGTTGCTTCTGTTTCTCAAGAAACAACGCATTTTTTTGCAACTGTATCTTTTGTAATCAGCTCGGTTGAATGTAATAAAAGCCGAACTGCTCATCTTACCGACACCTTTCACTCATCTATCCCTTTTGTTCGTTAATGATTATGTTGATTTTTTTTTTTTTTTAGGTTAAATGTCTTATTCATGAGGTTAAGGCTGGTGCATTCAAATCATGCAGCAACGCGCGAGTATTTTTGCTAGTTATCTATTCTAAAATTGAGGAGGAATTGACTGTTTATTCAGCTACAGTCAAATGATTGACCCTTGATTTTGCCTTATTTACATCACAGCCACCAAATATGTGTCTGGGTTGGAGGGTAATTATGAAAAGTAAAGAGGGTAATCGTGTTCGTAGGTTTGGGTTTAGGGTTGTGCCATTGTCATCTGATTTGGGCTTGGTGGGTTTTGGGCTCGAAGTGGGCTGCCCAGTCTGTAGACAAAATTACCCTTTTGCCTGCTTTAATCAAGATCCAACGGATAGAATTTGGCTGTAGATCGGTCAATTTACAATAAGGATGGGTTCCGGTGTCAGTGTGTTGGGTGCCGGAATTGGGGGAGAGGGGACTTCACGGCATGATTTGGGGGAGAGCATGAGAGGCTGTTGGGTGCATGATTTGAGGGTAGGTAGAGGGAATGGATTTCTGGATCGCACCTTCTTATCCGCCTCTTTCTTCCTTCCAGCATCCGATAACACTAATATAGCCTCAACCTGTTGTCTACACTAAAGAAAAGGAGGATGGGGCTCTCAAAAATTTCAGATCCGAGAAAGGAAAAAGGTATAGATCTTCACCTCTGTCTTTATTAAGTCCAAATAAGATGTATCCGTGAAACTTTGAAAGATAATATGTGAATAACAATTTTTGTGTCTTTGTTCTTGGTGTAGGTCTTGAGCAGCAACCAATATCAAAGGAGAAGAAAAATCAGAAGGGAATAGTTAGAAGATGGAGAAAGGAGATGGGGAAGCTGCAAAGAATTAGGGGATGGTGACACGCCCCGATCCCGATATTCCCCGAATACCAGGATAGACACGTGCTGGCAGACACCCAAATGGTGACGAAAGCCATTTATTGAATGCAATTGCTGAGAATAAGGTATAAATAAGACTTATAAATATAAAAGAATAAAGAATATGCATTTGAGGAACGTGTTCAGAGCACACATCTAATCTAGAACACTAAAAGAATTAATATAAAATTGAACGAATAAAAGAATGGGTCCTACACCGAGAGGACTCGAAGATGCTGATGCGGAAGTGCCTTGACACCAGGATTGTATGCCTCGATTCTAAGTCCTGAAGGGGGCGCAAAACAAACATGAGTGGACCAATTTGATATACATATAGTAAAACAGTTATCAACGTACTAACCCCCAGGTTTTATGAAAACACATATATATCATGATAAACATAGGTTTTCCGAAACCTAGTATGCCGTGCACTGTCTCAAATCATAACTTTTATATATACTAGCCGCTAGTGAATGTCCAATATAACTCTCTAGGCCCTATGCCGGTTCCCCATCTCTGAGCAGACAGTCAGAGGAAATAACCCCCAGGCCCCATGCCGGCTCCCCATCCCTGGTCTTAAATGCCAGAGGAAACACCCTATAGGCCCTATGCCAACACCAAACCTTCGCCCGGGACGGACCGGAAACTATCCCTACGTCCCGTAGCGTTAAGGACCACTAGGTAAGTACAAAACCATTAAACATACGTACATTTGAAAGGCATCTTCATAGTATAAAGTCATCCATCATCTATACTATAAAGAGGTGTTCGAAACGTATTCTAAATATCATATCGTTATCCATCAGATATTCTATAAGAATACGGGTTATAGGAAAAATAGTAATAATTCAAAATAGCCTTAATAGACACGATATCTCGTAAAGCATTTCATATAACATATTCATCAAATCATGCTTTTCATGTATACATTTCTACTATAAAACATGCATTTTAGAAGGGGTCCACTCACAGTACTTAGCTGCCGAAAAGCCACGCAACAAGCGAAGATGAAAACGCCACAACAATTGCCCCTAAGCACATAAAGAGGTACATTTAGTCAAACTCTACTCAAATGACTTAATTTGGGAAAACTGACTTCAGAAACGGGTCCAGAACGTCGAAATTAGCCTAAGAGAGGTCTCGGACGAAAACTCGAAAAGTCAACTCGAAGTCAAAGTCAACTCGAAGTCAACGTTGACCGGGTCAACGGTCAGACCGGGTCAGTCAACGGGTCACGGGTCCGGGTCGGAGCCAGTTAAACGGGTCTGGGTTTGGATCCGGGTTGAGCTTGGGTTCTTGGGCTTGGTTCTAAGGCCCAAGGGTTTTGGGTTTTTATAAAACTAAATAAATAAATATAAATAGATTAAAGGATTTGGGTTGGGTTTAAAAGGATAACGGGCCTAAGGCCCTAGGTTTGGCACAGCCCAAAGGGCCTGGTTCAAAAGGATTTGGGCTTGAAAGCCCGGCCTGAGTTCAGAACATGGGTCGCCGGACCCAATTGAAAGAGAAGGCCGGAATTCGGCCGGAATCTTAGACAAACTTTAAGCATCTATAACTTTGTCAATACTCGACGAAATCAAGTGATTCAAAAACGAAAGTTGTAGTTCTCGAAGAGACGAAGAGAATGGTACCCCGCACGACGTCTAACTCGCAGTGGTTTGGCCGAAAAACGCCTCGAAAGCCTCGGAGGTCGCCAGAAACTGGGTAAGATTCAAATGGATATAACTTCTTCAATACTCGATGAAATTGGGTGAAACGAAAAGGGAAGTTGTAGTAATCAGCGAGACGAAGAGATTGATACCTTGCACGCCGGCCAACTCGCCGTGGTTTGGCCGTAAATTGCCTCGAAAGGGGCGGTGCTCACCGGAAAACTGGGGAAATAGTGATCTGAGGTGTTTCTTCGTATGTTGACGTTCAAAACATAGCCACATGGTCAGAAGAGAACTATATGGATGAAAAGAGAAACATTTGGAGTGTTTTGAGGCTTACCCAAAACGGAAGGACGAGAACCCTCGCCGGAGTTCCTCCTTCGAACTGATGCTCGATGATTCCTGCGTCTTCGTCGATTTTTAAGGATGCAGGAAAGGAAATAGAGGATGGTGGTTCAGCAGCGTGTGTATGTATGTTTTTGTGTGTGTGTGTGGAGCTCGGGTAGAAGGAGAGAGTGCAGAGAGAGAGAAAGAGCACATGAAGAAAGAGAGGACTGAGAGGGAAGAGAGAGGAGAGACTCGGGGAACAAAAATCAGGGGTGGGCCCCCTTGGCACACCATTTAAGAATTCAAAAATGGGGGTGGGGTGTTACAGATGGGGTGCGGAGTGGGCTTCACGAGAAACAAAAACCAATTGGGGGATGGAGAAGAAGAAACGAAATAGAAAGCATACCTAGCCGCTGGGGTTAGTTTGTTTTTTATCTGTTGGTTCTACGATTTTTAGTTTCGTCTGCTGCAAATTTTGATTGTGTAGTTTGGGTTTGGGTTTTTGTTGTTGTGAATATATATGTGAACATGTAATCTACCCCTAGGCTACTCCCTCCACCCTCTTCCTCTGTTGGACGACAACACCTCCGCTCCTCCTGGGTATTTTCTTAATCTCTATTTTTCCTCCATCTAACTTCCGTTTTATTTATTGATATCAATTTCTTGCCGAATCTGAACGATTCTCATCGGTTGTTTGTAGTTTCCAGTGCAGGTTTTTTTGTAGTTTTCAGTGGCAGGTTTGATGCTCCCAGAAAAGCTGATTCCAAGTGAGTTTCTGTTTTCATTTTCCGTTTTGCTGTGAATTTTCTTCGATTTGATCGAACATCTTGATACGAACAGTTGATTTTCAATTTATCTTTAATTTTCTGGAGACCTGTTGGTATGTACAAGAAATACTTTTATATCATTTTTCAATTTCAAATTTGTTTTGAGTTAATAGTAGATTATCTCCGGTTGCAATTTCAACGATGAGGAGATCACCAAGTAACCGTATTCTAATTAGTATGTTTTGTGATATGGGACCATTTATCCCACTGAATTGATTTCCTTGCCATTTAGTGAACATATTAGCAGCCCTAAGGTTACCTTTTCACTGACAGTGCCATCAAATTTAATGAACACAAGTAGCGATAGCATATCAAAGTTGGAATTTTCCAAATTTCGAATTTTAGTTTTTATTTGATTCCTCTTAATGTATGTTTAAAATTGTTTTTGTGGAGGTGATTGAGACGGATTTCAGCTGGGTTGCAAAGATTTGATTCAAATTGGTAGATTTGGGTGAGAAAAACCCTACTATTTTCTTTCGTTTTTATGAGCTGAGATGGACATGCATGTGATTCTCTTTGTGAGATATATATGAGATTGAGGAATTTTTACAGTATTGGTGGCTAGCTAAGGAAATAAATAAAAGGATAATTATTTTGTTCTGGGATCCACAGTTTATTGCAAAGTTGAATTCTCATGAATTTTTGTTGTTTAATATTTCGTTCATGTATTTGAATGCATTTTTAATTTCAGTCAATCTATCTGAAGCCCAGTTCAATTTGTTGGAAATTCATCAGATGGTATTGGCTCTAATCATTTCCTTTTAGTTTTTCAGGTTTTTTTTTTTTTGTTTTTTTTTTTTTTTTCTATAAGGAAGTTGCATGTGTCCATGTCAGGTTCATAAGCCAAAGGAACCATTTTTCTGGATATATTGAAATATGTAAGAAAATTTTCCTATATTAACATATTAGTTTTGCTTAGTGGGATTGAAAATTGGGATTTTGATGCGGTTTTGTCATTTTTGTGGTCAATTTGCAGATACTTAATCTTCAATCCTGTGTAGTAGCAGTGATCACCACCTGTTTGATGAAAGATACCAGTGAAACAATTGTTAATGTCTGGGAACCAACATAGCTCCTTATTTTGGGTGTTTGTTTTTGTTTTTGGTAGGAGAATGATTTGGAGCAAGTGACTCAAACTTTTGATCAAATAAGGTTGTGAGTTCGTTTGTTAGTTGGTTTTGTGAAATGCAAACGTGTTCCATCTTCAAATAAGGTTTAATTTGCTCAGTTTTTTAGTCTTTCAGTATAAAAATGTGTATAGTAGTGCTATGCACTTTTTTTTTTGTTATTATCAATGCAGCTGTTGAGTTGCTTATACTCTAATTTTTTAAAGAGGGCCATTAATATAGTACAAGTATTTTTTCTTTCCATAGAAGCTAAGGATATATGTAATTGTATGTTGGTTATATGAGTTTGTTTGATATGACCTTTAGTTTGTACACGTATATGGAGTTGTGCAAGGTTGCCACTCTTTGCCCCCTTTCGATTGTGATCGAATTTATTGTTTTGTTCTTTCTTATTGTAAATGTCATTTTGTTTGTAAAGTTTAGTTTATAAACTACTTCTATTTACTTTTTGAATTTCTTTTTTGTTTATGTTGGTGTTTCTTGATTTTAGTTTATGTGGATTTAAATGGTTTTAATTACAGAAAGTATTGTCATTGGACGAGAACTCTTACAAGCAAGCTGCAAATCTGTTCAAAGAAACCAAGATCTGTTAATATCAAATGCGTCAGCCATTGGCAACGGAATAGTATGTATTGTCATCTCTCCATTCTATAGTCATATTAATAATGGTATGATGAAATAAGGTTTGAGGTGTTCTTTTAGAATCCTTTTGCTGGAACACTTGCTTTAATCTGGATTTGGTCCAACTTAAATGCATTTCTATGTACTGCTTGAAGAAGCAAAACGATTCTGGTTTGCTTTTGTTTTGTACTCTGTAAAAACTTTGAATGACAAGAATTCGGATAATTCACAGAAGAGTTATGATGATAATGGATTTTCTCTCTTCCAAATTTTGAGAGCTGCAAAGCTGAAGTATGTTTCCCAATCTCCTTTCTTTCCTTTAGCTTATAATTATCTGCTCATGAATTCTTGGCATCTTATTTTCTTCTACTTATTGGGGTGTTTTACAGCATCGTAGATTTTTTCAAGGAGTTTTCTCAGTTTGTTGTCAAGGCTGGTTCAATTTTGAGTAATATTTATGGTGTAGATTGTGAAAACAAACTTGAGTTATTAATTTTTCAGAGATAGTTTATGCTTGAATTAGCCGTGTTTCTATGTATTCCAGCGTTCTGTTTTCTTGGAGTTAATCAATCCTGTACTCATGATTTGAGTTCTCAATTTTTCAGGCAAAAGAGTTGCAGGCAAATTTTGTGTGCTTGAGCCTGTTAAGCAAGTGAGTTCTTTCTTTTGCGAATTGTGAAAACATTTTTGCAATTCTATTGGGTCCAGTCAGTGTGCCCCTCCCTCCATCCCCAATGGTATTCTCTTTTTTTTAGTCAACCAGAGCAGACCACACATATTTCATCTAATGACGACGCTCCTAATAACGTAACCATCCACCGTCAAAACATTCCCAATTTATTTACTAATTTTAATTTTGGTTTTTTAAGTTTGGGATTTGATTTTTAATATTTATATTTTTGTACAAACTTGATGGTATGAAAGGGTTTGATGATTTCTGATTGTATGAAAGTTGTATGGTGCAAAATATGATAGCATTTTGTTCTAAGAATTGGGAAGCAGTTGCTATTTGAAAAGGTTGGTTTTTCAATTTCTTTATTTGTGCCCTTCTAGTTGTTTGAATGAACCTTTTTATGATGTAAATCAAGCTAAATTGAATAGCTGTGTTTGTATATTGTATTTGGTTTGTTAAAGTGGTCTTTTTTGCTGAAAAAATGTAATTTGGTTTTGTAGATCAAAGTTTTCGAGCAAGAAAACTACCTTGGAGACAGAATTTAAATATGAGAACTTAAATTTATTTAGAGTTTTGAATTCATCTTTAATTAGTGCATTGTGGTTGTGAGTGTGATTGAATGCATTGTAATCTTTATAAATATATTTATCCATACAATTTCTAATCCCGCAGCAACGCGTGGGCATAATTTCTAGTTATCTATTCTAAAATTGAGAGCAATGTGACTGTAGCTTAGCTACAGTGAAACCTTTGCCACTCGATTTCACGCTATTTACCACAGTGCCACAGCCAAATGGGGCTGGCTAGAGGGTAATTATCAAAAGGTAGGAGAGTAATTTTGTGTCTGAACATATTTTGATATATTTACGGTTTTACCAGTATAATTCTAAAATGGGCCCTCGATTTTGCATTATTTACATTTCTGCCACTGTGTGTGGCTGTGCTGTGGAGGGTTTTCAGGGAGAGAGGCGTGGGATGGCAGGGAGGAGAAGGGAGAGAGAGGAGTGAGGTTGCCAAAAAGTGGGGTTAGGGTTGATTTTTTCGCCTCAAATCAAGGGTTGGTGTCAGTGATTGAGAGATTGATAGGGATGGGAGAGAGAGACAGAAACACACCTGACCTTCATTTTCCCCTTTCTCAAACCCTAGCAGCCAGAACCCGAAAACTGAGCCCATCTCTGCAATAGCATGGACTCTTGCTTCCCAAAAGCACACAAACATGCCCTCCATTTCTGTAACTCGAGAGCTTCGTCTCTCTTTGTTTACAAAATTATAGGCTTCGATCATCTCCCCAACAAACCCAGAGCCTCCTTTTCTCCCGTTAAGCAAATGAAAATCAAGGAGGCCTGCAACTTTGTTTGCAATCCACCACTGCAAATCGGTCTGGAAACTGGAAAGTCCAAAGGTAAAACACACCGATCTATTTGATATTGCTCTCTGCTGCGTATTTTGACAGACAAATGTATTAGGACTGACAAGTCATCCAAGTCTACTACTGTTAATTAACTGATTGTATTAGTTGTGATTAGTTAAGATTGTTATAAAGTAGTTAGGGGTATCTATGTAAATAGCCAAAGGCTATATATATTCCTACACAATGTGTAAATGTTTTCAGTTAGAAAATACATTTGGAAAACTTACAGAGGAAGTTTTCTGTTTCAATATGGTATCATGCCATTCTGCTTCACAGCTTCGATCCTTCTCTTCGCTTGCTGCATCGATCGATTCTTGATCGATTTTTTGATCTTTTTTTCTTCTTTGATTCGTCACTTCTTCTCCTTCAATCTTGTAGTATTTCTTGATTTCTGTCAGTAATGGCGGCTCAATCGACTGGTTCATCTTCTCCAGTCATCTCCCCCTCGAGCCCAAACCCTAATTTCTCTGGAAATCCGAGTCCTCTGACTTCCTACACTTATCTCACAATTCATAACATCGGCAGCATGGTGCCGATCAAGCTCAAAAGATCCAATTACCTACCATGGCGCGCAATGTTTGGCCCGATTTTTCGGCGATACAAGCTTCTTGGAGTAATCGATGGTACTGATGTCTGTCCATCGCCATTTCTGCCTGATCGTAGCATCAATCCTACTTTTGAGGACTGGTATGAAAAAGATCAAAATCTTTTGATCTGGTTGAATTCCACACTTTCTGAGGAAATCATCCCGTTCACGGTTGGGGTTTCATCCTCTCGAGAACTTTGGGTAAAGCTCGAACAGCGATTTGGTGGAATTTCAGAGGCTCATATCCATCAACTGCGATCGCGCCTTCAATCTGTTCAAAAAGGATCTCGTTCTATCTCTGAATATCTTCAAGAACTCAAGGAAATTTCTGATTCTCTGCAAGCTGCTGGTGCTTCCGTCTCTGATCGAGATCTTATCGCAGCCACACTACATGGCTTGCCTGATGAATTTGAGTCTTTCATTGACTCTATCATGCTCCGATTGTCCTCTACCTCTCTTGATGAACTTCATGGCCTCCTTCTCACAAAGGAATTGTATATGGCAAGACGCAAAACTGTCAGTTCATCTCCTGTCACTGAACCTTTTCAGGCTTTCTCGGTGCAATCTTAGCCTCCTTACTTCCTACTCTATCTGCCTTTGCTGCTCAGAATCAACCTCTTCACTCTGCATCTCGGTTCAACTCTAATCGTGGTCGGAATACTAAGGGACAGTTCTTCTCCAATCGAGGTAATCGGGGTAATTTTACTAATCACCGTGGCAATCGCAGTTATCAAGGCTTTCGCAGCAATCAAGGCTCTTCTCACTTCAAAGTGCCTTGTCAAATCTGTGGTTCTACCAGTCATGAGGCAATTGACTGCTTTGATTGTATGAATCCTGACATCTGTGGTCGTATTCCTCCAGCTAAGCTTGCTGCCATGTGTGCACAGTATTCTGCTAAACCATCTCAGCCTTGGTTAATTGATTCAGGTGCAACCTCTCATATCACTAATGATGTTGCTAACATCACCTCTCCTACTCCCTACACTGGCGAGGATAAAGTGTATATTGGAGATGGTAAAGGTTTGTCCATCCTCAATGTTGGTTCATCTACTCTGCACACCTCTCTTAACTCTTTCCAGTTGAGAAATGTTTTACATGTTCCCCACATAAAACATAATCTCTTATCTGCTTATCAGTTTGTTAATGATAATAATTGTTCATTGACACTTGACCCTTATGGATCCTATGTCAAGGATTGTATTTCGGGGAAGATGCTTTTACGGGGACCGGTTAGAGATGGCTTCTATCCTCTCCAAAGTTCCAGCAACCTTTATTCTTCTTCACCTACAGCTTTACTCAGTATTAAAGCTCCAGTTACAGTTTGGCACAAGCGCTTGGGTCACCCTTCCTCTATTTTTAGAAGGGTAATTTCATCCAATAACCTTGCCTTACAAGGTAAGTCTAATGTGGACTTTTTCTGTTCAGATTGTGCTCTTGCCAAGAATCATAAGCTTTCATTTAAAGCTGCTACTTCATTAACAACTCACAGCCTTCAACTACTGCACTGTGATTTGTGGGCAAGGTCTAAAATATTGATGATATCGAAAATATCGGTAGTCCAAAAACACGGAAATTTCGATGGAAATATCGGGATATTATCGATATCGATAAAAATTGAATAAAAACCACGGAAATTGTAAGAAAAACTTGGAAATTTTTATTGAAACTTTGCAGGATGTTTATTTAGTCAATTATCTATTAGTTTATCATAAAAAATTGGAAGGAAATGCATTGTAGGATGGATTTAACTGATTTAAGTTGATTATATAGCGAGCTAGCAAACATTGTGAGTGTAGAAAATATATAAATATTTTAGCATATTTTCATAAAAATATAAGTGATATGGTGGTCAAGGTGTTGAACGAGTAAAATGGGAGGGATTCGAATCCCCTTGGTGTTTTTTTAAATATAGAAATTTAAAAAATACTGAAATTTCGATGGAAATATCGATGACATCGAAAATATCGGTAATCCAAAAACACGGAAATTTCGATGGAAATATCGGGATATTATGGATATTTTAGACCATGTCTGTGGGGACCTGGCTCAGTCAAATCAAGTAGTGGTTTTCAGTATTATTTGCTCATTGTTGATGACTATAGCAAATATAGTTGGTTCTTTCCTTTGAAATCTAAGTCAGATGTATGCTCTACATTTGTTGTCTTCAAATCATATGTAGAAAATTTACTTGGAACTCAAATAAAGGTTCTGTGTTCAGATTCAGGTGGTGAATTTACTAGTCATTCTTTTGCATCATATCTCAGCAAACATGGCATTCTTCATCAGTTCAGTTGCGCCCACACCCCTAAGCAAAACGGTTGTGCAGAAAGAAAGCACAGGCACCTTGTTGAGACAGCTCGCACTTTGCTTGTTGCATCTCATGTCCTTCATATTTTATGGGCAGAAGCATTCTCCACTGCTATCTACCTTATTAATCGCCTTCCTATTTCTGGCATTTCACAGTCCCCTTGGCAGTTGCTATTTCACAACCATCCAGACTACTCTAAGCTCAAAGTATTTGGTTGTCAATGCTTTCCTTGGCTCAAACCTTACTTTCATAGCAAATTGGATCCCAAGAGCAAAATTTGTGTTTTCTTGGGGTATAGTCTTCAACACAAAGGCTATAGGTGTCTTGACCTTATCACCAATCGAATCTACATCTCTTGTCATGTTGTATTCGATGAAAGTACTTATCCATTTCAGTTGTTACACAATCAACCCTCTTTTCCTGTCCCAAGTCCTCCGTCTTTCTCACCAACAATTTCATCCTCTCTGGATCTTCAATTTAGCAAACACATTCCTCCTGTTTTAAGTCAGCCATCTACATCACCATTATGTGCTTCTGTGCCTGTTCCTATTTCTTCACCTTCATCCTCCACTGCACCTGTCTCAGTTGGTTATTCTTCCAGTTTTGTTCCCCCTTCAGCAGATTCATCTTTGTCACAAAATCAACCAAGTCATCCTCCTGCCCATGCTAATTCCCATCCTATGATTACTAGATCCAAGGTTGGGATACTCACATCGAGAGCCTGTGCAACAACTAAGCATCCACTTCCAGTTGATATTGATTATGTTTCTACAAACTTGCAAGCTTCTAAGCATGCTCATTGGAGGCAAGCTATGCAAGATGAATACAATACCTTGCTAACCACTAGTACTTGGTCTCTTGTTCCTTCTCACCATTCTCAAAACTTGGTGGGCTGCAAGTGGGTTTTCCGGATTAAGAAGAAGCCAGATGGTACTATTGACAGATATAAAGCCCGACTTGTGGCCAAGGGTTTTCATCAACAAGAAGGTATTGACTTTTAAGAAACCTTCAGTCCAGTTGCCAAACCGGTTACAATTCGGATACTTCTTACTCTTGCTGTGCAATATAATTGGTTTCTCAATCAATTGGACGTTAGTAATGCCTTTCTTCATGGAGATCTAAAGGAGGATGTCTATATGCAACAACCCCTTGGTTTTGTTGATCCCTTACATCCTACATCTATGTGTAAGTTGAGGAAATCTTTGTATGGCCTCAAACAAGCTCCTCGAGCTTGGTTTGATAAACTGTTCCAAGCTCTTCACTCTCTTGGATTCACCCAATCCTCCTCAGATGCTTCTTTATTTGTTCTCAATGGTCCTCAGTTAGTAATTGTCCTTGTCTATGTTGATGACATTCTTGTCACCGGACCCTATCCTCAACTCTCTGTCAACACTTCATTCAGCAACTTGGTGCTCAATGTCCAGTGAAAGACCTTGGTCCTCTCCATTATTTCTTGGGATTAGAAGTACACCGATCTTCACATGGTATATTTCTCCATCAAACAAAGTACATATTGGATCTTCTCCAGAAAACAAACATGGAGGTTGCAAAACCTTGTTGCACTCCTCTTGGATCTAAGAAATTAGATCACAGTGAGCCTCTTATGTCCAATCCTACTGAATATCGTTCCATTGTTGGTGGTTTACAATATCTCACTTGGACTAGACCTGATCTTGTTTTTGCTGTGAACCAAATCTGCCAATTCATGCATGCTCCCAGGGAACAACATCTTCAGGCAGCAAAAAGGGTTCTCAGATTTCTCAAAGGCTCTATTTCCCATGGTTTGTGGTTCACTAAAGGTCCTGTCCATCTTTCTGCCTACTCGGATGCTGACTGGGCTGGTTGCACAATTGACAGGAGATCAACCACGGGTTATTGTGTATTTTTGGGTTCCAATCTTATCAGCAGGAGTGCCAAGAAACAAAGTACTGTTGCAAGGTCCTCTACAGAGGCTGAATATCGCTCCTTAGCTCACACAGCTGCTGAAATAACTTGGGTTTGCAAGATTCTCAAAGATCTACACTATCCTCTATCTACATTGCCTACTCTTTGGTGTGACAACATATCAGCAATATCATTAGCATCTAATCCTGTCTTTCATGCTAGAACAAAGCATGTAGAGCTCGATTATCACTACATTAGAGAATTGGTTTTGGCTAAACTTCTCAAAGTCCAGTTCGTCTACAGTGAAGACCAATTAGCTGATCTTCACACCAAGTCTCTGTCTAAAAATAGATTCACTTATCTGTGTTCCATGCTTCCCATTGGCATCATTTCTGATCCCCCTTCTCCCTTGAGGGGGTGTATTAGGACTCACAAGTCATCCAAGTCTACTACTGTTAATTAACTGATTGTATTAGTTGTGATTAGTTAAGATTGTTATAAAGTAGTTAGGGGTATCTATGTAAATAGCCAAAGGCTATATATATTCCTACACAATGTGTAAATGTTTTCAGTTAGAAAATACATTTGGAAAACTTACAGAGGAAGTTTTCTGTTTCAATAAAATGATAAACCTAACACATGCATGGTCTGATTTCCTTGGTAGGTTTCTTGAAATATTTGCATCTCATTCGCACAACATTTTACACTTTCTGGATGTGCAAAGTCTGGGTGGTACACATCATCGGGCCAAACCTTACCCAGGTAAGGAATTCCATCGCGTTTGTTGAAATTATCTGCTTCCTCCCCTCTGATGTATGTGTATGTATGATATGTGTATGTGTGATTTTAGATTGTAATGTATCACAATTTTGTGGCATGAAAATTGACATTTTTAGACTTACCCTGTGGTGAGATTTTTGCATGATTTTTTTTGGGGGGTTTGTGGGGTTTTTTAGAGATTTTTCTGTGAAAGCATTGTTGTTATATGATTTTTTTATTGTGGGTTTTGATTGTTTGGTTATAATTTTGGGTATCTGTTTTGGTTTTTTGAATTGGTTTTTGTGTAAGTCAAAGTTTTGTGTGGATGATCGTTGGTTCTGAACGAACCGAGTTACATATATGGCTTTGCTTCCCATCTACTGAAAACGTGACCCTTCTTCTCAGTACAAATTCCCTTCTAACTGTCCACACTTCTACAAAACCAAAAACCAATTTTATAAATTTTGATCAGATTTTTCTTCAGATTACAGAGAGAGAAAGGGTCGTATATTTTTGCTATATTCAGAGAGAGAGGATTTGAGGTGGGTGGAGTGATGAGTGTTTAGGATTTTTGATGGGAGGGATGAGAAAAGAGTAAAAACGATCAGGAAAATCGAATTCTTTCTCTGAAAGTTCATCAACACTTTGTAAGAACTCCAATTCTTTCTCTCATATTTCATCCGTTTCTGTTAATTTTTGTAAATTTTCAGATTATGGGTCGTTCCCAATTTCCATTTGTTCTTTGGTGTTTATGTCGTTTTGATGGAAAAAGGTCGTATTAGCAAATAGATGATATTTCAAAATTACGGTCGTCTGATTCACTTATTTTTGTTCATCTCTAATTTTCTGGACTTTTCCATGTACATTACAGAATTTATTGACATTTGATAAATGTTAAACGAAGTCCTTCAATGAATCTCTCAAGGTGCTCGAAGCTGATATTCAGTTCGCCAACACTCTGTAAGAACTCCAATTCTTTCTCTACTTACTCAATTCCAAAGCACTGTGTGATAAACAGTGGAATTTTTATTCAGATTGTAGTAATTGCCGTACAATTTTTTCCCAATATGTTTATACACTTACGGTACTCCAATCTCTCTCTCTCTCTCTCTCATTTCTTTTCGGTTTTGGAAATCTACTTTCGGTGGTTTTGTTTTCTTGCAGATGTCGATGAATTTTACGGACTTCCTGTGTAATCCTTGCCGCAGAAAGCAATCTCGACGCCGTTGCTGGCGGAGGAACGCCATCATACGAGCCCCGGAGCACGCTGCTGCTGGTAATTTTACTTTTCTGATTTTATATGAATTTGTTGTTTGTTTGATGAGAAAACATGGAAAACTAGAGAATTGTTTTGAATTTAGGGTTGCTATAACACAAATTTTCACTATGATTTGTGATGGATTTTGGGTATCTTTCCTTACTTATGCTTTTTATACTGCCTGCATCAACCCCTTTTCGTTTTTTGTCTTCTCTTCCAACTTATGCCCTCAATGATATTAGATAAGGCATTTTTAAATTTATTGCTAATATTTTGAACTTTTTGTTGTACTAATGCCATAAGGCATTTTGATTTTTGACATTTTGTTATGTTGGTTGGAGAGTTGGAGACTTTTGCTCTCTTTGCATTTTGCTATGCTGGTTGGAGACTTGCGAACTATTGATTTTGAATGCTATTGCTCTCGGTATTCTTTACAATTATTGATTTTGAATGCTATTGCTCTCTTTATTCTTTAGAATCGAGTATTGGAATTTTGAATGAGACAGGATTGGATGTATGACTTTGTGCTTTCCTAAATGGGTTTAGTTTTGCACAGCTTGAAATGTTGACACTGTTTTTGTTCATGTAACTTTGGTTCATTGTTCGTTGTGGGATCAGATTGGGATCTATTTCTTTGTTTCAGTTTTTGCATATCGAATTTTCGAGAGCTATTTGATAAGAATCAGGCCTTTTTAGAGTCAGGTTTTATAACTCAAACCATTTCCAATAGCTATTTGGTAATAGGACGAGTAATTAAAGATTGAGTTCATACATATCAAATCCTGTTTAAGCTTACTTTTTCCCTTATGAATATTTCTTCATCTGATAGGCTGATGCTTGGGCTATTGAGAATTTTGCCTCAGTAGCAAAATGCCCGTCTGGCCAAATTATAGGACAGGTGTGTAGTTCTTATTTATATAATTTTTTTTCTCCTTTCTCTCTTTGATACTTTTCATGTGTACTCACTTGGGAAAAATACTTTAGTCTTAATGATATTAATGTTGCATGATCTATTTTCTTCTGGAGCCATAAAATCTGCAAGAGGTTTCCAAGTATACAAGGAGGTTGCTGGCCTTTCAGGGCTTGACTTGGGTTACAAAGATAACACTGCAGTATACCATACAAAGGTTTTTTTATTCCCTTTTGCCCCCTTTTTTGGGATATTAGTTACAAAATCTGTTTGGAGCATAAGTGTGACATTAAGAGGAGGGGTTAGTAAGTGAATTAGTTAATTTGATTCTCAATGTATACGAGTTAGAGAACTCATTGAGATTTGTAGAGATTGCCTAAAGACAAAAAGAAAACGATGTTTGTTTTGAGTACTTCTCACGTCATTGAGGCACAAATGTTGTACCTGCATTAATTAATTTTCTTTATATCGAAATTGAATAAATCTAATTTTCCTAGATATCCAAATGTATTAAAGTAATTGTGATCGAAGTTTGTTTATGTCTGCTTTCCAAGATTCATTTTTTGGTTACCAGATATCTTACTCCGTTTACGAGTGCTTTTTAGTTAACCAAAAACAGGCTTTTTATTCTTCGGCTTACAGGACTTCTATTACCGTTTACAAGTCAACCCCAAAATACCAAAGTACAAGAGAAACAAAGACTGGAGGTAATTTTTGCTCTTAACTTCTTTAGAAGTTAATTGACAATAGTTTCTAAGATATGTATTGTGCATTTGGCCAGTGTTAAACTACCAAATCGATTAAAAAACATTCTGTAGGGGCTGCGCCGCCATTCAATTACTCTTGGGCACTTGAGGAGGGTGTGATCATATGCCTCACTTCGGGTACGAGCTCTCACTACTCTGTTTATTTGTTCTCAAAAGATTTGTAATTGATGTTGGAGCAATGTCATTGTAGTACTAATCCCTAAATGTATTTCGTTAATGTAAAGTTTATAGAATACAAAATCAAACTGAAGCATTTATTTTACCATTTGTATTCAGTTGCTTTGATTGGTTCCTGAATTATATAGAGATCGGTGTTTTCAATTGTGGTTTGCATAATTTTCTGAAGTAAAATATTCATTAAATGTTTTGTGAAATTGGCATTTTTCAATACGGTAGTTGTGCTGCTGGTTTTTCGATGATGTGCCTAATGTTTATTTTGGATTGAATTTCAACTTCTACATAGATTTATGATTAGTAAACTCTCATGGCAGTTTCGAAATGATAATTTGTTCACAAGCTTATGTGTGTTGTAATTGAGCGTGTTAGCGTTATTTTACTTTCTGTTCAGATGTTAAGAAAAAATTCCTCAACTTTACAAGGAATGGGGAAAGATCAATATACTAATACACTTCGTTTTCTCTTCATTATCAGTGATGAATATACTTCGTTTGCATCTTTCTTGATAATAGTTTCCCACTTTCCCTTTAAAATATTTGAAAGCACTGCTGATTTTGCTTTTGTATTTATTTTGTTAGGAATTGATATTAGGAGGTGTTAAATGGACCGTTGGAATTGGATTTCCAAGTTTTTCTTACAATTTCCGTGGTTTTTATTCAATTTTTATCGATATCGATAATATCCCGATATTTCCATCGAAATTTCCGTGTTTTTGGACTACCGATATTTCCGATATCATTGATATTTTAGACCTTGCCCAGTATGATGCGCTGAGCAAGTCACCTCTGTTCTTCAGAACGTCTCCCCGACAACTACAAGGACGACATCGAAGAATTTTACAGTGACCCAGGTGCGTTTTTTCAGTTCTTTGTTCAAGTTTTGTCTAATCTGGTGTTTCTAACCGAATTCACAACCGAACTGTAAAAGTATCGGTATACGGAGTTCGGACACCAAATGGCCGAATCTGGCAACTATGGTTAAGCCAATCCCAGCTACTCCTAAGAGTACTAGAAGGATGAATGATTTGGAGAGCTACTAGTTTAAAAGAGTTTGATAATGTTATTGAGTTCTACAATGGAGCTGGGAAGGGTCTAGATCTCCATGAGCTTGCTTGTCTCGCCTTCTGTCGATCCCTTGGACTGGGTCCTTTCTTGTGGGAGTACATTCACTTTTTGTGTCTATATATGTAATTCTTATATGTTCATATTATGTACTTGTTCATGACATTCACCTTCCTTTTAATGGTTGGTAACAGTTACATGTGCTATATCGATCTTTCTTTTCTTCACTTGCAGGTCTATATTAGGTTATTTTCAATTTTCTCCACCTCCATTTCTACGTGTTCTGCTGGGACCAAAAGTTTCTGATCGCCGTGTTGAGGTTTGTAAGCTTTGTATGAAGAATTTGTGTAAAATGGATTGCTCTCTCTCCCTCTTACTCTCTATCTTACTCTCTTCCCACTCCCCCCGGCCAATTTTGTTGTCTGACCTTTAATGGTTCTTGATTCCACAATACCTATGGTTTTCGGCCACTGTTTGGAATTTCTTTAGGCTTATATGAAGCATAAACATTTTCTCATTGGTGATAAACAAAGCACCAAACAATGTTAGCAGTTGAAGTATAAACTTGATAGAATGTGGTGAACAAATTGTTCAAAATTACATTGACCCACTTTCCACACTTTTCAAGGATATGCAATTGGAGATTTCTTAGCTGTAACTGATATTATGTAGAGATCTGAATTTTTGTTTCGTGAGAGGGTTTTATTCTTGAACTTCTTGTAAGTGAAGTGGTGGTGCTATCAATTGCGGAAACAAAATAGACTTTGATCTTGCAACCCCCTACATTCATGAGCTGAGCGTTCCACATTTTTTGAGCTGCCCCTTCTTGATATTTGGCTTTAATGTCATATTTTTTCTTTTTGTAGGATGGAACTAGGGTATTGCTAGCCGTAGGGGTGTCCTTCCGCCCCCTCATAGTGAAGTATGACTTTTTCTCTAAACTTCAGAATGGTCCTGTTTCCTGGACCTTGTGGAGTAGTGTGCAAAACTTGATCAGACATAAGATGGTGTGGGCTACAAATAATTTCCCTCATTCTTAAGTTAAGTTGTAAAGCAACGGAGAAGTTGGGTATTACAGATGACGATGTGTTTTCATGTTTATTGCGTTTGGTCTCGTTCACTCCTTCCAGAAAGTTATTTCTTAGATAACAAATTTAGTGATTCATTATTGTTGGTGCAATGTTTATCTTGATATTATTATTTCAGATGGGAGGAATTCTGTCAGGATGTATCATTAGAAAGCACCTGCTGGTATGTTGAATCATCCAAACCAAATGAATCTGTGGATGGAAGCAGTATTTACTGTCACAAAAGCAGTCTGCAGTCTTTTGGCCTTAATTCTGGGTCTGCTACTTCATCTCAATGTTATGTGATAGATCCACAAGCAAAGCGCCAAAGGTGTGCTTCGTAGAGTATTATCTTTTCCTTTTGATTGTAACATGTTGTGTTATCATAATGCAAATTCATGAACTATTCTCTTTCGCTCTCACTCTCCTCATCAGAAAAACTGTGCATCTCTTTTCTCTTATATCCTTATTCTACCTATTTGCATTTGTAACTCTTCTTTTAGTTTCTCACATTGCCAGTTAACTTTGTTGGTATATTTAGGGATGAGAGATCAACTGGCTATCCGTTTGTTGTGACATTAGCAATGAAGAGAACTATTGAGATGGTGCTGTTAGCTGTGAAGCAAAGGTTGCTCCTTCTTCTGTATGGTCCCACTGGCAGTGGG
This sequence comes from Heteromeles arbutifolia, assembly GCA_024362995.1. NCBI lineage: Eukaryota > Viridiplantae > Streptophyta > Magnoliopsida > Rosales > Rosaceae > Heteromeles > Heteromeles arbutifolia. The sequence goes on from JANCRC010000002.1 coordinate 42,433,469, forward strand.
AAATCAGCTCTCATTAGCAAGTTGTCCCAGGACAGTGGCAATCAAGGTATATATTGTTCTGTCCACTCTAGTTGAAAATCGGTTATTTAATTTGTGGTGATATCTACCTGCAACAAACTGTTTCCATTGAAAATTTAGGACGGGATTTGGGATGAAACCAATGTTATCTAATACCTGCATTTGAAGCATATTGAAGTTAATATTGAATTAAAAAAATCAGTGTTCACGCAAGATTTCATACTCTGACTATCCATTCCTAATGTGCCTGCTGTATTGCAAGTGATGGATTCCCTAGAGGTTAGGGTATTCTTGTTCAACCCACTTCGTCTCGGGTTCATCCCTCCCCCTCTTAATGTAAATTAGTTGTAAAAAAAAAGTCCATGCTGTGTTGCGTTACTTGTGTAACAATTTTAAGGGTCATATATGCCATGGTTTCTTTTTTGAAGAAAAGATTCATATTATATGCCATGGTTTCTTGAGAAGTTTCATCTTTGGAGTGTTTCCTTAAGTGTAAGCTCTTACATAATTGTTGCCCTATGAAAATCCTTGGGTAGTTGAATATTGGGAAAATTTGAAATAGGTCCAATTTTATAGCCCACCTTTTGAAATAGGTCCAATTTTTAGTCCAATTGGACCCATATCAAAAGACCCCTTGAATATTATGTAGTTGAACATTATGGGAAAACTGGTCCTTGGGTGGTTGAACATTAAACTGCCTTCTGTTTTAGAGAAATTCTTATGTAGACCATATGAGTTCTTGGGTATCTGAACATGGTTTAGCAATTAGTTTAGCCACAAAAACAAACAATCAAGCCTTATCCCACTAAGTGGGGTTGGCCGTATGGATCCTAGAAAGCCATTGCGCTTAGTTTTGCACCAAGTCTTCCGTTCGCTCCAAGTACTCCATATCTTTTCGTATTGTCTCTTTCAAAGTTTTCCTCAGTCTTCCTCTACCCCTTTTGCCCTGGCCTCCATCTATATTCGCATCTTCTAACCAGAGTATCAGGAGGTCTTCACCATAATTTCTACTACTTCCGTAGATTTTCCTGTTAAGGTTCCTATATTCCCCGTTCCTAAACGCATTCTACTCTCTTTGAACCCTACCTCATGTCCTAGCTTCTTTAAGCTCACTTGTCCAGTAAGATTTTAGCAATTACTTTTGCGAATTATCTATATTTTTGCAATTATATATCCTTTAATTTCTGAATAGTTGTCCTTGTTTCGGGGATGTTCCATTGTTTTTTATTTTTCGTGTGACTCGTATCTCATCTGGTCGTTTCTCAGTTCTATCAATTCATATGGATGATCAAATTGACGGTTGAACATTAATTCGAAGTTACGTCTGTACGGAAAAACCTGGTGAATTTAGATGGCAGCCAGGGTCACTTACCCAGGTTTGAAATCCTTTAATCATATGAAAGTGTACTTGTACAGGTGCTGTTTAACCTCGGTTGCTCAAATCAATTTCTTATTTTTGCAGGCTGCTGTTTCTAAAGGGTATTGGGTTGTCTTCGAGGATACAGACAGAGCACCATCTGATGTGCATTCCGTTATATTACCTTTACTGGAAGGTGCAAACCTGTTTGCATCGGACAGGTAAGAAGGGTTAGGAGTACGTTGATTTTTTGTTGTGATAAGTAACAAAACTTTTATAAGGGTTAGGAGTACGTTGATTTTTTGTTGTGATAAGTAACAAAACTTTTATTAACTTAAAAAATAAGTACAAAGCGTGGATAAGAAATCCACCAACTATACCGAACCTAAAGAATGTGAATTCAAGTCTTTAGCTATGATGCATGGACACGGACACGGATACGGGGATACGACACGATACGACACGGGGATACGTCAAATTTCAAAAAATGAGGACACGATACGTCAGGGATATGGCAATTAAAAATATGTATAAATAAATAAATAAATAAAAATATCTAAAACATTATAAAATAAGCATTCAAATTTATTACTCAAGTTCAAATTTATTTTAATAAACTCTAAACAGTTAGAAAGATAGTCCATCCAACAAGCAATTAGTCTTAAAACTTGAAAAAGTAAAAAGAACATCCAAATGAAATTAAAAAAATAAAAAAAGTCTCATTCAACTTCCACGTTCATGATGTCTCCTCTAGTAATCAAAGTAGTCTCCAATGAAGGTTCATCAAGTGAAAGGTTAGCAATATCAAGCATCCCAACACTTTCTTCACCCAAGTTTTCAAAGCCATCTCCTCCAACATCCCACAATTGAGTAATACCTTCTTTGTAGGTTGAGCTATTCCTTGATAAAAGACGAAGATTATTATGCACAAATACCAAATCCTCGGCTCTTTGTGGTGTAATCTTGTTCCTTCTTAGAGAGTGAATAAAACTGTAAGTGCTCTAATTTCTTTCACAACAAGAGGAGGAACAAGGTTGTCCAGGTAGCTTCAACGCTATGGATTGGAGACTAGGTGTAGAAGCTCTATGGACAATCCACCACATTACTGGTTCCAAATGAAACCTATCATTCATTGAATCAATAGCTCCAAAGTCATTCAAGCACATAGAGAAAGAGGCATACTCCACATTGATACTTCTTCTAATTTCCTCATTGGAAAAGTATCTCTCAAAACACTTTTTCCTTTCAGTTGTAAGCTCAACATCTCGGTGTGGAGCAACCCGACTAGGGTCTTCTTGGAGCCATTCTGAACTATAATACCTAAAATAAAAGAAATAGCACTTTAAAAATATAATCATAAAGCTAAAGATTAATTTGGAAGAGTTTATAAGGATATTAGCAAAATCATTACCTTGGATTTAATGAATGCGCCAAACAATGAAGTGGTGTGCTACTTTTAGTCCATCGCTCTAATAAAATGTGATACACCGCATCAAAAAAGCTGCTTTTTTCATGTAATGCCTTGCGCTCATTTCTATAGATAGCAGCTTTCACCTTTTCAATCATAGCATCCCACCACTCATACACCAAGTGGAGACAAGGTTTATCTGTGTCAGCCATTCTAATAACCTCATATATTGGAGCTGTAAAGAAAAGAATATAATCAATCTTCTACCAAAAGTACTCATCCAATATTTTTTGCTTCACCGTCATTGCTTTAACCAAATCATCTTCTTTGTACAAAGCCCAATTCGGGCTAATCACCATTTGTTGTAAACCTTCCTTTACTTCCTTAAATCTTCTAAGCATCACAAGTGTGGAAGCAAATCTGAAAAATTAAAAAATTAGGATAGCTCATAATTGAATAAGAAAAAAAAAATTGAATAAGAAAAAAAAAAAGGCAAAAAAGTGGAGAAAACAAACCTTGTTTCGGCAATGGAGAGCAACTTTAGTTTGCAATGTTCATTAAACATAGACAATCTCATGCTATGGTTCATAATAAAATTTTTTATCGACCAAACATCACTAGCAATAGTTGAAATCCAATTGCAATCATCGTACGAAACATCTGTTTGTTTCGGAGAGCATATACTCTTCAAAGCAAGATTAAGAGTGTGAACAACACAGGGTGTCCAAAACATATGGGGATAGTGGGCCTCAATAAGTAACCCAGCAGCTCTACAGACAGGGGCATTGTCAGTGATCACTTGAACAACATTTTCATGACCAATTTCTTTAATAGCTTCTGTAAGGAAGTTGGCAATACAATGCTTGTCTTTATATTCACCTTCACAATTAATTGCCCTCAAGAACATAGGCCCGCTTTCACAAGTTGCCATAATATTAATAAGTGGTCTCCTTTGTGCATCTGTCCACCCATCACTGCACAAACTTACACCTTTAGTGCTCCATGTGCGCTTGATTGGTTGGAGGCATTGCTCAATGTGACTCTTCTCTTGTTGCAGAAGAGTAGTTCTTAGTGCATTGTAACCCGGTGGAACATACCCTGGAAGTGTAGAAGCACGAACATATGAGTTTCGATAGTGTGGATTTCTTGCAAGGTTAAATGATAAGCCACCTGTATAAAACATCCTTGCAACTTCAGCATCACATTGATCTCGAGCTTCCTTGTTAAAAGCTTTACTAAGAGGCCCACTTGTTCCCTTTCTCTTCTTTGGATCAAGATTCACTTCAGGTAGATCATAATAGAAAGAACCAGTATTGGGCAAAGAAACGTTCTTAGGAGCAGAACTCTTCAGCTTATATTCGCACTCTCGAATTAACTTTTTCATTTCTGCAAGATTTTCATCAGTAACCTTGCTGCAAGGCGCGACCCTGTTTCCAGCCATTTTTAACAAATGAAACTTGACCCTAGGGTATGATCCTTTGTAAGTTTTCTGACAATAATTGCATTTGAATTCAGCATTCCCTCCTCCTCTTTTTCCCACTTTTTCGAGCTTTTTGACATACTTCCACAACGGAGTATGATAATTTTCAACAATCTCATCCGGATTAGCATTATCATCCGGATTAGCAATATCATTCGCATGATTATTAGGATGATTCATTTTCCTAAATCAACAAACATATACAGAGTAAGAGTTAATCCATTATAAAGACAAAGTTATTATAATCTAAATATCCATACCACTACACAATAATATATTATAATATGCAAAATACAATAATATTATAATAACAGAAAAAGTTAAAACTAGAAAAGCAAAAGTCTGTTAGATTTGAATGCAGCATGGGGTAGTGGAATTGATGGGTATTATAATATTATATTGTTGTCCTCGGGGTTGAATGCAGCATGGGGTAGTGGAATGGATGGGTATTATAATATTATATTATTGTCCTCGGGGAATCAGATTGTCTTCGAATGGGTATTATAATATTATTGTCTTCGAATGGGTTGAATGATTCAACTTGAATCAGTAAAGTTGAGACTGGTGAAAAAAACGAAAGTTCGCCGGTCACCACTCACCAGGAGTTGCAGAGACGAAGGAGACGACGGAGCAGTTGTAGACGAAGAAGAGGGAGACGACGGGTCACGGAATAGTTGCAGATGACAGTCAATGGTGATTCGTGAAAGTCTCCCAATCAGCGTGATTTCTGAGAGGTAAATCTGAATTTTATTTTTTTTCTGATTATCCTCTGATTTTAGAGTGATTTCAGTTAGCCAAGTTCGATCAATCACGATTCTATGCGGATTTGTTGTGATTTTATTTTTTTGTTTTTATTTTTTTCTGATTATCCTCCTATTTCAGTTTCAAATGTATCCAAAAAGTAGGATACACGTATCTGGACAATACGATACGCGTATCTCATCAGTCCCAAACGTATCCCTTCATTCCGATATGTATCGGACGCGTATCATCCACGTATCCATATCCTCAGTGTGTCAGATACGGGATACGGTGGCTTTCTCCTGTGTCCATGCATCGTAGGTCTTTAGGTTACTGGATTTTTATGGGAGAGCTTAAATTGAACACAGAAATTTCTATTAAAGCTTCAAGTTCTTAAAAAACCCACTTGGAAGAGATGCTTCTTCAGGAAGCAGTAAAATTTGCTTTTAAATCCTATAAGTACTATTGAAGCTTTATAAAACGCTTATGGAACTACTTCTCGTCTTTTATCCTTTCTAAAACTGGCCAGGACTTCTAGTACGGCACATTCTAGAAGATATTGAGACAGTTCGTTAGTGTGTTTGGGATATTTTTAATATTTTCTGCTTGTTACCTCCCCTTCTGCTCTCTAGAGGTTCTGGTAGTTACCATAAGGTATCTTAAATTGATATATGTACCGTCCCTCTGCATTTCTGATGTTGAATCTTGTTTGAAGAAAACCTTTAGCATTTCAAGTTTCTATCATTTCCAATCTATTCGTATCTTAAACAAAAAGTTCCCATCGTTTTGTAATTGAAAGGTTCTTGTCACCATAAGAATATATATATATGCGGGATTGAATCTAGAAAAATTATTTTTTGTCAGCTATGATTTGTCCCTGATTATTGATTTCCATGTACACCGTATCTGGTGTGCCCTTCCTGTTTTGTTTTAATTTATTATTTTCCTTTCTTTGGCTATAAGGGGCTTTTTAGATTTATTTTTTGTGTACTTGCATTTTTACTAGCTGTTGAAACATTTGTGATTATTGCAGGAGATCATGGTGGCAGAAAGTTTTTGGGTTTTTTCCACAGTTTCAACTCTTAATCTTGATGCTTCGTGCATTTCTGGAGGTTTGTGACCCCATAGAGCCACTCCTGGTTTCATTTGTCCTTAGGCTTAATTTACAAAACACTATTTAATGTCATTGGTTTCAATATACAATATGTCAGTATTTCAGAGTGTATTAAAAGCGTGAGGCGTGGGCGAGGTGTCTGAGGGATAGCCCGGCCTAGGCGTGGACCTAAATTTTTTAATATATACACTGAACGTACACATATTATATTAAAAAAAAAAAAAAAAGATTATTAACCAATAATCACCCTGAGCACACCCATGTATTATAAATATATATGCACATATATAGACATATATTATATTATATACAATCCCCTGTATAAGGAGTTTCGTGATCTATTCTCTGAATTGTTTAATTTGCAGGAAGTATTTGTCTCAAAACATCTTTTGTTGATTGTGGATGTGTAACTTGGTGTAGTAACCTGTACCGTTATTTTCTTATGCAGGTTAATTTCAATTTTTTTTTGGAGCTAGATAATGCTCTTAAGAAGGAGAATTGGGAAAGGTTAGTCAAAGGTTATGGGCTCGGCGCTAAAAGATTTTTCCAGAAAGTCAGAAGCAGCGAGATCTGTTTGACAGTCTGGAAAAATGCGCGAGAAAGCTCTAGTCGAGGATCGAATTAAAGCCTGGAAATTTTTTTCACTGAAAGTAGAGAATGCAAGTGCACATGGAGATATTTTCATTTGTAGAAGGAGCTTTTATAACTGCACTGGAACAAGGTAAGTGGATTTTGCTTGATGAGGTGAATTTAGCTCCTCCGGAGACCTTGCAGAGGGTTATCAAGGTGCTGGAAGGAGAGCATGGATCACTTTGTTTAGCAGAAAGAGGGGATATTCACTACATAAAATGACATCCCAAGTTCGAATTATTTACTTGTCTGAATCCTGCAACTGATGCTGGCAAGCAAGATTTCCATTCTCTTGGAGAAGCAGATTTACTGAGTATTTTGTTGATGATGTAATGGATGACGAGGATCTAATTCTATTTGTTCGCCAATTTTTGGGTGGCAAAGATTCCAAAGTAAAGAATATTGTGTCTTTCTATAAAAAATCCAGGAAACTAGCTGAAGAAAAGCTGCAGGACGGAGCTAATAAAAAACCGCAATATAGTTTAAGGTCTCTCCACTGTGCTTTAGAATATACAACAAAGGCAGAAAGAGAATTTGGATTTGAAAAGGCAATATATGATGGGTTCTGAATGTTTTTTCTCACTTTGTTGGATAGCAGCGGTTCTGTGGTTATGAAAAATGAGATCTTGAGTTCTTTGTTAGATGGAAAAATTCCAGATGAAGTACCTTATATTAAGTACCTGAGTAATTCAACTATTGAAGGGTGGTCTGACAACTCTACAAAGTATACTGAAACTAAAAGTGTTGAGGAGCGTCTCAGGAATTTGGCTCGTGCTATTTGGATAAAGAAATGCCCTGTTTTATTGCAGGGACCTACGTCTAGTGGCAAAACTAGCCTTGTTCAGCATCTTGCTGCAATAAAAGGTCATGAATTTGTACGAATCAATAATCATGGGCATACAGATTTGTAGGAATATCGGTTCCTACATAACGGATGCTACTGGGAAGCTTGTGTTCCATGAAGGTGTATTTGTGAAAGCTGTATGAAATGGTTATTGGATAGTTCTGGATGAGCTTAACTTGGCTCCGTCTGATGTGCTGGAAGCATTGAACAGATTACTGGATGATAATAGAGAGCTTTTCGTGCCTGAATTGCAGAAAACCAGTCATTCACATAAATATTTTATGCTTTTTGCGACTCAGAATCCACCTGGTTTTTATGGTGGACGGAAAATGCTTTCCCGAGCTTTTCACAATCATTTTGTAGAGATTCATGTTGATGAAATTCTTGAAACTGATTTGATTGAAATCTTGCGAAAGCGGCAGCCTGATGTTTACTGAAATAAGGTCTCAGAAAATGATTTCAGTTGTACACTGACCTTCTTGAGGATCACATTTTATTTTGGGAAGGTTTGAAGTCATCTAACTCGGATATGTTGCTAATCTTTTGGCGAATGGTGTTGAAGCATGCTGCAAAATTGAAGGACTTCTGTCCTGAAGCAGTAAATAATCTGCTGGTAGGCTAATAGTGATGTAGTGCTTTAGCTTTCTTGTGATGTATTTTTGTGATGTATTTTTTTCTTTATTTTTTTTCTGTTTTTGTTTTGTCTGGAATAGAAAGAGTGGGAAGCTGGAAAGTTCTTCGCTTTTCCACTCAGAGAAGTCCTTGCTGTGGGTTTATGGTGGTTAGCCAATTTTGCTTCTTCTAGTAGAATTTTTAAAAAGAAGCTTCAGATTTTGGAACTTTGTGAGTCAGTTTGACCAACACGAACAAGATTATTTGTCCACGGTAGGACATTAGCTTTCTCTGTTTCTTTGGTGATGGTGACTTTTGAGTTTATATAATGTTGTCTATGTTTGGTTGCTGTTACAGCGAATGATCCTGTGATTGGGGTTGCATCCTCAAGTTTTGATCTCTGCTCCCTTGTGTTGGAAGGTTGGTTTTTTATTATTTTAACGTACTTCTGTGATTGTGCTCATACGAATTGGTTTGTGGACCTGTCATTACAAGTTCTTATGATATTTCTAACTTATATAGGTATTTCCATGTCATCATGTATCACGGGTAAATCTGATTCTTATGAGGATGAGGACCAAGTTCAATGGTTGGATGGAATTTATCAGGTGGGAGGCCTTCATGTTTCCACAATCACCATTTTGAGTATTCCTATCACGTATTAATGAAATACATATCTAGATCTATATTATATCTATATATATATATATATATTTTTTCTTTTTTCTTTTGCAGAGTCTTTTGCAAATGTTAAAGGAAAAAGTCAAATTGAAGGAGGCTTCATGGTCAAAAAAAGTTGTCTGAAGTGACTGCATCTGTTTGTTGTTCTTTTGGCGATGAGGCTTTAGGTCAGACATTTGGGCATTGCTGTTGGCAGGACACATATCCTCTGACAGATAGTACAAGCTTTGCCCGGGATATGAAACTACTTCAGGATCTATCATCTGTCATTCTGGTCAATAGAGAAGAAAAACACTTGGTAAGATCATCTCAGTGGTGCTTTGCTGAAATTTATAACCATAAACTATATAAGACTTGATTCTAAGCTCATGAAGGAATTGCTTATAATTCATAGTCCCTCCAGTGCGTTGCTTACAATGGTGGCTTTAGTTGCTTCCAGTAGACTCATATTATTTAAGTTTTATACTTGCTCTGGAAACTAAGGGGTTTAGAGTTGGTATTTTTTTGTTGTACTTGTTTAGGTAACTGCTTGAATGGATAAGTTCTGTAAGCAATTGGTGCATAATAGTTAGTCGTATTCATTTCTTGTTTCTACTTATCCTTTTTTAAGAAATCAAAATTCCAATTTGGATGAAGTACTCCATAGTTACTTTCCTAACTTTACTAAACATAGTTATTGGAAAACTGCATTCCATCCCCGTGGAGAAACATAGGATGTATTTTCCTTTCCCCTTCCTATTCCTTGAACTGAACGGAGCCTAAGTTTTTTGGAAGCAAAAAATGGGCATGGTTTTCTGTAAATTTTGGGTGATCTAAGTGGAAAGGAATAGGAGGTAGCAAGGGCCGATGATTTGCCACTTTTTAGGGTGTGGATTCGGCTTCCCTGTGAGTGTAACTATATTGAGAGTTAGTTTTGGATTTAGCTTAGCTGTGCTTTTAGCCTCTTAGTATTTATCCTTGTTACTTTTCAAGTTGTTGTTCAGTAGATGCCTTTTCCCCTGCATTATATTGCTCTTTTTCTTGTTAATGGAAGTATTTTCTTATGGTCTTACCTCCAAAAGAAAATGAACTTGTTTTTAATGCAAGCATGTTGCTACCTGAAAGACAAGTAATACGTGTTAATTTTACTTATCTTTGAATGACAGGATTTGGCCGAAGTATTGAACCATCTGAAGTATGCGTTGACATTCTCAGTGAGCAATTCATCTTGACCTCCTCAAATGTTTCTTCCCCATCAGAAGATTTTCTGGATACTGGATTTGTGGAGTTCAGTTGATGCAGGTCAATGAAACAAAAATTTCCAGCTTTGTACTCGAGATGTGGTTTGGATGGCATCAATCCTTGTGGATTTATTGCCCAGTTTCTGTCAAGGTACATATATAATCTTATGTGGTGGGATATTTGCACAAGCAAATTTTATTCACCGACTCGTTTCCAATTTCATGGTACTCTAATTGCATGCAGAGCTTCTTAAGCACGGCTGTTTATGATATTCAAGTACGTGATATTCCAGCACCTGATGTGCTGATTCACCCTGTGGTAACAGCAACAGTCTTCCGGATACTGTAAGATGTTTGCTTCCTTTTAAATTATTACTTATTCTACACGTACGTGGCCTGGGTAGACATTCTTCATGATGGTCGTCTGTATTTAATTTGTAAGGAAGATTTTTCATTCATAGTACTTCTAGTTTTGTCAGTTTCAAGTTTTATTAACGAGTAACGACTATTTCTCATGATACATTTGAAACTTATTATTGAATACATTTTTACATTCATCTGTGTTAATTTTTTCATACCAAGATGCTTGTTTAGCTATTGATGTGTCTTTAACATGTGTTCCTGTCATCGCTCTCCTCTCCCTCATTAATTAGGAAGAGCAGATATTCTATTAGGGATTATGTTGTGGGCTCTCTGAAGTTTAGAGGTGCATCGTGTAATCTATGGCGCAGTTCTCTCCCAGGAGCAAATTTACCTTGTTTTCTGCTATCCACTGCTCGTTCTCTGTTCCAGCGGTAGAGTACCTTTTTCTGAGTTGTTGACTAAGCTTTTCACAAGTATAATACGTATATATGCATATGATGCTCTGCTTGTAGATTGTATATGCACACGAGAAATCTTTTGACGCTGACCAATTCACTAAGATCAAGTCAACTTTAGAGGTATGTTGTTGTAAGTTGTCTGAGTATTTAATAGTTTGTTGAATAATTAAGTGCTGCATGGAATTGGATCATGCCATTCTGCTTTTGCATTGGGTTTAGTCGTAAGATTCAGAATTTAATTACCCATTATTCTCCTCCTGTAAACTTGTGATACTTTTCAGAATTTTATTACTAGGAACTGGGTTATACTTCCGTTATGTTTTCACTTTGTAACACTAGGATTTGTAAGTGGCGTGCCATGAAATGATCATTATTTGGCTAGGCTAGTTACTATGCCTAGAGGAATTCAGAATTAACTTTTTCGTTAACGATGTCTAATCACAATGAATTTCCCAAAATAATGATATATTGACTGCTCTATTGTACTTCGCTATGGTAAAAGCAAGGAACCGGTGTTGTGGGATGTCTTATTTCATTTTGTTTTACTGAAAGCCTGTTTGCTCTAAAGAAACATGTTAACATACTTGTCTATATGTGTGCATGCTTCTGCAGCTGCGCTATATATGGTTGCACCACTAATTCTGGTTTTGTTTTGATGTTTTCCCGAAGATCTGAGGTGTTTGCTGCAGATTTCATGTGTCTTGTAGAAGTGTAATCCTTGTTTATTATTTCTTACTGTTTGTTTATTTTGTAAAGAGTTATGTATCTTATTAAATATCTGTCGGGAGCAGTTACATCCCAAATAAGCGAAATAGTGCATGAAAAAACAGTTTATAACGAATGTAAGTTAATAAAGTATATTAGTGTATTATGAAGTTACAGATGTGAACATCTATACTGACCGGTTACAAATATCATGTGCAATTTTACGGTTTATTTCAAATAAATTATGAACTTATGACTGCGAAACTAGTTTTTCATGATTCAATGAGATTAAAGCTGAATTTTTACAATGAATTCTTGTTTTCTGGGTAGGTTCGGCAAAAAAGTGAATACTTGGCTGGGCAGATTTCTACAAGATATTCTCATGAAAAAAGGTCACAGGCGTTGAACAAGCTTGAAGTGGATCACAGAAAGCTACAGAGAAAGGTATAACAATTTTACTTTTGCTCCACACTATCAATATATTTTGAGAATTCATATACTTAGTGGAGTAGTTTTTGTTTGAAATGCATCACTCTATTCGTTACCTATTGCAGCGAGAAAACTATGCACATGATTAGCGAGGACAGCTTTGTCTGCTTCTTCGAAAAGGCATCTTGTCTTTAGAATAATATATTAAGGAACATTATTGGAAGTCATGTATTGCCTGTTGAGCTAGATGAATGGTGAACTTATTGTTTTGGATTTTTATTTTCTGTATGTTTTAAGAGTGAACCTCTCAGTCATACTATATACCGTTTTTTTTTTTTTTTTTTTTTTTCTCTCACTGAGGTCTTTCATGCACATGCACATGCACTTTGACGGATTAACTGGTTGTGTTTGTATTATATTCAATGATTAGGTTCATAATACCTCTGTTCTTTTAACTTTTAATTTTTTTAAGTTTTTTTGTGACCATCCTCAGTTTCTCTTCTCGTTGTACTTCATGTGTCTCCTGTAGCGCTTCTTTTCAGAAACCTTTATGCTTTACTGATTGTGCTTGAAGGCATAGGATACCCTTTACTGATTGTACTTGATGAATTTTGGTTTAAAATTTTGATGTTACGTTCTTTCCTACCGTGTGTCATAAATTTTGTCAAATGTTTTTAAAACCTTCAGTGCTATGATTATTTGCTCTTCTTTTTGTACTTCTGGTGTCTCCTTTTAGTGTAATGTTTCTTTAGGAGCAGCCCTCTCTTGAATGCATAGATTGTCTTTAGTCATTAGACTCATTATTGATGTTAGAATGTCAGGACCCCGAATTGGTAATTGGTGGAGAGGCAGTATATCTTCTAAGCTCTTTATGCTAGGATCCTACTCTAAATGTGGGCCATTCTGAAATTCCTACAATCTTGAATGCTGATGACATACTAAATGTGGGACATTCTGAAATTCCTACAATCTTGAATGCTGATGACATAAGTCATCTTGAGAAGTTGATCACCTTTTCCAGTGGTGTTCTGAGCGATGATATGATATGTATTGCATCGTACAATCTTTTTCTGCACGGTATCCCATTTAAGTGTGTTCAAAGTTTTACTTCTGGATTATTTCCTTCACAAAAATTGTTTGGCATAAAATTCAGTGCTCATAATATATTTTCCTACAGATCTGTTTCACAACTTAAAGCTTCTCTGCATCGAAACATTGTTGTCCGTGTTGCACTTTTTGTTGCTAATGAGTGGCTGATGGATTATGCATCTTTTACGGTTTGTTTCTTTCCCACTTTGAAACTATTTGAGTGAAAATTTACTCAAAGTTATTGACATCTGATAATACATTTTTTTGTGATGTAGGTCTTGGATAAGATATTTAATGTGTTTGCAAGTCGTTGGATGAGAGTGAAGATTCAATCTAAAAATGAAGAGGAAGCACATTCTCAAAAATTCAAGTTTAAGCCTCGTGCATTAAAACTTGATGGTATAATTGATCTCAATATATCATCTCTTGGGAAGTTACTTGCAAACGAAAGCTTCTTAGAATGGAAGGAATATCTTTCTAAAGATTTGCCTATTGGGAGAGTAATGCTTCTGTGCTTTTTCCTGCTTCCTCTTGGAAGTAATTTTCAGAGTTTGTGTATTTGTTCGTTATTTGCGTTCTGGTTACAGATTTCATGTATGCGTATTCTTCCAGGGTATTTTAATACTTGTGTACTTTTTCCTGCTATTCTCATAATAAAATATTACCCATTCAGGAGGAAGATTTGAAAAAATAAGAAGATTTAGATGAAGAATGGAGTTTTATGAATGATTCCATTGTTAAGGATGTGGTCAATGCTCACAATCAGTTATTTGGTTCATGTAATCTCGTTCTAGCAGAAAGTTGCTTGTGAAACTTAATCCACAAGTACTATTTAATGCTGAAATCAACATCTTTTTATTTTTTGCCTCTATGCTGTATTTTTTCATTCCTGATCCATAAGTTACACCTATTACCTTTGTTCTCCTCTCGTGCAAAGAATTTTGTTTGATGCCGATTTCTTTGCTATAGTGGCGTAAATTAAGTTTTAGAGGCGCCAAGGAAGACATGTAATAGTTCCGCAGACATAGGCATAATACACTGTAATTCTTTATGTATGTTCCTGACTATGATTGACCTTAATTTTAGTGATGTAATTTCTTTTGCAAATCAAGATTGTTATCCTTTGAGAAGTTTTTTGTGATGTAAGTTCAAGGAGGCAGGAAAATATTTGTTTTTAGTTTTGCTTGGCTTTGGAGGGTGATGTTCTACTAATTTTTTTTCTTGTATGGTGGATTCTTGGTCCACTTTTATGTAATTTTGTTTTACTGAGTACCAATGTATTAAAAGTGTGAGGCGTGGGCGAGGTGTCCGAGGGGAAGCCCGGCCTAGGCATGAGGCGTGAGGCGAAGCCTCATGGAACCTAAAATTTAAATATATATTATATGTAAGTATATTTATAACAATATAATACTTTGTAAAAACAAATATAACTATAACTAAATCAAAGATAATATCATCTTCTTTATTACCAAGTCTAGTTGTACTTGGAAACTATGTCATATAGTCTTAAAATGTTATAATTATTTATTTTATTGTAAGCAATTATAGAGAACTTCAAGGAAAATAAGGATGAATGGTCACAATTATAGGAAAATTTCAAGCAAAATAAAGGCTTAATGCTGCAATTATAAGTAATTTAAAAGGAAATAAAGGCTGAGTGAAGTAGTTATAGGGTATTTAAAATGATATAAAGCAATAATTATGGGAATTTAAGGAAAATAAAGGGTTGAGTGGAGTATTTATAGGGTATTTAAAGACAAAAATTAAAAAACAAACTCAACATAAAAAACCCTAGCCGCTGTCTTCATCTCCATCTCCTTCGCTGGTTTCTTGGTCTGCAACTCAAAAACAGCCCTGCAACTAAAAGAAATCCAGATTTTTGCAACCTAAAAAAGAAAAAGGGACGCCCAGTTGACGCCTCAGGCACTCCTTAGGCGCCTAGGCGCACCCCGACGAGCTTAGGCTAGTATTTCGCCCACTCCCACAAAACAGAATCGAAAATGGTGAAGCCCCGCCTCCAAGGGCGCTTAGGCGTGCCCCAAGACGAGTTTTTTAAAACATTGCTGAGTACTAGGTGTTCATTTTAGAAAATAATACTAAAGAAAACATATTTGGTGGGTCACTTTCTATTTCTGATATCCTGTATGTGTTTACATTTGGGTGACATTGTTTCTTTTTCATTCAGCCGGGGACTTTCCATGTCAGCGATCTGGACAAAACGCTTTCATTCACTGATTCGCATACGCTTGGAGTAGGGATGATTAAAGGTGAAGATTATTTTGCGGTGGCTTTTTTTTCTTTCTTGCTTTTCTGTGTTCTATGTTTGCATAGTAATGGTCCTTTTTATTTCCAGGTTTAGGGTGTTCACTTCTTTCCAGTCTTGATGCTGCACTTGTACCAGAGAATCTGTTTCGTATTTGTTTGGTTCATGATCAGAAGTTTGTTTCTTCTGATACGTCAGCCCACAAATATAATTTTTACAAGGTGTGTAAACATTTGTGTCCTTGTACGAATATTTTATCTTCAGTAGCATCATATCAGTAAATTGACTTCCATATCTGATTTTGTAGGATTCAAATGCTCCGAAGATGTATGAAATGGTGAAATTTATTACTGGTCTTCAACAACGAATTCATACCCCTTTAAATGAGATTCTCTGGTACAAGTGCAGCATCAAGACTGGAAAGAAGTGAACACCCTAAACCTGGAAATAAAAAGGACCATTACTATGCAAACATAGAACATTCTTACTAGTCTTCTGTTAACAATTCATGCAGTGATTGTGAGAAGAAAAATGTGAAGATTTTATACAATGCGTTTGGATATTATGTGCAATTCTTACCAGGGTGAGTTCATCAACTCACAATGCTTTTTTTTTTCCCATCACAATCTTTGAGATATTGCAATGTTTTCATCAGAATTTTGGCACATATGGATTCTAGTAGAAGAGATATAGAGATGGAACTCAAGAAAGAACTCAAACTATGCCAGTGGGAGCATTGTGAGAGTTTTCTGGACTTTGGGAAAGTTGAAAGCACAAGGAAGAAGCTGAAGAAGATTATAAAGAAAGCGGAGAATGAGAACCATGAAGAAGAACAAGCAATTTCAACTGATGAAATCATGGGAGAGGCAGAGACCGAACAAATGGATGCAACTCCTGAAAGTGAGGATCATGAAGATAATACTGAGATGAATTCAGTATTAAGCAAGGATGAATTAGAACTGGGAGTACCTGACTCACAGAGTGATATGCCCAACGCAGAATCTTCAACACAACCAAATGGTGACATGAAGGCATCAGATCCAGGAGATGCAGCACCAGAGTTAAATTGGGCAAATAGCAATGATATTCATAATGAGCTTACTCCTGTCAGTGGTTTACCTTCTAGAAATACTTCAGAGCTGGATATGATGGTTTGTGAGGCGTCAAATAATGGGACAAATGTCGGTAAGCAACCAAAATGTCAGCTTCCTAGGCAAGAATCTTCATCGGATAAAAAAAGCCAACCAAACCCTTTCCGTAGTGTAGGGGATGCACTCAAGGACAGGGAGAGAAAAGTTAAGAGTATCAGTCGATCTTCAGGAAAACAACATGGAGGTACAGGATGAAATTGGGAACGAAATTGAGAATGAAAATGCAGATGAGTTTGGATACGTTTCTGGGTATGAAAATGGGACAGCTCAGGCTTTTGGGACCTGCAACATCTGAGCAGGTTGACAAAAATGCAGATGGTAATAAGTCCAACGCCGATGAAGATGAACTTTCAACGCATAAAGATGGCCTTGTTGAGATGGAAATTGAGAAGCAAAAAGTAGAAACACAGCCTAACCGGAGTCGTACTCAAGTGCTAAAGGATAAGACCGAGGACCGGATGCGTCTCTCTGGTGCAGAAGAATTGTCTGGTGATCAATCTCAAGAAATTCATAGCCATCACAACGGTCATCCTGAAAGCATGATAGAGGACGTGGTCTCTGTCAAGAAATCCTGCTTTAGTGAGATAAAGCAGCTCAGTGAACTTTCCGTAAATGACGGTGACATGGGGAAAGCTCAAGGTCCTGAGAAAATTTCTGTTGATGTTATGGGCAATGCTACCGCTGTTTGGAGAAGATGTGAACAGACCACAACAAGATTGTCACAGGAGTTGGCAGAACAATTGCGTCTTGTCATGGAGCCTAATCTTGCCAGCAAGCTCCAAGGGGATTATAACACTGGCAAGCGGATTAACATGAAGAAGGTTGGACACAAGATAACTCAACTAGTGTCCAACTTCAGTTTTTCTAAAACATATTTTAATAAGTTTTCTTTGTGGTGTAAAATTTATTAGGTGATTCCATACATAGCCAGTCATTATCGAAAAGATAAAATATGGCTGAGACGGACCCGGCCTAACAAACGTGATTATCAAGTTGTCATTGCTGTTGATGATTCCCTTAGTATGTCTGAAAGTGGCTGTGGTGGTGCTGCTATCGAAGATCTGGTGACAGTATGTCCTGCAATGTCCAAACTAGAGATGGGGAGCCTCGCTGTTGCAAGCTTTGGAAAGAAAGGTAACATAAGGGTGCTGCATGACTTCGATCAGCCTTTTACTGGAGAAACCAGAATCAAGGTGAGTGCGCTTAATGCCAATATTATGTTAGGGCACTAAATTGTTGGATGAAGCCCTTTCTTTTCATATTGCTGTTTGGTAATGTTATGGCCCATGGTATATGGCATGTAATGTGTTTTACTGATATTGTTGTGCAGATGATCTCGATTTTGTCATTCAAGCAGGAGAATACTATTGCTGATCAACCAGTTATTGATGTGCTGAAGTATCTGAACACCAAGCTCGATGAAGCAGTTGCAAGAGCACACCTCCCCTCAGGATGGAATCCACTACAACAGCTCATTTTGATAATTGGAGATGGCCGGTTCCATGAGAGGGTAATATTTTTGTTTTCTCCTTTTCCAAGTGCCCAACGAGCTGTTATTGCTGCTTGTCTACAGTTTCATTTTTTTCTTTAACAAAATCAACTTTGCAGGAGAACTTGAGGCGGTGTATTAATGATGCCTTAGCTAAGAAGCGAATGGTTGCATATTTGGTTCTTGATAACTCACCAGATGGTTCCATCATGGACCACAAGCAGTGTTTTAAAAGGCTCGCCTCAGGGCGTCCCTAGGCGGCCTCTGAGGCTGGGTATGAGGGTTGCCGCCTCTGTTTTGAGGGAGTGGGCGAAAGGCGTTTCCAGAGCCACCGAGGCGGCGGAGTCGCACCTAAGGGCGTCCAGGCTGTTTGGGTTGGGTTTTAACTGCCTCATACCTCTTCCTTGCATTATCTTGCCACCTCTGTTTTGAGGGAGTGGGCGGAAGGCGTTTCCAGAGCCGCCGAGGCGGCGGAGTCGCACCTAAGGGCGTCCAGGCTGTTTGGGTTGGGTTTTAATTGCCTCATACCTCTTCTTTGCATTATCGTCACTCTGCCTTTTTCTTTTCTTTTCTTTTCTTTTTTTTTTCTTCTAATTTCACGTGCTCTCTCTCCCTCGCGTTCTGGCAACAACCACGACACCAATCTTTGACAGCCTTCAGCAGCACCGCCTCCACCCCCAGCGGCAACATCGCAACACCCAGAGACTACGCCGCCGCCAACACGCCCACAAATCCCCAATTTTTACGGCTAGGGTTTTTTTATTTTTTTTTTATTTTTATTATGTACGTGTGTGCTGTCTGCGTGCATCATTATATGTGTGCTCACTGTGCTTTTCATCCTATATTATACACACACACACTAGTATATGCCCACACACAAAGAATGAAATTTTTTACTTTGGTTGTTAAAATTGATGGGGAGAGGAAGAGAGTGAAATAGAATTGAGGAGAGGGAGAGAGGGGCTTTTTAAAAAAATTAGAGATGATAAACTTACATGTAGGTATGGTTAAAAAAAACAGCAAAATTTTGTTTTGTAAAGTTACGTTATTATCCAAAACTTTTTTGTTGTGATAGAAAATAAAAATGTTCTTTCATTATTTTTTTGTTGACAAAAAGGATTTCCTTAATGAAGTTATATATATATATATATATATATATATATATATATATATATATTTATAATATTTGTAATATATATATATATATATTTATAATATTTGTAATATATGTGTGTGCTCACTGTGTAATTAATATTTCTGTGCTGTGTTCATTTGTGTGTATTATAGTGTTAATATTGTCGTGCATTGTAATTACATAATATATAGTTCCATTGAGTAATTGTAATGCTTGGTTAATTTTATAATGGATTTGGATGACATTACCATTTAAATTCTTACAAAGTATTATTTTCTACATAATTATATATAATGTATAAAACATATATATTAAAATTTTAGGTCCCGTAAGGTCTAGGCATGGGCTATTCATGGGACGCCTCGCCTACGCCTTCACTAATACACTAAACTATTTATGGGACGCCTCACTTATGCCTTCGCCTTTTAATACACTGACCACAAGGTACTCATTCGTACTTTTTCTTAATATACAGTGTCCGTTTTTTCTCTGTGTTTTTCTTTTATTATGTCGGAAGTGGATCTCTAATTCCAGAATGCCTTTCTGCAATTCTTCCTTTAGGAATATTCTTTTGAGGGTGGGTGCAAACTGGTAAATTACATAGACTTTTTCCCATTTCCCAGTCTACATTGTATTGAGCAAGGCACTAAGCATTAATATTTATACGAATAATACAAAAGCAATCCGTGTGGAAGAGGAACACAGAAAACATAATATATAATCAGAACTAGACTAGAACTAGGAATAGAACTTAGACTTGGATTAATCTTCAGTATTAGGTGTGTCCATATTGGAGTGTGATTGTTTTTCAGCAATTGGAATCATACTTGGTTTATCATTCCCCTGCAAACTGACCATGTGACCACGAATGGGAAGTTTGGACAACAAGAAGGAAAACCGAACAGCAGATAAAACTTTGGTAAGGAGATCATCCAACTGATTTATGGAAGAGACATAGCCAACAATGATCTCCTTGCGAGTGACTTTCTCACGGATGTAGTGATGGTCGACTTCCACATGACGCATACGTTGTTGATAAATTGGATTAAAGGCAACAGAGATTGCGCTAATATTGTCACACCATAGATGTGGGGGAGCAAGAGGAAGATGGAGTTCACGAAACAAAGTACGATACCAAGAAAAAGCAGCAGCGGTGTATGCAAGTTGGCGATACTCAGCTTCCGTACTTGAATGAGAGATACCACATTGTTTCTTTGAGTTCTAGGAGATGAGATTGTCACCCAGGGGGAGCAAGAGGAAGATGGAGTTCACGAAACAAAGTACGATACCAAGAAAGAGCAACAGCGGTGTATGCAAGTTGGCGATACTCAGCTTCTGTACTTGAACGAGAGATACCACGTTGTTTCTTTGAGTTCCAGGAGATGAGATTGTCACCCAGGAAAATACAATAGCCACCAGTAGAGCGTCGATCATCAGGGCCACCAACATAGTCCGCATCGACATAGGCAATGAGATTAAGAGAACTGGGGCTATAGATGATGCCATGACTGGGGCTAACTTTAAGATAGCGGAGGATTCGCTTAACAGTAACCCAATGAGTTGTGGTCGGGTTATGCATAAACTGGCAAACCTGATTAATGACGAACGCAATATCAGGTCGAGTGAAGAGAAGATATTCCAGCAACCCAAGGCTCCCACAACACTACGAAATTCAGTGATATCAGATAAGGGTTCACCATCACTTAAATTGAGACGACATCCACTAATGGCTGCTGTGGAAATTGGTTTGCACTCCATCATTTTGGTGCGTTTGAGAAGATCAGTGATGTACTTTGTTTGAGTGAGATGAAGACCGGTGCTAGTGTGATGATTCCATACCGAGAAAATAATGTAGAGGGACGAGATCCTTCATTGAAAACACATGACTCAACTAATGAAAGAGACATGTAATATGAGGTAAGCTATTTCCTGTAATAAGGATGTCATCCACATAAATCAATAGATAAATAACCACACAACCGTCAAAGAATGTGAACAATGACGAATCAACATATGACGATACAAAGCCTAAATTTTCCAAATGTTGAGAAAAAGAATGAAACCAAGGACAATGCGCTTGTTTGAGACCATAGAAGGATCAATGCAATTTGCCAACATGAGAGGGACGTTGTGGATCGATAAAGCCTGACGGTTGCTGTATATATACCTCTTCATTCAACGTTCTATGAAGAAATGCATTTTGGACATCAAGTTGACAAAGTGGCCAATTGAAGTGAATAACAATGGAGAGAATTAATCGAATAGTCGCATGATTAACAACAAGACTAAACGTTTCACCATAGTCCAAGCCTTCTTGTTGATGGAACCTATTAGCCACTAACTGTGCCTTGTAACGCTTTATTGAACCATCTGAACGATGCATGATTTTGTAAACCCATTTGTTGGGAAGAATATTCATATTGTGTTGAAATGGCACCAAATACCACACACTATTTCGTTGAAGAGCATTGAACTCGTCAGCCATCGCCATGCGCCATTCTGAAACTTTATTAGTTGACTAAAACATGTAGGCTCAACGAGCAGGCGTGGATGAGCACTTCATTCCCGGATCAATGATTTCATGTTCTATTTCACTCCCCGATGGGGGTTCTTTTCACCTTTCCCTCACGGTGGTGGAGGAATTGGATCGGAAAAAAGAGGGCTTCTAGTTGTAAGATATCTAATGAAACCGTCTAATGTAATAAAAAAATAGTAAACATAGAATAGTAGAAAAAATCTTACCTTCATCATTTATGATGAAGAGGATGGGCTTCAAGAGAATGATTCGGAGTTCTTGCAGAGTGGAACCATACAGTACTAGACACAACATAGATCTTCCAAAGAACAAGGCTTTTTTCAAATAAGCCAATTCATCTTTTCGTCTTAAACCTTGGCACAGATCTAAGCTACTAGCCCTTTATAACGATCCGATGGAAAAGCAAGGTCAAAAAAATGATTTTTGTTTTTTAACAATTTTTGGGATGGAAGTTGAACTACCTTTTCGTTCTCCCCAAAAAAAAAAAAAAAAAAAAAAAAAAAAAAAAAAAAAAACTTTCATTTTTTGAACCAATTTTTAAAGAACTATTTTTTTTTTAAATTGCAAAAGAAATGTTTTATAATTCTAGGAATTTTTAAACAAACAAAATTGTTTCTAAATATCCCAAAAAACCCAAAAAAAAAAGATCATTAGAAACATTCTGTTTATAAAAGAAATAATAAAAGAACTTAAAAAATAAACCCAATTATATTATTTGGATTGAGAGAAATAGAAGTATATGAATTAAGTGAAATTAAAAAAGATTCAATAATCAGTAATCGGATAATTCAAGAATCGTCCATAGATCTCAGGATTGGACAAATTATTTATTAACAGAAAAAAAAATGCAAGATCTAACTGATAGAATAAATACAATCATAAATCAAATAGAAAAAAAATTACAAAAGACAAGAAAAAGGGATTTATAACTTCAGATAGAAATTTGAGTTCTATCAAAATAAGTTATGATGATAAAATATTGGAATCACAAAAAAATATTTGACAGATATTAAAAAGAAGAACTGCTCGAATAATTTGTAAATCTCATTATTTTATAATATTTTTCATTGAAAAGATATACAAAGATATCTTCCTATCTATGACTAATATTCCTAGTATCAATACACTACTTATTCTTGAATCAACACAAAAAATTATTAATAAAAAACATTAACAGTAACGAATCAAATCAAGAAAGAATTAATAAAACAAATCAAAGTTTAATTAAATTTATTCCGATTATAAAACAGTCACTTTCTAATACTAATATTAGTCTTAGTAAAAAAAAATCATAGACTTTTTTTACTTATCTTACTTTTCACAAGCATATGTATTTTACAAATTATCACAAACCCAACTTATTAAGTTAGAGAAATTACGAAATTTATTAAAAGAAAATAAAAGAGTAAAGTAGAAAGTAATAAAATATATGATACTTATGATACTGTAGTAGTTTAATATACATAAAAATTTGAAAAATACATAAAAAATATTTATAAATTTCCCCTCTTCAATGGGATTCAAGACTAAGATTAGTTGATGAAATGAGAAGAATATGTCTGGGATTTATTGGTATGGAGAAAAGGAATCACTTGTTTCTTAAACATATCTTTCTATGCGTTGTTCGGAAAAAGAATGACTCAATGATTATTCGTTTGCAGGAACCAAAAGTTAAAATTTTGGTAGGTAGGGATCTCGTAAAAACTTCTTTTGAGGAATGGGCTAGATCGGGTCATTTCTCAAGTAATAGTTAAGGGACCTGATACTACCACTTAGATCTGGAACCTACACGTTGATGCTCACGATTTACGTCTTCCATGAGAATTCACATGTTCGTTGACTTACTAGCAATAGTTCGTACCTTACCTTAGAAAGCAAGCAGCCACGACCTCGTCTGCAAGTGTGACGACCCGTCCCGAATTATAATATATTTTATCCTCGATAGCATGGAAATGACGAATTTGCCCTTGAAACGTTGTGATGTGAATGCATAAGCGAGCTAAATAAATGGACCAATTACTTAACCTCCTACTTTCTTGGATTCAATTAAAAATTGTAGGGTTGTTTTTGGATCAAATGGTTAGCCCTAAATTTGCAACACAATAGGACTTGAGGCAATTTAAAATTGCTCAATCCAGTTACACACACACACACACATACACACACACGTGCCTAAACCTCTCACCCTCTTTCTTCCTCGTCTCTACAATCAAACCCTATAACCTTCAAACATCATCAACCACACGCAGATCGAGTTTAAGGACCACACCATCGTTCTTCCCTCGACCTCACGAGTCAAGCTGTGCCATTTGTTTGAGGAGAAAACTTGTAGAATTTGAGATACCCAAGCTCCGGTGGATTGCTCTGTCACTTCATCGTGATCATAGAGGTTTCACGGTGTTCCAAGGCTCAAGGAAGTTTTTAATCAACTATATTGAGACCTTAGAACAATTTTAGAAGGTTTTGGATGTCGGGATAGGCCAGTTCCTCGAGTTGCAGGTTTAACCGGAGTATCGAAGGATTTTCCGACTAATTTACGTCGGTTTTAGGACCTCTGAAAGGTAAGAATTTGTTCTACTCGTTCAGGGCTTCAAATTGATATAAAGTTTGTGGAATTTGGTTGAGTTTTGAGGAAGATATTAAGGTTTAAAGATTTTCCAAAAATCGGCGAGTGCAGCGGCGATCGGAGGCGGATTCCGACGAGTCGTCGGTGAGGGAAGGAGAATATTCCATCAATTTTGACGGAATATACTGACGGCGTCAGGTAACTTTAACGGAATATCCTAGGAATTTAACAGAATATTCCCTAACAGCGTTAGGTTTTCCGTCCACCGTGCCAGGCACATGCCTGCACATGGTCGGCGCGTATGGCCATGCCTTGGCCTGTGCGTGAGGGCGCGTGGGAAGTCAAAAAATTATTCTAAAAATATGGGGATGCTTATGGTGTTGAGTAGGCCACGATGGTATATTCAAACACCCCAATTGAGCAACGTATGAGAAGTTATTACACGGTTTTAGTTATGTGCTTAAAATTAACGTTAAAATAGTGGTTTCACATATAGGTGAGATGTTTCCGGAGGACGAGCGCAGTTAGGCGAGACTCGGGGGTTATGACCCGGCTACATACCAGTGAGTGGGTTTTTGGTTTTATATATATACGTATATATACTTTACATTTTCCCAGAAACTATTCAAATGGTTTTATGTTTTAAATGCCATGTCGTATGCATTACATACTAGAATATGCATTAGTGTAGTTGTGCATATTACTATTCGACGTTGCAGACGCTCAGGTAAGCTTCAGGTAAGTATATATATTGATGGTAGTGATGGTAGTGTGTATGATTATGATGAGTTGCATTTAGTGATTAATATCCTGCACCTTGGTGTTAGTGCTCTGCCCAAGGCCAGGGCCTAGCCTTCACGTGATCGTTCACCTCTCGCACCACACACTTACCTTGGATCCAAGGCAGGTGTCATCCTGTCGTACATACCACATTAGGTGGTTCCGACTCGTAGGTGACTTTCGATACTTCGCACAGCCTTCATGTGATCGTAGCATTTAAGCGTATTTATTTACACCTAGCCTATCGTACAGACCGCATTAGGTGGTTCAGACTCGTGTGCAGGATTTGATTGATGAGCTATGGACTCAGCCGTACAGGTCACGTTAGGTGACTCTGGCTGATATGTCATTTTATATTGATTCATTTCACCTGGCTTGCTTATTCGTTGTTGAGGTGATTGACATGGCATACACCTGGTTTCACTCATCTCGAGCATAGTTCTTATATATGTATGTAGTATTATTTTCTGGGAAATTTTACGGGCTTTACATTGAGGGGTTATTACTTTTGGAAAGATAAATGGTTTTTGAAAAGCTTTGTTTTTGCCCACTCACATTTTCTGTTTTTGTGCCCCTCCAGGTTCTAGATAGAAGTCGTGTTGGTGGCTCACGAGGACTCCTCGGCGGTTCTGATAGACATCCATCAATGTAGGGTTTCTTTTATGTTCTGTATAATTAGTACTTAGTCTTCTGGACTATATTTCGATACCTATGCTCTAGTTATGTGTGTATCTATACTCTAAACACTTTCACCCATACTTATGCTAGTATAGTGTAGATAGCTAGTTGGTTTTTATTTACCCTCATTTTTCACATCACTATCACTTTCGCACAGTGCACATGGTTACGTCACCCTCACGTGATGGCCAATATGCCTCGATTGAGGTCGGGGTGTGTCAGCAAGCACCTCTGGTCCTAAGCTCCCCCGATTTCCAAGCTTAAGGCAACATGGAGACAAGCTTGAAAGCCATACTTGCATTGGATTTATTTTGATTTCCACGCCAATAAGAGAGTCATTTTTCGAGTGTTGTGAGCCCATGCGGGGGTGGAGCGACAAAAGTTTTGAGAATTCAAGAGAAGGTCATGGTGAGACGAGCCATATAACTCTTCGTTGTACTGCGCTCCAAGTGTGAATGCTACATGAGGAACATAAGCCAGATGAAGGAATGGGAAGACTAAAGATGTAGAAGACCATAACATGAGTTATTCGACATATTTTGATTCCTATATATCCACTCATGTGGTATTTCATTATATGATATATATAAGAATTATACGATATATATAAGATTCATCTGTATAGATATCATCATCCACATCCAGAAAGTCGTATGCTTTGGAAGAAACTTGTACAGTTTGGGAAGGGGTTTTGATTAATCAAAAAGAAGAATCTACTTCAACTGATATGCCCTTAGGCATGGCCATACATAACATAGAAATCACACTTTGAAAATGGTGGACAATTAGCTAAAGCAACAGGTGCTTTAGCGAAACTGATTGCAAAATAGGGGAAATCAACCACATTAAAATTACCTTATGGGGAGGTCCGTTTGATATCCAAAAACTGCTCAACAACAGTCGAACAAGTGGGGAATGTTGGGGTGAACCAGAAAAGTGGGGAATGTTGGGTAAAGCCGGATCTAAATGTTGGCTGGGTAAGCGTTCTGTAGTAAGAGGAGTAGTTATGAACCTTGTAGACCCTTTGCATGGGGGTGGTAGAAAAAAACCTACAACGCCTTGGGGTTATCCTGCACTTGGAAAAAGAAGTAAAAAAAGGAATAAATAAAGTGATAATTTGTTTCTTCGTTGCCATAGTAAATAGGCGAGAAAATAAAATTTGTTTCTTCGTATTTACAAAAAATAAATAAAAAAAAACAAAAATAGGAGCAATTAAAAAAAAAATCCTTTTGTAGCAAATCATTTATTAAGAAAAATAAATACAAGTAACACAAAAGCAGAAAAAGAAATAATAGTAACCTGGTCCCGAGTGTCTACCATTATACCTACAATGATCAGGCATACTATCATTATCCATAATGGAACGAAACCAATTTCCTACACAAATGGTAGAATCTCATTATGGATTATCTTGGGAAGTTAACAAGTATCTTCTGTAACTTATTTTGAGCTATCCTTAACATAAACATATGGTAACAATAGAATTTTACGGCTTAATTTTCATGTATTGCATAATTGGGAATATAATACATACAATCCTTGTTCTCCAAGGTAAACTAAAAAAAGACATAAGAAATAACCTTCCTAATAAAGGAATCTAATATTTACACAATATTTACATTCCTATTCTAAACCAACTCATGCAACACTCCCCCTCAAGTTGGAGCATAGATGTCACACATGCCCAACTTGACAAGTGAGTCACCAAAAACTCTACTACACACGGCATGAGTGAGGATATCCGCAAGCTGCTCTTCTGAGTTTACAAATGGTACTGACATAATCTTATTCTCAAGCTTTTCCTTAATTTTCGTTTATAGCCTCATTTGGTTTAAAACCAAGACCCTAAAGCAACTTACATAACCAAAGAACTTCACACACTCCATGTGCCATACCTCTGAATTCGGCCTCCGCAGAAGACCTAGACACCACATTTTGTTACCAAATTTCCACCAACGAACGTAAAATATCCAGAAGTAGAACGCCTGTCAGTCACATCACTTGCCCAATCAGCATTAGTGAACCCCTCAATTTTTAGATGACCAGAATTTCTATACAAGATTCCTTTCCCTGGGGCCGACTTTAAATACGCCAAGATACGCATAACAGCAACCATATGATCCACACTTGGTGAGTGCATAAATTGACTCACCACACTCACTGCATAGGCTATATCTGGACGGGTATAAGCTAAATAAATTAATCTTCCTACTAGCCTCTGATATCTGCCTTTATCCACTGGTTCTTGATCCGAATAAATCCCTAAGTGATGTTTCTCCACAGTAGGCGTATCCACAGGTTTACACCCAAGCATACTTGTTTCCTTTAACAAATCAAGAACATACTTCCTTTGAGACAAGAAAATACCTTTGGACGAACGAGCAACCTCAACTCCCAGAAAATACTTGAAGTCACCCAAACTCTTCATCTCGAACTCGGCCGCAAGGTTCTTCTCCAGTTTGACAATCTCATCTGAATCATCCCCTGTTATTATCATATCATCCACATAAATAATTAAAGCTGTTACTTTACCGTTCCTCTGTTTCACAAATACAGTATGATCAGAATGACTCTGATAATACCCATTGTTTCTCATGGTTTGAGTGAATCTTCCAAACCATGCACGAGGTGACTACTTTAGCCCATAAAGAAACTTCCGCAATCGGCACACTCCTGTTTTTCCTCCATTATCATATCCTTGAGGAAAATCCATGTACACTTCCTCATCCAAATGTCCATGAAGAAACACATTTTTTACATCAAACTGTTTCAATGGCCAATTCAAAATTGAAGCTACTAAGATAAGAACTCGTACTATATTCATCTTAGCTACTGGAGAAAAAGTTTCCTGGTAATCAACACCATACATTTGAGTATATCTTTTTGCTACCAACCACGCCTTATACCTGTCGAGTGAACCGTTAGCTTTGTATTTAACTGTAAAAACCCATCGGCACCAAACTGGCTTCTTCCCTTTCGGCAACTCCACTACTTCCCATGTATTATTTTTCTGTAGTGCCTTCATCTTTTCATCCATTGCTTCCACCCATTCTCGACTCTTCAAAGCTTCCTCTACTCAAGGTGGCACTTGAATTGACTCCACATTATTCACCCAAGCTTGACGTTCAGGTGAAAGGTTTTCACATGACACATAATTTGCTATGGGATACTTTATTTTTCCTTCTGGAGAGAACCTGTTAGAAGGTACACCACGATTTTGCCTTGGTGGCAATTTATATGTACTTATACCATCATTAGTTACATGAGCATCACTAGTACTTACCTCAGGGATATTCAGAGAAGGCGTATTAGACGATGGCACAATCGAGCTAGAGAGAGGAGGGAAGCTTCGGCATAAATCTCATGGCTGCTAGCTTCGGCAGATGCTTGCGGTAAGACTAGCTCAGCCTCGATAGTAGCTGGCTGAACACCACCTGCTGCACAGGGGCTCTCGATACAAGTTTCCTCGGCAGCAATCAATGGCTGCCCATCTATATCATCTTCGGCAGGAAGCAACCGAGACCCTGCTTCTTCCCTTGGCACGATATTGTCATCTCCCCCTGAAGGACGCACGTCTTGGACATCCAACCACCCAAACACACCATCAAGATCACAAATAACACTCTCCCCATTGGGATCAGAATGTGAGAATACAGGAGTATAAAAATACTCGGATTCAGAGAAAGTCACATCCATGGTGACATACATGTGGCAGGTTTCAGGGTGATAACATTTATAACCTTTCTGTTGGGATGCAAAGCCAAGAAAAACACACCGAAGAGCACAAGGATCCAATTTACTACGATGAATCTTGTGGATATGAACATGAGCAACACAACCAAACACTTGAGGAGTAAGGGTGTTGGTAGAGACAACATGAACATGTTCTGTCAGAACTTGAAGTGGAGTACGGAATTCTACAACCCGAGATGGCATGCGATTGATAACTTACATGGCATACGTAACGGCATCTGGCCAAAAACTCTTAGGTACGGACACGCCACTAAGCAATGCACGAGCAGGTTCCAAAATATGACGGTTTTTCCTTTCAGCCACCCCATTTTGTTGCGGGGTGTAAGGACAAGTGGTCTCATGGAGAATTCCTTGATCTTGAAAAAAAAGAAAGAAAGCTAAGAGTTAACATATTCCCCCCCCCCCGGGTTATCAGAACGAAGAACCTTAATAACGGAGGAATATTGTGTAGCCACAATCTGAGAGAAAGACCGAATAATCATACTAACATCACTTTTATGTTTCAACAGATAAACCTATGTCATACGAGTGCAATCATCAACAAATGTAATAAACCATTTAATTACCGAAGTAGTACTAATAGGGGAAGGCCCTTACACATCAGAGTGTACTAGCGCAAATGGAGAAGATGTTCTATTCATACTTGGAAGGAATGAAGCATGATGACTTTTGGCTAGAATACATACTTCACGTTTTAGTTCTGAGTCTTCAATACCACTGAACAAATCATGTAATATATGTTTCAAATAACCAAACGATGCATGCCCCAAACGACGATGCAATAACAATAATTTCTGTAGATTACTATTACGTGACGCACGAACCAAGTTAGCTCTTCTAGGAACCACGTCATCCATATAATATAGCCCCTCTCTCTTAGTGTCATGCCCAATGATCTCCTTTGTCTGAATATCCTGAAACAAGCAAAATAAAAGATACATTAATACAACACAATCCAATTGTTCAGTGACTTGAGGTACAGACAATAAGTGATGGGACAATGACGGAACCAATAAACAATTATGTAAGGAAAGAGAGGGTGTAAGAGACACTGTTCCTGCTCCAACAACAACAGCAGTAGAACCATTGGCAGTTGCCACACACTTTCTATAAGGATCTTTCATGGACTGAAACAAAGTTCTATCATACGTCATATGATCCGTGGCACCAGAATCTAAAATCCAACCTGTATTTGTCATTGAAATAACCAGATACTGCACAACAGTCACTACACATTGCACAACACTGACAAAACAGCAAGTACAACCAAGGTATAAAATATCGATGATATCGGAAATATCGGTAATCTAAAAACACGGAAATTTCGATGGAAATATCGGGATATTATCGATATCGATACAAATTGAATAAAAACCACGGAAATTGTAAGAAAAACTTGGAAATTTTTATTGAAACTTTGCAAGATGTTTATTTAGTCAATTATCTATTAGTTTATCACAAAAAATTGGAAGGAAATGCATTGCATGATGGATTTAACTGATTTAAGTTGATTATATAGCTAGCTGGCAAACATTTTGAGTGTAGAAAATATGTAGTAATTAATGAAAGAAGTTTAAACACACCATAATCATTTATATATAATAAATTAGTACAATATTGTACACTTTATACATTGCATGTGCAAAAGAAATTGTCAAAGATTCATTGTCATGTGCAAATTTATTTTTTGCAAAAAGAATTCAAAACAAAACCATATACATAAATATTTTAGCATATTTTCACAAAAACATAAGTGATATGGTGGTTAAGGTGTTGAAGGAGTAAAGTGGGAGGGTTCGAATCCCCTTGGTGTTATTTTAGCATATTTTCATTGTCATGTGCAAATTTGGGTTTCATATCGCGATATTATCGATAATATCGTGATATATTGCCCAAATAATGCATTAAAATCATTGAAAATATCGTCTTCGATAATATCGATATATTAACAATATATTAATTAACAAATGAGTATAAAAATATCGCAAGATGAAAAAAAACGATATTATTAATGAAATATCGTCAATATTATCGAAATTTTCGTCCTTTAAGTACAACACAATACAGATACACAACAAACCACGCAATTGCAGGCAACCACGCGGCACAACACTGCAGTTCCAGCAGTAGACACGCAAAACCTCACCTTATAAAAAGGAAACCCTTACACGCTGCCCAAGGACAGCAAGCGGCAACAATCTTTTTTGTTCTTGGTTGAAAGCAAGGGCCACACTGATCTACGGACATAAATAAGTAGCACAAACTCAGCCCACGGTGCAAGAGAACAATTCGCACGCTGCAAGCAGCAGCAAATCCCTTTTATCTTTTATTATTTTGGTTTTGGTCACACATTTACATGCTGCAATCGTGCAGCAAGCAACATCAAATCTCCCTTTTTTTTTATTACTATCAAGTCTGCAATCATACAAGCACCATCAATTCACACGGCACACTATACGGCATACTCACGCCTATAGTTCTTACACGGGCAGAACAAACACACCAATACATGGCACAATTGCAAAAGCATAGCACCACACACGGCGGCAACAAGATCACACTGCTGCAAATCTACTATACACGGCCTGACCGATTTCTGCAACAAGCAGCATAGGAACAAGTCGACCGAACACAGCAGCAGAAGAAAATATTGTTTTACAGTTTCTAGGGTTACGGCAAACTTGGCTCTGATGCCAAATAGAATTTTACAGCTTCATTTTCATGTATTGCATAATTGGGAATATAATACATACAATCCTTGTTCTCCAAGGTAAACTAAAAAAAGACATAAGAAATAACCTTCCTAATAAAGGAATCTAATATTTACACAATATTTACAATCCTATTCTAAACCAACTCACGCAACAGTAACTTGATATGGTTATTAGAAAACTTCTAGTTTCTTTCAATAAACTTTTATGAAAGCCAACTAACCATCGAAGGAAAAACCAATTTCCTACACAAATGGTAGAATCTAAGTATGAATTATCTTGGGAAATTTACAAGTATCTCCTGTAACTTGTTTTGAGCTATCCTCAACATAAATGTATGGTAACCTGATATGGTTATTAGTAACCTCCCAGCTTCTTTCAATAAACTTTTTTGAAAGCCAACTTATTCCGTTTTTCCCTAAGAAAAATAAATAAATTAGGAGGATAAGCAAGAGATCGTACGCAATACTGAATACAGAGTCTAAGACTTTAAGGTATAGTCTACCATGTATGTTGATGAAACTTGAACTCAAGCTTTAAACAAAAAAGTTCTTTAACTTAATGTTCACCGTCACCAAACCAACCAAGAAGCACCACCCAGAAAGATCAATTGACTCACTTTCTTTAACCAACATTAACTCTAAGTGTCCCCATTTATTAACCCTAAGAATCACTATGCAATATTATACATACATCGAACACAAACCAGTAAAATCATCATTTCGATTATGTCCCTTCCACACTTTCATTGGCTTGTCCCGATCACATAAATTGGGCACAACTTTAACCAATCACAAGGATATAACTAGTCATAAATAAACCACTAAAATTCTGTATGAAGATATATGTGTATATTAATTCAGTACATTCAGAAGTCAATTTAATGAAATACATAAATATCAACAATCACATAATAACATATCTTTCATAGAAGGAAAATGGATACGTAAGTCACCTGAACATGCTCTTTTGTTAATGGAGGAATAGCTGCAATCAGTTGGTCTACATCCACTCTAAGATTTAATCTCAATGGAGATTCAACAATGGCAATCTCCAAGTTTGATAAGGCTTCTTGAGCCTGATCTAGAGATACAACTTTCCCAATTCCAATGGCCACATGGGCTCATAGGCCAAACAACACCGATTCTCGTGCTCGTCTTCGTTTGGTTTCATAGTCGACAACATAAAAAGGCTTGTAAATTGAATAACAGTTCCATGCATCCTTTCTCAGACCAAAATTTCCATAAAATCCCACTTTGGTGAAGATTTAATAAACATTTGTCCAATGGTTAAAATAGCATGACTATTTGTTCATTCAGCCAAACACAACAAAACCATCATCAAGCAAGACTTTGGGAGTAATAATTTCAGATTGGGCAACATGCTTGAACCACCCATGGGCGATAGAATTTGAAGCTCGAATTAAAAAGATCCAAAAACCAACTCCATCAAACATAGCAATCCATCCCAGAAAAATAGAGAAAACCCACAAACATTAATCGAAGAATTATAGTGCCCAAGATCAAAATATAATCGACGACAATAGTAAAAGAATCGAATTTACTTAACATTCCACCAAATACTATGTTCTAATTTACAAATCAAACCACTCGAAATATTTCCTTTCTTTAAAAGAAAATATATGCATGTTATGATGGATGAATCACAATTTCATGCATTCATTCATATCACTAGAACAATATTTTATCAAGAACCCAATTTGATGTAATTTTGAAAACAGTTGTTCCGTGATATAATTACATACCATTTGAGGTTCTTCAATTCCTTTCTGCAAACACTTAGAACACGGTGATGTATAGATAACTTTAAAGTAATAAATTAATCACGAATCCAAGTAGGACTAACTAGGCTCTAATACCAAATGTTAGAAATTGATTAGGGTTAAACCTCAACAAGGGTTACAAACATATCACTGGACTTTCAGCTTTGCATGTGTGTGTGTATACGATTACCCATGAACAATGTAGCGACCCGTCCTCAATTATTATGGTTTTTATAATTTTAATGTGTGAATTTACGAAAATGCCCTTCAAGGTGAAAAACGTTGACTTTGTTGACCACCGTGTCGTGTCACGAGCATGTGGGCGCAAGCGGAATTGGAATTAGAGTTACGATGAATGTTTTACGGAACTACGAAGTTGAGGGGCAAATTAGTCATTTCATTATTCTAGATATTAGGGTTTAGATATTTTATTATTTTAATAAAATATGTCACGTGGGGCCCACACCCCACTTCTCATTCTGCCACAAATCCTCTTTCCCTAATCTTCTGGAACTCTCTCCCTCTCCTTTCTCTTCTGTGACACTATCTCCCTCTCACCATTCTCTAATTCTCTCCGAGCACCCCACCACCCACTCCTCACCATCTTCTCTGGTGAACATCACAAACCACCAACCTTCTCTCTCTCGGTTCTCCCCCATCTTTCTTGGACTCTCTCGCATTTCTTGTTCTCCTTCTTCCTCAGCAAATGCAAAGGTTGAGACCATCACCATCATTACAATTTGTCGACGAATCCGGCAAGTTCCACCACCTCCGATTAGGTAAGCCTTGGAGTCATCCTTCTATGTCTTAAAGCAACGTGCGAGTTCGATTGCTTAGTGTTTACTAGTTGTTGTCAAGGATTAACACGAAATCGGCTCGGGAGAATTTTCCCAGTTTCCGACGAAAGAACCCGAGACTTACCGGTCATTTTTTGGCCATTTTCTAACAACAGCTTGTCTTCATGTTGGTAAATTCTTATTCTCCTTCTCCTTAGCTTCATTTTGACATAAAGATTGTTGAAAATGGTTGAAGATTGAGCTCCATCAGAAACCAACGACCGAACCCGCAAACCGGGTCGACCTGACCCGCAACCATTAACCGACCCAAACCTTGGGCCATGTAAAGCAGGCCCAAACCCAGTTCAATGACCCGGCCCAACCCATTAACCCTAGCCGGGATCTGACTTTACCTAGACTTATACCCAGGTTTCATGGTCAGTGTGTGGAGCACAAGCGCCTCCGCCGCCGTTCATGGTGGCGATTTTTCCGGCGAACTTTACGAAGACCCAAATCTGCACGTGGTGGTGTGGCGGCATGTGGGGGAACCCAAGGTTCCTCCTTAGGTTTTTTTAACATGCTGAATTCGAATCCGATGTCCATTTTTCCAAATTCTGATGTTTTAGTAGAGTTTTACCAAATGGCCTCTATATGTATTTAGGTGCATCGGTGGGAAGTGATTCCATCCTCTCTAGTTCGAGTGGCTCTCGGGCAACAAAATATATGTGAGTGGACCCCTTCTAAACTTGCATTTTTTTTTTTATAAAATATTAGGCTTGCATGCATTGCATATTTTATGAATGAAGCATGTTTTATATTATGGATTTCCATATTCAGGATTTATTTAAATTGCTTTTACGAAATAATTATGATTTATCGAATTTACGTTTTACTAAAGGTTATGAATTATTGGATTTTCATATGTGAAATTCTATGGATTTACAAATATGTTTATTTTATGGTTTATGAATATGAATTATCATGGATTGATGAGATTAAGCTTTGAGCTTTTGAGCTTCGGATTTAAGATGAGATTTTGAGATGTATTTTTGGTGCTTATCTAGTAAGTTATCATACAACATATCCACACAACATGGGTATGTAGACGTATATGGCCATAGGACACAGTTGAGGATATCTATGTATATATTTCTTCTTCGGCATAACCTAGAGTCGTACAACTTCACCTTCAGGTGATGGGGCCTACCATGTTTCTTCACTGGCGTAATTTACTATCGTATAGCTTCACATTCGGGTGATGGACAAGTACTGCCTTCGAGTGATGGACAGGTACTGCCTTCGGACAACTATGACACCCCTAGAGAGTACAATATTGATGAGATTTATGAATTTGCCTTTGGGCGGCGATAGAACCATTATTGAGCATGGTTTTACACTTACATGTTTTACGAATGTTTTCATGGCATGTAGAGTTTTCGGAAAACTACTATGTAGTATTATGTATATGTGTTTTCAAAACAGGGGGTTAATATGTTCAGAAAGAAAAAGGTTTTCTTATTATTAGTATTATTATTATAAACTTTGGTCCATTCACCTGTTCTGTTTTTGCTCCCCCTTCAGGATTTAGAATCGAGGCACACGATCCCGGCGTCAGGGCACTTCTGCTTAGCATCTTCGAGTCTCCTTTGTGTAGAACCTATTCCTCGGTTCGTACTTTTTTTTTATTATAATTCCTTCACATTATTCTTAAGTAGTTGTATGTTTTGAACACAGTTCTGCATTCATATATCTCTTCTAATTGCATATTTTATTTATATGCACGTTTAAAATGGCTTCGTCACCCTCTAGTGTCGGTCAGCATGTGCCTACCCTGATATTTAGGGATATCGGGATTGGGGCGTGGCAAACAATCATTAAACACATGCATATGAGTGTTTGCAATGCTACAAGGTAGAAGAACATTTATCAGGAAAGGCTGGGTACCAGAGGATGACATTGATGTGGTTGAGGAATACACAGAGAACCAAGAAAGGCCTTCTTTTTATTCTTGATTCCTATATGACATGCTTCAAGATGAAAGTGATGAGTCTGACAAACGTAGGAAAACCCTAGTTCCTCAAGGGAAGCTTTCTACTCGCTGGGGAACCTTTATGTCAAACCTTAGTGATAGTGCTAGAAAGTGTTTGACGTTATCTTCCTATGTGCAGG
This sequence comes from Heteromeles arbutifolia, assembly GCA_024362995.1. Taxonomy (NCBI): domain Eukaryota; kingdom Viridiplantae; phylum Streptophyta; class Magnoliopsida; order Rosales; family Rosaceae; genus Heteromeles; species Heteromeles arbutifolia. The sequence goes on from JANCRC010000002.1 coordinate 42,470,408, forward strand.
GACATTTCCTATATAGGCTAATTACCCAACCGCATCCCAGCTATCATGGGATGGTTGAAGCCTAGTAATCCTCCATGTTTATTTAGTTGTAAAACCGCAACTCATGCACGTGCACTTAGTGTCCTCCAAACAAGGGATTTTATCCTCTAGATTGTTTTGACTTTAATTAATTAATTCCACGTTGATTATCCTTATAATACTCAGTGACAATTCACATAGAGCTCTTTGGAGAAGGCTCGGAGGCCTCCTAGACCGGATTTTAAACTTGTGAGTGCTTCTTGTTATCCAAACGGAAGCATGGTGCCATTCGGAACAATATACATGATTGTGGGTTCCAACCCTTATATTGTTGGGGGCATGGTTGTCTCTGAGATTTTGGGAGTCCTGTGCGAAATTAATAAAAGGGCCCCTATTAAGATAGTTTTATTTTTATTATTTTTATTTATTTATTTATTTTTAAAGGTAGGATAATGTATTACCGCTAAAAAGTAATCACTTAAATCAAAACAAAGTTTAGCACTCACTGATTACAAGTTTAAAAATGTCACTAATAATAAATAAAAAGAGCTACAAACATAACATTCACTAAATAATCAAAAGCCGTTCAATCCTAGACAACCAAACAAGAAGAAAAAAAACTTCAAAAACTCTAACTTTAAAGTTTCACTTGAATATATATCATTATTATATAATAAAATTGAAAAAAAATACCATTTTTAAAGGTGTTATTATTGCCATTAAAGGTATCTCATTGTACTCCAAATTTTTATATTTTCGAAGGGAAAAAAACTAAAGCTTATAAGGAGTGCACTATAAGATTTTAAAGTGCTAACAAAAGCAATTTTTAAATATATAACATTATATATATATATATATATATATATATATATATTTGTTGCAGTCCTATTAGATTAGGAATGTGATTGTGTAAATCCTAGTAAATATGGGAATGTAACTTATATTCCTATTAGGAATAGATTATCTATTAAATGTTGTAATCCTAAAGGGAAATGTTTTTACCTATCCTACTACTATAAATAAAGGCACAATGGGGTGGAATAGAAGACACCCACAATTAAACATCTCTCTCTTCTTCTCTTTATGCCGCACCTCCATCTCTCTCTAGGCCTCTATAATTGTTCAGTAAATTATGCCTACAACACGTTATCAGCACGCTCTTGACACTGCGCTAAAGACAGTTTGATCTTCAATCTGGGGAGTATTACGTTTTAATCATTTTTTTTATGATTAATTTCTTATTTTATTGAATTGATCTACATGTTATTGATTCAATTTAATTTTTCTATGTTGAACGTGATACAACGCATTGGAGATGCAATTCCGGCTTTCGGGGAAGGATCTTCTACAAATTCAAAGGCTTTTGTAGTTTTCTGTCAATCAGGTACGCTTAAAATAAAGTAAGATATTTGAAACGACCATGAAGCATGAAAACATTCCCCATGATGCATGAACCCCTCTATATTTATATTTACCTTCCAATATATATATATATATATATATATATATATGTTCATATATTTGTCAATATATATTTGTTCATGCAATACGCAATTATGCTATATGGAATTTGTGAGTCAAAGAATCGAAAGAAATTAGAAGCAATTAGGGTTTTTTCAAATCCTAAGAATTTTGAGAAAAAAAAGGGAAATTTAAATTTGGGAAATAATTGCGCCGACTTAGCACCAAGCCAAGCCTGCAGCTTGAGGCTTGGGCGCTGGATCAACGTGATGTCACCATGAGGCAGCAGCCTTTTAAGGCTTTGCTGCATGCGTGGACTAGGCCCCATGCCTGCGTTTAAATGGTTGGGCTTACGGGAGTTCCAAGCCCACAGAGCAAGCAACCTTTTTGGCTGGGCTCCCTCACAATCTTGCTCGCGCCAAGAACAAACCAACATGGGCTGGGCTTGCCCCGCGAACTCGGCCCAATTCTCCAGCAAGCTTTCCCTGGCCCGCTGACCTGCATGGGCTTGTCGTTCTCTGCTGCAAGCCTGCAGCTTGTATGCATATATGGGCTACAAACGCAGCTTGCCCGAACCTATGACCTGCAGCCTTTGCTGCAAGGCCCACTGTGAATAGTAGCCAGCTATCTAAAGCACTGGCGGCCTTTTTTTCACAGACCGAGCCCAGTTGGGCTTCCTTCTTGATTCGGCCCGCAACCTAGCTTAGGCTTAGGTTCCCACAACAGATTTTGAGCCCATATTTTTGGGCTGCCTCCTATAACCAACATGTTTTCTGTGCATAGGCCTGAATCCTTATATTATTTTGCTTTTACGATCGACCCCGAATGGTATCAATCTATTGAATTAATTAAAAGTGACCTGCAGTCCATTAATCTGATAATGAATCCAAAAGTATTAACCTGAAGATCACTTTTGGACATTAACGATTCAATATTTTATTTCGTTTCTTTGAACCGTTGACTCACTTTCGTAGTCCCGAAGCACTCACACTTGAGTTCCTGAAGCAACCCAAATCCACTACACTTAAATCAGCATATTGCATTCCGTGTTCTTGCAGGAACCTCTCTTTTATGAACTAAAAGTTCATAAACTAAATTGAACCTGTAGTTTCAAATTTAGTGCCTTTGAAACCTGAAGTTTTCATAAAACAATACACTCATGAAAACCTGATGTTTTTCATGAAAACCATGTCTTAGAACTCGAATGTTCTAACTTTGCTGCTTATGGATGATTCATTCCCATAAGCACCAATCACAATCTTGTTCCCTCCAATTCAGTGGATTGTCGAACCGTCACAAGTTCAATTTCCCTTATTTGGATGTTTCTACTAGAAACCACTTTATGTGGGGTATAAGGCGTGAATCTTCACTTAACTATCAAGAAGCTGAGACACCTAAAGAATATTTGGTTCCCCAAACTGTGTACCCTGATAAAGCTCCCACTATCGGGGTCAATCTTGTAAACCTCAAATTCACTAGTCCTGCTAAATTTGAAGGGATGCATCTGACGTTCAATAATACTACTCCCGAAAGTATCCATCATATGATTAATCAGCTAGATTTCGTTGTTGGTTGCTGATTCGAGCAAATATATATGTCGGGTGATTTCCATTTAAATTGATTCTGTGCAAGGAACCATCATATCCACGGTTCTCGTAACTGCAAGGTTCTTCTATGTTGTCATAGACCAACTTCAATTCAACTGCACAGGGTTCGTCTTCATCTTCATCTCGAAAGTTCAAGATGAAAGCTCTAACGCCACCTTTCTTATTACTGTAAGTACTCGTAACCAAGGCGTAAAACACGCCACAAGAAAACAATAGATCCAAAGGATACTCATCCTTAAAATAATCTGTTACTTGGAAGGTGTTCCAACGTTTTCCTCCAGGTCTGCACAAACTCAATTTCTTATGAGGACCTACAAATACTGCCACTATACATTCTCAGATATTTGAACTGGACAATTCAATTTTATAATCAAGAAAAGCCGAGGCCGCATATGCTTTCCTTTCTTCTCCTTCGACACTGTTCGAAAGACGCAATTGTTTTCAAGGATGGAAGTTGGTGTCGAGCTTTGGAAATTGGGTTCAGTAGAAATAGTTGAGTCTACTCCTTGTTCCCTGATCATGATCAACCAACCTTTGCGATAACTATGAAACCACCCTCGACATCTCTTAGGCAGCTTAATTTTGAGAACTTTACCCTCAGATAAGCCGGAAAAGCTTAAGTACTAGGGACTTTCTTGAGGGTATAGTAAACATGGAAACTGGGGAGAGCAACGGATGTCACTTCGTGTAACAGTCGAATTTCAAAACTTGCAGACGGTGCTTAAGCGTATGTGATCACTTAAGTTCAGGCGCTGTAGAATATTTTCCAGTATATCCATAGGTGGTGTCTGCCAGTGAGCATAATTAGCATTTTTCATGTCGTCTTGCTTTCTGTTGCGTCCCTTGTTTTGAAGTAATTTCTTGAATCAAAGGGAAGACGCAACCACTTTTCCAGAATATCTGGAGTTTTAATGCAATTGAAATTGAACTGGGTAGAACGGTAGAGCCCTAAGCTTTTATTTATATAGACATCGCAAGCCTTGGGCTACAAGGATTAGGATTCCTTGTTCAATATAATTAATTACATTCTATTGCATTGAACAAGGAATCCTAGCTAGTATTATATTCTAATTCTATCAAATTGTAGAACCCTAACTAACCTTCTCTATAACTATAAACCATCAATGTAGAATTTATTCTCAACACGCCCCCTCATGTTTGGCGAATTTTCAACCCTAACACATAAATAACACAACTCGGGTGACGTGGAGCTCGTGTGGCTGTTTAGCTTAACATGTGGGACAACCTAACTCTCATACTATGAATAAATGAGATTAGATCCTAAATACATAACATAACCAGTAATGGACCTGGTATTGATGTCCGCAGCCAGTCTGAGTCTGAAATACAGAAAGATGTGTTCTATTGAAGACAAGATTCTTTCTTGCCATCCAAATAAACCAGAAACGAAAGATCAGTATCAGAAGAAGCCTTGTAAGTCAAACCACAAGAGATAGTGCCTTGGAGATATCGAATAATCCTCTTGACCAATTGGAAATGAATATCAGTGGGATTCTGCATATATTGATGGACCGCACTAACAAAATATGATGTGTCAGGCCTAGTAAAGGTCAAGTACTGTAAAGCACTTACTAAGCTTCTGTAAATTGTTGGATCTGGAAGAGGAGTGCTTTCTGATACAAGTAACTAAGCCCCAGTGTTGAGGTGATTTTAAAAAAAGCTGCTATGAAAAAAAGCTGTGAGAGTTTTTGGTGTTCGATAAACATTCAGCTTCAGTTTTTTTTCACAGTTTTGGATGAAAAAAAGCCAAAAACAAGAAGCTGCAAAACCCAACTTTGAAAAACCGGCTTTTTTTTCACATTTGTTTTACATAAAAGTTTACCAAACACTATAATACTGTTTTTTTTTTTTTTTTCAAAAGCACTTTTACAAAAAAGTTTATCAAACACTCTAATGTTTTATTTCACATCTGCTTATTCTCACAACATAGCAGAAGCAGTTTTTTTTCAAAGCACAGTAATACCAAACCAGCCTTTAGTTGACATACCTCACATGGTCCACACATCCTAAATATAATCCACTACTTTCCCTTTGACAACTAAAGCTTCCGGATCGAAAACCATGCTTCAGTTTAACTTAAAATTGATTTTAACCAACGGATGCATTTTTATTTTATTTTTCAAATTAAAAGATAAAAGACCTTTTATTTGGGGGGTCAAAACGAAAAATCCTTTTGGTTAAAGTTTTTCTTTTCTTTTGGGACACGATTTTGGTTAATTAATTGCGGTAGTGGAAATCAATTATTTGATGTAAATGACATTTTGTTACGGTGGTAATTATTTTTATACATTCTGAGACGGGATCGATTTTCACTGATTTTTTACCTTTTTTAGTAATTAAATGTCTAATTCACTAACCCTAAAAAAAAAAATAGATTTGATAGGACATTGCTCTCTCTCATTTAGAGACGTTCATGCTTGTACAAGAGTTTGACTTTTCAACGTTTCATTGCTTAGAGGTACGATGAATTTGGTTTTTTTTATATTTGATCAGTCTATGTGTGGCTATCATACGTATTTGGATGTCAATTTGTTTTTCATGCAGTAGATATTCTATGGTTTTACATATGAAATTGGTTGCCTCGGTACGAGAGCCATTTTATTGATCAAAAGAAAGAAATTACACATAAAGAGAAGGGAGGGGGCCGAGTGAAGGTAGAGTGAGTGAGGACATTAACTTTTCTCCTCATACAACATGAAAAGAGAAATATGAAATCAGTGTTGACTTCCTAGTTCCTATTTCATTACATTCGAGTATCATGGTACAATGTATAATCATCAAGCCTTGGCAATGTTCAGTATTCATGTTTGGCATCTCCTTGGAACCTTTCAATTATTACTGTGCCACACATATGATCAGATTCTCTGTCTAGTAGATGAGTTTACAAATACGTGAAAATCACTTCCTTCCACCGCATCTCTAGCTATATCATAAACCTGGAACGAGCCAACCTAGTTTCCCACTCTGTTAGATTGTCAATGCTTGGATTGGAAAGGATCTTTTCCACATACCCACCATCTAAGTAAAAGATGCCGCTCTCATAATCTCATTAGATAGCAATGGAGGAACATACAAGAAAGAACCACTTGCTATAAAGAATATTTGGTTGCCCAAATTGTGTACCCTAATAAAGCTCCCACTATCGGGGTCAATGCATCTTGTAAACCTCAAATTCAATAGTCATCTTAAATATGAAGAGATATGTCTGAAGTTCAATAAGACTACTCTAGAAAGTATCCACCATATGATGGATTGTTCCGTGTAGTTGGTTCGCTAATTACCCTCCATGAACAAAATCCATGAGCTCAGGAAGAGAAGTAGGGCTTTCGATCAACCAAGAGAGGTCCAGCACTTCCTGGTCATTCTCGTTGCGTTCTTCTTTCAAGCTGATTAGTCAGCTTCTAGCCACCCAACCAATCATGTTGATCCTGAACTACAAGGAGGGGTGAATGAGGTTTTGAAAGAAAGCCCTCGTCCGTCATGATGCCTAAGGACACAATCTAATAGATCATTGTATCGAGTAGTTGGATCATAACCTAAAAATGGATGCATGAACCACTTTTTGGACTTCTATTTTCTACATTCTTGGTCTACATGTTCTAGCTCCTCCCTCCTCATTTTCCACGACATTGTAATGATTAACTTACAGCACTTACATTTGTATTGGTATAGCAATTCTTTAGTTCTTCTGACACCGCAGAAGCCCACAGATGTCGCGGGCGACAAAGGCGTCCACCCACAATTTAAAGCTTAAATTGTAGGTCGACATCAACGTCGCCCGCGACACCAATAAGTTTATGAGATCTCAGAAGAACTGTTATACAAATACAAATGTAAGTGTTGTAAATTATCCATTACAATGTCGTTGAAAAAAGGATGGAGGAGCTGAAATGTGTAAACCAATGATGCAAAAAACAGAAGTCCAAAGTGGTTCATGTTTCTGCAAGAAGCAATAAACGTTGTGTAAGTAGAAGAGAGGGCCAAATGAAGGGTAGAATATATGCGAAGGAAGCAGTTCTAGAAGCAAGATGTGATTATTCGTTTTCACAAAAACGCACAATGAGCCAGACTCATTTTTTACTGTAAACCTGAGCTGATGGTATGCTACTTCCTTTCCCTTGCATGAAACCCTATCCGATACACTAGGATAGTTTTTTCAATTTGCTATAACTTATTTTATTTTATAATATTTTCATACCTATAGGTCGATCTATAGGCTTGAGAAACCATTTGTAGAGAGGTTCTTATAATGTTTTACCTGCCATATACCACACCGTGACCTTTGATACCAATTTTAAGCGTTGGTGCAGTTTATGTTTAAGGCTCTCATATCTAAACCTTATGAAAGTTTATGGATTTTCTCACTTGGGTAACTAATATAATATCCATACAAAAAACTTTTGACCTCACAGAATGATGCAATAAGAATACGAATTTGCTTCTAGACCAATACAAACTACTGACACCCAAACTCCAGAACATACTCCTGTAAGTATGTTAGGAATTATTGTCTTCCAGTAAATATGTTCGAAACATACTTCAGTAAGAAAACTCCTAACACATTTATTGCAATATGTTCTAAAGTTTAGGTGTCAATTATTTTTATTGGTCTAAAAGCATACCTGAATTCTCAGAGCATCTTCAAATAAAGGTCAAATATCAAATTTTAAATATAAAATTTGAATTTGACAGCTTATGTAACATTTTGACATCTTTCAAAATTTTGTTCTCCACTTAATATGTCAAATTAAATATTATTTTATTACACTATTTTCTTTTCTTTTTATTTTATTAAACTATTATTTTATCTCCTATCATCTTCGTTCTCTATTGAGATTCCATTTTGCTTCTTCACGGGTCACCCAAGTTTCTCCAGGTCATAACCCCTCCCTCCCTCTCTCTCTCCACCCCCCATTTCTCTGGAATTTCCCCAAAAAACCACCCCAGAAAAATGTCAAAACCTTTACAGCTACGCTCCATGGACCCGAGCTCTGCTCCAGCAGGTGATCACAACATCAGAGGGGTGCTGACCCACGGCGGACGCTACGTTCGGTACAATGTCTATGGCAACATCTTTGAAGTTTCAGGAGAGTGAGAGAGGAGAGTAGCAGATCTATAAAAAAAAATTAATAAAATAACATTTAAAAATTAATTAAAAAATATTTGAAGCTGCTGTCAAATTTGACAGCAGAGAGAGCTGCTATTCCATGTCATGCCACATCAGATTTAACTTTTCGGTTGGAAAACATTGCAGTTGTCTATTTTTACTATTATTACTGATTTGGACATTTTGCCATCTCCTTTAGAGATGCTCTCATGGGACCGATATGTGAGGGTGAAGGTGAAGTCAAAGTCAAAAGTTTTCCATGTATATATCATATTAGGCACCAAGGGAGAAAATTCGTAAACTTTTCAAAGGATCGAATTCGAGAGCCTAGAACATCACGATATGGTACATGCCAGGTAATATACCATTAAAATCTCTTAACAAATGGTTTCTCAAGCATATCAGGCCGCCGACAGACATGGAAAAATTATAAAATAAAATAAGTTTCAGCAAATTAGAATAAATTATTCTATTGTATAAGACGAGATTTTCCGTGAAAGGTAAAGTAAGTGACATTTCATAAACTCAAATTTTACAATAAGAATATGGGCCTAGCCCGTCATGCGATTTTGTGAAACGGCCAGCCAATTATCTACAAAAATTGTGAAACTAACTCAGATCTTCAAATGCGAAGGTAAACCAATACTCTATTGAAATGATTATTAATTTAATCTAAACCAACCCTAACCTACGTACAGCAGAAACACAACCATAATAATCTAAAAATATTAAAAACCTAATTTCATAAGGCAACATGTTGATGCAAAAAGATTCAATCTTTTTAGAGAACAAAGAATTCGTTTGGGTTTAATTTACGAATGACCAAGTTTGCCAATATTTTAGCACATTTAGAAGTTTATGCAATGCAGGGCAAAAAAATCCAGTTATTTCAAGTAAATCATTACAAGAAATGTGAAAAGCCCAAGCAATTTCAAGATAATAGTACCTAGAAACAAAAATAAAAATTCAAACAATTTCAAGATTACCCTACCTGGAAATAAACAATTCCACCAGAAAGAAACAATCATGGCCAGATGAGTAAACTCGTAATAATTTCAAAAAATTGGCACATCTTGCTTCCACAACTGGCACTTCCGTTTGTATTTTATTAGACAAAAAAGTACCACTAATACAAATACAAATTCGGAGAAATAATTGAGATTGGGGAAACAATCTGCAAAGAAAGACTAGTGAGACTGTATCACAGTCCAGTTTAGGGATGATTCTTCCAAATATTTGTTTCAAAATTATTCTCCTTTACCGAGAGCTAATCTTTGCTCAGGAATCAGGATCACCTTTAACTCTCGGCCAACCTTGTTCGAAAATTTCTACTTTTTTCACCTTTTTTAATCTGGGTTAGAAATTGGTGTCCAAATATTTGCTTCCCCTGAAAAAAAATCGCCTATCAAGAAACTGGGGAAATTTTGAAAAATAGCCAGTTTTAAAGGCATGAATTGAATTTTAACCACACTTCCTAACTTCTTATAATTTTAAGCAAAAACTCAAGTAAAAGGTCTTAATTACCCGTAATAATGAAAATTCCCCAACTTTAGAGAAAATCCTGTTCTATCACTTCATATTACAGAACCCATAAAAGGAAACCTTGTATGACTACAAGTAGTCACAGAAACACACACAAAGTCCAATTTTAAACGAAGCACTCTTCCTGTCACTTCACAGAACCCATCACAAAACCCAAAAAAAGAAAACCCTGAATCCAAACTGCAAGTAACACACTCACACATACACAGACATGATCATATAGAATTCCAAATAAAGGAGGTTTATGAAATCTCCTTCAAAATTTCTTAATTTTCTTGCAAACCAAACACGAAAGGTAGTGCTGGGTACCATTCATTCATGTTCTTTCTATTCAATGCATACATGTGCCTACTTAGTTAAGTAGGCTCCAATTATCAACTTAGAAGATGATATAGTCCGAAAAGGCCAAAGTCGGAGCCAAGACTGTTTTCCGGGTGGCCTGCACAGAAATCAGGCTAAGTAATACTGTCGCCTACACCTCCAAACGGAAAGGATATGGATTGCTAAGGGTAATTATAACTTTTTATCTGGGTTTTTGGTTAGAATCATAAGAAGTTAGAAACTTTGGCTAAACTTCAATTCATGCCCCTAAAATTGGCTACTTTTCAAAATTTCCCAAGAAACAGATGATTTAATAGCAGCTGATATATGAAACCTCAAAAAAAATAAAAAAAATAAAAAAAATAAAAAAAAATAAAAAATAAAAAAAAAGGAAAATCATAGTAGCAACTAAGAATCCAAGTGTAATCCAAGTGTAAGGAAAAAGAATTTAAAAGGTTGAAAGAAGAAAAATTGTGATCCAGTAAACATTGGAACACATCTCCATTGGAAGGAGAAGATTCAAGCAGAAAGGATATCGATTTACGCACAAATAAAATCCTGGAACCAGACAATAACATTCCAAGAAGAACTATGTGCGACCCACACATTTAACACCAAACACAAACCATAAACCAATCATGTTAAACGGAACTCAACCTCAAGAACCAGCTGTAAAATATAAAGACAGAAAAAGGGAGAGAGCGAGAAAGAGAGAGAGAACTCATCCGCAGCCGTTGCGGAAGTTGTCAACCCTAATTGCTCAAGGGGGCTTATATAGGAGCTGAGGGTGTTCTGAAATGACTACTTTGTCCCTGTTAAATCCATCAGACGATTTATCATATTGTTTTGTTTGTAATTTTGATGTATACTTGGAAAATAAATCTTTTTCTTAACACGCGTAGGATTATTAGCCCTTGGTCCCTTTTCTTTCTTAAAGTCCTCTAACCCATAATGTCATGTGGCAAGCTGTGATTTGTTAAAAATCTTATTGAAATCTATCATCAAACATTATAAACCGACTACGACACGTGGCGCAACGTGATTGGTTAAAAATCTTATCAAAAATTTATCATCAACGATTCTAAAAAGGTAACGACACGTGACGCGATGGAATTAGATAAAAATCTTATCGAAATCTATCACAAAAAATTGTACTTTCGGATAATGACACTTGTTGTGACGAGATCGGTTAAAAATCTTATCCAAAATTACAAACAAAAATTATTTTTAATTATATATTTTATTGCCTATTGTCATGACTATTCAATTTAGGAGTGGACATGCAAAAGGCAATTACCATTCATTAAGGGTAGTTACTATTCATGGGGATTCAATTGCCTATTGTCATGGGAAGCCTTTACACATTGAAACTGCTCTAAAGCAAGAGACAATCGCCTATTGGACGGTAGTACATTTTTTAACATATAATATTGGCATCTAACACTTAAATTTGGATAAATCTCAGTTTACTACCCTCAAGTTTCGTGGTTTTCAACATTTGGATTTTCCACATTTGATACATGAAGTTTTTTTCGTCCCCGAGACTTTAGGTATGACTCTGGGATGAAAAAAACTTCATGTACCAAATGTTAAAAACCACAAAACTTAAGGGTAGTAAACTGAGATTTACCCCTTAAATTTAGTTGCATAAGATAAGAAATTTTTCTTCATATTAAGTAAACTTGGTTGCATGAGATGATAAATCTCTCTGTATATTAGGCTTTCTAAGTATTGACACAAAAAGATCATTTCTTCACTTGCCAATCGTTTGTGAGTTAAACTCACTATCTTGCCACGCCTTTCACTGACTCGCTTGAGTCAAACTCGATCACGAGGATCATTCATTCTTCACTCTCATTATATCATCCGCAGGGATCGCAACAAACAAGGTCTATAATACCATATAGAAACAACCGAATCGCACTACAGGAAATGTTTCGCTAACCGGCATGCAATAGAGTACGTAGATAACCATACCCAAGATCTGCTCAAAGTCGTTGAAATAAAAGTCAGTACAAATGACCCAGAATTCTTTAACATGTTCAATATTTCCCGAATTTTAGCAAGACAAGTGATTTTGATGGTAGGTACAGGTCGATACCTCAGACCACTAACAGGTCGATACCTCAGACCCCTAAAAACCAACTTGTTTATGTCGTTAAATACACTAAAATAACATGCAGCCTGCATGCTGCACATACATCACCCGGAATTAATGACGAACACAGTAAAAAATTACGAGACAAAACAAAAACTTCAACATAAATTTGATAAAATACTCTTTAAAAATTGATCAATTAATCTGGTTATTAGCATGATGCATAGGCAAATCATCAAACAGCTACCAAGTTTGCTACACTGATCAATTTGATAAAGCTTACCGGGGGGAATCCTTGATATAAGATAATATATAATGAAAATACGAAATGAATACTAATACATCGCCAAACCAAAGTTTTTCAACCACGCTCTCATTGGCGAACATGAGTGCAAAATACGACTCTTCGCTAAACTTGGAGCTAAGAGAAAGTCCTTTCGAAATCTTTAAGATGAGGAAGCAGATGCTGAAACTGACTCAACTCGTTCATTCACTTGTTGATTCCATGGACTCCACAACATCAATCAAAACTAGCATTTAAGAACTTCAGCAATTCATTCCTTTTGTCTTCAGCCGCCTTGTCCTCCTTTGTCTTCTCAAGTTTCAGTAGAATCTGCAAGACGAAAGAACACATATTTTCTCTTTCTATTTTTAGCCACGACAAAAGAACAAGGGATAGACCAGCCCAGATGCCCGTAACATCTCTAATAAATCTTTGATAAACAGTACACGTATATTACCGAGCAAGGTTTACCTTTTTTCCAGAGACAGCACTGCGACGAACTCCGTCATCTTTGTCACGCCCCAAAAACTGTAGGAAGCAAAATGTTATTTCACTGATAGAAAAATACGATAAACTAAAAAAGAATATTGAAGATGTGATTATAAGAGAGTGAAATGAAAACCTTTGAAAGCTGAACAGGGCCACTACTTCTCTCATTCTTCTGTTTCTATATATGGCTCCCATTGCCAGGAAAGAACACAATCCAGACACATTATCCAGGCAAGCCAATGAGCACCCAGTCATCATGCCAGAGACCCCAGCTCCAATTTCGAAGAGCCAATCCATAAAACAGGCAGAAAGTACTATAAGCACCTCAGCTATTGAAACATAATATCATATGCATCTAATGGCCAACATTGTGAATGCAAGAAACTGTGTGCGTGTGACAATTTAATTAGCAGAACATAACAGGCAAGTTTGAAGAGAAAATTTCCTATGTGCAACTTCTCGTCCAATTTTTTGTTTAGTCGTACTAAAATTATTTACCACACTCTGAAGCTGGATCAAGATGCATCCACAACTATATAAACAAACGCAGTAGAGTTCCAGCATATATCTTAGTTAAGCCATGGTCTGGAACAGACAATGAATCGAATTATCACAAATTTGAACAAAAAGTCACATGGAGGCAAGATGCACGATCAACTTCCACGTCTTGTCTTACTGTCTCTAAATCTTTTTATTACTCTCTGAAGTTGGAGTACAATGCATGTATAACAATTTTAACAAATGCCGCAGAGTTGACAATAAATAATTTGTTTAAGCAAAAAGCTACAAAAGGACAATGATAACAGCCTTAACACAATTAAAAACAGAGCAATCATATGGAGGCAAGAGAGCTACATAAAGCATACTGGCCTACCTCTTTGAGTTTCCTATGATGTTTACGGCGATGAGCCTTGCTCTGGTCCTTTTCCTTGCCCTAGATGGAAAGGATCAATTAGACCAAAGGACTAGCAGAAGATGTAATTTGTAATATAATTACGCTACAAAGAAATGCCGAACAAGCACCTTCTTATGTCTGTCACTCTTCTTGCGCTTCTTTGACTTACTAGATGTTTCAAGCTCACTGTCCGAAGAACTATCACTTCTACATTAAACAAAAAACAAAAGATGTTAAAAGGAAAAGCCATCCAACTGTCGCCATTAATATTCTAACGTGCATCTAAACCGCACTGCCCAGTAACATAATGATTTCAAATTAAAATTCTAAAAGCAGAAAACCCATAACAAAGCATATGAACACTTCAGCAACTCAAAATCTTTGCCTAATAGCCATATAGCCCTTATCAATTACCTTTAGTTGACGCATCTCACAGGGTCCACACATCCTCAATATAATCCACTACTTTCCCTTTGACAACTAAAGCTTCCAAATCGAAAACCATGCTTCAATTTAACTTAAAATCGATTTTAACCAACTGATGCATTTTTTTTTTCAAATTAAAAGATAAAAGACCTTGACTTTGAGCTGAAAACAACCTAATTTCCCATCCGGGCCGTTTCAAAACTTTCCAATGTTAGCTACGGGAACTACACAAATCATGAAATTGCATACAAATTCCAATAACTTATGTCACCTCCCGACCCGGGGTGCATCACTTCCCGGGCCTGCTCCACCACCGTAGCACGATATTGTCCGCTTTGGGCTCCGACCACGCCCTCACGGTTTTTTTTTCTGGGAACTCACACGAGAACTTCCCAGTGGGTCACCCATCATGGAAGTGCTCTCGCGCGTTACTCGCTTAACTTCGAAGTTCCGATGGAACCCGAAGCCAGTGAGCTCCCAAAAGGCCTCGTGCTAGGTATGGATGAGAATATACATTTAAGGATCACTCCCCTGAGCGATGTGGGATGTCACAATCCACCACTTAGGGGCCCGACGTCCTCGTCGGCACACACGCGATCAGGGTTAGGCTCTGATACCAATTGTCACATTCCGGCCCAAAGTGCATCACTTCCCGGGCCCGCTCCACCACCGTAGCACGCTATTGTCCGCTTTGGGCCCCGACCACGCCCTCACGGTTTTGTTTCTGGTAACTCACACGAGAACTTCCCAGTGGGTCATCCATCATGGGAGTGCTCTCGCGCGCTACTCGTGAAGCCAGTGAGCTCCCTTAACTTCGGAGTTCCGATGGAACCCGAAGCCAGTGAACTCCCAAAAGGCCTCGTGCTAGGTATAGATGGGAATATACATTTAAGGATCACTCCCTGAGCGACGTGGGATGTCACAACTTACATAACCATGTTAAACGCCGAATAAAATAACTCAAATTAGGGTTACTCAGAAATAGTCACAAAATTCAAAACCCTAATCAAACAGAGGATAAAACTGATAACAAAATTAAAGCCACCATAAATAAGCCCCAAAAATAAAAGAAGGGTTTTGTAAATTGACCTGGAATCGGAAGGAGACGAGGAAGAGTAAGAATCCGACGAGGAGTGGCGGTGGCGGTGTCTGCGACGTCGTTTAGTGTTGGAGCGACTGGTCTTTTTTCGGATCTTGAGGGCATCTTTGTCTTTATCCTTGTCTTTATCTCGGCGACTGCGGTGGTGGCGATGATGTCTGCGGCGAGATGCAGACGAAGACGACGAGGACGAGTCCGAGGAGTACTCAGACAACGATGAGGACGAGGCCACCATGTCTGAGAGAGAGAGAGAGACTTTGAGGCGACAAAGGGTTTGAGAAAGTGGAGTTCCGACCAGAACTAGAAGAAACTTTTATTTGGGGTCAAAACGAAAAATCCTTTTGGTTCAAGTTTGACTTTTCTTTTGGGACACGATTTTGGTTAATTAATTACGGTAGTGGAAATCAATTATTTGATTTAAATGACGTTTTATTATGGTGATAGAAAGCAATTATATTTAAGAAAAATTAATGAAAAAAGTTTGAAATGTTTGAGTTTTAACGAAAATGATAAAATAAAAGGTAAAGTGAATAATATCAAAATTAACTTTTTAGTTTAAAAATATGATTTTTCGTTAAAATGAACAATTCTCTTATTTTTATACGTTTTGAAATGGGATTAATTTTCACAGATTTTTTACCTTTTTAGTAATTAAATATCTAACTCACTAATCCTATAAAAAAATGAAAACTAATGAAAAGTTCAAAAAAAACTTCTCTTTTAACAAAAATCCCTTTTTAAAGGTATAGTGAATAGTATCAGGTAAAGGTAAAAAAATAGTTTTTTTGTTAAAATTGAACAGTACCAGGAGTGTTTCGTTAAAACTTCCTAAAAAAAATAGATTTGATAGGACATTGCTCTCTCTCATTTGGAGACGTTCATGCTTGTACAAGAGTTTGACTTTTCAAAGTTTCATTGCTTAGAGGTACGATGAATTTGATTTTTTTTTATCAGTCTATGTGTGGCTATCTTACGTATTTGGATGTCAATTTGTTTTTCATGCAGCAGATATTCTATGGTTTTACATATGAAATTGGTTGTCTTGGTACGAGAGTCATTTTATTGATCATAAAAAATAAATTACACCTAGAGAGGAGGGAGGAGATGAAGGTATAGTGAGTGAGGATATAAACTTTACTCTTCGTGCAACATGAAAAGAGAAATGTGAAATTAGTGTTAACTTCCTAGTTCCTATTTCATTACATTCGAGTATCGTGGTACAATGTATAATCGTCAAGCCTTGGCAATGTTCAGTATTCATGTTTGGCATCTCCTTTGGAACCTTTCAATTACTACTGTGCCGCACATATGGTCAAATTTTGTGTCTAATAAATGAGTTTACAAATGCACGGAAACCATTTCCCTCAACCGTATCTCTAGCTATATCATAAACCTGGAACGAGCCAACTTAATTTCCTCTGTTAGATTGTCAATGCTTGAATTGGAAAGGATATTTTCCACATATCCACCATCGAAGTAGAAGATGCCGCTCTCATTAGATAGCAATGGAGAACATACAAGAAATAACCACTTGCTATAAAGAGTATTTGTTTGCCCAAATTGTGTACCCTAATAAAGCTCCCACTATCGGGGTCAATGCATCTTGTAAACCTCAAATTCACTAGTCATCTTAAATATGAAGAGATACATCTAAAGTTCAATAAGACTACTCTTGAAAGTATCCATCATATGATGGATTGTTTCGTGTAGTCAGTTCGCTAATTACCCTCCATGAACAAAATCCATGAGCTCGGGAAGAGAAGCAGGGCCTTCGGTCAACCAAGAGAGGTCCAGCACTTCCTGGTCGTTCTCGTTATGTTCTTCTTTCAAGCTGATTAGTCAACTTCTAGCCACCCAACCAAGCATGTTGATCCTGAACTACAAGGGGGGTGAATGAGGTTTTGAAAGAAAGCCCTCGTCCGTCACGATGCCTAAGGACACGATTTAATAGATCATTGTATCGAGTAGTTGGATCATAGTCTCTTACCCTAAAAATGGATGCATGCGCAGTAGCAGTAGCACCAACTATGAGAAATCCACCACTCCATATGTGTACCATAGTGGAACTGAAAGTATTGTCTTCGTCCAGCATCAACCTTCATCTTGAAGCAATGAAATGCAATTTAGAGAAACTGATAGTAAACTCATACAAATTGGCAAATTTGCTGCTCAACTGGATGCATTGGACAATCTTTTTAAGGAAATACAATTGTCTACATTTACGTGTAATTTTCTGTATGTTGAAAGATGTGGCAACTCCTAAAGGCTTTTGCACCCCTCAGAATCAAGAGACTTAAGCTTCGAAAGGCATCTAATGCTTCCAGGAAGGCTAATGAACGGACAAGAGGCAATATCATTAGGAATATCTCCCTCACATAATTTACAATAGCTTAGATTTAACATTCTTAAAGAACATAAACGATTTAGAGAAGACAACACCATGCCCCAACAAGAATCTGGACGACTCTATAAATCCAAAAGTGCGGAGAAGGCTCCAATCCAAATCCAATCCGTCAAACTTTAAACGTTGGAGATGTTTCATGCTAACAAACGGCTCTGTTAAAGCAGTTCCCAAACAAATTGCACTCAAAAGTGCTCCATGTCCCCTGGGAGTTAATTTGTCGAGTTTTGAGCATCCATGCACATTTAGCCGTCTAAGAGACTTCAAAGTACAAATCGTACCTGGTAGACTCGTGAGATTTTCGCAACCACTTACATACAATCGAGAAAGCCCCACCAGATTTTTAGCTCAATCCCAGTCTGATCTAAGTAAAGCTATGACAAATTCTTCATCTGCTCCATAAATTCTGTTTAGGTTTTTAGTTGATGACGATATTTCCTCAATCCCAGTCTCATATGATGATTTGTGGAAACAGCCTAAGGCTACGTAAGATAGATGTTCTTCGCCCGATCCTTGCAAATGAGAAGCCTTGTTGGCTTGAGATCGTCCTTTTTTTTAATCAATCTTGTAGAGCAATCTACTATCTTAATACATAAGCAAAGAAATTTCAAGATTGCTCCTGCACTTACTCATTTATTTTGGTTTTGCCTCTGGAAACTGAGGAGATAATTGCACATGTTCTTGACGTTAAAGTTGTTAGGCTGACAAGTGCTAGTAGTAAACCTGTGGGCGGCCATTGTACCATATCCAACAAAGGTAGCTTGGTAAGAATTTGTCTCTTCTTCATTTGCACTTAATTATTGAAATGAGATGCTACGGTCACGGTGTACTGTGCTTTTAAAATCTTTCTTCCTTTGGAAAAGATTTTTGCTGTCCAATTGTTTCTCCTTTTATTTTTCTTTGGTTCCATTCTTAACCCTAATCACAAAAATACTAAATGCATGTTCATTGCGACGCATCGATTAAAGACTTGAATGTAATTTTATCACTTGTTGAGGTCCCTGTGGTTGTCGGAACAGTTAACACACTTAACATTGAATTTAACTCCCCATTTATAAAGAGTGTTATCCACACACTCATTTTTACTTTTCATACATCTCTTATTAATTTTTGTCCTTTAATCTTCTTTAACTCATTCGATCTGACGACTGAAAATTAAAAAGTGTGTGAGAAGTAAAAAACGTTGGTGAATACCACACCCCTATATAAAAACAACAAGCAGCAACTAGACTTAGGGACCAAGTATGTTTATTAATAAAATACAACAATTGTTAATTTACATTGAATGAGGATGATGACAAGATAAACATCTATTTAACTTGGTCGTTACTCCAATGAAATGGGAGTGTTCTCCAAGTAGTCAGATAACTCATACATCTCTTCAAATATTACAAAAACACCGTTCTTTCTTTTGGTCATCACGTTTTGACCAACATGTGAAAATGTGGATTAATAACATATACATATATACACATTATATATTATATAAAACAAACCCATAATAGTAATAATAATAATAATAATAATAGTGAACAAATACATTATTATAGCTGGCCCAATGTAAGACTTATCTTATTTCCCCATTTTCCTAGTGTAGATATTATCATTTGTTAAAAAAAAAAAAAAAAAGGTTCTCACATAAATCCACCCCATCCTGCTTTGACCCTTAGTCAAATATGAGTTTTAAATCAAAACTTATTTTTGGGGCAAATTTAGGCCAAATTTCCCTATGGATTAGTGGGCTAACCATCATATATGTGTATTTTTTTAATTTTATATTTATAAATTAATTGAATACAACGACTAAAATCTTATATGATCAAATCCAACGGTAAAAAAAAAAAAAAAAAAATCTAATGATCCAAATTAAAATTTGGTGGCTAAAATAATTAAAAAAATCGTTTATGTGTTTCATATTCTTTTATAATATTCCACGAGTTTTATAGTGTCGGTTTAGTGATTTTTCAATATTAATTGGAATCTAAGTATTTTTAGGCTGAAATGTTTATAAAATTAAATTATGATAGTTTACATAATTTTTTTTAAAGTTACTATTAAAAAAAATTATCCTAAAATTATTCTTTAATAATCTCAGGTTAAAATTTTAACCATGAAGATTTGGACTAGAAAAGCTATTTATGGATTAAAAACCTACATTTTATAGGTTAAAACTTTTTAGGTTTTAACCCAAATGTTGAAGATGGTACTGTTGGCGAAATTTAACTCTTTTTATTTTATTAAGAATAATATCTGGATAATCATTCCGGAGTTTTCACCTTTTAATTTTGTCCAATAATGTTTGAACGCACATTTTATTTAAAAAATAATAAACATGTTATTTAATTTTTTTAACTTTAAAAATAAAAAAAAGGATGTATTAGTTTGTAAGAGCAAATCAGAGAGTAAGTAAATAGAATGCCATAAGTACTATTCTCTTTGTTAATTACAAATTTACACTTTTTATCATTTTGGGTCATTTTTTTGGTCAAAATTTTTATTTTGGCAAAAAATTTTGTTGGCATTTAGTTTGGACACCTGAAATATATAAAGAGAACGGGAGGAAAAAATTGTTGATGATCTGTCTGCAATCAAAAACCCTAATTGCCCTCTCTCTTCCTCAACCTCCAAAACCCTAGTTTTTCCCACACTCGTACCTTGCAGTCAGGCGTCGCCCTCAATCCATGGCAACCAGTAAGTCTTTTTTTCTTCTTCTTCGTTCTCCGATTATTGTTCTCGTATTTGTTTCCAATAAAATTAAATTGAAAAATTAATTGG
Organism: Heteromeles arbutifolia; assembly: GCA_024362995.1. Taxonomy (NCBI): domain Eukaryota; kingdom Viridiplantae; phylum Streptophyta; class Magnoliopsida; order Rosales; family Rosaceae; genus Heteromeles; species Heteromeles arbutifolia. The sequence goes on from JANCRC010000002.1 coordinate 42,490,951, forward strand.
GAATTTGCAGGATTGCAATTCGAGAACTCGTGCGAGGTTGGGGTGTTTTCGAAGCTGACGAACGCGTACTGTTTGGTCTCCATCGGAGGCTCTGAGAACTTCTACAGCACCTTTGAGGCGGAGTTGGCTGATATCATCCCCGTCGTGAAAACCTCCATCGGCGGCACTCGCATCATAGGCCGCCTCTGTGCTGGTATTCTTTTAAATTCTATATCTTTTATTTGTCTTTCTTTTTGGTATTAATCAAGAATTAAAAAAAATTCTAGATTGTTTATATGAATTTTGAAAATTTATTGAAATTTCGATTTCAGGAAACAAAAAGGGGCTTCTTTTGCCTCACACTACCACCGACCAAGGTACTTTTTGTTTTTTCGTTTTCTTTTTGTTTTTTGGGTATTTTATGTTTGATGTTATCTTGTTTCTGTTTTCCGACTTATTGGGCAACTGTTTTTATTGAAATTGAAGAACTCCAGCACTTGAGGAACAGCTTACCTGATAACGTTGTTGTTCAGCGTATCGAAGAGAGGCTATCAGCTCTTGGTAACTGTATCGCGTGCAATGATCATGTTGCTCTTACACACACTGACCTTGACAGAGTATTCTTTTTATACTTTATTCGAAATTGTTATGTTGATTTTATCATGTGCAGTCTTTGCTTTCCCTTGAAATAAAGCACAATTGTGTATGTGAATTCAATGCAAAGTAACCCATAAAGCTCCTCTTCACAAATAGATTCCAACCTCTTTGGAATCTTAGGAAACTAGGAAGGCATCATACATCTATCAAAAGATGATCCCTGTTTAGCATGTAAGAGTATTCACAGGGGTTACTGCAGAGCATTTTCAAACCATTTTAAAGGAAAAATATAATTCAATAACAACCATATGCAACTGTGGATAGTCACATTATTATTCATAACATGACTATTCAGTGTTCGCCAGACAGTTTTAATTTACTTTGGAATGATATATATGTAACTTTGTTCAGAAATTAAGAGGATTTGAATGGTTGGATAGAGTCACTTGTTATGCATAGCATGACTTTCACCAAACAGTTTGATTTTACTTCAGAATGTTATATATGTAACTTTGTTCAGAAATTAAAGAGGAATCGAATGGTTGAAAAGACTTTGGTTCCTCCACCAAAGCCATTTTAACATACCAAATCCTGAGTCTTTAGAACCTTTTTGCATATTGACTGTTGAGCAATTCTTTGAAAATGTTTTGAGGTCAAGTTCTCAGGTTTTAATGTGGTTGTATGTTTTGACCGAGTTCATACGCATTATCGCAAGCTGTGTTTCTTGTGCTTCTTGCAAGCAGACTTCAGCTCTTATATGAACTTAGACTACTCTTTTCCATTTAGCCGATGACGTTAACCTTTGAATCCATTCATTTTGTTCATTTCGTTGTATTTGCTATTTTGCATAGGAAACTGAGGAGATGATTGCAGATGTTCTTGGAGTGGAAGTTTTTAGGCAGACTATTGCTGGTAATATTCTTGTGGGCAGCTACTGTTCCTTCACCAACAGAGGTGGCTTGGTAAGAATATGTCTTCTTGGGCTGGTGTTTCTGAGATGTATTTTGTGGAAGATTTGTACTTTCATTATTTCATATTTCTTGTCCCTTTGGTCCCACTCTAATTTGTGAAAAAAAAAAAAAAATTGTGTAGGTTCATCCCCATACATCTGTTGAAGACTTGGATGAACTGTCGACGCTCCTTCAGGTCCCTCTTGTTGCTGGAACAGTAAACCGTGGTAGTGAAGTGATAGCTGCAGGCATGACAGTGAACGACTGGACAGCATTCTGCGGGTTAGACACCACTGCCACAGAACTCTCGGTTATTGAAAGCGTTTTCAAGTTGAGGGAAGCTCAACCTAGTGCTATCGTGGATGAAATGAGGAAATCATTGATTGACAGCTATGTCTAAATCTTGTGCGTAAAACTCATGGATTATCCTGTTTTCTTGCTGGTCAATGTTTTCAAATAGTATCAATGAGTCTTGTGTACGTTTTAAAATCTTAATCATAAGAAGTCTGATTTTGCAAAGTTGTATAGTTAAGTTGTGCAATTTGGTGTTGGAATTTTATTGAAATTGGGCGATTAGGAGTTGGGATTGGTGATCGCCGACTCAGTTGTTGCCATATCTTCATTTGGCAATGTCTATTTGTGGACAGTAGTCAATTTTCTGTCCTGTCGATGTTAATGAGATACTTTGGAGAATATAGTTTTCAACAAATGTGTTGTCGTTTTTTCTTCTCCATATCCTCCCTTTCAAAACATGTCCATGTTCCCCGCTGCCAGGCTGCCAGAATTGGTTTCTGGTTTGCTTGAACGCTCTGGGATGGTTTGTGATTGTAAGGTGGTTTGAAACCATCTGAATCTGCCAGTTTTGTTTCCAGGTTGATTGTGGTCCGTTCGATTATATGTGCCATTATGTGTTTGCTTTCCAGCGGTTGATAACTTGATCTAGAAGAAGAAAGCATACTAGTACTGTTCTGCAACATGTACCAGCATCCTCGTAGATTCTGGGCTGGGCTGGAGGTTTTAGGGGGCACTAGTGGGTCTTTTTTTGCGGTTACTTCTGTCCTGAACAATCAGGAACGCGTTAACACGAATACTGAGTATTTCATTAGAGTAACGAACTAGCAATCTATAAGATCAAGTATCAAAGCTTGATATGAAATGTTATAGTAAATGGTTTAATAAAAAAGATATGTCGAGTGCTCGAATGGGTTTTATTTGTCAGAGTCAAATGGTTGAAATTGTTGTTTGCCCAATCCTATCAACCATCTCCTTACTCTTATCTCAATTCTCACGTAGAATGGTATATGTATGAGACGGATTCATGGCACCACTTGTTTTACACAACTTGGCACACATTTTTGTAGAGCTCATTTCGTAATGTATATGATCCGATCTATCTACCTTTTAGGTCTTCTCTCAAACATCACGTGTTAAAAATCACCAAAATCTGAAATCAAATGACCGTTGGATTAAGGGTTTGGGATTTCTTTGTTGAATCGTATTCGTCTAAATATCTTAATACTTTTACATTTGTCTAATTTTTTGCAAGGATGGTCTATGAACGATGTTTTAAAAGATAAACGGTTCGGATCGTTTAAATACATTATGGAGTGAATCTCACAAAAACATGTGTCAAAAATGTAAAAAAAAAAAGTGTCATGAATACATGTTTTATATACACACACACACACACAAAGTGTCATGAATACATATTTTATATATATATATATATATATATATATATATATAGGCTCTTTATGCAAAGGGATTTTTCCATTTTTGGGGATTAGGTGTGGGACCCACACCACATCGAACTTTAACGATCTGAACCATCTATTTTGTAAGTCTCGATTCATAGATCATCCTTGCAAAAATTCAATTAAATCCGAACCCATTTGCCTATTTAATTATTTTGATAAAATTTCATTATTTCTTATATTACAAAATATTCGTTAATTTCTTTGAACTCAATTAGACGTCTTAAACATTTCCGATTTGGCTAATATTTTGCAAGGATGATCTATGAGGTGCAACTTGAAAATAGACGGTTCAGATCGTTAAAGTTTGAAATGGTGTGGACCCTACAACTAATTCCCATATTTATAAAAGAATGAGGATCCCTTCCCTTAGAGGTTTGTATGTATGTATGTGTGTGTATATATATATATATGTATATATATATGTATATGTATATATATATATATATATATATATATATATATATATATATATATATATATATATATATATATAGGGGTCATGACCCTGACTTCTTACTAAGGTTTAGTGATACTACAATTACAATGTTAACCTTGAAATTGTTTTATTTTTCTCCAAAGTCAGTGAAATTAGAAATTTGGTGATGTAATTTACTTTGGTTACATGGAGGAGGATTGTCTGCCCTCCCAGTTTCGGTGCCCTCTCATGCCCTCCTGTTTGTGTGGTCACGTTTAAGCCACGTTAATATTTTATATTACTATTCATTTTTGTCTTATTATCTCTATGAAAAAAACAATATAAAATGTTGACGTGGCTTAACCGTGACCACACAAAACAGAAGGGTATGGGAGGGCACCAGAAATGGGAGGGCAGACAATCCTCCTCCTGGTTACATAACCTGTGCGTTATCGTATCTTACTTACTTTTATAGTCTCATTTAAAGATCATTGTTATTTTCATTTTGATTTTATGTAACGGTTTTGACCAAAATTTACACCATCGGCCCGTGCAATCGAGGCCGTTGGTTGAACATAGTTCCAGATCGACGGATGGAAAGGTGAAGATAATTTTGTTATTAAAAGATATTATTATAGTTTTATCATAATAATTATCTTTTAGTAAATAATTGTTTTTTTATATAAGATAAATGGGATGCAAACTATATCTCAAGCTTTAAGACTCTTATCTGGTTAAGCAACAATTTGCGTGCAAATTAAATGTTGGTCAGATAAAGACTATGAGGAGATACATATGAGATTGAATGGATGATTGACTGATGCCGTGCAAGAATTGGATGCCATATGTTTGATGGAAGATGGTCTTTAAAGTATCAGATAATAAGGTATGCATGATGGGATTATATTCCATTTTATTATGCATGCATGATGGGATTATATTCCATTTTATTATGCATGCATGGGATAAAGGCTACTGTTGGAGTTTTGGTGATGAGGTAAGAAGCCTAGGTGGGCTAGGCTTCTGATGTGATGTGATAAGCCTAGATAGGCTTTTATTTTGTTTGAAAAAATCGGCCATCTGAAAGTCTACACCACGGATTAGTCTTTCATCCTACGAGTTTGAGTTTCAGTTGGTTTCTACAAAGCTATTAGGCCCTGCTAAGCGAAATACAACCACTATAAATACAAGGCATTCAGCAACAGAAAGACCTCCTCCAATTCAACACACAAATTGCCCTACGCAAACCTCTCAACAACCTTGAGATTTTTATTTTCTTTTTCCGCCAACACATCTTCAGTTTGGATAAACAGCACTGTGAAGGCAACCGGTGATACTTTCAGTTTGGATAAACATCACTATCGTCGTAGAATCAGCCGACTGCGGAGCACCTTTAGTTTGGATAAACAAAATTGCGTCGAGGCCGACTGGTTATCTATCCAAGTCTCAATCGAGAAGGACTTTCGGGTGTTTATTGGCAGATGTCATCTCATTAGCTTTATCGGCGAAGTGAGGTGTTACAGTTTACTAGGGCTCGGCACATTGAACGCCGAGTTGTTTTATGATTGGATACTCATAAGTAAGCTTTATAGTTCGGCATTCTGACGGACGAACCACATTTACCATCAAGACATACATCTCTTTTGAGTACTTGTGTCCGTATAGTCTGGTACCAGTTCGGCGTGCTTATACTCTCACGAATATAATCACCATGATTGAACCCGGCGCCGACGATCCGTGAACTTCACAGAACTAGCAGCCTTGTCTTCAGGTTCTAGAACCCAAAGGCCGAGACGTGTTCCTTCCTCGGTTGTAATCGTAAGACGCAGAAGTTAGCCGTGCGCTCCACGCAACATCAACATATTTTACTCTTCGGCCGAGCTCAGCCGACAAGTTGGCACGCCCTATGTGAAATCCCGTTCCTGGATTTCACTGTTTTAACCTACGTATTTGTATTATTGAGAATTTATTTTAAATTGTTTGAATTTAGATTTTAATTAAATTAGTTACGAAGTTTGGGAATTAATTAGTTAAAATCCGTGAACCTTTTGAGGTTCCAATTTATATTGTTGAATAGATTTCGAGATCACAAACGCATAGGCGAAAGCCGGTTGCGAGTCCGGATTTTAATGGTATAGTTACGGATATTTGAAGTTGTGTTACTAAACTATATATTTTAATTTATTTTAAAACCCCCACATAGTGGGAAAGGGACGAAGGAGAAATGGGGAAAGAAAAGGAGAACAGATGGAAAAAAAAAAAGAGGGGGAGGGGCTGCTGCTAACCCGTTTTGGGGGTGAGTTGGACCCATGAACCCACAAACTTGACCTGCTCATATCTCCTTCATCCGAGCTCCGTTTTGGGTGATCTTGGTGTCCATGGAAAGCTCTTGGCGAGCCCTACATCTTTGCGGTGTTAGATTTCCCATTTTATTTTTTATAATTGCAGTTCGAAGCCACAAAACCCACGACTGTTCCGACGGTTTTGTCATTTTTCCGGTGATTCCGGCAACCATTTCCTTCAAGTGAGGTATGAAACTTCATCTACTCTTCATAATCTTCAAGTTGGTATGATTGGTTTGTGTTTTTGTAGTCGTTTTAGTGTTGGGTGTTTAAAACCCTAGAAATCCGGGTTTCCCCGGTGAAATTGGATGGTATACGGCTTGAATTTGTCGTCAGCCTAGTTGTGAAAAGTGTTTCCCTTGTTGAGCTCCAGCTACCACGTAAATTTGAGCTCATTTAATTAATGTTGAAAATTTGGATTTTCTAAACCCTCCACCTTGGCTACCACCACGTGTGGCGGTGCGTGGGACCGTCCACGAGTGTTATCTAAGTACCAAATGCCTTCTAGTGACCCTGTGAATCTATGTCTAGCTCGGTTTTCTGAAATTCAATTGTTTGGTGTGGTGATCAAATTGGACCGCCACTTGTTTGTGTGATTGAAGACAATCCGATCGTTGGATCGTCGTACAATTTTGTGAACACCCTAGTTATTAGTTGTTGGACCTTTGAGAACTTACAAATTGGAAATTCGATGAGCGGATCTTTTGGTTTGAATAACTTTAGATTTTTGACCTTAATGGACCTACCTTATCGACGATTGACGCTCTAGTCAACGTGTTCTACTCTAGAGTGTCGTTTATCTCTAGTTTGTTGTTGAGGCTTGATAGATCTTAGTTGGCTCATCACGGTGGCGTGTCGTTCCCAGTTGACGTGTGTCTCAATATATGTATTAGTGGCACCATATTGAGTTATACTTGTTTATTAACTGTACTTTCTATTGAAGTGTTATTTTTATTTATGGCCATTGATCTATCTTTATTAAGTATGATTTGACTTGTGCATTGGAAATATGGTTTGTATTGTATGATTGGATTGATGTGATGAAATGTAAGGGCAAGTAGTGGTCCGTTAACCCATTGTGATGGGGATTGGTTGCTTCGATATTGTTTCATTTCCCGCTTCGTTGATCCGTTATAAATTTAGTATTTGTGTCTTATTTTCCTTGGTTGAGCTTTTGTAAATTAAGTAACTTGGGCTTGTCTCATTCCTTTGAGCCGTTGTACATTATGGTTGTTGGCCTTCCGCGATTCCGTTGTGTGAAGTTCCGGAATCATATCCATTCGGATTCCGTTGAGAGATGGTCCGGAATCCCTCCTACTCTGCAATTCCGTTGAGTGATGTTCCGGAATCGTATCCATTCGGATTCCGTTGAGAGATGGTTCGGAATCCCTCATACTCCGCGATTCCGTTGAGTGATGTTCCGGAATCGTATTCATTCGGATTCCATTGAGAGATGGTTCGGAATCCCTCATACTTCGCGATTCCGTTGAGTGATGGTTCGGGATCGTATCCACCTTGGATTTCATTGAGTTTGGATTGAGATAGCTTCAAAGGTATAGGCTTCGGCCGAACTATGTCGCTCTAACCCTACTTTTCATGGTGTTGTATGAGAATATGGTTGTGAGATGTTGTGATTGTTTCAGATGAACCGTTGGATGTTTGGGTGACTACTTCGGAGTTTGCGAAGGTTTGGTATTAATTTCTTATGAATGATTTATATTCAAAGTTTATAAATTGTGATTGATGGTTGGTTTTATCACTATTATCACACTTTGTATTATTGTCGCTCACACGAGCTTCGCAGCTTATCCGGGTTGTTGTTTGCTCGATGCACCATTTCCATGATGTAGACACTTAATTCACATGCGACAGGTCTGGGTAAATTATGAGAAACCGTTTGATATTTTGATTCCGTTGAGTAGTTCGGAACCCGATGTTGTTGGATTCCGTTGAGTGGTCCGGAACCCATGCTCTTGTTCATTTCCGTAAGGTTATCTGAGAATCCTAAATTTGAGTGAATGAGAATTACCCACAATAGATCTTGTGAATACAAATTAGGATTACCATGTTATAACTCATAACCCAAGTAGGGAATTATATAGAGTTCTCTAATTGAATTGGTGAAATGGTATGTTATCTCATTGATTGATTAACGTAGTTAAATGCTAAGATCATGCATCCTTGATTCATGAATGGATTAATTGATGGGATTGTGGAATAACATTGGATATGATTGTTATTACTATGATTATTTAGTGATCAATGTGGCTTGAGAATAATATTGTGCTTCGTTGGTTATTGGATATGTTAATGTTGTGGATGGAGGTACCATGTTGAAAACATAGTGATTTATATGATGGATGGAATGGAAAACTTGAATGTCATGTGGGTTTGTTATGTTGCCATGAATCTAGTAATTCATGCTTGTTAAGCTCTAATTGATGAGGAATGCTATGTTTTTCGATTTGAACGTATTGTGTTAAACATCGAAGTGTAATGAATGACGAACTACAAATGGCTTGATCCCTGTTGAGGGTACGTAGGCAGTCTAACGAGGAGGTTAGATGCAACCATAAAGTATACGGAATTTTCTACACAAATTGGACCTTGAGTGGTGCTTTAATTCATATCCCGGAGGCGAGGTATGTTAGATGTACGAGTATTTGGTGACGTCACGTGTCGATCCAGGACGTGTGTCGGGATCGGGGTGTAACACCATACACACAACCGAATGACGTAATTAGCTCATTAGTTACTCGGCCTGCGCACCACGTAAACTTGTTAGTTTTTAGGGTCAACAGTAACAAACAATGTTCCTTTTGCACTCTCTCAAATGACCAAATAGTTTTCAATCTAAATAACTTTTGGTACGAATAAATCTCAAAAACAAAAAACAAAAACAAAAAAATAAAGAAGAGAAAAGATCCTTGAATTGCAATATAGATTGAACTTTACTTTGGAGCCACAGTGAAGTTAAAAGATGTTTTACCAAAGGAGGATGATTTTCTCCCCTCCTACTATCTCTCTCATCTTCCCTCCCCTCATATTTGAACGATTACGGTTTAGCCACGTCAACATCTTATATTGATTTTTTTTATAGAGACAATAAGACAAAAAACACTATGTGAGAGGAGGTGAGGGAAGGGGATGTGAATAGGAGGGGAGAAAATCCTACTCCTTTACCAAAACATCGGAAATGGATCCTCTCCGGATCCCTTCCACCAAATCCTCCCGGTTGAAATTTGATCAAACGGCTACAAATAAGGGTCCACTTTAAAAGTTATAATAATTTTAGCTGTTGGATCAAATTTTAAGGATTCGGATTGTTTGATGAGAGGATTTAGGGGTTAATTACACAAACACCCCTTGAGGTTTATCGAGGTTTCACAAAACCTCCTCACATTTGAGACATTACACTGACATCCCCTTACGTTTTAATTCACTTTCACATAACCCCTTTGGTCAAAATTTTGCTAATAAATTGACAACTTTACCCTTATAACTAATTAATTAAATAATAAAGAAATATATTAGAAAAATAAAAATAAATAATTAAACATTAAAAAATAAATTAAAAACTTCTCCCTCTCTCTTCCTTTCTTTGACTTATTCACACCACAACCATTCTCACCCATGCCTGCACGCTGCCCAAATCCTTCAACTCCTCCACCAAGCATAAGTCATATATTTATCAAGAAGAAAAAGCCATCGATTGATCATTCCACTATGGAAAACTCTGCATTGTTGTTGGCACCGGAGAGTTCCGGCGCCCCCATGGCCATGAAAAGCAATCCCTGTATTCTATGGGTTGTACAATCTGGAACCACAATCCGAGATGGGTGTGTAAGGTTTCAGTTGGATATGGTCAGGAGGGAGCGGGACTAATCTATATTGGGTTGGAATGGTTGGGTGGGAACGTGCTGGGGAATGGGAAGTGGTGAGAGATGAGGTTCATATGATAAAATTCACATATCTGTTTTTTTTCGACATTCTGGATTTTGGGTTCTTCTTTGTTTCTCAAAATTTGCATATAATCTCATCTGGGTTTTGTTCAAATTGATAAAAAAAAACCAAACTTTGGTGAAAATTTTGGTGTTTAAATTTCTGGGTTTCTCTAAAAAATGGTGACTACGAATCTAGAAATACTACATTATGTTATGGACCATGTGTGTGGTTCATTCATACAGAGAACAAAGATTAGTCCTTTTTCGAAAGGGTGGGGCAGGGGAGAGGAAAGGGATGATCGTGGTGATGGTGAGACGGCGGGGAGGAAGAACGGTGAGGCGTTGAATTGTGAGGGTTTAGGTTCTCTCTTTTTTCCCATTCGATCTTTTAAGTTTTTAATTTATTTTTTAATGTTTAATTTATTTATTTAAATATTTTCTTTTCTAATATATTTCTTTATTATTAAATTAATTAGTTATAAGGGTAAAATTGTCAAATTTTTAGCAAAATTTTGACTAAAGGGGTAATGTGAAAGTGAATTAAAACATTGGGGGTGTTAGTGTAATGTATCGAATGTGAAAGGATTTTGTGAAAATTTGATAAATCTCAAGAGATGTTTGTGTAATTAACCTGATGATTTAATAAAAGGGATTTGAAGATGATCATTTTCCAAAACATCGACTTTAGACCTTTGCCAAGAAAAGAAGAAAATAAAAACATTGACTTTGACAATTTTTGTATAAGCAAATGTCTCAGAACGAAAAATGTAACAAATCTGGGAAAAATAGAATTAAAAAACATCAAAGTCCAAATTATTGTTTTTCCTCTATCGGAGTCCAAATTCAAATCTCAAGGGAACATCTAAATCCTGAATCTTCCCTGTAATTGAATAACAAAAGAACCTCTGCAACCTCAAACGTTCTTCTTCTCCCATACAAGCAGAGTGAGTGCACACAGAGCAATTCCACGGAGTTTCGGGTGAGCTTTTTCTCTCCGGATCAGACACTTTTTGCTTCGATTCAGTTGTAAATTCATTCGCAAATCCATTTGATTCTCGTTGAAAGCTGCAAACTTTATGAATGTTAGCTTGTATACAGAAGTTGGGTTGATCTCTGTTTTTCATATTGTTCTGTATTTGTATCATAGATTTCTTGATCACGGTTGATTTTTTGCTGTAAATTTTCATCTGGGTATGAATAGTTCCATTCAATTTAATCCGCGGAAGCTGGATTTGCTGTACAATAATGAGCAATTATCCGTTTCGGCCCGGCAGTCCTAAGTCCTTTGTAGCCTACCCGAGTGGCGAGTTTGATTTAGAATCTGGAACATTTAGAAAACCCCGAAAGCATAGAAGTTCATCATCGCATCCCATCAAAATGATTAGGTCTATCGGAAACCGAATTCAGTATTACTGCAAGCTGCATCCCCTTTTAGTTTTCGTCATCTCCTTATCAGTTGGGGTCTCAATTCTCATACTTTTGTCTCTGTATGAGAGAGGGCACCAAATGACGAATAACTACCAAAAGTATGACGTGAGTTCGTCTAGTTATCCGTTACCGAATCTCCAGAATCTAGTCATGGTTGCCGGGCATTCAGTTTATACTAGTAGTAGCTGTGGAAAAGTTGATAAGGAGGATTCTTGGTTTTTGGAGTCTTACCAGAAGAATCCAGGTCAGGCGGCTACTTTCGTGGCACATATACAAGAGGGAATTGGAGTCGCAGCCAAAGACAATAGAGCTCTCCTGCTGTTTAGTGGTGGAGAGACTCGAAGAGATGCCGGTCCTCGCAGTGAGGCACAGAGTTACTGGGCAGTTGCTGAATCAAAAGGATGGTTTGGTGAGTTCCTGTTATTTCTCTTGCATTAGACATGTTTTGGCATGCCTTCTTTTACATATTGATTCATTTTTAAGCCAAGACTATTGACTGATGATTGTATGAAGAACGATATATAGGATGCTTTTAGGTTCTCATGTACTTGATTGTTTATAATCTTTTATCTTATGCTATTATCTGCAGTTGCATTGAATTTATAGTATTTGTGTAAATAGGTTCTTCGGTAGAAAAGAAAGGATTAAATGCTTTTGTCTTCCTTTAGGAGAAGAGATCCTGCAGAAAAGAAAAGCAGATTATTAATTCTTGCTGGTGGCATTTTCTGTTACTTTTATTTTTGAAGTGCCCAAGAAGGTTGGCAGCTTTGTTTGTTGCAATAGACACAACAGATTTAATTGTTAAACTCATAAGTTTACTGCTGATAGATATAAATATATCGACATGAATTTCCTGAAGCATGGTGGTTTGTGACCAGTTGCCATGTTGACCATAGAAATCACTTTCACTTAAAACCCTTGGCGAACTTGAATGTCTTTCAAAGATTGTTTTTCATAATTGAGTAAGCTAATAACTGCACATGGAATTTCTATTTGTTGACAAGGCTGTTACCAAGATAAACCGAATTACACAAGTTGTGAAATGATTTGAAGTTTTGAGTCATATCTTTGCTAGTGACAGTTATCATCCAGGGAAGAGATATACAATATATGCAAGTTGTGTACACTTCGTGTTTTACCTTATTCTTCGATTCCACTTGTCATCTTCATTTTGGATTTTGGATGAAGACCATGTTGTCATTTGAAAATGCTAAAAATAGCAGTGCATAAGTTTGAAATTTTGTGGGTATGTTTAATTAACTACATAGTATATCATTTGACAGTGGGAGTACTGAAATTTCAGTAGGATGGGAGTACTGAAATTTCAGTAGGACCGGAAATATCATGCATATTCCAGTTGCACAAGGGGTAACTTTATTGGAAGTATTAGTCCTTTAGTCTAAATGTTGGTCAATTTTCACTGTGGTCCACCGTTGTCCTTTCCGCTATCCTCGTTTCTTGAATTTACTATAACAAAAAATGGTAACTCTGCAAGTCTCATCCATTTCATTATTCTGTGTTCAATGGAATTAATTTTCCTGTTTTTAGTTGCATACAAATAAGGAAGCAGGCAATACCCCTGTTTTTTGGCAAATCATATACCATTGTGGAGTTATTCGGTGTATGCAAATAATTTTTTCTTCAATCTCGTTCCCTCTTTTATTCCGTTTCTTTCTCTCTGTTATATTTCTCTTTCTCTTAGTATCTTTTATGCATGAACTACTTAAAGTTCGTTTCGTTCTATGCTGAGCTGATTTTGTTTATGCTACCAATTAAATGTTTCTTCATGTTATATGCTTTTTACATTGTTTCTGGTCTGCTACATATTGTAATGTTTTATTCTTCCTTTTGCCTTTCCTCTTCTCCTGTCACTTCATTGTCCAAATCTTAGTTGCTTTTGTAGAGGAGAATAAAGCATGATTGTGCAACATTAATTTATAGCCGTGTTGGCCTGAACCATCTTTTACTGGTCTTTAACTCATATAAAACGTATGCCATGATGGTTTGTTTAGGCCAAGAAGATTTGAGGTCGAGGACACTCACAGAAGAGCATGCAAGGGACAGTTTTGAGAATCTTCTCTTCAGTGTGTGCCGATTCCGAGAACTTACTGGCACATATCCTCAAAATATAACTGTAAGCCCATTCTGCCCAATCTGGTTTGCCTACCTTGAAGCTAAAATAAAAGTATGGTGCTTTTGTGTCTTGACATAGGATGAAAATATCATAGAGAAACAATTAAGCACCCATTAGCATAAAGAACGACAATGTAGGCTGAGCGCGTATATGTACGCATATATGTGCTTATGAATAATATAAAATTTAACTGCTCACTACTACAAGTCAATATATGCATCATCCAATAGAAAAATTCAAAAGACATCTCTCTCTCTCTCTCTCTCTCTCTCTCAGTCTGAATAGACAATACTTATGGTATATGTTGCCGAGGAGAATAAAATTGTGATTGCTCATTCATACTTTTTTCTCTTAGCTTTGAAACACAATATATCATTTCTATACGAGTTACCATTTTTTTTTTTTTTTGAATCTAGTGTCTCCGGATCTTTGACCCGACTAATCACTAGGCTTACTCGCCTGAGCCCACAACATTTGGGAAGCAAGAAACTCTAGCAATTGCTAGGTGGGTACCTTGGGAGGTGTCGAACCCCAGACCTCTTGGTAACAAACCAAGGGCCTGACTGTTAGACTAAACACTCCTAGGTCTATACGAGTTACTTTAAACATCACACAAAGGCCGCTCTGCATGATGAGTATTCCACTAAGCATGTTAAGCACCTTTTTGGCTTTTCTTAAGCTTCGTAATTTCTTTACGATTTGATTGAGTTTGTTGGGTTTACCACTATTCCCGAAAGCTCAATCTGTTAGGACAATTATTTTATAGTGTAGCACTCCACTTTCTCACTTTGGCGTCATTACACCACTAGAATCCAACATGTAGAATTCATCTTCATATTGGGGGTTGCAATTGCAAGGATTCAAATTCAAGATTCTTGCTGTGATACCGTAATAAAGTTTGCTAGTTTACCGTTGTTTGAAAAGCTTAAGCTGTTAGGATGCGAACCAACAATTACTTTATAACCTAACATGACTATGCAAACCAGGTTGTAAGTTATGATTTCAAGGAGGAGAGATTTGCGCATCTACACCGCGCTGCAATTGGCTTTCCTGAGTCAAGGTTCTTCTATGTGGGTACCCCAGCAATTTCTACTGCAAAAGTAGCAGCCCAGAAAGGAGAAGCAATTGTGCGAGCTCAATTCCAAGAAGATCCATCTGGATGTCGAGGTTCACTTTACCGTAAAAAGCTAGGGCGTGATCCATTTCACAGGTCTATTCCCTATCCAAATGGGTGTCCTGAAATTGAAGGTCTTTTCAGATATTGTGGGTCAGCTCCTTATCCAGGGTCCCTTCCTTGGCCTACAGAGCTAAATTAATCTAAATATTTCACTGGGAGTTCCAATCTCACACATATTGTTTTCTTTTTCCTTTGTAAACAACATTTTTTTGAATCAATATTAAGGTATATGAAAAGATTAATACTTGTTCAGTGTCTAGTGAAACATATATTGGGGCCGTATCAATTTTAACAGTCTGCTGGTCCCCGGGTGGCCGGTATAGTCGGGAGAGTTGGCTGCTCATCTCGGTTGATAGGTTGATTGGTGGTAACTTTGAGTTTTGTAGCTGCCATGTTTTGTGTTTAGGGTTTAGATTTGTTTGTTATTTGGGACTTTTAAATGTTTGTATGCGGTACGATTTACGGGTGAGTAATTGCTGTTTTCGGTACCATTTATTGTAAATGCTGCAGTGAGAACCCTTTTCATGCTATGTTTGCATGAGCGGCGTCATGTTTGTACGCTAATTCTTTAAATCAAAAACAAAAGAAAGAGATGCATAAATTACTGCCATAGAACAGAAAATTCTTGAGAAATAAGTACACTTGGTATGCCAATGTGGGCATGGATTATTCCTTAGTCCTTTGCTTATAGCAACTACTATTAGATTGTGACACTTTAGCTTGTGAAGCTACCCTGCGTTCTTCAAGAATGGGCAACCTAAGGCTGCCTCTTTACTCGAACTGCCAACGCCCGCACCCTTCATAAGGCCTCCGAGAAGTTCACCGCGGTCAAAAAAGAACTCAACCTTCACGATTTTCCCACCATCGTCCAACTGCAACAAAATCTCAGGGATCAGTTCCATGACAAACTGGCTAGAGAAAGAACAATGTGCAAGGCAAGAAGTTACCTCAAAGATAGCCATCCCAAAGAGTTCAACCTTTTCGCCGGTAGGGGCATGACCTTTGAAAGGACCCTCCATGAAACCCCAGTGCCTGAACTTGTATACAATCACCGGTGGACCGGAGTACACATGGAGAATCTCTAGAGCAAAACCGCGTGGGAAAGTGGTTACGAAAGCCATATGAGCTGTATCTACGGTTTCTTCTGACGGGTTGTAGCCGCGGAGGTCATCCGGCAAAGAGGTTTGCAGGAAAGCGTTGTAGCCTCCCCCAAGCTCTCTCTTCTCTTCCAAACTTACAGCTTTCCTTCCTGTAAAATATAAAGCACAATTTTAAATTGAAACATGACTTGGATTCTCAGGTGAGGTATCCCCTCAAATAAAATTAATCTAAGGACAACGTTGTATTTTTGAAGCATCATCTGTTTTCCTGACTACAATTAGATGGGTTTGAACGTGTCTAAATTTTTGCAAAATTGATCTATAAATAATATAATTAAAATATAAACGGCTTGGTTCGTTAAAAAATGTTATGGACGACCTAGCTTTCGAGCTTGAATGAAACAATGATTACCGTTTAGGCTGAATGTGTACTTCTTGGGATCAATTGTCTTAAAATCTTCATCCCTTACTTTATTAAACATCTCCATTTCCCATGTCTACAAGGTTTTGCACTTTCTCTTCCAGTGATCCAGGAGGCCATGTCTTCCATCAAATAATGAAAAAAACATGTCAGAAAAGTTCAAATTAAACGAGGAGAGAGAGAGAGAGAGAGAGAGAGAGAGAGAGAGAGAGAGAGATACTTTGGTTCTGCCTTGTTCAAAGATTTTGTTGACAGCACCATAGTTAGGAGCAGCCCCATATCTCCATTTGGTGTTCTTCTCTTCTTCTCCATACAAATTGTAACGGTAACTATCTTCCTTAACTCTTGGTGAGGCCATCTTAACTTATTAAAACAAGATAACTTTTGAGCCTTCTGTGAGTTGTGTGTTCTTCTGTGACACAGAGGTCCTTATACATATATATACAGTGAAGCTGTAAAGAATAGTCTTTGATGCCAAATTATTCAAACATATTAGTGGAATCTAACACGTGATATTGGATGTGGTGGATTAAAGAACAGAAAAAAACAGTGACAATGAAATTAATTGATCTTATTGTTTTGTCGTTTTAGATATTTAGGCTCAAAACGAAGAATTTGACTATTCGACAGACAATCCAAGTATTGTACAAAGATTCATGGCCAGATTAATCCCCTTAGTCATTCACTGCAATATTTCCCCCTAGCAAAACCGATTGCATGCTTGACATATCCATGGGATTTTTTTTTTCCTAACATATTTATAGTTAGTTTTATTTATCTATTTACTTATTTCGTATAATCTTGTGACAACTACAAATGTCAATAAGAAACACTTTATGAATCAAACTATGTAAAAATGCCTCTCACCGACCATTAACATTAGACAGTTACAGGTTTACAACCCTTCACGTGGAATATATATTATACTTCTTCTTATATGTCAGTTCAATGCATCCTTTCAAATACATTATATTAAAATAAACTTGAATTGGTAGCCTTTTAAAATCAAAGGATTTGTTTGGCAGCCAAGTTGCGTGTGCATATTTTGTGATTTCTACTATATATCATCTTTGCAGTAGGGCTGGGCATTTTTAAAAAAAAAAAAAATCGAGTGAACCGCCCAAACCGCACCTATGGCTTGGTTTGGTTTGGTTTTGTTTTGTTTTTTTGTTTTTTTATAAATTCGGTGGTTAAACTAAATCGCACCGACCTTAATCGATTAGGCAATCGCTTCTCAAAATTCTTAGAGTGCGGTTAACCGAACCGATCCGCATATATTTAATTTTAATTTTTATCATAATTAATACGTGTAGTAATATAAATGGTTAGTTATTTACGAGTTACCGTGTTTCCACCACATGAAAACAAAAACCGATTAGTTTAAGGGTCCCTTCGGAAAAGAACATGGGCCATTTGGAGAAGGCAGATGTTGCTTTGGTGCTCTCATTGGGCTGCTTCATGCTTTCCTTTGAGTTACTCAAATTGGTGATACGTTCTATAGCTTTTGGGAGAGAAATTTGTTATGTATTTTCGTCTTCACACAAACCAAGAACCGACCCAAATCTGTAAGAACAAGTAAATCAATCTGCCACTATCGATTAACCGACCTGATTGGTTTTAGACCCAGCTTTATCGGTTTCGATTTGCAATTTTGACCCAATCGACTAGGTCGGTTTGGTTTCGGTTTTGATTCAAAACCAACCGACGCCCACCCCTACTTTGCAGTATAAAGTTTAAGTAAACTTTTCGTTTAGGCTAATCGATCCGATCGTGAGCTTGCATTTTACTTTTATCTGGTAGTCTGTGCCTCTTGTTCATTGTTTTAGGTATGTTTTGCTATTTGATAGGCCTATGTCTGTGGGTCTAATCTATTACAATTTTGTAGCATATATTGTAAGTATTTTCAAAGACACATTTTTACTCTTGGATCTTAATATACATTCGACAAAAATATCTCTTGTAGGTTAAATCCTAATTTTCTTTAATTATCGCATGCATGCATTATCTTTCAACTATCCAAGAGACAATTTGTGTAAAAAGAAGATCATGATCTTAATTATGATAATTTGGTCCAAAGGAATTAGTGATCTCCATTTTATTAATTAGCCAATTACGAATTCAAACCTGATAGATGACAATAACTTAAAAACACTACAAGTTGATTTGGACTTAAACAACCAGGCATAGTATAATACCACTTCTCTTTTTTTTGAAAGAAATAGAATAGCACCTCTATATATGCAAAGGGCTGCTATGTATGGTGTTTGATTTTTTTGACCAATTCATTGGAGAAAAAAGTCTCCGCCTGCGCAGTAGTTGGTCGATGACTGATACTTTTATTTTATTTAAAGTAAATTACACATAACTACCTCAACTATAGATCGAATCACAAATATCATACCTCATGTTATAAACATTACAATTTCATACCTCAATTTATAAATTCGTTGCAATGTCAAACCTCCGTTAAATTTTCTGTTAATTTTGCTGTTAAATGATGAGGTGGTAAGAGCGGAGCTCACTCATTTGCCAACTGAAATAAAAAATAAAAAATATATTATTTATTTTATAATTAAAATTAAATGAAAAAATTGATTAATTATTAATTTTTTATTTAATAATTGAAATTAGAAAGAAAAAAAACTCTCTCTCTCCTTTCTTCCGAGATGCCGTCTCCTCCCGTCCACTCCCTCCTCCTCCATCACTCCCTCCTCCTCATACCATCCCATCCCAAACCCAATCCTACTCTAACTCGCAGCACCCTTCTTCTTCCCCCCCCCACTTCCCGACCCTAAACTCCGACCGCCGATGCCCAGCGTCGACAAATTGCTTGAGCCAAGCGCCGACCTCTTGTCACCCCTAACCCCAAAAAGGCTCTCCTACGGCATCGGCCCCGATCTCGTCTTGTTCTATTCAACCCCAGCGACGACGCCAGAATGGGAGACACCGAAGCCGCCGGCTTCGACGCCCCCGATGCGGACGTAGACGACTTCTTCGTAGTACCGCCAGTCGAGCTCCCGGACTTCGTCGGCATCTTAAGCTGGGCTTGCGGACTCTGCCTACTGAATCCCACACCCAAGGTGTGTGGGTTTGTCGGATCTGTGAATGGTGGCCCGGGAAGGGAGTGAGGTGAGGATGGGGAATTGGCCGGAGAGAATAGGTGAAGGAGACGGGGGAGGGTGGGGATGTGGTATGATATTATATTTCTGAGTTTGGGATGCGATGGTATGAGGAGGAAAGAGTAAGGGGAGTTTGGGATGCGATGAACAAGGGTGATGAATTGGGATTGCGGCATTCAAATTCTGGCCGATCCTAGCATGAACAAGGGTGAGGGAAGGAGACGGCATCTCGGAAGAAAGGAGAGAGAAAGAGGTTTTTTTTTAATTAATTTTAATTTTTAAATAAAAATTAATAATTTATTAAAAATTAATTATAATTAATTATATATTAAATAATAAATTTTTAATAATAAATTAAAATTAATTTTATATTAAATAATAAATTTTTAATAATAAATAAATTTTAATTATTAAATATACAATTATTAATTAATAATAGTTTATTACTTTTTTATTCCACTTGGCAAAAGATTGGGCTCCGCTCTTGCCACGTCATTATTTAATAGCACAATTAACAGAGAATTTAACGAAGGTCTGATATTGCAACGAATTCATAAATTGAAGTATGATATTGTAATGTTTAAAATATAAGGTATAAGATTGTGATTTTACTCATAATTGAATTAGTTTTATGTAATTTACCCTTTTATTTACGAGGAAAAAGGAGAATACAATAAGAACAAAGGTAGAAAACTTGGTTTCCAAGGAATGTTTATTTGACAAGTTTGTGCAAGTACAGGCACATGCAATATTATTATGTTTAGACAAAACCAAACTGGATTTGTCATCCATGCGGTTCCACAGAATAATGATTTTCCAATACTGGTTCAAGGCCGCAAGAGTTAAAAGTTTATAAATAAATTGGGTTACTTTTTGTATTGTTAATTGGTTTATAGTGGAATTCTAATTTTTTTTTTTATGGTATCAGAACATGTTGTTCAACTGAAATTCAACGGCGTATTGTACGTCACCATGTTTGTGTTGCCACATATATATGTTGGATTTGAAAAATCCAGATGAGAAAGAGCGTGTTGAACACTAATTGCTTTTGGTGCTCAAATTGTGTCCCGTATTACTACACTACCCATCATTTTCTTAAACGCCATCAATCTGTTTTGTTATGTGGAACCACATGGATGAAAAATTCGTTTTGGTTTTCGAATCGCTCCAATACTTTTCTTCGTACACTTTTCCAAACTGTTTGCAAAAGTACACATTCACCCCTATTACATTTTAGGGAAGCTTTTTTATAGGAGGATCTCTCTCATAAACTTAATTAAGGGCCACGTTACACCGTAATTTTTCTCTATAGAGGCAATTAAGGGCTCATTTGGAAGTATTTTTAAAATAATTGAAAGTATTTTTGGTGAAATTGATTTTGCATTCCAACATCACTACGGTCAGGCTATCAAATATGGGCTTAGAAGTGAGTTACAAGTCGGACAAATTTGCGAATTGAGTGAGCTTCCCTTGCATGCAATGATGTGGTGGTGAACCTCTCATTCGAATTCAATAAACCTGAACTTGTAGCTCCGTCAATCGGCTCCATCAACTGTGCTGTCATAAACTGAAACTTTCCTCTATACTCTCTATTTCTAGCGCCCCCCACGCCCTCCTCTGAAATTAACACAGTCACACTTGACCTGCTAAGCCTTTTGGGCTTAAATAAGGAATCTAGAATATGATGGATTGGCTGAACTTCACTGCCTCGGCCCTTTAAGAAATCGACCTCTAGTAAGTTTGGGGAGAAGTCAGTTGACTCTTCCGAATAACCGAAAGCGAAGCGCTATGCCATTCTGGGGTAGGGTGTCGGGAAAAGAAACGGCTCCGAAGAAAGAAATTGGGGTTTCCCACTCGAATGGTTGTAAGGAGGACATTATCAAGCTGATTTTGAGCTGTTTCCCTTACGTAAGGTAGAGTTTGGTTTTTTGGGAGTGATACTGGAAAAGTTGACAGATAAGTCGCCCTTAATGCCACTTTACAGAAACGTACATGAGACTTTCCCTCATATGGCTCCTTGTCAATGCATCGACCGGGGAAACAAAGTCCTATATTTCTTCAGGACTATCCGACGAAGTAGTTTTCTAGTTCTTTCGCCTTCTTATCTACTGCTCTTGAGATTGTATAAAAAATTATGTGCAAAATAATATGAAAATATCCTCTAATGTAGAGGGAATTGCACGTATAGAAATTCAAAAAAGAATCGATTTGATTTAGGTCATAATCTATATGGGATTCCGCAAGTTATCCCCTTGAAATTATGAACTTGCCATTGGAAAGTACTTTTTCTCTGTGAAACTCACTGAGCATTCTTTCTTCTGTGTGAAAGAGGGTTTTGACGCCCAGAATTGCCACATTATAATGCAGTTTTATTAAATTTTGGATCATGCATGGTTCATTTGCTGTACAAATTAAATACCCATTATGCTTTCAGACAAACTTCAGTGTTTTGGACATTGGGCAAGCCCAACGGTCTATATGTTTAGGCCGAACTATTAATATTGGATTATCTTAATTGTCAAATGCTAGCGTAAGGTTTGATTCCCTTCCACTGCTACCCAAAACCAAAAGGACTTTGGCAGTTTAAATAATGCTATAACGTGGGCCGCTGGGGTCAGCAAAGCTTCCAGAAAGAATTGACATGGAACTGGACTTGGCTGCTGTAAATTCAGCAGCCGATCCTGCTTACACCCAATCACGAGTGAACACGTGTCCAAATTTTTATTTGTGTCCACCCGTGATTGGGTGTAAGCAGGACTGGGTGCTGAATTCTTCAGCAGCCAAGTTCTTTCCATCGACATGATAGTGATACGCAGAGCAATATACAAATTTATTTAAAGAGAGTGGCGCAGCCTGCTGCTTACAAAACCAGCTAGCAAATAGTCCAGCAACCCGCGAAGTTTTAATTCAGCCGCAGGAGGGAAGGCATTAGCTGTGGTTGATGAGTACTGCACCAAATAATTAGAAATTTTATTTCTCCAAATTTAACTATTTTCTTTGGCTGTTTGGAATGGTTCATATATGTTTGTCCTTATCCACGAGTGTTCATATTGCTATAAACAAAAATTAGAGACCCGTATTAATTTAAGTTTCCCAAAAATTAGAGACCCGCATTAATTTAAGTTTCCCAACGATGTCGAAATCCCTATTTTAGAGTCTAAAGTGAGAGTGTAACCCTCAACCCTACAATCCTAAACTGGTACCTGTCGGATATGGTGCTATAAAACACACACATACACAAAGATATGTATGTATTGTCAGAATTAGAGCTTGATCTTGTAATTTTGTACTGAAAATAAGAATGAGAATGGTGATTTTACACTGTTTGGATTTTCGGCGAAACAAAGTTGTAGAAAGAGAGGTATCAGAGAGGAATGTTCAATGCATTACCGCACACAAATCGTGTGGAAATATTTCGTTGTTACAAGCTTGGAGAAGGAGTGAGCTTTTGTCTCTTACATCATCACCTGCATCTAACCATTCAAATGATCAACCCTATAGGATGATTACATTTGTCAAGAGTTATAACTCATTAGTCATTACAACAAAATATTTAATGAATAAAAACATTAAAACTACTTCTGCAAATACATTTACACATCAACACTCCCTTCTAAATGTTTTGCAGATTTCACTCCCAAGGCCATCCTCGGATACTCAAATTGATCCCTTGCTAAAGCCCTTGTAAAAATGTATGCAATCTGTTCTTCAATTTTGCAGTAAACAAGGTCAATTCACTTTCTTCCAGAGCATCCTCTATGATCATCACTATAAAAATTAAACAAATTCAAAACCATTAACATATCTATTGTAATGAAGAATATAGACGAATATAATGCTACTAAGAACCACTAAAATGACTGCCATTTAAATCAATTTGATTTATGATTTTAGCAATTTTTTTTTATAAGAGTTATCTATGAGGGAGGACTTAAAATAGATTGGTAGACTGTTAAAATATAATTTGGAATAAACAGTATAAGAGAGTCAGAAGCTCATTTGAGGAATCACTTGATTTTATATATAGGGTTTAAGTTATAAGATAACTACAAAGATCAAGCGATGAATAAAATGTTATTTCAAAGTCACAGGTCAAAATTAAGGTCGCCATCAATGAGTAATCCATATAAGAGGAACAATTCAATACACAGAATACATCTGATACCATAGGATATATAGACACAAATTAATAATAACAACTATCAATGAAAGCTGGCCATGCTCTCATCAACACTAGTCTATATCCAGTAACAATTAATTAACAAATAATTGGGGGGCATATATGGCGTGACCCATCACCAAGTTCTAATTAAACAAGAAGAGTACGTCGACAATGATGCAAACGTATAGTTCGAAGCTCTCTCTCTCTCTCTCTCTCTCTCTCTCTCTCTCTATAAATCCAAGATTTCTGCAGCCACTGTGAAGTTGGAAACAAGAAAACCTAATTAGAATGAAAAGGAAGTTAATGGATCAGAATATGGGATCAGAGATTAGATGTGCCATTGAAGAACTCTCCGTTATGGTCAAAGTTAAAGGTGGTATACTGGTCCCAGCGGCTGAACTTGGTGGTGGTGATCATGCTCACGAGGCTGCCCATATTCCCACCAGGCCTTTTCTTTCTCTCTGCAGCTTGATTCTTCAAGTTCTTGGTCTCTCTCTCTCTCTCTCTCTCTCTCTCTCTCTCTCTCTCTCTCGTATCATCGGATCAAAGAATATTTTTTCTCTCCTTTTTAGGTTCTAGGGTTTACTTTTAACTTTGAAAATGTATATTCAGTCAGTATAACTTCAATGAAGATTGTCTTTGATGCTTTGAAAGACGCGATCGCACACACGCAACCTGCCATAATCAAATACCACTTACAGTTGTTTTTGCCCTTTTGCAGATAAAATAGGACCAACAATGGCTGTTCTAAGCCAAGATGTCCATCAAAATATTCGGGTAATAATTACAAAGAAAACCAATCTTAGCATTTATATATGTGCATATGTATTGTAGTAAGTGTATTCAGTCAGTATCTATTTATGAACAGTTTATACACACGTATAGAATAATGTTCTTATATATGCATTGCAAGAAAACATGATTTTGTTCCTTCTAGGACCTTCATGTAGCAATAATTACAAAGAAAACCAAGATGCTTCACATGCTTGAAGTGTCTGAATAAAGCATTCTTATCCAATAGCAATGGATTTCCAATGTGAAAATTTCTTTCTTAAGTCCACTCTACCTCCCTTTGACTTTTCATGTAATATTGCTCTCGATTATATCATTACATAATTAATTGGCAATTTGGACTAATTAATCAATCAAGTGATTGATTTATCTTTTTTTAGTAACCATTTTACCAATTCTTATGCGTGTAGAGATTGGAAACGAAACATGAATCAGATCCTCCGACATATTCAAATATGGTTGAGATGTTGAAAAACGAGGCGACAGAAGGCATTGCTAGAAACGTTACCAGTTGTAGTAGAGCCTTTGTTTGGCTCACCAGGTAATTATTTAATTGGCTCATCACCAGGTAATTAAACAAACATATTTAATTACTCTCTTCGCCCTTTGACTACGTGAGACATGAATGATATTATTATTGAGCTTTACAAACACCGAGAACCTTATCCATTTGGACGGAGGAATTTAAAAGAAATAGTTTGGATTTAACCATAAAGCTAAATGTTACCCAAAATTTTGAAATTATATAGAATGTATTTAAAATGACTGTATGAAAGGAATCATTTGAAATTCATTTTTTTTCTTTATTTCCTTCTTGTCCGAATCTCCATGGATTATATAATTAAAAAAAAAAATTATCTTATAACGTCATATACATAATCCCAAGATTTGAAATCGTAAATCCAAATGGGCCCTTATTTATTCCAAATTTAATAGTTCTTACCAAGATTTTAGAGAGTTGACTAGTGAGCTAATTTATTCCAAATTTAATAGTTCTTACCAAGATTTTAGAGAGTTGACTAATAATTAACTCACTGATAATCAATATTAATATTGTCCTGATCAACTTAAACACATGTATGATTCAGTATGTGTGAAGTTTTATGATACAAAACCTTGAAGTATTTAAAAATAGAACTACTTTGATATAGGTTGTATTACCTACCGTCTTCCGAACCTGACGATCTTGGATTCCACGGTTGGTGATATGGTGTTGCTCTGCTGTTGCCTGCCTGATTATTATGTGATAAACAAAACTTATAAGAGCATCTCCAAAAGATATGTCAAAATCTTAGGTGGAATGTCACTGTGCATATTTGATATCAAAAGTCTCTCCAACTAAAGTGTTATTTGTTGACTGGATTTGAAGGCTTAGTGATCTGATGTCAAATTTGACATCAATGTCAAATTTGACATCAATGTCAAATTTATTTTTAATTCATTTTAATAGTGGGTCCCTTATTCAACTAACATTTCAACCAATAAAAATTTTATTTTAACATTTTTTTAATAATTACAATAATTTAAAGCTCTATTTAAATAATAAAATAACATTTGACAATTCGGTTGGAGAATTACAAAATTTGACATAAGGCTTCAGATTGCCACATCAGACATCAATTGTAATTTGACATTTCCTTTGGAGATGGTCTAAGTTGTATTTAATTTTGGGAATTGTTATCAACACTCCAAAAATCTCATTTGGCACTCCAAACTTTCTATAATTAGAAACAAAAATACACTTGTAAGGAGTGTAGAATGAGATTTTTAGAGTGCTAATAACAATTCCCTTAATTTTAACTCTACTTTACTACTAGCCATTAGATTTTCAGTGATAGGTAAATCAAAATCAACTTAATTTTAACACAAACATCAATTAGTTTCTTACATAAATAAAACTTGTTTGGTAACTACTTTTAGTTTTTAAATAAAATAAAAACTGAAAACGAAAATCATGTCAACTTTTAGAAACTCACAAAAGAGGATATTAGTTTTTGTTTTTATCTCTACTAATTAATAAAACACTCTTTGTCAACCAAAATCATATGAAATTACCAGTTTAACCCTCTAATTAAAACAGAACATGAATAAGAAATATGGGGCAGAAATATAATTTCACACAATCAAATTTTGTTTTTTTTTCTTCAAAGCCTCACCTACATGTAATCCTAACATATTTCTAATTAAAAAAAAAAAAAAAAACCTTCCCACTCCCACATTCTCTATCACTCTCTTCCTCTCTCCTTCTATTTCAAAACCAAAAATAAAAAATTTTCTCACACGCTTTGTGTGTGCCCATATGCTAGTTAAAATTGAAAACAATTACCAAACAAATAAATACAAAATTATTATCAAACTGCTCATAATTACACACAAATATTGGCTGGTTCTTTTTCTTTCAGAAATAAATAACGATTAGTCTATATAGCTTATAGGTGGCATCCATAATATATTTTGCGTTCAACATGCTCTCTGCTTTTTGTTCGTAAGTTTATATCAATTACGCGTACGCTTCCAAACTTTAAAGTTAACAATAGTACAAACTATCTCAGCCTTAATGCTCAAACTACCCCGGGAACTAAACAACCTCAATTAACTTATGTCATTCAGTTGTACAGTTATTCTTTTTAATACAATAATATATTTACATTAAGGGGTGGAGAAATTAATTGGTTGTGAACACACTATCCACGAGATTCAAATTCAAGACCTATCTATTACAAATGAAGAGCAATACCATTAAACCTTAATAGTAAGCGGCGAATTGTATAAGTATTCAATTATTTAGAATTCACTAAGCGGCCCCACTTTTATATTTTTGAGTTAGACTCTACTTATGCCATCAAAGTTCGCTTTCATTGCTAATGTTAATAACCTTAGGGTGCGTTTGTTGCTCCAGACTATCTTGGACTGGACTAGCTTCAAGGACTAAGCTGGACTGGCTTAGACTAGACTAAGCTGGATTAACTTAGTGAAACGTTTGGTGCAGTGTTGGACTAAGAAGCTGGATAATAACAAATTCTAATATTATATTATTTAATCTATAAATTATTAATATTTTATTATGATCTTATCTTTTTCTCCATCTTTTCCTACCATTTCCGTCCCACTCTCTCCCTCTTCTCTCAGTTCTTCGTCCCACCCTCTCCCTCTTTTTTTCCTCCTAGACCTCTCGATTCCTATCTCTCTCTCATTCCCGGTCAAGCTCCTTATCGATTCCAGTCTCTATTTCTCTGTCCTCCCTCCCTCTCTAGCTATGCGTTGTTCGAACGGAACTTCACGGCTCCATTTTTCCCGACGAGTTGCAGGTTTCCCGACATGTTTTCCGGCCAACCCTTGTTGAATTGGATGAAGTTAGCACTGCCAAAAAATTCCTCACCATCCCTGGACCGAGATCTTAGCTTTGCATGCTCGAATCTGTCATGGATTCGAAGAAGCCCAAATAGGTCGAGACTTCCAGACCATTTTCCGGCCACATTCAACCACCTTTTGGCCTCGATTCAGGTAGAATCGTAATCTTGTGACTACCAGCTTCAATTTGGTATATTTTATATGAATCTGCTTTCGGTTTCTGGGTTTTTGGCTTTTTTGGGTTTTCTGGGTCTCTGACTTGGAGATCTTATGGACAGATGAGAGGGAGGTGGGGGGAGAAAGACAGTGGGAGGGCAAGTTCTCAGGCGTGGGGTGAGGCAAAGTGAGGGGAAGCGGGGAAACGGGACTAGCAATCCCCTCCTTTTCGGGGGTTCTCGCTAAGCCCAGCTAACGAAGGATTTAGTCGGCACGAGTCCGACTTAATCCCACTAAACTCAATCCCGGCTTGCACCAAACATGGGTTATTAGTCCTAGCCAGTCCAGTCCTAACTAAGGAAGTCAAACAAACGAGGCCTTATAGTACTTAAACCCTTGTATAGGTACATAATTGGCACTATATATTTCTTGGATGTATCAACTACTTGTTCTATAAGATGCTTCATTTTGGTTCTAAACTAATTGGTTTGTTCTACATTCAGATCCCTAGATTTTACAGTGGCCTTATTGCAAAATTTAGTAAGAGATCCCGGGAAAAATATGAAGCAGGCAGTGGAAGAGTCTTATACCATTACTTTGAAGCCATGGCATAGATGGATTTCATCAGCTGCTTCTAAAGTATTATTCTCTTCTTTTTTCAAAAGCTATATAGCTATTCATTATTTATTCCACTATTCTTGTCCCAAACTTAAGCAACTTATCTAGCTATTCATTAGGTTCAACACAAGGATGTTAACACCGCGTGACGCGTTGATGTCTTGTATCAAGTCTGAGACCATGCATGCCACATGATATATACAGAATTTTTTCTTTTCTGTATAAGCTTGTTTCTTTTAGAAGGACCATGAATAGTTGAAACTTAAAATTTAACAAACCCATGGCACATACGTTATTTTATCACATGGAGCAACATCAAATTCTACTTGGAGTACTAACAAATATACTGTATGCAGGTAGCTCTAATGCTAGTGCCAGACAATGAAACATTCATTAGTAGCCTCATGGCAAAAGATGAAAACTATGACGACTTGAAGCTGGAAATAGAGACCTTGGTTTCCTTACTTGTGCCTTATCTGGAACAAATCCACTCGATTCTGGTAAACTATTCGACAACCCAATGCTGCTGCTTTTTTTTTCCTTCTTTGGCTAACGCGTGTGTTGTACATGTTTGATTATACTTTGTTTTGCAGAGATTTTATCACTTGGATAGGTTGAAATCGAACTGAGGTACACACGTAAACAAAGCAGAATTAATGAGTGTACAGCCATAAGTCAAAGAGTCCAGTCTATTTATGTAAATATGAGCAAATTGTATTTGGTTGTTATGATAAGCAAAATTGTCTTCGTGTTTTGTATAATTAATTAAGTATTATCTAATGTATCTCAACATGAAGGAACATCTATGATCTTCTAGCTATGATCTCCTCTGTACAGTTTTAATGGAAAATACTCGTAAATCATAAATATTAGGCTTGGCTTCAAAGGCGTGTGGTTTGAAAGCTAAGGACCCACAAGTTTAGCAAGAGATCGTATGCATGAAACTCCTTTGTATTTGATTAAAGTTTGGGCTTTAAGAGGCGTTTTGGTGAGGTTTCTGTAGTGGTTGTTAAGGCTATGGATATTGTAGTTCAAGTAGCTGCTTATGGTGGTTTTAAAAGTGGTTGTACCAAAGGGAATGGCTCGAGGCTTACATTGGATAATGCTTCCAACAACTTTAAAATGGTTGGACTTGAAAAATGGAAAACAAAAAAACTCTAATACAATATGATGTGGACTCCTCTCCAAACAAATTAACTACATAAAAATAAACTTTGATAGGAATGTTAGACCTAATGGCTATGCTGCTTCTGAATTTATCATTGGAAATTCTTATGTTCATACCATTAGATAATTGGTTCGTTCCTCTTGGTTTTCCTTTCTATTTTGAAGGTTGAGACATTGGCTTTAAGACTACCTCATACGATTCATCACGTTAATTTTGAAGGGAGATATTCAAACGCGGTGATCCAAAAGTTAATCATCAAAGTCCAAACAGCTTGGCGTAGTCTCTCACTTATTCAAGATAAAGAGGGCATACATGGCGGGTTACACCATCACAATGGCTTCCCATGCTAATGAAGTGGAGACAAGTATAAGTTTTCATTTATATATCATTGTTTTATTGACATGGAGGCCGCATGATAGTTTACTCATCCTATTCAAGTTCTTCTCTATTAATTTATATAAGATTCCTTAGTACAATATTGACCATATTAATCTGGCGGTAGATTGATTTTACAAACATAGGTCGTAATTATATGTGATCATATTTTTATTTAGTTAGATCATTATATGTGGTCATGTTTTGATTTGGTTACCTAACTTTGAACTTTCTTCTTTAAGATTTAGTAGTTTGATTTTTACATGGCATGTTTTTTGTACCGTTATTTTCAGCTTTTTTTTTTTTTTTTTCTAAATAAGCAAAAAAAAAAAAAAAAAAAAAAAAAAAAAAGAGAAAAAAGCACCCAAACTTAATGTTTTTCATGCGCTGAGTCTATTTGAAAGACTTCATTTCAAATAAGGAAACGAAGGTCAGACTGAAAATATTCCAAGTCTATTTGAAAGACTTCATTTCTTCAGCAAGCCAATGTTAACTGAATGGTTAATAGTTCCCCACCTCTGGATTAGTGATCTATCATCTCGCCCTCTTTCAAATGTCATGTACTTCATGTAATACTTAACTATTCGACCCCAATATGTAGTCTTTCGTTGGTCATTTCCATGCACAACATCGATGCTAGTTGCAAGCCAAGCTTGTATAAGAAGAATATCTTCTACAGTGAAACTCTCTCCTCGTTTTTTCTTTGCAGTTTCTGGTTCTCAACAGGAATTTGGGATGAATTGGCAGGTAGGACTTTCTTGCATAGGAAATGGATGCCTCATGGTGACATTATTGTTTGGGGATTAAGAGCTAGTGTAATGAAGTAGGCTCTTTTGGCCAAGTTAGGGTGGAGAATTCAAACTAAGGAGACTGGTCTTTGGTCTCAAATTTATCAAGTCAAGTATTTGAAAGGTTCTTCCATTTTAGACCTCAAAATTCATGAAAGAACTGAATGTTCTTATATTTGGAAAGAGATTCAGTATGGAGCTAATCTTCTTAAAAATGCCTGATTTGCAGAATGGTAATGGTGAGAGAGTGAAGTTTTGGAAGCATATATGGGTTTTAAATGTCCCTTTAATTGAAACTATTGATGCTTCTAATGTCTCCAATGGTGATTGTGTTGTCTCAGAGTTCTTAAATAATGGTTGGTGGAATTTTAATAACTCAGATATATGTTGCCAGAGGATATGGTTCAAAAAGTTATGTGTTGGTCTGCTGGTACTACTAGTGCAGGTGTGGATAAAATTATTTGGAGATGTGCTTTTAATGGAGTTTACAGTCAAGTCAACTTATAACATTTTTCTTAATGGAGAGGATTGGTCTGATACTTGCTGTGGATTCTATTTGGAAAATTAATGTTCAACCAAAGCTAAAAGTTTTTCTTTGGTTGATGAGTAAATGGAAATTGCTTTATCTTTGAGCAGTGAGTTAGAAGAAATTTAATTTCTAATCCTTCTTGTAATACTTGTTGCGGACCAATTGAATCCATTGCTCATATTTTCAAAGGTTGTCCCATACCTATGTGTATTTGGAAAGTTATGAGAGTTTCAAGGCAACCGAGGAAAGCCCAGAATCTTGATTTTAAGGACTGAATGCTGGCATATTTGGAAATGGAGAAGCAAGCAGATTTTTTATGTCAATTTTATCACGCCTGTTGATCCAAAAAAGCGATCAATGTAAGAGATGTGGCTGAATGGATGAAGGCTTTTGTAAATTCTTTCGTTAAACATGTCAAAAGACAAATTTCACTTTCTTAGTATCCTCCTAATGTAGGTTGTTCTAAGCTAAACGTGGATGGATCATAATGGCTTTGGTTAGGAGGCTTTGCTGTTCATTTGGAGCAAGGCGGGGTTTGTGATGTTGAACTATGGTGTTTATACTTTGGTTTACAACTTGCTTTTGATAATGTTACTGATCTTAGCATCGAGATGGATTCCAAGGCTATTGTTATGTTGTTGAAGCAAACCCAAGTTGATAATTTTCATTCTCTGGACACAATATGCATATATAGCTACAAATTAATGATGAGACAACTTAGAAGGTGTGAGTTGAAACACATTTACAGAGAGAAAAATATTGTGGCGGATTAGTCGGGCTAACTGGAATTTTAATATGAATATTAGCGGTTTTGTATTTGATAAGCCTCTTGTTTGAATTAGATTAGCTCTCGTTGAAGATACTATTAGAGTTTCTCGAACTTGTTTTGTGTCTATTGTGGTTTGCATTTTGGCTTGTATTCCCCGTTCTTGAAGGAAAAAAAAAAGAACTAACAAGAATCAAGAATTTGTTGTGAAATTGAGGATATGTATGCAGAGGAACATAAACTAAATAAGACACAATAATTATGATGTTCGGCAAATGTGCCTACATCCTCAGGGCAGCAGTAGTACTTTCTCTCATTATCTGAAATAATAGGAGTACAAATATAACCTTCACTATTTTTCTCTCCTCTCTAGCCTTATAGCTTATAGTTATATTTCTCTTCTTCTTCTTTTTTTCTCTTTTCTCTCTCTTCTTTCCTGTTCTCTTTTCCGTTTTCTTTTTGTTGCTAGTGGTCTTGGCCTTCATTATATAGGCAAATGAATAGGGAATGGCATCATTGCTTACACATGCATGATGTCATTGCTTGCACAGGCATGAAGTCATCCACTCAAACCAAATAATAGGCATCCATATTTACAACACTCCGCCTTGGATGACCATATGTCAATATCAATTGTCTCGTTAAAACCTTGATTTGTTTTGGATGCTTCTCCTGATGGGTATCTCGCCCTAATTTGGAATTCTTCAATCTGACTGATTAAAAAGTTGATATAATATGATACCATGCATGATAGTTGGAGCGTTTTCTTTTGAAGGTGGATCACATGCGCTCCAAATTTTAATGGGTCACAAGTCTTTATCAAACACATGTATTTCTAAGAGATATGAAGATGTAGCAATGAATGCTTGCTTTCTTGATCGTTGCGGGATCAATCTGTTTCCATTTGTAAATACAAATCCTTTCTGAGAGCTATTTGAATGTAGGCTAGAGAGATATTCAAATTTTGTTTGCCCAATAAGACCATGGCTATTAGTGAATTCTTTGAATACAACAAGCACATTTCTATAATTTCTTGGAGATATCAATAGATAAACTTTATTTCATTCTAAAAACTCATATGTTGGTATTGTGCTTCATAGGAAATGTAACATCTGATTAAGTGTACTGTGCTAGATACAGTAAGGCACATACTTCACTAAGATGTGGTACTTCTGGATCAAATATCAATTCATTGTTTCCCTCATGAGAATGAATGATCTTTCATAGTGTCTAAATATTGGTTAATCATTTGAGTGTTCAACTCATAATCTTCAATCCATATGGTTCTTTAATATCACAAACATTTTGATGGATAAGAATCGGGTTGGTATATGGTTCGATCTAAAGCTCGAGACAATATTTCTTTCAACACTTTATATTTTTCTAGACTCTTCAGGAGTCCTATCCTAATAGCAACTCCTGCAAGATATTTAGTATGTTGCCACAATATTATAATGATAGTACTCACTAAGGTAATTTATACCATCCACTGCTATTGAGTACATAATTTTTGCTTTACCCTTTCAGTGCTTACTTTAAGCAATTTGAATCCTTCATCCTTCAGAGATTTCCTACACTTCATGAGACATTCTCCTTTGGAATTTATACAAAGTAATTTGCTTTTACGTATACTTAAGGAATTTACTTATGGAAATATGCTTCGGGTATTTCATAAGCCTTTGTATAATATATAGTTCTCCTCTTAAATGAACAAGTTTCACAATGAAAAAGCATGTTTACAAGAGTGTATTAAAATTTTAGGTTTCAACTAGGAACCTTGTGTCATATCATGTGAGTGTACTTCATTGTGTTACAAATGCCTATATATAACCTTATGGGTTCAACATCATTTGACAATTTGTACTATAGGTCCGTTTTTCCACATTCTTATTAAATAGTAATAGAGTTGTCTCTCTCCATTTTGTCCAGTAATTTACCACAATTCCTGCACAAGCCTGTTTAGTTCCAGCTTGCATGAACATTTACTTTAAAGGAAGGATGTTCAAGAGGTGACCAACCTTTTCTTTGTGTCCCAATATTTTGATTTTGATGATTCTCTTCTTAACCTCCAAATATGTTCCATAAGCACAAGATATAGCCTATATAACCTGCATTGGCAAAATAGCTTTATGATTGAAAATTAAATTACATCTTGTTTTCCATATTTGCCAACAAGTAAAAGCAATTTGGGCCATAATATTTGCTTTCTCCTTTTTGTTTCTTATATCATCACACAATAAAGTATTTAACCATTCCCCAAAAATTGTAATCTCATTTTTATTCACCTTATAATTAAGTTGTCCCAGAACCAGATCTTATCCACTCATGGACAAAGAAGGAGCATGTGTTCAACGAACTCATCCCGCTCATTGCAATAGGACATATTGGAGAGTTTGGTAAGTGTTTTTTTTTTTAAATTTTTTTTTTTTTAAGATTTACTCATGTAGCAATAGCCCCTCTCATAACCCTCCAAGTGAAGTTTCTAATTTTGGGGGAGCCTCTAATTTCCAAATTAATTTCCATACTTGATTGCTTCTCAGCAATTATGAAAAAGGACGGCGGGGTTTATTTCTGATTTCTTTGTCATGTAGCCATGATACCCCGACTTCACATTCTAATTTCCTTTTTATCCGTATGCTAGATTAGCCTATCTTCGCTTTGGGTATCCCCAATTTGCAGCTCCTTTATCATCACCTGCTCATGGTCTGGAATTTGCTATCTTCTTGATTCCAATTGCCACTCTCCGGTGTCTTGACATATTATAGAATTCACTCTTTGGTTTATGTCAATTTCAGTACCTTCAATTGGGGTTGGAGTCCCATTGGTAGTGAGGGCAGCCACCAATCTTTCCATAATCTGATTGAATTACCCTTCATCACCTGCCAAATAAAATAGCACATTTCAATAATACCTCTCTTCCTTCTATAATGCTTGCCCACGCCCATGATGCCCTGCTTCCTTTTTTAGCTTCCAAGATTGAGGTATTAGGAAACTATCTATCCTTTAGTACTCTGACCCATAGCGATTCATGTTTACGAATTATACATCAACATTGCTTTGCAAGCAAAGCCAAATTAAACTCCTAAAGATTTATGGGCCCATTCCACCTTGTTGTTTGGGTAAGTCAAGAGATTTCCAACCCACCCAATGAACTTTCCTTTCTTCATCTTTCTGTCCCCACCAGAATTTAGCTAGCATTGAATCAAAATCTCTACATAATGACAATGAGAACTTGAAAATATTCATCGGATACACTGGTACTGTTTGCGCTACCGCTTTTATGAGAACCTCTTTTCCCGCTTGTGAGAGCAAATTTTGTTTCTAACTCTGAATTTTCCTCAACATCTTTTCTTTTATCTATACATATAAAGCGAGAGCCCCAAAACGGTGAAGCATTTCAAAATGCCAAGAATATCCCTATGTTTCCTTTACAATCAAAATCCAAAAAATGAGGACAAAAATGTAAAAAAGAACTTAACTTATCAGAAGCTGTATTGGAAACAAAACATGGTAATTAAAATTGAAAAAATCATGATAATTATCCTCTAAAAGTTAGCAGTTATGGAGAGGAGAGAGAGATAAATGATAAAGGCAACAAAAATAAATTAAAAATAAAACAAATAGATAAAATAGATAATCCAAACTAAAATGGCAAAACCGTTCGGAAGGGGAGAGGATGAATGTGTCGTCATTTTTTAAACTGCTATGAGCAGTTATCGTGTGGTTTTTTAAATGGATATCGATGGGAAAGCGTCTCAAAAAATTTTCGACTGGCTGGGTTTCTTTTTTAGTTATTTTTCTCTTTTATTCACCTTAATTTCTTGATGCACGATTTTTGACAAATATTAAATAGAATGTTTATGCTTCCATTTTGATTAGTACGGTTATTGCTATATTTTAGATTATTAAACAAAACAAAAAACAAATAAAAGTAAAGGGACGTGATGGATAACTCATCCATTTTAGGATGATATATAAATATCTCACAAAATTATATTAAACAAAAAGAAACAAATAAAAGTAAAGGGACGTGATGAATAACTCCTCCATTTTAGGATGAGATATTACAGTCAGAGATAACTGTATTGAACATCATTTTAAGAGAGAAATATTAAAAAATAAAGTGAAAAAAGGCGACATGGTGAATAAGTGCTCTCCATTTTAGGAGAGAGAGATATTAAACAGAAAAATTAAAATTTGTTATATTGGAAAAAATAAATAAATAAAACAACAAGAACGTTGTGAATAACTTCTCCTCAATTTTAGGAGGAAATATTAATATCTAACAAAATTATATTAAAAAAAATATCTAACAAAATTATATTAAACAAAAACAACGTAACTGCTCTCCATTTTAGGAGAGAGATATTAAACGGAAAATTAAAATTTGTTTTATTGGAAAAAAAAAGGAAAAAAAAAATAAAAGAACAGGAACGTATCTCCTCCATTTTAGGAGGAGATATTAATATCTAAAAAATTATATTAAAAAAATAAGAAACAACGTGGAAGAAAAAGGATAGAGGTTGTCGTCAGTTAAAAAAAATGGTGAAGTTCTCCCACTACCAAGCAATAACTTCCTAGTTCCCACGTACATTCCCATTTTTTCCGTTTCGGCTACAGTATTATTATATGTACTCCCCATCTCCTTCGATTATTTGGCCAAATCTTATACTCCCCATTTTTTTGCTCTGCCTTCACTTCTCTAAGTTGATCTTTTTTATTTTGTGTTTGTAAATGATATGAGCTCAATCCCCATCTCCTTCAATTTATAGCATGCATGCTGTCATTAATTGGATACTAGAAGCATGGTGATGGAAGCACAGTCGTATGAGATTGGTGGGTTTTCACTTCCTTTCCCTGCATGGTTGTACTCATTTTACACATTTCCATGTAAGCATAATATGTAATTGTATGAATTCCCAGGTTTAGCTTCATTTGAGTTTTTTAACTGCTTCCTTTGAAATCTTCATTGTGCGTTTTTTAAATTTTGGTCAGATTGTGGGTGTCAATTTTGGTTATCTTAATGTGCTATACGAGTGCTATGGTAATTTAAAAATTATTTGTTTTCATTCTCAAGATATTTACAAGAATACCCACAAAAAATGAAGAAGGAACTACCTATTGATAAGATCACAAACAGACGTGTCTTTATTTTTACACCTGGTCAAGAGATATCTGTCGCAGTAAATGCTACTGATCTAAGCCAACTAATTCTCAAAGAGTGGAAAAAGAGGAAGCATGAGCAATATGTATTCTAAATTCTTTATTAAATTTGCTACAAGAAATCTAACATTATATATACATTTAATATATATAGGTGGCGCATGAAAAATGTTATAGAAGAATTAAAACCTTCAACAACTCCTCATATCATACGTATTTGGAATAAAGTCCAACAAATTAGGTACAACACCATTTCTTACCTATTTATTTTTAATGGCATTCTCTATTCTACAAATTAATTAACTCAAATTATAAAATTAAACAAAAAATTCTACAAATTAATTATCTCAAATTATAAAATTAAAAAAAAAATTATGAGTGCAGGAAAAAGATTAATAGTGACCAAACAACTTTTCTAAATACAGTAACTCTTCTCTTATTTTCATACGGAAGTATATTATAAATTCAAATTGCATTCAATTTTCAAATAGAAATAAAATTGCATTTTTTATCAGTTTTACAAGCATCACACCCGTCTCAAAAAGCAAGGGTTGAAGTACAAGATTAAGGTAACATTTCTTACTATTTAATTTTGTAAACATGATTACAATTTTTTACCTCAAACTTGACAAATTATTTATCTTTCAGTATTCTAAAAGTAACTGGAGTAAAAGTATTGCTACAGAAAAATTGTCAAAGTTAAAGGTATTTAGGTTAAATTGCTTACAACCTTTATATTTGGGATTGTGCATTATAGTGCGTTATTCCCATCTTAATCAGTTAGATTTCTTATTTTATCATCATTGCTTGCAGATTAACCATGAAAATCTAAAGCATCAAGTGCAAGCAAATGGGTGGCAAGCATCGCTTTGATTTCACACGTAGACCTATGTTTACATATGTACATATTGTCCATATTTTGCTTTTCTTCGTATATTAGGAGTTCATCCCTAGCTAGCCTATAACTTTGACTGAAAACTTATGAATCTGAAAATTTTGATTTAAAGACATTAAATGTTATCAGCATGTATTTAGAAATGAAATTACATGTCATATTTTCAGATTTTTTTAATAGTTTTTGTTTTCCTATTTTATCTTCGTTGTTTTAAAGGAAAAATAGTGAAAATTGTATGAGAGATTACTCACATCTGTGCAAATTGGATGTTAAATTCTTCAACGAACGTGGCAATATGCCAATATGGCATGCATAACGATAACACCATTATCATGGTAAACGAAAATGAAATCCACCATTTTTAATCCCTTATTGACTAAGGAACCCAACTCTTGATTTTAAGGAACCTAACTCATGATTTTCTTCCTGTACAATATATATGGGTAAAACGATACTAATGGATATAAGAGAATTCT
Source organism: Heteromeles arbutifolia (assembly GCA_024362995.1). Lineage (NCBI taxonomy): Eukaryota > Viridiplantae > Streptophyta > Magnoliopsida > Rosales > Rosaceae > Heteromeles > Heteromeles arbutifolia. The sequence continues at coordinate 42,529,553 of JANCRC010000002.1, forward strand.
AACTACACTGATTAACTTAATTTTTTTTTTGTTAATAAAAAATTACCAAAGTGATAATAATGACCAAGCATAGTTCAGTTCGTGAAACCAAATTCTATCAGCCAAACATAAAAAATGTGGAATGGGTAGTGTGCAATTTATAAATTTCATTTTTTGTGTACAATGGGCGGGTGCAAAAAGACTAAGTTAGATGATTGAAAATAATAAGAAATTGTTGTGATGGACACACACACACAATTTATAAAATAATCACTTAAGAAATATGAGAATATCTAAAACAACACATCTTTGAGACGCGTAGTGCCCGTAATGCAAAAATGCCTCTCGCATGTGCGAACGGAGATGCTAGTTTAATTTAAGGGAACTTTCATTAAAAGGGCTTGGACTACGTTTATTTTAATAAAAAATCATGCTATAACTTTATTTAATGAAAAAGACTTAAATTTTAATGAAGAACTCTTAAATTTTAATAAAAATGACAAAAAAATTAAACTTTAATGAAAAGACATAATTTTGATACTTAAAAAAAAAAAAATAAAAAAAAAAAACACTGACGCGTGGACCCGCTCGCCTATCACACAAACTGTTTAGGGCTAGTTTAGTATTGTTGTACTTTGAAAAAAAACTGATTCTGCTTTGTTGTGAGAATAAGTAGCTATGAAATAAAGCAGTAGAGTGTTTGGTAAACTTTTTCGTAAAAGTGCTTTTGGAAAAAAAAAAAAAAAAAGAAAAGCAGTATTATAGTGTTTGGTAAACTTTTATGTAAAACAGCTGTGATTGTGTGAAATGACCAAAAAGAGTATAACACTAGATGTGTCATTAATTTAATTTTCTTAACAAATAAAGGTGAATTACTAAATATACTTTATTTTTAAAAGAAAAATATTTATAAACTTTATCTTAAACATATAATTCAACGTTTAACAAGAAATTATAATCCAACATTTAACAAGAAATCATAATCCAACATTTAGCAAGAAATCATAATCCAACATTTAACAAGAAATCATAATCCAACATTCAGCATATAATCCAACATTTATGATGCTTCACGTTTTCAGCTTTTTTTCAAAGCTCATTTTTGCTGCTTCACGTTTTCAGCTTTTTTCACCAAAAATTGTGAAAATAAGCTGTTTTTAAGTGTTTACCAAACACCTTTTTGAGCTCAGCTTTTTTTTATACCCACTTTTTATAAAAGCACCTCAGTACCAAACCAATACGTACTACACTGTTTATGAAACTTAATGGTACTATACTGTTTATGAAACTTACTACACTGTTTATAAAACTTAACGATATTACACTATTTATGAAACTTAATGGTACAACACTGTTTATGAAATTTTCTACACTGTTTATGAAATTTAACGATACTACACTATTTATGAAATTTTACGATAGATGCTTGTCCCAGATTTTCAAGTTCTTTCACCAGAATGCAATAAAAAGATTAAAAAACAACATGATAGAGATCAACGTCCACGCCATTAATGTCACAACCCATCCCGGAATTATTTTATCGAGGACGTGAAAAGACGGGATTGCCCTAAAGTTTGCTAAGGTGTGTGACATTTATATTTGGTTTTTATGTGATATCCCTAAGTTTTGGAAAAATAATTAGAACTTAGTTTATTTTATTTGTTTGTGTGGTTAGGGTGGTATAGGACCACACACACTTAACCTACCCTCACTCTCTCTCCCGTGGAAACTCTCTCTCTCCCCTCTCAGTTTTTCTTCCCGTGTACTGTTCATGTACGGACGAAGTTGGAACTCGTCCAATTCTTCACAGATCGACATCCAAAAGGTGAGTTTCTTAATCCTTACAACCTTCTAAGTATTTTGGTACCAATTTTGGAACTTGTAACCCTCGGAATAGTCGTGAAACCCTAATCCCAAAATGTGCACTATTCATGCACACGTAAAACCTTGCATTTCAGGGAATTTCAAGCTCACAGTGAGCTTAAGGAGGTCCTCACGAGCCTCGGGGTACTTCGTTGGTAGAGTTTGGACGTCGGAGGACCGAGATCGAAGGTTTTTAAAGTTTGCCGAGCTATCGAGCTTTCTCAGGTAAAATCTTGTGGTTTTCAAGCCTTGAAACTTGTTTAGATGTGTTCTACATGCTTAGAGCTTCATTTTGGTACCAATTTAATGAAAAATGGATGAAAAATGAGTGAGAAACCATAGTTGGAAAAATTACCCAGAAACCGGCGAAGTCACCGGCGGCCGGCGAGTCGCCGGAGAAGAAGACGGAATATTCCGTCAGTTTGGACGGAATATTCCTGACGCCGTTAGTTAAGTTTAACGGCTACCGTTAGAAGTTGACGAAATATTCCACGGAATATTCCTGACGCCGTTTGAATTTCCGTCCGCATGCTTGGCACGTGACCGCGCTTGGGGGCGCGTAGGTCCGTGCCATTCCTGGCGCGTGGGGGCGCGTGGCAAGTCCAAAATTAATTTTAAAAATATGGGGATGTTTGTGAGGTTGTGTAGATCACGTTGTTATATTCAAACACCCCAATTGAGCATCGTATGAGAAGTTATTTGGTATTGTTGGTTATGTGCTCTAAATAACGTTATTATAGTTGTTTCGCATATAGGTGAGACCTATCCCAGGACGAGCGCAATCAAAGGTGTCACGGGGGTTACAACCCTTCGACATACCAGTGAGTGGGCAGTTGTTTTCATTATATACCTATATACTTACTGATTTTCCCAGAATTCGAATTTAAATGAAAGTATGTTTTAAAATGCCATGCATAGAATTGATATGAAATTTATGAATTGATATATGATGCATATGTATGAAATGGTGCGGCGGACGCACAGGTAAGTATCAGGTGAGTTATATTGTGTTGATGATGTGAATTGTGTTGAGAGCTCATAACCTGCACCACCGGTGTTAGTGCTTATGTTGATATTCACCTCCCTCACCGCACGCTCCCTTGGATCCAAGTAGGTGTAAGTCCTGTCGTACAGACCACTTTTGTGGTTTCGACTCGTAGGTGACCTGCGATATGTCGCACAGCTGTTTGATGAGAATTGCACTAGAGCGTATTATTACACCAAGTCTTGTCGTACAGACCACTTCTGTGGTTCCGACTCGTGTGCAGGCATAGGTATTGAGCTATATGATTAGCCATACAGGACCACTGTAGGGTCTCCGGCTGATTTATTATCCTACCTGATATATTTGCATATCCTCTATGTTTTGGATGTATATGGCATGGCATACTTTCATATTATTGATTTTGAACTATGATGTGAGAATATGTTGAGATACATATGTTATATGCTATTTTTTAGGAAAGTATACAGGTTTTACAGTGAGGGGTTATATATATGTTGATAAAGGAAATGTTTTCGAAAAGCTTTGTTTTACTGACCCACTCATCTTTGTTTTACGCCCCTCCATGTTATAGTTAGGAGTGCTTGGTGGCTCACGAGGATTCCCACGACTATTTTGACAGACTTCACACATGTAAGACTCACCTTCGGGTGTATTTGTCCTACTTGACTGCATTTAGAACCTTATGCTCTGATTGTGTGTATTTCACACTTAAATTCTCGCTAGCATGTCATTTGGATAGTACTGCTAGTATTCGGTTTTTAGTCATTCATGATTCTCTTATCTTATCGCTTCCGCATTGCGTTATGGTTATGTCACTTTAGTGATGGCCAGCACGCCCTGATTTCCAGGTCGGGGTGTGTCAATTAAAGTCATGCATGGCTAATAGCTCAATATACTAGAAAAATGGGTAATGAGTCCAACGATGTTGTCAATGATGTTGCCCCACCCCTACCCGCAACCATCCCAACCTACACCTGACCGACTCCCTCCCAACCATATCGCCCCAGATGTGGTTCTGAATCGAACGAAACCCATTTCAGTTTGAAATTTTAATTTTAGATGAATAAAATATGCTTAGATTATGTCAAACGGTTATGCAACTAAAGGATTGGTTGGGTGCTCTTCGCACGCGCCTTTAGTTAGTTTTTTTTTTTTCCCCTTTCTCTTGTCCTTATCATTAAATAAAGTTATAGGATAATTTTTTATTAAAACTCAAAATTTTGAAGCCCTTTTCATTAGTTTTCTTATAATTTAAAGCTTCGTTCTTTGACTTTTCCCAAATTGTTGGCATGAATTTGTTTTCTTTATGGATTTAACCTTACGTACATATAAAAAAGGGTAATTTTGTATAAAATCAATAAAAAGTTACAATATTGACAATAAATCAATAATATTTATGTTAATTATAAATAGGTCAATCATGTATTATGAGACTTAAATGCATTTAAAATAAACAATAATTACAAAAGATGCCACTACAGCTGTCACCCACTTGAACTGACACACTCTTTCTCATATTTTTATATTTTGGAATACGTCAATACGAATTCAGACACTACAATGCAGTGTCTGTTTCCTGATTCTATTTTTCACATTTAGATTTAGATGCTGCGTTGCAGTGTCCATTTCCTAGTTCTGTTTTTTCCATCACTCATTGTGCGACTCTTGATTTTTACATTTGAATTCAAACACTGCAATGTAGTGTCCGTTTCCTGGTTCAATTTTTACATTATTTTTACATTTGAATTCAGACACACTGCAATGCAGTGGCTATTTCTTGGGTTTTATTTATTTATTTATTTATTTATTATTTTTTTACATTTGGATTCAAACATTGCAATGTAATGTTCGTTTCTTGGGTTCTGTTTATATATATATATATATATATATATATATATATATATATATATATATTTTTTTTTTTTTACACATTTGGATTCAGACACTACAATGCAGTGTCCGTTTCTTGGTTCTATTTTTATATTATTTTTACATTTGGATTCAGACACTGCAATGAGATTTTCCTGCCCACTGCTACAACCGAAGATATTTTTATTGATGGCCTTTCAAGTATAGATTCATGGCTTGTATTGATTCATATATCAACGAGAGAGAGAGAGATTTTTATTGCTGGGTTTCAGTTATGGATTCATGGCTTGTATTGATTCATCAACGAGAGAGAGAGAGGCATTTGGGTTATCTTCACGTACAGAAAAGAGAGGATTTTTGGAAGAGATGATCATAAACCTTTTTATGATTTAATTTGGGGCAAAAAAGTAATTTTATAACTATTTATATGGGCTTGAAACCCATATAACATTCTTCATTGACCTATGTCTAATTAACAAAAATATTTCATTAATTAAGTCTAAAATAAAAATTGACCATTGATATATGGTTCATTAGTAAAAATTTTATTGACCTTTTACTAAATTTCTTTAAAATAAAAAAAAAAAAAAAAAAAAACTGTTCTGACATATTGACTGAAAAACTATACATACGGAGTGTTTCCTCTCTCTCTCTCATACATTTCTTCTTATTAATTCTTACTTCTTTTTTTTTTTTTTTTTTTTTTTTTTGGACAAAGGTAATTATTATTACCAAGTACACACAGATACACAGATGGAGGCGCACTTACAATAAAAACACAAAACACATATATAAGCCTCCATAACAACACAAAAAAGAGCCCAACACAAACAGTGAGGCCCAAAACAAAAAAACATAAAACCAGAAAAACCTAGCATCCGGTTTCCTCTGTCGCCGCCGGAGCACCAACCATCAACAACGAACCAGGTTCCCAGGCATACGCCGAAAATCCAACAAGGCAAAGCCCCAGAAACTAAAAGAAGAAGACTCCACCTACCTGCAACAAGAACCACATAAATCCAAATCGCAACCACCAAGGAAAGGAAGCCAATGGAAAATCTCACAAGCAACAGTGCTGAGAACGGCAGACAAGTGGATGGTGGTGGTGTAAACACCCAAGCCAGAGCTCTACGCACCATCCGATTAACCAGCAAAAAGCGGTACGGGGAAGCAATTACGGATCTGGAAATTTGTGGGAGTGAAGGAAGATAGAGCCAAATGGGATAGAGAGAAGATGGATTGATTAGAACCATACAGGTGAAAAAACAGCAGGAAGAAGATGGAGGGGAAGGGAGGAATTTGGGGCTTACTGATCGAAGGCGTAAGGTGATGGGATCGTAGTGAAAACGAACGGAAAACAGGGGAAAAACAGAGAAACAGAGAAAGGAAGAAGAGAAAAAACAAAGAAAAGGGGGTTGCCGCCGACCCTAACGACAGCTAGGACCGGCGACCAAGAGAATCGTCGGAAAGCTTACCACTCACAACCCAGTGAGAAGACCTCTCACGCAGAGAGAAAAACTCTCACCTTTCGGGAGAGAAACAATTCTTACTTCTTTGACTATCCAAGTAAATGACAAAGTCGGTTCCTTTTTTTAGTCAGTCCTGCGTCACTGAGCAAAGAAAAGATCCACTGCTCGTCAACGTGCCCTCTTGGCATCAGCACAGATAGTTATCTTATAGGTGGCAAAACGACCACCCTTGCTTCTGCATGTCCTAGGTACAGTGCAAGCAATTACATAGAACTGTTTCAATGTCATGAGACACCTTGATTCAATAATTTTTTTTTTATTTAGAGAAAAACTTGTGTATAATATCGCATTAGTAGATAAAAAAGCCAAATAATTATACATTTCATATAAGTCTTTCTCGTATCACAAAGAGTATAATTTTGAAACAATGTTTTGGTCAGTCTGTAGACGTGTGAGTATGCAGCTGCTATCGCTCGGTTGATGCATATAAAACCTAAAAATGCATTAGCATTATTTTTCTTTGAAACATTGCACAAGTACTTCACTGATATTTCCATATAAAAAACAGCTTAATAAAAATTCGAAACATATATAGATAGCCTTTGTGCCTAATAAGGGCATAAATTATTGATTGGCTAGCATTAGCAATACAATTAACTTTTATGGATGAGTTACTAAGCTACCCTGTGCTCCTCAGGACTGGGCAACTTGAAGCTGTCTCTTCGGAAGAAGTACCCAATTTCGCACCCTTCAAAAGACCTCCAAGAAGCTGTCCAGGGTCATAGAAAAACTCCACCTTAACAATTTTGTTGTGCTCGTCCACCTGTTTGTTTGGTGAGTTAGGAGAAATAATTAATTAATATGGAGAAATATTTTTAAGGCACTGTGATATTACGTGACGTAATAATGAGAAACTTTTCTAGTAAGACTAGTGTAATTACCACATCACATATCCACTTATGTTATAGCATATATATATATACACACACTTATTAATACGATATCCTAAAATACAAAAAGTTCATTTGTGTTATAACTGGTAAATTAATAACACCACGTAATTATTATGTCTGTAAATTAGAATTAGATGCCTCATTTTAGATTTTTCTAGATTAAACAACTGTTACTTTTCAACTTTTGATTAAAGTACTTTTACTTTTAATTAAACTTTATATTCCAGGTATATTATTAATTTAAGTATTTTATAAATTCTTTTAAATCAATTTCTATGTAAAAAGAATGCACTCAATAATATTCATTAATTTATTGCTATTTTTATGGAATCTCATCCCTTCCTCAATTTAAGGATTCAATTATATCTACTGGGGTTCAAGATTAATTGGATGAAATATAGTTTTTCCAATTTTCAACTCAACATTTTATATAGATTATAAAATACCAAGAGTTCGTTTATAATTAAAATTGAGATGTAGACTAGACTGCCTAATTTCATGCAACTGAAAATAAATTTGAATTTTTTAACAACTACTTATAGTAGAAACGTGAACTAAGAGTTTTCACATTTTTATTTTTATTTAAAATGAGTCCTTATTCCAATAATTAATTATTAAGAGTTGACAAAATATTTTTTTAGTGCAATGTTTTAAAGTGAAAAGTTATCATTTTTTGGGTTACACAACTTACACGTAACGTACCATAAGTTTTGTACGTACCAAAATAAGGATAATACAACGTACTAATAACTTGGTACGTACTAAATAAAGAATTGCATAACGTACCAAAAGCAATATTCTATAACATAATACGAACCCAGACTAAATTTATATAACGTACCAATCTGGTACGTTATATTTAATATATATGTTTGGTACGTTATATTTCATATATGTGCATGTTATATTTCATAATTGTATGTTAATAGAATGTTTATGTGTTTTTAGAATTTAAAACAAAAAATTGTTTGAATAAGAAAAATTCATTTTGAACAAATTATGATAAGATAAGATAGGATGTTTGTGGTGATTTTAGGATATTTGTGATATTATTTTTTGAACTAGTTGGTTAATTAAATACAATAAAAATCATAATTTTTAATTAAAAATTAGTAGAAGAATGTTTGATCAAAAGTTTAAAAGTTATAGATGTTTGATTGAAAAAATTCAAATTTTAGGCATCTATATCAAAATGCCCCTTATCGGTCAATGAAAATTTTCTTCTTTTTGGTGGGGTTTTAGGAGTACACCAAAATTGTTAAACGTGTACACTTCTTTATACTTCTTTAATTCTAAAACCTAGATCTAGCTAATACGTGTGTTAAAATTTATCCCCAAGATGAAAGCCTCGTTAAGCTAGAGATTCGGGTTCGAAACCCTCCCTTGTAACAAAAAATAAAAGTGAGAGCATCGTTGGATTGGCCGAGTAGGGTTAGAGAAGTACCGTAAAAATGGCCATTCCGAAGACTTCAACCATTTCTCCAGTGGGAGCATGGCCCTTGAAAGGGCCCTCCATATAACCCCAGTGCCTGAATTTGTAGATAATCTCTGGTGGCCCTGAATAAACTTGGAGGACCTCCAACGCAAACCCACGAGGGAATGTTGTTGTGAAAGCCTTGTGGGATGATTCTGCTGTTTCCTCATCTGGATTATATCCCCTGAGTTTCTCAGGCAGTGAGGTCTGAAGCAAAGGGTTATATCCTCCTCCAAGTTTCCCTATTTCTTCAATATTTATGCCTTTCCTTCCTGATCAAATCATCAAAGTACTAATACTTAATAATTATATACTGAAAACATTAAGTACCTAATTAACAAGAATATTGGATTGCACTAGCTACTGGTTAATTATTACCATTTAGACTGAAAGTGTACTTGTTGGGATCAATTGATTTGATATCATCAAGGTTGGACTTATGGAAAAGCTCCATCTCCCATGTCTTTACAAGGTTCTGCACCTCTTCTTCTAGCGAGCCGGGTGGCCATATCTGAATTTGACACAGATTTTAATTGATCCATCAAAGGAAATGGTACACCTCTTGTACAAAAATAGAAAGGGAATGATGAAAATCAAACACACGCCACAAAATTAATTAGTAGATTGTTAATTATCACTACAATTGATAGCAAGCAGTCACACACACGCATATATACACAGAGAGAGAGAGAGAGAGAGAGAGAGAGAGAGAGAGAGAGAGACCTTGGTTCTGCCTTCCTCAAAGAGCTTGTTAACAACATCATAGGTAGGGCCACCAAACTTCCATTGGGTGTTCTTTTCTCCTTCTCCAGTCAAATACGAACGGTACTTGTCTCCCTCAACACCTAAAGACGCCATGTTCAATATAGGGTAGAAGCAAAGACTACTGCTGGATATAATGTTTCACTTGTAATTTCTTTCAACAGGGGTCCAATTATATAGGCAAAAAATAGTGATGAAGATAATAGTTAGAAAATAAAAGGGTAAATTACATAAAACTACCTCAATTATTGGGTCAGTCACAGTTTCATACCCCGTCTTTAAAAAAATTCAATATCATACCTCATCTATGAATTTTTTACAATTCCATACCTTCCGTTAAATTTCTATCAATTCTTCCGTTAAATAGTGACGTGACATGAGACAAGACCCATTATCTATTAAGAAATTAATTAAATATTAAAAAAAATCATTTTTATTTTATTTTTTTGGCATGGGGACCCACCCCTTCTCTCTCTCCTTTATGTAAATATATCGGTGTATAAAAAAACAATAGTTGATCATTAACGTAATGAAATGTGTTTCTATATTTTAATTCAGATGATGAATTTCGTACAATAAATACAAATTCAGCCAAGCTGTATATGGATACAATATACAGTCCACATAGTTGACTTATTCTAAATCTTGAGCAACCTGGAATCCGAGCATGATTAAGGATCATTATTGATGGAGATTTGCGATAGACTTGCCACCTTCCCTAACAATTAACATGAATATATGTCGCTGTTACTGGTTAATATGAATAGCAAGTAGGTTTGAGACTTTGACAGGATAAACATAAAATTAAGCAATATTACATCACGATTCGTGTTTATTTTTTGCATTTAAATCAAATAAAGCAAGGAGAAAAAAAATGTATATACAGTATGCATGTTTCAATATTTGCACCATATAAAAATCCCAGAATGAATTTGTCGCTCGTCTAGATTTTATATTTTACATTCAGGATAATTTTTTTACTTATATTTGCTGTGGTCAGCACGCATCAATCACGCACACCTAGTCAAAGATGTACAACCACAAGCATTCATATTAAATGCTTCTCTGTTAATTATATTTTAAGTGCGTCTTTGCTCGCACTTTTATCTTTAGAGAATGACATATATTATATATTATTAAAAATACGAACATATCATTTCAACATATATATATATCATAAAAATTTAGCAACATACAACATATTGTTGTAGGCATAATTTACTGAACAATTATAGATACCAGAAAGAGAGGGAGGGTGCGGCATAGATGAAGAAGAAGAGAGATATATGTAATTGTGGGAGTGTGTTATTCCACTCTATTGTGCCTTTATTTATAGTAGTAGGATAGGTAAAAACCTTTCTCTTTAGGATTACAACATTTAATAGGTAATCTACTCCTAATAGGAATATAAGATACATTCCCATATCTACTAGGATTTACACAATCACATTCCTATTCTAATAGGACTGCAACACTCCCCCTTGAGTATGTAAATACTCAAGTAAATGGCGCATCAGGTCTTCAGTGATGAAATAAGTACAGTTGATGAAGTCGTCGGCACAATGAGCGAATGCAAGTCTCAAATCAACGGAAGAATGCATAAAAAGTAAAACTCACAAAACCTCGCTATGGTAAAACCCAAGATAAAAGAAAAACCCATAGGCTAAGGAGAAAAGTGAGAAGTTGCATTAAGTCAAAACTATACGTCTTTTGGACGCAAGTAGAAGAGCTCACAAGGGTATGATCAGCCCAGGATGGGTGCCTCGTTAAAACCTAGTTAGGTAGCAAAAACCCAGTGGGAAAAATGCTCCTAATCGTAGGGAAAAAGAGTACATTAAGATCAAGTGCGTATACTTCTGGATACTCCCCCTGAGTTTGACATAACTTCCAAATGAGAACTACAAGCATTGCATATGAATAGTTAGGCATACCAATTCCTTGGACAAGCTTCTAGAAAGTTGACTTCGGCAGTGACGTCGTGTAGAGGTCGGCAAGGTTGTCTGGGATCGGCTTGCATGACTTTAATCTCCTGTTGTTTTGCTGATGTAGATGTGGACGCAATATGTTTTGGCGTTGACTTTGTTGATGTATCATGGCTTGGTCGGGTTGATACATGCGGCATAATCTTCATGGATTGTTGGTAGGACTCAACGATGGATGAAAACACAGCAAGTACTTCGAATATGCTCAACAAGAACTTCTAACCATGTCTCACTTGTGGCGTAGTGAAGTGAGGTGAGTCTTGGAACGATTTGAAGATTTTGCAACTAAGGTCATATCGTGGACCTCCAAGATATTGCGATATCCCTAACGGTAAAGACATAACCATTTGGGGATTTTGTCTTGTGCGGGTTTGATAAGTAACATGCGTCATCATAACAAACAAGGCAAGCATCATTTCGAGGATCAAGGGGGGTTGGATCTGCTCGAGATGCGTTGGGATTTGCCCACGTAGTACCTTCAAGGTACGTCTTTAATACCAATTCAGTGGTTACGTGTAGGCGCGGTGCTGCATCTTTACCAAGATCAACAGCGAAGGAGATGTCCTGTTTAAATATAATGAGATAAGTACAACGAAGCGCAAAGTTGAACTTTAGATATGGAATTTCGGATTTCATAACCTCTTCAAGGGTCTCATTTGCATATAACGTATGGACGATCAAATGTATACTTAAAGGTAACACATTCAGGGTGTAGTTTGACTGGTAGACCAAAATACCGTTAGAGTAATGCTTCAACTTCAGGTCAAGGCATAAACGAGTTTTCCTAAGATCCTTCATCTCAAATTTCATCTTCAGGTGCGATACAGTTTTCTCAAGCTCTTCTAGAGTCTTAGTGAGATTTGTGTTAACGACATAAACTGTAACTCTAGCCATTCGGAATAAGACTTCATAGTTTAACACGCAAGGGCATAATTCATCCCTGACTAATCAAATAATCACATAGACGGGTATACCACATCCGTTGGATTTTTCAATCCACAAGTAAACGCCTCAAAACGAGCTAAGAGGGTGTTACGTGGTTTGGAACTATTTAAACCAGTTCATGTAATTCTTTGGGAACTTACATGTAAATCTCCGTATCTATATGCCCATGAAGAAAACACTAACCACATTTCATAATGTTGCTATGAATCACAGGACGTTTTGAGAGAAACCTTGCGCCGTAAGGCGTGCATCATATCGCACTATTTCATTCATCTCATAACGCTTCATTTCCCACTTGTAACACAATAAGGTTACCTTTGGGCAGTGAAGGAACGACAGGTTCAATACACACTTTGGTAAGGAATTTGACCTAGATTGTAATTTCAATTGTCCAATCAGTTCTACGTTGTCACTTAATCAACGGAACACGGTTCGATATCGTCGCTTTTCATTTATGTCGGTAGCTACCATATAAGTGAAAACATCATCGATGGTAATCTCATTTCAATTCCATTTAGCTCATCCAAACTAGTATACTGGACCAAGAACTTTAAGTCTCGAGAGAAATCCGGATTAATCTTATGAGATGGAAATGATTTGAGACAGCGATCGAGTTTAGATTCATTGTTGTGCCGTGTCTTCCTCTTCTGGGGAAGTGAATCCTACGAACCGAATGATCTGTTGTGCTCCAGGCCAAGACAGATTGATTGGCTATCCGCCGGTGTACCGGACCGTCCAACAGGGGCGGCACACCCTCTAGGGATGTTGACTCGACGTCCGTTAAGTACGTCTATCCTTGCAAGCATGTTTGCAGCTGGTCTATGATCTCGTCACTTTAGCTAGATCAGAAGAATGCGTCTGGCGCAACATTCTGAAATCTAGAATTCATCGCACTTGCTTATCATACTTGTGCAGTATGAGGATCGAGATGAGACATAGTGGGCAACGTCCACACAACTTCGCGCCGTTCTACATGAACATTGACGTTCTTATCTCCCCCTAACGGCGGGAAGACTGTCTCATTAAAGTGACAACCCGTAAATGAGGGGTAAAGAGATCGTGTGCAAGGGCTCGAAGAGAGCTAATGTGAAGGAGAATCATGATCGACAAAAGATACACATCCTTTTTTGAGGACCCATGGTGGTACGTTGCGGCGGCGCAACTCGGCACATGGAATGCGCATCCAAATGCGTAAATACGAAAATCGTCAGGTTTGTACCCAGTAACCAACTGTAACGTCATATAGGTTGGGTGGCAATGGGCCTCAAGGCGAACCAACATAACTGCGTACAAGGATTGCATAGCCTTAGGCAGAAACCGAAAACTTGGTACGTTTCACCAAATGTCAGGCGATCATTTAAATTTCGCTTTATGATCACTAGGCGAGGCTATTTGTGGTGAACATGGGAATTCAATGTTCAATTAAAAACCCAAAACGACATGCAATACTTTATCAAAAACTTCAATATAAATCTCTGGCATTATCCAGTCTCCCGGACCTTAAGGGATAAGTAGGGTGGTGGCCTTAATCGGCCATGAGGTTTAGCAGCAATGTGTGTGGACAAACATGTGACCAGTTTGTCGATTCATCAACCAAAACCATAAGTATTTATATGGTCCGCATTTTGGTTGGATTAGTCCACATATATTCCCTTGAATTCACTGTGAAAAGAGAGTCGTTTCGTATCTTTGCGAGAGATGATTTAGAAAATCAATTTCCCTAATGAGCGGGCTTTGGCAAAGTGTGCTTGTAGGCACAAGATCCTTACTTCGGGTAAGGAGATGCGTCGCAGCATCATTGTTCGACCTAAATATCCCAAAAGGTCGTGCCAAAGCAAGTAAACTGCTCAATCACCAGGCTCCAGGCCGGCCACATGTGGTGTATTCCTAGTTAAGAGACAACTCATTGGCCCCAAATCAAAGCTTCAAGGTCATTTTTAAAGGTGGTGCAAAGATATTTCACTCTATTTTCTTCAGTGGTTCATTTATGATCATTGTCATCCCGAATATCCTTAAAAACTCAACGACAGGGAGAATTTAAGGTCCCTTAAATGGTAATTCAGTACCATTCATACAACGAGGAGCGTGCCAATGCTCTTAATCAGGTTGGATGAACCTGAAGTCGTTGTTAGAGATGTGATTTAGGTGTAAAGTTAGTGTGTGTAGTACGCATTCATCCAGACAACTAACTTTCCCACATTCATACCTAATCACATGTTTAATTGAATCGATCACATGTATTAAGAAACATGATTCAATTAACTCATATTCGACGACAATATCAATAAGATTATCGATAAGTAAAACATACACCAAACTTGAATCCAAGAACATGAAAAAAATGTTCACAAAGTAAATGGTTTACTAAGGGGATTTGGCCAACAAGGCCATCCATGTCAAAATTCTGCTTTTCCAACGATGTTTGGTGGAGTAAAATTAGTCTCACATATTGACTACTAGAATGGTACTCCTCAACAACATTGGTAAGGGCACGAGCAGGTGCATAACCAATGATCTATTCCATCGAGACGGAAATAGATTCTGCAGGGTTGAGGTTCGGGAATATTATCCTTTATTCTTTAAGTTTTAGGTCTTAGGTGCCAAGGATCATGCTTTGGGCATGAGGCCACACATTGGCAAGCCCTGATTCTACCATATGTTGTAAAAACAAACTCGAAATTGGATTGTAAGAGAGTATGCCATTTGGTGTATTCCTGCTGAAGCAGTGCATCACCATTCGGTTAGGCTTTGACCGAACTGGGTTGAGCCATTCGGTAGACTCCAGCCGAACTGAGTCTATACCGTTCTCTCACGTTTGTGGTAGTAATCAGATCCGAGAATTTGGTAAACTTTCGCTTTCTACACTGCTGCTTCAAGGGCGAGTTAGAAACATGGAAGGACGAGAAAAGTATTCTCCAGTCAAAGTTCGATCGGATTTATAAACTTCAGAATTGTACTCATTCATAGACATAATCATGGTGTGCTTCAAGCAATGTCTTTCATGATTAGACGGTCCATAGAAGCGAGCCAAAGAGCCATGGAATCCTCATTTATGATGTATTTCCATTTGTAATGCTTCGGGCATAAGTCTTCGAATGAAGATCATGGCGGAGGCTTATTCAGCTCTTCCTTACCATTGTTAGCTTCAATGGTGTCTCAGCTTCTTGATAGTCAAGTGGAGATTCACGTCTTGTACCCACATAAAGTGGTTTATAATAGAAATGTCCAAATCAGGAAAATCGAACTTGTGACGGTTCGACAATCCACTGAATTAGAGTGAACAAGATTGTGATTGGTGTTATGGGAATAAATCATCCATAAGCATCAAAGTTAGAACATTCGAGTTCTAAGACATGGTTTTCATGAAAAATGTCGGGTTCTCATGGGTGTATTGTTTTATGAAAACTTCGGGTTTCAAATGCACTAAATTTGAAACTACAGGTTCAATTTAGTTTATGAACGTTTAGTTCATAAAAGAGAGGTTCTTACAAGAACACAGAATGCAATATACAACTAAGTGTAGTGGATTTGAGTTTCTTCAGGAACTCAAGTGTGAGAGCTTCATTACTACGAAAGTATGTGACGGTTCAAAGTATAAAAATAAATTATTGAATCATTAATGTCCAAAAGTGATATTCAGGTCAATAATTTTGGATTCATTATCAGATTAATGGACTGCAGGTCACTTTTAATTAATTCAATAGATCGAGACCATTCGGGGTTGATCGTAGAAGCAAAAATAATTATAACATTCGGGTTAAAATTATTTAAATGCCAAAGGTTAGCATTAGATTCAAAAAGCCATAGCCCAATAACATTGGGCTTGGGTGTCATGGGTAAGGAGGGCACAATTTGGGTGCCTTAAGTATAAGGCAAGGCCCAAAAGGTCCTTGGGTAATGGCTACAGGCCACGGGGTAGACAGGAGAAGCCCCAGCAGCAGCTGGGTTTCATACTTAGACCGAGGGGGACACGGAGCAAGGCCCAGCGAAGGCTGGCCTTTGATTTTTGGCTCGGGAAGCCCAGCCGCAGGCTAGGGCTGGCTGCAAGTGATGCGGGCCAGGACGATCCAAGGCCCAGTAACCAAAAAAGGTTGCAACGTGCGACGGGAAGGCACCCAGCCGATCTGGGCTGGTTGTGATTTGGTGGCAGCAAGCCCAAGAAGGTTGCTGCAAGGTTCCGATGGCACGGCACAGGGCCCACGCAGGCGGAAAAGCATGCAGGTGTTGGTGTGGGTAAGGCTGCAGGCCCGTGGTGAGAAAACCCAAGTCAGGCACACGGCCTGGTTTCCAACAAGGTGCCACGGTGTTGTGTAATTTTTCCCATTTTTCCTCAAAATTGTTAAGGTTCTACGAACCCTAATATGCTTCTAATTTATTTCGATTCTTTGACTCACAAATTCCACATAGCAAAAATTGCGTAATGCATGAAACAAATATATATATTGACAAATATATGAACATATACAATATATATATCGGAAGGAAAATATAAACATAGGGGGGTTCATGCATCATGGGGAATGTTTTCATGCTTCATGGTCGTTTCAAATATCTTATGCTTCATGGTCGTTTCAAATATCTTACTTTATTTTAAGCGTACCTGATTGGCAAAAAACAACAAAAGCCTTTGAATTTGTAGAAGATCCATCTTGGAAAACCGGATTGCATCTCCAATGCGTTGTATCACGTTCAACACAGAAAAATTAAATTGAATCAATAGCATGTTGATCAATTCAATAAAATAATAAATTAATTATAAAAGGAATCATTAAAACGTAATACTCCATTGATTGAAGAATAAACTCTCTTTAGCGCAGCGTCAAGAGCGTGCTGATAACGTGTTGTAGACATAATTTACTGAACAATTATGGAAGCCAGAAAGAGAAGGAGGGTGCGGCATAGATGGAGGATTACAACATTTAATAGGTATTTTACTCCTAATAGGAATATAAGATACATTTCCATATCTACTAAGATTTACACAATCATATTCTTATTCTAATAGGACTGCAACATATATCAATTAAAAGTTCAACATATATTATAAAAATTAAAATTACCTACTCGTCATCGCCACTCAGGTTTGCTACTTTCGCAGTCTTGATACGAGGCCATGACACATGGGTGTTGCGGATTGCTGCTTTTGCAGTCTCGATACAAAATTAAAATTGATTTATAAAAAGCAAAATAAAGGTGAAAAAAAAAATTAGAAAATTGAATGACAAGAATTGAGCAAAGTTAGGGTGAACTCAGAACTGGGTCAGGGCTGCCTGGCCCGCCTGGGACTTTAGGTGCTTGGTGGACGACTAGACGAACGTGAGAGTCTGTGAGACGAAGACGAAGCAGGGAACTGAGAGAAGGTTTCGGGCTTGGACCTTGGAACTTGGTCCTTGGAAGACGTTTAAAGACCAATGAAAAGGTCATTGGTTGGGAAGAATTTACCAGGTGTCAAAGATGAACAGAAGGCTTGGAACTTGGAAGACGCATTAAATACCGGCCGAAGGTGAAGAGTTGAATACGCGGGGCAGTGTGAGGAAATTTGTTTTATACAACCATACATGTGCAAAAAAAATTTGTGCCCCTTTCAATTTTGGACCCTGGATAGGATAGAATCCCAATTAGTACTGGGTTAAGGCCGGTCCTGGTTTCAATATGTCAACTATGTTACAATAGTTTTGAATCTATTAAGTACATTTTTTTGGTGAATTTGTATAACGTGCTTAGTTTTGGTTTGCTACTCAATTTGGCACTTTTCTTTCGCTTACGGATTTTTTCTCGAATTTATGGCTTGCCTTTGAATCAAAACGGTTTTCTCCACAACTTTGCATTGTTTGGCTAGCATCAAGGTTTTTCTTATTATTGGCTATTTGAAAGATGCGTAATAAAATAAAGTTTGAAAGTAAGTCTCATTCTTCTTTATGCCCTTGTCCTTCTACTTTAGACTGGATTAGGCAGGTTGGATTTTTCACTCCAGGTCATGTACATGGTATTTTGGATAAGCAACTTTACTCCTTGGAATCTTCCTATGGTTCATGCTCTTTGGCATCCCCCTCTTTTTCCTTGGGTCAAAGTGAATATGGATGACCTTGCTATAGGTAACCTGGGACCTGCGGATTGTGGTGAGGTTTTTCCGTGATTCTACGAGTTATTTTCTTGGTGGTTTCTCCCTGAGCTTAAGCCATCATACTTCTTTCCATGCGAAGCTTCATGCTGTCATCCTTGCAATGGCATTGGCTCTTAAAAGTGATTGTTCTAGTGTGATATCTTGTTTTGTTTCTGGTTATTTTTCTCCTCCTTGGTCGTTCCAAATTCATTGGAGGAACCGTATTTCCTTGTTGCAGCACATGATTTTTCATTGCTCTCATACATTTCAAGAAGGGAATGCAATTGCTGAAAATTAACCAATTTAAGGCTTCTCTCGTCTTCACTTGTTTGGCATGCCACTAAGTTTCTTCCTTTTATGCATTTAGATTTCTTGGGCATGCCAACCTACATGTTTATATCCTCTTCATGATGTGTATTTTTTTTTAAGGATAAGATTTATGTTTCCCTTGTAACCATTTTTTTTTCATATCAATAAAATTCCTTTGTATCGCGGCCATCATTTTGACACCCTCGTTTGATTCAAGTTATTCTCCTAAAGTTGTACAACAATCTTCAGCTCTGCACATTTCATCAGCTTGTAACTACTGCAGCCTCGAGCTATGGCAACTTGGAGTGCCTATATACACTAAGTTGAATAACAAATTGCAAAACAACTTAACAACATATTGTTAACCAATAGCTACTAGAAAGAGGACACATGAGACAATCAGAATTTCTCATTTAACAAATGACATGGATAGACAAGTCGTCATCCTAGCATTGCCCTCACTAGTTTAGCACCTTCAGGTCTCGTTTAGGTCTTGTTTGGTATAAAGGTTTCAATGGGAATGGATAAAGAAGTATTTTCCGGGTAATGTTGAAAGAAATGCAAATTTGTGGCCAAGTTAGAAGAAATTGTAGGTTTTGAGTGAAATGATTAAGTTTGGGTATGAAATTAAAAAATCAGCAGGAATCAAGTACAAAATGCACAACAGAACAGAAAATATATTAGCAGAAAATGCTTAGCAAATATAAGAGCTTAAAAGCGGGAAAAAGATATGGATTAAAGAAGGGAACCATCAGACACCAAAATTGTATCCCCAAAAGCAAAAGAGCTGTACGGTCCGCATCATGGTTGGATCAAAAGATCCCATCACTTGGTCCCTCTTATCAAATCCATATCATTTTTTCAAAACAATGCCCTTGAATTTCAAATCTGGATGCAGAGAACGCACAAAGCACACAAATTTGAAAAAAATAAAAATAATAATAAGATTAAAAAGGCAAAGGGCTCAGCAGAATTGGGTATGAGAAATTTATCAGCACAGATTGATTGAAATCAAATCATCAGAGTGGTGCATGACTTCCTCAGGTGATCATCACTGCCCCCCGCACACACACATATGCTAAACAAACACAAAAGACTCACTCGCAATCGCACAGAGAAAGAGAGACCTACGGACGGAGGCGAATTCGAGGACGAAGAGATGGGCTTTGAGGGGTTTTTGCGATGTTATTTATAGAGGTATGCGCAAAACCCTAGCTCCCTGATTCTGCATGGTGCAAAGACAAATCTACCCTACCATTTCTTTCCCAAGCAAGGCCTATAGGGTTTTCTTTTCCCCTCTCAGAGAAAACAAGGCCCATTATTTTTCTTTTTTTCAGCCTTTTTTTTTTTTGGATTTCTGACGATGCTTCAAGAAACTCAATTTTAGTCTCATTTTATCACTGGAACTCTATTTCCGTCGACTTTGAATACATTGCATCATTGTTGGCAGTAAGGGATCTATCTCATCACTGAGTTGACAAGTGGGACGAAAATCGAGTTTACAAGTGGGACGAAAATCGAGTTTCAAAGCTGCTCAAGAGTCTTAAGACAAAAAATATTTAACAATATAAGATAGTGCAACTGGCCTAATCAAATTTCATTTTCAAAAGAGAGTTTGTATGAAAATGTCCCATACCACAACGGCTTCTGCCAAAATTAAAATTATATTTTCATAGGTTGTATTCAAATTGTTTCGAGACTTAGAGATATGTTCAATACAGTGAATGTGCCATTAGCTCTGTCAGTATGTCGATCAAGTGCTCCACCATTCTCTACTTTCCACGGCTGACCAACGGATTGATCAACACGATCAATCCGATCCTTCTTGATGCCCAAATTCATGAATGTTGTTCGTCCTCTTCAACGAGTTAGCTCCATAAACCACCAGCTCTTCTGGCCAGCCCAAGTATATCGACGTCTTCTAAAAATCACGCCGAAATCACGACAGCATTTACAATTTTACTCCAGTGTTTGTCTTACATACAGCTGTTAGCATCATCTCCACGCTCTAGTCCGAGATGTTGAAGCTTTAGACTGGGACTGCGGCCTCCTACCACTGGTTATGCCACTGTCACTGGCACTACCCCCAACAAGATTGTCGTGAGCTTCGGAAAACTCTCTATTCCATGAATTCAAGGGGATCAGATAACTATCGTCCTTGATGCTCTTCCTCTGCTCCTCGTGTCGTTTCACATTCTCCGATATCTGATGCAAGGTTTTGTTTATCTTTGCAATCCCTCTTTCAACTGGTTCTACCACATGAGAAACTGTATACTTCATGTCATCAACCATCTGAAACAACAAACAGCAGAGTGACCATTGATTCGAAGAAATGAGTTTTAAATGAAACAGAGAAAAGGCATAAGATATTAGGATTAACTACTCACAATTTCTCCACTTCCGAAAATCACATCACGAACACTCTGGGGGAAATTCAGGCGCTTTTCTCTCTCATCGTGCCGTGCCACTGCCAAATGCACTCTGGTTGTTCTTTCACAATCACGTACCTCTTCTGGATCGGGAGGTTCTCCCAGAGATGCATAGTCAGTCATTACAGCAACATTACGAACACATCTTTCTCCACGTTTGTAAGGTACAGCTGGAAATACATAAAGGTGGACTACAGCAGCAACACCCATCTGTTTAACAAGTTTGAAATCAAACCCCGCTGAACTTCAGGATCTTATTTGGAAAAAAATTTCTATGCATTGAACATCAATCAGAACTTACACCATACATGTACACAAAGGACCTACTCAGAATGCTCAGCTCATGTATCATAAACTATCATATGCATAGAAGTCTGACCGGTTGTAGAGTAATTTTTCGAAAAACAACCTTGATAATTTACTGAATTTCTAAAGTATCTTCGAATTTAACAAGAGGTTCCTGAAATAGATACTTTTGTACATAATATAGTTTTTTACCCAATGAAATTGAAATTTTGCTCTTCACCTTTTAAGGTTGACCTGCACCTTTGATCAAATAACATAAAGACAAAAAAGTAAAAAGAGAAAAACCTAAGAAAAGAGCAACACTGATAAGAGAAATATAGCAACCACTAACATAAAATCAATCACTTAATATGTCTATTGTTCTATTGAGTTACTAATGTTCCTAACTATATAGACCATTATCAGAAACAAGGAATCAATCTCAAGATAAATTCAAATTCTAGAGTCATCCTTTCACAATACCATTTTCCAAGTATCCGCAAGTAAATTAAGTAAGATGTGCTCTCCAAGCTAAACACCATGATTTGTCATACTTCAAGCTAAATTTGGCCACAAATGGGATAGGCTTTTAGTATGCTCAAGTCGCCATAGTATTTTATTTCAAGTGAGTAAAACTGTTTAAAACTGACTCAAAATTCTCATAAGATAATGATGAGACAATGAAAATTTGTACCCAAAAAAAAAGTGCTAAATTAATGTACACAATTTTCCGGTCTTCTGAACACACTGTTCTTTTTATTGTTCATAGTATTGTAGCTGCTTCTTTAATAGCATAAATTTTTTTGTGTTCTTACTCGGTTATCATGGACTGGTGAGATTAAATTTATAATGAAGGATAGAAATTAATGAATTAGGGTTTAAGGTGTTCTATCCACAGATATACGGGGTTTAAATATAACTACAATACTCTTTATATCTTATTATGAAAGATAACCTTTATTTCTCTAGTTCTTTTAAGAACTTCAGTGGCTTACGCTAACAGCAACAAAAAGCAGATTTTCCATTGTTTTGCTTTATGAAACATAGTAGGATTACAATTTAAGTCGAGTCTGATTAGTAATAGAACAACCCATCTAGAATAAACTTGATATCCAATGAGATCCTGGGTTTCTTCTAATCATCCAAAACATTAGTCCAACCCATTAACATATCTACTTCCATTCGGAACTCAATTTCAGCTTTCAATTTAATTCAATCATTAATATGCCAAATGTTAAAGACATGTAAGCCCTGCAACACTGAACATAATACAATTCAACAGTACATTTAAATGGTTAGTTATTCGTCATGACTCATTACCCACCTCTATGCATATGATGTAGTCTTGTATCCGAGTTTTCAGCTCCTGAGCCAATGACCCTTTGAAGGCACCCATAGAGAAAAGAAATGCAACAGCGATTCCTTGCCACCATGTCAAGAACACAATTGACTTAAAAGTCAAAAACTTTGCCAAGGGTTTAATGGGTTGTAATTTGTCTTTTATGACAGAGTAAAACTGCACAAGGCAATATAGGGCCCATGTCTGACTAAAATTTAGAACAACTGCCAAGAAAGGATAGCTGCAAGCAAACAAAAATAATTCAGAAGAATAGATATGGAAAGTACCACAGAAACAAGTGCAACACTACAACAAACTTGTAATAAAAATTACAGTTGCGAGCAAGTCATCCTAAGCACGCACAAACATTTATGTCCTCAACAAAGTGATTATGTGGAAGCACTGGCGGATGCACTAAGGGGCAAGGGGGGTCAGCTGACCCCCCGAACTTCAGTGAACGTCCATGGACATCTTAGGTGCTGACCCTCCGAACTTCGGTGAATGTCCATGGATGACTTGGGTGCTGCCCTTTTAAAGGTTAGAGTTGCCCTTCATATATACCCTTAAACTGCTTGATAAAATGCATTGGAGAGGTGTTGCCCCTTTACAGTCTAGTCCTAATATTATTTACCTCTGGCTTGTTTGTTGGTTGTGATTACAATTGTTGGCAAAAAAAAAGAACCAAGTAAAAAACTATCCAAAAATGCAAAGTAAATGAAATGGTGATCTCAAAGAATAACAAAGCATCATCATTCTTGGACAAACATATTAATGGGAAGCAATAATATCAAACATTGTTAGTGTGTTCAAGATAAGTGTGTTTCTTTGTTAAGCATTCATATGGGAGCAGCCTTGGAACATGTTAGTTACCCACGCAAATGAGGCATTAACAGGTGTGCAGTATGCTTTTCCAAATGACTTCAGGCCTATCAAGACTCGATGAAATGACGATATGCATGCTATTTCTGCTAAAAAAAAATTGCGCACTGCGCGCGCTATTCTTACTAATCCCCCTAATATTATTTCCTGGATCCGCCACTGTGTGGAAGTGTATGCATGTGTGGATCAAGCATCAATACATAAGGCGTACTCAACCTATCATCTAAGAAGACATGGATAATTGTCCACAAGTAAATGTCAGCCAAACAAGCTTTCAGACCTAAATGATACACAAGCAAATATCTTACCCATATCTCCCGTCAAATTTCCCCTCTCCATAAACACCAAAAGTCTCAAGAATCATTGCTAGCAAAGCACAGATCAATTTCAGTATCATCTGAAAAATAATGAGAAGACCAAATAAGGCTGAAAACTTTCAAGGAGATAGAATGATAATAAAATTACAGCAGGAAAATGAGTACATACATACTGAACGATGCCAATTTTAACAGCATAGTAGAATGCGGAGCCAAGAGGCCAGTCTCCTATGAGGCAATTCAGTGGGAAAGGATGCTCTACAACTCCATAAGCATAAGATTCTTTCAAAAGAGGTGTGCTCGAGTCAACTATGCTTTGACTCTCCATAAATTCAATTGTCCTCTCCTCACCACCTTTACATAGAAAAATGTATGTCCACAAAAAGGAGGCAAATTATTTCAGGTTTACATTATTAAACATGTTCTACAAACTTGGTTATTTTCTTAGGAACAACTTATCAACATATAAATTTTCATTAATGTGCCACTGCACACACAAGAATAGTACTAAGGAAAAAAGATACTGATTAACGTCACTATGTGTGGTAAGTACTTAATAATCACAGAGGATTCAACATTCACATTTCGGTTACATACCTAAGCACGCTATCAGGTATCTCTCAAAACAATATAGTGCAAAAGCCTCGTAGCAGTCCCGAATTGCTTCCCAATTGAAGGCCGCATTGGAGTCCAACAGTGACAAAAACTGCAGCCAAAAGCATTATTACCCACAACAACTAATTAATCCACAAAATGGTAAATACTAATAATTAAGAGCAGCAGTACAAACTGGATACCTCAAAAGACTAAAAGCAGACATATGCCAAGAAAAACGAAAGGACCAACTGTATGTAGATATATTACTTTTGTGATACAGTTTCCAACAATAAGAGCAGACTTCAAATATTGAATATCTTTACAGCTGTAGACAAAGGACCAATTATGAATAAATACTATGCCTGTCATAACTCTAGGATTTGCAGTCAAAAGCACTGTTCTAAAAATCTCCGCCTAGACGCTAGGCGGCTAGTCACCGTCCCGATTAATGCCTAGGCGTTTGAAAATTAAGAAAGGGTGCCTAGACCAGCTGAGGCGCCCGCCTAGCCCGTCCAGACCCGCCTATACACCTGCCTAGGTTGCAACTCACTTAGACAGTAACTTTCAATTTGCATTTAATTTTTTGGGTAAATTACACAAAACTACCTCAACTATGGGTCGAACGACACTTCCATACCTCATCTTTTAAAAATGACAATGTCATACCTCATCTTACGAATTTGTGCCAATGTCAGACCTCCGTCAGTTTTTCTGTTAATTTCTCTGTTAAGTGCTGACGTGGCTAGAAACGAGGCCCACTCACTAATCCAACTGGATTAAAAAATAATTAAATATATTTTTAATAATTAAATATTAAAAAATTAAAAATAAAATTATTTTTTTATATTAAATTGTAGGATCCACCTCTCTCTCTCTCTGGGCAACCCTTCTCACCCATCCCCCCAACCTTCCCCCTCTCGTCTTCCCCAAACCCAGATCCTATCCCACTCCCGTCTTCTCTGCACCAATCACTACCGCCACTCTCCCTTCGACCTCCCCCGCCACTCTCCCTTCGACCCATTCCCAAAATCCCAGAAACCTTTCCCACCCATCAAGAGTTTAGATGTCGCGGATCCGATTGGAGACAATCAAGAGTTTAGACGGCAGTACCAGATAACTACCACTGCTTCTTCCAAATCTTCATCTTCTGCAACTTCCCAGAAATATAGAGGATCAATGCCTACTAATAGGGTGGCTCTGTACAATGGGATTCTCAGGGATCGTGGCTGTCACCGATTGGCCTACTCCTACTGATGAATTCCCACATCTGTTGTGTATATTTTTGGGGTTGATTACTTGATTTTCTGTAAAGATCGAGTCTTTTTTTTCTCTCTTTAATTTGTACAAATTTTAGTTTTTTTTCTTTTGCTGATGAGAGGTTAAGTAGGTTGGAAGGAATATTTGGAACTTGTATGTAGTGCTGGGTTCCACAGGTTTGGTTGGGGGGATGGGTGGGAAGGGTTTCTGGGATTTTGGGGATGGGTCGAAGGGAGAGTGGCGGTAGTGATCGGCGCAGAGAAGACGGGAGCGGGATAGGATCTGGGTTTGGGGAAGACGGGAGGGGGAAGTTTGGGGGGATGGGTGGGAAGGGTTGCCCAGAGAGAGAGAATAGAGAAAGGCGAGAGAGAGAGGTGGATCCCACAATTTAATATAAAAAATAATTTTATTTTTAATTTTTTAATATTTAATTATTAAAAATATATTTAATTATTTTTTAATCCAGTTGGATTAGTGAGTCGGCCCCGTCTCTAGCCACGTCAGCACTTAACAGAAAAATTAACAGAAAAACTGACGGAGGTCTGACATTGGCACAATTTCGTAAGATGAGGTATGACATTGTCATTTTTAAAAAATGAGGTATGGAGGTGTCGTTCAACCTATAGTTGAGGTAGTTTTGGGTAATTTACCCTAATTTTTTTCAATAAATTGTAAGAGACTTGTTGAATACTTAAATGAGCACACACTATATATATTTTGTAGTTTATGATGAAATTATATATATTTTAAGTATAAACAAACACTTATTTGCACAAAATATAATGGATTTACTTAAATCCGCCTAGTCCGCCTAGGCGCCAACCTAGACCCCGCCTACCCTCCTAGGCGCTAGGCCCCAGCCCGCCGCCTGACTAGCGCCTATCGTCTTTTAGAACCTTGGTCAAAGGGCAATTCCTGTGTCTAAGATACATTGCCAAATTATCTCCAGTTTTAACAAGTAACAGAAATAGAACTCACTTTTTACGGAGTGAGGTAACAACATAATATTGCAAAAGAAATGAAATACATCTGACTTCACAGTCTGTCTTTGTATCATTTCAATAAGTTGGTACTACGTAACTAATATATTGCAATTGGATCCCTATACTTATCAACATATCTGGCATACTACCATTTTTCTTTCATAACACACAAGCAAACATAACTTCTTCCTATACATCCATTTGAAGTTGTAGCCTTCCAAAGAGGACCCTGCCAATACTCAATCTGGTACACATTCCAGAGGTCATTTGAGATCCATATCTATACTAATAACATGTCATAACTCTAATGGCAAACTTATTTACTTGAAAAGAATTCCATTAACTGTTATTCTCATACTAAATTTGTAACTATTTGCTAACTAATTGAGGAGGGTAAAGTAGTAAAATGGCTTCTATTTAAACTACCCTTGAACTGTATGTGTATTCTCAGTAATCTAAAAGCACTTCCCCCCCCCCCCCCCCCCCCCAAAAAAAAAAAAAAAACCTCAAACTGTTCTCAATATATTAAAATGAAAGGTTGATTTATAAAAACACAAATAACTATACTTCTACAGAATTTCACGAAAAACTAGCATACAACTCAAGAAAGTGATAGCAGAATGTACAGTCATACCGATTCCAGTGCATAGACAGGAACCATCAAAATGAGACCAATCAGAAACTTCTGCTCCTGAAAATAGATAAAAGGAAAAGAAAAAGAAAGTAAGAAAAGATGAATCAAAGTTATCTTTAGACATAGAAGAAATCTAAATTTCTCAGGAGGAATACAAAGATCAGACCTCTGGCTGATTATAAGCAGCTAAATGCTCGAAGATAAGGTA
Organism: Heteromeles arbutifolia; assembly: GCA_024362995.1. Classification (NCBI taxonomy): domain Eukaryota; kingdom Viridiplantae; phylum Streptophyta; class Magnoliopsida; order Rosales; family Rosaceae; genus Heteromeles; species Heteromeles arbutifolia. Next base: position 42,557,195 of record JANCRC010000002.1, read on the forward strand.
CATGGAGAGAAGAAGAGCAACAAGTACGAAAATGCTAGCACTGAGGATTGGCCAGCTGAAAGCTGCTGATGATTCAGCACCAAGATTGAGTGACCACATTTCCCCTAATCTGCTTGAGGACTCGACTAGGGATATAAAGAAAAAGGAAGAACATAAAATGCCCCTCCATCCCATTGAGTTAGAGTCTCAAAATATATGGTTAAACTTGAGCAAATTGGACGTGCTTTATAATTTTGGTTAGCCTTTGAGGATGTAAGGAAGAAGCATCCAGAGAAAACGAGAATCTGTAAGAAATGGAGCATTTTAATTAATGTGAAAAGTACAAGCATTACTATTTAACAGTCAGGAAACAAATATCATAACGAATACTAATCTCTGAACTCGTGATATTTCGGGTGAAATATTCAGAGATGTATAATACATGAACTAATTCCAACATTATACCATGATTAAAGCGAAAGGTGCACTTCAATGTCTTGCATCAACATAACTCTTCATTACAGCATCATGCAAACCCAAACAAGATAAATGTCAGGAAGTGATAAGTTCAAATCACTACACGCAAAAGTCTATAGATTGCTTCATAAGGCATGATATCCTCGGGTTGGAGTTTCTCAACCCATGTCTATCTGCGAACATTTAGTTTGGGTTAAAAACAAATATAACCCTTTTGCTCAAGTTACTTATCCTTTACCAAAATTTCCCAAAATGCGGGTTGGATTCGGGTTGGTCAGGCTCATCCAACCAACCGAATGCCCATTTCCTAGTTGTCGTCGAGGCTTGCACCAAAATTACAGAGCCTAAAGTAATAACCTGGCACCTTATCAGCACTACAGAATTTATAATTTCTATCATTAATACACAATACTAGACCTCTAATACACATAAAATCAACACAAAACACAGTGATTGGTACACTAATCAGTATCGAATAATAACCATTGAATATTTTTTTCCCATAGTGTAACACATTTTAATAATAAAAATTAATTTTCTAAGCAGCCAAACAAATTAAGCAACAAATTTATTTCCATCACCAAAACCTCTAACTTACAGAAGCAGAATTTAAAATTTAAAAAAAAAAAAAAAAAAAAATGCAATTAATTCACATTCGTCACTAAAAATCAAAGGATAAACCCTAAAACTTCCATGACAGAGAAAATTATTAACCTGTGCGAAAGAATTGAAAAGGGACCAGAAATAGTCATAATTCTTGAAGACGAAAAAAGGAAAAAAAGATTTCTTAAAAGGATATGAGAACAAGGGTTAGATACGAACCTGTGCTTGGGATTTTCCCGGAAAATTTGACAGTGAAATTATTTTCCGCGAAAATCGAAAGGAAAATTATAATTCGTCCCCGGAAATAAGACGTTTTTCCTTTTGCTTCGGCAGTTGGGGAAGACCATCGTAGAGTTGTATTTTTATTTTTTTAATTTAATATTAAATAAAGAAACACGAGTAAGATTCACACGGCAGTGACCTAAGTTTTGTGACAGCTTTACATCTGACCGTGACAGCATTACATCTGGTAGTGGCGTATGATCGTGCGGCTTTCCTATGGAAAAGCTGATTGTCTGTGGTTTAAAGATGGATAACGTTCAATTGGGAGAGGGTAACTTTATTTCCACGCAAGCAATTGCACGTGGCAAGATCTCACTCCGGTTTCCACGTCAGTTCCGCGCGTGGCAAGAAATGTAGAAAAATTAAATAGCCGGGGGAATTTACAGATAAATAAAAATTGAGGGAAATTATTGGCTGAATTTAAAATTTAGGAGTAAATTGACGGTGGATTATAAATTTAGGAAATTTTTTGATAAGGGGGTCTATTTTTTAAGAGACTACTATTTTTCCAAATGATTTTCCAGTTATCTCTTTTCTACGGATGTATTTAGTCTTTTACTTTGTGGAAAGAAGATATGATTTCAAATCCTACGAATAATGAATAAAATTGTCTCACAAAATATAACATTCTATTTTATATTTTAACAAATGTAAATCAAAGTTATATTTTAATAGTGGAATTAATTTTCTCTCTCTGATTAGAGGGATCTCATCATCAAAAGATGTAAAAAGATGTAGACCTAGGTTTTTGTTTATATCTTCCAGCAATGATGTATAATTTATATTTTGTCGCTAGAGAATTTTCATACAAATATATACACATATATAATGCACATTTCAAGACATTTCGCACCTCTAGTTGGACATGCCCCACATTCATTAGACAAAAATTTTACTCTTATCACATATTTCATAACACATTTGTACATGTCTAATAGCAAAAGGATGGTGTTATTCACACACCCAATTTTAACTCACTCCTCCTAATTTTTTGTCCTTGAATCGAATGAATTACAAAAAATCAATAGGCAATAATTAAAAGAATGTGTGGGAGTTAAAAAAGAGTGTGTGAATAGCATTACTTAATAAAATTATGAAAAATACGCCTAAGCGTCCCCGGTCAAAAACTTGAGTCTTTGATGTTTTCACGTCAGCAGCATCGACGCATCCCTCCTCGGCCTCCAGTCTTTGATGTTTGCTGGTCTCTTGAATCCATGAATTGGAACTGTGCACGTGAAGAAGCCTAGGAGTTTTGTTTTTCAAAGCCCTGAGCGCCGCTGCGTCAGGTTGCGGGTAGTGATGCCTAGAGCAGAAGCACATGTAGCATTCGGCCTTGGGGTGATCAAAGCAGCTCGGAATTCTTCGGATAGTTCTGGAGATGTTACTGCCTTATGGGTCATTTATCGTCTCGAGGAACTTGAGTTGACGCAATGGAAATATCGTGAGCTGAATTAACAGGGCAATAGATTTTAGGCGGATTGGTAAGCCATTTCTTTATGTCAACCCAGTCCTGTGGCTAGATAATTTTTGTTTCTCTTCTTTTCTTCCGAGGAGAGGATCAACGTCATAGAGACAAGAAATTATTGGATGGTACAGTATCATCACGTGACATTGACAGCTAGTAGTACCCACTAATAAATAAATAACACGTGACATAATAATTATTAAATAAAAAACAATAGCTGGATTTTCATCTTCCCTAACGTCGTTAGAGTTCTCTGCCAAAACTAATAACTGCCCCTCGTATTCCACCCTCCTCTTTTCCGCCAAAAGCAAAAAAATTTGCCGCTTCCTTTTCCCTTGAATCGCATCCCCTACAATTAAAATCCACAAACTGCAAAACCCAAATATCTCAAATTACAGGTACTGGAATTTTTTGTTTGAATCTGACTGCAATATTTTTTCTTAATTTTTGTTTTATCTTTTGGTTTCCAACTTCCGTAAGTTCCTGGGATTCAGTTTTCATGAACTAACTCATATTCTTTTTTAGTTGAAACCTAAAAGTAGGCTCTGCACCATTCTCAAAAAAGCAAAGCTTCACCAAGTGGAAGAATATGGATACTGGTAAAATATTTAACCTATCAGCCTATTTGGTTTGTCTTTTTTGCATTTTCTCTTTTCATTTTTAACTTGTTATTTGGCTGCTGTCATTTGTCTACTATTTTGCATCCATTATTTAACCGTTCAATTACATACAGATTTTTCATTTACGTACAATTTTTTCTTGTACAGTATTCATTGATACCGATAGTGATGAAGAAAATAATCGGGAAGAAGATCCAATCATTAATATAAAAAGTGATGAAGAAAATAAGAAAGAAGAAGATCCAGTCATTGTGAATCGAACAGAGAATTCCGATGACGTTTTCTTGGGAAAAGTTGTACTCAATGAAAAGGAAGCTTATGATCTCTACAACAACTATGCTACGGCAATTGGATTTAGTGTTCGTAAGGGACAAAAGAGATATAATAGAAAGAATCAACTAATAAGGGACAAAAGAGATATAATAGAAAGAATCAACTAAGACAACTTTGTTATCTTTGTTCAAAAGAAGGTTTTAAGGTAGATGGTGACCTGTCAGAAATGAGCAATTCTTATAAACTAGAGACAAGAACAGGTTGCAAAGTTGGAATTCGATTTGCAATACAAACGGATGGTACGTTGAAAGTTGCTCAATTTTTTTCTCAACACAATCACGAGCTTGCTAAACCAGAAGAGAGGCAGTTTTTGAGATCAAATAGAAAAGTTTCTGAAGCTCATTTGGGTGTGATTAAAACCATGGCAGATGTAGGAATAAGGACTACAAATACATATTCTTATTTAGCAGAAGAAGCTGGCGAGTCTCAGAATGTAGGTTTTACACAAAGAGATTGCTACAATATTGTGAATAAGGAAAAAATGGTCATGTTTGAAGCAGGGGATGCTCAATGTTTGATCAATCTTTTCAAGCACAAGCAAGCAGAAGATCCTATGTTCTTTTACATTGTGCAAGTGGATCAAGAAAATCGAATGACAAATTTTTTTTGGAGAGATGGAAGGTCGCGACTTGACTATGAGTGCTTTGGGGATGTTGTAGCATTTGATACTACATATCGTACCAATAGGTATAACATGATTTGTGCTCCTTTTGCTAGCGTTAATCACCATTGGAAAAACGTATTGTTCGGTTGTGCATTTTTATTGGATGAAAAAACAGAAACGTTTAATTGGTTATTTGATACTTTTTTAGAATCAATGGGAGGTCAAAAGCCAAAGACAATTTTTACTGATCAATGTCAAGCTATGGCAAATGGCATTGAAAAAGTTTTTCTTGGGGTATGTCATCGTTTATGCTCGTGGCACATATCTCAGAATTGTGCAAAAAATATGTCAAGTCTCTATGCAAAACCTGATTTTGGACGTTTGTTCAATAAATGTCTTAAATATTGTGAGACAGAATTGGAATTCCAGTCGACTTGGGATGAGCTAGTTGCAGAAGTCAACCTTACAGGGTGCTCACGGATGTGCTCGTGGATGAATATGTTGTATGCGCTTCGTGCCAAATGGTGACCGGCATTTAGTCATGATACTTTCACATGTCGGATACATTCTTCACAAAGAAGTGAGAGCACAAATAACGTTTTCCACCAAATTTCTACCAAGACAATTAGACTTATTGAATTTGTGCATCATTATGATAAGCATGCAGAAAAAATGCGTACAAGTGAATCAGAAGAGTCTTATCGTTGCAATCAGGGTCTCCCTTCTAGAGTTGCCCAAATGAGTGGAATTTTGAAGCATGCTGCTACTGTCTACACTAGGAAAATGTTTAAAATATTTGAAAAAGAGTTTTTGAATAGCTTAGCAGCGACAATGCATGAATGTGAAAGTTGTGGTACAATTCACTCTTTCGAACTTAATGAGGAGGGTCACACAAGAGTTTACCTTGTCCAACTTAACTCGTCAAATGGCACGATTATTTGTAGCTGCAAAATGTTCGAGTCCATGGGTTTGTTGTGTCGTCACGCTCTAAGGGTACTAAACGTCAAATCTTGAACTGAAATACCTTCACAACATATATTGAAGCGTTGGACAAAAGATGCAAAGAAAGGATTGGATGCAAATGAGCATAGTCAATTATTGCAGGTAAAAGGTAAACCATCTGTTACATTGCGTCGAAATACTTTAATGCGAATGACTTATAATATATTGAGTAAGGGAGCAGAGTCAGAAAGTACTACTAGAGTTGCCATGAAAAAATTGGGAGAGATAGAGGAATTGATTGAAAAGGATATGATCAAGTCAAAGGGAGAAGTTAATAAAGAGAGCAATGACATACTTTTGAATGATAACAATGATGATGATTGTAATGCAAATGGTTGCTCAGTTGATGAGCCACCAATATTGAATCCTCCGTTGGTAAGGCCGAAAGGAGTAAGCAATGCCAAATTAAAAAGTGTTATGGAGAAACGAAAAAAGAAGGCATCAAAAGATACCGTCTCATTTGGTAAGTGAAATTTTATATTTTACATTTTAATTGGCTATTAGATGTAATTCCAATATTCTTTTTTACTTAAAAAATTTAAATTTGCTTTGTAGGGAAAACCAAGAAGCCAAGCAATATAGGCCCTTCACATAGTTCAGCACCATATGATTCAAATTTTGTTCAACAACTCAATGTACCCACTAGTACAAATGTTAAGCAAGTTTACCCAACTATGAACTTGTTAACAACAAATAGTCATGCATTGCCTCCATCAAACCAAGTAATCTAATTTGTTAGTTTACAGTGATGTGTGTTTTTAAGACCTTGAATGCTCTTATCTTCTCTAAATTCGACTAATTGCATATCATCTTATAAATTTACACAGGTCTTCCCAGCTGTGAGCTTGTTAACAACAAACAAGCATGCATTGCCTCCATATAACCAAGTAATCCAACCTAGTTTTTCATTCACAAGTATGCTACAAGATGGTCAATTTATGGCGAGTCAGGTATTGATCGATTTACTTTGAGAATGCGGAATTTATGAGTACACATGGTAATTCTTGTTTGTTTTATACATTTGTAATATACATGTGGCAGAATTCATCCTCAAGTTTTATTGCACACGAACCCTTTGGACTGAATCCTCAACTCAGCCAGGTTTGATTTGTTTATCACACAAGGCATATTTGTTGTTTTAGCATTTAGTTAATGTGAAGCTATATGTAATGCATGATTCACATCAATATGTTTATGGGCGACAACATAATCCGGTGGAGTAATTTCTACATTACAATAAGAGTAAATCACTTTTTTTTTTTATTAAAAGCCTTTACTTATTTTGATTTTGAACCAGATTTATACTTGGGGAATATTTTTTTTCGACAACTTTGTTATTTTGGAGAGTAGGAAGCATTGAGATTACAGTCACTGGAAACAATAACTTTGCTCTTAATAATTTTTCCATATCTTTCTCGTTTTAAGATTGAGTGCGTCTGTCATTTAAGTAATGTGCTGTAAAGCTATATATCATAGTGAATAAAGCATATAAGGAGCAAAGGGCAAAGGCATAAGAAATCATGTCAGCCATACGACAAGTTGTATAAGATACCATTTTCTCATTACAATTTACACTCACAGGCTCACTTGTACTTACAATAGCAAAAGACTATTAACACATTGTATGTCACTACAAAATTGTAGCATTTGATACAACAAATCCAATTCTATACATCAACCTCAAATGAACGGTAGCTATAATCTGAGGCAACCCAAAATCCAATTCAAGCTGTCTTTCATTCTTGCAATCTGACACCCCCTAAAAACATTAGAAAGAAAAGCTTAATCAAATGAAAAAAATCCCATACAAGTTCTCTTTCAATCTTGCAATCTCCATCCATGGACATTATACCCAAGGGACGTAGGACATTTCCTGGAGTTTCATCAGACCTTGATAGACATTCTTTTAGTTCCTGGTACATACCAAAATCCCACTTAATCAAATACCAGTGTTCTAAAAAACGCCCTAGGCGGCGCCTAGCAACCGAGGCGTTTTTGGGCACATCGGGCGGAAAAATCGGGCTGGGCCTAGGCAGGCTAGGCAGCTAGGCGGGATAGGCGGTCCTAGGTGGTCCTAGGCGACCCTAGGCGGTCCAGGCGGTCCTAGGCGGCCCTAGGCAATCCTAGGAGGTTTTTTTTATATATTTTTTTTATTAATTGTGTGTTTTTTTTCTTTTTTGGTTTCATGGTGGTATACTTATGGAAATGGTGTATCTAATTTGCAAATGATGGATTTACTACAAGTTCATCCAATACTTATGGAAATAGTGTACCTAATTTGCATTTTATCATTATTTTATTATCCATACACGTATAGTTTTTTTTTTTAGGTGTCTATATGCACTTATTTACAAGATATACAAGAAATTTATCTAAATCCGCCTAGGCGCTAGGCGCTAGCCCGCCGCCGGACTAGCGCCTAGCGTTTTTTAGAACCTTGTCAAATACAATGAATTAGTAAAAACAAAGACACTTTAAGATCCAATTTGCTTAACTAAACTCATAAATTGCCAAAGTCTTAAGAATCGATAAAAAATAGAAGGGACACAAACCATAAAACAAAGCATTCAATTCTTTCGTATCGCGTTTGTAATTCTTTCAAGTATCTCTACCTTTTACTTTCTCTCTAGCTCTCTTTGTTAAATAGAAAACTGGTATTGCCCTAACATTTAGAATACACAAATTTCAAGTTTAAGAAGAAAACAAGAACAAAGACAGTGTTGGTGCCCCAATTAATTGAATAAACAGAGCAATCACTTGACATGTAGCAATTGTAAAAAGAAAATGCAAGGGGCGCAAGGGTATCCTCCAAATAAGAAGAAAAAAACAATCTAAGATGTCCCAGAACCCCAGAATTTAGACAAGCTAGAATCCAAAAGGGTAAAACAAAATTCAAGCAAGAAATTGCAGTTAGATTCAAGCTTGCTTAAATCAAACCCCAAAATTCACGCAAGCTAGAATCCAAAAAGGATAAAACAAAATTCAAGCAAAAAATTACAGTACCTGTAGCCTGAGATTTCTGGTTTTTGCAGTTTGGGGATTTGATTTCAAGCAAAATTCAAGCAAAAAGGGATGAGATTCAAGTAAAAAGGAAGGCGGAGGGAATTTTATGTTTTGGTGGAAAAGAAAGATTGCAGTTTGTGATTTGATTCAAGCGAAAAGGGAGGCGAAAAAGGAGGGTGGAATACGAGGGGCAGTTATTGGTTTTGGCAGATAACTCTAACGGCGTTAGGAAAATGAAAATCCAGCTACTGTTTTTTATTTAATAATTATTATGTCACGTGTCATTTATTTATTGGTAGGTACTACCAGCTGTCAATGTCATGTGGTGATACTCTACCATCCAATAATTTCTCCATAGAGACCGTAAGAAAGAATATGGAGTATTTTGAACTAACGGAAGACTTGGCGCAAAACAAAGCGTAATATCGTCAAGGCAGTTCTTGAGATTTTGGAAGCCTTATGCGAGACTGAAACTGACACACCCCGACCCGGAATGTCCACTAGGACTCCGAATCGAGCTGTGCTGGCCAACACCTGGAAGGTGACGAAGCCAAAAAGTCATGATATGGAAGAATGCGAATAAATTTAAACCTAAATGTCTCTAACTATCAGAGTGCGCTGTCAGTGGGTATGGACCCATTTCACACGCGTTGTCAGAGCATAAGTAAAGTACAGTAGTGTGGGTAAAGGTCATACCCTCAGAAGTAGCCACCTGAACTGGGATATGCCACGAGTCCTGGTCGATAAAGAAACTATGCTACAAGAACCTGGAGGGGCGCAAAACAAAAAGCGTGAGTGGGCAAAAACAAAGCTTTTCGAAAACATCTCATTTATCAACATTTATAACCCCTCACTGAAAAACCTGTATACTTTCCCAGAAAATAGCATATAAACATATGTATATCATCATATTCTCAAATCATGGTTCAAAATCAGTATTATGAAAGTAAGCCATTCTATATGCATCAATAACCTGATGAAGATACGCAAATATATTAGGTAGAATAATAAATCAACCAGAGACCCTGCAGTAGTCCTGTACAGCTAATCATATAGCTCAATACCTATGCCTGCACACGAGTCGGAACCATTAAAATGGTCTGTACGACAGGACTTGGTGTAATAATACGCTCTAGTGCTATACTCATCAAAATGGTCGTGCGAATACTCGCAAGTCACCTACGAGTCGGAACCACAGAAGTGGTCTGTACGACAGGACTTACACATACTTGGATCCAAGGGAGCGTGCAGTGCGGGAGGTGAATATCAACATAAGCACTAACACCGGTGGTGCAGGTTATGAGCTCTCAACACAAATCATATCATCAATAATTCACACAATATAACTCACCTGATACTTACCTGTGCGTCCACCACACCATTTCATACATATGCATCATATACCAATTCATACATTTCATATCAATTCTATGCATGGCATTTTAAAACATACTTTCATTTAAATTCGATTTCTGGGAAAATCAGTAAGTGTGTGTGTGTGTGTATATATATATATATGTCTATGTATATATACTGAAAACAAAAGCCCACTCACCTGGAGTCCACGCTATACTCCCTAGAACGAGTACCGAAGCGTCCCGAACGATCGGCGCCTAGAACAATTATTAAATCACATCTCAGAATACTTGTCGATAGAACACATAACTCACATAAAACACATCCTCAAGGGCATTCAAGAGTGATTCAAAACTCATTGACCATAAGTCAACCGTCGATCAAAGATCGACGGTAGGGTCCACAACCCTACATAACTTCATCCGGAAGATCCGCATATCAGATTTCCCATCCGTAACTTCTCATGATTCAAGTTATGCTTATAGAACAACATACTAAAGTTTCGTTATGATCCAACGGTTGGATCTCCCCCAATTTCCAAAACCGAGTGGCGATTAACCTTTTATTTTATGAACTTACAAATCCAATTCGGGAAGATCCATACGTTGGATTCCCTATCTGTAAGTTCCTAAATTCTTCAAATATTAAGTACTACAACGTGTCAAAGTTTGGTGACGATCCGACGGTTGGATTGTCAATTCATATTTTCACCTAACCACGCAACGTGATGAAATAAGGTTCAATTGATCAACCTATGTCAAACCACTATCAAAACTGACTTCAGAACATCTAACACAGTCTAAAAATAACATTGACGGCCCACTGGCCTTGCGCCGCCGCCTGCGCCACCGTGGGTGGCGGTCGGCCGCCCCGGCTCGTCGGAAAATCCAACTTTCTCCAAAAATTCTCAAAATTTGCAGAATTGAAGATCTCAACGAAAGGAACAACTTTCATACCTGTGACCAAGGCCAATTCGGTCAATAAGAGCTCCAATTTCATCAAAAACCGTAAGAACCCTAGAATTTGGTGTGCTCCAATTCGACCTCCAAAGCAACTCCGACGCCTCAACCATTGCTTGGGCTTTGTTCTAGGCCTCAAGAGAAGTCTGATGGTAGTGGTAATTGGAGGAGGTAGCTTCAAATCGTGACGGAAAGGAACCCAACCCGTGCGCCCCCTTTTGCACGGTTTTGTCCAAAATCAAGGCTAAACCTAGACAAATTTGATGTGGAATGGATAGAGGGAAGGGCTAGATGATGTTTGGGAGTAGTAGCTGGGTCCATTTCGTGGAAAGTCCGAATGAAAACCATCAGAAATTATGGTGGAAACGGGTTGAAGATTGCGGGTCAAAAACGGGTCAAGGGGAACCCAACGGGTTCCTCTCATTCTTCTCCTCCTTCCTTTCCCTCCTTTCCTCTTCTCTGATTCATCCCTCACCTCCCTCTTCTTTCTGATTGGCTAGCAACCCTCTCCTTTCCTTCTCTTCTGTTTCTCTTCCTCCCCTCTCCTTCGCTGCCATCAGGCAGCTTCTTCTTATCTTATTCTTTTTTCCCCCTTTCATCTCCACCATCCATCCCATTTTATCTTTAAATCTGGGCCGCCCACGTGGCACTCCAGATTTTCCTAGAATTCCCCAAATAACAATTAAATTATCATTTTAACCCCCCCAACTTCAAACGTTAATAACTTTTTCGTTATAGCTCCAAATTCGATTCCGCTTGCGCCCATGCGTCCGTAGCGACGAGTACTATGAGAATATTCCAAGAAGCAAGTCTTACGTGTCATGACAAGCGATCAACACAAATCAAGGCATATGCTTCAAATGGCCTTTTCGAAATTCCACGTAATAAAATTATATAAAAATCATAATTTTTCGGGATGGACTGTCACAATCTTCCACCCTTAAAAAATTTCATCCCCGAAATTTAAAATAATTTGCTAAAAGTAAAATACTCGAAAAAGAGTACATTTATATAAATACTTACACAAGGAAGAAATTAAGTTAGAGCAGCTGCATAAAAGAGTGTGTCATTCCGTCGCGATCAGAGTGCAATTATTCCTCTTTCATGCCTCCAAGCTCATACCTTCTTCCTTCCTCGGCAATATAATGATATAATATCCACCCAATTCGCAAGCAAGAACACCAATTACTACGTAATGGCATAAGAAAAGTTTACAGATATCGAAAACAGCTATCAATATAGAAACCTTCGATTTAAATACTTGCGTCAAGTTTAAAACCAAGAACGGAAATAACTCCAATAAATAGAATAGTCTCATAGAAAAGGCTTGCATGAAAAATCCAAAAATCAAAATGAAAATGGTCCTTGCCAAACATTTGTCGTGACACGAACTTCGAGGATAAGTCTGAATTATCTTTAATTAGTAACTACTACTAAAGATAAGTCGTCTTGCCTACTAGCTTGAAAAACCCAACAATTTAGCCATCGATATTACCATTTGCGGCCTGTAATATCGATAGTTCGTCGTTGTCTCAATAAGTTAGTAAAAATCATCTTGCTCCTCGAATACAAATATGTCCAAATCACCCGATTCATGCCTCAATTGCAACGCCATAAAATCTTCAAGCGCATCAATCTAGCTGTTAGGAGTGCTTGATATCCATGTACTCCCCAAATCATCAAGTCCTAGAATGACGTCCTGAAACGATGCGTGTAGAAGAATATATATATCATCAATGATTTCCTTCGCACTATTCACTAGCATTACTCACCAAATCAAGAATATAACCTCTGAAATCCAAATTTGAGAATCCAAATCTTTATCAACAACATTCGAACGACAATTATAATCTCAGTCTTATCTGGAAGATGACGCCCAAAATTACCAAGCTTTATACCTTCACCAATACTATGCTAAAATCCATTCAATTCTCAATACCACATGAAATTCATTTTTGGTAAGTTCAATAAACTCACGAGGAGACTATACTCCAATATTTCTTGTAAGCATAGATATAAAACTGGCGCACGCCTCCGCCAAGTCAAGGTATCGTGAATTACTCATTAATTGAGCGAGAAACCATGCCAAGAAGACTAAAGCACACTCGAGAATTCGAGAACCAAAACAAGGTCATCAACTTCAAAGTTCAAGATATCCAAACTGATTGGTTGTCATCACCCTACCAAAAACAACTTCCAGAATGCTCAATCACCAACGATAATGATCTATTACACATAGTGATTGACAGGTGATTGAGGAATTAACGATTGCAACTAGGTTTCAATATCCAAGCAATTATTCCCAAATAGCTATCTGTCTTTGGAAGTAATGCGAGCTGCAATAGGGTAGACATGCGCCAAAGTTGACCAAAATATATTCTCAACATAAGGAATGAATATAAGGTCATGATCAGAAAGGACGCTGACCAAAATGCCAGATAACCGATAAATTCAAGAATAGGTAAATTTAACCAATGGTCTAACTGAATCTCCTTCAAGATCAATGGAAGAATGAGCTGATTGTCAAATCGATCCATAAACATCAAGACATCATCACAACTCCACATATACCAAAATACCTCTCGCTAGAAGCTTATATTAATTATCCCGTTTGCATCTGGGTATGGTAAGGGATTATAACCATTCAACTATTCCTTGATGATTCAAAGTAACATCACAATGATACTCAAAGAGGTCAACTATAATGGAATGAGGAAAACCAAAAATATTTAGGGTAGAAACCATCTGTACTACGATGCTCAGTAGTTACGTTTGCACAACTGGGATAATACTCGATAGTGCAATCATAGGCGTCGATTTAATCATTCCAATGATGTTGCCAAAAACTTACTCTATCCAAAAGTTTGATCACATATAAGATGGTTCAATTTTTTTTTTTTAATGGTTCCACTGCTAGGGACCATAAGTATTACCCCATCACGATGCATCCACACAACCAACCTCTGAGGAAAACATCACCATAGATTCCGAAATTCTCGATGCTATCCAAGGATGTAAAATCATATTTGAAGAAAAGGGCAACACTTAAGCTGCCAAAAATCTTTATTCACCACTCACTTCCCACACTAAACCAACTTTTTCGGTCATCAGTGATGAAGAACACTATAGTGAAAAGTTCGCCCATCAATAGTCAATAACCTCAATAAGACCAAGAATATCTTAAATCTCACAACCCTTTGTGAGGATTTCGACCTTCATCCTCAAACTCTTATTGGAATGAGAACAGAATACCGTCTGTGGTGATCACACCTTCCAAGATAAGTACCAATCTAAATAAAACTGGTGTCTGAAGAAGACAACTCCAACCGTCACTTAAAGAAGTGACTAAATTCTAGGTAAAATCCCAAAGTTCAAATTTCTCTAAATATGAGACTTAGTTGAATAACTCCCTTAATCGATAAACTTTAGAACATAACGTCTGCACAAAGCCTCGTTCGTGCTCACGCATTACCATCTCAAGTACCATCGTCAATATCATAAGATTCCTACTCCACAATCTTGATCATCCAAGTACCTGATTACAATGCCCTTCTGTAAATCACATACTATCTAGCATTCATAATCTTTTGGAGAGACTTCCCAAAGCTCAGAAATGAAACGTGCAACACGATGAAACATAATTATATCCAGCTAGTAATCTGTTCTGATTTCTGCTTGCTTGAACTAGTATAAGAGTCCAAAAATAACTCTCTCATAATGCCATCATCCTTTGGAACAACCAATAAGAAACTGTGGTCGCCCAGGAAGTTAAACTGTATATCCTCATATATTCTTCTGCTCTAACCAAAGGCAGGCTCGCCTAAACTGAGAATTTCCTTCAATCGAATCAAGTGGAGCCTCGACTTTAATTCCTTTTATATCTCCACACTTGAATGGATCAGGAATACAGACTTTTATATCACAAGGTGAGAGAAATTAACAACAACTCACATTTCTATCTTAGCTGGTCCACCGATGCTGTGTCGTCGAAATTTTAGCGTCCACTTAAGGAAAGAAAAACATCACCAATACTTTAAACTTTAGGGCTAGAAGAATATAACTTCCCACTTAAGCAAAGTTACCACCAAGTGAAACACCACATGAGCATAGCATAGATTCAGCACCATAATTATTGATTCTCACATTCTCAACATATACAAATATTTCGCATTAAGAGTGTACAATATTACTTCCCAAGTCCAATCATACACCAAAAGTGATCTTCCCAAAGTGTTTTTCCGTTAAATGCTACCACTTTAGCACCATCGCCACACGAGACTATCCTAGAGTCTTAACAAGGTAGACTTATCAAGAATTCCAATAGGTGATAGCCTAACCGATACTGACAAGGAATCAACTACTCCGAGATTCCAATCTCAATGTTTAATACTGATGGCTAGAGGATAAGTATCGAATCGATTGGTAAAGCATCTGATAACATCCAATAATATGTTAACCCATATTTAGGCCATCCATTTGCCTCTGCATCAATCCTTAAAAAAAAAATTCTTCACTTTAATTCTAAGGACATTTGCTAAGTGCTCTTCTAAAACATCAACAAGTCGACCAAATTACCACAACTTAGAGAAGCTAACATACTTTCTCGTAATCGACAAGGTGGCAAAATCCAAATATTAGACACGAAAACCAAGAATGCTCACATCACGCGTGTGATGAACGCAATACTGCCCAACTTATGCTCTGATACCAAACTGACACACCCCGACCCGGAATGTCCACTAGGACTCCGAATCGAGCTATGCTGGCCGACACCTGGAAGGTGACGAAGCCAAAAAGTCATGATATGGAAGAATGCGAATAAATTTAAACCTAAATGTCTCTAACTATCAGAGTGCGCTGTCAGTGGGTATGGACCCATTTCACACGTGTTGTCAGAGCATAAGTAAAGTACAGTAGTGTGGGTAAAGGTCATACCCTCAGAAGTAGCCACCTGAACTGGGATATGCCACGAGTCCTTGTCGATAAAGAAACTATGCTACAAGAACCTGGAGGGGCGCAAAACAAAAAGCGTGAGTGGGCAAAAACAAAGCTTTTCGAAAACATCTCATTTATCAACATTTATAACCCCTCACTGAAAAACCTGTATACTTTCCCAGAAAATAGCATATAAACATATGTATATCATCATATTCTCAAATCATGGTTCAAAATCAGTATTATGAAAGTAAGCCATGCTATATGCATCAATAACCTGATGAAGATACGCAAATATATCAGGTAGAATAATAAATCAATCGGAGACCCTGCAGTGGTCCTGTACGGCTAATCATATAGCTCAATACCTATGCCTGCACACGAGTCGAAACCATTAAAATGGTCTGTACGACAGGACTTGGTGTAATAATATGCTCTAGTGCTATACTCATCAAAACGATCGTGCGAATACTCGTAAGTCACCTACGAGTCGGAACCACAGAAGTGGTCTGTACGACAGGACTTACACATACTTGGATCCAAGGGAGCGTGCGGTGCGGGAGGTGAATATCAACATAAGCACTAACACCGGTGGTGCGGGTTATGAGCTATCAACACAAATCATATCATCAATAATTCACACAATATAACTCACCTGATACTTACCTGTGCGTCCACCACACCATTTCATACATATGCATCATATACCAATTCATACATTTCATATCAATTCTATGCATGGCATTTTAAAACATACTTTCATTTAAATTCGATTTCTGGGAAAATCAGTAAGTGTGTGTATATATATATATGTGTATATGTATATATACTGAAAACAAAAGCCCACTCACCTGGAGTCCACGCTATACTCCCTAGAACGAGTACCGAAGCGTCCCGAACGATCGGCGCCTAGAACAATTATTAAATCACATCTCAGAATACTTGTCGATAGAACACATAACTCACATAAAATACATCCTCAAGGGCATTCAAGAGTGATTCAAAACTCATTGACCATAAGTCAACCGTCGATCAAAGATCGACGGTAGGGTCCACAACCCTACATATCTCCATCCGGAAGATCCGCATATCTGATTTCCCATCCGTAACTTCTCATGATTCACGTTATGCTTATAGAACAACATAATAAAGTTTCGTTATGATCCAACGGTTGGATCTCCCCCAATTTCTAAAATCGAGTGACGATTAACCTTTTATTTTATGAACTTACAAATCCAATTCGGGAAGATCCATACGTCAGATTCCCTATCCGTAAGTTCCTACATTCTTCAAATATTAAGTACTACAACGTATCAAAGTTTGGTGACGATCCGACGGTTGGATCGTCAATTCATATTTTCACCTAACCGCGCAACGTGATGAAATAAGGTTCAATTGATCAACCTATGTCAAACCACTATCAAAACTGACTTCAGAACATCTAACATAGTCTAAAAATAACATTGACGGCCCATTGGCCTTGCGCCGCTGCCTGCGCCGCCGTGGGTGGCGGTCGGCCGCCCCGGCTCGCCGGAAAATCCAACTTTCTCCAAAAATTCTCAAAATTTTCAGAATTGAAGATCTCAACGAAAGGAACAACTTTCATACCTATGACCAAGGCCAATTCGGTCAATAAGAGCTCCAATTTCATCAAAAACCGTAAGAACCCTAGAATTTGGTGTGCTCCAATTCGACCTTCAAAGCAACTCCGACGCCTCAACAATTGCTTGGGCTTTGTTCTAGGCCTCAAGAGAAGTCTGATGGTAGTGGTAATTGGAGGAGGTAGCTTCAAATCGTGACGGAAAGGAACCCAACCCGTGCGCCCCCTTTTGCACGGTTTTGTCTAAATCAAGGCTAAATCTAGACAAATTTGATGTGAAATGGATAGAGGGAAGGGCTAGATGATGTTTGGGAGTAGTAGCTGGGTCCATTTCATGGAAAATCCGATGGAAAACCATCGGAAATTATGGTGGAAACGGGTTGAAGATTGCGGGTCGAAAACGGGTCAAGGGGAACCCAGCGGGTTCCTCTCCTTCTTCTCCTCCTTCCTTTCCCTCCTTTCCTCTTCTCTGATTCATCCCTCACCTCTCTCTTCTTTTTGATTGGCTAGCAACCCTCTCCTTTCCTTCTCTTCTGTTTCTCTTCCTCACATCTCATTCGCTGCCATCAGGCAGCTTCTTCTTATCTTTTTTTTTTTTTTTTCCCTTTCATCTCCACCATCCATCCCATTTTATCTTTAAATCTGGGCCGCCCACGTGGCACTCCAGATTTTCCTAGAATTCCCCAAATAACAATTAAATTATCATTATAACCCCCAACTTCAAACGTTAATAACTTTTTCGTTATAGCTCCAAATTCGATTCCGCTTGCGCCCACGCGTCCGTAGTGACGAGTACTACGAGAATATTCCAAGAAGCAAGTCTTACATGTCATGACAAGCGATCAACACAAATCAAGGCATATGCTTCAAATGGCCTTTTCGAAATTCCACGTAATAAAATTATATAAAAATCGTAATTTTTTGGGACGGACTGTCACAGAAACAGAGACCCTTGCATGGTCTAAAATTTTAGTTGCTATATTTTCTTTTATATTTTTTTTATTGTGTATAAATTGATATAACGCAAAATAAATAAAAAAAATTAAAGGAAAATGAAGCATATTGTGGTACTGTGGTGGTCATGTACCTATATGCGTTCTCTATGTTTTTGGTTCGAATCTCCTTACTTTTTAAATATAAAAAGCATGGTGTGATGACTATGTACCTATCATATCACCGTACAAATACCATAATCAAAACCATTCATGCTCTTCTTATCATCTAGAATTCATCTCAAGAAAAATTATGTGTTAAACGAATCACTAGTTATGATATTAGTAGCATCTTATAATGAACATTTTTATTGCATTTTTCGTCACGCCCTAAAGTGAGGGTGATTCTCACTCCCCCTCTCTCGTTGATTGCTATTAAATTAGTTAAAATTTTGAGATTCATGTCTTAAACAATTAAATCAACTTAATCTAACGATAGGTCTAGTTGTACTATAATTTTCTTTTTGATATGGATGACTAAATAGTGACACACCCCGTCCCGAAGGAGGGCGTGCTGGCCGTCACGTGAGAGTGACGTAACCATTTGCACAGTTCGGAAGCTTTAAAATACCATCGTGAATTCTGTCAGAATACCGTTGGATTCCTCGTGGCCACCAAAGCTCTGCTCTAACTCGAACCTGGAGGGGCGCAAAACAAGGTGAGTGGGTCAGTAAAATAAGTCTTTCAAAATCTTTCCTTTATCAACATATATATATCCCCTCACTGTAAAATCTGTATACTTTCTCAGAAAATAGCATATATAAATATATATAGCTTCGGAAATCTCAACACCCTTATTCATCATTTTCATAGAAATATGCCATGCCATGAGCCAAAAACATAATATGGATGCATCAACAATAATCAGGTGAAATAATAAATCAACCGGAGACCCTGCAGTGGTCCTGTACGGCTGATTCTAGAGCTCATTATCCAATCCAGCCGGAGTCACCAACTGTGACCTGTACGGCCCTGCCGGAGTCGCCAACTGCGACCTGTACGGCACTACGCTGCACATGAGTCGGAACTACCTATAGTAGTCTGTACGACTCGGATGGTGTAATAATACGCTCTAGTGCTTCTCTCATCAATTATCTGTGCACATAATCTAAGGTCACCTACTAGTCGGAACCGTCTCTAAGGTCTGTACGACTAGCATGTCGGAACCACCTCCAGTGGTCTGTACGACTAGCATCTACTTGGATCCAAGGTGAGCGTGTGATGCGGGTGAATAACATAAGCACTAACACCAGGGGTGCAGGTTATGAGCTATCAACATAAATCTCATCAAACAATTCAATGCACCAAATGTAACTCACCTGATACTCACATGTGCGTCCGCAGCACCAATTCACATATATGCATCATATAAATATCAATTCACATATCTCATATAATTTCTATGCATGGCATTTCAAATCACATGATTCATATAAATCTATGCATGGCATTTCAAATCACATGATTCATATAAATCTATGCATGGCATTTCAAAATATACTTTCATTCAAAAATCGATTTCTGGGAAAACGTTAAGTACATATATATACTGAAATAAACTGCCCACTCACAGTTATATCGAAGGGTCATAACCCCTTAGCCTTTCTCGACTGTGCTCGTCTTCCGCATAAGCCTCGCCTATATGAGAAGTAACCGAAATAACGTTAATTAATGCGCATAAACGACAATTACAAATAACTTCTCATACGTAGCTCAATTTTGGCATATGAATATACCAACGAGACCTACATGACGTCACGAGCGTCGTGATATTTTTAAAATAATTTAACTGTAGCTCACGCGCATGGCACGCGCTGGCGCGTGTCGTCTTCTTCCTCGGGTCGCCGGCGCCGGCCACCGGTCGCCGGAAACCTGCAACTCGCCATATCTCGGCCATTTCTTCACCATTTCGTCTCATTTTTCTTCCTACGTGCTCTAAATTAAGAGAGGAAGAGGGCTATACCTTCCAAAACCTTGAAAAACCTTCGAATCACGACGGAGCAAAATGTCAAAAATCGGCCACCTTCGAACTGGGGTTTTCCGACGTCCAACTCGAGCCAACGATACACTCCGAGGTTCGTGAGGGTCTCACAAAGCTCCCTGTGAGCTTGGATTGTCCTAAAACAAAGCCAATAAAAAGTTGATGAATAGTACCCAAATCGGACCTCGGGTTTTCGACGTGAAAACGTACAAATTCTTACCTGAAACTGGTGTCGATGGGTTCGTATGGACCTCAGGAACACAATGGAACCTTTTTCTGCTTCGATCCGTGAAGATTTTGGCGTCCTTGGGCGTGGTCCGTACGTGAGGGAAGAGAGAGAGAGAGTCGAGTTTCTGAGGGGGAGAGAGACACACACGGGAGTGAGGGAAGAGAGAGAGATTATGTGAGTGTGTGGTTCAAAAACAACCATCAAAATATCCCAGGTACAATACACCCATACCTCAATTAAATGCCTAGGGGCATTTTTGTCATTTCACGTCCTCCGTACGTAAATTCCGGGACGGGCTGTTACAAATAGTCTTCAAATGGAATGAAACATAGATGACTTTTAAACGGTGACCAAAAGGATAAATGATTCTAATTATGAAATGTATTCTATTAAATGATATCATATAAGAAAGAGGGGCTTTTAAAGATTAGATCAGATTTAAGAATTTTAGTTTATTATGATATTTCTAACTACAGATTTATTAGCAAAATTATCTTTTGTAATGAAAGATGTTTTTTTTTTTTTTTGAACAATATAATGAAAAAAATTAAACTACAAATATTTAAAAATAGAAAAAAATAGTGTAGCTCAAAAATCCCAAAATAGTTACCCCGCACAAGCCCTATATGAAAGAAACATGGCTGGAAAAAAATATATATATATATATATATATATGTATAAACAAGAAAGTAGGGAGTCAAACCTGTAAACTACCACATGAAAGTATCAGTGCTTGACAACCATGCTAGGAAAACATCTATATATTATTTCCCAGCTTTTACATATATAGAATATTAAGAAAAAATTTAGAGTTTAGGGGCCCCAGAACTCGGGGGCCTGTGCGGTCGCACTTCTCGCACCCCCTTAGGGCCGGCCCTGAGTATCGTTCTAGGATTCATACAACATACCCCACTTAGTCGAATAAAGCGTGATTGTTGTTGTTGTTGTTGTTTTCAGCTTTAGCTGCACCAAATTTTACATATTGATGGTCAGTGTGTGGAATCAAGTGATTAATCTCGACTCACGGCACGAATGGGTAATTGCATTTGTAGTGTTGAATCACAACATTACTGGTGCGATCACATCCATGGATGAGCACGGGATTTGTTGAGGACCTATGAATATCAATGGATGGATGGGCTAGCGTCACGCACACACGTGATTGTCACGTCCACAAGTAACTGACGCTATCATATTCCGCAGAAAAATGTTATGCTTGTGTTCTTTCCGATATCGGAAGTTTTTGTTTGGAAATGAACCAATAATACTTCAAAGTGGACTTTGGTGAGTTGTTATTTTCAATCTCCAAATTTTTATTCCAATATCCACTATTATTAGACCAAAATGGACTGAAGAAGAGCATTCCAATATTTTAGTTGAAGGCTGCCAAATTTAGTTGGCTTGGATCATTGCCCAATTTGGTCGGCTTGGATGATTGCCCAATATTTAAATGCTACAATGATCTGTGATTGGTAGCCAGATAATTACAATGATCTGTAATTATCTAGCTACCGCTATTGTATTAATCTAGCACAAACAATGATTAAACGACAAAAAGTATTTTAGATAAAAATGTTTTTAAAATCATATTTTAATAAAAATACAAATTAATTTAAGAAAAACACTTGAAGTATTTTCTGCTAAAAATACATATTATCTGCTTCTTGGTGGAAGCACTTCAAACAATGTTAGAACCTAGAAATATTTTCTTTAAAAAAACTTTCAGTTATTTAAAACAGCTACTAAAGTATCCTAAAAATTGTCCGAGATTTTCTCTATCAGCATATCTTTTTTATTTCCAACCGTAACCATTTTCTCAGAATAAGAATAATAAGGTGGTGAGGAAAAAAATAAATAAAAATATCAAATGCGACCAATGAAAACAACAAAAAAGCCGAAACAGTCATTAAAAGTTATTAACAGATAAAATCAGGAAATTAATGGAATAATAGCATCTCCAGTCAAAAACTTGAGTCCTTGAATTTTCATGTCAGCATTGACGCCTCCCTCCACGGTTGGACATCCAATTCCAACTCCAACGACCACCTTCATCTTCATCTGTCACTCTTTGGCAATTCGCACTCCTCCATCTCTTATTTAAGCTGAAGAAGAAGAAGAAGGCGAAGTTCGAGCACCCTCTGTGTCGCACTCGCATCAATGGTGGTCGCGTAGAGATGCTTCACGGTGGCGGAAAGAGGTGACTTTTCTTTAGCTCTCAGCCGTTTTTTGTCTCCTACCCTGTTCTGAGAGCTCTGTTATGTTTGATTTCTATTGGTTTGTTGGTGTTAATTTTTTTGCTGGGTTGGTGGATTATTAGCCTAATTTGGCCAGTTGGGGTTTAGGTTTGGCTTAATTACGTTTTTACAACTCTATTTAATACTGGGTTTTAGGGTTCTAGGATTTCTCCTCTTTGCTCTTCTTCATATCCGATTTCAATGATGTTTCAGGTGATTTTTCTTCAAAATTTGGGAATTTTCCATCTGTTCATCCGATCGGCAAAGTATATTGTTATCTAAAGTTGGGAAAGTGGGTGTTGGATTGAGAAGTAGTTATCAACTTTTGATATAGGTTTGTATTTGCAATGAGTTCTTTTAAAAAGAATGAAACCGATTTGGAAGGTGGAAAATTGCAAAAAGATGGAGATAAAGCAACAAGGGGTAATAAGGTGGTTAAGATACAGAATAAGGCATTGTTGTCTGGCCTTGCATATTGCCTGTCGTCCTGCAGCATGATATTAGTTAACAAATTCGTCCTTTCGAGCTACAACTTTGATGCTGGAATTTCTCTGATGCTGTACCAGGTAACCATTGTTATCGATTTTGTTTGCATAAAAAGAGTGTTTTACTCAACGCTATTTGATCAAATAGTTATTTGTTGAGATCTAACTATCTCATGTTGCTAATGTGGATGCAGAACCTAGTCTCGGTTATAATCGTTTCTGTGTTGAGTTTTACCGGCATCATATCAACGGAGCCACTAACATGGAGATTGGTTAAGGTCTGGTTGCCTGTGAATGTTATATTCGTTGGGATGCTCATTACAAGCATGTTTAGGTATGAAGTAGGTAGAGCATTTCCTATTTTAGTTCATCTTGGTGCATAATGGCTTTAGGTAAAGTTTAAGTCCTTGGTCTACAAGAGCTAATACCAAATATTACATTTGATGCCAGCGTCATCTTGTTTACTTGCAAAATTTCATCTTGATGTTTTATTAAACAACACTTAACAAGCAAGCTACTAGGTTGGTGATACTCGTACTTAAATTGTTGTTACATAAAAACCTTCTATGAATCTTAAAGTTAAGTTCGACGTAATTACCATTCATGTAAGTATTCTTGGGTCTTTAATTCCTGCAGGTCTGAATTTATCTTTTTCTGCACATTATGTCAACCATTCAGTGCATTTTTTGTATTCTACAACTGACAAGCAAGGATGTGTTTTTGTTCATCTGATTAGGCTCCTTAGGTAGTTGCTGTAGGGTGCACCCATTGTTGGTGTACAACCATTAAAACTCCATGGCCTCTTACTTTTCTCAACTCTAGTTAAATTCATGTTTGCAGCTTGAAGTACATCAATGTAGCGATGGTCACAGTCCTAAAGAATGTTACCAATGTGATAACTGCTGTTGGTGAAATGTATCTATTCCAGAAGCACCATGACAGCAGAGTATGGGCAGCACTTTTCCTAATGGTATGCTTGATAATTAGGAAAATGTCAATTTGAGATTCAGTTGTTCATAAATGTTTCAATTGGGATTTAAAACAATAATTCAACGTACTCTTTCGTCTTGTGATTGCTGGCTTGTTTCTTTTACCTGAGAGGTCTTGTCTATCTTTCCTTTCTATGTTGTTATTTGTATCATCTTTTTTTGTTCTTTTTTCTTGTTTTCTTGTTTTTATTCATATCTTAATTCCTAGGATTTATGTTAAAAACAACATGATGTGTGGGAAATGAAATAAGTTTTCTCAAAAAAACATATCATATATAATTCCTTTTTCTTTTTCTTTGGTTTGGAGCTTGTGCTTGGCAATGAATATACGAATTGAAAAGGCCAAATCAGATTGCATACATGAGTGTAGTTAATTGCTTAAATTTTGGTTTTGATGAAACCAAGCCAAATCCATTAGGACAAATGCTTTGCTGAGTTGACGAAAATATTAACTTCTAGGAGTATGCACTTCTATCTTTGATGCATCATAGTAGTTCTCTAAATGGGGGTTGATGTCCCGTGAGGTAAGTGGATTTTGTGTGAGTGCACTTGCACACATGCATGCATGCTTGCATGTTCATAGAGATATTGTCCTTTATTTCCAAGATCATTTGTCACCAACCTTATGCTATTCTTGGGTATCTATAAGATTATGTTTTTTGAGTTCTCATTTGATGATATGGTTTGACATGGTTTTGAATCTAACATTTGCAGATAATTTCAGCAATTTCTGGAGGGGTCACTGATTTATCTTTCCATGCCGTTGGCTATGCATGGCAATTTCTGAACTGTATCTTGACTGCATCATATTCTGTGAGTTCAATATGTTCAATACATTTGAGAGTGTCATTCTGTGTATAGTCTTTATTCCACCTCCCTCATCTGTGAGGACGTTTTTAGCAATAAGAATGATTAACCTAGTTCCTTTTATTTGAGAATATGAATTAGGAAGCTACATGATAATTTGGTTTTGGACCTACCTTGATGAGGATTATTTTCAGATCTTAGAAAAATTGAAGTCTTTAATTGTGAATTGTGGCCAGTACTAATTATGCACTCACTTAGTGAAAGAAAAGGCAGTACTTACCAAATCTAATTGCAGACAATACAAACCATGCTTATCAGGTGGAAAAACAGTATCCTTTTCTGGATTTCTGGTTTGGTCCAAAACCATCTATATCAACTCAGTTTCTCATCTTTATCAACTCAGTTTCTTTCTTATATATCAGAGGTCTTGTAGCCCTTCAAATATTGAGTTGATAAAATTTATACTTTATGGTGCAAAATCAACAAAGATTTCAGAAACGGACCTTAGGCTTCTGTCTGAAATCTGAGTGCTTTCTTGTACTTTTTTGGTCTGTGACTCTGTCCCATTCGGTTAACTTGTTTTATGTTTTAATTGTTGAATAACTATTTTATTTTGACAGCTTACTCTACGTAGAGTCATGGATACAGCAAAGCTGGTCACGAAATCTGGAAAGCTGAATGAGTTTTCAATGGTCTTGCTAAATAACACGCTTTCTCTACCTTTGGGGATTCTGCTTATTTTTGTTTTCAATGAAGTGGATTATCTCTTTACAACGTGAGTATTCATTTGTGATACTATTTCCCCACTTCTACCACTACACTCTTTCTACTGTGCTATAATGCCGTAACTATAGTTTTGACGATAAAGACATGTGGTTGGAGTCTAAATGATATGTTTACGTGTTATAAGTTTAGGCATTTCGATAGCTTAATGTGTGGGAGGATTATCAAAGCACTTTTTCTCTTATACGAGGTCATTCTGATCAACGTAGTTTAAACTCTGGATGTTTCTGGAGAATTATAGAAGTATGGAAACTACTGCAATAGAAAGACAAGTGTGAATCATATGGTGGAAAGGAATGACTTTCACACTCACATCATCTTTAGAGTGTGTCATATTGATGATTAAATTAAAATCTAGATGAGAGGTGTGGAGTGAAAGCTTGCAACTGCTATTTTATGATGTCGTTTGGCAAGAAGGCCCGTTCCCTTTCCTCTTTCCCTTGTGAAATATTTGTCCAAGTTTGAAATCTTCCAGATGGATACGACTTCCTCTTAACATATGATATAATCATGGAAAAGTAAAGTATGCACGAAGTACTCCATAGTTTGTTATTTCATTGTGGGTTTTACTATGCTGTTTGTTTTCTACCTTAAACTGCAACTACTAGCTAATAACATGTATGCCAATCCATTTAGCTATGACTGAGGTCTAGAATCACTTTGTGGGATGTCTTGGGAATTAGGACCACGTTTACTTGTCAAACCTTTTAGGTTCGAGAATTCATGGCTTCATCATCCAGACTTTAGAAACAATCTCAATGAGTGGTGGCATTCCGAGATAGTCGAAGGTTGGGAGGGTTACAAATTTTCCAGCAAGTTAAAAATTATTAAAAAGAAGTTGCAATCTTGGAGCAAGGAGGCTTTTGGTGACACTGAGAGAAATCTTAAGGAAGCCCAGGCCTTTTTAGAGGAAATTGACTTTAAAGAAGGGAAGGTCTAGACCCGGATTCAAAAAGAAAAAGGGAAGAGACTTGGTTCCTAATGGAAGATTTGGCGTGGAATAAAGAAGTCAAGTGGAGGCAGAGAAGCAAAGTGGAGTGGGCCAAAGATGGGGATGGCAACACTAGATTTTTCCATAAGGTAGCAAGCGGGAGAAGGAAGAGAAATTATATAGAGAGATTGGAAGCGGAAGATGGTAGAGTGGTAGAAGGGGAAGAGGAGATTGAAAACGAAGTCATTCTTTTTTTAAAGTCTCTGTACAGTAGCAACGAAGAGGAGTGCTGGGGGTTGGAAGGTATTAATTGGTGTCCAATTAGCGCTATTGAGGCAGCCTGGCTTGAGCGGCCGTTCAAAGAAGCCGAAGTCAAAAATGCTGTTTTCGACTG
Organism: Heteromeles arbutifolia; assembly: GCA_024362995.1. Taxonomy (NCBI): domain Eukaryota; kingdom Viridiplantae; phylum Streptophyta; class Magnoliopsida; order Rosales; family Rosaceae; genus Heteromeles; species Heteromeles arbutifolia. Next base: position 42,584,238 of record JANCRC010000002.1, read on the forward strand.
CGGAAAGGACAAGTCCCCTGGCCCAGATGGCTTCTCCTTGCAAATGTTCCAAAGTTGTTGGGATGTTTTGAAGGCGGATATCTTGAAGGTGATGGAGGAGTTCTTTGAAAATGGGATTATAAATGCAGTGACAAATGAAACGTATATCTGCCTAATACCGAAATAGGCAGATTCTGTGAAATTGAGGGACTACAGGCCTATAAGCCTAGTTACCAGTCTGTACAAGATAGTGGCGAAAGTCCTTGCTACAAGACTAAAGGATGTCATGGGCAGTACAATCTCCCCATCTCAAGGAGCTTTTGTTAAAGGCAGACAAATTCTGGACGCTATCCTCGTAGCAAATGAGGTGGTCGAAGAGGCGAGGCAGAAGGAGGAGGGTTTGGTTCTTAAGATTGATTTCGAAAAAGCCTATGACCACGTTGATTGGAGATTCTTGGAAGAAGTATTACCAAGAAAGGGATTCGGGTATAGATGGAGAAAATGGGTGATTGGTTGCCTAAGTACGGCTAATTTATCAGTTATGATCAATGGGAGACCTAGGGGAAAATTTAAAGCTTCAAGAGGACTGAGACAAGGTGACCCTCTGTCTCCGTTTCTGTACACCCTAGTTGTAGACGTTCTGAGCAGGTTGATTGAGAAGGCTCAAGTAAATCATTTGATCAATGGGTTGCGAGTTGGGCAAGATAACGTGGAGATTTCTCACCTTCAATTTGCGGATGATACCATCTTCTTCTTGGCAGGGCACGAGGAGGATTGGATCAATTTAACTCATCTGTTGCATACTTTTGGCAAGATTTCAGGCTTGAAGATTAATAAAGCTAAGTGTTCCCTGGTGGGAATTAATTCTAATGACGAGAAAATTACAAGGCTAGCAAATTCTTGGGTCTGTGAGGTGAGCAGTTGGCCAATGAGATACCTGGGCCTTCCCCTCAGCGGCAAGCCAAAATCTATTAAGTTTTGGGACCCGGTGGTAGAGAAGGTGGAGTCGAGACTTCAAGGTTGGAAGAAAGCTTTTTTATCTAGAGGTGGAAGATTAACATTGATCCAAGCTGTCTTGGGATCCTTGCCCATATACTTCATGTCTCTGTTCAAAGCTCCATGTGGGGTCACTGGGAGATTGGAAAAGCTAATGAATGGGTTCCCTTGGGAAGGGGCTGAGGAAGGAAAGAAGCGTCACTTAGTAAAGTGGGAGAAAGTGTGTAAAAGCAAGGAGGAAGGTGGCCTTGGTCTGGGAAATTTGAAAAATCGGAATGCAGCCTTATTAGCCAAGTGGTTGTGGAGATTCCCGCTCGAATCAGACTCTCTTTGGCATAAGGTGATAAAGAGCAAGTACGGACTGGTGGCTAATGGTTGGGATGCTAATTGTCCAAGGCGAGGTTCGAGCAGGTGTCCCTGGTCTGACATCTCGGCTGGTTCCCCTTCTTTTCTTCACTCTTGCAATTTTGTGGTTGGTAACGGAGAGAGGCTGAGATTCTGGGAGGATGCTTGGTTGGAGGGCGGTCCGTTGAAGGAGCAATTCCCTAGATTATTTTCGTTAACAAGGACAATTAACCGAAGTATTTCCAGTTTGGTGGTTTCTTCTTCTCAGCCTGTCAGTTGGAATTTTGAGTTTAGGAGGAACCTAAGAGAGTCGGAGATTGAAGAGGTGGCTGGTTTACTGCAGAAGGTGGAGCCCTTTCGGCTGTGCCTTTCAAGAGAAGACAGGAGAAGATGGAATTTAGAAGGTTATGGCCAGTTCACTTGCAAATCCTATAACTCTTTCCTTTGCAACAACGAAGCTGTGCATCACTTTCCCCCTTTCCCTCAGATCTGGAAAGCTAAAGTGCCTCCAAAAGTCAAAATCCTTGTGTGGTTAGTGGCTCTCGGGAAGGTTAATACCTGTGATCAAGTCCAAAGCCGATTGCCTTTTGTTTGCTTCTCCCCCCATTGGTGCGCTTTGTGCAAGTCCGGAGAGGAGAGCGCCAACCATGTTTTCCTCCACTGTCCGTATAGCATTCAACTCTGGTGGAAATTGCTCAAGGAAGCTGGAGCAAGTTGGGTCACCCCTAAGGGTTGTTTTGAGCTCCTAAGCACTAAGTTCGAAGCCCTAGGGAAAGGGAGGAAAGCCAAAATCTTGTGGGGATCACTGTTGATGGCCCTCTTTTGGAACATTTGGTTGGAGCGTAATAAAAGAGTCTTTGAGAATTACAAGGGAGTGGGGGTTGAGGAGCTTTGGGATACAGTAAGACACTGGGCAGCCCTGTGGGCTTCGGTTTCAGTAGAGTTTAGAGATTACAATTTCTCTTCTATTTTTAGGGATTTGTTAGCAGCTGTTATGCGATTCAGTTTAGCTTTTCCTCTATTCTTTTAGTTTTCTGTAGAGGTCTGTGCTAGTTTTTCTCTAGCTCCAGGTGGATATCTTTTCCACGAGGTTTACTTTTCATATTCTGTATTTTCTTTCCTTTTTATAAAATTCTTTCGTTTCTCTTCAACAAAAAAATAAAAATAAAAACAGGAAGGAGAAAATGTTAGGTTGCGTTTCACATTGTTTTTCTTACAAATTTTCTTTCTTTTATCCTATTGAATCTAATGAAGGTTGAATCAAAATGCAGACCACTTTTGAGGTCTCCAACCTTCTGGTTGGTGATGACATTAAGTGGATTTTTGGGCCTTGCAATTAGCTTCACGTCTATGTGGTTTCTTCATCAAACAGGTGCCACCACATACAGGTAAGATAGGATGTAGCTGATACATAAGATGATATCTATGGTTGTGACCTGGTTTAACTGTTTAAGTGAGACTTTGATTACTCAACTCAATTTCCTATTTATTTTTTTTAAATAAATTTTATATCCCCTTTTCCAGGCTGCATACTTTTTTGACGTCTAGCCTGATAGCTTATATTCGTGATTTATGTAGTTTAGATAATCATAGGATTCTTGTGTTTCACTTTGTCAGTTTCTCTGGCTTGCTTCTCGACTTTCCACTCCAGTTATGTAATAAGAACTTGGAATTTGGAACTTTATTTTTTGAAAAAAATAAGAGAACAACCTAGGACTTGGAAGTCAATTTAAGAAAATCCCAGATTTATGTTTGTATGTGAAACCCTTCTCTTGTTAGCTTCTTGTTATTTGTTGGTTTAACGTGATTACATTGCTATGCTTATTTCGAATCATAAGGTGTTAGTGATCCATTTAACTGGACATCTCTAATCACTGCTCAATCTCTGCAGCCTTGTTGGGTCGCTGAATAAGATCCCTCTATCTGTTGCCGGTATTCTACTTTTCAAAGTGCCGACCAGTTTAGAGAACTCTGCTAGCATTTTCTTTGGTAAGTTCTCACCATCAAACAGGAGGAAGAATATGATGTACTATACAACTTTGCAAACGCAAGCTTGAGTTTTGTAGCATTACTGACGATTTTTTTTCAATTTGTAGGTCTCGTGGCTGGAGTATTTTTCGCTAGAGCCAAAATGCGGGAGAGATCTTAATCCTGAACATTGTAACTTGTGTGGATTATCTTAATGACGTCCGAGTTTTTACTGGGTGAAAGCTGCATCTGGCTGCTTTAATATCTCATTCTTCCTGTGGGAAACCGTTTATAGATTCTCATGAGGTCTCGCGAAGTGACGGAGAAAGGAGTGAAGAAGATTTTGCCCGTCGGAAACCTTCTATTCAACTTCATCAGGCCATCTGGATATGTTGTATTGTACCAAAAGGAATACCTTACCCACTAATTCTTTTACCAGTCTGTAATTTGTACTGTAACTCATTCTTCTGTATCATCTTTGCTAATCTTTTTTATAGAAACATGTTTTGCTAAATCGGGAGAAAAATTAGCTCCCCAAGATGATATTGAAATTATTTTGGTATTGGTTCGGTTATTTTTCGGATGTGACATGACTAATGTTAAATTAAAGCACAACTTAGCTACATGAAAATGCATAACCTTCTGTTTTGGTGGAAGGGGAACGTATTCAGAATGGGGACCTTTGAACACAGAAAATGATACCATAATACCATTGGATAAGTATTTTTCTTGTTAGAAGCTATGTAACTGTTCCGAGGGGAGGACGAGAGTTCGAACTCGAACACAATGGTTTGAAGATGAATGCTCTATCTACTGGGACAAATGCAATGCTTTCACCAATAGATTGAAAGTTAGTTTTTTTTAAAAACGATATATTTACATTAAGAGGTGCAAGAATCAAACCTAAAAGAGTAAATTGTGGCAATGATCTCCTAACTTTAATCAAATTAGAGCAATGGTCCCTCAACTAAAAATCCATTACCACTGGTCCAACTTATCAAAATGTGTAGTTATGGTCATTTTCATCAACTTGGTTAGAATTTTGTCAAAATAAGTTATGTTGGAATGACCATTGCTACAAATGGGATCCCTCAACTCATCAAAACGTGTAGCTATGGTCATTTTCGTCAACTTCGTCAAAATTTTGTCAAAATGAGTTATGTTGGAATGACCATAGCTACAATTGGGTTAAAGTTGAGGGATCATTGATTCAATCGGGTTAAAGTTGAGGAATCATTTCTCCAGTTGGATTAAAGTTGAGGGACTAATGGTAATGAATTTTTAGTTGAGGGACCATAACTGCACGTTTTGATGAGTTAAAGGACCAATGGTAATGGATTTTTAGTTGAGGGACCATTGCTTCAATTGAGTTAAAGTTAAGGGATCATTGCTACAATTTACTCAACCTAAAATCTCACAAAGAGAAGTAAATGGGCATAGCTAAAGTCATTCACATCTTGTTTTCCTTTTCATTATGTTTTTCTTATAGAAATGATATTTCAGGCTAAATTCATCTAAATTATAGGAAGCGACCAAAACATGACTTTGCTGCCAAAAAAGCATATTAAAACTTTTCAACACTACGCCAAATGAATCTGATCAAATTTTTCTGATTAAATGTTTTCCTTATTAGTAATTGTTCCAAGTTATACTAAAAGGAGGACGAGAGTTCGAATTTGAACAACTATTGGTTAAAGATGAATGTTCTATCCACCGGGACAAATCCAATGCTTACACCATTAGATTAAAAATTAATTTTTTAACACAATGACATTTTTATAGTAAAGGTGTGAGAATCGAATCTAAGACCTCACACATAGAAGTAAATAGTTGATAGAAATAACTGAAGTCATCACGTCTTGTTCTTCTTTCCATTATATTTTTTTTATAGAAGGGATATTTCAGATTAAATGCATCTAAATTACAGGGAGCGATCAAACTTGAATTCAAAAGGGGAGCGCGATAACTTATCTAACATGTTGGCTAAGTCTAGTTAAAGCTTCAACATGACTTCGCTGCCAAAAAATTATATTCAAACTTATCAACACAATGCCAAATGAATCCGATCAAATTTATTTATAACGAGGAAGAAAAAGTAGATGTCCATGTAACTTGAAGACTTAAACCAGCTAAGTAAATTCATATGGTCTTCTTTTTTAATAAACTAATTTGCATAATTAATTACGCATAATTAGATGATTATATAAAGTCCAATGATTCTGCTGCAGCAACGAAAACAAAGTCAAGTGCACTTATCTGTTAATATTTTACTAACTAATAGTTATAATCAGTATATAATTGTGTTTGTGTACATGGATTATACACAGCAAGTACTCGGCAACCTACGTCGATTACTTTTCTCTCAAATACATCCTCAGATAAGCCGATTCAAAGTATTTTCATAAAATACATTTTTTTAGTATAAGCGACAGAAAAGTTTAAATCCTTGACTTAGGGCTGGTTTGGTATTGCTGTGCTTTGAAAAAAAGCTGCTTCTGCTGTGCTGTGAGAATAAGCAGCTGTGAAATAAAGCAGCAGAGTGTTTGGTAAACTTTTTTGTAAAAGTGCTTTTGAAAAAAAAAAGTAGTATTATAGTGTTTGGTGAACTTTTATGTAAAACAGATGTGAAAAAAAGCCGGTTTTTCAAAGCTGGGTTTTGCAGCTTCTTGTTTTTGGCTTTTTTTCACCCAAAACTGTGAAAAAAAGCTGAAGCTGAATGTTTACCAAACACCAAAAACTGTCACAGCTTTTTTTCATAGCAGCTTTTTTTAAAATCACCTCAACCCTAAACTGGGGCTTAGTAGGTTAAAGAAAAATGAACTAACTATTTGGGCAATTCATCACTTGCCCTTCAAATAGATTTTTAAAGAGGCTAATTTTATAATTGATGCAGTTACATCTAAAATCGCTAGTTTGACTCATACTTCGTGCACACGAAAAATATTTACTTGTAACAATGGTATACAATGTTATGAAAAACATATAAGAATTCGCATGCATACCACCGTTACACGGTTCACCTCACTACCAATTTTGGAGCTTTGACAACGTACTATATGCATGATCCAGTTGACTTTTGCTGAATCCAGTTGGTTTTGAGGTTTTATTTCGTAATTTTAGCTTTAATTATATAAAAAAAAAGTTTAAAAAACACAAAAAAAACAATTAATCTCCAACAAACAGATTTATATATATATTTTTTTTCGAGGGGATTAATTAATTAAATACATAGGCTCATAGTTTTATCAATACCATGCTATTAACAATGGATTGATCCCTGCATTACAGTAATTAGGGATATAAATTTATGCAGTAATGATTAAAATGGCACTGCCACTTTCACTTCTTTTTTTTTTGGTTGTGTTTCTGTCTTTTCTTGTTGATGACGTCACTATAAATGTCTTAAAAGTCAAGAAAAACAAAACTGAATAGAGGGGAAACTTCCAGATTAGAAATTATTTATATAGATACAAACCTTCTTCTCCATACCTAGGAAGGAAAGAAGGAAGAAAGAAGAGTGACCAAAATTGCAGAGGAAAGAAGAAAAGAATAATGGGGAGCCTAACAGAAGAACAACTGATGCAAATGGTGAGAGACTTTAATGAATCTTATTCATCAGACTCCTCCTCCTCAGCAGCTCCCAATTCAAACCCCCTCAATCCCAATCGTCAACCTAAGTTTCTCACTCTACAGGTCTCTTCTCTTTCTCAGTCTTCCTCCTGCTCCTGTACATATATCTGTGTGTGTGTGTGTGTGTGTCTCTCTCTCTCTCTCTCTCTCTCTCTCTCTCTCTCTATATATATATATATCTGTATATCCTTGTGCTACTAAATTTTATAATTTTTGGAGTGGCACTTCAAAACATTCTCAACTTGAAATTCATAAAAATACTCTGCTGTATTCAATCTTATATATGTTGGTTTGTTTAATTAGGACTTAATATGGAAGGCAACAGACTGTGAGATTGAGATTCTTGAGAAAATCTTGAAGTATTTGAGCGACATGGGGACCGTGGTGGAACCCAACAATCTGAAAAATAAATGGGTTGTGAGGAAACTAAATGAGGATGGTTATGAAGCTTCCCTTTGCAAAACTTCATGGGTTTCTTCTTTTAGGCACCCTAAAGGTAACCCCCCCTCTCTCTCTCTCTCTCTCTCTCTCTCTCTCTCTCAAATTTCATTATTATGGAAGTGTTTGGATCTCAGTTGGTTAAAAGTATTCACTTCAGACCTGTCCCTAGTTCGCTTTTCTCCTCTCTCCCTCAGTGTCGCCTGTATTGAATAAATTTCATTTTCTTTTCTTGAGTATCCAAACGATATGATTCTGATGGGTTAATTTTGGTTTTTAAGCTGTTGAATATACAGGTGGATATGAATACGTTGATGTAATGGTAAGGGAGAAGAAGAACATCAATGTTAAAGATGGTGGAAAAGTGACAAGGCTGATAGTGGACATGGATTTCAGGTCACAATTCGAAGTGGCAAGACCTACACAGAACTACAAGCAGCTCAAAGACGCTCTGCCCACCATTTTTGTTGGAACTGAGGCAAAACTTGACAAGATTATATCTCTGCTTTGCTCAGCTGCAAAACAGTCTCTCAGGGAGAATGGCCTCGATGTTCCTCCTTGGAGAAAAGCCAGCTACATGCAGTCCAAGTGGCTCTCCAAAGACTGCAAAAAAATCTCCATCTAACCCAAAAAATGTGGAATTTGGGTAATTTTGTTCATCAAGTTTTGGAACCGTCCTGGAAGCAGACGGAATCAATGGGAGAAACGCGTGCCAACATTTTGTATTGGCTTTTTGTCTGATGTAGGGTTTTTTCAATGAGAAAGAAACAAGGTATCTCCTCTTCCGCTACGAAAAAACAAAATTCCGTTGGGCCATTGGTAGGGCGCCATTTAGCGGGTTGTCTCTTGTGACGATAGAGAAAGAGGAACCAGGATCCTCGGATCCATTCCCTAGGGATCCTGCAATTGTGTCCGTTCATCGTATATCGTACTGTCAGTTTTCGTTAGGTATTATTCATATTTGAATTTTAAATTCTAAATTTTAAATAATTTCTGACCGCACGATATACGATGAACGGACACGATTGCGGGATCTCTAGGGAATGGATCCGGCGAGGATCCTGGTTCAAGAAAGAGTAATGTTAGACTAAATTTGTAGATTAAATTAGCAAACCAAATGAGGTGTCATCAATAGAAAATGAGCACGTTTATCAATGATTAAGTAATAATCAAATTACCAACTTTCATGTTATTTAGTTTACAAAATTTAATCTACAAATTTAATTTCATTAGATAGAGAAAGAGAAAGAGACTTGGGTTCCAAAAGTCTAAGTCATAGAGAGACTTGGGATCCAAGTCAACGAGCTAGAGCATCCGGAAGGTGCTGATATTTTTGGATGAGGGAAAATGTCCATTTTTTTCCCCTTACGAGCTGAAATTTTATGAATTAAAATTAAGAATTTACGCCTAACTTTTAGTTTAAAGGAACATAAATTTTACTCCTCGTAATAATGTAAAGAAAATTAAAAGATACTAATTGGCAAAAGATTATTAGGTGTGTTCAAATACTTCACTTAATCGTAGAATCCGTGGCGAAAAAGTCGACCATCGATCAAGTATTACAGTCATGTAGGTTATAAAAGATTTAGGAGAGAGTTCAAATACTTCTTTTAATCGCAAAATCTGTAGTGGAAAAGTCATTGATCGATCGAGTACTACAGTCATTTAGGTTGTAAATTAAAGAGAGTTCAAATACTTCTTTTAATCATAAAACCTGAAGCAGAAAAGTCGTCGGTCGATCGAGCAAGTCATGTAGATTGTAAAAGATTAGGATGAGAGTTGAAATACTTCCATTGACAGTTATGAGTCATGTAGGTTGTGCTTCAGTACTACATTAGGACTCGTAAAGTAGTTTTCTTTACGCTTAATCTTATGTCTACTTCTAGATTTTGAATTTTGGTTCCTTACTGTCATAATTGCAGCAGTTTGCACTTTGCACTTTGCAGGTTGCAGTGGAAGTGTTAGTAATACAGTTACCAATATATCCCACAGAATATCAACACTAGTCATTATCCTCTGTCACATCTCAATATTGCTCCTTCCCTTTCACTTGAATTATCCTTTATCGACAGTTATCAGTGATGAAATTGGAGTTCCAACCATAAAATCAATTGGTAATATAGGGAGTAGTCTAAGATCATATAAGCACATAACAAATCTTGTCCCTCACCAATGTGGGACAACTCTCAACACGTCCCCGCACGTGTGGCGGATTTTCAAGCCTACAACTGGATGACGTGGAGCGTGTGTGGCCGTTGGGCTTCACACGTGGACAACCTTGCTCTGATACCATGATGAAATTGGAGTTCCACCATAAAACCAATTGGCAATATAGGGAGTAGCCCAAGACCATATAAGCACATAGCAAACCTTGTCCCTCACCAATGTGGGACAACTCTCAACAATCAGTACATGTATACCATATTTTTTTGTGAATTGTTATTAGCATTCCAAACATCTCATTTGTCACTCCAAACTTTCTATAATTAGAAAGAAAAATACACTTGTGAGGAGTGTAGAATGAGATTTTTGAGATGCTAATAACAGTTCTTTTTTTCTTTCTCCCATCTAATTTGTTTATCTACACCAGAGAGCTAACCTCAATAACTCATTTACCATACGAAATACTTTGGTCACCACATTTAAGTAATAGTAATGCTAATCACTTTATTAATTGACAATTAAAGTATTATCTTCAATAAAGTTTCAGTATAAGATACTGGTCAACTAAGGACCAAAACCAAAGTTTTCGATTATTTTATATGGCAGGTGATAATAAACTTAGAATCTAAAAATTATGTGATGACACACTGGCGTAAAATTTCAGTCTGTATTTCTTCTTTCTCTTGAAATTGGAATAAAAATTAACTTGGTTCATCCACATTTCACTACGTGGCCTATTTACAAAATTTTAGGCTTATAATCGGAAACGTTCATATTGTAAATTTTTTTTCTTCAGATTATTACTGCAAAAAATAATAAAAATATAAGATCATTTAGACATCAAATTGTATAAAAACAAACTATGAATCGTTTATCTATTTTCCATCGTTAATTAATTGAATGACCTTATTTTCAATTAATTTTTCGTAGAAATAATCTTTAAAAAAGATTTATAATACAAACGATTCCAATCATAATAAATCAACCACGTAATGAATTAAGAAATAACTCCTCCTCAATCTTAAGGACATCCCCCAAATATTCTAATTCCTTTTTTAGATTTTAAACGATGACCTTAATTGGTGACCATCAGAGACCATGTATCATGGACGTTTAAATTTGGATTTTTGAAAAAAAACAAACAAAAAAAGTGCAGATTCATAATATTTCTATCCTGCTACCCCCGCTTGCCCGGCAGGATCTTAATCCTTGACTTTTTGTCCGACTGTCAGGACGCTCAACTTTTAACTAGCATCATTGCAACAGTGCCCCTATAATAAAAGAACATTTAACTTTATATTTTATTTTGTTCTAAAAAAAACATATTGAATATTTTGACGAAAAAATTCAAGAGAAATGCTAAGTAGAATATTTTTTTTTTTTAATTTTAAACAAGCAATATTACTTACACTAAGACTATTCACTTATAAGTGAGGAGGAATATTACTAGACTGTAGTATTAAATGAAAATATCTATGGACTCTCTACCACCTCATATTTTTTGCATAATATTTTATAATGTTATTACCAAAATTAACGTTAAAGTGTAAGATGGCAGAAAATTCATAAAGAAATTCTCCAATAAGTCCCTTTTAACATTTCTCATCATGCTATTCTATCACCCACACTTATTTTTCATGACTAATTTTTTTTTTTAAAAAAAAGGTTTTTTTAACTTTAATCATTCAAGAAAATTAAAATTTAAAATAAACCTAGTGTTAGATTACATATTGATTATAATCCCTTGATGTGTCCTTAATTCAAAATAATTAATGTGCATTTTATTTAGTGTCTCCCATTAAATATTTAAGTTTATTAATATACAAATTTTAATTTATTTTTTGACCAAAAAAGAGTTTTTTAATTTGTTAATTTTATTTAACATTCTTCAAACTTGAAAGATTCAATTAATGTACCTAAATGTTAGTACCGAAATGTGTGTACCGAAATGTATGTACCGAAATATATGCACCGAAATGTATTATATTAAATTAATGTACCTAAATATGTGTACCGAAATGTATGCACCGTAATGTTAGTACCAAAATGTATTATACTAAATTAATGTACCTAAATGTTTGTATCAAAATGTATGTACCGAAATGTGTGTACCTAAATGTATGCATCGAAATCTATTATAATGAATTTAATGTACCTAAATGAAGAAGACAAAGTACATCGAAATATATTGTATAACAAAAATTAGTTTATCTAAATGTTTACAATAAAATATATTAAGATAAATGAAATGAAAATGAAAATGAAATAAAATTTGTACATTAAAAATTAGGAAGAAAAAGAGAAATAATTAAAGAATCAAAATATAATTAATAAATGAGGTTATTAATGTATCAAGGGACTAAAATTAGATTTTGATCTTACACATGGTTTTAATCTAGAAGTCATCTTTGCGAATGATTAAAATGAAGTTATCTATTAAAAAAAATCATCAGTAAAAGACAGAAATGACATCGAGCAAATGAAATAAATTGAAAGTTGTTTTTACATAGAGAAAGCCATCTAGAAATCAATCACGCTAAGTTGCCAATTTCAAACCCAGATCCTCTCTGGATCTAATGATCCTGAGGCTAAGGATCAAATGATCCGGGCTGTTGAAATTTAATCCAACGGCTATAATTATTATAACTTTAGAAGGGCTCCTTGTTTGTAGCCGTTTGATCAAATTTCAACGGTCCGGATCTGGGTTCGCCAATATTAGTTATAAAGCCGCTGCTATACATTTGACAGAGATAAAGCTCAACTTATCTAATCTGCGACAGCTTGTCAGGTTCTTGTTTGTCTTTTTCCCCACCAAAAATAAGCCATTTAGGAGTCAGAGAGAGAGGATTCTCGCATGATCCTCTTTGTGAGAATTTCGAAGATCTTTCAATCATATTCGTTCATCATACATTATACAGTCAGTTTTCGTCAGATATTGTTTATATTCAATTTTAAATAAAAAAAATTACAATAATTTTTTACCGCACAATGTACGATGATTCGAAAATCTCTGAAATTCTCGCATCGGAGTCAGGACAGTCAACTATCCCATTTTAGCCGCCGGTCCCTTGCTTCGACTTGGTGCCAGCGGTAGCCCTTCTCTCCTCCCTTCTAGCTCCTCTTTCCTTCCCATTCTCCCCCAGCCTTCACCCCCCTGCCATTCCGTTTTCTCCCCCTCCACGAGTTCTTTTCTCCTCTCCTCCCCACTCTTTTTTTTTTCTCTCTTCCCTTCACAAATTCTCTTCCCCCCTCCCCCCCAGCGGCCATTTTGTTAGTTGCCATGGTCATGGCTTTGGTGCCTCCCGCCCAGATTCAGTCCATTGCCTCCTCCCGAGGTCTTTTCCTTGATTGGAAGCATGTTTCGTGTTTTTGGGTTGGATTTGTGGTTGTTGGTGGGTCGGATCCACCTTCATCTGCCTGATTTCATGGTGGTGACACTCTCGTGTGGCTGCTCTGCCTCTAGTGCCCAAATTCTTGGCGGATCTGCTTCTTGGCTCGTGGATGCTACGAATATCGCTTGTGTGGTGAAGTTGTAGGTGGTCTTCCTTGGTGTGTCTTTGTCCTCCACTGAGATTAGGGAACCGGTGGATTCTATTCTCAGAGTAATGTAGATTTTTTTTGTGCCACGTTTGGCGGGGTTTGTGGTCTGGCCTATGAGTGCCGGCCTGATGTGGTGTTGTCTCCGTGCGATTATTATGGGGTCCCATCTTTCAGCGGTGACTTTTAGTGGTTTCGTTCTCCTACGATGCCTTATTGTGGTCTCACTTGTGATGACTCTATGTGACCTTGCCCTTATGCGATGATCTATGTGTTTTCCAGTTGTTAATTTGTTGCTTATATCGTGTTCTTGTGACAAATTTGTACCGGAGACATATTATTGGGTAGGACAGTGCTTGTGGTGCCGTTTAGGGGTTTTATTGTTATTTGTTGCACAAATTTACTTCAGATCAATTTCTTGATCACCGAAGCTTATGTACCCAATTGGCTACCCTTGTAATTTTCTGTGAAGTTCAATGAAATACCGTTATATCGTTGCTTGTCAAAAAAAATTATGGAAGGCAACAGACTGTGAGATTGAGATTCTTGAGAATATCTTGAAGTATTTGAGCGACATGGGTACTGTGGTGGAACCCAACAATCTGAAAAATAAATGGGTTGTGAGGAAACTAAATGAGGATGGTTATGAAGTTTCCCTTTGCAAAACTTCATGGGTTTCTTCTTTTAGGCTCCCTAAAGGTAACCCTCTTTGTAATACCCTGAAAATTTAAATCTATGAATTAGATATTCATAATTATGAATATGTGGAGAAAAATCGAAATTAAATCAATGTATGATTATGGAGATTGAATTGAGAAATTTTACAATTTTTGTCTCCAGAGATTATTAGGATTTACATCGTAAAATTTATCAAAAAGTGAAATGACGAAATTTCCTAGTTGGTTAAATTGAGTTATACAAGGATGTAATTTATCCTCAAATAATCTATTGTATTTCTTGACATAATTGAATAGAGAGCGACCCTACGAGCGTGTAGGAGCAAACCGTTCGTGAAACAGGGTTATAAGGAAAGAGTTATTAACGTTTAAAATCAGGGGTATTTTGGTAATTATATTTTCATTTAGAAGGCTCCAGAAATCTGGAGCCATGAGTTGTGCCACATGTGTGGCTTTGATTGAAGGGGAAAATAAAGGATGGATGGTTGTGATTAAAAGAAAAGAATAGAAAAGAGGAAAAGAAGAAAAAGAATGGAAGGGGGTGACCAATGGGGGGAGAGAATCGAGAGGAGGAAGGAAAGAAAAGGGACACGGGGGATCGGGACCCGGGTCTTGGTGACCCGACCCGGTCAGCGCCTATACATGTTTCCGACGGGTTTTCACCCCTTTTTCCGGTGAATTGCTTCATACAACCACTTGGAAACTCCTCCACGACCTTCCATCTCCCTATTACACCCCAAAAATCATGAAATTTGGTCTTGAAATTGGGAAGAAAACACTCGTGGGTGCCGCGACTCTCCTTGCTCGAAATCTATCAAACCTGAAAGGATTTGGTGCAATCACCCCCACCAACATATCCCTTTAGAACCCAGGAACAAAGCCCAAACAAGTTTTGGAGCGTCGGAGCTGCTATGGAGTCGGATCGAAGCACAACCATTCTAGGGTTTCCGGCGGGTTCAAGGCAAATTGGTGCCTTTCCCGGCCAAATTGGCCTTGGCCACAGGTATGAAACTTGCTCCACTCATCGAGATCTACATTTCTGTAAAATTTGGTAAATTTTAGAAAATAGTTGAATTTTCCGGCAAGTCGGGGCGGCCGACCGCCACCTGCGGCGGCGCACAGCCAAGGTGCCGACGTTATGTTTTTATGCGAATTTTATTATTCTAATTATGTTGTTGAGATCTAACTGCTATAGTTTGAATATTAAGAACGATTGTGAGTTATGTTGGATAAATTGAATATGCTTGGATTTGGTTTAAATTTTGGATTGGTGAACTACAAATGGCTTGATCCCTATTGAGGGTACGTAGGCAGTCTAACGAGGGGGTTAGATGCAGCCATAAAGTATACGAAAATTTCTACGCATTTTGGATCTTGAATTATGCTATGTACATATTTCAAAGGCGGGGTATGTTTGAGATACAGGTATTTGGTGACGTCACGTGTCGATTCTGGTTCGGGATCGGGGCGTGACACTCTCTCTCTCTCAAATTTCATTATTATGGAAGAGTTTGTATCTCAGTTGGTTAAAAGTATTCACTTCAAACTTGTCCCTAGTTCGCTTTTATCCTCTCTCCCTCAGTATCGATTGTATCTCAGGATGCTCAACTTTTAACTAGCATCATTGCAACAACGCCCCTATAATAAAAAAACATTTAACTTTATATTTTATTTTGTTCTGAAAAAAAACATATTGAATATTTTGACGAAAAAAATCAAGAGAAATGCTAAGTAAAATTATTTTTTATTTAATTTTAAACAAGCAATATTGCTTACACTAAGACCTTTTACTTATAAGTGAAGAGAAATACCACTAAATTGTAGTATTAAGTGAAAATATCTATGGACTCTCCGTCACCTCATATTTTTTGCACAATATTTTATAATGTTATTACGAAAATTAATGTTAAATTGTAAGGTGACAGAAAATTCATAAACTCTCTAATAAGTCCCTCTTAACATTTCTCATCATGCTATTCTATCACCCACACTTATTTTTCATGACTAATAAATTGAAAGTTGTTTTTACAAAGAGAAAGCCATCTAGAAATCAATCACGCTAAGTTGTATAAAGTTGCTGCTATACATTTGACAGAGAGAAAGCTCAAGAGCTGTTTCTGCTGCTACTCAAGCCATCTCTAACTGTAGGGTCCAGAGGGCTGAAAATAGCCCGAAAACCATCTCCAACCGAGGGCTAGGCCAGAGGGCTCATGGGCCCCACGAAATCTGAAAGGGCCAAAGGGCTAGTCGAATGCAACCAGCCAGCCAGCCCAGGGCTAGCCAAAAAATAGAGCAATCTTGTCAGTTATAACCGACAGGATTGCCTAAACAAAAATTTGAATCCAACGGCTAGCTGACGTCAACTAACCGTTGCTAGCTGACACCAGTTATCGCTGGATTCAATTTTTTTTTTTTTTTTTTTTTTTTGGTTTTTTGGGCCAACTTTTTTTTTTAAATTTTTTAAATTCTATTTTTTTTTTCCTATAAATACCTAAACCATTTATTAACCATTGCTCACAAAATTTTCACCATTCCTACACCATTTCAATTCTCATATTTTCTTTCCTCTTTCAAAAATCTATCCTTCAATTTTTTCAACAATTTTCAAATGGCCTCGTCTGGAATGAAAGGTAGGGCTTGGACCCGAAAAGAAGATGAAGCTCTTTGCAAGGCTTATAGAAGGGTGTCGAAAGATAGTGTGAGGGGGAATTGTCAAACAAATAGCGGTAGTTGTTTATCTCTGACTATACTCCTACAATGGCGGATGATGAAGATGATGTCGATTATGGATATTAAATTTAAGTTGTTGTAGTTTTTAAATTTAAGTTAATGTTTTTTTAAAATTTAATTTGTAGTTTTTAAATTTAATTTGTTGTTTTTAAATTTAAGTTGTAGTTTTTAAATATAAGTTGTAGTTTTTAAATTTAAGTTGTTGTAGTTTTTAAATTTAAATAATAAATTATGTTTGGCCCTATGGCCCTTTGGCCCTCGGTTGGAGACGGTTTTTTGTGACATGGCTAAAACAAGCCCTATGGTCCTTTGGCCCTCGGTTGGAGATGGAGGCAAATATGGCCATGTACTGTTCATTAAAATATTAATATCTTGGAGGGCCAGAGGGCTAAAACGAGCCCTCTGGCCAGCCCTCGGACTAGGATTCTCTCCCCTTCTCTTTCCATCCCATTCCCTTCCCTCCTCTCACATTTTCTATTTTGTCTTTCTCTTTCTATATAAAATTAATATAAGATGTTGACGTGGCTTAACCGTGACCATTCAAATAGGAGGGGAGGGAAGGAGAGGGAAAAAAAGAGGGGAGAGAATCCTACTCCAAACTTATCTAAGCTGCGACAACTTGTCAGGTTCTTGTTTGTCTTTTTCCCCACCAAAAATAAGCCACTTAGAAGTCAGGGAGAGAGGATTCTTGCCGGATCCTCTTTGTGAGAATTTTGGAGATCTTTAAATCATATTCGTTCATTGTACATTATGCAGTCAGTTTTCGTCAGATACTTTTTATATTCAATTTTAAATAAAAAATTTACAATAATTTTTAACCGCACGATATACGATGAACATATGTGATTCGAGAATCCTAGAAATTCTCGCATCAGAGTCAGGACAGTCACCTCCCCATTTCTCACTTTCCCATGCATGCATAAAATACTACGGACACTTGCAGTGATCTAAGTACTAAAGTTGAAGGTTTTTTTTTTTTCTTTTTTACAAGAAGATTAGGTTGTTTCATTATAAAATAAAAAATAAAAAAAAATAAAAAATTATAAAAAAAAAAGAAAAAAAAGAAAAAGTACAAGAGATGTAAGTGATAAGCTCATATTTATATCTATTTCACATCAAATTCACTTGTCTTTTTTAGTTAGTTCCTTATATTTTTGAGCTATTTACTTTGTTTTTGTGTTTTGTAGGATTTCTCAAGCAAAGAAAAGAAAAATAGCACAAGTGGGATTTTAAGTAACAAATTCGTCAAAACTGCCTGTGCACATCAGCTGAATTTGGAAGCAAGTTTCGAACAGCTCAGAATGAATTAGAGAATGAGCCTTATATTCTTAGAAAGCTATGGATGTCTATTTTCTGGATCATTTCGCGGATTCCTAATATCATTTTTCTAGAAGAAGTTATGACCGTTTTAACACTAAAAGGTTTCCAAGAGGCTAAACAGTTTGTAACTGACAAGAAAGCATTGAAAGCAATAAACCCAATAAATCTAGCAGCCAAAACTGATGCAGCCAAGAACAAGCCAGCTGACACCTATTCAAATATCAGAGGAAATGGAATTAAAGATCAGGATTAAGAGGGAGTAATTGGCATAAAGGCTACCTAAAGAGTTACAGTTGTTTTACCATTTTCTCTTACTTATTGTCATCACTAAATTGCTATTAGTGGGGGCAGTTATGGAAAAGAAAATGATGCAGCAAGAGTTGGTTTAAAAGCAGTGTTGGGGAAGGAAGGAAGGAAGGAGGAAATCTTGGCATTCTCTTCTTTCGGTTTTATCTTCTCAAACCCATGTCTTTCTTTTGGTTTAATTTGAGAATAAAGTGTAACTAAATTTTTAGTAGTTAGGGGCTGTTTTGAAGCCCCGAATATGATTGCAAATGTGTTATGACATTTTGTTTCAATTTCTTTTATGAAAGGATGAAAATTGCTTCACTACTTGTCTCATTGATGAATTCTTTATGTGTTTTCTATGGATGCATCCTTAGTAAGCATATCTAGGATTCTAATGCTATGAATATGTGTGTGCCTGCCCTTGTCAAATGAGGACCTACATATGTTCTAGAGTAGTACTTGTTAATTGCGATTAACATGTGAATCAATTTCTAGGATAAGTAAGACAACGCCAGTACTTACGATGCCTTGTGATGACTCAAACTCTTTTCGTTCTTAATGATTTCTAATTGTTAAATCTATGAACACGCCATTCTAGATTGCATGCTAGGGACTAAGTTAAGTTGAAAACGACATTCTCTTAACATACTACATAAGAAAGAGTAAAAGGTTGAGTTCTAACATTGAGCCAACTTGAGCATCTTCATCCGGAAATAAAAGGAATTTGAATGAAACATAACATGTTTGCATGATTATTTGGTGGTGGATAGCAATTCCCCTAACTCGTTTTTTCTTAATTTGTGAACTGCTTAAAATCTGTTTCTGTCCTGTTTTTGTTCTATTTAATTTTAATAGCAAATCAACTCCAAAAATCCCAAAATTTTGTGTGAGTGTAGCTCTGTGTGTCTAGTGTATTCATAAAAAATTTCGTACGCTTTAGATACGTGTAATTCAATCTAATAATTATTTTTCGGTGGCTGGTCGGTAGGGACAACAGCCCAGTTTTTGTGACATTTTAAGTAGTTAGATAAAACAATCTTCTGCGGGAAAGACCCTTATTTTCATATGCTACAATTGACAAATCTTAGTGTTAATAAGGAAAATCAATAGGACATTTGTGTGCTACTTTGTGGTGTGCTTTTAAACCTATCAAATTTTTGGCGCCGTGTCGCCGGGGATTGTTATTTCTAATTACTTATTTTTCTATTGTTTTCTTTTCTTGTCTAATTAGTGTTTTTGTTTCAAGTACTCTTTGTAGTTTATGCATACTCGAAGGTCCAAGAGCATTGACCTAGCTTCGTACGATCCTGAGTTTGAACAAACACTTCGAAAGCTTCGAGAAATCAAAGGCATTTCATGACAAGATAATCTTAAGGAAGAGCTTTGTCATTGGCCAGAAAGTTCTTCTATTTAATTCTCGCCTTCGATTATTTCCAGGTAAGCTTCGTTCTCGATGGGTTGGTCCATTTGTTATAACTAATATTTGTCCTCATGGTACAGTGGAAATCCAAAGTGTGAAGACCGGAAACGTGTTCAAAGTGAATGGGCATAAAATCAAGCCATATTACGAGTCTTTTGCGGAGCATGATGTGGAGGTTGTACCCCTCAAAGAACCAGCTCCCCTTGGATGATTACTCTTGGTACCGTCCGACTGCGGACGTAAAAGTAAGCGCTTATTAGGAGGCAACCCAATATTTCTATTCATTGTCTTTTTCTGTCATTTTCAATTTTTCGTTTTCTTTTTCTGAATTTTCTTGCGTGCTAAACTGAATTATTTCTTTTCTTTGTAGGAACATTTGGTTATGTCCACCATTGGAGTTTATTGCAGAATTGAAGTCATCATTTGATTTTACTACAAATTGGGGAAGTTTTCAGTCCAAATGCTTTTCTTTGTTTCTTTTTTTTTTTTTTTTTTTTTTTTTTTTTTTTTTTTTTTTTTTTTTGCATTATAGTGTTTTTTGACATTGGGGACAATGTCCAGTTTAAGTTTGGTGGTAAAGATTGAAAACATGACCAAATTACAAATTTTCGTACCTTCAACTAAAAACTGGTTTGATTTGTTTCCTTGTTGCTTTTTGTTTTCTTAATTAGTTTTGTTTACTCTAAAAAAAACCCAAAGAACAAAAAATTTCAGAAAATGTGAAAATTAAAAAAAATAGTCTTATTTTCTTTGTTGTTTTGAAGTAGATTTTTGTTAGTTTCTTGACCCAATGATATAATTGGATTAAATTTGAACCACGATGATCAAGAACTTAGTAAGCATGGGTTGTGTGAAATTCCTGATTCTCTTGTTAGTTTTGTACATGTTTAATCATCTTTGAAAAACCAAATCCACATAGCCTTGTTGATGTGAAACTAAAGCATGACCTAAAGCTTCACATGTGAATATAGTGACCATATACATCCTATGTGAGTTTTTGAGCTTCTTGAAAGTGTGTGCATTTTTCTTACACTCTTATTCTTTCATGTGTGATGAACTTATGTGACTTACATCTCTAGAACTTGCGTAACGATCTTTCGAAATGTTTGTCATTGATTGCATGAATTTGAAAAGGATAGAGGCATTAGGTTTATCACCATGGCCCAAATAAGCATGTTTCCTAAAGAAAAATGATATCATTAGATTGCCAATTTGAGCCATATATGTTGAGCCTTTTATTTCTTATCACCAGATATGTCTACCCTTATACCTTAAACATTTTTCCTTACCCTTTCCAAGCTAGCTAGTGAGCAATGTGAGATTCTCTTATGAGAAATGTTTGTGAAGTACTTTGAAGGAGTTTGGTCAAAAGAATAAGTGTGGGGCTATTTGATGTTTATAAGAAGAAGAAGAAGAAGAAGAAGAATTGTATACAAAGCAAATAAAAATTTTGTTAAGTTTCAGTTTAGGGGTGTGGTTGGAGGTATTAGTAGAGTGGCTAGAGAGCTTGAGTTCTTATAAATCTCAACAAGAGAATTGCTTGCAATGTAGCTTGGAACTTGTGTTTACCTATCCTTTCATTTCTATAACCCTCTCCCTAAGCCTCATTACATCCAATAAAAGTCCTCTTGATTTAAGTTTTGCAATTATGATTGTGGAGATGAGATCTTTATGCAAGCTTATGGTAGATCTTTCACATTTGATTCCTTGAGCGAAACACTTTAAACTAAACATATGTGTGATTGAGTGTATGTCCCGTGAGAAGGTCACTAGTTTGCATGTGGTGTTTAAAAAAAAAAAAAAACTTGAAATTGCATTAGCATGGCTATTACACACACTACACTTCAAGGATGATTAAAAGGTTACTGCTAACATTTGAATAAGGAAGATGAGCTTGGATTAGCTTGTTTGGTGCTAGCTAAGGTTCTTGATGATTTGTTTTCTTGAATGAAATTTTATGAGGGTCACATAGGGGAAGCTAATGTTTTTCATGTTGCTACTTTTTCATGTTTTCTTTGTTTTGCTCGAGGACTAGCAAAAGCTAAGTGTGGGGGTATTTGATAAGCTCATATTTATATATATTTCACATCAAATTCACTTGTCTTTTATTAGTTAGTTCCTTATATTTTTGAGCTATTTACTTTGTTTTTGTGTTTTGTAGGATTTCTCAAGCAAAGAAAAGAAAAATAGCACAAGTGGGATTTTAAGTAACAAATTCGTCAAAACTGCCTGTGCACATCAACTGAATTTGGAAGCAAGTTACGAACAGCTCAGAATGAATTGAGAATGAGCCTTATATGCTTAGAAAGCTATGGATGTCTATTTTCTGGAGCATTTCGCGAATTCCTAATATCATTTTTCTAGAAGAAGTTATGACCGTTTTAACACTAAAAGGTTTCCAAGAGGTTGAACAGTTTGTAACTGACAAGAAAGCATTGAAAGCAATAAACCCAATAAATCTAGCAGCCAAAACTGATGCAGCCAAGAACAAGCTAGCTGACACCTATTCAAATATCAAAGGAAATGGAATTAAGGATGAGTATTAAGAGGGAGTAATTGGCATAAAGGCTACCTAAAGAGTTACAGTTGTTTTACCATTTTCTCTCACTTATTGTCATCACTAAATTGCTATTAGTGGGGGGAGTTATGGAAAAGAAAATGATGCAGCAAGAGTTGGTTTAAAAGCAGTGTTGGGGAAGGAATGAAGGAAGGAGGAAATCTTGGCATTCTCTTCTTTCGGTTTTATCTTCTCAAACCCATGTCTTTCTTTTGATTTAATTTGAGAATAAAGTGTAACTAAATTTTTAGTAGTTAGGGGCTGTTTTGAAGCCCCGAATATGATTGCAAATGTGTTATGACATTTCGTTTCAATTTCTTTTATGAAAGGATGAAAATTGCTTCACTACTTGTCTCATTGATGAATTCTTTATGTGTTTTCTATGGATGGATACTTAGTAAGCATATCTAGGATTCTAATGCTATGAATATGTGTGTGCCTGCCCTTGTCAAATGAGGACCTATATATGTTCTAGAGTAGTACTTGTTAATTGCGATTAACATGTGAATCAATTTCTAGGATAAGTAAGACAACGCCAGTACTTACGATGCCTTGTGATGACTCAAACTCTTTTCGTTCTTAATGATTTCTACTTGTTAAATCTATGAACACGTCATTCTAGATTGCATGCTAGGGACTAAGTGAAGTTGAAAACGACATTCTCTTAACATACTACATAAGAAAGAGTAAAAGGTTGAGTTCTAACATTGAGCCAACTTGAGCATCTTCATCCGGAAATAAAAGGAATTTGAATGAAACATAACATGTTTGCATGATTATTTGGTGGTGGATAGTAATTCCCCTAACTCGTTTTTTCTTAATTTGTGAGCTGCTTAAAATCTGTTTCTGTCCTGTTTTTGTTCGATTTAATTTAAATAGCAAATCAACTCCAAAAATCCCAAAATTTTGTGTGAGTGTAGCTCTGTGTGTCTAGTGTATTCATATAAAGTTTCGTAGGCTTTATATAAGTGTAAGTCGATCTAATAATTATTTTTCGGTGGCTGGTCGGTAGGGACAACAGCCCAGTTTTTGTGACATTTTAAGTAGTTAGATAAAACAATCTTCTGCGGGAAAGACCCTTATTTTCATATGCTACAATAGGACATTTGTGTGCTACTTTGTGGTGTGCTTTTAATCCTATCAAAAAACCGACTTTCCAGATGAATTTTGACTCAAGGCCAGTTGGAAATGGAATCTAGGATGCCCAAGATCGATGTGCCTAAGCTTCAGAATTATCTACTAAGCTAGTTTTTCTAGTTATGCGTACGAAGATAGTCGAAGTAGCATTCCCATCAAAACTGCGCAACCACAGAAAAACAAAGTTTTTAAGACCTTCTCGATTTTTCTCCATGAATATGCTTGGAAAGATAAGAAGTTGAGTTACAAGATTCTTATTTTTCTAGAATTTTCCAGAAGAAAGAACGGTCTTAAATCTGGCACACAAAGTAGTTGAACTGCAAACCAGCGCAAGCAGCACTACCGATTTCCCAGATTAAACTGTACCTATTTGGAGCAAATTGGGTTTCATGCCATATATCATCACGAAGATACGGAAGTCAGCTTTCTTTACAAATTTTTAGAACTCAATTCCGAGTTAGCGCAAGCTGGAATTTTCTGCAGGATTCTTTAAGTTCTCCCTTCGAATTCATATCAAACGACGTACGAGTTGAGGATGCACAAAGTCATGATCAAGCTAACGGTTAATCTAAGAGTTCCAACCAATTCAAGTCCACTCCAATGAGTTAAAACCAAAGGCCATCGGCAAAGCATTGCATGACAACTCCAAATCCGGAACCTTTTAACATATCAAAACCATGCCCCTTCCATACTAAAAACCATAGCAACCTTCACAAACAATTCTAGCCGTGCAAAACCGTTCTAGAAGTCATTACCTCATCCATTCATCAGTTCCTGTGAAGTTATAGAAGTTCTTAGTTTCTATCCTTGTTATTTGTTTCAATTTTTTTTATCATTTTCTTTTCTCAACATTGTAACGAAGTTCTTTTTAGCTAAAGGTGAATTCAAAGCCATGAACATATGTTTTATATGAGTTGATTACACCCAATTGGTGTTTCATAAAATGCGAATGTAATTTACTTATCCAGTTTATAGAGAACTTATTCTTGTATGTTTATTGGGTGCACACTTAGTTTGCGTGAAGGGATTTGGGGCTAGAATACAAGTGAAGTTCACCTAATCATTATGAACTTGTATTCATAAGTAGTAAAGTGAATGTTGATTAAATTAAGTTAAATCCTTTGCAAGAGTATCATGTTGTTCAAAGTTACATTTGCTTTGTCAAAACTTATGATTTTCACATTATTGATCTTTGATATGTATTGCTATCATGTTGTTCATAGTTAGAAAGCTTGAGAAGAACGGTTTGAGTTGTGCGACGCTTTGTCCGATTCAATGAGCTTAGAAAAATATAAGAGTTAAATAGTGTTGTTCACGGTTAATTTTGGGCATTGTCATTCACGGTTTACAACTGGAAATCAATTGGTGTGCATATGTTTCATGGGTGGAGAAGAATCCATTAGCTAGCCTTTATCTATAAATCCTTCTCATATTTTAATTCAGTGTTCCTATTTACTTTGTTTACTGGTTAATTTCAATTTTCAGTTTAGCTTAATTCAATTCATTCAAACCCCCCATTAGTTGTTCCTTTTTTTGTTGAATTAGTTTTTAGCTTTAGTTGATCAATAGCCCTTCTCATCGTCGTAATAGAACGATCCCTACTTACTCGTTCTATGATTACATAATTTGTAGGATTTAGTTTGAGTGTTAGTTTCTAGCATATCACTCTTATATTAATTTGATGCTTTGAATTCAATTTCCCTCTTATCCCAATATCGCTTGTATCAAATATATATATATATATATATATATATATATATATTCTTTTTCTTTCATTTGCTATTAATTTGAAATTTTAGATATAGATGCCGCAAAAATTGGATTAATCTCCATAAAAACGCATACAAACACAAAAAACTGATGTTATTTTGGCTGAAAGTACTTCATGCTCCAAGGGACCCCAATTCTTCAAGTAGAGAAGTTAAATCGGAGAAGGACGAACCACCTTCCTTAACAGCCCTCGTTGCCATCTCTCCAAGAACCCTGGCTCTGGCTCTCATTCCCTCGGCTTCTTCACTCACCATGACTTGATTTATAGCCTTTTCTATGGCTTCCCTCTTCACACTGGCTTCCTTCTTCACATCTACAAATGTACTCCATTGTTTAACACCAACAGCATCCCCAGTTCTCAGTACCACAGTCACCAACTTCTCATTGTAAAACTGCTCAGCCGACACGGGCCATGTGATCATTGGTACCCCAGCAGACAGTCCTTCAAGGATAGAGTTCCACCCACAATGAGTCACAAAGCCTCCGATTGCTTCGTGCTCAAGAATCGGCACTTGTGGAGCCCAACCTCTTATAATTAGTCCTTTACCTTCCATTCTCTTCTCAAACCCTTCAGGAAGCCACTCTTCTTTATCATTCTTTTCTCTCTTCACAACCCAAATGAATTCCTGCCCAGAAGCCTCAAGCCCCGCTGCAATTTCTAGGAGCTGAGAGTCAATGAAATTGGTCATACTTCCGAAACATATGTAAACAACTGAATTTGGTTTCTTAGAATCAAGCCAATTCAAGGACTTGTGCTGACCAAGGGAAGCTTCGTCATCTGCTGCCTTATTCCATGACGAAATCGGGCCTATATGCCATGCCTTCCTCCCAAACGCCGTCCTATAATGATCTGCAAAAGCCGGTTCAAGTTCGTAAAAGCTGTTAACAATAAACCCAAAGCTCTTTTCCTCACACTCTCTCGCCGCTTTAAACAACTTGGTGAATTCGGTTTCAGCATTTTGCTTGATAAAAGCCGGTATTTGGCTTCTTATCAGCTTGATCTCAACTGGAAAATTAGGAATAGTAAAAACTTCTGAATCCGATGACAGCTTCAAGTGAGGCTCGTACAACAGCACACTAAGAGTAGCACACAAAGCGAAAAAACCAACGCCATGAAATATGATCCTTGGAATACCAAACTTGGCGGCAAGATCTGTTGCCCAAGGAAAGAAAGCGTCTGCAACGAGGCAATGAGGGCGGTGTTCGTCTAAAATCTGCTCAATTTGTGGTTGAAGAAGGAAGGTGGCTTTAAAGAACTTTTCCTTCATCTCAGTGGTGGTAGCTAAGTTACCACTTTCACATCCTTGAGGCAACCCTACTTCCTCAGTTGGGAACTTGATGACAAGAATTTCAATAGCAAATCCCAATTGCTTGGTGCTTTGGATTGCTTTGGAAAAGAGAGGTGCATTGAGAGGGGTGGTTATTAGGGTGGATTTTACACCATGAGAAGCAAATAGTTTGGCCATGTTTATAAGGGGTATAGTGTGCCCTTGAGCCATATATGGGAAGAAGAAAATGTGAAGCTGCTTATGGGATTTAGTTTCCATGGGGACTTGACAGAACGCAAAAAGCAGCTCAAACAATAGATGGCGATGAAGAGAGTTGATACTAAACAATGAGCTGAAAGATTCAATATATTACTTTGAGACTTGGGATTTGAGGACGTTTTCTTTTTAAAAAGGTCATGTTCCGGCAAAGTCGTTATCTTTGAATATATAAACGCTTTGACGTTTTGAACCATATGGTCTGTTACCTCATCGCATACGTACATCATTTTGTTCACATTATAAAAGAAAATAGAGAAAAGACAAAATAATGGTTTTGAACCATGTGATCCGTTAATACGACACGTAAACGACACGAAAATAATGAATTTCGGATCGACACTTTAACTAATCGGGTCGTTATCTGATCACACGATAAAACCTAAGCATCAAGACTTACAAAAACCATCACAAATAGCGAGGCCACATCATATCGCCTAGGCGACACAAATCTGATCTAGGCGGTACAAACCTGATTTAGGCGGTACAAAAGTTGCACTTGATGGCTGACGCCTGTAATAAGAGAATGACTTATATGAAAAGAGTTTGCTGAAATTATGGTGTTCCGATTCTATTATACAATGATACGTATAAGTTTTTCTAGACAAGACATTGCATTATTAAATATTTGAACTCAATTTACACTTGTATAGTTACTTTATCAATGTTACTTAGGTTTTCACCTTCTTTGTAGTGAGAGGTTGTAATTTATGTTGCCACCAAAGTGGGATAACCAAAAACTTCATGGGGGCAAACTTGTTATAAACCTAACAATCTACAATGAAGAAGCTATACACACAAGTACTTATGCATCCGTTTGAGGCCCTATATGTAATGTTTCATTAGTTAAGTTCTTTAATTATGTAAGATAATAGTCTCATTCTCCTAGACCATGGTTTCAATCTTAATCCAGTTCAAGAAATTTGCGGCGCTCAATGTCGATCTTAATCCAATGTACATCAACATAAAGTACATCAACAAAAATTAAATAACCACCTACCATTGAAGTAAAATCAAACAGTAAATGACCACAACTTTCTTGGATCATGGGGCCCACATAACCCTAATGGGTCTAATGGAAAGGCAAAACACTCATTTTCTCTCGTGTATCTCTCTTTAAAATAAGAAGACAAAAAACCCCTCGGCAATCCCTCGCCCTTAGAGTAGAATAGCGTTGTATTAAAAAAACAAAAACGTCTCAACAAAAGCCAAACTTGCAACAAGAAGCCAATACAGTAAATCTATACTTTGTTTCTCACAATATCAGAAGTACTTGCATGAATACAAGCTATATGTATAAAAGAAAAGGAGAGATTTAGGTATTGACATGTTTTTACCAAGGCATAGAAGTGCATGTTATGTTAGTTAAGCTCTAGGGATATCTGGCTTGGTTAGCAGAAAAAAAATGGTTCTTCTCACCGGTTCTTCTCGGAAGGAGCGTGTGAACTGCTATAGATCTTAGCCTTCAAATTTATGGGATATGTCTTCCCTTCGGTTCTAACTCCAACAAAATGGTAAACAAAAGGCCGTCCCGCAGTAACAGAGGGTTGATTCGGATGATCCCCCAAGCACGTGTAGCAATTTTTGATATTACAGCAAGTGAAAAACAAAACACCCATACACATCCACAACCACTTATCGACATCGCTATTCAAATGCTAGGTATACAAGAAACCAACACTCAGATGGCATTGCTAGTACGAGCTATTCTCTGAGCTTCTTCCAAGTCCTTCAAGAACCTGCATTTTCCAGCCAAGGAATAATTGAAGCGGGACATCTTATTTTAGACAATTTCCAGAAGCTAAAGTAACTAACTAGAATACCCTCCAATAATTTCAACAGACAATTCAAAACCTCCAAAGAAAAAGTATTAATATTTGTTCCAAAATCACTTGAGCAACTATCTACTCATCACAATCTCCCATTGTCCATAATTGGTTACGTGTAAGTGGATGCTTATTTATCACATTCTTGAAAACTTCTAGGAACTCAAATTGTAGATGATTTGGACCAATACAAACTAGTAGTGCAACCCGAATTAACCCAAAGAACTGAATATTTATCATGCCAAAAATTCTCAAACTTGCATCCAACACAAGAAAGAAGTGGTATCAAGTTGGACCACTAAAATACCGTGTTTGAGATCCAAGCATTAGGTGTAGCTAGTACAGCAATGTAAACTTCTTTTTCACTTATAATGCAAGTATTTTGGCAAAGATGACCTGAAACATACCTTTTAGAATTGAGAATCACAGAACCACCAAGTATAAAACGAATTCCAGTATTCATAGCATTTTGTAAAGCTACACAACGAGACTCCTCGTACGTTGTCCCCCCAACAATGAAAATGACCACTTCTTGAGGCCTGCATAGAGATAGGAGGCATAATTCAAAACAATGAGTCCAAATATAGTATTTTTCTATCCTCACACTATCATATTATAACTTTAACAAGATGATGAAGAGGCTATCACGAATTTCAAAGATTTATGCTAGGCTGTGGGTCCTTATAGAAAACCAGACAATATAAAGTGGGATAGACAGAAACAAGGTCAGGCAACTTGAGAGGAAGGGAAAAAGGATGACCAAGCAGCTGGTAATTAAAAACAGGAAGGGCTTATACCCAAGTCATTTGAGATGTCTAGGGAAAACCAGCAAGAAACCTGGACACTAACACATGGTGTCTGAAATTATGAAAATTATGAACTGCGAAGCATTCATGAAAATCAGTGATTAAGTTTAAGGTCCTTTAGATGGCCATCCTGCCTACAGGTCGAGGTAGTATGGCCTCAATGCCCTCCTAACTTGTCCACAAGCATTGACTTCTATGTATCTGACCAGTGAGCTCAACATTGAATAATGAACTGTCAATAAGCTCTAGGTTTGTATAAAGAAGCACCCAAGAAATGGGTGGCAGCATGCATAGCATACAGGTTTCAGAGCGCAGGACCTTCATTTCAACGTTCCTTGAGGTTTAAATGTTGGAGATATGAAATTCCAAAAATTAGTAAAATCCTCTAATCTAAAACACATAATATTCGAAGGTTGGAGACATGTGGGTAGCATCGATTGAGTACATCTACATCTTACATATATTAAAACATGGGCTAAAAGTTTGACATTCCCATCATATTTCTGATCAAATTAAGTACATTCAGATGGCTTTGAGCTTGTAACAAACAATTGCTATGAATGAAACAACACCATCACCTAGCTGCAGCTACATTATAACTTAAAAGTGACTTCCTAGGGAAATTGCTTTAAAATGAAATAGAATAAGACTTCAGAGACCAACCTGCCCTGCTGGAAATGATTTCCCACAAATGGGTAATCCACATCTCTCAGCCGTCCCTTGGTGATGCTTTCCATAGTTTGGAAGAGAAGAGGCTGGTGTTGTGTGTACACATTCTCAACCCCCTACAGCACAGAAGATATTATCTATAAGCTTGTAAAGCACACCCTCCAATATGCAGAGAGTATAAACTTTCCCAAACAAACCTTCAGCCCACGAGCCATGTTACGTGCGATGTTTAAGAAATCTCGATTTCCATAAAGATCCCCGGTTCGCTTATCCACACCCGCTTGCTTCAAGAGAAACTGGACAAGCTGTAATTCCACAATAGACAATTTATTAAACCCGTGAAATTACTCTAGTCGCTAAAATAAAGGTACATTAGAAGCTTAGGGTCTAATTGCTGCTCAGATTGAGCTTCCAAAAGATGGTCAATCTCCAAAACAATGGACGAGCATAACTAAAATAAAAATCACCACCATCAATTATCTGAATGAAAGTATCTTTTGAAATACCGAAAGTGTCAGGCTTTAGGAATGGAAAATTCCCACTTAAACACAGATATGTGACCCCCTTCCTCCCAAAGAAAAATGAAGGAAAAAAGTACATGAGGGTGAAAGAATCCAAACCAAGGATGCTATTGGTTATATTACCCCAGGCTTGTACTTGGGAGACTTGGATGACAGTTTGTTAAATAACTGCATTAGTTGCACCGGACTCTCCTTCTCATAGCGTAAAGCATACAGCATGAC
The DNA here is from genome assembly GCA_024362995.1 of Heteromeles arbutifolia. Lineage (NCBI taxonomy): Eukaryota > Viridiplantae > Streptophyta > Magnoliopsida > Rosales > Rosaceae > Heteromeles > Heteromeles arbutifolia. The sequence continues at coordinate 42,614,781 of JANCRC010000002.1, forward strand.
AAGTCGTAGGCGGTCAATATCAGATACACTTTCATTGTTTAATAGATTTGTCACCGCCTGCAATATACGTAGGAAAAAGAGATTGTTGTTTCTGACTTCGAATTCAAATTTCACGACGGTTAAATAGTTGTTATCTCAAAGTCAATAACAGAACAAGTATATGGTAATGGTACAAAGCAACTAAAAATCAAATTCTCATATAACTTGCAACATGAATAGTAAGGCAAACAAAAACAAGAGTGGTAGATCTTGTCTTGTGTCAACTTTATAGCACTAATTATTTTGTCCGGCTAAAAAATAATTGTACATTAATTTCAAGGAACTCCACCCTTTCAGACATGGAACAAGTTCCTTTGCATTTAGAGAGAACGTGTGTGGTCATCCAATCATGAGTAGAAGGTTTACAAGTTATCATGGAGTATGCATGTCATTTTTCCATGGTAGATGCTCTCATATGAGGGAAATCAAAGTTAATAAATAACTTCAACCCTGTGATAAAACATTTACCCTGAGCCCTTACTGCACCTTCTCTTTTTTGTACTTATGAAAACCCTTAAATCTATCTGAAATGCAAATGATAATAAATTTTCTCTCTCAATTGCATTAATTTCAAAACTCTTGACCATCACCAATAAGCAGGCACAACTATTTAAAAAAGTATAGACATGTTTGTTGCTCCTCATATGACTAGACCCTCTACACACCCTGCATGTACAAGCTTGGAAAAAAACGAAAGGGACAAACACATTTGAAAATACTACTAAAACAACAAAATAATAAAATAATAAGTCCTCCCTTATAGGTAGTTAGGATATGTAGAAAAGAGACAAAAATGTAGTTGTAGACTTGTAGTGGGATAATACTAATAGAGAGGAAGGGGAGAGAGAATGTAGCCGAAGTGGTTTCGGTTTCATTTAATTATTTGAGAAATATGTTGTTTTAGTTAGTACCTCAAAAGCTGCCACCTGCCCACCGTTGCAAGCCAACTCCTGTTCTGTCTGTGACACTACCATAAGTTTTCGCTCTTCAACTAGCTTACTCATTTCTGTTACCAGTGCCACATGCTTTGAAACATTTCCATGCATCTTTCTGTACTCAGGGTAATTGTCAACAAACTTGGCCATGTCCTCTGCAATAATGAATGTACACATTTGGTTATCAACGACTAATCCCTGAGCGGCAATAGTTAGTAACTACAAGTCAAGAATCTCAAATTTTCAGTTTTGCATCCTACGAACCTATCGTCTGAATGTTCTGGTTACTTTTTGAAATTTGCTGAAATTCATCAACCAACTGCTTGATGTTCATCCCAATATCACCAAAGTTCTCATACATGTTCTTTTTGAAAAAAGCATCTTGCTCTGATGACAGCACAACCTCCTATGAGCATCAATACAGATATATATTTGTTTAGCAAGAAAATTACAAAACACAGATATGTACAGTACTGAGAGAAAATACAACTCAACCTCTTGATCCTTTGGAAATTTTCCAATGTTTCTTAAGTCGACTTTGTTGTCTTGAATACCAATCAATTCGTGAACCATGGCCTGAAAGTAGTTTAATAAATGCGCTCTATTTATATTTCAGGTGTTTTTGTCCCAATGTAATTTATAAGATAAGCATACATGAGCCATTTGCACATATGTTGTAAAAGTTAACCACGACACAATTACCTGATAGGTCCACTGATTCAGCAACGGGGTCACAGGATCATCCCTCCTATCAATTACCAGCAACAACGGAGAAATTTCTGTTCGTCTGAAATCAAAAAGTCCACTTTCCTGCTGGTACATCAGCTTCTGTTACATGCCCAAAATACAATATCAGTTTCCCTGTGCAAACTTTCATGGCGAGAGTCTTCAGGCTGTAAAATCCCCTTTATATGACATGTGACATGCATAAAAAGTTGAGCTTATAGAAAACGAGAAATGGGAGAATACAAAACCCTAACAAAGTTCACATTCAAAATAGTATCAATACAAGCCCACATACAAAACTATTTGGAACACATGATTATACTTACTGCTGTTTCCTGCGCAATCCTTTTAGCAATATCAGATGTTCTCTGATAACGAATAACTGGTCTTCGTTTTAATGCCAAAAAAACAGCTGCAATTCCATCAACTACTCGATCACAGAAGCGCTGTAAATTTGAATGATCTACAACTGCTGGGAGCATATACATGTGATTTGATGGCATATTCAAAGTGAAATGGTAAGGATCAGTTGCAACAAAGTCTGCATAGAACTCCTGCAAGACCAAGATAAACCTAATATGAAGAGTAAGAAAATAAACCCATATGTGAAGTATCATGACGAATTTTTTATTGTTAAGTTTAATATTAGAATGGCTATGTTACACAATTTTATATTTTTTCTAAAATGAAAACTTCACTGCAAATTTGATCTGTCTAGTCGTGCATTAGAGCAAGGTTTATTATGATTAGTTTTCGGTTGAAGCTATCTCATCAGTTCTTCAAAAGAAACAAGGATTTAACAGAAAAGTAAAACCAATTCCAACTTGAATAAAAACAATATATTTCGCATCAACTTCCTTACAAAGTGAGTCAAAGAAAAAATATGCTTCCTCATAATATATAATAAGCTTGCTTGAGATTAAGGTCCCGTTCTCTTGGCAACCTAGTGACCAAGGATTCATGGTCACCAACCTTGGATTTGATATTAAAGGTTGAGATTAAAACACTAAAATCACATTCATTTAAGTTGAGATTAAGACATCAAAAACACATTGATTAATTCTCCACCCATGATATCAAATCAAAGGGTGAGTGACCATGCATTCCTTGGTCACTAAGTGACCAAGAGAACATTTCTTCCTTAGTGACCAAGCAAACATTTTTGCCTGTCACAAACTTACTACTTATGAATCTATGATGTATTTCTCGAATTGCAGGCATCCCAAATAAAACTGGAGTCCAAATTTAGTTAGCAATTTACATTACTACATACATAAATTTTCAGATAAACCGAACAAATGATCGAGAAAGCATTTGAGTGAATGATGAATCACCTGAAGCTGCTGCACAACTTCATGCTCATCTGAATCAGCTAAAATATGAATCTGGGTATCCTTCAATATGTTGGAGAAAACTGCAAATTCCAGTATTGCATGAGAAATGAGCTCCAAATATCATCTGGGTATCCTCCAAACACACTCCACAACCAAATTAACATGAAGAAACATCAAAACTTACAGAGGTGATACTCCCCGAATCGAGGAGAAACCAAGTGCCGGCGCAAAAACTGTATGTTTTCTGAAGTGGGTGCGAGAAAGTAAACGGCTTTGAGATGCGACATGGATTCTCTGGACTTGGAAATGGAGTCTACCAATTCCACCAAAAACACTTCTTTCTGCAGAAGCTCGGATTGCGAATACGCCACGCTCACTATACTAACCTGCGCCACATTCAATTACCCAAAACAACAACAACCCATTATTTACTCGATCAAAATTGCTCCAGAAATTCGTGAAATTTTGAAAGTTTTCTAGAGTTGAAAGGGTTGTTACCGTGTGGGAATCGAGGATGAGAACCTTCATGCCTGAGATGTCCTGCAACATCCGGTTTAAGTAATCCCGTACGGCCGTGACCAGCACCATTTTCAAGCTACGATCTGATGCGGATGATTGTGATGATGATATGTTCAATTGTGCACAAGAAACGAGAAATTTGCAGAGATCTACAAAGACGGGAGGAGGGGAGGAAGAAGTGAAGAACTGGTCCCTAAAACGCGCCGTTTTTTTATTCATTTACTTTCTTTTTTCCTCTTTGCAAGACCATCTTCAATGGTGGGCTAAAAGTCAAATTACCCCCTAAAATTTCCCCCCAAACTCACTCCAATCCAAGGGGAAAATTTGGGCTAAATGCTAAATGCTAAACCAAGGCCAGATTCCCCCCAGAATTTAGCCCAGAAATCGATGTGGGCTCCACCGAATCGAGTGAAAATATTTATCGGAATTTAAATTTTTTTTTATTAAAATGTTCATAAAATTAATTTACGATGGTTTACATATTTATTTTTTTTTTAAAATTTAATTTAAGAAAAAAAATAGCCTAAGTTTATTCTTTAATAATCCCGGGCTAAAATTTTAGGCTAGAACGGTTGAAGCAAAAAAACTGTTTCTGGGCTAAAAGCTAAACTTTTTGGGCTAAAATATTTGGCTTTTAGCCCAACCATTGGAGATGGTCTAAGAGGGGTAAACCAAAAAGAGCATCATCTCTAACAAAGATGTCAAATTTTGAACTTAAAATTTAAATTTGACATCTTATGTAGCATTTTGACATATTTTCATGTTTTGCTCTCCACCCGATATGTCAAATTAAATTATTATTTTATTACATTATTTTTTTTTCTTAATTTATGTCTTATACTTTAAATTTTACATATAAATAATTCATAATAAAAGTCATATTAATTAATACTAATACAAATAATCATTATAGGCTTCTACCTCACTTACAATTCGAAGGAAAAGAGGTTGACGCATCCGAAATCTCCTTTGAAATTGAGTTGGAGAGTACAGTGGATGTTTAGCAAAATAATCATTATAGAGTCTTTGGTGCCCATCGAGTTGTCTTCTATTGATATATGCATGACCTTTTATGGAACCACGACGTTTTCTCATTCCTATCTCCATGTTCTCTTGTTCATTTTGTAAAGCAACCAATTCCAGCCTTTCCAGTTCTTCATCAGACTCAGAATTAACAATACTCTAAAAATGCTCATCTGCTGAATCAGAAGATGAGTCTGAAAAAATTTGACGCATGTTCACAAAATAATGAAGGATACATGTTGAAGAACGAATCACTGTATTTCACAAAGCAACAACGTTGCTTAAATTGAAACAAATTTGCTGATTAAAAAAAAGAAGAAATAGGTAGTGTTTTAAACGAACTCTACCGTTCAACAATCAATTGCTTAAATTGAAACAAATTTGCTGATTAAAAAAAGAAGAAATAGGTAGTGTTTTAAACCAACTCTACCGTTCAACAATCAAATAATAAATGACATTAAAATATTAATAAAAGACATTTAATAATTAGTAAAAAACATTTGAAGCTGCTGTCAAATTTGATAGCAAGCCCCTTTGTTGCCATTCCATGTCATGCCACATAGGATTTGGCATTTCGGTTGGAAACAATTAGTGGCTGTATTTTTTTACTATTATAGCTTATGTGGACAATTTAGCATCTCCTCTGGAGATGCTCTAACACATCCTAATACATGTATAATTTTTCAACTTAACTTAAGCTACTTAATCTACAATTTAGTGTTATTTTTTATTTTGTTAGTAAAAAGTCTAAAGTTCGACTCTCATAAATAGCAATTAGGCTCCACTGAGTAAGCTCATCCACTTTGTGTTGTAGTTGCAAGCTACCTATGACACACCCCGTCCCGAAGGCACGTGACGGCCAGCACGCCCTACCTTCGGTACGGGGTGTGTTAACCTATTATCGTCAATCAGCAACTTTCTCTCACAGTTGCTTAATGAGAATTTTGTATGATAATTTAGTGACGCCATGGCTTTGCCTTTGATGCTTTCATCTTGTTGTTTGGTACAATAATAAACAGAAATGCGAAACGTTCACCTTGGAACTTACCATTTGCGTTCATATTGAAGTTAAATTACATGGTTTAAACCTATTAGTATGGGTCCTAGGGAATCACGAACCAAGGGAGGAATCTCACAAGCCAATTGTCTTAATTTGCTTAAACTCTTACCCTAATTAGAGGGAGAATATTGAACACAAACATCTTGCCGATCAGAGTGTATGTTCTTCATATAGCATTCAGACCGAATGACTCTATGAAATTACGTGAGTACAAATTTTATATGACGGACTCATTTTGTGACTTTTTATGTAAAGTATTTCTCGTGTTTTGAGAATAATTAGGTAAGTAAAATAATTAAGTGTTAAGTAAATTTTTAGTATTGTTGTGAGTGAAAAATGCAGTGTCACAATGTTTGATTAACTTGATGTAAAACTATATTAACTGTTTATAATAACTAAAATGAATATGATGCTCAAAGTTTAATATACTAAACAGTTTAGTGGTGGTAGTCGCAATGGTACTACTACTGGATGCTTAATGGGGTAGTGGATGGTCGGTGGCGGTTGTAATGGAAAAGGTGATGGTGAAGATGGTCACGGTGCTCATTGATGAGGTGATGGTGGTAGTGGCAGGAAGGGCAGGGGTGTGGTGGTGGGTGTAGAGGTAACAATGTGGTGGAGATGGTGGGGCTGCGGGTGGAGGTTGCTAATGGTGGTGGTGCATGTGGAGGTGGTAAGAGTGGCAGTAGGATGGTTGTTGAGGTGATGATGGCAACGACGGTGATTGTGAGAGGTTGGTGGCAGGGTGGTTGCTAGCGATGGTGGTGTGCGAACGACGGTAATGATGGTGCGGGTGGTGGCTTTCGCTTTGTGAACCAATACGTCTATTTCTACACGAATCAATTTTTGATATAGATTTTACCTATTTTATCATCTCGTATTTATAAGTTGGAGATATACGAATGTAACTTATGTGTGAAAAATACAGTTACACAAGAAAAGGATAATTTCATTTTTGAACATTAATGATGATATTCAAGGAATTAAAAAAAGGAGCAGGATTCTCTCTTATTATATTCCTTCGTCATCTCTTTTCACATTTTTTATTTTGTCTCTTTCTCCCTAAAAGTTAATATAAGATGTTAACGTGACTTAATTGTAATCATTCAAATAGGAGAGAAGAGAAGAAAATTGAGAAAAAAAGGGAAGAGAATCTTATAGCGTATATAAGATGTTAACGTGAATTAATCGTAACTGTTCGAATAAGAGAGAATATAAGAAAATTGATAAAATAAAAGAAGAGAATCTTACACCATTTAAAAAGGAAGATGTTAACGTGACTTAATCGTAACTGTTCAAATAAGAGAGAATATAAGAAAATTGATAAAATAAAAGAAGAGAATCTTACACCATTTAAGTCACGTATTTTTGTCCTATTATCTCTATAAAAAAATCAATATAAAATATTGACGTAGTTTAACTGTGACCACACAAACAAGAAGATGATAGAAATGTATGAGAAAAAAGAGAAGAGAATCCCCTCCACTTAAAAAAGCCTCAATTCGGCTTTCTGTAGAAGCAACTTTTAAAAGTAAGCGAGAAGTTGCTTTTGTGTTAATTATTAACACAAATGGGTGAAGTAGTTGAGCAATGGTCAAAAGGATTAATGAAAGATTTTACTATGAACGGCATGACTGACATGAAAATTATATTTGACCCAAAATATAAAACAAGAAAATTAAAATTCCAATCACTTCTTTTCTGACTCGCCGTTTTCTTACACTGCAACTGCATTCACCTGTCTTTTTCTTTACCTTCCTTCCTTGGTCACGCACAGATCATAGATTCCCAACGACTTTTTCTTCACAACAAATTGGAATCAATTTCCTGGAATTTGTCTCTTTCCAGTTTTTAATTTTTTATAAGACCATAGTCCCAATTGTTTGGTGTGTTGATCCTTTTGAGCATTGGATTGCTATTGCTTTTCACATATCAGCAAACAGCATAGAGAGACTCCCATCCATGCTTCTTCTACTGAATCAGCAACCATGAGAGCTTCCTCCCCAACTCCCATTGAGCCCCGACACCGCCTTTCTGCTTCTGCCAGGTCTTTCTCTTTCTCTCTACTGTAACTTGCATTCGTTTTGCCGACAGTGTTTGATTCTTAGTTTTCACACTCAGAAAAATAAGCATGTAAGAAAACCCTCACTTGAATTTCTCAAATTTTGGGTCGTGATTCGTTTATTTTGATGAACAGCGGGTCCCGAACCAATTATTAGTCTGGTTTGAATTTGAACGTGTCTTGATTGATTGACGAGTTTTGGTAATGATTAGGCTGCAATTTAGTCAACTGTTTGAAAAGGGTTTGGCAAAATCATTAGCAACATTTTTTTAGTTGTAAGGCTTATACTTGGTGAATGGTCATCATGCCAGAGGTTTCGCTATCGGATTTTAATGGGGTTCTTTTAATGGGGATGTAGAACATTCATTATTCACACATGCTGTTTTAACATATCAGTGAGCAGTGCATTCCCAACGATCGATTTGATTGCCGAACAATCAATTGTATTGTTGGGTGGAACTTGTTTCCAATGGCGTTCGCTTATTTACTGCTCGATCTAGTTGTTATGCATTCCATTTATTGCCCTTTGCACTTTTTTTTCACTTCCCATTCACAAATGTGCTCATGTATGAAGTTGCCAATCCCTTTTTTTTCAGTGAAGACTGTAACAGAAGAAGGCCCCAGAGGAACAAGGATTTTAAAGATAGGAACTTGAAGCCCACCTTGAAGCTTGTGTTGGCTGTTATTATATTGGGGACTTTTCTCACGCTCCTCTTCTCTCCTGGTGTTTATCATTCAGATCATCAATCCCCTTCCGTATCTAAGTATGTCCCTATTGGCTGATTACCGTGCTTTCACTTTTTAGTTATGGTATTAGTTTACTCTTTGTTACTTTCTTGCTTAAATGGAAAGTTCTTTGGCATTAGGTTTTTGAATAATTTTCCCCAAATGGGAAAATATATTGTCAGCGCATCCCTCTTTGTTTGGAATTGGAAAAGTCATATTTTCAGTTTTCAGGCAAATGGGAATTGGTCTTCTTTATTTTTTATTTTTTGCTTTGCTCTCTTCTGCCGTAGAGATTTTTTGTAACAAAAGTTTATTGTCGGCAGCCCAAATTCTGATGACAGGTTGACAAAAAAGAGTGTTACTCAAGATTTACGTTATGTATCATCTGTAGAAACTAACTGGGATGAAATTTCTGATGCTATTGAAAATCTGACGGACAAAAAGGATTATCAGGGAATTGGCCTGTTAAACTTTAATGACAATGAGATTGACCATTGGAAGGAGCTGTTGCCAGATTGTGAGCATGTGGTCCTACGCCTCAACCATGCGTCAAAAAACATAACATGGGAAACCCTGTACCCTGAATGGATAGACGAAGAGGAAGACTTTGAAGTTCCTACTTGTCCCTCTCTACCAAAGCTTCAAATTCCTGGCAAACCTCGTCTTGATCTGGTTGCTGTCAAGCTTCCCTGCAACAAGTCAGGCAGCTGGTCAAGAGATGTGGCTCGGTTGCACTTGCAGCTTGAAGCAGCAAGGCTGGCTGCAGCTTCCAAAGGGTATCACCCAGTGCATGTGCTTTTGGTGACGGACTGCTTTCCAATCCCAAATTTGTTCACTTGCAAAGAGCTTGTCAGACGGGAAGGGAATGTTTGGCTTTATGAACCAAAACTGAATACGTTGAGAGATAAGCTGCAGCTCCCTGTAGGGTCATGTGAACTGTCAGTTCCTCTCACAGCTAAAGGTCAGATTTAAACTAGTCTCTTTTTTCAATGAAAATTTGTTTTTGTGCACTGAAAGCTGCTAGTCTGCCTCTCTTTATTTACTCTTTCTTTCTGTTTTTCTTATTTGTTCAAATTTCATTGTCTTGGAATCCTTTATAATGCAGAGTTCAGTTCACTCAATAAATGATATTCACATTTTTGTATGTTATAGCTGGGCACCGTTTTAAAAAAACTTGAGTTGTTTCTGTGGAGCTTAATTTGAGGTGTAAGTAGTGAGTCTAGTGACCCACACCAAGGAGACAATATCGCTTATGTAAATTATGAATTAGATAGGTAGTGGTCATCCCCACACCAAATGAACTTGCAATCTTGAAACAAGTAGTGTATTCATATAGTTCCACCAGACCAAGGCAGATATCACGATAACAATGGTTTAGGTTTTTATGAGTTTTATTACTCAAACTTTTTTTCAAGTCAAGTACACCTGGTCCATCCAGATGTACATGCATGATGCAAATGCATGACATCCTTCAGTGCCACTGATTTTAGTGTCTGGTTCATCGTGTGATCAAAGTGATCAAATTGCTCATGATTTATGATGCTCAAAATTGTCATGCAACTGAAAACCCTGTATATATGTATGAGTGTGTATACCACCTTGTGTATCATGTACTAAGGAGATCTGCTACATCAGTGATTGATGTTAGTGCTGACCACCTGCTAGCCTTAACGTTAGTTGTTGAGAAATTTGTGAATATCTTTTTATAATTTTACTCTTAATTGTTAAATCTAAACTCTTTTTGTAACTCATATTTGGTTGCATCCTTTAAGAAAGCTACTATAAGTCATGGATACTTTTGATATTTAACTGATGAACTAAATAATTGCACGCAGAAAGCTTTTACTCGGAAAGAGCCCACCGAGAAGCATATGCAACAATCATACATTCTGCACATGTATATGTTTGTGGAGCCATTGCTGCAGCTCAGAGCATCCGTATGTCCGGTTCAACGCGAGATCTTGTAATACTTGTTGATGAAACAATCAGTGAGTATCATCGTGGAGGATTGGCAGCTGCTGGGTGGAAGGTTCACACAATCCAAAGAATCAGGAACCCTAAAGCTGAACCAGAAGCATACAATGAATGGAACTACAGCAAATTCCGTCTTTGGCAGTTAACTGATTATGACAAGATCATTTTCATTGATGCTGACATGCTTATACTTAGGAACATTGACTTCCTGTTTGAGATGCCAGAAATATCAGCGACGGGAAATAATGCTACTCTGTTCAACTCCGGTGTGATGGTTATCGAACCATCAAATTGTACATTCCAGCTGCTCATGGATCATATAGATGAAATCGTCTCCTACAATGGTGGAGACCAGGGTTATTTGAATGAGGTATTTACATGGTGGCACAGGATTCCAAAACATATGAACTTCTTGAAACACTTCTGGGAAGGTGATGAGCCAGAGAAAAAGGAGAGGAAAACTCACCTCTTTGCGGCTGAACCTCCAATCCTCTACGTCCTCCATTACCTGGGAAATAAACCATGGCTTTGCTTCCGTGACTATGACTGCAATTGGAATGTGGACTTTCTGCAGGAGTTTGCCAGTAATGTCGCACATAGAAGGTGGTGGAAAGTGCACGATGCTATGCCGCAAAACTTGCAAAAGTTCTGTTTGCTTCGGTCCAAGCAGAAGGCAGCAATTGAGTGGGATCGGAGACAAGCTGAAAAAGCAAATTACAGTGATGGTCACTGGAAAATTAAGATAAAAGACGAGCGTTTAAAAACATGCTTCGAGGAATTCTGCTTCTGGGAGAGCATGTTATGGCACTGGGGTGAAAAGAATTGGACCGATAATGCTACTGCTACTCTATCACCACCTGCACTTACAACTGCATCCGTCTCTTCTTCGTGACTTGTTTCGCGTCAGATTTTCATACTTCATACCGAGGACACAAATCAAAACATGGTGCTTACAAATGCGCGAAAGAAAAGTTTATCTCCTTATAATTCGGTTAGCATCTAGTTCAACAAGTTCCTTGTAATTCATTTTATAGTCATTATTCCTAATACATCATACACCCATTTTCGCGTCAAGGTTGCATAGATTTGTGTATTTTTAATGTTTTTTTTCTTTTTGAGGCTGCATGCCATGATGTCTTGATTTCTAGTCCCCTCAAAAGTGGCATTTTTTATGCTGGCTGGTGTCTTTTTTTTTTTTTTTTGTCTGGATATCCAGGTAGATTTGGTTGCTTTTACTTGGTCTTACTGTTCCTGGATTATGGGCTCAAGTATTTCCACCATTATCATATCTGATTTTTACAAAACCTGATACAAATTGCCATTTTCTTGGTCTTGCTAGACTAGGAAATAGACGATTCAATACCTATAAGAGAAAATTGGAGCAATGGTCCCTGAACTTTGGTCCAATTAAACCTTTGGTTCCAAAACTAAAGATCAATGACTGTTGGTCCCTGTTTTAATGTGGAGTAATAATCTTTTTGGCTAACTCCACAAAAACTTATATCCAAAATAAAGGGTTTAGAAGGGACAAAAAATAAATGGAAGTTCTAATGGAGTTAGCCAAAATAACCATTACTCCACATTATAACAAGTTCAGGGACTAAGACTCACGAATTTTTAGTTTAGGGACCAAGGCTCCAATAGGACTAAAGTTCAAGAACTATTGCTCCAATTATCTCTTCATGCAACGGTGTTGTAGTCCAACTGGTTAAGAACTTTCTCTTTTGCCCTCAAGATTCTAAGTTCGAAACCTCCTCTCCCTCCATATCGCTTGTATATAAAAAAAAATCGTTAGGTCTTGTTCACAATATATATCATAGACTCTATAACATCAAAAATAACGTAGTATCGTCCGACTCATAGGAAAACTTCAAATCATAGCTCTGCCTCTTAATTTAACCTAAGAATTTCTCCATATGATGGGTGTGTTTTGACCTACCCAAAAAAATTTCTCTGTTTGAAGTGATTTGGTGATGAATGAAAAGTTTGCCATAATTCATTCTTGAAAATCATATGGTTTTTTAAACTTGTTTTTGGAACATTTCATAACTTTCTTGACCACAATCATATATGGATCACCTACTACACTAAATAATTGATATAAATGAAAACAAAGGACAATGCTTGGTTGTTTTGGTTGAGATGTCATTGTTTAGTTAACATAAAACATATACCAAACACAGGTCATTACCAAGAATGGGTGAGAGTGGTTAGGTTCAAGTCATCTAATCCCACTACTAGTTAACATAAATAAACCCTATACCAAAGAAAGCTTATAAACATAATTGAGTGTTAAGTGTATCACATCACTATCACCTTTGTTTTTTATTTTTGGAAACACTCACTTTAAGGAGAGATTTGTCAACGTGCCGGAATATAGACACATATGTTATATGTCATTATACGAGTGAGGTGACACTTGAAAAGAAAAAAAAACTTCCATCTACTTCTAAAATAACATGTGAAGTACCGCCCTTTATTTCGGACACATTGTAAGTCTTTAATCAGTCCTTAGTTACTGAGGTCTTAAATAGTCTAATAATATTTTTCTTTCCTTTAAAAAATGGTCGCCATAGCAGTCCACCCTTTTAGGGGCCAAGAAGACTCACAGAGGCATTTTAACCTCCCATGTCACCATCGTGTAGGGTTTTGGCACCTCTCCAGCTATTTCTCCAATAGGTAGGGCTTTTTTGGCCCAAGCACTTATTTGGTGGGGAGAAACTAATCCAATTTGAAGTTGTTGATGTTTATATCGGTCGATCATAGAAGAAAAATTTTGATTCATTTCATTTTGATCAAGCTTCCCTCCTATTAATCTAGAAGTTCTTTTTAGATACAAGGAAATGGTTCAATTCCAAAGCCAAAGATTTGTAGTTCTAGAACGAGCAATTGAAAAGATTCTGGAGCATTCTCAGGTTTAGGTATTGTTCCTTCAATAATTGTAGTACCAAGTACTTCTTAGCGAGCTCTAATATGATCAGATTTATAAGTAAACATCTTTTGTAAAATATGAGCAACACCAATTCCCTCTAGAACCCAAACTTCCATTCTCCTAGCCGTTGTGCCAATTGCTTGGCACTTCCTCTAAGGGGTTGCTGTGTAACAAGTGCATAATGTCCACTGGAACGTCCATGCATTTTATCATTAACTTGATGAATTAATTTCAAGATATAAGGTTTTCCTATTATAACAGGTTGTTCAAAAGGATCTCATGTTCTTCTATTCACTAATGTCAGGAATTGAAGTCAAGATGTACCGTATGAAATACGAGTTTGAAAATCGTCCCCAACCACTGAGTCACACCATAGTGATTAATAGTCTAATAATATTAAGTTCAAATTAGCATTAGCCTTTCTAAATTTGATAAGTCTCGGAACATGGTCAATGACTCAATGCTAATAAAAAAGATAACATTAACCAAAATTAGGAATCCGACAAAAAAAAAACAAAACAAAATTGGGAATGAGTAGCTAATTGGTACTCCATTTGACACAAATTAGCTGTCTATATTAGCAGCATGTCTAATATAATGTTTTATAAGTGTTTTTTGAATTGAGTGAGATTCTTTCTAATCTAATCGTTTCGATTTTAAGCGATTTAAAGTGTACTAGAAAATTACACTATTTTAAACAAGTTATCTGCATCCATGGGTGTAATACGTTTTATAATTAGAGTTTTGCTGTCATTTAGTATTACGGTATAGTAATATTTTTCTTTATTGTAAGTGAGAGGTTTTCGATTCTCACCAAAAGGTAAATTTAAACCACATTATTACTAATCCATTGTGAAGTTTATCTCACTTTCTCACACTTTTAATCTAGATAATATCGTTGTTTTGAAAAAAAATTTAAATAATAATAATAATAATAATATTCACAAGGATCTTCCCTTCGATTGGGTCTTGAGCAAAATTAAAAAAGAAAATCATTTTATTTTGAGTAATGCTAGAGAGATTAAATTTGTAAACTAAGTTTTGTAAACTAAATGACATGAAAGTTGATAATTTGATTATTACTTAAACGTTAATAAACGTGCTCATTTTTTATTGGTAACACATCATTTAGTTTGCAATTTTAGTCAATAAATTTAGTTTCCAAAACATTAATCTCTTGTTTTAGTCATCTGAACAAATAGAAGCCACGTGTCGTTGTTCATATGGCGTTAAGTTTTGTTTAATATTACTTTTCAAACCACGTCAGTTTGGTTGCGTGGTCCCTATCAATTTTCTAGGTTACTTTACTTTTGTAATTCAAGCAAAACTCTATTTTTCTTAACAAACATTATTATCTAAATTAAAGGGTCGGAAGAGTATGTTAAGTCTTATAATAAATTAATGATAATATGAGTCAAATTTGCTTATAATGAAAATCAAACTAAGACTTTTTATTTACAAATAAAAAAATATTATTATACTGTAGTACTAAATCGTATTATTACGGTTGGAGTAGGATTCTCTACCCTCCTATTCTCATCCCTTTCCCTCCCCTCCTCTCACACATTATTTTTTGTCTTATTATCTCTATAAAAAAATCAATATAAGATGTTAACGTGATTTAACTGTAACCGTTCAAATATGAGGGAATAAAAGGGTAGAAAGATTAAGAGGGGAGAGAATCCACCTCTATTACTGTTATTATAAAAATGAGATAAGAATGGTTGTTGACTGCTTTTGCAGGGTAGGTTTGCTTTATATTGGAGCCTACTCTTCTCATCATTAATCATTATTGCGTAAAGACAGAGAGAGAGCGCCAAAACAAATGAAAAACTTCGCGTAAAAACCTTGACACTGATCAAAAAGGGTGATACCAAACAGATTAAATTTATAAATTAAATGATATCGTTAATAGAAATGAGTACGTTTATTAATATATAAGTAATAATCGAATCATTAAGTTACAAGTTATCTAGTTACACGATTTTATTTACAAATTTGGTCTCTTTGACATAACGAATAAGACCAAAGGGGTGTACCAAAAACCAGAATAGGATGACCTAACCCACAAGGCAAAACCAAAGCCAAGTTCCACGAATTAACCAACCGCCTCCTGACTTCGTTTGTCTCTCAGTGACTCAGCCAATCAAACTCACTCCATTCCATCACACAACACGACTCTTGTAACGACTTCAAATCCGTTTGCTGCGACTGTGTTTTGAATTCCACTGTTTTTTTTAGGAGTGTGATATCCACACACCTCTTTTTACTTCTTCAATACATTTTTGATTTTTGGCCGTCATATCAGATGAATTGAAGAAGATTAACGAACAGAAATTAACAAGGGGTGTGTGAGAAGTAAAAAGGGGTGTGTGGATAACACACTTTTATATATACTAGTCTTCATGCACGCGCTCACGAGCGTGCAGAAGATATTTTTCGAATCACGACGTACTATGCGTTACTTACACGTTTTAAATGTATTTATATGCGTAAATTGACAAAAAGAAAGTCAAATATTTGAAGTAAATGAATAATTTTAGATCATACTAGAAGAAACCCCTCATAAACCAATTAAAGCAGCTGAATTCACATAATAAAATCGGTCTCTATAGAATTTACATTAAGAATAGAGAAAATAATATTTAATAAACAATTGATTGAATCACATTATTGCTAACCCATTGTGAGGCTAAGCCCACCCCCTCCCCCCATAGTGTAGATAATATCGTTTGTTAAAAAAAAATATCATTTGACAATTAATTTAATCATATTATTATCCGTGTGCGAAAGACTTTTTTTATAACCGGCATTACACGACTCTTAAGATGTTTTGAACATGTTTAAAAATAGAGAAAATAATATTTAATAAACAACTGATTGAATCACATTATTGCTAGCCCATTGTGAGGCTAAGCCCACCCCCACCCCCTTAATGTAAATAATATCGTTTGTTAAAAAAAAAACATTTGACAACTTATTTAATCACATTATTATCCGCGTGCGAAATACTTTTTTTATAACCGGCATTACACGCCTCTTAAAATGTTTTGAACATGTTTAAAAATAAAGAAATTGAATCACATTATTAGCAACCTATTGTGAGGTACTGATTAAAAAATTTAAAAAAAAGCTGTACCAAAAAATAAATTATTAAAAAAAGCATTGTTAAAATGACAAAAATGCCCCTGCCTTATTTGATGCATTATTTTGGGATGCCTTTGAAGTTTTTTAGCTAGGGGTATTTTTGTCCAAATATTTATGTTGAAGCTTGGTGACACCAAAATCATTGTTCACCTTTTGTGTTGGCTTTTGGTGACACCAATATCATTGTTCACATTTTGTGTTGGCTTTATTGCTACTCCATTGTGAGGCTAAACCCATCTCCTCTCCTTAATGTAGATAATATGGTTTGTTTAAAAAAATCATTTGACAAATAATTTAGGATTAATCTCAGTTTACTACCTTGAAGTTTTTTGGTTTTCAACATTTAGTATATGAAATTTTTTTCGTCCTAATTTGGTACCTAAAGTCATATTTCTAGGACTCTTTCATACATTCGTTAAGTTTTCCATCCAAACATCTGTTAACTGATGACGTGACACTTATGTGAAGAATGAGTGGGCGCCCCGTGTCACTATGGGCCCACGTGGTAATTAACTTTTTTTTTTTTTTGGAATGTCTCCTCACCCTGCCCTTCCATCCCTTCTCTTCTCTGCATCCAAACCATCTACACCCACCCTCTTCCCCTCCGTTGAGACCTTCGAAGTCGCCGCAGCAGACCGCAAGGCGGACGACAACCAATCGCTGCCTCACTCCGTCGCCATTTTCTGCTGCTTCTTGGGTGGTGGTTTTGTGGCTTGAATGAACATGCTGATGACGTCGGCGCGGTGGAGATGATGACTTGAAATGGAATTGGAGCTCCTCCAATCTAACCAACGGCAAGCGCCCATTGGGGTTCGACAACGGCGAAGATGACGAAGAGCATCGAGAGAGGAAGTTGTTTAAGCTTTTGGATTTGTTACGACAAGGTGGACACGATGATGAATTAATTTTCGTGTGAGCGATTGGGGATTAGGGTTTTTGCAAACGGCAAGCGCTGGTTATAAAAAAAGATCTTTAGCAGCAGATAATAATATGATTAAATAAGTTGTATTTTTTTATTTTTTAACAAACGATGATATCTACACTAACGGAAAAAGGATGGGCTTAGCCTCATAATGAACTAATAATAATGTGATTCAATCAGTTGTTAATTAAATATTATTTTCTCTATTTTTAAATACATTCAAAATATCTTAAGAGACGTGTAATGCAGGTTATAAAAAAGATCTTTTGCACGCGAATAATAATGTGATTCAATTACTATATGAAGTTTTTGTCTTGTGATTCAATTAATAAACTGAGATCTTTTGATGCATTATTTTGGAATGCCTTTGAAGTTTTTTGTCTTGGGACATTTTTGTTCAAATATTTTTGTTGAAGCTTAGTAACACCAAAATCACTGTTCATCTTTTTGTGTTGGCTTTATATATAAGAGATATATATATATATATATATATATATATATATATGTAGGTGTGTGTATATCAAATGAGGCAATGCTTCAGTTGAATCAGCAGAAAAGATGAGAGGCCCCTCCCCTACTCCTACTCCCACTGAAACCAGACACCGCCTTTCTTCACCACCTCAGTCAGTCTCTCTCTCTCTCTCTCTACGTTTTAAATTTTCATTTCTTAGTGATTTAGTGTAGCTTGACTTCATTTTGAATGGAGTGTTTGATTCTTTTAGTTCGATACAAAGCATGTAAGGAATTCTCTTCGCAAGAACGAAGTCGGTTCTGTATCCACACCTATTCCTATGTTTTGCTGGCGACAATCATATCATCACATTTGGAAGACATAGGCTTCGTGATTTTGATCACCAAACTCACTAGATGGCCTTTTTCGTTACATATATGTGAATGTATAGTTTATGCAGATGAAGAGAAGGCTAGTTTTGTTAAAGGGAAATAAAATCCACACGCTTCTTCTCATGCAAACCCCTTAGTTACTGCTCTCTTTAGTTTTTATCCATTACATTTGTCACTCTTTGTCCTTTCTTTCACTTGCCATTTAGAATGCGCTCATCTTTTACGCATCCCTTTTGTGTTTCAGTGAAGACACCAACAAAAGAAGGCCGCAGAGAAACAAAGTTCTTAAAGATATTGAAAAGGCCCTCCACTTTAACGCTCAAGAAAGAACCTTAAACTGCAAGCCTACCCTGAAAATGGTGTTGAGTGTTCTTGTATTCGGGACTTTTATGACGCTCTTCCTATCTTCTACTGTTTATAATACAGATCACCTCTCCAGCTCTGTATCTCAGTACGTCCTATGCGCTGATCACCTTGTTTTCGCTTCTTATTTCGTGGTCTTTGTTTACTCTTAATTAGGTACTTTCTTGCTCCAACATTTGTCTCTTTTCTGATGTTGAGGCTTTCGAAAGTTTACTTTTTCCCTCTTCCGGGTAAAATGTGGTGTTCGTAGTTAACAGGCAAAAGACATTGCCTTTTGTTCTTCTTTCCTTTCTATCTCTCTCTCCAGTGCTAATAGTTGTAACATAAGTTTATTGGCTGCAGGCTAACTTCTCAATGCAGACGGATGAAAAGGAGCGTTCCAGCAGATTTACGTTATATATCATCTTTACACATAAACTGGAGTGACATTTTGGACTTTGTTGGAAAACTTACTCACAAAAATGATTATCGGAGAATTGGCCTATTAAACTTTAATAACAATGAAATTGACAATTGGACGGAGCTCTTTCCAGATTCTGAGCAGGTTGTTCTGCATCTCAACTATGCACCAAACAACATAACATGGGAATCCCTCTATCCTGAATGGATAGACGAAGAACAAGAATCCGAAGTTCCTACTTGTCCCTCTCTACCAAAGCTTCTAATTCCTGAAAGCTCACCGCTTGGTCTGGTTGCTGTCAAGCTTCCCTGCAACAAGTCAGGCAGTTGGTCAAGAGACGTGGCTCGTTTCCACTTGCAGCTTGAAGCAGCAAGGCTGGCTGCGTTATTGGAAGGATATCACCCAGTGCATGTGCTTTTGTTGACTGACTGCTTCCCCATTCCAAGTTTATTCACTTGCAAAGATCTTGTTAGACGTGAAGGGAATGCATGGCTCTATGAACCGAAACTTACTACCTTGAGGGAGAAGCTACAGCTCCCTGTAGGATCATGTGAGCTTGCAGTTCCCCTCAAGGCTAAAGGTAAGAGTTAAACCAGTGTCTTGTGTTGCTTTTTCAATTTTTCTGTTTCAAAGTTAGATTTTTCTTTTGAGTCGTTTTTGCACAATGAAAGCTTTTGGCATACCTCTCTTCCATTACTCTCTGTTTTCACTTTTAACTTTCCGAAACTTAGTGTTTCCGTTTCCAGCAAAATGTGGAGTTTAGTTCATTCGAAATGAATTACTTATTTAATAATGTATCTCACAAGAAAATAAATACAAGTCATTGTTACTTTGAAATTCTACTGAGCTTGTAACTACGTTATACTTGAGAGTGATCAAATACATGTTTGTACACAGAACATTTTGACTCGGAAAGACCCCACCGAGAAGCATATGCAACAATCCTACACTCTGCAGATGTATATGTTTGTGGAGCCATTGCTGCAGCGCAGAGCATCCGTATGGCTGGTTCAACACGAGATCTTGTGATACTGGTCGATGAAACAATCACTCAGTACCATCGGAGAGGACTGGAGGCTGCTGGGTGGAAGATCCACACAATCCAAAGAATCAGGAACCCAAAAGCTGAACCAGAAGCTTACAACGAATGGAACTACAGCAAATTCCGTCTTTGGCAGTTTACTGATTACGACAAGATCATTTTCATTGATGCCGACATGCTTATACTTCGGAATATCGATTTCCTGTTTCAAATGCCAGAAATATCAGCCACGGGAAACAATGGTACTTTGTTCAACTCAGGTGTGATGGTCGTCGAACCATCAAATTGTACATTCCAGCTGCTCATGGATCATATCAACGAAATTGTATCCTACAACGGTGGTGACCAGGGGTATCTGAATGAGGTATTTACATGGTGGCACAGGATTCCGAAACACATGAACTTCTTGAAACATTTCTGGGAAGGTGATGAGCCGGAGATAAAGCAAATGAAAACTCACCTCTTTCAAGCTGACCCTCCAGTCATCTATGTCCTCCATTACCTTGGTAAGAAACCGTGGCTTTGCTTCCGTGACTATGACTGCAATTGGAATGTCGATTTTATGCAGGAGTTTGCGAGTGATGTTGCACATAATACGTGGTGGAGAGTGCATGATGCTATGCCAGGAAACTTGCAAAAGTTCTGTTTGCTTCGGACACAGCAAAAGGCAGGACTAGAGTGGGACCGGAGGCAAGCGGAAAAAGCAAATTACACTGACGGTCACTGGAAAATTAAAATAAAAGACAAGCGTCTTAAGACATGCGTCCAGGATTTCTGCTCCTGGAAGAGCATGTTACGGCACTGGGGTGAAAAAAATTGGACAGATAACGCTACTGTTACTCCCTCACTACCTGTACTTACTACTTCATCGGTCACTTTTTCTTGACCTGTTTGCTTCTTTTGTACTCGATGACATAAATCAACAAAAATGGGAGAAAGAAAATTGCATCTCCTTACTTAGTATAGCTCAACAACTGTTTTGTAAAATTTTGTACTCGTATTTCCCTATACCTATTTTCATCGAGGTGGCATTGATTTTTCTTCACTTTCGAGTGCTTTCTTAGGCTGCAAGCCATGATATAATGATTCGTAGTCATCTGAAAAATTTGTATTTAGATGTAATTGACAAGAAAAGTTCCATTTTCTTGGTATTTCTGATGTAATTGACACCAAGAAGGTAAAAATCATCAATCCCTGATGCCTCAACAAGAGAAGTTTGGAAAATCATCGATGCGCTGTAATTTGCTTATCCATCATCTGAAGCAAAACATCGATATATGCTCGAGACTCGAGCAGAAGGCATCGGTTTTCCTTCTTTTCTCTCCAAAACAAGGATTAAGCATTGTCATTTGCCAGAAACCACCCCGGACATGGAAAGGCAAACTAAAGACTTGCATAGAGTTACCACACTATTCTTTCATCTTGTACTCGTTCATGTTTCTTTTAGTTAAAGATTGCAGTGGATCAGGTTTCGAAGGTACCACCTTCCCAACATATGTTATAGTCAGGTTTACGTAACCTGCTCAGCTTCGGTTCCTGAACTTGTAAATTTGCCAGTCCTGCATGTGTATAGTATACAAACGAGTAACGTCCAGTCTATTAGTGCTCGTTTGTATTTGCCTGACCATCTGCAATTTCCAGCCAAATGGATTCTTATTCGTCTCAAGTTTCAATGATGAAGAGGGTCACCTGAAGTTGAGTGATCAATGCTTAAACCCGAATGGGCGGGTTTTTTCTTAGTCATAACCTGCACGAATCCAACCCAACCAAACCAAACCCAACCCAACCCGATTGTAGCCCAAATTTATTGATGCACATGTTAAATCCAAGTCCAACAGCCGACACCCTTCGTAATATCATTTAAGCTTTGTATGAATTAAGAGCTTTTATAGTTAGCCTGAAGTTGATTGTCGGATACTTATTACCATTTTATGTGACAAATGATGTATAATTAGAGATGACAACATGCATATTGGGTAATGATGTGCCACATCCCCATAACATTTTCCGTTTATTTTCCTAGAACCTAAAACCTTTTAAAGAAGAATGAAAATGGGGTGGTTTTGGATACGAGTTTCGAATAGATACCCCAGTAATTATAACCGAACCAAAACCGGACAATTTACCTGACGATTGCCCATAATTACAAAATACTCAAAATTTGACACTCAAGACCAAATTATTAGGGTCAATTATCTGGGATCAGATTTGACAGGTTAAATTGTCATTGCTACATACAACTACTATTTAATAAGATAAATACATTAATTAACGTGTCATATATACATTATTTGTTACGTCAAATGATACTCAAATATGATACAAAAGACTAATTTTCTTGATTTTTTCTTCATTAAATACATTACCCTTAATATCCCAGTCCTAATTTAATCGGACGCATTCCAACTCCGCCGTTGTCTGCTGAAGCTCGAGCAGCCCAAAGGGAATTCAATTCAAATACTGAACTCTGTTTCCGCTTTTCTCACTGTCAGAAGGAGAAGCAATGGACTCAACATTGAATTTCATAGCCTCTGCAGTTACATTCTCGCCAATCACATCCATCCCCAGGCCTTCTCGCTCACCTCACAGCCTCTCTTTCCAATTCCTGCCATGCCCAATTCCCTTTTTTCCAAACAAGTCCTCTGCCCTCCGCGCCCGCAAGCCGAACTCAGAGCCCGAGCCACTTCTCAAACCCACCATTATCGATGAAGTTTCAGAGGACGACGAAGACGACGACGTTATCTTGGACGACGAAGACGACGATGGTACTTCTGTAAATTCACCTGTTTCCTCTTTTTATCTATCATTTCTTTTTGGATAATATGTCAATTGCCTTAGGGTTCTGGAATTTGAATGTTTCTTTGTAATGCTGTTTTGGTGCTTGTAAAGTAGTCAAGGAGATAATGGTGGATTATGCTTTGATGGGTAGCTGTAAAATCTAAGCAATGGCAAAAATTACCATGCTTTTACTCATATTTTTATTATCCGAAAATTCGGCCACAACTGTTTAATGTTTTAAGTGTGTTCTTAATCATATAGACGCATTAATGGATGATGAGGGTGATGATTATTACGAAGAGGATGAGTTTGTGGCGGATGCTGCTGAGCACTACGTAAGTTGTGTGTGTGAGTTAGTGGCAGTGCACTGTAATCTTAGGGATTGATCGTATCTAACAACCTTTTGCTTGTGTATCAAGGCTGGAGATGGAGGCGGAGGTGGTGGAATTTCTCTTGCTGGGACGTGGTGGGATGACAAAGCACTAGAAATAGCTGAAGAAGTTATTCTGTCCCTTGATGGCGACTTGAAAATTTATGCGTTTAAAACGTTGCCAAATTTCAACGTTCAAGTGCGCATTGAGAAGCTTTCAAATAAGTAAGCATCGGACCAAAACTAAATGTGACTAGTAAATAGTAGTGGCGATACTTGTTAACCTACAATGTATGGGATTGTATGTGATGCATAGTCCGTGCTTGCCATGTGTAAGAGAGTATCTTGACAATTTCAGATTGCAATCAAGGAGTTGATTGATATACATGCTGAGTATGTCAAAATTATGTTTGATCTTGGATGTTTTATGGAAATGGTGTTACCTTGTGTAAACAGATCTCTATTTTTATTTGCAAACGTCTTCAGAGTTTTGCATTTTCCTTTGTTGTAACAACTTGTCATGACTATTCTTCTGTATGCATCTAATTTCCAATCATCTTCAATATAGCTGGAAATGGTGACGAATTTAATCAAAGCATGTCATTTGTTTTTGCTTGTGGTTTGAAAAATAGCTATTAGATGATAGTACTGGATAATTCTGGATCCTTTGCATCATAAGTTAAATGGTAAAAGTCTGATTTGTAGGTTTAATTCTTGTTCTTTTGCTAAAGGTTTCATCTGAAATTATCATTTTTTCTAATGGTCCATTTGGATGTGGGACTTTAAAGTTCCGTGGAACTTAAGCTAAATTTGTTAGGAATGCACTACAAAGGTCAGATAGAGCGACTTGAAAATGACTAGAAGCAATACATTTAAGAGAATTTTGAAAGATAACATTTGAAAGTCCTTTGAGTGTCTTTATAGTTCTGTGGTACTGTTCTTGTAGTTAATTTTTAACAATCGAGTCTAAAATCCTTGGTACTCTTAAAGTCCCTTATCCAAACATAGCATAAAGATTTCGTGTATGCAAATGTAAAGGGGGAACAATTGACCTAAAAAGATTAAGCTATTGGGAGAAGGGATAACAATGCATATGAAGCACAACTTAACTGCACACACTAACACTTCCTCTCATGTGTAGGGTGTCCACAGAAACTTAACCAAACTGGACCTTACACATGCACAATAGAAGTTACCAGAACCAAGACTCAATCCACGACTCAAGTACATGTCTCTGCAACTATGTTAACTTACCCCTGCTGCTGAAAAGCTTAAGGTATTATATGACACTACCAAAAAGCAACATCGAAACAGGTTTAGTTGCCGATTTAAGTTTTCAACAGCCAGGAACCAGTTTAATAATCCATCTGGAGTCTGGGAAAATCGTAAGATTTATATTTTTACCAGTAAAATACTTGAATACTTATCATACATTAAGAAATAGGGATTACTGAAATCTTTGTAGGCTGTAATCAGACCGGTTAATCTAATATCTAATGTTGGTGTGACAAAGTACCTTTATTTGTTGAATTTCAGTTCCTAACTTTTCTCATTTGTATTTGTTTTTCCATTTTCTTATTAGTAGACAAATCAAATCTGTCTGTTAATAAGTCTGTCTCCACAAATTGTGTAAGCTGTCGTATGAATGCCTTTTGAGCTCAAACCACATGGATTTACTACAGATCTGGTTCCCCGAGTATGGAAGATATTGAAGCTTTTTCTAGAACCTATAGAGCAAAACTGGATGAAGCAGAGCTTGCTAAATCACTTCCTGAGAATTTATCTTTGGAGGTATACTTCTATTTCTCGCTCTTTACTTTCGTATTACCCTTTTCTTGATTTTCTATTCTTTAGCTTGCGATTTTTCTATGTTAAGTGGTTACAAAGACATACAATTACAGATTATTAATCTTGGAACGAAACCCTAAGTTAAGGCTTGAGCTTGGTTGCTTCAGTTCATAATGCCAACTCGTCTGCCTATGTTTTTACGACCATGGATTAAGCTGTAAAGCTGAAACTTCTGAAATTTGTACTCCCTCATTGTTTGTGTCTTTACCTTGTGGTTCTAAAGACATAAGTTTGCTTTCAGGTGTCATCTCCAGGTGTTGAAAGGGTAGTTCGGGTTCCACATGAGTTGGATCGGTTCAAAGAACGACCTATGTACGTGAAATATGTCAGTGAGACAGCTGAAACCGGTGCGCTCTCCGAAAGTGATGGTGTTTTCAGGCTTGTTTCTTTTGATGTGGAAACAAAAAGTTGCGTTTGGGGTTTAGCTGATGTGAGGATTAATAGAGAAAAGGCAGGAAAAGGAAGACCACTCAGCAAAAAGCAGCGGCAATGGCAATTGAACACACCATTTGATTCCTTAGTTTTGGTTCGATTGTACTCTGACGTTTGATAATTCTTTCTGTAAATTACATTTTGACTCAACAAATGCTGATGGTGTAGTGCAAATGTGCAATAGACAAACGAATTCAAGTTTCTAACACGCCTCTTCTCTCGATTGTCTCGATGGTTATCCATGGTTCGTAGTTCTATTGACACTATGAAATATAGGGAGTAAGAACCCTATAAAATGGCGGCAGGCCCCTGCGCGCCTAGATGATTAGGCGTTAGGCTCCTGCCACTGTCCGACTAGCGCCTTTTAGAACCTTACTAGTAATGCATGGATTATTCTGGAGATACAAGTAGAGGGATAAAGCTCCATGCTGTCAACAAATAGGAGGGTGTCTATAAAATTACCAAATTTCCAATAAGCACGAACAGAAATCCTCATTGAATATATCAAACTTCAACATTCACACATCTCACTCTACTAGATTTTACAAGTAAACATGTCATTAGCGTACTTAGGTTAGGTCTTGTTGGAAGCAGCAGCTTTGTCGAGAATGTCGAAAACCTTTTCAAGGGTCACGTCCTCCACAATAACCACCTTGTCTCTTGATTTGGAGCCCGACCCGATCGAAACCTGCCGTCTTTTTACCCCTAAAACCGAGCTCATGTACTCGACAAGTGCCGCATTCGCCTCCCCGTCCTTCGGCGGCGCGTCGATTTGCACCCCCAACGCCTCGTCGCTGAAATCCGTGATGGCGGCGATTTTGGAGCCGGGTTTGGCGTGGATGGTGATGGCCACCGACGACGGAGGTACCGACCGAATACAGGCCGGGAAGTTGCTGTTGTCGGACTGAGTTGGCTCCGCAGGACTCGACGACTTCGCCTTGGCCTTGCCTTTCTTGCCCGGTGCCATTTTTACTTTTCTTTTTTTTCTTTCTGTATTCGCATTGGCCCTTTATAATGTCTCTTTATAAAGGTTCAAAACAGTTTTAATCCTAGTCCTTATGGTCTTGATTTAAATTTAAGTTATTTTTATTTTGATGCTCATTCTTCTTATTCAATTAGTTTTATTTGTGAGGATCTAAATAAATTATTGAGTTAGTTTGTTTGAGCTCTTACTTTTAGTCCCGTTTTTCGACTTCGATTTCCTTATTTTCGTTCATGGTAATCTTTATTAGATATGGTTTGTAGACTGTCACTTAGTTGTAGTGTAATGACATTTAAGTTTTGATCTAGAAGAGTTTTGGTCCTATGTCCTCCCCTTTTGTATTCTTCTCTTCTTCTTCATGTTTCAGGAGGGGTGGTCACACTTCTCTCTCTTTTATTTTTTTTTTGGGTAGAGTCCACCTACTAAGGCAATAATTGCCCCATGCAAAGATAATTATTGCCTTATTAAATAGTAATTATCTGAGTGCATCCTCACTTTGTAAATGAGTAAATGAACTGTTCGGGCAATTGACATTAGAAACTATTTCTTAAAAAAAAAATTAATATTATGCTTAATTTTGAATAGAATTTTTAACCAATCTCGTCATGCCACGTATTATTACCCGAAGTTACAATCCCCTTCTGAAACGCCACAGTTTATATTATCTTTTTCTGGCATTTTTATGTATCTTTTCATTTCTGGATTTTTGTTTTCTAATTTAATTAATATGGACTGTTGGACTACATTTTTTTTACAATCTAACAACCCATATTGTCCACGTTGGCCCAATAGTAAAAATATAAGTATTCAGATTTTTCTTAAAAAAAAAAGTTTTTGTTGCAAAAATTTGGACCTTAGGATAGATAACCATTAGAAATCTAACGGTTGTTGGATGAGTGTGTCTGTAGTGCGGGCACCAGTGTCTGGGTTTTGGTCGGCTGACACAAAAAAATATACAACGTATCTGATGTCAGGTTGGCATTAGCCTAAAGTCACATGGCCTCAGACTCTTACTCAGGCTATCCTTGCACGACTATTCAATCCGTTGGTCTTGGGCCCATGTGTGGCCCAACTAGTTCAGTTGGGGTTCAATTGCCCAATTTTTAAGGTAATTGTGTAGGGGTGGACTTGCTCTAAGGTTTTTGCCCCTCTTTAATTAGGTGTAACTTTATTAATAAATTTCTCTCATATCGCTGCGGTTAAAAAAAACTCAAAACCACGAAACAGACATAACAATGAGCAAAATTTTATCGAGAATTACACAAATTTGTCTAAAGCTATTTCTTGTTTGTTTACAATTACATTAAATTCATATAAACTACGAAGATGGATAACACAAGTTAATTAGGGCTTGTTTTTACAAACAGAAGTTAGTTTAAATGAAGAAGATCGCACAAGTTGAGTAGGGCTTGTTTAAATGAACAGAAGTTGGGCTCCTGGAAGGAGTGGTTAGTTGGGCCCACTGACCTGCTTCTTTGGCGCGCTTTTTGTCATACCATACAATATCGAAGCCAACGCCAAACGACGCGCACCCGTCTCGGTTAAGGCTGGCACCAGTGCGTCATGAGTCAATGCTTCTCAGACCTCCTCCCTCCAAAACCTTCCACTTCTTCCACCGAAAGCACAGCCTCTCTACTATTCCGTCCGAATCGGTCTGCCAAGATGGATCATCTGAGTCCCATTACACCCATCTCTTGCAGATATGTCTACAGCAATGCAAGTATACTAAGACCCGTAAGGTGTTCGACGAAATGCCTGACAGGCTGCTGGCTCATGCTTCCAGGACCTGCAAGGCTGTCCACGCCCGCAGCTTGACATTTGGGATTGCATCCAAAGGGCTTCTGGGAAATGCCATTCTGGGTTTTTATGCCAAGTGCGGTAATGTGGATTTTGCCAAGAAGGCATTTGACTGCCTTGAAAACAAGGATGTGTTTGCTTGGAACTCAGTTTTGTCAATGTATTCGAGTAAGGGATTGCTGAAACAGGTTGTTAAGTCATTTGGGTCGATGTGGAATGGCAGGGTAATGCCGAACGAGTTCACTTTCGCAATGGTTTTGTCTGGTTGTGCAAGATTGGCTGGTGTTGAATATGGTAGGCAAGTTCATTGTGGTGTTATTAAGACGGGGTTTGAGTCGAGTTCATTTTGTGAAGGTGCACTCATTGATATGTATGCCAAGTGCAATTGTATAAGTGATGCACGACGGGTATTTGATGGCGTGTTGAAGTTGGATACAGTTGCTTGGACAACAATGATTTCAGGGTATGCTCAAGCTGGATTGCTCGAGGAGGCACTTAAAGTGTTTAAGGAGATGCAAAGAGTAGGTGGTTTTCTGGACCAGGTGGGATTCGTGACTGTCATAAATGCATGCGTTGGTCTAGGAAGGCTAGATGACTCATGTGAGTTGTTTTCCCAGATGCCCAGTCCTAATGTTGTAGCATGGAATGTGATGATTTCTGGGCATGCCAAGAGAGGCAATGAGGAGAAAGCGGTTAACTTTTTCTTGAGAATGAGGAAATCTGGCGAAAAACCGACAAGATCCACACTAGGAAGTGTTTTGAGCGCAATTGCTAGTTTAGCTGCTCTAGACTATGGCTTGCTAGTTCACAATATGGCAGTAAAACTGGGGTTAGATTCTAACGTTTATGTGGGAAGTTCTTTAATCAATATGTATGCCAAGTGTGAAAAGATGGATTCGTCAAAGAAAATATTTGATTATCTACCAGAGAAAAATATTGTCTTGTGGAATGCGATGCTTGGGGGTTATGCCCAAAATGGGTATGCCAGTGAAGTTATAGAATTGTTTACCATTATGAAGGGGTGTGGTCTTTGCCCTGATGAATTTACCTACACTAGCATTCTTAGCGCATGCTCTAGCTTGGAATATCTAAACATGGGTTGTCAGTTGCATTCACATATCATCAAGAATAAACTTGCATCAAATTTATACGTGGGAAATGCATTGGTTGATATGTATGCTAAATCAGGGGATCTGAAGGAAGCAAGGAAACAATTTGAGCTCATAAGAAATCGAGACAATATATCATGGAATGCAATTATTGTTGGATACGTGCAGGAAGAAGATGAAGACAAGGCTTTTAATATGTTCCGAAGAATGAATTTGCATGGAATTGTGCCTGATGAAGTCTCCTTGGCAAGTATACTAAGTGCGTGTGCAAATGTTCAAGCACTACAGATGGGACAACAAGTCCACGGTCTCTCAGTTAAAAATGGGCTGGAAACAAGCCTCTATTCTGGGAGCTCCCTTATTGACATGTATTCTAAATGTGGGGTCATCGGCAATGCACGTAAAGCTCTCTATTATATGCCCCACTGGAGCGTGGTCTCTGTGAATGCTCTAATTGCTGGTTTTGGCTATAGCAACTTGGCAGAAGCCGTTAATTTGCTTCATGAGATGCAGGAGATAGGATTAAGCCCAACTGAAATTACTTTTTCAGTCCTTCTAGATGCATGTAGTGGACCTCTCATGTTAACTCTGGGAAGGCAAATCCACTGCATACTACAAAAGAAAGGCCTTTTGTGTGATGTTGACTTCTTGGGTGTCTCTCTCTTAGGCATGTACATGAACTCCCAAAGCAAAGTAGATGCAACAATTCTTTTCTTGGAGTTCCCAAAGCCAAAAAGCAAAGTATTATGGACCGCTATGATCTCAGGACTCAGTCAAAATGATTGCAATGAGGAGGCGCTACAGTTGTATCGAGAGATGCGTAGCAATAATGCCCTACCCGACCAAGCAACATTTGCTAGTGTTCTTCGAGCATGTGCTGTCATTTCTTCTTTGAAAAATGGTAGAGAGGTCCATTCCCTCATTTCTCGTACCGGTTTTGATCTGGACGAGTTAACTTGTAGTGCCCTCGTAGACATGTATGCTAAATGTGGGGATGTGGGTAGTTCTGTGCATGTTTTTAAAGAAATGGGTACTAAAAATAGTGTCATTTCTTGGAACTCAATGATAGTTGGGTTTGCTAAAAATGGTTATGCAGAAGATGCATTGAAGATCTTTGATGAGATGAGACACTTTCATATTTTGCCTGACGATGTCACATTCCTCGGCGTTCTCACTGCATGTAGTCATGCAGGGAAGGTAGCTGAAGGCCGACAAATGTATGATTCTATGGTTAATAAGTATAGTATCCAACCCAGGGTCGATCATGTTGCCTGCATGGCTGATCTTCTAGGCCGGTGGGGATTTCTTAAAGAAGCAGAGGAATTTGTTGACAGACTAGATTCTGACCCAAATGCTATGATTTGGGCCACATTACTTGGTGCTTGCAGATTACATGGAGATTACATAAGGGGACAGCGTGCGGCTGAGAAACTCATTGAGTTAGAACCACAAAATTCTTCAACATATGTGCTGCTTTCTAATATACATGCTGCATCAGGAAACTGGGATGAGGCTAGCTCTTTGAGGAGAGAAATGAAAGAAAAGAAATTGACAAAGGTTCCTGGTTGTAGTTGGATTGTAGTGGGACAGACAACAAATTTGTTTGTTGCTGGGGATAAGTCTCATCCAAATGCTGGTGAAATCATTGCGGCTTTAAAGTATTTGACAGTAGTAATGAAAGAAGAGGGCTATGTTGATGAGACAGATTCTTTCTTGAATGAAGAAGAGTGAAAGAAGCTCCTATCCCTATGGTATTGAGGCCAATTGCATATCACTATGCATGAACATCCCAAGGCCTCTCCCTCTGCAAGACTGAAACCCGAATGAATCCCAATAGTATTCTTCAACTTCGCGAGAGAGATGTTAACCAGGGTCAGACGTCATGCAGGGTATGTTGATGCCAATGTCAGTGCCTGGAGGAACTTTAGTTTACTATTTTGTTGAAGCCGAAACATACACTGACAAGGAAGCCCCTTGCACTTTGTCTCAAACATATACTGACAAGGAAGCCCCTCATTGTCTCGAACATATACTGACAAGGAAGCCCCTCACTTTGTCTCTTTGGTCGTTGGTTCCTCTTGGTCCTCTTCAACGGAATCCAGTGAACATATCTTGTAATAGTGAGCCTCTTCATGTTTCTTAAAAAAAAATTGAGTTTTAAATTTATAGGTTCCTTATTTTTTGTTTAATATTTTATGAAGCTGTTGCTTTGTATTTGTTTTGGTGTTTCTTCTTTGTGTTCTTTGCCATATTGATGATTCACTTTATAGTTTTGATAATTTTGTTGCTCAATTCTTCAGAGATGTAGCGACCTTGTGGCTTTAAAATTTTGCCGTGGAATTTGAATAGTAATGTCTTTGGGCATCAAATATGTTCCTGCTAAGTGCCATGAATGTAGGGAAATAAATTCATCTATAGCATGTTAAAAGGGAAAACAGGTTTTAGATGAGCAAATTCTCATTCGTAGTAGTGTCAGATTGTACAATTCGGACATGCACCAAAGCTTGCTTGTCTTAATGATGACTTCTGCTCAGTATTGACAATAGTTATATGCTGCCTACTTTTTTTCCAGTATTTTGTTGTCTTCTGCTGCATTCGGTGTCATGTAATCCTATATGAACATGCTAAACCATAACAACCTTTTGCTTGTGTTGTAAGGCTGGATGTGGAGGTGGAGGATGTGGGATTTCTCTTGCCAAGGCATGGTGGGACAACAAAGCTTATAAAAACTGAAGAAATTATTCTGTCCTTTGATGACGAGTTGAAAAGGTAAGCGTTTGAAACGTTGCCAAATTTCACCATTTAACTGCATATTATTTGATAGATAAGCATCTAACCAAAACTAAATGTGAGTAAGAATGGTCACGGCTTGTTGATTTTCAATGTTTTCCATGTGTAAGACCGTGTCTCGAAAATTTTCAGAGAGCAATCAATGAGCTGATTGATGTACTTGCTGGTTCTGTCAAAGTTATGTTTCATGGGTTGGAGGTTTTATGGAAATGTTGTTACTGTTAAACAGACATCTATGGTTTGCATGCAAAGATGTCTACAGAGTTCTGCCTTCTCAATGGGGATGGTTTTCGTGTATATTGTAATAATGTTAGGATACTGCCAGATGACATATTAGGATGATGACATCTGTACAAGGGTGTTAGTAGTTAGTTACTTGTTAACAGATAAATAGGAGATTGTAAAGATGGAAAGGCAGTTAATGAAATTGTATTGTTGTTCTCATGTTCTGTTACTATCTCTCTGTGCAATTGTGGAAGATGTAGGGTAGGTTCTAACATTGGTATCACAGCCAATTTCGATCCTCTCAATCCTTCTCCGTTGTATACCGCCGCAAACGTTTTGCAAAACCATGGAATCAAGGGTTTCCAATCGGGAAGCCAAGTCCGACGAGTTCAAGAAGTCTCAAGAAGAATTCAGGATTTCTCAGGCCAAATTTCGGACCGAATTCAAGACTACCACTGATTTAATTCTTCTTCAATTGAAGTTGCTTGCTGAAAAACTTGGTGTTGAGTCTTCTGCAGCAGCTACACCGATGCATTAGCCGTTCAACAAAATGACATCTCCTGTCTCTCTTGGGAAGTCGAATCAAATCATTCTTAAGCTTCAATCTTTCCACAAGGAAAAGGTTCGGGCCCGAGAGAAAGTAGATGAATTCTGGTCTCAGTTTCGTCCAAAATACAAGCCCAAAAGTCCTCCCTGTTTACGACCAACATTGAAGAAATTCAAGAGGGTTCGCAACTACGCCAAATACCACGAAGATGGTTCTGCAAAGTTTCGTTCCAGTTCTAAATTTCAAGGAAGTTTTGGGTTCTTTCACAGTGAATTGGCTAAGAAGAATGAAAAGGTTTTTTGTTTACTCGACAAGCCAGTTGACGATTCTTTGAAAAGTCCTCCATTTCTTGATTCTGATTGCAAGAAGGGCACTGAAAGGGATTTGGTTTCTGGGCTCTCTATTTCAGATTTGTTGGAGAAGAAAGATGAATTGCCTTCTTCTCTGTCTGTTCTCGAAAGTGTTGCTTCAAAATTGTTGTCCAAGATAGGTGAAGACTCTTTGCTCTGTGATCAAACGTTCGACATTGCTTCTTTGAAGCTTGGCTTCCATGAATTCACTCGTGACAAAGGCGGAACAAATATTCAAAGGCTCTTTCATTTGAAATCAGCGACTGTTCTTGAATCTGATGGTAAGAATGGCAAATCCCAAGTTTTCATTTTAGAAATTCATGTTTTTAAAGTTGAGTTCAAGAAAGCTCAATTGCCTGGTTCACGTGCACTCTACCTGTTCGACAAAATGTCGAACTTAGGTTACATTTTTTATATTAAACTTGGCTACCATACGAGCATTCGTGATAAAGGAGGTACCAAGTTTCTCTCTAGTTTTGAGTCAATGGATTTATTGGCAAGCTGTGAGGACTCAAGTTGCTGTGTTGTTTGCGATGTTGTTCTCAATCGTGACTACTGCAAGGGCATTCGGGATAAGGGTGGTGGCAAATTAGACTACGGGTTGCAGTTGTTTAAAAAAATGTGGATACATGATGTCTTTTCATGGACATCAGTCATTACAACTTATGTTTGGACTGGTCAACAGGACCATGCCATCAAAGCCTTTATAAGAATGCAGGAAGCTTGTGTGAGTCCTAATGAATACATTTTTGCAGGCGTCATCTCTAGAGTTGCCAATCTTGCTAGAGTTGAATGGGGTGAACAATTGCATGCCCACGTTTTACACAGGGGTCTTATCTCTTTGTTGTCGGTGGGAAATTTCATTGTAACCATGTATGCCAAATGTGGGCGTTTGGCTTCAGGTTCTAAGGTGTTTCATGAGATGAGCAGGAGAGATATTGTTTCATGGAGCACTTTAATTGCCAGGTATTCTCAAGTAGGTTACGGGAAAGAAGCTTTTCAGTTTTTGTCGTGGATGAGAAGGGACGGACCAAAACCAAATGAGTTTGCTCTTGCTAGTGTATTGAGTGTTTGTGGCAGCATGGCAATGCTTGAACAAGGGAAACAACTGCATGCTCATGTTCTGTCTGTCGGTTTAGAGTTTACATCTATGGTACAAAGTGCTCTTGTGAATATGCATTCAAAATGTGGAAGTATAAAAGAAGTTGCAAAAATCTTTGATGTGACAGAACTTAGTGATATTATTTCATGGACGGCGGTGATTAATGGATATGCTGAACATGTTGCTTGTTGCCATGCTGGACTGGTTCATCTTGGTTTCCACTACAATTCAATGAGCAATGACTTTGGGATTAATCCTGCAAAAGAACACTGTGGCTGCATGGTTGATCTCCTCTATCAAGCTGGACGGTTAGGTGAGGCAGAGGTATGATCAAAAGTATGCCATTTCAACAGGATGATGTTGTTTGGTCTACTCTTCTTAGCGCTTGTAGGCTCCATGGTGACGTCGACTGTGGAAGACGTGCTGCAGATGAGATCCTTAAATTGGATCCGAGTTCTGCAGCGACTCACATAACCCTGGCTACCATGTATGCTGCTAAAGGAAAATGGAGGGAAGTGGTAGAAGTAAGGAAAATGATGAGATCAAAACGGGTAATTAAGAAGCCAGGATGGTCTTGGATAAAGGTCAAGGATCGACTTTCTGCATTTGTCGCTGGAGATCGGTCTCATCCACAAGCTGATGATATATAGTGTGCTGGAATTACTAGCTTCAAAAGCAGAAGATACAATTCAGAAAATTGGTTCTTCACTAATTGACGTTGAAGGTTAGCATTTAATCCATAAATTTTTTAAAGCTAATCTCTTCAATTGGATGAAACTACGGCAAACTACATGCAAGAGTCCAGTTTATATTATGTGGATCTCTTAAGGCATAGTTGCATCTTAAAGAAATCTATGGAACCAAATGAACTTGCATCTTTGACTGAGGTTCAAGGAAAAGACGTCACATGAAAATCTGGTCAATACCATTGCTCATCTTTTTTGGGAGGGTGTAATGTGGAGTCAATTTTAAGGCAGTGAGCTACTCTGCTACTCTAGAGAAGCAATGATATTAGTAGTGAAGTAAGTCCAATGGCAAAACCATTTCAGGAGTGATGCTACTGGGGAGATGTACACTGATTTGAAGCTCCAGTTTTTTAGAAATTGTTGATCCTTTAATACATTCTTGTGATTTTGTTGTCCCTGGTTTTATTACGGGTTTTCAATTGTACTTAGTTCAAATTGTAAATCTTACTTTGTAAGATTGGTTGTAAGGGAGGGGTATTGTTAGGATACTGCCAGATGGCATATTAGGATGATGACATCTGTACAAGGTTGTTAGTAGTTAGTTACTTGTTAACAGATAAATAGGAGATTGTAAAGATGGAAAGGCAGTTAATGAAATTGAATTGTTGTTCTCATGTTTTGTTACTATCTCTCTGTGCAATTGTGGAAGATGTAGGGTAGGTTCTAACAAATAACTCTTCATGACTAATCTTCTATATGTAGCTATTAGATGATCTGAAAATTCTTAGAGGGGGGCAGTTTCTGAAAATTTTAGAGGGGGGCAGGACATCCATAAAGGTTAAGCTATTAGGAGAACTGATGCATATGAAGCACAACTTAACTGCTCACACTAACACTTCCTCTCAGGTATGGAATCTCCGCAGAAACTTAACAAAACTGAGCTGTACACGTGCAATTGACGTTCTGAAATTTTTCAAGCTTGTTAACGGTGGTTTTATTTTGGTTTTATAGCCCTAGTTTTGACAGTATGGTGATGCATTGTGTTTTCTGAGAGAAACTATGGTTAGAAAGGATGGCTCCACGCTTGGTGAGACCAAAATACCTAAGGGTCTCATGCTTTTGTGAGAGTGCTCTAATCAGGCGCGTGGTTAGGTTGCACAACCCGAGTTTTCTCCTATATTTCATGCTCCCCAATGGTAGCCATACAAACTCCACAAACTGCTCCTTGATACTGATCTTTACCTACTTGAGCTCTTATTTTCCAAATTTCATGATTAATGCATGGCCGTTATTAATTTATTAGGAGAAGGTGATGTAGATTGGTTACATATAGTCAAATATTTATGTTATTTTTCTTTGAATTCTTTGTTTGAGATCCAGTTGGTCCTGCTTTCCGGTTTTATGCCCGTTTGTGTTTGAAATGGCAAATAGAGAGGAAGGAGATATCTCAATGATTTGATCCTAAACCCTAATTAAACAAAGGCAGTTACTATTTCAAATTGCTTTCCTTATTTTGGTAAAAAAGCAACATCCATTGCCGACTTTTCCTTTGATGTCCTTTTTCTTGGAAAGGGATCCGGGGATCCTCTCCGGATCCCTTTCACCTAATCCACCAAGTCCAGTAATCTGGCCCGTTGAAATTTAATCTAACGGCTAAAGTTATTATAACTTTTAAAGAGTTATAATTTTTAAAAGGGGCATCTGTTTGTAGCCGTTTGATCAAATTTCAACGGTCCAGATTACTGGGCTTGGTGGATTAGGTGGAAGGGATCCGATCCTTTCCCTTTTTCTTTTGCTTGACTTTCCTTTCCATTTGATGTTCTACAAGACATGTGGTAGCATTGAAGTATTCCTACAACTACAACGGAGTACAACTACTCCGGATATTTTAACGATTAAAATTCGCAAAAATAAAGATCTAACAATTATAACACTCGGAATATCACGTGTAATATGGAGCACCCTAGAATTTTTGGAAATAGCAATTGCCATCTTGTAGAGTAGAAAACACTCCGAGTTTCCGATAGGGTTCCTTTCCCTTTCAGTTGACCAATTCGTTGTTGCAACTTTTCCTGGTACAGAGTCTTTCTTCCTGGCTCATGTGTTTTATCTTGTGGTGGCATTTTTGGAAGATGCTAGCGCCACTCTCCTTTTTTAACTTTTGTTCCCAATTTTCTCATGTAGGGTAGGGTTGGGGTAGGCCTAGCAATTCTTGACACGACCTAATAATCTGACACGACACGATACGAAATTAACAGGTGTTCGGGTCGACACGATAACGAATCGGGTCGTTATCGGGTAACCCGATAAGCACCTGTTAAGATAACGGGTTGGTTCGGGTATACATGTGGGTAACACGATACACGATAAGCAAAATATTAATTTAATAATTTTATAGCCCTAAAAAAATACTATAATAATTATATATATTAATTTAACAATTTTATACCCCTAAAAACTATAATAATTTAACATATATATATATATTAAATTAAATTTAAAAAATTGGTGACCATTGGATCGGCTGAGATTTAATCACAGCCGTCCATTGTGCATTAGGTTGGAGGCTATCCTTCTCTTCTCTCTCATTCACTCTGATCTCTCCAGTCCAGACTTACTCCCGCGCCGTCTCCTTAATCCGCATCTCTCTCGCATTCTCCTCCATTCACTTCCTTCAACTCGACTCCGGCAGCTATAAGAAAACCACACACAAGCAAGCACACGCTAAAGGTATGAATTTTGTATTTTTGGGTATTCTGTGTTTTTTACAAAAACTAGTGATTTGGGGTTTTCGTTAAAATTAAAACTAATGGTTGGGGATTTTCTGGGTTTGGGGTTTCTGGGGTTTTCTGATTTTGGAGATTCTGGAGTTTCTGGGGTGGGGTGACACGCCCCGATCCCGATATTCCCCGAATACCAGGATAGACACGTGCTGGCCGACACCCGAAGGGTGACGAAAGCCATTTATTGAATGCAAATGCTGAGAATAAGGAATAAATAAGACTTATAAATATAAAAGAATAAAGAATATGCTTTTAAGGAACGTGTTCAGAGCACACATTTAATCTAGAACACTAAAAGAATTAATATAAAATTGAATGAACAAAGGAATAGGTCCTACACCGAGAGGACTCGAAGATGCCGATACGGAAGTGCCTTGACGTCGGGATTGTATGCCTCGATACTAAGTCCTGAAGGGGGCGCAAAACAAACATGAGTGGACCAATTTGATATACATATAATAAAACAGTTATCAACGTACTAACCCCCAGGTTTTATGAAAACACATATATATCATGATAAACATAGGTTTTCCGAAACCTAGCATGCCGTGCGCTGTCTCAAATCATAACTTTTATATAATAATCTCTAGTGAATGTCCAATATAACTCTCCAGGCCCCATGCCGGCTCCCCATCCCTGAGCAGACAGTCAGAGGAAATAACCCCAGGCCCCATGCCGGCTCCCCATCCCTGGTCTTAAATGCCAGAGGAAACACCCTACAGGCCCTATGCCAACACCAAATTCTTCGCTCGGGACGGACCGGAAACTATCCCTACGCCCCGTAGCGGTAAGGACCACTAGGTAAGTACAAAACCATTGAACATACGTACATTTGAAAAGCATCTTCATAGTATAAAGTCATCCATCATCTATACTATAAAGAGGTGTTCGAAACGTATTCTAAATATCATATCGTCATCCATCAGATATTATATAAGAATACGGGTTATAGGAAAAATAGTAATAATTCAAAATAACCTCAATAGGCACGATATCTCATAAAGCATTTCATAAAACATACTCATCAAATCATGCTTTTCATGTATGCATTTCTACTATAAAACATGCATTTTAGAAAGGTTCCACTCACAGATACTCCGCCGCCGAAAAGCCACAACAATTGCTCCTAAGCACATAAAAGGGTATATTTAGTCAAACTCTACTCAAACGACTTAATTTGGGAAAACGAACTTCAGAAACGGGTCCAGAACGTCGAAATTAGCCTAGGAGAGGTCTCGGACGAAAACCTGAAAAGTCAATCCGAAGTCAAAGTCAACGGTCAACGGTCAACATTGACCAGTCAAAGTCAACGTTGACCGGATCAACGGTCAGATCGGGTCAACGGGTCAGGGTCCGGGTCGGACCATGGGGCATGTTTGCAAACATTCAAAAAACCCAGCGATCGAGCAAGCGTGCTTCGCGTTGGCTTCGCAAGCTTGAAAATCACAAAAGGACGAGGCAGAAATAGAATCAAGCATTGGAATTTGGGAGTATAGATGTAGTTATGTAAATTAACTTTATTATGTCATGCCATTTAGTCATATTGTAAGCCGTAAGGTGAGATTCATTACTTAATGTCATATACATATATATATATATTGGGGATATGTTATCAGGGGACTAGGGAGGTTAGAATTCAGGTGGCCTGTGAGGCAGGCAACGACAGAGTAGTGACGCCCCACCTATTGCTGTTTTACTGTAGTAGATGCAATGTCTTAATTATTTGTCCCAAGTATTGGCAATGGGCAGGCATGTCCTTTTTTTTTTTATATTTTGAACGCCGCGAGTTCATTTGTATCTATGTTTCATTTGGGGTCTATTTACGTCAAGTTAATTAGTGGGGTCTATATTTGTTTTCTAGGTTTGGAGATTTGGAACAAGCAAAGCAATTAAGCAAGGCAGCAACCTGCAAGTGCAAGGTATTTTTAATTGAATTGTGAATTTGAAAGTAAATTTGAATTGGATTGTGATTTGTGGTATAGTACTATTGTTTTATTTCTTTTCATAATTATTTTGGTAAACTTCTCATAATTTGAATGGTTTTTAATGTTTGGTTTTTCTATACTTGGTTTATGAGGAAGAGAGTTCTGACGTGGAAAACCTTATTGAAAACATCATCAACATAACTCTTGAAGGCAATAGATCAAGCCAAAGTTGCAATACAATTTTCTTATGATGATCGATGAAAATTGATGATTTTTTAAAAGGAATAATATGCAAGCTTTGAGTTCCATTGACAAGGTTTAAACTTTTGAGAAAGGCTTCACAACCTTGGAAACAAAAACTCTTTCATTTTGCATATCCTTGCACATTTAATATTTTGTAATAGACTAGTAGTGTATGGATGTTTTTTTTATTAGGCTCTTATTTTCGAGTGTAGATGTAGTACTTAAACGACAAATGTGTTTTAATGTTTTGAAGTAATATTTATGTGGCAATGTGTGGTATGTGCACGGGTTGGGTCACTTTACCCGTTGGGTAAAGTGACCCGACCTGTTAAAGACCCATTAAGATAACGGGTGTGACACGATACGACCCGTTAAGATAACAAGTATTACACGAAAACGATAAACACGACCTGTTTGCTAGGCCTAGGTTGTGGTTGGGTTTTCTTTTCATTTGCTTTGATGGTTGGTCAAATCCCCTATCCTTCATTTGAATGTGAAAGTCTTCTCTCTCACGATCACGAGGGATTAGATTTTATGATCTTTATTTTGTCTTTTTCTTATTCTAACGGATAAGTTGTAGTTCCATTTTTCATTTTAATAAAACTTCTTCTCGTACTATTGATGTTTCTTTAAAAAATAATAAATAAATAAATAGATATGGAAATAAAACTCTTTGCACTTCATTCCAAGTATATGTTTTAATATCTCCCAAAAGTCCAATTTATCCTCCACTTATGAGCTAATTATGTCAAAAAAACTAGATAATAATAATAAGCTATTACTCTTGAATTGCACCGAAAGTTTAATTGCGAATGCTAAAAACTTCACTCAAAATATATCGAGGGGGGAAAGAAATCAAGCACAAAATCCCAAAGGAGCGAAAAAAAAAATGAGGGGAGATGATACTGGTATTAAAAATATGTCATCTTGTGTTTTGAAATTCAAACTTTAAACATATAAATAAAATAAAAAAGTACTTGGAGAAGTGCTGACGCAGCACAAGCAAAAAGGGATACCCACGTAAAAACCTCTAAAAACAAGTTTTCTAGAATTCAACCCAAAGGTTATTTTGAGTAACTTTGAATTGATGAATTACATTGGAAGCCAAACGGCTTAAAAAAATATAAACACACCCCTGGAGAAGCTAGGCGGCTTAGGAAATTAAACGACATGAGTTAAAAAAAAAAAAAAACATTATTCAAGGACTTTCGTTTTACTTTCAAGGTTTTGTTTCGAGCCCTCCTTCCCTCGATAACGTTTGTACAGTGAGAAATCAAAATGAATAGAAAAATGAAAAAGGTCCAATGAGTTCCTCCAATTAGAGCAGTTCCACCAAAGGTGGAATAGCCCAGCATCCAGTCAAAAAACTAGGCTGGGACCCTGTCAATCCACTCCAGCCCGTGGAATAGATTGGCACCCAAGCCAAGCCAGTCCACAAGCCGACCTAAAATCGACAGAGGAAGGAGACGGCTCATCTGACGCCATGCTAACGTCATGGCTACCGTCTCTCTCATCTGGAACCCCATCCGACGCCTGGAACCCCATCTCGATCCCTGGAACCCATCTCGACGGAGCAAGCGGGCTTGGAGGCGAGGGGGGAGGTTGAGGTTGTTGAGCTTGATCTTGCAGAAGCATGGGGAGGAGGAAGGGTGAACGATGGAGCGAGTGGGCTTGGAGGCGACGAGGATCTTGAGAGCGAGATTGCCCACCGTGACCCGCACAAATGGGCATGGATACATTTTTCACCAGCAAAATAAAATCAAAGGGGGAAATGCTAATGCGCCTATGCCTCTCTCCCTCTCTCAGTTGAGTGTTAGGGCAAATGGTGTTGCTGCTACCATTGATTTCTGGCAAGTGGGAAGAAGAAGACGACGAGAGTCAGAGAGAAAAAGAAGGAGTCAGAGAGAAGAAGTCAGAAATTAAAAAACCAAATTATTATTTTATAATAAAAATTAATAATATTTTAATAAAATTGACTAGGCTATTTTTTGTTAGGGGTGGAGATGCTTTGACCTATTACTGTTCACTGGGGTCTATTACTGTTCACTTGAGTGGATAAATGCGTTGAGTGTTGACGCAAAGTCTTTAGGGTGGAATTTCTCTTACGGAATTTTTCACGTACATGCAGATAACTACATCTTTACTATATAATGTTGTACTACTAAACAATACACTAGTAGTCAAAATTCACTTTAAACTGCATTATTTTAATATGGCTAATATGCTTAGTTTTGTTTGTTTTTGTTTTCTTTTCAAACCCCAATAAAACTATTAATTTAGAATTGAGAATGATAATATTTCTAAGGTTTTTTTTTAAAGAACAAAAGTGAGATTCCACATCGCCCAGGGGAGTGGATCCTGTGAGCCATATATATATATATATATATATTCTCATGTCTACCTAGCACGAGGCCTGTTGGGAGCTCACTAGCTTCGGGTTCCATTGGAACTCCGAAGTTAAGTGAGTAGCGTGCGAGAGTAATCCCATGATGGGTGACCCACTAGGAAGTTCTCGTCTGAGTTCCCAGAAACAAAATCGTGAGGGCGTGGTCGAGGCCCAAAGCGGACAATATCGTGCTACGGTGGAGGCGTGCCCGGGGGGCCTGGGCGGGAATGTGACAACAAAGACACATTAATTTGTGATTATAAAACAAATCTGTCATATACGTGAATAAATACAATTAACTGAGATAGGTTGATAATAAAAATTTAAAATAAAATCTATAAATGAACTGTTTAGAGGAAGAAGAAGAACAATAAATAACCAAAAAAAAAAAAGAAAAAGAAATAATTAAGTATATTAACTTAATTTTCATAGTAAATCTTATCTTTAAAGAAATAATTATTGATTTGCAAATAGTTGAAAATAAGTAATGCAAATTTGGCCAAAAATATTCAATGAAAGGTTAAATAAGATGTCGATGTGTTTGACAGTGTTGTTGTGATCTGTATTACTGCTCAGTTATTATCTTATCAACATTCGAAATGCCAATGCGATTGTTACTATGTATGTCAGTAATTTCCACTTGCCTTCCCAACGTCTCTCTCTCCCTAAAAACTCTTATAAGCATGCCTGCAACTCCTGCAAAGCACACTAAAAAACCCAACTCTGCTTTCTTTGCACCTTCCTTAACGTCTCTTTCTTTCCATTCGGTTCTCGAGAGGCCGCATTTATGCATTTATTCTTACCTATCATACCAAATCCTATATAATTAGATCTGGCATTTACCACTAATTATATTTATCTACACACACGCCTTTCTGTTAAAGCAGCCCATATTTCACGTTTCCAGCCATAATTTGAATTTGTTTAAAGATAAGGATAATACATACACCCTTTCATATTTCTTTGTGGGTCACCTTTTTTTCTCCTTTTCTAAAAAAGAAACTTCCTTTGAGTGAGTGAGGCTGTATAAATGTAGAGATTTTTTAATGTGATTGGAATAGGTAGTACACAATGACTTGTCATTATATCAATGATGGAATATATATGCTAAAAAGTTAATAACTTTAAAAATATAATTTTTTCATTACTTATATAAAAACACGTGGTGTACCATCTATGTTCCGGTCATAATTAAAAATTTCTCGTATAAATGTATATGTGTATGCAAGTGTCATCATACAGATTATAATATATATATATATATATATATATATCTCTCTCTCTCTATACATTGTGTAAGAGTGAATTGCCTAGGAATTGAAAAAGGGGTGGAATTTCTGAGATATTTTGGGACTTGAGGAGATGGGTAGGTGTTGTTTTAGTGGGGTTTTGACTGTGTTGTTGGGGTGTGTGTGGTTGGTGCTGCTGGGTGCAGTGGAGGGATACCCAGCAGAGGATTCTGGTAGTTAGTCTGCCTGGTCAGCCAAGTATTGGGTTCAAACAGTATGCTGGGTATGTTGATGTGGATGTGAAAG
Organism: Heteromeles arbutifolia; assembly: GCA_024362995.1. Classification (NCBI taxonomy): domain Eukaryota; kingdom Viridiplantae; phylum Streptophyta; class Magnoliopsida; order Rosales; family Rosaceae; genus Heteromeles; species Heteromeles arbutifolia. The sequence continues at coordinate 42,658,716 of JANCRC010000002.1, forward strand.
CTGGGAGGAGTTTGTTTTACTACTTTGTTGAAGCAGATAAGCAGCCTGACAAGAAGCCCCTCACTCTTTGGCTCAATGGTGGTAAACTCTCACCCTTTTCTGGGTTTCTTGAAACCAAATTGTAAATATTAGTTAAATTCTGCTGTATAATTCACAGGTGTATTTAACTGATATTTTTCATGTTATTTATGATGAATTCTTCAAATTATGTATATGTATACATATCTATATAGGGTGTGCATAAAAGCTTTCGATAATCCTTTATATTCAGCTGGATTTTTTTTTTTTATAAATCTGCTGCAGTTTTTGATTTTTAGGATATTTTGCATTTGTTGTAACCAACTTGAATTTGGTTGCTTGTTAAAAGAACTTGTTATGTATACCATATTACTATACCCTTTTCTGCAGAATGAAATGTTATCTCAATGTTTGTGGTTTTTACAATTGTTCTTGAAAGTGAGGATCTTAAGCACCGAATAGTTGATAACATCGGATGAGTAACTTTGTGTCAGGTCCGGGGTGTTCTTCCATCGGCGGAGGTGCCTTTACGGAGTTGGGTCCATTTTATCCAACAGGTGATGGTAGAGGCCTCCGGAGAAATAAAATGTCATGGAACAGAGGTATATCCGTATAGAACATGTGAATTTTCCTTTTTTTTATTTTTATTTTTATTTTTTCCTTCTGGAGTATCTCTGTTCAGATGTTAATCGGAATCATAACTAAATAGTGTACCATTTGTTTATTTCTTGTAGCATCAAATCTCCTTTTTGTTGAGTCTCCTGCTGGAGTAGGATGGTCATACTCGAATACAAGTTCAGATTATAACTCTGGGGATGCCTCAACTGGTATAGTGAACAGCTAATTCCGCTTTCCTTTCTTTACACTGATTCAAGGGTGTGCTTATTCTAGATGTTTGGTTTTGGTTGATGAAACCTGTCAACCAAGCCTAACAACTTTTTTCACTGTCATTTGATTTTGGCAGCAAGCGATATGCACACATTATTGCTGAAATGGTATGAGAAGTTTCCAACTTTCAGATCCCGAGAGTTGTTTCTTACCGGAGAAAGCTATGCAGGTCTGCAAAGTCTGACATACTTTCAATTCTATAATCTAGTACTAGTAAATGGAACTCTTACAATATATTCAAACCTTTAATAAATATCATCATTGCAGTTACGATTTTAGTTTTTACTCTTTCCCACATCTCCTGTCTATGAATTATCATTTGGAAATGGTTCTTACCATCTGTACTTTTTATGTACAGGGCACTACATACCGCAGTTGGCCATTGCCATATTAGACCATAATAAACAATCAACTGGTTTCAAGTTCAATCTCAAAGGGGTGGCTGTAAGAAGACCTCACATATTTTTTGGACTCCTCGCCTTCATCTATCTATATAGTTGTCAATTCCCTTTTTTTAACTTTTCTTATTTGTTATCTTGCAGATTGGGAACCCACTGCTGAGACTTGATCGTGATGCTCCAGCATCATATGAATACTTTTGGTCTCATGGAATGATTTCTGATGAAATTGGCCTTACTATCATGAATGAATGCGATTTTGACGATTATGTCTCTGCAAATACTGTAAGCCTTCAATGCAACGAAGCAATATCTCAAGCAAATCAGATAGTTGGTAAATATATAAACCATTACGATGTGATTCTTGATGTTTGCTATCCATCTATAGTGGAGCAAGAGTTGAGACTGCGGAAAATGGTATTCTCTATACTTCTTTTCTTTTGTTTAATATCTTTCATTTGCATTTCATGCAACTTGTCGTTTCATTGTTTCGACGAGTTTTTCCATTACTCCCGTTTACTGCAGGCTACTAAGATAAGTGTTGGAGTTGATGTATGTATCAGGTATGAAATAAAGTTTTATTTGAACCTTCCTGAAGTTCAGAAAGCCCTTCACACAAATTGTACAAACTTGCCTTATCCTTGGCGTACGTGCAGTGGGTAAGTGAATATAACCTTCCTTGCGCATCGGTAGAATTTGATGACTTATCTTTAGTCTATCCTCACGTATGTCATATGACTGATCCTGTCGTCTTTGTATTGTACAGTTTCTCTGTTCAGCTGTTAATCGGAATCATAACTAAATAGTGTAGCATTTGTTTATTTCTTGTAGCATCAAATCTCCTTTTTGTTGAGTCCCCTGCTGGAGTAGGATGGTCATACTCGAATACAAGTTCAGATTATAACTCTGGGGATGCCTCAACTGGTATAGTGAACAGCTAATTCCGCTTTCCTTTCTTTACACTGATTCAAGGGTGTGCTTATTCTAGATGTTTGGTTTTGGTTGATGAAACCTGTCAACCAAGCTTAACAACTTTTTTCACTGTCATTTGATTTTGGCAGCAAGAGATATGCACACATTCTTGCTGAAATGGTATGAGAAGTTTCCAACTTTCAGATCCCGAGAGTTGTTTCTCACCGGAGAAAGCTATGCAGGTCTGCAAAGTCTGATATATTTTCAATTCTATAATCTAGTACTAGTAAATGGAACTCTTACACTATATTCAAACCTTTACTAAATATAATCATTGCAGTTACGATTTTAGTTTTTACTCTTTCCCACATCTCCTGTCTATGAATTATCATTTGGAGACGGTTCTTACCATCTGTACTTTTTATGTACAGGGCACTATGTACCGCAGTTGGCCATTGCCATGGTAGACCATAATAAACAATCAACTGGTTTCAAGTTCAATCTCAAAGGGGTGGCTGTAAGAAGACCTCACATATTTTCTGGACTCCTTGCGTTCATCTATCTATATAGTTGTCAATTCCCTTTTTTTAACTTTGCAGATTGGGAACCCACTGCTGAGACTTGATCGTGATGCTCTGGCATTGTATGAATACTTTTGGTCTCATGGAATGATTTCTGATGAAATTGGCCTTACTATCATGAATGAATGCGATTTTGCCAATTATGTCTTTGCAAATACTCACAATGTAAGCCTTCAATGCAACGAAGCATTATCTCAAGCAAATCAGATAGTTGGTAATTATATAAACCATTACGATGTGATTCTTGATGTTTGTTATCCATCTATAGTGGAGCAAGAGTTGAGACTGCAGAAAATGGTATTCTCTATACTTTTGTTTAATATCTTTCATTCGCATTTCATGCAACTTGTCGTTTCATTGTTTCAACAAGTTTTTCCTTTACTCCCGTTTTCTGCAGGCTACTAAGATAAGTGTTGGAGTTGATGTATGTATCAGGTATGAAATAAGGTTTTATTTGAACCTTCCCGACGTTCAGAAGGCCCTTCACGCAAATCATACAAACTTGCCTTATCCTTGGAGTACGTGCAGTAGGTAAGTGAATATAACCTTTCTTGTGCATCGGTAGAATTTGATGACTTATCTTTAGTCTATCCTCGCGTATGTCATACGACTGATCTTCTCGTCTTTGTATGTATGTCATATGACTGATCTTCTCGTCTTTGTATTGTACAGTGTTCTTAATTACAGCGATACTGATGAAAACATCAACATCCTTCCCTTGCTCATGAGGATAGTTCAAAATCATATTCCCGTTTGGGTTTTCAGGTAATTCGTTATGCTTATGTGTACAGGAGCTAAGTTGAACAGTATGTACTCTAATTTTTAGTGTTTCTACATAACATGATTTTCAACCATTTGCAGTGGAGATCAAGATTCTGTTGTACCATTATTGGGCTCCCGGACACTGATACGTGAACTAGCACATGACCTAAAGTTCCCGATAACAGTCCCATACTCAGCTTGGTGTCACAAAGGCCAGGTGCTTATGCACTTCCTTTAGTAATTCTATTCAAATTTGAATGTCCGTCTCTGTTCAACATTGCTTATGAAAATCTGTACATGTTTTATGAATAGGTGGGCGGTTGGGCTACAGAGTACGGAAATCTGTTGACCTTTGCCACTGTAAGGGGTGCTGCTCATATGGTCCCCTATGCTCAACCTTCAAGAGCATTGCACCTCTTCAGTTCATTTGTTCATGGTTGAAGACTGCCCAACACAACGCTTCCTTTCATTTATGAGTAAACAAGTAATGGGAATTGGTACAATGTAGTGGTAGAAGCTACCAGTTTCAGAAGTTCATTTCTTTACCGCGAGGGCAATAAAGAAAGTTGATTTGTTTTTGGCAAGAGTACGGAAAAAAAAAAAAGAAAAAGGAAGGGGCGATTAGTGTAGAAAAGAAGATTTCAACGGCATCTGCAAAAGCTTTCATTTGAGGCCAATCAAGAACTCTGCTTTTTTTGTTTCTTGTTCGATTTAACATTTCATCGATAGCTCGTGTTGTTGATACATTTTTTATGGAAAGATTTGGAGTGAGTCCACAATCACTTAACTTTTGTGTTTGAATCATGCACTGGGAATCCCATTCAAGTGGCGGTCTTACGGTAAAAATTGATCGGCCGGATGAGTTTGCAACACCGGTCAGATGTATCAACACAAGAAATGGACAAACACGATGTTTCTTAAAGAAATAAATATTCATGATTATAATCAAATGATCCCAAACAATTTTGAATACAATGACGCTTTGCAAGGATTATTCTTAGATGGAGATCTAAAAAGTAGACGTTTTCCGAGGATTATTCTTAGATGGAAATCTAAAAAGTAGACGTTTTCCGTCATTCAAATTCAACGCGAAGCATGTAATAACTAGGTTGCAAGTTGTTGGAGCAATTTGACTCCACGGATCGTGAAACCCCATCAGAAACCACCAGCAAGCCTCATAGCTTGTTTAGTACTCGACTTGAATTCAACTTTTTAAACTCAAAAACAATTTTCAAGTTTTAGGCTTTAAAAACTTATTTGGTATAACTATTTTCAAAAACTGAACTCAAGACTAACTAAAAAATATAATTTATTCTCTAAAAACATAAAAAGTGAGTTTTTAAACTTAAACTCACTCCTTTATTTTCTCCCTCTCACTCCAAATCTATCTCTCTTTTCTTCCTCCTCTCTCCTCTTTTTTTTTTTTTTTACCTTTTTAGTCTCTTCTCCAATTCGATCTCTTCATTCTTTCAGTTCTTTCTCTCACTCCTCTTCCTCTCTACCTAGTCCAATCCTCTCGCTTCTTTCTCTTTCCTTCAATCATCTCTTAATTTTTTTCATCCTCTCTTCTCTTTCTCCCTCTGCGACCCCTTCTTTTTAGATCTCTTTGTCTAGTTTAAGTCGTAAGATTTAAAAATTTTAAATCGCAAACCAATCAAGTTTTTGAGTCTTAAAAAAAATTGTTTTCAAGAAATGTTCTTAAGAAATGATAAAAATTTTCAAATAGGATACCAAATAGGCCCTCAGTTTTCAGAGAAACTTGATACAAACATACAAGCAATCTACCAACACAATTAATCATGTTTTTACTTTAAACAATCATCCAAAACAATGACACAACTTTTCTGTTGTTTAAATATGCAGATAGCAGTTTCAAGCTTGAAAAGTAAATGATCAAAAAAGAGAGAAAGTGAGCTCTTTAGCTGTTGGGCGGAACACCGCACTTAAGTCCCACATCGACCGCGTCCGAAATAGTATAGCTGTTCATATACCCGAACAAAGGACAGCTGTTCACGACCTTACTTGAACAGGATCTGTTCTATAGGATCGTACCTCTGTATCCTTGATTTCTAAGGAGACAGGAATCCCAACCTGGTCGATGAATAATGACCGTGCGATCAGAGCGTGATTAACAGCTTCTGGTTCCTTGCTTCCATTAAGCGGTAGATGATCGTTCTCAGCCAGTTTCTCTGTCTGGGGTGGTCGCACGGTAGTCTGACAGGTCCCCCTCTTTTTTTTTCCCTCACTTAACGTGCGCTTTTGGTTTACTTCCCCAGCTCACCCACGGAAATCAATTATTTCTTCTTTCGTTCATTTCTGCTGAGAAAATCGCAGGATTGATAGATAAAAAATGTAGGACTGTGTTCAGGAGCGGATTCACATAGGAATCGGTGGGCTTGGGACCCTTCGAATGCTGGGAGAAGCTCCTATTGACCGACCACACACAGGGACGGAGTTAGAAATTTCTTTTAGTAAGGGAAACCCGAAAATCAATTAAGAAAATCTTATTATAGTATGACTTATAACCAATATGAAAATATGGATGATTTCAAATGATAATGTATCACAATTTCAATGTTACAAAAATTTCAGTGTAGTAGTAGAAAGTGGCAAAGTGATAAGAAAAATATTAATACATAATTACGCAAAAGTGAGATTTTTCGATTTGAATGACAGAACAAGAGCACTTTTGCTCACATAATATTTGATATGGAGTATACGCACTATGAAAGTATATTGGATACTAGGTACATATATTTTTCTTCAAAACTAAGGCATGTGTATTATATAATTGTAATTTGCAACTTAACAAACGAATTACTTGAGTGGGGGCACATAGGAATCGGTGGGCTTGGGACCCTTCGAATGCTGGGAGAAGCTCCTATTGACCGACCACACACAGGGACGGAGTTAGAAATTTCTGTTAGTAAGGGAAACCCGAAAATCAATTAAGAAAATCTTATTATAGTATGACTTATAACCAATATGAAAATATGGATGATTTCAAATGATAATGTATCACAATTTCAATGTTACAAAAATTTCAGTGTAGTAGTAGAAAGTGGCAAAGTGATAAGAAAAATATTAATACATAATTACGCAAAAGTGAGATTTTTCGATTTGAATGACAGAACAAGAGCACTTTTGCTCACATAATATTTGATATGGAGTATACGCACTATGAAAGTATATTGGATACTAGGTACATATATTTTTCTTCAAAACTAAGGCATGTGTATTATATAATTGTAATTTGCAACTTAACAAACGAATTACTTGAGTGGGGGCATATGCCTCCAGTGAGCCTTCATTGGCTCTGTCCTTGATCACACAGAGGGTTTTAAGCATTGTCCAAAATATCAATATTATCGGCGAAATATCGCCGATAATATCATTTTTTTTAGATAGCGATATTTTCACACTTATCCACTTAATTATCGTCAATATATCAATATTTTCGTCGATATTATCCCGATAATATCGAAGACGATATTTTCAGCGTTTTGATGCATTACTTGGGCAATATATCGCAATATTATCGATAATATCGCGATATTATCGATAATATCGGGAGATAAAACCCAAAAATACTTTTAAAAAATGCTGAATTTTTTTATTTAATATCAAGTGAACCATTAATCCACGTATCAGATATTAAACTAACAAGAACAGATACTACACCTAATCTTAGCCAAAAAGTCGAGAATGGTATGCCTTTTTCAGCTTTGGAATGTGACTTTTATAGACCTGTTTGCTTGCTCACTTCTATTGCACGGCCGATGTGGGATGCAAACTACTAGAAGCAACGTCCTTTTTTGCTTTTCAGCTACCATCCTTTGCAGCACCATTTCTACATTAATATTGTTGTCTTCCATTATAAGCGTATGTATACTAGTTGTGAATCCCCCGATGGCTTCAACAACTTCCTCATCCGAGAGTCTATCCATAGCTTGTGACCACTCATTACATAACACAAAAACGGGCGGTGCTCCAATAACTATCAACGGAAAAATTGTTTAGGATGATACAAGTCCTTGCGCTAGATATAATTTCCAAATATGTAAAAAATTTGACATTTACTTTATACAAACTTGAAAAACATAATTAGTACCCATATTAATGTTAGGTCTTCTCCAATGTGTCCATTTTCGGGTTGTTAATTGCTATATGCTATAATATGGAACTTGAACGTCTACAATGCACCCTAATGCATTAAAAGTTGGAAGTGCAAAATTCGGTACAATATTCTGTCATTTTATTCACTTTCTATTTTCTAATACCCTAAGCAATTTGATCATATCTTGCTTAGTTCATTTAGACATCTCACATTTGACTTGAAATATAGTATGGTACCCCAAATATAGTATTACAATTAGAGATGCTGAATGTGCATTTATCCTTGAAATTGTATTAATCATAAAATAGTGAAAATTCCTCTCTTAGATCTTAAGTGCCCCTCTTTTTTTTGTTTCTCATACTCATGTCTAAATCTTGTCGAGTTGCATATATTTAGTTGTACGAATGAGCATTAAATTGTTAATACCACACTTAAATCAAAATTAGACAATAAAGTAATAAAATTAGGCATTTTGTAACTATTTTTTCAACATTGGTAAAAAAATTAGCTTTAATTGTCACAAAAAAAGAAGCTTAAATTTTTCAAGGTGCCCCTCTTAGTTAAATTTCTTGTTTCGCCCCTAATTATTTTCATATTATAAAATGTTCTTTTAATGTTCTCTTTAACCATAGCTTCTATAGAGCTATTACCCCAGAGAAAATATGCAAGTTAAGGAGTTAAATAACAATTACGTAAAGTGATGTGCGAGCTTCATCTTCTAGTTATAAAGAACGAACACTATTTTTGGGATTTATCATTTGATAACTACTCTTCACAATACACTTACTCTACACATAGAGATGATGAAGATAGTCAAAATTTTGAACCTCATAGGAACTCTATGTGGTACTAAGTCACTCATGTATCTTACCATGCAATGTATAAAGTGTAAAATATTGTACTAATTCATTATATATAAATGATTATGGTGTGTTTAAACTTCTTTCATTAATTACTACATATTTTCTACACTCACAATGTTTGCCAGCTCGCTATATAATCAACTTAAATCAGTTAAATCCATCATGCAATGCATTTCCTTCTAATTTTTTGTGATAAACTAATAGATAATTGATTAAATAAACATTCTGCAAAGTTTCAATAAAATTTCCAAGTTTTTCTTACAATTTCCGCTGTTTTTATTCAATTTTTATCGATATTGATAATATCCCGATATTTCCATCGAAATTTCCATGTTTTTAGACTACCGATATTTCCGATATCATCGATATTTAATACCTTGGTTTTAAGTACCCGTTGGATGACTATTTCTTTTGCTTACTTTCCTTTCCATTTGATGTTCTACAAGACATGTGGTAGCATTGAAGCATTTCTACAACTACCACTGAGAATGGAGGAGTACAACGGATATTTTAACGGTTAAAATTTTCAAAAAACAAGATATAATAATTACAACATTCGGAATATCTCTAGTCCGGAGCACCCTAGAATTTTTGGTAATAGCAATTGCCATCTTGTAGAGTAGAAAACACTCCTAGTTTCCGATAGGGTTCCTTTTCCTTTCAGTTGACCAATTAATTGTTGTAACTTTTCCTTGTACAGTCTTTCTTCCCGGCTCATGTGTTTTACATTGTAGTGGCATTTTTGGAAGATACTAGCGCCACTCTCCTTTTTGAACTTTTGTTCCCAATTTTCTCATGTAGGGTAGGGTTGGGGTTAGGTTTTCTTTTCATTTGCTTTGATGGTTGGTCAAATCCTTTCCTTCATTTGATTTTGAAGTCTTTTTTGTCAGGATCACGGGGGTCAGATTTTATGTCATCTATATTTTTTGTACTTTTAGTTTTAGTTTTTATTTATTATGATATGATGGGTAAGGTTTATTTATTCTTCTGACTGGTTGTTATTTCTTTTTCCATTTAAAGAAACTTCATTTCATACTGTCAATGTCTCTTTATAAAATAATAGTGAATAAAACTCGTTACACTCCATTTCGATTAGCTTATTAATTAGTTAGTGGTCTAATGTTATTTCTCTTTCTAATTTGGAAGACATAACTTAAATTTCTTTTAGATTTTGAAATCACTGTTATAAAAATCTTAGATAGCAATAGGCGGCTGGTAATCGTCCCGATTAATGTCTAAGCGTTTAAAAATTAAGAAATGACGCCTAGACCTGTTGAGGCGTTTGCCTAGCTGTCTAGGCACCCACCTAGCTCGTCTAGCTCGTCCAGACGAGCTACTCACTTAGACAAAAATAGATAACTTTTATTTTGCATTTATTTTTTATAATAAATTGTAAGAGACTTATTGCATAATTAAATGAACACATACACTTATTTACACAACATATAATAAATTTACTTAAATCCGTGTAGTCCGTCTAGATGTCCTCCTAAGCGCTATGTCCCAACCCGCCGTCCAACTAGCTCCTATCATATTTTAGAATCTTATTTGAAATACACTACTAATGACAATTTTTCCATTTTTCAACAAAATAATCACATGAAAGGCGCGAGTCTTGTGTTTTAATATCATTTCCAAAAATCCAATTTATCCTTACATATGCCACTTGTGAGCTAATTATGTCGAAAAACTCGATAATAATAAGTTATTATTCTTGAATTGCAACATTGGTTTAACCGCGAATGCTAAAAATTTCACTAAAAACATATTGAGGGGGAAAGAAATCAAGCACAAAATCTCAAAGGAGCGAAAAATTGAGGTGAGGTGATAGTGATACTGGTACTAAAAAAAAAATGTCATCTTGTGTTTCAAAATTCGAAAGTATAAAAACATAAAATGAAAATTTACTTGAAGTGTTTCAAAATTCAAAAGTGTAAAAACATAAAATGAAAATGTACTTGAAGAAGTGCAAAATGATCAGTTTAGAGCTTTCATCCAACTTTTGAGGTTTTGATTCGAGTCCTCATTCTCTCGATAACGAGAGATTTTTCAATTTGATCGGAACACGGGACGGTACATCACATGTCATTATATAAATAGTGGAATATGTGTGTTAAAAAATTAATAACTTAAAAAATGAAGCTTCGCTCCATTTACATAAAAACACATGATGTACCATCCGTGTTTCGGTCATAATGAAAAATTTCTCATCAATAACATCTGTATAGTGGGAAATAAAAAATAATAGAAAAATGAAGAAGGTCCCAATGAATTCCTACAATTAGGGAACTTTATTTTCACGTACATGCACATAACTGCATGCTACTACTAAACAATACACTAGAGTAGTCAAACTTCACTTTAAAATGCGTTATCTTAATATTGACTAATATGATTGGTTTTGTTTGTTTGTTACGGTGTGACAAATGAGGCGGCTATGTTGTCTTCTTTCCATGCTTATTTAAACCAAAAAAACACTCAACATGATCTTTTTGTCCATTGAAATCTTGTTTTCCACTTCCTCCTCGTGATTAAGAAGAATGCTAAGAGCGTCTCCACCCGTTACGGAAGGTAATTGTTGCTTTTGCTTTTACTTTTTTCCACCATCATGTGGAGATTTTCTAAGGACGTTCTTTCTAAAGTGAGACTTTTTATGAGATGCCATCTCATGTTTTGATCGCATTGTTTTATAATGTTACCTCTATGATAGGATGAGAAGTTATTATTTACTTTTAGCTATCTCGGATCAAGCTGTACCATCATTTTAGAAAACCATAAATGGGGTTCGTAACAGATTGGATACAATGTAATATTACTAATTCCATATAGCCAGATACAACCAATCATTCAAAATCCATGGTATTTTTTCACATATAATTAAATTTTTGTACATTCATTGCACTCCAATTTCATCCTTAAGAAATTTGGAAATTTACTAGTTGAGTTGCAATTGGTGAATTGTCCTGATGGTTAGGGATTTCTTCTCCAACCTTCTACATTTTGGGTCTAGATCCTCATCCCTCTTCCTTCTATTAGTGTAAAGTATCAATTGTACCCAAAAAAAATGACGCAAAAGTTGTCATAACTACATATGAAAAATATTTGACTCTTATACATAATATGAATCATTCTCCTCTAAGATAAATTATAATTGCAATAAGTGGATGCTCTTGTGTTTTATGTATTCTTCTTCACCCCATTGCGTCTGAAGTTCAAACTCTCTCTCCTATTCCTTAGTGATTATTAGCTTAAGTCCAATATTACATTTTCTCCACTTTTATTTTTTTATACTCATTTTACATTTTTTTTAATTTAGAAATAAATTAAATTCCTGTAATTTCATGCATCTTCTAATTACAATAAATCTACCTAATTTCTTCTAACATATATTAATATACTAAGATCAATTCATTTGCAAAACATACTGTCCGAACTAAAAAGTAGTAAAACATAATATACCTACAAACAAGACATATTAATCTGTGATACGAGTTGATTATAAAAAGAATCTGTCATATATAGTTGATTATAAAAATTTAAAATAAAATCTATAAATGGTGATTAGAGGGCAAGAAGAAAAACACTATAGAACAAAAAAAAAAAAAAAAAAAAAAAAAATTGCCAATGCGACCATTACTGTGTGTGCCAATAATTTCCACTTCCCTCCCCAACGTCTCTCTCTCTCTCTCTCTCTCTCTCTCTCTCTCTCTCTGTGTAAAAAACTCTTATAAGCATGATTGCAACTCCTGCAAAGCACAGTAAAAAACCCAACTCTGCTTTCTCTGCACCTTCCTTAACGTCTCTTTCTTTCCATTCGACTCTTGAGAGGCTGCATTTATGCATTTATTCTTACCTGTCATACCAAATCCTAGATCTGGCGTTTACCATTAATTATATTTATCCACACAAACGTCTTTCTGTTAAAGCAGCCTAGATTTCACGTTTCCAGCCATAATTTGAATTTGTTTCTTTAAAGATAAGGATAATACATACACCCTTTATATACCCCATGTTACATTTCTAATTGTGCCCCTTTGTTTGTCTCCTTTTCGGAAAAAAAGAAAAAAAAAACATGCTTTGAGTGAGTGAGGCTGTATAAATGTGTATGTGTATGTGTATGCAAGTGTCATCATACAGATTATAATATACACACGCACACACACACACACACACACACACATTGTGTAAGAGTGAATTGCCTAGGAATTGAAAAAGGGGTGGAATTTCTGAGGTATTTTGGGATTTCAGGAGATGGGTAAGTGTTGGTTTAGTGGGGTTTTGACTGTGTTGTTGGGGTGTGAGTGGTTGTTGCTGCTGGGTGCAGTGGAGGGATACCCAGCAGAGGATCTGGTAGTGAGTCTGCCTGGTCAGCCAAGTGTTGGGTTCAAACAGTATGCTGGGTATGTTGATGTGGATGTGAAAGCTGGGAGGAGTTTGTTTTACTACTTTGTTGAAGCAGATAAACAGCCTGACAAGAAGCCCCTCACTCTTTGGCTCAATGGAGGTAAACTCTCACCCTTTTCTGGGTTTCTTGAAACCAAATTGCAAACATTAGTTAAACTCTGCTGTGTGATTCATAGGTGTATTTAACTGAAATTTTCATGTTATTTATGATGAATTCTTCAAATTATGTATATGTATACATATTTATATAGGGTGTGCATAAATGCTTTCGGTAATCCTTTATATTCAGTTGAATTTTTTTATCAAATCTGCTGCAGTTTTTTATTTTTAGGATATTTTTGCATTTGTTGTAACCAACTTGAATTTGGTTGCTTGTTAAAAGAACTTGTTATGTATGCCATATTACTATACCCTTTTCTGCAGAATGAAATGTTATCTCAATGTTTGTGGTTTTTACAATTGTTCTTGAAAGTGAGGATCTTAAACACCGAATAGTTGATAACGTCGGATGATTAACTTTGTGTTCAGGTCCCGGGTGTTCTTCCATCGGCGGAGGTGCCTTTACGGAGTTGGGTCCATTTTATCCAACAGGTGATGGTAGAGGCCTCCGGAGAAATAAAATGTCATGGAACACAGGTATATCCGTATAAAACATGTAAATTTTCCTTTATTTTTTTTTATTTTTTTTATTTTTTCCTTCTGGAGTGTCTCTGTTCAGCTGTTAATCTGAATCATAACTAAATAGTGTACCATTTGTTTATTTCTTGTAGCATCAAATCTCCTTTTTGTTGAGTCTCCTGCTGGAGTAGGATGGTCATACTCGAATACAAGTTCAGATTATAACTCTGGGGATGCCTCAACTGGTATAGTGAACAGCTAATTCCGCTTTCCTTTCTTTACACTGATTCAAGGGTGTGCTTATTCTACATGTTTGCTTTTGGTTGATGAAACCTGTCAACCAAGCCTAACAACTTTTTTCACTGTCATTTGATTTTGGCAGCAAGCGATATGCACACATTCTTGCTGAAATGGTATGAGAAGTTTCCAAGTTTCAGATCCCGAGAGTTGTTTCTTACCGGAGAAAGCTATGCAGGTCTGCAAAGTCTGATATACTTTCATTTCTATAATCTAGTACTAGTAAACGGAACTCTTACACCATATTCAAACCTTTTCCTAAATATTGTCGTTGCAGTTACAATTTTAGTTTTTACTCTTTCTTTCCCACATCTCTTGTCTACGAATTATCATTTGGAAACGGTTCTTACCGTCTGAACTGTTTATGTACAGGGCACTACATACCGCAATTGGCAGTTGCTATATTAGACCATAATAAACAATCAACAGGTTTCAAGTTCAATCTCAAAGGGGTTGCTGTAAGAAGACTTCACATATTTTTGAATTCCTCGCTTTCATCTATCTCTATAGTTGTCACTTCCCTTTTTTAACTTTTCTTATTTGTTATCTTGAAGATTGGGAATCCACTGCTGAGACTTGATCGTGATGCTCTGGCAACATATGAATACTTTTGGTCTCATGGAATGATTTCTGATGAAATTGGCCTTACTATCACAAACGAATGCAATTTTGACGATTATGTCTCTGCAAATACTCACAATTTAAGCCTTGAATGCAACAAAGCAATATCTCAAGCAAATCAAATAGTTGGTGATTATATAAACAGTTACGATGTGATTCTTGATGTTTGTTATCCATCTATAGTAGAGCAAGAGTTGAGACTGCGGAAAATGGTATTCTCTATACTTTTTTTTTTTTTTTTTTTGTTGTTGTTTAATCTCTGTTTTCTTTTTCATCTTTCATTCGCATTTCATGCAACTTGTCGTTTCATTGTTTCAACGAGTTTTTCCTCCACTCCCGTTTTCTGCAGGCTACTAAGATAAGTGTTGGAGTTGATGTATGTATGACATATGAAAGACGTTTTTATTTGAACCTTCCTGAAGTTCAGAAAGCCCTTCATGCAAATCGTACAAACTTGCCTTATACTTGGAGTATGTGCAGTGGGTAAGTGAATAAAACCTTTCTTATGCATCGGTAGAATTTGATGACTTATCTTTAGTCTATCCTCGCGTATGTCATATGACTGATCTTCTTGTCTTTGTATTGTACAGCGTTCTTAATTACAGCAATACTGATGAAAACATCAACATCCTTCCCTTGCTTACAAGGATAGTTCAAAATCATATTCCCGTTTGGGTTTTCAGGTAATTCGTTATGCTAATGTGTACATACTCTAATTTTTAGTGATGCTACATAACATGATTATCAACCAAATGCAGTGGGGATCAAGATGCTGTTGTACCATTACTTGGCTCCCGGACACTGATACGTGAACTAGCACATGACCTAAAGTTCCCGATAACTGTCCCATACGGAGCTTGGTTTCACAAAGGCCAGGTGCTTATGCACTTCCCTTAGTAATTCTATTCAAATTTGAATGTCCGTCTCTCTTCAACATTGCTTATGAACGTCTGTACGTGTTTTATGAATAGGTGGGCGGTTGGGCTACAGAGTACGGAAATCTGTTGACGTTTGCCACAGTAAGGGGCGCTGCTCATATGGTCCCTTATGCTCAACCTTCAAGAGCATTGCACCTCTTCAGTTCATTTGTTCATGGTCGAAGACTGCCCAACACAACGCGTCCTCCTGTTGACGAGTAAACAAGTTACACGAATTGGTAGAATGTAGTTTTAGAAGCTACTAGTTTCAGAAGTTCATTTCTTTACCGCAAGGGCAATAAAGAAAGTTGATTTGTTTTTGGCAAGAGTACGGAAAAAAGAGAGGGAGGGCCGATAAGTGTAGAAAAGAATATTTCAACAGCATCTGCAAAAACATTCATTTGAGGCCAATCAAGAACTCTGCATTCTTTGTTTCTTGTTCGATTAACATTTCATCGATAGCTCGTGGTTTTGATACATTTTTATGGAAAGATCTGCAGTGCAGTGAGTCGACAATCACTTAATTTTTGTGTTTGAATATATAAAATGAAACTGGGAATCCCATTCAAGTAGCAGTCTTTCGCTGCAAATTGATTGGCGGAATGAGTTTGTAACACCGGCCAGATGTTAACACAATCTTATAACGTTTCGTTCAAATAGCAGCATCATATACAATAACTTCATAAATGGACGAACACGATATTTGCAAAAGAAATAAATGTTCATGTTACATTTATGACACTTTGCAAGGATTATTTTTAGATGGAGATCGAACAACCAGACGGTTTTGATCATTCAAGTTCAATGTAGAGTGTGCACTAGCTAGGTCGCAAGTGGTTGGAGCGGTTCGAATCCAAGAAACTTGATACAAACGTACAAGCAATCTACCAACACAATAATCATGTTTTAACCTATAAAAATCTTCCAAAACAATGACACAGCTTTCTGTATAATTTGAATATACAGATGCCAGTTTCAGGCTTGAAAAGTAATTGAACAAAAAAGAGAGAACGTGAGCTCATTAGCTGTTGGGCGGAAATGGCACTTAAGTCCCACATCGACCGCGGCCAAGATAATATAGCTATTCATATCCCCTAACAAAGAAAAGCAGTTCACGACCTTACTTGAACAGGATCTGTTCTATGGGATCGTACCTCTGTATCCTTGATTTCTAAGGAGACAGGAATCCCAACCTGGTCGATGAATAATGACCGTGCGATCAGAGCGTGATTAACAGCTTCTGGTTCCTTGGTTCCATCAAGCGGTAGATGATCGTTCTCAGCCAGTTTCTCTGTCTGGGGTGATCGCACGGTAGTCTGACAGGCTCCCTCTTTTATTTTTATTTTTATTTTTTTAAAACGTTCGCTTTTGGTTACCTACGTAAATCAATTATTTCTTCTTTCTCCTTACTAAATAAATATATATAGAAAGAAAACCGCAGGACTGATAAATAAAAAATGTAGGACTGTGGTTGGGAGCGGATTCAAATAGGGAAGGGTGGTCTCCGGACCCTTTGGATGCTGGGAGAAGTACTTGTGATCGACCCTACAGAAGGTTTTAAGCACCCATTGAATCACTATTTTGTTTTTAATATTGATTTTTCAATTTTTTTTTTCTGCATATATATAGAAAGAAAATTTCAGGACCAATGAATAAAAATATAAGACTTTATTTAGGGACCAATTCACGTCAAGACTCACTATTTTGTTTTTAATGTTGGATTTTGATAAACTCAAAAGTTTATCAAAAACATTCAATAAACTCAATATTACCCTTTGCTTCCTTCACAATTAAAAACCACAAAAGTTTAGAAAATGAGGACAAATTCGTAAAAACACCATAATTGGGTAGAAAACAAATAAAATAAAATAAAATCTATAAACAGACGTGCTTAACAGTTAACCCTCACAAACTGCTAAGCAGTAGTGGTCAGTTTAAAAACACAAATTAAAAACAAAATGATATCCTTACCATATATGTTATAAAGAAGTATAAAAAAGGTTACAGTAGAAAGAAAATATAAAAATAAAAAATAAAAAAAATCTAAAAAGTATTGGAAAAGAAAACAGAAAATTGAAAAAAAGAAGAAAAACAAGTAGACGTGCTTAAGTCTCTCAAACTGCTAAGCAGTAGCGGGCAGTTTTCTCCCCCAAAGATTTCCACGATTTGAGTTTGGTGGGAAGGTTCAACACTAACCACCTGCATACCACCAGTATTTAGAGATGAGTAATCGGAAGGAGGCTAATTTTGGTTTTTAGGAGTTCGCTGTGTGGTTTCAGTTCATTCCAAACAAAAAATGATCGACAAACTCAGTAACAGAAATTAGTAAAAGATTTGAGCTTTCGGAACAAATTTTTCTCCAAAAATCGAAAAATTTCATCGGGTTAGCGATTCATCTTTTCAGTTTTCGTTCTCTTCAACTTTTGTAAATTCGATAAAAGTTATTTGTTCATCCAATTGGGTTTTCAGGAAATGTTCAATCTCTTTGTTTATAAAGGATATGATTTCGGCTGCAGTTTAGGTTCTTGGATTGATTCCACATTTCAAATCAACTTCTGACCTACTAACCTTGATGGAGGGGAGGGGCAGAGGATGAAGAAAATTCCGGGCAAAGAGCTTTGACTCCCTAATTCACTACGGCAACAACATACCACCATCCTCCTTTCGTTCCCATGTCACCAGAAGCAACAAGAAGATATAAAACAAAATTGGTGTTTTGAATTTCTGATTAATTTTGCTGAAGTAATGAATAATTTTGATTACTGTTTTTAGTCATTCACATGTTCTTTTTTTGTTGTCTTCCATTTTTCGTAAATCCGATTACAATTTTTAAAACATCAATTCATGTTACTAACAAAAAATTTCATGGCTTTCTATGGTTGTACATGTTAGGATATAAGGAAGGGTTAGGATATTGCCAGGTGTCATTAGTAGAATAGAGAAGATTGAGTTAGTTATAAGGAGATTGTATTTATATATAAGTAAAGGATGTTAACATATTCTGAAATATGAAAAATACAGGATATTCTTTTACTCTCTGTCTACTTTCTCTCACTACATTCTCTCTCTGTGTATTTCTCCATTACTGTTAGCATGGTATCATCACCGGCAAAGGGTAACACCGTCGTCGAGATCTGATTCCTGTGCTTCCGCTCGTCGTGTTGGTGCTTCGTTATTGGTGGTAGTTGTTCTCGTTAATTCGTGCATCTCTATCGGTTGCTGAAACCCTAAGAAAATTTGGGGATTTTTCGTCTGTAAGTCGGTGGTTGATCTTCTTGAAATTTCTTTGTTCATTGTTGCTATCTTGCGTTGCTTGAAGGTGGTGTATTGTTGTACTATCGCCATTTCGTCTTGCTCATTTGCGATTGTTGTTGAAATTGAGTTGTCGCGATTTTCTTGCGCTTTTCTGATTTGACGAATATTGCTCTAGTTGGTTGATGCAATTGTTGCTCGTCTACACGTTGGTGTTTGTCTGTGGAGAATTCAGTTGAAGAATTGTATGATTTGATTGTTTTCTTAGTCTTGAAGATACGTTGATCTTTTGCAGTTTTCATCATGGTTACTGTTGCTCAATTAGCCCTTACTCAATCACCAATTTCTTCGTTGATTGCTAATGTTGGTAACACTATCACTGTGAAATTGGATGATTCCAATTACGTTACCTGGAATTTTCAAATGGGACTTTTATTAGAGGGAAATGGAATTTTTGGGTTTGTGGATGGATCCATGTCTTGCCCAGATAAGTACGATGGCTCTGATTCTGAGGAAGAAACTGTTACAACTACACACAATGTTACTGATGCTTACAAAATATGGAAGATTCATGATAAAGCTCTCATGACGCTTATCACTGCTACATTGTCTACTGCTGCTCTATCCTGTGTTATTGGTTGTCAGAGTTCACAGGAAATGTGGAATAATTTGAGGGAAAGGTTTTCTAACATGACTAGAACCAGTATTGTTCAGATGAAGATTGATTTGCAGAATATAAAGAAACTATCAGAGTCTATTGACTTGTATTTGCAGCGCATTAAGGACTGTAGGGATCAACTTGCTGCTGTTGGAGTACTTATTTCAGACGAGGATATTGTCATTGTTGCTCTTAAAGGTCTTCCTCTTGAGTTCAATACTATCAAGGCAGTTATAAGGGGCAGAGAGAATCTTGTGTCTTTAAAAGAGCTGAGATCACAGTTGAAAGCTGAAGAGGCCACTTTGGAAGAGGTTATTAAACAGGCTCCTATAATGTCTGCCATGTATGCTTCTAATTCCATCTATGATGTTATGGGATCATCTGGTGGTGCAACACACAGTGCCTTTCAGCATTCTTTCAGTGGATCACATCTTCCCCTGTCTTTCACTCCAGTGATACAACAAATGCCTTTTCAAATTCAAATGTTCCACACAAATAATCCTCTTGCTTTTGTCTCTTAGAGTGGTTCAGGGACTTATAACAACTTCAGGGGGAATGCTTTCAAACCAAAAGGGAAAGGAAAGAAGTTTTATAATCATTTTCAACAATCCCAACAAACTGGTGCTCTATTTTCTCAGCAAACTTCACCAAATACTTTTCAGGGTTCTTCATTTCAGCCTACCAATTCTCCTGTGACCATTGAGCAAGTGTATCAACCTTTTCAGATTTGTCAAATCTGCACTAGGAAAGGTCATAGTGCTCTACATTGTTTTAAAAAAGGGTGTCAAATCTGCAATCGGAAAGGGCATACTGCTGCCACTTGTTTTGACAGAAATAGTCATTCCCCTCAAATGGTGTCTCCACAGTTTTATTTATCAACACAAGCCTTCTCTCCACAGCAGTTTCAACCATTTGGGTCTCAATTTTATCCCAATTCTCAACAGGCTACTTTTCCTGCTCAGTTTTCACCTGCACTTATGGTTATTCTACCTCAGTCTCATCATGCAATGATGAGCCCTCAAAATCATTCTCCGGTTGCTATGACTGCAAGGTCTACTCCTTCTACCTCTGCACCATAGCAAGAGTATTGGCTACTCGACTCAGGGGCCACACATTATATGACTTCAGATTTGTCCAACATTTAAATGGCTGCTCCTTACTCATCCTCTGATACCGTAACTGGTGCTAATGGCGAAGGTCTACATATTCATCATATTGGACAGTCTACTCTTCCATTACAGTCTCATAATTTCTGTTTAAGATCTGTCTTACATGTACCTTAATTATCACAACATTTATTGTCCATGCATCAACTGTGCAAGGACAATAATTGTAGGTGTATTGTTGATGAGTTTTCTGTGTGCATACAGGACAAGGTCACTCAGAAAATTCTGTATCAAGGATTGAGTAATAATGCGATCTATCCTTTACCAGTGTTGAAGTCTTCTTCTGTTTCTCCAGCAGCATACATTGGAAAAAGAATAAATTCTGTATTTTGGGGCATCCTGCTAATTTAGTAGTTAAGGCAGCTCTCTCTAAGGCAGAAATTCCTTTTACTTGTATGAAGTCTTTTCATACTTGTAAAGCTTCTTTACAAGGAAAATTTACCAATCTTCATTTTCCTTCTATGGCTTCCAA
This sequence comes from Heteromeles arbutifolia, assembly GCA_024362995.1. NCBI lineage: Eukaryota > Viridiplantae > Streptophyta > Magnoliopsida > Rosales > Rosaceae > Heteromeles > Heteromeles arbutifolia. The sequence goes on from JANCRC010000002.1 coordinate 42,679,660, forward strand.
GTCTGTAATTCCTTTTGCAGTCATACACACTGATGTTTGGGGTCCGTCACCTAGTTTGTCTATTGAAGGATATAGGTATTATGTGTCCTTTATTGATGAATGTACAAGGTACACATGGATCTTTCCTATCATGAATAAAGCTGCTGTTTTTGGTATTTTTGTCCAGTTCCAAGCTTTTGTGCAAATTTTTTTTAATGCTCATATCAGAATTCTGCAAAGTGATGGTGGTGGAGAGTATATTGGGATTCATTTTCAGAATTTTCTTAAGGACAAGGGTATTTTGCATCATAAGTCTTGCCCTTACACACCTCAACAAAATGGACTGGTAGATAGAAAAAATAGGCATATTATAGAGACTGCAATCACTCTTCTTCAACAAGCTTGTCTTCCTTCTAAGTTTTGGTACCATGCCTGTGCTACTGCTGCATATCTCATTAATCGGATGCCTACCCCAGTTTTGTCTATGCAGTCACCTTTTGAGGTGTTATATCATTCTGCCCCTAAACTTGATCATTTGAAGATTTTTGGTTGTGCTTGTTATCCCTCATTGAGGCCTTATCGATCCAGTAAACTTGACCAGAAGACCAGTGAATGCATCTTTTTGGGATATGCTGCTCAGTATAAAGGTTTCATCTGTTTTAATCCGAAAGACAATAAACTTATTGTCTCAAGACATGTTATATTTGATGAAAGTCTTTTTCCTGCAACATCTGTGGATCACACTTTTACTTCTGGTTTCAAGTTAGCTTCCAAACCTTCCACAGTACATCCCAATACCTTTCATCATCCTCCATTAATACCTATACCCTTTCCACAAGGGTTCTCCAGGGATTCAAGTCCTCAACATAATCATCCAGTATGTTTTCCAAGTGAGTTTGTTTCTTCTGGTCCTAATTCATTATTACAGGTGAATACTTCTCGTTCAATGGCTTCTTCTGATCAAGTTGTCTCTGAGTTACATCCTGATACACACATGTCCCAAGTTTCTGAGTTGCAACCAGTTTTTATTGCTGCGGTTAATACTCATCCTATGCAGACTCGATCCAAGTCGGGTATTGTTAAGAAAAAGAAGGCTTTTTCTGTTAACATGCAATCTGGTGATCAAGAACCTCAGTCTTACTCTGCAGCATGTAAACTATCACAGTGGCGTGGTGCAATGCAGGAAGAAATGGACGCTCTTCTTCAACAGAAAACTTGGACCCTGGTTCCTCTTCTTCCAGATAAGAACTTGGTTGGGTGTAAGTGGATTTATAAGATCAAAAAACATCCTGATGGCACTATTGCTAGGTACAAAGCTCGGTTAGTAGCAAAGGGGTTTTCCCAAGAAGTCGGGTTAGATTATTATGAAACCTTTAGTCCTGTGGTTAAACCAACCACAGTGCGGCTTCTACTTTCTTTAGCTGCTATAAATGGCTGGAAACTCAAACAGTTGGATGTAAAAAATGCTTTTTTACATAGTTTTCTTGACGAGGAAGTCTATATGGCTCAACCTCAGGGTTTTGTAGATCCTATTCACCCAACACATGTGTGCAAACTACAGAGGTCTTTATATGGGTTGAAGCAGGCACCACGTGCCTGGAATGATCGCTTTACCAAATTTCTTCTTACTTTGGGTTTCAAACCCTCTTATGCTGATCCGTCTCTGTTTGTCCAGTATGTGAATCAGTCTATGGTTGTTCTTCTGCTGTATGTCGATGACATTATTCTTACAGGCAATAATGTTGCTGCGGTTCAAAGTGTGATCAACCAGTTGACCACAGAGTTTGATATGAAGGATCTTGGTCTCCTGCATTATTTTCTTGGCTTACAAATTGAGTATCAATCCAGTGGTATTTTTGTTCACCAATCTAAATATGTCACGGATTTGTTACACAAGGCTGACATGTTCCATTGCAAGCTGTGTATTACTCCCTGCCATCCTAACCACAAGTTGTTGAATCATGGCAGTCCCTCTTTTTCAGATTCTTTCAAATATAGAAGTATCGTTGGGGCTCTTCAATATCTAACCTTTACTCGGCCTGACATAGCTTATTCAGTGAACCAAGTATGTCAGTTTATGCATGCTCCTCTTGAAGCTCATTTCGTTGCTGTTAAACGGATTTTACGATATCTCCGTGGAACTATGCATCTTGGTATCAATTTTACACGTGGGTCTCTTGATCTTAAAGCCTATATGGATGCTGATTGGGCTGGGGACCCCAATGATAGGCGATCTACAACTGGTTTTGTAGTGTTTTTGGGTTCTAATCCTATCTCTTGGAGTTCCAAGAAACAATATACAGTCAGTCGGTCATCTACTGAAGCAGAGTATCGTGCTATGGCCACCACTACTGCTGAACTTGTATGGATTCAACAATTGCTACTGGATCTGCATATTCAATGTTCATCTGTTCCACTTCTTCATTGTGATAATCTTTCTGCCATGGCGTTGGCTACTAATCCTATCCTTCATTCCAAAGCTAAACACATTGAGATAGATTGCCATTTTGTTAGAGAGAGAGTTCAACAGGGGACAATTATGCTTCAGTTTGTCTCTACAACAGAACAGTGTGCTGATGTGCTCACCAAAGGTTTATGTTCTTCTCAGTTTCAAATTCATTGTTCCAATCTTATGTTGGGTGCTTCCCACCATAAGATTGAGGGGGAATGTTAGGATATAAGGAAGGGTTAGGATATTGCCAAGTGTCATTAGTAGAATAGAGAAGATTGAGTTAGTTATAAGGAGATTGTATTTATATATAAGTAAAGGATGTTAACATATTCTGATATATGAAAAATACAGGATATTCTTTTACTCTCTGTCTACTTTCTCTCACTACATTCTCTCTCTGTGTATTTCTCCATTACTGTTAGCAGTACAGACTCATTGGTTGCTGACCCATTTGTTAGGGCTCGAACAAAAGGAAAGTTGAGAAAGTCTATTCTTGCCGTAGAAGTCCTGTTGGCAGTGAGCTGAAGAAAGGAAAGGTGAGAACACCAGAATAGGTGGCCTTTTGCTTTTGGCACCGAGATATTTCCAAAATTCCCCTTAGCTTTAGCATTGCCACTTGCCGGATGTGTTTGCATTTTATGATACAAATTCCAATGTTATACATGCAAATCGTTATAAGAACATTTATCTGATGTTTTCTACCTCATTCAACAACTTAATTACACTCCCACTGTTTTGGTTGGAAGTTGAGAGTCTTCATTCCATCGACGTCCTTTCCTTCACAATTTATGCTGAAAATTACTTGCAAAATGTAATATGAATGGTTTAGTTGGCATGTTAACTTTCAGAAGCATGAGATGAACGAATATGTCCTCTTTGTACATGATATTTTATTTTTTTATCCTTCAGCTTACTGTGTTGTCTTCATCTTCGGTCTCAAAAGCCTTCCTTAACGTCTCCATCTATCTCAAATTCATAGCATAGTAATAAAAACATACTGCTAACAGTTTCAACCATGCATTAAAATTTAGCAACACAATTCCTTGAGCTCTCAACATTATAAATGAAAAACAAGGTGTTAATGCGGAAGTCAAAAGATTTAATCACTTTCAATTGATAAACGACTGCGACTTCTTGAAACAGCCTTTCACTCGCCGTAAACGATAAGTACGACTTCTTTAGCAGTATGTTTATTACTCTCTTTTCAAATCAAATTCATTGCAATGAATTAACTGTTTCTCATCGATCATTTATTTCTGATCATATTTTCAATTTCCGTTCTCTTCCCATTTATACATCTTTTTCAATTGTGTATGAATCATTTGCTTTGATGAAGCAGAATTAGATTTGCGTTCATATTCAATTGTAATTAACTGACGATGTGTTTCTGAATGCAGGGAAGAGGAATTTTGGAATTTAGTTTTGAGCGAGCCAAAACTATCTAGCTATTCGATAGAATCGGGGAAGGATTTTACACAGTGAACCATAGCCTGTACCTGACTATTGAGCCGTACAGTTTCCGGTTTCTTAAGGCGTAGGATATCCACAAAATCTATTGGGACCTGTCCGCAAATCCTCACGGCCATGTGAGTAGCGATTCTTCTTCTTAAAAAACGACTTAGTTTTTGCATTTTTTGTTCGAATTTAAAGTTTTTAATATACAAATTTGAAGCTTTTCTGGAATTTTGATTTTGGAAAAACGAAACTGAAAAGATTCTCTTTATTGTCATTAAGGTACCTTAATAATTCGCCCCTGTTCTTTGAACAGGTTTGTTTGTCTTGATCTGACATTGAACATACTAATTATACATGCCATGCAATTTTAATTGATTGCAAGCACGCTTATTTGCTTTCTCTGATGTACTTTAAATTTCTCTCTTGGCTTCGTTTGCAATCTTTTTTGGATTAATTCTTCATATTCTCCCAAGTTTGTATATGTTGGACAAAGAAATTGTTCTCTTATTTCTATCATATGTTTTAACTGTTATTATTTCAAAGTATGTCATTCCTGGCAGATTCTAACAGATGCTGCTATTCTCAAGCGTCAAAAGAAAGAAATTGAGGAGCTTTGAGCCAAATTACAGGTTAATTATAAATATAGATCGCCTACGTAAAATAAAGGAATTTAAATATTCTGCATGTTTTAGGAATCTCATTCAGAAAAGTTGGGCAGAGGACATCTTTATTGGTTTTTTATTTAATACGTTTTGACTGCTGCCTGTCATTTTTCTTCATGGGGTTCAGGAGGAGTAACTTCACCAAGTTTTCAAAGTAATCAAAGATTCTTCAATCCCGAGTTGTACCGATCATTCTGTTTGATCAGGTTGCAGTATGTTCACCCTTTATGATAAGTTATTAGATGCATTTTAGTGTGTCCTACATTTGATAACTGAGTTATTTTGTTATTGCTAGAAACGTAAATTTTACGCTAGATTGCGATGCAAGGTATGTAACTCGATAGTTTGATGAGTCTGAATTATTTTTTTTATTAGGGCTGTTGCTACTTTTTTAATTACGCTTGACAATTAGTCTGCTTCATCGGGGATGTAATTATCAAAGAAATTACAAATCAATAGTATGATCATTGTGAATGCCATATTGTGATTTCAGTGTTTGGATTCTCTTTAATTAGTGTTTGGTTGCTGGGAAAACTGGGTTAGTGACAAGACTTCCTATTTTTGCATTTGTACGTGTTTACAGTGATTATATGAAGCTCAATTTGTTTATGTTTTGGTAATTTTGTAGTAGAAATGCCAGAAATCGATACTGTACTTAGTTCCGTTTCCGGGAATTAGTTTCGATAGTTTGAATGTGTAAGTCGAGTGAATTAAGGTTGTTGTAATCTATTTGTGTGTTTAATCAGTAATCCAGTGAAGTAAGGTTGGTTTAATATATGAAAAGAATCACCACGTTCAAAGCAGGATGTTGCTTCGATCAGTGATTCCCCTCATTTGGTTTTCATTTCAGTTCGGCTTTACAGTAAATGCAATTCCAGTTCCTAAAGCTCAAAGAGAAGGTCGACAAAGGTACGTTTACAGCTATATGTCTTGTTCCTTTTGAGTATGTGATTGGGCTTTTGTCTTTCTTCCATTTGAATCATCAGTTTTCCTTTCAATTTTCACGGAATTTTTTTTTTTGACATTTAATGGAAGTTTGTAGGGTTTATGCTTCGATTTATAGTGAGGTAAATAAAGTTGTTGCGAAGAAGACCTCCTCCCTTACTCTCTGAAACCGTAAACGGAACTAAACGGTAATTCTCCGCGCCTTCTCCTTTTCCATTGAAGAGTTTCAATAATTACTTTTCCTATTTTTTTTTCTCATTGAATTGTCTTTCAAGTGTAATTATTTAAATGGGATTGACACATTTACCGGAAATATGAAACTGGAAAATTTCAACAAAGGGATTGTGTGGCACAATAGCCAGTAGACAAAAGGGAATAGATTGAATTAGTTGGACTCATTTTTTACTGCCTCATTGCAGAGATTATCACTTCCCTCCCCAACTTTTTACTGATCTCTGTCCACTTCGTCCTACTTATTTAAATGCCTTAATCTCTTGAATGCTTCTTCTTTGCTTTTTTGTCCATTTTCAGTTTTTAAATTGTTTTCTTTGTTCCTTATATATTGACATTTTGTATTTTGCTTGCTTAAGTCATTAGGATTCTCATACGACTGGGATCATGAATATTATAGATGGACCCATTGGATCTTCCTTCAGCGATTAAAGAGGGGATTGGCGTATCAGGTATGCATAAGATATTGGCGGTGGTAGTTTCTATCATTTCCGCCAGTGCACAGATCTGATACTCTACTTTGTTACATTCAGGCTGAAGTGCAGGTTAATTGGTGCCCGCTTTTGGTACTGTATTGTCAAATGAAGAAGTGATAAGATGGTTTCAGTGACCGTGGGGATCAGAAAGGTATATATTGGTTTGGTGCATTTTCATTTTACCATCTAAGATTATTAAAAAAAAAGAAACTTCTTTGCTTAATTCCAATTTTCGGATGGTTTTATAATTTTACAATGTCAAGTTGTAGTGTCATTATTTATTACCAAGCAACCACGGTAGAGATTATAACTTCCCTCCCCAACTTTTTACTGATCTTTGTCCACTTCATCCAATTATTTAAATGCCTTAATCTCTTCAATGCTTCTTCTTTGCTTTTTCGCCCATTTTCGGGTTTTAACACATTTTGTGATTGTGAAACAGGTATTGGATTGATTTTGGCAAGTGTGATTTTTTGTTAACATTGATTAGATTCGGACCTTTGTGTCAATTGAAGTCATTGCTGTTGGGTTAGCTGAGGTATGATTGCTAGCTTTTTCTCTTTGGTGCAATACAAAATGTTTCGAGTTGTTATATGGACTTAAGATTTAGTAAGTACTTGCCGAAAGTCATGGGATTTTGAAATATCGATGTCTTGCTTGCTTATAAGCTTACAAATTTCTTTTTAGCTTAAACATCTAAGAACCAAGGTAGTCCTTTTTCACTGCCTCACTGCGTACAATGTGTTCATGATTTACACAATAGAATCCTCAACTCCATGATTATCTGTTTTCTTTCATATATGTTTTTCTTTTACTAATTTATGTTTTAACATTTTGTTCTCTTTCAAATTTCGTAAATCCGAGTTTTTGAAAACACATACAATTCATGTTACCAACAAAACCTTTGATGCTTTTAACACTCATTGGTTGCAGACCCATTTGTCGAGGCACGAACAAAAAGGAAGGGGGGAAATTGTATTATTGCCATAGCTTTTATGTTGGCAGTGAGCCTTGAAGAAAAGGGAGGGTGAAAACAGTGGAAGAGGTGGCTTTTTGCTTTTGGCCTTTTGTTTTCTTCATTTTGCTGAATGTTGAGACTTGAGAAAAGAACTTCTAATGTCGATCCCTAATTCAATGTGAAAACGTGCCTAATCATGTTAGCATATAAATTTGATTGTTATTTTGTTCAATTTACACCTTTACGTTTCTAAATGAATATAAATTTACATTTTGCCTTCGCATTCGAAATCGATGGTAAAAAAGCTACCCAGTATTGAACTCTATCCGATATTTCATCTATTCCCACTCCCTTATAATCCTAAAAAAAATTAAATGAAATATGTTTCAACCAAATGCTTGACTTTTAAATACTTGACAATTATGTCATGTCCACATATAAATTAGAGGCATTCACAGTAAGCTAACTCGACAAGAAACATATCTCATTGGTGCAATAGGGAGTGTTGACATTAAACAATGATATGATAGGGTTTAGGGTTATTACAAAAAGTTTAAAATTCTACTCATCCAGTTGACATAAAAATTAAAACTCTATAAACTATGCTAATTTATAATTTTTTTTTTAAAAAAAACCCTTAAGGCTAAATTATACCCAAGGCCTAACACCAACCAGCAAGTGTATAAAGGCCCGTCATTTTCTTGCATTGATACTTATTACATTTCAAAAATATTTTGCGATTATTTTATTTTGTTCTTTTGTATTATAGTGTTGTGTAGATAAAGCTTTTGTTTTCTTCTGTTCGTAGGCATCTGTATACATCTTTTCGTATTTGTGGAATGTCACAAAATTTGTATTCTATTTAGGTTCATTATGTTTATTAATTTTTAGATAAATTTTTCCATGGAGCGTGCTCAAAGTTGTACAAGACAGTGGCGTCAATCATTGAGTTCTGAAGAACGTCAAAGATATCTAGCTCGATGACGTCTAATAGCACGAGAAAAAAGATAACAAATTCCAACTCCAAGTGATGATCATACTATGACATCCCCTAGTAACATACAACAAGAAATTCCTGGTATTTATTTCATATTCTTTTTTCTTAAACTCATAATTAAAAAAAATAAAAAAAATCTAATTTCTATATTTTTTTAACTATGCAACAAGTAGGTCCCAGTAATATACAAGAACGAGTTCATTTGGCTAACTATGATGTTGAGGTCAACCCCAGTAATATACAACAACAAATTCCAGGTATTTATTTAAATTTCTTTATTTGTATTTGTTTCACACTTTAAAAATTAGGAAATTTTTAGAACACTATTTTGTGCATTGAAATCTCATTTTGTTCTTTTGTTCGTACTCTCATATTGATCTCAATGTTGTAGTTATTTTTAGTGGTAGTCTTACAAAATATTAGACCACAACTAAATATATTAAATATTAAACATTAATTTTTTAACTAATCATATTATAATGTGGTGTATTTATTAGAACAAATTGAGCATGAAACTGCGAGTTCAAGAGTTCTGTCAGATATCACAAATCGTGATGACCAAACTTCTGCTAGAATGCGTACTCATATAGGACAATTGGCACACTCGAATAGGTCACAAATATCTGATGGGATGCTCTCAACTCTTCCCCACAATGGTGAGCTTAGTATATAATTCTATCTATATATAGATATATGATTAGTTACAAAGGAAATTCTTATACTGAGTGTTGGATATTCATGTAAAAATATTAGAAGAAGAACATGCAACTAGAACCAATCATCATGTGTGGCAAAACAGAGGAAGAAGAAACCACAATTGTGCTAGAAATTATAATGAGAATCTGGGTATCCTAGGTTGTTGCGTACCTGCTCCAACCACATGTCCGTACTGCTACGCACGATTGTTTACTCAAGAAACTTTGAATATGTGTTGCTTGAAAGGAAGAGTTGCTTTACCCCCAATATAGTCTCCACCAAAAATGGTTGTTTTTTTCTCTGACCAAACAAATGAAGGTAGACACTTCAGGCAAAATATTCGAGCTTACAATCACGCATTTGCATTCACTTCAATGGGAGTACACATGGATGAAAGAATAAATATTGGTGGCCGTGGGATTTACACATTTCGTGCTCAAGGTGCATTATATCATAAGATTGGTGGACTTTTAGCAAATGAAGGAAACATACCGCAATTTTTACAAGCTTATATATATGACACTGAGCATGAAGTTGAAAATCGAATATGTGAAAGTAAAGTTTTAGATAGATGTGTGGTTGAAAAGATACAACAGATGTTGAACAACCATAATCTTTTTGTTCATACATTGCGAAGCCTCGGACAACGCCAAGATTTGCCGAATTGCAAGTTGATCCTAAAAGAGCAACCAATAGATCGACGTTAGTATAGTCTACAATCAGCATCACAAGTTGCAGTAATTATAATAGATGGAGATAATGCCACAATTGCAAATGGAAGGGATATTGTGGAGGAGACAAATAATGGAAGACTTTCTCACGTTCGAGACTATGTCGGATTTTATGATCCGTTACAGTATCCACTATTGCTACCTTACGGTACATATGGTTGGGATGTTAATAGTCGTGATGATGGTGGAAGAACAATAACATGTTGCGACTATTATGCTTACATGTTACAGGTTTGTACCGATAACATAATTTACTTCCCAATATATATAAATGAATGATGATTCCCATATTAAAAGCAATATATGAAATTTGCTTCTGCAGATACGCCATAATGGATTATCACTTTTACTTTGAGGTGGGCGTCTCTTGCAACAATATGCTGTAGATAACTACATTAAAATTGAATCACAAAAACTTAGATGGCTGCGTTCTAATCAAGCCACAGTTAGAGCGGATCTCTACAAATGACTTGAAGACTCTTTAAATGCAGGTCAACACAATGCAGGTATATATATCGTTTCAGTCATTGTTATTTAGAAATATAACTTTGTTTAAAGTGTGTACAATATATATAGCTAATTGAAAATAATAAATTATAAGGTAGCATTGGACGTAGAATTATTTTACCATCATCATTTGTTGGAAGCTTACGTGACATGTACCAACGATATCAAGACGCAATGACTTTGGTTCAAAGATTTGGAAAGCCAGATCTTTTTATTACCATGACATGTAATCCAAGTTGGGAAGAAATCAAAAGCGAATTACTCACTGGACAAACTCCACAAGATCGTCCTGACTTACTCACTAGAGTATTTCGTGCAAAACTTGAGCAGCTAAAAGAAGACATCATTGAAAATGGGGTATTGGGCAGTGTTGTTGCTTACGCATACGTTATTAAGTTTCAGAAATGTGGTCTTCCACATGTGCATATGTTGATGGTGTTAGATGAAAATGATAAGATCAATAACCCAGATGAGTATGACCGAATTGTTAGAGCTGAAATACCAAATGAAGACGTAGAGCCTCAACTTTACAATGTGGTGTTAAAGCATATGATTCATGGCCCATGTGAGATTCATAATCCTCAATCTCCATGTATGAAAAATGGGAGCTGTAAGAGAAAGTATCCCAAACCATTTGCACCAGTCATTGTTCAATGGAATGATTCGTATCCAATTTATCAAAGGCGAGAAAATCGATTGCCCGTCTCACTTGATCGACAAGGAAACATAATGGTTGATAATAGTTGGGTCATTCCGTATAATCCATGGTTGTTGTTAAGGTATGATTGTCACATCAATGTTGAAATTTATGCAAGCATAAAAAGTGTCAAGTACTTATATAAGTATGTTTACAAGGGCCCAGATAGAGTGACAGTCGAAGTGTAATCAGACCCTGAATACGATGAAATAAAGCAGCTTCAGGATGCAAGATGGGTTTGCCCACAGAGGCATTATGGAAGATATTCAAGTTCATTATTAATCAAATTTACCCATATGTTGAGCGATTGCAAATACATCTTCCTAATATGCACCAAGTTCAGTTTCGTGCTGACGAGAGCATAACAAATATTCTACATGATGAGAGTACAAGAAAGACAATGTTAACTGAATTTTTTACACTTAATCATGTAGATGCAAAAGCGAGACGGTACTTATACATGGAGATCCCATCACATTACAGATGGATTCAAGCTCAAAGAAAGTGGTCTAAAAGAAAGAATCGTAACAAGGTTATTGGGTGAATATATGCAGTTTCACCTGCTGAAGGCGAAAAATTTTACCTTCGAATTCTTCTTAATCATGTTAGAGGACCAACATCCTTCACAAACTTGAGAACAATTAATGGGGTTTTGCATCCAACATTTAAGCAGGCAGTAGAACAACGAGGTTTGTTAGAAAGAGATGACAGTATTCGACAATGTTTGCTAGAGGCCTCCACAATTCAGATGTTGTCAGCCTTAAGAAGATTATTCGTCACCATATTGGTATATTGTGCACCAATTGGTGTTCGAGGGTTATGGGATGAGTTCTATCCATTCATGATAGAAGATTATGTTTCTATGACTAACATAGCTCTCACACTTGCTACCAATAGACTCTTGCGTGAGTTGAACATACTATTGGTTCAATTTAATAAGAGTATAAACGAGTTTGATTTGCCCCAAATGACAAGAGGAAATGAATCAAGTTCAGGAATGACAAGATGTATTGAAGATGAAATATCCATATGTATTCCATAACAAGATCTTGATGCAATTGAACGCTTAAATGATGACCAAAGAAGTGCGTTTAACATAATAATGGGTGCAGTTCAATGATCGGAGAATGCAACTTTATTTGTGGATGGTCCTTGTGGAACTAGAAAAACTTACTTATATCGCGCATTGTTAGCAAGCTTGAGGAGGTTGGGGCATATAGTATTAGCAACATCATCATTTGGAATAGCAGCTACGATACTGCCTGGTGGGAGGACAACACATTCTAAATTCAAGATACCACTTAGTCTCGATGCATCATCGATGTGTTCGATCAGTGAGCAATCTGATTTAGCAAAGCTAATACAAAAGGCAAAGGTAATTATTTGGGATGAAGCAACTATGACGCATCGTCATGCATTTGAAGCACTCGATCGAACGTTCAGAGACTTAACAGATATTGACTTACCATTTGGGGGGAAGATAATGATATTTGGGGGAGATTTTTGACAAGTTCTTCCTGTTATCCGGAAAGGAACCAAGTCCGAACTAATCTAAGCAAGTGTTGTTAAGGCATCATTTTGGTCACAGGTACAGATTTTAAAACTCAAACAAAACATGAGATCCATAAATGATCGTGAATTTTCAGAATTTTTACTTTGTGTTGGTGATGGGAATGAAGATGTTATTATGGATGATATGGTAAAACTACCTGAATGCGTGGTGATACCATGGGAGAGTGAGCATTCCATTAATCAATTAATTGCCAAAATCTTCCCTGACTTAGAGGATCATATAAATGATGCAACCTACATGGTGGAAAGGGCAGTGGTAACTCCTACAATTGAAGACATTGATATGTTGAATGAAAAGATAATCAATATGTTTTCGGGTTTAGAGGAGACAATGTATTCATTTGATTCAGTTGAAGATGGCGTAAGGAATTTGTATCAGCCAGAGTTCTTGAATTCAATCTCACTTGGTGGTTTGCCTCCGCACAAGTTAACTCTAAAAAGAGGTGCTCCAATCATGCTTTTAAGGAATATTGATCTGAAATTGGGATTGTGTAATGGTACAAGATTATTGTGTCGTGGTTCTTACCGAAATCTTATTGATGCTGAAATTCTAATTGGACAATTTGCCGGATCCAGATTTTTCTTATCAAGAATCCCTCTCAAAAGTACTGATACTGCTGGGCTTCCATTTGAACTTACAAGAAAGCAGTTTCCAGTGAAACTAAGTTTCTCTATCACTATAAACAAATCTCAAAGTCAGACAATACCACAGGTAGGCATTTACCTTCCAGATCACGTCTTCACCCATGGACAATTATATGTGGCTTTATCGAGGGGGTCTCAAAGTCAACCACAACCGTGTTAGTAAAAAATGGCTCCGTAGTAGGCCAACAAGGTGTATTTACACAGAATGTAGTATACAAAAAAGTCTTGTGTCATTCCAGCTAATTATGGTGATTCCTAATAGGTATCAACTTTATTAACTATAACCTTTCAGTATGCATTTCTCACTTATCAATTAACTCTTTTTATTTGATTTTTAATTTTCTAACTATCGTTTGTAGATTGGCAATGAAAATTTGAAGCATCAATCCTGAACAAATGGGTGGAAATTGCAGCATTGATGTCAATATGTAAACTTTCTTTTCAAAAGAAACAGTGACATATAGACTCTATGGGTATTGTGAATAATGTACATATTGTTATGCAGGATTTATATTTTGACATTTAAGTTGTTTTGTATTTTGCTACGAGTACTTAATGTTGTCATCTACTCTTTTTTATTCGCATATACTTACTATTGTTCATGAACTTTAGGTAGGAACTTGCATCTAAAATCCCATGTTGTTTGGCCAGTGCATGAATAACATTTAAATCATTACTTAATGCAAAATAAAAACGAAAAACATGATAACTTTTTAGGACGTGCATGATAAAAAAAAGAAGTTCCTCTTTGCACAATACATTTAAAGTATATCTTCACAATTACAATGGAAAAAACTGACACAATATACCTTTAGGAGCGCATAGCGCCCGTGTTGGAAAAATGCCTCTCGCACGCGTGCGGAGAGGCGAGTATATATAGAAAGATGTAGGACTGATAAATATATATAGAAAGAAAACCGCAGGACTGATAAATAAAAAATGTAGGACTCTGGTTGGGAGCGGATTCAAATAGGGGAAGGTGGTCTCCGGACCCTTTGGATGCTGGGAGAAGTACTTGTGATCGACCGTACAGAAGGTTTTAAGTACCCATTGAATCACTATTTTGTTTTTAATATTGATTTTTCAAATTTTTTTTCTTCTAGATGTATATAGAAAGAAGGGTGAAGTGCCGATTTAGTCCCTGAATTATTACCTCAGTGAAAATTAGGTTCCTGAATTATTTTTTCGGTAAATTAAGTCCCTAAATTCATTAAAAATTGCTAATTTCATCCCTACTATTATATTCAAAGCTATTTTGTCCAATTTTTCTTCAACTTAAGTCACTTGACACACTTTAGAGTGTAATACCGTCATTTTCTTGCCTATAAGCCCTTCACATTTCATATAGGTTGCGAATCTAACATCTAATTTACCCTCCAAAGTTAACTTACACTATTTCTTATGAAAAACTACCAATTTACCTTCCAAAGTTAACTCCATACACTATTTCTTTATGGAAAACTACCAATCTACCCTTTAATGTGTATCACATGCAAGTAACGTGACTTAACTTGACGGAAAATTGAATATAGTAACTTTAAATATAATATTAAGGATGTAATTGACAGATTTTTATAATTCAAGGACTAATTTTTCTGAAAAAATAGTTTAGGGACCTAATTTTCACTGAGGTGATAATTCAGGGACTAAATTGGCAATTCACCCTAGAAAGAAAATCGCAGGACCAATGAATAAAAAATATAAGACTGTATTTAGGGGATAATTCACGTAGGGACTCACTATTTTGTTTTTAATGTTGAATTTTCATTTTTTTTCTTACTAGATATATATAGAAAGAAAATCGCAGGACCAATGAATAAAAAATGTAAGGCTGTGGTGAGGGACGAGTTCACGTAGGGACCTGGTGGTCTCGGGATCTGCCGGACGCTGGAAGAAGTACCTGTGATCGACCATAAAGAAGGTTTTAATAACCAGTTGGGACTATTCTGTTTTTAATTTTGAGTATCAATTAAAGAAAATCGCAGGCGAAATGCACATAAATGTAACAAAATACTCGACAAAAAACCTACTTAAAATAGTAAACTGTGAGTTTTTCATGTCCCTTGAACACACTGTAAATTTTAATTGGAATCATAATTTAACTTGGCCTCTTTTTTGTTATTTCATTTGAAGCTGTTGCATTGTAGTTGTTTTCTGATGCTTTTGCTTCCTTTTCCTTGTCCTAGAAAATGAAAGACTCTGCCTGACTGCCCCATTCCTTTTTCATTTTTGAAGCAACAAAAAGGGTTCGATATAATGATTGGTTGCATACAGAAAGAAAAAGGTTCACTCTTTCTTTTATGGAAAAAGATCAGCAGCATCAGCAACCAAGTCCAGTTCTTCTTTTATCTACATCCTGATGGTGATGGGGAGCGACAACTTGTTAGTCAAAACTACATGAACCATTTTTTTAAACAAACTGACGAAAAAGAAATCTATTTATGACTGCAATTTGGGAAATATTATGTGGTATGTTTACGTACAACAATCTAATTGTTAGACCGCTTGACACAACGATCTAGTGACATTATTTTGGTGTTTAAGAGTAAAAAAATTCATGTTTGAATCTCGTAATTTATTATTATTAATTCATTATGTGACTTACTCCAAGTTCCTCATATTTTGATATAAATATATTGTGTGCTTCCAATTGGCTCTTAAATAAGCACCAGTGCTAGCAGCAATCATGATAGTACGAGCAGGCCACATGTTGATAAATAAACAAATCGATAAATAAAACTCATTGCACTCCATTTCGATTAGGTGATTAATTGGCTAGTGGTCTAATATTATTTCTCTTTATAATTTTGAAACAATAACTTAAATGTCTTTTAGATTTTGAATACACTACTAATGACTTAATTTTTCCATTTTTGAACAAAATAATCATATGAAAGTCACAAGTATTGTCTTTTAATATATCCTAAAAGTCCAGTGTATCCTCAAATATGCCACTTATAAGCTAATTATGTCCACAAAAAAAAAACTAGATAATAATAATAAGCTATTATTCTTGAATGGATGAATTACATTGTGACACGCCCGACCCCGATATTCTCCGAACACTAAGGTAGGCACGTGCTGACAGTGATGGATCCAGGATTTTAACTTAGGGTGATCCCAATATAAAAGCTCTAAAAAAAAAAAAAAAAAAAAAAAAACAAGATGAAAAAATCATTGAACAAATAAATGGCAAACTACAAATTTCATTCATAATCTTTGTGCTAAACAAGCTAGAAATACTAAATTTGTCCACGACGGGATCTCATACTTTGAAAATGTGTCATGACAGTTTCATTGTCAGTACAAGAAAAAACATCTTTCTCAATATAAACAACTAAGCTATCATTTAACCATTGATCCCCCATTCTGTTGCGGAATGGACTCTTAATGATATTCATGGCGGAAAATGCTCTTTCCACTGAAGCAGTTGCAACAGGTAAAACCAAAGCCAATTCAATAAGTAAATACACATATTGAAATACTCGATGCAACCTTTTTTCCACCATTTTCTTAGCAAGATCACTAATGCTTTGCAACTGAGAAAAGTCACTTCTCGAATGCATAGAATGAATATAAATATCGAGTTGATCTTCAAGTGCCAATAGGTCTTGCTTCGTAAAATCTTGAGGGTACAATTGAGCAAGGCGAAGTAGCTTTTCTTTGTCAAAAGCTGCAAAAGAATCATTTGGACTCAAACTAGCCAAACAAATGAGCAATTCGGTACTTGTTTCATCGAAGCGATCATTTAACTCTGTAAGTTGGGAATCAATGACAACAAAAAAGAGCTCCACTTTGTAACGATGACGGTTGGTCTTTTTGTGGGTATTACGGCGCGACCTCCCATGAGCTACATATGTCTCATCCATGTTAATAACCTCAATATGATGTTGGACACAAAATGACAATACTTTGTCAACCAAAAGGTTAAACCCCTCATCATTCCTCATGTAGAGTAGTTGTTCTTTACATGTGTTGACTAAAGCCATTGCATTCACAATCTCTTGATCATCCCTTCATAATGCTTGTGATAAATCATTTGTGATTCCCAATATAGATTTCATCAAAAATAGGAGAAACACAAACTCAAAAGATTGTATGTCTTTCAATAACCTATTTGCTTCGGCCACACTATCATTGGTATTATCATCAACAATCATTTCAAGCACATTGACCACGGATGAGAACATAGTAATCAAACTAATCAAAGTACCATAATGTGAATTCCATCTTGTAGCTCCGGCACGTTTGAGACTAGTTTCTTGATTTAAGCCTTATCCTGTCGTAAGAGAATCATTTTCAAGAGCTTTCATAAGTTCTTTTTGTTGCATCTCTCTAAGTGCATCACGACGTTTACATGAAGCTCCAATATTATTTACCACATTATTAGCCAATAGAAAGAATGTGTTAACATCAACATTATTTTGCTACGGCAACAAGAGCTAATTGGAGTTGATGAGCAAAGCAATGAACATAGAATGCACAAGGTTGATCATTCAAAATCTTTGTCTTGAGTCCATTGAACTCACCTTTCATATTATTAGCACCATTGTAACCTTGCCCTCGTAAATTGGAGAAGCTCAACTCATTGAAATGAAAGAAGGCATCAATAGACTCCTTTAATGTGTTTGAAGTGGTGTTGGGAACATGTTGAACTCCTACAAACTTTGCAATGACTTTCCCATTTTTGTCCACATAACGCAAAACCACCGCCATTTGCTCCTTTATAGAAACATCACGTGTCTCATCAACCAATAGAGAAAGGAACCTAGCATTCTTCATATCACTTATGATAGTTTTAATGGTTTCAATAGAACATGAATGAACAAGATCTTTTTGAATCGAATGAGCTATTAACTTGAGATTTCCCGGAGCTTTATGTAACACAACGACCTTTATTTTCTCATCATGATCCGCAAGGAATTGCAAAAGCTCCAAATAGTTACCTCTATTGTTTGAAGTGTCACTTTCATTATGACCACAAAATGAAAGACCTTGTCGCAACAAAAACTTAGTGCAATCAATTGACGCATTCAAGCAAGTGAGATAAGCCATACGAGTTTCTTCTGACTGTTTGACCAAAACTGTTTCAATATGTGTCTTTTGATTCATTAGATTACCAGCAGCTTCAACAGCTTTATTGTGAAAGCTACCAACCATTCCCATATGTTATTCAAAATAGGCTCTTGCATGCTTCCAATTTTGAAAGCCTACCTCAGTAAAGACGTCACTGCCTGATTGTTCAAAGTTGACTTTGAATAGATAGCAATAAAAGCAAAATGCAGCATCTTTAGATATACTATATTCCAACCAATGAAATTCCTTCAACCAATTATCAACGAACCATCGTTTTTTATTCGAATGCAAAGTGAATGGAAAATCATGATCTTTAGCTCTAAAAGGCTCCATTAATATATATGCTCTTCAGACCTCATCTCGAATATTTGGAGGATAATCCTTCATTGGAATTCTCTTTCCGGAGTCTCTCTCAAGATTATCCAAATCAACTTTTAACTCATTTTGTTGTGGAGTGGAATTACCCCCAATTGGATTAGAACTACTTGGAATTGGAGGGGAACTGTTCGGAATAGGATTGGAACTATCCAAGTTTGGAGATGAACTATTTGGAATATGATTGTCCGAACTAATCGATGATGATTTTCGCTTGTAATATCGTTCCATACTTCTAATTTCTACACATATCAATTAATAAAAAAATCTATATCAATTGATGAAACTAAACAAATATTATATGAAAAACAAGAAATCAGATTAATTTATAAATTTATAATTAAGTCCATGCCCGTGGGATTCTAATATTATGAATGCCAAAGACAAAGAGAGTGCAATAGTTGTTACATCTCATATGAGCGAATTACTTATCTTCTGCATATAGCAAAAATGCAGACACAAAGGCAATGCTAGAGAGGTGAACGAAAACATACCTTGCACTTGTGAGAAACGCACAGATTGTAGAATATATAGTTTACGCCTTCCAAAGACTGCAGCTTGATTAACTTACTATACTCTACGAAATAGTCCCTGCAATTCCACTACCACCTCAAGTTCAGAAAACAAGCATGGAAACAATATCGAAAGAAAGCACAGATTTTAACACACCCTTTTAGCATCACAAACTAGTTGGACACTCCAATTCCCAATACATATAGCCAACACATTACACACCATTTTCTAGACAATTTCTGCATAATGAACACTATGCCTGTACATGAACCCTGCCCTTATTCCTTTATTATGATCCCAAAAGGCGGTGATAACAAAACTTAAGTATGCTATCAAGTTCAAAATAATTTACACTACCGGGGCAGTTGGATGTTAAAGGAAACCAATCCCTAGTCCTCTTGATTAAACCATATTATCAAATCAACCAATTACCATCTTTAACAGTCCAATTAGATCACTTAAATAGTAAAATAAATACGATACAACCTCATTACATTATTGAAGAAAATAAAAGAATAATTGACACAGTTAAGTTTTAGTTCCTAATAAACCTTGCATTTCAAATTTGACCTCTTGACAATGGCCATTGGATCAAACGGAAATTTTAAAATAGCTACAAATCAAATAGAAATATGTATAAAGAACACTCCTTGTGATCACATACTTGAATTTCAAAAGACCAATCCTTCTTCACTAGAAGAAACTCAGTGTTTGCCAAATTTCGCACATCTCCGTTTTTAATCTGTAGAAATTAAACAGAAGGATTGATCAACAATGGAAAATGAAATAGCTGCTTAAACCAAGTAATTGATTGCACAACATTATAGCCTTTCAACACTTCAAAATACCAATTAACATACTGAAACTCCAGCCGAAAACAACGAAATCATCCTATAAACTCTTTCAATTTGAAACTTTAAAGAATGTGATTAAATAATTTGCATTTCATAGTTTTCATCCAATACCCATTTCACAAAAGCAACCAAAATTACAAATTTCTAGAGAGAAAGACAACTAACTGATAATAATAAGGCAATCTCCGACTGTAAATGGTGGAGTAAAATTATTTAAATATCTAACACCACAACCACAAATAATTTAATATCAGATTCAGATAGTGGATGGCAAAATCATTTAATGGACAGAGTTAAAGAGAGCAGAGTAGTAGAGTACAAACCTGAAACCTCTTCGACCAAGAAGAAGAGGACTGGTGGGTAGCGGCTACCAGAGCTTTACATGGAGAAAAAAATGCAGAAGGAAGGGTCTTACATATTTTCACCAGAGATGTCGTCGCCTCCCCCGTCGGTGCAACGATGAACAGAAACTAGAGTGCAGTGCAGAAGAGAGTTGATCGATGCCGACACCGTAAGGAACGAGAGCGGACCGAGTAGACGATTTGGTATTATTGGTAATTTGGTAAAGTGAAGTTCTGATTGTGGTGTGAAGGAGCTGAGTCTGAGGGTTCTCACGTGAGTGAGCAGTGAGGTTTTAAATTTTTTTAATGACTTGGCTCAAAACGATGTCGTTTTGGCCATGTCATTTTAAAAAAAAATTTGGCTTTCTTCTTCCTCATCCTGCAATGCACAGCGAGCAGCAGCCATGGCTGTTGATCTTCTCCATCACTGTCCAGACTTGGGTGGTCCTTAAAGATCCTCACAGCTATTTTTCTGAGCTTCAGGTGGTCCCGGGACCACCCTGGTCCCTTAATAGATCCGCCTATGCATGCTGGCCGACACCAGAAGGTGACGAAGCCATATTAGGATGCATGAGAACTAAAAATATGAATAAAATAACAGAAATTTAAATATAATTAATATGCAAATAAGAAACATGTTCAGAGCATAGAACTAATCTAGAACACTAAAAAGAAATAATATAAAATTGAATGAATAAGAGGATGGGTCCTACACCGAGAGGACTTGAAGATGCCGATGTGGAAGTGCCTTGATGCCAGGATTGTACGCCTCGATTCTAATGTCTTGAGGGGGCGCAAAACAAACATGAGTGGACCCTGTTGATATATATATATATATATATATATAATACTGAAATAGTTATCAACATACTAACCCCCAAAGTTTTATGAAAACATCAATAGTATAATATGTAATAGGTTTCCGAAACCCTAGCATGCCATAAAACTTCTCATAAAACATATCTCGTATATAGTGGGCTAAATAGTGGTATCTAGTAAAGATATCTCTCGGCCCAATGCCAGTTCCATGTCTCTGCGCCCGTAGCCAGAGATTATTTCTCCCAGCCCCATGCCAGCTCTATGTCTCTCGGCTCGAAGCCAGAGATTATTTTTCTCGGCCCGCAGCCAACAACCATATCCCTTGCCTTTGGCGGTATAGTGACCACTAGATAAGCACAAAACCATTGAATATAGTCTTTCCAAACATAGGTACATATATCTCAAAAACATCTTTGTAGCATATAGTCATCCATCATATATAATACAAAGAAGTGTGTAAAAGCATGTTCATAAGTAGTATGTAGTCAGTCATCATATATACGACAAAGAACATGAGTTCGATAAAATATGGTAATTCAAAATATTCTCAGTAAACATAATATTTCATAAAACGTAATCAATAAATCATACTTTTCATGTATGCATTTCTACTATTAAAACATGCATTTTAGAAAGGGTCCATTCACAGATACTTCGCCATAGAATAACCACGCAAACTAGCGAAGACGGAATCGCTGTAAACAATTGCCCCTAAGCACATAAAGGTTCCAAATAATAAGACTCTATAAAACAGTTGAATTTGGAAAAACGGACGTCGAAAACGGATTCAGGACATCGAATTACCCTAAGAAGGGTCATGGGTAAATTTCAAAAAAGTCAACACAAGAATATTCCAAGAATATTCCTCGATGGAATATTCCCTTAACAGAGTATTCCATCTGTGTGGGCTGGTTCCTGGTTTAGGCCAGCTGGGCTTGGGTTCCAAGGCCTAAAGTCTTGGGCTTGTTGGGTTTTGGCTTCAAGGGTTTAAGGGGCCTATGGCCGAGTTCTATACGGCCCAAAGGCCTAATTCTACTTGGCCCCAAGTGCCTGGGTTTGAAAAGGTTGGGCTTGGCAGCATCGACTCGAAGGCCTGGGGGTTAATTGGGTTAAAGGTTTTCTGGGCCGGAGGCTCGTTTCACATGGCCCAAAGGCCTTGGTTTCTAAAGGGGTTATGGATTGGGTTTGAGCTTAACGGGCTGAGGCCCTGGGTTTGGTTAACTAGCCTTGGGCTTGGAAGCCCATTTCTCGTTGAGGAAGAAGGCTGGAATTCGATCAGAAGTTCCCGAGCTATGATGTAGCTCGAATATCCACTAAAGAACATCAAAATAATACTGTTCTAAAAATCCCAGCCTAGGTGCTAAGTGGCTGGCCACCGCCCTGATTAATACCTAGGAGTTTAAAAATTAAGAAAGGGCGCCTAGACCTGCTGAGGGGCCCGCCTAGATCGCTTAGGCACCTGTCAAGCCCGTCTAGACCCTTCTACACACCTGCCTATGTTGCAACTCACTTAGATAGAAAATAGATAACTTTCCTTTTGCATTTTATTGTTTCCAATAAATTGTAAGAGACTTATTGAACACTTAAATACACACACATTATATGTTTGCTCCCCATGTTTTCATTATGTTCAAATACTTCATAATATATATATATATCATTCTATTTTCTAGTTTATGATGAAATTATATATATTTTAAGTATAAACAGACACTTATTTACACAAAATACAATAAATTTACTTAAATCCGCCTAGTCCGCCTAGCAGCCTAGTCGTCTAGGCGCTAGGCCCCAGTCCGGCTCCTGACTAGGGCCTAGTGTCTTTTAGAACCTTGCAAAATATACCCAATTGAAGCTTAAAGCACGTAGGTTAAGAATATACCTTTTTCAGGTCTAGTCGTGGTTGGGAAGTGGTTGGAAAACCTCTGCAAAGCTAGAGTTCCTCGCCGAAAACTGGGGAGAATTCCCCCCGAGTTGGTTTTTGTGTAAAAACTACCCAAAGCTTGCAAGTAAGCTCACGATCAAGCTAGAAACTGACAACTAAGAGAAAAATGAGGAGTGCGAGTCCTTACCTCATCAGAAAAGTCTACAGATTGCCGGAGTTCGTCGGGGGAGAAAAGTACAGTGGCCTCTGTCACTATTGAGGTTTCGTAAGCTTGTCGTTTTCTCTATACTAGCAGAGTTAGAGAGAGATGAGAGAGGGATGTAACCCCCGGGGTCGAGGTGGTGTGGGGTGCTGCTTGGCTCCACCCTTCTTTTACAGAAATGAGAGGTGAAAGATTGTTACGGGAGAAGTGAGGGAGAGAGATTGGGGCCGGGAGACAAACCCAAAAGCAATTATCCCCTTTGGCACACCAACTAAGATAAAAAAGTAAACCCCAAATCAAAAATTCCCAATTTTTGTGAAATTACATTTCTGCCCTCCTGATTCAAAATCTGTAAAACAAATAGTCGAGACGGGTTGTTACACATTAGGAGGCAAACGCCTTAAAAAGACATAAAGATACCTTGGGGAAGCTAAGGGGATTAGGAAATTAAACGACATGAATTTAGCAAGAAATAGAAAAGTTTGAAATTTATTATAAACTTTATTTTGCGGTTTTGGAAGCCTAAACAACCTCGATGGCTAAAATCAATCACGACATAGCTATGAGTTTGAACCGGAACGCCGCACTTTTTTGGCTCCAAAACGGAGCTTGGACGTCAAATTTTTAAATTCTCACTATGCCATTTTGTCTTCCTTTAGTCTATTCCTTATTCTATCCACTCGATCATCTGTTCGACATCAAGTATAAATGGTGTTTAGAGCAGGAAAGGAAAGAAGAACAATAAATAACAAAAAAAGAAAAGAAAAGAAGAAATAATTAACATTCGAAATGCCAATGCCATTAGTATTATGTATTTGCTTAGTTATTGTCCGAGCAGGAATTTTGCTGGGAAGGGTCCCTGGCTCGAGCACACAGCTCCCCGAGGAGTTGGCACTTTGGTTGGTTGTCGGGCTCCCGCTTGTTGAGAGTCTGCGAGAGGATGACGAAGTTAGTTCTGAAAGGTGCCTTTGTGGGGCCTTAGGTGTAGGCCTTGAGGCTCGCAATCAAAACTAACTAAGTGTTAAGGCGTGCCACTACCATCTCAGTATGGAAGATGTAGAACAAGTGTGTTTAAGCCGATTACTTGTGCCCCAAGTTATTCCGACTTCTTATTATCAAAGGATTGTCGTGGATGGGTTAAGTCCACATTAAGTTCCTTTCTGTGCCTTGAGATCGAGGACTTTTAGCTCATTATCTTGTATGCTTAAAGGGTGGAGGTCCAGATCTGATTAAGTCATCAGTTTAATTCCCATTTAGTCTTCTTATGACAGTAAAACCACTAAGCGAACCAGATTTGAGAACTGATGGAACTTTGAATCATTAAAAGACTGGAAATGACTTGAATATATACTGGGGAATACATTATAACACCAGATCTACTAATTGAAAGGCAAGACAAAGAGAGTCGGGCAAGATTTCACCTTGTCGGGCAAGGTTAAACGTTTTGCGATCTTTTCTCTTTGTAGTTACAGAGGGTTATGTGCTGAAAAAGGGGTGAGTGGTAAACAGGTTTACACGAGGGAATCGATACTACAACATTTAGAGAAAGTAGCAGAGCTTTTACACTAGACAAAAGATGTCTTTCTAAGGGGAATTTATGGCTAAAAGAGTACAGAGTCTGGACAAAGCGAAGCTTTCTGGGTATTTGCTTGACTGAGAGGCAAGTTGTATGTTTGTTTGTTTGATTGGTTGAGTGTCCTTGTCTCTAGGCCCTCTTCCTCATTTTATAGGCGAATTAACCCGACTGTCTGTGGTTTTGTTCTTGCCTGAAAGCAACTGGAGGGTAGTGACTCATTAGCATTTTACTTGCATTGCCATTGAAAAGTACCTTTTGGCTGATTATGAGTCAGTCTCATCACTTGTCTCATTAAATTATAGGCACATAGCCTATGCATTAATGAGAAACCGTTATATTGTCTTGAGATAGATGGTCTGGGTTTGGTGCTGGGCCTCGGGCGAATCCCCTCACTTTAGTCCTTTTGGGCCTTCCTTCGTTTAGGCCTAAAGCTCAAATATTAACCCAAACAGTGCCCCCTTTAATCATTGTTGAGGCTGCAAGCCCAGGCGCTAATAATGATTAAATAGCCGTCACACGCGCACGCCTTCCCACTGGACTTGCACTGTTTGAAGCAACCTTGATTAACCGCGACCTTTGCACTAACCCATGAATTTCAATCGTCAGTTAACCACTTATTATATAATCCCCGCTTAATCCTTTCAATAAAGCTCCAAAGCCATCTCAAGCCTTTGAATTTCCCAAAATTCCAATATGCTATCGCCTCCTTAGTTCTTCAATTCTTGCTCTCTAATCTCTAATTTTCTCATCTTTCCCTCAATCTCTCCCAATGGTACCCAAAGTTGTTCAAACCCAACCTCCCTGTGAAACTGGTGAGGGGATTTCCACCATGCACTGCTTGCTTAACGGCATTCATCGTCCTTAGGCATGTCTGTAGATTTCTCATTTCTTCGAGGAATGAGGAGTACACTCCTTAGGACCTGCATGGACTTCAGTGACATCAAGGAGTAGCCAAGCCATTTTAATTGCACCGGTAGATTCTACCTATGAATATAAAGCTATCTTCTTTTGCACTGATCTCCACAAGCCCATACTTCCCCATAACTTCTGCTTTCTTGATCACTTCATCATCATAGGTGTATGCTTCGGGATCGATTACCCTGATTCTGTTGGTCAGAACTTTGTCTGAACTTATGGTGGGAAGCATTATTATAGAGGCCAGGACTACAAAAGTGTCTTCCGTGATTAAGAGGTGGGAGGAGTAATTGACTGCCCTAAACAGCTTTACTAGAAGATTTGAAGAAGTCAAGAAAGTAACTGTTGGAGTTTTGAAGACGCTGAAGCTTAGTTAGCCTTTTTAGGATAGCTATCTTATTCAAGGATGTAAGACTATTGAACTGTTTCTTATGTAACTTCAACCTTTGACGAAATAAAAATGACTTCTTCAATCTTCTTTAACTTGCATCTCCTCCTTGAAGTGTGGCTATGATGAGCATGTAAACTGACTCTGGGATCTCTTATAATTTTTAAACTTCCTCAATGTAACAGTCCCTATCATCCCATAAGGTTGGGTGATATTTCTTTAAAATTTTAGCATTGACTGGGTTTTTCTACAACCTTCCTTCCAAATCTTCAAAGTAAAATCCTCCTTTATCCAATGTTCGGTTGATAACGAAATGACCTTCCCAAGTTGGGCTCCACTTCCCAAAGCCTCTAACCTGAGCTCTTAAAGGCAGAATTGCTTTCCGTACTAACTTCCCTTCTGTGAAGGTTTTCAATTTCACCTTCTTGTTGTATGCTCGGGCAACAACTCTCTTCCCCTCTTGGATTTTATCTAGATCTTCAATCTGTGCCCTTGACATATGGCTTGAATATACTCTTCACTATGCAGCCCGAATTGGCTTTGAATCCTAATAGAACTAACATTGATTTCTATGGGGAGTACAACATCTTGCTCGAAGGTTAAAGCATAAGGAGTAGTTCCAGTTCCTGCCCTTTTGGAAGTTCTGTAAGCCCACAAAGTGTCTCCCAACTTCTTGTGCCACTTTTCTAGACTTTCTGCCACCATTTTCTTGATAATGTTTACCAAGACCTTGTTGCTAGCTTCCGTTTGACCATTTGATTGGGGCAGTAAGGACTAGATTGAATCATCTTTATCTTGAACTTACTCACAAATTCTTTTACTTCCTTTGAAATAAAAGATGGCCCACGATCTGTGACAATTATTTCGGGCACCCTATATCTGTGTAAGATCTTAGTTTTGATGAACTTCTTGACCGCGGTTGAGGTGATAGTCTTTACAGCTGAAGCTTCTACCTATTTAGTAAAGTAATTCGTTGCCAAAATTATGAACGTGTGTCCTTTCCTAGAAGCTGGGTGAATCTGCCCGATGAAATCCATTGCCCATCCTTTAAAGGGCCAAGGCTTGACTCCGGGGTTCAAAGGTATTGAAGGCACATTTTGGAGTGGCCCATGTCTTTGGCATTCTTCACACCCTCGGGCATAAGCTTTGCAGTCTTTCTCCATCTTGGGCCAGAAATAACCATATCTTCTTAGTGACCACCTCATCTTAGTTTCAGCCTGATGAGCCCTACAGATTCCTTCATGCATTTCGGCCATTACCCTTATTGATTCTTCCTGGCCTAAACACTTTAGTAACAGTCCATCTGGAGCTTTCCTTAGCATAGATTTGTCCCACAAAACATATTTAGTTGCTTGTTGTCTATTTTTCTTACCTGTGGGAAATGACGGATCTTTCAAATATTGAACAATAAGTGTCCTTCAATCTTCTATCTCCAATTCTTCAATCATCACATCTAGGCTGAACCCCTTTTCAAAGATAGACGAGAGACTTCTTTGTTGTGCCTCTATATCTCCTTCAAATTTTCTTTCTTGGATTAAGGCTCTAGAAGCCAATTGTGCCATTTCATTGGCAATTGCATTTGACTATCTCAGGATATGGCTGACTGATATTTCCAAGCCCCAGTAACTCAATAGTTGTGTAGATGCCAAGTAGTAACATGCTATGGTGATGTGTTTGCATTTGTACTTTCCATTTAACTGATTGATCACCAATTCTGAATCGCCAAACACCTCTACTTCGGTTGCCTCCAACTCTATTAAAATCTCCAAGCCAATTATTAGTGCCTTATACTCCGCCCGATTGTTGGTAGTCTCTTGATAATCCAAGATGAATGAATAACAATGGTGAGTACCTTCGAGATTGATGATGGCAATCCCAGCTCCCGCAACATTTTGAGTGCAAGACCCATCAAAATATAGTTTCCAAGGAGTGATCCAGAGGCTAGTTATTCTTTTTATCTCTTGCCCGAAATCAACTGGAGGGTAGTGACTCATCTGCATTTTACTTGCATTGCCATTGAAAAGTACTTTTTGGTTGATTATGAGTTAGTCTCCATCACTTGTCTCATTAAATTATAGGCACATAGCCTTTGCATTAATGAGAAGCCGTCATATTATCTTGAGATGGATGGTCTGGGCTTGGCGCTTGGCCTCGAGCGAGTCTCCTCACTTTAGTCCTTTTGGACCTTCATTCCTTTAGGCCCAAAGTTCAAATATTAACCCAAACACTCTACACCTTCCTTAACGTCTCTTTCTTTCCATTCGTTCTTGAGATGCTGCTTTGTGCATTCATCCTTGCCTATAATACCAAATCCTACAAATTCAGGTCTAGCATTTACCATTAATTATATTTACACACACATACGCCTTTCAGTTAAAGTAGTCCAGATTTCACGTTTCCGGCCATACTTGAATTTGTTTCTTTAAAGATAATATTACATACAACCTTTGTATCATATTTCTTTTTGGGTCACCTTTTTTGTCTGCCTTTCTAAAAAAAAGAAACATGCTTTGAGTGAGTGAGGCTGTATAAAATGTATGTGTTGAAACAGATTATAATACATATGTAGATATACGTTGTGTAAGAGTGAATTGCCTAGGAATTGAAATAGGGCTGGAATTTCTGAGGCATTTTGGGATTTAAGGAGATGGGTAGGTGTTGGTTTAGTGGGCTTTTGATTGTGTTGGGGTGTTTGTGGTCGGTGCTGCTGGGTGCAGTAGAGGGATACCCAGCAGAGGATCTGGTAGTGAGTCTGCCTGGTCAGCCAAGTGTTGGGTTCAAACAGTATGCTGGGTATGTTGATATGAATGTGAAAGCTGGGTGTTGAAGCAGATAAGCAGCCTGACGAGAAGCCCCTCGCTCTTTGGCTCAATGGAGGTAAACTCTCAACCTTTTCTGGGTTTCCTGAAAGCAAATGGTAAATGTCAGTTAAATTCTGTTGTGTAATTCATGGGTGTATTTTACTGTTACTTTTCATGTTATTTGTATTGATGAATTCTTCATATTATATATACACACACACACACACTTTGTGTATATATATTTATATAGGACTTTTATTCAATTTGCTGAAGTTTTTTATTTTTAGGATATTTTGCATTTGTTGTAACCAACTTGAATTTGGTTGCTTGTTAAACGAACTTGTTATGTATACATATTACCAAGCCCTTTTCTGCAATGAAATGTTATCTCAATTTGTGTAGTTACAATTGTTCTTGAAAGTGAGGATCCTAAACACCGAATAGTTGATAACATCGGATGATTAACTTTGTGTTCAGGTCCGGGGTGTTCTTCCATGGGTGTAGGTGCCTTTACGGAGTTGGGTCCGGAGAAATAAAATGTCATGGAACAGAGGTATATCCGTATAGAACATGTACTGAACATGTAAATTTTCCTTCTTTTCGTCACTGTTCAACTTTTAATCGAAATCCTGACTAAATAGTGTACCTTTTCTTTATTTCGTGTAGCATCAAATCTCCTTTTTGTTGAGTCTCCTGCTGGAGTGGGATGGTCATACTCGAACACCAGTTCGGATTATAACTCTGGGGATGCCTCAACTGGTACAGTGAATAGCTGATTCCGCTTTCTTTTCTTTACACTGATTCAAGGGTGTTCCTATTCTAGATGTTTGCTTTTGGTTCATAAAACTTGTCAACCAATCTTAACAACTTTTTACACTGATTGAAGGATATGCACACGTTCTTGCTGAATTGGTGTGAGAAATTTCCAACTTTCAGATCCCGAGAGCTGTTTCTTACCGGAGAAAGCTGTAGTCTGCAAAGTCTGATATAATTACTTTAGTTTAAAGAAGGGATTCCAATTGCGCTACTTAAATGAACAGTGATTGGCTCCGAATTTAAGTTTAATTACAGCCATGCCACTGCTTTACAGAGTGGCCTTTGCGGAAGGTTTGGGTTCGAGAGGCCACTTTGGGATAGAGATAGAGAGAGGGAGAGGGTCCAACATGGTATCAGAGTCCACGGTTCGGACCCGTGCAAGCCAATGAACTTGTCACCAAGAAGGAAACAAGTTTGAACTCTTAACATAGAAATGACCGCTGAGTTCCATTGAAAACAAGTGGGCCCAACAGGAGCCGACCTTTGAGTTTTAATTACCGATGTGTAGATCTCCACGTGTGAACCACTAAATGAGGTTACACATGAGAGGGAGTTAAAGTCCCACATCAGTGGGTGCAAAAGAAACCAAGGGGTATATATAGGATTATCCCACCCTAACTAATACCGAGACCTTTTGTGGTAAAACTCTATAACTGACGGATTGGGCATGTAGTAAAGTTAGGGATAGTATCGATGTTGTTAGAGTGGGACGGACCCAGCGATCCAAAAATCCAACAAAGGAGACATCGCAAGGGAGGGAGGGAGACATAGCTACAGAGAGAGGGAAAGGGAAGAGTGGGGATCTCAGTGCCGTTGCTACAGATCCTTGATTTCATGAGTAGGAGAGGGAGACATGCTTTTGTCTCTCTCTTTTTTTTATTTTTAATTTGGGGACTAGATGTTTAATTTTGAGCTATTTTTGTTTGAGGTTGATTGCGTTGGAATTTAGATTGTTATTAGTTATCTTGTGGGCCAAGGATTAGTTCCTTGCCCATTAAGTATTTGAGTTTGTCTAGGATTTGTTTTAGGGTTTTAGTGTAGGGTTTGCTTTTGTTTTTCTCTATATAAGGACCTCTTTGTATTTGGTATTGGAATCAATCAATAAACATGCTTTTTCCGGTATAATATTCAACTTGGTATCAAGAGCAAGGTCGCTATCTCAGGAACCACCGTGCCTAGCCCACCATCGCACCAGATCACTCCGCACCACTGCACCTATATGGACTCCTCCGACTGCAACCTACCTACACCATTTTGAATTTGTACATGCTCAGATCATTGTAATCATCGCAGCCACTTTGATTTTGCATCATTTTGCATCTACACCTTCGCACTGTAGCCTACTTGCTATCAGGTATCTTGTTTCTTAGTATTGTCATGGCATCTGCAAAGGATGATTCCTTACAAGCTATTGGTAGGGCTGGAAAAAAAAATCCCAAAAATCCCAAACCGAACCGAAAAATTCCCGAAACCAAACCGAAAAAATCCCAAACTGAAATTCCTGAAAATTTTGGTACCCAATACCGAACCGATCCCGAAATTTTGGTACGGGAATCGGTCTCAAGTTTTTGGGATTTCGGTATTCCCAAACCAAACCGAAATATATATATATATATATATATATATATATATATATATATATATATATATATATATATATATATATATATATATATAGGATCACATCTTTAAGGGGAACATCATCTACCTACAATAATGAAAATTGAAATACTGAAGGAGCACTGGAAATCGATGATGGAACATATACAGGAAGGAGCCCTAAGATAGATAGTGGAACATATGCAGAATTTTTAAATCACAGAAGATTGATAGATGGATACATAGATGCAGAATAAACATGGGAGATTGATAGATGGATACATGGATAGATTATAAGTTACAATTTGCTTGAGAAAACTTTACATCTATCTATAATATTTATATTATATATGTACAGAAGTTTACTCAAGCATATATTAACGTTTTAGACGTAATTTTGGGGACTAGCATGATTATAGATAGATTTACTAGTTTACTCAAGCATATATTAACGTTTCATATTGGCAGATTGCTTTTGAATAGGCAGATACTAACTGAGCCTTGCCATTTGATTGGCAGATTTGTGTGCACAGATTAGTAGAAACAAATTGGCAGATTAGGCATGCCTATATGTCAATTTTTCAATATAAAAGGTTGAATTTTAGCCCAAAAGCTTAATATGTCAAATTTTAGTCCAAAAGCCCAAAACCATTTTGGGATTCCCGATTTGTCCCGAAATCCCGAAACTATTTCGGGATTCTCGAAAATTTGGTTTGGGATCGGTTTTGAAATTGGGATTCCTGAAAAATTTCGGTTTGGGAATCGGGACAAGGGTTTCGGTATGGGAGTTTCAGGATTCCCAAAAATTGGGATTCCCGAAAATTTGGTTTGGGATCGGTATTGAAATTGGGATTCCCGAAAATTTCGGTTTGGGAATCGGGACAAGGGTTTCGGTATGGGATCCCATACTGAATCACCCCTAGCTATTGGTGTGAAATTAAATGGAAATAATTATGTGTATTGGGCGTATGTCACTACTAGAAATTTCCACTTTGCCGACAAAATTAGTTTGCCGGCAAAAATCAAAATTCGTCGGCAAAGAGCCTTTCCCAACGAAAAATTTTGTCGGCAATTTTGTCGCTAAAAGCATGTCGCGCAAGATCTTTCCCGACGAATCTTGATATTTCATCGGCTCATTTTTAAGGCGACAAATCTCAGCTGTCAAACTGTGGCCTTCACCAAAACAACATTGCGACAAAATATTTTGTCGGCACAGGTTGCTTTTTCGCGATGAAGTTATTTGTCGGCTTAGTGATCTTGTCACGACAAAACATTTTGTCGGCTAAGTAATCTTGTCGCGACAAAATGGTGTTTCGGCTGAGAAGTCCTATGCCAACAAACTAGTTTGTCAGCTCAAAGTACTTGTGTAGACAAAATAATTGGTTGGTTGAATCTTTTGTGAACCAAAATATTTGTCGGCTAATTATTTTTGTGTCGACAAAACATGTCAAATCCAATATTTTCTGATTTTTATTCGCATTTTGTTTTTTTTTAACCATCACAAACAAGCAAACTTAAGGGATCGAGAAGGGCCGTGAATGAAGAATTAATGTAGGAACAACACAAAAATTCATGTAATATAAACTAATGTAAGGTTCACAATTCGGTTCAGTTAAAAAATACAAAAATATCTATGTTTTTATTTCGACATTACTGTAATATAGATAAATATCCTTAAGTATCACCATTCTCACTATAGTCCTCATCACGTTGATATGCAGCATCACGAAATCGGGAAACTGTGAGGATCATCATGAAACATTCAAGTATCAAACAACTGTAGAAGAAAGACAAATTAAAAAACTTGATTAGCAAACGTTAAGGGTGCTAAATATCATTGACATTAAGGAAACGCCAGGCCACACTAGAGTGGTATTTCTAAACAAAAAACTTATGAAACCATAAATGTGTAAACAACAAGATAAAGATATGTACTAATCAAGTTAATTTACCAACGCCATGCAGCATCACAACCTAGCAAAATTACATGTTTAATAGATACCAGGTAATAATATCAACTACTTATATGTCATTCATCACTGTAAACAACAAGATAAACATTATAAACAGCAAGGCAACATGATTCTCACACTTTGTAAACAAGGCAGCATGATCATCTGGTCTTTATTACATGTCATATAAGAAAGTAAAGAGGACATATTGAATTTTTTCTTTGTTATTTTCTACTTTACTACTTTTTTAATGTCATTATGTTACTAAGTGATCTTGTAAATGCAATTCAATATTTTCTTTGTTTCACTTAGTTTATGTGTTTCTTAGGTTTGAAGAGTGAAGATGAAGAAAGAAGAAAACAGAGCACTTTTTTGGTTGAAATGAGTTTAGTATCTTGGAAGTAGGAACTGTCTGTGCAGATCAGCCAACTTTATGAGTTAAACTGTACTTCCTCAGAAGGAACCAGGTGTTGAGCCTTATACCATTGGAAAGATATGGAAGTTATCTTTCAGAGGAATTTCACGGTTCATGATTCTGAATTCTGTAGAAGACATTATAGCGATTTTTGTACAGGACGTCTGTCAGCTAGGCTTACGCGGTATTTGCAAGGTGATTTCGGATTTACAAGTTTTAATTAAAGAAAACGTGCAAAGCAAAATGAGAGCTTCTATAAGAGTTGAAGACTATCCTAAAAGGTTCAGAATTAATATTTTTATGGTTTTGGTGTGCCACATCATCAACATTCCAATTCAAATAACGAGAGAGTTAGAGAAGTCATATTCAAGCAAGGATTTGAGCATTTATTCAAGAGAAAAAAGAAGGAAACACGGAGAGACTTTCGAGACTAGGAGTAGTAGTCTTAGCAAGTAAATCATAAGTAGATGATATAAATCCTTGAAAGGTCTATAATTTATATAAACATAAAAATACCAATCACCTAGCTAAGTAGATTATAACTCTAGAACATAAGCATATGCACCAGAAAACATAAATAAACTATACTAAAGCATCCTAATTCATCACTGTTTATAATCTTTATTAGTGTAAACAATAAGATATAGAAATCTACTAATCAAGTTAATCCTCAAATATCAAAATTACCTGGCATGAATGATCCTCACACTGGTCTCCATGCCGTGCTGATACCAGTTGTAAGCTATCTAGCCCAGAATTCCACTTAGCCATAGACAACCTGCAAGTGTTATAGAAAGGAAAAACAAATATGTCAAACCTGAACCACAATATCGAAAAATTACATTGGAAATCTGGAATTAAAGTCAAAGGACATTGTTTTCACTAATATTATACAAATGGATGCCCAAATCAACCAAAAATTGGAAACCTAGATCATAAAACTCGAACCCAAATGAAATAGTTCAATTAAGAACATGTTTTTCATCCATAAATGTGATTCAATCAAAGCAAATACAATTATTTCATTTTCCAATAAAAACATGGAAAACGAATACAAAAACAAACAAACAAGTTAGCAAACTAATGTGGTAAGGAAAATGCATATACAAAATGATGAAATTATTTAGACAAAAACACAATGAGCAAACTAAATACTGACTTACTAATAATCCAGATCACTATCGTCATCAGTAGTACTGCTTGAACTATCATCACCATGAGTATTATTTTCCTCATTGCTTATGTAGTCATCAGTATCCATATTACTTTCTTCATTATAATTGTAAATGAATTCATTTTCATCAATTCTAGGAAGAGCCCCAAGATCTATAATGATGGAGTCAATCTCAACTGCAACTGGAGGACGGTGTAACAACAATCAAACAATGAATAAGATAAGATGAGGGTGACGGTGTAACAACATACCTTTCCAAAGAAAGCAGCTAGCCTAGAATATGATCAGATTCTTCAGTATATAAGCCCATCCTTGATAAACCCCGACCGAGATCGAGGCATGCTGGCCGTCACGTGAGCGTGACGTAAGCCATGCGTGAAGCGGAAACGTTAAGATATGAAAATTTCGAATGAATAAAACCAAACATCCAAAATGGCTAGAAAGGAAATAAGTGTTAATACACCTTCAGAGCATAATTAAGTCTAAGTGCAGTCAAGCATAGAAATTACTAAATTAAATAGTAACCAATATTCCTACATGGATGATGTACTGTCAGAACTTCCACCAGAATCCTTGTGAGCCACCAACAAAAGCTACCTAATACCTGGAGGGGCGTAAAACAAAGCTGAGTGGGTCAGTAAAACAACGCTTATATAAAAACTTTATTTTCCTTTGAATATACTAACCCCTCATCGTAAAACAAGTATAACTTTCCCAGAAAATAGGATACGTAAATATAAGTCAAATCATGCTCAGTATATCAAGATTCATTTGAATGTATGCCATGTATATGCTATGCCCAATATCACAATATAATAAATAATAAGCCAGGTGATGCAATTCAATATAAATCATCGGCTAGCCGAAGTCACCTGACGTGATCTATACAGCAGAAACTAGAGCTCATTTCAATCATATCTCAATCTCATATCTCAACATATTTATTTATATCTACACACAAGTCGGTACCACTTCACGTGGTCTGACGGATATGCTAGGTGTATAATGAATACGCTCAAGTGCTACAATTACATGAAGGCTATGCGCTAATCGCGGGTCACCTACAAGTCGAACCCACTGAAAGTGGTCCATACGATAGGCTATGCACCTATCTTGGATCCAAGGTGAGCATGTGGTGCAGAAGGTGAACGATCATGTGAAGCTATGCCCTGACTCTGGCGGGAGCACTAACACCGGGGTGCAGATTAACGAGCTCAATATGTATCATAACATCACCAACTATCTCATAATCATTACCAGCATAATATACTCACCTGGGCCTTACCTGGGCCTCCGCAGCACCATGCAATAATATGCATAATTATGATAATGCATATGCTAAAAAAATGCAGGCATAACATGGCATTTAAATCACATTCCATTAAATATGTTTTCTGGGAAAAACGTCAAGTATATACATATATGTACTGAAACTAACTGCCCACTCACTGGTATGTAGTCGGGTCGTAACCCCCACGTCTAGCCTGGCTACGCTCGTCCTCCGGATAGGTCTCGCCTATATGAGAAATAACTATAACAATGTTACTTTAAGCACATACACAATTCTAGCTAATAACTTCTCATACTTTGCTCAATTTGGGTATATAAATATACCACAGTGATCTACACAATCTCAGGATCATCCCCAAATTTTAAAAATAATTTTTCACCTTCCCTCGCGCCCTCACGGGCCGATGAGTGCACGGACCTACGTGCCCCCACGCGCGGCCACGTGACAGTCACACTGACGGCGTCAGGAATATTTCGAGAATATTCTGTCAAATCCTAACGGTAACTGTTAAACTTAACTAACGGCGTTAGCATATTCCGTCAACTTTAACAGAATATGCTCCTGTCTTCTCCGGTGAGACGCCGATCGCCGGCGACTTCGCCGGTTTCTGGGTAAAATTTCAAAGCCACTATTCTTCTTCGTTTCATCACCATTTTCCACAAAATTGGTACCAAAATGAAGCTAATAACATGTAGAATCACGTTATATAAGTTTCAAGGCTTAAAATTCACCAGATTTTCCCCGAGAAAGCTCGATAGTTCGGCTTACCTAGAAACACGTCGATCTCAGTCCTCTGACGTCCATTTCCTTCCAACGAAGTACCCCAAGATTCGTGAGGACCTCCTTAAGCTCCATGTGAGCTTGAATTCCCTGAAACAAGTAGTTTTACGTTTATATGAACAGTGCCTGAAAAATCGGGGTTTCGGTTTCACGAGATTTCGAAGGTATCCTCACCTGGAATGGGGACCAATCAACTCATCTGAGCTTCACGAACACAATGGTGTCCTCTTTGACCACGATCGGTAAGGTTTCGACAGGTTTTGGTGCTTGTCCGTACAAAAGCCGAGAGGGAAAGAGAGATAGTCGGAGAGATAGAGAGAGAGAGTGCGGGAGTGAGAGAGAGAAAGAGTGTGACTGTGTGGTCCAAATACCACCAACCAAACTCCCAGTGTAGATACACACACATACCTTAATTAATGCCTAGGGGCAATTTCGTCATTTCACGTCTGTCGTACAAAATCTCCGGGACGGGCTGTTACAATCTACCCACCTTATAAAAATTTCATCCCCGAAATTTACATAACCAAAATCATCCACTAGTATTCATAAAACAATCTCGGGTACATCTCTCTCATCCGATCCTCTGTCTCCCAAGTCGTTTCTTCCACTGAATGATTCCTCCACAAAACTTTAACTAACTGCACTGTCTTATTCCTCAGAACCTTTTCTTTCCAATCTAGTATAGTCACTGGCTCCTCATCATAGGTCAAATCTGAACTGATCTCCAAAGGTTGATGAGGTATCACATGTGAAGGATCTGTAACATAATGTCGAAGCATTGAGACATGAAACACATTATGTACCTTAGACAGCTCTAACGGCAACTCAAGTCTATAAGCAACTTCACTGACTCATTCGGTGATCTGATAAGGTTCGATGAATCTATGACTTAGCTTGCCTTTCTTCCCGAATCGTACTACACCTCACCACGACGATAACTTTAGGAATACCCAATCACCAACCTTGTACACTCGATCAGTGGCATATCTATCTGCTAAACTCTTTTGGCGATCTTGGGCCACTTTCATATTAGACTTAATAACCTGAATGTTCTGAGTAGTCTCCTCTACTAACTCAGGACCCACTAAAACTCGTTCGCCAACCTCTGACCAACATAACGGAGTCCGACATGCCTTGCCATATAATGCCTCAAATGGCGCCATTCCAATACTCGAGTGAAAACTGTTGTTATAGGCGAATTCCATCAAATCCAACTGCTTATGCCAAGTGTCGCCAAACTGCAACACCGAAGATCTTAGCATATCCTCCAAAGTCTGAATCGCCCTCTCTGATTGTCTGTCTGTCTGAGGATGATATGCCGTGCTGTACAGTAATCTCAAACCCAAAGCTTCCTGGAATGCTATCCAAAACTTAGAAATAAATCTTGGATCTCGATCTGAAATAATACTCACAGGAACTCTATGGTACTTCACAATCTTCGTGATGAACAACTCGGCTAACTTGTTCAAAGAATATTTTTCCCTCACAGGAATGAAATGAGCTGACTTAGTAAGCCGATCGACAACCACCCAAATTCCATCATAGCCGTTTTGTGTACGGGGTAGCTTGTGCACAAAATCCATAATAATATTTTCCCATTTCCACTGTGGAATGGGAAGTGGATGTGATAAACCAAACGGCTTCTTTCTTTCGGCTTTAACCTGCTGGCACATGATACACCAACTTACATACTCTGCAATTTCCCTTTTCATACCTGGCCAATAATAAAATGGCCTAATGGTATGATACATTTTAGTTCCTCCTAGATGCATCGCATAAGCTGAAATATATGCCTCTTCAAGAATTGTCTTCTTCAATTCCTCATTATTTGGCACGTACATCCTATTCTCTTACATAAGCATGTCATCCGTCTCTCTAACTCTGAGATCTTTCTTTTTCCCTTGATTCCTCAAATGAATTAACTCTTGAATCTCTTCGTTATTCATCTGAGTCTCGAGTATACGGTCAATCAGAATAGGCCTAACTTGGAAACTAGCAAGTAAGGTTTCCTCTTGCTCTGCTACAGCTTTTTCTTGTTCTTCTAGCCCCAATTTCACTCCAGTGGACCTCTAGTCTACAAGAAGAGGAACACGAGAAGCATTCAAAGCATTAACCCTACCTTGAGATTTCCTACTCAAAGCATCAGCCACTACATTAGCACGTCCAGGGTGAAACTCAATCGTGCAATCGTAGTCACTTGCTAACTCAATCCATCTCCGCTGATAAAGATTCAAATCTTTCTGCGTGAACAGGTACTGGAGACTCTTGTGATCTGTGAAAATCCTACACTTCTCAACATAGAGATAGAGTCTCTAAATCTTCAAAGCAAAAATAATGGCTGGCAACTCCAAATCATGTGTAGGGTAATTCACCTCGTGATGCTTTAACTGACGCAAAGCGTAAACAATCACCCTACCATGCTGCATCAAAACACATCCCAAGCCATTCAAAGAAGCGTCGCTATAAATTTTGAGGTTCCCACTATCATCAGGAAGTGCTAAAACAGAAGCATGAGTGAGATAATACTTCAACTACTGGAAACTCTGTCCACAATTATCATCCCACTCAAATTTAACTTCCTTCCTAGTTAATCTCGTAAGTGGTAAAGATATAACTGAAAAATCCTTAACAAAGCGTCGATAATAACTCGCTAAACCAAGGAAACTCTGTACCTCGGTAACGGTTCGTGGCTATTCCCAATTCTCCATAGCTGCTATCTTCTGAGGGTCAACCTGAATACCTTGAGCTGAAACAACATGACCCAAGAATGCCACTTGATTTAACCAGAATTGGCATTTACTAAACTTAGCATACAGCTGATACTCCCTCAATCTCTTTAGTACTAGAATGAGATGTTGAGTATGATCTGCTTTCGACTTAGAATACACCAGAATGTCATCAATAAAGACAATGAAAAATCTATTCAAGTATTGCTGAAATACCTTATTCATCAAGCCCATGAAAGCTGCTGGTGCATTCGTCAACCCAAATGGCATCACACAAAACTCGTAATGACCATAACGAGTTCTAAAAGCTGTTTTGTGGACGTCATCACTCCTGATCTTTAGCTGATAGTAGCCTGACCTCAAATCAATCTTGGAGAACACACAAGCACCTTTAAGTTGATCAAATAGGTCGTCTATACGAGGCAATGGATAACGGTTTTTAATCGTTACTCTGTTCAATTGCTGATAATCAATAAACAAGCTCAAAGTTCCGTCTTTCTTTCGGACAAACAAGACCGGAGCTCCCCATGGCGATGTACTAGGTCGAATAAAACCTTTATCCACCAATTCTTGTAACTGAATCTTTAATTCTCTTAACTCCGCAGAAGCCATTCGATAAGGAGCTAAAGAAATAAGATCTGTACCTGGAAGTAAGTCAATGGTAAACTCTGCATCACGAACTGGCTGCAATCTAGGTAAATCATCAGGGAAAACGTAAGAGAAATGTCAAACTACTCGAACGTTCTCCACACTTGAAGGATTATCATCATTTAATACCACATGAGCTAAATAACCTTGACAACCTTTATTTAACAATCTATTGGCTCTCACAACCGAAATAACACCATGCTTTACTCCACTACTTTCCCCTACAAACTTAAGTTCAGGCAATCCGGGACGATGGAAAGTCACTGTTTTCCCGTAACAATCAATTTTGGCACGATTATAATGCAACCAATCTGTGCCCAAAATCACATCGAAATCTACAATGTCTAATAGAGTAAGATTCGCTGGCATAAACACATCATCCACTACAACGGGACATCCAGGATAAACATTATCTACATAACACTTCTCCCCTCTAGGCATTGCAAATTCTAACTCATATCCAAGGGGTGTAGACTGAGGTTGAGTCAACTGAGCAAATGTATGAGAAATTACAGAATGCGTAGCACCACAATTAATCAACACTTTAACATAATGACCAAGAACATTCAACGTACCCATAATCAAATCAGGATTGTTCTGAGCATCCTGAAGTGAGATGTTGTTGACACGTCCCTGAGCTGGATGCCTTCATTCTCTACCTTTGTTAACATGAACACCTTGGCCCTGGGCACTGCGTCCTTGACTTGCCTGGCTGTGCTATCTAGATGATCATGCACTGCTAGTAGCACCATCAATCTGGTGTGGCTGTCCTCCAGAATGC
This sequence comes from Heteromeles arbutifolia, assembly GCA_024362995.1. Taxonomy (NCBI): domain Eukaryota; kingdom Viridiplantae; phylum Streptophyta; class Magnoliopsida; order Rosales; family Rosaceae; genus Heteromeles; species Heteromeles arbutifolia. The sequence goes on from JANCRC010000002.1 coordinate 42,720,590, forward strand.
CGCTGTGACTCGTCAACCGAGTACTGGTTATAATCACCATGTTGATAAGGTACATATCCTCCTGAGTGCTGACCATAGCCACCTTGCTGATACAGATCCTGAGGGTACTGATGCTGTCCTGGGGCATAGGGAACGGGATCTCCCTGATAGTGGTAAGCACCACCACGACCTGTCTGAGCATAACCACTTGGTCCTGAAAACCGCTAAGTCTGTCTTGGCGGTGGCATGAGAGGCTGCTGTGGCTGCTGAGGCCTCTGTTGATTTTGAGGACAATACTTAGCCAAATGCCCCATCTGTACATAGGTATAACATCCACTGTTACCTTGACGACATTCTCCAAAATGTCGATTATTACATCTTCGGCACAAAGGAGTATTAGCACCACCTGAATCTCTCGGCCTCTGAAATCTAGGGCCTCCAGAAAATCTATCTCCTCGCCTCGGGCCCGTGGTATTAGAACCTCTACTAGAAGAACTCGAGCTCGTACCACTTCTCTTAAAACTCTGGGTCTTGCGAGGTCCTTGAAGATACTGGCCTTTACCCTTATCATCTTGCCTCTGATTACCTTCTTCCTCTTCACTATCGCTAGGCAAATTTTCTGAGTCTTCCACTCTCAACAGAAACTTATAGAACTCTTGATAAGTGTCACAGGTTGCTATAGTAGCCATAGATTGCCACTTCTTCTTAGTACCAAGCTTAAAACGACGAAGCATCTCAATTAGATTGGCAGCAACTTCTGGATCATAACGGGACAAATCTGTGAACTTTCTATAGTACTCATTAGTAGACAGCTTTCCCTGCTTCAGATTAGTAAACTCTTGCTTCTTCCGATCTAGATATGCTGGAGGAATGAATCTCTTATAAAATGCTCGTTTAAAATTCTGCCAATCAGCAATCTCGACAGGCGATCGTCCAAAAGTCTCATGGCCCCACCAAGATGCAGATTCTGGACCTAAAAACCAAGTAGTAGTCTCAACCTACCTATCTGCGGGTAGGTTTCCTTGACTGTGCATAACCATGAACGTCTTCTCAACCTTTTGTAACCACTTTTTTGCTCATTCAGGTCCCTCGTTAGCCATAAACTGAGGCAACTTCAAATTATACACGGACACCAGAGGAGTTCTCTGATGAGGGTGAATTACAGACTGAAGGGCATTAGCAATAGCTTCCCCCAACTGAGAAATATCAGGAAAATTAGGCTTAACCGCACGACGTGGCTCTCTACGAGGTGGCATAGTTCTGACAAAAGACATCAAAATTAATTAGGGAAGTTCATAAAATATGCAGGACTGCAATTTAGGCTCTGATACCAAAACTGACACACCTCGACCGAGATCGAGGCATGTTGGTCGTCACGTGAGCGTGACGTAAGCCATGCGCGAAGCGGAAGCGTTAAGATATGGAAATTTCGAATGAATAAAACCAAACATCCAGAATGGCTAGAAAGGAAATAAGTGTTAATACACCTTCAGAGCAAAATTAAGTCTAAGTGCAGTCAAGCATAGAAATTACTAAATTAAACAGTAACCAATATTCCTACATAGATGATGTACTGTCAGAACTTCCACCAGAATCCTCGTGAGCCACCAACAAAAGCTACCTAATACCTGGAGGGGCGCAAAACAAAGCTGAGTGGGTCAGTAAAACAATGCTTATATAAAAACTTTATTTCCTTTGAATATACTAACCCCTCGCCGTAAAACAAGTATAACTTTCCTACAAAATAGGATACGTAAATATAAGTCAAATCATGCTCAATATATCAAGATTCATTTGAATGTATGCCATGTATATGCTATGCCCAATATCACAATATAATAAATAATAAGCCAGGTGATGCAATTCAATATAAATCATCTACTAGCCGAAGTCACCTGACGTGATCTATACGGCAGAAACTAGAGCTCATTTCAATCATATCTCAACATATTTATTCATATCTACACACAAGTCGGTACCACCTCACATGGTCTGACCAACAAGCTAGGTGTATAATGAATACGCTCAAGTGCTACAATCACATGAAGGCTATGCGCTAATCGCGGGTCACCTACAAGTCGAACCCACTGAAAGTGGTCTATACGACATGCTATACACCTATCTTGGATCCAAGGTGAGCGTGTGGTGCGAGAGGTGAACGATCATGTGAAGCTATGCCCTGACTCTGGCGGGAGCACTAACACCGGGGTGCAGATTAATGAGCTCAATATGCATCAAAACATCACCAACTATCTCATAATCATTACTAGCATAATATACTCACCTGGGGCTTATCTGGGCCTCCGCAGCACCATGCAACAATATGCATAATTATGATAATGCATATGCTAAAAAAATGCAGGCATAACATGGCATTTAAATCACATTCCATTAAATACGTTTTCTGGGAAAAACGTCAAGTATATACATATATGTACTGAAAATAACTACCCACTCACTGGTATGTAGTCGGGTCGTAACCCCCACGTCTAGCCTGGCTACGCTCGTCCTCCGGATAGGTCTCGCCTATATGAGAAATAACTATAACAATGTTACTTTAAGCACATACACAATTCTAGCTAATAACTTCTCATACTTTGCTCAATTTGGGTATATAAATATACCACAGTGATCTACACAATCTCAGGATCATCCCCAAATTTTTAAAATAATTTTTCACCTTCCCACCCGCCCTCACACGTCAATGAGTGCACGGACCTACGCACCCTTATGCGCGGCCACGTGACAGTCACATTGACGGCGTTAGGAATATTCTGGGAATATCCCATCAAATCCTAACGGTAACTGTTAAACTTAACTGACGGCGTTAGCATATTCCGTCAACTTTCACGGAATACCAGATTTTCCCCGAGAAAGCTCGATAGTTCGGCTTACCTAGAAACACGTCGATCTCGGTCCTCTAACGTCCATTTCCTTCCAATGAAGTACCCCAAGAATCGTGAGGACCTCCTTAAGCTCCCTGTGAGCTTGAAATTCCCTGAAACAAGTAGTTTTACGTCTATATGAACAGTGCATGAAAAATTGGGGTTTCGGTTTCACGAGATTTCGAAGGTATCCTTACCTGGAATGGGTACCAATCAACTCATCTGAGCTTCACGAACACAATGGTGTCCTATTTGACCACGATCTGTAAGGTTTCGATGGGTTTTGGTGCTTGTCCGTACAAAAGCCGAGAGGGAGATAGATATAGTCGGAGAGATAGAGAGAGAAAGTGCGGGAGTGAGAGAGAGAAAGAGTGTGACTGTGTGGTCCAAATACCACCAACCAAACTCCCCGTGTAGATACACACACATACCTTAATTAATGCCTAGGGGCATTTTCATCATTTCACATCCGTCGTACAAAATCTCCGGGACGGGCAATTACAATCCTTGTAACAGCCCTCTGTATAGGAAAATGGAACAAATTTAGAGAGAGAGAGAGAGAGAGAGAGAGAGATATATATATATATATATATATATATTCCAATAAAAAAATTGAATGGAATTGAACTCTGATTCCCCCAATCCATAAAAAAAATTGAATGGAATTGAACTCTGATTCCACCAATCCATACATGGTACCCAGCCACATCCCCCACCTTGCAGAAGGTAAAACAATTGCAGATGAGAATTAGAAGAGGAAGAACCCACAATAAACTCACAAAAGAATCGAAAAAGAAAAATGAAAACCCTATGAAAATTACACAGAAAACTGATGGGTTTATCCATCAGAAACGTAAATTGAAGATGACAATTACGAGGGAAAAACCTTTTTTAGGCTTTGACTTTGACGATGGTTTTGATTTCCACTGGAATGAGGTTGTCGGTCTGTCTATTTGCAGCGATGAAGATGGAGGTGGAGAGGGAGAGGGAGATGGAGAAGGAGTGGGACGGAGAGAGATGACCGCTTTGTGAGCTTAATTCTTAATTTTTTTTTCTAACTCCGCGCGTCTATGTTGATACCGCTTTTTTATCCCGCACGCGCCTCCTTTTAATTTGTTAAATAGTGTTTTCCTAAGTTTAGAATTGTGAGAGTGACATGCATGTTACATTCAAATAACACTGACTAGCAATTCGTGCAATTAAATTTTGTCTTATACTGATTTATAATTTTAATAAAGGGTTCTGATTCGATTTTTTTTGTTATGTATAATCTTTAGTAGTTATGTGCTTTAACCCTAACAATTATCTTTACAAAAAATATATAAACCTATAGAGATTTAGAATCGTAATATATAAACCTATAGAGATATAGAATCGTCAAAATTATTTATGACCGAGAAAGACCTCACCAAGTTGTTACAAGCAAGGTCTAAAATATCGATGATATCGGAAATATCGGTAGTCCAAAAACACGGAAATTTCGATGGAAATATCGGGATATTATCGATATCGATAAAAATTGAATAAAAACCACGGAAATTGTAAGAAAAACTTGGAAATTTTTATTGAAACTTTGCAGGATGTTTATTTAGTCAATTATCTATTAGTTTATCACAAAAAATTGGAAGGAAATGCATTGCATGATGGATTTAACTGATTTAAGTTGATTATATAGCGAGCTGACAAACATTGTGAGTGTAGAAAATATGTAGTAATTAATGAAAGAAGTTTAAACACACCATAATCATTTATATATAATGAATTAGTACAATATTTTACACTTTATACATTGCATGGTAAGATACATGAGTGACTTTGTACCACATAGAGTTCCTATGAGGTTCAAAATTTTCACTATCTTCATCATCTCTATGTGTAGAGTAAGTGTATTGTGAAGAGTAGTCATCAAATGATAAATCCCCAAAATAGTTTTGCATGTAATTGTTAACATGCCACTCACCCATATGGATCCGAGATTGGTTGACGTTGTCAAAGATTCATTGTCATGTGCAAATTTGTTTCTTGCAAAAAGAATTCAAAACAAAACCATATATATAAATATTTTAGCATATTTTCACAAAAACATAAGTGATATGGTGGTCAAGGTGTTGAAGGAGTAAACTGGGAGGGGTTCGAATGCCCTTGGTGTTTTTTTAAATATAGAAATTTATCATATGTAATATATGTAATTGAAAAAAAATTAATCAAATTTTAATATGATGTAATTATTTGGACTTGATTTCTCTTTATACATATATTCTTCTTCCTATTTTCGAGTATTTCAGTTTAGTAAGTGATTTTAAATTTCGGGGACAAAATTCTTTTAAGGGAGGTAGATTGTTACACCCACCCCCCCATTTAAATTGTATTTTCACTAAGTTTGAGTTTATCTTGCTTTTAAAATTGTTTTTGGGTCTTAATAGGTGTGCCTAGGGGGCCCACCTTGCTTTTGTGTCCCCGGTCTCTCTTTTCTCTCAGTTCTCGCTTTTCCCTCACTCTCTCATCTCTACCCGTGCTCTCTCTCTCTCTGCACTCTCTCCTTCTCCTCGTGAACCAACCCACACACCCTCACTTCCACACCACATCAAAGAAGGTGACACCACCTCATCGCTCTCCTCACCCTCTTCCTTTTCGCCATCTCCGCTACCGCATCAAGGCCCTGCAAAACCCTCTTCATTTCCTCCTACTACTTCTCCCTCTGCCGTCTCCCCTCCTCCTCTTCCCCCTCCGGCTTCGTCACCGTCGTCATCGAAATCGGCTGGCTCCGCCCCGTCCACATCCACCCTGCCTGCTCAGAAGACGTCTTTGTCCCACACCACCACCACCTCCACCACGATAGTGAGAAGCGATCTCAGACGACACTGCTCTTTCCCTTCATCGAAACGGCTTCTTCGTCGTCGTCCTGAGCGTTGTCGTTTCGTTGCTTTTTGGCGTTGGCTGCGGCGCGCTCACTGTCGCCGCTATGTACCTGGCTTGGTCTGTCTTCATCAGTCGCCACGACGACAGCGGCTCCAGCTCTTTCAAGTATTTTTGGGTTTCATCTCACGATATTATCGATAATATCGCGATATATTGCCCAAATAATGCATTAAAATGCTGAAAATATCGTCTCCGATATTATCGCGATAATATCGACAAAAATATCGATATATTGACGATAATTAAGTGGATAAGTGTGAAAATATCGTCTTCTAAAAAAAACGATATTATCGGCGAAATATCGTCGATAATATCGATATTCTAGACGTTGGTTACAAGATATATAAGAATTCTTAAGAAACTGAAATCGGATGGCGCGAGTGAAGAATATGGGAGGGAAATCATGAGCAATTGGGATTAGCATGCAATTGGGAGGGAGATCATGCAGTTGGGGGATGTGAACCGACAATTGAGGGATGTGAACCGACAATTGGAATAGAAATATTATGGGAGGGAGATCATGAGGCGGCAATATAGGATTAAGAAGAATATGGGAGGGAGATCATGCAATTGGGGATGTGAACCGAAAAAATAGGTTTGGATTGCCTTGGGAAATTTATAAGTTTGTTCTTAAAATTATATGTTATGTTTTTAGAAAACTTGGCATGCCTGTCCAATTAGAATGGATGATTACATACAACTGTATTCAAGTTTACAATTGCTGACATACTTTATTGCCTCTCTAATCAATTTGCCGATGAAATACTTTGTTGCCTCACATCGTCGGCTAATATTTCAATACAGCGGGGAAAAGTTCCCGCCAAAGTTTACCCGTCAAAACAAAATTCGTCGGGGCATCGAATTTAGGCCTACAAAATGATCGTCTGCTAATGTTCCAATTTTCTCGGCTAAGTTTGGCGTTGTAAATTGGTTCTGGAGTGAGTATTCAGCCGACAAATTAAAAATTTCGTCGAGAAATGACTCTTGTGCTGACAAAATTTTGCTTTGGCAGCTTATAATTTGTCGGCAAAATTGTAATTTCTAGTAGTGTGTGATGAAGAATTTTTTTATTGGAAAAGGTTTGTGGGGCTATGTTTCTGGAATGATTTCTATTCCAAATAACCCCAAAGATGAGAAACATGTTGAATTGTTTGCTGCATAGGAGATGAATAATTCAAAGATTATTACTTGGATTAATAATTCTGTTGATTTGACTATTGGAATGCAACTTGCTAAGTTCTCAACATCGAAGGAAGTTTGGGATCACTTGGCAAAGTTGTATACCAAGGCCAATTTTGCTAAGAGGTATTAATTAGAAATGGAGATTCGTGCAATCCAGCAGGGTGATAAGAGTATTCAAGTTTTTTACAATGAACTGACCAATCTTTGGGATCAACTTACATTGACTGGGCCTGAAGAACTTGGCATTGTCGAGCTTTATTGTCAATATAGAGAAGAACAACGTCTTGTTCAGTTTCTAATGCCTCTTCGGGATGAGTTCGAGACACTCCGTAGCTCCATCCTTCATCAAACTCCTCTTCCATCTGTTGATTATGTTCTTAATGAGTTACAAGTCGAAGAAGTCCGTGTGCAGTCGCATAGGCTCTCTTCATCTTTGTCAAACACTTCAGCATTGGTTGCGGCAAGATCTCGTAGGGTTGCTATGGATGAGTGTTCTTATTGTAAAGGGAAAGGGCATTTGAAATCCCAATGTCCTAAGTTATCTCAGCAACATGAATTTCCACAGAAATCACCGCTTGCAGGCTCAGCAGCTTCTGTTTTGCATATTGCAACTGATTCAGAATCTGATTCTAGGAAGGATGATTAGACATGGTAGTTTGAAGTTGGCATCGGCATTGGCATGGTAGTTTGAAGTTGGCATCGGCATTGGCATGGTAGTTTGAAGATGGCATCGGCATTGGCATGGTAGTGGCATTTGCATTGGCATTAGCACTGGAATTTGGAGTCTTGCATTCACATCTACTTTGGCAAACTCATGTCTGTGTTCCGCCATGAGTTTGACGGGGGGTGTTGAAATTTAGATTGTTATTAGTTATCTTGAGGGCCAAGGATTAGTTACTTGCCCGTTAAGTATTTGAGTTTGTCTAGGATTTGTTTTAGGGTTTTAGTCTAGGGTTTGCTTTTGTTTTTCTCTATATAAGGACCTTTTTGTATTTGGTATCGGAATCAATCAATAAACATGCTTTTTCCGGTATAATATTCAACTGATTGGGTAGGAGTTCGTATGCTGAAATCTTGCGTTGGAGCTTTTGGGTTTCTAAGAAAGCTAAGGAAGAGATCTCCAATAGTTCCACAAATTAGGCTCCATCTGAATGCAACATTTCATGTAAAACTTCCTTCAAAAAGCTAAAACATTTTTCAGTGTAAATAAATTTGGCCTGCAGATTGACAAACATATATATCGAAGTTTTAAAATTGAATTTAAACTTGGCCAGTATATTTTCTTTTGTTTTTTAGATTGGTGTTGGCATGGTGAGAAAAAAAAGGATAATAATGGTTGTTCATTTGCCTCTGTAGTGTTTGATAATTATTTTGATCTCCACTGGTTCTTTAAAAGAAAAACTAAAGAAAAGGGTTTGAAAACTTTGAGTTTTAATGATAAGGACAAAATAAAGGGTAAAGTGAATAGTACTAGGATTGACTTTTTAGTGTAAAAATGTGATTTTTTGTTAAAGTGAACAGTACTAGAAGCTTTTCATTAAATTCCCTTATTTAAATGGTGTGCTTTTTCAATTAGTGAACAGTTTCTAAAATTGAAGCAACATTATAGTTCTAAGCATAATCATCTGATTGGCCTGCCTTTTAGTATAATTCGTAGAGACCGAGGATCTAACCATGTACAAATCCGAACTATATAGTTTATTTCTATTAGCACCTGGTATGCTTTCAGAAAAAAGGGAAGTCGATATCACCAAACCAGTATTAAGAAACATATCTAACCTTAATTGAAGCAGAGAGAGGTTGTGGGAACATTGTTGAGTGAATATTCATATGCAACAAAAAGGAAATTAAGAAGTTGGTTCCTTTCTGTCGGTTTCTTTTTGGTTCTTATGGAATTGGCTTTTATGAATTTTGTGGAATTGGTTCATTTTAGCACTACTGATTTTATTGGTTCACTTTAGCACTACTGATTCTGTTTGTTGGTTCACTTTAGCACTGCTAATTTTGTGGAATTGGTTTTTATGTATTTTACTTTTTATGTTTTTATGGATTTGGTTATACTACTAAAGTAGTTAAGTTAAGCATCTAACTTAAACCAATAAAGTGATGCAGGTTTATTGGTAATGTTTAAATTCCTAATATAATCCCAAATCTTTCAATTAATAGGGATCCATGGTGTTGAGTTGCATTCGACTTCAACAATACTATATGTGTGCATCTTAAAGTTATAAGAATATAATTTACATTTCAGAATTTAGTTTATTTAAGTGTTTTGCTAAAACACAAACACCGAGACTTGGTAGTGGCCTGCACTTTGCAGCCACAACTAAGACCAAGGGGTTGATTTTCATTTTCCTTTCCTTACCAATTGGAATAAAAGTGCAACTCACCAGATAAGTGGTTAATTAGTTATACTACTAAAGTAGTTATTTTTACATAATGCCACTTAGCAGCGGGAAATTAACGAACTAGATTTCTTGACATATATTTACATTCCATGTTTTTTTGTTTGACAACTTTTTAGGTGCTGCAGATTTTGTTGTTCTGGTTTTTCTTTCTTTCTATGAATTTCAATTGTAGTAGGATTGAACCATTTAAATTGTGGGATTGTTTTGTTTGATGGATTTCAATTGTGTTTTCATTTATATAGTACTAATGGATTTACTGTGTTGGGAATTTCAGGAATTTGAGTCGTTGGAGGGGGAAGTTGGTTCCTAGGCATTTTGAGGTATATAATTATATACCCTATTTTTATTCAAAGCCTATTTTAAATGTATAACTAGAACATAGCGTTGTGATACGTTATGTGTACCACATGAAGTTGGAGTAGAGTACGCTTCTTTTATCCTCCTGCATCTTGATACTCGTATTCTTTCTATGTTGAATCCTACAAGTAATTTGTAATTAGTTTACTATATTTGGCAAATGTAAGTTTGCACTTCCGATAAATTTTCTCAACATCAGTGTTTTAAGCTAAATATTCTGTTAATGTAGACTGTTATAAATGTTTCTCGTTCTCAATGTTGCACCAACTTTCACTCCTATTATTCTTTTTCTTGGATGCATAGTATTCACGGGTCACATTGTTTTTCTCTTGGCCCTAGGTGTTTTAAACTTTTGATGGAATTTCATTGACGTAAATATTGTGCCTTATTTTGGGTATTACTGTATAGGGGTGGGCACATGGAACTGAAAACCGAAACCGAAACATGAACTAAATCGAATCGTACCGAACAGTTTGGTTTTGCGGTTTTGAAACTGAACCGCAATGTAGGAAAGGGTTTGGTTTCGATTTTGGTTTTTGAAAACCGCACCGAAACATTTAATTAAATGTCTATATTGGATTTCATGTTTTAGTTGGTTGTTTGTTAGAATCCATACACTTAATATGGACTCAACCACACTAGAATATCATCATTTATCACTTTCTTTCGTTCATTAACTTGAAGGACCTTTGTTATTTTATACCATCATACACACGCATATATATATATATATATATATATATGTACAAGGGTGGACTAATCTTGTTATCAAGAGTCGAACAATGATCTAATGAAGTCCATTCATTTGAAGCATGATATCACATATTCTAGTATGAAAGTTTCGCTCATGTTTAATGAATTGAAAGTTATTCAACTTGTTTTATGTTATACCTTGTATGGGACACCCTTTTGTTGCACAAACATGTTTTAACATCACAACTGCATGCAACATGCTAATCGTTTACATAACAGATGTCTTTTTCTTGATGCTGTTGCAATACATGCGTAGTAGCAGTTGTTCTAATCAAACTTATTGATGTTGCAGGAATGATTGTTGAACGTAAAACCTTAAATTTTATATGTTCAAATTAGGAAATGCTTATTAATATGTTAAATTGCAAATTGTACATTTTTTCTTAAAAATCAAAGCGAAACCGTTTGAAACCGTACCGAACTGAACCAAACGGTTTGGTTTCATTTTGGTTTTAACTTCAAAACTACACCAAACCGAACAGTAAAAAATTTCGGTTTAGGTTTCACTCAAAACCTCACCGAACCGAATTGTGCTCACCCCTATTACTATATTAGGTGAAGATGAAGTCTATTTGGATAAGAGTAAATTGGTTGTGTTTTATTTTATTTTTTTTAATTCAGATAATCATGTTCAATTTTTTGGTTTGATTTAAAGGAATTTCTTACACAAAAGTTAGGGTTTTCTGGTTAGTTTTTTGGGTTGTACATCAGGGTATGTCGTACACACAAAAGTTAGGCTTTTCGGGTTATTTTTTTGGGTTGCATATCTGGGTGATTTTATTTTCTTCAATTTTGTGTCTTTTGTGATTTGAGATTTGTACATAAATTGAAATTTAGTTTTTCTGATTTCAGCTCTCATTCGTATCCTGACACTTCCTCATCATTAAAATCGGTTTTCCAAGCTCGGTTGCAGATCCACAAAGGCATGGAGGTATGTCATTTAAGTATATATTGTACATATGTATATTGCGTTATACATGTGGGAGTGTGAGTGTTTTTTTGGGTTGATTTAGTTAATGAGGTTTGTTTTAAAAAGTGGTACTGGTTTAGTACTGATGTGCTTTTATAAAAAGTGGGTATAAAAAAAAAAGCTTAGCTCAAAAAGGCGTTTGGTAAACACTTAAAAATAGCTTATTTTCACAGTTTTCGGTGAAAAAAAAGCTGAAAATGTGAAGCAGCAAAAATGAGCTTATTCTCACAGGACAGCAGAAGCAATTTTTTTTTTCAAAGCACAGCAATACCAAACCAGCCCTTAATCTAATTGAACGTTAGAAGAGTAGGTGGATGGTGTTTGAAAAGCGTTGGTTTTTAAATTTTTTTTATTTGTGCCCTTTTAATTGTTTGAATGAACTTTTTATAATGTAAATCAAGCTAAATTGAAAAGCTGTGTTTGTATATTGTATTTGGTTTATTAAATAGAATGTGATTGCATTGTAATCTTTATAAACATATTTATCTATATAATTTCTAATCATGTAGCAACGCGCGGGCATAATTTCTAGTTGCTTCTATTGGCGTATAATATATCTCCAACTTTTTGAGAAATGGAAAATGATGGAGCATTTCGTCAACATCTCAAGGCAAGGAAAAACCACTATTTTTTGTGTTGAAATCGTAGGTGCTTCCATCCATTCAATTAGATCCTCACACCCAAAAATATATAATACTTTTAGTGCAGGAAATTTAGTAAATATCTCCTTACTCGTCATGGCTACATAATAAACAAGATCATAACCATAGAACTCACCTCCAAGACATTTCAAGTTTGCCATTCCGTTAATCTTAATCTCTGTAAGATGGGGTATCGAATCCTCATTGTATACTGACTTGGCCAAAGTTGTATTTCCGAGGCCCCCATTCCCACGATGGCCATAACCGCAAGATTTTCTTGATTGTATTTGGAGTCGGTCAAGGTTGTGACTGTATTCGACACAACCACTCCCCTTCCAACGGTTATTTCATCTCTACCAATGAGTGAGTTGGTTTGTCTTTCCCATCTAGATTCCTGAGGGGTTGCATCTATTTTCTTGGAAACTAGACCAATGAAAGATGCCTCACTCTTGAGATCTACCAAGGACTGGTTGATCTTCTGAATTTTATGTGCCATTTCAAACGAAACACAAGTGGATTGGAGAGTGAAAAGAAGTTGAGTACCTTATTCTTCATATGATTTTGGAGTTCAACTTTACGGCGAACCACTTCGTAGTCGAACTCATCCATCACATCGTCAGCATCATGAGCTATACCTTTAAGCTTCATCACCCACTCCTCCACCGCCTTGACCCGATCTTGTGGTTGTTGGAAACAGCTCCCAAGAAATCCTGAATGGTGAGTAATGATTGGCGAAGCCGTTTGAGTTCAGCTTTGAAACCCCAAGCAAGACTGAGTTCTTGAGTAGCAAGTGACGCCACCTTCGACAGTATTCCGACCATTGTAATTTGGCACCCATCCCTTGTGTGGCCTCGGGGAGGAACTCTTTGCGAATGAGGTCCCATCTTTACCACGTGCAGAAGTTCGATCTACATGGATTCAAGGGGTTCCATCTTGGACTCAGTAAAATCTATATTTCGCCCAAAACTGGATGGGATAAAGAGTTTAAGAAGTGGAAGTTGATGGTAAACAAAGAAGAAGATCCGATAGTCGACTGGATATCACTTGTACACAGGGATGAAACATATGTAAGGAAATTGGATTGCAGGATTGGTAAGAACGCTTCTGTAGTGCCTTTACAAATGTCCCATCCCTGCGTACATGTGATATCCTGTCGACTATCGGATCTTCTTCTTAGTTTACTGTCAACTTCCACTTCTGAAACTCTATATCCCATGCAGTTTTGGACGAAATATAGATTTTACTGAGCTCGGGATGAAACCCCTTGAACCCATGTAGATCGAACTTCTACACGAGGTAAAGATGGGACCTCTTTTGCGAGGCCACAGAAGGGACAGGTGCCAAATTACAATGGTCAGGATGCTAAACATGTCAAAATAGAGCAAATTAACAAATAAGCCGAAATAAAACATACAAAAAAAATTCAGGGATAGAATGCATTTAGAAGAGAATAGGAGGTGCGGATTTGAAAAGCTTACATGGATTAATTTCAATGTGGAAGTTGGAGCCGTTTGGAGTCGTTTGTACATTAAACTAGAATACAAGTAATCTCGGAGAAGTGTGGCTTTGCACACCATGGAATTTGGTGTTTCCAATACAAATTTGTTGTAGTTTGGTAAGGTTATGCCTACCTAATAGAGATAAGTGTCTATTACAATCATGCTAAAACTATAGAACGGATAAACACAACATGTCCACGAAAGTCCGGATAATTCATTCCGACTGGCCGTTAGTCCGAAGTTGAAGTGTAGTATTGGACAACAACTTTGTACTCATAGCCTTCAAGAAAACTTCCCAAGGCTTGGAAATGAAACACGTGTCACAGTGAGATACAGTAATGACACACACCATATAGCCGAACAATGCAGTTCACAATGCCATAGTGAACAGATTCATATTTAATTGCTCTCGAATTTAGCGAAAAACTATGTCGACAAGGTTAAAAGAACACTCAAGAATCTGAGGGCCAAAACAAGTCTATCAAATCTAGAGTACAAGATAACTAGATTGAATGCATAACATCTCATTACAACCGTAGTTTCTAAAATATCCAATCACCAACGGTAACGATTCGTTAAGCAGAGTATTTGTTGGGTGATTGAGGAATTAATCGTCACAACTAAAATTTCAATGTCCAAGCGATTTTTTTGAATAGTCTACCTGCCTCAGAAATAATACGAAGTGCATTAGAGTAAACACGTACCCAAGGTTGACTGGAATGTCTTCCAGCACAAAAAGGTGACTATGGAATCATGGTCAAAGTAGATGTTGATCAAAACGCCAAAAAATCTTATAAATTCAAGAATGAGTAATTTTCTCAAGTGATCTAAATTGTAGTCCCTTGGACCAATGGAAAGTGGGTTGATTTGTCAAGTCGGTCGATAATCACCGGAACATCACCATAATCTCCACATGTGCAAGATACCTCGTACCAGGAGGGGGGTCTACGGTGATATTTCCCCATCTCTATTTGGATACAAGAAGTGATTATAACCACTCGAACGATTCTTGATGATTTGAAGGTTACGTCATATCGATACTCATAAATTCCAACTAGAATGGGCTAGGACAGGCTAAAGATGTTCAAGGGTAGATATGTCTTTTGCTGCTGTAACAGTAATTATGTTTGCACAACAAGGGTAATACACGATAGTGCACGCGTAGACGTTGATCTAGTTCTTCCATTGTCGATGTCATAATTTATTTCAAATGAGGATGTATTTAAGAAGTCTAAGGTTGGTAAAAATTTTGGACACGTTTCTCCACAGAGGAATGTCATCCGGTTTTCAAATGAAGGTGACATCTGTTGACTTTAGGTCATGAATAATGTGAAATCTCGTTCCTGGATTTCGCTGTTATACATATTTGTATTATTGAGATTTTATATTATTTTTCGAGAAATTATATTAATTTATTTGGATTTAGATTTTAATTAAATTAGTTACGAAGTTTGAAGTTTGGAAAGTAATTATCTAAAATTCGTTGACCTTTCGAGGTCACAAGTAACGTATTCGAATAGATCTTGAAATTACGAGCGCATAGGCGAAAGCCGTTTGCGAATCTGGATTATAACGGTATAGATACGGACATTTGAAGTTGTGTTACTGAACTATAGATTTTAAATCAATCAAACTTCCCCAAGGAAGAAGCCTAATCAGAATTAAGCAAAAATAAGGGGACCAATCAACTGGAAGGAGAAGGACCAAACAAAATAAAAGGGGGCAGGTTTCTGAAAAAAAAGAAAAAAAGAAGAGGGAAAGGCTGATTTCAGCCCCTTTTTGGGGCGATTTCAACCCGTTAACCGGCCAACTTGACTCGCTTGTATCTTCTTCGTCCGAGCTCCGTTTTGGGTGATCTTGGTGTCCATGGAAAGTTCTTGGTGAGCCTTACATCTCTGTAGTGTTAGATTTCTCATTTTCTTATCCATCTTTCCAGTTCGAGGCAGCAAAGTCCCGTGGATTTTCCGGCGGTTTTATCATTTTTCCGGTGATTCCGGCAACCATTTCCTTCAAGTGAGGTATGAAGCTTCATCACTCTTCATAATCTTCAAGTTGGTGTGCTTGGTTTATGTTTTTGTAGTTGTTTTAGTGTTGGGTGTTTACAACCCTAGAAATCCGGTTTTCCCTGGTGAAATTGGATGGTTTACAGCTTGAATACGGCGTTAGCATAGTTGTGAAAAGTGTTACCCTTGTTGAGTTCTAGCTATCCCGTAAATTTGAGCCCTTTTGGTTAAGGTTGGAAATTTAGGTTTTCTAAACCCTCCACCTTGGCTACCATCGCGTGTGGCGGTGCGTGGGACCATCCACAAGTGTTTTCTAAGTACCAAATACCTTCTAGTGACCCTATGAACCTATGTCTAGCTCGGTTTCCCGAAATTCAATTGTTTGGTGTGGTGATCAAATTGGACCACCACTTGTTCTTGTGATTGACAACAATCCGATCGTTGGATCGTCATACAATTTTGTGAGCACCCTAGTTATCAGTTGTTGGACCTTTGAGAACTTACAGATCAAAAATCCGATGTGCGGATCTTTCGGATTGAATAGCCTTAGATTGTTGACCTTAATGGACCTACCTTATCGACAGTTAACGTTCTAGTCAACATGCTCTACTCTAGTGTGTCGTTTATCTCTAGTTTGTTGTTGAGGCTTGATGAAGCTTAGTTGGCTCATCACGATGAAGTGTCGTTCCTGGTTGACGTGTGTCTCGACATATGTATTAGTGGCACCATATTGAGTTATACTTGTTTATTATTGTGCTTTCTATTGAATTGTTATTTTTATTTTTAGCACCGATCTATGTTTGTTAATTGTGAATCAGCTGTAGCTTGGAAATGTTTATGAAATGTGGTTAGATATGTATGATTAATATGATGTGTATGATTGTTTTTATGACGATGTGAACCCAGAATCTTATGAGAAGTATTATGTAGAACTTTTATGCTTGTATGATAAGATAGTTAGTGGTCATGAGAAGTTGATAGTGCAAGTGATTAGAATGTAAATCATAGCGGATGAGATAAGGGTAAGTGGTTTGTGTGTTGATCTAATTGCACCATGTAGCAATGGTACATGGATGGTCCTGCTTGGTTAATCCGTGTTGGGGGACCATACTATTTATGGATCACGCTTGGTTAATCAGCGTTGGGCGATGCTTATGGCCATTTATACTTAGGGGTGATCATTCTTGGTTAATCTGCTTTGGGTGATCACTGCCTAACAGTTATGTAGGTGTGATTATGCTTAGTTAATCTGCATTGGGGGACCATACTATATATGGATCGCGCCTGGTTAATCCGCATTGGGCGATCCTTACGACCATGTATGCTTAGGAGTGATCATGCTTGGTTAATCTGCATTGGGTGATCACTTCCTAATAGATGTAGGAATGACTGCTTGGTTAATCCGCATTGGGGGGCCACGGCCTACTTGGTTACTTTCTCAGGGGTGGCTCTGCTTGGTTAATCTGCTTTGGGTGGCCACTTCCTGTTTGGTTACTTATGTAGGCTTCAGCTGAATTACGTCCCTCTAACCCTAGTTTGTGATGTACATATGAACAATGGTTTTTGAGAATCTTGTGGTTTGAACTAGAAAAGTCGTTGGATGTCTGGGTGACTCATTCGGAGTTTTCAACGGCTTGATTATGATTTCATAAAGCATGATTCTATACTTGATGTTTATAGATTATGATTGATGGTCTGTTTTTATTGAATATCGCATACTTGTATTATTGTCACTCACTCGAGCTTCGCAACTTATCCAAGTTCTGATTTGCCCAGTGCACCATCTCTATTATGTAGGCACTGATTTTACATGCGACAGGTCTGGGTAAATTACGAGAAATCGATTGACATTTTGGTTCTGTTGAGTGGTCCGGAATCCTTACTCTTGCACATTTCCAAAAGGTTAGTCTAGAACCCTGGATTCGAGTGAATAGGAATTACCCATAATAGACCTTGTGAATATAAATTAGATTTTCCATGTTATTACCCATAATCCAAGTAGGGAATTATATAGAGTTCTTTAATTAAATAAGTGAAATGATATGTTATCGTATTGATTGATTAATTAACGTAGTTAATTGCTAAGATCATACATCCTTGATTCATGAATGGATTGATTGACATGATTGTGGAATGACGTTGGATATGATTGTTATTATTATGATTATTTTAGTTGATCAATGTTTCTAGAGAATAATATTGTGCATTGTTAATTCTGTAATATGTTACACGCTATGAATTGTGATTTTATGTGGGAAACATGATGATTTAGGTGATGGATGAAGTGGAAATGTTAATCGTCATGTGGGATTGTTATGTTGGATATCATTGTTATTGTTATGATCAGACTCGTTGATAAATATGGCTAGAGAATATGATTGTGCTTCATCATTTGTTCTTTGGAATATTGCATGATATGCATAGTGGTATATTGTTGGGACATAACGATTTATGTGATGAATATTCGAGAGTAGTGAAATAATAAACTACGAATGGCTTAATCCCTATTTAGGGTATGTAGGCAGTCTAACGAGGATGTTAGATGCAGCCATAAAGTCTACGAAGAATTATTGCGCAGTTGGATCTTAAGTTGTGTTTTGCCATTTCCCGGAGGCGAGGTATGTTACAGATACGGGTATTTGGTGACGTCACGTGTCGATCATGGACCAATGTCTTAAAAATCGATATTATCGGCGATATTTCGCTGATAATATCGTTTTTTTGACCGGCCGATATTTTTTTGAGTAAAATTAAAATATCTTTAAAATATCGCGATATTAGCGATATTATCGCTAATATTCGTCGTCGTCGCCGCCGCCGGGAGGTAAGAAAGGGAGGAGGAAACCACAGGTGGTGGGTACAAGCTGAATAACAGCAAAATCACGTCCCCCAGGGTGTAGAGAGACCGTAAAAAGGCCCCAAGCAACTCAGCGGAGTTGCAGAGAAGAGATGGGGGGAGGTGGTGATGGTGCTCGGCGGAGTTACAGAGAAGAGATGGGGGGAGAACTGGAGAATGATCAAGTTTGAGAGACTGAGGGAGAAGAAGAAGGATGGAGAGACTGAGGGAAGGATCCAGATCGAGATCGAGATTCGAGATTCGAGAGAGACTGAGGTGAGGTGACCCAGCATAATGGACGGACTACGGAGAGACCGGACCGAGGGAGAGAAGGAGACGGAGAGACCGAGGCAGGGAAGGATCCAGAAAGGCTCTGTGTTCTGCTTGTTGCGTGTGCGTGTGAAGGAGACGGAGAGATCGAGGGAGAGAGAGAAAGATCCAGAAAGGCTTTGGGTATGCGTGTGTGCGTGTGCGTGTGTGCTTGTTGCGTGTGCGTGTGTGCGTGTTGCGTGTGCGTGTGTGCATGTTGCATCGTGTATATGTGTGTGTGTTGCAGAGTGTTGCAGAGGTGAAAAGAGGTGAAAATAATTTTGCACCCAGAGGTGAAAAGATGTGAAAATAATGTGCATGTGACTGTGAGATGTTAGGTTTGTGTGAGTGTGTGCCAATAATTTTGCAAATAAATCCAAAGAAAACCCACTGAAACTGAACCAAACCGTCATATGCCCATACTGCCATACAGGCATGTAGCCTTACACCTTCAAATCACATGTGAAATGTGAATATACATGCATGATTCTCCAGCTACCCATGCCACGTGTCAGCATGCATGAGTGAGAATTGGTAACCCTAGTTCTGATGTTTGGACATAGGGTGTGTGAAAAAAATCTTGACAAGACAAAAAAATATATCTGTGTGTGAAAAAAACAATGACAAGACAAAAATGTATGGTGGAGTGGTTTCTCACTGTCAAACCTATGTGTGTGTGTAAAAAAAACACTGCCAAAAGTTCAAAACCGTGTGCATCCCAAAGGTGGAGTATCAGATCATCACACATTTTTTGACCCTTCGAAAATTGAAAAACCTCTATTACACATTTCCGTTTCTTCTTCTTCCCTTAGCCCTTTCAGAGCCTTTCCAGAACCATTTCTCTCTCATTTATTCACAGATGGCAAGCTGCAGAGGATCGTCGAGGTTTTACTATTGCTACGTACGACATCGAAAGTTCCAGATTTGTTACATTTAAGGTAAGTTTACAAACTTACATTTATATTATTGTAATTTATACAACAACAAAAAAATTTGTGTGGACCCATGCATGAGATTCTTTAATTTTCACATACTCACACTATCATAAATGAACTTTCCAACACCAAAAGAGGGGCAAAACATTTACTAACTTTGCTTTATGGCTTTGTTCCTGATTATCCATTTTGATTAAACAATTTCTACATACCTCCCACGAAAAGGGTCCATAGTCAATCCTTTTAGTCTCCATTTTCAAAGAATATAAAAGAAACGGCAAGGAAAAGAAAAGGAAAGAAGAAACAATTTTGAAAAGTTTTAAAACACTTTTCTCAAAAAACAAAACAAAAAAGAAAAAGGTTTTAAAACACTAAAAAGGAAAGAAGATTGTCTAGAACACTTTATTAATTATTAACAATTTGTAATAATATATAATACAAACACTAGTTAAGTTGGATATATAGATAATGTACATATATAAGGAGGTTAATTGTACAAAAAAATTTGTGTGGACCCGTGCATGTGATCTAAGAACCAAATAATATGTTAATTTTTTGAAGTAATTAAGTAATGTTGTATAATTATTCCCTAGGATAATTTTAATATGTTTAATGTTATTTATTATTTTATTATCAAACTGGTTATTATTCATTAATATTAGGTTTTATTATTCCATAATATTTTTATAATTACTTAAATTCTTACAATCATTTTCTTTACATCCTATTTAATTCTTTTGTAGAATAACTTTATTATTTAGGTTCTCTTATATAACCGTCACTACTATATTTTTTGGCCAAAAAATAATTGCCTAATTTCTATGCAAAATAAATACAGGTACATTCAAGATGTCTGAACGTGATCCAGCTTGGGAACATGGAGAACCAATAGACGGAAACAAACATGGCACAATTTGCAAATATTGTGGTCATGTAATGAAGAGTGGCGGAGTGACACGACTTAAGCACCATCTTAATGGATTAGATCCAGGACATAATGTCCAACGATGCGATAGTGTCCCCCCAAAAGTGAAGGCATTCATCACCACATTATTAAAAAATAAAAAACACCAGAAGGAAAAGAAAACATATGGAATGGAAAATATTCGAGCTGGGCTACGAGGATAAGGCATTGGCCAAGCGGTTGACAGTGATGATGATGACGATGAGGACGAATGTGATGATGACATGGGACCTGAAGAACGGCGCAGTTTCAAACAAGCATTACGTGCCTCCAAACAGTCAGCATGGGAAAGAGAACACCTTCATAAAATTCCTAATAGAGGACAAGGTTCCGGGACAAGTGGTGGTGCACAAATGAGACGAGGAGCAAGTGTTAGAGAATCACAACCAACACCACCAATAGCCCCAAGTTTATATAACTCATCCAAAGCACGTCAAAAGAGTGTTTGGAGTTAATTCAAGGGAGGTAATGTGAAGGAGGGAATGGGACGTCTAATTAGCAAGTTCTTTATCTATGAAAATGTCCCTGCTGAGAAGGCATCATCACATCATTTCAAAAATATGGTATTGGGATGTCAACAGGCCGGTGTTGGAGTACAACCTCTCACTCCCTATGAGGTAAGAAACAAATATTTGGAAATGGAGCATAAAGACACTGGCGAGTATGTTAACAAGTTGAGGTCAAAGTGGGAAACTAATTGTTGCACAATCATGTGTGACGGATGGACTGGCCCAACCAGATTGTCTATCATAAACTTCATGGTATACTCCAAGGGAAAGACAATTTTTTTGAAGTCCGTTGATGCTTCAGACCATATAAAGAACTACAAATATATTTACAAGTTATTGAGGGATGTAATCATGGAGGTGGGAGAGCATAATGTTGTCCAAGTCGTGACCGACAACGGTTCTGCATTTGTCAAAGCTGGAAAAAAGTTAATGAAGCATCATAATGTGTTTTGGACATCATGTGCAGCACATTGTATTGATCTCATGTTTGAGGCAATGGGGAAGAGAGAGAATATTGCTAATGTTGTAAAAAGAGCTAGAACGATCACAAATTATATTTACAACCACGGTTGGTTGTTGGCAAAGATGCGTGAATTTTGCAAAGGAGAAATTATTCGTCCAGCTACCACTCGATTCGCCACCAACTATATTGCATTAGACAGCCTACTTAAGAAGAAAGCAGGGTTGAAGCAATTATTCACTAGTGAAGATTGGGCCAACCACAATTTGAACCGCTCAAATGCAGGTCGTATGGTGGAAAGTATAGTGCTTGATCATGCTTTTTGGACTCAATCAGAATATGTGTGCCAAGTGTTTGAACCTCTTTACAAAGTTTTACGGATTGTTGACACAGAAGTGTATCCTACTATGGGGGCAATATATGAGTTGATGCGTGTAGTGAAGGAGGAATTGGAAAGAAAACCTGGTGCAAGGTGGGTCATAAAGATAATTGATGACCGATGGTATAAAACATTATACCACGATTTGCATGCAGCAGGTATAAATTATGTCATAATTTGCAATTCATTTCTTTAGTTGCATAAGTATTATTTCTCTTATTAGCGTATGTGTTTCTTTGAACAGCATATTATTTGAATCCTCGATACCAATACAGACCCGGTGTTGGAGAAGATGGTGCCCTTATACGTGCTGTACATAATGTATACTCTAAATTGGACCCTGTATCACCAGAAGTTGGCCAATTTGGAAATGAGGTACACAATTACTTAAATTATAATAATTACATTGTTGGATTAAACTAACACGATTTATTGAATTCAGCTAACATGGTTTAAAGATGCAAGAAGAACTTTTGGAGAACTAACATCGGTTGCTGCTCGAACAAAAATGTCTCCTAGTGAGTTGGATGCTGTTGGTGGTGGTGCTACGAGCGGATGTCGTCGCTCAGAACGGTTAGCACAACATTATGGTGCTGATGCTGCTTGAGATTGCACACTGTTTTTTTCCTATCTTTCCTTCTCTGTCCTTAGTTAGCTTCCATCACTCTCAGAGATTGCACTGAGGAAGAACATGCACTCACTCTTTTAGATCTGGAAAACCCACAAACGCCAGAAATCCCTTACATTTAAGGACGACCTGGTAAGCATTTTCTCTCCTACTCTCTTAGCTTTTGTGTGTGTTTTCTTGGGTTATTGGGTGTTTGTTCAAGTTCTTAAGGGATCTTATGTGTTTTCTTGCCCATTGCTCCCTTGCCTAGGAATTTAAAGGCCATAAGGCTTTCGAGATCGAGCTCCGGCAAGGTTTCGGATGGTGAATGCAGAAATTTTTTTTTTATTATTAATATATTTTCTGTCGGTTTTATCCGACAATAATGATTTTACTTATTTTTATAATAAATTCTCTGTCGGATATAACCGACAGAATTCCATTTTCTGTCGGTTTTTTCCGACATAAATTATAATAAATAAATATATAACCGACAGGATTTCTGTCGGATATAACCGACAGGATTTCTGTCGGTTTTAGAGTATTTTCTGTCGGAAAATTCATTTCCTGACGCAGGCAATTCTGTCGCTTATTATATCCGTCACTGCATCCATTTTCTGTCGGATTTTGCTTAAAATCCGACAGTAATATATGTTTTTTGTCGGTTTTTGAACCGCCAGTTATAGTTAATTTTGTAGTAGTGTTGTGTTGGATTTATTCAGGTTAAATGTGTCTTATTCATGTAATTACAACTGAAACAGTTGGTTCCCGCCGCAGTGCTCATGGGTATGTTCTAGTTTCAATTCTATAATGGAGTACTAGTAAATGGAACTCTTACAATATATTCAAACCTTTTCTAAATATAATCATTGTAGTTATGTGGTAGTTTTTACTCTTTTTCCTCAGATCTCCCATCTACATGATTTATCATCTGGAATCGGTTCTTACCATCTGTGCTTTTTATGTACCGGGCACTACATACCGCAATTGGCTAGTGCCATATTGGACCATAATAAACAATCAACTGGTTTCAAGTTCATTCTCAAAGGGGTTGCTGTACGAAACTTCACATATTTTTGAATTCCTCGCCTTCATCTATCTCTATAGTTGTCACTTCACCTTTTTAACTTTTCTTATTTGTTATCTTGCAGATTGGGAATCCACTGCTGAGACTTGATCGTGATGCTGCAGCAACACATGAATACTTCATTGCCCCATGGAATGATTTCTGATGAAATTGGCCTTACTATCATGAACGAATGCGATTTTGACGATTATGTCTATGCAAATCCTTACACTGTAAGCCTTCAATGCAACGAAGCAATATCTCAAGCAAATCAGATAGTTGGTGACTACGGAAAATGGTATTCTCTATACTACTTTTTTTGTTTAACATATGTTTTCTTTTTCATCTTTCATTTGCATTACATGCAACTTGTCATTTCATTGTTTCAACGAGTTATCCTTCGCTCCCCTTTTCTGCAGGCTACTAAGATAAGTGAAAGGGATTTTACCACAAATGCAAACGGGTTAAAAACTCCTATAATACTTGCAAAAGCGACAAGGATATTGTTGTATAAATGGTTCTTGCAAGGTCGTTCTCCACATGGATTATTAAATAAATCGAAGCAAATCAAATTCCAATTAATTATTGTAAAACGAAGCGCGGATATTCCAAGGAGTATTCCAGAGAATATTCCTGATCTATTAGATCCGGGTTGGGAATCTGATTCTTTTTTTTTTTTTTTTTCTTTTTCTTCTTCTTTGGCCAGATATTATGGGTAACTTTAAATAGCGATATCTCATTCGTTTCTCTACCAAAATTGTCCCATAATATATCAAAACGAAGTTAGGAAAGTGTAGAACCTGTTTAGAGTTCAAAACATGATAAGAGATGGCCGGAAAATGGCCTAAAAGGTGACTGGTCCGTAGGAAACTGGGTAATTGGCCGAAAAACTGGACAAATTTTAAACGTCCATAACTTTGTCAATACTTAACAAAATTGAGTGATTCAAAAACAAAAATCATACCTTGGGACGAGATGAACAGATTGGTACCCCCTCAATAGCTAACTTATCGTGGTTTGGTTGGAAAATAGCTCGAAAGCCTCGGAGGTCGTCGGAAACTGGGTAAACTTTACACGTTCATAACTTCTTCCATACTCAACAAAATTGGGTGATTCAAAACGAAAATCATAGTTCTCGACGAGATAAAGAGAATGATACCTTTCTTGACAGCTAATTTGATATGATTTGGTATGAAAATAGCCTCAAATGTCGCGGTCCAACTTGGCTTTCTATCCCGACAATCGGGAAGGAAGTTTGAGGTGAGGTTGGGTGTTTCGGGCTAATAAGGACAAGAAGAATGATTTGAAGTTCGATCTATAATGTTTGATGATTGTGTTTGGGTTGCAGAGAGAAAAGAATGACATGGTACAGGGAATGAGAAGGAGAAGGAGAAGATGAGAGAGAGAGAGAGAGTGAATGATTAATTAGGTATGGTAAGGGATAGACGAGTTAAGTCAGTAAGGAAAGGGACCAGTTTTTACAATTTAAAAGTGTAGAAACCTAACCCACTTATATTGTTAATTAATACTGAATAATTAATACACACGTGTACAATCTTACTCGTTGTTAACGTGTTTTAACTAAGCGTAACTTCTTCGTTACAAACCCGATTCGGGTCTAGTTCACGTTCACGCGTCCATAATAAAGAGTACTGTTTAATTATGATAAATAAAAAAATATAAAAAATGTTGAATAACAACGTCCACGTCAGGTTCCATTTTACCAATAAGGGTAAAATCGTCGTTTTACATACTAGGGAAGTAAATTACATAGAAAATTAAGGACGGGTTGTCACACTGCTGCATAGGGCTTTATCCTAACACTCCCTCACACGTGAGACCTCATTTTATGGGTCACACGTGAAGTTCCACACATCGGCAACCACGTGGAGCCAAGCCGAGGCTCACTCGTTCACGCGGGGCCAACGAGGACCCACCCATTCATGTGGCATCTCTTGGCCTACGTGAAGCCAATTCGAGACTCACCCATTCGCGTGGGGTCAAAGGGCACACGTGAACTTCCACACATCGGCAACCATGTAGAGCCAAGCCAGGGCTCACCTGTTCACGCGGGGCCAATGGGGACCCACCCATTCACGTGGCATCTCTTGGCCTATGTGGAGCCAAGTAGGGGCTCACCCATTCGCGTGGGGTCAAAGGGGACCCACTTATTCACGTGGCAGTACGGGCCCGTCCCCTGACTCTGATACCATGTTAAATTTCAGGTAGACGGGCCATGGGCCCACTCCAACAACACCGATATTGTCCCCACTTAGCCACCTGCTCAATCCGTCAGGTGTAGGGTTTTAATCCAAAAGGCCTCGATGTTAGTTAGAGTGGGGTAATTCCATTTAAATGGCTTGTTCTCAAGCCTTCTGGTCAATGTGGGACAGAGGAATTCTAACTGAATGTATATAAAAGCCAAGCTACTTATCTTATCAACCTCATTCACTTATATGTCCCTATATCCATTCTTGATTGCACTACTACAATATTAGCTTTAGGTGTCGGACGATCCTGACGGTTAATAAGCCATTCTGACGGATAAAAGATATCCGACACATAATTTATTTACTGTCGAATTAAAGTTACTTTCTGTCGGATATATCCGACATAAATTCCTGGTAGATTTTTCCTGGCGGATTTAACCGCCATAAAATTATTATAACCCTCAGTATTTTTGAATTCTTTTTTTTTAATATTTTTAACATATTCTGACGGTTTCTAAGTTAATGGTGGCGGCGGTTATAACCGACAGAAATTGACTATTTTATTATTTTAAAATGTTGCATTGATTAAAAATAAATAAATAAATAAACAAATGGTTTAAATTTTTTTTTCACTCACGGTCCCGTTACCTAATCTCTGAATGGTTTTTTTTTTTTTTTTTTTTTTTTTTTTTTTTTTTTTTTTTTTGCGATTTTTTACACATGCTATCTTGGAGTATATACAAACATATTTGACGGTTGGATAGTTGAAACTAGTTTCGTAGAATGCATATCCTATCAAATTGATAGATTTAACAAACACTTAAAGAGTTAATGTTATACTTCCATTATGTATAAAAAACTATCCACTAGCATAAATATTTTAAGTATTGATTAGATAATATTTAGTTTGTGTGAAGACATTTTCATTGTACAATTCTCTTTTTGTTTCTTTATCGCATATTTTATATGGATTATTATCTATTAAACCAAAAATGTAAAAATTATCTATTAAACCAAACAATTATTTATTTAATTTTTTAAAACATATTCTATTTAAATACATATTATTTATTTATTTATTATATCAAACAATTATTATTTTATTTTTTAAAATCGTAACAAATTTTTTTTGGGAGGGGGGGGGAATTTTAAAATTTGGGAGAAAGTTTAAAATTTTCAGAGGGAATTTTTGGGGGGAGTTTTGCCGCCATTTTTTTGCTGTCCGTTATAACCGACATTAATGAAAGTTTCTGTCGGTTTTTATTTTTAAAAAAAAAATTCTGTTGGTTTTAACCGACAGTAATGAACATTTCCACATTATAACCCCTCCATCTCTTCTTTGCGCCGGTGCTTCTCCCTTCCCCATTTTCTCCTCTCTTCATTTCCTTCTCCTTCTCTTCTCTCCCCTCTCCTCATTTACTTCCAGTTCGAACACTTGCAACCAAAGTTCATTAGCTATCTCGAATATGGCGAAGAAGAAGGTAACACTCTCCCTCTCGCTCTCTCTCTCTCTCTCTCTATCTCTCTCTCTCTCTGTCTCTCATATGGCGAATAATTTTGTGTTGTTTGTTTCAATGGGTTGGATGCTATTGGTGGTGGTGCTACGAGCGGATGTCGTCGCTCAGAACGGTTAGCACAACATTATGGTGCTGATGCTGCTTGAGATTGCACACTGTTTTTTTCCTATCTTTCCTTCTTTGTCCTTAGTTAGCTTCCATCACTCTCAGAGATTGCACTAAGGAAGAACATGCACTCACTCTTTTAGATCTGGAAAACCCACAAACGCCAGAAATCCCTTACATTTAAGGACGACCTGGTAAGCGTTTTCTCTCCTACTCTCTTAGCTTTTGTGTGTGTTTTCTTGGGTTATTGGGTGTTTGTTCAAGTTCTTAAGGGATCTTATGTGTTTTCTTGCCCATTGCTCCCTTGCCTAGGAATTTAAAGGCCATAAGGCTTTCGAGATCGAGCTCCGGCAAGGTTTCGGATGGTGAATGCAGAAATTTTTTTTTTATTATTAATATATTTTCTATCGGTTTTATCCGACAATAATGATTTTACTTATTTTTATAATAAATTCTCTGTCGGATATAACCGACAGAATTCCATTTTCTGTCGGTTTTTTCCGACATAAATTATAATAAATAAATATATAACCGACAGGATTTCTGTCGGTTATAACCGACAGGATTTCTGTCGGATATAACCGACAGGATTTCTGTCGGTTTTAGAGTATTTTCTGTCGGAAAATTCATTTCCTGACGCAGGCAATTCTGTCGCTTATTATATCCGTCACTGCATCCATTTTCTGTCGGATTTTGCTTAAAATCCGACAGTAATATATGTTTTTTGTCGGTTTTTGAACCGCCAGTTATAGTTAATTTTGTAGTAGTGTTGTGTTGGATTTTTTCAAGTTAAATGTGTCTTATTCATGTAATTACAACTGAAACAGTTGGTTCCCGCCGCAGTGCTCATGGGTATGTTCTAGTTTCAATTCTATAATGGAGTACTAGTAAATGGAACTCTTACAATATATTCAAACCTTTTCTAAATATAATCATTGTAGTTATGTGGTAGTTTTTACTCTTTTTCCTCAGATCTCCCATCTACATGATTTATCATCTGGAATCGGTTCTTACCATCTGTGCTTTTTATGTACCGGGCACTACATACCGCAATTGGCTAGTGCCATATTGGACCATAATAAACAATCAACTGGTTTCAAGTTCATTCTCAAAGGGGTTGCTGTACGAAACTTCACATATTTTTGAATTCCTCGCCTTCATCTATCTCTATAGTTGTCACTTCACCTTTTTAACTTTTCTTATTTGTTATCTTGCAGATTGGGAATCCACTGCTGAGACTTGATCGTGATGCTGCAGCAACACATGAATACTTCATTGCCCCATGGAATGATTTCTGATGAAATTGGCCTTACTATCATGAACGAATGCGATTTTGACGATTATGTCTATGCAAATCCTTACACTGTAAGCCTTCAATGCAACGAAGCAATATCTCAAGCAAATCAGATAGTTGGTGACTACATAAACAATTACGACGTGATCCTTGATGTTTGTTATCCATCTATAATGGAGCAAGAGTTGAGACTACGGAAAATGGTATTCTCTATACTACTTTTTTTGTTTAACATATGTTTTCTTTTTCATCTTTCATTTGCATTACATGCAACTTGTCATTTCATTGTTTCAACGAGTTATCCTTCGCTCCCCTTTTCTGCAGGCTACTAAGATAAGTGAAAGGGATTTTACCACAAATGCAAACGGGTTAAAAACTCCTATAATACTTGCAAAAGCGACAAGGATATTGTTGTATAAATGGTTCTTGCAAGGTCGTTCTCCACATGGATTATTAAATAAATCGAAGCAAATCAAATTCCAATTAATTATTGTAAAGCAGAAAGTTGAGATGATTGATTTTTTTTAGGACCTAATTTAATAAAACGAATTTGATTAATAAAAGAAACTAATATGCAATATTAAAGATGAGGAAAGAGGAACAGTTTTGTAGAAATCAAATTGAGAAAGCACTAGGTATCCCCCGTCACCTTAACAATCATATGTATTTCTCTCAATTACTTATAACATATACATGCATATTTCGAAGGTTAGGTGTTCCTAATATATGCCTACTTGGACCCCCAACATAGAGCGTATATCAAACATGCAATCCGTCTGTGGTATTCAAATCAAATCTAAACATGCATGACTTATTAAGTTCTGTGAAACCTTTTGAAAAACCATGCGACCCTCAAGACGTGGTATTCATCCTAAGTGAACTTGCACATATTAATCACAAGAAGCCTTCATCAATTTCAGGGACCGACCTCCGACCAAAATTGCATCAAATTACTTTTCTAAACATCCTAATGGTGATCAAGCATCAAGACAATTAGATAGTTTCAACCAATGATTAATAATTCGAAAACTTGTATGCATATAATCATAAGCAAATTGAAAAAAAATTACATATTCTTGTTAAGGTTCGTGGCCTCACCCTAGCAAAAAGAGAATTAGTTACGCATATTCATAATAAAAATCATAGAGTTCTTTATTGAAATAATAAAAGATCGAAAACACCTTAAATGGAAAAAGTCTGAAAATCTCTACGCTTGGCCAATTTCCTCTCTTCAAGAACGCACGGAGAAGAAGTAGACGCTAAGAATAGGCCGGCCAAGCTTATTGAACCTAGTAGAAATTAAATCCTCCTAATAAAAGGTCTTCCAATCGAACTAGGAAACTAAATAACTAAAATAAAATAGGAAAGAAAACCCTAAATTAAATGGTAAAATTCGGCTAAAATCTGAACAGCCACGTTTTGGACCCTTAAGCTGCTCCAAAACTGTCCTAGTATAGCTGGATTTAAGGTTTGGAATATTCTGAACACTGCTCCAGAAGGCCACAAACCCATCAAAGGTCATCTCGGGCTCTAAAAACGTAATTTAATCCCAGAAACGTCATTTTCCAGCACTGCGCACTGCTCTTTTATTACGTCACCAGAAAAAAAACCGCTTGGTAGAAAAATCCCAAATTTTGATAAGAACACGCCAAGAGACACAGAGCTTCCTCCAATTTGAATCACTCCAAAATTCATCTATTTGATCATGTTTTGCTCCAGAGGAAGTCGAATGTCCTATATTGAAAATATAAATCAAAATATCAAAATTCTACCAAAATAATTATCAAAACATACTAAGAATAGGGTAAATATATAATATGAAATTGACTCATCAATAAGTGTTGGAGTTGATGTATGTATGATGTATGAAAGTAGTTTTTATTTGAACCTTCCCGAATTTTCAGAAAGCCCTTCATGCAAATTGTACAAACTTGCCTTATCCTTGGAGTATGTGTAGATGGTAAGTGAATATAACCTCTCTTATGCATCGGTAGAGTTTGATGACTTATCTTCAGTCTATGCTCGCGTATGTCATATGACTTATCTTCTTGTCTTTGTATTGTACAGCGATCTTAATTAAAGCGATACTGATGAAAACATCAACATCCTTCCCTTGCTCACGAGGATAGTTCACAATCATATACCCGTTTGGGTTTTCAGGTAATTCGTTATGCTAATGTATACAGGAGCTAAGTTGAATGGTACATACTCTAATTTTTAGTGTTGCTACATAACATGATTATCAACCGAATGCAGTGGGGATCAATATTCTGTGGTACCACCCGGACGCTGATACGTGAACTAGCACATGACCTAAAGTTCCCGATAACTGTCCCATACGGAACTTGGTTTCACAAAGGCCAGGTGCTTATGCTCTCTTCCTTTAGTAATTCTATTCAGATTTGAATGTGTGTCTTTCTTCAACAATGACGCTATGCAAGGATCTCATGCTTTTGTGAGAATGGTCTAATCAGGCGCGTGATTAGGTTGCACAACCCGAGTTTTCTCCTGTCTTTCATGCTTCCCAATGGTAGCCATACAAACTCCAGGAAAGTTCTAAAAATATCTGAAACGCGGTACACAAAGCTCTTCAATTAAAATGAAATGAATAATTAGTTACATTCCTGGCCACGTTTCATTTCTCATGACTCCACAAACTGCTCCTTGATATTGATCTTTACCTACTTGAGCCCTTATTTTCCAAATTTGATGATTAATGCATGACAGTTGTTAATTTATTAGGAGAAAGCGATGTACATTGGTTACATAGTCAAATATTTATGTTCTTTTTGTTTAAATTCTTTGTTATGAGATCCAATTGGTCCTGCTTTCCAGTTTTATGCCCGTTTGTGTTTGAAATGGCAAATACATAGAGGGGAAGGAGATATCACAATTATTTGATCCTAAACCCTAATGAAACAAAGGCAGTTACTAATTCAAATTCAAGTAAAATGCTTTCCTTATTTTGGCAAAAAAGCAAAATCCATTGCCTACTTTTCTTTTGCTTACTTTCCTTTCCATTTGATGTTCTACAAGACATGTGGTAGCATGGAAGTATTCTACAACTACTACGGAGAATGGAGGAGTACAACGGATATTTTAACGGTTAAAATTTTCAAAAATCAAGATATAATAATTACAACATTCGGAATATCTCTAGTCCGGAGCATCCTAGAATTTTTAGTAATAGCAATTGCCATCCTGTAGAGTAGAAAACACTCCCAAGTTTCCGATAGGGTTCCTTTCCCTTTCAGTTGACCAATTCATTGTTGTAACTTTTCCTTGTACAGAGTCTTTCTTCCTGGCTCATGTGTTTTACATTGTACTGGCATTTTTGGAAGATACTAGCGCCACTCTCCTTTTTAACTTGTTCCCAATTTTCACATGTAGGGTAGGGTTGGGGCTAGGTTTTCTTTTCATTTGCTTTGATGGTTGGTCAATCCTTTCCTTCATTTGATTTTTAAGTCTTTTTTGTCACGATCACGAGGGTCAGATTTTATGTCCTCCATATTTTTTGTATTTTTAGTTTTAGTTTTTTATATTTTTTCTCATACTGTCAATGCTTCTTTATAAAATAATAAATAAATAAATAGGTGAATAAAACTCATTGCACTCCATTTCGATTAGCTGATTAATTAGCTAGTGATCTAATGTTATTTCTCTTTCTAATTTTGAAGCCATAACTTAAATGTCTTTTAGATTTTGAAATCACTATTTTAAAAATCCTAGACGGCGTTAAGCGGCTAGTTACCGTCCCGATTAATGCCAAGACATTTAAAAACTAAGAAAGGGTGCCTAGAGACTTGCTGAGGCGCCCGCCTAGCAGCCTAGGCACCCGTCTAGGTCTCAACTCACTTAGACATAAAATAGATAACTTTTTTTTTGCATCTATTTTTTACAATAAATTGTAAGAGGCTTGTTACATACTTAAATGACATACAGACACTTATTTACACGAAATATATAAATTTACTTAAATACATCTAGGCCGTCTAGATGCTAGGTTCTAGCCTATCGCCCGACTAGCTTCTAGCGTATTTAGAACCTTATTCGAAATACATTACTAATGACTTAATTTTTCCATTTTTCAACAAAATAATCAAATGAAAGGCACGAGTTTTGTGTTTTAATATCATTTCCAAAAATCCAATTTATCCTCACATATGCCACTTGTGAGCTAATTATGTCAAAAAATTAGATAATAATAAGTTATTATTGTTGAATTGCAACAAAGATTTAACCGCGAATGCTATAAAAACTTCACTAAAAATTTCACTGAAACTATATTGAGGGGGGATGTTACATCCCGACTCGGGCTCCACCATATCCCGGGTCCCACTCCGCCGTAACACGATATTGTCCATTTTGGGCTTCGACCACGTCCTCACGGTTTTGTTTCTGGGAACTCAAACGAGAACTTCTCAGTGAGTCACTCATCCTAGGAATGCTCTGGCCCATTCTCGCAAAAGAGCGAAAATTTGTTGGGAGGGGGGGGGGGGGAAATCAAGCACAAAATCTCAAAAGAGCGAAAAATTGAGGTGAGAGATGATACTGGTGCTAAAAAAAATGTCACCTTGTGTTTCAAAATTCTAAAGTGTAAAAACATAAAATGAAAATGTACTTGAAGGAGTGCAAAATGATCAGTTTAGAGCTTTCATCCTACTTTCGAGATTTTGATTCGAGTCCTCATTTTCTCGATAATGTCTGTAATCTGTATAGTGGGAAATAAAAAAGAATAGATAGATGAAAGAAGGTCCCAATGAATTCCTCCAATTAGGGAATTTTTTTTTTCACGTACATGCACATAACTGCATGTTACTACTGAACAATATACTAGAGTAGTCAAACTTCACTTTAAAATGCGTTATCTTAGTATTGACTAATATGATTGGTTTTTTTTTTTTTTTTTTTTCCTAACCCTAATAAAAGGTATTATCGTATTAATTTAGAATTGAGAATGACAACTTTGGCTCTTTCAATTGATCCCCACGTGTATGGATTATATAAAACGATAATAATTTTAATGTTTTTTTAATGAATAAAGATATTCGTGTGCCCTGCAGTGTAAAGTAGTAAAGTAAGCTGCAGAGTGACCTTGAGGGAGAGCAAACGGTTTGACAAACGAGGGCGGCTATGTTCTCTTCTTTCCATGCTTATTTAAACCCAAAAAAACACTCAACATGATCTTTTTGTCCATTGAAATCTTGTTTTCCATTTCCTCCTCATGATTAAGAAGAATGTTAAGAGCATCTTCACCCGTTATTGAAAGATAACAATTATTTTTATTTTCTTTCATTAACAGGTAAAGATTTTCTAAGAATACTCTTTCTAAAATAAGACTTTTCAAATGAACTGCCCCCTCATGTTTTTGTTGATTGTTTTATAATATTACTTCTATGATAGTATGAGAAATTATTATCTACTTTAACTGCCTCGGGTCAAGCTGCACATTCATTTTAGAATACCATAAATGGGGTTCATAGCAGATTGGATACAATGTAATATTACAAATTTCATATAACAAGATACACTCAATCAATCGAAATCCATGGTATTTTTTCACATATAATTAAATTTTTGTGCATTCATTGCACTTCCAATTTCATCCTTAAGAAATTTGGAAATTTACTTCTTTTTTTTTTTTTACAAGCAATGATATTTGGTATTTCATTAATCATCCAAGAGCAATAAATAGATGTCAATTGGGTACAATTCTTCACTAACCAAGAAAATGATCTGGAGGTGAATTTGCACAAAAAAAAACAATAATAGTAAACCCCTAGACAGCTACCACATGTATGAGAACTTCCCGCTGCACCCATACAAACTTGTCACAGAAACTATATATAACATATTTGTGTAGGTGAATGCAACAGTCACTGCCGAATAGCGCGGCCACATAAAGTCATCGTGAGAGCGTAACCACATAAAGTCATCGTGAGAGCGTAACCACATAAAGTCATCGTTAGTAGACGAGACCACATAATACAAGGCTCAAAGCGAAAACCAAGTACATCCATCGTTGTAGCGCGGCCACAACACTCACGAGGCGAGACGATAGAGTTAGACTAGACTAACTCAAAACTAAACTAAATTAAAATTAAACTAAACTAGGCTAAAAAACACTAAACGACACCATCTGGTGAAGGGAAAGAACCCGCAGGCAAGGATCATAGTCGTGCCGAGGCACAAGACGGACCCTAAACAACATCCGGGTCTTCCACATCCACAAGTCTAGCAGAGATGCAAAGATGAACCGCATACGGCATAAACTCTAGATCTGAAACATGCAACCATCAACAACAGCGGCCCAGACAAAGCCACCGCCAGATTTGCAAACCCAAACCAAAGCAATACCACGCTGCGCTCAAATCCGAGCATGGATTCTAGCAAATCACAACACCACGCAGAGTGGCGAAAACGTGATTCCAACGCACCAGCACCCTTGGGAGGGCAAGGTCCAAATCTAAATGTAGGGGGAGAGACACGAGAGGGGATAAGGGGTGGAAGGCTTAGAAAGGCTAGGATGGGGAAAATGGCGTAAGAAACAGAGGGGGTGTAAGGCTAGGCGAGAAAAATCGGGGTGGGAGGGGGGAATGGAGAGGAAAGAGATGACGTGGAGAAGGGAGGAAGGCTAGGAGGAGGAAAAGAAGCTGCCACCGACTCCCAGCCTTAGCCAGAGGTCGGCGGCCATGGAGGAAGGCTAGGGTTTGGCACTGGTTCAAGGGGGTTTCTGGAGAGTGTTTCTAGAGAGAGGGTTTTATTAATAGCTTATAGATTTGGAAATTTACTAGTTGAGTTGCAACTGGTGAATTGTCCTGATGATTTCTTCCCCAACCTTCTGCATTTTGGGTCTAGATCCTCCTCCATCTTTATCGATTGTACCCAAAAAAATGACGCAAAAGTTTAGTCATAACTACATATGAAAAATACTTGACCCTTGTACATAATATGAATCATTCTTCTTTAAGATAAATTATAATTGCAAGAAGTGGATGCTCTATTGTTTTAGGTATTCTTCTTCACCCCATTACGTTTCAAGTTCAAATTTTGTCTCCTATTCCTTAGTGATTATTAGCTCAAGTCTAGTATTGCATTTTCTCCACTTTTATTTTTTTATACTCATTTTACATTTTTTTTAATTTAAAGATAAATTAAAATCCTGTAATTTCATGCATCTTCTAATTCCAATAAATCTACCTAATTTCTTCTAACAAAAATTAATATAGTAAGATAAATTCATTTGCAAAGCATACGGTCCGAACTAAAAAGTAGTAAAACATAATATACCTATAACAAGACATATTAATATGTGATACAAGTTGATTATAAAAATTTAAAATAAAATCTATAAATGGTGTTTAGATCAAGAAGAAAAACACTAAATAACAAAAAACAAAAGAAAAATGCCAATGCGACTATTACTATGTATGCCAATAATTTCCACTTCCCTCCCCAACGTCTCTCTCTCTGCAAAAAAAACTCTAGAAGCATGACTGCAACTCCTGCAAAGCACATTAAAAAACCCAACTCTGCTTTCTGTGCACCTTCCTTAACGTCTCTTTCTTTCCATTCGCTCTTGAGAGGATGCATTTATACATTTATCCTTGCCTATTATACCCAATCCTACAAATTCAGGTCTAGCATTTCCATTAATTATATTTACAGACACACACACGCCTTTCTGTTAAAGCAGCCTAGATTTCACGTTTCCAGCCATAATTTGAATTTGTTTCTTTAAAGATAAGGATAATACATACACCCTTTATATACCCCATGTTACATTTCTAATTGGGCCCCTTTGTTTGTCTCCTTTTCGGAAAAAAAGAAAAAAAAAAACATGCTTTGAGTGAGTGAGGCTGTATAAATGTGTATGTGTATGGTGTATGCAAGTGTCATCATACAGATTATAATATACACACGCACACACACACACACATTGTGTAAGAGTGAATTGCCTAGGAATTGAAAAAGGGGTGGAATTTCTGAGGTATTTTAGGATTTCAGGAGATGGGTAGGTGTTGGTTTATTGGGGTTTTGACTGTGTTGTTGGGGTGTGAGTGGTTGTTGCTGCTGGGTGCAGTGGAGGGATACCCAGCAGAGGATCTGGTAGTGAGTCTGCCTGGTCAGCCAAGTGTTGGGTTCAAACAGTATGCTGGGTATGTTGATGTGGATGTGAAAGCTGGGAGGAGTTTGTTTTACTACTTTGTTGAAGCAGATAAGCAGCCTGACAAGAAGCCCCTCACTCTTTGGCTCAATGGAGGTCAACTCTCACCCTTTTCTGGGTTTCTTGAAAGCAAATTGCAAATATTAGTTAAATTCTGTTGTGTAATTCATAGGTGTATTTAACTGATATTTTTCATGTTTTTTATGATGAATTCTTCAAATTATGTATATTTATATATATATTTATATAGGATGTCATAAAAGCTTTCGGTAATCCTTTATATTCAGGTGGATTTTTCTTCAAATCTGCTGCAGTTTTTTATTTTTAGGATATTTTGCATTTGCTGTAACCAATTTGAATTTGGTTGCTTGTTAAAAGAACTTGTTATGTATGCCATATTACTATACCCTTTTCTGCAGAATGAAATGTTATCTCAATGTTTGTGGTTTTTACAATTGTTCTTGAAAGTGAGGATCTTAAACACCGAATAGTTGATAACATCGGATGATTAACTTTGTGTTCAGGTCCGGGGTGTTCTTCCATCGGCGGAGGTGCCTTTACGGAGTTGGGTCCATTTTATCCAACAGGTGATGGTAGAGGCCTCCGGAGAAATAAAATGTCATGGAACACAGGTATGTCCGTGTAGAACATATGAATTTTCCTTTTTTTTCGGGAGTGTCTCTGTTCAGCTGTTAATCGGAATCATAACTAAATAGTGTACCATTTGTTTATTTCTTGTAGCATCAAATCTCCTTTTTGTTGAGTCTCCTGCTGGAGTAGGATGGTCATACTCGAATACAAGTTCAGATTATAACTCTGGGGATGCCTCAACTGGTATAATGAACAGCTAATTCCGCTTTCCTTTCTTTACACTGATTCAAGGGTGTGCTTATTCTAGATGTTTGCTTTTGGTTGATGAAACCTGTCAACCAAGCTTAACAACTTTTTTCACTGTCATTTGATTTTGGCAGCAAGAGATATGCACACATTCTTGCTGAAATGGTATGAGAAGTTTCCAACTTTCAGATCCCGAGAGTTGTTTCTTACCGGAGAAAGCTATGCAGGTCTGCAAAGTCTGATATATTTTCAATTCTATAATCTAGTACTAGTAAATGGAACTCTTACAATATATTCAAACCTTTACTAAATATAATCATTGCAGTTACGATTTTAGTTTTTACTCTTTCCCACATCTCCTGTCTATAAATTGTCATTTGGAGACGGTTCTTACCATCTGTACTTTTTATGTACAGGGCACTACGTACCGCAGTTGGCCATTGCCATATTAGACCATAATAAACAATCAACTGGTTTCAAGTTCAATCTCAAAGGGGTGGCTGTAAGATGACCTCACATATTTTTTGGACTCCTTGCGTTCATCTATCTATATAGTTGTCAATTCCCTTTTTTTAACTTTTCTTATTTGTTATCTTGCAGATTGGGAACCCACTGCTGAGACTTGATCGTGATGCTCCGGCATTGTATGAATACTTTTGGTCTCATGGAATGATTTCTGATGAAATTGGCCTTACTATCATGAATGAATGCGATTTTGCCAATTATGTCTTTGCAAATACTCACAATGTAAGCCTTCAATGCAACGAAGCATTATCTCAAGCAAATCAGATAGTTGGTAATTATATAAACCATTACGATGTGATTCTTGATGTTTGTTATCCATCTATAGTGGAGCAAGAGTTGAGACTGCGGAAAATGGTATTCTCTATACTTCTTTTGTTTAATATCTTTCATTCGCATTTCATGCAACTTGTCGTTTCATTGTTTCAACAAGTTTTTCCTTTACTCCCGTTTTCTGCAGGCTACTAAGATAAGTGTTGGAGTTGATGTATGTATCAGGTATGAACTAAGGTTTTATTTGAACCTTCCCGAAGTTCAGAAGGCCCTTCACGCAAATCATACAAACTTGCCTTATCCTTGGAGTACGTGCAGTAGGTAAGTGACTATAACCTTTCTTGTGCATCGGTAGAATTTGATGACTTATCTTTAGTCTATCCTTGCGTATGTCATATGACTGATCTTCTCGTCTTTGTATGTATGTCATATGACTGATCTTCTCGTCTTTGTATTGTACAGCGTTCTTAATGACAGGGATACTGATGAAAACATCAACATCCTTCCCTTGCTCACAAGGATAGTTCAAAATCATATTCCCGTTTGGGTTTTCAGGTAGTTCGTTATGCTTATGTGGACAGGAGCTAAGTTGAACAGTACATACTCTAATTTTTAGTGTTTCTGCATAACATGATTTTCAACCATTTGCAGTGGGGATCAAGATTCCGTTGTACCATTATTGGGCTCCCGGACACTGATACGTGAACTAGCACATGACCTAAAGTTCCCAATAACAGTCCCATACGGAGCTTGGTTTCACAAAGGCCAGGTGCTTATGCTCCCTTCCTTTAGTAATTCTATTCAAATTTGAGAGTCTCTCTTCAACATTGCTTATGAATATCTGTACGTGTTTTAATGAATAGGTGGGCGGTTGGGCTACAGAGTACGGAAATCTGTTGACATTTGCCACAGTAAGGGGCGCTGGGCATATGGTCCCATACGCTCGACCTTCAAGAGCATTGCACCTCTTTAGTTCATTTGTTCATGGTCGAAGATTGCCCAACACAACGCTTCCTTCCATTTACGAGTAAACAAGTTATGGGAATTGGTACAATGTAGCGGTAGCAGCTACTAGGTTCAGAAGTTCATTTCTTTACCGCAAAGGGCAATAAAGAAAGTTGCTTTGTTTTGGCAAGAGTACGGGAAAAAAAGGAGGGGCGATAAGCGTAGAAAAGAAGATTTCAACGGCATCTGCAAAAGCATTCATTTGAGGCCAATCAAGAACTCTGCATTCTTTGTTTCTTGTTCGATTTAGATTTCATCGATAGCTCCTGTTTTTGATACATTTTTTATGGAAAGATCTGGACTGAGTCGACAATCACTTAACTTTTGTGTTTGAATCATACAAAATGAAACTGGGAATCCCATTCAAGTGGCAGTCTTACGGTAGAAATTGATCGGCCGGATGAATTTGTAACACCGGTCAGATGTATCTTAAAGAAATAAATGGACAAACACGATGTTTCTTAAAGAAATAAATGTTCATGATTATAATCAAATGATCCCAAACAATTTTGAATACAATGACGCTTTGCAAGGATTATTCTTAGATGGAGATCTAAAAACTAGATGGTTTCAATCATTCAAATTCAACGCGAAGTGTGTAATAACTAGGTTGCAAGTTGTTGGAGCAATTTGACTCCAGGAATCGTGAAACCCCATCAGAATGCTCAGGGCATATTTGGTACTTGACTTGAATTTAATTTTTTAAACTTAAAAACAATTTTCAAGTTTTAGGCCTTAAAAACTTGTTTAGTATGACTAT
Source organism: Heteromeles arbutifolia (assembly GCA_024362995.1). Classification (NCBI taxonomy): domain Eukaryota; kingdom Viridiplantae; phylum Streptophyta; class Magnoliopsida; order Rosales; family Rosaceae; genus Heteromeles; species Heteromeles arbutifolia. The sequence goes on from JANCRC010000002.1 coordinate 42,760,941, forward strand.
TTTCAAAAACTGAACTCAAAACTAACTAAAAAATATAGTTTATTCACTAAAAACATTAAAAGTAAGTTTTTAGAGTTTTTAAACTTAAACTCACTCCTTTATTTTTTTTCCCTCTCACTCCAAATCTATCTCTTTTTTCTTCCTTCCCTCTCCTCTTTTTTTTTTTTTTTTACCTTTTTAGTCTCTTCTTCAATTCACTCTCTTTATTATCTCGGTTCTTTCTTTCACTCCTCTTCCTCTCTACCTAGTTCGATCCTCTCTCTTCTTACTCATTCCTTCAATCATCTTTTTTTTTTTCATCCTCTCTTTCTCCTTCTCCTGTGACCCCTTCAAACCAATCAAGTTTTTTAATCTTAAATAAAATTGTTTTCAAAAAAAATTCTTAAGAAATGTTTTGAAAAATGATAAAAATTTTCAAATAGGGTACCAAACAGGCTCTCAGTTTTCAGAGAAACTTGATACAAACATACAAGCAATCTACCAACACAATTAATCATGTTTTAACTTTAAACAATCATCCAAAGCAATGACACAACTTTTCTGTTGTTTAAATATGCAGTTTCAAGCTTGAAAAGTAATTGATCAAAAAAGAGAGAAAGCGAGCTCTTTAGCTGTTAGGCGGAACACCGCACTTAAGTCCCACATCGACCATGTCCAAAATAGTATAGCTGTTCATATCCCGAACAAAGGACACCAGTTCACGACCTTACTTGAACAGGATCTGTTCTATAGGATCGTACCTCTGTATCCTTGACTTCTAAGGAGACAGGAATCCCAACCTGGTCGATGAATAATGACCGTGCGATCAGAGCGTGATTAACAGCTTCTGGTTCCTCGCTTCCATCATGCGGTAGATGATCGTTCTCAGCCAGTTTCTCTGTCTGGGGTGGTCGCACGGTAGTCTGACAGGTCCCCCTCTTTTTTTTTTCTTTTTTTTTTCTCTCTTAACGTGCGCTTTTGGTTTACTTCCACAGCTCACCCACGGAAATCAATTATTTCTTCTTTCGTTCATTTCTGCTGACTAAATAGAGAGAGAGTTGTATCAGTAAGGTATTTCCTTCATTGATTCATACTGATTTACAGAAAATCGCAGGATTGATAGATAAAAAATGTAGGACTGTGTTCAGAGCGTGATTAACATAGGAACCGGTGGGCTTGGGACCCTTCGAATGCTGGGAGAAGCTCCTATTGATCGACCACACAGGGTTTTAAGTACCCGTGGGATGACTATTTCTTTTTCTTACTTTCCTTTCCATTTGATGTTCTACAAGACATGTGGCACTGGTGGGTGTAGATAGGAAACTCAGTTAAGAGTGGTGTCTAAATTATGGACCCAATTTTTCACGATTAGATCAAGTAAGAATCCCGGTTTAGCAAAGTTGCGTAACATTTTGCGTACTATATCCGTCCCATATTTTACCAACCATGATTGTATTATATGCCTAAAAAACTATGATTGTATTATAGGTCCATAAAATATTACGATTAACATGTGAAGATTGCTGTATTTGCAGAAATGAGAGAGAGAGAGAGAGAGAGTTGTATCAGTAAGGTATTTCCTTCATTGATTCATACTGATTTACAGAAATTACTTATATAGATGTACAAATCTTGTAGAGTAAGTAAACACTTGTTAACTACCTCCTTATCCCCAACTAACTTTATCTCTAACCAACTTTATCTAATCCACCAGATTCTAACAGCTAACTATATGTATAACAACCTATTTAATCTCTTGACAAGTGTCACTGTTTTGACCATTGATATCCTCACCACTTGGATCACAATCTTGCACTTTATTCTTCTTACATCCCCTCAATCTGATGCTCGAGGACACTGAGCATTAGATTGCCACAATGCTGCTGAAACAATGGAGTGGACAAGCCCTTTGTAAGGATGTCAGCTGATTGATCTGCTGAGGAAACATGTTGAATTTGAAGATCGCCTCGAGTGACTCTCTCACGCACAAAATGATAGTCAATTTCAATGTGTTTGGACTTAGCATGGAACACCGGATTGGTAGAAAGAGCTATTGCCGAAATATTATCACAGAACATCATTGGAAAGGAAAATAAAGAAATATGCATATCACAAAATAGTTGTCGAATCCAAGCAAGTTCAGCAGCCGTGATGGCCAGTGCTCGATACTCCGCCTCGGTAGAAGATCAAGAAACAGTGTGTTGTTTCTTAGACACCCAAGAAATAGGATTTGAACCAAGGAACACAACAAAACCTGAAGTGGATTGCTTGTCATTAGGGTCACCTGCCCAATCTGCGTCACTGTAAGCTTGCAGATGCATTGGTCCTGACTTTAAATGAATGCCATAGGTAGATGTCCCTTTGAGATACGTTATAATCCGCTTCACTGCAATAACATGAGAGATCATAGGATTGTGCATGAACTGACAAGTTTGATTCACGAAAAATGCTATGTCAGGCCGTGTAAATGTCAGATACTGAAGTGCCCCAACAATACTCCGACATTGCTCCGAACTGTGATAAGGTTTCCCATCATCCTTGAGTAACTTGTGATAAGGGAGACATGGTGTAGCACATGGTTTGGACTCTTGCAAATCAACTTTATCAACCAATTCAGTGATATACTTTGTCTGTGACACAAATAACCCTTCGGATGTGTAGTTAATCTGCAATCCCAGAAAATAGTGTAACAACCCCCAATCCTTCATTTCAAATTCTGCAGTAAGGGCTGTGATAACATAGTCGATCAATTGAGAGCTGCTACCTGTGAGAATGACATCATCAACATACAATAATAATAACACTATCCCCTTTGAAGACTGTTGTACAAACAAAGAAGGGGCAGCCTGTGAAGCTTGAAACCCCAAACTTGGTAAAAAACTGGTGAACCGTTCATTCCAGGCTCGAGGAGCCTGTTTTAGCCCATGTTAGGATTTGTGCAATTTGCATACATAGTGGGAGGGATGTGATGCACTCTCAAAACCCGGAGGTTGTGCCATATAAACTCCCTCTTGCAATATGCCATGTAAAAAAGCATTTTTGACATCTAGATGTCGAAGAGACTGCTTGAATTAAGCAGCTAGTGCAAATATCAGCCGTATAGTTGTAGGTTTCACCACAGGGCTAAATGTTTCCAAATAATCCACACCCTCTTCTTGGCTATACCCTTGTGCCACTAGCCGTGCCTTATACCTTGCAACTGACCCATCTGCATTTTTCTTTATCTTGTAAATCTATTTGCATCTAACCAAATTCTTGCCAAAGGGTAATGGAACTAAAGACCACGTTTTCTGAGAATGAAGAGATGTGATTTCCTCTATCATTGCATCCTGCCATTCTGAAAGTTGTGATGCAGCTTTGAACATTTTGGGTTCTGAAGTGACAGTAGCTGAAAAAGCCTTCCTTTTGAACACCCCATGCTTAGACCGGGTTTGCATGGGATGAACATTCATTGGTGTTGGCAAAACAACATTTAGATGCTCAGGTTGGAAATCAGGATCCACAAGGATAGGGTATTGTGTACTTGAACTGATAGAGACCAACTCATGTAAGGAAGAAGCTTAAGGTATGAGTGATGTAGGGTCAGCATGTGAAGGAACAGAAAGAAACTCTGAAGCACTAGATGCACATGGTTCCACAGAATATGAGGCTCTAGATCCAGTCAAAGATTCTGAGGCACTAGATGAAATCAAATTGAAGGAATCTGTGGTTTGAGATGATAATGAATGTGATGAAGGTGTTAATGCTTGATTTGTTAATGTTATGATTTGAGTCAATTGAGGTGGAGTAACTGGATTATGCAATGAATGTATCTAAGGTGATGCATAAGACAATGAGGATTGTTTTAGTACACTGAGTTTTGAGTATGGAAAACTAGATTCATCAAATAAGACATGCCTAGACACAAAGAGTTTACCAGTAGCAACATTTAAACATATAAACCCCTTATATTGTCCTGCATATCCCAAGAACACACAAGTTGTAGTTTTAGACTGAAGTTTAGAAGTGTTATATGGTTTTAAAAGAGGAAAACATGCACAACCAAAGACTCTAAGGTGTTTAATATCAGGAATTGTGTTATAGAGCATCTGAAAGGGTGACTGCATATGTAAAGAGGGACTTGGCATCCTATTTATAAGATAAGTAGCAGTAGCACATGCATAAAACCAAAACTAAGTAGGCAATTTAGCAGTTAGAAGAAGGGTAATAGCTGTTTCTACCAAGTGCCTATGTTTTCTTTCTGCCAAACCATTCTGCTCAGGTGTATATGGACAGGATTTGTGATGTAAGATACCATGTTGAGGCAAAAATTGTTGAAATTTAGTACTTGTATATTCACCACCTCCATCACTTTGAAATATTTTGACTGTAGCAGAAAATTGAATACACAATTATGCATGAAAATGGACAAAAGTGGCAAAAACTTCTGATTTATTTCTTAATGGAAAAATCCATGTATATCGAGTACAATCATCTATGAAGGTGACATAGTACCTAAATCCTTCATAGGATAGTAAAGGGGCAGGTCTCTATACATCACTATGAATTTTCTCTAAAGGTTGTACATATTTGATGACAGGGAAATCAAATGGTAACTTGGTGAATTTGCCCTCTAAACATGGTGTAGATGGATGAGTATGTGTCCAGTGATGTAGGAACTTGAGACTGATGTAGAATAGCAGAGGTAATTGCATTTGATGTGTGTCCTAGTCGTTTGTGCCATATGCTTGAATGAATTGGTGTTGCAAGGAAACATGAATGAGATGCAGTTGGTGTGGATGACAGCTTATGTGGAATGTTGAATGGTATAGGGTAGTAACCAGCTCTACACAGCCCCTTGGGTAGTATTTTCCCTGTGGATTTGTCATGAACCCAAAAAAAAACATCATCACAAATGAACCGACACCTATTGTCCTTGCAGAGTTTGTAAATGGATAACAAATGTTGAGAAATCTTTGGAACATGTAACACATCTATAAGAATAAGAGACTGTTGTGGTACTACCAATTTAGAAGTGCCAATATTGGAAATATGCAAACCTGCACCACTGGCAGTGGTAATTGTATTAGATCCTTGGTATGGGGTAGACAGATGCAAGTTTGCCAAGTCAGAGGTCATGTGAGATGTAGCCCCATTATCTGCAATCCAAAAATGTTCAGATGGTGCAGAAGGTTGATGATTGGCATGCATAACAGTAAGATTGATTGCTAGAGGCCTCCCTTGATAAGCAAAATTGCTTCTGTGGTAGCACTGAAGAGCTAAATGTCCAAATTTCCAACAAATTTGACATTGAACAGGAGAATTTGAGGCTGTGTTGTTATGTCTTTGAAATCAGTTTGTAGCAGCATGACCTTTCTTATTGCAGATTTGACAGGTTGGAATTTCAGAAGGATGATCTGGGCAGTTCGATTGATATAGCTTTGGAGTGCCAAGAATACCAGGATTACCATTTGAAAATCTTGGACCAGAAGTGTATTGAAATTTGCCTCGACCCTTCCCTCTGAAATTGTTACCTTTATAGTTGCCATAGTTGTGATAGCCTCCATTGAAATTGTTATAAGACCCATTTCCATGACTATTATTAACAGAACTTGATCTTCTATTTGACTTGAAGGACTGATCCGATGATGACCTTGGTGGATCTTGATCGAGAGCAAGAGCTTTCCCTTTATCGGATTGAATACCAGCAACCATGGCACTACCAAAAGATAATCCAGAAGAACTGTCAAAAGATTGCTCAATGATAGCTTTTTCTGCCAACAGTTGAGACCGGAAATCTTTGAGAGTTATGCCATTCTCTCTTCCTCTGATCACAGATCGAAATGTGTTGAAATCTGTAGGTAAACCTTTTAATGCAAGGATGATAATATCATCATCATAAAAAATTACCCCAGCTGCAGCAAGATGATCTCTCGCATCTTTGATTTTCTGAAGATAAACAGAAACAGATTCTGACCCTTTCTTGATATTCTGAAGTTCTGTCTTCATCTGAAAGATTGTGGCTTTTGTAACTGCAGAAAATCTTTCGGTGAGATTCAACCACATCTCACAAGAACTCTTACTCCCAATGATGCAAGACATGGCAGTCGTAGATAGTGTGGCAATGAGCAACTACATAAACGCACGATCGTGCATCTTCTAGACCAAGTACTCATCGTTTTCGACCCCTTCAGCATTCAAATCATTGTCAAATCTTGATGGGCACTTTCTTAAACCATCAACAAACCCATAATGCCATGACTTTCCAGAAGCAATCGGACCTGAAAACTCCAAGTAAGAAAGTTGGAGTCATCTAGTTTCACTGTAACCGAAGTGGAGATTGTGGAGAGAAGATTGGTGATAGGCGATTGAACAATTTGCAGCTGAACAGCAGTAACCATTTTTGCAAATTCTTGAAGAACACTTTCACTGATGCGTTTGATCAAACAGTTGGTGAGTAGACGAGAAGAAACCAACTTTCTAAGCGACTGGTATATTTTCCAACACCAAAATTCACACAGAGATGCAAACTAGAGGGTAGAGAAGAGAAAGAAATGCTTTAGATGTTGAGTGGAAGCACCGGATCGGCCGGCGATGATACCATGTGAAGATTGTTGTATTTGCAGAAATTAGAGATAATAGAGAGAGAGAGAGAGAGAGAGAGAGAGAGAGAGAAAGAGAGAGAGAGAGAGTTGTATCAGTAAGGTATTTCCTTCATTGATTCGTACTGATTTACAGAAATTACTTATATAGATGTACAAATCTTGTAGAGTAAGTAAACACTTGTTAACTACCTCCTTATCCCCAACTAACTTTATCTCTAACCAACTTTATCTAATCCACCAGATTCTAACAACTAACTATATGTATAACAACCTATTTAATCTCTTGACAAGTGTCACTGTTTTGACCATTGATATCCTCACCACTTGGATCACAATCTTGCACTTTATTCTTCTTACATAACACACACATCCGTTATAACATATAAATTAGTAACAACGTGTTTTTAAGGTACAAAGTGTGACGGTGACTCGATATTACAAACCATATTGAAAACGATACATATAAAACAAGTTGACTTGTATTCTTTATTATTGATATTTGATACGTATGTTCATACAACTATCCAGCAGAAGCTAGACATTATGCATACAGTATGAAAACAAAGTATTCACATGTACATTACAAGCAGATCAAACTTGAGAAAACAAAGAAATCCGAAAGACGAAGTCGAAAATTTAGAATTTGACAACCCAAAACATCAAAAGATGACGTTTTAGTTTCATTCCTCCATTTGGATTATGCAACGAAGACCTTCCCCTTTAAGCATGTACTCAAACGCCTTGTTTATTTCCGAGAATGGGACTTTGTGGGTGATGAATTTTTCTAGCTCCAGTTCCTGCAACCATTAATTTAATTATTCGATTATTCAGTCTCATTGTTCAATTAAAATTTGGAAAAAATATCGAAATAGAGCATGAATCATCAAAATTAGCTTTTACCTTGTTCATGTACTTCTCCACGACAGAGAGAATGTCCGTTCGAGGCTTGTAATTTCCGAAGAAGGTGCCCTTGAGAATCCTCTCGTTCAGAAAGTTCACCGGATGTGTCTTGAAGACGGCTTCCTTGCGTGGTACTCCCACAAGAACTGCATCACCCCAACCCTGAAATAGCAGTTTAATTTTGTGTTTACTTCGTTAGTAACAACAAGATCACGCATCAAAATTTGAAAGAGGGAATTCAGAAAATAGAGGCAGATAAGAGGCAATTGCATTACATCATGGACGCACTCAAATGCAGATATCATGGCTTCAACATTTCCTGTACATTCAATGCTTCTGTCCACTCCTCCATTCGTCAGCTCCGCTATCACCTCTTGAACTGGTTTTCTGTGCTCTTTTGGGTTCACAAATTCCGTCACACCAAGCTTTTTCGCTGCAAACAACCAAGTTAAAATTTAGAGAGGTCTCGAGAATATTTGTCAACACGAAATATGAAAAAATGAGCATAAAGACACATTTCCGATGCATTGTTTTCCTTTTTGAGAGATTAAAGAAATTGTGTATGTTACCTTCTTCAAATCTGCTCGAATTCAAATCAACACTGATAATTCTTGAAGCGCCAGACATCCTGGCTCCTTCGGCAGCCTAAAAACAGAAGGATCAACTTAGACACACATTTTTCATCATACATAAACAAGTGAGCAAGCAAGTGAAAGTGACTGAGAGACTCACTGCAAGGCCTACAGCTCCTAATCCGAAAACAGCCACGGTTGATCCCTTTTTCGGTTTTGCAACATTTAGAGTAGCTCCGAGACCTAAGCAACACACGTTAAAAAAATTGAATAAGAAAATAATGTCAATTGCACAAGTGTATCTGTTGAACAATTTGGCTCCACAGTAACAAAAAATTTACCTGTGGATATTCCACAACTGAGGACAGAGACTTTGTCTAGAGGAGCCGAGGGGTTGATCTTGGCAAGGCAGCCAACATGAACAACAGTGTACTCACTGAAGGTGGAAGTGCCAACAAAGTGATAGATAGGCTTGCCCTTGATTGAAAATCTTGATTTGCCATCATTGAGCATCACTCTCCTGTCAGTGTTTATCCTGAGGAGGTCGCACATGTTGCTCTCTTCTGATTTGCAGTGAGCGCAGTCCTTGCATTCCCCTGTGAACACCAGGAGGACATGATCACCGGCTTGCAGATCCGTCACGCCCTCACCAACACTCTCCACAATCCTGAAATATTGTTCACAACATTTATTGATCAACCACATGAATATGATTCACCAAATTGTACATATATAAATTATAATTGCCTATGTTTTACTAATTTAGTAACAAGACGATAAGAATGTACATACCCTCCTGCCTCATGACCATAAATTCTAGGAAATAAAGGGTTTTGTCCCTGCTATAGTAGACGCATTTTAAATTTGGTGTTGTAAATATGTGAATCTGAATCAATAAAATGAAATATGCTGCTAAGTAAAAAGAAAATCAATGGATCATTTTTCAAATCAAAATTACTGAAATGATCAGTTTCGTTACATCGTTGATATTTAATCGCGTCAATATTTGATTTTGATCAATTCAATAATTGAAATTCAAAAACTGGTCATTCCGAAGAATTTCTCAAAACAATGTCATACCTTGGCTTCCCAAAAGTAGACATCAGTGTGGCACAAAGAGGTGACAAGGATCTTCAAACGGACTTCATTTGCTTGTGGTGGTGCCACCTCGACTTCTTCAATCACCAGTGGCTTCCCTGCTTCCCAAGCTACAGCAGCTACACAAACCAGAAATAATAATAGAATAAATGAACCAAAAATTAATTAAGAAACCCTTTATTTAATAAATAATCTCAGTAACAGCAGTATTAGACATTCTTGCTTACAAATGCAGCAATAAACTTGATGAAATTGAAACTCTTAAAGCTTTTTGTAAAAACAGTTTCAAATTCGTTTGTTCTTGGAGGTAAAGCGACCTTGTGTGGATATTTATACATGCTGCCATTGGCATATGCTGGGGAAAGTGGAACCTGAATTAATTAATAGATAATTTGTTGATTTTCAACTATATATTGTTGCCGTGAGTCTATATTTGGAATAAGGAATGTAGGGATATTTTGAGTATGTAATTGATATCCTAATATATTTAGGATATTTACTTCCTAGTTGGTAGGGGATTGTATAAGTATATATATATTCCTCTATGTGAGATGAATAATATTGAGAAACATATTCATGAAAACCCTAGAATTCTATCTTGGTATCGAGAGCAGGTTCGGCCTGCCTTTGACAATCACAAAACCCCAGTAAAACTCTCTCACGGTTTGAATCTCAGACTGTGTTAGAAACAACCAAATTGAATTGCAGCCTTTGTAAACATCAAAGCCTGCGAAAATCTAATTAAAACCTATCCTAGAAAGTTGTGCGATGGCTGAAGAACATAAGGCAAGCTTGATTCCCATGCATACCGTGTCCAACCAAGGCGAATCTATCAACATCAATGCCATTCCTTTCGGGTATCGGTTGAGTGACTCGAACTTCAAAGTATGGTCAAAGATGATGGACGTTCATGCTTCAGGGCTCGGCAAGCTAGGGTATCTAACAGGGAAAATTCCAATGGTCGAGGAAGATGATCCGGGATATGCAAAGTGGTCAACTGAAGATGCTATTGTGAGAGGATGGTTGTTAAAAACTATGGAACCACATCTACTTGGTCTCTTTATCGACCTACCCACAGCAAAAGATATTTGGGAGAGTGTCACCCAGATGTTCTATGATGGTTCTGATGAGTCGCAATATTATGAACTCTAATGTAAGGCTACACGGACAAGACAAGATGGTCGCCCAGTTAATCTGTACTTCACTGAATTAAAGGGTGTATGGCAAGATCTTGACAAAAGACGTCCTCTTCGTATGGTATGTGGAGCAGATTTGAGAACTCGTAAAGAGGAAATTGCAAAGGATAGGGTGTACGATTTTCTTGCTGGGTTAGACAGTGGTTTCGATCAAGTACGGAGTGAGATTCTAAGGATAAAGCCTATCCCTGGAATCGAGGAATGTTACGACGCGAAGCTCAGAGGCAGGCGCCACTATGATGGGAACAAAGAGCATCACGGCAGGACCTTCTATGGCTATGGCAACTAAAGTGCACAGTTATCGTTCATTATCCATTGGAAACTCTCGGTCATCACGTACGCAGGAGGATATTGATAAAGATAAACTCCATTGCAATCACTGTAATGGAACCCGACACACGGAGGAAACCTGTTTTGAAATTCATGGTTACCCAGAATGGTACTAGGAAAGGAAGAAAGAATTAAAAGCTAAGGGGAATAAACGTACCTCGGGTCAGGTCCGTGTTGCAGCTACTAGATAGGGGATGATAGTAGCGGCATTACAGCTGTCGTAGCAGGCCAATCGAGGCCCAATGTGTCACTTCTGGTCACGGCAGAAGCCCAATCAGCTGGCCGGGTCTTGGAAGCAACATCCAAAGTTGATGACTCCTGTCCATTATTATCTCTCATCAACCAGATTTCAATTAATGAAAACTCGGAAGACTCAGGTAAAATCGGTACTGTTTTAATATCGTCTACCAAGAGGGATACTGGTTGGATAATTGACTCTGGAGCTACAGATCATATAACTTACGACGCATCATTATTTTATCATATGACGTCACCTTCTAAAGAAGATGTCATCATAGCCAATGGTGATATTGCTCATGTCACGGGAGCTGGTTCTATTTCCCTTAGTCCATCTTTGTCTATTCACAATGCACTACTTGTTCCGTCATTGTCCAATCATTTACTGTCTGTTGGTCAAGTTACTGAGCAATTAGATTGTGTTGTGTTAATGTTTCCCACTTTTTGCCTACTTCAAGATATCCAAACTCGGGCGATAATTGGGCGTGGTACTAAGAGGAGAGGGTTATACTATGTGGATGATGTGTCCACAAGCAGAGTGAACCAAGTGCGCAGTAGCCAGTCAAACAAGAATAAGACAATCTGGTTATGGAATCGTCGTTTGGGCCATGCCTCTTTTGGTTATTTAAAAAGATTACTTCCGTCTTTATTTTGTGGCATTTCAGACTTTGATTTTCAGTGTAAAGATTGCATTCTGGCAAAAAGCCATCGTACTTCTTATCATTTGAGTTTAAATAAAAGAACAGTGTCGTTTGAGTTAGTCCATTCTGATGTGTGGGGACCTTCTCCAGTTGCTACTTTTCATGGTGTTCGTTGGTTTATTATCTTTGTTGATGATTGCACCAGAATGACATGGCTTTATACTCTGAAATATAAAAGTGAGGTTGGGAAAAATTTTCAACAATTTTATCACATGGTTGAAAATCAATACTCTCTTCCTCTTAAGGTTCTCCAATCAAATAATGGTGGCGAATATCTCAGTACTGAACTCTCTCAATTTTTCCAAGATCATGGCATTCTTCATGAGACTTCTTGCCCACAAACCCCACAACAAAATGGGGTCGCTGAACTCAAAAATAGACATATTCTGGAAACCACTCGAGCACTTCTCATTGGTGCTCACGCCCCTCACTCTTATTAGGCAGAAGCTGTTAAATATGTAGTTTATTTGATGAATCGAATGCCCACCAGAATACACAATTTCCGCACCCCTATGGAGGTATTTGTTGACCATGTGACATTAACCTCTTCCCTTCAGTTGTTACCTCATATTTTTGGGTGTGTGGCCTATGTACATCTCCACAAACATCAACGTAGCAAGTTGGACCCATGTGCAGTTCAATGTATTTTTTTGGGATTTAATGGCCAACAAAAAGGGTACCGGTGTTACCACCCACCCACCAAGCATACCTATGTCACCATGGATGTTACGTTTTCCAAGCATGAGATGTTCTTTATCACTGATCACACCAACTATAACCTTCAGGGGGAGCTAAATACACATGAAGATTACAGTTGGATTGATCTCCTAACTAGGCAGCCATGTGAAACCCAGCAGAATGGTTGCCACGGTGACTGCCAGCAGAGCCGACTTCTGCCTTCTGGTGAAATCCACGGGCCTGAGCCAATTAGTGTAAGTGAGGCCCCATCTTTGGAAGGCCGTGCAGCAGCCAGCGATACCAAGTCTGGGAGTGGGCCTGACGGCATGGCAGCAGGTGAGCAGTTTAGTGCACAGCCCAGTGCACGGTTAGAAACACCATATCGAGACGACAGTGAACTGCAACCATTAGTTCACAGTTTGGACGACCAGTACACTTCAATAAATAACCCCTCTCCGGTTGTACCCGTCCATGTGCCCGAGGATATCCATGAGGTAAGTTTATCTCAACCTAATGAAGCTCGTGATTTGACTAATATTGAAAGTACATATGTGTTGCCATCTAGACAAAATCGTGGGAAACCACCAGACAGGTATTCTCCTGATGGAAAAGTCTGATATGCTATTGCAAATTATGTCTCTACACATCGATTGTCTTCTAAGTATCGAGCCATGGTGAATACAATTGATGGAATCAAAATCCCAACAAGAGTGGAAGAAGCTTTGCTAGATTCTCAATGGACAAAAGCAATGGAAGTCGAGATGGAGGCTCTACAGAAAAACAGGACTTAGAGCATAAAGTCACTACCCCAAGGGAAAAGATTAGTGGGTTGCAAATGGGTATTCACCATCAAACACAATACAGACGGAACCATTGACAGATACAAAGCAAGGTTGGTTACTAAAGGGTACACACAGACTTTCGGGGTAGATTATCAAGAAACATTCGCTCCGGTAGCTAAGATGAACACTATTCGTGTACTTTTGTCTTTAGCTGCTAACTTTGATTGGTCGTTGAAGCAATTTGATGTAAAAAATGTCTTTCTACATGGAGACCTGGAAGAAGAGGTTTACATGGAACTTCCACCTGGGTTTGAGGTGTCAAACAAGACAGGCAAGGTGTGTAGGTTGAGAAAAGCGCTTTATGGACTCAAATAGTCACCAAGGGCATGGTTTGGGAGATTCACCAATGCAATGAAGAAATATGGTTACAGACAAGGAAATGATGATCATAATTTGTTTATCAAACGAAGGGAAGGAAATGTCACCTTGTTAATAATTTATGTGGACGACATGGTAGTTACTGGTGATGATACCGAGGAGATGAAGAGGTTACAGGGGCATCTCTCTTCAGAGTTTGAGATGAATGACTTATGAGGCTTGAAGTACTTCTTGGGAATTGAAGTTGCTCGTTCCCGTGAAGGTATTTATTTGTCACAGCAGAAGTATGTTCTGGATCTTTTGTCTGAGACTGGAATGTTGGCATGTAAACCAACAGAAACGCCTATATTTCAATATCATCATCTAGCGATTCATCCTGACCAAGTTCCAGCAAACAGGGAAAGGTACCAAAGGCTAGTAGGAAGGTTGATTTACTTGTCTCTCACAAGGCCAGATATTGCATATGCAGTTAGTGTGGTGAGTCAATTCATGCACTCTCCTAGCGAGGATCACATGGCTACAGTAATGCGAATCTTGAGTTATTTGAAATGTGCGCCTGGAAAAGGGTTGATCTTCAGTGAGCATGGGCACTTGGAAGTAAAAGGATACACAGATGCTGATTAGGCTGGAAATGTTACTAATAGGCGCTCTACATCAGGGTACTTTACATTTGTTGTAGGTAATCTTGTAACTTGGAGGAGCAAGAAACAGAATGTGGTTGCTAGGTCCACTGCAGAGGCTGAATACCGTGGTATGGCACATGGAATTTGTGAATTGTTATGGCTAAGAATCCTCCTGACCAAGATTAGGTTCAAACCACATTGAGCTATGTTGCTGTATTGTGATAATCAAGCTGCGAGAGAAATAGCTAATAATCCAATTCAACATGATCGTACAAAACATGTTGAGGTGGATAGGCATTTTATTAAAGAGAAGTTGGATGTTAAATTGATTGATATTCCCTATGTGAAGTCTGGAGATCAGTTGGCAGATGTATTAACTCATGTCGTGTCATCAAGAGTGTTTCAGGACTCACATAACAAGTTGGGCTTAGGTGATATCTACGCACCAACTTGAGGGGGAGTGTTGCCGTGAGTCTATATTTGGAATAAGAAATGTAGGGATATTTTGAGTATGTAATTGATATCCTAATATATTTAGGATATTTACTTCCTAGTTGGTAGGGGATTGTATAAGTATATATATATTCCTCTATGTGAGACGAATAATATTGAGAAACATATTCATGAAAACCTTAGAATTCTATCTTATATTATATGTGATATACTACAGGCAAAGCCAAAACCATTCCTTGATTTCATTCGTTAGGAATGTGGTCCCCGGTTTTACATGCTGCATATTGATACTAGGTACTGTTGGCGAGTAAGACTAGTACTCTCTTTCGAGGAAAAGAAAAAGTATAAGACTATACTCCCCAATTAGATTCATTTTTTTGTTGTTAAATTACAGTTACTGTAGCTTCACGACAACTAGTAATGTCAAGAAGAAAATAGGGTAAATTACATTTTATCCCCTTAGATTTATGGTCGATTTCAATTTTTTACAACATCTTTAAAACATTTCACTTTCATACCTCATGTACTATTTTATTTCACTTTCATACAACCGTTAAATTTTTCATCCATTGGTCTATTAAGAACTGACGTGGCTGCCAAATTTGTGTCACGTGGAAATTTTTTTATTTATACATTAAAAATATTATAATATTAACCTTATTTATGTCGGACTCACTCAATTTTTAATCTTGTGTTAGTAGACGCATAATACTTCAAGAACGAGAATGACACTCACATCTTGCTTGCTCGTTATTAGTAACATGCACTGAGGAGAGGAAAGACAAAATAAAATATGACTTGTATCCAATGTCTAAAAAATCGATATTATCGACGATATTTCGCCGATAATATCGTTTTTTTGACCGGCCGATATTTTCTTGAGTAAAATTAAAATATCTTTAAAATATCGCGATAATATCGCAATATTAGCGATATTATCGCTAATATTCGTCGTCGCCGCCGCCGGGAGGTGAGAAAGGGAGGAGGAAACCACAGGTGGTGGGTACAAGTTGAACAACAGCAAAATCACGTCCCCCAGGGTGTAGAGAGACCGTAAAAAGGCCCCAAGCAACTCGGCGGAGTTGCAGAGAAGAGATGGGGGGGGAGGTGGAGATGGTGCTCGGCGGAGTTGCAGAGAAGAGATGGGGGGGAGGTGGTGATGGTGCTCGGCGGAGTTGTAGAGAAGAGATGGGGGAGAACTGGAGAATGATCGAGTTCGAGAGACTGAGGGAGAAGAAGAAGGATGGAGAGACTGAGGGAAGGATCCAGATCGAGATCGATATTCGAGATTCGAGAGAGACTGAGGTGAGGTGACCCAGCATAATGGACGGACTACGGAGAGACCGGACCGAGGGAGAGAATGAGACGGAGAGACCGAGGGAGAGACGGAGATGGAAAGACCGAGGCAGAGAAGGGTTGCGTGTGCGTGTGAATGAGACGGAGAGACCGAGGGCGAGAAGGAGACAGAGAGACCGAGGGAGAGAGAGAAGGATCCATAAAGGCTCTGGGTGGGTATGCGTGTGTGCGTGTGCGTGTGTGCTTATTGCGTGTGCGTGTGTGCGTGTGTGCGTGTGTGCGTGTTGCGTGTGCGTATGTGCGTGTTGCATCGTGTGTGTGTGTGTTGCAGAGTGTTGCAGAGGTGAAAAGAGGTGAAAATAATTTTGCACCCAGAGGTGAAAAGATGTGAAAATAATGTGCCTGTGACTGTGAGATGTTAGGTTTGTGTGAGTGTGTGCCAATAATTTTGCAAATAAATCCAAAGAAAACCCACTGAAACTGAACCAAACCGTCAAATCACATGTGAAATGTGAATATACATGCATGATTCTCCAGCTACCCATGCCACGTGTCAGCATGCATGTGTGTGAAAAAAACAGTGACAAGACAAAAATGTATGGTGGAGTGGTTTCTCACTGTCAAACCCATGTGTGTGTGTAAAAAAAACACTGCCAAAAGTTCAAAACCGTGTGCGTCCCAAAGGTGGAGTATCAGATCATCACACATTTTTTGACCCTTCGAAAATTGAAAAACCTCTATTACACATTTCCGTTTCTTCTTCTTCCCTTAGCCCTTTCAGAGCCTTTCCAGAACCTTTTCTCTCTCATTTATTTACAGACGGCAAGCTGCAGAGGATCGTTGAGGTTTTACTGCTGCTACGTACGACATCGAAAGTTCCAGATTTGTTACATTTAAGGTAAGTTTACAAACTTACATTTATATTATTGTAATTTATACAACAACAAAAAAATTTGTGTGGACCCATGCATGAGATTCTTTAATTTTCACATCCTCACACTATCGTAAATGAACTTTCCAACACCAAAAGAGGGGTAAAACATTTACTAACTTTGCTTTATGGCTTTGTTTGAGCTCGTTTGCTCCTGATTATCCATTTTGATCAAACAATTTCTACATACCTCCCACGAAAAGGGTCCATAATCAATCCTTTTAATGTCCATTTTTAAAGAATATAAAAGAAACGGCAAGGAAAAGAAAAGGAAAGAAGAAACAATTTTAAAAAGTTTTAAAACACTTTTCTCAAAAAACAAAAAAAAAAAAGAAAAAGGTTTTAAAACACTAAAAAAGAAAGAAGTTTGTGTAGAACACTTTATTAATTCTTAACAATTTGTAATAATATATAATACAAACACTAGTTAAGTTGGATATATAGATAATGTACATATATAAGGAGGTTAATTATACAAAAAAATTTGTGTGGACCCGTGCATGTGATCTAAGAACCAAATAATATGTTAATTTTTTGAAGTAATTAAGTAATGTTGTATAATTATTCCCTAGGATAATTTTAATATGTTTAATGTTATTTATTATTTTATTATCAAACTGGTTATTATTCATTAATATTAGGTTTTATTATTCCATATTATTTTTATAATTACTTAAATTCTTACAATCATTTTCTTTACTTCCTATTTAATTCTTTTGTAGAATAACTTTATTATTTAGGTTCTCTTATATAACCGTCACTACTATATTTTTTGGCCAAAAAATAATTGCCTAATTTTCATGCAAAATAAATACAGGTATGTTTAAGATGTCTAAACGTGATCCAGCTTGGGACATGGAGACCCAATAGACGGAAACAAACATGGCACAATTTGCAAATATTGTGGTCATGTAATGAAGAGTGGCGGAGTGACACGACTTAAGCACCATCTTAGTGGATTAGATCCAGGACATAATGTCCAACGATGCGATAGTGTCCCCCCAGAAGTGAAGGCATTCATCACCACATTATTAAAAAATAAAAAACACCAGAAGGAAAAGAAAACATATGGAATGGAAAATATTCGAGCTGGGCTACGAGGAGAAGGTATTGGCCAAGCGGTTGACAGTGATGATGATGACGATGAGGACGAATGTGATGATGACATGGGACCTGAAGAACGGTGCAGTTTCAAACAAGCATTACGTGCCTCCAAACAGTCAGCATGGGAAAGAGAACACCTTCATAAAATTCCTAATAGAGGACAAGGTTCCGGGACAAGTGGTGGTGCACAAATGAGACGGGGAACAAGTGTTAGAGAATCACAACCAACACCACCAATAGCCCCAAGTTTATATAACTCATCCAAAGCACGTCAAAAGAGTGTTTGGAGTTATTTCAAGGGAGGTAATGTGAAGGAGGGAATAGGACGTCTAATTAGCAAGTTCTTTATCTATGAAAATGTCCATGCTGAGAAGGCATCATCACATCATTTCAAAAATATGGTATTGGGATGTCAACAGGCCGGTGTTGGAGTACAACCTCCCATTCCCTATGAGGTAAGAAACAAATATTTGGAAATGTAGCATAAAGACATTGGCGAGTATGTTAACAAGTTGAGGTCAAAGTGGGAAACTAATGGTTGCACAATCATGTGTGACGGATGGACTGGCCCAACCAGATTGTCTATCATAAACTTCATGGTATACTCCAAGGGAAAGACAATTTTTTTGAAGTCCGTTGATGCTTCAGACCATATAAAGAACTACAAGTATATTTACAAGTTATTGAGGGATGTAATCATGGAGGTCGGAGAGCATAATGTTGTCCAAGTCGTGACCGACAACGGTTCTGCATTTGTCAAAGCTGGAAAAAAGTTAATGAAGCATCATAATGTGTTTTGGACATCATGTGCAGCACATTGTATTGATCTCATGTTTGAGGCAATGAGGAAGAGAGAGAATATTGCTAATGTTGTAAAAAGAGCTAGAACGATCACAAATTATATTTACAACCACGGTTGGTTGTTGGCAAAGATGCGTGAATTTTGCAAAGGAGAAATTATTCGTCCAGCTACCACTCGATTCGCCACCAACTATATTGCATTAGACAGCCTACTTAAGAAGAAAGCAGGGTTGAAGCAATTATTCACTAATGAAGATTGGGCCAACCACAATTTGAGCCGCTCAAATGCAGGTCGTATGGTGGAAAGTATAGTGCTTGATCATGCTTTTTGGACTCAATCAGAATATGTGTGCCAAGTGTTTGAACCTCTTTACAAAGTTTTACGGATTGTTGACACAAAAGTGTATCCTACTATGGGGGCAACATATGAGTTGATGCGTGTAGTGAAGGAGGAATTGGAAAGAAAACCTGGTGCAAGGTGGGTCATAAAGATAATTGATGACCGATGGTATAAAACATTATACCACGATTTGCATGCAGCAGGTATAAATTATGTCATAATTTGCAATTCATTTCTTTAGTTGCATAAGTATTATTTCTCTTATTAGCGTATGTGTTTCTTAGAACAGCATATTATTTGAATCCTCGATACCAATACAGACCCGGTGTTGGAGATGATGGTGCCCTTATACGTGCTGTACATAATGTATACTCTAAATTGGACCTTGCATCACCAGAAGTTGGCCAATTTGGAAATGAGGTACACAATTACTTAAATTATAATAATTACATTGTTGGATTAAACTAACACGATTTATTGAATTCAGCTAACATGGTTTAAAGATGCAAGAAGAACTTTTGGAGAACCAACATCGGTTGCTGCTCGAACAAAAATGTCTCCTAGTGAGTGTAAACATATTTCACTATAAGTTTATAATAGAATTTGATGGAGTTATTAGGCTTATCAACATTGTTTTTCATTGTAGCTGAATGGTGGATTATGTATGTGACCGATGCACCAACTGTGAGAAAGTTAGCAATCAAAGTATTTTCACAAACAGCTTCCTCATCTGCTTGTGAAAGAAATTGGAGCACATTTGCACTCATACACACAAAGCAAAGAAATAGGTTGGCTCATAGTAGGTTGGAAAAATTAGTTTATTGCTACTACAACATGAAGCTTCAAGTTCGAGATAAGGAAGCAGAAATAGATCATGTCGACCGTGGTGACCCATTAGATGTGTTTGATATTGTTGCTGAAGATGATGATACAGAGGGAAACCAACTTTATCAGTGGATTAAACCTCTTCATTTAGATGATGATGAAGGCAACCCAGCTCCCAGAGTTGCTGAAGAAGCACGTAACGAAGGGATAAATGTAGAAAGAGTATTAGAGGAGGAGGTGGGATCTAGCAGCGCTGACTCTTTGGAAGAACTTTTGCGCCCAACACCAAGAAACACTGGAATTCCACCTTCTTCCAATACTACACAACCACAACATCGTGCTGATACTAATGATAACTCTAGTACAAGATCAGGAGACTCACCTACCACCGGAGGTGGGAATGATGAAAGATATAGTGGAGCTGGAGGTAGTGGTGGTGGATATGGAAACTATTATGGACCACCTCCCAGATTTATGAGCCCCTTCACTGGTGAGGCAAACTTCACGCATGCAACACAGGATGATGACCATGGCAGTAGGCGGGCAGGACCAGGAATTGGTGCCATAGGGAAGGACTATACTCGTAGAGAAAGAGGCAAAGGGATTTTGTCAAGTCAAGAAGATGACTCATTACCTAGAACTTCGGACTCTGTTGGAGTGGGAAGTAGTAACTATGGTTATACTCATAACCAACCATTTCCCTACCCTTCATATCTCATTCCTGTTGGGATGGAATCGAGCGACTCATGGAAAGAATCCGAGACTCAATCTTCAAATGATTTTGCTTATGGACAACGTCAACCAATCTCGGATCCATATGGGTGGCATGTTAACAATTACATGCAAAACTATTTTGGGGATTTATCATTTGATAACTACTCTTCACAATACACTCAATCTACACATAGAGATGATGAAGATAGTGAAAAATTTGAACCTCATAGGAACTCTATGTGGTACTAAGTCACTCATGTATCTTACCATGCAATGTATAAAGTGTAAAATATTGTACTAATTCATTATATATAAATGATTATGGTGTGTTTAAACTTCTTTCATTAATTACTACATATTTTCTATAATCACAATGTTTGTCAGCTCGCTATATAATCAACTTGATAATGTTAAATCCATCATGCAATGCATTTCCTTCCAATTTTTTGTGACAAACTAATAGATAATTGACTAAATAAACATCCTGCAAAGTTTCAATAAAAATTTCCAAGTTTTTCTTACAATTTCCATGGTTTCCATATAAATTTTATCGATATCGATATTATCCCGATATTTCCATCGATATTTCCGTGTTTTCGGACTACCGATATTTCCGATATTACCGATATTTAATACCTTGCTTGTATCAAATTCTAATTGGTTAATAAGAAGCCAAACAATTATTTTTAAATATCTTCAAAAATAGAATAAAATAAAAAAAATTTCATTAATATTCACTTTTTTTAATATGTATTTCATAGCCAACGATATTAGGAATAGAGATGGAAACGTGAACTAATCGACACAATAAATCAATATAACAAAGTATCAAGTTCATTATTTATAGAAGTCAAATTTGGAACATTGTATTTATAAAGTCAAATTTGAGACTTTCTACTAGGGTCGTGTCCGAAAAATCGAAAAAAAAAAAACCGAACCTAACAGCGGAATGAAGCCAAGAAATTGAAAACCTAAAATACCAAACAAAAATAAGAAAACCAAACCAAATCGAGTTCAATTGGTTCAGTTTCAATTCAAGGATTTGGAAACCGAACCGAAACGAAACCGAAACACTTTAAACTTGAAACAACGCTATTTTATTTAACATTTAATCTATGCCAAAAAGCATCTCCAAATGATGAGTCAAAAAGTCCAAATTAGCAATAACAGTAAAATAGACAACATTAGTGTTTTCCAACCGAAATGCCAATTCTTATGTGGCATGATATAGATTGACAACAAACATGATTACTTCAAATCTATTTTTAGTGATTACTAATTACATCGTACCATATTTTTACGAGTTTTTATCACAAAATTCAAAAATAAAAAAATCTAAATGGCACGTAATCGGACTGGTACACTACATGTCATTATACAAAATGGTGGGATATGTGTGTTAAAAGTTAATAATTTAAAAAACATAATTTCCTACCACTTCTGTCACAGCCCGTCCCGGAATTAATTAATCGAGGATGTGAAATGACGGGATTGCCCTTGAATCTACTACGGTATGTGACATTTCATTTGGGTTTTATTGTTTTATCCTAAGTTTGTTTTGGAATTATTTTGTGTGGTTGGGGTGCTTGTTGACCACACACATACACTTTCATTTTTTTCACTCTCTCTCTCCCTCCCGCACGCACAGTCTCTCTCTCTCTTTTCATTCGAACGGTACGGACAATCCAGAGATTGTCAAACCTTCACGGATCGATGTGGTTGAGACCACCATCATACTCCTAGAGACCATACGAACCCATTGGTACCCATTTCAGGTAAGGTTTCATACGTTTTCACGTTGAAATCACGAGACCCGTGATTGTCACTATTCACCAACTTTTAAATGGTTGCATTTTAGGACAATCCAAGCTTACCACGAGCTTAAGGAAGTCCCCACGAAGCTCGGAGTGCTTCGTTTGAAGGTTTGGGACGTCGGGATCATAAGGTTCGAAGGTGGCCGGTTTTGGTGAAATTTTCCCGACGCGATTTGGAAGGTTTTGAGGCTCCAAAGAGGTATAACCTTCTTCCTCTCATGATTTGTGACATTTTGGTGAAAATTTCATGAAAAATGGTGCAAAAACGAGTGAGAAAAGGGCAGTTGCAGGTTAGCCCAGAATCCGGCGCCGGTGACACTGTTCCGGCGTCGGGAGGTTGAAGATGATGCGCGTGGGGGGCGCGTGAGGCCGTGGCCTCCCCGGCGCGTGAGGGCGCGTGAGCCATAGAAAAATTTATTTAAAAATATCGCGATGTTCGTGAGGTTGTGTAGATCGCGTTGGTATATTCATATGCCAAAATTGAGCATTTTATGAGAAGTTATTTCGAATTGTTGGATATGTGCTTAAAATAACGTTTTTATAGTTGTTTCGCATATAGGTGAGATCTACCCCGAGGACGAGCGCAGTCAGAGGCGTCACGGGGGTTACGATCCTGCGACATACCAGTGAGTGGGCAGTTTTGTTTTCATTATATGCCTATACTTAATGACTTTTCCCAGAAATTGAATTAAAATGAAAATATGTTTTGAAATGCCATGCATAGATTTATATGAATTATGTGATTGAAGTGCCATGCATAGAAATTGCATGAAATATGTGAATGGATATTATATGATGCATATATTTGATTTGGTGCTGCGGACGCACAGGTGAGTATCAGGTGAGTTACATTTGATGAAGTGAATTGTTGGATGAGATTTATGTTGATAGCTCATAACCTGCACCCCTGGTGTTAGTGCTTATGTTATTCACCGCATCACACGCTCACCTTGGATCCAAGTAGATGCTAGTCGTACAGACCACTGGAGGTGGTTCCGACATGCTAGTCGTACAGACCATTAGAGACGGTTCCGACTAGTAGGTGACCTTAGATTATGTGCACAGATGATTGATGAGAGAAGCACTAGAGCGTATTATTACACCATCCGAGTCGTACAGACTACTATAGGTAGTTCCGACTCATGTGCAGCGTAGTGCCGTACAGGTCGCAGTTGGCGACTCCGGCAGGGCCGTACAGGTCGCAGTTGGCGACTCCGGCAGGGCCGTACAGGTCACAGTTGGTGACTCCGGCTGGATTGGATAATGAGCTTTAGAATCAGCCGTACAGGACCACTGCTGGGTCTCCGGTTGATTTATTATTTCACCTGATTATTGTTGATGCATCCATATTATGCTTTTGGCTTATGGCATGGCATATTTCTCTGAAAATGATGAATGAGGATGTTTGAGATTCCGAAGCTATATATAATTATATATATTCTATTTTTCTGGGAAAGTATATAGGTTTTTATAGCGAGGGGATATATATGCGTTTTTAAAGGAAAGATTTTGAAAGCTTTGTTTTACTGACCCACTCACCTTGTTTTGCGCCCCTCCAGGTTGTAGTTAGGAGTGTTTGGTGGCTCTCGAGGATTCCCACGGCTGTTCTGACGGACTTCACTCATGTAGGATTCACCTTCGGGTGTTGTAACTTAGTAGTTGTCCTACTTGACTGCATTTGAACCTTATGCTCTGATTATGTGTATTTCATACTTTAACTATCTCTCTAGCATGTCATTAGGAGTGTACTGCTAGTATTCAGTTTCTAATTATTCATACTCTTATATTATTGCTTCCGCATTGCGTAATGGTTACGTCACGTTTGTGACGGCCAGCACGCCCTGATTCTCGGGTCGGGGTGTGTCAGTTTGGTATCAGAGCTTAGGTTGCAGTCCTGTATAATTGTGAGCTTTCTAATTATCTTTGGTGTCTTTTGTCAGAACTATGCCGCCTCGTAGGGATCCACGTTCTTCTTCTGAGCTCAGTTTCCCTAATGTAACCCAGTTAGGGGAAGCTATAGCCCAGGCCTTTCAGACTTCATTCCGTCCTCCTCAGAGAACACCCCTGGAGACTGTTTATAATCTGAAGTTGGAGCATTTCGTTGGTAATGAAGGTCATGAGGGGGCAGAAAAGTGGTTAGATCGTATTGAGAAGACTTATCAGGTGATGCAAAGTCAGGGGAACTTTCCTGCTAGTAGATGGGTCGAGACTACTACATGGTTTTTAGGAAGAGAACCTGCAAGTTGGTGGGAGAATGAGACTAAGTTTACGTCACCTGAGGCAGCAGTTGATTGGGAAACATTTAAGGAAACATTTAGGAGAAGATTTATTCCTCCAGAGTATATTGATCGCAAGAAGCAGGAGTTCACTCAGCTGAAGCAAAAGAAAATGTCAGCAAATGAGTACTATAGGAAGTTTACTGATTTATCTCGCTACGATCCAGAAGTGGCTGCTAATCCAGTGGAGATGTTTCGTCGCTTTAAGTTGGGAACGAAGAAGAGATGGAGGACAATTGCTAGTGCTATTCCTTGCACCACTTATCATGAGTTTTCTGAGATTTTGGTTCGGATTGAGGATTCCGAAAACTTGCCTAGTGAAAGTGAAGAAGAGAGAGATAAGGATAGGGATAATCAGAGGAAAGATGATAAGGGTAAAGGTGCTTTGACTTCGGGACCCCGTAAGACCCAGAATTTCAAGAAAAGTGGAGTGAGCTCGAGTTCTTCTAGCGGGGGATTTAGTGCCACAGGTCCGAGGAGAGGTGGAAGATTTACTAGTGGACCCAGGTTTCAGAGACAGAGAGATTTTGGTGGTGCTGGTGGTTCAGGCCCTCCATTCTGCCGTCGTTGTAATTCCAGACATTTTGGGGAGTGCAGGAGAGTTAGTGGTGCTTGCTCTACATGTGGACAGACTGGACATAGAGCTGCACAGTGTCCCCAGAGTCAGCAGAGGCCTCAGCAATCTGTTATGCCTCCTCCAGCGCCGATTTAGCAAAACCCCAGGTCAGGCAGTTTTGGGCAGATGAGTCAGGGTGGTGCTGCTTACCACTATCAGGGCGATGCCGCTCCCTATGCTTCAGGGCAGTATCAGTATTCCCAGGATCCTTATTTTCAGAGTGGGTATTCCCAGAATATTGGAGGTTATACTCCTTATCCTTCTATGCCGGCTAGTGGATCGCAGTGGTATCAGGGAGGTCAGTTCCAGCAGGGAGAGGTTGCTGCTAGCAGTGCAGGATTATCTAGGCAGTCTAGCCAGACAAGTCATGGACGTTCTCAGGGACGTGGTAATCAGAGTAGCAGAGGTCGTGGAGGACGACAGCAAAACCAGGGACGTGTTAACAACATCTCACTGCAGGATGCTCAGAACCATCCAGATTTGATTATGGGTACGTTAAACATCCTTGGTCACTTTGCTAGAATTTTGATTGATTGTGGTGCTACGCACTCTGTGATTTCTCATACTTTTGCTCAAATGACACAACCTCATCCTACACCTCTAGGGTTTGATTTAGAGTTTGCTATGCCTAGAGGGGATAAATGTTATGTTGATAGTGTTTATCCAGGATGTCCAGTGATGATTGAGAATGTAGCTATGCCAGCTAATCTTATCCCGTTAGATATTGTGGATTTTGATGTGATTTTAGGGGCAGATTGGTTGCATTATAATCGTGCCCATATAGATTGTTACGGGAAATCTATCACTTTTCATCGTCCTGGACTACCTGAGGTTACTTTTGTGGGCGAGAGAAGTGGGGTGAGGCATGGTGTTATTTCTGTCATGAGAGCAAAGAAGTTATTATCTAAAGGTTGTCAGGGATATTTAGCACATGTGGTGCTAAATGATGTGGCTCCTAGTAGCGTGAAGGAAGTTGGAGTGGTCAGACATTATCCTGATGTATTTCCCGATGATTTGCCTGGATTGCCACCAGACAGAGATGTGGAGTTTTCTATTGATTTGCTTCCAGGTACGAATCCTATATCTTTGACTCCATATAGGATGGCTCCGGCTGAATTGAGAGAGTTAAAAGCTCAATTGCAGGAATTAATTGATAAAGGTTTTATTCAACCTAGTAGTTCACCTTGGGGAGCCCCAGTATTGTTTGTGAGGAAGAAAGATGGAACGCTGAGATTATGCATTGATTACAGGCAATTGAATCGGGTAACGATTAAAAACCGTTATCCATTGCCTCGTATTGATGATTTGTTTGATCAGCTTAAGGGTGCTCGTGTATTCTCTAAGATTGATTTGAGATCTGGCTATTATCAGTTGAAAATTAAAGAGGAGGATGTCCCTAAAACGGCTTTTAGGACCCGTTATGGACATTATGAATTTTTGGTGATGCCTTTTGGATTGACTAATGCACCAGCAGCTTTTATGAGGTTGATGAATGAAGTATTCCAGCAATATCTTGATAGATTTGTCATTGTTTTCAATGATGATATTCTGGTATATTCTAAATCGAAATCAGAGCATATTCGACATCTTCATTTGGTTTTGGAGAAATTGAGAGAGCATCGATTATATGCTAAGTTTAGTAAATGTCAGTTTTGGTTGAATCGAGTGGCATTTTTGGGGCATGTGATATCGGCACAAGGAATTCAAGTAGATCCTCAAAAGATTGCAGCAGTGGAGAATTGGGAGCAACCACGAACCGTCACTGAGGTACGGAGTTTCCTTGGTCTAGCAGGGTACTATCGACGATTCGTGCAAGATTTCTCTATGATTGCTTTGCCACTAACGAGGTTAACCAGGAAGGATGTTAAATTTGAATGGGATGATAATTGTGAGCAAAGTTTCCAGCGGTTGAAGTATTGTCTCACTCATGCGCCAGTATTGGTACTTCCTGATGATGGTGGTAATTTTGAGATTTACAGTGATGCCTCATTGAATGGTTTGGGATGTGTTTTGATGCAGCATAATAGAGTGATTGCTTATGCTTCTCGGCAATTGAAAGTTCATGAAAGGAATTATCCTACTCACGATCTTGAGTTGGCAGCTATTGTCTTTGCTTTGAAGATTTGGAGGCATTATCTTTATGGTGAGAAATGTAAGATCTTTACAGATCATAAGAGTCTTCAGTATCTTTTTACTCAGCATGATCTTAATCTTCGTCAGCGAAGATGGTTGGAATTGCTTAGCGATTATGACTGCACGATTGAATATCATCCGGGTCGTGCAAATGTAGTAGCTGATGCACTGAGTAGGAAACCTCAAGGACGACTTAATGCCTTGTATGCTTGTCGTGTTCCTCTTCTTGCAGATTTGAGGTCTACTGGAGTGGAACTGGAAATGGAAGATCGAATGGAAACATTTCTTGCTAGTTTCCAAGTCAGGCCGGTATTGGTTGATCGGGTACGTGAAGCTCAGATGAATAATGAGGAATCTCAGGAGATAATCGAGGCTATTGAGAAAGGTAAGAAAAAGGATTTCAGAATCAGGGAATCAGATGGTATGCTTATGCAAGAGAATCGGATGTATGTGCCTAATAATGAGGAATTAAAGAAAGGAATTTTGGATGAAGCTCATTGTTCAGCTTATGCTATGCACCCAGGAGGAACTAAGATGTATCATACCATTCGACCATTTTATTATTGGCCGGGTATGAAAAGGGAAATTGCTGAATATGTAAGTAGATGCATCGTCTGTCAACAAGTTAAAGCAGAAAGGAAGAAGCCATTTGGGTTGATGCAACCGCTTCCCGTCCCTCTATGGAAGTGGGAAAACATTACTATGGATTTTGTGTATAAACTTCCTCGTACGCAGAATGGTTTTGATGGTGTTTGGGTGATCGTAGATCGGCTTACCAAGTCAGCACATTTTATTCCAGTAAGGGAGAAGTATCCTTTGAACAAGTTGGCTAAATTGTTTATTAGAATGATTGTGAAGTATCATGGGGTACCGGTGAGTATTATTTCTGATCGAGACCCAAGATTCACTTCTAAGTTTTGGGTGGCTTTTCAAGAAGCTCTTGGTACGAGATTGCTTTACAGCACTGCTTATCATCCTCAGACAGATGGTCAATCTGAGAGGACTATTCAGACGTTGGAAGATATGTTAAGGTCTTCAGTGTTGCAGTTTGGTGATTCTTGGCATGACCGCTTGGATTTGATGGAATTTGCCTACAATAATAGTTTTCATTCAAGTATTGGTATGTCACCTTTTGAGGCACTTTATGGTAGAGCTTGTCGAACGCCTTTATGTTGGTCAGAGGTAGGTGAGCGAGCTTTGGTGGGCCCAGAGATAATGGAGGAGACTACTCAGAATGTTCAAGTGATTAAGTCTAACTTGAAAGCGGCCCAAGATCGGCAAAAGAGTATGGCGGATAGACATGCCACTGATCGAGTATATAATGTGGGTGATTTGGTATTTTTGAAATTATCACCTTGGAGAGGTGTGGTTCGATTTGGGAAAAGAGGCAAGTTAAGTCCTAGGTACGTAGGACCTTATGAGATTGTTGAAAAGGTTGGTGAGGTTGCCTACAGGTTGGAGTTGCCTCCGGAGTTATCCAAGGTGCATAATGTGTTTCATGTCTCGATGCTTCGACATTATGTTTCGGATCATTCGCATGTGATTCCTCCTCAACCTTTGGAGATTAATCCGGATTTGACGTATGATGAAGAACCAGTGACTATTTTGGACTGGAAGGACAAGGTTCTAAGGAATAAGACAGTGAGTATGGTAAAAGTATTGTGGAGGAACCACTCGGTAGAAGAAGCTACTTGGGAGACTGAAGATCGATTGAGAGAGATGTATCCGAGGTTGTTTTATGGTTACTAGTATTGGTTTGGTTATGTGAATTTCGAGGACGAAATTCTATAAGGAGGGTAGATTGTCACAGCCCGTCCCGGAATTAATTAATCGAGGATGTGAAATGACGGGATTGCCATTGAATCTACTACGGTATGTGACATTTCATTTGGGTTTTATTGTTTTATCCTAAGTTTGTTTTGGAATTATTTTGTGTGGTTGGGGTGCTTGTTGACCACACACATACACTTTCATTTTTTTCACTCTCTCTCTCCCTCCCGCACGCACAGTCTCTCTCTCTCTTTTCATTCGAACGGTACGGACAATCCAGAGATTGTCAAACCTTCACGGATCGATGTGGTTGAGACCACCATCATACTCCTAGAGACCATACGAACCCATTGGTACCCATTTCAGGTAAGGTTTCATACGTTTTCACGTTGAAATCACGAGACCCGTGATTGTCACTATTCACCAACTTTTAAATGGTTGCATTTTAGGACAATCCAAGCTTACCACGAGCTTAAGGAAGTCCCCACGAAGCTCGGAGTGCTTCGTTTGAAGGTTTGGGACGTCGGGATCATAAGGTTCGAAGGTGGCCGGTTTTGGTGAAATTTTCCCGACGCGATTTGGAAGGTTTTGAGGCTCCAAAGAGGTATAACCTTCTTCCTCTCATGATTTGTGACATTTTGGTGAAAATTTCATGAAAAATGGTGCAAAAACGAGTGAGAAAAGGGCAGTTGCAGGTTAGCCCAGAATCCGGCGCCGGTGACACTGTTCCGGCGTCGGGAGGTTGAAGATGATGCGCGTGGGGGGCGCGTGAGGCCGTGGCCTCCCCGGCGCGTGAGGGCGCGTGAGCCATAGAAAAATTTATTTAAAAATATCGCGATGTTCGTGAGGTTGTGTAGATCGCGTTGGTATATTCATATGCCAAAATTGAGCATTTTATGAGAAGTTATTTCGAATTGTTGGATATGTGCTTAAAATAACGTTTTTATAGTTGTTTCGCATATAGGTGAGATCTACCCCGAGGACGAGCGCAGTCAGAGGCGTCACGGGGGTTACGATCCTGCGACATACCAGTGAGTGGGCAGTTTTGTTTTCATTATATGCCTATACTTAATGACTTTTCCCAGAAATTGAATTAAAATGAAAATATGTTTTGAAATGCCATGCATAGATTTATATGAATTATGTGATTGAAGTGCCATGCATAGAAATTGCATGAAATATGTGAATGGATATTATATGATGCATATATTTGATTTGGTGCTGCGGACGCACAGGTGAGTATCAGGTGAGTTACATTTGATGAAGTGAATTGTTGGATGAGATTTATGTTGATAGCTCATAACCTGCACCCCTGGTGTTAGTGCTTATGTTATTCACCGCATCACACGCTCACCTTGGATCCAAGTAGATGCTAGTCGTACAGACCACTGGAGGTGGTTCCGACATGCTAGTCGTACAGACCATTAGAGACGGTTCCGACTAGTAGGTGACCTTAGATTATGTGCACAGATGATTGATGAGAGAAGCACTAGAGCGTATTATTACACCATCCGAGTCGTACAGACTACTATAGGTAGTTCCGACTCATGTGCAGCGTAGTGCCGTACAGGTCGCAGTTGGCGACTCCGGCAG
Source organism: Heteromeles arbutifolia (assembly GCA_024362995.1). Taxonomy (NCBI): domain Eukaryota; kingdom Viridiplantae; phylum Streptophyta; class Magnoliopsida; order Rosales; family Rosaceae; genus Heteromeles; species Heteromeles arbutifolia. The sequence continues at coordinate 42,791,665 of JANCRC010000002.1, forward strand.
GGCCGTACAGGTCGCAGTTGGCGACTCCGGCAGGGCCGTACAGGTCACAGTTGGTGACTCCGGCTGGATTGGATAATGAGCTTTAGAATCAGCCGTACAGGACCACTGCTGGGTCTCCGGTTGATTTATTATTTCACCTGATTATTGTTGATGCATCCATATTATGCTTTTGGCTTATGGCATGACATATTTCTCTGAAAATGATGAATGAGGATGTTTGAGATTCCGAAGCTATATATAATTATATATATTCTATTTTTCTGGGAAAGTATATAGGTTTTTATAGCGAGGGGATATATATGCGTTTTTAAAGGAAAGATTTTGAAAGCTTTGTTTTACTGACCCACTCACCTTGTTTTGCGCCCCTCCAGGTTGTAGTTAGGAGTGTTTGGTGGCTCTCGAGGATTCCCACGGCTGTTCTGACGGACTTCACTCATGTAGGATTCACCTTCGGGTGTTGTAACTTAGTAGTTGTCCTACTTGACTGCATTTGAACCTTATGCTCTGATTATGTGTATTTCATACTTTAACTATCTCTCTAGCATGTCATTAGGAGTGTACTGCTAGTATTCAGTTTCTAATTATTCATACTCTTATATTATTGCTTCCGCATTGCGTAATGGTTACGTCACGTTTGTGACGGCCAGCACGCCCTGATTCTCGGGTCGGGGTGTGTCAACTTCTATAAAAACACGTGATGTGTGTTCCCGTCACAATGAAATATTTCTCCCTCTAGACGTCGACCCAGTCAATGCGGTCTCATTCTCACCAATTCACTCACTCCTCAACCCAATCAATGCAAATGGGTGGGTACGAAAAATCGAAAAAAAACCGAACCGAAAAAAACCTGAACCGAACAGAATCTGGTTGGTTTGATTCGGTTCTTAGGACTTGGAAACTGGATCTCGAATCGAACTGAACTAAAGTGTTGTCAAAACGACATTGTTTTATAATTAATTACAAGGGTAAATTATAAAAAACTACCTCAATTATTGGTGTCACGACACTTTCATACCTCATCTTTTAAAGTTGACAATGTCATACCTCATCTTACAAATTTGTGCCAATGTTATACCTTCCATTAATTGGCCGTGAATTTTTCAGTTAAACGCTGACGTAGTTCGATCCGAGACCTATTTTTTATTAAAAATTAAAAAAAAAATCATTTAATATTTTTTTAAATATTAAAATAATAAAGAAAAGTTAAAAAAAAAAAAAAAAAACCAACACTCGTCCCCTCCCCCCTTCTCTCTCTTTTCCCCATCTCCATCTATCTTTCCCCTTCCTGCAACTGCAACCCAAAAAAAAGAAGAGAAAAAAAAAAAAAAAAAAACCGATTTGTCTTCTCCCCTCCCCACCCCCCACCCCCTCTTCTCCCCGCACCCACTCTCCACACCCAACCTCCCCACCTTTGCACCCACTACCTGAAACCCAAAAAAAAAAAAAAAAAACGCAAATCCCGTAGAGGTGGAATCGGGAAACCTTCGGCAGGCCGATTTTGAAGGTTGAGAACCTGGGTGCAGAGAAAATGGGAAGAATGGGTGTGGAGGGAAGAGGGGGGGACGGACGAACTGGGTTTCCTTTTTTGTTTTTTTTTTTCTCTTTTTCTTCTTCTTCTTTTGCAGGTGGGGTGGGGGGGCGGACGAACTGGGGTGTTCCTCTTTTCTTTTTTCTTCTTTTTTCTTCTTCTTCTTCTTCTTCTTCTTCTTCTTCTGCTGGTTGGTTGGGTGGGTGGGAGTGGGGGTGGGGGTGGGGTGGGGTGGGGCGGACGAACTGGGTGTTTCCTTTTTTTTTTTTTTTTTTTTTTCTTCTTCTTCTTCCTCCTCTCTTCCTCCATCTTCTTCATTTTTCTTCTTCTTCTGGGTTGCAGGAAGATGGGGAGAGAGGGGGAGGAACGAACTGGCCTAAGGTTTTTTTTTTTTTTTTCTTTATTATTTTAATATTTAAAAAATATTAAATAATTTTTTTTAATAATAATTTTTTAATTTTTTAATAAAAAATGGGTCCCGAATCAAGCCACGTCAACATTTAATTGAAAAATTAACGGCCAATTAACGGAAGGTATAACATTGGCACAAATTCGTAAGATGATGTATGATATTGTCAACTTTAAAAGATGAGGTATGAAAGTGTCGTGACACCAATAGTTGAGGTAGTTTTTTGTCATTTACCCTAATTATAAATTAATGCTTTTATTATTGAAACGGCGTCGTTTGTTACTTTGTTCTCCTTTCAGTCTGCAAGACTGATGTATTGATGGTGACCTTTACTGCTAAACATCGATCCGTGATCCCTCTGGACCCTCTCCTTCCCAGCCTCCGCCGCTCCGAGCCTCCGCGCACCGTATTCGTCTTCGTCTTCTTCCTTCCCAGCGACCTGCGACCCGTCTCACTCTCAGTCAGTCAGTCTCTCACCCCCGTGACCCGGTGACCCGCGACTTCCTCTCGCCGTTTTGAGTCTCGACCCACGACTTCCTTTGCAAGGTTAGTCTCATGGTAATTTCTCTCATGTTCTACGGATTTTCTTTTCAATTTCATGGGTTTTGCAGATTTTATTTTCAATTTCATGGGTTCTGCAGATTTTATGTTCAATTTCATGGGTTCTGCAGCTTTTCAATTTCATGGGGTTTGCGATTTTCTTTTATTTTTAGTGGTTTTTGTATTTTAAGAGTGAATTTGGCAAGTTATGTTTGAATTTTGCATAAGTATCTGCTGAGGGTGGGTGGATGAAGACAGAACATGCTAAATTTGGCCTTTGGTGTGCTTAAACTGGTACGGGGATGGTTAGAATTTTGTATAAGTATCTGCACTTTGTTTTTGCTGTGAAGTGGAAATAGTCTTTAGAGTGGCTTATTCGTGATAATTGATAAAGAGGTTTGTGTTTAAGACTTGAGAGTAGTGCGGTGTCTTTCTTGCTGGTTCTGCTCACACCACCTCATCTAGCTGTTGTGATGGAGTACACGGCTGGGTGAGAACTCTTCGAGAGAATATGCAGTGCTGGCAGATTTAGTGACGATGAGATAAAGTAGTTTCAAATGCGGAGAAAATTTCATTGGAAATGATTTTAGTGTAGAGTCTCAAATATTGGGATCTCTGAATGTTCCCTGAAATGGAATCCATCTCGATTTTTGTTTATTTTCAGATAGGGAAAGTTAGGTCTGAAGCATTTTTTGGCTAAAGATCATGTCTTTTGTGTCATAAATTTGTTTTTGTTACATGGGGTTCTGTATATCTTTTGGATAATAAAAAAGCTTGAATCTTTACTATGTTTGCCAGTGTAATGCATACTCTTGACTATTTAGGTGAAGACCAATGTATAAGGTGCTCTCTTCTGTTGACAATTCTAATAAGTACACTTAAAAACATGGTGTTCTATGCATTGTTTGTTTTAGATTGTTTTGGGGTCAATGCTAAAATTAGAGGGATAAAATTGATTTCTTTTTCATTGACAGTGGATGTCACATTGTTTTGTAGGTCTTATTATTTGTGTTAGTGGAATATATCTTTAAAGTTTGGACTTTGTTATGTTTATTTTAGGTGTGGAAGACTTGAAAGTGTGATGTTTATTTTAAATTTGGACTTTTTGAAGACTTAAACTTTGGACTTTGGAAGACTTGATTGATGATTCTAGTTGAACTTTAAATGTTTATTTTCATTGTCTTTGATTCTAGTTGGAATGCTTATGTTATGATTGTGTTGGAGATGTTAAAATTTCATATTTTAAATTTTTTCATTTTTCGAAAAAAAAAAATACTGAAACCAACCAAAAAAAAAAAGAACCGAACCAAAATTTCAGTTCGGTTTTGGTTTTGGCAAAAAACCGAACTGTTTTGAACCGAACCCAGCCCTTCAATCACCCCACGAGCTTATTGTCGACGTCCACCTCGCCGCGACGCCTCCTCCTCTCGACGTCACATCTGGAATTTCACCATGAAAAAGAGGGACACCAGCACCAGGAACCCCAACCCGATCCAAAATCTAATCTGGGTCGATCCCTCTATCAAATTGTAATCTCTGATGTACTACTTATAATGGGGCTGTTTTTGGCTCCATTCCATCAATGAATGCTATCGTTTCTTCAAAAAACAAAAAAAAAAACAAAACCCAACGCCCAATTTTAAAAATTAAAAATATTAAAAAACAAAACCCAGCGTTGCAGATAAAACCCCAGCTTAAACCCTAAGACTTGCCCACCCGGACGCAGTTAACAAATTCCAAAATCTCTCCAGCCTCAACCGTCTAATGCTGCCGCAGGATCTTCTTCAACCTCTCACCAGTGTCCTTCGTCTTCCCCTTCCCCTCTTGGTACGTCTCTGAATCTCTCTCCCCGTCTCTTCTGCAACTGGTTGCTCCACTTTTTGTTTTTTGGCATGCTCAGTGATTGATTTTGATTCCTTTTAATTCTATGGTGTTAGTTTTCTGGGTCACTGAAATATTAGGGTTTGAATTTGGGAGAATTAGATTACGAATCGCCAGTTAGGGCTAAACTTTAGGATTCTGGGGGCTGTTCTTGTGGATATTTCCTGCAGAAATTCTAGTTTCTCTGAAATTCGCAGCCACTGTCGCCGTTATAGGGAAGATACGCGCTTCAACCCCCCCACCCCCGTTTATGTATATTGAGAATATATCAGCGATTTTGTGGATATTCGTGTTCGTGTGTGTATGCATAAGTTTGCATTTCTTATACCGACATTCTCGTTCGTTGTGTAGCAATTGGTATGTCTTTGGTCTTACTTGCATTTGTTTTCCATGAGCTGTGATATATGCTTCTAGCTTGCCCTTTTTGTTCACCTGTCAATACACAAGAATTGCAAGTATCACATTCGTAGGTTTTATTGGGATTGCCGGAAAATAAAAATGTTTTCTTGTTACAGATTCTACTAGTCGGAGAAGCTACATCAACTAGTTCTTTTCAGTTCTGGCTCCTATTATGCTTGCCAACTGCAGACAAGTTCTCAACCATTCTCGTTGCTCTATGAGATTTTCTTCTTCTGAAGGTTATTCTGTTCTTAATTCAAGTGGTCTTCAGCACTGGTTCAAAAATTGGCAAGGACTCAGAAAAAATAAACTGACAGCAAGTACTTTTGCTGCGGCGGTTGGTTTTTTTCATCGCAGACGACTCCAGCTTTGGCTAGAGAAGATTGGAGCCCTTGAGCCATTTTCGGGTAATTTGGCTACCTGTTGGAGCAATATCAAAGAAGAGGAAGCACTTGAAAGATACAAGCTGATAACAGGAAATTCCGTTTTCTTTCCTGAATTTCAAGTTTATGGTAATAGGAATGTTGGAGAGGATTGGTTGGGAGCTTCACCGGATGGGGTGATTGATAGGCTGGTATACGGATTGCCTTCACGAGGAGTATTGGAGATTAAGTGCCCATTTTTTGATGGAAATATGAAGAAGGCTACCCCTTGGTCACGAATTCCTCTATACTGTGTTCCACAGGCTCAGGGTTTAATGGAAATACTTGACAGGGATTGGATGGATTTCTATGTTTGGACTCCTAAAGGGAGCAGCCTATTCAGGGTATATCGGGATGCAGAATACTGGGATGTTCTGAAAATAGTTCTCTCGGATTTTTGGTGGAATCATGTCCAGCCAGCGAGGGAGATCTTGAGCAAGTCTCAGATTAGAGATCCCCTTGTTGAATTAAAATCGCTCAAGCCAGCACCCAGGCATGAACTGTGTAGTTATATAGTTTATGAAAGCAAATGTGTTGTTGATAACTCCAAGTTATTGATGCGTGAAATCAATGGCAAACTGGTAAACTGATTCATCTAAAACCACAGTATAGGCACTTCAGCTTATTGATTCGTGAAATCAATGGCACGTCAAGTAGCTGGAATGTGACTTTGATGAGTTCAGTAATTGATTTTATGTCCGTTGTTTTCTTTTGTATTAATTGCGTTCAAATTTCTTCTTCATCATATTGTCCTTCCCAAGACTATTTACTTTCTAATTACATTGCTCTAGAGTAGAGTATTGTTGTTGATGGGGTTTGCTCAAATCATATTGGTTTCGTAGTTTTACTTGTAGGAAAATTTAATTAGATGGATCTAAGTAGCACATAAGTCTCAATCTGGGATTGGTCAAACTGTGCATTTTCCTATTAAAGTTTAATTCTTCATGAAAATCTCGTCTAAATTTAGCATGTGATCCTGAACTAGATCTCTTGGTATTTTTTATTTGTTCTTGCAGAAGATTTTACTGAAGTTGGATTTACATTATCTCAAAGGCAAGTAGAAGGCTGTAAAGACGGTCTCAATTATTTCAGGTACAATATCTTTATTTTACTTATTTAAAGAGATCGACATAAAGCCTTACATACTTTTTCTCAATTGTTCTTTTGGATCGAAAGTAGTGGTTGGGAGTGCTCTCTACTTTAATTTAGTATCCAAGGATCTTTTGCGTATGAACGTATTGCAGAAATTTGTCCCTTCCTTGGCTGATCAGATTCGAGAAACTTAAATTTATAGGTACTCATTTTTGAGAGGTGAATCTATAAATTATCCTTAGTTTTTCATCTTATTCGAGCTCTCTTTTTTCCTCACCATGTTCGAATGGCATTGTGCTGGCTGGGCATCTTCTGCTTCGGGTCTTTTGAGTTGGTGATTGTTATCAAATTGTTATTTGAATTAAATTCTGTTGGAATTATATGTTGATACTTCTTTCAGTCTTGGTTGTCCTGATATCTGAATGAAACGATTAAATTGTTTTGCAGATGCTACCAGGTCTAGGTGTTCGAACAACGAAGTGGATAACGAACAATCCTTCATACAGATGACTTGCTTAGACGAAATTATAGAACCATTTGTAAGTACAGATTTCCTTGGCAAGCTTAGCGTTTGGTTGCTAATTTCTGGTTTCCCGTATTTCGTCTATATGACTGGTATCAGATTATGCCAAGTACAAGAGACGCATGTAAAAGTTTTTGGTTTACATGGGTATGTGTTACACATGATGATTACCATCTCTTCAATACATTTGGTCTATTTCATAGTCTTAATTTCTACGGGGACGGTATTCAAATGGGTAATGATTTCCGCACTCCTTTTCCTCTTCTCCTTTGATTGGCATAACCCAACGCCAACGGAGATGACAAAAAGAGCGAGTACGGAAATCACTCCCCCATTCAAATTTCTACTAAGCGTTTTATTTGGGGAACGTAAATGAGACCGCATGTAAGGAAATGTATGTGCCAAGGGATACCTGCATCTTCATTCCTACCACCCTATTTTGATAAGTCGTCCACGCCGCCACATCACCACCTCCATCACCACCATCGTCCCCACTTCCCTATGTTTACTAAATTTCCACCACCATCACCTCCTCGTGTTTCCGAGACATGAACACGTCGGTTTACCAGCTGGAGATTCAGAGTTATTCAGATTTATGACTTGGCTTAAATTTGTAAGTGACATTTTTTATGTTCTCGGAGGAATGCTATTTCGATATGTCGACCTGTATTAGGTGTTTAGTTCAAGCACCTTGCTCTTAACTCTGAGATGGTTTTGAGTTAGGCATGAAGGGAGACGAGCTTGCCTGAGAGATCGAGGACGATGGCTGTGATCCATCTCTTGCAGTTTCAGATGCTCAACTTGAACATGACTTTCGGGCGATTTCATATTTCTGTCTCAACGACGGCGCTCATCATGCCAGCAGCCACCAGTAATGGCGAACTTGATCCGCCAACGGACAGCCTCCGAAGCAAACTGCTCTTGAGTATCACCTGCTACTAACGTGCTTATGACGGGCAGAAAGGAACTTTAAATACTTCATGAATCGCGGCTTATTACAAATCCCTGTTTCACATCAGATGGAATTCGCCGTTCTTTACCAACTAAAATAGAAAAGGCTGTATCACATCGAGAATCTGTAACCGCTTGTTTTCCTAGTTAAGCATCCAAACTTAATGAATCGCATCCCACTTGATGGCATGAGATCGATCTGCAAAAGCCAGAAACAAACCCAAAAGGCTTTCCCTTTCTTGTGCCTCGCCGTCTTAAAACTAACTTGACACTCATCTTCTCAACTTCTGACTAACCACTTGGATTTTGCTACCGTGCTGCTGTCGCTGCGAAGCAAAGTCCTGATAGTATCACAAACCATTGTCCCTTCGAGTAGGCAGCTATAGCCGTCAATTATGTCAAGTCAGCTGATCAGCAAATTCAAATCAATCCCTATTGCATCCTGCTTAAACATTCCAATACTTCATAAATTTCCTCCACTTGATGGTGCGATCTATCTTCCGAAACAAACCAATAAATTCTTCCTTCAGCCTCAATGCAGCTCCACCCTGGCATCTTCTTTAGATCCATCTCGCTCATAACTCTCCTCGTCTCTTCTACTTCATCCCACTGTCCGACACTAGCTTGTGTGTTACTCAACAGAGTATAGTACCCAGCGTTATCAGGTTCTAGTTCCAAGAGCCTCTGAGCAGCATACTCCCCAACATCTCTGAGACTGTAAATTCTACATCCTGAAAGAAGAGCACCCCAAATCCTACTATCCGGAAAAGTCATCATTTTCATAATGACAACTAAGGCCTCTTTAAGCTTCCCAAATCGACCCAAGAGATCGACAATGCTAGTGTAATGGTCTAAATCAGGTTCGATACCAAACTTCCATTTCATGGAACAAAAAGCATCACAACCTTCAGTCACAAGACCGGAATGGCTACAAGCAGATAACAAGCTTATGAAGGTGACACTATTTGGTCTTGTTCCTTCTCTAATCATCAGGTCAAATAGTTTCAAGGCTTCAAAACCAAGTCCGTGGCTCCCATAGCCCTCAATCATTGATGTCCAAGTCACTATATCTTTGACCAACATTCTATCAAAACACACTCTAGCTGCAGATAGACTACCACTTCTTATGTACATGTTTATTATGGAGGTTTCGAGATGAGTATAGCTCTCCTCGTCTTCAGACAATGATTTCCTTATGATGTAGCCATGAATTTGTTTTCCCAACTTCAAAGCACCTAGGTTTGCAAATGCATCAACGAGGCTTCTTAGTATCTCAGCCCTTGGTTCCGGACCCGAAGCTTGCATTTCGCGAAAGAGTCCAACAGCTTCACTAAACCAACCATTTTGAATGAAGCCAAACATCATTGCACCCCAAGTAATGCTGTTCCGGTGAGGGATTTCTCTGAACAGCCTATCTGAGATTCCTAATTCTCCACACTTGGCATAGAGGTCTAACAAAGATGTCTGCAAAACGTGATCACAAAGCCCACGTTTTGTCGCCAAACAATGCAAGCTTTCACCTTGGGAAAGAATCCCATGTTTGGTCAATGCTGATATAACCAAAGTTAATGTCTCAACGCCCGGCGCCACTTTGCCCTGCATATCCTTGAACAACTCTCTTACTTTCGCAACATCCCCTATCGAAGTAAAAAAGGAAATGCAGATATTCCAGGAGACTACATCCCTTCTATCGAGTTCGCTGAAAAAGTCTTCAACTTCGTTGATTGTACCTAATTTAGCATACATTCTCAAGATTGAGTTCTGCACAGATGCATCATACAGTAAACCGTTCTTAATCACATAACCATGAAATTGACTTCCACAAATTGCATTTTCAGTGCCACAACATCCTTGCAACATGGTCAACATAGTAACGGAATTCGGTTCCAACTCCAACCTCATTTCATTGAACAAACTCAACCCACAGGCAACATTCCCTTCCAAAACATAGCCGGAAATCATCGATGTCCACGAAACCAAATCTCTTTGACACATTTCATCAAACAACTTACGAGCACGATCAATTTCTCCGCATTTCACATACAAATCAATCATTGTATTACCAAAATACACATCCATTCCAAAACCCATTTGAATGGCCACACAATGAACCATTCCCGCATACCTAACTTCACCCCCAAGCAACATAACCACCCTGTTTACAATCGGGAAAGTAAAGCAATCATGCGAAACACCCAACTCACGCATCTTCTTGTACAGCAACAGAGCCGAATCAACAAGACCACATTCGACATGGGACTTCATCATTAAATTCCACAACATGGTATTTGGTTCTCGAATCGAACCGAAAACTGAAACGGCGCTGTCGAGGTCATCGAAACGAGCGTACAGAGTGAATAACTTTGAAAAATGGGAAGAGGGCTGGATCCCAGTTGAGACCAGGATACGAGCGTGGACCTGTTTCAGGGTCGGGAGGTTCTGGCACGAATGCAGCAGCACCGAGCTTGACAAAGAAGAAGAAGAAGAAAAAAAAAGAGAGGGGGCGATGTGGTGGTAGTGGGATTTCAAGTGATGGGTTCGAAGTAGCAGAGCAAGCTTGGAGTGGAGAGACGAGAACTCGAAACGTTGGAAAACATGGAAACGGGAAGAAATCTTGAAAGATTAAGACGAGGACTTGAAATCTAGAAAAGCTAGAGAGACTGTATTCTCAGTTTTGTGGTTTATATAGCTTCACTTGCCGGCAAGGTTTACGACCTTACTTGAACAGGATCTGTTCTATAGGATCATACCTTTGTATCTTGATCTCCAAGGAGACAGAAACCCTAGCCTGGGGGATGAATCATGACCGTGCTATCAGAGCGTGATTAACAGCTGATGTGAGCACATGTGTATCAGACCTCTGTATTCTTTATAATTTAATTATTTTGAAAATTGTATGAGCACATGTGTAAGGGTAAATTACATAGTGTCCTTCAGCTTTGAAGTCTATTACAATCTCATACAACATCTTTAAAACATTTCACTTTTACGTACTATTTTATTTTAAAATAATACATCCGTTACATTTTCGATTCATTGATCCGTTAAACGCTGACGTAGCTGCCAAATGTGTGCCAAGTGCAAAAAAAAAAATATTTTTTAATTTTTTTTTTAAAAACCTGAATCTTCTAAATAAATAAATATATAAAAATAAAAACCAAAAACAAAAGCTAAAACACACCTCCCCCCAACCCCCACTTCGTCTTCCCTCCCTCCCCCACCCATCCAACCTGCAACCTAGAAGAAGAAGAAGAAAAGAAAAAAAAAAAAACTCATCTTCATCTTCCCCAACCCCCCTTCCTTGCAACCCACCCCTTTCTTCCCCCTCCTGTCTTCCCCAAACCCACCGCACCCATCCTCCACGTCCTCCTCCGCACCCACCCTCTTCCCTCCTCTACAAAGGTCAAACCTGGAGATTTTTTCATTGAAATTCATGTTAAAGCTTGTCAAGCTTGATGTGAGTAATGAGGTAGGCATCATGAGAGATACTAGGCTGGATGCTCAAGTTAGGTGTTTCTTTAGCACTTAGACTAAGATCCATATGGTATATGTCAAGTGGACATGTGACACGTTCATTAAAATGAGAATACACTATAGCATACATTGACATATGACACGTACATTAAAATGAGAATACACTATAGCATACATTCCATATTGTATGTGCTAACTGCAGCCGATAGTCGGATGACAAATTGGTCCCTCTTCAAGTCAGTGTGTGAGCCCCTAGATCTATATGATCCTACCCTTATACCCTTTATTTAGACTAAAGCCTATGTTAGAAGAAGCGATTTATTGATCGCTACTTTAGCACCTTTATCTAAGACGGTCAAGTTAGCTACTATCTCAAGAGGCGTGTCTAGGCAAGCAGTTAAACCGCATTAGATTGACACGAGAGCTTAGGGAATATAGTTTGAAGACTACACTATGTCATGATTTTAAATTTGGAGATTTGTGGAGTGGATAGACACATTTAGAAATATTTTTCTTACAGCCCTCAAATAACGGTGATGCTCACAACCTTATTTATCACAGTTAGATAAGTTTAAGTTTCCAAATCTGTATAGTACATAAACACAAACATAAAAAAATTAAACTCACTCAATAGTAGTAAATAAGATGGTAAATATTACCACCTCTTTAGGGTGAGCAAAAATGCACCCCACTCGTTTAACTCTAGAGCTCGATAATTTCAATACTAGCAACTCTTCCTGTTTAGATTGGGAATAAATATTTGGGCCTTTCGCATGGCCCCAACCTATATATTTCATGTACAAAGATTTGGGCCTTTAATAATGAAGAAGAATGAATAGTACAAGGCTCAAAGGCTTTGTTTTATTCAGCACATGATGGATACGTAACATCCAATTTGTACTTCTTTACTGGTAAGTGAAATGTTTTAAGCATGATTCTCGTTAAAGGTGAATTTGAACCACATTATTACTAACTCATTGTGAGGCTTAGCCCACTCCCTCACTCTCTTAGTGAGATGATACAGTTTGCTCAAAAAAGAAAGAAACGGAAAAAAAAAACTCATATTTGAATGCCTTTCTCCTTTCCTCATCAAATCTTTCATGGTTATAAAAATGGAAAAACTATATATACCCTAGAAAAATCAACCTTGTGAAGATGTTCACAGAATCAAATGACTAAGAAGGGACAGATGGTAAAATGGAAATTAATTTTGAGAATAAAAATCCACTAACATAGGCCAATTATATGACAAATAAATAAAATCGTCTCTTAGAGCAACTCCACCCATAGAGCCCTCCCCCTGGCAATCCACTATTCAATCCACCATATTGAATAGTAAATGCCTTTAATGAATAGTAACTGCCATTAATGAACAGTAAATTGCCATTTGCATCTCCACACTTGGAGCCCTCCCTCTAGCAATAGGCAATAAAAATATTAGTTTTTTTTTTGTTTGTTTAAATAATACAAAATAAAATTATTCGTAATTTCGGATAAGAATTTTTAAATTGTTCTTGTTGCGCCATGTGTCATTTTATCCAAAAAACAATTATTTTTTGATGGATTTCGATAAGATTTTTATCCAATGTCATCGTGCCACGTGTCGTTATCTTTTCAGAATCTTTGAGGATAGATTTCGACAAGATTTTAAATCGTTCTCGTTGCGCCACGTGTCATTATCCGAAAAGATAATTATAGGAGATCGATTTCGATAAGATTTTTATCCAATGTCATTGTGCCGCGTGTCGTTATCTTTTCAGAATCTTTGAGGATAGATTTCGATCAGATTTTTAATGAATGACGGCATGCCACATGGCCCTATCTACAAGTCAATCATTTCTGAATCGTCCATATAATCCACCATCAATCCTCACAAATCTCACACCAACTTTCTCAAGATCTCTATCATTATTCATAGTTTCTGCTTCCTTCATCACCAAAATCTTTATCATTATTCATAGTTTCTGCTTCATTTTTACAATGTCTTCTTCTTCATCAAGGATGATGTGGGAAATCGATCAGCACGAGGAAGACTGGTTTAACCAATCTGAAAGATTGTTAAATCTTCAGATAGACGAAAATGAGATGGAAGAGGATGAGGAGCGTACAAGGAGAGATGACGAAGCAATAATGGCCAGAGCCTCACATTCCCGTCGAGTGGTCCAAACTTTGGCTCATATATGCAGGCCTAGCCGTTCCAGAAACCTTGAAAGAAGCAAGCAACGACGGGGTGAAGAGCTGTTGGACGATTACTTTGTCCATAACAGTGCATTTCCTGATACGTACTTCAGACGTCGTTTTAGAATGGAACGACATTTGTTCAACAGAATCATGATTGATGTTTACAACCATGATTCTTACTTTATGCAAAAGAATGATGCTTGTGGTGCTATGGGTCTCTTGCCTGAGCAAAAAAATCACTGCTGCGTTGCGGATACTTGCGTATGGAGCGTCTGCAGACCAAGTGGATGAGATAACGAGGATGGGGAAATCAACCACTCTTGAGTCCCTGATGAGGTTTTGTGGAGCAGTCGAATCTTTGTACACCGCAGAGTACCTCCGAAAACCTACTCACATGGACTTGCAAAAGCTTCTGAAGAAGACCGAGATGCGAGGTTTTCCTTGGATGATAGGAAACATCGATTGTATGCACTGGACGTGGAAAAATTGTCCAAGTGCATGGCAAGGCACATATGGGGACAGAAAATGAGCAAAATCAATCATTTTGGAGGCGGTAGCATCTTTTGATACATGGATATGGCACGCCTTTTTCGGGGTTCCGAGGGCTCAAAATGATCTCAACGTCCTTGCCCAATTCCCAGTGTTCAACGACGTCTTGTAAGGAAAGGCACCAAAAGTCACGAACGTCGTCAACAGACGTATGTACGACGGGTCATACTACCTAGCTGACGACATTTACCCACGGTGGGAAACATTTGTCAAAATAGTGCCACGTCCGCGAAGTGCAAAGGAAAAACACTTTGCAAGCTGTCAAGAGGGATGCAGGAAGGATGTGGAGCGTTGTTTTGGTATCCTCCAAGCTCGTTGGGCGATCGTTAGGGGCGCTGCCAGAATGTTCGATTTAGAGTCACTTCGATCCATCATGATGACGTGTGTCATTCTTCACAACATGATTGTGGAAGATGAGTTCGATTATGATGCGGTTGATGAATATGAGCCAGACACGATGAACAATTCAAAAACACGGATATATTGTGCGCATAATGCTACCGAAGAACCCATGCAACACGAGCCATTAGAAAGGGATGGACATTACAATGAAAGGGTCATTCAACGATATACTGCACTTCAAAGGCTATCTATGCACAATGCTCGGCAAATTGACTTGATAGAGCACCAGTGGGCATTGAAACAAGCTAAAGATACTTAAGTTTATGTAGCATGTTTGTTTGTATTTAGTGTGTTTATTTAATTTTATTTGGTGTGTTTTTTGTAGTGAGTTTTTTATTATTCGGTATGTTTATGTAATTTTATTTGGTGTGTTTATGTAATTTTATTTGGTGTGTTTATGTAATTTTATTAGTATAAATATATTACGAAATTAAATAAATGTACTCTCACTTTAAATAAAGTACTAAATTCAATAAATTGGAAACAACATAAATAATAAATTACAACCCAAAGTGATTGGAAAACTATGGGCGCCGATTACAAAAAGTACCCTATTCATCATCACTTAACCAATTTGTGGTGCTAGGATGATCTTCTCTTGTCGTGCTAGGACCATCTCTTCTTGATCTCGCTTCTCTTGCACGCCTTCTTCTCACCAGATCCGCTTTCTCCGACGCCCAAAAATATTTAGAATTTGGAGACTTCCCTTCTAAAGGCGTGTTCATAATGTCACGATCTCGTTGAGCCATTCTTTCTTCTCTAGCCAACTCCCTTTCTTGCCTAAGTAGTTCTCTTTCCCTCTCACTAGCTTGAAATGCCATATCTACAGCTGCAGCTTTTGCCTCGTCTCTAGCCTTATCAGCCTCAAATTTCGCCATTTCCCGCACCAAACTCAATTCACCTTGGCGAGCAAGTTCTTCCATGTACTTTGCATAATCATTCTTGGAAACACTCCCTTTTCTCTTTGACGCCTTCTTACCTTGAGGCCTAATTGGATAACGGGTCCACCCCGACGCTTGTTCATGGTTGGGCGTTTCATGCACTTCTTCTCCATCTTCTTCATGAACATGTGAGCCATGATCGGGTGTAGACTGTAGAGGGGTGCTGTTCATGCAAACTTCTGGACCAACGGGCACAACTTTGAATTTAGGACAATCTTTAACAATATTCCAACATTCCCACCGGTTGAATGATTTGTTTTTTGATTTGATTTTGGCACCATACCATACTTGTGCTTGAAGTTGCTACAAATGAATAATAATGAAATTAGGTAACAAATAAATAATACAAACAAATAATTATAATCAAATTAGGTAACAAATAAATAATACAAACAAATAATTATATATTCTTACCTCACCCGAGTAATTTTCCCCACTTCGAAGATTACTACTAGCTTGTGTCAAGGCGTCTCTCCATGTACTAAAGGAATGGCTAAGTAATTTCCAACGACTGGACACCGATTCTTTGGTTCTTTTCCCACCCATTTTCTCAAGAAATTTGGTATGAATTAAACTCCATATTTCTCGCAACTGCATCTCATTACCCGTAAGTGAACTATGAGTAACTTCAACCCAGCTAGTGCACAACACAACATCTTCAAGAAGCGACCAATTCGTACCTGCATCAGTAGTCATTTTGTGGAAAAACAATTGGATTGAAACTTTGAGAGAAAGATAGGAATGTGATTGAAAGTAGTTGAGAAAATACGAAATTGTGGTGTAAAGTAGATGATAATGAGAAGGTATTTATAGAAAAGTAGAAACATTTTTTCAAAAAAAAATTTCAGATATTTTTTTTCTGATTTTTTACAATTTTTAAAATTTTTTTATTCAAATAATTAATCTCTGCCATTGGATTTAAAAAAAAATTGAATTCCAACACTCCAGATTGTGCCACGTGTCACAACGGTAACTTTTCTTAATTTTAAAGCTATTTTTTCTTTTTCTTTTTTAATTTGTAAAGCAGATTAACATCAACTGTTGATCTCAGATCGAACGGTTGATATTAAATCAGCTTTTTTTTTATTTATTACCGTTGGAAATCGGACGGCTCGTATTAAAGAGCCGTTGGGATCGAACGGACCGTGGGAAGACACGTGGCTTCCCAACGGTAACATTTGACTGCTGAAAAGTGGCTGACTTTTCTGATTTATGGTCGGGCGACGTGCCCCCACGCGCGAGTAGGGTGCACGCGCCTGACAGAAAAAAATAAAAAAAGGTTCTGACGCCAGGCTGATGCTAGCGTTGGCGTCACAGCCACTCGGGCTCTCGGGCTGGCAACTCTTCACAGGCCCGTTGCTCGGGCCTCTTGCATTGCTCGGGCTCTTTCACGCTGAAGCGACTTCACAGGGCCTCGGGCCCTTTCCTCTCACCTGTCCCCCGAGCAAAGTCCAACATTGGACTTGCTCTTAGAGCAATTTCACCCGTGCCTTTGTGCAAAGACAAGGACGATAAAATTGCCCGACGTCAACCATACTTACACTCCTTTTTTTTGCGTGTGGCTCGTGCAATGCATACATAATTTGGGCTAGTTAAACCCAGTTCGTAAGTTGTCATGGGGCTTGCGTCTGAAAAATAGTAGTAACCGATTCGGTAAGCCACGGTGCCCGTTGTTCCTGCTGTTTTGACCTTCAACGATTAGGGGACTGAACGATTCTTATTTTTTTTTAATTATTATTTTTTATATAAATACCCAACTATCATTTTAACTCTTGTACCAAAATCTAACACGTTCGTTAATTATTAAATATCTTAATTATACTTTAAAAATAAAATATATATATTTGTGAATATTAATTTCTATAGTAAAGGCAAAACAGTTGAAGTTGTGAGATCCCACATCGTCCAGGGGTGTGAATCCTCTATGCCTTATATGTACATGCCCACCTCCAATTAGCACGAGGCCTTGTGGGAGCTCACTGGCTTCGGGTTCCATCGGAACTCTCAAGTTAAGCGAGTTTGGGCTGGAGCAATCCCAGGATGGGTGACCTATTGGGAAGTGCTCGTGAGTTCCCAAAAACAAAATCGTGCGGGCTGTTTGGGTGGCCGGGCCCAAAGCGGACAATATCTTGCTATGCGGACAGGGTCCGAGATGTGACAATTTGGTATCAGAGCCAATCCCTGGTCAGAAGTGTGCCGACGAGGACGTCGTGCTCCTAAGGGGGGTGGATTGTGAGATCCCACATCGCCTAGGGGTATGAATCATCTACGCCTTATATGTACATGCCTACCACCAATTAGCACGAGGCCTTTTGGGAGCTCACTGGTTTCGGGTTCCATCGGAACTCCGAAGTTAAGCGAGTTTGGGCTGGAGCAATCCCAGGATGGATGACCTACTGGGAAGTGCTCGTGAGTTCCCAGAAACAAAACCGTGGGGGCTGTTCGGGTGATCGGGCCCAAAGCGGACAATATCTTGCTATGCGGACGGGGTCCGGGATGTAACAAAAGTTGTACAAAAACAATTACCTTTCAGAGTGAATAGTAACAGAAGAAAGAATGCTTTTCAAATCATATATTATTTCTTATAAAAAACAAGGTATATATACAACCCTATACAAATATGGGAAAGAATAAGGGAAATAATAATTACACCCTAAACTAGGAAACCAATTGCAGTAAGAATCCCACAATTATAGGAATCCTAATACAAGTCAATATACAAGTCAACACTCCCCCTCAAGTTGGTGCATAGATGTTGCTCATGCCCAACTTGTCTAGAAATCTGGAGAACTTGTTACTAGAAACTGCCTTCGTGAGAATATCTGCTACTTGGTCGTCCGTTCCTATGGGAGGAACCTCAATTACTTTACTATCTAGCTTCTCTTTAATAAAGAACCGATCAACCTCTACATGCTTGGTCCGATCATGTTGCACAGGATTATGAGCAATATCACGTGCAGCTTTATTGTCACAAAATAACTTCATTGGCAGACCTTGTTTGACCCCCACATCTTGTAACAGAAACTTAAGCCACAAGAGTTCACAAATACCGAGTGCCATGCCTCTAAATTCGGCTTCTGCGCTTGACCTTGATACATTCTGCTTCTTGCTTCTCCACGTTACTAGATTTCCCCCAACAAAGGTGAAATACCCAGATGTCGAGCGTCTATCATCCGTCGATCCTGCCCAATCAGCATCCGTATAGCACTCAATTCTAACATGCTCATTTTTCCGAAATAGAATTCCTTTACCAGGGCTTCCCTTTAAGTAACTCAATATTCTCATAACTGCACTCATATGTTGTTCTCCTGGATTGTGCATATATTGACTAATCACACTTAAGGCATGAGCAAGATCCGGCCTAGTGTGAGCCAAGTACATTAATCTTCCTACTAACCTTTGATACCTCCCTTTATCAACCGGTACTTGGTTCTGATCTATACCCAACTTCATTCCTTTGGCCAATGAAGTAGACACCGGCTTACATGCTGTCATACCGGTTTCTTCCAACAGATCAAGAACATACTTCCTTTGTGATAGAAATATCCCGGACTTGCATCTTGATACTTCAATCCCAAGAAAATATTTCAAAGAACCAAGATCTTTCATTTCAAATTCTGTGGACAAATAACTTTTCAAGGCTGCTTGCTCAACAGGATCATCACCAGTAACCACCATATCATCCACATACACGATTAGAGCTGTACCCTTTCCGTTCTGGTGTTTCAGAAACAGCGTGTGATCCCAAGTACTTTGTATATACCCAAATGCCCTCATGGACTTGGTAAATCTACCAAACCAGGCTCTAGGAGACTGCTTTAATCCATACAGTGATTTCTTGAGCCTACATACCTTTTGTTTCCGTCTGTCCGAATCACTGCACCCTGGTGGAAGGTCCATGTAAATCTCTTCAGTTAGATCCCCATGGAGGAAAGCATTTTTTACGTCAAACTGTTGCAAAGGCCAATCCAGATTTGCTGCTAAGGACAGTAGAACACGAACTGTATTGATCTTTGCCACTGGTGCGAACGTATCAGTGTAATCGATGCCATATTTCTGTGTATACCCATTTGCCACCAATCGTGCTTTAAAGCGATCTACCGTTCCATCGGTTTTATATTTCACTGTATAAACCCATTTGCATCCCACTATTTTCTTTCCGGCTGGCAAGTCAGTTATTTCCCAGGTAGAATTCTTCTTCAACGATCTCAATTCCTCGTTCATTGCATCTTTCCAGCGGGAATCTGCTAAAGCCTCCTGCACACTGTTAGGAATAGATACAGTAGATAATTGATATACAAATGACTTATTTGATTCTGACAGGTGACAGGTAGACACATAATGGTTTAATGGATATCTCACTCTGGAATCAGAATTTGGCTCACTCATGGAATACTTGTGTTTACACTCAGGATGTGCCTCATAAGTGGGTTTGGGAATACCTCGATTAATACGCTCTGGAAGGCGACGAAGTGGATGTGCATCCGGTGTAGAAGACGATCGGTTATGAGAAGTAGTATCTCGTGACACATGCTGTAATTGCTGCTCGGTTTCACTGCAATTAGGCGGCTGCACCTCAAACTCAATACCCGTGAGACCCGTGGGCTCCTCCTCTTCCTGACTTGTTGGCTGCTCCTCAGTAGGCTGCTGCCCTTCTCCAGGTGTCATGGGCTGATGCCCTTCTCCAGGTATTGCGGGTTGCTGCCCTTCCCCCGGTGTCGTGGGCTGATCACCACAACACATGGGTTGTTGCCCTCTTCCAGAAGCCGTGTACTCCAAGCTCAACACGTCCCTATGATCGCGAGTCAGAACTTCATCATTTCGGTACTCCCCCTGAAGTGAGGACGTGGAGGAACCAAAAAACATTTCATTCTCGTGAAAACTCACATCTTGAGTAATAAACATTTTTTTACTCGAAGGATGATAACAACGATACCATTTCTGGGTAGTAGCATACCCCAAAAAAACACAACGAAGAGCTTTAGGTTCAAGTTTAGTCTTCCGTTGAGGTGTATGGAGGTGAACAAACGCAACACACCCGATGACCCGTGGGGGAAGATTGGGAGTCGGGGGGCTGCTAGTCCGAGATGTGAGAGCCTGAAATGGCGTATGGAAGTTAAGAGTCCTAGATGGAAGACGATTAATGAGATAAGTTGCGGACGTAAGTGCCTCTCCCCAATAATAGAGTGGCAAGTGTGCCGCAATTAGGGAAGCACGAACCATTTCTAACAAGTGTCGATTTTTCCTTTCTGCAACCCCATTCTGTTGAGGAGTATACGGACACGTGGTCTGATGAACAATACCATGCAACTCTAAGAATGAACGAAGTTCCATATTAACATATTCTCCCCCATTGTCACTGCGAAGAACCTGGATATTCCTGTTGTATTGTACAGCAATCATTTTATGGAACCGTTGAAAGGCCGAACTAACTTCACTCTTCGACTTTAACAAAATAACCCAAGTCATTCGGGTACAATCATCAATAAAAGTAACAAACCAATGAGCACCACCAAAAGTAGCTACTTTTGACGGTCCCCATACATCAGAATGCACAATCATAAAAGGAACGGTACTTTTATTTAAACTGGGAGGAAAGGAGGTTCGATGGCTCTTAGCCATTTCACAAACATCACACTTAAACTGAGAAACATCATTCTTGACAAACAAACTAGGAAATAACTTATGCAGATAACCAAAGGAAGCATGCCCAAGGCGCCGGTGCCACATCCAGATGTCTGACACTTTATTAGTAACCCCTTGAGAATCATCAACGGAAAGAGCTTGAGTCAGCAAGCTAGAACTACTGGTGGTCAACTCCAAGTAATAAAGTTTCCCTCTTCTAATACCATAACCAATAGTCTTCCGCGTCCGGATGTCCTTAAAAACACAAAAATAGGGCCAAAAAATAACCAAACAATGAAAGGCAAGGGTTATTTGAGCAACGGACAACAAATTATAATTTAGAGAGGGAACCACAAGAACAGTGTCAAGTTTCATGGTATCGGAAAGGGAAACAGTGCCTTCCTCAATAACAGGGACGGCATTACCATTAGCAACATTGACCTCGGTTTGTGTGGATGTTTTTAGTGATGGAACCTGTCTAGAATCACAAGTCATATGTTCAGTAGCTCCGGAATCAATTATCCATGTATTATTCATAACAGAAGTAGAAGTACTGAGTGCCTTACCATCACTTCCTGCCGCAGCTATCATGGCAGATGCCTTGTCCGCTATCGGATCCGAATCATTCTTGGTCTAGGCAATGGAGGCTCAAGATTTGTTGCACCGAGGATCACGGGTCTTATCCCAATTCTCGGGATATCCAATTAGCTCAAAACAATGACTCTTGGAGTGTCCTGTCAGGCCACAGTGTGGGCACTTACCTTGTGGACAATCCCGGCTTGTCTGGCTAGGCCGAGTTGATCCAGGCTGGTTTTGTACCCCTTCTCGGTTCGACCCAATAGATGATCCACGGGCTCTTGCTGCCATAGCAGCGGGCTCCCCCTTGTCAACCTCTGTCTTCATTGCTTCCTTTCGATCGACTTCTCGACGAACATATGCATAAGAAGCCTGCAGGCCAAGCGAGGGATCATTCCGCAGCACTTCTCCACGCACCTGATCAAACCCATCATCGAGACCACCAAGAAACACATAGACCTGTTGTCTCTTAGTGGATTTCTGAAACACTTTGATGTCATTCTCACACTCCATGGATACTTTATTAAAGTGATCCAATTCTTGGAAGATCTCAGTGAGCTCCCCAAAATAGGTAGCTAAGGGTCGGCCATTCTGACGAAGACGGGATGCCTTCTGATTCAACGAATAAATTCTAGCCTCGTCATTCTCATCAAAGTAGGCGGCCTTCAAGGAGTCCCAAATCTCCTTCGATGTAGACAACCGAATGTACCGTTTCCTAATCTCGGGCTTCATTGAAGACAAAAGCCAACTCTTAATTTTTTGATCTTCAGAAAACCAATCATCATATTTAGGATCGTCTTCGCTAGGTGCCTTGATAGACCCACGAAGATATCCCATCTTCTTCCTTCCAGCAATATGAATTTGAATGAGAGGAGCCCATAAATCATAGTTCTTTTCATCCAAAACCATACCAATATTAAAGCTTGAATTCTCTGACTGCACCATAATTGGAGTAGCCGCTGAAACAATCTGAAAACCAGCCCCCTTTTCTTCAGCCATCTCTCTGTTGCTTCGGTGTTGACTGACACAAACTAGGCAGAAAAAACAAGACAGCAGCAGCGATGGGACCTAGAACACGTGGGACGAATCAACGGGGCAGCAACACCCTATCTGGTGCTCGCTGCAATCGGTCAGGGAACAGGCAGTAACAACCCTAAGGTTGCTCGCTGCAATGGATCAGGTACACGGCAGAGAAAAAATTAGGGTTCAGTGTTTCTCTAACCCGGCTCTGGTGCCAAGAAGAAAGAATGCTTTTCAAATCATATATTATTTCTTATCAAAAACAAGGTATATATACAACCCTATACAGATATGGGAAAGAATAAGGGAAAGAATAATTACACCCTAAACTAGGAAACCAATTGCAGTAGGAATCCCACAATTATAGGAATCCTAATACAAATCAATATACAAGTCAACAGTAATTGCCATTGGGCTGCTCTTGTGGGTGCCCTTGCCCATCGGGTGAAATTGCTCTTATAGACAACAAATTTGACTCCAAATGTTATTGCATTTCAATTACATCAAATAAGAGTAAAATATAACTTTTGGAATTAGTTGCATCATTGTATATGACTCTTGAGTTAAATCAGAACCAAATATAACTTTACAATTAAACTTTTGAGTCGTATATGACTTTTCTCATGCATTTGAGAGAAATTCAATTAAACTTAAAGTCAAAAGTTATACTTGGCTTCAATTTTCATATGCAATGGAGAAAGTTTTACCTTTGGTAAATGGTAATTTGGCTGCTTGGAATACAAGAACTCAAACTGATCTCCAAATTGATCTATAGAATCTAAAATTTGAATTTTTTTAAGGCTTTTTAGTTAAAATGGTCTTTGAGATTAGTATAACTCTCTGCATTGGTATCTAAGATTTAAAATCAATAGAAATGGTTTTTGAGATTATCCATCATCAGTCATTTTAGTCATTATGTAAAACAATTCCGTTAAGTTGAAGAAACCACCAGTTCAAGTGGAGAGGATTCATTTGACAAAAATATGCTCAATTTAACGAGGTTTTTTATGGAATGACCAAAATGATTGACGGTATACAATCTTATGGACCACTTCTATCGATGTTAAATTCCAAAGATCAAAATGAGAAGTTATGACAATCTGAAAGAACATTTTAGTTAAAATAAAAAGTTTTTTTTTAATAATGTTTTGGCACCTAAAAAAGTTTTTTTAGTGTTTTGGCCCTTGTCCTATTCCAACTCCTGCTCACTAACACAAGAATCCAGCCAAAAAATTTCTTTCCTCGTGAGGTGATGGGGTAAAGGCATTGAAGTTTCCTGGAAAGAGTAAATTGTAGCTATGGTCCCTTAACTTTAACTCAATTGGAGCAATGGTCCCTCAACTAAAAATCCATTACCATTGGTCCCTCAACTTATCAAAACGTGCAGATATGGTCCCTCAACTAAAAATCCATTTCCATTGATCCCTCAACTTTAATTCAACTGGAAAAATGGTCCCTTAACTTTAATCCAATTGTAGCAATGGTCCTTCCAATATAACTCGTTTTGACAAAAATTTTGACATAGTTGACGAAAAGAACCATAATTATACACTTTGATGAGTTGAGGGATCATAATTGTATAAATGGTCATTCCAACATAGCTTATTTTGACAAAATTTTGACAAAATTGATGAGAAGGACTATAACTACACATTTTGATAAGTTGAGAGACCAATGGTAATGGATTTTTAGTTGAGGGACTATTGCTCCAATTTGATTAAAGTTGAGGGACCATTCGTACAATTTACTCTTCCTGGAAAAGGTCCCAAAAAGGACCGGTAACATGGGTTAACCAACTTTATATAAAATTCTCTCTTCTTCCACAATATTCTTTTATATTTTGATTTTCTTTTATAATAAAATGGTAGGATAATTATATTAAATTTATTAAAAAGGGAGAAAGAGAAATTTACTTTGATCGCTGAGGATGAGGCGCACTACACTTAGCCCTGGTTTGGTACTGTTTAAATTTTTTTAAAAGTTGGGATGAAAAAAAATTGAGCTCAATATTGTGTTTGGTAACTCAACTTATTTCCAAAGTTGCTGTGAGAAACAGCTGAAAATGGGAAGCTGCTATTTGCTGCTTTCAAAGACCAGCTTTTTTTTCGCAGCAACACGGATGAACAGTAACCTCTAATGAAAATTTTCAAATGGCGATCCTACCCTCACCCCTCGCGTCTCACTTCTTTTCCTTGCTCCTGCATCTCACTGGTTTGGTATTGCTGTGCTTTGAAAAAAAGCTGCTGTGAGAATAAGTGGCTGTGCTGTGAGAATAAGCGGCTGTGAAATAAAGCAACAGAGTGTTTGGTAAACTTTTTTGTAAAAGTGCTTTTGGAAAAAAAAGCAGTATGATAGTGTTTGGTAAACATTTATGTAAAACAGCTATGACTATGTGAAATGACCAAAAAGGGTATAATACTATATTATTATTATTATAATATTTTATTTAATATTACTATTTTTACAGTTTCACACCTTCCTCTCCTTTTCATTGTTCACTTTCTTCTTCCTCCTCTGACATACACACACGGACGACAACGGAGACACCACCAATTGTGTGGCCGTGAAATCCCAAATCCAAAACCCTAAAAAATCAAGAACCTTCCTCACCGCCACAGCCTCCTCCTCAATCTCCGCCCCTCTTCACTATTCTCCTCTCTCCTGCTCTCTCTCTATCGGAGCAAGACCGCTTCGCTTCGCCCCTCCAATCCTTTGCGGGCGATGGATAACGGAGGCAGCGACTCAAGTCCAGCCTCGCTTCGCTTCTAGCTGTCTCCAGTCCAGCCTCTCTTCCTCTCGCTGACTCCAAGTTGTAAACTTTGAAGAAGGAGAAACTGAAGATGGATAACGGAGGCAGCGACTCGATCATCTTCTTCTCGCTGTCTCCAGTCCAGCCTCTCTTCCTTCCGCAAGCAGCGACTCAAGGTTATCTCTTACACCTCCTCCTCGTTTTCTTTTTTCTGATTTGAAACAAATTCAAAGTTGTAAACTTTGAAGAAGGTGAAATTGAATTGTTGTTGTTCTTTTTGTCTGCAGATTCTTAAAGTAGCAAAGGAAAAATGAGAGTTTTATGTTTTTTTTTTTTTTTTGCGATTATCGGTTTTAGCTGTGGTATTCTAGTGGGTTTCTGGGTTTCTGTGTTTCCATTTCTTGTGCAGATCAGCAAAGCCGTTTCTGGTGGGTTTCTGGGTTTTGTAGAGATCGGCAAAGGCGCACCGTTTATGGTTTGAGGGTGTTATTAGACTTTAGAAAGTTTCATTAAAGGAGCACTGTAGCTCCCCGTGCTTTAAAAAAAAGCCAGTTTTCCAAAGCAGCATTTAGCTGCTTCAGCTTTTTTGAAGATTTCAGCTTATTCTCACAGCACCTTCCAAAATAAGCCCTTTTTTTTAAATTTACCAAACACCTTCAACATAAAAACTTTGAAAATAAGCAGTTTTTTTTTAAGCACCTCAATGCCAAACCATACCGCTATTTGCTGCTTTCAAAGACCAGCTTTTCTTTCGCAGCAACACGGATGAACAGTAACCTCTAATGAAAATTTTCAAATGGTGATCCTACCCTCACCCCTCGCGTCTCACTTCTTTTCCTTGCTCCTGCATCTCACTTTTCTCCCTCCCGTCTTCACTCATTCACTCCCAGTAGCCGCCAACCTGAAACTTCTTCCTTCCTCCCAACGATCTCTCTCGTTCTCCAGGTCACGTTCTCTGGCTCGATGTCCTTCCTTTGAATTTTTAAATTTAGGGATAGCAGAGTGAAAAAATTAATTGGGGAAAAAATTAGGGTTTGTGGAGGAAAGAAAAATTGAGAGAGAAGTAAGAAAAATTGATTACTTCTCTGCCCGCAACGAAGCTTGTCGTTCGAGCCGTTCGAACCGAGTCTATAATCTTCCGTGAACTATTCAGTTGGTTACAGTGTCTGGTATAAGATTGTCTGGTATATGTTGGAAGTATATGCAAGAAATGATGAATGTATTAATTGCACAGAGAGGCATTCAAGATATTCAGCTAGTTGGTGAGGCCAGGGTCCCAGTGTGTGCTCGATGAAAGAGTTTGTGAGGTTTTGGTTAATGGGTTTTGTAGGAAACGGATGGTTTGTGAGGGTTTGAAGGTTTTGAGGGCAATGCTGGGTGCGAATATTGTGCCAGGAGGCGGTGTGAGGAAGTGGGTTTATAGGGGTTGTTGTGGGAGGCTAGGATTAAGGAGGCGGTGGAGTTGAACGAGGCTTTGGGGTGTGTTGGGGTTGGGGCGAATGGTGATGAATCAGATGGTGTGAAGAAGGTTTTGGCTTTGTTGGATCTCATGATTTTCAGTTGTACAGACTAAAAATTAATGATACTCTAAAAGATAAAGTTTATACCAATTAAGATGATATTTAATTAGTTTGTCATACTAATTAATATTTAAGATAAAGTTTATAAATATTTTTCTTTTAAAAATAAAGTATATTTATTAATTCACCTTTATTTGTTAAGAAAATTAAATTAATGATACATTTAGTATTATACCATTTTTTGTCATTTCACACAGTCACAGCTGTTTTACATAAAAGTTTACCAAACACTATAATACTGCTTTTTTTCCAAAAGGACTTTTACAAAAAAGTTTACCAAACATTCTGCTGTTTTATTTCACAGCAACTTATTCTTACAGCACAACAGAAGCAATTTTTTTTTCAAAATGCAGCAATACCAAACCAGCCCTTAAGCCGACGCCGACACGACTAAAATTAAGTATATTTTCAAAGAAGATATCAATTTTTATTTTATTTTTAAAGGTCATACAAATATTATTTATAACAAAAAAAAAAGGTTGGAAGAAAAGAAAATCTGACAATATCATGTAATCTATCAAATTAACATTTAACATTTATCTGTTAACATCTCGATTAGAAATGCTCTGAGGGCTGGTTTGAATTGTGGTGCTTTAAAAAAAAACTTATTAAAAAATCTAGAACTTCAAACATGTTTGGTAAAACAAAAAAAAAAGTATTTTTAAAATTGTTGTCAATGACAATAGAAAAGCATAAAAAGCAAAAGTAAGGTCTATCGTGTTTCTTAAAAAAAATCCTTTTTTTCTTTCAAAGCATAGTAATTAATGCCCATGTAATGAAACTTTCAAATGACGAACATACTCCTACATATTTTACAAAATTACAATCATTGCTCTTACATTATTCTGTTTGACAATTATTATATCATATTAAATATCATATCATTCTTAGTCATTTAACATATTCACAACAATTTATATAAAAGTTAACAAAAGTCTCATACACTATTTTTTTAGTTAAAAGCTTTTACAAAAAAAAAGTTTACTAAACACTCATTAACGTTATTTTACAACTATTTATTCTCACAGGTCAGTAAAAACATTTTTTTTTTAAAAAGCACCGCAATACCAAACTAGTCCTAAGTATCCTACATTTGAATTTTCTTTGTGTAAAATTGTATCTTTCTACCATACAACAAATTAAATGACATTTTCAAACCAGCAAATAGTCCAAAAAAGATGGGGATTGTTGGTGACATGTTGTGTAGTCCTATGCATAATACTACAAATCACTCATCCCCGTCATTAAAGAAGTAGGAACACTATCAACTAGGGTGGGCAAACGGGTAGAGGAACCGCAGGTTGGGGCGGGTACGGGCCGGTTCCAAATGTTTTAGAAAATAAACGGGGCGGGCCCATGTCATTTATAGGGCGGGACAGTTCCTAAACCCTAGAAAAAGGGGACCCCAAACAGACCCGTTTTAATTATAATCATCGGTTGAGATTGAATGATAACTCTAAACCGTTAGTTTGTACCCTAGTCTCACACTCACTCTCACCCAAGGTATTAAATATCGGTAATATCGGAAATATCGGTAGTCTGAAAACACGGAAATATCGATGGAAATATCGGGATAATATCGATATCGATAAAAATTATATGGAAACCACGGAAATTGTAAGAAAAACTTGGAAATTTTTATTGAAACTTTGCAGCATGTTTATTTAATCAATTATCTATTAGTTTATCACAAAAAATTGGAAGGAAATGCTTTGCATGATGGATTTAACTTATTTAAGTTGATTATATAGCGAGCTGGCAAACATTGTGAGTGTAGAAAATATGTAGTAATTAATGAAAGAAGTTTAAACACACCATAATCATTTATATATAATGAATTAGTACAATATTTTACACTTTATACATTGCATGGTCAGATACATGAGTGACTTAGTACCACATAGAATTCCTATGAGGTTCAAAATTTTCACTATCTTCATCATCTTTATGTGTAGAGTAAGTGTATTTTAGCATATTTTCACAAAAACATAAGTGATATGGTGGTCAAGGTGTTGGAGTAAAATGGGAGGGGTTGGAACCCCTTGGTGTTTTAAAGACAAAATTATATTAGTTTCCCAAAAAAAAAAAAAAAAAAAAACCACAATTATATTAGTATTTTATTACTTTCTCAAAGACTCATGCCGACATCCACACTCATCTTCCCTAAACGCCATCCACACTCAAACACAATTATATTAGTATTTTATTACTTTCTTTCTTCCCTAAACGCACCCACATGTCAGATCTCACAATTTCCTCATATTTAATTATCTTTTAGAAACGTAGAGGGATTCGTGCAGGGCTCTCGATCCTTCTCCCACAGTCTCCTTGTTTCTTCTTCTGCCCCCCATCTTTTCTCTGCAACACACACAGACCACACAAGCACACACCACACACGCAGTCTCTCCTTCTCTCCCTCAGTCTCTCCGTCGTCCGTCCATCCTTCCCCCTCAACCTCGATCTCGATCCTTCTCTTCCTTAGTCTCTCCGTCGTCCGTCCATCCTTCTTCCTCAGCCTCGATCTCGATCCTTCTCTCCCTCAGTCTCTCTGTCCGTCCATCCTTCTCCCTCAGCCTCGATCTCGATCCTTCTCCCTCAGTCTCTCTGTCCATCCTTCTCCCTCAGTCTCTCCATCATTCTTCTTCTCCCTCAGTCTCTCGATCCTTCTCCGGTTCCCCCCCCATCAAATCCGAGCGGGTTTTGGGATCCGCCCTCAGTCTCTCGATCCTTCTCCGGTTCTCCCCCCCCATCAAATCCGAGCGGGTTTTGGGATCCGGAGAAAGGGATTGCTCATTTTCAGGGTCTGAGCGTGGATTGCAGAGAGAGGATTGCTTTTTCAGGGTCTGAGCGTGGATTGCTCATTTTCGGCTACCGTTGCGACGACGACGGAGGATCCTCGGCGATATTATGGCTAATATCGCGATATTATCGATATTAGCGATATTATCGCGATATTATTACGATAATTAACTGTAAACGTTGAAAATATCGCTATGTGAAAATAACGATATTATCGGCGAAATATCGCCGATAATATCGATATTTAATTCCTTGCTCTCACACCACGGTCTCTTTCTCTCACTCAGACTCTCTCACAGTCACTCACTCCACCTCTCCTCCGCCACTCGACGACTCCCTCGACGCCGCGACCAACACAACAACCCATCGAGCCATCCTCCGACCTCGACGACATCCCAATTCCCAGGAC
Organism: Heteromeles arbutifolia; assembly: GCA_024362995.1. Classification (NCBI taxonomy): domain Eukaryota; kingdom Viridiplantae; phylum Streptophyta; class Magnoliopsida; order Rosales; family Rosaceae; genus Heteromeles; species Heteromeles arbutifolia. The sequence continues at coordinate 42,821,715 of JANCRC010000002.1, forward strand.
CCAAAGAACTCCAGGTCCCACAACCTCGATTCTCTCATCTTCGACAACACCACCACCGTCGCGACCCCCCCATCACCGACGTCAAGGACACTGTGCGACCAGCCTAGATTCTTTTACTTGCCCGACTACCGGTAAGTCTACTTCTTCGAAAATTGAACTGCTACTAGCCTATGTGGATCTGTTAGGTTAGGATTGTGGATCTGTTAGGATGGGATTGTGGATCTGTTGTGGTGCAGTTGGTTTGGTGTAATAAGATTTTGCTTCTTTGATTTGTTGTGTAAATGTAGAGCTTAATTCTCTGTAGAAAAAAGTTAAATTAAGTGCTTTTTTTTCTCCATTGAAGCCGGAAAAGATGTCATTTTTTGTTGCTTTTTGGTATCATTTCTGTGTGGATTAAATTAAACCTTCAAAATTACGTGAAAATTACTAAATATGTATTAGCTTTCTGCGTTTTTCAAATATTTTCACTTGTCATGAGCTCAATAGAAATTCCACCTTTGAACTGGAATTTTGATATTAAACTGCTCGTGTTCAGGATATTTGCGGAAGGTGAGGTGGTAAACTCCAGTAATAGTGGAAGCAGTGAGCAGCCTCTTGGTATTTTACCCCATCAAATTCGCGGTTCCCTAGCGCAGTTTTCGCAGATGACACTTGTGGGCCACTCCTCGGACAGTTGCACGGCTTGTTGCAGCACTGTAAGTTTTGCCTTGCTTGGAGACTTTTTCTGTAGCGTTCATGACATTTTACCAGATTCTGTGTTCCTTATTCACTGCAAACGAATTATTTCAGGTGGTGTCCGAATATCGGAAAAGGGGAATGGAATTTATTTTGCAAGCAATCAACCATCCTACTTATCTGGAGGACCTAACTGGACTGACAGAGTTGATGAAATCAGCTAGTAAATTTGAGTTGGACTGGGACGACGGGACAGATGAAGACGATGATGATTTGGTTGAGGTTTGATTTTTCTTTTCTTTGGGGTATCTGGGTTCAAAGCTGTTATTCATTCTCAATTGTACATATGCTCAGGAAAGTAATATTCACGATTTTTGTTGAAGATTATTCTATCTGGTGGACATCAAGAATCATGACTGTGCAATTGCTTGCTGGAATCTGTGCTGTAATTGTTTTTTCCCAAAAAAAAAAAAAAAAAGAAAAAAAAAGGAGGAACCATGGACCCGGCCCGGACCAAACGGGCCGGGTTCGGTTCAATTCCTGTAATGAAATATGAAGTACCCGGCCCGGCCCGTTTCGTTTAAGCTCCGGTTCCTTCAAAATTAGGCCCGACCTGGCCCGTGCCTAGCCCTAATTGTAGCCGTTGGATAAAAATCTAACGGCCCACGAACACTGGTCGGGAGGATACCGACCAGTTGCTTCGGAGAGGTTCCAATTCCATCTTGTGTTCCACTTCCTCCTCGTGATTTAGTAGAATGCTAAGACCGTCTCCACCCGTTACTGAAGGTAATTGTTGCTTTTGCTTTTACTTGTTTCCACCAACAGGTAGAGATTCTCTAAGGACGCTCTCTCTTAAGTGAGATTTTTCATAAGATGTCACCTCATGTTTTTGTCGCATTGTTTTATAATGTTGCCTCTATGATAGGATGAGAAGTTATTATCTACTTTTAACTATCTCGGGTCAAGCTGTACCGTCATTTGAGAAAACCATAAAAGGGGTTCATAACAGATTGGATACAATGTAATATTACAAATTCCATATAACCAGATACAACCAATCATTCCAAATCCATGGTATTTTTGTACATTCATTGCACTTTCAATTTCATCCTTAAGAAATTTGGAAATTTACTAGTTGAGTTGCAATTGGTGAGTTGTCTAGATGGTTAAGGATTTCTTCTCCAACCTTCTACATTTTGGGTCTAGATCCTCATCCCTCTTCGTTATATTAGTGTAAAGTATCAATTGTACCCAAAAAAAAAAAAAGCCGCAAAAGTTGTCATAACTACATATGAAAAATATTTGACTCTTATACATAATATGAATCATTCTCCTCCAAGATAAATTATAATTGCAATAAGTGGATGCTCTTGTGTTTTAGGTATTCTTCTTCACCCGATTGCGTCTTAAGTTCAAACTCTCTCTCCTACTCCTTAGTGATTATTAGCTTAAGTCTAATATTACATTTTCTCCACTTTTATTTTTTTTATACTCATTTTACCTTTTTTTAATTTAGAAATAAATTAAATTCCTTTAATTTCATGCATCTTCTAATTACAATAAATCTACCCAATTTCTTCTAACAAATACTAATATACTACGATAAATTCATTTGCAAAACTAAAAAGTAGTAAAACATAATATACCTACAAAAAAGACATATTAATCTGTGATACAAGTTAATTATAAAAAGAATCTGTCATATATAGTTGATTATAAAAATTTAAAATAAAATCTATAAATGGTGGTTAGAGCAAGAAGAAAAACACTAAATAACAAAAATAAAAAAATAAAATATAAAAAACTCTTGCAAGCATGACTGCAACTCCTGCAAAGCACAGTAAAAAACTCTGCGCCTTCCTTAACGTCTCTTTCTTTCCATTCGATTCTTGAGAGGCTGCATTTATGTATTTATTCTTACCTGTCATACCAAATCCTAGATCTGGCATTTACCATTAATTATATGTATCCACACACAAGCTTTTCTGTTAAAGCAGCCTAGATTTCACGTTTCCAGCCATAATTTGAATTTGTTTCTTTAAAGGAAAGGATAATACATACACCCTTTGTATATCCCGTATTACATTTCTAAATGGGCCCCCTTTTTTGTCTACTTTTCAGAAAAAAGGAAAAAAAGAAGCAAGCTTTGAGTGAGTGAGGCTGTATAAATGTATATGTGTATGCAAGTATCATCACACACTCACACACACACACACACACACATTGTGTAAGAGTGAATTGCCTAGGAATTGAATAAGGGGTGGAATTTCTGAGGTATTTTAGGATTTCAGGAGATGGGTAGGTGTTGGTTTAGTGCGGTTTTGACTGTGTTGTTGGGGTGTGAACCAGAGGATCTGGTAGTGAATCTGCCTGGTCAGCCAAGTGTTGGGTTCAAACAGTATGCTGGGTATGTTGATGTCGATGTGAAAGCTGGGAGGAGTTTGTTTTACTACTTTGTTGAAGCAGTTAAGCAGCCTGACAAGATGCCCCTCACTCTTTGGCTCAATGGAGGTAAACTCTCACCCTTTTCTGGGTTTCTTGAAACCAAATTGCAAACATTAATTAAACTCTGCTGTGTAATTCATAGGTGTATTTAACTAATATTTTCATGTTATTTATGATGAATTCTTCAAATTATGTATATGAAAAGCTTTCGGTAATCCTTTATATTCAGTTGGATTTTTCATCAAATCTGCTGCAGTTTTTTATTTTTAGGATATTTTTGCATTTGTTGTAACCAACTTGAATTTGGTTGCTTGTTAAAAGAACTTGTTATGTATGCCATATTACTATACCCTTTTCTGCAGAATGAAATGTTATCTCAATGTTTGTGGTTTTTACAATTGTTCTTGAAAGTGAGGATCATAAACACCAAATAGTTTGTGTTCAGGTCCGGGCTGTTCTTCCATCGGCGGAGGTGCCTTTACGGAGTTGGGTCCATTTTATCCAACAGGTGACGGTAGAGGCCTCAGGACAAATAAAATGTCATGGAACAGAGGTATGTCCGTATACAACATGTGAATTTTACTTTTTTCCGCAGTGTCTCTGTTCAGCTGTTAATCGGAATCATCACTAAATAGTGTACCATTTGTTTATTTCTTGTAGTATCAAATCTCCTTTTTGTTGAGTCTCCTGCTGGAGTAGGATGGTCATACTCGAATACAAGTTCAGATTATAACTCTGGGGATGCCTCAACTGGTATAGTGAATAGCTAATTCCGCTTTCCTTTCTTTACACTGATTCAAGGGTGTGCTTATTCTACATGTTTGCTTTTGGTTGATGAAACCTGTCAACCAAGCTTAACAACATTTTTCACTGTCATTTGATTTTGGCAGCAAGTGATATGCACACATTCTTGCTGAAATGGTATGAGAAGTTTCCAACTTTCAGATCCCGAGAGTTGTTTCTTACCGGAGAAAGCTATGCAGGTCTGCAAAGTCTGATATACTTTCATTTCTATAACCTAGTACTAGTAAACGGAACTCTTACAATATATTCAAGCCTTTTCCTAAATATAATCGTTGCAGTTACAATTTTAGTTTTTACTCTTTCTTTCCCACATCTCTTGTCTACGAATTATCATTTGGAAACGGTTCTTACCGTCTGAACTGTTTATGTACAGGGCACTACGTACCGCAATTGGCCGTTGTTATAATAGACCATAATAAACAATCAACTGGTTTCAAATTCAATCTCAAAGGGGTTGCTGTAAGAAGACTTCACATATTTTTGAATTCCTCGCTTTCATCTATCTCTATAGTTGTCAGTTCCCTTTTTTTTTTCTTTTTTTTCTTTTTAACTTTTCTTATTTGTTATCTTGCAGATTGGGAATCCACTGCTGAGACTTGATCGTGATGCTCTGGCAACATATGAATACTTTTGGTCTCATGGAAAGATTTCTGATGAAATTGGCCTTGCTATCACGAACGAATGCGATTTTGACGATTATGTCTCTGCAGATACTCACAATTTAACCCTTGAATGCAACAAAGCAATATCTCAAGCAAATAAAATAGTTGGTGATTACATAAACATTTACGATGTGATTCTTGATGTTTGTTATCCATCTATAGTGGAGCAAGAGTTGAGAATGCGGAAAATGGTATTATCTATACTTCTGTTTGTTTAATATATGTTTTCTTTTTCATCTTTCATTTGCATTTCATGCAACTTGTCGTTTCATTGTTTCAACGAGTTTTTCCTCCACTCCCGTTTTCTGCAGGCTACTAAGATAAGTGTTGGAGTTGATGTATGTATGACATATGAAAGACGTTTTTATTTGAACCTTCCTGAAGTTCAGAAAGCCCTTCATGCAAATCGTACAAACTTGCCTTATACTTGGAGTATGTGCAGTAGGTAAGTGAATTGAACCTTTCTTATGTATCGGTAAAATTTGATGACTTATCTTTAGTCTATCCTCGAGTATGTCACTGACTGATTTTCTTGTCTTTGTATTGTACAGTGTTCTTAATTACAGCGATACTGATGAAAACATCAACATCCTTCCCTTGCTCACAAGGATAGTTCAAAATCGTATTCCCGTTTGGGTTTTCAGGTAATTCGTTATGCTAATGTGTACAGGAGCTAAGTTGAATAGTACATACTCTAATTTTTAGTGATGCTACATAACATGATTATCAACCGAATGCAGTGGGGATCGAGATTCTGTTGTACCATAACTTGGCTCCTGGACACTGATACGTGAACTAGCACATGACCTAAAGTTCCCGATAACAGTCCCAAACTCAGCTTGGTGTCACAAAGGCCAGGTGCTTATGCACTTCCTTTAGTAATTCTATTCAAATTTGAATGTCCGTCTCTGTTCAACATTGCTTATGAAAATCTGTACATGTTTTATGAATAGGTGGGCGGTTGGGCTACAGAGTACGGAAATCTGTTGACCTTTGCCACAGTAAGGCGTGCTGCTCATATGGTCCCCTATGCTCAACCTTCAAGAGCATTGCACCTCTTCAGTTCATTTGTTCATGGTCGAAGACTGCCCAACACAACGCTTCCTTCCATTTATGAGTAAACAAGTTATGGGAATTGGTACAATGTAGTGGTAAAAGCTACCAGTTTCAGAAGTTCATTTCTTTACCGCAAGGGCAATAAAGAAAGTTGATTTGTTTTTGGCAAGAGCACGGAATAAAAAGAGGGAGGGGCGATAAGTGTAGAAGAGAATATTTCTACGGCATCTGCAAAAGCATTCATTTGAGGCCAATCAAGAACTCTGCATTCTTTGTTTTTCAGAGAAACTTGATACAAACATACAAGCAATCTACCAACACAATTAATCATGTTTTTACTTTAAACAATCATCCAAAGCAATGACCCAACTTTTCTGTTGTTTAAATATCCAGATAACAGTTTATTCAAGCTTGAAAAGTAATTGAACAAAACGAGAGAAGGCGAGCTCTTTAGCCGTTAGGCGGAACTGTAGAATTGTAAGTAATGAGCTGATTAGTAAATAAGAAGCCTGAATGTTAATTGTGTATGCACTTAGTCTTTTAGAATGACAAGTGTGAGGCTCCAATATGTAAGGCTAAAATAGCCATGTGTAGTGATCCTATAAATTAGATAGATGTGTGGCTGAGATCAAGTGTGATGTGTATGGATCCAGCTAAGGAAAAAGGGTCATGAAATGCACGTGTGTGTGCTCATTTTTCCATTAAGAGAAATATATTCCTCTTTGCAATTTTTGCGTGAGAGAAGAACATTCATTCTTTCTTTTGCATCCTTCAATCCTCTCTCTATCCCCATATTGCATAACTCAGAGAAATCATCGAACACTAACATGGCCTCAGAGCCAGGTTGGTTCATTTAAGTCTGGGTGTAAATCTATGAGACTACTGAACTCAATAGAAGATCACTTGAAGCTCGATGAAGGTTGCCGATTCACACCAAAGATGTCTGGATCTGGAGGCTCAGAAGTGAGGACTCCAATTTTCTCCAATGAGAACTACGAGTTCTGGAAAATTAAAATGGTAACCATTTTCAAATCTCTTGGATTGTGGAATCTGGTAGAAAAAGGGATTCCAACCCCCCGATCCGAAGAAGAAGAAGAAAGCTGAAGGGTCATCGGAAGATGAAGTTGATGAAGAAATGATTGCTGTCCTCATGAAGGATGCAAAGGCTCTGGGTATTATGCAAAATGCAGTCCCTGACCAGATCTTTCCTCGAATTGCCAAATGGCATGGGATCTGTTGTATGGAGAATACCACGGTGGTGATCAGGTTAGATCGGTAAACCTTCAAAATCTTAGACGAGAATTTGAATATGCTAGGATGCGAGATGACGAATCTCTATCTGGTTATCTTACAAGGCTGAATGAATTGACTAACCAGATGAAAACATTTGGTGAATCTCTTTCTAATTCGAGACTTGTGCAAAAGGTTCTGATTAGTCTAAGTAAACCATATGATCCTATCTGTTTGGTTATAGAAAATACAAAATGTTTGGAGACTGTAGAATTGCAAGAGATAATTGCAATCTTAAAGAGCCAAGAACAACGGTTTGATTTGCATAATGTTGATACTACTGGGAAGGCATTTACATCTCTCTCAGTGAGTCCGAAAGGGCAAAATAGAAGTGGAGCTCAATCTGGTTCATCTCAGTTCCAGAAGAATTGGAATTCTAAGGGCAAGAAATGAGATTCAAAACCCAAGTTTAAGCAGAAATTTCCTGCTAGTCCTGCACATAATGCAGTCAATGGGTCAGACAGTTGCAAAACCACAGTGCAGGGTATGCTCTAAATTTCACTTCGGTGAGTGTAGATATGAGGGGAAGCCTAAATGCTACAACTGTGAAAAGTTTGGACACTAGGCTAGAGAGTGCACTGTAGGCAAATCAGTGCAAAAGGCAAACAGTGCTAATCAAGTAGAGGTGACAGGGAACTTATTCTATGCCAATAGCACTATCTCTGGATCAGTTGTCAATGGTGAATGGTATATTGACAATGGTTGTAGCAACCACATAACTGGAAATGAGAAGCTACTGGTTGATATACGGACAAATGTGGTAGGCAAAGTACAAATGCCAACTGGTGAGCTTATGAATGTAGCTGGAATGGGCACTCTAGTAATTGATACCAACAAGGGTAGAAAATACATCAAGGAAGTAATGTATCTACCTGGATTGAAGTAAAACTTACTGAGTGTGGGACAGATGGATGAGCATGGGTATTATTTGTTGTTTGGAGGTAAAATGTGCAATATTTTTTATGGTCCTTCACTGGAATGCCTTGTAATTAAAGTAGAAATGAAGATGAATAGATGCTATCATTTAGCACTATTACCTAATGATTATATAGCCCTGAAAACAAGTTTGTCTTACTCTACTTGGATCTGGCACAAAAGGCTAGACCATCTGCATCTAAGGGGGATAAAACAACTCAAAGAGAAGGAAATGGTGCATGGATTTCCATACTTAGAAGAAGTTGATGAAGTCTGTGAAGGTTGTCAGCTTGGAAAGCAGCATAGAGAATGGTTTCCAAAGAATCAGGCATGAAGAGCAAGCAATCCCTTGGAGTTAGTTCATGTGAACTTACGTGGGCCTATGCAAAATGAGTCCATTGCTGGTAACAAGTATTTTATGCTTCTTGTAGATGACTGCACAAGAATGATGTGGGTTTACTTTCTCAGATACAAGTCAGATGCATTGAATTGTTTTAGAAAGTTCAAATCCATGGTAGAGCTACAAAGTGGTTTTAGAGTGAAATGCCTTAGAAGTGACAGAGGGGGTGAATTCACATCCTGTGAATTTAACAAGTTGTGTGAAGATGAAGGTATTCAAAGACAACTCTCTATGGCCTATACTTCATAGCAGAATGGAGTTGTAGAGAGAAAGAACATAACTGTAGTCGAAATGGCAAAAGCCATGCTTCATGATAAAGGATTGCCTTACTATTTGTGGGCAGAATCTGTACACACAGCTGTCTATATACTGAATAGGTGTCCTACAAGAGCTCTCCGAGATATAACTCCATTTGAAGCTTTCAGTGGTCGAAAACTAGGGATTGCACATTTTAGAATCGTTGGTTGTTTGTGTTATGTACACATATCAAGTGAGTTGAGACAGAAACTAGATGCAAAGAGTGTCAAGGGCATATTTGTAGGTTATGCAACTTGTGAAAAGGGGTACAGAGTGTATGATCCTCTCACTAAGAAGCTTATACTCTCGAGAGATGTTGTGTTTGATGAAAATGCAGCCTGGGAGTGGAAGAATGTCTCTGAGAATTATGTAATTGTGCTGAATCATGATGAGTTATCTGAGATGCCTAAGAGTACTTCACCAGGGGCAACTCCTGAAGGTCATGACTATGCTCTGTCACCAAGTTTAATATCTTTTCATGAATTAGCAAGTGATGTGAGTAGCAGCATGAGAAAGTCTCAAGCCTTTGATCATACTCCGTTGAGGTGGAGAAACCTGGATGATGTTCTAGCTCAATGCAATCTCTGCATTATGGAACCTGAAAAATTTGATGAGGCAACTAAAGATGAATCATGGATGAAGGCTATGAAAAATGAATTGTCAATGATTGAAAAGAATGCAACATGGGAGCTAGTGAACAGACCAGTTGATAAACCTATAATTGGGGTTAAATGGGTGTTCAAGACCAAGCTTAATCTTGATGGATTAGTGCAGAAGAATAAAGCAAGGTTGGTAGCCAAGGGATATGCTCAGAAAGCAGGTGTTGATTATAATGAGACCTTTGCACCTGTGGCTAGACTTGGTACAATTCAAACACTAGTTGCATTGGCAGCACATAAGAGTTAGAAACTGTACCAACTAGATGTCAAGTCTGTTTTTCTGAACGGAGTACTTGAAGATGAGGTTTATGTAGAATAGCCAGATGGTTTTGTGGTCAATGGGAGTGAAGACAAAGTGTATAAGCTTCATAAAGCTTTGTATGGCTTAAAACAGGCACCAAAGGCTTGATATAGTGAAATTGACTCTTATTTTGCTCAATGTGGATTTGAAAAGAGTCAAAGTGAGGCCATTCTATATACTAAAACCAGAGGAGAAGCAGAAATTCTAATTGTGTCTCTATATGTAGATGATATTGTGTACACAGGGAATAGTCAACCAATGTTGAAGGAATTCAAGAGAGACATAATGACAAAGTATGAAATGAAAGATTTGGGGCTCTTGCATTATTTTCTGGGAATGGGAGTCATCCAAACACACACAAGCATTTTTATTCATAAAAGAAAGTATGCTGCATCTTTGTTGAACAAATTTGGCTTGAGTGAGTGTAAACCTATTGCTACACCCTTGGTTACAACTGAGTAGCTTAGCAAAGATGATTGCAGTGGTCCAGCAAATGAAGAACAATATAGGAAAATTGTGGGAAGTTTATTGTACCTCACAGCCACAAAACCTGATGTGATGTATGCAGCTAGTTTACTTGCAAGGTTCATGCACTGCCCCACCAACAAACACTATGGAACTGCCAAAAGAGTCCTCAGATATATCAAAGGAACACTTGACTATGGTTTGGAGTATGTGAAGGGAAGAAATACAATTCTAATTGGCTACTGTGATAGTGACTGGGGTGGGTCGATTGATGACAGTAAAAGCACTACAAGGTATGCTTTCTCCTTTGGTAGTGGGATTTTCTCTTAGGCTTTAATCAAACATAAATGTGTAGCACTTTCCACTGCTGAAGCAAAGTATATTAGTGCATCAGAAGCAACTGCACAAGCAATTTGGCTCAGGTTTGTTTTGGAAGACTTTGGTGAATTTCAAACTGAGGCTACTCCACTTCAGTGTGACAATACTGCCGCAATTGCCATCACAAAGAACCCCGTGTTTCACCAGAAAACTAAGCATATAGATCGAAGATATCACTTCATCAAGGATGCTCTACAAGAAGGAATCATTGATCTTGTTTACTGCCCTACAAATGAGCAACTAGCAGATATCTTCACAAAGTCATTGGCTAAGGATCGATTCTGCTATCTCAGGGATAAACTTGGAGTGAAATCAGCTCAAAACTAAAAGGGGAGTGTAGAATTGTAAGTAATGAGCTGATTAGTAAATAAGAAGCCTGAATGTTAATTGTGTATGCACTTAGTCTTTTAGAATGACAAGTGTGAGGCTCCAATATGTAAGGCTAAAATAGCCATGTGTAGTAATCCTATAAATTAGATAGATGTGTGGCTGAGATCAAGTGTGATGTGTATGGATCCAGCTAAGGAAAAAGGGTCATGAAATGCACGTGTGTGTGCTCATTTTTCCATTAAGAGAAATATATTCCTCTTTCCAATTTCTGCGTGAGAGGAGAAGAACATTCATTCTTTCTTTTGTATCCTTCAATCCTCTCTCGATCTCTATATCGCATAACTCAGAGAAATCATCGAACACTAACAGGAACACCGCACTTAAGTCCCACATCGACCGCGTCCAAAATAGTATAGCTGTTCATATACCCGAATAAAGGATAGCAGGTCACGACCTTACTTGAACATGATCTGTTCTATAGGATTGTACCTCTGTATCCTTGATTTCTAAGGAGACAGGAACCCCAACCTAGTCGATGAATAATGACCGTACGATCAGAGCGTGAATAACAGTTAATGGTTCCGTGGTTCCATCAAGCAGTAGATGATCGTTCTCAGCCAGTTTCTCTGTCTGGGGTGGTCGCACTGTAGTCTGACAGGTTCCGCTCTTTTTTTCTCTCTCTCTTAACGTTCACTTTTGGCTTACTTCACCAGCTCACCCACGAAAACCAATTAATCCAGTTCCTCCTTTTTTGTTATTTCATTTGAAGCTGCTGCATTGTAGTTGTTTTCTGGTGCTTTTGCTTCCTTTTCCTTTTCCTAGAAAATAAAATGAAAAATTTTTGGTTGTGATTGGAACACGTAAGTGATGACAAATTTTATTGGGTAAATTACACTTTCATACCTCAGGTTTGTGCTCTATTTCAATTCCTTACAACATCTTTAAAACATTTCACTTTCATACCTTAAGTACTATTTTGTTTCAAAATAATACCTCCGTTACATTTTCCATCCATTGATCCGTTAAATGCTGACATGGCTACCACATATATGCCACGTGGCTGCCAAATGTTTGCCACGTGGCAAATAAAAAAAAATTTAATTTTTTTTTAAAAAAACTTTAATTTAAAAAAAAAAAAAGGGTAAATTACACTTTCATACTTCAGGTTTAGGGTCTATTTCAATTCCTTACAACATCTTTAAAACATTTCACTTTCATACCTTAAGTACTATTTTATTTCAAACTAATACCTCCGTTACATTTTTCATCCATTGATCAGTTAAATGCTGACGTGGTTGCCACATATATGCCATGTGGCTGCCAAATGTCTGCCACGTGGCAAATAAAATAATTTTTTAATTTTTTTAAAAAACCTGAATTTTCTCAACAAAAAAAATAAAAAAAATAAAAAATTTGAAACCCACATTTGCAAGAAGAAGAAGAGGGAGGAAGAAAGAAAAAAAAATTGTCCCTCCCCCACCCCCCAGCGACCCACATTTGCAACAAGAAGAAAAAGAAGAGGAGGGAGGAAGAAAGAAAGAAAAAAACCCCAAAATCCCACCCGAGCCACCCCTCCCAAAAATCCTCCATCACCCACCCCCAAAAATCCCACCCGAGATTAGGTGGATCTACCACAAAACATGTCCAAAAATCATCTCAAACTCAAACTATTTTCAAAACTCACCCACACTGAAAATCACCAGATCACGGAGGGAGGAGGGTCCCGGGGGTGGGGCAGGGGGCGGTGGGGGGACGGGAGAAGGGTCGCCAGGTAGGGGGAAGGGCTTTTCTTCTTCTTCCTGCATATGTGGGTTGCTTCTTTCTTCCTCATTCTTCTTCTTCTTCTTCTTCTTCCTCCTCCTCTTCCTCTTCTTCTGCTTCTTCTTCGCTTATTTCTTCTTCTTCTTCTTCTTCCTCTTCTTCTGCTTCTTCTTCTTCCTTCTTCTTCTTCTTCCTGCATATGTGGGTCGCTGAGTCTTCTTCTTCTTCTTCTTCTTCTTCTTCCTCTTCTTCTGCTTCTTCTTCTTCCTTCTTCTTCTTCTTCCTTCTTCTTCTTCTTCCTGCATATGTGGGTCGCTGAGGGGAGGGACAATTTTTTTTTCTTCCTCCCTCTTCTTCCTCTTGCAAATGTGGGTTTCAATTTTTTTTTTTTTTGTTGAGAAAATTCAGGGTTTTTAAAAAAAATAAAAAATATATTTTATTTGCCATGTGGCAGCCACGTTATCATTTAATGGATCAATGGATGAAAAATGTAATTGAGGTATTATTTTGAAATAAAATAGTACTTAAGGTATGAAAGTGAAATGTTTTAAAGATGTTGTAAGAAATTGAAATAGACTCCAAACCTGAGGTATGAAAGTGTAATTTACCCTCTTTTTTTTTTTGTAAAAATTCAGGTTTTTTTAAAAAAAATTTAAAAATTATTGTTTTTTGCCACGTGGCAGACATTTGGCAGCCACGTGGCATATATGTGGCAGCCACTTCAGCATTTAACGGATCAATGGATGGAAAATGTAACGGAGGTATTATTTTGAAATAAAATAGTACTTAAGGTATGAAAGTGAAATGTTTTAAAGATATTGTAAGGAATTGAAATAGAGCCCAAACCTGAGGTATAAAAGTGTAATTTACCCAATTTTATTTTTTAAGTTATTAACTTTTTAACACACATATCTTACCATTTGTATAGTTACACGTAGTGTATTATCCCGTGTACCGGTTATACCGAAAAATCTCTCAAGTGAAAGACTGCGTGACTGCCTCATTCATTTTCATTTTTGAAGCAACAAAAAGGGTTTTGATATAATGATTGGTTGCATTCAGAAAGAAAAAGGTTCACTATTGCTTTTATCTACATCCTGATGGTGATGGGGAGCGACAACTTGTTAGTCAAAACGACATGAACCATTTTTCAACTAATTGATGAAAGAGATATCTATTTATGATTGCAATTTTGGAAATATTATGCAGTATGTCCAACGATCTACACGTAATTTGTTATTATTAATTCATTGTGTGACTTATACCAAATTCCTCATCTTTTAGTATAAATATATTTGTGTGCTTCCAATTGGTTCTTAAATAATAGAAAATGATCTTCGCCGGATCATTTTCCTTGGGATCTTAGGAATTCTGCAATCGTGTCCGTTTATTGTATATCGTGCGAACAGTTTTCGTTATATACTATTTATATTTGAATTTTAAATTTTAAATAATTTCTGACCGCACGATGTACGATGAACGAATATGATTGTAGGATCCTTAGGGTCTGTAGGAAAAGGATCCGGCGAGAATCCTTTTCCTTAAATAAGCACACAGTGTTAGCAGCAATCATGATATTACGAGCAGGCCACAGGTTGATAAATAAATAAATCGATAAAAAAAAAAATCATTGCATTCCATTTCGATTACGTGATTAATTAGCTAGTGGTCTAATATTATTTCTCTTTATAATTTTGAAACCATAACTTTTATGTCTTTTAGATTTTGAATACACTACTAATTACAAGTGCAACTCAAGCGGATTAGAAGGTCAACCAAATTCTAACCCAACATCAGTGGCAGAGCCAGAAATTTACAATGTTGGGGTCAGAAATTTACCATTGGCCGGTGACGTCATTATCGAAGTACTGGACAATGGCGTCTGGCCTGAGAGCAAGAGCTTCGATGACACCGGATTCGGACCCATGCACATGTATTTGCTTCCCCCAGTAGAAGAAAGCACACTAACATAAGTAGCTTCATTTGGCTTCACAAAACAACCCATCACATTCTCATGATTCATCATCATCTGAAAAAACCGAATTCCCTCGCTAAAACACCCATCTCTCCCAAACCCGTTTATAATGCTTGTCCATGAAACCACGTCCCATTCCAGCATGCTTTCAAATAGCAAAACAGCATAACCCATATCCCCATTCTTTCCAAACCCATCAATCATCGCATTCCACACAACCACACATGGTTCAGACATTTCCTCAAATTCCTTACGCGCATCACACAACTTACCAAGCTTGGCATAGAAGTTCACAAACGAGGTTTGTATAAAAGGGTTGCACAAAGTGTATGGGATCCATCGAGAAGTCCAAAGAATCCAAATCCCTGTGCGACGACGATGGAGTGACGGCCGATTCGACGCTCTAGATAGGGCAGGCCGAAAACTCGAGTCTGACGATCTGGAGGCTGCTAGGCGGTAGATTAACGGTGGTGGGAAGATTTAGTGGGGGGAGAAGAGGCACTGATGGAGTGATAGCTAACAAATGGAGCAGCATCTCCTTCTTCTTCATTCTTCATCTTGTTTGGGGCTGTCGGCATAAGGTTATTGGGGGTCAAGGAATCACATTGCCCCCACCTTGGCTCTGCTACTGCCTAACATTTACAATTCGGGTTTCGGTTTGGGTTGAGTTTCATCGGGTTCAGGTTTGGGTTGAGTTTCATCGGGTTCATTCGAATCCAGATTTAATTAGGTTCAGGTTACTTGGATTGGGTTCGGGTTGCCCAACTTTTTTGAGTTTAATCATGTAACAACTTATTTTCCAATAATTAAAAAAAAAAAAAAAAAAGAAGTCAAATAGCATCATAGCTAGTCAACTTAAATATCACAAATCAATCAAACTTCAATTCAGATCCAGAAATTGATATCCACTTAAAAGTTAAACTGAATACGCAAGTTTTAGTCATGCAAAGTTTGAATTAAAAATTCAAGAAAATACCATAGCTTGTACTAAAACTAAAAGATAAAAAAAGAGCAACACTTCATATCCAAATATAAACAAACACCAAACTCAAATCTTGTTGTCCAAATTCAATTTGCAATATTCCTATTAATAAGAAAAATAGTTAGTTGTATATCATATATTCACAACTATCATTATTATCCTTTGAAACAAAGTACATGAGGACCTATAATTTACCAAATAGAATCAAGTTTAGTGCTACATGAAACCCCAATGTCAAAAGCTTCAACACTATCAACTATACCTATAAATGAAACTGTACCAAATATTATAAAGGTTGTTGGCTGTTAGACTTGGGTGTAATATGTGCATTAGTTCATTTGGGTTTATAATTGGGTTAGAGTGGGTTAATAAATCGGGTTGGACATAGGAGGGCAAATGATTAACACAACCAAACCCAATAAATGACAGGATTGAAGTTGGATTGGGTTCAAACGGGTTATAACTAAGGAAAAACCTAATTGTTTGGGTTAAAATTCGGGTTGGACATGGGTGAGTTCAGGTTGGCCCAACCTAAATTGCACCCCTACTACTAATGACTTTTTTTTTTTTGAACAAACGATATTATATATACTAAGGAAGAGAGGATGAGCTTAGCCTCACAATGGGCTAACAATAATGTGATTTAAATTAAATTCGCCTTTGGGGAGAATCGAACCTAAGACCTCTCATTTACAAGTGAAGATGATTTTTTCAACAAAATAATCAAATGAAAGGCACGAGTAGTGTTTTTTTTATTTTTTTTTATTTTTATGTTTTATGTTTTTATTTTGTTTTTTTAAAGAGAAATAATAGCGATTGTATTCATAAGATTAAGTATGCATACAATTGTCAGGAGAGCATCTAGGATAAAACCAGGAGGCTACTCGAACCAACAATTAGACACTATGGCCTATTTGGCCATTCTATGTGCCACATCGTTAGCCGAACAGTGAAAATGACAGATTTTGGAGTCATTGAATTTAGGCTCGCAGGCGGGTCTTGATATCTTCAATAAATAAATCAGAGGCAGAAAAGCTATTAGATAGGTTGCCAATAGCTTCAACAACCCTGAGCGCGTCTGAATCCAAGATTACAAGCTGCCAATTTTTTTGAACAACCAGTTCAAGTCCTTCTCGAACAGCAAGAATCTCCACCGTATTGGGGCAAGTCAAGTGAGATAATTTGCAGACAAAACTTCCAGCAGAGCTACCGGCTTTGTCGCGAAATAACACACCAACACCCTACATTTGTTTTTTCAATGAATAATTATCTTAATACATCCCACATGCTTCCCCATAATACTCTCACACCTCACATTCTCAATATACACATTACATTTTCTACATGCACTCCACATTTTCTATACATACCACATTTCTCAAATCTTATAAACCTTTTAATTTGGACAAAAAATGAGGATTGGAATTTTGACAAAAGATGCCGCCTGGGATTTAAAGCATATGTGGGTTGTTTTCAATTCCACCATTAAAACTCATGTCGTATGTTTTTAATATTTGGTGGTAATTTTAGGTGTTTAATTCTTCATGTAATATCTGTGATCCATAAAAGATGAATACGAATATGAGTTTTAATGGTAGAATTTTAATTTGGACATGAGTTTTAAGATGAATACGAACATGAATACGAACATGAGTTTTAATTTGGACAAAAAATGCGGATTGGAATTTTGACAAAAGATGCCGTCTGGGATTTAAAGCATATGTGGGTTGTTTTCAATTCCAGCATTAAAACTCATGTCGTATGTTTTTAATATTTGGTGGTAAATTTAGTGTTTAATTCTTCATGTAATCTCTGTGATCCCTAAAAGATGAATACGAACATAGAAACTTGAATAACGCAACAAAAGCAAGATTAAATAATTATCAATGTTGTCAAAATCTCTAAAACAATAAAAAAATATGAAGTCTTATCTCATTTGAAGCTTCCGAAAAATCGATTTCGTATTTCATTTGTCAAAAATAATTTTTCTCAATCAACATGTTTGTAATTTTATTAGTTAGGGTTTTGTTCAATAATGCAGGGTCGGAGGGATTTTGATAGTTGAAAAAGATAAATAATATGTTAAAAATGATTTGGGGTGTATTTAGAATTTTTTTTAAAACCTAATAAGGTCAAAATTGTCATTGCATAGTAGGGTAAATAAATCATTTAATATTAAATTTTAATGTGAGGTGCATTCAACATTTTATGGGATGCTAATATAAAAAGCCTTTACTAAACTTTATATTCTATTTTTGTTATTTAATGTGTATATTTATTTAATGTCTCCATATTAAAATTAAAATTTTATTAATATGCACATATTAGTTTTTCCAATTATAATTGCACATAAATGAGAAAATGTTAAAAGAAATTAGTGACA
The DNA here is from genome assembly GCA_024362995.1 of Heteromeles arbutifolia. Lineage (NCBI taxonomy): Eukaryota > Viridiplantae > Streptophyta > Magnoliopsida > Rosales > Rosaceae > Heteromeles > Heteromeles arbutifolia. Next base: position 42,839,493 of record JANCRC010000002.1, read on the forward strand.
CGTAAATATGTAAATACATAAGTGTACTGTATCAAAATGTTTATACCGACATATATATAATGAACCTAAATGTATGTACCAAAACATATTATATTGAATTAATATACCAAAATGTATGTACAGAATGTACGGACCAAAATGTATTATATTGAATTAATGTACCTATATATTTGTATCAATGGATATAGCGAAATATATCAAATGAATTATGGTACCTAAATGAAGATGATACAAATTGTATTCCTATATTATATAAAAAGTTAGTTTACCTGAATGTTGACATCAAAATATATTATGATGAATGAAATGAAAATGAAAATGATAACAAAATGTAATTAATACATTAAATGACACACCTCGACCGAGATCGAGGCGTGCTGGCCATCACGTGAGAGTGACGTAACCATAAGCACAGTATGGAAGCAAGATTAATAAGGGAAATACGAACAAATTGAAACCGAGCAACAAGCAATCCTAGTTAAGATAGCATGCTAGTACGAGAATAAGTGTGAATTACACAACTAGAGCTTAACTAGCCTAAGTGCAGTCAAGCATAAAAGTACTAATTAAACAACACCTGAAGGTGGTCCTACATGAATGATGTCTGTCAGAACCTCCGTTGAATCCTCGTAAGCCACCAACAACCGCAACCTAATACCTGGAGGGGCGCAAAACAAAAGCGTGAGTGGGCAAAAACAAAAGTTTTCTAAAATCATACGATATCAAAAGCGCTATCCCCTCACTGGAAAACCTGTATACTTTCCCAGAAAAAATAGGATACATATGTATGTATTTAAATATAATTCAAAACCATGCTCAATGTATCCAAAACCACATATGCCACGCTCAATTCCTCATAATATCACAAATGTAAGCCAGGTGATGCAATTCAATATAACTCATATACTAGCCGAAGTCACCTAACGTGATCTATACGGCGAAATCTAGAGCTCATTTCAATCATCTCAATCTCATCACATAATTCATCATGTATATACGTCACATATCTCATCATATCTCATCATGTATTTACATATCTGCACACGAGTCGGAACCACCTCACATGGTCTGACCGACAAGACTGGGCATAAAATAATAATACGCTCTAGTGCTACGATCACATGAAGACTGTACGATAAATCGCGGGTCACCTACGAGTCGAACCCACTGAAAGTGGTTTATACAACCTAACTTGGATCCAAGATGAGCATGTGGTGTAGGAGGTGAACATCACGTGAAGGACTATGCCCTAACTCTAGGCGGGAGCACTAATACCGGGGTGCAAATTAATGAGCTCAATATGCATCACAACATCACCATTCATCTCATAACTATTACCAGCATGATATACTCACCTGTAACTTACTTGGCCTCCGCAGCACCATGCAACAATATGCATAATTATGGTAATGCATATGCTAATATATAATACGAGCATGACATGGCATTTCAAATCACATTTCCTTTAAAACACGTTTTCTGGGAAAAACGTCAAGTGTATATATATATATAGGGTTTTTATCACAAATGGTCCCTGACATTGATCAAACACATCATTTTGGTCCCTGACATTGAAAATCAATAGAAATGGTCCCTGAGATTGTCCACCATCCATCATTTTGGTCCTTCCGTTAAAAACTCCATTAAGTGTCCCGGAGCTCTTGGTAGGAAGTTTGGGCAATTTTCAAAGCTTCGTAACTCAATCATTTCTTAACCAAATTCGACCCATAATATATCAAAATGAAGATAGGAAAGTGTAGAATAAGATTATACCATTTGGAAGTCCAATGGTTGCCGGATATGGCCGGAAAATAGACTCAAAGTTGACTGGTCCGAGTGAAAACTTGAAAACTCGCCGGAAACTAGGTAAACTTTAAACATTCATAACTTCTTCAATACTCAACGAAATCAAGTGATTCAAAAACAAAAATCATACTTTTAGACGAGACGAAGAGAATGGTACTTTTTTCAATGGCTAACTCGCTCTTGTTTGGTCAGAAAATGGCTCGAAAGTGGCTAACTCAAGACCAAGATAGCCACTTTCAAGCCTTTTTCCGGCCAAACCAGGGTGATTCAGCCGTTGAAAAAGGTACCATTCTATTTCGTCTCATCGAGAAGTATGATTTTTGTTTTTGAATCACTTGATTTCGTTGAGTATTGAAGAAGTTATGAAAGTTTAAAATTTACCCAGTTTCCGGCGAGTTTTCAAGTTTTCACTCGGATCAGTCAACTTTGAGGCTATTTTTCGGTCGTCTCTGGCAACCATTGGACTTCCAAATGGCATAATCTTATTCTACACTTTCCTATCTTCATTTTGATATATTATGGGTCGAATTTGGTTAAGAAACGATTGAGTTACGAAGCTTTGAAAATTGCCCAAACTTTTGGCCAAGAGCTCTGGGACACTTAACAGAGTTTTTAACGGAATGACCAAAATGATGGACGGTGGACAATCTCAGGGACCATTTCTATTGATTTTCAATGTCATGGACCAAAATGATGTGTTTGATCAATGTCAGGGACCATTTGTGATTAAAACCCATATATATATACTAAAAACAAAAGCCCACTCATTAGTATGTAGTCGGGTCATAACCCCCACGCCTAGCCTGGTTATGCTCGTCCTCTGGATAAGTCTCGCCTATATGAGAAACAACTATATAGACGTCATTTAAAAGCATATAAACAAAACTAGGCAATAACTTCTCATACATAGCTCAATTTTGGTATTTGAATATACCAACGTGATTTACTCAACCTCACGAACATCCCCAAATTTTTAAAATAATTTTTCAGTGCCCCACGTGCCGCCACGCGCCGACGAGTGCACGGCAAGACTCACCGGCCACGCGCGGCCACGTGCCTGGCACGTGTAACGGAATAGCAAACGGCGTTAGGAATATTCGTCAGAATATTTCGTTATGTCTTAACGGAAATCGTCAACTTTAACTGACGACGTTGGAATATTCCGTCAGACTTGACGAAATATTTCGTCGTCTTCTTCCTCAAACCTCCGGCGACCGTCGCCGGCCCCTCAAAACTAGGGATTTTTCGAATCGTTATATCTTCGTCGATCTTGCACCATTTTTCACACAATTTATATCAAAATGAAGCCATGAGCAAGGAGAACACAATCATACCTCTTTCAAGCCCCAAAAACCACGGGATCTCACCAAGAACTTTTGAGAAAAACCGGCCAAGTTCCGATCTCACAATTTTGACGTCCAAACACCTCCAACGAAATGCTTCGAGCCTCTAGAGGACCTCCCAAAGCTCCCTGTGAGCTTATAATTGCCAAAAACACAACATTTAACGTTTGCATGAACAGTACCCCAAATCGGGGTTAAGGTTTTCACGTGATTTTCGAAGGTTTCCTTACCTGAAAATGGTACCAATCGATTCGTCTAAGCTTCACGAACACAAAGGTGTACTTAAATCCCTCGATCTGCCAAGTTTCGAAGGGTTTTGAGTCTCGTCCGTACAAGAGAGAAGAGAGAGAGAGTGATTCTGAGAGAGAAAGAGAGAGTACGAGACTGAGAGAGAGGGAGAGAGAACTGATGTGTGTGTGGTCCAAATGTAACCAACCAAAGACCAAGACAAGTTTTTGTTCTAATTGGGTCCAATTATTTAGGACTTGATATAATTGGCCCAATTTCTTAACCCAAAACACAAACACTCACCCAACGCTCAAGGGCATTTTCGTCATTTCACATTATCGAGAATAATTTTCCGAGACGGGCTGTCACATTAAAAATAGGAAAAAAGAAAGCAATAAAACATCAAAATATAATTAACAAATGAGATGATTAAATGTATCGGGGACTAAAATTAGATTTTAATTTTACACAAGATTATAGTCTAAAACTCATCTTTTTTAAGGATTAAAATGAAGTCTATATTTATTTTAATATGACTAATATGATTAGTTTTGTTTTTTTTTTGTTTTCTTTTCAAACCCAATAAAAATGTTAATTTAGATTGAGAATATGATAATATTTCTCATGTTTATTTAAGGAATAAAATCACATGTCATATAGATAGATAACACAATTAACTTGTGATATAGATTGATTATAAAAATTTAAAATAAAATCTATGATGATGTTTAGAGCAGAAAGAAGAACAATAAATAACCAAAAAAAAGAAAAGAAAAAAGAAATAACAAAAAATAATTAACATTCGAAATGCCAATGCGATTATTACTATGTACTTGCTTAGTTGTTATCTTATCAACATTCGAAATGCCAATGCGATTATTACTATGTATGCCAATACTCTCTCTCTCTAAAAAACTCTTATAAGCATGACTGCAAGTCCTGCAAAGCACACTAAACCCAACTCTGCTTTCTCTGCACGTTCCTTAACGTCTCTTTCTTTCCATTCGTTCTTGAGAGGCTGCATTTATATATTTATCCTTGCCTATTATACCAAATCCTACAAATTCAGGTCTAGCATTTACCATTAATTATATTTACAGACACACACACGCCTTTCTGTTAAAGCAATCCAGATTTCACGTTTCCAGCCATACTTTGAATTTGTTTCTTTAAAGACAAGATATTGCATACACCCTTTATATTGGGTCACCTTTTTTGTCTCCCTTCCTAAACAAGAAACATGCATTGAGTGAATTGCCTAGGAATTTATTTACATATCTATACATTGTGTAAGAGTGAATTACCTAGGAATTTAAAAAGGGGTGCAATTTCTGAGGTATTTTGGGATTTCAGGAGATGGGTAGGTGTTGGTTTAATGGGGTTTTGATTGTGTTGGGGTGTGTGTGGTTGGTGTTGCTGGGTGCAGTGGAGGGATACCCAGCAGAGGATCTGGTAGTGAGTCTGCCTGGTCAGCCAAGTGTTGGGTTCAAACAGTACGCTGGGTATGTTGATGTGAATGTGATAGCCGGGAGGAGTTTGTTTTACTACTTTGTTGAAGCAGATAAGCAGCCTGACAAGAAGTCCCTCACTCTTTGGCTCAATGGAGGTAAACTCTCACCCTTTTCTGGGTTTCTTGAAACCAAATTGTAAATATTAGATTGTAAATATTAGTTAGATTCCGTTGTGCAATTCATGGTGTATTTAACTGATATTTTTCACGTTATTTGTAATGATGCATTCTTCAAATTATATATATATATATATATATATGTGTGTGTGTGTGTGTGTGTGTATTATATAGGGTGTGCATAAAAGCAATTGACAATCCTTTATATTCAGCTGGACTTCCATTCCATATAAAACTTCATTTTAACCCTTGACAAAGATGACTTTTAGATTAAAACCATGAGTAAGATCAAAATCTAATTTTAGTCCATTGACACATTAATAACCTCATTTATTAATTATATTTTGATTTTTAATTATTTCTCTTTTTCTTCCTAATTTTTAATGTACAAATTTTATTTCATTATAATTATAATTTTCATTTCATTTATCCTAATATATTTTATTGTAAGCATTTAGATAAACTAATTTTTGTTATACAATATATTTCTATGTACTTTGTCCTCTTCATTTAGGTACATTAAATTCATTATAATAGATTTCAGTGCATTCATTTAGGTACACACATTTTGATACATACACTTCGATACAAACATTTAGGTACATTAATTTAATATAATACATTTTGGTATTAACATTACGATGCACACATTTAGGTATATTAATTTAATATAATACATTTCGATACATACATTTTGGTACACACGTTTCAGTACGAACATTTAGGTACATTAATTGAATCATTCAAGTTTGAAGAATGTTAAATAAAATTAATAAACTAAAAAACTCTTTTTTGGTCAAAAAATAAATCAAAATTTGTATATTAAGAAACTTAAATATTTAATGGGAGACACTAAATAAAATGCACATTAATTATTTTGAATTAAAAACACATCAAGGGTGTAACATCCCACATCGCCCAGGGGAGTGATCCTTAAACGTAGATTCTCATCCCTACCTAGCACGAGACCTTTTGGGAGTTTACTGGCTTCGGGTTCTATCGGAACTCCGAAGTTAAGCGAGAAGGGGGCTAGAGCACTCCCATGATGGGTGACAAACTGGGAAGTTGCTCGTGAGTTCCCAGAAACAAAACCGTGAGGGAATGGTAAGCTCAAAGAGGACAATATCGTGCTACGGTGGTGGAGCGGGCCCGGGAAGTGATCCGCCCCGGGCCGGGATGTGACAATTGGTATCAGAGCCAATCTCTGGCCGGAAGTGTGTCGATGAAGACGTCGGGCCCCTAAGGGCGGTGGATTGTAACATCCCACATCGCCCAAGGGAGTGATCCTTAAATGTATATTCTCATCCCTACCTAGCACGAGGCCTTTTGGGAGCTTACTGGCTTCGGGTTCCATCGGAACTCCGAAGTTAAGCGAGAAGAGGGCTAGAGCACTCCCATGATGGGTGACAAACTGGGAAGTTGCTCGTGAGTTCCCAGAAACAAAACCGTGAGGGAATGGTAAGCCCAAAACGGACAATATCGTGCTACGGTGGTGGAGCGGGCCCGGGAAGTGATCCGCCCCGGGGCGGGATGTGACAAAAGGATTATAATCAATCATGACCCTTACCAAGAGGGATCCCCATTTTTCTAAAAAAATGGGGACACCCTCTTGACCGTTTGATTGACTTTAATGAAATTGTGTGGTTGAGATTAAAACACAGGCCACACAATCCCAGCCACACAATTTCATTAAAGTCAGATCCAACAGTCAAGAGGGTGTCCCCATTTGTTTAGAAAAATGAGGATCCCTCTTGTGAAAGGTTTCCTATAATCAATATGTAATTTAACACTAGGTTTATTTTAAATTCCAATCTTGAAGGTTTAAAGTTAAAACACCCCTTTATTCAATCTGCTGCCGTTTTTTATTTATAGGATAGTATGCATTTGTTGTAACCAACTTGAATTTGGTTGCTTGTTAAAAGAACTTTTTATGTATGTCATATTACCATGTCGTTTTCTGCAGAGTGAAATGTTATCTCAATGTGTGATTGTTCTTGAAAGTAAGGATCTTAAACACCAAATAGTTGATAACATCGGATGGTTAACTTTGTGTTCAGGTCCGGGGTGTTCTTCCATTGGTGGAGGTGCCTTTACGGAGTTGGGTCCATTTTATCCAACAGGTGACGGTAGAGGGGTCCGGAAAAATAAAATGTCATGGAACAGAGGTATACCTGTACAGAACATGTACTGAAAATGTCAATTTTCCTTCTTTTCAGAGTGTCACTGTTCAGCTTTTAATCGGAACCAACCTAACTAAATAGTGTACCTTTTCTTCATTTCGTGTAGCATCAAATCTCCTTTTTGTTGAGTCTCCTGCTGGAGTAGGATGGTCATACTCGAATACAAGTTCGGATTATAACTCTGGGGATGCCTCAACTGGTACTGTACCATTTCTGATTCCGCTTTCTTTTCTTTACACTGATTCAAGGGTGTTCCTGTTCTAGATGTTTGCTTTTGGTTCATAAAACTTGTCAACCAAGCCTAACAACTTTTTTCACTGTCATTTGTTTTTGGCAGCAAGGGATATGCACACATTCTTGCTGAAATGGTATGAGAAGTTTCCAACTTTCAGATCCCGAGAGTTGTTTCTTACCGGAGAAAGCTATGCAGGTCTGCAAAGTCTGATATAATTTCATTTATATAATGGAGTACTAGCAAATGGAACTCTTACAATGTATTCAAACCTTTTCTAAATATAATCATTGCAGTTACGCATTTAGTCTTTACTCTTTCTTCCCCACATCTCCCGTCTACATGACTTATCATCAGGAATCGGTTCTTACCATCTGTACTTTTTATGTACAGGGCACTACATACCGCAATTGGCTATTGCCATATTAGACCATAATACACAATCAACTGGTTTCAAGTTCAATCTCAAAGGGGTTGCTGTAAGAAGACTTTACATATTTTTGAATTCCCCGCTTTCATCTATGTCTATAGTTGTCACTTCCCTTTTTTAACTTTTCTTATTTGTTATCTTGCAGATTGGGAATCCACTGCTGAGCCTTGATCGTGATGCTGCAGCAACATATGAATACTTCTGGTCTCATGGAATGATTTCTGATGAAATTGGCCTTACTATCATGAACGAATGCGATTTTGACGATTATGTCTATGCAAATCCGCACAATGTAAGCCTTGAATGCAACAAAGCAATATCTAAAGCAAATCAGATAGTTGGTGATTACATAAACAATTACGATGTGATCCTTGATGTTTGTTATCCATCTATAGTGGAGCAAGAGTTGAGACTGCGGAAAATGGTATTCTCTATACTTCTTTTGTTTAATATCTTTCATTCGCATTTCATGCAACTTGTCGTTTCATTGTTTCAACGAGTTTTTCCTTTACTCCCGTTTTCTGCAGGCTACTAAGATAAGTGTTGGAGTTGATGTATGTATGACATATGAAAGAAGTTTTTATTTGAACCTTCCTGAAGTTCAGAAAGCCCTTCATGCAAATCGTACAAACTTGCCTTATACTTGGAGTATGTGTAGTGGGTAAGTGAATATAACCTTTCTTCTGCATCGGTAGAATTTGATGACTTATCTTTAGTCTATCCTCGCGTATGTCATATGACCAATCTTCTCGTCTTTGTATTGTACAGCGTTCTTAATTACAGCGATACTGATGAAAACATCAACATCCTTCCCTTGCTCACAAGGATAGTTGAAAATCATATTCCCGTTTGGGTTTTCAGGTAATTCGTTGTGCTAATGTGTACAGGAGCTAAGTTGAATAGTACATACTCTAATTTTTAGTGCTGCTACATAACATGATTATCAACCGAATGCAGTGGGGATCAAGATTCTGTTGTACCATTACTTGGCTCCCGGACACTGATACGTGAACTAGCACATGACCTAAAGTTCCCGATAACTGTCCCATACGGAGCTTGGTTTCACAAAGGCCAGGTGCTGATGCACTTCCTTAGTAATTCTATTCAAATTTGAATGTCCGTCTCCCTTCGACATTGCTTACGAATATCTGTACGTATTTTATGAATAGGTGGGCGGTTGGGCTACAGAGTACGGAAATCTGTTGACGTTTGCCACAGTTAGGGGCGCTGCTCATATGGTCCCCTATGCTCAACCTTCAAGAGCATTGCACCTCTTCAGTTCATTTGTTCATGGTCGAAGACTGCCCAACACAACGCGTCCTCCCATTGACGAGTAAACAAGTTATACGAATTGGTAGAATGTAGTTTTAGAAGCTACTAGTTTCATAAGTTCATTTCTTTACCGCAAGGGCAACAAAGAAAGTTGATTTGTTTTTGGCAAGAGCACGAAAAAAAAGAGGGAGGGGTGATACGAGTAGAAAAGATTATTTCAGCAGCAGCTGCAAAAACATTCATTTGAGGCCAATGAAGAACTCTGCATTCTTTGTTTCTTGCTCGATTAACATTTCATCGATAGCTCGTATGTTTTATACATTTTTATGGAAAGATGCAGTGAGTCGAAAATCACTTAACTTTTGCGTTTGATTCATATAAAATGAAACTGGGAATCCCATTCGAGTGGAAGTCTTACGGAGAAATTTATCCGCCGGATGAGTTTGTAGCACAGGTCAGATGTATCAACACAAGAAATGTTTCTAAAAGAAATAAATGTTCATCATTATAATTAAATGAAGCCAAACAATTCTGAATAAGATGACGCTTAGATGGAGATCTAAAAACTAGACGGTTTGGGTCATTCAAATACAATGCGAAGTGTGGAAGAGCTAGGTTGCAAGTGGTTGGAGTGGTTCGAATCGCAAGTGGTTGGAGTGGTTCGAATCCAAGGATCGTGAAACCCCATCAGCGACCACCAAGAAGGCTCAGTTTTCAGAGAAACTTGATACAAACGTACAAGCAATCTACCAACACAACTAATCATGTTTTAACCTGTAAAAATCTTCCAAAACAAGGACACAGCTTTTCTGTATTGTTTAAATATACAGATGGCAGTTTCAAGCTTGGAAAGTAATCGAACAAAAAAAGAGAAAGCGAGCTCTTTAGCTGTTAGGCGGAACACCAAATACCCTAACAAGGGAAAGCAGTTCACGACCTTACTTGAACAGGATCTGTTCTATAGGATCGTACCTCTCTATCCTTGATTTCTAACGAGACAGGAATCCCAACTTGGTCGATGAATAATGACCGTGCGATCAGAGCGTGATATTTAGCTTCTGGAACCTTGGTTCCATCAGCGGTAGATGATCGTTCTCAGCCAGTTTCTTTGTCTGGGTTGGTTGCACCGTAGTCTGACAAGTTCCGTCTTTTTTTACATTCGCTCACGTAAATAAATTTATTTCTGAACGAAGGTCCTACGGATTTGTTGGATGACTATTTCATTTTTGGTATTTTAGTCAAAATGATTCCTGAAAGACATAATTTTTTATTTTGATTCCTGAAATTTAAAACTGATAGAAGTAGTTTTCGAATTTGTCTACCATTAATTATTTTAGTCATTCTTTGAATAATCTCCTTTAAATAAGACCAAAATAATCTCAGGAACTAAAGTGAGAAATTATGCTAATCTCATGAATTATTTTGGCTAAAAAATCTTTCGTTTTTTAATTTTGAGTTTTCATTTTTCTGAACTAGATATAGACAGAAAGAAGATCGGATTGTAAATGGTGAGTTTATCATGTTCCTTGAACACATTGTGAATTTTAATTGGACTTATAATTTAACTTTTTTTTTTTGGTCAAGGGGAAGATTTTATTAAAACACCAAACACACACTTACAAACAAATAAAGGCCCAAATTTACACCTATAAACAAACAAAAAAAGGCCTAAAAATGAAGAAAAAACAGAAAGTGAGCCCAACAATAGTAAAGCCCAAAAACAATAGAACTTCCAAGAAGCATCCACTGCTTTCTCCACTGCCGATCCGAGAAGCATCCAGCCATCCAATTCTCCGTCCACCGCCGATCATCACCTCCTCAGACACCACCTGCGCACAACCATAAGCAAGAGATAGTCGACAACCAAGAGAGAGAAGCCAACCACCTATATGAAGCTCAGGGAAATCCCTGAGTGACACTGCTGAAAACGGCAGATAAGGAGAACATGGTGGTGTTGGAAACACCCGAGCTGGTGAAAGCGCCGGAACTCTACACACGAACTCAAGAGAAAACATGGTTGAAGATCGAAGCAAGGAAGAGCTAGGAAGAGTATACTCGCGGGGGTTGAGGAATTGGACAGTCCGGATTGAAAAATTGGAAGAACCACTAGTAGATGCAAGGAGAAAAGAAGGAAAAAAGAGAAAGATGACACAACAACTGACCCCAGCCAAAGCTAGGACCGGTGCCACCAATGATGCTTAGATCTGAAAATTTCACAGAAGCAGTGAGAAGGATTCTCACTTCAGAGAGAAGAGCTCTCACTTCGGAGAGAAAGATCCTCCTTTTTGTTTTTCTTATAATTTAACTTTGGTTCCTCCTTTTTGGTTATTTCACTTGAAGCTGTTGCATTGTAGTTGTTCTTTTTTGTGTGCTTTTGCTTCCTTCTCCTTGTCCTAGAAAATTAAAGACATAATTAATTTTGGAGATGGATTGTCTGCCATCCCTTTCCCATACCCTTCCTATCTCCTCATATTTTGTGCGGTTACGGTTAAGTTACGTTAACATTTTATATTGAATTTTTTATAGAAATAATAAGATAAAAAGAAATAAGAATATAAAATATTGACGTGGTTTAACCGTGACCGCACAAACAGAAGGAGATAAGAAGTGAAGGGCAGACAATCCATCTCCATTAATTTTTGCCTCATTCCTTTTACTTTTCCTTTTCCTTTTCGAAGCAACAAAAACGGGTTTGACAACAATAATCGGTTGTATACCAAAAGGTTCCTTCTTCTGTCCACATCTGAATCTGATGGTGATGGGCAGTGACAACATACCAGATGACCAATTTTTTAACAAATTCACGAAAATGAAATATATTATGATTGCAAATTTGGAACTATTATGTACAACAATCTAATGGTAACAAAAATTTAGTGGAATTACTTTTGGACTCAAATGTAAAAAATATTATGTTCGAATCTTGTAATTTATTATTGTTGACTCATTGTGTAACTTAGATCAAATTTCTCATGTTTTTGTGTAAATATATTATTGGCTAAATAATAAAAGACAAACTAATGGTAACAATTTATTTCATACCTTTAAAAAAAAAAAAATTATTTTAATATATATTTTCTCATAGCCTCTCTGGTTTTGGAAGAGATAGATAACCATGACTTGCCACCAGTTGTCTCCCTTTTTAAAAAGAAAAATATATATTTTTTCTCATCTTTTGATTGGTTTGAAACTTTTTTTTTTTTAACAAAAACATTCCATTATTAAAAAGAGGAAAAATATCAAAATGCAAAATATAATTTCACGATTGCAAACGTAAAAGAAAGACAATATAAAATTTTAACCGCATGAAAAGATATGCTAACGAGGACAAAACATTACATCACTTTTTGATAGACTTGCATATGATGAAGTTCATTCAACAAAGAAACCCTGCTATATGCAAGGTATTAAATATCGATGATATCGGAAATATCGGTAGTCCAAAAACACGGAAATATCGATGAAAATATCGGGATATTATCGATATCGATAAAAATTGAATAAAAACCATGGAAATTGTAAGAAAAACTTGGAAATTTTTATTGGAACTTTGCAGGATGTTTATTTAGTCAATTATCTATTAGTTTATCACAAAAAATTGGAAGGAAATGCTTGCATGATGGATTTAACTGATTTAAGTTGATTATATAGCGAGCTGGCAAATATTGTGAGTATAAAAAATATATAAATATTTTAGCATATTTTCACAAAAATATAAGTGATATGGTGGTCAAGGTGTTGAATGAGTAAAATGGGAGGGGTTCGAATCCCCTTGCTGTTTTTTTAAATATAGAAATTTAAAAAATACGGAAATTTCGATGGAAATATCGATGACATCGGAAATATCGGTAGTCCAAAAACACAGAAATTTCGATGGAAATATCGGGATATTATGGATATTTTAGACCTTGGTTATATGTATGTACAAGAAGATTAGACAATTTAAGAGCAATTCCCATTACTTTGTTTTAAGAAATATTCGAACTTGGAAGTAAATGATGTTGTATTTTTGTATTCTTCTACTTGTTAAATGTGAAAACTGCGAATATATGTGCATTATACGTTTGAATTTGATAAAATTGTTTATTATACGTTTGAGTTTGATAAAAACGTAAAATTTAATGAATCATTAAGACATAAAAAAACGAATACAATGCTTCCAAAAAAATAAAAAATGAATACAATTTACTACATAAAAAAAATAAAAAATAAGGGCAAAAATAAAAAGACAATCTATCCGTCAACTACAGTCCAAAAGAACAGCTTGGGGATGAAGAAGCAACAACCAACCCACCCTTTGTTCCGAGTCGAACTTGTCTCCAATTCCAAGCAATAGAGTTATTCTACGCGTTGAAGCCCAACCAGCGTTGTCCTTGTTCTTTGCCTAAAAACCCACCGACAAGAGTCACTTTGCAAATCCCCGTCCCTACATTTCAGTTGAGAGGTCTTTGTATTGTGACTCCACCCAGAAGGACCAGGTTCTAAGTTAACCAAAAATGTCATCACCCTTCACCTTCTGACTTCGTATCCCATTTTCCTCCACTCCACTCCCCCAACCAACTTCTCTTCATAGCTGCTTCTAGCAGAAGCTGCCAACACCACCACCAGAAAGTGCTTTTCTGCAAGACCCCAGTTGGTGAATCTGTAAGATTGCTGTTTACTTTGCTCATTTGCTTGATGGGTCATCTCCAAGAGCCCAAATTTTGCTAATTCTTGGCTCAAGTTTCATACTTTGTTGATGGTTTTTTAATTTCATAAATTGGATTTTCTTCTGGTTTGCTGTCGCATATTATATGATTGCAATTGGGGAACTTTTTCATCTGGGTTCTTTTACCAAATGATGAAGCTGGTGAGGAATGTTAATTGGGATTGGTTTGTTCAATTCAGGCCTTTCTACAAAAGGGTTTTGAATTTCGGTAATGAGATGATGAAGGGTCATTGTAAAATCTTGGTTTTTCAAACTTTCAATGGATTAGTTGCAATTGGCTCATTGGTGTTCTTTATTGTTGCAATGTCTTGTGCCTTTTTGTATTTGTTTCCCAGTGTTCCCCCAGTGGTTAATAGTTACCCGGTTTCGAATTCCAGTAGTAGTTCTATTGATAAATGTGATGCTTTCGAAGGAAGGTGGATTCAAGATGAAAGTTACCCTTTGTACAATGCCTCAGAATGCACATTTGCAGAAATTGGATTTAATTGCTTTGCTAATGGGCGGAAAGACAGGGGTTATGCCAAGTGGAGGTGGAAGCCAAAGAATTGTGATATTCCTAGGTTTGATGTGCATGCGGTTCTTGAAAAACTTCGTGGAAAGAGGATTGTTTTTGTTGGCGATTCGTTGAGTAGAACACAGTGGGAGTCTTTGATATGTTTGCTCATGACAGGGGTGGAGGATAAGAAGAGTGTTTATGAAGTGAATGGGAAAAAAATCACTAAGCAGATTAGATTCTTATCGGTACACTTTAGTTCATTTGACCTCAGAATTGATTTCTATCGGTCAGTTTTCCTAGTACAGCCTGCTTCAGTTCCAATCCGATCACCAAAGAGGGTTAAATCAACTCTCAGAGTTGACAAGTTGGATGACATTAGCCAAGAATGGATCGATTCTGATATTTTGATTTTCAATTCAGGTCACTGGTGGACACCAAGTAAACTTTTTGACATGTGAGTTATCTTAATCTCTGAGCGTTGTCTAATTTCAGTTATTGTTGTAGAATGCTTTCTGACGTCGAAAACATTTAAAAACTTGCTTCATGATTCTCTATTTACCGGATGCATTTGTCTATGTCTTTTCCCCTCCATTCAGTTACTTTTCATTTATCTTCAATCCACGCCCCCTCCAACATTCAGTTCCAGAGTCTTCACCATTAACAGCTTGTGCATCGTGCATTCATACTCCATGCTTGATTGTATAAATGTTGACTAATGCAAGCAGTGGATTAAAATGTATTCATCTTTATTGCATGCATGGTACTTATTATTTATAGAATGGTTTAAATGCCCCATGCATGTTAGTGCCCCTTCAGAAGTCTAATTTACTAGAGAGGTAGAAGATCCCTAGTACGGGCGTGGCCAAGGTCTTGGTTGAAGTTTGCTGATACAAACTCCATGGAAGCCATGATTATTGTATAATTTGTAGATATTTATGCTTATGTTTTAGCTTAAAAAACTTTCACCAGGTGGGGAAAGGGGTATGGAATTGTAATAAAAAATACATGTTAGATCATAAATGATGGGTACAAAACATAAATGACGGTTATGTTAACATTCGACTTGAAGTCCAATTTGCTTGATCAACTTCTTAGGTAGAGTACTTACTAGTTACCATCACCAAAATACTGCTGCTTCAGTATACATTTCAGACCCCAAAAAAGAAAAAGGATACAATTCCCAAAACATTGTGCAGCCTGTAGCAGTGTTATGCAGATGGATCCCTCTTTCTCTCACTCCACTTTGCCTTTTCACGTGATTATGATTGTTTGTGCAAGTGGATATGTGATTGCATGTTGGGCATTCTGATGTAAGATAATAGTGTTCTGTTTTCCTTCCTTGTCAACCAGTATATCTTGTCTTGATGCATGCACCTGAATTCTTGAATGATTATGCTTGCTCAACATACAATCGACTTCTTAATCAGCTTTCCATGCTTTCTCAAAAAAAAAAAAAGCAAGTTTAACATTTTTTGTACAGGGGCTGCTATTTTCAAGTGGGTAAATCTCTGAAGCTTGGAATGCCAATCACCACGGGGTTCAGGATAGCTTTAAACACTTGGTCATCTTGGGTTGAGACCATGGTCAACACAAATAGGACAAGTGTATTCTTCAGGACTTTTGAGTCATCGCATTGGAGGTGCGTTATTTATTTTATTTGTTATGATACTTGCTGCCAATGATTTTAGTGTCTAAGGCTGTTGGGGTTTGATTGCATCTTGCTCTACCAAATCTATTCTTGGCGGCGATACATTTGGCTATTAGTTAGCATCTCCTACTTGTGTTTCATGAAAAAAAATTATTTTGTTCTTCTGGCTTCCCTTTAAAAATATCTTGTTTTGTTCCATGTATCAATACTATATTATTAAAGCATTCTATAATTCCCCATGTTGCTTTGCTGTTTACGTCTGGTGAAAATAATGTGCCATGATACATCCATGCTATTTAATGGACATTTTTTGCTAAACATCTTCATGGAAGTTGGAACTTAACAAACTATTTACAGAAATAAAAGGGTTGCTTGTATTTTTTAATTTTTTCCTACTTTTAGTTTGATTTAATGTGTTCGGGTAGCAAGGAATTTCAAGTCTTTATTATTGGCCTCTAAATGCTTTAGTTAATGGTTAATCATGGAAATGCCGGTTCGATTGGCTGATCTGAAGCACTATATAAAGTTGTCCTATTTTCTTCTTTGTAGAAGCTAAATCTTTTAAATTGTGGGACATATTTAATCATTCATTTTGCTCCTGAGTTGAGATACATATAAGCTGATGTAATTGACTGCTGGTGATTCTGTATATGTACCAGTGGCCGAAACCACAATTTGTGCAAAGTGACTCAACACCCTTGGTCAAGCTCATGGGGAATGGACCGAAGCACAATTTCAGACATCATTATAAAGATTGTGAAAAAAATGAAGGTTCCTGTGACAATTCTACACGTTACACCTATGTTATCATTCCGTAGTGATGGGCATGTGGGTACCTGGAGCGATAATCCATCAGTCCCCGATTGTAGCCATTGGTGCCTACCTGGCGTACCTGATATGTGGAATGAAATTCTCTTGAACCTGCTACCCAGGAATCAGGTTTCCCTTAAATGAAGTGTAGAGCCGCTAATATGCTTCCTTTTGCTGCTTGCATCAACAAGCTCCTAGTGTCACTCTTCAGCATCAGATCGAAAAATTGAAAGAGATCCTGGCATCCTGCCCGTAAGTTGAACTTTGCCTCTCAGAAAATTCTTGTTTGTCGTTTTGTGTAGTATTGTTTCCCCAGTCAGTTAGTGAAGATTGAGAACCACAATCCTAATTAAATGGGGGAGTTGAGAGGAAGCTGCGTTGCTGTAATACGTGTTCACGAGGTCTAGCTAGTAGTTACAAGTTATAACAAGTGCTTGTAAAGTCCATTTGTGAAGGCATCTTTTTCCAAAGCGAAATAGAAGTTTCTACAAGTGGCCAAAATCAATCCGAGTTTGGGGATGAACTGATGAAGGAAAGTGTACAAATTGGTCTGCCAGGCGTCCGCCATGTTTTACGGTAGATGAGCTTCTTCTTTCATTGAATTTTTAGTTGATGTGCCAGAGGTGGATTTGCAGTCGTGGCAGCTCCAAGGAGGGCATGGCTTGCTTAATCACTTGCATCTTTTAACACAACTTGTACGGCTTGCTTAATCACTTGCATCTTTTAACACAACTTGTACATTTTATTTGATTGTTGCACACTTTTATACTTGTGAAGAAGGGCCAAATACTTCCCATAAGTATGTACTGGAAATAGTGGACTCAATGTTATGATGTTATCAAAGCCTCCTCAATTTTTATGTATTGGAAGAGTGAGCAGTGGAACGAAAATTTGTTGTTTATGATGGTATACCACGTGACATATCAGAGTAGTGTTCCGAGTTCAGTCTTATTATAATTTGATGTCGAAATGAGGAGAGATTCTCTCTTGCAACCATTACAGTCTTAGTGGCATTCTCCATCTAATTAATGATTGTTATGTGGTTCAAATAGTGTATCAACTTTATAGTATATATTTGCCTCTCTGGTTACACGAGAGTCTCTCCCCGGAATGAGACACACAGATGTGCATCGCCAGGTCCATTCAATCATGATTCAAGTCAATGCATGTCCTTGTGAACCTTACTTCCCATCTTTTATCTTGAAAAACAAAATATTGAAGGCCAAGAAGTACTTGTGGAACAGCTAGAAATCTGTGTGTATGCTTGAACATGGTGATTCAATTGCTTATCTGAACTTGCATAATGCCCAAAAGTTGAGCTTACAAATAGACCATTGATTCATACTCATAAATTGAAGGTAGTAGCATGTGGTTGAATATCTTAGGGGGTAGGGTATTTGGTTTTTACCTATGCGTCATCGGTTCGAAACTTCCCTTCGCACAAATTATTATAATAGTTTTGAATCCTATCCCTCCTTTTAAAAATAATAAAAATTTTCTATAATAAATAAATAAACTTAAGCTAGTTAAACATTCCCGCATCGGCAAAATGAAGTACAAAATTGCTCTTCATAATACCAGCAGAAGGATGAATAATCGCCGAGATTAGTAACGCAAGCTTGTAACCCAAGTGGTGGCATTGAAGTGTGGAGCATTGGTTCAACGTTAGTTGTTCGGGTCTAGAGTGGCTCTATTCAAGGCCTGCCCATTCCAAGCTAGGAGTTGAGTTGTGTGGCCTGAGCGAAGGCTTTGGGCTACACGATTTCGAGAGCAGAGGGAACCGCGTAAGGCTGGTTTCACAGAGCAACAACAACCTCCCGCTCTTGGCAGTGGAAAGATAATGGGTCGGTGCCATCCGGTTCCATCAGGGATAGCTGGGCTGCCCCAATTGAACCAATGCTTTTTTTGTTCCTTTGTTAGGTAATCAGTAATTTGATCACCAACGAGTGGAATTATTGATTGAAATGTTGGAACCTTCAATGTTCTGAGACCCATTTCACTTTTGTGGTAAACTTTAGTACTTGGAGTTTGAATTTTAATTTGTCAATTGGAGATCATAACACTTGAATAAAAGGAACACAAAAAAGATAAATATCAAGGTTAATCTATGTATTAGTCGGGAGAATGCACCGACTAGCTTTCTAAACAAATACCTTCACCTTGGGAGGGATTTTCGCCTTCCATACGGATTTCCAGAGTGTCGCATAAGTGATGGGGATTGCACAAGCTTCCCAGCAACATTATAACCACTATTAACCGTGAAGAATCCCCGCTCATGAAAGTGCCATATTAAACAATCCGCCGGCATGCAAATACTAATAGGCATAGTGCGTATAAGATTCACCTCTTCCTCCGAAAATAATGCAGATAAAAAACTTCGAGGCTCAAAGACTTGCTTACCGGATCAAGTAGTTCCTGCACCCTCATATGTTCCTGCGAAACTGGTGGCACTGATTACACTTATTCGGTCTCGGAAGCCACCTATCCTGTCATACGCGTGTCGTCGCTCCATTGCCTACAACAAAATATTGAAGACCAAAGAAGAATTTGTCGAGCAGCTAGAAATCTGTCTATATGCTTGAACATGGTGATTCAATTGCTTATTTAACTTGCACAATGCCCAACATGTTGAGCTTACAAATAGACCTTTGATGCATACTCATAAACTGAAGCCTAGTAGCATGTAGTTCAATGTCTTAATGGACAGGGTATTTGGTTTTTTCTCATGCGTCACAAGTTCGAAACTCCCGCTCGGTTAAATTATTATAGTAGTTTCGAACCATCCCTCTCTTTAATACTAATAATTAAAATTTTCTAAAATACATAAATAAATTTAAGCTAGTTAAACAATCCCACATTGGGCAACTGAAGTGCAAAACTGTTCTTTATAATACCAGCACAAGGATGAATAATCGTCGAGCTTAGTAACGCAAGCTTGTAACCCAAGTGGGGGCATTGAGGTGTTGGAACATTGATTCAGCGTTAGTTGTCCGGGTCCGGAGTGGCTCTATTCCGGCCTGCCCATTCCAAGCTAGGAGTTGAGTTGTGTGGCTTGAGCGAAGGCTCTAGGCTACACGATTTCTAGAGCGGAGGGAACCGCGTAAGGCTGGTTTCACAGAGCAACGATTACCTCCCGCTCTTGGCAGTGGAAGGATAATGGATCGGTGCCATCCGGATCCATCATGGATAGCTGGGCTGCCCCAATTGAACCAATGCTTTTTTTTTTGGGTTGCTTTGTGTGATTACTTTGTATCACTTGTGTGATGGCGTCAACTAGTAATTTGATCTTGTTTAATTTATTACATATTGTGAAATGTCTCTTTGTTCACCAAAGAGTGGAATTATTGATTGAAATGTTGGAGCTTTCAATTTTCTAAAACCCCAATTTTCTTTTGTGCTAAACTTTAGTACTTGGAGTTTGAATTTTAATTTGTCAATTGGAGATCATAACACTTGTTGTCACATCCTGATCCGGGGTGGATCACTTCCCGGGCCCGCTCCACCACCGTAGCACGATATTGTCCGCTTTGGGCCCCGACCACGCCCTCACGGTTTTGTTTCTGGGAACTCACGAGCAACTTCCCAGTGGGTCACCCATCATGGGAGTGCTCTAGTCACCTTCTCGCTTAACTTCGGAGTTCTTATGAAACTCGAAGCCAGTGAGCTCCCAAAAGGCCTCGTGCTAGGTATGGATGAGAATATACATTTAAGGATCACTCTCCCGGGTGATGTGGGATGTCACACTTGAGTAAAATAAACACAACATGATAAATATTAAGGTTAATCACATCGAACTTTAACGATCTCTATTTATTTTTTTTAAATGCGGATTAGTTGTGGAGCCCACACCAAATCGAAATTTAACGATCCGAACCACGTATTTTTCAAGTTGTACCTCATAGATCATCCTTGCAAAATATTAGCAAAATCCAAAATATTTGAGTCATCTAATTAAGAGTTCAAAGAAATTGACACTTTGTTCTAAAAGAAACAATGAAATTTTATTATGATAATTAAATAAGCAAATGGTTTGGGATTGAACTGAATTTTTGCAAGGATGATCTATGAATCGAGACTTGCAAAATAAACTGTGAAATCCCGTTCCTGGATTTCACTTTTATAATCTACGTATTTGTATTATTGAGATTTTATATTATTTTTCGGGAATTTATATTAATTTATTTTAATTTAGATTTTAATTAAACTAGTTACGAAGCTTGAAGTTTGGAAATTAATTATTTAAAATTTGTAGACCGTTCAAGGTCACAAATTATATTTTCGAATAGAGCTCGATCTCACGAACGCGTAGGTGCAAACCGTTTGTGAAACAGAGCTATAATGAAGGAGTTATTAACGTTTAAAGTTAAGGACATTTTGGTAGTTTTCCTTCAATCTAGAAGGCTCCAGATTTTATGGAGCAATGAGAAGTGCCATGTGTGTGGCTGGGATGAAAGGAAAAGAAGAGAAAGGAGAGAGATGGACGGCTATGATGGAAAGGAAATAGGGAAAGGAGGGAAAGGAGAGGGGATGGACCAATCAGGAAAGAAAGAAAGGATGGGAAATGAGAGAAATGGGAAGCGAGGGATCCTCGACCCGCACCCTTTGCGATTCAACCCAGCGATAGCACGAGTTTTCCTACGCCATACACGGCCAATCGCCACCATCCATCACTTGGAAACAACCCCCTAGCCTTCCCTCTACCAATTCCACCCCAAAATTCATACAAATTGGCCTTGAAATTGTGGAAACCGTACTGGTGGGTGCGCGGGTTCTTAGTTGTCGATCCACCAAATCTAAAACAAATTCCTTCGATCACCACCACCTTTAGCATTTTCTTGAGGCCAGGAACAAAGCCCAAACAAGTTTGGGGGCGGCGGAGCTATTTTGGAGTCGAATCAAGAACACCCAAATTCAAGGGTTTCAGGGGGGTTTGAGTGAAATTGGGGCTCTTCTCGGCCAAATTGGCCTTGATCACAGGTATGAAACCTGTTATACTCATTGAGATCTACAATTACGTTAATTTTGGTAATTTTTGGAATTAGTTGGATTTTCCAGCGAATCGGGGCAGCCAGCCGCCGTGTGCAGCGGCGTGTGGCTGAGATTCGACCTAGCCATCCTAGGTTTATTTTGATGCCTCGATTCCATATTTGACATCCGTTAAGTGGAATCCCGATGTTTTAATATAGTTTCGTATTTGACCACCTAGTTGGCCGCCTCAGGATTGACACCAAACTTAAATACGTAATAGTACATAATATTTTAGGATAGTAGAAATTGACGGATCGGGAATCCGACATACGGATCTTCCCGAATTGGATTTCTAAGTTTGAAAAATCAAACGTTGACCGCCACTTGAAATCGCGATTGGTGAAGATTCGACCATTGGATCGTAATGAAATTTTAGTCCATTGTTCTAAAAGTATAATGTGGACTTTGGGAAGTTACGGATCAGAAATTTGATAGGCGGATCTTCCGGTTTAGATTTCTAGAGTTGTGAACCCTACTCTCGACCTTGATCGACGGTTGGCTTATTAGTCAACTAGCCGAGTTCTTCTAGCGTGTCTATTATCTTAGAGTACAGATGAGATTTCATGGAGCTTGATGGACTCATCGTGATGACATGTCTTCTTGGTTGACGTGTGACTCGATTTGCGTACTAGTGGCACCATACTTTATTATACTTGTTTATTAAGTATGTTTTGATTTGTGCATTGAAAACGTTTGTGGAATGTGGTTTGATTTGTATGATTAGTATGACGTGATTAAATTTGATTTGAAGTGCTTGTTGAATTGTTTGATGAAATTTGATTTGACGTGCATATTTGAAATGTGGTTTGATTCGCATGATTGGTATGATGTGATGATATGTGAGGGCTAGAAGTGGACCATTAACCCATTGTTATGGGGTTTGTTACTTCGACACTTGTTTCCCATCTTGTTTCCTTATTTCACTTTTGTTTCGTTCAGCTATTCTAAATTGAGTATTTGGTTCTTGTATTGTTTCTTCGAGCCGTTGCCATATTCTTTGGACTTCTGCTCGGTTCTGTTGAGTAATCGGGAACTAGGTATCCACTGGGGTTCCGTTGAGTGGTTCGATTCCTTGCTCCGTTTGGATTCCGTTGAGTGGTCAGGAATCCCTCGTGATCCGCGATTCCATTGAGTGGTCCGGAATTGTATCCAGCTTGGATTTCATTGAGTGGTTCGATATGCATTGTACTCTGGGATTCCGTTGAGTGATCCAGAATCGTATCCTAGTTTGGATTCTGTTGAGTGGTCCGGAATCCCGTTTGGTGTCTTGGTTCCGTTGAGTGGTCTGGAACCCGATGTTGATTGATTTCACCGAGTGGTCCAAAATCGCATCATTTGACTTGTTGGTTCCTTGGATTTGATTTCACCTTCATAGATGTAGGCTTCAACCGAACTGTGTCGCTCTAGCCCTGCATTTCGATGTATTGTAGGTGTTATTGATTGCTGTGATTATTGAACGATGTTGGAAATCTTATGTGTGTGTGAATGGCAAGATGACTAGAGAATATTAGTGTTCTTCGTCGAATGTTCCTTGAGATGTTGTATGCCTGAATTGGGGTATTATGTTAGGACATAGTGGTTTATGTGATGAATGTTCGAGTGTAGTGAATGGTGAACTACGAATGGCTTGATCCCTATTTAGGGTACGTAGGCAGTCTAACGAGAAGGTTAGATGCAGCCATAAAGTATACAGAAAATTATTATGCAGTTGGATCTCGAGTTGTGGTTTGCCCATATCCTGAAGGCGGGGTATGTTAGATATACGGTGTTGGAAATCTTATGTGTGTGTGAATGGCAAGATGACTAGAGAATATTAGTGTTCTTCGTCGAATGTTCCTTGAGATGTTGTATGCCTGAATTGGGGTATTATGTTGGGACATAGTGGTTTATGTGATGAATGTTCGAGTGTAGTGAATGGTGAACTACGAATGACTTGATCCCTGTTTAGGATACGTATGCAGTCTAACGAGGAGGTTAGATGCAACCATAAAGTATACGGAAAATTATTACGCAGTTGGATCTCGAGTTATGGTTTGCCCATATCCTGAAGGCGGGGTATGTTAGATATACCGATACTTGATGACGTCACGTGTCGATCCTGGACGTATGTAGGGATCGGGACGTGACATAAACGGTTCAAATCATTGAAAATCGATGTGGAGTATGCTCTACAACTAGTCCCATTTTTACCCAAGAATGGAAATCCATTTGGATAAAGGGCCTGTGTTACACACACAATCAGCAAACTAAAAAACTATATCACCTTGGTGGAGGAATTGCAATATAAGAGAAACAAGAAAACTTTGAGAAGTGTTTTGGAATGCAAACAAACCCCTTTTCCAGCTCCAAATCTTAGAATGAAAGTTAAGTCACTAACATTAAAAAAATGAACTCTTACTTTTAATTTAGTATAAACTCTTTGCTACAAATAGGCTTTTCAAATCCACCACTTTCTCCACAACAATTCATTTCTCATCTACCACGTTACAGACTTAATTTACAAATAAGATGGCCAATCCAAATAGCTACTACTTCCCATTTTTCCCTCCACCACCTCCGTCCCCGGGGGCAAAGCCTCCAAGTCACTCAACCCCACCACCTCCTCCATCAGCAAAACCACCGAGTCAATCAACCCCACCACCAACTCCGTCAGCAAAGCCGCCACGTCCATCAATCCCACCACCACCTCCGTCAGCAAAGCCTCCAAGTCACTCAACCCCACCACCACCTCCATCAGCAAAACCACCAAGTCAATCAACCCCACCGCCAACTCCGTCAGCAAAGCCGCCACGTCCATCAATCCCACCACCTCCGTCAGCAAAGCCTCCAAGTTCATCAATCCCACCACCACCACCCCCGGGGGCAAAGCCTCCAAGCCCCTCAACCCCATCACCACCACATAAGCCATTTATACCACCACCACCTCCACATCAGCCATTTAGGCCACCGCCCCCACCTCATGTACGCCCTCCGCCACCGCAATTGCCACCATCACCAACCCCGGACAATCATCCCACCGTCATAGTCATTGTGTTCATATCATTAGGTTCCGTTTTCTTCCTTGCATTCCTTGCAGTTGCCCTACTCTGTTGCATCAAGAGGAGAAAGAAGAAGACAATCCAAGAAACCGACTTCATTCACATTGACAAACACCGGAGGATCAAGGAAGCCATTGTCGAAGGTCCCAACGGACCCCAAGCCGTGGTGTTGTCGGTTGAGGATGATGTCCATATCGACGAGGAGATAAGGCAGAATGAGACAATTAGTCACGAGGGTTTGCATGGAAAAGTAAAGAGTTCAGGTGTCCAATCAGAAACCGAAATCGTTAACGTCAACGAAAATCGGAAGGTGAAGGAAGACATCGTAGAAGGTCCGCATGGGTCGAAAGCTGTGGTGTTGACAATTGACGACGATGTTCATATCGACGAAATAATAAGGAAGAACGAGAGGGTTGGTAAAGGTTTGCATGGCAATGCAGAGGCAGTGAAAATTGATGAGCCTTCAACGAGTTCACATATTGGTCAGCAATAATAATCTTGTATGCACATTTGATGAAGTCGTGATTAACTCATGTAACTAATAAAAATTCATCACTGAAAACTGATATATATTTGACTGTTCTTTTTAAGATGGATCTGCAAAGATTTTACGTATGAACCTTTCTCTTCTTTTTCCTTTGAGGAGCCCACCTTATGCATCTTTACCTGCATTTTCGGGTGAGTAGCAAAATCAGCACCTAGACTGGAGCAACTTCCGGCTGCGGGAAATGTAAACGTTGCTTTACAATCCCATTTGGCAGATTGGAGATGCTCTTAGAAGCACGGTTGTGTTGTCTGCTTATATACTTTCTCTGTATAAATAGGTTGGGAGCTAGCTACAAGCTTGGCCTACCCTTTTCACCTACACAAACAGAAGAACATGAGAGATGTCAAATGCAACCAAACAGAAGAACTCGGTAGGGACAGATACATGACAGTTTTAGTTGGAATGCCAACCAAAAGGACTCAAGTCAGTTGTTTATATACACATAAGGATATTGCTTGTCTAATAAGAAGTCATTCCTTGTTGAATAAGGTTGTGACATTTAACTTAGGTTTAAATATTTTATTTCTTATTTTTATGTCTACTTTGCCCCTTTGGCGAATAAGAAGAAACAATAAATTCCCTAACAGTGTGTTTGGATGTGGAAAAATAAGTCGGAAATTAGCTACAAGTCAGGATTTGAGGGATGGAAATTCGATTCTTTTTTGCGTTTGGCTACTTGACGCCCATAAATCAACAATTGACGCATGGAAAAACTCAGGGAAATTGGGGCTCTAATTTTCTAGTTCAAATTCTGCAAAAGGAGTTCTCATTTTACAATTTCAATTGAGAGGGAAAGTGTCTCTTCCAGCGACCCAAAAGTTCAGATAAAACTTTACCTAAAACAAAAGGATGAACTACAAAAAAAGAAGAAACGAACTGCAATACACTCCACTCTGAGAATGAATTTATCAATTGTGTGATGGGTTGGGTTATCTGAATCTGCTAATGAATGGAATTTGGTGATGGGGCGGGTGTGCTGAGATTAGATGGTGGGTTGTGTGGCTGGGTAGGTAGAGGCTATGGGGTGGGGGCTATGGATGGGTAGTATGGACTAGAGGAGCGTGTTTGAAATAGAGAAAACAGCGGCTTTTGCACAATTTTTTTCCAAAGAGTTTGACCTTGGTACCTTTGGATTTTGGTATCTGTGCAGAACAAGTTGAAGTGAAGCAAACAAAGGCACGTATTCTTCTTGACTAGCCTTCATGCACGAGCTTACGTCTGTGCAAAAAATATTTTTTGAATTACAGCGTGCTACGTGCGACTTACACATTTATATATTTATATGCATGAATTGCTTCAATATTTTTTTTATGACAAAAAGAAAGTCAAATATTTGGACTAAATGAATAATATTAGACCATGTTAGAAGAAACCCCTCATAAACCAATCAAAGCAGCTGAATCCACATAATAAAATTCGTCTTTTAATTTTCATCTACATTCTATTGAATTTACATTAAAAATAGAGAAAATAACATTTAATAAACAACTGATTGAATCCAATTATTGCTAACCCATTGTGAGACTAAGCCCACTCCCCCTCCCCCTTAATGTAGATAATATCGTTTGTTAAAAAAAAATCATTTGACAACTAATTGAATCACATTATTATGCACGTGTGAAAGACCTTTTTTATAACCAGCACTACGCACCACTTAAGATATTTTGAACGTGTTTAAAAATAGAGAAAACAATATTTAATAAACAACTGATTGAATCATATTATTGCTAGCCCATTATGAGGCTAAGCCAACCTTCCTCTCCCTTAGTATAGATAATATCATTTGTTCAAAAAAAATTTGACAACTTGAATCACATTATTATGCACGTGCGAAAGACCTTTTTTATAACTGGCACTACACTCCTGTTAAGATGTTTTGAACGTGTTTAAAAATAGAGAAAATAATATTTAATGAACAATTGATTGAATCACATTATTGTTAGCCCATTGTGAGGTACTAATCATAAAAAATTTAAAAAAAACTAAAAAACACTGTTTATATGACGAAAATACCTCTGTATTATTTGATGCATTATTTTGGACTACTTTTGAACTTTTTTGTTTTGAGAGCATTTTATCCAAATATTTTTTGGTGAAGTCGTGACCCAAAATTGGGGCTGCTGGCTTTATGTATAAAGATTTGGTAGTTTAATTGCACAGGGGTGCAGAACTAGTTGAAACGAAGGAAAAACAAAATTTATGATTTATGTCATTTGAAAATTCCGCGGACCGATACACCAAGGAAAAACAAAGGCACTTTAATTTATGTCATTTTCTTACCTCAACAGTGTAGATTTTCGTCAATTCCATCCTAGACGGAAGTTTGCGCCCACGGTACGTTTCCAATGCAACAACAGAGGAAGCCCTTCTATTCGGTTCTTGGCAAAGTGGTTCATTTTTTAAAGTGCACGAAGCAATTCAAAAATTCATGTCTGATTGCAAAACAATTAGTAAGCACCATATAACCAAGTAACTAAATTTCACATTCATAAGGTGATGCTTAATTGGAAGCAAAATGCATAACATCTAAACTAAGCGCTATCAATCAAAGGATGTTAGAATATGAGCATGAGTATGAATACATAGATTAAGTTATTTGATTCAAGATTAGATAGGAAGTCTTATTGGGAATCGATTTATAATCCATGTTATGCTGAAACACTATATGTAATGAATTGGTTGTCTATATGGATTCTAATAGGAGAATCTTTAGGCCATCTCCAACCGAATGGTCCAGAGGGCCAAATGGCCGAAAATAGCCTTAAAACCGTCTCCAATCGAGAGCCAGGCCGAAGGGTTCGTGGGCCCCACTGGATAAAAAAGGGCCAAAGGGCCAACCGGGCGGCCCAAATGAGCTAGCTAGCCAGCCCTGGGCTAGGCTAAAATTTTTGAATCTCAACGGCTAGCTGACGTCAGCTAAACGTTATTTTTTATTTTTTAATTTTTTAATTTTTTTTACAGTTTTTTTTTTGGCAAAAAATTTAAAAGGAATATTTAATTAAGGCCCAGAAAGGTAATTGGTTCTATGTAGGAATGTTGCTTTTATAAGCATGTTTGATTGCTCAAACCTCTCCCACAGCCGATGTGGGAAAAATATAATGGGTGCCACATATGCAAGCTTTTGCTTGCTCAATTCTCTCCCGATGTGGGACAAATATAATGGGTGCCCCTAAATGTAAGCTTCCTATTAGAGATGGTAAATGTGCATTTAATTTAAGTTGTTGTAGTTTTTAAATTTAAATAATATGTTTGGCCCTATGTCCCTTTGGCCCTCGGTTGGAGATGGTAAGAAATATGGTCATGCACTGTTCATTAAAATATTAATTTCTTGGAGGGCCAGAGGGCTAAAACGAGACTTCTGGGCCAGCCTTCGGTTGGAGATGGCCTTATAAGACTTGGCTTTCTTGAAACTTTGCTTGACTGGATCATTGTCGACATTTATAGACAACCAAACGGCAAAGATAAAAGCGGCAGGGCCAACAAAAGAGAGTTCATAAACAACCAAACTAAAAGGAAAAGAAAAAGAAACAAGTGTTTCCCATTCAGCAGGGTCAATTGAAGAGAGTACCGTTTTGGCAAATTACGTTCATTTGTGGCCGTTGTACGGTCCTGTTCCAGATTGGGAGTGTTGTTGGAGCAATATTAGAAAATATGAGAAATATAAAAGAATTCCAATAATAATAATCATAAAGAAATTCACAACATCAATTATATATGAGATTAATATAAACAACTAGAGATAAAGTTAGAAAAACTGACCCAAGTGGAGGCATTAAGGATGGTCGGGAAAGGGGTTTTAAGAGTGGGTCGAACCAAACTTACTCGCACCTGAGGCAATTAGGCCTGCTTGTACGTAGGCGTTTGTCGCTTATCCACCCTGGATGGCACCTGACATGGGTGTTCGCTCGGGTGGTGCTTGATAAGAAGCCTACCTTGAAGCGCGATGTTACGGTCTGCCGACGATCAAGTTCTTCCGGCTGAGGCTGTCTTTCATTCCGCCTTGTAAATGGCGATGTTACGGGCCGCCGAGGATCAAGTTCTTCCGGTTGCCGCTGTCTTCATTCCGCCTTGTAAAGGGACGTTTAGTACCTCAAAGGTCACTCTGAGAAGAAACTCGTTGACTTAATCAAAGCAACGGGGGGCTCTTACCACCGTAGGTCCCCCCTCTTTAACCCCAACCTCCATCTTTTTTAAATTATTGTTGGAGCAATATTAGAAAATATGAAAATAACACAAGAATTACAATAATAATAATCATAAAGAAAATCACAACATCAATAGTATACAAGATTAATATAAACAACTAGAGATAAACTTAGAAAAACTGACAAACTTGGAGATTGAGGCTTGCATAAATGCAATGTCCTAAAGACAGAATTTCGCCCCTACTCTTGTACTTGTAGTTCGATAGGCGTCCGTCTCCTAGGATTCAACAATCTATAATCTGAAGTCAAAGCACTTTAATCTTCAGACTCTGGTGAACTTTATATATTCCATACTCTCAAAACACGACTTGAAATTTGACTAACCAAGAATGAGAGAAACAAAGTGGGGAAACCCTATTTCTCAAGAGTAAAAAATTAACTCTAATTTTCTATATTTAATGATAATGATTTCATGGGTTTATATAGAACCCAAGTACTTCTTGTTAAAGAGATGTAACTTTTCATTTATAAGTATACATCATTTGACAAGGGAATGCACCTAAATAACATAACCTTTCTAAGAAATATGGTTAACACTATTTTTCATTCAATTATTAAAATTATATATTACAATATTTTATACTATAATATATAATTTCCAACAATCCCCCACATGAATGAAAAATCAGGAAGAATTTGAGAGTACAGGCGAACAAGAGATGCATCGGGAGAGGTGTCTTTTGGACTTGAACCTACCCTAGTGAATACTTATCGGATTTACTTGGTGACGCAGTGGATGTAGAAGATCTTGAACTGTTCACCGCAGCTGTAAACCGAGACAATAAGCAACACATATCACTAATCCTAATATATTACGGTTCATACGGTTGTGTTCATTTTGGTTCTGAACAAATCCCGGATTCATGAGAGCTTTAGAGAATTTAGCCATCTCATTCTCATAGAAGCGACCCATTTCTACTCTCACATAGGTGACCACTGATCATTAAGAATAGTCTACTCTACTCCTCTTATTTATAAGGTATCATTGTCATTAAGTATAAATATGTACCCTAAAACTTATGCAGACAACACACTTCTTCCACCATAGGAATGAGGTATATAGTGTGTTAACTTCTTTGAATCATGCCCAATCAGTTTGCCTATTGAACTTAGACCATGGGATCTCCAATCAACTATGTTAGGTTTCCGCTCGGCTGATTCATTAGTTATGTTGGCTTTAGCCTCATTCCCCTCGATGATCAACTTACTCTCTAGTCTAACCTTTAATGATTGGATCCACTACTAGTTGACTATTTTTAATGGTGTGCACAATACATCTTAAGAAATTATATTTCATACGAGAGTAGTTGTTTGACATTATTTGAAATGTCAAGTCCTCAAAATTATATTAGGACTTAATTAATAAGTAATTTGCTAACACTTGGAGGCATATTCCCCCACATTTAAGGTATTTAAAGAAATATCTCTAAAGCTTTCCGTACCTTAAAATTACATATTATCACGTTTAGGTAGCAAATACTTCTTGTTAAGTAAATACCATTATATCTTAATGATATTTTAAGTCACCCCCGCAATTTCCTCATAATTGTGATTGCTGAAATGCATGGGATCAGTAGAAACATATGAAGCTATTCTAACTTCTTAGGCCTTAAAGCCTCACTAGTCTTTTAAGATAAGCACCTCTTTAGACCTTAGTCTCCTCTGCTTATCAATTCAACCGTCATTTTTCTAAGATGAAAGCAATTCATCCATAATGAGTTCAAGCTCAACGATAATCATTCTTTTTCTTATCACAAGTTTTGACCTGCAAGTAGTGAAGACTTAATCTTCCAGTATCTCAAGTAAGGACCTGCTTGAAGACTCAATCTTCCAAATTTTACAAACATGTATGTGTCCAACTTTTATACCACATTCTAGTGCTTTCATTGGATGATGCCAAGTGGTACATCTTTTCAACAACCCTAAACACACAATTTGGTGAAGAGGAAATACATTAAAACCTCCAGGCTCTTATACCCATTCGATTATGCTAGCGTTGTATCTTTCTCTTGATCAACGGCCTAGACAAATGCAAGCACTATATGCTTCTCAAATACTCTTGCACAAATTCAAGTATTTATGCGTATGCCATCCTCATCCTAATCTGAAATGGGTTGGAAACAAATGGCATATGCAAATCAATCCATTTGATTGATACTAAAATTTAAGTTTCTGAAAACTTGCCACCATGAGTACAATACTACTTTGCAACAGATACAGGATGGCTGTCTTCTCTTTCCTGAATAAAGAACTACATCATAGTGGATTAAATGCATCAATTCAGATTAATTCCTTCCTGAAAAGGTACCCATTTCATGAACTGGTATAGTAACCGTTCCAAATTTGCAGATAAAGCAAATTTTGAATCAAGCCATATCAGCCCCCAACCACGAACAACACCAGTCAAACTGATTGGCTAAAGCACCGAATGCCTTCTCATAGAGATATCCAAGTCTCTTATCACATGAAATAATTGAATTTCTCTTAAAGAAACACTCTGGGCATCAGCCCATTTGACAATTCAAAATTTAACAAGGTGGTAAATGGTCAGAAACATCATACTCTTTCAGTCAAATGAAGAAAATATCTATTTATTAATTTTCTTTTAATCTCATACGAATGGTAGATTCATTTCAATGAGAATAACCAGGGCGAAGAAGTATACATATATGGACATATGCTATACGCATATATACAAAAAGATGTGTCGGTACGGTCACATACATCTCAAGAAGCCACAACCAAAAGGTACCGTTTCAGAAATAGGTCTCTCTGAAGAGAAAATTCCTTGATCAGGTATTGAGGCTATCCTCATGGACCCACAGGTCCACTTGAACCTAGAAGAAACTTCACCTTTAATGGTTGTTACTCGTTTCAGTAACACACAATTTTCTCTTTTGATCAATAAGATCCGTTGGAAGAAACCATTAATAATTTCTGTACGTGTTGGCCTCAAATAAATATCTCATACTCTCATGCATATATAATTCTGATGGCTCAGTATTATTTATTAGTTCGGCGGGTGCTATCTCTTAGTGTAGAGTATGAATTTGCACAGACAAGAAAACTGGGCACTGACATATACAAGTAATAAGAAGTGACGTGAAATGGAATGTTGCAATCATCCACTTCATAACAATGATATCCAATCCACTTTATTCTTAATTAAACATATACCAAGCGATATGCAGAATTCAAGCATATAGATATTTGTAATTCTCATTACTAAACCAATTAATCAAACATTTAGAATTTTGTCTATTCATATTTCTCATTGTTCCTTAGTGTATAAAATAATTAGTAAATATGAATGTGAAGAAGATGTTAAGAACATTGAAAGTAACCATAAACCCTAATTCAAAGAAACTGTGGTTTTTTACAGAAAAATTTATGCCTTGGTGGGACTGATTTTTATTTGCTTATTGATATATAACGTAGTAGTATCTTTGATGTTGGCGTTCAAATTGTATTGTTAAATGCACGATACAATTCAAATATATTCATCTATATATTTGGCATGCATATTTATGTTCCTATATGTGTGAGCGATCACAGTCTTTCAAATGGGAAGATGAGTCTCTTGGAAAGTTATCTTCATGTACTCCCATGCCTTGAAGCCAAGTGGGCGAGACGCAGATCATGGCAATTTCTCTCGAGGCATGTCAGTTGCCATTAAGGAAATGGCTACATGTTCAACTATACGGCTGATGTATTGCTGTCGAATAAAAGAAACTGCAATTAATATGCACTTTCAAATGAAAAAGGTCGACTCTTTTATCATAAGAGTTGTGTCGGTTAAAGGAATAGATGCAGATTCTGCAGTGATATATATATATATATATATCATGTCTATGATCATATTCCTGATAAGAATTTAACAAAAAGGCATGATTATTTAGTATGGGTCATTTGGTTCTTTCCATATGAACTAGCGGGTTTCAAAAGTCGTGACTTTCTTTCATTAGTATGGATATATGTGTGATCGTATATCTGAATGAATTATAAACTGCTTGGAGATGTCATCTACCAAACTGGTACTTTTGTTTATTACTTGCGTGTTCTGCTTATTGCAAAACTGGTATATGGCAGTACCTTTTCCAGGCGGTGGTATCTAGCAGTGAAGATTAATTAGTTAGCAATTGATGCATATAGGAATTTTTCGGTGAAATGTACTTGCATAAGTTTGTTTACTGAGAAGTACGTCTGTCAATATGAAGGGTATAAACCAAAACCACAATATTGACTGATGAATTTTAATGGGGTTTTTAAATCGAACAAATGCATCACTTGTCATTGAACAGATGCATCACTTGTCATTGTTCCATTAAAAGGGATTAATATGGCTTAAATGGTCTGTGTGCAAGGAATTCATCATTTCAGAAATGAAAGTGGCATAATTAATGATGTGTGTGTGTGTGTGTGTGTATTATATGTATCATGTACTGTATAGATGCAAAATTAATTTCAAGAAACAGCAATATAACTCAATAGTCTGTTCTTAATTAAGTATTCTATTTGCTTGATGAGTATATTAACGTTGCAAATATTTGTGACGGCAAAAGAAGTATTCCCGCAAAGGGAAGAAGCTTTAGATCATGTTTGGTATGATAATTAGAAGCCTAATTAAGGAGACAAGTTCATAGGGCTAAAGGCAAATAAGTAGCCAACAAGTGCATCTCCTTAGAAGGGCTAGTGAGGCTTAAGGGCCTACGAAGATAGATGAGAGAAATTTATGTACATAAGTTTTCTATTTCTTTTAAGTATGATGAATGAATTATTAATGGAAAAGGAAAAGACTAGACACTCAATGTGAGAGGAATTATACATTGGAGGTGTGGGGGTCTTTGGGAAAAGAAAAAACTAGACACTAAAATGTGGGATATTTGAAAAAATGTATTATACCTGATGATGCTTATTAAGTAAGCATATGAATGGTCATGCATGTATTATAATGGCTTGTCAAATAAGGCAAAGAACAATGTCTAAATTAGGAAGAGTAATTTGCATTTAAAAGAGATAATAAGCAATATCTCTTATTATGAGTATTATGAGTAATTGTGTGGGGGAGTTTACCCAAGTGCTTAGTGTTAGCAAATTACTTAGTAATTGAGTCCTAATATAATTTTGAGGACTTGACATTTCAAACAATGTCAAACAACTACTCTTGTATGAAATATAATTTCCTAAGATGGATTGTGCACACCATTAAAAATAGTCAACCTAGTAGTGGATCCAATTATTAAAGGTTAGACTAGAGAGTAAGTTGATTATCATTGGAGATTGAGGCTTGCATAAATGCAATATCCTAAAGATAGAATTTCGCCCCTACTCTTGTGCTTGTAGTTCGATAGGCATCAATCTCCCAGGATTCAACAATCTATAATCTGAAGTCAAAGCACTTCAATCTTCGGACTTTGGCGAACTTTATATATTTCGTACTCTCAAGACATGACTCGAAATTTGACACACGAAGCATGAGAGAAACAAAGTGGGGAAACCCTATTTCTCAAGAGTAAAAATTAACTCTAATTTTCTATATCTAATACCAATGGTTTCATGGGTTTATATACAATCCAATTTCTACTTATTAAAGAGATGTAACTTTTCATCTGTAAGTATACATCACTTATCAAGGGAATACACCTAAACAACATAACCTTTCTAAGAAATTGGTTAACACTATTTTTCATTCAATTATTAAAATTATATATTACAATATTTCATATTATAATATATAATTTCCAACAATCCCCCACATGAATGAAAAATTAGGAAGAATTTGAGAGTATAGGCGGACAAGAGATGCATCGGGAGAAGTGTCTTTTGGACTTGAACCTACCTAGTGAATACTTATCGGATTTACTTGGTGACGCAGTGGACGTGGACAATTTAACAGTTATTTTAACTCCGATTTTGATGATTTTTTACAGCTACACTCTTGATCTTATAGGAATACAATGAACTAATTTGATAGTCAATTTAAAATATTTACAGAAGTGGATACCACAAAATCTTATATCATGAAGATCGATGAAAATTGAGGATTTTGTAAAAGGAATAACATGCAAGCTTTGAGTTCCATTGGCAAGGTTTAAACTTTTGAGAAAGGCTTCACAACAGGATTCAGGCAAACAATCCCCTTCAAGCAACATTCTTTTAATTAACTGCAGTAAAGTGGTGAAGATCTCGTCTGGCATTCCTGCTAAACACGTGATCTGATATAGTCTTACAACTGCTTCCAATTTCTTAAACTCCTTACAACCTAGCCACAAATCTTGATCCGCCTCTTCAAGCAACCTAAAAAAAGTCTCCATTTCGGAGTATCATCAACCAACTCTTGTCCATGTTTTACCACTTTACGAGGGCAAAATATTACATTGACACTAAGATGCCTACAATCATTCAATCCCTATCATGTAGGCATAACTATTAGAATTTTCAATTTCTATCTTTTAACCCTCGAACTCTACCACGATTGCAATTTTTTAATTTTCAACACCTATTATAGTAAAAACAAATTAAAATAACAACAAAAAGTTATCAAAATTATGCTCATCTAAACTATTATAGTAAATGACAACCAAAAGTTATCAAAATAACAACAAAAACAAATTAAAATAACAACAAATTAAAATAACAATTAGAGTGCAAAACAAATTAATTTAACATAATATATTCTTATATTACTAAATATTACAAGTTCATGTTATATTTAATATTGTTAATTTAACATAAATGCTTATAAATATTATTCATTTCCATTTTCTCATAACAATTCAAGTGACAAAATTAATTAATTTGACTAAATATTTATTAATTTAACAAAAATAGTAGAAATTTATCTAAGTACTTAAATTAGAATTTTAAAAATAAATAAACTTGTGTATCATACAATTTAAAAATTAAAGAATTTAGGGATAAAAACCTGAATTATGGAAGAATTCCGTCGTCGATCAATTCTTTATGTACTCAACTAGCTCAAATAAATTCCCTACAAAAAATAAATTGTAAATAAAAATTAAACATAAGAGGAGAAAATAAAAATATTACAAGCAAGAAAAACTTACTGCTCTGAAGACGGAATAAATGAAGTTGGAAGAACAAATAAGAAAGATGCAAGAGAGAACACAAGGGGAGGGGTTTGTCAATTGGAAGAACGAATAAGAAAAACGCAAGAAAGGAAGAAGAAAACACGGGGGAGAGTAATCAATCTGTCGCTTAAAACCGACACTGGGTTTCAAAATATTTAAAAAAACTAATTTAAAGCGACATTGGGTTTCAAAATATTTTAAAAAATAATTTAGTGTCGGTTATAAGCGACACTCATATTTTATGTCGCTTACAAGCGACACTGTTATATTTAAAGTGACACTGCTTTACTTAAAGTGACACTAGTATTTAAAAATTATTAAAATGTATGTCGGTTTTAAAGCGACACTAAATGTTTATGTCGGTTTAAAAGTGACATTAAATGTTTATGACGCTTATAAGCTGTGGAGCCAAAAACGCTCACAAAGTGACACGTGGATTTTGGGACATAAGAAGACAAAAATACCCTTGATGTATAACGGGATTCCTACACGCAAGTAGCGGGTAATCATCCTCAACCAATTCAAAAGTGCTCCAAAAGAGGTAACAAATTCCAAATTATCTCATCTATCCTCATTTTAGGTAATTATTTCCAAAGCCTAAATTATCTATTTCATTATTTAGTTAATTAATTAGCTAAATAATATATTCTTTCCATATCTCCTAAAATCACCCAAATTAATAGTGAAAAACCGGCCACCTCCCTTTGCTCCATACCTTTTCTGATTTTCTCCACCTTATTACCCAAATAAAGCTAGACATTCAATTTGGTAACTTCCCATTTATTTTTCTCATATTTAATTAAGCCAATAAATTGGCTAATTAAATCACAAATTCACCAAAAAATAGACAAAGTGGCCGGCCACTTCCTTTGAAAAATGGACCAACCTAGTCCTATAAATAGGGACCCATTTTCACCAAGCACTCATTCCAATCCTCTTGCAAAAAATCCCAAATTCTCTAAACACTATTTCTCTCTAAAATTCTAACTTTGGCATCGGAGGTTTTTCGGCCAAAGCCCCCCCCATTCATCGTGGGTGCGTGAGGCTCTTGGCCTTGACCTAAGGTGTTACTTGTTTTGTAGGTGCAAAATTGTCCAAGACCAAGGAGGAGAAAATTTGCATCCACAAATTGGTGCTTTCATTGAGAGAAGAAATCCATACTCGTAGAAGACTCCCGCATAGAAAAAGGGTTTTTTCTCTATTTTTCTAGTCCATTTGTATTTTTCATATGTTCTTATTATTAGAATTTTTTTTTACTTGCAAAGATTGTTTAGTAAAACGTAAAAGAGAAATACATTGGCAAGGAATTTAGAAAATTCAACAAGTGGGAATTCTAATATTCAAGAAATGGGCCCGCGTCGATCCACGAGGCTAAACATGATCATAGGTGAAACGGCACCACCACCACTAGTTTCCACCATGGGAACCACCGCGGTGGCTACCTCGGTAGCTACCCATGGCGAGGTCCATAGTGCCTTCACCACGGCTCGAACCATGCCATCCAAGGCGACTCACGGCACAAGGGCCACAGCCTGAGCCTCGCACACACATGCATAGCAGCTCATTCCCACGGCCCAGCCTGCTTCCACCAAGCAGCTTGCTGCCACCAAGCAGCCTGCTCTCGCCAAGCAGCCTGCTCCCGTTAAGCAGCCTGTTCCCGTGGTCTCCTAAGCAACCCAAGGTGGCCCAAGATCATCACAACCATCAGGACCAATCATCGAGCCAGGGCCATTTTCACCGCATTTCTCTGCAGATTTGACGTTTCCCAACTCAAATCTCGTACTTGGGGTCTATTATCCTTCTACGGCTCAAGGAGGCATATTCCTTCCAAGCTCATCCAATCCGAATGGTGAACAACATTGGTCCCGACAGGTCATGGAGCTGACGAGTGCCCTTGCACAATAGACGACCTTGGTGAATCAACTCTTGCAACACACTGAGGTCCAACGTGCTCCAGACGAAGTGTCCCGAACTAGGACAAGGGCAGACGAGGAACCGCTCCAGCAGCGTCCCGACAAGCAGCTACTCAAGCCAACCGAGCATTCTGGTAGCGTACATTCCCGATTAGGTCCTCGAGATAGCGTATACTCCCGTCTTAGCACGCGGAGAAGCGTGCACTCTCGATTAGGCCTACGAGCAAGTATACATTCATGGTTAGGGCCACATTCTGATAATCAACGTGAACAGCCTTCAAGGCAAACTGTTCATTCGCGGTTAAGCCTGCAATGAGCATTCTCTATGTCACATCGGGGCAATCAGCGTAACGAACAGATAGAAGCAGTCACTCAATCCGGCTCAAGTTCAACTGGCAGCTTGCAAAGAAATCCCTCGCCCGCTAGAAATCTACCTCATACACCACAGCCAAAGCAGAGGCAAGCCGAGCAGGTAGAAGAGCAGCCTAGACCAGCAGGCCAAGAACGGAAGCAGCCGAGAACTCCGTTACCTCAACAAAAACAAATCCAAGAAGAGGTAGAGAGACTATTCAACGAACGATTGCATGATTTTCAACGCAACGAGGTGGTTGATGAAGCATTACGGTGTGATATGGCCAACATAAACAGATCACCTTTCACTGATGAGATCGAGCAGGCAGAGCCACCACGCAAGTTTAGCATGCCGCACTTTGCATCTTTTAAAGGAGATAGAGATCCAGAAAGACATTTGAAGCACTATAGAAGCGCGATGGTCCTATATCGGAATAATGATGCTTTCATGTGCAAAATATTCGCCACTACCTTACAAGGCGAAGCGGAAGATTGGTTTCACACTTTGCCACCACGATCCATCCAAAATTTTGATGAACTTTCCTTGGTTTTCACCAAAGAATACTCGTCCTACCGCTCAATCGAGAAAAAGTCTGATCACTTGTTTAATGTGAAGAAAAACCCGAAGGAATCACTACGCGATTATTTGAAAAGATTCAAGGCGAAAAAAGCAAAGATCGTTGGATGTGATGATTCAATAGCAAGTGCAGCCTTCCAAAAATGACTCCCAACAGACCACCCACTGTTTGGATAAATGATCATGAAAGAAGATCTAACTTTAGCAGACTTCTTTGCCCTCGTAGAGAAGCATACACTTTGGGATGAAGCTCGACGAGCAGAGAAGGAACC
Source organism: Heteromeles arbutifolia (assembly GCA_024362995.1). Lineage (NCBI taxonomy): Eukaryota > Viridiplantae > Streptophyta > Magnoliopsida > Rosales > Rosaceae > Heteromeles > Heteromeles arbutifolia. The sequence continues at coordinate 42,879,295 of JANCRC010000002.1, forward strand.
TGAGCAGTCTCTAAAAGGGCCGGTAACGGCTCAAAGGAAGGAAGATGGGAAGCAGCCCAATAAGAGCAGGCAGGATGCTAAGTGTAGAGATCGACCCACGACCAAGGAAGGCTCGGTAACCAAGAATTATTCTAAGTTTTCAATTCCAATCCATCAAATCCTTCGTGACATCAAGAACGAGTCATGGTTCAAGCTGCTGAAACAATCAAAAGGAGATACTTCTAAGTTAGACCATACCAAGTATTGCGCATTTCATCGAGGTCCTGGTTATACAACCGATGACTGTTACACTTGGAAGAATTACCTAGAGAAGCTTGTGAAAGAAGGCAAGGTCGATAAGTATTTGGACAAGCCTGTGCAGCCAGCTGCGCGGTCAAGAAGGAGAGCAGACGACGACGAAGAACCACCAACCAAGACAATTCGAATCAATGGTATCTTCACCGAATCTGAACACTTAGGGGCCACTAGCAACTCTAAAAAGAGGAAGATCCAACAGGCTTTGCTAGTCTCACAAGTCCGAGCAGTTGACACTCAACCTGGTCCTATCATTGGCTTCACTGAGCAGGATGCAGAAGGTGTTAATTTCCCACATGACGACGCGCTAGTAGTATCTGTCCAACTAGCCCATGCTATAGTTGACAGAATAATGGTTGACAATGGAAGTGCAATCAACTTACTTCAACTTTCAGTCATTCAGAAGATGGGCTTGGAAAGCACGATCATACGCCGAGTAGAGGTACTTACTGGATTTAATGGGCACACCTCGAACTCTATCGACCACATTACACTTGACGTACAAACACTGCCAGTTGTCTCTAAACAGACTTTCACGATCATGAGTGACCCATCTCCCTACAACGGGATTCTTAGGAGACCTTGGTTGATCAAATTGGATGCCGTCACTTCCGTCAAGTATCAAAAAATCCGATTTCGCATCCTGGGAGGAGGAGTTGGAGAGATCAAGTCTGACCAAGCTGCATCCCGACGATGCACTGTGGAAATGTTGAAAGAATCAAGGAAGAAGATCTTTACTCCCGTGGAAATTACTGAAGGTCAAAGGGATGAAGAGGCTGCCAAATAGCAATTACAGCAAGTGGATCAAGAAGATGGCGTCCGAGCAGACGAAGTAGGATGGAAACCTGAAGAGGATGCCGAAGACATCAGTCTTGATCCCCAGCAGCTAGAAAAAACAGCCAGAATTGGTTCACGACCAAGCCCCGCTGAAAAGGAAGAACTTACGGCTTTCCTAAGAGAAAACTGAGAGGTCTTCGCATGGTCACCATCTGACATGCCCGGTATTGATCCCGAAATGGCCTGCCATAAGCTGCACGTCGACCCTGCGACCAAACCAGTGATTCAAAAAAGAAGACATTTTGTACCCGAGCGAGTAGCGATAATTGAGGCTGAGATTGACAAGCTATTAGAGGCCATATTCAAAGAAGAGGTAGCACACTTAGCATGGCTTGCCAATGTCGTACTAGTTATGGAGAAAGAAAAAGGCAAGTGGAGGGTTTGCGTAGACTACACCGACCTCAACAAAGCATGCCCAAAAGATCCATATCCTGTCCCTCGGATTGATCTGTTAGTAGATTCAACTTCTGGGAACCAGCTGCTCAGCTTCTTAGACGCATACTCCGGTTACAATCAAATAGCCATGTACGAGCCCGACAAGGAGAAAACCGCATTCATGATCGAGCGGGGAACTTACTGCTACAAAGTCATGCCTTTTGGCCTCAAACATGCGGGAGCCACTTACCAAAGGTTAGTAAATATGATGTTCAAGAAACAAATTGGGGTAACTATGGAGGTCTATGTCGACGATATCATGGTAAAGGGCAAGCAGCGATCAGATGACATTCGCAATTTGGCAGAAACTTTCAACATTCTTAGAAAGTACAAGATGAAGCTCAATCCTACCAAATGCACATTTGGAGTATCTTCAGGCCGATTCCTAGGGTACTTAGTAACCCAACGAGGAATTGAAGCCCATCCCAAGCAAATCCGAGCGATCCTAGAGATGAAGTCTCCAACTACCTTGAAGGAGATCCAAAGCTTGACCGGACGAGCAGCTGCCCTCAACCGTTTCTTTTCGCGGACAACTGATCGATGCAAGCCATTTTTCAAAGCTATCAAGATGGCGCAACGAGATAAGTGGGATAAAGAGTGCGAAAGAGTTTTCCAAGATTTGAAGAAGTATCTCACATCACCTTCCTTACTATCCAAGCAGGAAGCAGCGGAGGATTTATACATCTACCTAGCAGTCTCCGAAGTAGTGGTGAGCTCTGCCCTCATACGAGAAGAGCTGGGGGCCCAACTGCCGGTACTCTACACTTCTAAAGCTTTTCTCGATACGGAAACAAGATATCCAAAAATCGAAAAGTTAATTTTGGCGCTAGTTGTTGCGACTCGGAAGCTTAGACCATACTTTCAAGCTCATACAATCATCGTCATGACTCAATACCTTTTGCGGTCAATCTTACACAGCCTAGATGCTTCTTAACATGTGATGAAGTGGGCGTTGGAACTTGGCCAATATGGATTAGTTTTCCGACCTTGCACAGCAATAAAGGCCCAAGCCTTAGCGGACTTCATAGCAGAATTTACGCCTAGCCTAAGCGACGCAGCAGAGCAGCCTAGCAATACCACAGAAGCAGCCGAGCACACCTTAGCTGTTCCTGCATTTCTAAATGAAGATTTCTGGCATTTGTATGTCGATGGAGCATCCAACTATAAAGGCTCAGGAGCAGGCGTAGTCCTTGTCACTCTTGACGGCTTAATGCTCGAGCAGGCGATTACTCTAGACTTCAAAGCATCCAACAAAGAAGCAGAGTATGAGGCCCTACTAGTAGGCCTCCGAATGGCAAAAGACTTGACGGTGAAGAAGCTTGCAATTTATTCTGATTCCCAGTTAATCACCAACCAAGCTACTGGGGAGTATATGGCAAAACATCCAAGGATGGCGCAATACCTAGAAAAAGTACGCAAGCAGCTTGAGGCATTTTAGACTTATACTCTCACTCGAGTACCACGAGCAGACAATGCCCACGCAGATGCGCTCGCCGGCTTAGGCTCCGTCCTAGACCATCAACTCAAACGTACTATCCCTGTGGAATATATAGACAAGCCAAGCATAGAGGTAGAGCCGGCTGTCGAAGTGTCACAGGTTAGTATAACTCCTAACTGGCAAAGTTTTATTATAGACTACTTGGTCAACGGTACACTTCCCACCGAAAGATTGGAGTCTAGGAAGCTTCAAATCAAGGCATCACGCTACTACATGTGGAACGGCATTCTCATCCGAAGATCTTACACTGGACCGCATCTCCGCTGCCTAGCACCTCCCGATGACTTAAAGGTTTTAAGCTCAATCCATGAAGGCGTTTGTGGAAATCATTTCGGAGGGCAATCCTTAGCACAGAAGGCTCTCAATACGGGTTATTACTGGCCTGCTATGCATTAAGATGCTAAAGAGTTAGTACAAAAGTGCGACTGTTGCCAACGCTACAAGTCAATACCAGCACTGCCTGCTAGCGAACTACACCCGCAGACGAGTCCTTGGCCATTCATGCAGTGGGCAATCGACCTAGTAGGACCTATGCCACCTGCCACTAGGGGCAGAAGCATGATGATCGTGGCAACCGATTACTTCACCAAATGGGTAGAAGTAGAGCCCATGATAACCACGACTCAGGCAGACATAGAGCGCTTCATATGGAAGAACATCATCTGCCGATTTGGCATCCCTCAATCCATTGTCACCGATAACGGCCCGCAATTTGTGGGAAAAGATTTAGCGAAGTTCTTCCAAAAGTATGGCATCAAGCAGCGCATGTCCACGCCAAGGTATCCTTAAGGCAATGGGCAAGCTGAAGCATCTAATAAGATGATCCTCGAAGGCCTCAAGAAATCTCTCACCAACAAGAAGGGAAAATGGCCAGACGAACTTCCCGGATGTCTATGGGCATATCGCACTACCAAAAGACGAGCAACCGGCGAAACTCCTTTCTCTTTGGCATTTGGATCGGAAGTAATTATTCCTCCCAATGTCATCATGCCAAGCATCAATACTCTGTTGCCAAGCATTGAGCAGAACAACAAAGAGGTGGCCACTAACTTAGATTTGGCAGAGGAAATGCGTGAGCAGACCATCACTCGCATTGCAGCCTACTAGCAACAGCTCATCTCCAGCTAGAATAAAAAGGCCAAGATCCGGCAGTTCCAACCTGGAGATCTAGTCCTAAGAAAGGCTTTCATTACTGCCCGTAGAGAAGGCTCAAAAAAGATGGATCCTATCTGGAAGGGTCCGTATAAGGTCAGTAGAGTAGGTGGTAAAGGTAGTTATACCCTCGATACCATGAACGACAAAGAGATCGAGAAGCAATGGAATGCCTACAACTTAAGGAAGTACCATGTATGACCTACCATTATGCCAAGACCCGAGGATTCAAGCAGCTCAACGGGCACCATTTCGCAAGCCGAAGACTATCAAATTATCATGCAGTTTTTTACTGCTAAGTTATTTGTTTGTTTCAGAAATAATTTACAACTTAGCTAGACTACAAATCATCTCTCCTGCATTTCAAAAAAAAAATCACCCTTCTGAGGGACTTATCGCAGGAATTGCATCCCCCGAGGGACCAACCATGCTCTCCAAAGCGGGAGGATAAACTCTATACTCCGAATATCCAGACGTGGATGAGCCAGACTGCCCTAGTACAACTGGATGCACAATGGCTTGCACCGGGATTCCTAGAAATAGCCACAATGGTTTTTCTCAAGGCCTAGCTAACTGAAGGATTTAAGGTCTTTTGGCCTAATCTGTAGAAAACCGGGCCCTAGAAATGGAGGGGGCACATTACACAGTACATCCGAAGGACGGCTGCCCTAGAAATCTAAAGCTGCTACCGAGTGCACTAAGGTAGCCTACGATTTTCAAAAGACTGCCTATGGCTTGCCCTTTAAGCAGTAAAGCCAAGCTAGACTTATATAACTGCACATTCTTGTGAGAGGTTAAACAAGCTAGCGTGACTATATGAAGCCTTATCCATTGCCGACATGCTACGTAATTGATAAGCTTCACGGCTGCCAAGCGCGGAACAATTTATTTCAAAGTCCTAAAAGTGTTGTAGTATTAGCTACACGACCTACAGAGTGAAAGAAAGCTAATGACAGCAGCATAGTGGTTACGCGGACTTGTTTGCTTCTGTAAGTAAGGCATCCGGCTCCCAACCCTATGGCTGGCAACTTTACGAAAGTTTTGCCCCAATACCTATGGCTGCATAGGCTGCGCGGGCTTGTCTGCTTATAAAAAAATAGCATGCTCACTGTTGGTCTATAAAGTTTAAGGGTTAAGGCATGAACAAAAAGAAGCGTAGGTGAAAGAAAAAAAAAGTTTATAGAATTTTTCTAGCGAAATTGATAAACAACTAGCAAAGATTGGAGGAATTCAAGCAAAAGCAACAAGGAAAAATAAAGGAACTCCTAAAAGCTACCTAGAAGACTACTCTTCGGCAGCTTGAACATCTTACGGCTACTCGGTTGCCGTACCTTCAGCAGCCCTGATGTCCTTAGCAGCGGTACCAACTTGGGCACTAGCCTCTCCGACTACTTCACCAATGGAAGATTCAAAGGTAAAGGCGAGCACGTCTTCTGGAGAAACAGAAAAGGTTTCGAGGTCTTTGCCAGAAAACTCAAAATCAGATGGTCACCCAAAAAGATGATCCACATAACCCAGCTTGTAGAAATCAGCTTGATTCTGAGTGAGCGAAGCTTCAAATCCAGCCTTCTCACCTTTCAATCGCTCATTTTCTTCGAGCAGACAAGCATGAACCTGTTGCAATTCCTCAATTTCCTTCTTCAAATTATCATTGATCTTCAAGGCACCTTGGAGTTCCAACACTTGAGGCTCAAGCCTATCAACAACTTTCTTGAAGTGAATCACTTGGTTATAAGTAGCAATCAACTCTTCATCCTTTGCATAAGCAGCAGAGCGGAATTCAGAGATGGAACGCTCGAGATCTTGAATCTGAGGTATGTAACACTCGATTTCCTTCTCTGCACTTTCATACTTTACTAGGATTGCGTCAAGCCTAGCCTTCAAATCTGCGATCTCTTGGCGAGCGGTTTCAAGATGCAGAGAAGTGGAGGCAGGAGTGCTAGATCCCTTCAAAACAGTGAGCTCAGATTCCAACTCCTTGATTTTTTCGGTGAAGGAATAAGCTTCGGCAGCCATAGTTCTTGCCATCTTTTTGGCAGCTTTGGTATCTTCTTGATCAAGAAACATAGACTCGGCTGCCAAAATTGTTGTTTTTTGCATCATGGCTAACAAAGTAGCTTTCTTGTACTCGGGTGTATGGTTCGCAAAGAGACTCGGGCTAACAATATTCTTGATGCCATCAACAAACTTAGCACATACATCCATATCCTCAAGCAGGTCCGGCTTTAAGAGCGCACAAATCTCAACAGCTTTCTTAGGAACAGAATTGGTGGAACTCTCACGTTTGTCCGCTTGAGCGGTTTCCTTCTTCTCAGCAGATGAATCAACCCCAACAGCAGAGGAAGCAAATTTTGGCGCCACCTTAGTAGGCAAGAATGCCTTGTCACTCTTCATAGTAGCAAGTATTTCCAAAGGTGGGCCAAACTTAGCTTCAGACGAACACTTTGGCACAAACTTCGGCTTCGGAAGCACGGAGGAACTCCTGCGCAGGGCAATCCTTTCCGCGATCGCGTTGGCAGCCTTTAGAACAATAGGTGTCACTAGTACAAATCTAGGCCTATCTTCTTTCTTGACCATGGAGGAGGACAAGTTAATCACAATCTTAGAAGCAGCCGGTGAACCTTCGCGAGCAGCGGAAGAAGTTTTCAATTTTTTCTCAGCAGGCGTTTCCTGAACGGACGGCGAATGCCTCTTTTTCCCACCTTCTCGTCCTATTGCAGCAATAGGACGAGCTTCAGCCTTGATTCGTTCTATCTTTTCTCTCAGGCAGCCCACATTTTTCCCTACGAAGAGGACTGAGCAGCCAACGCCATTCACTGTACTTAGAGGGGATACCTAGAACAAAATGCACTTTTTTCACATCCGGGGAGGTCTTAGGAGTAGAGCCAAAATCCGAATCTACAAAAGCAGCGGAAGATAATCACAAAATTGAAGAGCAGCTTGTTATTATAATAAAGCAGCCAAAGAAATTAAGCAACCTACTTACCGGATATGAAGATTATTGGTACATGCAGCTCGGAGGAAGAATCAGACTCCCATTCTCCGTTTATCTCCAAAGTCTCCTTGCCCCAGTCATGATCTCCCTTACTCGAATTGTCAAAAAGCCTATGACGGGATCGTAACTGCCCAGCTCCATCAATGTGACTTATGTCAAAGAAGTACCAAAATTCGTTGACAGTTAGATCTAAGTCGAAAAATTGGCTTAAATTATGGAATCCCACTATCACTCGGATCACATTCGGAGAACATTGAGCAGGGGCACATTTCATGGAACAAAGTACTTCTTGGAAAAAGCGCGGCATAGGAAAGGTAAACCCTAACACAAAATAGTAGGGGTGAAATTTGATGGCTCTTCGAGCCTCATCACATTGCTCACGGCTGCTACCATCCTTAACTCGCTTCACACGCACTCCCGACGGGATGGCATGCCAATAAACCTCAAGAAAGTCTCTAAACAAATCATCAGAGCTAATCTTGAAGTGAGTAGCCTTGAAGTACCCAACCTTACTTAAAGAACCGCCTTGACGGTGCAATGGCAGCACACCATCATCATTCTTGTGGCTCGAGGGAGACATCCTTGAAGAAATTCTACAAAACCTGCAAGGAAGATTTATTAGAAGGTTGTTAAAAAAAATCAAAAAATAAAAAAAAATAAAAAGGCACTTTCCTCTCGGCACAGAATGGCCCCATGGCCCAAAGCCCTCAATGGGCACTTTCCTTTCCCAACGCAAGCAGGCCTCTCGTCCAGGAAAAAAAATAGAAAAAAAAAAAGGGAAACCAGCCGCAGGAACCTAGCAAAAATGCTAGGCCCCACGGCCTAGCTTATGTCTCTTCGTGACAGCGCCTCGGTGCCCAATGTGGAGGTGCACACGGCACAAGCCGAGACATCTTAGGCTACTCTCTCGTAAATCCTCGACCCCCATCGAGCCAATTTCAAGACCCAAGACTTCCAAGAAAATTATGAAGACAGAAAAAATTAAAATTTTTCTTACCTAGAAACAACGAGAAGACGAAGCAAGCAACGAAAGACGATCCTTTGCACGGGCAAGATGTAGAAAATTGCTAGAGGAGGGGGAAAAAAATATCATCTAAGCTCTCTCTCTCTTGTAAGGTAGAATAAGTTTCTCTCTGAAAGTTTATTTAATAATCCACTTAAGGTGGATTTAAATAAACTTTGAGAGGAATTTATTTCCTTTTCCTAGAATGATCTAATTTCCTATTAGAAGAGAGAATCAACATCAAAGAGGGAAACAAATTCAAAGTTTCCTAAAGCAAGAAAATCTCTACACCTGTTGCCCTTTTTTGCGAGCAGCCCAACAGGTGTGAGGGCATTTGTGGAGCCAAAAACGATCACAAAGTGACACATGGATTTTGGGACATAAGAAGACAAAAATACCCTTGAGGTATAATGGGATTCCTACAAGCAAGTAGCGGGTAATCATCCTCAACCAATTCAAAAGTGCTCCAAAAGAGGTAACAAATTCCAAATTATCTCATTTATCCTCATTTTAGGTAATTATTTCCAAAGCCTGAATTATCTATTTCATTATTTAGTTAATTAATTAGCTAAATAATATATTCTTTCCATATCTCCTAAAATCACCCAAATTAATAGTGAAAAACCGGCCACCTCCCTTTGCTCCATACCCTTTCTGATTTTCTCCACCCTATTACCCAAATAAAGCTAGACATTCAATTTGGTAACTTCCCATTTATTTTTCTCATATTTAATTAAGCCAATAAATTGGCTAATTAAATCACAAATTCACCAAAAAATAGACAAAGTGGCCGGCCACTTCCTTTGAAAAATGGACCAACCTAGTCCTATAAATAGGGACCCATTTTCACCAAACACGCATTCCAATCCTCTTGCAAAAAAATCCCAAATTCTCTAAACACTCTTTCTCTCTAAAATTCTAACTTTGGCATCGGAGCTTTTTCGGCCAAAGCCCCCCCACCCCCATTCATCGTGAGCGCGTGAGGCTCTTGGCCTTGACCTAAGGTGTTACTTGTTTTGTAGGTGCAAAATTGTCTAAGAACAAGGAGGAGAAAATTTGCATCCACATAAGCGACAGTAAATCCGACGTCATGTTCAATAAGTGTCGCAACTGTCTAGTCCACCACTGTATTATATTAAACCGACACTATCTACTGACACTATAAGGCCCTTTTGTAGTAGTGATACGGTTGTGTTTATTTTGATCCTGAACAAATCCCGGATTCATGAGAGCTTTAGAGAATTTAGCCATCTCATTCTCATAGAAGCGACCCAATTCTACTCTCACATAGGTGACCACTGATTAAAAATAGTCTGCCCTATTCCTCTTATGTATAAGATATCACTGTCATTAAGTATAAATATACACCCTAAAACTTCTGCAGATAACACACTTCTTCCATCATAGGAATAAGGTATATAGTGTGTTAACTTCTTTGAATCATGCCCAACCAGTTTGCCTATTGAACTTAGACCATGAGATCTCCAATCAACTAAGTTAGGTTTCTGCTCAGCTGATTCATTAGTTATGTTGGCTTTAGCCTCATTCCCCTCGATGATCAACTTACTCTTTAGTCTAACCTTTAATAATTAGATCCACTACTAGGTTGACTATTTTTAATGGTGTGCACAATCCATCTTATGAAATTATATTTCATACAAGAGTAGTTGTTTGACATTGTTTGAAATGTCAAGTGGTGTGCACAATCCATCGTATGAAATTATATTTCATACAAGAGTAGTTGTTTGACATTGTTTGAAATGTCAAGTCCTCAAAATTATATTAGGACTTAATTACTAACACTAAGCACTTGGGTAAACTCCCCCACATTTAAGGTATTTGTAAGAATGTCTCTAACCTTGCCATACCTTAAATAATTACTCATTACAAGAGATGACATCTTAAATGTCATTCAATTAGCAAATTACTTTTAACCAACCCCCACAATTCTTTCATAATTGTAGTTTCTTTTAATGTTATCATTAAATTGATCACGTTTTCTACTTTAAAAAGTAGAGAACAACTAAGATAGACTTTAGCTATCTTCTTAGGCCTTCAGGCCTCACTAGCAAAAGAAAAGCACTTCAGCCGGCATGCAAGTGTACGTACACTTTCTATGAGGTTGAAATTCTGTTGCAACCTGCATGTATTTAGACATTATCTCTTATTTTGCAAGATAATTTAAAGACTTAATCTTCGCAAGTATCTCAAATAAGGACCTGCTTGAAGACTTAATCTTTCAAATTTTGCAAACATGTATGTGTCTAACTTGTATACCACATTCTAGTGCCTTCTCATTCAAATGATGCCAAATGGTGCATCCTTTTAACAACCTCAAACATCATCTGGTGATAGAGGAAATACTTTAAAAACCTCCTCGCCCTCATGCCCATTCGATTATACTGCCTTTGTCATGATCATCGACCTTGACAAATGCAAGCACTATGTTCGTCTCGAATACTCTTGCACAAACTCAAGTATTTATCCGAATGCAATGTTCATGCTTATCTGAAACATGTTGCATATGCAGATCAATCATCAATCCTTTTGATTGATAAAAAAAAAAAAATTAAATAAATAAATTTGTTTTCTGATCTTGTCAGCGAAAGCAGGATACTGCTTCGCAACAGATACATTCATTCAAATGGAGACCCACGTATGTTTCTCGGTTCACTACCAAACATCACCAATCAAAACTGATTGTGTTGGTTAAAAGCACCGAAATGCCTTTTCATGAAATTGTGTTCCGTAAAAATTAAACACCAAACTCGCATCCGTAGGCAAATCCAATCAAATGAGCGCCTTAAGGCAAACCCAGGAAAGAAACATGCATGCATACTTATAAATACATGCAGTGCCCACAAGCATACTTATCAGTTCCTTCCTGTAATCTTTTCGCATGTCGAAGACCAATAACTTGCCTTATCCTTATCACAACCCACCCCACACATGGTGGCATATATAATTCAAGTAATAAATGAATTAAACATGAAGATGGAAGCAGCCATGTATTTCAGAGAAATGCAGATATCTCAAAATCACACTTCAATTGTCTACATTCATGCAAGTTCTAATCCAAGTGCATCAGATCCTTCAAACCAAAGACATGACTAAGTATTGACTTACAAACTGCTCATGATGCTCCACAACGGAAGTAATACACAACTCCACATTGTTCTTCGAATAAACAGATACGATATAACATATATATGTGATTAAATGATGGCATGATATAAGTCAGATACTTGTAAACCTAGAAAATTATTGTCGGCACAGACTCGTAATAACGAAATATTATCATACAATACATATGTGGTTCTGAAAAGCAAGAGAAAATATTTCCAATACGCCAGTGTAAAGTTTTGGTGAATCATTCTGCATTGAGAGGCTTTGAATTGAAATACACACATTTTATCATGTGTTGTATTCATAACCCACACAAGATTATTATAATCCATCACAAAATTATAAGTGATGACCGGTTATATTATCAAAGTGATATAACTGACTCAAGGCAAAGCAATTTTTCCAGAATTTGGAACTCCACTTTACCCCAAACAGCACTGTCAATTTGCGTACTGATCACTTATCAATTGCAATGTTTCTTCAATTCAAAACCAGTCCCTCACTGCCAATTGATCTTTCGATGTTCTGTATACTGAATATACAACAAGCAACGTGCATCTTGCCAAATGATCTAATACCAGACTCATCAAGAAATACTCAACTTCATTGCCGCTTTCTCTGTTTTTCTCAATTTAATTCTCACAACCATATCTTCCAATTATTGCATAATAATTAAAAGAAGTTCTATCTTTAGATTGTTGGAGCAATATTAGAAAACATGAGAAATATAAAAGAATTCCAATAATAATAATCATAAAGAAATTCACAACATCAATTATGTATGATATTAATATAAACAACTAGAGATAAAGTTAGAAAAACTGACAAACTTGGAGATTGAAGCTTGCATAAATGCAATGTCCTAAATATAGAATTTTGCCCCTACTCTTGTGCTTGTAGTTCAATAGGCGTCCATCTCACAAGATTCAACAATCTATAATCCGAAGTCAAAGCACTTCAATCTTCGGACTCTGACAAACTTTATATATTCCGTATTCTCAAGACATGACTCGAAATCTGACACACGAAACATGAGAGAAACAAAGTGAGGAAACCCTATTTCTCAAGAGTAAAAATTAACTCTAATTTTCTATATTTAATACCAATGGTTTCATGGGTTTATATAGAATCCAATTTCTACTTATTAAAGAGATGTAACTTTTCATCTGTAAGTATACATTACTTATCAAGGGAATACACCTAAACAACATAATCTTTTTAAGAAATTGGTTAACACTATTTTTCATTCAATTATTAAAATTATATATTACAATATTTTATATTATAATATATAATTTCCAACGTGTGTTTGTTCGCTCCTGTTTTGGAAATGTTGAAGTTTGACAGATCCACAAGTGGGGGCATTCTGACCAAGCCTTTTTTGGTAGCGTGCAGGGGAAATGGATACTCTCCTAATCACTTTCCACCTAATCCTCTTAGTCTGGGATCCGGACCGTTCAAATTTCATTCAACGGCTACAATTATTATCATTTTAAATGGGTCTCTTGTTTTTAGCCGTTGGATGAAATTTGAACGGCCCGGATCCTAGATTAGAATGATTAGGTGGAAAGTGATTAGGAGAGGATCTATTTCCGCGTGCAGGCATAGTACGCCAATTACACAGACTTCATTATTCATTGCTTTAATTCATTAGAACTATTGACCGAACCAGTTTGTAGTTTTTATTTTACTTTTCAACAAGGCAGGCAGGCAGGCACCTTTGTTGCTTGCTGTTTCAACATGGTTTTTTAAAGCATAATGCATGCTACATAGCCATGTGTTCTTATTTGTATAACATCGATCAACATTCTGATTTTGGTTTCTGATTACGAATGCAGACCATGAGGAATCACGACCTTTAATAATTTATTGCTCTTTTACATAATTCAGAATTTTGCACCCTTAGTCTTGAAATAAGAGAGTTGAACTGCAAACCACGTATTAAATGGTAGTGCAGGTGAAACCTATCATCAATAACATGCAAATTAAGAACGCCAAATTTTTATTGCAAAATAAGTGTCTAGATTTTGCGAGGTTTCTCTTTCCCAAAGTGAATGACGATAAGAAGACTGAGGATTTGTTTGAGGGAATTTTGGAATGAGGTGACTCACGGTGTGTGAGACCGTGACTCAGTACTTCTACAGCTCCTTCACTTCACCAAGGAGTTAGCAAAGAGATGTCATGAAAGTCCAAGTACCAAAGGTGAATTTTGGTACATGGATACTCTTGATCAAATATCTACCTTGGCAATTACACCAAGGAAGATTGACTTCCACCCGGACTTTGCAATCAGTCAGAAGATTTTGGCAATGGCGGATGAAGGTGTTGCAATTTTCTAGACACACATTGGAAGCTAAAGTGAATATAGAGGTAAATTGTAGGTAACAATAGAATGCTGGAAGGGGCCATTCTTTGGTTGAAAACATGAAGACGAAGATCGGGAAGTCCAAAGCTTGAAGGAAGGTTTAGAAGTTTTTGAAAGAAAGACGAAAACAAAGGCAAAATCTGAGATATTTATAGGGGACCTCTCAAGCAGGGGCGGATGGAAATAGGGACCAAGGAGGCTTCAGGACCATCCAAGTTCGGAAAATATACATGTGAAAGTCTTTCGAGGATCTTCCGAATGTTTGATACATGTCTTTTTTTGTGCCTATTAAATGTTTGATGTAATGCATGCTAGACATATCTCGACATGTTGCATCGACAACACTTGACAAATTCTCTTTATATTACTCATCAGAATGTTCTTTAGACAACTATCCATCCTCAAGCAAAATGCCATTTCAAATACATAGTTCGGAGCAATTATGGGATCATAGATTTGTAGAGCCAGAATCGGGTGATTGGAACACTTACCTCAAAAATCCAATCATAAACTAAACAGCTCTGATCAGATTAAGATTAAATTGCTCAAACGGATAGATGACACCACATGTTGCTATACATCGTGCCAGAAGATTTGAACCCATTTTCAAGAAGGCACACTTGTCGCTTGTAATGAGTAATTCTAACCATAATGCTACTTAACTGTTTGTTATGTATTTCTACAATATGAGGAATTAGAAGATCAATAATAAAAAAAACAACGCGTAAGATGTATTTTTAAGTATGAGAAAAGAAAATTTTGTTTTTCAAATAATATATAATGTAATAAAAAAAAACCATTAGAGTAGAAAAAAATCATAAATTAATCTATAAATTTACACGATCACACATGTGCTCAATATCATCTACAATAATATAAGAGTTTTATTGAGAAATTGAAATAAAAGAGAGAATTCATAAAATTTAATTTAATATTATTCTAAAACTGAAAAGTTTTTTCGTCCGATTTTACCCTCACATATTTAGTCTAATTCTGATTTTGTCCCTCAGATTTCCTTTTTTTCTTGCCTTCGTTCCCCTACTTTCCCTACCCTCTCGCTCAATCCTTTCTGCTTCTGTCATTCTCTCTCTAAAAGTCGTCTCTCTCCTCCTTCGCCGAACCACGACGCCGTTTCTTCTCACCGTCGACCTCGCCCACCTCGCCATCACCCGGCGAACTTCCTCTTTCAACTCTTTTCAACGCTTTCAAACACACCGAACGACAAAACTACCGCTTGCTTCTTCACCAGTTCACGCAGACCACCGCCACCACTACCACCACTTCACCCAAATCAGACGAAGGGCGCCACAACACACGTGTGAATCTTCCTGCACCATCGGTCTCCGCAACGTTTTCCAAAACCCGCTTGACTGAAGGTAAGCGAATTTGGTATTCTGGATTATATTGGAATTGAAATAGGTTTGGTTTCAATAACTTTTTACGTTATTAAAGCTGTATGCTCTGATTATTTTGGAATTTGAGTTTGGATTGGAATTTGATTTTGATTCACGAATTTCTGATAAAACCCCAACAAAAATTTAGGAACGTGTATTTTTTTTGGGTCTTCTTGCTTCAGATTTTTTGGGTATCAACCAAGGACTGACTTAGGGAGGGTTCAAGTTTTTAGACGTAATTGTTAATTTTTGTAATTTGATTATTTTGAGCTCTTATTTTTATAAGTCTGTTTTTGAAGGAATTAATTGTAAATTGTTATGTTGAATTTCAGGCACGAAGCCTGGAGAGAGTTTTCGTCTGCACCATTAAGTAAAAGATTCGATATTTTCATTCTGGACTCTGGAGACTGTGGATGGCATCTGTGTGTGTAGCCATTAAAGGGTTCATAAACGAGCAGAACACTATCGAAAACGGGATTCCGTCTGAGGTAGTACTCGATATTTGCTAGTATTGCTCTTCTTTTCTGATTTCGGTTGACATTGTGAATGTAATTAACTTTTGAATGTTTTTCGGTACAAATTTAGTTTCAAATTTTGGGTTTGCCTGGATATGTTGACAAATATATGCATTTGAGAGTGTTGGGGACTCACAAATGCTGTAGGTACTGAGTTTTGGGTACCGTCTGTTAATTCAGATTCATATTGGGATATTGATTCTTTGAACAATCGATTAGTGGTAACTTAGTATTTTAGCTATGAATATTGGCATTAAGTATAATCATAGATTAAGGTTTTCTAGATTTAGGGATTTGGGTTCTTGACGTTTATTCCAAATCTTATGTTCCAAATATTGTTTTTGTTTTCTTTTTGGTAAAATTTAGGGAAGAACGAATTCGATGATGTTTATGTTGTTTTTCATCAAATTTGATTTTGAGCTTGTGCTGCTTGTCAACCATGTGTAATGCTGAATGATGAAACAATGATTAACAGCCGTGTGTAATGATTAATTCAGCTTGTGCTGCGAACCACTTGCTACTGAATTGGAACTTAGTTCCTTTGTTTCTGGCTGGGCAGTAGATTGCAGCATGTCAGATCAAGCAAGCTGAGTTTTTGTTGTTTTGTTATTTAAAAAGTTACGTTTTTATTTAGGAAATTTTGGATCGAGATAATGCCCAAGTTTAAGTATTTTGGGTGGATTTGAATTTAAAAATTGTTTATTTTTGATTATTTTTGGGGTCTTCTTTCTTCTGATTTTTTGGGTATCAACCAAGGACTGACTGAGGGAGGGTTCAAGTTTTTCGACGTAATTGTTAATTTTTGTAATTTGATTATTTTGAGCTGTTATTTTTATAATTCTGTTTTTGAAGGAATTAATTGTAAATTGTTATATTGAATTTCAGGCACGAAGCCTGGAGAGAGTTTCATCTGCACCAATAAGTAAAAGGTTCGATATTTTCACTCTGGACTCTGGAGACTGGTTGGCATCTGTGTAGCCATTAAAGGGTTCATAAACCAGCAGAACAGTATCGAAAACGGGATTCCGTCTGAGGTAGTACTCGATATTTGCTAATATTGCTCTTCTTTACTGATTTCGGTTGACATTGTGAATGTAATTAACTTTTGAATGTTTTTCGGTACAAATTTAGTTTCGAATTTTGGGTTTGCCTGGATATATTGAAAAATATACACATTTGAAAGTGTTGTGGACTCACAGATGCTGTAGGTACTGAGTTTTGGGAACCGTCTATTAATTCAGATTCATATTGGGATATTGATGCTTTGAACAATCAATTAGTGGTAACTTAGTATATTAGCTATGAATATTGGCATTAAGTATAATTATGGAGAATGCGAAATTATCCTTTTGTTGGTTTTACAAGCATAAGTGAATGATGAGCACTCAACCCAGCAAAAATCTTTGCTTTTCAGCAAAAATTTTAACATTGGATAGACATTGGTGTTTTCTTGTATGTACTTACTGTCTGATGATAAAATTTTGGGATTTTTTTAGTGTTTCATTGGTGCATTATTGTTGCAATGGCGTCTGAGGATGCGTACCTACAACATCAGGTGCCTGGGTATGTTTTTTGTCTCAGGAAAAGTTTATTCTGTAATATGAAATACATAATTAATAATGTAGTTTTTTTTTTTTTGTTTTGTTAAGGCACCAAGTCCCAACTCAGGTGTACAATCTGTTAACTCCCCTACAAAACGGATCAACAATAATGTAAGTCTTTAGAATTGTACATAAATGTTGAGTTAGAAGATTTATGTCTTTAGAATTGTACATAATGTTGAGTTATGAGATTTATTTGTTTAATATCATATAATATTTTACAGGAATTCATTTTTAGTTTCGGTGCCAAGTTTGAATATGAGTGTCACTGTTCATCCTGCAGACTCAGGATTAAATTTGGCTAAAAAAATTAGTGTTGAAACGGGAGAAGACCTGAACCAATTAGTAATGGTAACACATGGTTATCATATTATGCGTCATATAGAATTAGGAGAAATTCCGGGGATTAAAGATTATAGAGATATAGATATAGGATCAATGGCTATGGGAATGTATCCATATTCTCTGTACCCAGCTGAGTCAACAATTAGATACACACTATTTATGGATGTACCAGTAGCTAGTGATAGGTTGTCTGTAGAAATATTTAGCAGTTTGAACGAATGGGCTGTTGAATATTTTGGGACTCCTGCCAGCTTTAGTTTGAGAGACAAAGAGGGTGTGGTGGTGACCCACCCACAGTCACCCAACAACCATCCTCCAGCACCCTTCCCACCTGAGCAGCCCCAGCATCCCACTCTGGCTCCCTCCCCACCTCACCAGACAAATGACCGCCAACCTTGCATGGCCCTCTGACATAGATACACACTATTTATGGATGTACCAATAGCTAGTGATAGGTTGTCTGTTGAAATACTTAGCGGTTTGAACGAATGGGCTGTTGGATACTTTGGGACTCCCGCTAGGTTTAGTTTGAGAGATAAAGAGCGTTTGGCGGTGACCCACCCACAGCCTCGCAACAACCATCCTCCAGATCAACGACCGCCTACCCCGCCTGGTCCTATGACGTAGCCCTCGACTTGCTGAAAAGGTCAGAGAAAACTAAAGTACCACTAAAGGTAATTCTTTTTCTATGACTTTTGCTTTAGAATCACTCAAAGACGAGAAATTTTTTCAATTGATCTGACATGCTTTATTTGTTAAATTCGTAGGTATTTAACAGCCTAGTCAGGAGAAGAAGATTGTCGTGATACATAGACAACCAAACTAAAAGAAAAAGAAAAAGAATCAAAGTGTTTCCCATTCGGCAGGGTCAATTGAAGAGAGTTCCGTTCCGTTTTGGCAAATTTTGTTCGTCTGTGGCCGTTGCACAGTCCTGTTCCAGACCGGAAGTGTTTGTTCGCTCCTGTTTTGGAAGTGTTGAAGTTTGTCAGGTCCACAAGTGGAGAGATTCTGACCTAGGCTTTCTTGGTAGCGTGCAGCCATACTAGGCCAATTACGCATACTTCAGTATTCATTGCTTTAATTGACCGAACCAGTTTTTATCGGCTTGATCCAGTTCAATTTGGAAGCACTTGGGATAGTGTTTATGTAGGACTTAAATTTGTATGCTCGACTTAATTGGGTTGGCCTCGTTTTAATGTGTTTTTATGTTCTCCATCCATTGAAGGCAGTTGTTTTATGCTAAGTCTCTCTCTTGTTCCAGAATCTATAAGCATTGTAGAAAGTACAGAACTCATCTGAAAGCATTTGTGTTTTCCCATGTTAGAGAAAAGCCCTCCTTAGCATATCGTTACTGTTTTGAATGATAAAGGAAAACTCTGAAAACTCGCAGCAAAAGTCTGCTTCATCCACTGGTTTTATCATCGGTTGTTCTCTACTATTAAATTATTATACTTGATTGTTTTAGTATTCTCACCTTTTTCATCGCTGAAAAAAATGTCAAATGAAAAATCTTTTTGGTGAGAAAACTCAACTTATTAATCACTACAATGACAGTTGCATCGGACAGAGAGAAGCTCGTGGAGGTGATCCAAGGCAATAGTGATATAAAGAAAATTTTCATTATCTTTACACCTCTACTCTAAGAGACTCGCAAGTTTTCGGTAAGAAATTTTCTTCTGTTGCAGAATTCAGGGAGGCTCTTAATGTTAAGACTTAAACATCCTTGTGAGTTTTGTTCGGAATGCTCGAGTTTGAGGGTTTTCCCCCACTGTTTTGCTTGATCTACTCCATTGTATTGCATCGTAACACAAGTCTTTGTTCATTGTTTTGACACAGGCTGCTTGGGGCTTGGATAAATCTCAACTTAGTGATGGGGAGGTTGTTGATTCAGTTGCATTGCCGTCCATTTGCCTCCCGTTATTGCAGATCTTGTGTTTGTTATAAGCGAATATAATTGAATGCTAATGTTATCATAACATTGTTGAATGGTTGAATTGTTGTTTTTGTTTAACCAAACAATAGAATGGACTTAATCTCCTACTGATGTTGAATTTAAATCTCCCTCTCTCTGTCTTTATCGTTTTCTTTGATAAATTTTTGGTCCAGTTTATATGAGCAATACGTAATTTTTTGCTCCATTTGAAATTCAAGCGTTTGGATTACAAAGTTGACACCAAGATTTTGTTTTGGGCAAAAGACACCAAGAATTTAAGTTAGAGATTTCAAACAAAAATATATATCAATTATACTTTTTATCTCGTCCGTTCATTTTCAATCTAACGGTTCTTATCTAGATGTGTAAATAGTATGTGTACCGTGTACATGAGAGAAAAATCTGTTATAGAGCATTGCCCCGTGCATTCATGGAAGCATGGTGGTTTTTTATTTTTTATTTATTACAAGTTTTATTCACGCTGATTTGTACTAAGAAAAAACAGAGGGTTTGAATCGAAGAAATAGACGATAACCATCCCAACCATCTACAAAAATTCTCACCCATTTTTCTTTCACAAATGAGCGGTTAAAATTTAACCCAATAAAATTTAAGAGATTTAGTTAAATCTC
Source organism: Heteromeles arbutifolia (assembly GCA_024362995.1). Classification (NCBI taxonomy): domain Eukaryota; kingdom Viridiplantae; phylum Streptophyta; class Magnoliopsida; order Rosales; family Rosaceae; genus Heteromeles; species Heteromeles arbutifolia. Next base: position 42,899,420 of record JANCRC010000002.1, read on the forward strand.
AACCTTTATTTTGTGTTTTGATGGTCACGATCAAGGGAGCATCACTGCACATGCATCGATAGTATTCCATGCACTGGTATTGTGGTGAGTGGATGGAATTATTACCACTCTCTAATGAAAATAGAGGCCTAATCTTAATTGTGGCACGGCCTATTAGTTGGGCTTGGTATCAAGGATATCTGTTGGGTTAGTGACTCGAAAGTGAACTTAGTCTGGGGGAATCAAGAAAAGATGGTTTCTCAATGTATCGTGTTAAATACGGACCTCGATTTTTATGTGTACGGTTGAACTTTCCCTAAGGATTAAGGCAAAAAAGAAACACAGCGATTTCCGCTAAATCCTTCAATCAGGGAATAGGTACATGATAGATTGGTAGGGAGAACGAAAAATCATGAAGCCAAATACGTTTATAAATTGAAAAATGAGGGAAAATCACAAACCATATCCTGTCCAAATTTGCAATACCCTCAAAAATCCATGTAACCATACTTATTTTAATGAACAGCAGATAGATATATAAGTTCCCTCCATTAACATGTAACAAGTCACTAGTTTTTTCTCTTAATTCTCCATGCGGATGACGCACCGGATGGACTGTCCAGAAAGCATCAAGTCGAATGCTTTGTTGATGTCGGCGAACGAGACCGAGTGAGTGATAAATTTGTCCAGTTCCAGTTCCTGCAAAGATCAACACAAGGTGAGGTTTTGTGAAATAGAAAGGGAAATGCCACCTAAAAGCTTAGGCCCTTATATGAAAAGGCCACAGAAACTTAAATAAGCTAAATCATCGGGTGGTTCCACAAACTTGGTTGGAAAGGAAATATGAACTACCTTGTTCATGTACTTCTCCACAACACCTGGTAGGTCGGTGCGGGGCTTGTAGTTACCGTAGAAGGTACCCTTAAGAGTCCTCTCATTCAGGAAATTCATTGGATGGGTTTTGAATGCATCATCTTTGTTTGGCACACCAACTAGTACCGCAAGACCCCAACCCTAAATTTAGAAAGAGAAGAAACAAAGTAAAATCCAATGTAGATTTGAATGGCAATGTTATTCTAGCATTATATCCAATTAAACAACAAAAGAGGTATAATTACTTACATCATGAACACATTCAAATGCAGAAATCATCGCCTGAACGCTTCCGGTGCACTCAACGCTCCTATCAACTCCACCATTGGTCATCTCAGCAATCACCTTTTAATCAAAGCCAAACGTTAGTCGCTGCTGATAGCCGATAATTATTAACACTAGATGGAAGTACTAAAAAAGAATAGAAGGACCAAATGGGGAGAATGGGAATGCTTGGCTCTAAGTGATCAGACACAAACATAAAATTAAATTGATTTATGTAACTAACCTCTTGCACTGGTTTGTTATGATCTTTCGGATTCACAAATTCATTCACCCCAAACTTCTTGGCTGCCATAAAGTATAGAAACCATTAGAAATTATTTAGTGAATGACATCTCAACCAGACATGAAGAGCTAAGTCCTTATTCGTTAAATAGATGCATGATCGAATTGACTGACCTTCTTCAAAGCGATTGGGATTCAAATCAACACCGATGATCCTTGAACAACCCGAAACCCTTGCACCTTCGGCGGCCTAAAAGAGTAACAAGATGAACAAAAAATCATTATGATACTCCAAACTATCTAAAAGAGCCATAATAGAGGAGCAATAAGAATGACTTACAGCAAGACCAACAGCTCCCAATCCAAAAATGGCAATAGATGAACCCTTTTTCGGTTTTGCAACATTCACAGTGGCACCAAGACCTTCAAATACACCAACGAAAACAATAATTGATTACTCTAGAAAGAAAAATTGAAAAACCATTAATTTCTGATTGTAAGTTTCTACCTGTTAAAATGTGAGAATTTTTTCAAACCTGTGCATATTCCGCAACTAAGAACGCAAACTTTGTCAAGGGGAGCAGCCGGGTTGACCTTAGCAATGGAACCTACATGACAAACGGTGTACTCACTGAAGGTGGAGGTACCAACAAAGTGATAAATTGGCTTTCCATCCTTGGAGAACCTGGACTGGCCATCATTCAGCATAGTACCCCTATCAGTATTGATCCTTAGCAGATCACACATGTTGCTTTCCTCCGACTTACAGTGCGTGCACTCCTTGCACTCCCCAGTGAACACAGGGAGGACATGGTCACCCGGCTGGAGTTCAGTTACACCCTCGCCTACGCTTTCCACAACTCTAAACACAAAATGACAAGCAAACAAAATTTAGAAACGTAAACACACTGCGTAAAATGGAAGCAAATACGTTGCTAATTACAAATTATGTAGCTTTAATATTCAGAGATCATGTACATACCCTCCAGCTTCATGACCGAAAATGCGAGGAAACAGTGGTTGTTGTCCCTGTGACATAGCATATATGTTTCAGTTTCAACAGCTCACATTCTAAGCACGAAAATGCCATGTATAGGATTTATCATCGCATTAGATTTAGCACTCCAAAATGCAGTGAAAAATTATTGTTAGAAAACAAACAACTTGACTAATCAATTGCAAGTTATGGACAAAGCATTATAATTTATAAACATGTGAAAAGTCATGCTTAATATTAAAGTAGACATGGCATTAAAAGTTGAAATTTTTACTTTGGCTTCCCAGAAGTAGACATCGGTGTGGCAAAGAGCGGTGAAGAGGATCTTCAAGCGAACTTCATGTTTCTGCGGTGGTGCCACCTCCACTTCCTCAATTGACAGCGGCTTCCCCGCTTCCCATGCCACCGCGGCTGCAACCGACAAGTCAATTTCTTTTCAATCAATTTTCGAAAATTTCAAAACTAAACTTTATTACTTACTTTCTTATGAAATCCACGAAAACCAAATCAAAATAAATCCTCCTCACCATCATCCTCATCCTCAACATCATATAGAATTATAAACAATATTTAAAAGAAAATAGAAAATCCCAAGCATCTTTATATTAAAAAGAAAAAGAAAACAGCACTAGGATCATGTAAAAGGATAAGAGAAAGAGAATTGATCACTCCAAAGACTATATTATTCATGACCATCACTTAAACTATAATATGAAGGAAATTCATGATTAATCCAACAATGGCTGTGTCAAAAATTAAACAAATAAATAAACATTGATTAAAAGGTGCAAATTCCCATTTTCAATTATCAAAAAATAAAAGATGAGAATTCCAAACTCCAAAGTCCGATGACTCCGATCACCAAAAAGGAGAATCTAAGTCACAAAAGTGATCAACAAGAAACATGATCAAGCATGATCGGAGTTCGTGGTGAACATGACAATCTATCAAAGCGGTAAATCAATCGATCAATCATTGATACAGAACGCCACGATAACTTGACCAAAGAAGAGAGGGAATGGTCGGTGCGCTCACCTTTGCACTTGATAACCTGACCGGCTGTTGACATTCTGGAATGAGCTTCTTTTTTCTTGTGATGTTTACTGTATTTTTGTGACGAGCAGTGTGATTGATGGTGTTCAAAAGACAGTGCTTTTGGTTGTGGAAACAGGAGCAAGCGAATGGCAGTATTTATAGTGGTGAAAAATAAGACAAAACCGCTCAAGAAAAGTGGAAAACCAAATGTACGAAAATACCATTTTCCACCCAAGCTTATTACTTGCAGCCCAAACAAAATTCCCCGTGATTAATTCTGTGTGTGCGTCAATAAAAATACCAAAACCACTTTTGAATTTTTTTTATTTTTTATTTTTGTCGGAACCACTTTTGGAATGAAAAGCGGGAATCGCTTGTTTTTGCGCAACTGTAGTTTTGTACAAACCAAAACCGCCAATGGATTTGGGAAAACGACTGTTTCAGCTTTTGGTTCTAGCGGCGCCTTTGTTTCCGAATCCGGATTCTGGCCGAATTCTATCTAGTGAGTATTTTGAAGATTCATGAATCGTGTTCATTTATTATACATCGTATGATTATAAATTATTTTAAATATTTTTATTTAAAATTAAATACAAATAATACTTGACAAAAATTGATCGCATAATATATGAAAAACGGCCACAATTTACAAATCTTTAAGATCCTCATCAAAAGAATTCAAAGAGGATACTGTTTGTTTCGCTTTCAATTTGGTGGTTTATTCTTCTTGTTGTAGGAACATGGCATAGTGGTTTTGTTCTTAGGGGCCAAATTAACAATTTAGTATTTATTATCTACGTGTGTTCAAAATCGATGTTATGGGCTGTAGCATAAGAAACAGAGGGTGTATCACAGTACTGTATCATGTTAATATTCAAAAACGTGAAAATTTTGTTTATTTATTTTATTAGCACGAAATATTTTTTTTAGAACATAGATTTTTGTACTAAAAGAATGAGGAGTTCATCTAAGCCACATAATAATAATTTTCTAATTTAGTTAGTTTTGGCATGATTATCAACCAACCAAGATATTTTTATGTTTTTGGTCAACACCAAAATATTGTAATTACTAGTGTCAAGTGTATAACAAGCCCAAAATTAAAGAAATGTTGTAGACATAATTTAATGAACAATTTAATAGGTCATAGAGAGGGGGTGCGGCACAGAGAGAGAAAGAGATATATGTGTAATTGTGAGGTATGTGAAAAGATAAATTTCTTATTCCAATAGGATTACAATTATAATAAGATAATATATAGTCTAAGAGATATAGAGAATCCCATAAAAGTATATTAGATATGATAAATTTACACGATCATACTCCTAATCTAATATGACTTCAACAAGAAACAATTTGTGTCTTCTTTCTTTTAACGCGTACAAGGCAAGCTCTAATCTCTGGGCTTCTATTCTATGGTTTTCGGCTTCACAATGTGTATAATAAGCCCAAAATAATAAAAATAAAAAAGAGATTATTTAAAAGAAAACATTGTAAATCCAAATACTAACCTTAACGCGGGACAAGATGTGGACGGTTTGAAAGCCGAATCCAAGACTTTTCTTGTGGAAAATAATTAGAGAACATATGAAATTCTCCTGCAAATATTCATTAGTATGCTTATCATTTTGTCATTCCAATCTTGTAAAAAAAAAATCAATTAATTTTCATGTGACATCCCACATCGTCCAGGGGAGTGATCCTTAAATGTATATTCTTATCCCTACCTAGCACGAGGCCTTTTGGGAACTCACTGGCTTCGGGTTCCGTAGGAACTCTGAAGTTAAGTGAGAAGGGGCCAGAGCACTCCCAGGATGGGTGACCCACTAGGAAGTTGCTCGTGAGTTCCCAGAAACAAAACCGTGAGGGCGTGGTCAGGGCCCAAAGCGGACAATATCGTGCTACGGTGGTGGAGCGGGGCCGGGAAGTGATCCACCCCGGACTAGGATGTGACAAATTGGTATCAGAGCCAATCCTTGGGCGGAAATGTGCCGACGAGGACGTCGAGCCCCTAAGGGGGATGGATTGTGACATCCCACATCACCCAGGGAAGTGATCCTTAAATGTATATTCTCATCCCTACCTAGCACGAGATCTTTTGGGAACTCACTGGCTTCGGGTTCCGTAGGAACTCCGAAGTTAAGCGAGAAGGGGGCCAGAGCACTCACAGGATGGGTGATCCACTGGGAAGTTGCTCGTGAGTTCCCAAAAACAAAACCGTGAGGGTGTGGTCGGAGCCCAAAGCGAACAATATCGTGCTACGGTAGTGGAGCGGGCCCGGGAAGTGATCCACCCCGGGCTGAGATGTGACATTTCAACCTTGCTATTTCTTCAGAAACTAAATTCATAATGGATCAACCTTAATAATTAAATATCAAACTCGTCATTCATGTAAGTTAAACATAAGATATCATACTTATTTAGAATAAAGAATTAGACTATAATGCTAGTGGCAAACCCTAGCTATCTATGTTTAGGTATAGAGCTTCGACAACAATACTAATTACCTTAGAATTAATTTCTATTTAAAAAACAAAGGGTTATAAAAATAAAGGCGACTACCAAATTTTGAGAGCAAAATTAACTCATGGAAATTTGCCTGCAATTTTAGTCCAACCCATTTGTAAATTATGGATATGTTTATGCAAGAGTGAGCCATGGTTGGTTCTTTTGATGATATTAAGAGCCTTTTATCTAGTTACATTGTAATGAGGAAAATCAATTATAATACTGAAACCCCAATTGCTCAGGTATGAGACAAACTATCTACTTTTTGGTGATTTAATTTATAGTTATTCAAGTATAGAATAACTGATTTTGATGTCGGACTCACTGAATTTTTAATCTTGTGTTAGTAGACGCATACTACTTCAAGAACGAGAATCACACTCAAATCTTGCAAGCTCGTTATTAGTAAGTAACATGCACTGAGGAGAGGAAAGACAAAATAAAATAGAGTTTTAACGAAACACTTCCGGTACTGTTCATTTTTAACGAAAACGACATTTTTACTCTAAAAAGTCACTCCTGGTACTATTCACTTACAACACATTTTTGTCTTTTTTATTAAAACTCAAAGTTTTCAAGTCATTTTCATTAGTTGTCCTAATAAAATATGACTTGTATCAAGTTTTAATTGGTTAATAAGAAAGCCAAACAATTATTTTTAAATAACTTCAAAAATAGAATAAAATAAAAAGTTTTTCGTTAATATTCATTTTCTTCTTCTATGTATTTCATAGCCAACGATATTAGAAATAGAGATGGAGATGTGAAATAAGCGACACAATAAATCAATATAATAAAGTATCGAGTTCATTATTTATAGAAGTCAAATTTGGAACATTGTATTTATAAAGTCAAATTTGAGACTTTTCTACTAGGGGTGTGTCTGAAAAATTAAAAAAAAAAAAAACTAAACGGAGTTCTATTGGTTCAATTTGAATTCAACGATTTAGAAACCGAACCGAAACGAAACCGAAACACTTTAAACTTGAAACAACACAATTTTATTTAACATTTAATCTATGCCAAAAAACATCTTCAAATGATGAGTCAAACAGTCTAATCATCAATAACAGTAAAATAGACAAAATTACTGTTTTCCATCAGAAATGCCAATTCTTACATGGCATTAGGGATGGCAACGGTTCGGTTTGAGGACGGAAATACTATATCCATCCCCATAACCACGAAAAATAACCATATCCATAACCGCAAATTAACCATCGGGTATTATCCATAACCATACCCACCGGGTAACGGATTCCCCATCGGTTAACGGGTATATCCATCTTCGTCAATACAAAAAATATATTCGTTCAATTGAGAAATTATAAGTTAGTAGATATCAATTTCGTCATTAAACATTTGATGTATAAAATGATCCAATGAATGGATCTTGTTGAGTATAAAAATTAAAACACTGATGATGTTGGCTTGTCTTTGTTATGTCCTATAAGCACCATTGAGTTCGCATTGATTTTGATTCAAAACTTTACTTTCCTACAAAATGCAACTTTTGTATTCTCAAGGTAATACTTTGGTGAATAATAGATATACAAATATATATATATATAATACTATTATATTATATATAAATTATATTATTTACTAATCGGATCGGATTCGGTTATGGATACGGTTTAGAGACCTCTATAACCATATCCTAAACCATAACCGAATAATATAAACGGTTTTTCCCCATATCCAAACCATACCCGAATTTTCATATCCAAATCCAATCCATTCGGACGATTATCCACGGTTATCGGGTTTAACGGTTAGAATTGCCATCCCTACATGGCATGATATAAATTGACTACAAACATTATTACTTCAAATCTATTCTTAGTGATTACTAAATACGTCTTACCATTTTATTACGGTTTTTTATCACAAAAATTTATAAAAATAAAAAATATAAATGGCATGTAACCTCAAATTTTGTGTTTAAAGCTGGCTACTCAGCTGCCCTCGTACACGTGTTATTATAAAAATGATAAAATATTTATGTTAAAAGGTTAATAATTAAAAATATAAAAATTTTCATCACTTCTTCTCGACGTCGACCTAGTCAATGCGGTCTCACTGTCACCGATTCACTCACTCCTCAACCCAGTCAGTGCAATCACCCCACGAGCTTATTGTCGACGTCCACCTCGCCCACCTCGCCCCGACGCTTCCTCCTCTCGACATCGCATCTGGAATTTCACCGTGAAACAGAGGGAAACCAGCACCGGGAACCCCAACCCGATTCGAAATCTCATCTGGGTCAATCCGAAATCGAAAAACCAAGTCACAGAAACCGATTTTAAGAACTCGGGTTTTGGTTTTGGATCGGAATTGTACAGCAGTTGGATGACCAGAGAGAAAGATTGAAGCTTTGACGATCAAAGCTCGATTCGCCGATGTAAGTTCGAAATTTCAGAATCTTTTGTTTGAATCTTGTTCAATTTTGTAGGATTTGGAATTGGGTTAGGGTTGTACAGTGATCAGGAATTGGATTCTACAGTGATTAGTAATTCGGTTTGTATGCTGAAAATATATCCTGATCTTCAATTGCATACAACATTTTCAGTGCTTCCATGCAGTTTAGTTTTCTAATAGTACTATATGTTGTTTGTTTGATATTTTGGAAGTACATTCATTGCTTCTGAAAGCAAGTAATACTTTTGAATTGATAAGGTGTACTTGAATGTCTCTACTTGGTTGCAAGTATTCTTCTGAAATAATTTCCTACTAATCATTTTTACAGATTCAAGTAGATTTTCAATTTCCTAGTTACCTAGTTAGGCAATGAACTAATTTTCCTTTGATCATGGAATATCTGTTTCTTCCTTTTCTTTGGACCTTTATAACGTGAGGTATGAGAGTTTGCGTGGTAACTTTCCCATATCATCATTATGCATATACTAAAACCCAGTTCGGTTGGGTACTGTGGATGACCAGTGGGTGGACTCTTTTGCCCCTTTGTTTTTCCCGTTTCTCCCGTTGTGTGGCTTGCTTGGTGCAGGGGAAAGATGGTTTTGCCCGTTCTTTCCACGCGTTTGTCATCCTCGCTCTCTCTGCTTCCAGATTTTTCTTTTTCTTTAGTTTCTTCTCTGTTTTGGTTTTTCTCTCATCGCTGCTTTATCCTTGCTCTTCCTCTTGGGTTCTTTGTTCTTCTTCGATATCTTTGGTTTGGAATATATTGGAGCCAAGTTTCTGATTTTCGTGCTTTAGGTGATACGACCTAATTCTCAATTCCCTTAATCAACGTGCAAGTAACACAGAGGATAGAGAGGGAGGGGGAAGGAAGAGAGAGAGCATAGCTCTTGAATTGTTTTTTTTTATATTTCTTTTAATCAAATTAACCACTGGGCAAAGCCATTACACATTGGACTATTTATAGTACTCCCAAACCCACTGCCAGCTAGCAGGATCTAACAAACTTTCCTAATTACTTGAAATAGTCCCATTTAACTAACTAATTCAATGACTAATTATGATTAAGCTAATCAAGGTCATAACATTGCCTACCCCTTAAGAACAACCTTGTCCTCAAGGTTGAAATGAAGAACTAGTTGTACTTCTCAATTGCTTGCTTCGGCATAACATGCTCCTCAGGGTCATACAAGATTTCTGCCCATAATGCCAAATGGAGACCCACCATGGACTTGCAACCCATCTTTTAATGCTGCATCACCAATAATGGTAGTGGAGTCCTTAAAGATTGTCACCTTTCTGACCAAACCAAGCTGCTCAACTGAAGTGTTTTCAACGAGTAGACTCAGATCACCCAGTTTTTGTATGTGCTCAACTGAAGTGTTTTCAACTGTAACAATTGGGAATGTCATCTTCCCTACCCTGCTCAACGCAATATATGTACTACAAAATACTCCACCTACAACTGTGCAAGTAGTATATGCAACCAACATCACAACGCCAATCATTCCATATTGGCTACATTCAATAGAATTTCCAGATTCATTTAGACAAGAGAAATGTGTATTCGAAACAACCGTATACCAGAATTTTGAGCGTCCACCCTTATCGCGAATACCCTTGCAATAGCACACACCACGATGGACAACAACACAACAACTTGAGTCTGGAATTTCATCAAACACGTTGGGAGTAATACAAGTTTGGTTAGCAGGTACAATTAAGAGGTCAACTTCTTCTAAAGGCTGCAAGGCATCAAACAGTAGAGCAAAAGCATTTTCTTGCACCAAAATGATTTCAACTTTTCCAGTAGATTTTGAATTAAGGAGTCTTTGAATATTTGTTCCGCCTTTGTCAAGAATGAACTCATGGAAGCTAAGCTTCAAATGCACAATAGTACCATTTTTCATGAGTTTCCCAGTACAAATAAGAAATTTAGATCTGTGAGCATCTTTTGTCTGAACATTCGAAGTTAAAAGCCCACGAAGTGTACCTCCGGTGTCAGAACTCGGCATATGATAGCCCAATTGAAAATCACAATCTGCTGAATGTGACCTTTCATCAGAAACAAGAATTGTGAAAATGAAATCATGGAAGCAATAGCCCATTGCAGCAAGTGCAGCAACTGGAACTAAATATGAAGCATAACTCCCACTAGAGGAAGAATTCTCATTGTAGATGGTTACAGGACCAGATGAGGTTAACTCCCAGAATTCTCGAGCCAATTGTTGAATCTGAGCTCTAATAACTGCACTATCAAACTTCTCCGGCAAGATATCAGCTTCATTTATACCCTTCAGTATATCCTGAAGCTGTGCAATAAGATCAGACAATCGCCCACTCCCCAAAACTACCAAACTGGTCAAGCCTTGTTCAATCTCCTTTATCTTTATGGCCCTAGCAGCGGCATCATTCATGTTCCCAAGAACCTTTTGAGCCTCTTCTGGTGACTTTTTCTTTTTACCTTTGTCCATAAGTGTAGCATTCCAAAATGGTATAAAGTCAATATGAACTCCATACATTTCTTTTCTCTTATTAAACGAGTTCTTAGATGTAGAAATTCCATGGGTACTTGATGTTCCAAGCTTGTCTGTGATAGTATCCACAACACCATGACCTTTCAACTTTGGCACATAACACTCTTTGGGCTCGGAATCTGTTATATGCACACTTTCTAGTAACCCCACGCCACCCACATGAGCATCAATTAGGGAAGTTTCAACAGGGATTCCTGCTACGAGACCTAATTCCTTCGTAGCAGTTAATGTGAGATGGCTATGGAAGGCTACCCTGCATCCTATCTTAGCATGAAGACCATCTACAAGATCACCCAAAACAATCTCATCCAATAAATCATCATCACAACCACAAGCTTCCATTTCTCGGGAATCTTTCTCATTATTTAGTTGCATATGTGCATGACCAAGATATGTCCATTTGCAAAAAACTTGATTCTCCAGGTGACCATATTTTGCCAGTTCCTCATGAACAGCCCTGCTACTTTTGAAATTCATCAATACAGTGTCCCAAATGTGAACCTCCTTAGTATTCTTCTTGGACATGCACTCATTCTTGCAGAACCTCTTCTTTACCTCCTCCTTGAGATATTGGACCCCAAATGTGTTCAGGGAACGAAAGCCTCGTGATGTCTTCATGTAACTAACAATTTCCACAACTACCATAGGAGGAGTTGCATTGATAGGAAAAACCTCACAAATCTCCTGCATATGAAACTGTGATCCAGGCTTTTCCACATCTCTGACAAATGTGCACGGAGAACCAAGGGCAACTGACCAACCCAGGTTGCTATTCCATGACAAATTTTCTGTACTCTGTCGCTTAGACATTTCAACAAACAGGTTCGATGCACACAAATCTTTCATTAGAAATTTGCGCACAAGATACCAATTAATCCATCCAAATTTTTTAGTCAAAAAATCTTCATATATCACCAAAATATCACCAAGATAATACGCTAGAATAAACTACAGAAGCCAATGCCATTTGGCCTTCCAGTGTGACAAATTGTAAATCAAAAATTGCAATACCTCATGGCGACATCTCCTGGTGTTTGTATGAGAGAGACCTACAGATTTAGTAGCTTCTGCATTCCTAAGAGGAAAACCCATAACATGCACCATTGTTGTAGCTTCTTTGGTGCTCAAAACAGGTTTGTGATTGTGAGCGTGGGATGATTCGGTGCTAAAGGTTGTTGAAATCGGAAATAGCGGCGTTGTGGTCACCATCACAACGGGCCTGGTTTTCTCAACATTCCGCAATGGAAATGTGGCTGCTACAAAATCATTTGAGTGTAGCGGCTGGTTAGGCGAATTTTCCATTGAAGTGTTCGAGTTCGATTGTGGCTTGACATGAGGATTTGCTAGTGCTCGCAATAACGGCGATGACGAGAGCAATGGCGAAATGGAATCGGTTGATGCAGCAACTCTTGGAATTGTTTTGTGACCGGGATCGATTGCTGCAGCGTCATAGTAAATCATCGGGGCTGGTGTCGATGAAAGCCAACTCACGGGCATAGCGGATCTTAGCAAGGTAGGGTGCGAATAGAGCATCCACGGTCTCGCAAAGCAAATCCTCGTTCGCAGCCACCATGGTAGAAAACATAGGTGGGTGGGTGTGCACAGGAGGGAAACGAGAATTCAAGCAGGATGATACCATTGATACGACCCAATTCTCAATTCCCTTAATCAACCTGCAAGTAACACAGAGGATAGAAAGGGAGGGGGAAGGAAGAGAGAGAGCAGAGCTCTTGAATTGTTTTTGTTTATATTTCTTTTTATCAAACTAACCACTAGGCAAAGCCATTTCACATTAGACTATTTATAGTACTCCTAAACCGACTGCCCGCTAGCATAATCTAACAAACTCTCCTAATTACTTGTAATAGTCCCATTTAACTAACTAATTCAATGACTAATTATGATTAAGCTAATCAGCGTCATAACATTCGGGGATCGTGTTTGTGGTCTCTGATTTGAGGGAGGTTTTCCATTTGTTTAAACCTAGGGTTTTGGTTGTTTTGTCCGCCGTGGTAAAATTGCTTTGCAAAATTTCTGGGGTTGCGATCGACGATGCATATTTTGCGGTCTTTGCGTTCGTTTCCCTCTGTTCTTCACTGATTTTGGCCGGATCTGTTTAGGGTTTTGCTTTTCGTTTGACGGCTGACCGTTTTTGCATTGCTGGGAAATTTATTTTTTGCGACTGAGGTATGTTCCCTAACTACTGTGTTTGGTTTTTGTTGTGAGTTTTGCATGATTTGGATAAAATTGTAACCATTTTGTTTTGGATCAGTTCTGATCTTGTGCTAGGGTTTTCCTGGCTAAGAGAATAGTTTGCATTTTGGTTTCTTCGTTGATCGGTCGCAAATTTGGCAGTGTCTCCGGCGGTCCTCTTATTTTTGGGTAAGTTTTTTGTTTTTTGTTTTTTACTCAGTGTGGGAACCCCTTGATAACTGTTAGTTGTGGTCCTCTGTTGGGATTTTCCTGGGTAAGAGGGTATTTGCGTTTTCATTGCTCGGTTGGTCGATCACAGATTTACGAACAGTTCTGGTGGTCCTGTTATTTTTTTGGTATGTTTTTTCTCCTTTGGGGTTTTCCCGGTTTCAGCACCCATTCAATAATGTTGAATTAAAATGTGTTTATAGTTTTTCAGGAGAGATTAGAAAAGTGATTTCAATTTGGGAAAATTTAATGTTGGTTAAAATTTGTTTATAATTTTTGGGAAGGAATAAGAGGACCCGTTGAAGTATGTTTTTGTTCATATTTTTAACAAATTGGGCATGAATTGGTAGGTTAACTATGTGTGTTTATTATTTGAATCGGCAACCATGCAAGCTGTTTGCGATCAAGGTATAAAAGTATTTTTTTTTTTTTTTTTTCCGTGTTGGATCTTTGTCGGGTTGTCATTGTTTGCCCTGTTCTCAGAGTATTCCCCTCATTTTCGGTCTGCGATTCGAGAGTTGTGACCGGCTTTCCGGCGACTTTTCAGTCCAGACTGGGCATGGCCTGCCTTCAGATCACCGTCAAACAAATTCTATTGAACTCAGGTAGATTTTATAACAGTTGTATGTGAGTTTTTATTTTGGATTTGTGTTGATTTGAACGAAACTCTTAACGGTTTGGTTTTGCGGTGAGTTGTGGCGGTTTGTCGAGGCTTTGCTGGCTAAAAGGGATTTTGTGTTTGGCTTCCTCCCCTGATTATTCTAAATACATATTATTTGCTGTCTTTTCTACGGTGAAAATTATTTCTTTTGTGCCTCATTCCCGTGTCTGCAAAATTCACAAACTTGCTTTTTTGTAGTTTAGATATTTCAGAATCTCTAATGGATTGTGAACTCCGATGAACTCTGAAAAAATTTCCGCTGATCTGTGAGGAATATGGTAACAAGTACTACTAGGGATGATTTGATTATGTTTTATGTCACATTTTTGTGCCACTCACTCACCTTTTTTATTTCTGTTTTAACATGAATACCATTTGTTAGCAGACTAGAAGAGAAAAGAGACTACGGATCAACATCAACTAATATGGTGGGTTTCCAAATTGTTGCATTGACTCTTCATACCAAATTGTATATCTGCTTTTTATTTGTTATTGTTACAATTTTTTCTTGTCATCCATCTGTATTTCTGTTATCTTTGAGTCAAAATGAGGTAAATTTCAGCTGCCATGGAATTTGGGTATCTGAAAATTTTAATTTATATTGACAAACATGGGTTGTGGCCTGCGATGAACTTTGACAAAATTTCTGCCAATCTTTGAAGAATATGGTAACAAGTACTACTAGGGATGGTTTGATTATGTTTTCTGTCACATTTTTATGCCTCTCATACACCTTTCTTATTTCTTTTTAACAGGAATACCAGCTATTAGCAGGCTAGAAGAGAAAAGAGGCTATGAATCAGCGTCAACTAATATAGTGGGTTTCTAAATCGTTCCATTGACTCTTCCATACCAAATTGTATATTTGCTTTTTATTTGTTAATTGTTACAATTTTTCTTTTCATCCATCTGTATTTCTGTTATCCTTGAGCCAAAATGAGGTGTACAATTCAGCCAGCATGGAATTTGGGGATTTGGGTGTCAGAAAGTTTTAATTTGTATTGATGAACATAGGTTGTGAACTCCGATGAACTTTGAAAATTTGTTCGCTAAACTTTGAAGCTACTGAGATGAGCAACAGTGACTTCAATTTTGCACATCTTTCTGATGCTTTCTTCAAAATTCTGTATACGATACAATAAAGCTTTTGCCAACTGAATCTAAACAAAAGTTTAACAAATTACAGGTGACAAACCAAGGAATCTATACAAAGAAAAAACGATTCATGTCCATATGATGTTTTTGATGTCATGCATATTTGGCTTAGAGAAGACTTGGGATGCATTTGGTCTTTAGACTATAAATATCGAACTTTGTTTTTCGAGCGGACTAGAATATTATCGTCTTCCTCTTGTACTTTTATGCGTAATCGAAAGCGAATTCTAACCAAAGTATCAAATATCAACTTTGTAGGCGAAAGCTAAAAACAAACAACCTGAAAAGAACACGAGATTAACATAGTTCGGCGTAAAATCCTACGACCACGGGCGAAGCACAACGAGAAATTTTACTAAACAAACGAAAATTACAAAAGAGTGTTTAACTCTTATCAATACCCAAATCACAAAAATTACAAACCCTAAACCAAACAAGTAGAGAACTCGAACAAACATTGAAGATTCTCCCAAATTGTTCTCTAACTCACAAATTGATTCTCACCAAATTGCCAAATGAATAAGCAATGAATTTGCCACACACTTATGACTCCAAACGGTTTCCTTCACCCAAAACCAAGAGAGCAAAAACTCTCTAAACCAATGATGATGACACATAAAATAAACTAACCCTAAGGTCCTATTTATAGTGCATGGGACTTAGGTACAATGACAATCCTAATTCTACTTGGAAGTAAATCTAAATCCTAATCAAATAGGTAATTAACAAAATCTCTCCACCAAATAGGTCTAACCAAGAAATCAAATCCAGTGCCCAAATAGTACACCAAACGAAATAGGTTACACAAACCTAATTTCTGCATCATCCTAATTTTGAGCCGTAAATTACAACACTTCTGATACTGGATAGAAAAGTATCTAAACATTAGGATTACATAGGAAACAGAATCTGATATACTATATCCTTGTTGGGCATGCATATGACCTATAAAATATGAGATGGTATTGTATTGTAACTAATATATAGAGCTTCTTTACAACGTTTCTCTTGTGATAAATTTCTGGCTCTACCACTGTGCACTTATATTTTTTTAATTAAAAACGGTGGGTTGATAGTGCTCGCGTTCATCCTTTAATTTTATTAAAATAAAAAGATAAATACAAACGAGCCAAACCTTCTTGAGGAAAAAAACAGAGCAAGTAATACGACAGGAGAACCAAAAATCAATCCCACATACAAACATATGATAAAAAAATCATCTGAAACGTTAGT
This sequence comes from Heteromeles arbutifolia, assembly GCA_024362995.1. Classification (NCBI taxonomy): domain Eukaryota; kingdom Viridiplantae; phylum Streptophyta; class Magnoliopsida; order Rosales; family Rosaceae; genus Heteromeles; species Heteromeles arbutifolia. The sequence goes on from JANCRC010000002.1 coordinate 42,915,744, forward strand.
TGGTAGAGCTTCTCGAGCCATGGGTACGCCTTGGCCATGGAGGACACCCACGGTGCCATGAATCTAACTGCCTCATTATTCAATTGTAGGGGTGGGAAATTTTGCCATAAACCGATTTACCAACCGAAGCATACCAGTATGGTATGGTATAGTTTTGGCATTTTTTCATAATTGCTTGGCATTTTACCGAACCGACAATTAATGGCATGGCTTTGGTAATTGATTTTGTATGCCAGCGGTATGCCATACCTACCAATATATATGTATGTGTGTGTGTGTGTGTGTGTGTAGGGCTGGTTCAGTATGGGATACCTAACCGAAACTAGTATCCCGAATCCCAAACCGAAATTTTTCGGGACAGGAATTTAAAGACCAATCCCAAACCAAATTTTCAGGAATCCCAAAATATTTTCGGGATTTCGGGACAAATCGGGAATCCCAAATTGAAATATGAAATTATGAATTGTTCTTCAAATATATAATTCAAGAACACATTCATGAACTAGGAATGTCATTTCATTCACACTACCATTTAATCGAACACTGGCATGCCTTATTGTTTTTATCAGAGTCAAAATTCAAATTAGTTAAAACCCTTTTGGCAATTTGTTGATAGACAAAAGAATCAAGACTTCTAAAATCATCGGCCATGGCAGCAGCAATAATAAAATCCAAATGAATATCAAACAGAACATGAAAAATATGCAAGGTGTAGGGCATTCCAGGTTGCAAAGCAACATCAATTATAAAAGAATAATATATATAATATATATGCGTACATATGTGTGTGTGTGTGTATATATATATATATAAAAAATAATTAATAATATATATTTTCGGCTCGGTATGGGATTCCCGAAATATCGAGAAGCTAATCCCGAATCCTGTACCGAAATTTCAGGATCAGTTCGGGAATTTCGGTTTGAGAAATTTTTGGTTTGGGATTGGGATTTTTTCGGTTTGGTTTGGGATTTTCGGGAATTTTTTCCACCCCTATATACACACACACAGAGGCCCCTTAACAAGAGGGATCCCCCATTTTTCTAAAAAAATGGGGACACCCTCTTGACTGTTGGATTGACTTTAATGAAATTGTGTGGTTGAGATTAAAACACAGGTCACACAATCTCAACCACACAATTTCATTTAATTCAAATTCAACGGTCAAGAGGGTGTCCCCATTTTTTTAGAAAAATGGGGATCCCTCTTGTGAAAGGATTCCTATATATATATATATATATATATATATATATATATATATATATATATATATATATATATATATATATATATATATTTTTTTTTTTTTTTTTCTATTTAGATATTTTAATTATTTGTTACATGCTTAACTCTTCAGTTTTAGGTTTTAGAAAATAAAACCCTAAAAGTAAGGAGTCATTTATTTTCTAAAACCTAAAACTGAGGAGTTATATATATTTTTATTTTTATTTTTTCTATTTAGATATTTTAAGTATTTTTTACATGCTTAACTCCTCAATTTTAGGTTTTAGAAAATAAATGACTCCTTACTTTTAGGGACTAAAAAATACATGCTTGACTTCTCCCTACTGCTATAAATCAGAATCTAACTGTCCATACTCTGTGCCGCAAGCTAATTGGAATTGGGGTGCAGCGAAATTGATGGCATGGAATGCATGTGAGGCTCACTAATATACTTAATAACCACAGGGATCCCAAACTCCCATACGCGAAGCGACTTGTTATCGCTGGAGGTAACAAACCTACGGTTATTGTCCACAAATGTAATCGTATTCACAGCACCCAAATGCTGATCATACTCTTGCAAACCTACAGTTATTATCCACACTTTCCTTATTTGCAAACCACCGGTTGTGCCATTTACCAACCGAACCAGCTAATAATTTTGGCTGAACCAATTTTTGGCAACCGCAAGAAGACGGTTGGCTAGCGGTAACTGATTTTCGGTAATTATGTATATGTGGCTGGCAGGTGGCACAAGAAATTTGGCACGGTTTGCCAACCGAACCCAGCCCTATTCAATTGTAGGTATGATTCCCAACTCTAACTGCAAAGTTGTATCAAGCTTCGTTCTACATCTCTTTCACCAAAAGTTAGTTTTAATTTCCTTCATATCTCAAGCACATAAAATAAAAACCAAATGGTTTTCATTTCCTCCTAAACAATTTCAATTTCAGTTTTAGTTTTTATTTTGGTGTTAAGATAGAGGATATAAACATGGGAGAAATGAGGAAAACATAAGAGTGGATTAGGCCCTAGAGAGGATAATGGAGGATGAGAACAAAAACCAATTTTAAGTTTTCATTTTCAAGAATTTATTTTTATTTGTTCTTTCTTGTTTTTTCTTCACCTCCCTCTCTAACCCCCCTTCTTTTATCTATTATTTCTCGCATATAATTTCCTGACATCACAAGCAAAAGAAAATACAAACTAAAAATGAAATGATTATCAAATAGATCTTATATGAATGTTATGACCCTTATAAATCTTGCTATTACATAACAAGGAAACCAGTGAGCGTCCGTGCAACTCCACGATGTGTAATTAAACAACTTTATTTGCCCACGCTCTTATGTAGATATTCAAAGTTTCACCGTGTGGAAGTTGTTATCCGCAAAGCTTGAAATGGTGAAAAGCAGGCTTCTCATCAAGCCCTTGAGAAACGAACTTGCCATGGTATTCACTTATCAAGAAATCTCTATACAGAGGTGGGTTATCTTTTGATATGAGCTCTTTGATCGGACCGTAGGACTTGTCCGGTTGATCAGTGCGAGTCTGTCCGATGAAGAAGCATGCTATGGAAACTCTTGGGCCAATGCGGTTGGCAAGCACTCTATGTTGAACACTCTGAAACTTGTCATTTGACATAACCTAGACAAATTTTCAGGAAACTTCAAAAGGATGGCGACTACATACGTACATACACCGTTACAATAGCAACAAAAATAATGTGTTTGGTTACAAACCTGAAGAAAATCGCCTATATTTACTACCAAGCCACCTGAAATAGGGTTCACATTAACCCACTGATTGTCATGAAGGACTTGAAGACCGCCAATTTGGTCTTGAAGAAGAATAGTGAGGAAAGAAGGATCTGAGTGCTTGCTGCTTCCCATTGTTAGTTCTGGTTCTGGGCATGCTGGATAGTAGTGGCACATACAGGTATAATTTTTAGCACATCCCAATTCCTTTAAGTGGTCAAGTTTGAGTCCAAGAGCCTCCGATAATAATCCAAAAAGTTGGTCTCCCAAATTTATGACATGCTTTGTGTATTCAATTGTTTCATCTCTGCGTATATGAATGAACCAATAAGTAACAGATTTTGGGTTAAGAGGTTAAGAAAAACAATTTCCCAAGCCATCAAAAGTTCAATTGGTAGAAGGGTATGTTAACATAACTATATTACATAGGCGGTTTGGGGGAGCGAGGCGGTTTTGGGGGAGTGAAGCGTTCGATTGCACAGGGCTCCAAAATTTAAGGGCCCTATGTATTAATAAGATTATTATATCAAAATTTATAAAAATTGATTCCGTGTTTCCGGAAGGCTTGAAGTTCGTAGAAAAAGACACTTTGCTGAGAATGATGATGACTCATCCTAATCAGCTCAACAATTAGTGAAATCTTTTAGGGTTCATCACTTCTTGTATAGAATAGATCAAGCTATTGGTTCACTAGAGAGAAGGTTTGGAGAATATCAAACATATGAGAATATATTTGGGTTTTTGTTCAATCTTAAAGGTTGAATTTGATGGATAATGATAAATTGAAAGATTGTTGAGATTGTCTCAAAACTTTTCCAAGAAAGGTGAGTTTTTTTATGTTGATGGGGATGCATTATTATAGAGTTCAACCTTTTATGAGAGCGTTTGCCAAAATAAATGAAGACATTCATTGATGTATTGAACGACTGGAAGAGGATGTGTTGTTTTCTGACTGCAAGCATTGCATATTGAATTTTGTTGATTGTACCTGTTACCGTTGTATCTATGAAAATGAATTTCTCAAAGTTTAAGTTAATAAAATCATACTTGCAATCAACCATGTTGCAATAAAGGTTAAATGAGTTTCCTTTGATATTGATTGAAAGTGTCTTTTTAGACAAAATTGATTACAAAAGTTTAATTGATGATTTTGGAGCAGAGAATGCATGAAGTACCATCTTTAAATACTTCAATGCTAGACTTTTTGAAGCTTTTATTCATTTAGTTTTTTTAAGATTTAAATAATTGTTGATTATTTAGTACTACGGTGAGTGTTGGAGCTTCCTTTACATTCAATTATATTTGCACTTATAATTAGTATGATATTTAAAGTTGGGTAAATTACACTTTCATACCTCATGTTTGGGCTCTTATTCAATTTCTTACAACATCTTTAAAACATTTTACTTTCATACCTTAAGTATTATTTTATTTCAAAATAATACATCCGTTACATTTTCCATCCATTGATCCGTTAAATGCTGATGTGGCTGCCACATATATGCCACGTGGCTGCCAAATGTCTGTCACGTGGCAAAACAAAAATTTTTTTTTTAGAAAAACCTGAATTTTTACAAAAAAAAAAGAGGGGTAAATTACACTTTCATACCTCAGGTTTGGAGTCTATTTCAAGTCCTTACAACATCTTTAAAACATTTCACTTTCATGCCTTAAGTAGTATTTTATTTCAAAATAATACATCCGTTACATTTTCCATCCATTGATCCGTTAAATGCTGACATGGCTGCCACATATATGCCACGTGGCTACCAAATGTCTGCCACGTGGCAAATAAAATAATTTTTTAATTTTTTTTGAAAACCTTGAATTTTCTCAACAAAAAAAAAAAAAAAAAAAAAAAATTTGAAATCCACATCTGCAAGAGGAAGAAGAGGGAGGAAGAAAAAAAAAATTGTCCTTTCCCCAACGACCCGCATATGCAGGAAGAAGGGGCACCCCAAGGGAGTTACTTAGTCAAAGAAGAACCACAAACATTACTTATCTGATGAGCAAGACCAGCACCAATATTAGGAGAGCAAAATATCTTGGACTTTACAAAACAAATTTGTTGCCGCACAAAACCAATCCAAACAGACTCGCTTTTACTTCCTCCCCCCCCCCCCCCCCCCCCCCAAAAAGACCCTTCTCTCTCCGCGATCTGGTGATTTTTAGCATGGGTGAGTTTTAAAAATAGTTTGAGTTTGAGATGATTTTTGGACTGGTTTTGTGGTAGATTCACCTAATCTCGAGTGAGATTTTTGGGGGTGGGTGATGAGGGATTTTTGGGAGGGGTGGCTCGGGTGGGATTTTGGGGTTTTTTTCTTTCTTTCTTCCTCCTTCTTCTTGCAGATGTGGGCCGCTGAGGGGGTGGGGGAGGGACAATTTTTTTTTCTTTCTTCCTCCCTCTTCTTCTTCTTGCAGATGTGGGTTTCAAATATTTTTTTTTTTGTTGAGAAAATTCAGGTTTTTTTAAAAAAAATTAAAAAATTATTTTATTTGCCATGTGGTAGACATTTGGCAGCCACGTGGCATATATGTGGCAGCCACGTCAGCATTTAACGGATCAATGGATGTAAAATGTAACAGAGGTATTATTTTGAAATAAAATAGTACTTAAGGTATGAAGGTGAAATGTTTTAAAGATGTTGTAAGGAATTGAAATAGACCCAAAACCTGCGGTATGAAAGTGTAATTTACCCTTTTTTTTTTTTCGTAAAAACTCAGGTTTTTCTAAAAAAATTAAAATTTTTTTTTGCCACGTGGCATATATGTGGTAGCCACGTCAGCATTTAACAGATCAATGGATGGAAAATGTAATGGAGGTATTATTTTGAAATAAAATAGTACTTAAGGTATGAAAGTGAAATATTTTAAAGATGTTATAAGGAATTGAAATAGAGCCCAAACCTAAGGTATGACAGTGTAATTTACCCTTTAAAGTTTATTTCAGTTTAATTATTGCTTTTTAGCATCAAGTACTGTTCAATTTTTTTTTCCCTTTTTAAAAAATTATCTTAAGAAGGACCCTTTATAAGTTTCAAATTTCTTACACAGCTCTCGAAATCTCAAAGACAGATCTGCTATATTATATACATGTGAGAACCCATTAGGACAAACTCCTTAGACGGAGCTATATTTTTCAGTTAATGAAGCCAATTTTTTCTCATTTAAATATTATCCCTACAGTTCTTGTGGGTTAGGAAATCATGTGCATAAAAGGTCAATCGGAACAAATCAATCTTATCAATGATTACAATTTACAGTTTGGTAATATAAACATTTTATGTTATGAGAAAGTTTAGTAATATAAACATAGCTTATTTTTAGTTACGTCATTTGAAATTCTATTTGACTTTCATTTTGTTTTCTCTAACTTAAAAAAGAGCTATTTTACTCTCTGAAATTCAAAGTTTGATCCACTTTGCCATCTGGAACTCGATTTTGATCTCATTTTGGCCCCTGAAACTTGAAAGGCATCTTTATAAAACTCAAGATTCGCTCCACATTGCTTTAGGTCTGGTAATTTCTTATGTGAGTTTAATCAATTTTTTTTATTTTTTTCATCTCTTCAATTTCTTTTAAACTTAATATTTTCTAATTGTTGAATGCTAATGCATAATTGAGATTTATAATCAAATTTATTGCACAAGTGACATAGTATTATTAGGTGCTAGGTCCCACATTTGTTTCCGAATGCAACCTATAAGTTTTAGGGAGAAGAGAGAGTCCACAAGTTAGAGTGGAACAAATTTTAAAGTTCAAGTAATAAAATGGTGACTTTTGAGTACATAGACAAAGTGAGATCAAAATAGAGTTTTGTAGACTGTAGCTAAAAATAATTCCATAAACATCTTATGTTATACATAAGTTAACAATAATAAACATCTTTTCTTATAAGACAATCTGATAATATAAGATTACAAGTGCGTATATAACTTGAGTACAAAAGCAAAGATCAACAATAAAAATCACTACACATAATCAATTTATCAATTAAATTAGCCACCAACAACCAAAAGAAAATACCCGAAATCATCAACACAAACAACAGTGGTGTTTTGGCTAATTTGGTCTTCGCCTTTTTGCGTTGTGTATTGTGAGTCTCGTCTGCTAACGATGACTTTGATGTGGGCTCGCACTTTTGCGATGACTTTTGCGGCCTCGCTATTCAGCGATGACCGTTGTGTCTGCCGGTATCTCTCTGTTGCGACTATTGTTTATTGTGACAGATCTGTACTGGTAGTTTTTGTGCGCTTGGCGATTGTGTGGTTGTGCTTGTGGGTATCTACTAGGGGTTTTCTGTTATTTGTCTGTTTTGTGCAAATTTATTCCTAATCAATTCATTGAAATTATGTACCCATTGACACTCTGTAATTGTTTGGTGTTGATTAATGAAAGACTATGCTATGCTATCGTTTCTTGTCAAAAAAAAAAAAAAAAAACAAAAAAACAACAACAACAACAGCATTGACAAAGTGATGAATAAGTACCTGCAAACTGAAGGGAGTTGTTTGGGATCATCAACTGCGGGCTTGGTACAAGACAGAGTGTCTCTCCAATTAGCTGCTCGTGCGTGGTACAGATCATAGTTGCTATTAAATTTGACGGTTGTTGCTCGATCACGGCTATACCACACTTTCTTGGCATCAAGATCCTGCTCATTAAACTTGATTACTCCATGGATCATATCTTCCAGCACACTCACAGGAACTCCATGATTAACCACTTGGAAGAATCCCCATGTTTTGGACGCGATCCGAACTTCATCCACAATCTGCTTGCGGAGGTCATCACTATCATCGATGCCGTGGAGATCGATGACAGGAATTTGCATGTTGGGTGGGTGACACGTGGCAAACTGGGTTTGCTCATTGGGTGGACGGATGAATATCTTGGGTACATTTACTGTGCCAGCATCAACGAGGCCTTTCACACCGGCTTTTGTATCATCGAAAGCTTTTATCTCTGTGGCTCGGTCGTATTCTCCACGCCCTACAAGTTTGATATCCATGAGCTTTTGAATACTGGAAAGCTTGATAGTGTGATTTTCAAGGCCTCTGGCTTGCTTCAAGCTTCAACTACTGGGTAGATCAGTAAAGTTCTTTGTCTTGTGGTTATCATCGGGCCAGACAAGTCAACGACCGACCTTTCTGCTCACTCTTTTAATAATGAGGCATTATCCTATTTTCTGTAAACTTTATTTTTATGTTGTCATTTCTTTTTCTCGATAATCTGTATATTAAGAATAAGGTAAATTTGGTGAAACATTTATATGTGAAACATGCCCCTCTCATTTTACAAATTTTAACTAAACAATTTAATTACCTAATGACAAATTAGTAAAATAATAAAAGTAACAAAATAAAACAACCATGGTCAATTCAGTACCATTGGATAACATTGTAGGGGCCTGTATCATTCGATTAGGCTGGATGAGTCTAAGCGGATTGTCAAAAGTGCATTTTTCGGTACGAAGTTTGTAAATAGGTGTATTCACGCAAAATAGTGTGTGTGGTTGCACTATTTGCCAAACAACTAGGTTCCTCACTAGTCATACTTAGAAATAAATTAATTGAATTGATCATACATAAATTCCATTCAATTAATCATTCGAGAAAATAATCCATAAAACTTAATATCTAAAAATTAAAACAACCACCAACAAATTCTTCAAACATAAAGGAAATTGTTCAAAACTTAAACAAAAAAAAACATAGAGGGTTCAGCCACATAGGGAATTTGGTCCCCATGGGTAAATTTTGGCCAATATGTGGGCCCATATCTAAGAATCTATTCTTCCATCGGAGCAGATGCTTCTTGTGTCAGAAACCTCCATCTTCATACCCTCCAGTTCCACCACTTGAGTAAAGTTTGATTCAAACTTCTTACCACGAGAATAATATTGATCAGCTACGACCTTAGGAGGAGCTCGGCAAATACAAGATCAATGGTCCTTCACACCACAGTGGTAGCATATATCGCATCCATGGTGTCCGGTGCTTTGCCCTTATTCTTGAAGTTTGAGGTCTTGGGAACGAGGTTTACACACTTTGGGCACATAAATTCACTAAGTTTTCAGAATTGATCTCTGTTTTACTTCTTGATGAAAAGCAGAATTAGGTGTTGATGAAGAATTATCAAGCTTGACCTAGGCTTGACCGCTGTGCCTGAAGCATACACTAGCGAGAAATGACACCCGAACAATTGTTCTAGGCGTGGTAGGCGCGGCCAGAAGCCGTCCCACCAATGTCAACAAGATGAAGGCCCGTGCAAGAGAGGGGCATGTCTGGGCTCTATGGCGTCACAGGCGGAGAGGGCAAATGGGGTAGCAATGGGAGTGGGCTACTGCAGGAGGACCAGTGGGCAAAGCCCAAAAGAATTTTTTTTTTCTTCTTCTTCGTTTCGGGTTTAGGGTGCACCAAGCCCAATTGGGCTCGAGAGGTCCCAAACCATCCCAACATTTTTCTCTGTCGTTTCTCCGCCTAACCTCTCATCTTTTTCACTGGGTTTGTGGGTTTTGAAGTGTTTTTCAGGGAGGGAGAGAGAGGAGCAAACCTACAATTTTAAGGGTTGGGGATTCTGGAAGAAGTTAAAGATCAGATTAGTCACATGGGCTATCCTAATTTTCAGAAATACGAAGAAGCAGGGCATTATATGAGGATCCAGATGTCTGAAGCTTCGAACTTGGGGGTACAATCGGATTTACAGAAGAGCGCATGATGTGGTGCCATCTGGGCAAGTCCACGTTGCAAATACCGAATCCAAATCCTAATCTTGTCTTGCCAGAAAAGATGGTGGTGTTTTTTCGGTGTGGGTTTGTCGGCGTGGGAGTGTACAGACGAGATATGGGAACAAGGACGTCCTTCCAGACTTCCGGTTGGTAGATGTGTAAATTATTTAATTGTTTAAGGTCATTTTGGGTGCTTGAAAGTTTCATTAAAGGGCTTAGCCCCTTTTAGGGAAATTAGGTTTGCGCAAAAACTGTGGAAGCATCAAAAGCCGGTTTTCCAAAGCTCGCTTTTGTTGCTTTGGCTTTTCAGCTTTTATTTTCATCAAAAATTATGAAAAAAAACTGATTTTAGGGGTGTAGTCAAACTTGGACTTTTAAAATCTTAATGTAGTCAATTAAAAGATTTTAAAGGATTTTAGAATCCATTCAAATGTAGATGTAGTCAATTTGAAGAGTTTAAAGGATCTTAAAATCCATCCAAATCTAAAGTGTATTAAAAAAATTAAGATTTTGGGGGATTTCAATAAGTTATGGATTTTGTAGAATTTGAAAGCAAAAAGTATATATAATCAACACTAAAAAGAATCCAACCTCACCCCTTAAGATTTCAAATCCTTTTCCATTTGGGCAATCTTGAATCACCATATACTTTGGTGGAATCTCTTATTATGACCCTTAACATTCCTGGAGAAAAACCGACAGAGCAGAATATGTTGGCAGCTCTGAACAAGGAGAAGTTGACAAGCAAATTTATGGCCTTTAAAGGTCAGCCCAACCTAGATGACATGAACTCATCGATCAGATTTTCTTACGCTTTCTTACTTGATAAACTTTTCAATCTACAGGTAAAGTGTGAAACAGATGAAGTCGAAAAATGAGAAAAACCCCGGTAAGCAGGAAGAGCAACAGGATGAGATTAGACCTTAATTAGGCATGTATGATCATCAAAGGACATGATCGATCTAGGATTTTGGTTAATACTACTCTCTCACCATTTTGATTTTTTAATGTCTGTGGTACTACAAGTACTACTGAAGTACCACATCGTACGTCTGTAGCAAAAGGGCAGTCGGTGGTGATGGTTGTTGGTGGTGTAGTCCTCAAAAGCTCACCAAAGTTATGTTGATCTATTGAGAAAGAGATGGAGCCGTGGTTGTGTGAAAGAGGATTCGAAAAAGGAGGGGATAAAGTGGCTATCGAGTATAGTAGGGCAAGGGGACAGATTTTTCCTTTTTTTTTTCAATAAAAAAATTATATAAAAATCCACCACAATCCACCAAAATCTACAAACTAAATCCATTCAAATTATTTAAAATCCATATGAATTTTGTAGGAGTCTTAAATCCTCCTAAATCCTATCAAATCTATCACTTTTAAAATCCTTTAAAATCTTTAGTTTGACTACACCCCCATTAGATGTTTACCAAACACAAAAGCGTAGGGAGCTTTTTTTATACCCCTTTTTTTTTTTTTTTTTTTGTTTTTTTAAAATTATGTAGTACCAAACTGGTACCAAGCCTGGAGCAACGGAGCTCCAACTTGCTCACGACTCGGCTTCAACGGCTTAGGTTGCTGGCCTTAAGTGTTGTTGGCTCGACGGCGCAACTTCAAGCCGCTGCTCACTGGGTTTTTGAAAACAGTTATTCAATTAATCACAATACCAATTCATATAATTGCAGTATTATGGATATAATGCATAAACAATTATGTAGAATCTAAAATTTGTCAAACGCAAAGATAGCTCATGCAGTATGGTGATGGTTCATGCAATCAAGGCTGAAAAAATCTCGAGATTAAAACCCTATTTTTGGAAGAACTCGGATTACGTGATGATATTGATGAACTAGTTTGTAGCAGAAATTCTCCTTCAAATACCGTAGCACAGCGTATGAGCGTGCTGATGATGTGTTGTGGCCTATATTTAACTGAAGGAGAAAAGGGGTGCGACAGCAAGACAGACAATGGAGAAATTGTAGGGATCCTTGTGTGTGTTCCTATTCCTCTGCATAGTGCCTTTATTTATAGTAAATAATGAGTAGAGGATTAACTTGTCCTCAAAGTAAATACAATCCTATAAAAATTCACATTGAATATAAATTCGTACATCTTCCAAATTCCTTGTTTTTACCTTCGCCATTTGAAATGTGTTAGTGCAGAGTTCCCGTCAAGCCCCTTTCCATCGTAGTACGAAATGAAGTCTTGCAGCGAGGTTTCCCTGTACACAGGTGGATGATCTTCTGATAACAAATTCTTAATGGGGCCGCACAACCTTGTGGATGGGTAAAGATGAAGGGTGAAAAAGCACGCAATGGATACTCTTGGTCCTCCATGGTTGGCAAGCACTTGATGTTCTACGCTCTTAAATCTGTCATTGGATATAAGCTGCAAGAACACAATAAAACAATTTACAGGAATCCAACAACAAATTGTTTGACATATATAGTTGTACAGCATGTTGCACGTGTCAAAAAGTGCATGGTGACTATTTTGAAGTGCTCATATAAGCCCAGCCTACAATGAAGAACCCAATTAAAATGTTTGTGGCCTAGATAGAATAAACGAAGAGTAATTGCTATCAGAGGCACTTAGCTTAAATCTGATTACCTTCTAAGCTTGGCCTACTTGCAGCTAAATTTTATGTTTATTTATTGTAACATTTTCTTCTATCAATGAACCTTACGTTCGACTCCAAAATAAAAATGTACTTAATGAAATGCTTATTAGCAAATTTGCAGCCAACAAGTATCACATCTAATGCAATGCTGCTAATATTCATGTTAGTGTTGTTAAGAAGATATGTAGGAACTAGAGGGGCTTGCCTGCAAGAGATCTCCGATGTTGACTACTAGAGCTCCCGGCACGGGAGGAACATCGATCCACTGGTTTTGACACAGAACCTGGAGGCCACCAATGTGATCCTGAAGTAGGATGGTGAGAAAATCTGGATCTGAGTGTTTAGTAGTGCCCATAGTTAGTTCAGGCTCAGGGCATGGCGGATAGTAGTGAGTGAGAATAAGATGTCCCTTTGCACAATCCAAGCTTAGAAGGTGATCAGATTTAAGCCCAAGTGCCTCTGATAACAATTCAAATAAAGTAACACCTAATTTGTGAACGTGGTTTGAGTACTTTATAGTAATGTCTCTGCAAATTAGACACAGAAAACAAAATGCAACAACTGGGATGAGAATCATTTGTCATATCCATTTCACTAGACCAAAATTTCAACTATCCATAAATCAATGTCCTTCTCTTACAACAACGGAAGGCAGATGCTATTGTTCAATTAAACTTTAGTCTTGACCCCCAGGCAATCTATTCAAAGAAAAAACAACATGTCCATTTGATGTTTTTGATATGTCATGCATATTTGGCTCAAAGAGGACTTGGGATGCATTTCGTCTTTAGATTATAAATATCAAACTTTGTTTTTCGAGGGGACTAGTGTGGATGCAAATTTCTGCCTTTTTCTTCTTGGACGAAAATGCACCTACAAAACAATTAACACCTAAGATCAAGGCCAAGAGCCTCACGTGCCTACGATGAATGGGGGGCTTTAGCCAAAGAATCTCCGATGCCAAAGAATCTCCGATGCCAAAGTTAGAATTTGAGAGAGAAAGTGTTTAGAGAATTTTAGGAGAAGAATGAACTTAGGTTTTTTGAGAAATGAGAGGCTATATATAGGGGTGTGGCCGGCCCTATTTGGAGAAATAGGGACCGGCCACTTATGGTGGAAATTGGCTCTAATTGCAAGATATTATGCCAAATAATATCTTGCAATCAATTAGGTAATTAATCAATTAATTTGGCAATTATTCTCAATTTGAAAAGAATAATTGAGAGTTACCTTGTGGGTGAAGATTTGATAAGGAGTGATGAGAGGGTTTTAAAAGAAAACCATTTTGATCACTTTTGACCTCGATTGAGCCATTATTGTCCGTTTCATGCGCGTAGAAGTCCCGACGTGCCTCAGGAGTAATTTTATCTTTTTAACCCCAAAAGTCTACGTGTCGCCTCTATAATTTTCTTGGTTATTTTTGACTCCACAACTAGAATATTAGCGTCTTCCTGCTGTACTTTTATGCATAATTGAAAGCGAATTCTAACCAAAGTATCAAATATCAACGTTGTAGGCGAAAGCTAAAAACAAACAATCTCAAAAGAACACGAGATTAACGTGGTTCGGCGTGAAAGCCTACGTCCACGGGTGAAGTACAACGAGAAATTTCACTAAACAAATGAAGATTACAAAAGAGTGTTTAACTCTCAACACAACCCAAATCCCACAAATTACAAACCCTACACCAAAAGAGTAGCGAACTCGAAGAAACATAGAAGAGAGAAAACTTAAGACACCAAACGGTTACCTTCACCCAAAACCAAAAGAGAGAAAACTCTCTAAATCAATGATGACAGCACATAAAATAAACTTAACCCTAACGTCTTATTTATAGTGCATAGGACTTAGGTACAATGTCAATCCTAATTCTACCTGGAAGTAAATCTAAATCCTAATCAAATAGGTAATTAACAAAATCTCTCCACCAAATAGGTCTAACCAAGAAATCAAATCCAATACCCAAATAGGACAACAAACGAAATAGGTAACATAAACTAATTTCTGTATCATCCTAATTTTGAGTCGTAAATCACAACACTTCCGATATTGGATAGAAAAGTATTGAAACATTAGGATTACACAGGAAACAGAATTTGATACACTATATCCTTGTTGGGCATGCATATGACCTATTAAATATGAGACATGGTATTGTAACTAATATATAGAGCTTCTTTATAACATTCCTCTTGCGATAAACTTCTGGCTCTGCCACTGTACACTTGTATTTTTTTAATTAAAAACGATGGGGTGATAGTGCTTGTGTTCATCCTTTAATTTTATTAAAATAAAAAGATTAATACAAACGAGCCAAACCTTCTTGAGGAAAAAACAGAGCAAGTAATACGACAGGAGAACCAAAAATCAATCCCACATACACACAAACATATGATAAAAAATCATCTGAAACGTTAGTTGGTAGAGCTTCTCGAGCCACGGGTACGCCTTGGCCATGGAGGACACCCACGGTGCCATGGACTGATAGAGGTGGAGAAACAAGGGAGGAGGAGAGATCGAGAGACAGAGAAACAACAAGCGAGTTGTGCTAGCTGCGCGATGTGGTGGTGGACATGGTGGTGGCTGTGCGATGATGTCGTTTGGTGGTGGTGTGTGGTGGTTAGGGGATGGAGAAAACAGAGAGAACTCGGAGAGAGAGAGAATCAGGGCATGAACCGAGTAAGAGAATGTTAATATAAATTAATGTTCAGTTGTAATGTTTTACTTGTGTGTGTATGCAACGGCTTTGTGAAAGCCACGTTGGTTTTGTATTGTGAAGGCTAAGTTCACTGGCGGAGCCACTAACAAAGCTGCCCTGGGCTGTAGCATAGTGAGAGTTTTAATCATTTAAGCTTAAAAATACTTATCATTTGGATTATTTTATTATTTTTAATTGTTATAGTCCATTCAGTAAATAAAAAATTAGAAAACTAAGACTACTTTTAGAAAAATAAGAGTTAATAAATGTTAAATAAATTGTTTTCTTTAACCAATATCAAAATTTATTATTTTTAAATTACAAATTTTATACATACACGGCTGTTAAAGAATAAAATATATTGTTAACATGATTATTTTATTCAATTTTGAATCCAAACTGACCTAGGTTTCCTAGGGAGTAGTCATAGGTTAATATTTTATTATTTTATCAATTCGCGAACTCACAGGGTTTTAGGTTTTCTAGGAAGTAATTATTCGGTTTTATCATTTTATTTATTAGAATAAGTACTTACACGTTTTTAAGAGGAATTGTTAGCTTTCAAGTTTGGTTTTAACTTTTTTGAAGGAGCGGCTCGAACAATACGACTCATTTTTCTAAAAAGCTACGAATCAGTCCACACAGACAGTATCCAAGTGTGAAAGTCCCACTTATTTCTCTCGTCAATTAGTAAGTTTTTTACCACTTTATTCTTAATTCTTTGTTGAGTTTATTTATTTATTATTTGAATTTAAGAATTCGAGCTTGAAATTTTAATTTTGAATTGAATATATTTTTCTAATAGATCCGGTAGAAATATAAATTATCACATAAATTGTGTTAATGTTGTCTAATTTGAAAGTTTCAGGTGTATTATTATATAACTTTATGTAGGTAACAAAAAAACTTTAAGTATTTGATTTCTTAATAATAATTTTAGCTTAGTCCATCTATGAAAAAATTCCTGGTTCTGCTATTGGCTAAGTTGTCTTTGCTTTATGTTTGGAAGTCAATATGCCTAGAATCTAGGTGCTAGCAAAGAGGTGGGAGGCATTATGGCTCCAAACATAATGATGCTAGTTAAGGTGTAAAAAGTTTTGTGCTTTCTCCAATGTGTAAAACCTCTCTCTTGGATGAAAACATCACTCGGTTGAAATCATCATTTTCAGAACCAATTTTCGGTTCTTTTGTGCGGTTCTTTTGTGTGGGAAACAAGAAAGAGACTGGTTTTTACAGAAAGAAGAAAACTTGTTCTCTCTTCTCCATTTTCATCTTGCATATCACTTGTATAATCTTGTGTATGCTCTATCTCGATAAAAAAAAAAAAAAAAAAATCCAATAGAGAATCAGGACCCTCTTGGAGATGATCTAATCAGAAGTAAGCAGTTTGGTCATAGCGTGGAGAGATTTTTCAATGTGATTGGTACACAGGATGGTACATCACGTGTTACTATACAAATAGTGAAATATATGTGTTAAAAAGTTAATAACTTAAAAAATAAAATTTTTCATTACTTATATAAAAACACGTGATGTACCATTCATATTCCAATCACAATGAAAAATTTCTCCTAAATCCCCAACCCTCGTAGTCTATTTTCAGTGCCCAATAGCAGCCCGATATTAACTTTTTAACACACATATTTCATCATTTGTATAGTGATACGTGATTTACCACACCGTGTACCAATCACATTGAAAAATCTCTCCGCTATATTTTACCATTTATATAGTGACACGTAGTGTACCACCATCTGGACCAGTCACATTGAACAATCTCTCGGGATTTAGGGGTTTGGGGTTTGGGGTTTGGGCGGGAGTACAGGTTGCAGGACTTGTCATCGAAGGTTGAGAGAGATCCGAGAGTATGAGGTCCGTGAGGAAGGGAGGTGCGAGAGAGAGAGAGAGAGGACCAAATCCAATCACCATTATTAATTCAACTATATAAAAAAATTATATTAAAATATTTATCGATTCGATTAGGAATTACTGAACAAAGGCATATGGGATTCGGTCCGTGAGGAAGTGAGGTGCGAGAGAGTAGACCAAATTCAATCACCATTATTAATTCAACTATATAAAAAAATTATATTAAAATATTTATCGATTCGGTTCGGAATTACTGAACAAAGGCATATGGGATTCGGTCCCAAACCAACCAGTATCAAACTTTGTGGACCATCGGTTCAGGATCCGGTACCTAACGGTTTGGGATATTCGATTTGGGACCATTTTGGTTCAGTTTCGGGATTTTTATGGGTCTGATCGGAACTTTCGGGAATTTTTCCAGATCTATATATTGTGGGAGAGAGAGAACCAAACACAAGAGCTACTGAGGCACGATCGAGTAGTTGAGCACATGAGATTGTAGTTACTTAGGCTAATTTTGAATAAGAGATCTCACATAAGATTATGAAATGTTTCAATATAGGATTAGAGTAGAATTCAATCTATGGACTAACCTGCAAACCACCGGCAATTCTTGAGGATCAAGAGGCTCAGGACCCATGACACAAAACAAACTGTCCCTCCAATTGGCAAACCTTGACTGATACAGATCAAAGTTACTCCCAAACTTGACTTTCCTCATCAGCTCCCTACTATAGTACTCGGCCTTCACCTCCCTTGGCTGCTCGTGGAACCCACGTGCCGCTTCCAACATCTCGTCCAACACTCTCTGCGGAATCCCATGGTTCACCACCTGAAAAAAACCAACAGTCTCTGCGGCCCGCCGGACTCTGGTTACAACGTCATCGTGCCTGCCGACAGTGTCAGCAAGGTCCACGACAGGAATACTGAAATGGGCTTGGGTTGGTTGGCGGGAACTTGGGTTGTCGCCGGTGGAATCTTCCGGTGGCCGGATGAAAATTGGTGGGATTTTGGTGATTCCTTTGTCAACGATCCCTTTGACACCAGCTTTGGATTCGTCAAAGGCCTTTAGTTGTTGAAGGAGGTCTTGGTTTATTGAGTTCCCGGAGATCATCTTGGATGTCCTTGTAAAATCTGGTAACCATTTTGGGACTTGAAGATGTAGAAGCTTTTTTCAAGGCTTACACATGCTTCACAGGATCACAATTCACACTTCCACGTGTTTTCATTGCTGCCACATGTTTGACTTTGTAAGTTTCAGTGTAGTGTTTTTTTTGTTTGTTTTTGAAACGTTACTTTATTATCAAACACAATATATTACATAAGAGAAAGCCCAAATACTAATATACAGATAAAAAAAAGAACCTCCATAAGAGTTCAAAACATAAAAAACAACAAAGTAAACTTTAAACAACGAAGCAAACTCCTAGCAGCATTAAACCATTGCCGCCGCCGGAAAGCCGCTTGTCCACCAACAGAAACAAAGGTCCCCAACACACCTCTAAGAACAAGCTAAACTTGGCCCCCAACACAGAATCCCAAAACGGGGCTCCAAACACTACCATCGAACACCACAACAATAGCAACCACAAATCGAAAGAAGGTAGCGGTAAGAAGCAACCCACTAGCAATAATGTCATCAAGGGCAAACCGAATGAAAGAGGTGGTGTGAACACTCGACCAAAAGCTCTATGCGCTTTCCGGGGAAACGCGATGAATTGCAGTGAAGAGAAGTAGAAGCCGAATGAGATTGCGGAAACGATGAAGGATGAAGTCGATTGGGATGAAGAGGGAGGTGGATTGTTGAGGAAAGTGGGGTTGGAAGAAAGGGGGAAACAGAAAAAAAAATGTGAAAAAGGGAAAAGAGGTGGAAAAATGGTGGAAATGAGGGGAAAAAGGAGAATCGGCAAAAAGAGAAAAAGTGGAAAAAGGTAGAAGAACGATGGAAGGAAGGTGGAAGGGAACATGGAAAGAAGGGGCTACAGACGGAGAAAACAGGGGCATAAGGGGTTGGAGGGAAGTGGCAAACTAACCCTGGACTAGGGAAAACATGGGCTGAAGGAGAATGAAAGGAAAAGAAAAAAGAGAACGAAGAATAAGAGGGCTGCCACCAACCCTGGCCATAGCTAAGGTCGGCGGCTACGAGAGGGAAGAAGCAGAGGGCAGTCACACACTGGTGGGAAAACTTTCACAAGTAGAGAAACGCTCTCACCCAGGAAGAGAAGATATTAAAGGGTGATGTAGTTTTGTGTAGTTTGTTATGCCTTAAACCGAGAACCATACAAAGCAATAAACGAAATAACAAAGAGCACAAAAACAATTTCAAAGTTCCTATGATATAGGAGTATCTCTCTATCAACGGAAGCTTTTATTAATTACCAAACAAATATAAAAGAATTCACAAACTCACAATAGCTCTCAAGTACACAATGAATGCCTCACAATTTTCTGATTTTTCAAGTTAGAGATTATTGGTACATGGTTTTGTGGAGTGTTGAGAATATTGCTCTTAATATAATGATGAATATTAGAGTTAATGTTGGAGTTAAAAGCAACTAAAGCAGATTACCAAGATATGATTTTGTTGCTGCAAGTTTGTAACTGGCCCTTAACTTAGAAGGTTTATAGGGTTGATTTTTGTGGATAAAGTAGGGTTCTTAATTTCTTATGTAAGGATGCAAAGAGATGTCCCACACCAGAAGTTTACCAAACCTTGCATGTGTTTATCAAAAATTAGGCTATACTCATATTGTATATGGTAGAAGCTCGACTTCATTCATCTTAGGCCTCGCACAGTTGCACTGTATTCTTTTTATTGTTGAATTTCGACCTGCAATTTCCAGCGTGCAAGAGTTGCATTAGTATTCCCGAGTGCCAGATCCTTATGATCCCTTCTATATATTTGGCTTCTATGTAACTCCAGAGAACCTCCATTGTTGGGGTTTGTCAGTTCCAAATCATGTGCTTGGAGATAAAAGTATATTTGTTTAGGGTTGAATTGTTATATTATTCTTCGCTCTAGGAGGCATATATATAATCATACATGAGGCCCTATAAATTAGGAAACAAGAATCCCAAATATACAATGAATCAATCATGTAATCCTATTCTAATTACATTCCTAAACCATAAAGTTGACTCATGCCAACACTCTTCCTCAAGTTGGGGCGTAGATATCACCTAAGCCCAACTTGTCGAGTGAGTCTTGAAAAACCTTCATCGACACTACATGAGTTAACACATCAGCTAACTGTTCTTCAGACTTCACATACAGAATGTCAATCAACTTAATGTCCAACTTCTCCTTGATAAAATGTCTATCCACCTCCACTTATTTTGTACGATCATTTTGGACTAGATTATTGGCTATCTCTTTCGCTGCTTGATTGTCACAGTATAACAACATAGACTCCCGAGGCTTAAATCCTATTTCAATGAGAAGAATCCGGATCCATAACAGTTCACAAATCCCATGTGCCATACCTCGATATTCCGCCTCGGTTGTGGATCTGGCCACCACGTTTTGTTTTTTACTTCTCCAAGTTACGAGATTTCCTGCTACAAATGTAAAGTAGCCTGACGTGGAGTGATGATCGGTAATGTTTCCAGCCCAATTAGCATCAGTATACCTTTTTATCTCCATATGTCCATGTTTCTTGAAAATTAATCCTTTCCCAGGTGCACCTTTCAGATAACTCAATATACATATTACGGCTGTCATACGATCCTCGCTAGGAGAGTGCATAAATTGACTTACAATGCTAACTGCATATGCGATATCTGGCCTCGTAAGTGATAAATAAATCAATCTTCCTACTAACATCTGGTACCTTTATTTGTTAGTCGGAATTTGATCCCGGTATATTGCAGGTGATGATTCTGCAAGATGAGGTTTCTGTTGGTTTACATGCCAACATCCCAGTTTTAGAGTGAAGATCTAGCACATATTTTTGCTGACACAAGTAAATACCATCACGAGAACGAGCAACTTAGATTCCGAGAAAGTATTTCAAGCCCCCTAGATCCTTCATCTCAAACTCCGAGGAAAGATAACTTTGCAGTCTCTTTATCTCTTCTATATCATGGCCAGTGACTACCATATCATCCATATAGATTATCAACAAAGTGACTTTACCTCCCATGCGTTTGATAAACAGTGTACGGTCTGCATTCCCTTATTTGTGGCCATAACTCTTCATTAGTTAGGTGAACCTCCCAAACCATGCTCTGGGTGATTGTTTGAGTCTATAGAGGGCCTTTCGAAGTTTGCACACTTTTCCAGCTCCATTTGGTACTTTGTATCCAGGTGAAAAATCCATGTATACTTCTTCTTCCAGATCTCCATGTAAGAAGGCATTTTTCACATCAAACTGTTTCAAGGGCTAATCAAAGTTAGCAGCTAAGGACAAAAGAACTCGGAAATAGTATTAATTTTTGCAACTGGAGCAAACGTTTCCTGATAATCAACTCCAAATGTCTGCGTGTACCCTTTAGCAATCAATCTTGCCTTGTATCTATCTATGGATCCGTCTGCTTTGTGCTTTATGGTGAATACCCATTTACATCCCACCGGTCTCTTCCCATGTAGTAGTGGTACCACGTTCCATGTTCCATTTCTTTGTAAGGCCTTCATCTCAACCTGCATGGTTTTTATCCAATGAGAATCTTGCAAGGCTTCTTCCACTTTGGTTGAGATCTTGACTCCAGCCATTTGATTCACAAACGCTTGATACTTAGGTGATAAACGATGTGTTGACACATACTGTGCAATTACATATCTCACTTTTCCATCCGGAGAGAATTTGTCAAGTGGTTTACCACGGTTTTGCCTAGGAGGTAAGACATAAGAATTTTCAATAATACTTGAATTATGAGAACGTACCTCTTGGATATCCTCGGGGACTTAAGCGAGTACTGATAGAGGAGAATGAGGGTTATTATTTGCTAGATCTGCTGCTTCAGTGCTATCCATTTTCCTTCTTGCTGACCCAAATAATTCAGGCCCATTTATAAGCCAAGTCAAAGGCTCTCCCCTCGGTCCACTGCTACATTCCACATCATGTTCTCCATAATCAGCCCGTGGGTCAGCACGTGCGCTGCCCAAAGACTCCACATCCTGTTCCCCAGTCAATGGATGGATCCGTGCTTGGGCTGCTGTAAATGCATGAATTAGTGCTTGGGCCGCTGCCAAGCAGGCCTACATTAGTGGTCAACTAGGCACTTGGGTTGCTGCTAAGTGTACTAGTAACAAGCTCACTATTTTCTTGGTTTATTTCAACCCTCCCATTGGACGGCTTCAGTGGCATATCAAACCATCTATATTCGTCTTGTATACCAACCAACTCCTCCTGACGAGTAGAGTGGGTTGGTTTTATAGTAAAAAACATTTCAGTTTCGGAGAATGTGACATCCATGGTGTCGTATAAATGCCTAGTAGAGGATGATAACATCGGTATCCCCTTTGTTGGCTATTAAATCCCAAAAACACACAACGAATCACACATGGGTCCAATTTACTGCGTTGGTTTTTTTGAAGATGCACATATGCTACACATCCAAAAATGCGAGGTGATAACTGGGTAGAGGATGGAAGAGAGACATGATCCGCCAAGGCTGCTAAAGGGGTGCGAAAATTATGAACCCGGGAAGGCATGCGGTTCAGGAGATAAACAAAATAGGTGACATCCTCCTCCCAATATCTATTAGGTGCCTGTGCTTCAATAAGAAGTGCTCGAGTAGTTTCCAAGATATGCATGTTCTTACGCTCCGCCACACCATTTTGTTGTGCGGTTTGAGGACAAGTGGTCTCATGAAGAATGCCGTGCTCCGTGAAAAACTTAGAGAGTTCTGAATTAAGATATTCTCCACCATGATTTGATTTGAGGACTTTAATAGGGAGGAAGAATTGATTTCCAATCATGGGGTAAAATTGTTGGAAGATTTGACCAACATCACTTTTTTGTTTCATTGTATAATGCCATGTCATTCGAGTGCAATCATCCACAAAGATAACAAACCACCGAATACCATGTTGTGTAGTTATTGGTGAAGGACCCCATACATCAGAGTGAACTAACTCAAAAGGCACTGTTTTTTTTATTGAAACTCAAATGGTATGAAGTACGATGACTTTTTGCAAGAATGCAATCATTATAGTGGAAATCAGACTCTGAAATACCACTAAATAACGACGGAAGTAATTTTTTCAAATAACCAAAAGATGCATGTCCTAGTCGACGATGCCATAACCAAATTGTCTTGGTCTTATTATTGTAACTGCTATGCACTTGATTGACTCAGCCTGGTGCCACATCCTCCACATAATATAACCCTATCCTCTTAATACCACGCCCAATAATCACCCGTGTCTGGATATCATGAAGTAGGCAAAAAGTATGAAACATTAGTATTACACAATCCAACTGTTCTGTAACCTGAGCAATATAGAGTAAATGATTTGATAATGATGGAACAAGTAGTGTATTGTGCAAAGATAAAGATGGAGTAAGGTTTATTGAACCAGCTTCTGTAACAAGAGCAACTTCGCCATTTGCCGTGATAACATTCTCCTTTGGTGGGGAAGTCATGTGGTGAAATAATGATTTGTTGTATGTCATGTGATCAGTAACCCTGGAGTTTATTAGCCAGCCGAAATCTCGTTTAATGGATGCTATGAGTGCAGTACCGATGTTACCGGGATCCTCATTTGAAATTTGCTTAATTAACGATACCATCTGGTCAGTATCTTCCTCTGCTGTAGTTTGCAATTTTTCTTCCAAGTTGTGGCCTATTTGTTCTTCCAAGCCGTGGGCTGATGTGTGGGGCCTAGGCTCATAATATCTTGTTGCAATAGTAGCTTTCCCAACATTGCAATCGGATCCATCATAGAACATCTGGGTTGCACTCTCCCAGATATCTTTGGCTGTCGGAAGATCAATGAAGAGACTCAACATGTGTGGTTCCATGGTTTTCAAAAGCCACCCTCGCACAATTGCATCTTCGGTGACCCACTTTGTGTAGGCCGGAGAATTTTCTTCCACAACTGGAATCTTCCCAGTCAAATGTCCATGCTTACCGAGGCCTGCAGCATGAACTTCCATCATCTTTGACCAAACTTGAAAGTTCGTATCATTCAACCGAATTCCAAACGGTACGCCACTGATGTTGGTGGACTCCAGCGTACTGGACATGGGTTGGATGGTAACCAACTCTCCAGTTTTTCTATCTTCTGCCATCACACCAGGTTGGTCATGATTTGGCAAGATTAAATTTTGATGTAGCTTTGATGATTACAAAGCCACGAGGGTTTTGTTTGGTTTCTGGGTTCAAATTTTAAGAACACCAGGATTTGTTTTTTCTTATGCAATCTTTGCAGAATGCACGGCTTGGGTTTGACTTGTTTTAGGGTTTGGGAAGAGACAGGCTGAAACTTGCTCTGATGTATATTTGTTTAGGGTTGAATTGTTATATTATTCTTCTCTAGGAGGCATATATATAATCATACATGAGGCCCTATAAATTAGGAAACAAGAATGCCAAATATACAATGAATCAGTCATGTAATCCTATTCTAATTACATTCCTAAACCATAAAGTTGACTCACACCAACACTTGGTACATGTGATTGTCTAGGAAATTGGTTGTTATTCTCAAAGAGAGGAAAAAAAAAAAAAAATACATGGGGCAGATAATGGAGTCACTATAAAAAAATATATTTTAGAATAAATTTCATAATTTCCTATACTTTATTTTCTCCAAATTAGAGGAATTTATACAAAAACAACAGAGCAATACATGGAAATAAATCTAAATGATAATCTAGAATACAAGTAAGACCATTGCTCGGAAACCTAGACCATACATGCTTTCATCTTAGCAAGTATACACAAGACTGAATCACTGTTAAATAAACTAGACCATACATATTCACAGCCAAACTTCATACCTTAAGATATCCAGTGCAGGGACCCCGTTGAGCCCTATCGTATAGTAGTATGCGACAAAATCTTTCACCGTGGTTTCCCGGTAAACTGCGGGATTTTCTTCCGATAACAACTCCTTGATTGGCACATACCTCCTCGAGGAATTTTCCGGTAGAAAATGTTGTTTGAAAAAACATGCCACCAAAATTCTCGGGCCTATGTTTTTGGCCAATACCCTATGGTTGATGTTGGAGTAAATATGTTTTTATTTAAATATTTTAATTACTATCTTTTTGTCCGTTGTTGTTTTTATATTTTGGTTAATTACAACCATTAAATGTATATAACCTAAATTGACTTTTAACCTTATCTTTTGATAAGGAGTAATCTCCTTCAGTAACTTTGAAACGTGAGAAAGCTTCTCACATTAAATAATTGAATGGAATTCCTTCTCTGAATAGAGAAGATGATCAGGTCCCCATTCATTCTTTTGTTCCGTTTTGAATATTTACTTTTTTGATTTCGTCCGTTTTGGTTTCGTCCATTTTGGTTCTTAAGATTTTCAAGTCCCTGATTCTCTCAAACTTGCAACGTATACTTTATCTTTTTGCAGATACATATATATAGGTTCCCTGTATTGAATGAATAGATAGAGAAACAACAGCGTATATATTTTTCTTAAAAATTGAGTTCTAAAGCAACATATAGAAAGGGTGTGAGTTCGAAAGTTCTCTCATTGTGCAAGAAAGAACTTATCAGAGGAAGAAGGTTCTGGGCTGTTTTATCCTGGGGACGACGTGGTGTTTGTGAACGGCTTGCACACTTTGGGCAAAGCCGAGAAACGTCTTAAAGAGAGCGACTTAGTCCGCGACTCATCCCAAGAATCATTCATCACTCAAGACTTCTACATTTTTTGGGTAACTTCGTTCCTTTCTATTTCAGTTTACAACAATTTTAAGACGGTATCAATTTGCCATGCATTATAAGGAAAACTCTGCTTCTCAGGCAAATCTTGTTGAAGAGCAACTGATTGCAATGACATCAGAAATCAACTTTGTTGATAGATCCGAGGGGTGGTGGGTGGACACTGGTGTTTCTCGCCATGTTTGCTATGATCGTTCCCTTTTCAAGACCTATTATGTGGCTGAGGGAAGGAAGGTGTTGTTGGGTGATTTTCACTCAACTGATGTTGCTGGTACTGGAGAGGTGGAGCTGAGGTTCACTTCTGGAAAAACCATGATACTGAAAGATGTGATGCACGCTCCAGCGATAAGGAAGAATTTGGTCTCAGGCTTTCTTCTCAACAAGGCTGGATTCACTCAAACCATTAGAGCAGATACGTATACTTTTTCTAAAAATGGGGTTTTTGTGGAAAAGGGATATGCTACTGATGGAATGTTTAAATTGAATGTTGATAAAATGTCTACTTCTGCTTACATGTTGTCTTCTTTTAATACTTGGCATGCTAGACTTTGTCATGTTGACAAACGCTTGGTTAAGAACATGAGTAACTTAGGCTTTTTACCTAACTTATCATTGAATGATTTTGAAAAATGTGAATATTTTAGTCAAGCTAAAATCACTAGAACTTCACATAAATCCGTCAATAGAGAGTGTGGACCACTTGACTTAATTCATTCCGATATATGCAAATTTGATAGAGTGTTAACTAGAAATGGAAAACGTTATTTTATTACCTTTATTGATGATTGTTCGAATTACTGTTTTGTCTATCTTATGAAAAATAAAAGTGAAGCTATTGACATGTTCAAAACTTTCTTGACTGAAGTTGAAAATCAATTTAATCGTAAGATTAAAAGATTTCGTAGTGATAGAGGACAAGAATATGAATCCACTGAATTTGTTAATTTGTTTAAGTCTCATGGAATTATTCATGAAACTATTGCTCCTTATTCTCCTAAAATGAATGGTAAAGCTGAAAGAAAAAATTGAACTCTTTGTGATTTGACTGTTGCTACTTTACTTTGTTCTGGAGTTGCTTCTTATTGGTGGGGTGAAATTGTGTTGATTGTATGTTATGTGTTAAATAGAATTCCTAACTCAAAAACGAATATTTCTCCTTATGAAATTTGGAAAATTAAGAAACCAAATGTGTTGTATTTCAGAACTTGGGGTTGTTTAGCTTATGTTCGTAAACCTGATCCAAAAAGATCGAAATTGGCTAGTAGAGCATATAAATGTGTTTTTATTGGTTATGCATGTAATAGCAAAGCATATAGATTTTATGATTTGAAAAACCATGTCATAATTGAGTCACTTGATGTTGATTTTTATGAGAATAAATTTCCTTTTAATCTTCGAAATAGTGGGGGTTCTAATTCTTCTAAAATTTATGAACCTACTGTTGTAGAACATAGTCAATCTGCATTAGAATCTAGAAAAAGTAAAAGAGCTCGAATAGCTAAAGATTTTGGGCCTGATTTCCATGTATATAACTTACAAGAAGATCTTAATACAATTCAAGAAGCTTTAACTTCTTTAGATGCATATTTGTGGCAAGAAGCTATAAATCATGACATGGACTCCCTGGAGTCAAATCAAACTTGGCACTTGGTGGATCTTCCACCCAGTTGCGAAACAATAGGTTGCAAATGGATTCTTAAAAGAAAATTAAAACCTGACGGATCAGTTGAAAAATTTAAAGCCCGACTTGTTGCTAAAGGCTATAGACAAAGAGAAAATATTGATTTCTTTGATGCTTATTCACCTGTGACTAGAATAACATCTATTCGTGTATTGTTTGCTTTAGCTTCTATTCATGATCTTGTTGTGCACCAAATGGATGTTAAAACATCTTTCTTAAATGGTGAATTAGATGAAGAAATATATATGGATCAACCAGAGGGTTTTATCATTCCAGGACAAGAAAATAAAGTTTGCAAGTTAGATAAGTCACTTTATGGATTGAAATAGGCTCCTAAACAGTGGCATGCAAAATTTGATAGTTTGGTTACTTCGAATGGTTTTAAAATATGAAAGTGACAAATGCATCTATTATAAGTATGAAAGTAATATATGCACTATAATATGCCTATATGTGGATGATTTGCTCATTTTTGGTTCGAATATTCATGTTGTGAATAATGTCAAATCTTTGTCATGTTCGAATATTCATTTTCGAGTTAGCCACTTTCGAACCGTTTTTCGGAAAAACCACGGTGAGTTAGCCATCGATAAAGGTACCATTCTCTTTTTCTCATTGAGAAGTATGATTTTTGTTTTTGAATCACTCGATTTCATTGAGTGTTGAAGAAGTTATGAACATTTAAAGTTTACCCAGTTTTCGGCGAGTTTTCCAGTTTTCCCGCGGACCAGTCAACTTTGAGGCTATTTTCGGGCCATCTATGGCAACCATTGGGCTTGCAAATGGTATAATCTTGTTCTACACTTTTCTATCTTCATTTTGATATATTATGGGTCGAATTTGGTTAAGAAACGATTGAGTTACGAAGCTTTGAATATTGCCCAAACTTCCGGCCAAGAGCACCGAGACACTTAACGGAGTTTTTAACGGAAAGACCAAAATGATGGATGTTGGACAATCTCAGGGACCATTTTTATTGATTTTCAATCTCAAGGACCAAAGTGATGTGTTATGCAAATCTCAGGGACCATTTTGGCTATTTAGCCTTTTGTTAAATACGGGGTATTACAAAAAGTCACTCGGGCAAGGAGACTTGGTATATCAAACAGTTTTGCCCATTAAAATTAAGGATCCAAGATATGGAAAATGGTCCCTAAATGGGAAAGGCCTTTTGTTATTCATACAGTTCCGGCCAGAGGGCATATAAATTCACAGGACTGGTTTATTGCATAAAATGCCAATTAACAGAAAGTACTTAAAAAAATTATTATCCAATTACATGGGAGATGGCCGAGTATAGTTGACAAGGGTTCAACCACCGCTGAATTACATTAATTACAAATAAATTCGGCCTTTTTCACAACTTGGTGCCAAAAAAGTTACAGTAAAAAAAAACGGAGATGTTAAGGAATTTTCAGCTAAACTCATTGGAGTTTCTCTTATCGCGAACTATGTATGCTGAGCATGAGCCCAAGTGTTAAGTTGTTAAGCCTTCACCGACTACAACATCTCGAAAGAACTGACCCTATACTTATGCTAAAAAAATGCCAATTTTGCTAATAGTAGGAAAACCAGACCTGTATCAAGCCCAAGAAGATGGTGAAAATCTGCATTCCTTGAAAATGCGGCGGTCCCAACATAGGTTGTGTTCGGGCAAAAGATTTCTCTTAGAGAAGGACATCTGGACCTCAGCACAGCTCCCCAAGGGATTGTCACATTGGATGTATGTATTTGGTAGTCGGGCTCTTGCTTGCTGATGTGCTGCAATAAGAGAACAAAGTTAGTTCTGAAAGGTGCCTTTGTGGGGCCTTAGGTGTAGGCCTTGAGGCTTGCAATCAAAACTAACCAAGTGCTAGGTGTGCCACTACTATCTCAGTATAGTAGATGTAGAACAAGTGTATTTAAGTTGATTACTTACGCCCCATGTTACTCGAACTTCTTGTTATCAGAGGATTGTCATGGATGGGTTAAGTCCATAATAAGTTCTTTTCTTGCCTTGTGGCCAAGGACTTTTAGTTCATGGTCTTGTACGCTTGAAGGAAGGGGGTCTAGAACCCTTTAAGTCATTTACTTAGTTCCAAATTAGTTTTAAATGGAAGCAGATCCATTAAAATGGCCAGATCCAGATACAAATGGGATTCTTAAAGTAGAAAACAAGTGGAAATGATTTGAATACATGCTGGAAAATACAGAAAGTAATAGATATACTAATTTAGAAAACAAACAAAGAGCTTCGGGCAAGATTTCACTTTGTCCAGCAAGGTTGAACTTCTTGCAGTCACTTCTCTTTGAATTTACAAGGGTTTACACAAGGGAATCGATACTACAATGCTAGAAAGTAGTAGAGCTTTTAAACTAGAGAAATATAGGCTTTCTAAGGAAACTATAGCTAAAAGAACTGAGATCTGGGCTGATTACAGCTTTTGGATGCAAATCTGGCTTGAGAGCAGAGTTTGTAAGTTTGTTTGTTTGATTGGTTGAGTGTCCTTGTCTCTGGGGTCTCTTCTTCCTTTTATAGGCAGTTTAGCCCGACTGCAATAGCTTTGTTCTTGCCCGAAAGCTTTTTGAGAGTGGTGAGCCATCATCCTTTTTACTTGAGTGCCACTGGAAAATGCTTTTTGGCTGGTAGTAGGTTGGTCCCCATCACTTGTCACTTCCACAATGGACACATGGCTTGTTCCTTGGCTGAGAGGGCTTCAATTGGCTTCTGGGCTTCGAGCAAGTCTCTTTTAATTGACACCATTGGGCTTTTATTTTCTTTAAGCCCAATATTCAAATATTAACCCAAACAGTGCCCCCTTTAATCATTGTTGAGTCTGCAACCCGAGACGCTAATAATGATTAAATAGCCATCGCATGCTTTTACTAGGGACTTGCACCATTTAAAGCAACCGTTTGTTAACTAAAACCCTTGCATTAACCCACGATTATAAACGTTAACTAACCACTTACTATAATCCTCACTTAAACTCATCGGCCAACTACCTTAGCACTTTCAAACCTTTGAATCTCCAAACTTCCCAGAATTCTCAGACCCTTCCAGATTTTCCAGAGTTTTCTTGCTCTCACTTCTTGTTACCTAATCTCGATTTCCTTCTCAATTTTCCTCCAAAATCTCTCAATGGCACCCAAAATTGCTCAAACCCAATCCTCTTACGAGACCGGTGAGGGGATTACCACCATGCGTTGTATTCTCAACGGCCTTCATCGCCCTTAGGCTGGCCTGCATACTTTTATCTTTTTCGAGGAGGAAGTTGTGCATTCTCTAGGACCTGCATGGACTTCCTAGGTCCCAATCACCGTGAAGAGTAACATGCCCAAGGAGAAATGGTTCACCCCGAACCCATTCTTGGCTAGGTCAAGCATCTCTGCATCTAAATGGTTTACCCATCGACGAGGATTCCCTTTGATGAATGATGAAGCTTGGGTACAATGGATCAATAAGCTTGAGCCTATCTGCAAACAAGAATGGATGAATAATGGCATCTACGAGCTGATTATGCTCTCGAAGACTACTGTTATTGCCAAGCCCAAGCTGCTGATAACTGCACTCATCTTCTGGAACTCAGGCACCAACACATTCGACTTCAGGATGGGCCCCATGTCTCCTACCATCCTCGACATAGCTCAAGTCTTCAGGCTAAAACCTTCGGGCATGGTTATAGATGTTACCCACGATTGGTTTCCCCCTTCTCGCCCGACTGCAGAGAGCTCGGGTATCTCTAATCCATTCCTACATATAGAGTATAACTCATCGACCTTCAAGAGTTACGGGACTTTGTTTGCAGGCTTCATCTCGTTTGCCAAGAAAAGTTTTGGCTCTTCTTTTTCCACTGCCAACAGAGATCAGGAACACATTATTTCCTTCTCTAATGGCTCAACAAGGACGTCTTCCCCAATAAGTCAAAGGGAGTACAAGTTGAATGGATCCCTTTGGTGGAGGCTTTGCACAATTTTGACGACATGGCCACGGGTTCCTTCCTTCTCTCTCATCTCCTCCACATCCTCTTCGAGATGACTCGGGAAGAACCATTTGAAACTAACCTTAATGAGCCAACTTGGATAGTCCAATTGTGGATTTAATGGTATTTCCCCGAGCTTTGGGCACCCAATCTCGAATTCCCCGAGGGAGTTGCCTCTGCACGAATCCTTTCTGAGGCATCTCCTATAAACCACTCCACCTTCTGTTGCCTATATTTCTTCAGAGTCTACAGGACTAGGGCATATTTGGAGTGGGGAGCTTCAGTCTTAAGAAGATACCCGTGGTTCTCCGACCTAGCATTTCAAGATGCATTCGGGGATGATGCCAACCCATTTTGGAAAGAGAGGTTCATTAGCTGCATCCAATCCAAGGACATAGCATTTCAAGATGCCTTTTTCAACTCTATACATTGTGGCACCTCATACCGCCTCCGTTCACCTCAAGAAGTCAAATTCTGAGTTGCCCGATGCAGTCTCGAGGTACTGAGCAAGGTTGCCCGTAAGCCTATGGCTTTGAACTTCGAATGCACCCCATCATTTTCTTCATGGTAGAAAGGAAGGTGGACCAAGAAGTATGGAGGAGATCTGCGGGAAGCTCATGACCGTCTCTTCAATCACCTCACAATCAAATCCTACCCAAAGTCAAGTGAACTTGAAGATTGGAAGGAGATGATTCACCAAAAGAACCAGCTACTTCTGATAGGTGTCTTTTATTCATCTAACTTGCATTTTATGCTTACTTTATAACTTGCCATCCACTGACCATTCTCTTGCTACTTTTAAACCTTGTAGCCCAAAGCAATACTGAAATGGTGGACCTTGGGCAAGAAGAAGAAGCTGGGGATGCTCTTGCTCTTCAGGTAGCTGCAGCTGAAGCTGCGAGGCATGGTACTGGATCTAGTTATGCTGAAGACATCTCAGATCTATTTGGAGATTCTGAGGGCAAGGCTGAGCCTGCAGTGGAGGTTCGAGGTACTCGGCGGACAAAAGCAATAGTTGTGGAAAGCTCGGAGTCTGAACCAGAAGAGTGTCCTCAAGCTCAGCTCTCTATACCTAGTCCGCAGGCAACTCCCACTAAGAAAAGGACCAGAGCTCAATCCTCAAAATCCTCCAAGTCTTCTACCCTTATAATTGAGGCGGGCATGAAGAAACAGAAGGCTTCCAGTAAGTAAATCTCATTTCTACCCTCATCTCTTACTTGTATTTTTATGTTAAAAGCTAATAACTGCATTTTCTTCAATTCTAAGGTCTCAAGCAACTAAGAAGCCTACTGTTGTTTCAAAGGAAGATCCACTAGGGGCCTAGATGTTACAAAAGGCCAAGGCTCTTCAAGATTCCACCCTTGATGCACTAGAGGTATGACCTGCATCTCTATTTCATTCCTTTAAGTTCTCCATTTTCTTCTTTTCTCCCATCTTATTAACTCTCTGCCCGATTGTTTGAACCAGGCCATAAGGGAATAAAGGATTTCTCCGCCCGAGGCCTCTTCTCTTCCTTGGGCTAAATCTTCAAAGGTATACCTTTTTCACTCTTGGCTTTAGAATTTACAACTTTATTACTTTGGAAGTTAATGATTAACTTTCACTTCTCTGTAGGCCAAGGTTAGGGAATCTACACCTTCGATCGGGCAAAGCTCAACTCCTAAATCTTCCATCCCTCCAGCTGCTTTGGTGGTGACTTCGACCTCCCAATTTAATCCAAAGATCGGGGAAATGCTGCACTTTGTGGATGAGGACAACAATTTGGTGAGCACTTATTACTCTTAACATTTTTATGCTTAATGTTCTTCTTTCCTTGGAACTGATTTGCTTTTGTTTTTTGCCAATCTTCATCAGCACATGAGTCACAGCAACCAACAACTGTATTTGAAGAGCCTATAGTTCCTGAGATCCCTGTGGTCTCAAAGGTGACTAGCCCGCAGGCTTCTCAGACAACAATAATTACAGAGGAGTTTCATTCTTCTGCTGAGGGTCATGTTCAGGTGTGAAAGTACTTCTTCTGCGAATTTCTTTCTTTTCATGAATTGAGAACTAACACTTATCATTTCTTGATGTTTATAGGCCTCTGGTGAAGATTCGGCCTTTATCCCTGCTCCTCAAATGAATGACCCTCCTCAGTCACAAAGAGATATAACTTATCCTCCACCTCTTTCCAGGGCCTCAGATTCAGCTCAGGTACACTAACTTCTCTTAATTTGCATTCCTTTAATCTGAATTGCAGATTCTTTTTCTCAACTTATTTCTTTTTGTTGCAACAGGGTCTTGGAGAAGGCTCCGGCAAATCCCCTCCTCATTTGGTGCCCAAATCTGATCTTCCACTACCTACTCCAGCTTCTGGGGTCACAGGGATCCTTATCCCTCGGCCAAAGAAGAAAACCAAGATTGCTGCAGCTACTCTAATCCTCGCTCCTGCTCTTGCGGTCATTCCCAAGGCTGTCCCTTCTACTACCATTGAAGGTGTTGGAGAGATACTTTCTCCTTCAAGGGCTACTCATTCAACTGCATCTTTGCCTGAATTGGTTAAGAAATTTAGGCAAATCAAGACCAAACTGCAGCCTTCTCAATCCTCCTCCGAGTCTCATATTCTCCAAAATGCTCGTCAGATCTTCAAGGATTGGATGAGGAAGGACTTCACTGCCTCATTTAGCCTCAAGATCCTCCATGATGTTGAGAAGGCCTTGGAGGAACTCTACAAGGCTCATTTTCTACCAAAGGCTCAATACGAATCTTTTCTCAGCTTCTTCGAGAATCTTTGGGCGTTGAGGGATCAATACCAGCGGGCAGAATGAGCTTCAAATAGAGTAAAATGCTATCAAGAGAAGCATACTCGGACCTCTGCCACCCTCCAATAATTAGTAGATGAAGGGTCAGTTATGGAGAGCAAGATTGCAGTTGTAGATTATGAGATTGAGAGATTAGAGAAGCAGCTCTCTCTACTGAAGGCCGAGAAAATAACCTTGACCAACCATCTCTCCAAGGGCGCATTTACTAATCCGTAGTCAGATTGAGAAGAATTGGGTTGAAGAGGAATTGGATTGAGGAGGAATTGAAATTAGGTGGAATCAGAATCAGATTCCTGATGGAGTTGTTTACTAAAACTGTCTGGAATCAGAGTAGGAATGATGTTGAGTCCATATAAGTTGTTTACTAATTCACTTCAATTGGAATTAAAACTAGGTTAATTACTAAATTGCCCTTACATAAATAAATTATTTTCATACTAATTAATTAAATTAAATTTCTTAATTAAATTTATATAATAAAATTCATCTATATCTTAATTAAATTAAATTTCTTAATCAGATTCCCTTCTCCACCCACCCTTGTCTTTCCAAACATTCCAATTACCAGATCCGCCCCTTACGCCTCCATAGCACACCCTGCCTTTCCTTGCATTGCCCTTCGCCCCTACCTTTCCTTGTCCAGTTGCACTGCGGTCTCGTTGCCGTCCTCATACCCCAACTATCTTCTTTCATGGTCCGCACCGCACATACCCCAACTATCTTCAGCTTCTCCCTCTTATTTTTCCCTCTATTTCTCATCTCCCTCAATCTCTCTCCAACCACACAGCCACTGGAATATACCCCACAACCACCATAGCAGTGGATCAACTTCCACTGCAGCTTCAATTCCAGGTGTTAGAGTGTATTTACCACCATTGCAGCTTCAATTCCATGTGTTACAGTGTCATTCAATAGGCAGATACGGCACCGAACGAGCTTCAAATCCGTTCTTCGCCAACGACAACCCATTCCACCAACTCAGTCTTCGAAGCCTATCCATCTAGGGGGTAGTTTGGGTATAAAAGTTGGATTCCTGGAAGAGCTTTCTCCCCGGAATCCAAATACCTCCTCTATCTAGGGGATCCGATTCCGGGAGATTTAGGGATCCAATTCCTGATTTTAAGTGGACCCCATCTTGTTTTTCATTCCGGAAATGTTAGTAAACGGCTTGAATGCCTGGAAAAGAATGCAATTCCGTTTCTTGCCATTCCGTTCCGGTTTGGTAAAAACGCCCCAAGAAAGTAGAAGAAATAGAGAAGATTTCTCAGGAAGTGGAGGATTCGAAGGACCAACTTGCTAATAGCAACATGAATCTAGGAGAGCCAGGCATAATTTTCACTATCATGCAGACTTACTTTTCTAGAATAGCTGCCTTGGCCGAGGATGCAAAGTTGTTAAACTAGGATTCTTGTAATCTTTTTCATGAAATGAAATGAATCTTTTCTTTAACTTTACTTGTCTCACTTCATGCTTTACATTGAAGTTTTACTACAACATCTAACTTTAATCCTACTCCTCTTCAATATAACAATCTCTGGCATCCCATAGAGTTGGATGATATTTCTTTAAAAACTTACCATTAACTGGATGTCTTTGCAAGTTTCCCTCAAAATCTGCCAAGTAATATCCTCCCTTATCCAGTGCTTGGCGAATAATGAAAGGACCTTCCCAAGTAGGACTCCACTTCCTAAAGCCTCTAACTTGAGCTCCTAAAGGTAGAATTGCTTTCCATACCAAGTCTCCGTCCTTAAATGTTTTCAATTTCACCTTCTTATTGTATGCTCGGGCAACAACTCTCTCCCCTTCTTGAATCTTGTTTAGAGCTTCAATTTGGGCTACATCTAAATCTTTAACTCCTTGACACATAGCCTTAATGTACTCCTCACTATGTAGCCCGAACTGGTTCTGAATTTTGATAGAACTTACATTAATCTTCATGAGAAGCACATCATCTTGCTCGAAGGTGAGAGCATAATGAGTAGTTCTCATTCTTGCCCTCTTGGAAGTTCTATAAGCCCACAAAGTGTCTCCCAACTTCTCATGCCATTTCTTTGGACTTTCTGCCACCATTCTTTTAATAATGTTAACCAAGATCTTGTTATTGGCCTCTGCTTGACTATTTGATTAAGGATAGTAAGGACTAGACTGAATCATCTTTATCTTGAAATTAGTTGCAAATTCCTCTACTTCCCCTGAAATGAAGGTTGGCCCGCGATCTGTAACAATTATCTCTGGCACCCCATATCTATGTAAGATTTTGGTTTCAATGAACTTCTTGACAACAGTTGAAGTGATGGTTTTTACAGCGGAAGCTTCTACCCACTTGGTGAAGTAATCTGTTGCCACTATTATGAATGTATGTCCCTTGCTAAAGGCTGGATAGATTTGCCCAATGAAGTCCATTGTCCACCCTCGAAAGGGCCAAGGTTTGACTACATGGTTCAATGGTACTGCGAGCACATGTTGGAGAGGTCCATGTCTTTGACACTCCTTACACCCTTAGGCATAGGCCTTGCAGTCTTTCTCCATGTCGAGCCAGAAATAACCGTATCTCCTAAGCAACCACCTCATCTTGGTTCCAACTTAATGTGCTCCACAGATTCCTTCATGTACTTCGGCCATTACTCTCATTGACTTTCTTTGGCCTAAGCACTTCAGCAGAAGTCCATCTAGAGTTTTTCTTAACATAGATTTATCCCACATGACGTATTTGGTTGCTTGTTGTCTGTTTCTCTTACTTGTAGGAAATGATGTATCTTTTAAATACTGAATAATAGGTGTCATCGAGTCCTCGAGTCCTTTATCTCTATTTCTTTAGTCATCACATCTAGGCTGAATCCTCTTTCAAAGATAAAGGGAGATTTCTCTTCTGAACTTCTATATCCACTCCAAACCTCATTTCTTGGATATGTGCTCCAGAGGCCAATTGTGCCATCTCATTGGCAATTGAATTTGATTCTCTGGAGATATGGCTGACTGATATCTCAGTGCCCCAATAGCTCAATAGTTGTGTTTATGTTAAATAGTAACCAACCATGGTAATGTGTCTGCACTTGTACTTTTCATTTAGCTGATTGATCACCAACTCCGAATCACCAATCACTTCAACTTCAGTTGCCCCTAACTCTATTAAGATTTCTAGGCAAATTATCAGTGCTTTATATTTTGCCCGATTGTTGGTAGTTTCTTGATAATTTAGGAGAAATGAATAACAATGGTGAGCACCCTTGGGATCAATGATGACAATCCCAGCTCCAGCAACGTTCTGAGTGCAAGATCCACGAAAATACAATCTCCAAGGAGTAACCCAGATACTAGCTATCCTTTTTATTTCTTGCTGAATCTATTCTTCCTTGCGCGAGAAGGCAGTGCTTGGTGGGATCCAAAGACTTGCCACCTCTAGAGTTCTTAGGACATTAATAAGCTCAACTTGATCCTTTTGGTGTTTAGCCAAAAAGTCTGCAATTGCTTGCCCTTTGATCACTTTTTGAGGCACATATTGAAAGATGAACTCTGAAAATGCTAGGATCTACTTTCCAATCCTTCCAGTCAACATTGGCTTTGCCAGCATGTACTTGATCACATCAGTCTTAGCAATAATGTGGATATGACAAGGCAACATGTAATGCCTCAACTTGCAAGTAGTGAAGTACAAGGCTAAACAAAGTTTCTCTACTGAGGCATATCATGTTTCTACCTCAGTAATGATTCTACTAAGGTAGTATATTGCTTGCTTCTTCCCACCTTCATTATTTTGAGCTAGTAGGCTTCCCATTTATTTTTCTAAGGCAGAAATGTAAAGCTTTAAAGGCTTCCCTCTCTGAGGTGGCATGAGCACTGGTGTAGAGGCCAAGTCAGCCTTTATACTGTCGAAAGCCTCTTGATGTGGTGGTCCAAACTTGAAATTGTTCTTTATCTTTTAACTTTAGCAGTGGAGTCAGTGGTTGAATCTTCCTCGCCAAGTTAGCAATGAATCTCCTCAAGAAATTGATTTTCCCCAGAAACCTCTGCAGCTGTACCTTATTGGTGGGTGGAGGTGACTCCATTATTGCCCGAGCTTTGTTTTTATCCACCTCTACCCCTCTTTGATGAACAAGGAACCCCAAAAAGTTGCCCGCTCTTACCCCAAAAACACACTTCTTTGGATTCATCTTCAACTTATAGATCCTTATTCTTGTTAAGACTTGCCTGAGGTCTACTAAGTGCTGTTCTTCAGTTTTAGACTTCACCACAATGTCATCAATGTATACCTCCATGCTATGGCCAATTAAGTCATGAAAAATGGCATTCATTACTTTCTGATAAGTTGCTCCAGCATTTTTGAGCCCGAATGGCATTACTAAGTATTCATATGCTCCA
Source organism: Heteromeles arbutifolia (assembly GCA_024362995.1). Classification (NCBI taxonomy): domain Eukaryota; kingdom Viridiplantae; phylum Streptophyta; class Magnoliopsida; order Rosales; family Rosaceae; genus Heteromeles; species Heteromeles arbutifolia. The sequence continues at coordinate 42,954,286 of JANCRC010000002.1, forward strand.
ACATGGCCTGGGCATCTAAAAGCTATCTTATGTATATCTTCTTTAGCCATTTTTATTTGATTATAACCAGCATTCCCATCCATGAAAGATGGATAGGTTAACCATGGACATGGGGTATTCATCTTTAGGTGTAGCTTCATTAATGTTTCTATAGTCAACACAACATCGAACTGCTTTAGTTATGGCTTTTAATATAGGTACAATGTTGGCCAACCACTCAACATATTTGGCAGGCCTAATAAATCCAGCCTTTACTAGCCTTTCAATCTCTTCTTTGACTTTTTCCTTTATCTCTTTTGACATCCTTCGTGGTGCTTGCTTGACAGGTTTATATCCCTCCTTGATAAGCATTCTGTGTTCTACCAAGGTTGAATCTAAACCTGGCATTTCATTATAATGCCAAGCAAAACAGTCTTTAAACCTGGCATTTCAGTAGAATGGTCGTGATTCAGCCTCCATTATTTCCCAAAATCCTGGTCCCATAGTCCATTCCTCATGATAAATAGCCACTTGTTGATGCAAGATAGAGGGCACAAAGAGGCTTTGATGGATCCAATCCCTTCCAAGCAATGCTCCATAAGTGGAGCTACAGTCCACCACAAAGAAAGCTAGCATGATTTGCTTGGACCCTAAGTCAATTTCCAAGGGTAATATTCCATGGGTTCTAGTGATGGCTCCAGAGAAGCTAGAGACTGTCAACTCTGTAGGAATGAGATCCTCTTCACCCCTCCCTAACTTCTTCATTTGTTTTGCTGGAAGTACATTGACCGCAAGTCCTCTATCAATCAAAACCCTTTTGAAGGGTACCATCTCTAGATGAGCAGTTACATATATGGGTTTGAGATGGTTAGGTAGGACTATGCTCAGGCAACTGAAGACTATCTTGTTTGAATATACTCTATCGGGCTTATTCTTAGAGGCTTCGGGCAACTCTGTTTTGCATGATTCTCATTTCCTACTTCTTCAATATTAACATGTGCCATCATAGGTTCTGTTGCCATGTAATCACCCTCCATTGTGGTATGATCAGGTTTGGTGCAGAACATGGCAGATAAAACATATGTCATGTTTACGTGGAAGTTGCTAGGTCTAGGTAAATCCTCATTCTTCCCTCTGATATGGTCAGTAAATTTATCCAACCAAGCCTGTGCTTCTTTTGGTAACATCAATTCGGGCACTTCTTCCTTTCTAGTTACACCAAAATTTGACACTTGTCGTGGAATATCATAAAAGGTTTCAAACAACAAAGGTAAGGGTATTCCTCTCTCGGGCGAAATAGTCCCAAAACATATGGGCTCTGGACTCCATCTTCAGGTTGGCATCATTATCATATCTTCTTGAGCTCTCCTTAAGATTCTATACTTCCCAGGATAAGGATTGTGCGGTACATGATCCCATTCCCCCTCAGTTTTGTTGTTGGTTATTTCTACCTCCTTTTTGCTTCTCCATTGAAGTTGATTTCTTCCCTCATGAGGCACTTTTTCAAACTTCACATTTTCAGAGGTTTCTGATGTAGTAGGGACCTTTAGTGATTTCATATGGGCTTTATGTTGTCTATGTACTCTCCTGATCATAGAAGCTCCCATTTCCTTCACTGGTTTCCCATCCTTCCCCACTACATACCATTTTCGCCTGAGTCAGGCATAACCTTTCTTTGTGACTGAGGGCATTGGATTCTTTGCTCTTCCTTTCATTCTGACATCATTGTAACTTGGTTGGTGAGGCCTTACATCCACCAATTTTGGTATTTTGGCCCATTCATCCTCCACTTCTTTCGATGCTTCATAGTTTCTGAAAACCTCGGACAACCCTTTTGGCTCAGAATCTTCTCCCAACCTCTGGAAAACATTTCTGGAAGTTTTTTTCTTGGCTGCACGCATGTTGCTTCTGCGGGCCTCTTAAAATTCTTTCTCTCTTCTTCTGATCAACTCTTGATCAATAATAGCTCCTGATGCTGGTACTTCTAACTCACATTCACATTGGCACCTACTGCACAAAACTACCTCTTTGAGTATGGCCGCTTTGGGTCTTTCGGGCAGCTTGATAACTTCTTCTGTAGGTTTGTCAACTGGTCGCGCCTTTACTTCCCACGTTGCTTTTCCTTTCCCTTTCTCTGCCCAAGTTAAGTTGATCATGTTAATTGGGGCCTCTGGGAAGGGATCTGTATCGATCATCATATTGGCCTGTGGCTTATCCAAGAGCAATTTCCCTTTGGTTGTGAGGTCTTGTATCCAATCCCTAAACTGGACATAGTTGGCTAGGGAGTGGTTAAAAGTGTAGTGCAGCTTGCAATACTTCTTTGCTCTTAACTCTTCTGGTTTAGGCATCTTTTTGGTGCTGTCGGGCACAATCACTTTTGCCTGCACTAACTCTTCATAGATTTCTGAGGCCTTGGTTAAATCAAAAGAATAACTCTGGTATTTGGGGGGCTTCATAGGGACGAAACCTTCATCATTCATCATGACTTTCTGATCCTTGACGGGTTGGACTAACCCTTTCACCATTAAAGGTTTGAAGGGTGTAGTCATCTCTGCTGCACACATGTCCACCCCTTTTCTTCCATGGCCATCACCTTCTTGTAACTCTGCTCCCTTAAACTCTACTTGGTGAATTGTAGCTTTATTTTTGTAGAAATGAGGGACCTTAGATGAGTGCTTCACTTGTTGTTCTTCAATTAACAACTTCTCATACTTTGTGGCAACAATTACTAATTCTTGCAATTCATTGAACTGTACATCATAAAAATTCTTTCTCAAAGGCAACCTCAATGCCTTTTGAGCAATGGATATAAGTTGGGCGTGGTTGATAGGAAACTGACACCTTATCCTTGTCTTCCTAAATCTCATCATGAAGTCCTCTGTAAACTCATGCTCATATTGTTTTACCTTAACCAGATCGTTGATAGTCATCTTGGGCTTTACCCTATAGAATTGTTCATGAAAAGCCATCTCCATTTGCCCCTAATTAGCAATAGAATTAGGGGGCAACAAGGAATACCATTGCGATGCTAATCCAGTCAGCGAATTCCCAAACAACCTTAATTTATAGTAAGGATTATCCTCAAATGCCACACAATGGTTGGAGAACTAGAAGATGTGATCTTTGGATGATACATTATTATCTTTTCCACAAAATGTTGGGAATGCGGGCATTTTGAAGTTAAGGGGAAATGGGTTCTGCTCATCAATATACTTCAGGTAGGGCTTCTGGTAGGTAATCATGAACAATAGGTGAGCCTGAGGTTAAGCATTTTGGACCATCATTCTTCTGGGCTCAGCTAGTTTCTCTCTAAGTTGCTGATTGGCAGCATTGTTGTGCGGGGTATAAGGATATCCATTAAAATGGCCAGATCTAGATACAAATGAGATTCTTAAAGTAGGAAACAAGTGGAAATGATTTGAATACATGCTAGAAAATACAGAAAGTAATAGATTTACTAATTTAGAAAGCTTCGGGTAAGATTTCACCATGTCCAGCAAGGTTGAACTTCTTGCAGTCACTTCTCTTTGAATTTACAAGGGTTATATGCTTGAAAAGGGATGGGTGGTAAACAAGTTTACACAAGGGAATCGATACTACAATGCTAGAAAGTGGCAAAGCTTTTAAACTAGAGAAAAATAGGCTTTCTAAGGAAACTATTGCTAAAAGAGCTGAGATCTGGGCTGATTACAGCTTTTGGATGTAAATCTGGCTTGAGAGCAGAGTTTGTAAGTTTGTTTGTTTGATTGGTTGAGTGTCCTTGTCTCTGGGGTTTCTTTTTCCTTTTATAGGCAGTTTAGCCCGACTGCAATAGCTTTGTTCTTGCCCGAAAGCTTTTTGAGAGTGGTGAGCCATCATCATTTTTACTTGAGTGCCACTGGAAAGTGCTTTTTGGCTGGTAGTACGTTGGTCCCCATCACTTATCACTTCCACAATGGACATATGGCTTGTTCCTTGGCTGAAAAGGCTTCAATTGGCTTCTGGGCTTCGGGCAAGTCTCCTTTAATTGACACCCTTGGGCTTTTATTTTCTTTAAGCCCAATATTCAAATATTAACCCAAACAGGCTGAATAGCTGAAAGGCAAAGGCATTTACACAGAGAACAACGCTGATGAGGTCTTGTGCGATCGTCTCTATAAAAATGGTTGTATGTGTTAAGACTCTGACTACACCATAAGAGCCCAGCCAATTCTCAAAATTGACAAAAAGACTCCCGTTTGTTAGGTTCGTGAAACCTATACTGTCGGCGGGAAAGGCGAAGCACTTTTGGAATTGAGGATTGCATAGCTTGCCCAAACACTTGTCTTGAATGGCAAATAAAAAAGATCTGCTCCCATTCGTGTTTTTGGTTGGAGTTGGGATGGAGGGTGAAGTACAAATTAGGATGGAAGTAACTTTTGAAAAGTGATCAAAGGTGTTGATCAGGGTCTCTGGTGAAGGTGTAAAGATCTCTGGGGTGTTTGCTTGCACTAGTTGGAAGAGCATGTTAAAATTTCAAAATCTAAAGGTAGGGAGTTTTGTTTAGCTATAACAAGAAGTGAGATAGAGGGAGAGCCTTCAAGGTTTTTTTTTAAACAAGTTAGTAAGGAGCTTAAAGGTTTATGTCTGGGAGAATCGAGGAGTAACCTTGAGATATGCTTTATGATAATTAAGATTGTAACAATCGAATAGCTCAGACCGATGTTTGCATTGTGCAGTCGTTGCTTTCTAAAAGGTGGTGGTTTTATTTATGAGGAAGGCGTATTAAAGGAAAATACCTTTTAATGGATCTGTCTAGGAGCTTGACTCATGGCAGAGAAAAAGGAAAGGTGTGTCAGTGGAGGCAAAGTTGGCGTGTAAACAGGGATCAAGGCATTTAATGCAAGATAGTGGACGAATTAAAGAATATTTGCTTCTTAAAAACCTTTAGGCCAAGTGTCCATGGTCGAGGGTTCTAGAAGCGAAAGGGCAATGTTTGGGCTTGAAATAACACTTTGGGCCGAAAAGGTCGACAATAACCCCGAACCTCGATCCAGTATGCATTCTTAAGACAAATGGGGTTTTAGCCCAAAAATAGGATCAGTTCGACTAAAATCTTATGAAAAAGGGAGAGACTAGATAAAGATGAAGTTTTTGCGACAAAAGGATAAATGGAATATCCAAGCAGATGTCGAGCAAATACAGTCCCATCAGGACTCTGCCTCGGAAGGCTTGTTTATCACATATGCCTTACCTAAAAAAGAGAAGGTTGTGCAATAGAAGAGACCTTTCAACTTAACAAACAACTCAAAATACTCTACACGAAAACCCTCGCTCTACATAGAACCCTTTTCACATCTCTGAGAAAAGCACTAATTGTCACGCCCCAATCCCGACATACGTCCAAGATCAACACGTGTCGTCACCACAACCCTGTTCATCTATCATGTTTCACCTCTGAGATGAGACAAGACCAAACCTTTACGTTAGACTGCATGTGTACCCTAAATAGGGATCAAGTCATTTGTAGTTCACCTTTTGTTAAACTCTTAACTTTTCTTAATACACTTCCTAGCGGAAAACGTAGAGTACGACATTATATAACAACTATATACTAACAACCAAGATTTGTCATATCGTCAGTCACATATATCACATGCTTTCCAACATCGCTCCACAAACATGTCCATTAATTAACTCATGATTCAAAGATGCATGATATTATCAATTAACTACGGTAATCAATCAATGAGATAACATATCATTTCATGAATTTAATAAACTCTACATAATTCCCTACTTGGATTATAAGTAATAATATGGTAAATCTAATTTATAATCACAATTTCTACTGTGAGTAATTCCCATTCACTCGAATCTAGGGTTCTGGACTAACTTTATGGAAATGAGCAAGAGTAGGGATTTCGGACCACTCAATGGAATCCAACTAAAATATGGTCGCCTATCGAAATGTACCAAGTACAACTAATCCTCATAACCCTAGGTAGGCAGTGATCATATTGCGAATATACTAAGCATGATCACCCTTAGAATGTGTATGGTCCTCTACTGCAGATATACTGAGCAGAACTGTAGGTATAGTCTAATAACATAGGTAGTGATCACCCATCATGGATATACCAAGCAGGACTGTATCCTATAACTCTAGGTAATGATCACCCATCGCGGATATACCAAGCATAATCACTCCTATAATGCGCGTGTATGGTCCCCCATTGCGGATAAACCAAGCAGAACCATAAGCATAGTCTAATCGTACAGAGGGTGATCACCCATCACAGATATACCAAGCATGATCACCCCTGAAATATGTATGGTCCCCTGTCGCGGATATACCAAGCAAGACCATCCAAGTACCACTGCTACATGGTGCAGTCACATAATCACCTACCTTCTACATCGATACTTATGATTTACCACATGAGCACATAAACTAACAATTCCACATGACGACTAAATATCATGGCATACACGCAAATTCTTCATAATACTTCTAAAAAGATCTAGGCTCGCATATCTATGTTAGCAATTGTACATTTCACTCGTATCACCTACAAGTTCAATGACCATGTATATCACAAGAAGATGCCACTTGCATATAAACCGAGCTGCACATCACCTGATTTAACTCACTAATCAAGATAGGCCCGCAAGGCTCCATTGAGTCTCTAGTAATACTAATTTTAGAACTTAAGAACGGTTACAAATATTTTGATCAAAGTCAACCCTAGTAATTCAATCAGGAAGATTCGCTCGCCGGATTTCCAGTCCGTAAATTTCTAGAGTCCTTAAATAATATGTATGGTAACATATTAAAATTCAGTGATGATCCAACGGTCGGATCTTCGTTTACTACATTAGTCAAGTGGCGGACCCTAACGGAACTAGGTTCAAATGATGGAATTTCATTGAACGGATGTCAAATATGAATCGAATTTATCCTAGAAAGACAAAGTTGGCCAACTAGCCATGCCCCGCCGCATGCAGCGATTTGGGGAAAGGAAACTCAGTTTTTCGACCAACTCCAAAAATCACCAAATTTCACAGGCATGTAGATTTTAGTATAAGGAACAATTTTCATACCTGAGTCGAAGTCCAATTCGGCTGGAAATGGCCTAAAAACACCATGATTTGTTGGAACCCTAGAAATGGGTATTCTTAATTTGATGCCAAAACGAACTCCTACACCTCCAATGTTGCTTGGTCCTTGTTCTTGAGGTTGAGAATAGTTGAACAAGGGTGGTGGCGATGGTAGTTCCTTCAGAAAATAGCAGAATGACCGTTATGAAGTTGAGAAGCTCGACTTCATTCTTCACAAAACGAGGACCAAAATCACTCGGGCTTGGGTGGAAATTGGAGAAGGAAAGCCTGTGTGAAGTTTTCAGGTGGTTGATGGCTGTGAATTGCAGGAAAATCAACGAAATCTTGTCCAAAAATAGCTCCAGAACCGGTTCAGGGAGCCAGGTCGTAATGGGCAAACGGGTCGAAGAGGGGTCTGGCATGCTGGGCTCTCTCTTCTCTCCTTTCCGTCCTTTCTTCCCCTCTGATTGGTCCCTCTGCCTCTTTCATTTTCTCCGTTTCTCCCATTGCCATCTAGCAGCTTCTAATTTTTTTAAACGCCTCTAATTTCTTCGTTTCAACTCCGATTCATGAACGATTTTCAATTACGTGCTCGTAAGATCGAGCTCTGTCCAATTGTACTTAGTGTGACCTTGTAAGGTCTACGGATTTTTAACGATTACTGACCAAAATTCAAACTTCGTAATTAGTTTAATTAAAATCTAAATTTAATAAAACTCATATAAATTCCAGAAAATAATATAAAATCTCGCTAATACATAATATGTAATTTACAATGGTGAAATCCAGGAGCAGGATTTTACACTAATTGTCCTAACCTTCCTGCTAACACATCTTCAACTCAGACAAGTAAACAACACTGTGTTCGCAACCAACGACAACTTCAGTTTAGATAAGTGAACTAGGGATGGGTTCAAAAAATTGAAAACCGGAAAAAAGGTACTGAACACCCAATCGAAATCAAAAAACCAAAAAGGGGAAAAAACCAAACCAAAAAAGAAAAAACCGAGCGGAAAAAACGAACAAGGTTCGGTTTTGGTTTTGGAGGTTTAGAAAGCAAACTGAATCGAATCCCTTTACATTTTATTAATGTATGCACATGATGTTTCTTTTGTGAAACTTTGTTGCCAAGTTTGAAGCTAAGCCTAGGACTTTTTTTAAGGAGCATACTTGGATCAATTAAGGAGGATATTTCATTGGTTATAGAGGAAAAATTTGGAAGAACTTCTCTATTTGTTTGCTTTTTGAATGTATACAGTGATCTTTTTATTTATTTATTTTTTTTTGTAATTGAGGTTGTTGATAAAATATGATTGGTTTATATGAACTTGTATACGTACAACTAGCTTCCCATTTTCTCACTTTCTCCATTTTCTTATTACTAGTCTACCAATGCAAGCCTCTTTTCTAAATTCCATATTTAAGAAAGATCAAGTTTTATAACTGAAACAGTACCAAAATCGTACCGAAACCAAACTGAAAACAACCTAACCGAAACTTCGGTTTCGGCAAAAAACCGAACCGAATGAATCCGAACCCACCCCTAAAGTGAACATCACATGAGCTGTAGAACCAAGCGATTTAGGAGCACCTTCAGTTTGGATCAGTGAACAACACTGCTTCTGGTTGGTTGGTTATGTATCCAAGTCTCAGCCAGTGGAGAGTTTTTAACTTTTTCACTAATAGAGGTCACTTCATTAGTTACCTAGTGAAGTGAAGTGTTCTATGATTGGTTCCTCGCATGTGCATTTTGCAGTGCGGCATACAAACCTCCAAACCATGTTCACCATAAAAATGCTCACGCCCTTTGAGTACTTGTGTCTGTATAGCCTGATACCAATTCAGTGCACATATATTCTCACAAATATAGTCGAGGCAGTCGAACTTGGTGTAGGAGATCTTGAAGTTCGCAGTGATCTAGGCACCCTTGTCTTCAGGTTCTAGAACTCAAGATCGAGATGTGTTCCTTCCTCGGTCATAATTGCTCGAGTACAGAAGTTAGTAACACATTCGACACCATCATCACCACATCCATTCTACTCACCTGACCGAGCTCGATTACGAGTTGACATGCCTGCATTCACTAAAAAGACGTAGTTAGCTCATAATTATTTAGTTTGGCCGCCATGTAAAAATATTGAAAATATTGAAGATTTGCATGAAAATGAAGAGAAGTAACAGTTGAATCTTCTGTAAAATGAGTCTTGAGAAAGAACCAGAACTTTGGCCTTTGTTTTAATTCCGGATGAGAGATGAATTCTCTCTATTTATTACAAAACTCACGACTCCCCTCTCGACCTTTTCAAAAACCAGATAGCTTTGGGATTTAAGTCATATTGACTTTCAACCACACAGACTTCATCTAAGAGCTGCGTGGCCTTCTTAATCCACAACACTACTAGTCATGCAAATTACATTTAAAGGACATTAGTTGTTATAATTACAACTAAACTTTAATCATTATTTAACAATAACGCCCGAATCAAAAGAACTCTAAAACTTCCAAATAAACAAAGAATTTGCATTCTACGATCCACAATTGATTAATCGATCTCAAAAACTAGATAAATCTGTGGTTCATTATGTTTATGTAACTTGATACTTTTACGGTTAATTTGTAAAAATATTATATTTGCAACTTGCAAGGAGGGAGGCATGTGCACTCCATCTATCTATGGAGAAGCAATTAAGTACTATTATTCCTTTTTGTTTGGAATATTTTCAGAGGAAATGTCAAGGATACCGCATCTGTGTATCATAGGTAAATTATATAGAAAACTAGATTATAATCCCTAAATAAGATCTATTTTTCATTAAAGTTGGCTATAAGATTAAATACTGATTTTGGTCCTTTGACTTTATATATCACCTAAAATCTAGCTAATAATTATTAACTTTTGCTTTGTTTTATTTTTAGTATTATAAATAGAAGATTTTTACTTAATGTGTCTTCAATATGGGTACAAAATTTGTGTACCCATATATGTTTATATGCACGTGTATATATATATATATATATATGTATGTATGTATACATAATTTGTGTACCCACCCATGCATATGTACATAAATATATATTTATGTACCAATATTATATGCACCTATACATACAATTGTGTACCTATACATACGATCTTATGCATATATGTGTACCTATATATATATACACCTATGTATATATTCATGTACCTTTATAATGTTTATTGTTTATTGTGTCTGCATATTAATTGATTTGTTTGGTTTTGTGATTGTCGGTATAAATTTTTATATAGTTTAATTCTCATTAGCAAAATGACTTAAAAAGTCTTCCATTTTAAATTACTAAATTTGATATGTAGAAATAAAATTCCTATTTTTAAGGCCTTATTAATGATTAAATTAGGAATTTTAGGAAAAAAAATTTGAAAATAATAAAAGTGGGCAGGTGTCTTTAATATGATTGATTATGAGTTTTAAAGTTAGGGACTAAAACTAGATTTATAAAAGCATCCCGGTTATAATGAAAAAATCATCTTCTTTAGGTCCTTAAGTCTAAATGTCCCTAAATTATATGCGTGAAAATTAATATGTACATTTCATGTTAATTTAATACATTTATATTATTAAATATTGGTTGTTATATTATGCATTCTCACCTTGCTTTGACATGACATAAAGTGAACAATATATATATATATATATATATATATATATATATATATATATATATATATATATATCTATGGAATTGCTTAAGGGGAGGGATCCCCATTTTTTCAAAAAAATGGGAACACGTTTCCCACCGTTGGATTTAACTTTAATGAAATTGTGTGGTTGAGATTGTGTGGTCTGTGTTTTAATCTCAACCACACAATTTCATTAAAGTCAATCTAACGGTGAGGAGCGTGTCCCCATTTTTTTTGAAAAAATGGGGATCCCTCCCCTTAAGCTCCCTGATATATATATATATATATATATATATATATATATATATATATATATATATATATATATATATATATAGCCAAAGCCTATTAATCAGGCATCTAGATTATCATTGTGATGATCTCGGAAATCCGTGAATTGTGTCATTTTATCGTATATCGTGCGGTCAAACATTCATGATCTGGATATGAATGAGTCGAATTACTTATCTCTCGATCTATTAGTGAACTATCTCTCCAGGGATTGTGATCTTTGGTATCATCCTCTATACTGAGATATACCATAAGACCAATAAGTTGATTCGAGATCTTGCTATCAACCCCTTCGCCTAAAAAAAGTAATCTTTCTCGATAAAGTCGGTTGATTGGTCTGAGGTTATCGACAAAAAAGATTTGTCTAAGTCACTTCCTTTCTTTTTGTCCAAGAATGTCACAGATGATTAATTGATTTCTTACTTATGTTACTCTATTTCTATTAGTATCGTCTATAATAATTGATGAACCAAATATTTTCAATTGAATTTATCCTTTCAATTGGTTGGTAATAAGTTTTTGATATTCAGCAACTCTTGTTAAAAAATAATTGCAGAAATCCAAACATTTATCTATCCAACCATGAGGTAGATCGGCCGCTACTTCTTTTATTATAGCAACAATAATGTCACCAGTATGAGCATATCGTCGATTACTAGCTTCTATGATTCGAATACACATCAATTCTCGGGTCCCACTGTTATCTGCTACATTCAAATGTCCAGTGGAGACAGGGTGGGGCCTGTAGCTTAGAGGATTAGAGCACGTGGCTACGAACCACAGTGTCTGGGGTTCAAATCCCTCCTCGCTCACAATCGGCCAAAAAGGGAAGGACCTTTCCCTTTGGGATGAAATACCCATTTTTTCCAATCAAATAACAGATTCAAATAATTTTATCGACATGAGTGTTTTATATTGAAAAACCGGCATATCTTCTGTATGGGGCTTACGCGGTGGTTAGAACAAAGACACATTTTTTTGTTGTGAATTCAAATGTGGCAGATAGATAAGGACATATATCTGCAAGTCCCGATCAATAGTTCAAGTCACACACTCCCATAATCCATTTTATCTTGGGAACCCTCTGAAAGAAATAGAACTTTTAAAGGAATTATTTTCAAATGGAAGAAAAAAATATGTTGATAAATGAATTCCAATTTGTTAACTATTACTTATCAAATCTTGCTCTATAATCTGGTTTGATCTTGTAGTCCAAATAATTACGTACCATGACGTATCCGTAATAATACTAGCAGTGACAATTGCCCCATGAAGACTCGTTTTCGCTATGGCTCCGATGGATTCCCTTAACCAAGCCACTGCCTATGAGTCGCCGGCTTATTCTTCAACAGGCACGTGGTCAAAGCCCTGGGCTCCTCCCACTGCTTAGGAGCTTACGGTAAAGGGGTCAACCTCTTTCAAATATACAAATGGATTATGGCAATGCAATGTAGTTGGACTCTCACGACGATCCGAATGAATTATCCTTTGTTGCGTTACAAGTGGGCATTTTACCAGAGGTTTCTATTGTACCAAAATTCAACCTCTATAAAACTTCTTCAAAATATGGAAAGATTAAAGAAAGAATATGTTCTTCTTCTGTAAAGAATTCGTCCAATAATTTATAACCAAATCTTTTCAAAAAAGTTCGTACATTACTTTTGTGTTTACGAGCCAAAGTTTTAACACAAGAAAGTCTCATAGACTAACTGGAAGGGTACAGTTCGTAAATCTAGCGTAGGGTGTGGAAGGTTTTGATCATTTTGTTCCGGGAGGAATAACCTCTCATCATATTGCAGCAAGGACCTTGGGCATATTGGCGCTAAATATTGTTAAGAGCCTTTCGGCGTGAAAACAAAAATGTTTGTGACGCTGAGATAAGCCTCCCACTCCACCAGAAATTCCCTCTGCCCCTATCGTACTCTAGCTTGGTAGTTTCTACCGCCTGTCCAGGGTTGAGCCCTGGGATTTGACGGCGGACTTAAAAAGCCATCTACAGACGCTTTATGCCCAATCATTCCGGATAACGCTTGCATCCTCTGTATTACTGGGGCAAGGTTGAGTTCATCGATTAAACTAGGTCAGGTTACAGATTAATAAATGATTTTTTTCTATTCGAAACCCATTCAAAAGTCAAAAGAAGGGGCAATATACGAGAAATCAAATCATACAGAAATGATAGATGCCTTGAATGTTCAGAAAATGCTATGAGGTGTTCGAAAATGGTTGAAGTAGTTGAATAGGAAGATCACTAGATATTTCTTCTTAGAACATATTGATTTGACCCCATAAGCGGGACCACCACCCCATAGCATGTTGCCGCCAAAAGCCCGTATTTCTTCTAGAGAATATCCTAATTGTTTCCGAGCAACTAGAAAGAGATTCTTTAAGCAGGTTTTTTCGGAACGAATCAAACAAATCAAATGGATCCATATAAAAAAATCAATGCCATTCGTTTGATGGGAAATAAAAAGGAATATAAAAAATTCGAATGGCTGAAGCTGATGCAACTACTTTCGAAGTAACAGAAAGAAAAGCAACAGTTGGAGTGGGAGAGTCAGAGTCGAAAAGAGGATTCCACACTTCTTTCTCTCATTCCAAAAAGAGAAAGTTAGAAAGAGTTGAGATGTTTTGAAGATTGGATGCAGTTACTAATTCATGATCTGGCATGTACAGAAATGAAAATTAGATTCATGTAACAAGAGATAGGTTTCCCATTCTTTAGCCTGAAAGATATGTGGCCATGAAGTAAGGATTAAGTGGAACAGATTTGACTAGGCGGTAAAGTCGTGGAAATAGCAAATGATATCCATTAAGCAGGGGAAATACTATTTTAAAAAGCGTAGCTAGATATGGATAAAGAGGCATCGAATACATATGGTGAGCTACAACAATGGTTAAAGATCCTAACATAGCTAGATTAATAGATAATGGAGCATGCCAGGACGTTGTTAGGAGAAACCGTTTCTTATTTTGTGCCGAAGCAATTTATAAGGCACAGGCTGAAACAGGTGAAATTAAAGGGCATTACTTAAACGCTACTGCAGGTACATGTGAAAAGATGATTAAAAGAGCTGTATTTGCCAGATAATTAGAGAAATTGGTACAAGAAGCTGTGGATACATTTCTTGATAATGGAATCCGTGGACAACCAATGATGGACGGTCATAATAAGGTTTACAAGTCGTTTTCAGATGTAATTGAAGGAAAATAGGGAAGATTTTTCATTACAGCTCTATTTAGAACAGAACATGTCATGCTCTAACATAATTTATATTTTCTATTCAAAGAAAAAATTTGAAAATTTACGCATCAGAATTTCCTGAAAATTACTTAATGGGCAGAAGCTTTATAGAATTATTATGAAGCTATGCGATTAGAAATTGATCCTTATGATCGAAGTTATATACTCTATAACATAGGCCTTATCCACACAAGTAACGGAGAACATACGAAAGCTTTAGAATATTATTAGCTGCTGTTGAAGTTCCATCAATAAATGGATAAGACTTTGGTCTTAGTATATATGAGTTCTTGAAAGTAAAGGAGTAATAAAAAATTTCTTGTTATTTCAAGAGGTTTGTTATTGCTCATTTACTAGTTAGTTTTAGTATTTTTTTAGTTATTACTTAACTATTTGTTTTATTTTACTTTTTCCTAATCCTAAATGGAATGTAACGACGTAGGGATCCATATGTAAACATAGTACCTATTTAGATACGCTTGAATGACCCCAATGTATCTCCTTCAAAAAGGATTTCTCCATAATGTCCATGAAAAGTTGCTCCTGGAGTGGCTAAATAGGGTTCGCCGATATTATTACTACAGAGTCAGTTTGAACAATTATAACTTGCCCCGATTTTAGGTGTGATCCTTTTTTGGCTATACATAGATTTTCACAAATACACTACCCGATAAGACTAAAAAGAATACTTACAAAAAATATATGATCGTTTCGTCAATGGACCCTAACGCGGACGAACCAAAAAATTGTTTACACTCTCAAGCATAAATGAAGCTTCTGTAAAAAATTACAAGATTTGGTGCAGAGACTCAATGGAAGCTGTTCTAACAAATGGAGTTGGCTGCATTGTGTTAGTAAAGGAATCCTTCCATCGAAACTTAAGAAAGCATGAAGGATAAACCTATTTCTCTTGGATTTATCAGTCTAAGCAGGAGACAATATACGTTAATTTTATTGATTATTTTTTTATTTAAAGAATCATCCCATCTCAATTAAAAATACAAATACATTTTTAGGAAGAAATCAAACTCCGCTTTTGTATTATAGAATTAGCAATGCACATTAAACTCTGTTTGGTTTTATTACATTACATTTATTTCCCTTTAATTAAAGATTGTTTATGTCTAAAATAGAAATTATTTTATTCAATCTATTCTATTAACAATTGAAAATCTGCCTTTGTTCCGTACCTTTTTTTATTCTAGTCAATTGAATCTGTTGCCCATTAGAGCCATCGTTAACCATTGGTCGTTAAGGCGTATTCTCAAAATACCAATATCTACAATTGTGGCAATAGGCGCATGATTTGGTAATACACCAATTTGTCCACTATTAGCAGATAAAATAATTTCTTTCACTTCCGAATCCCAACATGTAACAAGAGAAAGGTTTCCCACTCCTTAGCCGGAAAGATATGTGGCCATGAAACAGGGATTAAGTGGAACAGAATTGACTGGGCGGTAATGTCGTGGAAACACCAATTTCTTCCATATTTTGGACCTTATCTCTATGGAACAATATACTAACTACTGTACTTCAAGTAGGCGATGGCATTGCTTGTATTTATGGTCTTGATGAAGTAATGGCAGGTGAATTAGTAGAATTTGAAGAGGATCCCATGATCCTGAACCTATCTTACTTGGGATTGCAAATCCCAAGTTTGTCTATGAAAAGCAGATCTAATTATATTAGAGTCTATAATTGATTTCTTTTGTGTAATACTAATCGATATGGCCTCACCAATTCGGACTAGATAACAAACCAATGAATCTCCTTCTTTTTGCCACTGTATTTCCCAATCAAATTCGTCGTAACATTCATAATGATCATCCACATCTCAGGGTCAGGCGCTGATTAACACATTGAAGTATTCATGTGGCTTAGAACCCTCACAGCCTATGCACAACGATGCAATTATCAGGGGCAAGCTCTACCACTGAGCTAATAGCCCGCTATGCGAAAGCCTATGGGGTCACTTTTGTAACTGGATAACCAGCACTAAAATCGTCTTTACATTGGATGGTTTGGTGTTTTGATGATCCTTAATTTATTGACCCCAAGCACCTACAACCAGAAGCGCCCCTTGTTTCAAAGAGAAGAGTACGGGTTATTCACATTTCATTTGATGGTCAAAGGCGAATTGAAAGCTAAACAGTGTTAATTTTAAGGAGTCCCTCCGGAAAAAAAATAAAGATGTCTCCTACGTTACCCGTAATATGTGGAAGTATCGATGTAATTTCATGACACACAACATATATTCAATACATTCATCATATTACTCGATTGATTAACAATTTGAGATCACTTCTATTATAAATATATAAAGAAATAGAATATGATAGAAATAGTAATAAAAAATGATACTAAAATGTAGAAAAAAAAAAAAAAAAAAAAAAACTATTCCTTATTTTGTTGCTCTTCATTAAGTTAAGTAAAAAGTATAAAAATATATAGACCCGGGCCTTTTATCATAACTTCTGCTCGTTGCATACCTTGATCCACTACTGTCCGAATAGCATTTCCTACTGCAGTTTGAGCGGCAAATGGTGTGGTGATCAAATGGCTGTTCATGTACCTTTATCTTTGGAGACTCAAGTAGAGGCGCGTTTACTTATGTTTTCTGTTAGAGAAAAAAGAACGAATGGATCTTGTAGGATTCCCAAGAAATTCTTCGATTTCTTTCGGAAGCAAATGCTTATTCATCTGCTTCTCACATTCCGTGAATAGCCGGGACATTGAGGAATATACCCAGACCTCCGACAAAAGCATGAAAAAAAATGCTAGCATGGTACGATCCTTCTGTCACCCCAGAATGAAAGGGGCAATCTCGTAGTTCTTGGTCTGTGAAGATACGTTGTTGGGTGCTCCTCTCAAATGAATCGAAAGGTTCATGTTTGGTTTGGAAAGGGATCATGGAAGTTTTGAAATGAAGGGAAAGATAATCTACTTTCATTAAGTAATTTATTAAATAATTGAAAACAATGGCGGATACACCACATAAAATAAAGAATTAACCAAATTTGCTAGATGTAGAGGCAATCAAGAAAGCTGCATAAGTAAATATATACCCAACAAAAAGGTAGACTAATCTAACCAATCTAGCCTGCACAATGGGAAGATCCACCGATTTATCTCTCAATTGAATCAAATTAGCCAAAGGTGTGCGTTTATGAGCCCATGCTAAAGTTTGAATCAATTCCTGCCAATATCCATGCTAGGAAATTAATATTATAAATCCCGTAACCCAAACAAGATGTCCAAATAAGAACATCCACGCCTAGATTGATAAACCATTCATACCAAAAGTATTTAAAATTGAACATAAACAATACATGACTGTACAATGTACATGAACAGACAAGATTTACAGATCTTCAGAATCTTCACAAAGAGGAGGAGGGATCCTGTGATTAATCCGCAACTTCATGAATTCTGACAACGACTTTACTAATTTTATTATTATATATATAACGGCCAAAGCTTATTAATCGAATCAGCAACTTCATGAAATCTGACAACGACTTTACAAATTTTAATATATATATATAAATGACGGCCAAAGCTTTATTAATCAGCAACTTCATGAATTCTTACAACGACTTTACAAATTTTTTTTTTTAGCACACGTTATTTTGACACCACGACCAGGTGCTACAGAACGCAGAGAGGACAGCACAAAGATTTATCACCATACAAGTGACGACACCAAAACACAAATAAGAAGTTCAGACAAATGAACCTAACAAAGAAAAAGACGAGCTTAAGGAAATGAAAACCCTAGCCCAAAGACCAGTGGCTCAGCGTGGGGCCAATAAGATCCGCGGCCACCAATCATGACGACGAGAGATTTTTCAATGTGATCGGTATATGAGATGGTACATAACATGTCATTATACAAATAGTGGGATATTTATGTTAAATAACTTAAAAAATAAAATTTTCCATAATTTATATAAAAACACGTGGTCTACTTTTCGTGTTCCGGTCACAATGCAAAATTTCTCCACGACCACGAGGGAGTAACAAAACAACTGAATACCCTTCACAGTTTGAACTGTGATAATGCGGAGTTTCCTTTAACCCTTTCCGAGAGGTAGTGTTCAAGATAATCTTCAATATGAGCTTCTCGGTATATCTGGGGATTTTCTTCTGATAACAACTCCTTGATTGGTCCATAAACTTTTGAATTTCCTGGCCGAGCATCTGGCATGAAAAAGCTTGCCACAGAAACTCTTGGGCCTACACTCTGCGCTATAACTCTGTGATTAACACTGATAAACTTGTCATTTGTCACGAGCTGCACCAAAGTAATAAAGAATTATCAGTTTTTGAAAAGTTAATTTATGTATACGCTTTGTCATAAAAAATGTTTCATTGGTCATAAGTGACTGAGAATATACATTGTCACTCCTCCGTAGATTTGATATGAATGGTAAAGATTAAAACATTAAAAGCACATCAACTTATTCCCCACCCTTAATATCAAAATCTAATGATATGATGGGTGATGACCATGAATTCTTGGTCAAGTAACAAGTGAACAAAACACTGCTAAATTTAGCACAATGAAAAGTGGCTAATTAATGGTCCGGGAATGAGAACTTGCCTGCAGAAGGTCTCCTACATTGATAACAAGAGCTCCTTGCATGGGAGGAACATTAACCCATTGATTCTCATACAAAACTTGGAGGCCACCCACTTGGTCTTGTAAAAGTATGGTGATGAAACTGCCGTCGGTGTGTTGATCGGTGCCTATAGTCAATTCTTGTTTAGGGCATGGTGGGTAGTAGTGACCATAAATAGAAAACTCCTCAGCGCAATCCATGTCTTTAAGTTTGTTGGGATTCATCCCAAGAGCCTCAGACAGCAACTCAAACAAAGTAATTCCCAAATCCTTCACTTGCTTTGAGTACTCAATCACTGTTTCTCTGCATAGTACTCAAACACATGAAGTTAGTACTGATCGTAAGTTTTTTTTATTATGGAGTAATGATGTATATATACCAAAGACTGACTTACTTGTTGACACACACTCCCTAATACAATCAATGTGTCTAAATAGCATTATTGTTTATTAAGTGATAAACATATTGATCAATCAATATTTCTTCTGCAAGTATTCCAACTTGTGGAATTAGTACTAATATAATAATAAGAAAAAGTAGTACTATTTAGACACTCAAAACTAACATACTTGTTGGCACACTCTTTAATACGGTCAGTATGTTTAAATAACACTATTGTTTATTAAGTGATGTAAGTAATGGCTAAGAACCTAATTAAAGGGGAAGTTATATATGGTAACTCCACTACAAAAAAAAAAAAAAAAAAAAAAATCCTCTGGTACAATTTTGTATTAATTTGATGTATGCATGAAAGAGGATCAAATACATTATAAAGTTATACGCTGTTATAAGAAATTAAATGGATTCTCTCTTGCATGTAATGCTCGACTAGTTAGATTGTGAATCAGAACTATTAATTAGGCATTACTAAATATACTGATGAGCATACCTGCACACCGGGGGTAATTCCTCGGGTTTGGGTGGGTTAAGCGACCCATAACACACAAACGTATCCCTCCAGTTTCCTCTTTTGGATTTGTGGAAACGATTACCGGACAGGTACTGCTCCTGGTTCCCAGTATCCTTTGAGCACAACTCTTTCTTAACTTCATTATCCTTCTCATGAAACTCACGTATTCCATGTACCATCCTGTCCAAAGCATCAACGGGAATTCCATTTGTAACCTGAAAGAAACCCCACTTCTCGCATGCATATCGAATTTTCTCGACGACTTCTGCTCGTAAAACTGAGTCGGTATCAATGCCGTGAAGATCAATGGTGGGAATACTGAGTTTGGCACCACTTCTATCCCTCTCATCTGCTCTTGTTTTGGTCACCATTTTCGTTATTTCTTTTGGATCTGAAGACGTAATTCAGGAATTAGAGTTTAGTATAGCACTTTGAAAACCCTACGTGGGGTATAAGATATATATATAGGAGCACTGGCAGATTCATTAAGTGGAAAGGGGGTCAGCTGACCTCCCGAATTGCGGTGAATCTATATGGATGACTTTGGTGTTGCTCCTTTAAAGGTTAGAATTGTTTTTTATACATGCCCTCTAACTGCTTGATAAAATGCCTCAAAAGAGGAGTTGTCATTCTTATCCTTATTTTTTTAAATATATCAACTTG
Organism: Heteromeles arbutifolia; assembly: GCA_024362995.1. Lineage (NCBI taxonomy): Eukaryota > Viridiplantae > Streptophyta > Magnoliopsida > Rosales > Rosaceae > Heteromeles > Heteromeles arbutifolia. Next base: position 42,974,722 of record JANCRC010000002.1, read on the forward strand.
AGCATTATAGTTTTTTATATACGTTTAAGTAGTGAATTTTCTTAATTAAAAGGAATTGGTAGTCTTACAATCATGTATATTTGCTAGTGACATTGGCTTTGATTTACTAGTTGCTACTGCTTAAGTAGAGAGAGCCGTTTGGCCTATAAATATTGTGACAAGTCCATTGCATAATCAAATGGAAAATCAACGGTAGAGTGATAGCATGGGGGTTTATATTGAGAGTAATTTTTTTTTCCATTGATGTGAAGTTATAATTCAGCGTTTTCGTATTGAAAATGCGTTGTGGATAATTGTAACTTGTATTGTTATTTGTTTTATAAATATGAATGATGGAACTCTGGTTTAATTTTTAAGATTATGATATATTTAAAAAATATTTGTAAATTTATATATGTGACCCTGAATAACATTTCCTGGATGAGGACGGTCGAAAAATTGTCTTTTAAACAATAGCAGGAATTTCTGAAATAAAGAGACCATATGACTCTTCCGCAACAGCAGCAGCCTAAACGAACGTTGTTTACCACATGAAGAAAACAAACGCGCAATAGAGCCCACCCTTATTTACTTCAACTTTTTATACGTCAGTCTGACGTTACTAGAAATTAGTTGAAGATGTAGAAACCAACTCCTTTTGAACGACTAACCAATTTTTTTTATTTTTGTCGTTCAAAGATAACCTATCCATAATCAAGTACTGGCCAATTACATTCTGAATTATGAATTGGTTAGTCCCTTTTGTTGAGGAATTCCTATTGTAACATTCCATATCGACCAACGGAGAGGGGGTGATGTGCCTTATATGTACATGTCCACCTCCATATAGCACGAGGCTTTTTGGGAACTCACTGGCTTCGGATCCCATAAGAACTCCGAAGTTAAGCGAGTTTGGGCGAGAACGGTCCCAGGATGGGTGACCCCTGGCAAGGCCCAAGAACCCAAGAAAAAAACCGTGCGGGCCGGGTCCAAAGCGGACAATATCTTGTTACGGCGGAGTCGAATTGGGATGTGTCAGAATGGTGCCGTGTGGTGCGAGTGTGTAGACGAGGACGTCGAGCCCCTAAGGGGGGGGGGTGGATTGTAACATCCCACATCGATCAACAGAGAGGGGGTGATGTGCCTTCTATATACATGCCCACCTCTATATAGCACAAGACTTTTTGGGAACTCACTGGTTTCGGATCCCACTAGGAAGTTCCTAGGATGGGTGACCCACTGGAAAGTTCTCGTGCCGAGTTCCCAAAAACAAAACCGTGTAGGCCAGGCCCAAAGCGGACAATAACGTGCTACGACGGAGTCGAACTGGGATGTGACACCTGTCATAATTAGTTTACATGAGAAATACCTTAACATAAGGGGACTAATACATGCTTATGTATTACGTAATTCATATATTTTAGATTTTTAAATGATTTTCTGAAATTCAACGTGTATTCGATCATGACCTCAAGATAGTTTATTAAAATTCTTAGGAAGTTTAATTTAAAGAAGTTTATACTGTTACAAGTGTATTCAATTAGAGAATTCGTAGTATATTTTAAGCTTCTACGAATCTCACCACTCCCTTTGAGATTTAGAGAGAATTGAATTAAAATTTCACTAAAAATCAGTTAAACACTATCAAAATTCATAACTTCATAAATCTATTAAGATCTCTCAAAATCTCAATTGGATATTCCTAAGCACCTTTATTCACCAACAATTAGTATTTCAAAGTACCACGTGTGATAACATATATTTGCAATTTCAGCTAATGAACAGTAATTTTGACCATCCAATTTCATGGTACCAGCAAGCAGCATCACACATTTGGAATACGTTCAAGAGCCAAGACCTTCTCGAATCCAAGCAGCCAACTTCTACTTCAAACAAAAACGTAATATAATTTATATTATTTTGAGAAAGAAAATATGTAAATTCATAGCACTCTTCAAATGAACTTTATGACTCTTGAAAGCACTATTGAGAAATACGAAAATTTTCAAAGAAATGTTTTTTGAATAAAATTCAACAATGTTCTTCCAAGTTAGTCTTTTGCAACGAAGTAGGTTTTTCTTTATCATGAGTGAAATTTCATTTTTTCTCAATTGTGTTTTTTCCCCCTTTGAACTGAAGATAATTAAAGGTAGGATGGAAATGTGTTGTAGGGTCATCATCACCTGTAGATGAAGATTCTTATTTGAAGTTTCTTTTATTTGAAGTTTCTGACTGTTCTTCGGTACGTCAAGTTACACGTGTTAGAAAGTTTAATATTTAAAAAAAAAAAAAATCCCCTTTTGACAAACGATCAAATGCGATTCATTTTCGACTACTTTGAGTTCTCTTAGCAATGAAATTTGAAAAGAAAAGTATTATTAGAAGTATTATGAGTAATCAGCTGTTAAAAGAAAAGAGTCGGATTGAGATTATTGTACATTTTGTAAAAAAATTATTTTTAATGTTGTTTGGGTTTGGAATATTGGATTTGGGCCGAAGGTGGATAATTCGCATTAAGGTTTAATTTTGGCCCATAAGTAATCCTTCAGGCCAAATGATATCCAAATATCCAGGTTATAGTGAGATTCAGCCGAGTCCTAACAGAAGAGAGATTCTTAAAAGGACCAAGTGGAGAAGTGATTCGGCTGAGTCCTAACTGAAGTGAAATTGGTATAGATCAGAATCAGTTTTAATAAGATTCAAATTATTTCAAGAATCAAGACTCGTGGCTAATCAAATAAGGAATGAATCTGATGCATAAGAGGATTAGGTTCAGAATCCTAGTTCTAGTCGAAGTGGCCGAAATCATGTACTGACTGGTTTCGTTTAGTGATAAGATAATGTTGAGAATATTCAGAGAAGAGCCAAAGAAGTATAGTTCTATTAGGACTTTACTTCGGCATGCTTGGTCTTCACGAAATTCACCCCTATAAATAGAAGTGGTTCTGCAACAATAAAATGACCTTCAACTCAACACATAACTGCCCTGCGCAAAACCTTGCTTTATGCAAATCCTTCTCATATTTTGAGAAATCACTAACTCTTCTAACTCCGTCAACACATTTTCAGTTTGGAATAATAACGATGTGTTGACAACCAGCGATATCTTCATTTTAAAATAACAACACTAGAGCCATAGAATTAGACGATCGAGAAGTATGTTGGATTGATAGGTTCTACTTTAAGCTTGGTTGATTAACTATACAAGTCTCAGCCAACGAGGAGTCCTCAATTTTTTTGCCGAACAAGGTCACTTTACTAGCTTCCAGCTAAGTGAAGTGTTCTATGGTTGGTTACTTTGAGGTACACTTCACAGTTCGGCATTCTAACGACTGAACAACATTTACCATCAAGACACTTGTCTCTTTTAAGTATTTATGTCCTTATAGTTTGATACAGATTTGGCACACTTATACTTTCACGAATATAGTTGAGGCAGCCAAACCTGGTGCTGCAGATCTTGAACTTCGTAGTGATTAGCAACCTTGTCTTCAGGTTCTAGAACCCAAGGCCGAGATATGCCCCTTCCTCGACCGTGATCGCTCGGATATAGAAGTTAGCAGCGCATTCGACACCACCACCATCTTTACTTCCATTCTACTCGCCGATTGAGCTCGGTCGCGAGTTGGCACGCCTGCATCCACCAGAAGGATGTAGTTAGCTCATTAGTTACTCAACATGCATACCACGTAGGCTTGGCATTTTTTAGGGTCAACATTTTGGCACGCACAGTGGGACCAAGTGCTAAAAACTACAAAGTTCATGACCATCGAGACTCACTTTGTCAAGAAGTATATAGCGATAGGTAAATAGTTAGTAAACCAAACATCTACAAATCAGGCAATCATGTCTTCTAGTGTAAAACTAGCACAAAATCCTCTTGTTGCCATCACACTAAAACCTGCAGCACACCAAGAGGTGGATATTATCTTAACAGCTAGAAACACACTGTAGTGACCGTTGCAAAGACCACTAAGTTCGCTGACTTTGAACCTCTAGAGAGGACGGTCGAGGAATACGACATCAAACACACTTCCTAAAAAGTTTAACTAGCGCATGCTTAAAGAACACACTTAACATCTTGAGTTTACCTTCGAGCGTGAAATCGGCATGCTGGGTTTCAAACAGGACATAGCAAATAAGTACCACTAGGGGATATAATGAAGTCACGAAGAAGTACGACCACCATGAGAACCTTGAGTTTGACTTCCTCGACCCTTAAAAGGTCATTGTAAACATCTGATTATGAGCCATACCACTTGATCTGCTAGCTCAACCTAAAGTACAACCACTATGAGATCTTTGAGTTTAACTCCCTTGACCTTGTCGGTTATTCTAACTCTAACTACCAGAAGCTTCATCATTAGACTAGCCCTAATAAGGGTTTTGTTGACCAAACTACAAAGTTTGCTGTGGATATTGAGGCATAACGAGATGAGGAAACTGGTGAATGAGAGGATAGGTGTACAAAATAGGTTGAAATAACTGATGCCCATATACAAGATAAAGCACAAACTGGTGAATAAATTAGCCAGACCTTCAGGTTCAGACTGTTGAGTCATCTTGTAAGATATCCCCGATTATTGCCTCGAATTAGGATAATTCCTCTGAAAGTGTCCCAGTTGACCACAGTTACACCAAAGCCCAATACTCGATCTACATTCACTATCATGATGGTTGAATTAGGGTGCAGAGAGGTATGAGGTCTTTCCGAAAAGAACCACCTCGAGATCCGCTGCTAGAGAATCGTCCGCTGCTGGTAGACCCTCACTTGCATGAAGTGTAGTATTATTAAATCCATCACTAGTAGTAGACCCAAAAGGCTGACTTTTCTTCTTGAAAGCTGTTTTACTCTTCATTCCGCCATAGACAATGCTTCCTTGATATTCTTCGCCTTAAACTTATTCTTGAATTTGCTGAATTGTCCTCCATCACTACTAGTGCTCAATTGTTTACTTTTCATTGTCTGTTTTTCTTTCTTCTTGTTATCCACTTGTTCAACCCATTGAGTTGTGTGGAAAGCTACCTCATATGTTACACCATCATTCACCACTACATAGGTGCACAACTCCAGGTTCAGACCCTAAATAAACTACTTCATCTTCTCATCTGTATTATCACGAATACCCGGGCAATACTCAACTAGACACCAAAACTTCCGTTCATATTCAACTACAGACATTTCATGACGTTCTAGAGCCAAGAACTCTTACCTTTTGATAGCTTGAAACTCGGGACTGAGAAAATTATTCTTGAACCGCTCCTTGAATAGATCCCAAGTCCAAACCTCGATAGCCCAAATATTATGGTGCTCCGCCTTCCACCAATTCGTGGCACTATCAACCATGAAAAAAGTCAACGTGCTTACACTCTGATCCTCGGGACATCTCATAACCTTGATAACATCATCCATATGTTCCAACCAAGTCTTGGTTTCTTCTTTGGTTCCACTACCATTAATAGAGTAGGCACCATGACTCACAGCAACCTTTGCCTTAGTGCAGCCTCGATTTGCATTTTGAATCAACTGAGCTAACGTTTCGGTTAACTGTAATCCTGGAATAGGAATACGTTCACGCCTAGGCGGCATAGTTTTGTCAAGTAGGCATTAAACTATTATCACAATATTGGCATTATACGATGCAAATGTATGTCCCTAACCATGCTTTGATACCAAACTGTCACACCCCGACCCCAATAACACAAATTACAAGGCTAAGATATGTTGACCACCACAAAATTGACGAGATGACCCCATAGTGAGATGACATCACAAGTTGGGCTATTCTCATCATATGTGTGAAGTTGCACCGGTCTCATCACATACATGTCCATCAACACCCTAAAGGATTTCTGCCACCCTAAGGGGGAACAAGCTGGCGCCTACTCTAGAACCAAAACAAATGAAATGGTGTGATGTGAACTACATGTGAGTTCGTCCTACGCCTAGACCAGTGCAATAAAAGAGACCGTGCAAATCACAATATAATGAGTAGATATGATATAAACATTTATTGCCCGTTTATGCTCACAATCAATATAATAAATGCAAAGTGTATAAAAATATATTTGTAAGCTAAACATGGCATGTCACATCATGGTATGTAAAAGCAGTTATTGAGGAATACCCCATATATATATATATATATATATATATAATATTGTAAAACAAAATACTCACTCACAATCATGTCGACGAGTCGAAATTGCCACGCGGGCTTCGGTGGTCCTTGAGATGCGTTTCACCTAGAAACAAAATCACTAATGTAAACACTACGCACTAACATAAACTCCCATATTTGTACGAAGTACGGCTATTGTAGAAACCACATTAAAATAGTGTGTAAATTACATATTACACCCTCCGGTTTCGGTGCAATTGCAACCTCATACATCTTTAAAACATTTCAATCTCATACATTTATTATCATTTTTTTTTCAATATCATACATCTGTTAAAAAATCTATTAAGTAAACCATTCAGTAATGTTGTGACAAATATGATGTAACGACCCATCCCCAAATATTTCAGTTTTTATAATTTTAATGCATGAATTTACGAAAATGCCATTCGAGGCAAAAACATTGACCTTTGTTGACCACCTTGTCGTGTCACGCAAGATTCATTTCATTGGCGTATCGTTGTTGTACTCTTCGTTACTAACGTATGGGCGCAAACGGAATGTAATTTGGAGTTATAACAAAGAAGTTATAAATGAACAAAGACAATGGCAAAATGGTCATTTGATTATTAATCGGGAAGGCTCCAGATTTGCTAGAGCTTTGATCTGATGCCACGTGTGTGGCTAGGATTGAGAGATTATGAGAGAAATAAGGGAAATGAGAGATTGGAAGGACGGCCCAATCAGAATGAGGGAAAGGAGAGGATGGAGAAAGAGGGAAAATGAGGGAACCTCTTCATCCCTTTGACCCATTTTTCGACCCGGCTACCCGATCTCCCGACCCGTTTCATGCGACTGTTCCAACGGGTTTCCCATCAATTTTTTTGTCTTTCTTCAATCTCCTATCACCACCAAACCACGACATCCCAGCATCCAATTATAGCCAAAATCGACAAGATTTCGTCATGATTCCATCAAAAACACCCATGTCAGTGCTGTGAAACCCTTGTTGGTGATCCACCAGTTCTGAAACGTTCTTCTTCAATTACCCCCACCATTAGACACCTCTTAAGCCCAGGAACAAACCCCAATCAAGTTTGGGGATGGCAGATCACCAGAGTGGACTAATCAGGGTTCACACATTTTTGGGGTTTCTGACGATTCGAAGAAGTTTCAGGCCACTTCCCGGTCGAATTGGACTTCAACCCAGGTATGAAAAATTTGGTGAATTTTGGAGTTGGTCGGAATTTGTGGTTTTCGTTCGCCGGAAATGGCCACCCATGGCGGCGCGTAGGGGAACCTGAGGTTCCTCCTTAGGTTTTTCGACATGCCAAATCCGAATCTGTTGTCTGTTTTGCCAAATTCGATCATTTTAGTAGATTTTTATTCAATGGGCTCTATTTGTGTTTAGGTACGTCGGTTGGAAGTTGTAAGAATAGTTAGGTGAAGAAAACAATTATCCATGTGGAAGATGAATCAATGGTTGAATTGAGTGACACTTGTCAAGAGATAACATAGGTTGTTATAAGGTAGTTAGTATTTAGCTTAGTGAAAAAGCTTTGTAAAAACTATATAACAGAGTTTAGAAATCTGTTACTTAATTGTCAAGAAATACGACAAACTTTTCTCTCTCTAAGGCCTGACTCTCTCTCTTTCTCTCTCTATTTCTTCTTCTTCTGCAATCACCTCTGAGTTCTAAGTCTTCTTCCTCAAGGCTTTTCTGCAATTCTAACATGGTATCCTCGCCATAGGTGGATCCAACGCTTCTGCATACTCTCTGAAACCTATATTTCTCTTCTCAACCCTCTGATTCGTTGATTCCCTGTGATTTTCTGGGTTCATCAAATTCCCAGTCTTGAAGATACTTGATTGATAGAACAGTGCACGTTACATGTTCGATAAAAGTTCGAAGTGAAAATTTTTCTTGCTACTACAATAATGGTCACTGGGGCGCAATTGCAAATTGTGCAACACCCATTACAAATATCATCACTACTGTCTCATCTTCGATTACAGTGAAATTAGATGACTCCAACTATCTTCTATGGAGCTTTCAGATGAGTCTTTTGCTTGAGAGTCATGACATTCTTGGTTTTGTTGATGGGTCCAAGAAGTGTCCACAGAGGTTTCTTGATGAGGCAAATCTTGAAGGACTTGAAACAGATGCCTATCAAGTCTGGAAAATGCACGATCGTGCTCTTATGCAACTTCTCATGGCTGCATTGTCATCAACTGTAATTTCCTGTATTCTTAGAAGTACAAGTTCTCATGTGAAATGTACAAGTACTAAAGAACGATTATCTACAATCACAAAAGCCACAATCTTTCAAATGAAGACAGAGCTACAAAACATTCAGAAATGGTCTGATTCTGTATCTGTTTATCTGCAAAAAAACTAAGGATGCAAGAGATCATCTTGCTGCAGCATGTGTCTTTTTTAAAGATAAGGACATAATCATTCTTGCTCTTAAAGGGTTATCAGTTGATTACAATACTTTTCGATGTGTTGTTCGAGGAAGAGAAAATGGGATTTCATTGAAAGATTTTCGATCACAACTTCTTGCTAATGAAGCAATAATTGGACAGTCTTGTGAGTCTTCTGTGAATTTTGGGTCTGCAATGGTTGCAAGTAATCAGCCAGCAAAAGGAAAAGCCCTTAGTCTTGAACAAATTTCATCTCAATCTCAGGACTTTGATATAGGCTCCTCAAGCCAAGGCTTCAATATCAATTGAGGGTCTAGTTCCAGTGGGTATAATTCTGGTCAAGGGTCATCCTTTCAATATGGCTCTGGAAATTTCCATGGCAATCCACCTCACTCTAATGGATATAAAGTATCTAACTATAGAGGAAAAAGAAGAGGCAGATTTCAATACAATAATGGTCCCGGATTTCAGTCTTCATCATACAACTCAGGCCCTGAAATTCTTGGTGCCCCAAAACAATTTCAACACAACTGTCCTGATCATCCAAGTGAGATTCCTATTTGCCAAATCTGCACAAAAAGGATCATCTAGTTGCAGACTATTTTCAAAGGCACAAGACATCATCCACTGGAAATGGTGCAATCATACAATGTCAAATCTGTTGGAAGTTTGGGCTTTCAGCAACTCAGTGCTACTACAAAAACAATTTTGCATACCAAGGAAGACCACCCCCAGTCAATCTCACTACAATGCAAACAAATTATAATCTTTCTGCACCACCTGAACAGTTTTGGGTTGCAGATACTGGTGCCACATCTCACATGACCTCAGAGTTTGCAAATCTGAATTTGTCTACTCCATATCAAGGCACTAATACCATAACCACTGCTTGTGGTGCAGGTTTGACCATTTCTAACATTGGTACATCAAAACTGCAAGCACCTAGCCACACTTTTACATTGAAAAATGTGTTGCATATTCCTAAGCTCTCATAACACTTACTGTCTGTATATCAACTCTGCAAAGATAACAAATGTAGATTCATATGTGATGATATTTCTTTTTGGGTTCAGGACAAAATCACAGGGAGAATACTCCTCAAGGGACTGTGTAAAGTTGGTTATTACCCCATTCTATTTCATTCTCCATAGAAAACATTACCTGCATCATACTCACATGCATGCTATCTAGCCAAATATGTTAATACAAGCTTATGGCATAAGAGTTTAGGACATCTATCAAATGCAATTACTTTTGCAATGCTACAACATACAAAGGCTTTTACACTTACAGACACTTCTCAAACCATTTGTACAACTTGTTTGGAAGGAAAATTTACAAAATTGTCTTTTTCCTTTCCTGCAAATAAATCTGTAACTCCATTAGAAGTGATTCATAGTGATGTGTCGGGACCTGCCCCTGTGTTGTCATTTGAAGGATCTAGGTACTATGTTAGCTTCATTGATGAATGTACCAGATACACATGGATTTTTCCAATGAGTAATAAAGCTGAAGTTTATGCAATATTTGCTAAGTATCATACTTTTCTCAGTACTTAGTTTTCTGCAAATGTTAAAACATTTCAAAGTGATGGTGGTGGTGAATATACAAGTCACCAGTTTCAAAATTTCTTAGCATCAAAAGGAATTTTTCATCAAAAATCTTGTCCATATACCCCAGAGCAAAATGGCTTAGTAGAGGGGAAACACAGGCACATTTTGGAAATTGCTATTACATTAATGCAAACAGCTAAATTTCCATCCAAATTTTGGTTCTTTGCTTGCTATACAACCATATATTTGGTTAATAGAATGCCCTGTGCTACCTTGAAAATGCAATCTCCCTACAAGTTGTTGATTGGCAAACTTCCAGTACTTACACATCTCAAAGTCTTTGGATGTGCATGTTACCCTTTACTGAAACCATATATCAGTTCTAAATTACAACCAAAAACAACAACTTGTGTCTTTTTAGGGTATGTAGAAAACTACAAAGGTTTTATATGTCTAGATGAGAGTACAAATAAGATTTATATCTCTAGACATATTCTTTTTTATGAAACACAATTTCCATGTTCAAAACTGTCATCTGATACACATCCCATCTCAAAACCAACATATGTGTCATCACTGCATTTACTTGCACCATCAATACCATCAGTCGCTTTGCATAATCAGGTCTCATATGCATTCATCTTCATCTCGAGCCTTAGAGTTCTTAGATCAAACATCATCTAGTGCCACATAATCTTTGAATGCATCTACAGCCTCAGAGTTATTGGAAACACAATCATGTAGTGCCTCAGATTCTATTCAAACACCTATATTACATACTTCAGATACACTTTCAGTTTCACTAATCACAAAACCTTACCAGCATACAATTACATAGTTCCCTATTCCTGTTAATACTAATTTCCAACAAGAACAACTCATTGTTGTTCTACTTATCCATATGAATCTGCATCCAATGCAGACAAGGTCAAAAAATGGAATTATCAAAAGAAAGGCCTATTCTGCCTCAATAGCTGTAAATTCCACATCAACAGAACCAAGAACATTCAAAGCAGCTGCCTTTATACCAGAATGGCAATTTGCAATGCAAGAGGAAATTGATGCTCTTCATTCTCAAAACACGTGGTCACTTGTTCCTCTTCCCAAGCATAAAAACCTTGTTGGTTGTAAGTCGGTGTATAGGATAAAACAAAATGCAGATGGGTCAATATCCAGATACAAGGCAAGGCTTGTTGCCAAGGGGTATAGACAAGAAGAAGGTTTAAATTATGGAGAAACTTTCGGTGCAGTGGTTAAACCAACAACAATTCGATTGATTCTTGCATTGGCAGCTCAGTTTAAGTGGACTCGAAGACAATTGGATGTCAAAAATGCATTCTTGCATGGTATACTTCAAGAAAAGGTCTATATGGAACAACCTCCAAGTTTTCACAATTCTAACCACCCCTCAAATTATGTCTCCAAACTTCAAAAGTCACTCTATGGTTTAAAACAAGCTCCCAGAGCTTAGAATGAGAAATTTACATGTTTTCTACTAGGATTGGGGTTTCAAATGTCTCAAGCAGATCTCTCTTTGTTCGTTAAACATACATCACAAGGCACAATTGTTCTCTTGCTCTATGTTGATGATGTAATCCTCACAGGTAGCGATCCTCATTTGGTTTTAGATGTCATTGAAAATCTTACCAAGGAGTTTGATATGAAAGACTTGGGAATCTTGAACTACTTCATAGGGCTACAGATACACTACAACTCTGATGGTTTGTTTGTCTCTCAATCAAAGTACATAAAGAAGTTAGTGGACAAAGCTGATTTACAAGACTGCAAACCTTGTGCCACTCCATGTCTTCCCTATCACAAGTTGCTCAAAGATGATGGCAAACCTTACCATAGCCCTGAGCAATACAGAAGCATTGTTGGAGCATTGCAATATCTCACTTTCACTAGACCTGACATAGTTTTCTCAATCAATCAAGCTTGTCAGTTCATGCATAATCTCATGAAGTCACATGTTATTGCAGTAAAGAGAATAATCAAGTATCTCAAAGGCACTTCTTAGTATGGCAATCAATTTAAATCAGGACCTATTTATCTGCAATCTTATAGTGATGGAGATTGGGCTAGGGACCCAAATGATAGAAGGTCTACTTTTGGTTTCATTGTCTTTCTTGGTTCAAATCCAATTTCGTGGGCTTCAAAGAAACAACATATTTTTTCCAGGTTCTCCATGGAGGCTGAATATAGAGCTCTTGCCATCGTTGCTGTTGAGCTTGCCTGGAGAAGGCAATTTAACTGTGATCTTCACATTCCAATAACTTTGCCCCCAATGATTCATTGTGACAATGTTTCAGCTATAGCACTATCTACAAATCCAGTATTTCATGCCAAATCCAAACATATTGAAATCGACTATCATTTTGTCAGAGAAAGGGTTACAAGGGGAGATCTCCAAATTCAGCATGTTTGTTCCTCGAATCAGTCAGCTGATATCTTAACCAAAGGATTGCCTGCACCATTATTTCAGTTGCATTGTGGCAATCTCATGCTCAACTCAATCAAACATGAGATTGAGGGGGGATGTAAGAATAGTGAAGTGAAGAAAACCAATATCCATGTGGAAGATGAATCAATGGTTGAATTGAGCGACAGTTGTCAAGAGATAACATAGGTTGTTATAAGGTAGTTAGTCTTTAGCTTAGTGAAAAAGCTTTGTAAAAACTATATAACATACTTTGGAAATCTGTTACTTAATTGTCAAGAAATACAACAAACTTTTCTCTCCCTAAGGCCAGACTCTCTCTCTCTCTTTCTCTCTCTATTTCTTCTTTTTCTACGATCACCTTTGGGTGATTGATACTATATATGCCTTTGGGTGGGTGCTGTAGGAGCCTTCGGGCAATTGATACTGTATATGCTTTCGGGTGGGTGTAGGTTGGAGCCTTCGGGCGATTGATGCTGTATATGCCTTCGGGTGGGTGTAGGTTGGAGCTTTTCGGCGATTGATATTATATATGCCTTCAGGTGGGTGATGTAGGAGCCTTTAGGCGATTGATACTATATATGTCTTCGGGTGGGTGCTGTAGGAGCATGCTGGCGATTGATATTTGTGAATGAAGTGTTCTGAAGGAAGAGTTCTATGTTCTGCCTCCGGGCGCATGGCGTATGTTCTACCTTCGGGCGATTATGATACCACTAGTTAGCACACTGTACGAGATATGTTTTATGAAGGTTTTATGGCATGCTAGGGTTTTCGGAAAAACCTATTACATATGATACTATTAGTTTTCATAAAACCTGAGGGTTAGTATGTTGATAACTGTTTTATTTTATATATATATATATATATATATATATATATATATATATATATATATCAACTTGGTCCAATCATGTTTGTTTTTGCGTCCCCTTCAGGACTTAGAATCGAGGCATATAATCCCGGCGTCAAGGCACTTCCGCATCAGCATCTTCGAGTCCTCTCAGTGTAGGAACCATTCTTTTATTCATTCAATTTTATATTATTTCTTTTAGTGCTCTAGTTAGTTGTATGCTCTGAACACGTTCCTAAATTGCATATTCATTGTTTTTATATTTATAAGTCTTATATATCCCTTGTTTTCAGCTTTTTCACTCAATAAATCGCTTTAGTCATCCTCGGTTGTCGGCCAGCACATGCCTATCCTGGTATTCGGGGAATATCGGGATCGGGGCGTGTCACACTATTATCCACTACATTCAAATGTCCAGTGGAGATAGGGTGGGGCCTGTAGCTTAGAAGATTAGAGCACGAGGCTACGAACCACAGTGTCGGGGGTTCGAATCCCTCCTCGCCCACAACCAGCCAAAAAGGGAATGACCTTTCCCTTTGGGATGAAATACCCATTTTTTCCAATCAAATAACGGATTCAAATCATTTTATCGACATGAGTGTTTTATATCGAAAAACCGGCATATGTTCTGTATGGGGCTTACGCGGTGGTTGGAACAAAGACACTTTTTTTTTTTTGTGAATTCAAATGTGGCAGATAGATAAGGACATATATCTGCAAGGCCTGATCAATAGTTCAAGTCACACACTCCCATAATCCATTTTATCTTGGGAACCCTCTGAAAGAAATAGAACTTTTAAAGGAATTATTTTCAAATGGAAGAAAAAAATCTGTTGATAAATGAATTCCAATTTGTTGACTATTACTTATCAAATCTTGCTCTATAATCTGGTTTGATCTTGTAGTCCAAATAATTATGTACCATGACGTATCCGTAATAATACTAGCAGTGACAATTGCCCCATGAAGACTCGCTTTCGCTATGGCTCCAGTGGGTTCCCTTAACCAAGCCACTGCCTGTGAGTCGCCGGCTCATTCTTCAACAGGCACGCGGTTAGAGCCCTGGGCTCCTCCCACTGCTTAGGAGCTTACGGTAAAAGGGGTCAGGTCAACCTCTTTAAAATATACAAATGGATTCTGGCAATGCAATGTAGTTGGACTCTCACGTCGATCCGAATGAATTATCCTTTGTTGGATTACAAGTGGGCATTTTACCAGAGGTTTCTATTGTACCAAATTCGACCTCTATAAAACTTCTTCAAAGTATAAGAAGCTCTTGGAAAGATTAACGAAAGAATCTGTTCTTCTTCCATAAAGAATTTGTCCAATAATTTATAACCTAATCTTTTCAAAAAAGTTCGTACAGTACTTGTGAATAATTGTAACTTGTATTGTTATCTGTTTTATAAATATGAATGATGGAACTATGGTTTAATTTTTAAGATTATTATATATTTAAAAAATGTTTGTAAATTTTTATATGTGACCTTGAATAACATTTCCTGGATGAGGACGGTCGAAAAATTGTCTTTTAAACAATAGCAGGAATTTCTGAAATAAAGAGACCATGTGACTCTTCCACAACAGCAGCAGCCTAAACGAATGTTATTTTCCACATGAAGAAAACATACGCGCAATAGAGCCCACCCTTATTTACTTCAACTTTTTATACGTCAGTTTAACGTTACTAGAAATTGGTTGAAGATGTAGAAACCAACTCCTTATGAACGACTAACCAATTTTATATTTGTCGTTCAAAGATAACCAATCCATAATCAAGTACTGGTCAATTACATTTTGAATTATGGATTGGTTAGTCCCCTTTTGTTGAGGAATTCCTGTCATAAGTTTACATGAGAAATCCCTTAATAGAAGGGGACTAATAAATACTTATGTATTATGTAATTCACATATTTGTCATTATTCGATCATGTATTAGTAAAGAATAATCCAATGTACCATGAACCTGGCACCAAAACAAGCTGTAGGCTGCTAATTATATTCGATGAATGCAACAAGTTTAAAGATTTTGAGAAAAATAAATCAGTGACTCACTATTAATCATATTGATATTACACTTTCATTTTACAACCTATATCCATATTTTTACACTAAGGGGAGAGAGGAGTTCGGCTAAACCACAATGAGCAACCTAATTTGGTATTGAATTCGCCACTCAGTACTACTGTCATTTTATAACCTATAGATTCAAAAGTTTATCACAACAAACCTTGATGCCATTAAAAGTAGAACGGAGCATTATATATTGTAAGATATTTTGTCACTTAGGAGGGTGTATTCAATGGGGATTTTGAGATATGTTAATTCTTTTAATAAATTTAGGAGTATTCAATCAGAATTTTAAATGATTCTTTGAAATTCAACGTGTATTTGATAATGACTTCAAGATAGTTTATTAAAATTCTTAGGAATGCTGGTGTATTCAATTACGATTTTAAAGAAGTTTATATTGGTACAAGTGTATTCAGTTAGGAATTTATTTTAAAGAATTTTAAAAAGCTAAGCAATTTAAGGGAATTGAAGAGGTTTAGTAGTGTATTTTAGGGAGCATTTTTGCTCACCACCGTAAACTATGGTGTATGCTCACCATACACCTAATCAATTGACACGTGTCTTTTCACCTAACTCTAGTTAACTTTCACATTAAATGTTTGTTTTTCAATTTTGAAAAAAATTAACCAAGATTAAGTGAAATGACATGTGTCAATTGATTAGGTGTATGGTGAACATACACCATAGTTTATGGTGGCGAGCAAAAATGCTCCCGTGTATTTTAAGCATGTACAAATCTCACCACTCCCTTTGAGATTTCGAGAGAATTAAATTAAAATTTCACATGGAATCTCTCAAAATTAGTTAAACTCTATCAAAATTCATAACCTCATAAATCTATTAAGATCTATAAAAATCTCAAGTGGAGAGAGCCTTTTCCGCTATGAATATTGTGACAAGTCTATTGCATAACCAATTGGGAAACGGTTGAGTGATACATTGGTAGTTTATATTGAGAGCAATTTTTTTTTTCCATTGATATGAAGTTATAATCTAGCGTTTTCATATTGAAAATGTGTTGTGGATAATTGTAACTTGTATTGTTATTTGTTTTATAAATATGAATGATGGAACTATGGTTTAATTTTTAAAATTATTATATATTTAAAAAATATTCGTAAATTTTTATACGTGACTGAATAACATTTCCTGGATCCCCACTGTATAAGAGGACGGTCGAAAAATTGTCTTTTAAACAATCGCAGGAATTTCTGAAATAAAGAGACCATATGACTTTTCCGCAACAGCAGCAGCCTAAACGAAACTTACTTACCACATGAAGAAAACATGCGCGCAATAGAGCCCCACCCTTATTTACTTCAACTTTTTATACGTCAGTTTAACGTTACTAGAAATTGGTTGAAGATGCAGAAACCAACTCCTTATGAACGACTAACCAATTTTTTTTATTTTTGCCGTTCAAAGATAACCAATCCATAATCAAGTACTGGCCAATTACATTCTAAATTATGAATTGGTTAGTCCCTTTTGTTGAGGAATTCCTATTGTAACATCTCACATCGACCAACGGATAGAGAGTGATGTGTCTTATATGTACATGCCCACCTCCATATAGCATGAGGCTTTTTGGGAACTCACTGGCTTCGGATCCCATAAAAACTCCGAAGTTAAGCGAGTTTGGGCAAGAGCGGCCCCAGGATGGGTGACCTTCTGGGAAGGCCCAAGAACCCAAGAAAAAAACCGTGCGGGCCGGGCCCAAAGCGGACTATATCTTGCTATGCGGACTAGGATGTGACAAGCACCCATTTGGGAAGTTCTCGTGCCGAGTTCCTAAAAACAAAACCGTGCGGGCCGGGCCCAAAGCGGACAATATCGTGCTACGGCGGAGTCGAATTGGGATGTGTCAGAATGGTATCAGAGCCACTCTGTCGTGTGGTACGAGTGTACAAACGAGGACGTCGGGCCCCTAAGGGGGGTGGATTGTAACATCCCACATCGACCAACGGATAGGCGGTGATGTGCCTTATATGTACATGCCCACCTCCATATAGCACAAGGCCTTTTGAGAACTTACTGGCTTCGAATCCCATAAGAACTCCAAGTTAAGCGAGTTTGGGTGAGAGCATTCCTAGGATGGGTGACCAACTGGGAAGTTCTCGTGCTGATTTCCCAAAAACAAAACCGTGCAGGCCGGGCCCAAAGCGGACAATATCGTGCTACGACGGAGTCGAACTGGGATGTGACACCTATCAATTAGTTTACATGAGAAATCCTTTAACAGAAGGGGACTAATACATGCTTATGTATTATGTAATTCATATATTTCAGATTTTTAAATGATTATCTGAAATTCAACGTGTATTTGATCATGACCTCAAGATAGTTTATTAAAATTCTTAGGAATCCGGGTGTATTCAATTACGATTTTAAAGAAGTTTATACTGTTCCAAGTGTATTCAATTATGAATTTATTTTACCTATTTTAAAAAGCTAAGCAATTTGAAGCAATTGGAGAGA
This sequence comes from Heteromeles arbutifolia, assembly GCA_024362995.1. Lineage (NCBI taxonomy): Eukaryota > Viridiplantae > Streptophyta > Magnoliopsida > Rosales > Rosaceae > Heteromeles > Heteromeles arbutifolia. The sequence continues at coordinate 42,992,641 of JANCRC010000002.1, forward strand.
ATTCGTAGTGTATTTTAAGCATCCACAAATCTCACCACTCCCTTTGAGATTTGGAGAGAATTGAATTAAAATTTCACTAAAAATCAGTTAAACACTATCAAAATTCATAACTTCATAAATCTATTAAAATCTCTCAAAATCTCAATTAAATATTCCTAAGCACGTTTATTCACCAACAATTAGTATTTCAAAGTACCACGTGTGATAACATATATTTGCAATTTCAGCTAATGAACAGTAATTTTGACCATCCAATTTCATGGTACCAGCAAGCAGCATCACACATTTGGAATATGTTCAAGAGCCAAGACCTTCTCGAATCCAAGCAGCCAACTTCGACTTCAAACAAAAACGTAATATAATTTATATTATTTTGAGAAAGAAAATATGTAAATTCCTAGCACTCTTCAAATGAACTTTATGACTCTTGAAAGCACTATTGAGAAATACGAAAATTTTCAAAGAAATGTTTTTTGAATAAAATTCAACAATGCTCTTCCAAGTTAGTCTTTTGCAACGAAGTAGGTTTTTCTTTATCATGAGTGAAATTTCATTTTTTCTCAATTGTGTTTTTTTCCCCTTTGAACTGAAGATAATTAAAGGTAGGATGGAAATGGGTTGTAGGGTCATCATCACCTGTAGATGAAGATTCTTATTTGAAGTTTCTTTTATTTGAAGTTTCTGACTGTTCTTCGTTAGGTCAAGTTACACGTGTTAGAAAGTTTAATATTTAAAAAAAAATCCCCTTTTGCCAAACGATCAAATGCGATTCATTTTCGACTACTTTGAGTTCTCTTAGCAATGAAATTTGAAAAGAAAAGTATTATTAGAAGTATTATGAGTAATCAGTTGTTAAAAGAAAAGAGTCGGATTGAGATTATTGTAGTTTTTGTAAAAAAATTATTTTTAATGTTGTTTGGGTTTGGAACATTGGATTTGGGCCGAGGGTGGATAATTCGCATTAAGGTTTAATTTTGGCCCATAAGTAATCCTTCAGGCCAAATGATATTCAAATATCCAGCTTATAGTGAGATTCAGCCGAGTCCTAACAGAAGAGAGATTCTTAAAAGGACCAAGTGGAGAAGTGATTCGGCCGAGTCCTAACTGAAGTGAAATTGGTATAGATCAGAATGAGTTTTAATAAGATTCGAATTATTTCAAGAATCAAGACTCGTGGCTAATCAAATAAGGAATGAATCTGATGCATAAGAGGACTAGGTTCAAAATCCTAGTTCTAGTCGAAGTGGCCGAAATCATGTACAGACTGGTTTCGTTTAGTGATAAGATAATGTTGAGAATATTCAGAGAAGAGCCAAAGAAGTATAGTTCTATTAGGACTTTACTTCAGCATGCTTGGTCTTCACGAAATTCACCCCTATAAATAGAAGTGGTTCTGCAACAATAAAATGACCTTCAACTTAACACATAACCGCCCTGCGCAAAACCTCGCTTTACACAAATCCTTCTCATATTTTGAGAAATCACTAACTCTTCTAACTCCGTCAACACATTTTCAGTTTAGAGTAACAGCGATGTGTTGACAACCAGCGATATCTTCATTTTAAACTAACAACACTAGAGCCGTAGAATCAGACGATCGAGAAGTATCTTGGATTGATAGTTCTACTTTAAGCTTGGTTGATTAACTATACAAGTCTCAGCCAACGAGGAGTCCTCGATTCTTTTGCCGAACAAGGTCACTTCACTAGATTCCAGCCAAGTGAAGTGTTCTATGGTTGGTTACTTTGAGGTACACATCAATGTTCGGCATTCTAACGGCTGAACAACATTTACCATCAAGACACTTATCTCTTTTAAGTATTTATGTCCTTATAGTTTGATACAGATTTGGCACACTTATACTTTCACGAATACAGTTGAGGCAACCAAACTTGGGGCTGCAGATCCTGAACGTCGTAGTGATTAGCAACCTTGTCTTCAGGTTCTAGAACCCAAGGCCGAGATGTGCTTCTTCCTCAGCCATGATCGCTCGAATATAAAAGTCAGTGGCGCATTCGACACCACCGCCACCATCACTTCCATTCTACTCGCCGATTAAGCTCAGTCGCGAGTTGGCACGCCTGCATCCACCAGAAGGGCGTAGTTAGCTCATTAGTTACTCAACATGCATACCACGTAGGCTTGGCAGTTTTTGGGGTCAACATTTTGGTACGCACGGTGGAACCAAGTGCTAAAAACTACAAAGTTCATGACCATCGAGACTCACTTTGTCAAGAAGAATATAGCGATAGGTAAATAGTCAGTAACCAAACATCTACAAATCAGGCAGTCATGTCTTTTAGTGTAAAACTAGCACAAGATCCTCTTGTTGCCATCACACTAGAACCTACAGCACACCAAGAGGTGGAGATTATCTCAACAGCTAGAAACACACTGTAGTGACCATTGCAAAGACCACTAAGTTCGTTGACTTTGAACCTCTAGAGAGGACGGTCGAGGAATACGTCATCAAACACACTTCCCAAAAAGTTTAATTGGTGCAAGCTTGAAGAACACATCTAACATCTTGAGTTTACCTTCGAGCGTGAAATCGGCATACTGGGTTTCAAACAGGACATAGCAAATAAGTACCACGAGTGGATATACTGAAGTCACGAAAAAGTACGACCACCATGAGATCCTTGAGTTTGACTCCCTCAACCCTTAAAAGGTTATGAGTCATGCCACTTGATCTGCTAGCTCAACCTGAAGTACAACCATCATGAGATCTCTGAGTTTGACTCCCTTAACCCTGTCGGTTATTCTGACTCTAACTACCAGAAGCTTCATCATTAGACTGTCCTTGATAAGAATTATGTTGACCAAACTACAAAGTTTGCTGTGGATATTGAGGCATAACAGGCTGAGAAAACTGGTGAATAAGAGGATAGGCGTACAAAATGGGTTGAAAGAATTGCTACCTGTATGCAGGATAAGGCACAAACTGGTGAATAAATTATCCGAAACTCAGGTTCAGACTATTAAGTCATCTTGTAAGATATCCCCGATTATTGCCTCGGATTAGGATAATTCCTCTGAAAGTGTCCCAGTTGACCACAGTTAAACCAAAGACCCATACTCAATCGACACTCACTATCATGATAGTTGAATTAGGGTGCAGAGAGGTACGAGGTCCTTCCGAAAAGAACCACCCCGAGATCGGCTGGTAGAGAATCGTCTGCTGCTGGTAGAACCCTTACTGGCATGAAGTGTAGTATTATTAAATCCATCACTAGTAATAGACCCAGAAGGTTGACTCTTCTTCTTGAAAGTTGTTTTACTCTTCATTCCGCCCATAGACAATGCTTCCTTGATATTCTTCGCCTTAAACTTATTCTTGAATTCGCTGAACTGTCCTCCACCACTGCTAGTGCTCATTTGCTTACTTTTCATTGTCTGCTTTTCTTTCTTCTTGTTATCCACTTGTTCAACCCATTGAGCTCTGTGGAAAGCTACCTCATATGTTACACCATCATTCACCACCACATAGGTGCACAACTCCGGATTCAGACTCAAAATAAACTACTTCCTCTTCTCATCTGCATTATCACGAATACCCGAGCAATGCTCAACCAGACACCAGAACTTCCGTTCATATTCAACTACAGACATTTCATGACGTTCGAAAGCCAAGAACTCTTACCTTTTGATAGCTTGAAACTCGGGACTCAGAAAATTGTTCTTGAACCGTTCCTTGAATAGATCCTAAGTCCAAACCTTGATAGCCTGAATATTATGGTGCTCCGTCTTTCACCAATTCTTGGCACTGTCAACCATGAAGAAAGTCAACATGCTTACTCTCTGATCCTCAGGACATCTCATAACCTTGATAACATCATCCATATGTTCCAACCAAGACTTGGTTTCTTCTTCGGTTCCACTACCATCAATAGAGTAGGCACCATGACTCACAGCAACCTTTGCCTTAGCGCAGCCTCGATTTTCATTTTGAATCAACTAAGCTAACGTTTCGGTTAACTGTAATCCTGGAATAGGAGTACGTTCACGCCTAGCGGCATAGTTTTGTCAAGTAGGCATTAAACTATTATCACAATATTGGCATTATACGATGCAAATGTATGTCCCTAACCATGCTTTGATACCAAACTGTCACACCCCGACCCCAATAACACAAATTACTAGGCTAAGATATGTTGACCACCAAAAAATTGACGATATGACCTCACCGTGAGATGACGTCACAAGTTGGGCTAATCTCATCAAATGTGTGAAGTTGCACCAGTCTCATCACATACATGTCCATCAACACCTTAAAGGATTTCTACCACTACCCTAAGGGGGAACAAGCTGGCGCCTACTCTGGAACAAAAATGAATGAAATGGTGTGATGTGAACTACATGTGGGCTCGTCCTACGCCTGGACCAGCGCAATAAAAGAGACCGTGCAAATCACAATATAATGAGCAGATATGATATAAAGATTTAATGCCCGTTTATGCTCACAATCAATATAATAATTGCAAAGTGTATAAAAATCTATTTGTAAGCTAAACATGGCATGTCACATCATGGTATGTAAAAGCAGTTACTGAGGAATACCCCATATATATATATATATATATATATATAATATTGTAAAACAAAATACTCGCTCACAATCATGTCGACGAGTCGAAACCGCCTCGCAGGCTTTGGTGGTCCTTGACATGCACTTCACCTAGAAACAAAATCACTAATGTAAACACTACGCACTAACATAAACTCGCATATTTGTACGAAGTTCGGCTATTGTAGAAACCACATTAAAATATTGTGTAAATTACATTTTACACCCTCAAAGTTCGGTGCAATTGCAACCTCATACATCTTTAAAACATTTCAATCTTATACATTTATTATCATTTTTTTTCAATATCATACATCTGTTAAAAAATCTATTCAGTTAACCATTAAGCACTCTCTTGACAAATATGATGTAACGACCCATCCCCAAATATTTCGATTTTTATAATTTTAATGCGTGAATTTACGAAAATTCCCTTCGAGGCAAAAACATTGACTTTTGTTGACCACCTTGTCATGTCACATAAGATTCATTTCATTGGCGTATCCTTGTTGTACTCTTTGTTACAAACGCATGAGCTCAAACGGAATGTAATTTGGAGTTATAACAAAGAAGTTATAAACGAACAAAGACAATGGCAAAATGGTCATTTGATTATTAATCTGGAAGGCTCCAGATTTGCTGGAGCATTGATCTGATGCCACATGTGTGGCTTGGATGGAGAAATTAGGACAGAAATGAGGGAAATGAGAGATTGGAGGGACATCCCAATCAGAATGAGGGAAATGAGAGAAATGAAAGAGGGTCCCTTTGACCCGTTTTCCGACCCAGCGGCCTGATCTCCAGACCCATTTCCTGCGACTGTCCCGACGGGTTTTCCATCAATTTTTCTGGATTTCTTCAACCTCCAATCACCACCAAACATCACCACGACATCCCAGCATCCAATTATAGCCAAAATCGACGAGATTTCGTCATGATTCCACGAAGAACACCCTTGTCGGTGTTGTGAAACCCTTGTCAGCGATCCATCAATTCTGAAACGTTCTCCTTCAATTACCCCCACAATTAGACACCTCTTGAGCCCAGGAACAAACCCGAATAAAGTTTTGGGGTGGCAGATCACTAGAGTGGAAGAATCAGGGTTCACACATTTTTGGGGTTTCCGACGGTTCGAAGAATTTTCAGGCCACTTCCCGGTCGAATTAGACTTCAACCCAGATATGAAAAATTTGGTGAATTTTGGAGTTGGTTGGAATTTTGGTTTCCATTCGTCGAAAATCGCCACCCATGGCGGCGCGTGAGGGAACCCGAGGTTCCTCATTAGGTTTTTCGACGTGCCAAATCCGAATCCGCTATGTGTTTTTCCAAATTTGACCGTTTTAGTAGAGTTCTATTAATGGGCTCTATTTGTGTTTAGGTACGTCGGTTGGAAGTTGTAAGAATAGTAAAGTGAAGAAAACCAATATCCATGTGGAAGATGAATCAATGGTTGAATTGAGTGACACTTGTCAAGAGATAACATATGTTGTTATACGGTAGTTAGTCTTTAGCTTAGTGAAAAAGCTTTGTAAAAACTATATAACAGACTTTAGAAATTTGTTACTCAATTGTCAAGAAATACAACAAACTTTTCTCTCTCTAAGGCCTGACTCTCTCTTTCTCTATCTATTTCTTCTTCTTCTGCGATCACCTCTAAGTTCTAAGTCTTCTTCCTCAAGGCTTTTTTCCAATTCTAACATGGTATCCTCGCCATAAGTGGATCCAACGCTTCTGCATACTCTCTGCAACATATATTTCTCTTTTCAACCCTTTGATTTGTTGATTCTCTGTGATTTACTGGGTTCATCAAATTCCCAGTCTTAAAGATACTTGATTGATAGAATAGTGCATATTACATGTTTGATAAAAGTTCGAAGTGAAAATTTTTCTTGCTGCTACAACAATGGTCACTGCAGCGCAATTGCAAATTGTGCAATCACCCATTACAAATCTCATCACTACTGTCTCATCTTCGGTTACAATGAAATTGGATGACTCCAACTATCTTGTATGGAGCTTTTAGATTAGTCTTTTGCTTGAGAGTTATGGCATTCTTGGTTTTGTTGATGGGTCCAAGAAGTGTCCACAGAGGTTTCTTGATGAGACAAATCTTGAAGGAGTTGAAACATATGCCTATCAAGTTTGGAAAATGCACGATCGTGCTCTTATGCAACTTCTCATAGCTACATTGTCATCAACTGCAATTTCTTACATTCTTGGAAGTACAAGTTCTCATGCGAAGTGGACAAGTCTTAAAGAACGATTCTCTACAGTCACAAAAGCCACAATCTTTCAAATGAAGACAAAGCTACAAAACATTCAGAAGGGGTCTAATTCTGTATCTGTTTATCTGCAGAAAAACCAAGGATGCAAGAGATTATCTTGTTGCAGCATGTGTCTTTTTTTAAGATGAGAACATAATCATTCTTGCTCTTAAAGGGTTATCAGCTGATTACAATACTTTTGGATGTGTTGTTCGAGGAAGAGAAAATGGGATTTCATTGAAAGATTTTCGATCATGACTTCTTGCTAAGGAAGCAATAATTTGACAGTCTTATGAGTCTTCTGTGAATTTTGGGTCTGCAATGGTTGCAAGTAATCAGTCAGCAAAAGGAAAAGCCCTTAGTCTTAAACAAATTCCATCTCAATCTCAAGACTTTGATATAGGCTCCTCAAGCCAACGCTTCAATATCAATGGAGGGTCTAGTTCTAGTGGGTATAATTCTGGTCAAGGGTCATCCTCTTAATATGGCTCTAGAAATTTCCATGGCAATCCACCTCACTCTAATAGATATAAAGGGTCTAACTATAGAGGAAAAGGAAGAGGCAGATTTCAATACAATAATGGTCCCATATTTCATTCTTCATCATACAACTCAGGCCTTGAAATTCTTGGTGCCCAAAAACCATTTCAACACAACTGTCCTGATCATCCAAGTGAGATTCTTATTTGCCAAATCTGCGACAAAAATGGTTATCTAGCTGTAGACTGTTTTCAAAGGCACAATACATCATCCACTGGAAATGGTGCAATCATACAATGTCAAATCTGTTGGAAGTTTAGGCATTCAACAACTCAGTCCTACCACAAAAACAATTTTGAATACCAAGGAAGGCCACCCTCAGTCAATTTCACTGCAATGCAAGCAAATTATAATCCTTCTGCACCACCTGAACAGTTTTGGGTTGCAGATAATTGTGCCACATCTCACATGACCTCAGTGAAGGAAAATTTGTGAGAAACAAGTTCATTTAAGCAACATTTATAGCATGCAATTAACAATTAAAGGCGGAATCATGCTTGTATGCACTCAAAACAAAGCATTACCCATGAAATTCAAAGCCTAGTAGTTATGGTGAACCATGACTCAACTCAAATCTTAAAGAAATGAGTTGAGAAATCTTATACCTTTGTTGATTCCTCTTTGCATAAGCAAAGGCTAATCACCCAAGGAGAGGGCCTTCATTCCTTCCTTCTTAGCTCCATGGATTTCTTGGATGAGGATGGTAGAATGGATTCTCCAATTTCCCAAAAAGGGAACCTCTAATTTTACACACCAAGGAGTGCATTGATGAAGAGATGAGTGACCTAGAGGAAGTAAGATTGCTAGCTAATTTCCTCTAGGGTGGCCGGCCTCTTAGAGAGAAAATAGAGCTTTGAGTTCTCATCTTTTCTCCAAAAGAAACCCTAAGGATGAAATGGCTTTAAAGTTGCCTTTATACCACCTCACAATGGAGTGGCAAACTTGCAATTAAGCCAAGTTCACTACCCCTTCTCTATATGGCCGGCCTTAAGGGTTTATTGGGCTTACAAGCCCTTTGTGTATGCAAGTTGTCATACAACTTGAGTTAATGGGCTTGACATTCAAATCCCATTGGGCCTTGCGGCCCAAAAACTAACTCGAGGTCTTTAACGAACTTATTCGTTTGATTAATTAACATATTAATTAATCCAAACCATAAATAATTAAACCATTTAATTATCTTTCCTCAACTCTGTTGTTTCTTCAATCTCTACCTTACACGGTGTATGATCCATTAGGTTCCTTTTAGCGAGGCAGTGAGCGATTGTTACTCTTAACGATCGATTGTCAATTGAAACTTACTTTCAATTCTCCCTTTAGTGATTATACATGTTTAGAGCTTCCACAAACCATAAGTGACTGATAGGAGCATATTTACATCACTTAGTTAGCTTGTTTCCTTGCATTTACGTTGTTAGTTCTTTATTTTAGTATTTTAAGCTATTTTCGTGTGTTTGTAGGTCTAATGTGCAAAGTATGCAAGAAAGTGCATTTTGGAGCCTTTTGGAGCAGTTTTGGGCACTAAATGGATTGCACATGGTTGGAGCTATGTGGATGGACGAAATTGAAGTTCAAATGAGCTTAGGATCAAATGAAGAATGAAGAGTTCAAAATTGGAAGACAGGGTTTCTAAAGTTGGAAGTTTCTATTTATGAAGGTTTCCATTTGTGCAAGCTTCCATTTTTGAGGTTTCCAAAACATGTAGGTTGCCTAATTACTCATTCTAGAAGCCCAAAACCGTGCCTAACACATTCCCCTTTTGTTTCAATCCTTGCTGCACAAGGGAGAGGTTTTCTTGCCTATTTTCTTTCATAAAACACATTCCCCTTTTGTTTCAATCTTTGCTGCACAAGGGAGAGGTTTTCTTGCCTATTTTCTGCCCAAAATACTTCCCCTTTCTCTTACAAATCAATGCCACACCTTTTTTCCCTTTCTCCCTTAATTTCTAACCTTTAAAACACATTCCTTTTCTCTCCTACATATTCTGCCGAATTTCACATTCTTATTCTCTTTGATTTTCTGATTCTTTCTTACCTATTAAATTGTGGAACCAAAATAGCTAAGTATTGAACCTTTCCTATTATTTTCTGAGTACCCTAGCCCTTTAAATAAAGTTTGTTGCACCATTTAAATCTCTCTACACAATTTCTGTCGAAAATCCACCATCCACCCTTCACCATAACTCACCTATATCCATTCACCACCATAAACAACCCTTCAAACCATCACCAACACCTTGTGTCGCAGCAAAGGAGAAGGAATGAGACCCTTGGACGTGCCTGCATTCAAGACGTTGGATTGCTGGAACGTTTCTAGGTTTAATCTATCTTTGTTTTCAATGTTTAATTTAATTTCTCTTTGTTTTGCTGTGAACATGAGGAGCTAAACCCTTTTGGCTAAGGGGAATTTCAAAGCCATGAACATACTTGCAATATGAATTGATTACCTTCAGTTGTGATTTCATAAATTGTGAATGCAATTTGCTTAACTGTTTGATTCAGAACTTATTCTTGTATGTTGATTAAGGATGCATACTTAGTTTGCATGCATGAATTTGATGCTAGAATATAAGGGAGTTTCACCTAATCGTTATGAACTTATATTCACAAGTAGTGAAGGTCGCTGGTCACGATCATGTTAAGTAAATTCCTGGCAGGAGTATCATGCGCTTTCATAGTTACGAATGCCTTGTCAATGCTTATGATTTTCATAGAGCTTAATGATCTTTGATTGTATCTCTATTATGCGCTTTCATGTAGGGAACTTTTGAAGAATAATTTGATTGCGATGCGTTATTTCCGTCCAATTCAATGACATAAGGAAAATCTGATAGTTAATTTAAGCGTACCTAATTAATCTGGGGTGTTGAGTTTCATGGTTTATCGAATGAACAACTGAAAGTTGATTTGTATGCAAGTGTGTCATGTGTGGAGAAAAACCTTCTAGCTAGCCTATCATCCATCCAATTCACCAAATTCGTCCAAATCTGTCTAGTTCTAGTTTCTGTTTTGTTTTACTTTATTTTCATCCAAAACCCAATCCCCCTTTACTTTCTTGTGTTAGATTAGTTAGAAGTGTGTTTAAATCTGTCCAAATTAGTGTTTTGAGTCTTTCTAGTCTGGAATTCGTCCAAATCAGTTCCTAGTGTCTGTTTTGAGTCTTTTTTTGTTGTTTTAAGCTGTTTTGAGTCTTTTAAGTTTGTTTTGAGTCTTGTGAGTCTTGTTAAGTGTTTTTAACTTTGTTTTTATGTTTTTGAGTCAGTTTAGAGGTTTTAGCAAGCTCTCCTAATCCCCGGTCCAGAACGATCCCTACTTGCATCTATACTACAATTGTCAACAAGAGGGTTTAATTTGTGTGTTGTTTTACATCGCATCAGTGACACCTAGCAGTATGTCATGGTTACCCAAGCTAATCAGAAGAGGTGGATAACCTATTCAGTTTAGGATTACAATGCAATACGGTCTTTCTCTAATACAATACTCTTGACCATATTGTTTGGTTTGATAGTTTATTCATGTCTACTATCCAATGTGATTCATTTACTTATATGATTACCTTGAATGTGATTTGGAACGACTTCCTAAATCTCATTCATACTCTAGCCAGAGATTCTTAATCATATCATAGATTATTCTCCCTCAAACGGTTTGAGGGTTAGAGATCCCTTGTTGCGCATTCACTTGCCTCCATGGCTAAGTGGCTTAACCCCAACTATGCCGTGGACATCCTCTGATGAGTGACTTTGACATAGTCAAAGATCAAGGACTTAACCACAAGACAACTATGATGCCTCAGGTCAAATGACTACTTTGCATTATCCCAACCATGAGTTCTTATGTAACATGAGTATGAGAACTCTTCGTTGTTCGTGTTCAGTGAACTCATTCTCTATTGAGCACCTACATGCTTGTCTTGGTGTCAGTCAAACCAATGACTCGAGACCAGTCACTCTTCCTGAGAGAAGACATAGCACGTACTGATCTCAACGGACTGTCAATGCCCAATTGGCAATCCTATGATCAGGAACGTTTAGGATATGTATACGAAAGAGAATGGTCTCATGAATCTAACTTCTTTAGATTACATTCTCCTGATTACATATTCCTTGGACTTATCGTTTAAGCATATAACAGTTATATGAGACAGCTTAAAACAATAATCTTTGCCCTTATATTAAACTAGATTAGTTTAACATGTGAAATGTCCGTAAAGTATCATCATATGATTGGTTTTAGGGCACATTTCCAACAATCTCCCACTTGCACTAGAGCCAATCAGCTTGGTTATCAGTGATGATACCTCTTCTGAATTCATTTCAAAATTGGCTAAGTAGTAGGCCTAGACAATGGATATCTATATGTTATCCATAGAAGCAACCTTGAGAATAACGACGTCACCATTATACATGATTCTCAATCATGTGGTTCAGTCTCTCGTTTGAGTTCGGATCTTGATGAGACCTTGATTCCCTAGCTTGAGCTACCGCCCCATTAGTGTCGTAGTGTCGGCACACTAGAGACACTTTCTGGTTGGAACCGAATGGAGAGTTCATAAATGAACTTTTCCCATCCAAACAACATTGTTGTAAGCTTCTATATGGCAATATATTTAGCATGATGGAACACACTAATGTCATTACTTTTAATGTTTCCACCCAAATATCTCTTTAGTCACAATAAAAAGATATCCAATTATCTCTTCATCCAAAATGAAGAGACATCCAATTATGGATACAATATTATATTCATAATCTAATACATTTACGCTTCATTTGTGTTACTCTAATTCTTCCTCATTCTTGAGGAATCTATCCTTTAGTATTTCTTAAATACTTAAGGACTTACTTGACAGTTGCCATGGTTCTGATCCTGGGCTTGCACTGATATCGTCTTGTACCGTTCTAGGTACAACTCATATCAATGTTTTTCATACAATATGAAATACGTAAATTACCTTTCTGCGTATGCATAAAGGATTCTATTTACGCATTATTTCTTTGGGAGTCAAAGGGTACGTTCCTTTGAGAAGAGCAACCTGCTAGTCTCACTAGAGTTGTCCTTCTTATTGAAGTTTATCATCATATGAGAAACTTCCTAGCATCTTTTGTCTATTATTAGGGATTGATATAATCCAATTATATCTTGAAATCTATCATTATAGATTTCCATCCCATGTATATAGACTATGTCTCCCATATACATTCTATCATTATAGAACGTTTAAAGTCATAACTTTAACGAAGAAGAATTTCTTTCATTTCCAAAATTAATATAGGAATTTCTTTCATTTCCAAAATTAATATAGCATATATTTGTTAAATTTTTCGAAACATGATTAACTCCCACAATCTTTTCTAAACCTTGTAAACAAAAGATTCATTTACATCTTTATGAGAAATCAAACAATTTGTTCTTTCTCTCATAAGACGCTTGTAGTTCCCACTAGCTTGCTAAGATTCATGATGGATGGATCTCTACAACTTACATGTCTTGTGATTCATAGTTTTAGACATATCTTATCAAGACTATCTTAATAATGGTTTCGGAAACACATATTAGGTCCAAACATTGAATCACCGTTTAGTTGTAGCTAGCAATCTTCAAATTAATTGAAACCATGACTACATCAAAGATGGTTTCTTCCAAGTCAACCAATCTCGTTGATTGTAGTCATCTTAAGCTACCAATTAGCTATGAAGGTTTCACTACTTCAGGTCAAATGGTACTTATACCATTTCCTTGAGTATATGTCGTATATACACTCAATGTAGTCATAAGGATTTTCATTCTTATTTCTTTCGAATTAAGAGGTGTAACTGTATGACATAGTCATAATGTTCAAACCATTCAACTGAGACGGTTTATAAATCCTTCTCGACTACCTTGGAGCTTGTGGTGTAGGAACTAGGTTGTTATATTTGTTGGTTATCATCTTGTCTCTCAAAGAACCCATTCTTTGAGTTCTATCTCTCTTTCATTTGCGCTTAGGCAAATCATGTTGTAAGATTACAATGAACTACCCAACAAACAACATTTGTTAGTTGGTTTATAGAAGTGATATCCAAAGATTAATTTAAGGATATCCACAAGATAATTCTTAAACAAATATTGCTTATTAGCACACAACCCCAAATCTTAACACGATTAAGACTTGTCTTTCTTTCCAACTACATCCTATGGAATCATGAAAATTTTGGAAGATCTTCTAATTGACAATCATATTGTCTTAGAAGTATATATCCTATATATGGGTAATTGATAACATCCAGTGAACTAAATCTTATTCGAGTTCGTTCTTCTCCTAATGGAGAAGTCTATTATCTTATGATGCTATTTTCCTTAATATCTTTCAAGGAAACTCTTCTAAAGTGTTCATTTCCTTGGATCAAATCTAAGGAGGTAAATACTTTAGACGTCTTACTCATCAACTTACATTCTTGAATTCTTTGAAACCTTTTGCAAAGTATTCGGACTTGTGTTTATTCAAAATAAACGATAGTCCAACCGACAGCGATCTTCGATGAATGTCATACAACATGAGTAGTATTATGTTGTGGACAAGTGCCACTAACATCTAAGTGAATTAACCTCAACAACTTTGTGATTCTTTCTTCCGTTCCAAAAGAATAAAGATTCAAACATTTTGCCTCTATACAATTTTAACAAGAAGGTATTGGATCCGGATCTTACGATCCAAAGCATCCATCTATGACCAACTTGTAATTTATGTTTTAGAGGTATCACAACTCAATTTGAGATTAGTCACTACATGCAACCTTTTGGATTTTAAGCATCGTTATATTCTAAACAGTTAACACTACCACATCATCTCTATTATAGAGACAATTAATTAGATTACAATAATCCAATTATTTATTAAAAAGAATAATGTTTTGTCAAACAAAACATTCATCTATCTCTTATAGTGACAGAATTAAGTTCCTTATTCAAATTGGAATGTAAAGACAATCTTTGGTTTTCCAATTTCTTTGGTAGTTCATATGAGGAAGTAAGTATTATCTACTTTCGCAGAGATCTATATTTGATTCACGTTCCAAATGTGAAGTACTTTCTCTTCTCTCATTAATCTTCTACTTCTTATTAGCCACACTTTTACAACGATTGTAAAACGTAGTTACTAATACGGAATCAAGTATTCAAGTAGAAGAACCAACTATTTTGAACCTTTCAAGAACAATTTACAACACCTTCGAAAGGAGTGTTCTTGACACTTGCAAGACATTTCTTGCAAATACCCCTTCCAATGTCCATCCTTTCATAAAGAAAGTGTGTTCCCTTAGAGTTATTTTGCCTTCTTCTTTTGACTTCTCCCTTGACTACAATAGTCATGGTCCCTAAACCTATTTCAATTGTGTTATACACATCAAACAATTTGGACAGCGCGCGGTTATTGTTCACAATATAGTTTACAATCAACTTAGTGAACCATTTGGATAGGGACACAAGAGGTGAAGTCTTTGCCTAGTTTCCGTCTCTAGAAGTGGTTTAACACTTCAACACTCAATGATTCAAAACTATCATAAGTCCATGTTGATGGACTATTTTTGTCAACCAACCATTATGTTCTAAACATATTTACAAACTTTCAAGAGTTGTTCAAGGCAACTCTCATTTCTTCATACAACAATTTGTAAATCATGGCACATAAAGTGTCCATGCCCTTGTGCTTACTTCTCAAGTTCCTTGTTCATTTAACAAAGAAACAAGCACTAGTGTTTGTATTAACTAAGGGTTGTTCAAAGCAACTCTTATTTCTTTATACAACAATTTGTAATTGAAGAAATATGACACTATAAGTGTTGTCCTCTTTATGATAGACTTATCTAACATGTTCTTCCATTGATACATTATCAATAGGAAGATTATGAGGATGAGACTACTTAGGTACATATACAATCCATTCAAGACAATCTATGGGATTGTGGTACTAAGTCCAGAAACTAAAGTTTTTCTTTGTCAAGTTTTGGATAGCATTTGCAAATATATCGGTAAACAAATACATAACGAATATAAATTGATTGATTTTAAGCCATTTGATCCAGGTCTTTAAATCAAATAGCACCACCCACTATTTTTGGCAAATTCCATATCCCTCATCGGAATTCGAGAGTTTTGGAGGAAACTCTTAGTAGGGTATGGGAGGCTCACTACTACCAAGCCCACCTCAGAATTATATCATGTTGGCTAGCGTTAATAATAATGAGAGAGTACACTTACTCATTTACATCTCATGTAAGTACCCATCTAGTTTGGCCTCTAGAGAATGATGCCTCATAATTATATCATGTTGGCGTCATTGCACTTAGTTAAGTTATTCCCACCATGCCAGTTCGTGTAGGGGTTCAAGCATAGCCTCAGAATTATATCATGTTGGCTAAACTCGTTGCCTACCTCACGTCATCATGTATGTATATAGAACTCCTCCTGAGTGTAAGCACATACTTTGTACTCCCCCATTATAGGGTGAAGTCGGTGTACGAGTCACAAACGATTGGAGCTTACCACGGTGGAAGGCCACGAAAGAGTGTTCAAAGCACTCTCATGCTTGTCAACTTAATAATGGTTTGGTTGAGGGTTTTAGGTCTCATCACATATAAGCATACATTTTAATCTTATTAAAACAATTTGGTCCTATTACAACTATTGGTCCATGTGATTGATTTAGTAGTATATGATA
Source organism: Heteromeles arbutifolia (assembly GCA_024362995.1). NCBI lineage: Eukaryota > Viridiplantae > Streptophyta > Magnoliopsida > Rosales > Rosaceae > Heteromeles > Heteromeles arbutifolia. The sequence continues at coordinate 43,008,709 of JANCRC010000002.1, forward strand.
CTCCCACTAAGCTTGTAAAACGGTTTTTAAAGCAAGAGTATATGGTACTACTAACATAAGCTTTGCATTCATAGATGGACTATATAGTTACCTTAGGGCCTTAGGATGACTATGAACCTTGATTCGATCCAACATGAGCCTTGTGTTGGATCTCGGTCTAGGGATGGTGATTGATTTTAGTTACGCATTTAATCATATTAAGGCATGTTTTTCCTATTGGGCGTTGGACCCAACTACTCCAATTTCATGCATATCAAATAAAACAAGAAAAGGAGTACTTCAAAGTAAAGAAGAGCTTATGCTCTTTTACAACAATTGATCAAAACAAATTACTTTAAAGTAAAGAAGAGCTTATGCTCTTTTACAACATTTGATCATGTCAAATTACAACCAAAATCTAATCTACACATTCCCATGGTTCAAACAAATTTGATAGACGGCCTTTCATATAGCTCAATTATCGTAGGCTTAGGTTCATGATCACCCTTTCTTTAATTAATTAACACTTTTAACTAATTAAACTTTAATGCAACATTTTCATTTGGTTTTTGTATCCATAGAATTGATTTAAATAAAGCTAAATGAAATGAAAATCCAATTCTCATTTAAAGATACAAAACTATTTTGTTCTCTACTAATTTGGGCCAAAAAGCAATAACCTAAACCATTGGGCTATATTGCAAAACACAAACTTTTGGGGTCACTTTGTAAAAACACAAAAGCCCACTACTTCATGTAATTACAACTAGAACCCAAAAATTTCAACAAATGCAAAAACTTCATTAAAGGAGAAAAGCAATTTGTCCTTTAGTGATTTTGGGCCTTTACGTAAAAACGTAAACTTTCGGGTCAAAGTACAAATACACAAAAGTATCAAAACTTTATGTAATTGTATAAAAGCCCTAAAAGTACCCTACTTTTAAGGTGGCCGGTTTTGGTGAGAGTTTTGTCATAAACCTTTTGAAATTTTTCAACAAAATGAAAGGTGATGGGTTGAAAAGGTGATGGGTTGGTTTGAAAAGGTGATTCCCATGAAACATGGTTCCATGAAACAAGGGAAAGTAAAGTGTTGTAAGAAAATAGGTATGGGTGAGTAAGAGAAGTACCAATCATGTACAAAAATTCAAACACATTTTCAACTTTCAATCACTTTTCAAAATTGTCTTGATGATTGAAAGGTCACACCAACCAACACAAAACAAAGACTTTTGAATCAAAATTCCCAACCTTTTTGTTCTTGCCAAAAACATAACAAGAACAATGAAGAACATCCATGAAAACCCATAAGAGCTCCATGAACATTTTTCACCCAAAGACAACGCAAAAACTCTCAAACTTAAGGGAAAAAAAATATTACCATACTAGGGGTACTTAGGGGTTCCTAATGTCACTTTAAAACACTTTTAACAAGACAAACATGAACCCAAAAATCCACCCTTTGGATTTGGCCGAATTTCCCCAAAAACATGGCACCAAATTTTAGCTCCAAAATTCATGCTCATATGAACTACATCTACAACATTTGAGATGGCAAATTTTCTAACAAAATTTACATTCAAAGAAGCAAGAATAAAGCTTGTAACAATTACAACATTCAAATCACAAACTATGAACTACAAAACCCAAAAGGATTCACCAACTACTAGACCTAGGCTCTTGATACCAATTGAAGGAAAATTTGTGAAAAACATGTTCATTTGAGCAACATCTATGGCATGCAATTAACAATTAAAGGCGGAATCATGCTTGTATGCACTAAAAACAAAACATTACCCAAGAAATTCAAAGCCTAGTAGTTATGGTGAACCATGACTCAACTCAAATCTTAAAGAAAGGAGTTGAGAAATCTTATACCTTTGTTGATTCCTCTTTGCATAAGCAAAGGCTAATCACCCAAGGAGAGGGCCTTCATTCCTTCCTTCTTAGCTCCATGGATTTCTTGGATGAGGATGGTAGAATGGATTCTCCAAGTTCCCAAAAAGAGAACCTCTAATTTTCCACACCAATGAGAGCATTGATGAAGAGATGAGTGACCTAGAGGAAGTAAGATTGCTAGCTAATTTCCTCTAGGGTGGCCGGCCTCTTAGAGAGAAAAGAGAGCTTTGAGTTCTCATCTTTTCTCCAAAAGAAACCCTAAGGATGAAATGGCTATAAAGTTGCCTTTATACCACCTCACAATGGAGTGGCAAACTTGCAATTAAGCCAAGTTCACTACCGCTTCTCTATATGGCCAGCCTTAAGGGTTTATTGGGCTTACAAGCCCTTTGTGTATTCAAGTTGTCATACAACTTGAGTTAATAGGCTTGACATTCAAATCCCATTAGGCCTTGTGGCCCAAAAACAAACCCGAGGTCTTTAACGAACTTATTCGTTTGATTAATTAACATATTAATTAATCCAAACCATAAATAATTAAACCATTTAATTATCCTTGCTCAACTCCGTTGTTTCTTCAATCTCTACCTTACACGGTGTACGATCCATTAGGTTCCTTTTAGAGAGGCAGTGAGCGATTGTTACTCTTAACGATCGATTGTGAATTGAAACTTACTTTCAATTCTCCCTTTAGTGATTATACACGTTTAGAGCTTCCACAAACCATGAGTGACACCTAGCAGTATGTCATGGTTACCCAAGCTAATCAAAAGAGGTGGAAAACCTATTCAGTTTAGGATTACAATGCAATACGGTCTTTCTCATATACAACTATGATGCCTCAGGTCAAATGACTACTTTGCATTATCCCAACCATGAGTTCTCATGTGACATAAGTATGAGAACTCTTCGTTGATCGTGTTCAATGAACTCATTCTCTATTGAGCACCTACATGCTTGTCTTGGTGTCAGTCAAACAAATGACTCGAGACCAGTCATTCTCCCTGAGAGAAGACATAGCACGTACTGATCTCAACGGACTGTCAATGCCCAATTAGCAATCCTATGATCAGGAACGTTTAGGATATGTATACGAAAGAGAATGGTCTCATAAATCTAACTTCTTTAGATTACATTCTCCTAATTACATATTCCTTGGACTTATCGTTTAAGCATATAACATTTATATGAGACAGCTTAAAACAATAATCTTTGCCCTTATATTAAACTAGATTAGTTTAACATGTGAAATGTCCGTAAAGTATCATCATATGATTGGTTTTAGTGCACATTTCCAACACTCAGAGCTTGCAAATCTGAATTTGTCTACTCCATATCAAGGCACTGATACCATAACCACTGCTAGTGGTGTAGGTTTGACCATTTCTAACATTGGTACATCAAAACTGCAAGCACCTAGCCACACTTTTACATTGAAAAATGTGTTGCATGTTCCTAAGCTCTCATAACACTTACTGTCTGTATATCAACTCTGCAAAGATAACAAATGTAGATTCATATGTGATGATATTTCTTTTTGGGTTCAGGACAAAATCACAGGGAGAATACCCCTCAAGGGACTGTGTAAAGCTAGTTATTACCCCATTCTATTTCATTCTCCACAGAAAACAATACTTTCATCACACTCACATGCATGCTATCTAGCCAAATCTGTTAATACAAGCTTATGGCATAAGAGATTAGGACATCCATCAAATGCAATTACTTATGCAATGCTACAACATACAAAGGCTTCTACACTCACAGACACTTCTCAAACCATTTGTACAACTTGTTTGGAAGGCAAATTTACAAAATTGTCTTTTTCCTTTCTTGCAAATAAATCTGTAACTCCATTAGAAGTGATTCATAGTGATGTGTGGGGACCTGCCCCTGTGTTGTCATTTGAAGGATCTAGGTACTATGTTAGCTTCATTGATGAATGTACCAGATACACATGGATTTTTCCAATGAGTAATAAAGCTGAAGTTTATGCAATATTTGTTAAGTTTCATACTTTTCTCAGTACTCAGTTTTCTGTAAATGTTAAAACATTTCAAAGTGATGGTGGTGGTGAATATACAAGTCACCAGTTTCAAAATTTCTTAGCATCAAAAGGAATTTTTCATCAAAAATCTTGTCCATATACCCCAAAACAAAATGGCTTAGCAGAGAGGAAACATAGGCACATTTTGGAAATTGCTATTACATTAATGCAAACAGCTAAACTTCCATCCAAATTTTGGTTCTTTGCTTGCTCTATAGCCATATACTTGATTAATAAAATGCCCTGTGCTACCTTAAAAATGCAATCTCCCTACAAGTTGTTGATTGGCAAACTTGCAGTACTTACACATCTCAGAGTCTTTGGATGTACATGTTACCCTTTACTGAAACCATATATCAGTTCTAAATTACAACAAAAAACAACAACTTGTGTCTTTTTAGGGTATGCAGAAAACTACAAAGGTTTTATATGTCTAGGTGAGAGTACAAATAAGATTTATATCTCTAGACATGTTCTTTTTGATGAAACACAATTTCCATTCTCAAAACTGTCATCTAATACACATCCCATCTCAAAACCAACATCTGTGTCATCACTGCATTTACCTACACCATCAATACCATCAGTCTCTCTGCATAATCAAGTCACATTATCCTCATCTCATATGCATTCATCTTCATCTCGAGCCTCAAGGTTCTTAGATCAAACATCATCTAGTGCCACAGAATCTTTGAATGCATCTACAGCCTCAGAGTTATTGGAAACACAATCATGTAGTGCCTCAGATTTTATTCAAACACCTATGTTACATACTTCAGATACACATTCAGTTTCACCAATCACAGAACCTTACCAGCATACAATTACACAATTCCCTATTCCTGTTGATCCTAATTTCCAACAAGAACAACTCACTGTTGTTCTACCTATCCATATGAATCTGCATCCAATGCAAACAAGGTCAAAAAGTGGAATTATCAAAAGAAAGGCCTATTCTGCCTCAGTAGCTGTAAATTCCGCATCAACAAAACCAAGAACATTCAAAGCAGCTGGAAAAATACCAGAACGAGAAGTAGTATAGGGAAAGGTGAGATCCCATATCAGTGGGTCCCACAGGACACAAGTACACATGAACCAAAATATTAAAACAATGTGGTCAAGAGTATTGTATTAGAGAAAGACCGTATTGCATTGTAATCCTAAACTAAATAGGTTCTCCAACCTTTTCTTATTAGCTTGGGTAGCCATGACATGCTACTAGGTGTCACTCATGGTTTGTGGAAGCCCTAAAGGTGTATAATCACTAAAGGAAGAATTGAAAGTAAGCTTCAATTTACAATCGATTTGAAGAGTTCTAATCGCCCACTACCTCGCTAAAAAGAACCTAATGGATCACACCGTGTAAGGTAATGATTGAAGGATATAACGAAGACGAGTAAGGACAATTAAATGGTTTAATTGTTTATTGCAAGGATTAATTAATATGTTAATTAATCAAACGAATAAGTTCATTTTTGAACCTTGAGTTAGTGTTGGGCTTCGAATCATCAAGCCCATTAGTTGTATGACAACTTAACAACTAAAATTCAAGAAGCCCAAAATAGCCCAAGGGCTTGGGAAAAGCGGCCATAGAGAAGAAGGGTCTTTTGGTCCAATATGCACACAAAAGTTGAAAGCATAGAAGGGGTATCTTTGCTCCATCCTCATTAGGGCATTCTAAGGATGAAAAGAAAGAACACTCTTTTTTTCTCTCTAGAGCATCTAGCATCTAACTCTTCCATGGTCACTCATCTTCTTCCTCAACCATCCTTAGTGTCAGAACTTAGAGGTCTCCAACTTTGGGGACTTTGGGAGACCAATTTTTCCATCCATATCCAAGAAGGCATAGAGCCAAGAAACAAAATTCCTCCATCCACATCCATGGAGCCAATGAGCAAGGTGACAAAGGAAAAAAGGCCCTCACATGGGTGATTAACCTTTGCTAAGAAAAGAGATGCTTCAAAGGTATAAAGAAATCTCAACTCTTTTCTTAGATCTTAAGTTGAGTCTTGGTTCACCATAACTACTAAGCTTTGAATTTCATGGGTAAAGTTTTGTTTTGAGTGCATACAAGCATGATTCCGCCTTTAATTGTTAATTGCATGTTGTAGATGTTGCTCAAATGAACTTGTTTTTCACAAATTTTCCTTCATATTTAATGACACGCCCCGACCCCGATATTTCCTGAATACCAGGATAGGCACGTGCTACCCGACACCCGAGGGTGACGAAAGCCATTTATTGAGTGCAAGTGCTGAAAACAAGGGATAGATAAGACTTATAAATAATAAAAACAATGAATATGCAATTTAGGAACGTGTTAAGAACACACATCTAATCTAGAGCACTAAAAGAATTTATATAAAAATTGAATGAATAAAAGAATGGGTCCTACACCGGGAGGACTCGAAGATGCCAATGCGGAAATGCCATGACGCCAGGATTGTATGCCTCGATTCTAAGTCCTGAAAGGGGCGCAAAACAAACATGAATGGACCAAGTTGATATATATATATATATATACATATATATATACATATATATATATACACACATATATATATATATATACACATATATATATATATATAATAAAACAATTATCAACATACTAACCCCCAGGTTTTATGAAAACACATATATCATGATAAACATAAGTTTTCCAAAACCTAACTTGTCGTACAATGTCTCAAATCATAACTCATATATATTGTAATCACTAGTGAATGTCCAATATACCTCTCCAGGCCCCATGCCGGCTCCCCGTCTCTAAGCAGACAGTCAGAGGAAAACACACTACAAGCCCCATGCTAGCTCCTCGTCCCTATGCTAATAGCCAAAGGAAACACACTACAGGCCCTATGCCAACACCAAACCGTCGCCCGGAACAGACCGGAATCTATCCCTACATCCCGTAGAGGAATAAGGATCACTAAGTAAGTACAAAATCATTGAACATACATATATTGAAAAGCAACTTCATAGTATAAAGTCATCCATCATCTATATTATAAAGAGGTGTTCTAAACATGTTTTAAATATCATACCGTCATCCATCAGATATTCTATAAGAACACGGGTTATAGGAAAAATAGTAATAATTCAAACTAGCCTCAATAAGCATGTTATCTCAAAGCGTTTCATAAAACATAATCATTAAATCATGCTTTTCATGTATGCATTTCTACCATCAAAACATGCATTTTTAGAAGGGGTCCACTCACAAATACTTAGCCGCCGAAGAGCCATGCAAACTAGCGAACACGGACTACCACAATAAATTGCCCCTAAGCACATAAAGGGGTACATTTAGTCAAACTCTACTCAAACAACTTAATTTGGGAAAATGGATGTCGAAAACGGGTCTAGGACGTCGAAACTATCCTAGGAGGGATCTCAGACGAAAACATAAAAAGTCGACGCTGACCGTTGACCGATCAAAGTCAACGCTGACCATTGATTGGGTCAATGTCAACAGGTCTGGGCTTGGGTTTGATCTGGGTTGGGCTTGAGCTTTAGGCTTAGGTCCAAAGGGTTTTGGGTCTAAGGGCCTAGGGCTTAAGGCCCGACCCAACTAAAAGGGTTTTAGGTTTGAAAATAAAAATAAACAAAAACTAAATAAAAGGAAACTGGGTTGGGTCTTAAAGGGTTTGGGCTTAGTGATACGGCCCAAAGGCCTGGGTTTGGATTTCAGACTTAGGCTTGGGTAATTGGGTTGGACCTTGGGCTAATGGGTCGGGTTGACCCATTTTCAGGCCAAGGTTTTGGCCAGTTTTTGGGCAAACTTCAAATGCCCATAACTTCTTCATTACTTAACCAAATCGAGTGATTCAAAAAGAAAAGTTGAAGCACTTGATGAGATGAAGAGATTGATACCTTGCATGTGGGCCAACTCACTGTGGTTTGGCCGGAAAATGCCTCGAAAGAGGCGGTGCTCGCCGAAAAATTTGGAAAAGCTTCCCCGAGCTATTTTCTGCAATTCAAATGTATACACAACTTAAAACAAGCTTCGATATAACCCTAAAACACATCCCAAGGGTTTTTTTTAGAAGCTTACCAATGTTGGAAAATCACGAAACTCGACGGAGAAGACAATGAACAGTACTGGCCGAATGGAAGATAGGGGTTTAGGGTGTTCTTTCTTTGTTTTTTAGAACACAAGGGTGATGGTGATGATGTTTTGTTGTTGTTGTGTTTGATGATGCGGGAGATGAAGGTGTGCAGGGACAGGGAGGGAGAACACGGGAGAGTGAAGGAGAGCAGAAGAAGAGGGAGAGAAAGATGAAGTTACGAGGAGAGAAGAGAGGAGAGGGAGAATGAGGGAGATGTGAGATAAAAGAGAGAGGGAGAGAGAGATTTTTCAGAAAAATAAAAGAAAAAGGGAGAGGGAGACTCACGGGTCCAAAGGGAAAAGAGAAGAAAGGGGCAAGGTAGGGAAGACCAAAAAGGAATGAGGTCCCCACGGGCACACACATTAAGGCCTTAAAAATAATTTTTAAATAAAAATCCAAAACTACCTTTAAAATCGGGGGTGGGGTGTAACATTTAAGCCGATCCAATGATCACCAATTTTTATATTTTAATTTAATATATATATATATATATAATTATTATAGTTTTTAGGGGTATAAAATTGTTAAATTAATATATATAATTATTATAGTATTTTTTTAGGGTTATAAAATTATAAAATTAATATTTTGCTTTTCGTGTATCGTGTTACCCACGTGTATACCCGAATCAGCCCGTTATCTTAACAGGTGCTTATCGGGTTATACGATAACGACCCGATTCGTTATCGTGTCGACCCGAACAACTGTTAATTTCGTGTTGTGTCATGTCCTGTTATCGGGTCGTGTCAGGAATTGTCACGCCTACATGCACCCCATATTTTCTATACACCCCACATTTCTCAAATCTTATAAAGCTTTTAATTTGGACAAAAAATGCCGCCTGAGATTTAAAGCATATATGGGTTGTTTACAATTCCACCATTAAAATCCATGTCGTCTGTTTTTAATATTTGGTGGTAATTTTAGGTGTTTAATTCTTCATGTAATCTGTTTTTAATATTTGGTGGTAATTTTAGGTGTTTAATTCTTCATGTAATCTTTGTGATCCCTAAAAGATGAATACGAACATAGAAGCTTGAATAATGCAGCAAAAGTAAGATTAAATAATTATCAATGTCATCAAAATCACTAAAACAACAAAAAAAATGAAGTCTCACCTCATGTGAAGCTTCCGAAACATCGATTTTGTGTTTCATTCGTCAAAAATATTTTTTTCTCAATCAATATGTTTGTAGTTTCAATGGTTAGGGTTTTGTTCAACAATTGACGGTTGGAGGGGTTTTGATAGTTGAAAAAGATAAATAATATGTTAAATGTGATTTTTGGTGTATATAGATTTTTTTTTTTTAAAAAAAAAAAACCTAATAGGGTCAAAATTGCCATTCCATAGTAGGTAAATAAATCATTTAATATTAAATTTAAATGTGGGGTGCATTCAACATTTTGTGGGGTGCTAATATAAAAAGCCTAAATAATTTGGTTTTATTTGAATAAATATAAATTTTAAAAAATTTACCCGGGTAAAATAAATTTTCAGCTCATTGCGCGACGAAGAAAATATTATTCGTCGCGCAAATGCCATTCGCGCTACAATTAATTACTCTTCGTTGCTCAATGAGATGAAAATTGGTCGCGCACAAAAATAATTTTGTCAAAATTTGAATTTATTGTGGACGAATATAGATATTCGTCTTCGTCGCGCAAGAAAGTCGGTATTAAACTGAAATTGCACACTTTTCCCCTCACCTCTTCGGGATTAAACTGAAATTCGTCTTTGGTAAACTCCCTCCGGCGCACCCTCCCTCTCTGTCACCCTCTCCCCCCCTCGCAGTCTCTCTTCCTCCTTCGACACACCCTCCCTCTCTATCACCCTCTCCCCCTCTCGCCCTATCGCAGTCTCTATTCCTCCTCCGACACACCCTGACCCTACCTCTCGGCCTCTCACCCTCTCCCCCTCGCTGCTAACAAGGTAAATATTTCAAATTTTTTTAATTTATTTCGATTTTCGTTTAGGGTATTAGGGGTTTCAGTTTATAGACCATTAGGTTAGAGAATTAGGGTTTCCAATTTTTCAGATTTTAGGGTTTACAATTTGGGGATTACGGTTTACAATTTTACTCAAGATTCAATTGAATGTTTTCTGGGAATGAGATCTTGAGTAAACTTTTTTCTTTTTTTTTTACTTTCCTTTTTTCAAGCTCATATTGATTTCCTCAGATGGAATTTGTCTTCCCCCATTTTTAGTAACATGGGAAATTTTAAACGTTGGCATCGTGAAGGATAGGAACAGGTTCAATAATTTGAAGTACCAACACATTGGTAGGTTGTCAGTAGTGCCTGCTGAAGCTTTTTAAGATACACAGAACTAGTCTTACGGGTTTCGCCTTCTTAATTGTATTTGTGTTGTCTTCACAAGAGGAAATAAATTATGAAGGTTGTTATCTTTGATGCTGGCTTATGTACTGATTGCATTACTTGATGAAATTGTGATGGGGTATTTAAATGTATCAAATTTTTGAGTTTCCTCTGAATTACTAGATTACAATCTAATCTTCATAAACGTTTATGGTAATAAATGTGCAAAACAATCCGATGTTAAAAGACTAATTATGTACGCAACATTTTCCCGTTATTAGCAAAACAAAAGTTGCTACATTAGGAAGTAAGGTATGTGCATCTTCCCTCTTCTGGTACTGTTGCTTCCACATATAGGTGTGTCTTTTGAAATTTACTGTTCTTCGGCAATGTTCTCATCGTAGTTAGAATAATTTTAGCGGATTTGTGTTGCAGTAGATGTTTCCATTCATGTGTTAATCTGTTGTTCATTCATGTGTGGTTCTACCTATAATTGGCATGATTTCTTTCTAATTTGGCATGTGATGGGATTCCTGTATACTTACTGAATTTTTTTTTTCTAATTGTGCAGATGTCAAACCTTATTAGAAGTCGTAAGGCGGTGACGACTGCACCTCGTTCGCCTCCCCCGACTCATCCGTCAGCTGCCACTGCACCTGCACAAATGGACCATTTGCCGGTTGGTCCCGGGGTCTCCCAGGCGCCGGCGTCATCAGCCTCATCAGTGGCGCTACCTGTTAGCGCCAGGCGTGGTCACCGTCGCCCCAGCACGCCCGGCACACCATCGACATCAACTACTGATGCGTCGGGGTCACAACAAGGTAAAGATTTCCTTCAACTACTCCAGCTGCTTTGGACCAAAACGTGGGCATAAAGTAGAACCTGCCATTCCAATTTTTCTACTAATCTTTGTTCAAATCTAATGTTTGTTCATAGTGAAAAAATTTATTTGTTTGTCAAATACAAACAAATAAATATTTTGTTCAAATCTAGAGTTTCTTATTAATACAAATAGCACTGCTTTGGGTTTTGGTAAAAGTTTTGTTCAATATTTCTACTTAATTCCAAGTTTTACTAGTTTAAGTATGTTCAAAAATTTGACCTCCAGCTGCTCAAGTTCGATCTTTAGTTATTTAGGTAAGTAGAAAGAAAATGTGTAAAGCGACGTATCATTGTGCTTTTCAAATGCATATGCTTCCTTAAACTAAAAGTAATTGTTGTTTACTTATGCAAATCGCAAAGTTGGATCGTATTTACATTTTGTAATAGTGCATACAATGTTGGCAAAAGTACAAACCTTATAAGGAATACCAAATATGAAATATGATAACAATTTGGTTAACTTAATTTTGTTATTTTGGGTTCAGTTTGTTAAGTTATGTCATTTAAGGATTAAACAATTATTATATATATTGTTTATTGTTGTCATCGTTCTGAACCTTTTATTAAATAGTTGTGATCATTCTGTTGGATACATGTATTGTTTATGTTATTTTCAGGTTTTTGGGAAATGTTTTAATTATAGGGAGGTTATGCCAAAATTTTAGTAGGATTTGTTATTTAACGTTAATTTTATATTTCTTTGCAACTAAGAAGAACACCCGGGGACCTTGTCGCCAGTTGAAGACGGCGAAGATCACCCGGGTGACCAACGGCCGTATCAGTATCGGATACGACGAGTGGCATCGGGCTGCACCAATGGCAGAGCAGCGTAGCGCATTGGCCCACGGCATTGGTCATGTCGTTCGGACTTATTGCCCTATGAAATGGAAGTCTTGGAAGGTGATGTCAGACGAGATGAGGACGCAGGTGCGCTCATAGTTGTCGGTAAGTATCCTACCTTTTAATTGTTTTTCCTTCAAATTTTATATATTTATATTACTTAATGTATGTAATTAATTTGTTACATTGCAGACGAACTACAATTTAGAGGACATCAGCGACGAGTCGTTGGCGTACGTCAACAGGCTCTTCGCTGAACGGTACAAACAGTGGAAGAACGACCTGCACCAATATTTTCTGACATTTGATGATCCGCCGGTCGCTCTTGAGGAGGGTTGCCCTAAGGAGTTTGAGGGTCGGGAGGATAATTGGGCATGGCTCTGCGGTCATTTTAAGGAGCCCGGCTATGTGGTATTTTTTTATATTAAGTTTAAAATTATTATACGTTTCTTACTAATGTTTATTGATTTTTTTATATTTCATTTCAATTTGAACTAATACGTTTATTTTTTGTATAACAGTAGAAGGCGAAAGCTAACAAGGGCAATAGGGACAAGAAGACTCTTCTCCACCATTCCGGTTCCAGACCCTTCTCATATAAGATGGAGGCGCGGCGGCGGGTAATAATAAAGTTTTTTATATTCAATTTTTAATGTCATTAATATTAAATTTTTTTTTTCGTACTAACATTTTTCTTCTCTTGTTCTATTCAGAGGGTTCAAAATTCCCGGAGACCGATGTCTTTAGTGACGTTTATGTTCGACCCGGGGATGAGTTGGCCGAGTCCCTTCATGTAAGTATTCTTTAATTTTAAGTATTATCTTACGCATTCAAGTTTCATGGTTATTATATGAATGTTTTAATTAATATTTTATGTTATATTACACAGGCAACGACGATGGAGAAGAGGTAGTTAGTTCTTCAGGAGTCCACCTCCCAGCTTCCTCCCGATACTCCGCTCAAGTTTGTGGATCCCTCAGAGGATGCAGAGTTTCAGATCCTTACGGAGACCTTGGATCAAACTCTCGGGCGGAGGCCAGGGTCATATTGTCGGGAGATGGGGAATGCCCGACGGCGGGAACCTAGAGCCCATTCATCATCGCAGTCAAACAGTCAGGTGATAACTTTGACAGCAGAGGTGGCCGGCCTTAGGACTGAAATCGCCTCGTATAAGAGCCAGATGTCATAGCTTGTACAGGCCCTCAGTCAGTCTGGCATTCGTCTCCCCGATTTTCGTCCCCCGTCGACCTCCGAGCCCTTCCAACCCGAGCATGGCCACACCTCTGCCCCTTCGACCTCTACCCCTGTCGACAACCTCGAGACCTTCCAGCTGCCTTTGCGAGACGAGCACATAGATTATGCCGCATTATTTTCTTAGTTTTTTACTTCCTTAATTACTTTTTAAACATTTTTCTTGTACACAGTACGTACATTTATATTACTTTTTAAATATATGTTTTTTCTCTTCATTACATTTTTTTAATTGCAATTTAATTTTATTACCAAAAGAAAACAAATTTATTTTTATTACAAAATTTTAAAAAAAAAACGTAAAATTAAATTAAATTTTTTTTTTTTTTTTTGCGTGACGAAATCCTTCATCTCGCGAAACTCAAGCGACAAACTGTGTTTCGTCGCGCAATAATCAATTGTCGTCGTATAAAGTTTAGAGAGACGGACAATAGTCGTCCCACGTATATATCCTGGTATTTTGTGCGACGAAAACATTCGTTCCTAAAAATTTTGTGCGACGAAGGGTAAACCGTCGCGCCGTGTTTTCGCGATCAATCACGATTTTCATTGGGCAAAGTCTTTCTTCACGATCTTTGCGCGACGGATTCTGCACGATGAAGTTTCTGTCGTGCTTAAGTTTGTGCGACGGAAATGCACTTTGTGCAACCAACTTTTGTTCGTCACGCAAATAGTAAAACGTAGTAGTGATGGTATATTATAATTGAACAAAATGTTATCATGTTATTATTACTTGATATTAGGGATCGAAGGAAGTTTGGGCTAAACCACACCTCCCCCGATCCCCAATATCCAACTCCGGTGGTTGATGAAAAATTCTAGGAACCTCGGTTATGCCCGCATCAACGAGGCCTTTAACTTCTTCTTTGGTGTCATCAAAAGCCTTTACCTCACTTTTCTGGTCGTAATTTGTTAGGGAGACCAAATTTTTAAACCAAATTTACAAACCAAATGATGTGTCACCAATAGGAAATAAGTACGTTAATCAACATTTAAGTAATAATTCAATCATCAACCACTACGTCATTTGATTTGCAAATTTGGTTTTGAAAATTTGATCTTCCTAGCATTACCCTATTTATTATAAGGAAAACTAATGAAAAGGGCTTGAAAACTTTAAGTTTTAATGATAAGGACAAAATAAAGGGTAAAGTGAATAGTAGCATGATTGACTTTTTAGTGTAAAAATGTGGTTTTTCGTTAAAGTGAACAGTACCGGGAGCTTTTCGTTAAAGTTCCCTTTATTATAAGGCTAAAAGATAATGCCAATTAAACTTTTGACTTGATTGGCAATGAATATCAACAAGGGATACTTAAGATGCGGTCCATAGTATCAATGTTTCTGACTAAAACCTTGTTGGTTTTCAATTTTTTATCGAAGTCTCTGACATTAATGTAATAATGCATTCTAGGTTACTATATTCTATGCAGGTTTTATTTCTCATTGATTTTAAATTTAAATCAAGAAAAAGGATAATATATAGCTCTCTCAATTGTGATATGTTAATCGATTACACAGTCGATGAGAGGTGGCTAGAGTTAATTGACTTGGGACTACAATAATAGGTGGGGTTGAGGTGGATTTAGAGACGCGTTCGTCGAGTTGCAAGCGTGTGTGGCTAGGGTTGGAGTTTGGGTTTAGGACAAGGCGGATGGCAAGGTGGGTTTGTCTATTTTTTTTCATTTTGAAATTATATTTCTTTCTATTTTAATTGAAAAAGTATTTTTCTATAACATGTTGGTATAGTTTTATGAATTTTTAAACAGAGATTAGACAAAATGTTCTTAATTTGCAAATAAAAATATACACGAGAACTAATAGGCCGAATAGCTATAACACATAGATCATTTGATATTTAAGCTAATAAAAATTTTTGAGAGTTTTCACATAAACAAATTGGTCAACTCTTTGTCGTCATCTCCGACGGCTAACCAAATTTGCAGTCAAAACGGAAGTCGAAATGCGTGGGATTTTTGGCTTTATTTGGTAGGCGGCATGTTATATTATGATTTATAGCTGGAAACTTATTGTAAGCCAACGTATTATGACTCTACGATATGTCAAGCCTATTGCATATTATTAGAATGAGGACACATATTTTGGACACATTTTTTAGGGTCCACATGTAACCTTTATTTTTAAATTTAACTGTGGAAAATTTAAACTTTTTATTGTTAAATTAAATAATAGGAATTTTAGTATTTCCTATAACATTTTTGTTTATTTTTCATTACAAATGAATGTCGTAATAATTTTGAATTTGCCGAATTTTTTACAAAGAAAATCTATGAATGATGAATTAAAATATTAAATTATTCGGATCCTTGAAAACAATTATCAAATGAGAAGAAAATAAATTGTGTCTAAGTGTGTGTATAAAAATATTTGAATCACATTACTGCTAGTTCATTCTAAAGCTTTGCCCACCCTCTCCTCTTAGTGTAAATAATATCTTTTAATTCAAAAAAATAAAATATATATATATATGTGTGTGTGTGTGTGTGTGTACCTCGATCCTGATCCTTATTAATTAGATATGAATTAACCAAAACATGAAGCATGATGTTCAAGAAAATAGTTGATTCACAAGAAACATCTGCTTTTGTGGAAAACACAGCAAAGATAAGTCATGGAATTTTTTATTCGAGAACTGTTATTTGCACTCCAAAAATCTCATTTAAAACTCCTCACAAATGTATTTTTCTTTCCAAATATAAAAAGTTTAAAGTGCAAAATAAAAAATATAGAGTGCCAATGACAATTCCTTTTTATCCAACCACAATATATATACATAGAACAATTATGCATTTTGACAAAAAAAAAAAACAATTATGCATATTGGGGAAAAAAAAAAGAAAAAAGAGAATTTAATAACCCATTTACAACTTCTCTTGAACAGCCTTAATTCCACTACAGAAACCATTTGTTCATTGCCGTTTCTACTCCTCTGGGTTTAAATTCAAACCTTGAAATAAGACAAGGCAGATGTTCCGTCAAGGCCTTTTTTACTGAAATTGGAATAATAGTCCTTTATAGTGATCTCCTAGTACTTTGGAAGATTTTCATTTTTTTTTTTTTTTTTGAGAAAGGGTAAATATATTACCAACAAAGAAATATTACACATAAGGGGCCCAAATACACACTGTAAACAAAAGAAAAAATGGACCCTTAAAACACACATTACAAAGCCCAAAGAAAGCTTTGGAACCCAGCACAGACACACCACACAACAAAAGAAACCCTAAACCGCACTAGTTACTGTAGCAGTTCCTCCTGCCGCCGAAACTCCCCACAATGAGTCGAAGCCATCTCCACCACAAGGACCTGCCATCACACCATCTCGAGTCCCAGAGTTGAAGAAGAAAAAAGCCGCTCCATCCTCCACGAACCACCAAAACGATCGCCGCCATAGAACAAAGGAAGCCCGCAGGAAGAAAGATCCCACAAACGACAGCACCAACAAGGACGAACACTGGGAAGAACCTACAAGGGCCAACAAAGATGGTGGTGTAAACACCCAAGCCAAAGCTCTACACACCCTCCAATAGAAAAGCGACAAATCGCGATTAAACTGGCAGAATCGAAATTAGGATTGGTGGAAAGAAAATGGAGCCAAGTGATGACGATGGTATAGGGGAAATGACCAAATGAGATAGAGGAACCCGGTGAACAAGATTTAAGGCTCAGGATGATGAAAACTGAGGCCAAAAAAGTACCAGGAAGATGAGATTGTGGGAAGATTTGGATGGAAACGAGGCTGGGGTTATTGCAAAAAACAGTCGGACAAAGAAAAAGAAAAAGACAAAGGGAAGTCAAGGGACTGCCACCGGCCTTGCCATGGCAAAAGTCGGCGGCAACGCAGAAAATCGAAAACGAAGTCACTCACACTGCTGGTGAGAAAGGCTTTCACTAGACGAGAGAAAATTTTCCCGTTGGAGGATTTTCTTTTGATAATAACTCCTTGATCGGTCCATAGTGTCTTGCATATGATAACAAATGTTGTGAGAAAATAAATTGTGTCTAAGTGTGTGTATAAAAATATTTGAATCACATTACTGCTAGTTCATTCTAAAGCTTTGCCCACCCTCTCCTCTTAGTGTAAATAATATCGTTTAATTCAAAAAAATATAAAAAAAAAATATAAAAAAAAAAAATATATATATATATATATATATGTGTGTGTACCTCGATCCTGATCCTTATTAATTAGATATGAATTAACCAAAACATGAAGCATGATGTTCAAGAAAATAGTTGATTCACAAGAAAAATCTGCTTTTGTGGAAAACACAGCAAAGATAAGTCATGGAATTTTTTATTCGAGAACTGTTATCTGCACTCCAAAAATCTCATTTAAAACTCCTCACAAATGTATTTTTCTTTCCAAATATAAAAAGTTTAAAGTGCAAAATAAAAAATATAGAGTGCCAATGACAATTCCTTTTTATCCAACCACAATATATATACATAGAACAATTATGCATTTTGACAAAAAAAAAAAACAATTATGCATATTGGGGAAAAAAAAAAAGAAAAAAGAGAATTGAATAACCCATTTACAACTTCTCTTGAACAGCCTTAATTCCACTACAGAAACCATTTGTTCATTGCCGTTTCTACTCCTCTGGGTTTAAATTCAAACCTTGAAATAAGACAAGGCAGATGTTCCGTCAAGGCCTTTTTTACTGAAATTGGAATAATAGTCCTTTATAGTGATCTTCTAGTACTTTGGAAGATTTTCATTTTTTTTTTTTTTGGTTGAGAAAGGGTAAATATATTACCAACAAAGAAATATTACACATAAAGGGCCCAAATACACACTGTAAACAAAAGAAAAAATGGACCCTTAAAACACACATTACAAAGCCCAAAGAAAGCTTTGGAACCCAGCACAAACACACCACACAACAAAAGAAACCCTAAACCGCACTAGTTACTGTAGCAGTTCCTTCTGCCGCCGAAACTCCCCACAATGAGTCGAAGCCATCTCCACCACAAGGACCTGCCATCACACCATCTCGAGTCCCAGAGTTGAAGAAGAAAAAAGCCGCTCCATCCTCCACGAACCACCAAAACGATCGCCGCCATGGAACAAAGGAAGCCCGCAGGAAGAAAGATCCCACGAACGACAGCACCAACAAGGACAAACACTGGGAAGAACCTACAAGGGCCAAAAAAGGTGGTGGTGTAAACACCCAAGCCAAAGCTCTACACACCCTCCAATAGAAAAGCGACAAATCGTGATTAAACTGGCAGAATCGAAATTAGGATTGGTGGAAAGAAAATGGAGCCAAGTGATGACGATGGTATAGGGGAAATGACCCAATGAGATAGAGGAAACCGGTGAACAAGATTTAAGGCTCAGGATGATGAAAACTGAGGCAAAAAAAGTACCAGGAAGATGAGATTGTGGGAAGATCTGCTGGTGAGAAAGGCTTTCACTAGACGAGAAAAAAATTTCCCGTTGGAGGATTTTCTTTTGATAATAACTCCTTGATCGGTCCATAGTGTCTTGCATATGATAATAAATGTTATGAGAAAGCATTGAATATGAAACCAAGAAACAAAAGAGAATGCTTTGAATGTGATAATCGTATTCTTCTCATTCTGAGGTATATATAATCATGTACAATCCTACTACAATAAGGAAAAAATAATTACAAGCAATCTATCACCTAAACTAGGAAACCCAAAATTATACGAATCCCAGAATTAAAGGAAATATTATACAAGTTAACACTCCCCCTCAAGTTGGTGCATATATGTCACACATGCCCAACTTGTCCAAAAACATTGAAAACTTGTCGCTAGAACTGGCCTTTGTAAGTATATCTGCCACTTGATCATCGGTCCTAATTGGAGAAAATTCAATTACTTTTCATTCCAATTTTTCTTTAATGAAGAACCTATCAACCTCCACATGCTTAGTACTATCATGTTGTACCGGATTATGAGTGATATCCCTTGCAGCTTTGTTGTCACATAATAACTTCATCGGCTGACTATGGTTAACCCCCAAATCCTGTAATAGAAACTTAAGCCACAAGAGTTCACAAATACCAAGAGCCATGCCTTTATATTCTGCTTCTGCACTCGACCGATCTACTACATTATGCTTTTTACTTCTCCACATTACCAGATTGCCTCCAACAAAGGTAAAGTATCCTGATGTCGATTGTCGGTCATCTACCGAACCAGCCAAGTCGGCGTCGGTATACCCTTCAATCCTGAAATGCTCATTCTTCTTAAATAAAATTCATTTTCCTAGACTCCCCTTCAAATAACACAATATTCTCCTAACCGCACCCATATGTTGTTCTCCCGAATCATGCATATATTGACTGACCACACTCAAGGCATAAGCAAGATCAGGTCTCATATGTGCCAAATACATCAATCTGCCAACTAACCTCGGATATCTTCCTTTGTCTACCGGTACTTGATTCTGGTCAATACTCAACTTCGTTTCTTCAGCCAACGGAGTTGATATAGGTTTACATGCTAACATCCCAGTCTCCTTTAACAAATCAATAATATACTTTCTTTGGGACAAAAATATTCCGGACTTGCTTCTTGATACCTTAATTCTAAGAAAGTACTTCAGGGATCCAAGATCTTTCATTTCAAACTTCGTGGACAAATACTTATTTAACACCGATTGTTCAACTGGGTCATTTCTTGTAACCACCATGTCATCCACATATACAATGAGTGCTGTAATCTTCTTATTCTTCCGTTTCAAGAATAAAGTGTAATCCCAATTGCTTTGTCTATACCATAATGCCTTCATTGATTTAGTGAACCTGCTGAACCATGCTCTTGGTGACTGCTTCCAGCTATACAGTGACTTCTTTAGCTTACATACCTTGTCCTTGTTCATGTCCGTTCTGGTACATCCCGGTGGAAGCTCCATATAAATTTCTTCAGTTAAATCTCCATGTAGGAATGCATTTTTGACATCGAACAGTTGAAGTGGCCAGTCTAGGTTCGCTACTAAGGATAATAGAACTCGAACGGTATTGATCTTGGCTACTGGCGCGAAGGTGTCCGTGTAATCTATGCCATATTTCTAAGTGTACCCTTTTACCATTAGTCTTGCTTTAAATCGATCAACCACTCCATCGACTTTGTATTTCACTGTATAGACCCATTTATATCCCACGGGTTTCTTGCCCGCTAGCAAGTCTAATAGTTCCCAGGTAGTATTCTTCTTCAACGATCTAAGTTCTTCATTCATCACTTCTTTCCATCTAGGATCAGCTAAGGCTTCCTGCACACTGTTAGGAATATATACAGTAGACAATTGATTTACAAATGACTTATTTGATTCAGACAGGTGACAGGTGGACACATAGTTGTTTAATGGGTACTTTACTCTCGAGTTATGGATTGGTATGCTCACTGAATATTTAGTTTCACACTTAGGGTCTATCTTATAAGTGGATTTAGGGATACCTCGATTAATTCTTTCTGGGAGACTACAGAACGGTGGTCTATCTGGCGTAGAAGACGATTGGTTATGAGAATCATTAAGGGACGAGTCGGCATATACTATTTCTTCTACAACCGTGGGATCTAGCTGCAAAGAAGCCGTGTCACCTACCATCTCAGGTTCAGCAGAAAGCTGTTGTGCATCAACAACCTGTTTGGAACTAGGCTGTTGTGCAGTTGGTGTCTCCTCAGCGGTAGGCTGCTGTGTCGTGGCCTGCTACTTGGCGGTATGCTGTTGTGCAATCGGCATCTACTGTTCGGTGATGGGTGGCTGCACAGTAGCTTGCTGTTTGGTTCCATAATCGAACAAGAAAACTTCCTCACCTTGAAACTCCCCCTGAAGTGAGGACTCAGAAGAACCAAAAAACATCTATGTTTCATGAAAAGAGACATCGGGAGTGATAAACATTTTCTTGGTTAGAGGGTGATAGCAACGATAGCCCTTCTGAGTAGTAGCATACCTCATAAACACACATCGAAGAGCTCGGGTTCGAGTTTACTTTGTCGTTGGGGGGAGTGCACGTGGACAAAAGCCAGGCATCCAAGGACTCGAGGGGAGAGGTTGGGAACTGGTGGGCAATTGAGCAGGGACATAAGTTTCTGAAATGGTGTCTGAAACTCGAAACTACGAGAGGGAAGCCGATTAATAACGTAGGCAGCGGATGTGAATGCCTCACCCCAATAATGCAAGGGAAACCGTGCCTTAATAGGAGATGCACGAACCATTTCTAACAAATGTTGATTCTTTCGTTCAGTCATCTCATTCTGCTGAGGGGTATACGGACATGTAGTCTGATGTACAATCATCAATAAAGGTGACAAAGTAACCCAAGTCATTCTCGTACAATCATCAATAAAGGTGACAAACCAATAAGCTTCATCAAGAGATGGGATTTGTGAAGGGCCACAAACATCCAAGTGCACAATCATAAAAGGAACAGAACTCTTATTTAAACTTGGAGGAAAATAAGTTTGATGGCTCTTAGCCGTTTCACACACATCACACTTAAACTGAGAAACATCGTTTTTCACAAACAAACTTGGAAATAACTTATGCAAATAACCAAACGAAGCATGGCCAAGGCGACGATGCCACATCCATACATCTGACACTTTATTATTCTATGCTGGAGTCTCATTCACTGACAGAAGTGGAAACATTAAGTGCCTTACCATCAGTACTTGTCGCGGCAATCAGAGCTGATGTTTTGCTTGCTACATCCTCCAAATCATCCTTGGTTTTTGCAACAGAAGCTTGAGTTTTATTGAATCGAGGGTTACGTGTCTTATCCCAATTCTCGGGATACCCAATCAGCTCGAAGCACCGGCTCTTGGAGTATCCCGTCATGCCACAATATGGACATTTACCCTAAGGACGATCATAACTTGACTGGCCGGTTAGTGGCTGCCCAGTCTTACTCTCGGACCCACCTTGGTCGGTTCGGTTGAAGAAGCCGCGAGCCTTGGCTACCATTGCAGCCGGTTCTGAACTTTGCCCCTTCATCTTCATAGCTTCCTTGCGATGCACTTCACGACGAACGTACACATAAGCACCCTGAAGTCCAAGTGATGGGTCTTTGCGCAGTATTTCTCCAAAAACCTAATCAAACACATCATCAAGTCCACTAAGAAACAAATACAACCGTTGTTACTTAGTTGTCTTCTGAAATATCAGGACATCTTTTTCACATGCCATGGCCACTTTGTGAAAGTGGTCCAATTTCTGAAAAGTCTCTGTCAATTCTCCAAAGTAGCAAGCCAACGGCCACCCATTCTGCCTGAGACGTGAAGCTTTCTGATTCAATGAATAAATCCTAGCCTCATCATTCTCATCAAAATAGGCAGTCTTAAGAGCATCCCAGAACTCTTTAGAAGTTGACAATCGAATATATCGTTTCATGATTTCCGACTTCATTGCTGATAAGAGCCAGCTCTTAATTCTCTGATCTTCAGAGAACTAATCATCATTTTTGGGATCATCTTCTGTAGGTGCCTTGATAGACCCACGAAGATATCCCATCTTCTTCCTTCCAGCGATATGAATTTGAATAAGAGGAGCCCATAAATTGTAGTTCTTCTCATCCAAAACCATCCCAATGTTGAAGCTTGAATTATCCGGTTGAACCATAACCAGGGCAGTGGCGGGAACAAGTTGGTTGTTCTCTGCAGACATCTTTAACGAATGGTGATAGACTTGTGCAACAACAATGACACTCGGGCAGCAACGACACACGTCGCTCGCTGCAGTTCGGGGTAGAAATGGAACACAGCAACAACTTCTCGTTGCTCGCTGTTCGTCGAATGCGCAGCAATGGTGTTGGGCACAGCTCGATAACATAAACCCAGTTAGGATTCAAAAAATTTATTTCCTTTTTTATGACCTGGCTTTGGTGCCAAGAAAAGAATGCTTTGAATGTGATAATTGTATTCTTCTCATTCTAAGGTATATATAATCATGTACAATCCTACTACAATAAGGAAAGAATAATTACAAGCAATCTATCACCTAAACTAGGAAACCCAAAATTATAGGAATCCCAGAATTAAAGGAAATATTATAAAAGTCAACAAAAACTAGTATGGAAAAATATGACAAGACAAACAATCCAAAGTGACACCAGGATTTATATTGATTCGGCCTAAGTCTACATCCAGTTCGAAGATGGTGAGGAAATTCCATTAATAATCGAAATGGAGATTACAAATAGAGTTTAGCTCTCAAACACCAATAACTCTCACTCAAACAAAGAACAAATGGAAAAGATGAAAATACATATCAAATCTTTGAGTGAGTGATTACCTACAAATGGGGAGCAACTCTTTCTTCTTTTATTCCAAAAGAGCTCTCTACGCTTTCCCATCTAAAACACAAAAGGTTGCTGCCTTATATACAA
The DNA here is from genome assembly GCA_024362995.1 of Heteromeles arbutifolia. NCBI lineage: Eukaryota > Viridiplantae > Streptophyta > Magnoliopsida > Rosales > Rosaceae > Heteromeles > Heteromeles arbutifolia. The sequence continues at coordinate 43,032,418 of JANCRC010000002.1, forward strand.
AATCTGCTGCAAAACTAGCGACTCGCGTTGCTTTCACATGAGCAGCTAAGGGCTCGTCTACTTTGGGCAGTTGGGCTGCTGGGCTCACAGAATTGAGTCACAATCCAACAACAAACCTCTGATAAACAAGCTCGCGGCAGATATTCTTGGATTTGTCAGTGCTCTGTGTTCTACACTTCTGAATCTATCATTTGATAAGCAAGAACTCCAAATAATTCACTATAAGATAACCTGAACTAGGGAACTTAATCGAAGAATTCAAGAAATTCTAACGATCATTTACATCAGTAATTTTTTTTTAGAAATGTGTAACATTCAGAGCGGAGAGAGATAAAAGATGATGAAGATGAAGAATGGGTACTTGTAGAAGATCTCCAATGTTAACCACGAGAGCTCCCGGCACTAGCGGAACATCAATCCACTTCTTGTGATGAAGAACTTGGCGACCACCAATATGATCTTGCAGTAGAATTGTGAGGAAGGCACTGTCAGCATGCTTGCTTGTGCTCAAAAGTTAACTCGGGTTGTGGACAGGCGAGGTAGTAATGGCCTATAACCTGAATTATTACAGTCAGGTATTTTATTTTGATAATTATTAGAATTCAAGAAATTCTAAAGATCATTTACATAGCACTAATCAACAACTTAATTTCTCTAACAGATCTTCATAAATTATTACAATCAAGTATTTTATTTTATAATTTAATCTGGCAGATTTTGCCAATCACCTTACGGAATGTTCATAGCAGTAGTTCAAAGCTTGAAATAAGCACTACAGGAAAATGAATTATTAAGAGCAGTCAATTAGGTGCAGATTAAAAGAATCGCATCTATTAATGAGTTTTTAGAGGCAAAAATATTAATTGCCCCTATTAGTAGTATTAGGTGTGTTTAAAATAGCATCCAATATTAAAGAGGGATCCGGTGGGAAGATTGCCACCAAAAAAATTCACCAAAAATTTCCAGCTGTCATTTTTAATAAATAGGTGGGGTATTATTCGCCCCTAATGTTTTCGTTATTATTTTTTAAGTATTTTGTGCCTAATATTATTTGTTTTAATTAAATTTCTTTTTTATTTTTGTGCCAAAATTATTTAGCTCGATAGAGAGCTTAATTTTGGATTTTTTTTGGAGAGTTGCCGGCTATGAAATTGCAAAGGGAGGGAGAGTTTTGTTAAAACTTCAATTCCCTCTCTTTAGTTTTAAATGAATTAAACCTAAATTAATTAGCATTTATTTTAATTTATTTTATTCTTTTTTTTTTTCAGTTTCTTCTTTCCCTGTTCACGTCATCTCTGTTTCTCTCATTTTCTCCCAGTCTCGTTTTATCTCGATCGTCCTTATTTTCTACTTCATCCAACTATGAACGCTCCATGGTAAGCAAAATTTTTTTTTTAATCTACTCTTATTGTTTCTCTCCATTTAGATGATTCATATTTTTCTATTGATGAATTGATTTAACTGACTTAGGGTTTGGTTTTTAATTTAAAGGTTGCAGACATACCGTGTGCGATTTTGAATGTGTAGTTGGCTCACAATTTTCGAAGGTATGTTCTTGAATGATTAATTTAGGGTTTTTTTTCCTGAAAATTCAGTGCCCCTTCTAGCTAACAATTACGAAAAATACACACAACTACCTGCCATCTAAGCTGTACGTATATAATATTGATATGTTTTTAACTTGTCCTTTGTAGGTTAAATTTGGATATATTTCCAACTTGTACTCTTTATTGTTTTTAACTTGTCCTGTGTAGGTTAAATTTGGATATATTTCTAACTTGTACTCTTTATGGTGCAGAAACTAACCAAGAGGATTGCTTTGTATCTATAAAGTTGAAAGCTTAATTAAGGTGAGTATGATTGCTTCTTAATTGGCAGGGCGTGAAGTCTTCGTCATGTTTTTATTTTATTTATCTATATTTATTGTTTTGCATAATAGGAAAATATGGAAAAAAGTTGGGTACATTTGGATCGCTCCTCCGATGAGTTGTGTAGGGTTGAATTTGTTTATAAATGAAAGATGATGATGAATCTTCAAGGGATTTCTTTGATGTGATGGAAGATGATGATGAATCTTCAAGTCTGTCGAACCCCGTAGATGATTATTATACTCCACCAAATCTTGATGACCCATCATTAGACAATGAAGAAATTCAAATTCGGACCGATATTCGTGGGACCACAGTTAACAAACAACTACCGTTGCTTGTTGAAGATGACTCTATAGTTGATGAGGTTGAGCTCGAGGAAGACGATGAAGACACTGAAGATGATTTGGATGAGGATAGTGAAGATGAAATAAATTTCTAGCTTTCGTATTTGAAATTTTATGAATTGTATTTTGTGGGATTTATTGAAATTACTTTTCATATTTTAAAATGGAATTGAATCATAATGTAACTTTATGGTACTTTATGGTACTTTATGTTGGTTTAACTATTTAGATGAGGCCCCATGAGGAGCATTCTAATTTGAATGAGGATTATAGCTCAGACGACAGCATAGAAGCAGATGATGAAAACGGTATGTGTTTCCATAGAGTTTATGAACTCATTTGTGTTAAGCTCCTTATTGTTCTTATTATGTGTACTTTTTTGGACAAATTATTATTTGTACTTTATATGCACTAATTTTGCAGGTCAAGTTAAAGAGAAAAAGGGTCGTGGTTATGATAAGCCTACTTGGGGCAGATCAGGTAAGGAGTACATTGAGTTCACAAAAGATGGATTATGCCTCGTGCCCAAGGATGGCAAGTTATCAAGATTCTTAGGTAGCTTGGCAAAAACTTCAACCTTGCTTCCGCTCAAGCCTGAGGATTGGCGCATGCTTGACAATAAGGATAATACTATAGAGGAAGTGTGGAGGATCATACATGTAAGTAACACTACTTAAATGGAATAATTAATGCAAATACCTATTATAACACTACTTTTTATTGTAGGATACTATTGATTGGCGACCGGAAGATATTCTTAATATTCCTATTATTCGCCTTAAACTTGTCGAATAATGTGGCCACAAGGTGGAGAAATTACAAGGCCACATTAAAAGAAAAGTACTACACTCCATATATTGGCATGCCAGAACATTTCATGTGTGGAGATAACCATGTAGACCCGGTCCAATGGAAGGCTATGGTTGATTACTGGGACAACGATCCAAAAAATAAAGTAAGTACTATTTTCTCTAAATAATACATCAATAGGTTATGGAAATCAGAGAGGGCAGTGACCCTTATATCCATGGATCAAAGGTTCAATTTGTTGGATGATCATTTAAGGCCATTAGATGTGAATTGATCTAAAGGCCTAGAACAAGTGTAAGAATATTTGTCCTTTAATTCTAACCCTATATTAATCCTATGATATATAAACATATGTTACTTTTTTAATAACAGATTAGGGTTGAAGTGAATGTTACCAATCGCAAGAAGCAAAAGATTAATCACACTGGTGGCACAAAGAGCTTCGCACGACACATTGCTGATTTTGTAAGTATTGCTTAATCTTATTTAGTTTGTTGAAATATAAACAAGATGTGATTGTTTGAATTGTGTATGCATTTCTGTTTTTATTTTATTTTTTGCTGTATGTATTGTTGTATGCATTTTCAATAATGATGGTCGGTCGTGGCCCGTGGAGATTGTGAGGACGCCACAGAGCATCCCATTTGAGGGGTCACATAAAACACACTCAACGGGAATCACGTTCCCAACATACTTTGTTATCTCCTCAGAATATACCTTATCAACACTTTCCTCCGTATCCATATCCACCATCAACACAATTTTATCGTCCCTAGCCGTACCAGCCATCGTTGTTTCATCCCGTGCCTCACCATCTTGGAGAGTTTACTGGAATGCTTAATGACACAGACTTTTTGCAGCAGGTCATGTCTCCACATGAGAGGGTTCCTACAAATCACAGTTGATGCTTTTGGTTTCGTACTATTTTGTGGTACTTGAATATGTTTTTATTAACGTGGTGGGAAAAATTTGATACTTTTATATTGTATTATGTACGCTTTATTGAAACATTTGCGTTATGTATTATGAGACAAGTTTGATACCTTTGTTTTATGTATAACATTTAATTTTAAAATTTCAATAATAATGCATTTAGCTTTAATGAATTCGAATTTGGTTATTAAAATTAGGAATGTAAATTTTGTAATTAAAATCAATTATAAATAATATTGATTTTTTATTAATTTAAATTTTATTTGGAGCGAATAAATGTACACCAAATTGTAAAAAATCAAATATAATTAAATGATATATTTAAATGTAAATAATAAAGGAGGGGCATTATTAATCACCCCTAATTCTATAAACATCCGCACCTAATATGTTTTCCATGCTAGATTGGCTTACGTGGCAGAAAATGTATTAGGGGCAGAAATAAGTACTTATTTGCCCCTATTTACTAATAGCAACGCCACTTTTAGGTGCAAATCTAATATCCGCCACTCCTAACTATTAGATGCAGAAAACCTCATTATTTGCCCCTATTTTAAACTAATAGGTGCAAATGTTTTGGCCTCTACTTGTTCTTAGTTTTGTAGTGAAGACAAGGCAGATGTGCCATCAAGGTTTACGGACGTAAAGAATGTAATCCCTTACATTAGTCTCTGAAGAAAGTTGAGATTTCACCATGACAATATATAGAGTAGTCATGTGAGGATGTTAAGGTAAAACAGTCACATATCGGTGAAAAGAGAAGCGTTGCAAGGGATTATAAGAGGTTAGGCTACTTCTTATATTTCCAAGGAGAAATTAGGTTTCCATCCCTTTTTTCAACTCCATTGATTGAAAACCTTATTCATTTTTAAATTTTAATCAAGGTCCCTTGGTTTTAATAAACATCATTAATTATTTCAGTAATAAAATATTTTACATATCAAGATAATTAAATTTTATTTCTAAATTATTCATTTAGTGTTAGAAACGTTACATTTGATATATTTATATTTATGACTAAATTTTGTATCATATATTTTTACTTTTAGTTTGTACCCATTTTAATTTGCAATCCTTTTTTTAAATTGTGCCAATTTTCTACTCAGTTTTAGTTTGTACTCATATATTAATTTCTTTTTGTGTCCATATTTTTCAAACTTTTATTTGTACTCATATTTTTTTGACCTTTTATTTGTACCCATAATTTATTAATAATGTACCCATTTGTCTTTAAAAAGGTACCACTTTGTTATATGTAAAATGTACTATTTTATTTTTTTTGTAAGTACCATCTCTTTTGTGTAAAATGTACCCTTTTTTTTTTATATGAAATGTACCCATTATATAAAACGTATCACCTTTTTTTGTATAAAATTTACCAATTTTTTGTATGCAAAATGCATCGTACAAAAAATTACACACGTAAAATGTCATTGATATAAGTAATGACAAATCATGGGTTTTATTTAAGTATAATTTCTTTTAATTTTTTCCACAAATTATGGATTTTACTTAAAATCTCATTAATATAAATAACTACATGACACACACCGACCCAAAAGTGGGGCGTGCTGGCCGTCACGTGAGAGTGACGTAACCATGTGCACAGTGTGGAAACAATAAAGAATAGAATTTACGAATCAATTAAAACCGAAACGCTAGCAATACTAGTGTAAAAGAAGTGTGAATTCCACTAATACAGAGCATAAAAGTCTACGTACAGTCAAGCAGAATTACTAAATAGAGATAACACCCGAAGGTGGTCCTACATAAGTGAATTCTGTCAGAATGTCCGATGAGCTCCTCGTATGCCACCAACGAACACTACCTAATGCCTGGAGGGGCGAAAACAAAGTTGAGTGGGTCAGAAACAAATCTTTTCAAAACCTTTCATTTCTCAAAAGTTATAACCCCTCGCCGTAAAACCTGTATAATTTCCCAAAAATAAAGTATATACTCATATATATGATTCTCAAAATCCTGCTGGAAAATATGTATGTATGCATATATGTATGCCATGCCAAGGTATCATAACTGAATGCCAAAGCATAACTCTGTGAATGTGATTGAATGCTAGATATCATCTCAGCCCTCAGCTGTATATAACTCATAACAATCTCATCATATCATATAGCTCATAATCATCTCAAACATATCATATATACCCTGCACACAAATCGATACCACCTCTAGTTGTCTGCACAGCATCACTATATATAAACTAATATGCTCTAGTGCTACAATCACGTGAAGAATGAGCGATAAATCGCGGGTCACCTACGAGTCGAACCCACCTATCATGGTCTATTCGACAGGACTGAGCACCTAACTTGGAGCCAAGGCGAGCATGGGGTGCGGGAGGTGAACATCACGTGAAAGACTGAGCCCCTACTCTGGGCGGGAGCACTAATATCAGTGTGCAGGTTTATGAGCTCTAATCATATCACATCACATCACATCACATCAAAACTAGTATATAAATTTACATGCCACTTACCTGTGCGTCCTCAGCACAAACATTAATATAAGCAATCAATAACGCATAATAAAATAAATAGATACTTTGCATGGCATTTCATATCACATTTCACTTAACTGATTTTCTGGGAAAAACTCATTTATATAGGTATATACGGAAAACAAATGCCCACTCACTGATAAGTAGACGGGTCGTAACCCCCGTGCCTAGCCTGGCTACGCTCGTCCTCCGGATAGGTCTCACCAATATGAGAAGTAACTGAAATAGCGTTAATTAACGCACATAATCGAAACCTTAGAAATAACTTCTCATACATTGCTCAATTTTGGTATTTGAATATACCACCGTGATCTACACAACCTCACGAACATCCCCATATTTTTAGAAAAAATTTCCGACCACCCACGCGCCGCCACGTGCTTGGCACGTGTAACGGAACAGTAACACCGTTAGGAATATTCCGTTAATTAACTAATGGCGTCAATTAATGCCGTTAGCATATTCTGTCAAAATTGACGGAATATTCCTTGTCTTCTCCGGTGAGTCGCCGGTCGCCGGTGAGTCGTCGGTCGCCGAAGACTGTTCGCTGGTTTCTAGAAAAACTTCCAACAATGGTTTCTTCTCCATTTTTGCACCATTTTCTACATGCTTTATACCAAAATGAAGATCTCACAAAGATGAACACAACCATACCTGACTCGACCCCCAACTTGCCGGGGATTCATCGGAAAAAGGCTCTATAATTCCGGCCAAAAAGAAACTCTCCGATCTCGCGATTCCGATGTCCAAATTCTTCCAACGAAGCACTTCGAGCTTTGTAAGGACCTTCTTAAGCTTCCTATGAGCTTAAAATTCCCTGAAAAACAACATTTCACGTGTGCATGAACAGTGCACAAATTGGAGGTTAGGTTTCACGGGGTTTTCGAAGGTATCCTTACCATAAATGGGTACCAATGTGTTCGTAGGGACGAGATGAACACAATGGTGGTCTTCATGTCCTCAATCTGTGAAGTTTCAAATGGTTTTGGGGATTGTCCGTACAAGAGAGAGAAGAGAGTGAGAGTGAGTTCGAGAGATAGAGAGAGAGTGCGGGAGTGAGAGAGAGAAAGGGTGTGAATGTGTGTGTGTGTGTGGTCCAAATACAACCAATCAAACACTCTCAACTTAGACACACACACGTACCTTAAATAATTCCTAGGGGCATTTTTGTCATTTCACATCCATCGTACGAAATCTCCGGGACGAGCTGTTACACTACAAATATCAAATTTTAATTTAAAAATTATAATAACCTACATAGAAATACATTATTGCATTAATTTCAAGGACTTCAATCAAAAATTGAAAACCAACAAGATTTCAATCAAAGAACATTGATAAATAGGGACCACATCCAAAGTCACCTATTTCCAATTGGTTTTATATTGAAACCATAACTTTCTTCATGGTACCAGAGCAGGTTGTCCCATATATGAAGTCTAACGGCCACATTTGCTCCACATTACATGATTTGTGTTGTTCACGTGCTAGACTTGAAAATTCACCATACGTGAAAGGACGTGTTAATCAATCCAAGAGCTTCGGGCACGGGAGAAAGATCAATCCATGTCATTCAAGTGACTTGGCTTTAGGCCTAGAGCCTCCGACAACAACTCGAACAATAACTTCCCCAGCTTCATTACTTTGTTTGAATATTCAACTAGGATGTCTCTGCAAGGTAAACACAGAAAAGCACGTAGGCTTTCATACACTTTACTAGGACGGTTTTTTGGAAGAAATCAAGCATTTTTTAAAATTCGCCTCTTGAACCAAAATTATTTTACACAAAGACATAACCAAAATGGTGAATTGAGGAATTTGCATGTTGAGAAAAAAAAATTTTATTGTTCAAATTCCCGGCTTTGCTGTAAGCTGAAGTGCACAATAACAAAAAAAACCTCCCCCACTCCCCCGTCTCTCTCTGCCACTGATCCAATCCATACAAAATAAAATAGCCAAAGATCAGCCACCGAACATTTTTCTAGTGAAGACAGGAAGCCACATAACTCGTCTGTCGAAAATGCAGCTATGGGTATTGCACTTTTTCAGTGTGGTTAATAACATTTTGGGTAATATTAGGAAGACTAAATTTTGAAAACTAAGGGATATAGGAGTTGATGTTCAGTTTATTACTTAAGCGTTGATAAACGTGTTCATTTCTATTGTCGACACATCATTTAGTTTGCAAATTTTGTTTAGAAACTTAGTCTCCCTAAGATTACCCTAACACTTCTGACGAAACGATTTAAATCCTACTTCAAAGTTGTTCATATTTCTATCTCTAATAACAACACATGCATATAAATTGTAAAAGAATTCTTATTGATCAGAGATTGATTGTTACCTAGAAATTCAAGATTAAACTATCTCATTAGTTCATCAAGAGGGATCGATTAATTCTTATAGCAGATCACATGCCTCAGCACTTCTGGCAAGTCTTCTGGCTTAGTAGGATTAGGAGCCACGTAACACAAAAGTCTTTCTCCAATATGTCGCGGATGCACTGTAAAGATTAGATTTGCTATTGTAGACCACAGTTTTAAAGGGATCAGAGTATAAAGCTCCTTCTTCACATGAGTGTCTAGCTCAAAAAACCCACGTACCCCATCCTTAATCTCCTCTAGAACATCAACAGGTATTCCATGATTGACAATTTGAAAAGAAAAAAAGCCCCAAGTCTCTGACGCCTCTCTGAGGTCGTTTAGACCCCCCAAAATTGCGTTTTAAAGTTTGTAAAAATTTTCGGACTTTTCGTTTTTCATCAGATTCACTTTCATTATACTCCCTAAGACTCCCATACATTCTTGGAGTAGTAAGGAGCCATTACACATTCTATAATTCACTATATTCATGGTTCTAAAAAACGCTAAGCGCTAGTTGGATGGCCGGTTGAGGCCTAGCGCCTAGGTAGACTAGGCGGATTTGTATTTTATTAAGTAAATTTATTATATAATATATAACTAAGTGCATGTTTACAAAAAAAAAATACTTATATAAGAAATTTGGGAAAAATAAAAAGAAAAATACATGAATAAATATTTAGGGGTGTGCGATTACTTCTCACACATTTCTTTTTAATTTTCATCATTTGCTCTTTTTCAATTTATCTGATCCAACGGTCGAAAATTAATAGGATGTGTGAGAAATAAAAAAAATGTGTTAATAGCATACCCTAATATTTATTATAAAATATGAATATTACGTAAAGTTATAGCATTCTTTTTAACTAAAACTATTATTGGGCCATCTATTCTTAGAAAAAGACTTGGGCCTGATTTGAAAAAAATATATATCAAATGACATTTAATTAAAGAAACCCTAACCACAAACATTGACAGTCACTTTCACCCACCCCACTTTTTTTTCTCTCAAAACGGCGATGGCGATGTCTTCTCTCACTTTCTGCAACTTATCTCATTCTCATCTCTACTCTCTGATGAACCCACCTTCGCTCCCCTCCTCATCTTCTCAGCCAAGTGAGGTTTATGCAGAACCCATAACCCACCTCCTACAGAACCAGGCTGTCAAAAATTGCAAAGATGAGCTGTAGATGGTAAACGGCCGGTGATGCAGATGCCTGCAGATGGTGAATTGGAATTGCAGAACCTGCCTAGACTGCCGCCTAGAGCTGCCTAGGACCGCCTAGAGCTGCCTAGGACCGCCTAAAGCGCCTAGGCGGCAGCCTATTTCCTCCCCGATTTTGTGAACGTGCTGACCAAAATCGCAGCGGAGCTCTGGCACCCAAAGTCTAGGCGGCTGCCTAGGATGATTTTTAGAACACTGACTATATCTTAAGGGTAGAGCTAAGTCTACTAAAGCCTTATGGTGCCAAATGTGTGAAGTAAGTGTGCATATTGGCCAAAAGAAAACATGAGGCTTCAAACCACAAGTCTACGAACTATGTTTCAAGGCTCACACCCGTGTTCTTCATCAAGCTCGTGGAAAGACAACAAATACATGTGTCGGTTCATCCACATTAAAGTCGAAGACCACCCACCACGTAAAACTCGTTGTGGTTCCATTTCATTCAAGATCAAGCCTCGATGGCCTTGAAGAAATCACAAGTCTGATTCAAGATCAAGTGTCCACACTAGTACAAAAACATACTTGCGCGACAGAGCAAATTGCATCACGCAAAGTATGTTTGCGTAATGGTGACAACAAAACATCACGCAAAGGCATTTTGCGCAACAAAACATTGCGCGACGAAGACAATCGTCGGGCAAAACAGCTTCGCACGACAAAGGAATATCTTCGTCGCGCAATGTTGGGAAAAAAATAGTAAGAATCTTGGTTTGGCACCAAAATCTTGCGCAAACGTCCTTTGCGCAACGAAGGTGTGCATTTGTTGAGCAAAATAGCTTTGCGCGACGTAGGTTCACCTTTGCGTGACGAATACTACTGTCGCGCAAAGCTGCTTTGGGCGACGAAGGTGCACCTATGTCGCGCAAAGCTATTTTGCGTCACGAATGCACACCTTTGTCGCGCAATGTCAACGACTTTGTGCTATAACACAAGATTTTGTGGTATCCACTTGTGTAAATATTTTAATTGACCATCGAATTAGTTCATTATTTATATAGGATCAAGCAGTGTAGCTATAAAAAAATCATCAAAATTGGAGTTAAAATAACTGTTAAATCATAAATTTTCGTTTATAACCGTCGAAAAGTTTTGTCCCGTTACTTGATCTCTGAATGTTTGTTTTTTGCTATTTTTGGCGTATGCGATCTCGAAGCATATGCAAAAATGTTTGACGGTTGGATTGTTGAAACTAGTTTCGTTGAATGTTTATCCTATCAAAACAATAGATTCACTAACACTTAAAAGTTATTTATACTTTCATTAAGTATAACATAAGGTTTTGTGGTATCCACTAGTGTAAATATTTTAAATTGAAGATCGAGTTCATTCATTGTATTCATATAGGGTCAAGGAGTGTATCTTTAAAAAATCATCAAAATCGGAGTTAAAATAACCGTTAAATCGTGATTTTTTCGTTTATAACCATCGAAAAGTTTTGTCCCGTTACTTGATCTCTAAATGTTTGTTTTTTGCGATTTTTGGCGTATGCAATCTTAAAGTATATACAAACATGTTTGACGGTTGGATCGTTGAAACTAGTTTCGTAGAATGCGCATCCCATCAAAACAATAGATTCACTAACACTTAGAGTTTATTTATACTTTCATTAAGTATATTATAAGATTTTGTGGTATCCACTAGTGTAAATATTTTAAATTGAAAATCGAGTTCATTCATTGTATTCATATAGGGTCAAGGAGTGTAGATGTAAAAAATCATCAAAATCAGAGTTAAAATAACCGTTAAATCGTGATTTTTCGTTAAAAACCCGATCGAAAAGTTTTTTCCCGTTCCTTGATCTCTGAATGTTTGTTTTTTTACAATTTTTGGTATATGCGATCTCGAAGTATATACAAACAAATTTGACGGTTCGATCGTTGAAACTAGTTTCGTAGAATGCGTATCCCATAAAGTTCAATGGTATATATATTTATTAAGTAGCTGTAAATTTATTATTGTAGTTCGGATCGGGTTTTTGTTAGAAAAATATATTATTGTGTTTTATGTAAAAAAAATGAATTTGAAAGGAGTAAAGTCACATTTTCAGTAAATTTTATAATAATTTTTTAAAAAAGAAACATATAATTTGCGCGACGTAGGTTCACCTTCGTTGTGCAAAACTATTTTGCGCAACGAATGCACACCTTCGTCGTGCAAAGTCAACGACTTTGTGCTATAACATAAGATTTTGTGGTATCCACTTGTGTAAATATTTTAAATTAACGATCGATGTAGCTGTAAAAAATCATGAAAATCGGAATTAAAATAACCGTTAAATCATGAATTTTCTTTTATAACCGTCGAAAAATTTTGTGCTGTTACTTGATCTCTGAATGTTTATTTTTTGCTATTTTTAGCGTATGCGATCTCGAAGCATATGCAAACATGTTTGACGGTTAGATTGTTGAAACTTGAAACTAGTTTCGTAGAATGCGTATCCCATCAAAATAATAGATTCACTAACACTTAAGAGTTTATTTATACTTTCATTAAGTATAACATAAGATTTTGTGGTATCCAATAGTGTAAATATTTTAAACTGAAGATTGAGTTCATTCATTGTATTCATACAGGGTCAATGAGTGTAGCTGTAAAAACTCATCAAAATCAGAGTTAAAATAACCGTTAAATCGGGATTTTTCGTTTATAACTGTCAAAAAGTTTTTTCCCATTACTTGATCTCTGAATGTTTGTTTTTTGCGATTTTTGGCATATGCAATCTCGAAGCATATACAAACAAGTTTGACTGTTTGATCGTTGAAATTAGTTTCGTATAATGCGTATCCCATCACAACAATAGATTCACTAACACTTAAGAGTTTATTTATACTTTCATTAAGTATAACATAAGATTTTGTGGTATCCACTAGGGTAAATATTTTAAATTGAAGATCGAGTTCATTCATTGTATTCATATAGGGTCAAGGAGTGTAGCTGTAAAAAATCATTAAAATCAGAGTTAAAATAATCGTTAATTCTTGATTTTTCGTTTATAACCGTCGAAAAGTTTTGTCCCGTTACTTAATCTCTGAATGTTTGTTTTTTGCGATTTTTTGCATATGCGATCTCGAAGCATATATAAACAAGAGTGACGGTTGGATCGTTGAAATTAATTTCGTAGAATGCGTATCCATCAAAACTATATATTCACTAACACTTAAGAGTTTATTTATACTTTCATTAGGTATAACATAAGATTTTGTGGTATCCACTAGTGTAAATATTTTAAATTGAAGATCGAGTTCATTCATTGTATTCATATAGGGTCAAGGAGTGTAGCTGTAAAAATTGGAGTTCAAATAACCGTTAAATCGTGATTTTTCATTTATAACCGTCGAAAAGTTTTGTCCCATTACTTGAACTCTGAATGTTTGTTTTTATTTTTATTTTTGGCGTATGCGATTTCGAAGTATATACAAACAAGTTTGACGGTTGGGTCTTTGAAACTAGTTTCGTAGAATGCGTATCCTATCAAGTTTAATGGTATATATATTTATTAAGTAGCTTTAAATTTATTTATTTTGTATGTACAAGAAATTGAATGGTATATATATTTATTAAGTAGCTTTAAATTTATTATTGTAGTTCGGATCGGATCGGATTTTAGAAAAATATATTATTGTGGGTTTTATGTAAAAAAAAATTGAATTAGAAGGGGATAAAGTCAAATTTTCAGTAAATTTTATAATAATTTTAAAAAAAAAAAATTAACTTGCGCAACGCACCAACCAATGCGTCGCGCAAAGTGTTTTTGCGTGAAGCATTGGTTGGTGCGTCGCGTAAAATGTGTTTGCACGACGTACAAATGCGTCTCGCAAGTTGTTAAAATTTTGGCCGTTCAATTGAAAAAAATAGGCGCTTTTTTAAATTTTTCCCAAATTATTCATAATGGAGGTGCAATTAGAAGAGTCCAGACACTACCCCCTCTCTCTCTCACTCGGTCTCTCTCTTCCCTCTCTCTCACTTCGTCTCGCTCTTCTCTCCCACCGTTAGACGAAGACAAAGACGAAGGAAGACAGCAGCCACTACCCACCCATCTGCTTCTCCTCCGCTCCACCCTCATTCGGCGTTTTGGCCGTTTTACCTGGGAGGGATGTGCACCACCAGTAGTGCCGCGACGTGTGGTGCGCATTCAACCGAGAGTCACACACTGACACAAGTACACTCTCTGCCTGTAATCTTCGTCTCCGCATAACACACATACGTGGGTCGGTAAGCCCTTCCAATTCCCGATCATTTCCTTTCTCAATTTTCGCACACGTGAATTCTCACTATTCCAATTACCAGGAATCCACAGTGTTTGCTGCTTGAGTTCCCATTTCACTGTAAATTTCAATCCTCACTACCATTTTTCACCTTAGTTCCAGTAATCAGTGAGAAAAAGTGTAAATTTACCTGTTTAGATTTGTGGGTTTTCGTTCTTTTACCGTATAATGGCGATTTCTAGGCTTTACGGAGCTCAGAATCTCAAACTTGTCAATGGAATAATAGCAGTAACACCAAGTGGGTTAGGTTCTGGTGGGAAAAATTACCCTTATGGGGGTTTTCCCCAGAAGGGTTTAGTGAGCTATGGCGGTAAGAGTCGAAGGACCAGAACTTTAGTGGGACCGATATGCAGTGTGTCATCCTCAAGGCCTGCTTCCCAGCCTAGGTTCATACAGCACGAGCAGGAGGCTTTCTGGTTCTATAGGTTTTTGTCTATAGTGTATGATCATGTTATAAACCCTGGGCATTGGACTGAGGATATGCGGGACGATGCGCTTGAGCGCGCTGAACTTTACGATAGGAATATGGTGGTGGTGGATATTGGAGGTGGAACTGGGTTTACGACTCTTGGCATTGTTAAGCATATGGATGCCAAGAATGTGACCATTCTTGACCAATCGCCACACCAACTTGCCAAGGCTAAGGAGAAGGAGCCCTTGAAAGAATGCAGGAAAATTGAAGGGGATGTCAAGGATCTACCGTTCCCAACTGATTACGCGGATCGATATGTCTCTGTTGGAAGGTACAATTTCTGCTTGTTTTGCTTCCTATAATCAGTGTAATGAATTTGCATTTAAAGGAATCTCAAAGTGTAATGTGTTTGCATTTAAAGGAATGTCAAGTGGCGTTTTGAGCAATGGGGTTATTTGTCTGAAAGTTCAGGTGTAGAAATGTATCATAAATTTAGCCAAGCTTATTACCACTTATTTGTGATTTTAGTGTCAAACTCTGTTATAATGTTTCCTAGTGGGTTAATAGCACTTTATCATAATGTTTCAAATTTTAGTGACAAATTATGTTATAATGTTTCCTTGTTGTCAGGTTTGTTTCAGATTTACATCTTTTTCTTTTTGCCTTTGCTAAATTTTCAATTCTGTTATAATGTTTCCTAGCGGGTTAATAGCACTATATCATATTATACATGTAAAGCTTGGCATGCCCGTCTTTGCTTCAATCTTGAGGCCCAGTAGCTTTTAGTGTCAAATTTCATTTGACCATGAATTGTAGATCATCACCTGCTTTAAAATTCAAAACTTGTCTGCCTGCTTTGAATTGGAAGGATTCAGTTTACGTTTAAAATAGCGAATAAGTTGACTTACTTTGAATTGGAAGGATTCAGTTTACGTCTGCCTGCTTTGAATTGGAAGGATTCAGTGTACGTTTAAACTTGTGATTTAAGTTGTTGAGTTTTTGGCTTTCGCTTCAAAATGCTCATGGATTAAGGAAAATTTCCTGTTATTTGATTTAGTCCTCTCAGTTCTCGTATGTGGTTATGCATCTATTGCGAATACTTAGGGCATATTGCATTTGTCTTTGGGCATTCAATTATTTAGAGTTACCATACTTAATCTTGCACTCTTGTCATCATTGATGATCTATCTGCCTGTGTTTTTGCTTTGTTATTTATGTTTTGGGTCGTGTTTGTAATTTGTACTTCTATACTTAAATGTGTGCGGTTTGGCGTTTTGATGTTTTAAGGTCATTTAATTGCAGATAAATGGTTGAATTTTTCAGTGCAAAGAGTTAACAAGATTTCTTGTGGGATATGGTCAATGATTGAGCAATCTCTATGGGATTCGGTATCTAGAATTAAAGATTACTCCATTCTTTTCTGTTAATGTGGATTGATATGCTGCTGTATCTTCAGTCAGTTCCCTTTTTCAGGAGGTTATGATGTCTTTGGGGCTTGGTGTCATTCTACAATGTAGTTTTGATTGTAGGGTTTTTATTTTGGGGTATATCTCTTATATTGCTGGTCCATTGCTTCTTGTATTTTGCTGTTTAGAACATTTTAGTAAAATTTGTTTTAGTAAAATTTATCAATCTTCTACAAAAAGCATTATTTTTGTAAAGTGATCTGTATATATTGTGCATGGCCTAAAGTGTGTTTTTCCCTGTAGGCATCTCCAATTCCTGGAAGGCAAGTTTACATTGAGGAGCGGAGACCAAACAATGCTGGAGTAGCAGCTTGAGGAAGTATGTGCTTAGTTTCATTATTCTTTTCTTAACATCTTCGATGTGGCAAAATTGTCAGACTTATGCATGCATGATGTAATTCTTAAATACTGTACCTGTTGGAAAAACATGAGTTTAAAGGGATGTATCGGGGATGTTGTGTGGAGTCCTCGAGTGGCCCTTATGGCTGTGTTTGTCCTAATGTTGGCAGCTGCTGCAAGGAAGTGGTGTTGCCTTCATAAATCTTAGAAATTTTTTGTGGTAGAGATAGAGAACATGCTTTTTCCCAATCAGTCTCGGAATCAAATTTGCATTGCAATCTTCCTTCTTCTAAGATGTCGTTTAGATGTGCATTACTCTAACCTGTCAGTACGATGTGCATTACTAGTGTCAAGGTTTTTCATGGAACTAAATCATTTGTCATGTTCATGAGCTTACTAAGCCTATTGGCATAGCCAGCATTAAGAATGTGATCTACCAAACTATTAAGCATCTATGCATTTGTTTTCATTAGAGATAACATTTAATTTGCTCAACTTTTGGTCTCCTTACGTGGATTTTGAATTTTTCAACCAAGAGGAAGGGGCAGAGGTAGAGGAGGTTACCGAACTGACGCCACAAGGGGGCGTTGTGGTGGCCGGAGTTCAGGCAGGGGTAGTTACCAGGATGGAGATTACAACAGACCGAGAGGCAATGGTTTCCATCAGCGTGCCAAAGCTACACCACCAGCAGCCGATAGCCTAATGCATCAAGCCTAGAAAACTACTTGTAGTTTTTTCTTTTATGTTCGAACATCTTGTATGTACATTTTCATATATTTTATAATTAAATATTTTTTCTTGGTTTATTAATTATTGTTTATAATTTAATTACAATATTTATAAAAAATTAAATAAAAAATATTTTTGCCAAAAAAAAGACTTTGCGCGACGAAGAAGTAACATGTGTCGTGCAAAAGGTCTTTGCACGACGTAAGTACATGTGTCGTGCTCTTAGTGCTGTCATTGCGCAAACCCTGCTTTCACAGCCTTTGCGCGACGGTTTGTGCGCGATGCAGATGTTGTTGGGCTAATTTTCAAGCAACGTTTTTTTACTTTGCGCGACGAAAGTACCTGCGTCGCGCAAATTGTTTTTTGTACTAGTGCCACCACCCTTGAATCAAACTTGACTCTAGAGAAATGAAGAACATTCAAACCTTTGGAGGAAACTAGAAAGCTCTATGGCCAAAGCAAACACCAAACACTTGTGTTCTCCATCAAGCTCGTGGAGAACAAAGGCAACAAGCACGTGCCGATTCATCTACTACAAAAGATGAAGATCACCCACCTCAGGAAACCATTCATGGTCCCATTTCGCTTAAGACCAAGCCTCAACAACCCTTGAAGAAACTTCAGCCTGATTCAAGATCAAGTGTCATCGCCCTTAAATCAAGTTCCGAGTCGAAGGACTTCAAAAAACCTTCCACACATGTATACACCGTGCCTTGAAGTAGGGGCATTTGTAGACATTGAAATTTTGGTGAAGTAAATGTTTGCCAACACATTAAAATCTCGACATGTTAAGGCTTACATGGCATGCACCATGGTCTCACAAGTCGTACACATGGCACATGACTCATTAAAATTGGACGAGTCATCAAGAGTGATGCGTGTCGACATTTGGCAGAAATTAATTAAGGAATTATCTTTATTAATTCTTTGATTTATTTTATTTTAAATCAAACAAATTAATTGATTTAAAATGACAAATCAAGGATGAAATGTGATTGATTATTTGATGAAGTCAAATCACAAACCAAACCCCAAATTCTTTGTCAATTAATCAAGTCCACAATCAAGACCAAATCAAGCCTCAAGCAAGACTTGGAGAGCCTATTAATAAGAGGCTCCAAGACAAAGAAAAGCCCTCACTGATAAATTATCCACACATCGAGACACTCAAATTCTCGAGCCCCAAACACTCAGAAGATTCAGAAAGCTCTCTGCATTCTTCCTCATACCTGTGAAGAACCACCGAGCACTCCCACACATGCCGGTTCCTCCATCACCACAAGCCAAAACCTTGAGGCATTCGTTCTTTCGAGATCAAGTTATTACGACCCTCAGATCAACAACACACACACTTTTCATCCCTGGAGATTGAATTAGAGGATTCAAACATTGTAACCCTGAACCTTAGATTAATACAATCATTATTTTGTACATGTGTTCTTATTTGAACTGTCACCAGGAATTTCGCGTTTACAAGTTTGGCACGCCCAATGAGACAATCTCTGCCTCTCATATCTTTCTTCATTCAAAATCCAAACACACAAATGAAAATCCTTGGCTTCAAAAAATAGTCAAGCTGTTCTTGCCACCAAGGCAAAGAGAGTGAGCACGTCGGCTGCAAGTGAAGAATCCGTCGGCATTATGACTCGAAGCAAGGCAAATGCAGTGATCACGCTTCAACACGCCACTTCCAAGCTGGTACTGCTGAAGGAGCAAGGATAGCGTCAAGGGCGCCATCATAACATCAACCTGGCCTCGAGGACGACGCAAATGAGGACAAAGTGAATTGTTACCTGCAAAAGAATACGGCCATGGTTTAAGCTGCGCAAATTTAAAAAAATAAAAAATAAAAAATCGATAAAAAGACGAACAATCATCAATTGCCTGCCAGAGTCGAATTGGGCAGAAATTCGAGGCAAAGAGGATGGTTGTGCGAGTAGAGAATGGCTCGGCCTATTTATCGACCAACGCTGGCTCTAAGCAATCAACCCATAAAATCCTAAAATTGCCTTTTATTTAGGATTTTGTTAAAGGAAAAGATTGAACACCAAATTGATTGGATGCAAAATTTCGGCGCCATGATAAGGATGACAGCAGAGGCAAACCAAGAAAAGAAGAACAAAAATTTTAAATAAATAATAAAAAAAAAAGCCAAAAGGATGCAGTTGGAATTAGTGGAAAAGTCGTTTGAGCTTCTATTTGGGCCCCCCATACCTTGTTAGAAAGAAAACGACTTCCCGGTTCAAATCATTGCTTTGCTGGGTAATAAAATGGATTTCAATCATCCGAGATCGTTTAGACCCCAAAACTGCATTTTAAAGTTTGGGAAAATTTTTGGACATTCCGTTTTTCATCCGATTCACTTTCATTACACTTCCTAAGGCTCCCATACATTCTTAAGGGTAGAGCTAAGTCTACCAAAGCCTTATGGGGCCAAATGTGTAAAGTAAGTGTGCATATTTGGCCAAAAGAAAATGTGAGACTTCAAACCACAAGTTCATGAACCATGTTTCAAGGCTCACACTTGTATTCTTCATCAAACTTGTGGAGAATCACAATGCACAACAAATACACTTGCTCATTCATCCACATTTAAGTCGAAGACCACCTACCCCGTGAAACTCCTCGTGGTTCCATATCATTCAAGATCAAGCTTCAACGGTCCTTAAAGAAATCACAAGTCCGATTCATGATCAAGTGTCCCCCACCCTTGAATCAAATTCAACTCAAGAGAAATGAAGTAAATCCAAACCTTTGGAGGAAATTAGAAAGCTCTCTGGCCAATACAAACACCAAACACTCGTGATCTTCATTAAGATCATGGAAAACAAGCGCAACAAATACGTGCTTATTCATCTACCACCAAATTTGAAGATCACCCACCACGTGAAACTGGTCATGGTCCCATTTCGTTCAATACCAAGCAACGACGACCCTTGAAGAAACTTTAGCTTGATTCAAGATCAAGTGTTAACCACCCTTGAATTGTGTTTCGTGTTGAATGACTTCAAAACCCCGAATGAACCTCCCGAACCACACCGACGACATGGTTTGGTTTGGTTTTTTGTTTTTTTTTTTAATTTTTGGTGATTAAACCGAACCGCACCGACCTTAATCGGTTCCCAGAATTCTTAGGGTGCGGTTAACCGAACCGACCCGCATATATTTAATTTAATTTTTTCAATCATAATTAATATGTGTAGTAATATAAATGGTTAGTTATTTACGAGTTACTGTGCTTCCACTACATAAAAACAAAACCTGATTAGTTTAAGAGTCCCTTTGGAGAAGAATAGGGGAGACCATTTGGAGAAGGCTGCAGCTGCTGCTTTGGTGCTCTCCTTGGGCTGCTTCATTTATGCTTTCCTTTGAGCAATCACTCATATTGGTGCTACGTTCTGTAACTTTTGGAGAGAAATTTATTATGTATTTTCGTCTTCACACAAATCAAGAACCAACCCGCCAATGTCCGTTAACTGACCTGATCGGTTTTAGACCCAGCTTGGTTGGTTTCGGTTTACAATTTTGGCCCAATCGACTAGGTTGGTTTGGTTTCGGTTTTGGCCCAAACCCGACCCAAACCAACCCACACCCACCTCTACCTTCTACACGTGACAAGCACATTTATATGCCGCGCCTTGAAGTGGGGCATTTGTAGATATCGAAATTTCGATGAAGTAAATGTCCATCAACACATTAAATCTTGACATGTCACGGCTTAAGTGGTATGCACCATGTATCTCACAGGTCGTACACATGGCACGTGACTCATTAAAACTGGGCGAATCATCAAGAGTGACACGTGTCGACATTTGGCGAAAATTAATTAAGGAATTGTCTTTATTAATTCTTTAATTAATTTTAATTTGAATCAAACAAATTAATTGATTTAAAATGCCAAATCAAGGATGAAATGTGATTAATTATTTGATTATGTGATAAAGTCAAATCGTGAACCAAGCCCTAAATCAAGTCGTGCTTCTTTCGTCAATTAACCAAGTCTACAATCAAGAACAAATCAAGCCTCAACAAGACTTGGAGAGCCTATGAATACGATGCTCCAAGACAAAGAAAGACCCACACTGAGAAATTCATCACACCAAGACACTCAAACTCTCAAGCCCCAAACACTCTCAAACACTTAGAAAATTCAGAAAGCTCTCTACATTCTTCATCACATCTATGAAGAACCACCAAGCACCCTTACACATGCTAGTTCCTCCATCACCACAAGCCAAAACCTTGAGGCGTTCGTTCCTTCAAGGTCAGGTCATCACGACCCTCGAATCAACAATACACACAGTTTGCATCAGCTGAGATTGAACCAGAGGATCCAAACATTGTAAGTTTGTAACATTAAACTTTACATTAATGCAATCATTATTTTGTACACTTATTCTTGTTTGATTTGTCACCAAGAATTTTGCGTTTACAATTTTTTCAAAGGAGATTACAGGTTGTGAAGTTGGAAAAAATTAAGCAACATATTTGTAGAAAGTTACTGAATTTGCACGTTTTGATAAAAAGGTATGACAGTTGTTTTTCACATGAGTACATAATGATTTTGGGTTACCATTCAGAGTTCAAGACCTATAATATTTGACACTTCAAGTTCCAAAGTTTGATCCCAATAACTTCAATTCAATTCTTCAAGTTGGTTCGCTGGTGGAAAACTTTATCTGACTGCACTATGGTTCAATAACCATTACAGCTGTCATTGATATACAACTCAGTAATCAACCACTTAATTAATTACATTTCTCTTTACAGATCGATCAGCCTAAATTATTACAATCAAAACAACCAATATATATATGCCAAAAGAGTAATGTTCACACCATACAGGTAATATTATAATTTAGTACGGCTGTTCATAGCAGCAGCTCAAAGCTTGAACTGAGACCAGGCAGATGTGCCATCAAGGCCTTTGTTACGGACGTAAAGAACGTAGTCCCTTACAGTAGTCTTCCTATACTTTGGAGGGTTGTCTTCTGATAATAGCTCCTTGATCGGTCCATAGAGTTTTGTCGACGATAACATGCCAGTGTAAAAGAAGCTCGCAATGGATACTTTTGGACCTACACGGTTTGCCAGTACCCTATGTTGTACGCTCTTGAATCTGTCATTTGATATGAGCTGAAACCCACAATAATTCACTTTTAAAACCTAAACTAAGAGCATAAACATGTCGGCCTAAGTATTTCCTAAAAATTAAAGATGATGAATATATAATTGTCTTATACCTGCCTGCAGAAGATCTCCAATGTTAACCACAAGAGCTCCGGGCACGGGAGGAACATTAATCCACTTGTTCTGAGGAAGAACTTGGAGACCACCAATATGATCTTGCAGAAGTATCGTGAGGAAGCTGAAGTCACCGTGCTTGGTGGTTCCCAGAGTCAATTCCGGCTGTGGACAAGCAGGATAGTAAAGGCTTAGGAGCACAAGCCCCTCACTACAATCTATGTCATTCAAGTGACTTGGCTTTAGGCCAAGAGCCTCCGACAGCAACTCCAACAGCAACTTCCCCAACTTCATTACTTGCTTCGAATATTCAACCAGTATGTCTCTGCATATAAAAATTATTTGACAGAGATTTAAGTAAAATGGTTAGCATGTGTGGCTTGTGTGTCGTGATTTTAACTGTATTTCTCTTCTTACACATGACCATTTGTTTAATCTACACCCAGTCTCCAACTCTCCACTTTGTTGGAGGAGGCCCTAAGTTTCAAATCTCATAGACGAAAGTTGTTAATTAAAAAACAAGATTTTAGGGTAAATTACACCTTACCATCTCAAGTTTGGGGTCAATTTCAATTTCTTACAACATCTTTAAAACAATTTAAAACAATTCAATTTCATACCTCAAGTACTATTTTATTTCAATATAATATATTCGTTACATTTTTCATCTATTGATCCGTTAAGAGCTGACGTGGCTGTCACATTTGGGCCACCTGGCTGCCAAATGTGTGCCACGTAGCAAAATTTTATTTTTTTAATTTAAAAAAAAAAAAAACTGAAAAACGCAGAACCCACCCCCACCTCCCCGCAACCCCTCCCCACCCATTTTCTCCCTCCCGAGCCTCACCTCTCTCAACCTCACACTCCACCTCACCGCCTCCCTGATCCTCGCCCTTCGCCTTCACCCACCTCTTCCACAGCCGCTACAGCTCCAAAGACGACCTTAGCGCCTATACTGTGCACCCGGGGCACATGAGCGTGGTGAAAGAATCAGTCCTCCCCGTCTGCGACTACATCATGGCCGTCGACTGGGTTGCCGACTACCTCCAGGGCCCTGCGGTCTCGCCGTCGGGATCTGCAATTCGCCTGACGTTTTTGAAATTGAAGGAGGGTTTGGGGGAGGAGTAGAAATCGGGGGTGAAGAGAGTGGAGGAGAGGGAGGTGGTCGGGAGGCCCGGGAGGGAGAAGAGGGGTGGGGAGGGGTTGCGGGGGAGGTGGGGATGGGTTCTGCATTTTCAGTTTTTTTTTTTGTTGCTGAGAAGATTCAGGTTTTTTTTAAAAAAAAAAATTAAAAAAATTATTATTTTTTGCCACGTGGCACACATTTGGCAACCACGTGGCACAAATGTGGCAGCCATATCAGCTCTTAACAGATCAATAGATAAAAAATGTAACGGATTTGTTATATTGAAATAAAATAGTACTTGCGGTATGAAATTGAAATATTTTAAAGATGTAAGAAATTGAAATCGATCCCAAACTTGAGAGGGTAAAATGTAATTTACCCAAGATTTTAAGATTTTACAACGATTCAATTCCTACATCAAAGTGTAGAGATTAACAACCAAAAGTCAATACACGATCGAATCTCATCTAGGATATGAATAAATTATAAATCAAACTAGTTACCATTATAGCAAAGAATTATAAATTATCATGCATGTCGCATATCCCTGCATACTTCTGGCAAGTCTTCCGGCTTAGGAGGATTAGGAGCCATGTAACACCTAAAACTATCCCTCCAACTAGTCGCCGGTGCACTATACAGCTCAAAGTTGCTATTGTACACCACAGGTCTGGAGTGTTCATGAGTATAAAGCTCCTTCTTCACTCTTTTAATATGAAATTACACAACTACATAGCAGTATTTGATCAAACTATAATACAATTTTTTTTTCAACAGTGATGCAGAATGGTTGGCGTTGGAGTTGAAAATAAGTCGGCATTTGTATAGATTATTCTCTCCCTTCCTTGCACCAGAAAGTAAGTATTATTCCAAGAAGTTGAAAAGGAATTAGTGGCTAACAAAGTCAGTGGCAATTGATCAAAGAATGATATTGATCCTTGGTGGTTGAATCTTCCTTATGCTCTGGTATATCATAGAATTTTTCTTAGTTTTCTATCTTTATTATACTTTTTTTTCTAAGTTGTCCCCCCTGTTTAGCAATTGGACTTTGTTGCATTTGACCAAACCATCATAGCCTTCTATTTTGCTTATATGAGATTATGGGTTATGGTTGAAATGAGTGTAAAATGACGCATTTGATCATCCACCTCAATTGATTTGTTTAGGTAATTTTCGTACCTTTTTGTCTGTTTAAAATTATATGTTTTCATCTTTTGGGAGTATTTCATCGAGGATCCACAAATTTCTAACAATTTCATTTGATCCAAACCATGGCTGTTGAAATATTAGTACCTTTATTTAAATTTTTCTTTATTTGAATATTATGTGTTTTGAAGTGTAAATTTACATAATTGAATTTTAGTAAATTTTTCATGATTTTGTAAAAAATGTCGATTAAATTTCAGAGTTTTGGAGAATTCTTCATTAAACTTATGGGTTTTTTGATGTTTTTATATTAGATTTAGTATTATTTTCTAGATTTTGTAGAATACTTTGATTAAATTTGTGAGTTTGGTACTGGTATTTTTTCTGTGCATTTTTGGTGAATTTGGTTGTGGGTTTTGATGTTCGTCTACAGCAGGGAAAGGGAAGAAAATCGTTCCACGCCCTCCACCAGTTCCCGACTCTCATTGTGCACTGCCAACTCGCGAACCAAGTGGTCTTTCAGCACTTGCAAGAGATGAACGAAGCAAGATGGTATAGTTTTTCTGTAATTTTTACTGTTGTTGTATGTAAATGACCAAATCGAAAAGTCTTTGAGCTCCTTACAAATTCAGTCTCCTGACTTATTTTCCTATTTTTCAATTTGAATCCAACTCTGTCTAATCGTCTTTTTATTATATGGTTAGCTTCAAAAACCACTGCTCAACAATTCTAGAAAGTTTTTTCTTTATGTGACAAACCAGTGTATTGCCATCTGCAATGAATATATAGTTGTGATGGAGAAGCTTGAGAGGTCCTCTGGAAATGCAGCACTGTCTAATTTAGTTGATTCAATCACATGGATGTCAACAACCATTTAGTTTGTTGGTCTTCATCGATTCGGTGGCATCTTTGTAATTATCTTCCTTATGAACTTGGTCTTCTCTCCAAAGGGGATGCTTTGATGTTCACTCGGTGTACATATTTTACACACAAGGCACTTTCGAAAGTTTACTGTTATTAATGTGAGTTTGTTCTTTTTTACTATTAAATTAATTTGTGGACCCTAATTTGTGAATCTATAGAAGAGCATTGTAATATTGTATACCTGCTGCTTGATGTGGAATTTTGCTTTCCCTTTTTTTTGGCAATAAAACGTACAATCTTGGATTCCATTACAATGAAAGCTGATCAAATTTCAGAGTGAAATTTATCATTTGTTTGTAGTTTTATTTGTGTGAATCATCCTGCACACACACCATGATGTATTTGCTAATGAGTAGTCTGCAGGGTCTTTTTGGTCCAAAAGAGATTCAACAGTTGGGCAGTCACAACAGTCGTTGAGTACTTCCATGTGCTTCCTTATGCTGAGATTTTGTGAGACTGGCATCACAGGTGTGTACTTTATCTTCATATGCTTGGTAGTTTGATTTAGTTTTGCTATATAATCAACTAGAAACACATTCAGTTGGGTGAATTCTGCATTGTGACATACATGACATTGGAGTTATGCTCTGTTTATGATTAAAGATGTTTGTTATGTTTTCCCCTATTTACATTAATACTGTCAAACGTTGAGTAAAAATCAATTTAGCGGAACTGTATACCGGTAGAGATGTGCATATTAATCATGCCTAATGTAAAATTTAGAAATCTGGCATAGTGAAAACCAATAGAGAGTATGAAAAACCCAACCTAATTTTGTGAATTTGTTTTGGTGCCTACAAATGAAATCTGGCATGGTGAAATTTTGTAGAGTTAAATTATGACAAATTTTCATTCATCTTTAGATTTTCATTCAATTAAATTCATATGCAATTTAGTGTGATTCAATTCATAAGTGATTAAATTCTATTTTCAATTTCCTTCTACTTTGTCGTACAAAACGAATGAGACATCATTAACGAAGTTAGGAATTTGGGTGTCTGTAGTGAACAAAATTGGATTGTTTTAACTTTGTAAAATTGTACACATAAAACAATCTCTGGGATAGAGCCATAACTTTTGAAAAACAATCCTTAAGGATGGCATACTCACATTTCCACCTTTTTGTCATGTAATATATGAATGTAAATAGCACATCAACACATGGATGTAATATATGTATATAAACACCACTCTTTGGCGCATATATTTTTTGAGATTTCTACATGTTCAATAATGTTTTCAAACTCCGCAGTAACGCGCGGTTACACTTGCTAGTTTTTAAGCTATTAGGGGAAACTTAGTTCCTGTTTAAGAACTAGAGTTCAGATGTCAGACTATTATTATATTTGATGATATTTTAACTACCTTGTTCAATATTTTAAAGCAATACACCGAACCAATTGCAACCAGACCCACCCAGCCGAGCTCCCTCCCACCACCTGATGGTCCTGACCAACATCTCTGTTCCAATCTCCATTTTAAGGTATTCAGTTTTAGGGATTTTTGTTTGAAGAATAAATTAACGTTTTCTAGATTTAGGGATTTGGGTTCTTGACCTTTATTCCAAATCTTACGTTCCAAATATTGTTTTTGTTTTCATTTTGGTAAAATTTAGGGAAGAACAAATTCGATGATTTTTATGTTGTTTTTGATATTTCTGATCTGTGTGGGAAATCATCAAATTTGATTTTGAGCTTGTGCTGCTTGTCAACCATGTGTAATGCTGAATGATGAAACAATGATTAACAGCCGTGTGTAATGATTAACTCAGCTTGCGCTGCGAACCACTTGCTGCTGAATTGGAACTTAGTTCCTTTGTTTCTGGCTGGGCAGGAGATTGCAGCATGCGAGATCAAGCAAGCTGAGTTTTTGTTGTTTTGTTATTTAAAAAGTTACGTTTTTATTTAGGAAATTTTGGATCCGAGATAATGCCCAAGTTTAAGTATTTTGGGTGGATTTGAATTTATAAGTTGTTTACATTGTTCTTTTTGCTTGTAATTTGAGTATTTGACAATAGGTAACACTTGTCCCAAGTAAAACTGCTGTTTGTTTGTGTTTTAAGGTACCGTTTAGTATGTGGGATATGACGGAACACAGGGGGATGGAACGCGCTCGTTTGGTGCGCCAAAGACAACGGGATGTGCTGTGTCACGAAACGAAATTTAGTTAAATTTTCGTTCCACCTTCCCCCGAAATGACTCGTTCCACCCCGTGGAACACACAATTATAAAATTTTAAGACAAAAATGCCCCTCATTTTTTTTAATATTTACACCATCTAAATGATAAAACAAATCCTAAAATTCTATCCATCTTCTCTGCCGCTGCCTTTTTTCTCCCAGTTCTCTCGCAACCTTCCTCCTCATCCTCTCCCGTAGCCTCTGTTTTCTCTTCCCCACGGAGTGGAACTCAAAGCTCTGCATCTCCAGGTTCCAGGCTCGATCTTGCTCTCTGTAGATCTTTGATTTTGCTTTTTTGTTTGGGTTTTACTTTTTCGTTTTCTTGATTTTTCCATGGAAAATTTCAATTTTCTGGGAAAATTGGATGATTCTGAGAAAATAAGTTAGTTTTCTTGGTTTCACTAGTTTAACTTGTGCTTGGGAATTGTATTTGATAAGTGATCTGTTTATGGTTTGCGTTCCTGAACCTGGCTCAAAATGTGGTTTGTCTAATCTGGTCATATATAAGTAAGTTCCAATCTTTCTGAAAAATCTTGAATTTCTTGTAATGTGGATTGATTTGAGCTGAAAAAATGAATTGGGCAATAATATTGTCATGTGGTTTTCTTTGAGTAGTGTTAAAGCTTTGGTCTAGCAGTAATGCTGGAGGCGCACCTATGCCGGGATTACTAATACGATTGGACCCGCTATGGGGATCGAAGCGTTGAAGTATATCAGTTATCCGGCTCAGGTTTGCTTTCCAATTTAGGGTTTGATCAATCGTATCCAGTAGACTAAATGAGCAGCATTAGAGACCATATAGTAATGGTTATAGGAAGAAGTGATGGTTTTGTGTCCTAGGTCTAGTTTATTTGATTTGAGCTTCTTAAGGATCTAATTGGCGAGGAAGCAAACGATTGTCATATATGTTATGGGGTTGTTCATTTCCTCTGGATAAAAATCATTGGCATAAAAATGGTTTAGGACCGATCCCATCATTTTGGATAAGTGGTTAGTTGAGTTGAGTGTCAGTTGGATGGTTATATAGTAACTAATTCTCAGCATTGCTGGATTGGGTGTAGACTGTAGAGTGCAAGGACCTTGGGGAACTTCTTTTAGTATGTTAATTCTAGGTTCTGTATTTTTGAAAGATTTTGTAGAATTGTATTTTAGTATGATTTCTTGACATTTTCGTATCCATATTCCATGGTAATTGTGACACCTTGGGCATTTGTGTGCTTCTTTGCATATTTGGAAATTCATGATACAAATCTTGTGGTAATAAATCTCTATCGACCTTTTCCATGGAGCGTTGTTTCTGAATATAATTATGGGGGATTAAGGAGGGCTTTGAAGAATTTTTGTTTGTAGTTTTAATTTCTGCTGGTGCTCTTAAGAGGTATATTTAACATTTGGAATAGATTTTTGAGATAATACGTTACGCTTCGAAGTTGGAACACGAAAGAAATACTGCTTTCTCAAGAACATTTTTGTAGTAGTATACTATAATTAGTTAATTAGGTTTGATCCTCTCATTATGAATATTAAAATTTTTATTTTTTTATTTTTTTTTTAAGAGTACTTCATGTATCTTTTTCTTGTTGGAATTAAGTCTATATCAAGTATGATTTCTCCGGGTTTAAATACAGGTTCATTTTCATGTTATGCATATATGTTAAAAACGTCCTTAGTCCGACTCTTACGAACGAATACATGGTTATTACCTTTCAAATTGAATTTTACAGAGATTATATATGAAAAGAAGTGTGGATAATATATGTATACATTAATCTTGATGTGGGAAGTTAAATTGCATTGCTTATCTTACATTGAGATGATATACAAAGAAGCGCTAGAAATTAAGTGCAGAGAAGAAAAAGATGCACCCTTGCTATTTCATATGTTCAATTTTCTCGACTTATATACACGGTATGAATATATGAACACAGGAAAGTTCATATCTGCCAGTACTGCTAGTGTAAAAAATATATCATAGATAAGCATATATGTGTTCAAATAGGAACAAGTTCAAAAAAAAACTGCCCCGTCCCACCCCACACATAAACATTGTACCAAACAACAGACAGAACAGGGGTAAGTTAGTCATTTAATCTTTTGGTTCCGTTCCGTCATGCGCTTACCAAACGCAGAATGGAACAACCGTCCCGTTCCGTCCTGTGCGTACCAAACATAACACGAAACCTCCATTCCGTCCCATCCCGTCTGCGTACCAAACGGCACCTTAGTGCGAAGTAACAATGATTTGTAGAAATCTGAGCTTGTGCTGCAAAGTAACAACGATTATGTAGAAGCTGACCATATGTAATGATTAACGACTATGGCATACCATATGGTTTTGGTTTTATATTTTGTTTTGGATGAAGTAAATGCAGACGACATGTGTTTTGCATTTTGGTTTTAGTTTTAGATATTAGAGAAGAGGTATGGTTCATGATGCTACCTTAAAAGTCTCAGTAGCTGCTCTGCATAATATATGGTTTTTGTGTGAAACATGAATCTCAGATAGTGATTTGTACTCAGAGACAGGTTTAATGTGGGTATCTGTAATTGGTTCTTTTTTTTCTTTTCTTTTTTTTTTTTTTTTGGAACAAAGTAATTGGTTTATTATTAGAATTAAATGCGGGATCTGTAGGCCGTAGCCAACCCCTATAAACTTCTAAAAACTTTGTGGAATTATAAAACTATTCATTTAAATGCGGGCATCTGTAATTGGTATGGTATTATATTTCATGGACATGACATCCAATTAAATGTTTCAGTTCTGGGAAGTGTTTAATTGTTCATTGGCGACAAGGTCACAAGGAAGAGCGCCCTTCGCCTAGCATAGTTCACCAGAATATTGGTTTGAGGTACAATGATCTTCCTACCTTTTCCATCTCTCCTTTCGTTTAAATAATATCGTTTATAAAAAAAAAACTTTAAATATGCATAGCAAGAAACATCATTTATCCATTAAAAGGCCCTTTCTAATTCAAATACCTTTTTTATTAGACAAATCCACAAGCCCACAGAGAAAACTTGCACAACGGGCAGCCTCTAACCCCGTCCCGTTTGCTTCATAACTTATCCACCTAATAGTTGAACGCCACGGACCGAACTGCACAACGGACACTACCTGGCCTCCGTTTGCTTGGAAACCACACTAGCTAGAGGCGGTTGCTCCTTTACCAGCCAGATATAAATACAACACCCCATCTTTCTCTGCGAATTAGCTTTCGGCTTGCTTTCTTCGCGATCAGAGGTACGTGCAGGTTCTGAATCTTCGCTTTTTATTCAATCTTTTATCACCTAATATAATCTTAATTGTTTTGCCAGAAATCTTTACTTTTATTTTCTTAATTTTTCGAATCAGAAATGTTTATGCTGTGATCATTAGCATATTTACTGAATTAAATTTATGTTTAGCGTAATTTTGAATTCTTAATATTTCTGCCTCGATTGTTTTACCAGTTGTTGTATGGTGGACTGGTATGTTTTCCTGTGGTAGTTTCACTGTGGCATTTTGTCAAACACTTGGTGTGCGGTTTCTGTATCCATAATTGTGTAGCTCAAACATACTTTCCTCATATTTTATGTGGTAAATTTTGTGCAATTATTATGTTTTGTAATCAGACAATCAATATGAACCGTAAATTCAACAAAAATCCACCTGATTACTGTCTGATGTTATGATATCATGGGTATTGGTTTTAAGTTCTCATAATTATGTGATCGGTGAGGGAAAATGATTGTGCTTGATCTGAATAAGTTGAAGAACTCTTTGGCTTTACATGGACGTGCTCCTTTTTTAAAAATTTGGGAAAGAGACGTCCCTGCTGCACAGATGTGATTGTAGAGGTTGTGGGATATTTGGGGTCTAAAACAATAATCAACCTTTGAATCTCATATTAGTGCGAGCATAAGAATATAAAACGAACTAGCCCACAGAAAAAAGTTAACTTTTGGAAGCTTTTATTTTTCATTGGTCATTAGAGAGAGACATATAACTCGAGTGGTAGCAATTAGGGTTCTGAGGCCATCTGAATGCTTTCGTGGTGCTTTTATATTCTTATGTAATATTTACTTGAAAGTTGTACATAATGTCTCAAAGCACCCCTAGTAATGTA
Organism: Heteromeles arbutifolia; assembly: GCA_024362995.1. NCBI lineage: Eukaryota > Viridiplantae > Streptophyta > Magnoliopsida > Rosales > Rosaceae > Heteromeles > Heteromeles arbutifolia. The sequence goes on from JANCRC010000002.1 coordinate 43,064,415, forward strand.
GCATCTTCTATGGCTACATCACCATGTCCTCCACAATCACCACAAGCCTTACAATCACAATCATCATTGCCTCCTCCAAATCCCTCCTCCTCAAAAAAAGCACTTATAGAATTAGAAGGTCCGTGGACCTGTGGACCAAAGAAATAACAAAAATTTTACAAAAAAAAGGGCCCGTGGACCCGTCGGAGCCGGATGAATTACCTTAACTGTTCTGGGTTTTTCGCGGCTTTAATTTCCACATTAAAATATTTTCCACTATCCAACAGAAAATCCTCCATCTTGGGTTTTTGGTACTAATATTTGTGTTTTGTTTTTTTCCCCAATTTTAACGCTTTTTGGTCTGCTTCGTGGGAACAAAGAGTTTCGATCGAAAGCAATGGATCTCACTCCGTTCAAGCAGGACGTTGATGAGCTGATAGATGAATTTACTAAGGTAAAGCTTCCTTTTTTTTTCATTCATCTTATGTTTTCTGTTGTTGATTTATTTGTCGGTTATCTGCAAATTGTTGCATGGAGTTTGTTTCGGGGTTTTGTTCATTGATTTTTTTGTTGTTGGTGAATGTGGGTTTTGGGTAATTGGCAGGCTGAATCAGCAAGTTTGGCTGATATGAAGAGGATATGGCTTTCCAAAAAGTTTTCTTACATTTACGAGGCACGGCCTTCTACCAACTTGGCCTTCTTCATGCAGTCATTGTATGCACATTCGATCGGTAGGCTCTTGCCCCTTTTAATCTGGTTTACTAGTTGATTAAACTCGTGGATAACTTTATTTTATTGCTGGAATGTTGTAAATGCAAGCTTATTATTCTGGTGGAAAGTTGTTTTGGTGACTATAGCAGTGCTGCTAGTCACAGCAAATGTTGTGTTTGCATCTGAAGAAAATCTGGAGATAGAACCCCAAGTTGAGGAAATACATAAGGTAGGAAGCCCAGGGTGAACCAGTGAGGTGTTTTAAGTTTTGAAAGCTAACCTTTCAGCAGTGGGTTCTTCATTTTGGTCTTCTGAGTGTCAAAAGTATTTATTTCAAGTAGTGGTGGTATCTTTGCTCAACCGACCCCACTTCATGGAATAAGGCTTTGTTGTTGTTTGTAGTGGTAGTATTTTTGCTGCAAATATTGGAAAATGTCTTAACTAGTACCTAATTATCTAATTCTTTCCCATAGACTTATAAACTTTAATATATAAAGAGAAAAATTCAGTTAGTGGACATGTTTTAGCATGAGGTATTCCAGCTTGTTGAATGTCTAGTTCAATTTTTAGTGCACAGTTTGGCGATGATGTGTTTTATGTTCCAGCCTTGCTAATCTTTTTCGCCCTTTTCATATAATTTTTCTGTGGGGTGCTTCATGTTATCAAACACGTGCACGTTAAATCCCACTATTTTAGTCAAATAACAATTTCCTTACGATGTGACACTCGTATTTGCCAGTCCCAAGTGCAACTTTTAGTCCACAATTTCTGAGTTTCATAAGTATGAACTCTGTGTTTCAGTCTTGAGAATCCTTTCTACCCTTTTTACCACGTGAGCTATCAATGAGTTTCATATGCCATATTTCATATCATCTCGCATGAGACACCACAGATCTTGTTTGAATACTGGTGAATTCAAACTTCCAATATGGGGTTTTGCATTATCTGTTATGTTAGACTAACTTTTATATGCTTTTGTGCAGGATACATAGTCGACACAGCTTCTTTATCACACAGAGTGGGTGGACTCTATTGCCTTTTCTGTCTCTATGAGACTCAACCATGCAAACCTCCTTTCAAGATTTATATATCTCTTGGTATGTATGTAGATTTTACTTTGAACAATTGAATGCTATGTAAAGTTAGCTTTATCCCGAGTTTGGTTTATTTCGATGAAATAACACACCACCATATTAAACGGCACTACTCTATAATTTAATATTCGAAACATAGACAAGAATGCATTATTTTGCGTGAGCATATATTTCTATTTGCCTTGTATGTCCCACATAAATTTGAGAAGGTTGGTTATCAGTTCATTATCATTTACAAACTGAAGGTATTTCTATTACGATTTTCAGAAGAGCTGAAGAAACTTCGAAAGCTTGTTATTGATGCAAAGGAAAACAATATAAATGTGGTATCTTCCTTGGTAAGAAAAATGCTAGAAAAGAATACTTTCCTGTTTGGGTTTGTGGATACAAATGAAGAGTCTTTTGCAGAGACAGTAAACCAACTGACACAATTACAGAATGCTCGAGTTCAAGTTGCCTACAAGGAGTAAGTACAAAGATATGTTTTCCTCTACACCTACATTAACAAATATATGTTGTGACATTTATAAACCACTTGATATTTACTTACCGGTTATTTTCTTTCGTTTCGACTAATAGGTTATTTTCTAATACTAAGATTGAGGACTTTCTCCACATGGACTTGGTAAGTTAAAACAATTTTCTCCTGTCAATTGGGTGATAACATATTTTACTTAACGCAAATTGCAATTCATTTGCAGTTCCTTTGCAATAGCTTCAGGTGTCTAAAGTCCAATTTTTTCTCACATATACCAGGGAATGGAAGTTGACCTGAATACAATTAAGAAAATGTCAACAGAGTATGCAGAGGCCAAGAAAATAGCAATTACGGGTATCTATCTCCCCCTAATCTCCCCACCACATTTATTTCACTACTCCTGCCTGTAATATAAATCCATTTGCACCAATGCTAGTTTCTCGCTTGCTTTTTGCCATTGTTGTTGTTACCATTTAATCGTTTCTTTATTTTCTCTCCTTCAAATTGAATTCTTGTTAAAGAGGCCAGCATGGTTGTGGACGTTGGAGATATAAAGCACATTGCAGAAGGTAAGGAACTGGTTGGAGATGTAGCGGAGAAGATGGTTGGGCAATGGGATTCTCAAAGAGAAGTCTTTTATCGACAAACAGGGGTAAACCAGCGGCAGCTGCAACTGATGAGTGACGATGACAATGACGACTTTGATAAGGAACTGGAACAGCTGCTATCTGGAGCAGATTATACAAGCAGTTGAAATTGCATTGTTTTCTACAGATGATTGTAGCGAGCCGCAGCTGGGCAGGGATGATGGCTTTGCTTTGACTGATGTTATCGTGATTTTAATTTGATACTGAGGCCTCCACTTTGGATTTTGCTCAAGAAAATGGTGAAGTCTAGCGGCTGGGTTGTATCTGTACTTTGTGTGAGAGTAATCTCTGTTGAATTTGTACATATTAGTGGGTTTGGACCCAAAATATGAAGTATGAACAATGGCAGCGGTGATCTCACTCAATGGATGAAATTTTTTTGAATAGTGTCTGAATAGGGGAAGGTAAAAAAGTATCGCTACAATAACTTTCATTACTTTCGATTATGTCAGGGCCATTCCACTAACTTAATAAGTCATCCATTTCATCTGTTAATACTCGTTAATTGAGCCGCCATGTGTACAGTGTGTGTGTGAGAGTTTGAGGACACCACAAAGTTTATTTGGTAACGACACATTAATGTGTACTCGTTAATATATGAAAAGGTGTACTTTGATGTAATCTAAGTTGCAGGCAGATGTAGTACGTAATGAAATGCTAATGTTTATATTAATTTAGTATGAGCTTTTTCCATTTGATTTTTTATCCAAAATATATATATATATTATTCTTAATGGGTAAAATAGGTCGGGTCGGGTAGGTTAATTCATTAATTGAATGGGTCGGGTTTGAGTTTGAGTTTTTAAATGAGTTTGATACGACACGATCCGTTAAGATAACGCGTATGATATGAAAAAGACATGAAGACAGCAAACACTACCCGTTTGCGAGGTCTATCTTTAGTTGACCTGATTCCTTTTTTTTTAGTATTTCATTACGGATTTTACATGAACATTTGTACTTTTTGTACGTGTAAGTAAATACATATAAAAGTTAAAGAGTGCGAAACCCCACCCCATAAAAAGTTTATATGTCAATCTTGTCCCCTATCCTTGACCAATCCGGACCCTCCCTTTAGATTCTCCTTCCCTCCAAGCCTGCCACGTGGCAGCCCTTAACCTTATCCCTCCTTCTCTCTCTTCTCCCCGATCACTCTCAGCTCACTCACTCTCATCTCTCTCTCTCGGACAACTCTCTCTCTCTCCCCGATCGAACCCACACACCCACGCACACCCTTAGAGGCACCCCGACTCACAACGCAGCACCACCACCACCCTCGTGGACCTCCCTTCCCTCTCCTTTGTCTCTGCGAAGCCCCGAGACACCCAGAGGACATCCAAATCTCTCCGGCGAGCCCTGTGCCTTTCGAGCAAGATCCCGATCATCTCCGGCCGTTTCACGGTGAATCTTAGGTGCAATTATTAGCGGCAATTCCGTCCCGCCTATTTTGTACGGCTTTTCGACGACAGAGTATCTGTGAGTAGAACCCCTTCTAAAATGCATGTTTCAATAGTAGAAATGCATACATGAAAAGCATGATTTAATGATTACGTTTTATGAAACATTTTATGAGTAAATTAGATTTACACTTATGATATATCATGCTTTACTGCGAATATTTTGGAACACCATACTTTATCGAACTTATGTTCTTTGTAGTATATATAATGGATGACTATATGCTATGAAGATGTCTTTGAGATATATGTACTTATGTTTGGAAAGATTATATTCACTGGTTTTGTGCGTATCTAGTGATCACATATTGACCCTCGGGTTGGGTGTTGTAGGAGCCTACGGGCGATTGATACTTGTGAAGGAAGTGTTCTGAAGGAAGAGTGTTTTATATGCCTTCGGGCGATACTGATACTACTAGTTAGCACACTATATACGACATATGTTTTATGAAAGTTTTTTTATGGCATGCTAGGGTTTCCTAAAACCTATCACATATTATGCTATTAGTTTTCATAAAACTTTGGAGGTTAGTATGTTAATAACTGTTTCAATATTATATATATATATATATATATCAACTTGGTCCACTCATGTTTGTTTTGGGCCCCCTCAAGACATAGGAACAAGGAATACGATCCGAGATACGAGGCATTCCCCTACCAGTGATACTGCGTCATCCTTTCCATGCATTATCACTATCTTTATCATTGTTGGCAGTTGAATATTAGTATATTATTTTTGTAGTTCGAACGAAATTTATACGCATGTTTTACATGTTCTCAGCATATGCATTCATTAAATGGCTTGCGTCACCCTCGGGTGTCGGCCAGCACATGGCCATCCCGATGTCCCTCGGACATCGATATTGGGGCGTGTCAGATTGGTATCAGAGCATACTTAGGACTTCATTCTTCCATTTGGTAAACATAAGCCTTCTTGTATACATAATCTTCCGTCTTTCTAAATCTTGTTTGTCTCTTATCAGAATTATGGATCATCCTTGGTGGGAATATACATCGGCGACCTCGTTCTGGTATAATGGGAGGAATTCAGCAGTTGACCTCCGCTTTACGGAACGCTTTTCTTGGTAGTAGCAAGCCGAGTCGTACATACATGGAAATTGCTCATAGCCACGGTGTTACGAATCTTAGGGTAGTTGGAGCCTGTCAGAAGACTGAGGAGAGAGCATGAAATGCCCAGTGTCTGAATGGGCGAATGGTTACTTCCTAGTTGGCCTTGGCGGAAAAAAAAAATTAAGAAAAAGCTTAGAGGACATTAAGGGTCATGCGTATCCATGAAAAAAACAATGAGTATCATATTTTCCACGTGCACAGTTAAGTGGTGGTTGACTGCCACTGTAACCGTATATACGTGACAATTATGGTAATTGTATCCACTATACCAATAGGTTGCCGTTAAAGTTTCTTATTAATGCGAAACGCAGCTCATTGCTAGATCTCCAGTTCTGTGCATATCATGTGCATGTACGGTACATATGATGTGCATGTTGTGTGCATATAGTGTATATGGTGGTGACCTCATACGGGATGACGTCATTTTTCTGATTTCAAAGAGAGAGCTGTGAGCTCTGGATTTTTGGGTTGGCTCAAATCTGTGAGCATATCATGTGCATGTCACTAGAAAGAGATGATTTTTAATGGGATTTCCAGAATCTAAGTTCAGATCAAAGATTTGTAAACTACAGATCTTTAAGGAATTTCCAGAATCTAAGCCTCCACATATCCCCAACGCCGTTAATTGCACGATGCATGTCCACAACAAAACCAACGTCGTTGCACGTATTAATATAGATAACAAATTCATGAACCATAAGAAAACTCATTTTCTTGTTTTGCTTTATTAAGTTGTCAAATATTTAAACCTTTGAATCTAAACTAATATAATCTTGTGTCAAAATGAGGAGGTTAAGAGAGTAGGACTCGTAAGGTAAAAGCCTAGGATTGTTGAGGATCATTATCCACCTCTCGTATGGGCGCGTGGAATGTGCCTCAAAGAAAAGGCAGTGGGGTGGTTCACGTGGAAACCACATAGGAGGAAGCCTCCACCACGCATGAAGTGCGGTATCAGCAATCAGTAGGTAAAACATGAGGAAGGGGGAGCTTGGTTCCCAAGTTAAACCATTATATAAGCCGAGATTGGAATCATTGAATTAATCAAAGGTACGCAAGCAATACCACTTGAAGCACTACAGATATTCTGGAAACACTAATTTGAGCTTCGGAGTGTAGTTTGCAGGTACAGTTCCTTCTCAACAATTGGTGGAGCGTTACTAAGAGTTTCTTTTCCATCCTTATAAGCGACGTGTGGAATATCTTCGATTGGTGGAGCGTTACTGAGAGTATCTTTTCCATCCTTATAAAGAAACATGAGGAACCTTGTCAAGATTCTGTGAAGGTATTTATTCTTGTGAGAAATTCTGCTCCAACAGCTGGCACCATATATATGTGGGAAATTCACAAAAATGACAGGATCCTCAGAGAGCTCAAAATCCATCCAATCCCCCATCCTTAAAGGCCATATGTATATCATCATATACAGCATACTGACAAACAATGGTGATTTTGATATTTCAGAGTCTCCATTCACGCGTCACTGCAAAACTGATGTCAATAGTAACCATCAGTTTACCCAACATTTATATTGTTCAAGCCTCAGTTAGTGTGTAGTTTTACTTTCCACAGAGATCGACGGCATCCAATGTATTGTTTTACTATCACATTCATACGTATTTGATTCTTTTGGCGAAATTAAGATTTATGAATTTTATGATCCTAGGTTATATATGTTTGGATGAGAGATTCCAAGTTTTATGATCCTAGGTTATATATGTTGAGATATGCATAGCATGTATTTAGTAGGTACAAAAGGAACTTGTACCAAATATTCGGAGGGTTCTCGAAAGACCTTCACATATATATTTTCCGAACTCGAGTGGTACTGAGACCACCTTGGTCCCTATACTTCCATCCGCCCCTAACCATATGGTCTAGTAGGAAATACTGTATCAAGTCTAAAGCTAACACCACGTGCAAGTAAAAAGCGAAAAGATATTGAGCCACTGTTACACTTTGCGCTACAAAACACGCTGTTATTAATTCATATTAATTCAGATGTTATAAGTGATGTGCATGTTAATACTCACATTTTACAGACCTACTGTAAAATCATAGTTAGTAAAATGTGGGATGGGTGAAATATTTTGAAAATTTTGGCCATTATTTAAAAGAGACCCTCTTCTCGAGAATGTAGGTTAAAGACACCCTCTTTATATTTGTCATTCTAAATATTGTTCCTGGTTGTTGGATTATTTTAGTGGATATCTTGTAATCCTGTAAGACTGATACCCATTATGTATGCACAAGGTTAAGAAAACAAGGTGCAGAGTCAATCTCAAACTAGTAACTAGGCTAGGCTAAACAAGTGTCTAGGAAACTAACTAGTTTGACACATTATATCGTAGCGAAGCAACCATCTGATATTTTTTTTTAAAGAAAACTTTATGAGGACTTCCTATCAATGTGAGTATTGGAGATTAGCTAGCAAGATATTTAATTAAGCCTTCTTTTATTGGTTGTTTAATTGTTTATGATATTTCCATGCCAAATCCGGGATTGTGGTCCAATACCACTGATCCTCCTGTTTTCTAGTCGTTAAGTATTTTTCAAAGTTATTTTATTAATAAAGAAAAATGACAAATGCCACTAGTTCTCTTCTAAAGAAACAAGATGAGATTATGAAAGATGACAAAGTCGACTGTCAGTATTAAATATGAGTATGTAAGAGACAACGAATAGTGTATGCTTATTTTTTATCTATGCAATATTGTATGCAAAGAATGTTTCTTAAAACTCTTTTTTCTTGTTAAATTCGTTTTTAAGAAAAATCACCGATCAAACTGTTATTACAAACTATATATTAACATTGCTAGTTCGCCAGCTTTTTTTTTTCGTTTCTATACTTCAACTTTTGAAGTCTTTTCTTCTTAACATTAGTAGTTGTCGTGAAGCTACAGTAATTGTATATTTAACAACAAAAAAATGAATCTAATTGGGGAGTATAGTCTTATACTTTTTTTTCCTCGAAAGAGAGTACTAGTCTTACTCGCCAACAGTACCTAGTGTCAATACGCAGCATGTAAAACCAGGGACTACATTCCTAACAAATGAAATCAAGGAATGGTTTTGGTTTTGCCTGTAGTATATCACATATAATTTATAGTCGACAATCAACAAATTATCTGTTAATTAATTCAGGTTCCACTTTCCCCAGCATATGCCAATGGCAGGCATGTATAAATATCCACACAAGGTCGCTTTATCTCCAACCACAAACAAATTTGAAACTGGTTTTACAAAAAGCTTTAAGAGTTTCAATTTCATCAAGTTTATTGCTGCATTTCTAAGCAAGAATGTCTAATACTGCTGGTCAGGTCATCCGCTGCAGAGGTAAATTTCTTTTTTGTTTCTGGGATTATTTATTAAGTAAAGGGTTTCTTAATTAATTTTTAGTTTATTTATTCTATTATTATTTCTGGTTTGTGTAGCTGCTGTAGCTTGGGAAGCAGGGAAGCCACTGGTGATTGAAGAAGTCGAGGTGGCACCACCACAAGCAAATGAAGTCCGTTTGAAGATCCTTTTCACCTCTTTGTGCCACACTGATGTCTACTTTTGGGAAGCCAAGGTATGACATTGTTTTGAGAAATTCGTCGGAATGACCAGTTTTTAATTTCAATTATTGAATTGATCAAAATCAAATATTTATGACATACCGTGAGCAAATATCGACGAGGTAATGAAACTGATCATTTCGGTAATTTAGATTTGAAAAATGATCCATTGATTTTCTTTTTACTCAGCAGCATATTTCATTTTACTGATTTAGATTCACATCATTACAACACCAAATTTAAAATGTGTCTTCTATATTGCAGGGACAAAACCCTTTATTTCCTAGAATTTATGGTCATGAGGCAGGAGGGTATGTACATTCTTATCGTCTTGTTACTAAATTAGTAAAACATAGGCAATTATAATTTATATATGTACTATTATCGTGAATTATATTCATGTGGTTGATCAATAAATGTTGTGAACAATATTTCAGGATTGTGGAGAGTGTTGGTGAGGGCGTGACGGATCTGGAAGCCGGTGATCATGTCCTCCCGGTGTTCACAGGGGAATGCAAGGACTGCGCTCACTGCAAATCAGAAGAGAGCAACATGTGCGACCTCCTCAGGATAAACACTGACAGGGGAGTGATGCTCAATGATGGCAAATCAAGATTTTCAATCAAAGGCAAGCCTATCTATCACTTTGTTGGGACTTCCACCTTCAGTGAGTACACTGTTGTTCATGTTGGCTGCCTTGCCAAGATCAACCCCTCGGCTCCTCTAGACAAAGTCTGTGTCCTCAGTTGTGGAATATCCACAGGTAAATTTTTTATTACTCTAGAGCCAAATTGTTCAACAGATACACTTGTGTAATTGACATTATTTTCTTATTCAATTTTTTTAACGTGTGTTGCTTAGGTCTCGGAGCTACTCTAAATGTTGCAAAACCGAAAAATGGATCAACCGTGGCTGTTTTCGGATTAGGAGCTGTAGGCCTTGCAGTGAGTCTCAGTCACTTTCACTTGCTTGCTCACTTGTTTATGTATGATGAAAAATGTGTGTCTAAGTTGATCCTTCTGTTTTTAGGCTGCCGAAGGAGCAAGGATGTCTGGCGCTTCAAGAATTATCGGTGTTGATTTGAATTCGAGCAGATTTGAAGAAGGTAACATACACAACTTCTTTAGTCTCTTAAAAAAGAAAACAATGCATCGGAGATGTGTCTTCCGCTCTGAATTTAACTTGGCTATTTGCAGCGAAAAAGTTTGGCGTGACAGAATTTGTGAACCCAAAAGAGCACAAAAAACCAGTTCAAGAGGTGATAGCTGAGCTGACGAATGGAGGAGTGGACAGAAGCATTGAATGTACAGGAAATGTTGAAGCCATGATATCTGCATTTGAATGTGTCCATGATGTAATACTTTAGCCTCTTCTTTTTCTCCATTTTCTAAGTGCTCTCTTTCAAATTTCAATGTGAGATCTAATTACTAACAAGTAAACACATAATTAAACTGCTATTTCAGGGTTGGGGTGTTGCAGTTCTTGTGGGAGTACCACACAAAGAAGCCGTCTTCAAGACGCATCCGGTGAACTTTCTGAACGAGAGGACTCTCAAGGGCACCTTCTTCGGAAATTACAAGCCTCGAACGGACATTCCCTCTGTCGTGGAGAAGTACATGAACAAGGTAAAAGCTCATTTTGATGATTCATGCTCTATTTCGATATTTTTTTCCAAATTTTATTTGAACACTGAGACTGAATAATTAAATTAATGGTTGCAGGAACTGGAGCTAGAAAAATTCATCACCCACAAAGTCCCATTCTCAGAAATAAACAAGGCGTTTGAGTACATGCTTAAAGGGGAAGGTCTTCGTTGCATAATCAACATGGAGGAATGAAACTAAAACGTCATCTTTTGATGTTTTGTGTTGTTAAATTCTAAATTTTCGACTTCGTCTTTCGGGTTTCTTTGTTTTCTCAAGTTTGATCTGCTTGTAATGTACATGTGAATACTTTGTTTTCATACTATATGCATAATGTCTAGCTTCTGTTGGATACTTGTATGAACATACGTATCAATAATAAAGAATACAAGTCGACTTGCTTTATATATATTGTTTTCAATATAGTTTGTAATATTGAGTCACCGTCAACACTTTATATTCAGATATTCACGACCAAGAGTATCGGATTCTCTTTCGAATAGGCCCTGAAAGGAGAAGGAAGGCTGGAATGCTAACAGGTGTCTATTATTGAACCCAATTCACCCGACCCAATAGTACCCGTTTTTGGAACGTCCAATGCCAAAGTCACTGAATGGGTCAGTCGCCAATCCCTAAAACGGACTATGTCATGTACTTTATCTGCTGGATTATGGGTGGACATTTTACCAGAGGTTTCTGAAGTCCAAAAAGATACTTCCCAAGTGCAAGTGAAAGAGTGAAAAGATAGAGTCACCGTCACACTTTGCACCTTAAAAACATCTTGTTACTAATTTATATGTTATAACGGAGGTGTGTTAATACTAATATTTTATGAACCTAGCATACGATCATAGTTTTTTTAGACATAATACAATCATAGTTGGTAAAATATGAGACGGATATAGTACGCAAAATGTTAGGCAACTTTGCTAAACCGGGATTCTTACTTGATCCAACGATCTCAATTAAACAGGCCGATCGTGCAAAATTGGGTCCATAATTTCCTAATGAGATCTTTAATTTAGACACTAGTCTTATCTGAGTTTACTATCTACACCCACCACAAACAGAATCAACCATCATAAACACAACAGACGCACAGACACAGAGAGAGAGAGAGAGAGAGAGAGAGAGAGAGAGAGAGAGAGCACTCAAGAACTTTTGCTTCCCAAAACGAAAAATATTACAAAACTCAATGATAATTTACATGTTGAAATTTTATTCGTTCGCTCCAAATTACGACTGAGCAAGTTTCGACAAAATAGCCAAGTCTAATATCTTAACATCAAGAGTGTCATCTACCTTCACAATTCCGTCTGTGCCATCAACACCAATCAGCTTACCGGTCGCTCCTCGTAGTGACCCGCCCATGATCTTGATCTTATCACTTTTCTTTGGTACCACTGCCTCCATTTCATTAGGAAGTGCCACTATAGTTTCCCCATTGCCACCCGACCCAATAGCTACCCTACAGGAGCCATCCTGAACCACAAAACATTGTACTCAGTATCTCCAATAATTACACAGGTACTTGAACAGTTTCTTTTAGTATCTATTCCGATGATAAACATCGGAACAAGATCATCCTAGCATCAGAAACATCAACTACAATATGATATAGCAGCACATTGCCCCAGCACCATCATTCATAATTCTCATAGTTCCTTTACCCTCCAACAAAACCCAGGCAGTTAATAGATAACATATGAAGGGACATCCGAAACAACAAACCAAAACAATTTCATAGACTAATCTTTATATCTCAACAAGATTTAAAAGTGAACGTAAAACCACTTCTAGATAATAGTTTGTAGAAATCACCAAAACCCATAATGTACATTTCCTTTGCACGTCCAAATATCATTATACTCGGTAAAAATCGTAAAAATTCAAACAGTTGGAGCATAGTTTAATGACATACCGGAAGCACTTCTCTCACAACTCCAGTAGTCTCCTCTCCAGAATTGCGTACATTGACCAATATGTCTGGGAGGAACCACGGTCCTTCACTGTCCCCACCTGCTACAAGATGTAAGATTAGAACTCAAATGAGGGGTATAGAACTTTAGCAAAGCCAAGAACTTACATATAAACGTGTGTGATAAATATATTCACAAACATGGGAATCTTCCATTCCCGTACCCCAAGATTGGTCCTACGAATTATATTTCCAAACAACCCAGGCAATCAAAATAAATAGGCCACTTCCTCATTCTGACTTACACTTTTAGGCACTAAAAAAATCACAGGCAATCAAAATTTAGGGAACGTTTGATAACATTTTGTTTTTAGCTTTTCTTTCCCTAAAGATTTTATTTCTTTTTTACTTTTGCTCCTCCATTGTACTACATCACCATGATAATAATATTCCTTCTACAGATTTGGGTGGTTTCGTCGATCCTTAAATCCAACTTTACACCTTAATAATCAAAATACAAATATGAAAAAAGACAAACTTATCCACCCCTCCTCTCATCCTCACCCTAGCCACCAACAATCTTGTCCAACGAAGCAAGCGCTAGGCATTGGCCTCTGTAACAAACACTTTCACAGCACCATGGCTGAATGGCCAAGCCCAGTCATTTGTCCTTGGTGACATTTTTTATCTTCTTTTATTTTGATTGTGAACTAAGACAAAAAAGACAGTTGACCAAAGAGTCATTTGAGCAAACAAATGAGGGCCAAGAACCTATTTTTCAGTTTAAAACTTTAAATAGAATCTTCCAAAAGATTATCCAATGAAAATTTCCAACTCCTAGGTCAGCCTCCCTAAAGAGCTCTAGGATGCCAAACACTCCAGCACCAACGACAATTCCTGATGTCGTTATTTGTTTTAAGGATACCACTACCACCTAAGCCAGGCCCTTAAAAGTTGGTGGATTAGCAACCAGTTCACAAGAGGGGAAATAAGAGTTTAATTCAGCACTGTGATCTAATTAAAATAGAAAAACTGAGACGTGAACCTATAACAGGAGACAACATATCCAGACCACCAGTGCCTGGTGTCATTGGCTGCCCTCCAGGAGTTCCAGGAAGATAGGATGCCGAATTTGGTGTCATAGGCTGGCCACCCGGAGTCGATGGCAAGTAAGGGCTAGGAGCATTTGCTGCAAGAGGGACATAAAATAAACTATTAAAGAATAAAAATAAGAGAAACTAAAGGGATATAAAAATGAAAAACTTGTCTTAACAAAATTTGTTTCAAAGAAACAAAAACTAAACGTACCATAACCAGAACTACTGTCCCTCGGTGTGCCAGCTTCACTGTAATTTCCGCCAGGAGTGTTAGCCCAACCTGAACCGGGAGTTGGTGCTTCATACGCTCGCGAAGGAGGACTTCCTGGCTGAAATCCAACAAATTCCAGCTACTTAAGCAGAAAAGGAATAAACCCCTCCCTATCCAAACTGAGAACACATATGCATTCATACTGACCTGATACTGTGGGCTAGCACCCCAAGAAGCAGGGTTTCCTTCCTCCCAGTTATCCCTGATTTTCTCACCATCAAATATCAAAGAAACATCAGCAGCAATGAAAGCACACTTGGCCACAAGGCACTTGTTTGACGAAATCAAAAAAAAATCTTGCGTAGTTGAAGATATAACAATTATTCAATGAGAAGTGGTTGGTTAGAAACATATCCATCTTAGAGCCCTAGTCCAAATCTGATTCTTATGAGCACTAGATAATAGAGTTTAATTAATGAAATCCAGTGGGTGGGTAATCAACATGATTAAGGTTTCTCTGTTTCTCCTTTGGGGGTTAAATTTGAGTGCATGCTGTTTCTTTATTCTCCTCTGTTTTCCTACTTACTAGTGTTGTCTATTTGCAACCCCAAATGAGGTCCTTTTCTTACCCTATTTTTTTTAGGCATCTCTTCCTGTTTAAACCACTATAAACCCCTATTTACTTTCAGAAAACATTAGCTCTCAAGTTTATCCAGGACAGCCATAAAATCCGGAATATTGCTACTGGATCCGAAACTCAAGCAACCTGTTTTAGCCCAAAAACCTACTCCCCACTTTCATACAGAAGTATATTGTTTTCCAGTCCAGACCCATTATGATACCAATATATAAGATAACTGAAACAATGTATGCATGCTAAAAACATTATCCTGATACAAAAATGTGCATTATATTGCATAATGATAATGTATCTGTAACACAGATACGACATTTGAAAATGTGCATTATGTTTGCATCAAGATAATGTACATGTTTAACAGATTACCATGACATGAAAAGGTTAAAATAGAACCGATGAATTCGTTTGGTTAAAGTCCCTGCAATTTCATCAGTTTTAGCTGCACTCTAGTTTGTCCTTATATTGAAGTCTATACGGAACTTAGATGATTAATAAGAATGTTACTGAATTTTCTAATGAAAATATCAGACTGAAACGAAATCCTATAGACTAGGGCTTTGGTTTGGATTCTCAAATGTCACTTAATTATCCCACACCAGCATTCTCCTCTAAGAGCGCAATCTAGAATTTCTTCCACTTTTTACAGGTCCAACTTTTCCTATCTACATTTTTCAAACCTTTGCTACAGATCTAATTTGTTTTTCCTTTTCAATGAGATACCTAAGTTGTTCTCTTGCATTCATAATACAATAATGAAACATGTCACTACAAATATTGGTGATGATACAATGATTATCTGAAATGATCATACTCGCGTATACAACAAAATAAAATAAAAAACAGTACATTCTCAATACAAGTGAGGATTTCCATTTCACTGATATTAACGCTATCTTTAACCCACTATAATGAACTATATTTGGCAGAATTTATTTCTTCAACTAAATTTCAAAATAAAAAAAGAAAAAGTTATTTGGGCACAAACCTAGCTGGACTCATAGGTGCATACGGATTCCATGCTCGGTCACGCATAGGAGTCCTCATGCCATCATGTATAGGTGTTGCTGCAAGGAGTACATAAGATAAATAAATATATCAGTCCAATAATGTCACTGCCAAATAAGATATGGTCCCAAAAATGAAGTAAATACGAGACCTCCAACAAGAGATTCCATTTTAATTATAAAAAAGAATGTCAACCATAGGAATTAAGATAACAAACCTCCAGCATCCCTCATAGGAGTCATATATGGGTGGAGAGGAGTTCGAGAAGGATGCATAGGAGTCTCACTTCCCATACCGTAGCGAGATGTATCACTGGAACACAGCTATATTAGAGTTGGAAAAAAAAAACATAAGCTAAACACAGAGAAACAGAACTAAAGTGAAATGTATAATTACCGATATGGTGTGGTAACAGTCACATTATCAGAAATACAATTTCGATCAACTGCAAGCATAACAGAAGTGTTATGGCCCAGAAAGAACATAAATAACCAAGGAGACCAGAAATCCGACAGACTTGCCTGTAACAACCTTCATTTGGGACTCCAACTCAACCCGTACATTTGGTCCCTTAACCTCGACAACACGTCCACGATAGCCCTTATAGGCACCCTGGCGAATCTTTACTGTAGTCCCAACCAAGCCATCATGCCCTCGTCCACCTCTATTCCTTCCCCCATCTGGACCATGGAAGTCCAAATTTTTTCAATAAAATATAGCTCGAGATATATAGACAATGTCATAAGAAGGAGAAAGTGGGTTTGGGCATTATATGAAAAGTTAGAGAGCAGTGAGCACTAAACATCTGGAACATACAGTTAGATGGAGGGCCTCCTCTAGAAAACCTATTCGGGGACTGAGGAACACGAGGAGGAGTTCTGAGGTGGTCATATCTTGAATTTGAGTTACCCTGTAGGTTAGACATAGGAGTGGAAAGTATCAAGAATCAGAACTAACTAAAAAGAATAAAGAGTTCACATCTACAAAAAAAAAAAAACACAGGGTTTACATTTCTATCGCCATTAGCACGTGAACCTCCCACAAGAGCACAATTATGAGACTTAACACAGATAAAGCCTGCATGCTCCAGGTGATGGCGATCAAAAATGAACAAGACTCCCCTGTATATGTGTTGCACAGGACCCTGTTTCCCCTATCATGCCAAAAGCAGTGATTATATAGACTGAGATTAACAAAATATAAAAATGAGGTAAACCAAACAAGCAATATAGACCATCTCACCTCGCAAGGGCCATCAATGACCCTCACAACATCCTTCACAGATACTTTGTGTTTATACTTAACTTCCACAGGAAAACTTTTCTCAATCTTGCATTTGACCTCTCTTAACTTGACAAGGGCAACCTCGGGTCTATCAGGAACTCCCTTAAGAACCTGGAAACAGGTAATAATAATGAAACACACAGAGAGAGCTTGAGATAAATTATATATTGAGATTAAATACCTGAAATGTTTGTCAAAAATAAACAGAGTGCAAACCTGAAATGCTTCACTTTCTACGCGTATGATTACACCAAAGCTATTGTTACTGCATCACAACAAAGGCAAATTAAAGTTAAAAATTAAGCATGATAAATTACAGATGACTGGTCACCATGGAATAGCAACTCACTCTAGTAGCACGAGATCATGAAGCTCATATGCCCCAATTCTGGTAATACCAGATGTCACCTCAGAGCTCTCCACAACATCATCAGCAAACACACGGATCTTCAAACAAGAAAAATTATTTAAATTCCACATTACTATATTACAAGAAAACTATTCCTGAAATCCATGACTTTGCTCCTAGAAAAACCAGAGGAAAACAATACTCACATGTTCTTTCGTTACATCAGATAAGATAATGAGAACATGCTGCTCAACCTTAACAACCATACCAGTTGCACCTTCCTGAGTGCCAGATACAACTTTCACATGATTCCCAGGCTCAAAGTATTTGCAAAGCTCTTTTTCATTTATGGCAAGTGTTTTCTGGAAAATCAAATCCCCAGTAAGAACAAGTCGCCACAACACTAAATCAATAGATAAGTAGGAATCAATAGATAAGTAGGAATATTGAAAATTAATGTAAATATCACATCAAAAAACACCACAAAAAGTACTTACTGGGAGTTCTTTCATTTCGGGTCTGATATGAACAGTCTCCTCCTCAACTTTCTCAACCCAGCCTTTCAAATTTTTTAGATCTCCCTTGACAACAATAACTGCATCACCCTTCAGAAAGTGTCCCTTCTTTCTGTTTGAAAATAAAGTTGACAGACTGGCAATATCTCCATCACCATTCTCGCTGGGCTTCCGAAATTTTTCAAGTTCGTCAAAAGTTGGATGTATGTTCTGAGTACTAATTGATTTGATTGATACTGCTTTATACAGGAAACCATCTTTAAACATCATGCCATTAATTGTCTGATAATAATCACCAGTCATCCTATCTTGTTTACGCTCTCCAAGAATATGCAGTTCCCTGAAAAGAGTTTAAAAGGGACAGTGTAAGAAGTTAATCTAACAATACATTGACTGGAGATAACATTTGTCAGAAAATTTTACAGTATTACCTGGCTTCCTCAATATTTAGTAAACGTGGAGGAGGAACAAATGCTTTCGTTCTCACAACTTCTCTGCCATCCTGTGTCATAAACAAGTCATCTCAAATTGCCCCGATCAATAAGATTGGATAATACATGCTTATGGAGAGGTGGAAATATTACAAACGAAGATAATTCCAAGAATCAATTTGATGGGAAAGTGTAACTCAATAAATAGATAAAACAGGAATGAAAATAAAAAAATTGCACGTGTACACACAAAAGACTTGGACAGACTCAACAAAATATGCGATAAACTTTACCATTTTATTTGCAAGAGCTTGTAAATCAATCCTTGGAATTAATTTAACTGTAACTCTCTGCCGCACATTGTCCACATCCGCAACCTATAGAAAATAAACTTAGCGGTTAGACAAAGAATCGCAGGAACTGTAAGAAAAAATACCATCCCTACCTGAGCAAGGTCTCCTTTATATGTCCCAGTCTTCATTCTGACCCATGTATCCCTAGAGAGATCAATAGCCTTGCTTTCAACAGAAAGAACGTCAGTCATTTCTCTAATTGGAACAAGCATTATTTTCTGGCCAAATATATTGCGCAGACCTTTGCAAGCCTGAAACCAAAACAAATACAATAATCAAACAATAAGAACTTCTTAATGGTACAAATGTCTAATTTAGCCTTCTGTGGAATTGTGGGTACATAAACCATCACAAATTTATGCATATACCAACAAAAGCATACCTCCCTCACATGAGCTTCTTTATCCGCTTCAACGTATACATAGTTTTTAAGGTGGTCAAGAGCAATAACAGACCTGATCTGCAGTTCAGGTTTATCAATATACTTTTGCATTAAGCAAACAGCTACCTCCCGCTCACGGCCAATCTGATGAGCATAAGCACATATATAATCAGTGTTCCCTAAAAAATAGGAACCATGACCTTATCATGCTACTCGAAATAATCATACCGCACATTTCACCATCCACAACTTTGGGTCCCTAACAGAAGGTAAAAGTGCTTGCTGATCCACATCAGTGGTGTCTTCATCATACTCTGTATGACTTGACTTCGCATACCGCGCTTGAATACTTTTCGCAATCTCTTCAAAATCTTCTTGCTCATCTTCTTGTGGCATCAACGGACGATGACGCATCCTTCTACCATCCTCATCTTCAGGTAGATCAGGTGCATTATCAGCAATAAAGTCTGCACAAAGACACTTTACCGATCATCACCCATACACAGGAATGGAATAAAAATCACCATGATTTCTTATTTGCTTAACATCCCTATCGAACTAAAGTGGAAAATAATCATCATGCACACCTGAAGAGATAATTACAATTGTTCTATAAACCTTACTTTGAAAAAGAAAAAAAAAACTACACAGAATCAATTGAAATCAATTTAATAAAATAAATTGGAGCACATATCTACATAACCTGTTTGGAAGACATGAATTTCATGGAAAATTACTTCAAACTGAAGAGGAAGAGGAGGGAGGAGGGGGGGGGTTTTTTTTTTTGGGGGGGGGGGGGGGTGGGTAGTTGAATTCAACAGCACTTCTTTATTTTATATTTGATTCTAACAGGAATACATAGCATTATTAATTGTGACATATGAGACACTTGTCCCTCCATTACTCAAGTGAAAGCCATCACCCCATAACACCTATTTACCAACTTCCTAGCAAAAGGGCAAGTTTGCTTTCTGATTGTTTCATGCCAAACAAACCCCCAAAACAGAAAACTAAATAAATGCCAAAAAATTTCATCAAAAATAAATAAATAAACGGCCAAAGTTCATCTGTAGACATACTTAAATGTCTAGACATTTTTGAAATGTAGCCCCATAACCTAATCTATCAAGAACATGAGTTTCTAAACAAATTTCAGGGCTACTGGTGTACACTTCAGCTCCCGGTGTAGAGGAAGGGAAATTGGACAAAGAATTCACATGCCTCCTAAGAATTGAGTCCTTCCCATAGACCTCTTGCATTACAGTTCCTAATCTTTTATAATTTTGATAGTGACATTACAAGGCAGTCATCTAGAGGATCAAATTTCATAGCATCCCAAACAATATGGCAACTAATTATAAAAAGAAACATAATACAAGACATAACTCATAAAAACTAGCAGATATTATTCAGTGAAAATCACTCTGCAATTACAGGGACCACAGAAAAATAACTCTGGCAAAGTAAGCATGAATAATGCCAAACACATTTCTCCTTTTAATGATACCATTTTGCACCTTTACTTCGATATCCGACGAACAGGGAGAATCATATGATCATTTGTAAGGGCCAAAGACTTCAAATACACCCATATAACATTAAAAGCTTAACCAAAGGAAAACGAAGAAAACTAGAACTACAGATGAAAACACATCCCAGCAAACCAATCTATCAATTGACGTGATTAACACAAAAATTCACTTTCGTATGGAACAACAGTAATTCAAACTTAAATGAGAACTATTAAAAGAACAAAAAGAAGACATTGTTCAGTCTTGAAACTTGGAAGAACCCAAAATTAAAGGATTCCCACAATACTAATACACTACAATTCCCAAATCAATTACAATTCATTACCAGCATTCACCGCCTAAAAATTCTACTACATTCATTAAACCCCAAATAGCTTAGAACCTAACTTCCAACCCCGTAAATCTCGATAAAAAGCAACAAAATTTCTGTAAAATCCCAACAAAAAATTTAATAACTGAACAAAACAAGAGTAGAAAAAGGAACAGTAAAGTGTACCGTCCTCGCCCTCCTCGTCTTCTTCTTCTTCATCGGTATCGACCTCGGCCTCGATGTCGAGAAACTGCGAGCCAGAGGGCCTCTTATTCCTCCGCTTACGACTCGCACCACCACCACCATAAGGCTCGTCATCCTCATAGTCCTCCTCTTCCTCCTCGTCATCGTCCTCCTCTGCTGCATCGTCTATGAAATCCGATCTCCTCCGCTTCTGACTGGACCGCTGTCGTCCTCCTCCTCGTTCCTCCTCCTCTTCCTCCTCCTCATCCTCGTCTATAGCTTGGTCGGGCTCGTATTCTTCCTCTTCATCGGGGTCCATCTCGTCGTCATATTCGTCTCTGTGACGAGCCATGGCTGTGATTGATTGGGATCAAATTTGGGGGTCTAGGGTTTTGGTAAGAAAGAGAGTGTAGGTTCTAAATTCTATTCGCGCAAATGCCACAAATGTGTATTGGTTTGGGTCCGAGCCGCTGGGAACAGATCAGATTTTGGGTTCGTTTTTTAAATTCGTTTGGCACACCGTATAAGACTATCGGATAGTATTAATAATACGAAACGGATGTTTGGTGAGCTTCGTATTAAATAAGCACCGGATTATTTAATCCGGCCCCACTTATTTTATACCCCTCACACCCGCTTATGAATCTTGTCCAAAACCTCTGTATTATTAGTCAGGTGAGATTTCTCTTGTTCACTCCGTTCCTCTCTCGCATGACTCTCCTTCAACTATCTCATCCGCCTGCTTTCTCTCGTCTGGATCTCAAGTTCATCTTTGTCGTCTTCTTTTTTTCTTTCTGTTCCTCCCTCCTCCCTCCTCCTTCACACACACACCTCCCACCTCCTCCGTTCGCCTTCGATCTCTGACAGGACAACAATACTTCTGTGGGTTGAAGGAGGAAGATGATGATTCAAATTCTTCCGATCTAGGCTCCAACGAGATGGACGACGCGGAGGAAGGGAGCTGGGCTCCGACAAGGAAGGGAGCTAGGCTCCGATGATAAAATTTGGTTTATTAGCATTGAAAATATTTAATTTCTGGGATTTTTTTTTTTTTGGTTGGTGAATCGATGTGGGTTTTGGGAGATTGAAGAAATGAGGAAGTGGGTTCGTATGGGAGGGTGGGAATTGATGCGTGGGGAACATGGTGAAGATAGGAAGACACGATTGGGAACTGGGAAGAGATCTGGGTTTTTTTCCCTTCCTTTTTTTTTTTATTTTTTTATTTTTGTCTGTGTAATGATGTTTTTTTTTTTTTTTCCTCACCTGTTTTTCTTCCTATTTTTTCATTTTAACAACACTTATCCTGCGAAATCATTTAAAAAAGTTATTATAGTCCGACCTATTATTCGATGTATAAATTAATCCGATGCAACACCAAACGCCCGATTAATTTAGTCAGTCCTATCCGACGACTATTTATTCTATCCAACTGAAATAGTCAGTACAGTCCGAGCTGCCAAACGAGGCCTTTTAGTGGGCTGCTGCGGATCGTGTCGGCAAAGGTCAGGTTGTTCAAGTACATTCTAACATATTTCTTATGGCAATGGCTTTGGTCTCACTTGGCTCATAAAACCCTCATTTTTGTTTCATTTTACTCTATTTTCGTCTATTTTGTCAAAGAAATGTTAAAATAAAGGGTGATATAGACATTTAATTTTGACACTCTTTGCCTTCAACTTGCTTGTTAAAACAATCTCAATTCTATTTTAGATAACTCTAATTCAAAGTTCAAATGCACGTCTATCTCTCTTATTGATTGATGCGGAACTATAGTTGCAGTAGTTGGATTCAATGAGTGACTTGAATTAGATTTTGAAACACAACAATTATTTCATCATTCGTTTTAAAAATATAGCAGCATTTTTTATTTGTTTTTATGATAGAGATGTATTATTCATTTTTATGATAAAGATGTATTATTCGTACTCTATTTTCTTTATTAGGTTTTTAAGCATTTTTTATTTGTTTAGAAGATTATGTCAATTGGTTTTAGTGTAGAACCACAATTTTATTCATGATATCATAGCATGTTAGTTCACGTGTGAAGCCTAATGGACACACTTGCTTCATACATGAAAGGCATTGTGAGAATGTGAACGGTTGCTAACTTAGCAATAATGTGACATTGATGTTAACTTCATTTCTATAGTGGATTTTTTTATGCTTAAATGTCAAAATAGTTCCTATGTCTATCCTATCGAGTCAATTTGGTTTAGGTGTTCTCAATTTAGCCAAATTGATCTCGTGTTTACTTTCGTTAGCCAATTCTAGACACTACATTAAAATTGAGATGTGTCTTGCACGTGAGATGGTAGAAATGTAACGTCATTGTAAACTCATTAAACGCACGCAAGACATGTCAATTTTAAGGTTTTTTAACGGATTGGCTAACAGTGGTAAATACATAGACCAATTTGACCAAATAAAAAGCATGGGGCCAAATTGACCAATAATGTAAAACACAGGACCATTTTGATGTTTAAGCTTGTTTTCACCTAAGTCTAAGTCTATGTAGTTGACTATTATTAGTCATTAGGTCCAAATTTGGAAACTCGACCCGTAATCTAAAATAAGTCACCCTAATAAGATTCAAAAGTGTGAAGTGAACCTTTAACTACTGAGTTTACGACGAAAATAGTACACATGTGTTTCTGCTGCTCCTGTTGCTAGCAGTTTAATTTCATTTGGTTGAGACTTGAGGGTTAAGACTTCTTTGTTGATTTGTATGATGAGGAACGCTCAACAAAATTATATGCTTTCGCTTGCAGATTCGTTACCGTCGTTGTTGTTCACCATTGTACTTGTATTCCTTTCAAGCCTTGATGCTATGAGTGGTTCCGCCAGAAGTAGGCGAGAGGTAATTTCAGCGCGCCATGCTGCTGTTGCCACTGATGATCTCCGATGTTCTAGAATTGGGATAGATGTTCTTCGTGAAGGTGGCAATGCCGTTGATGCATCAGTAGCTGCTGTTCTTTGCTTTAGGGGTTGTGAGTCCAGCATCAAGTGGGCTTGGAGGCGGAGCCTTCATGCTTATAAGGCTAGCCAGTGGGGAAGCACATGCCTTTGATATGAGAGAAACTGCACCCTTACTTTCTTCCGAGGTTCGTATTCTTCATGCTTTACTGAACTCCTTTCCTCAATTGATTTTCACTTGAGTGCAAACAATCACCATCACGTGAAACATTCCGATGAGGAACATCACATTTTTAGCTGTTTTGGTAATTACATTTTATTGATGAAAAAAAAAACCATCTGCATTTTTGTTTACCTCAGAAAATGTGAAATTTCACTTTTCATTGTAAAAAATTCATTTTATGGTTATCAGAGATTAGAATGATCGGTTAATTGGCTAGAAGATTTTCTTTCCACTAGGATTCTTGGCAGGCAATGGACGTCGAAAAACAACTTTGCTGAATTGATACTAATGATGTGTTCTTTGATTCAACGATCCGTTCTTGTATGAGTAAGTTCTTTTGTTAGATTTTGAATGAGCTTAGAGCATACGCAGCGTTCAACAATCCACTCATCTCAAATAATAGGTCTTGGAATTACAACATGCTTGCCATTTTTCAATAATTTCGGTTCAAGTCTTTGCAACTATGAACACATGTGGGTAATTTGCCTTTATCTTTTTTAGATAGGAATTACACAAACAATAGCTATATACGAACCTTGAATTTTTGTCAAAATTTTCTAGTTTCAGAATATGTATGCTGGCAATGAAACTCTGAAGGGTAAAGGCGCTCTCTCTGTAGCAATTCCAGGGGAACTGGCGGGTCTTCATGAAGCTTGGAACACAACATGGAAGGCTTCCGTGGGAAAGACTTGTAAAACCTGCTGAGCGTCTTACACGTTTGGGATTTAAGATTTCACCATACCTCCACATGCAAATGGTTAAGATGAAATCAGAAATCTTGGCAGACGAGGGACTTCGTCATCTATTTACATTAAACGGGCGTCTTTTGAAGACAGGTGAGACATGCTGTAACATGAAACTGGCAGAGACACTCGGTCAAATTTCGAAGTTTGGTCCCATAGCCTTCTATAATGGATCGATTGGACCGAAATTGGTTAGAGATATTCAAAAGCTTGGAGGAATACTAACAATGAAGGATTTGCAAAATTATAAAGTTAAGCTGAGGAAGCCTGTATCTGCTGACACACGAGGGCTTAAAATATTGACTATGCCTCCTCCATCTGGAGGTCCTCCGATGATACTTGTGAGTAGATCTTTGTTCTCAAACTAGTGTTACGCAATTATTTTTGTTTCTTTTGTCGTCTCTTTAGAAGCCTCTATTAAGTTTGTTATGAACTATCCTGGTCAATTCCACTCTCAGATGCTAAACATTCTTTCACAATATGGAAATGCTTCTGGAGTTTCTGATCCTCTTTGGACTCATCGGCAAATTGAATCTTTGAATCTCCATAACTAGTACGGTGAATGGATACTTTGGTGCTAATGTACTGTCGTCGAGTACAGGGATTGTCTTAAACAATGAAATGGGCGACTTCTCTATACCTGGAGATGATTCTACAGGTCTACCACCAGCACCACCCAATTTTATCAGGCCAGGGAAAAGGCCATTATCGTCCATGACACCTGCTATAATCCTAAAGGTAATGCGTAACCAATACGAAGAAATTATTAGAGCGAGAAATAGTAGATGGGAGAGAAAAACAGGGGAAGATACAAGAACTATATATATGAAAGCAATGGAAAAGTTGTTTTTAGGCATACAATTAGATTGAACATGTGCTAGCGAATCAATGGTTGAGAATGCTTCTACGATAACTCTCTTGTTAAGTTGGAATAAAGCGTTTCGCACTAGCTAGATCAGATTTACCAATTACACCCATACTTAATTTCCTCTAGTTAAGGTCTATCAATAAATGAGTTGTAAAGAAATGACATAAATTATCGTAGCGGTCACATTGTTTCAAACTTACATTCAAAGTCTTGTTCATATGCGTGATAGGATGGCCAACTGAAAGCTGTTGTGGGCGCAAGTGGGGGAGCCTTGATCATTCCTGCGACTGCAGAAGTTCTCTTATACCATTTTGCAAGGGGGAATGGATCCACTCTCTTCTGTCATGGCTCCAAGGGTCTATCATCAGGTTCCCATATAACTTTTCTCTATCTTTTTTCTTTCATTGAGCTGTCCTTTGTTTGACTAAAAGAGAGGTTTCTTCCTTCAAATAGTCAAAATTTCAATTTAGATATCAATTAAACCTACTGACAAGAAGAATTTCTGTGTAAGCAGCTATTACCTAATGTGGTTCATTATGAGAACTGGACGTCCTTGATTGACGATCACTTTGAAGTTCCTGCTCAAACTAGGAAAGCCCTTTCACCGAAAAAAAAAAAAAAAAACTAGGAAAGCCCTACAAAAGAAGGGCCATGTCCTAGAGCCCTCTCCTTCTGGGGCTGTTTGCCAGTTTATAGTTCAAGATATAAAGGCTTTGAAGGATCATGGACGCACTCCGGAATAAAAATTTTATTTGGATTGTTGTATTGTTTATTTTGTTTGTACAATCCTTTAAATTTGAGCGAGAGAAAATTGTTGTAATGGTCCTTCAATTTTAACTCAATTGGAGCAATGATCCATTAACTAAAAATTCATGATCACTGGTGTTACGCCCCGATCTCAAGATATGCCCGGAATCGAGGCGTGACCGAGGACTGTAGCTGTACAATATAAAATGGGTAAATTACAAAAAACTACCTCAACTATTAGGTCATTAACAGTTTCATACCTTGTCTTTAAAAAGTTTCAATGTCATACCTTATCTTCGAATTTTGTTGCAATGTCATACCTTCCGTCAGTTCCTCAGTTAAATGCTGACGTGGCATGAGGCGGGGCCCACTTTTTATTAAAAAATTAAAAAAATATTATTATAAACTTAAAAAAAATCATTTAATATTTTTTAGATATTAAAATAATAATTAATTTTAATAAATAAAAAAACAAACAAACCATCAGTTTCGTATACCCCTCCCCCCTCCTCTTCTTCTCTTCTCCCCCATCTTCATCTTCTTCCCCCGACCGCCCTACTTGCAACCCAGTTCGTCTTCCCCCCGCACCCGCACCCACCCTCTTCCCTCCTTTACACACCCCACTCCTTAAATCCACACCCATTCCTCCCATTTTCTCCACGCCCAGGTTCTCCACCCGCGAAATCGGCCTGGCGAAGGGGGTTTCCTGATTCCACCTCACGAACCCGGTGATGGTGTCATACGGGATCTGGTTTTTTTTTTTTTTTTTTTTTCTTTTTTCTGGGTTACAGGTAAGGGGTCGAGGGAAGAAGATGAAGATGGGGGAAGAGGAGGAGGATGATGAGGGGGGAAGACGAACTGATGGTTTTTTTTTTTTTTTTTTTTTTCTGGGTTGCAGGGGTGTCGGGGGAAGAAGATGAAGATAGGGGAGAAGAGAAGAAGTGGGGAGGGGGTAGACGGCTGATAGTTTTTTTTTTTTTTTTTTAATTAATTATTATTTTAATATAAAAGAATTAAATGATTTTTTTTAAAGTTTTTAATAATTTTTTAATAAAAAGTGGGCCCCGCCTCATGCCACGTCAACATTTAACTGAGGAATTGACAGTCAACTGACGAAAGGTATGACATTGCAACAAAATTCGAAGATAAGGTATGACGTTGAAACTTTTTAAAGATGAGGTATGAAACTGTTAATGACCTAATAGTTGAGGTAGTTTTTTGTAATTTACCCATATAAAATATATAGTCACTTAGACTCATACATATAATATACATCAAAGCTCAGCGGAAATAACTTAGAACAAAGGATGGCAATACCTACTCTCAAGTGCGCTGCCCACATAGCTACACCACCTGCAATCTTCTTTACTAACTGCTAATCGTTACTCTGCAAAATAACCCTACGCCATAGGAATGGCGTACCGGGCAAAGCAAAACCTGGATAAGCTGCGAAGTTTGTGTGAGTGACAATAATACCATATATGTGAATATAAATGACAACAAATGATTAAATGTCAAAGTAATGTTACGTCCACACATGACTTTTCTTCTATATACCGTACCTACCATCAATGTGATCACCGTCAATATTCTTCCGTCATTCTCTTCGGATTGTGAGTCACCACTCGCCTTTCATCATTTCCGAATAATCCCAAGGGTAATTTTCACATATTTTATAATATAACCACCATACGCTCATTAATACGTATAGAAATGAATATTCAATTTTGAATCTCACCACACGTCTATCAAGATAATATTCAGTCATCACACAACCCGAAGTTGTGTGGGAATGACACACCATCAATAATACATTTACGTGTAGGAATGAGATTGGTATCTTTTTCATAATTTCATCTCTTCGTTATGAGTAGGAATGAGTCACATCCAAATCCATTCTCTTTTAGGCAACACCATCATGTAAACTAATTGATTCAATCATCACTTTCTAGATTAAGCCACACAGGCATTCAATCTCATCTTCCACATATATAATAAACACTAGTATAGGACTATAGAGATACACAGTTTGGCCGAAGCCTACAATAGGTAACCGATCAGGATGTGGTTCCCCAATATGGATTAACCAAGCAAAACCACTCTTGAGAACATCATGTAGGTAGTGAGCCCCCATCACGGATTAACCAAGCAGAGTCACTCTTACCAATGCTAATAGGCAGTGATCACCCATCACGGATTAACCAAGCATGATCACCCATCGCGGATTAACCAAGCATGATCACCCATAAATATGTATGGCTATACCTAAGTAATAAGGATCGCCTATCGCAAATTAACCAAGCACGATCCCAAAGTAGTATGGTCCCCCATTGCGGATTAACCAAGCAAGACCATCCATGTACCACTGCTACATGGTGCAGATTCCGATTTTATCCCACATTACCCCATGTACTGGGTTAGCGGTCCTCTACTAGCCTTCACATATCACAATCATTTCAAGCATAACATATACATATATTTCTAATATTTTTCCGATAGCACCATCAAGTAAACATAGCATAGTAGCACACATTTCCATAAAATCATTTGTAAATCCATGTCATATCCACAAAGTATATAACAAGGAATTTCATGGGTAATAACCATATCACATAATAGTAATGTCACTCACCTGGGTTATTTGCACTTCCACATTCATTTACCAACTGTGAAGCCAAAAATAATCATAATGTGACACGTGGATCTTTGGATAAAAATGACAAGAATACCCTTGAGGCACATTGGGATTCCTACGCGCGACCAGTATGCAATCATCCTTCAACCAAGTCAAAAGTGCCCAAAATAGGTAGCAATTCAAAACCTTTTTCATCCATCCTCATCAAATCCTCTCCACAAGGTAACTCTCTCACCCAAGGAGGCCAGCCACACCCCTATAAAAGGCCTCACATTCTCTCCAAAATTCATTTCCAATTCTCTTGCTAAAATTCTCAAACATTTTCTCTCTAAATTCTAACTTTGGCATAAGAGGTTCTTCAGCCAAAGCCCCCTCATTCATCGTGGGTGCGTGAAGCTCTTGGCCTTGACCTAAGGTGTAATTGTTTTGTAGGTGCAATTTTGTCCAAGATCAAGGAGGAATAAATTTGCATCCACAAATTGGTGCTTTCATTGAGAGTTGAGTCTCACGCTCATAGAAGACTCTCACATCCAAGGTTTTTCTATTTTCTTGTCCATTTGTAGATTTTTCGTACGTTTTTATTATTACAATTTTTTATTTGCGAAAATTCTTTGATAAAACGTAAAAGAGAAGTACAATGGCTAGAAATTTACAAAATCCAACAAGTGAAAATTCCAATATTCAAGAGATAAGACCGCGGCGATCCCCGAGGCTAAATGTGACAATAAGTGGAGCGGCACCACCACCACGAGTTTCCACCACGGGAATCACCGCAGTGGCCACCACGGTAACCACCCGCGGCGAGGTCCATGGTATCACCACCACGGCTCAAGCCGTGCCATCTAAGCAAGCTCAAGCCATGCCATCCAAGGCTCACGGCACCAAGGCCATGGCCCAAGCCATGTCACTCCACGCCCAACGCGTTGCCAAGCCAAACCCAAGCCTTGCACCCGTGAGCATCAAGCAACAAGCAACCCAGCCTGCTCCCGTGGTCTCCCAAGTAGCCCAAGTCGGCCCAAGACTATCTCAACCATCCGGACCAACCATCGAGCAGGGGAAATTTTCACCATATTTCTCTGCGGATTTGACATTTCCCAACTCAAATCCCACACCCGGAGTCTACCACTCTTCCATTGCTCAAAGAGGCACATTTCTTCCAAGCTCTTCCAATCCGAATGGCGAACAACACTTATCCCAACAAGTCATAGAGTTGTCGAGCGCCCTTGCACAACAGACGACCTTGGTGAATCAGCTATTGCAACACACCGAGATCCAACATGCCCCAGATGACGTGTCACGAAGTAGGACAAGAGCAGACAAGGAACCTCTCCAACAGCGTCCCGGTAAGCAGCCACGAACTGAGCATTCGGGCAACGTACACTCCTACTTGGGCCCACGAGATAGCGTATACTCATGTCTTAGCGCGCGGAGGAGCATACACTCCTAATTGGGCCCACAAACCTCATCAAATCCTCTCCTCGTTCGGGAGGTATTTCCATTTGTAATGCTTCGGGCATAAGTCTTCGAATAAAGATCATGGTGGAGGCTTACTTAGCTCTTCCATGCCATTGTTGGCTTCAATGGTTTCTTAGCTTCTTGATAGTTAAGTGGAGATTCACGTCTTGTACCCCACATGAAATGGTTTTTATTAGAAACGTCCAAATCAAGGAAAATCAAACTTGTGACGGTTCGACAATCCACTGAATTGGAGGGAACAAGATTGTGATTGGTGTTATGGGAATGAATCATCCATAAGCATCAAAGTTAGAACATTCGAGTTCTAAGACATGGTTTTCATGAAAAAACGTCGGGTTTTCATAGGTGTATTGTTTTATGAAAACTTCGGGTTTCAAAGGCACTAAATTTGAAACTACAGGTTCAATTTAGTTTATGAACGTTTAGTTCATAAAAGAGAGGTTCATGCAAGAACACAGAATGCAATATGCTGATTTAAGTGTAGTGGATTTGAGTTTCTTCGGGAACTTAAGTGTGAGAGCTTCGTTACTATGAAAGTATGTCAACGGTTCAAAGTATAAAAATAAATTATTGAATTGTTAATGTCCAAAAGTGATCTTCAGGTCAATAATTTTGGATTCATTATCAGATTAATGGACTGCATGTCATTTTTAATTAATTCAATAGATCGGGACCATTTGGAGTCGATCGTAGAAGCAAAATAATACAAAGTTTCAGGCCATATTATGGGCTAGATGGCTGCGGGCCATTCAAAAGAAAAAAAAAACCCAAAAATTTGTTAAGGCCGTGAAAATGGGGCACCAAAAATATATGGGTGCGAACTAAAAAAAACAAGCAAAAAAAATGGCTTTGGGCCGAGAAAAGGTGGCAGCCCAGCATTGGATTGCTAGCTGCTGTCCAATTTGCAAAGCCCAGCAGCTGCAAGCTGAGGGTTGGGCCGTGTGAGGCTGCTGCAAGCAACCCAACCACCTGCAAAAGCAAGCTTGCAGGCTTGCTGCAGTCACGGGCCGAGAAGAAAAGTGGGAGCCCAGCTTGCTGCAATCAGAGCGGGCCGAGAAAAGGGGTAACCCAGCAGCATTAGGTTGTTGACTGTGTAACCCAGTCTAGTATGCGAGCCAAGGCTGTAGGTCTGTTAGGTGATAAACCCAGCGTGTGGGTTTAGGTTCGTGCACAGAAAAGCCCAAAAAAAAATGGAGCTGCTGTCTTGGCTTGGGTTCAGGCCAGCTAGGCGCGACTCAACGATTTTCCTCTTCTTTTTTTTTCTTTTTTTTTTTTTTAAATTCTAACCCTAATTGCTTCTAATTTATTTCGATTCTTTGACTCACAAATTTCACATAGCATAATTGCGTATTGCATGAACAAATATATATATTAACAAAATATACGAAACATATACAATATATATATATATATATATATATATATATATATATATTAGAAGGAAAAATATAACATACAGGGGTTCATGCATCATGGGGAATGTTTTCATGCTTCGTGGACATTTCAAATATCTTCCTTTATTTTAAGCGTACTTGATTGGCAGAAAACGATAAAAGCCTTTGAATTTGTAGAAGATCATTCTCAGAAAGCCGAAATTGCATCTCCAATGCGTTGTATCACGTTCAACATAGAAAAATTAATTTGAATCAATAACATGTAGATCAATTCAACAAATAATAAATTAAGCATGAAAAGAATGATTAAAACGTAATACTCCCCTAATTGAAGAATAAATTCTCTTGTTAGCACATCGTCAAGAGCGTGCTAATAACGTGTTGTAGGCATAATTTACTGAACAATTATGGAGGCCAGAGAAAAAGGGAATTGCTAATTAGGGCTTATTTTGGGGTTTAATTTTCTGATATTATTCTTCTCACCAAGGAGGGCAATATATATTGTACAAGATTGATTTACAAGGAAAGAAACACCAAATAATATCCATCCTAATTCAATCCTGATTACAATGACCCAAACAGGTAACTAAGCTAATTACAAAGGTCAACTCTCCAACACTCCCCCTCAAGTTGGTGCATAAATGTCGTTCATGCCCAACTTGACGAGAGAGTTGTAAAACACTTGACTGGCAACAACTATATTTAAGATGTCCGCTAATTGATCATTTGACTTCACGAACGGGAATTGAATAATATTCCTATCCAACTTTTCCTTAATGAAGTGTCTGTCAACTTCCACATGTTTCGTGCGATCATGCTGGATTGGGTTGTGTGAGATATCAATCGCTGCTTTATTATCACGAAACAAATTCGAAGCCGACATTGAAGGACACCCGAGTTTTGCGAGTAACCTGTGAAGCCATAATAATTCACATACTCATTTTGCCATACCCCTGTATTCTACCTCTGCACTTGATAAAGCAACCATTTTCTGTTTCTTACTCCGCCAAGTCACTAAATTTCCCCCCACAAATGTAAAGTAACCCGATGTGGACCGTCGATCAGTAGTATTCCCTGCCCAATCTGCATCAGTATAACCTTCTATCCGGCAATGACCATTCTTGGAAAACATGATGCCTCTACCTGGGGAGGACTTTAGGTATCGTAGAATGCGTTCAACCGCACCCATATGTGTATCACTCGGGGAAGGCATAAATTGACTAACAACACTTACTGCATATGCAATATCAGGCCTGGTATGAGATAAATAAATTAACCTCCCAACTAACCTTTGATAACAATCTCGGTTAGTGGGAATTTGATCAGGGTGCACGGTAAGATGGTGATTTTGGACTATAGGGGTGTCAACCGGTTTACAATCAAGCATTCCGGTTTCAGCTAACAAGTCAAGAACATATTTTCTTTGAGATAGAAATATACCTCGTTTAGATCGAGTTACTTCTATACCCAAGAAATATTTCAATCCACCAAGATCTTTCATCTCTAACTCAGTTGCTAAGTAATCTTT
The DNA here is from genome assembly GCA_024362995.1 of Heteromeles arbutifolia. Classification (NCBI taxonomy): domain Eukaryota; kingdom Viridiplantae; phylum Streptophyta; class Magnoliopsida; order Rosales; family Rosaceae; genus Heteromeles; species Heteromeles arbutifolia. The sequence continues at coordinate 43,097,849 of JANCRC010000002.1, forward strand.
CAACCTTGAGATTTCCTCGTTATCATCACCTGTAACAATCATATCATCCAGATAAATAATAAGTGCTGTCAATTTATCCATTTGACGTTTCAAGAAAAGTGTATGATAATTGCTCTGCCTGAACCCATACTTCCTCATAGCCGTCCGAAACCTACCAAACCATGCCCGAGGTGATTGTTTCAATCCATACAATGCCTTATTCAAATTACACACCATTCTGGGTTGTGAAACTGATGCATAACCAGGTGGAATATCCATATACACTTTTTCTTTAAGATTACAATGTAAAAAAGCATTTTTCACATCAAATTGCTGTAATGGCCAATCCAAGTTAGCCGTCAACGAAAGTAACACTCTTACCGTATTAATCTTTGCTACTGGAGCAAATGTTTCTGTATAATCAACACCATACGTCTGAGTGTATCCCTTGGCCACCAATCGTGTTTTGTATCGTTCAATCGACCCATCAGCTTTGTACTTGATGGTGTACACCCATCGACATCCCACTTTATTCTTTCCTCGGGGTAGCGGAACTAAATCCTATGTTTGATTTTTCTGAAATGCATCCATTTCTTCCTCCATTGCCTTGGTCCATCGATCATCAGATAGTGCCTCCTTCAATGAACTTGGTGTGCAATCATTGGATATTTGTTGTACAAAAGCTTTGTCGGGTTCTGATAATTTATGTGATGACATATAGTTGGCAATGGGATATTTAGAGCCTATCGTTGTTTTCGGTGAATACCGATTGGGTGGCTTTCCCCGGTTATGTCTGAAAGGTAACTGATAATTCGGAACATCGGATACATCAATAGGGATATTAGATCTTACCTCAGGCTCTGAAGTATGGTCATCTGGTGGTACTATATTTTGAGACGAGGAATGAGTAGTATCAGTAGAAGTCTCAAGATAGGCAAGTGGTAGCACTGTTGCCGTAGGTGAGGACGGCACTACCGTGCCTGTCGCTGGTTCTGTAGGCAGCGATGCTGCTTCTGTTGGCTGGGTTGGTAGCGCAGCCACTGTGGGCTCTGCTACTGGCTCAGCTAATAGTGGCAGCGGAAGATCAATGGTAGCAGCCATGGTCCAAACTTGCTCGTCATGCAGTGTCTCCTCTTGAAGATGAGGGTTGGAAGAAGCCGAAGAGTAATACATCTCAGACTCGGAAAAAGTAACATCCATGGTAGTATACATTTGACGTGAAGGAGGGTGGTAGCAATGGTAACCTTTCTAATGTAGTCCATACCCCATGAAAATGCAATGGAGAGCACATGGGTCAAGTTTTGTCTGTTGATTTTTATGTAGATGAACAAAGGCCACACATCCAAAAACTCGTGGTGGGAGCACCAAAACGGACAGTAGAGGCACGAATGTAGCAATAACTTGCAAAGGTGTAAGAAAATTCAATACTTTGGATGGCATGCGGTTGATAAGGTAAGTGGCAGTCTGAAGAGCAACATCCCAAGAGGAGCGAGGAACATCCGCCCCAATCAACAGCGAGCGAGCCGTTTCTAATAGATGGCGATTTTTGCACTCAGCCACCCCATTCTGTTGAGGAGTCTGAGGACAGATAGTATGCAGTTTGTTTCAGACTATGAACAGATCTAACTTCTGCTTTCATTTTCTCATTCCTAAAAATGCTATATTTTCTGTACCGATGTTTACAAAGAACATTTATTGTTTCTGTTAATCCATTTTTTGGTCTATTTTCCCCTATTATCTTGCATTTTGATTTTGATGCAGATACAAACGCATTGCAGGGAGTGGATGGTAAAGTTGATGAAGAAGACAACGACCCATCGTGTGGAAAGTGGAGGAAGAGATAGGTGGAGCGGCATATTGTTGCTTGATTGGAGGATTCAACCAGGTAGCTGTTTCTGTTTGTCTTACTCTGTTTATCAAAGTTTTTCTTCCATTTGGATTAGTGCCTTTTTTGCTAAATTTTGACTCTGTTTCCTCTTGGACGACTTCGACGACGATGGTACTTCTGTAAATTCACCTGTTTCCTCTTTTTATCAATCATTTTTTTTTTTCTTTTTGTGGATAATATGTCATTGCTTTAGGGTTCTGGAATTTGAAATGTTTCTTTGGAATGCTGTTTTGGTGCTTGTTAAGTTGTTAAGGAGATAATGGTGGATTATGCTTTTGATGGGTAGCTGTAAAATCTAAGCAATGACAAAATTACCATGCTTTTACTCATAATTTTTATTATCCAAAAATTTGGCCACAACTGTTTAATGTTTTAAGTGTATTCTTAATCATATAGACGCATTAATGGATGATGAGGGTGATGATTACTACGAAGAAGATGAGTTGGTGGCGGATGCGGCTGAGCACTATGTAAGTTGTGTGTACGAGTTATTGGCAATGCGCTGTAATCTTAGGGATTGATCGTATCTAACAACCTTTTGCTTGTGTATCAAGGCTGTAGATGGGCCAATGCAACAGACAAAGAAGTACATGAAGAGCTGGAAAGAGGAACTTCTTACACATATCGTTTTCGTGTGCCAAAGGAAGGAACCTTAAAAATCAATGACCTTATTCGAGGCGAGGTAAGTTCATCTTTTGGTTGTTGTTGTTTTTGGGTTGGGGCCGCTTAGGAACTCCTAGTATGGTAAAGTGTGCTGCTCACTATCAACGGAAGGAACTTCTAAGAAATTTTAATTAGCTTCAACCACTATCAAATTTGTATTCAAGTACGTGTATGGAGTCTTAACTTTATATGTTGTCATGAAGGTCAGTTGGAACCTGAACGCTCTTGGAGATTTTGTTATTATGAGAAGCAATGGTCAACCAGTGTACAATTTTTGCGTCACAGTTGATGATGCTACTATGGCCATCTCACATGTTATTAGGTAATATGAACAGCCTAATTAACATGGATTAGAATGAGCTTTTTGCTAACCTGTGTAGTTTATTCGTTCACTACTATTGCTTTTTGGATTTTTGTTTGTTGATTTTTTTTGTTCATGCGTTATTAATGTCATGTGATCTCTTAAAACTTGCATTCAGAGCAGAGGAGCATTTGCCAAATACTCTAAGGCAAGCATTAATATATAAGGTAATTTTGTAAACTCATGCCCTAATTTTTATTACCGGCAGGTTTTCAAATATCTTTCAACATTTACAGTGAAGCTGATATTGTTTTATGAATACCTTTGTAACACAGGCTCTAGGATTCCAAATGCCAGACTTTGCACATGTTTCTTTAATTCTTGCCCCTGATCGGAGTAAGCTGTCAAAGAGGCATGGTGTGACTTCTGTAGGCCAGGTGGTTATCTATAAATATGCTTATTGTTACTCGATAAATATGTTGGATTACAGGATGTTTCATCCATGGTCCTAGGGTTCAAACCTTTCTCTGTTCTGATTTTCTTTATTTAAGAGTTTCTTTGTCAATATTGATAATATTCTTGACATCTAATAACTAGAACATAACAGTACAGGGAGATGGGCTATCTACCTCAGGCAATGGTGAACTACTAGGCACTGTTAGGTTGGGATGATGGCACTGAAAATGAATTCTTCACCCTTGAGAAGCTTGGTTAGTGCACCCTTTTCTTTAATTGTCACTTTTGTCACTCTCTTGCTCTCTATCGTCCTCTCCTCCGAAATCTCCTGCTCACCTTCTGCATGGTGTTTAAATATCCTTGTGTTTTGTTCGACTAATATCTTACTTGAATATTTTCATGCAACTCATAGTTGAGAAATTTACAATTGGTCGCGTCAACAAAAGTGGTGCCATTTTCGACTCTACCAAATTAAGGTAATTTTGGCTTTTAATCTGCTATATACTGCGAATGGTTGCTAATTATTGCTTCTATGTGGCATTACCCTCCCTGGAGAAGCAGATTGAATGAACATTTTGCAGTTGCACTGTTGTTTTGCATTGTATCCCACATCTAGATTTTGATTTTTATGATTTTAATGTGGATCGTGTCTTTGAGAATTTAGGCTGCTTGTTGAATTCTTGAATTAATTGCATTGCTGAAGAACTGACATTTCTTGTTTATATTTTCCTTTAACGTATGCTTACAAACTAAAGGTGGATGAATGGTCAACACTTAAGAGCACTTCCATCGGAGGAGTTGACAAAGCTTATTGGCAAGCAGTGGAAATGTACTGGCCTCCTTACAGATTCAGAGGGCTCATTTGTTGAAGTAAGACTCATTTATTCCACATTTTCATTATGCAGTTAATTTTTTGTTTGATTCTCCTCATTGCTGTAGATGATACTTCTCTAACGAACAGAATTGTTTGCGGTTTACGATCTTTTAGAATAGATCTGCTGTATTGAGATAGTTCTCTTACAAAGAGTGGAGGCACATGCCTCCAGAGGAGGCTCTTTACTTTCTGATGATTTCTATACTAGTTGAAACTCTCCTTAGATGAAAAGGCGTTGACTGCTTTTCTTATACCTTCAATTTGATTTCTCTAGAGATATTCTATATTCATGAAAAGTGAAGCATGTGTGCACTTTTGCAATTTTGCAGGAGGCAGTAGAGCTGCTCAAAGATGGGATCGATTTAACACCAGATTCGATAAAACCCTCTCCAACTTGTTATCTTATCCCTTACATGATGCTTTATCCAGGTGATTTTTAATTGCACTTAAACTCTGGCTTTATGTTTTTATCATTCTGCATCTCGCTGGAAAATTAACTTTTGAATGGTAGGGGTACTGTGAGAGTTTCCTAAGCATTTAAGATATAATTTTCCCCACAAATGGCTTTTGTGCATCCATGTAGCAGTTGGTTTCCACTTGCAGCTTGAAGCAGCAAGGCTGGCTGCTTTATCCAATGGATATCACCCAGTGCATGTGCTTTTGGTGACTGACTGCTTCCCCAATCCAAATTTATTCACTTGCAAAGATCTTGTTAGACGTGAAGGAAATGCATGGCTGTAGGATCATGCAAGCTTGCAGTTCCTCTCAAGGCTAAAGGTAAGATTTAAACCAGTGTCTTGTGTTGCTTTTTCAATTTTTCTGTTTCAAAGTTTGAGTTATCTTTTCTGTCGTTTTTGCGCAATGAAAACTTTTGGTGTACCTCTCTTCCATTATTCTTTTTGTTTTTAGTTTTAACTCAGAATCTAGAGACAAAGAGAGAGCAAAGAAAAACAAAAGGCAATGCTCTTTTGGCTGTTAACTAGGAGCAATACATTTTCCCGGGAAGAGGAAAAAAGTAAACTTTCAAAAGCCTCAACATCAGAAAATAGATGAACTTACAAAATACCTAATTAAGAGTAAACAAATACCATGAAATAAGAAGTGAAAGCAAGGTGATCAGTGCATAGGGCGTACTGTGAGATACAGAGGAAGAGCTTCACAAATGTCCCGAATACAAGAACGATCAACACGAGTTTTGAAGGTAGGATTGCAGTTTAAGACTCTTTCTTGAGCGTGAACTTGGAGGGCCTTTTCGATATCTTTAAGAAGTTTGTTTCTCTGGGGCCTTTTTTTGGTTTGTGTCTTGAAAGAAAGACAAAAGAGATTCATAATTCTAATGACAAGTGAAACAATGTACAAAGGGCAACAAATGGAATGAAAAAAACTAAATATACCAGTAAACAATTGAATGCAACTTGAAACAAGTTCTGATCAGAATTCTACTGAGAAAGACAAAAAAACTTCTGCAATCAACTCGATCGTAGATAGTGCATTCATTTTTCACATTGAAATGCATAACACAAATAACCACCCAGCTACAAATTCATAACAAATTTACAATTCCCATGAAACCAATTATAAATAACTACACATACCGTCACATATTCTCCCTAAACAATTTCATTTTCCCCTTTCCCACCCCTACTCCCATTTTCTCAGCTCTCGCTCTCCCTCTCTCCCACTCTCCCATGGCGGCAATGGGTGCTCTCTGCCTTAAGATTTGGCCTCAACTCCAAACCTCCCAACTCGAACCCTCCAAAACTTGACAAGCTTGACGCCCTCGGCCAACTTCGGGCCATCGAGGAGGCCAGGAAATTGGTTGATGATTGCAAAGCCAAATACAACAAAAATGGCGCTAAACTTCTCATCTGGAAGAAGGCATATGTGCATTACGGCAATGACGTAACCGCCGCAATTTCAACGCGCAGCCGGCTCGGATGGGAGGGTACGTTGGTGGCCGACGTCAGAAATCGGAAGCTCTTGGCTCGAAAAGCCAGTAAGAAAATGGAGATCGAATACCACAAATTTAATCAAATTCGCGAGGTAAGCTGGAAGGACGAGGAATAGAAAAACGACGCGTCGTGTGACGATAGCTGCCAATAAAACGTTAGCATTTTGTTTCTTTTTTTCTTTTTTTTTTTCCTCTCTTTTCTTTTGCTTCGTCGGTTGTAATCAGGCGTTGGCCGAATTTGCTCGATCAATACAATGCTTCACTGATGTGCACTCATGTTCATGCATTTCTTCAATGTTTGTTTGTATATGGAAATTTTTAGTTTAATTGTCTGTGTGATTAATTTCGTTCGATCGAATGAAGATCGACGATCTCAGATCCAATTCTTTAATATTTGATTTATGAAATTTTTAGTTTCATTTTCTGTTTGTGATTAATTTCGTTTGATCGAACTAAGATCGATAATCTCGGATCCAATTCTTTAATATCCGATTCATGAAATTTTTAGTTTCATTTTCTGTTTGTGATTAATTTCGTTCGATCGAAAGAAGATCAACGATAGAACGAAATTAATATCTGAGATTGTCGATCTTCGTTCGATAGAACGAAATTAATCACAAACAGAAAATGAAACTAAAAATTTTCATGAATCAGATATTAAAGAATTGGATCTGAAATCGTCTATCTTCGTTCGATCGAACAAAATTAATCACATAGACAATTAAACTAAAAATTTTCATATACGAACAAACATTGAAGAAATGCATGAACGTGAGTGAAGGTCAGTGAAGCATTGTATTGATCGAGCAAATTCGGCCAACGCCTGATTACAACCGACGAAGAAAAAAAAAAGAGAGAAAAAAAAAAGAAACAAAATGCTAACGTTTTATTGGCAGCTATCGTCACATGACGCGTCATTTTTCTATTCCTCGTCCTTCCAGCTCACCTCGCGAATTTGATTAAATTTGTGGTATTCGATCTCCATTTTCTTACCGGCTTTTCGAGCCAAGCGCTTCCGATTTCTGACGTCGGCCACCAACATACACTCCCATCTGAGCCGACTGCGCGTTGAAATTGCGGCGGTTACGTCATTGTCGTAATGCACATATGCCTTCTTCCAGATGAGAAGTTTTGCGCCATTTTTGTTGTATTTGGCTGTGCAATCATCAACCGATTTCCTGGCCTCCTCGACAGCCCGGAGTTGGCCGAGGGCATCAAGTTTTGGAGGGTTTGAGTTGGGAGGTTTGGAGTTGAGGCCAACTCTTAGGCAGAGAGCACCCATTGCCGCCATGGGAGAGAGAGCTGAGAAAATGGGAGTAGCAGCGGGAAAATGAAATTGGTTAAGGAGAATATGTGTAGTTATTTATAATTGGTTTCACGGGATTTGTAAATTTGTTATGAATTTGTAGCTGGGTGGTTATTTGTGTTATGCATTTCAATGTGAAAAATGAATGCACTATCTACGATCGAGTTGATTGCAAAAGTTTTTTGGTCTTTCTCAGTAGAATTCTGATCGGAACTCGTTTCAAGTTGCATTCAATTGTTTACTGGTATATTTAGTTTTTTCCATTCCATTTGTTGCTCTTTGTACGTTGTTTCCCTTGCCATTAGAATTATGAATCTCTTTTGCCTTTTTGTCAAGACACAAACCAAAAAAAGGCCCCAGGGAAACAAACTTCTTAAAGATATCGAAAAAGCCCTCCAAGTTCACGCTCAAGAAAGAGTCTTAAACTGCAATCCTACCTTGAAAACTCGTGTTGATCGTTCTTGTATTCGGGACTATTGTGAAGCTCTTCCTCTGTTCCGCTGTTTAATTATAATACATATCACCTCTGTATCTCACAGTACGCCCTATGCGCTGATCACCTTGCTTCACTTCTTATTGATGAAGATAAGAATGATGGAGATAACAATTAAGCAAGTTTTCAATTGTGGATACAAAGTCAAGCAAAATCATACTTTGTGATTACAAAGTCAAGGGTCTATTGTATAGGCACTCATTGTTGTATAGCCTAGCTTTTATTACATGTAGTTGGGAGCTGCTGCCCTTATTGCCGTGAGACTCCAGCACTCCTATATAAGGAGTTTCTTGTACCATTTCTAAGTTGTAAGTTCATCTATTTTCTGATGTTGAGGCTTTTGAAAGTTTACTTTTTTCCTCTTCCCCGGAAAATGTATTGCTCCTAGTTAACAGCCAAAAGAGCATTGCCTTTTGTTCTTCTTTGCTCTCTCTCTGTCTCCAGATTCTGAGTTAAAACTGAAAACAAAAGAATAATGGAAGAGAGGTACACCAAAAGCTTTCATTGGGCAAAAACGACAGAAAAGAAAACTCAAACTTTGAAACAAAAAAATTGAAAAAGCAACACAAGACACTAGTTTAAATCTTACCTTTAGCCTTGAGAGGAACCGCCAGCTCGCATGATCCTACAGGGAGCTGTAGCTTCTCTCTCAAGGTATTATGTTTCGGTTCGTAAAGCCATGCGTTCCCTTCACGTCTAACAAGATCTTTGCAAGTGAATAAATTTGGAATGGGGAAGCAGTGAGTCACCAAAAGCACATGCACTGGGTGATATCCATTGGATAAAGCAGCCAGCCTTGCTGCTGCAAGTGGAAACCAGCCATGTACCACTGCTTTAATTGCACTTAAAGCAGCAAGCCTTGCTGCTTCAAGCTGCAAGGATGTGTCGATGGCTTTTGTGCTACTCTTTCTCAATTGAGTGAACGGCCCTGGAAAGGAAAGGCCGTCACTCTAGATCGATATCCTGGTCAGCTGCGTATGATACAAGGTGGCGATGATCTCAATTCCCAGTGCACCTTTCTGAGGGGCATGGACTGCCACGGCGATAGCTATTGCTTGATGGTGGTGTTTGATTTGATCCTCCAAGAGGCTGTGAATGCCAATTTGAAGCCGGAGCATATGATCAAGAAGGTGCTAGTTTTCACTTCCCATGCCTCTAGTCTCTCTTCTAAAGACGATAGTTGCTGGCCAAGTATTATCAGGGAAATACGGAGCAAGTTTGAGGACAAAGGTTATGGGAATGCGGTGCCACACATAGTGGTCTGGGTGTTTAGGTGGCTCAGCCATGTCGGCCCTCCTTCCAAACTACCAGGGGTGACCTTCCTCACTGGCAACACGGATGCTTTCACCAAGTTGTTCCTGGATAATGAGGGGGAAGTTGGCCCCGAGCATGCCGTGGAAGCCACCATCTGTGGAAAACGATACTCAAATATGGCTTGTGGTGGACTGATTACTCAATCCTCATGATCCTTTGTTTTGCTTATGGGAATGGTTTTCTTGCTATTTTCATGCTTGACTATGTTCTGCATGTCGATGAACATATGAAGGTGACTTTTTCTGTTTTTCTATATCCTCAAATTTGGGTTGTGCTTCGTTTCTCCTTGCTTACTACCTCTTTTCGACTGGATGTTCTTCAATTCACTTTTTATCTGTATGCCATGTTTGCTTTATAAATAAAGTCTTCAATTATTTTTAATAAAGCTTGTAATCAACGCAAGTTTATGGAACTTGGAAGAGCTCAACATTCTAATCCGTAGCAAGTTCTGAGGACAGCGTATACTTTTGAAGTTGGTATGAACAGTAGGTTATTACGTTTGAAGAAAGCGTGGTTAGTCCCTTTGTTTTTGTTGGTATCTGTCTACTGCTCTTTTTATTAGTATTTACAAATTTGTAGATTAGTTAGGCGTTGTGGGTAATATTGCGTTTGGCTATAGTTTTTATCACTGTTGGATTCGAATGCTGCCTTCAACTGCAAAGCAATTGTGGATTTCTTTTGAAGGAATAATAAGTTTGGCACTAGAGAGTCGTACCAAAAGCATGCTATCGACATACTTACTAGTAGAGATATGGAGCTCAAATGAATACGCGTTCCTCCGAAATGCTACAATTCCAAATGGATCCCTATATGGAAGAGGTTACGTCTGTTTGTGTGTGCAAAAAGGAAAAATTATAGCATGTCAGATGTGTTGGTTAGCTGATAAGTATAGGGATTGAATTGCAATGTATTAGTTAAGAGAGTTTAGCAATACCAGCTTGTTGAAACGATATCAGATAGGCGGAGAATTCAGATATATTCATTTCTTTTGTAAGATTAGTTAGTACGACATGCTGTAGAGAAGCGGTTTTTTATTTTTCTTATTTGTTAAAACTGGAAATGATACAGGTTTGAGACTACAACTACAAGATGAACTTTAAATCCAAACTGCAGTACAAGAAACGCCTAGGCTTAAAAGATTTTATTTACCTTGGGATATGTCTGGAATCCCAATTCCTGAACTGGAATTTGTGTTAGTTCTGCAGAAATGTCGAGATCACTGGTGCAGCCGGTAGGGCAGAAGAGGCTGACGAACGTGGCAGTGTTGCATCTGAAAAAGCACGGCACCCGCTTTGAAATTGCCTGTTACAAGAACAAGGTCCTCTCATGGCGCTCTGGCGTGTAAGCTCCCCCTCTCTCTAACCCTAATCTCTTCTGTTAGTACTTTGTATTTATATGCGTAATTAATATCAAACCAAGATTTTCTGCAAGTTCTTTTGAATACTGTGAAGAATAGTGTTGAGAAATATGTGTAATAATTTTGCATAATAGTGTTTTGTTTATGCAAATTTGTTCATGTATATGTGAAAGTATAGCTGAGAAAACGAAGAACGAAAATGTCAGCGAAACTTTTGTAGTTTGAATTTCAAACATCTTGCAGGAATTAATATGTATATATGAAAGTTGTGATGTTTTATGTTGTGGTACAGTGAGAAAGATTTGGATGAAGTACTGCAATCGCATACCGTTTACACAAATGTTTCGAAAGGTGTTCTTGCCAAGACAAAAGAGTTGAAGGCCGCATTTGATTCCGATGACCAGACCAAGATTTGTTTGGAGGTCAGGGAAACAAATTTGTTTTGGTTGTTTATCTGGTTGGTTAGTTTCGTAAATGTGTAGTTGAGTCGTAAGCTTTTTCTTGTTGTAGATTTTGGACAAAGGAGAGCTTCAACTGGCTGGGAAGGAGAGGGAATCTCAGTTGTCCAGTCAGTTTCGGGACATAGCCACCATTGTTATGCAGAAAACCTATAATCCTGAAACCCGGCGCCCTTACACCATTAGCTTGATTAAGAGTCTAATGCATGAAATTCACTTTGCTGTAGACCCACATAAAAGCTCGAAGAAGCAGGTGATTGAATCTCTCTTTCCCTTCATGTTACATAAGAATATACTTGTATGGAGTTTACTAGATGCATGCATCCCTGATAGATGTGGTTTTTGGCACTTTCGCTTGATATTTAAGTAGATTATCTTAACAGTTGATATGTAATTACGATATGACAGATTTCACGGTTTCATGTTGGTGGAAAATAAGTATGATGTTACTGTTCGGCGACTAATGTATGTAATAAGTAGACTTATGTATGCATGTGCACATTTCCGCAGGGTGTTAACCTCTGTAGGTTATCCAAATATATGTGGAGGTATATCTGTGTGTGTGTGGAGTGCAACATATGGGATTTAGGTTATACTGTGCATTGTCTTATTGTGTTGAATATATACACTATACCATTTCTTGTGCAGGCTCTGGAAGTTATTCCTGAGCTTCAGAAGCATTTCCCAATCAAACGGTCTCCAATGAGATTGCCTCCTGACCATGAATTTTCATCTCTTTCGGAGAAGCTGACTGCCTGGAATGCTAGCATAATTTCTAAAGATCAATCTGGAAGTCAGATATCTACTGTAAGTCGAAGTACTTTGTCCGCCTTATTTTGCTTAGTAATCCGGAAGTACAATATAGGTTGAAGTACTTTTTAAGCATGCTACTTACAAACTACCATTGTTGGAGTAATCGTGATCTTCCTGTTTAATCTTGTGTTTTATGTTGTGCAGATGTGTGAATTGGACCCTGGTTTTTATCGTGAATGCGAGGGATTGATGAAGTTGCATGGTAGATATGAAGTTCTTGCACTCTCTGTGCATGCGGAGGGTGACACTGTTATCGATCAATAATATGATGATCATGAGGATGAACCGTCACACTCACTCAAAGATTCCTCGAACATCAGTTCATTAAAGAAAAAAGAGTACTGATCCTGACTTGTCGAAAAAGGAGTCGGCTGATCCTGTGCTAAAACTGAGCGATGATGTGCAGAAACAGAGCATCTCTACTGGGAGTGGAAATGCTGCAGCGGAGGGAAAGCAGAACAAATGCAGCACATGCAATGCATTCGTGGGCGATTCCATGCAGTATAGGGATCACTTCAATAGTGAGTGGCACAAGCATAACTTGAAACGCAAAACCAGACAACTTCCTCGCCTTACTGAAGAAGAGTGCGCAGCTGACATGGAAATGGACGACTACAAAGCCGATTTGAGGGATTATTCCTTCTAACAGACTTAAATGTTAAAGTTCGAAAGACTCAAGTTGATTGAGAAAGATCCGACTACTTTTGGATAAATTTTGATTAGAGCTAATGAATGATTTTGTTTTATAACTGTCTGTGAAGAAATTTTTTACCCAATATCGTGTATTTTGGCATGTACTCAAACTCAAATCCAATGTATTAAGGCTGTGTTATCTACGAACTGAAAGTCCCTGGACACTGTATGGCAATATTCTCTCACATATATATATATATATATATATATATATATATATACGATTCTCGATTGCTTAGCCTTTAAGTCTCTCCAAAGTAATGGAACTTACACAGTCGTAGTTATATGCTCGCGAATTAGAAGAACCCAACCAATGCCGATAACAATCAGAATTAACAGCGGTAACAACCAAACGTATGGTAGTTCTCCAGATAACAGCCACTAGCTTTAAGTCATAATCTTAACAACGTAATATAACAATGTTCATACTTCATGATATAAATACATCCGGCTTATTTTGCATCATATTATATTTAAGCCATTGGAGCTTAATGTCGGGATCTTTCATGTATGTGAACATCTCTCTCTTGCCTTCAGACAGGAATAACTGAGTTGTATAGAACCACAATTCGCTCCCGGTCTCTACCCCGGGTAAAGCTCCAACTGCTTGCATCACTTCGGCAATGCTACTGCCATGTGGACCACCCTGTGATATCGGTGTTACAGAACTACTACTGTCAACTGACTCCGCAGGTTGGTCATTCTGTTGTGACAATTTTGCAGCACCTCTCACCTTCCCCCTACCTGTGGCGACTCCTTTACCTTTCTTTTCCTTCCTAACTTGAGTGTCAGGTTCTTCAACTTTTCTTCGTTTCCCCCTCCCTGATGACCTTTTTATAGCTTGGGTCATCACAATTGGGATTGCCTGATCTGCATCGCCACTACCTTTGAGTGTAACCACATTATCCCTGTTGATTGTGGTGTTCATGAACACCCTATCTAGCTTCTCCCCCAACTCTGGATTAATGCCCTTGTTTCGAAATTTCGCATAACCACAATCCAGCTGGCATTTTAGAGATATATGACCAATTAGAAAGGACTCATGATGATATAATAAAATACAACATTAAAAACTAGAGGGAAATTTACAAACCTGAATTTTACCATGCCACCATTCCTTGGATGCATCGATGGTGTTCTTGGCGGAATTCCACCCCAGACCAGATTCCTTTCCAATCAGCTCCTTCCACATTTTCCATTCAACTTTAAGTGAATCCCACTTCTTTTTCAGTTGTACGTTGTCACACTATTTTCCCGTCTCTTTACTGAAGTTCTCAACCAAACTTTGCCATCCAAGTTTGTTAAAGTGAGTGCGGGAACGATGTCCTGCCTGCACCTCCTACCTCCTTAATACACAAGTCACAGAATATAGCTACACTTTCAGAAAGTGATATGAGACAAACATGTATACAATTGTAATAAAATGTATTTATTAAAAATATCATGTATATACGTATAACTGTATGCATATGTATATAGTCAGAAAGTGATATGAGACAAACATTACAACTGTAAAGGTCCTTTCCAACGTTGGTTGTTTCTTTCTAAGTTAAACAGTTTTTCTTGTACTAAAGTGGCAATGCACTGCTTTGTAATAAACAAAATAATTATGCTCATCACATAATTGTTCCACCTTGCAATAACATTCGGCCCGAAATCTCATTTTGCAATACTAGTGAAAGAGAAAAGCAAAAGAACAAGTCACACCGTCTAACATGGACATATGCAAAGTGTTATCAACTTATGATTGGTTTCAACGAAATCTTTGCATTTTACCATTCAAGACTGGTGGCTTCCTTCTAATGTCTAGGACACTTACTTCTTCTGCAGGCTCATGACAAAAAGACCTCAGCTATGTACTATATCTGAGCAGGGAATTGCTCACTACAGAATAGCGTTAACATAATATCTGCTATTGCTAGATAGAAAAAACGGCCACAGGTAGGGAAGGAAAATAAGTTCAAAGTTCTTGAAAAGAAAATAAGGCATTTATTTCAATTCAAAGATGAGACAAATTAATGTTTCATTAACAGAACTCAATTGTTAGCATGAACTATTCCAACTGAATGTGATTGCTTATGGTTTATAAGAGAGTGGAACTGTATATACCTTTGTCTAGCTCATGCTTTCTTGAATACAAGGGGGGCATTTTTACTTCTGAATTAACCACGCTTGAACATTGTTTCTTGCTACTCTATTAAGCGGAAAATTAAAGTAAAAGTAGCAAAGAACTTTAACCCTTTTTTTAATCTGGACAGATCAGTTCTTTAACTTACTGCTACCAGAAGGCAGTAAATTTTTTTGCCGAGCAGTGACCAACTATACTAGCTTTATTCACTTTAGAGAACAAGCATTGCCTATAAATATGAAGATTTTGTTTGTCGACTACCAGAGTTGAGAAAGGGATATACCAACACATAATCTACAGGAGCCATAATTTACACCAAGATGAAAACTAAGACTTTATATGAGACAGATATGATCTTTACGGTCATGTAACATGTCCAAAACCACAAGCAGTATGATCTTCCTGACATCTATCGCATTGCAAAAAGTACTTTTATATTTTAATATACTGTTACAAGTACATTAACCATGCACAATTCTTTTAAGGACACAAAAATACCAAGGTACTTACATTTGTTGGGCCCCAAGGAAAGATGAGTACGTTCTTCGAACCAGAAGAATAGCCACTTCTTTGCTTCACTTACCTAAGATTAAAAATCAAATTCAAAATTATAAGAATCCCTATTCTGGAACTTTCATTTTAAACACTAAAGCAACTTTAGAGCATCCATCACAAAAGAATCCAGATATGGTGTGAAAAAATCCCAGAACAGTCTTGGGTCATCAGCATTTATTTTTATTTTTATCTTGAAAATGTTGGAGACACAACTTCAGAAAGAAACATTGCATAAAATTAAAGAGAAAGAGAATAAAACTGTACTCAAATTTATTTACAAATTTGTATTAACTGTAATATCTCAGTGAAAGAAAATTGGTCCAGGGGCCATGGTACTGCTCGACTTGGTTCCTGAAGATTTCTTGACAATGTTCCTTCTACGTAATAACTAGCACAACCAAAGAAGTATTTGCTAAAGAATTGCAGAAATCTGGGACTTAAGCAAAAGCAACGCACCAAAATTTCAAATTTCTGTAGTTTCATCATACAGGGGAAAAAATACTGAAACTTTTGCAAGTCCTTATGCATAAGATCTATACAAGCCATAGTTTCTAATAGATGTCCCTTCTAATCTTCTAAAGATCCATGCAATCACGTACATTAATTATAACAACTGGATGCTTCAAAATCTCTCATCCAATAACAAATACAGGCAGTACAATACCCCAGTTTGGTCATGCTATCTGATCAGAATTCCGAAACCACGTCCACTGACATGCTTCCTAATACGGTTGCTCTTGAAACTTTGATTGGTTTGTCCAGTTAGTGGATATCTAGTGCATCAGATGGGCGATGACAAGGAGAAGGTACTTCTGCATCCTTGTTTTCAACTGTTTCGGTGGAGTTAAATTCGATGATTTAAGCAAAGACATGGTTTCTATGTCGCATATAAAACATATTGAAGTTCAGTTGTACAAGTTGTAGCACGTGACTGAAGGGAAAACCAGATGAATAGGTGGAGAATATTACCATGAGGCCTTCATAGCTCTTAAAGATCTGACTAGTCTCATCAGATAGTCTTCATCATTTAGGCAAGAACTATTTGTATTGTAATGAACTGCTTAACCAAACTACTAATAAAAATTTACATTAAGAGAAAAAGAAAAGTGCGAAGACTTTTAAACTTAAAAGGTTTAGGGAAATCATCTCAGATAAATACAAGTAGCACAACAAGTAATGGCAAATACTGATATATTTCTAATTATTATGCATCACAATGAGGGCGAACCTTGGTGCAACGGAAAGGTAGCTCCTTTGTAACCAAAAGGTCATGGGTTCGAGTCGTGGAAACAGCCTGTTTGCAAAGCAAGGATAAGGCTGCGTACAATAAACGTTATCCCCCCACCAAAACAACAAAGTGGGAGCCTTGTCGGCTCGGGGTCGCCCTTTTATGTATCACAATCTATTTCAATTCATTTGTCTGCTTCTTTCTTTGGCCAATGAAAATTAACAAGTGATGGTCAAAACTGATATCAGCACAATTACATGTGTGCACAAATGATTAACAGACTGACTGACTTTTATCTTCTTTATAAGACATAAGAATAATATTATTAAAAAGCAATGATAATGTACAATCACACTGACAAGTAAACATACTGCACTCAAAACAACAAAACCCATCAGAATTCTCACCGTAATACAAACCCCGTTTAAAACTAAACTATTACATAACTGCTGCTATCCAATCTGAAATTGTAAAAGAAAGTGGAACATCCTGCATTTGGATGAAACTAAAGCCCAAAGTTAAGATCAAATGAAACTCCACCCCAGCCTACTATAATTCTCAAAAATCCACTTCTTACCATCCAACCAAATCACCCAATTAACCACCAGCGCACACCAGTTCAATGCCACTTTTACCTTTTTCCCACCAGCCACCACCTTATGCCTCTCACAAAAGAGAGAATAGCATCCATCCAAAATAACCCAACCCAGATGTACTTCTTTGAACAACCTTACACATATTGTACCTCCACATTGATTATTGGACAGATGGTATTCAAAAGATTAAAGTTTTATAGAAGTATACTTTTTACACTCTACCATTGAATGTCTTTCAACAAAAGTACAGCGGATGGCATCATGAAGAAAAACTAAAGTGCCCGCCAAAATACCCCATGAACTATGAACATAAGGGACCATATCAAATTACCGTGTGAGCTTTCCTGCCATTGTAATGTCCCTCCAGAACTTTAGATTATATCCCAGCCCCAGGCCACCAAAAACAGAGCACAAGTGCGTATGAATCACTTGAAAGTAATGACTTTATTTAATAACATCAATCTAACGTATCCCAACTTTAATCTCCTTGAAAGTAAAGATATTTGAATACTCCGAAGTCTATCGGCGACAAATGGTAGAATGCATGTTGCTATGCAAATTAAAATGGCTGAAAATAATGAGTCAATTACTTCCTTTATTGATCTTCAAAAGCTATCAGAAATACGGCACAAAAGTCTCAATCAGTTATATCAAAACAAAGTTTAGCCTCATCCCAAGGACCATTGATCTCAAACTTGTATTCTTGCATCCGTATAAGCCAATACGGACAAACCACGGTTACAAAAATCAACAACCCTAACAACATCACAAAAAGTAACAGATGCAAGGTATAAACAAGAGTCAAGGTCGCAATCATCAGACCAAAAGAAAACCAAAGGTGCAGACAGAAGGAATACTTCTTGATACAGTAAGTAACCAAAGGAGCGAAAAGGAAAACTTGCAAAGAGAAAAGCATGATAGCGAAAACAAGCAACCTTGACCGAAGGCACGAAGCAATGAATACTGAGGCCACAACTGAAGCATTCAAAGAGATGCAACTCGTCAAGGTTGGATTGTGTAGAGCCCCGGGAGCTCTTACGGTGGACCCAGAATAGTCATGGAGGAAGAGATGGAGCACAATGAGTGACACTGTTACAGCCCAAATGGAGTTTGAGCTAATGGATGTGGTGAGCGTTTGATAGATGGGAGCTAAAACATATAAGCCACTGATGAAAAAGGAGATATTGAGCAAGTAACGAAAGAAGAGACTAAAGGAAAGCATTTCTTTAGTTAAAAGGAGAACAAGAAATCCCAATCCAAGAAGCGTGACATCGAGAAGCAAGAGCGAATTCTCATTAAGAATCGATCTGAGAGTGTAGGTCCAAACCAAACCAACAAGAGCAACAATGCAGAGGTATTGAGATATCGAAACGGAATCCAGCATGACTTTAAGAATGTCCCTCTTAACAACATTGGCATTCATAACCATATCTTCGAGAAAAGAGTCATCCGTGTGATTGTCATCAAACCCAGGTTGCATCCCTCCATAAGCGACTTTTCGCCATCTGGGTAGCGTCGGAGACAGGATTTCACTCATGAATGCATCCATCACACTCGTATTTTCCGAGCAAAAACCAAATCTTTTCACTCAAAATCCCGCCTTCAAACTCAAATAGTGTCAAAGTGGGGTTTTCCTCAACGATCAATATTATAACAAAACAAGTATGTGCAATCTGGACAATGATGAACAAAATACGCGAAGCCAGACACAAACAAGAGAAGAACAAAACTCAAATTCCAGAGTTGAATGAAGACCGAGGAAGGCATTGTATTTCATATGGGAAAAAATGAAGGTGGTGGAGAGAAAAAAGAAAGAAAATACCTTTGGAGAGGAAAAGTCGGAGTGTTGGTTGTGGCTGAATGCATCTCCACCGGAAAAATCTCGTCAGAAATGAACAAGTCTGTCTACGTTAGCGCTGAGTTGCGATTCTGAGTTTCGGAATGATTGATTTACCAAAAGAAAAAGAAAAAACAATTTTAATTAGTAAAAAATTAATGAAATCTTTACTAATTATATCTGAGTAAATTGTACGAATGGTCCCTCAACTTTAATCAAATTGGAGCAATGGTCCCTTAACTAAAAATTCATTACCATTGGTCTCTCAACTTATCAAAATGTGTAGCTATATTCCTTCTCATCAATTTTGTTAAAATTTTGTTAAAATAAGCTATGTTGTAATGACCATTTATACAATTAGAATCCCTCAACTCATCAAAGTGTATAATTATGGTTCTTTTCGTCAACTATGTCAAATTTTTTGTCAAAACGAGTTATATTAGAAGGACTATTGCTACAATTGGGTTAAAGTTAAGGAACCATTTATCCAGTTGAATTAAAGTTGAGGGACCAATGGTAATGGATTTTTAGTTGAGGGACCATAGCTGCACATTTTGATAAGTTGAGGGACCAATGGTAATGAATTTTTAGTTGATGGATCATTGCTCTAATTAAGTTAAATTAAGAGACCATAGCTACAATTTACTCAATTATATGTAGCTATAAAAATGATTTTTTTGTTATTTGTAGTTTGTTTAGAAATGCTTTTCAAATTATATAAGCATTTTTAGTGAAATGGTTTTTATAAATTAAAAAAAAATTAAAAATATTTTCAATTATTTCAAAAACATTTTCAAACGAACCATTAAAAAAAACTTACTTTAGCCCTTTTATTTAAAACAAAATTTGATATGAATCCAATTTGATTAATGGATTAATGGGTTTTGTTCATTTCCTTTTGATTAATAGGTTTAGTCCAGTAATTAGGCTTTCACGTTATTTGTCATTAGTTAAATTTGGGGGTGGGGGGAATCGAACTTGGGTGAGGTGGGAGTTTTCTTGGCTCTAGTGCCACTGCAACTAGGCTCCTATCCTCAGGCTTTCACGTTAATTAGATTTTAGTATGATGATTCATTTATAATTTTTTTTTTAATATCTAATGTACTCTTAAAGCTTTTTTAACCTCAACAGTCCAAACTACTTAGTATTTTGGTCTAGTACTAATCTTCTTCACTTGTATGTGAAATATCTTAAATTCAATTCTCGTAAAAAATTTCGAATATTTTGATAGAAATATTTATGGGTCAAGAAATTGGTATCGCCCAAGATTTCAAATGCTAATAAATCCTCTAGTCGGAGTTTAAACTCCGGGGTAAAATTTACATACGTGGCACCATCAAAACGGTTGTGCTTATTTTTAAGGGCTGGGATTTAAAATCCGGTAAAAACTGCTTTCCATTCCCCCACATGGACTGTTGTCAAGAATCAAGATAGCTTGCCGAGCAAAATCACTTCATCTTCATCTTCATCTTCATCCTCAAAATTGCCGATTAAAAATGGCAACTTTGGTTGCAATGCCCAAGATCCGGATGAAGATTAGAGCTTTCCCAGCCGATATTTTCCCTCCATTTTTCCCTCAAT
The DNA here is from genome assembly GCA_024362995.1 of Heteromeles arbutifolia. NCBI lineage: Eukaryota > Viridiplantae > Streptophyta > Magnoliopsida > Rosales > Rosaceae > Heteromeles > Heteromeles arbutifolia. Next base: position 43,118,320 of record JANCRC010000002.1, read on the forward strand.
CCCACAACAAATGCTCAGTCTTCCACTCAGTCTTCCATGGGAGGAGGAGGAGTTTCTCGGTCTCTGCTAAGTCGACCCAACACCCAGTACGCGTACGCTTCGCTCCTTCTCCCACCGGGAACCTCCACGTCGGTGGAGCTCGAACTGCGCTCTTCAATTATCTGTTTGCCAGGTTCCTTCCTCTTTTTGTTTCCCGTTTGGTTTCAGGTTTCGATCCCGAAACGTTTCGGGTTTTTGTTTATTTGGTTGAGCATTGATGCGATGTGAGTATCTGTGTTGTGTTGTGGTGTGTTGGGTCAGGTCCAATGGAGGGAAGTTTGTTTTGAGAATTGAGGACACTGATTTGGAGAGGTCTACTAAGGAATCTGAGGAGGCTGTCTTACATGATCTCTCTTGGCTTGGCCTCCATTGGGATGAAGGTATTGTTAACCTTTTCTTGTTTAATTCTTCTCCAGTTCTTAAATTCCTAAATTTCAATCGAACCCAGTTTTGTGCTCCTCTGTATATGTGAATGAATTTGGATATTACTTGAATTATGAATTCCCGTATTCAGTAACTTTAGTAGTATTGCCTCAGTTAGAGCTTTGAGTTGGTAGGAATAGTACCATGTCTTCACTGGGTTTATCTTGTAAAGTGTCCAACTGGGTCATTCATTTTTAGGTTAACTTTGCAGGACCTGGTGTGGATGGAGAGTATGGTCCATACCGACAATCAGAAAGAAATTTGTTGTACAGACAGTATGCTGAGAAGCTTGTAGAATCTGGTCATGTCTATCACTGCTTTTGCTCTAGTGAGGTGATTCTCTTCTGTAGTTGAGCCTTGAAACATGTCTTCACTTGCCAATTTATATGATCTGAAACTGCCTAGAACCAAAACTATGCTTGTAAGAGATTTTCAAATGGAACTTCAGAGTATTAATCATGAATGGATTTATTACTTTTCCTTGCCTTTTTTCTCTTTTCCTTTAATTAATTCTGTATGTCTTGTTTTTGGCTAAACATGTGTGAGATTATTGTTCAACAAAAAAACTAATTATGAATCCTCTTCTTTTCTGATTCTGGATTCCTACTAAACCACAGTGCTATTTTAAGTAAGCATTCTTAACATTATTCTCTTCAGGAACTGGAGAAAATGAAGGAGATTGCAAAACTAAAACAACTGCCACCGGTATACACAGGGAAGTGGGCCAATGCAACAGACAAAGAAGTACAAGAAGAGCTGGAAAGAGGAACTCCGTACACATATCGTTTTCGTGTGCCAAAGGAAGGAAGTTTAAAAATCAATGACCTTATTCGAGGCGAGGTAAGTTCATCATTTTCTTGTTGTTGTTTTTGGGTTGGGGCCACTTAGGAACTCCTAGTATGGTAAAGTGTACTGCTCACTATCAATGGAAGGAACTTCTAAGAAATTTTAATTAGCTTCAACAACTATCAAATTTGTATTCAAGTACGTGTGTGGAGTCATAATTTTATATGTTGTCATGAAGGTCAGTTGGAACCTGAACACTCTCGGAGATTTTGTAATAATGAGAAGCAATGGTCAACCAGTGTACAATTTTTGCGTCACAGTTGATGATGCTACTATGGCCATCTCACATGTTATTAGGTAATATGAACAGCCTATTTAACATCGATTAGAATGAGCTTTTTGCCAACCTACGTAGTTTATTTGTTCACTACTGTTGCTTTTTGGATTTTGTTTGTATAATTTTTGTTCTTCCGTTTATTAATGTCTTGTGATCTCTCAAAACTTGCATTCAGAGCAGAGGAGCATTTACCAAATACTCTAAGGCAAGCATTAATATATAAGGTAATTTCATAAAATCATGACCTAATTTTTGTTACTGGTAGGGTTTCAAATATCTTTCAACAATTATAGTGAAGCTGATTTTGCTTTATAAATACCATTGTAACACAGGCTCTAGGATTCCAAATGCCAGACTTTGCACATGTTTCCTTAATTCTTGCCCCTGATCGGAGTAAGCTGTCAAAGAGGCATGGCGCGACTTCTGTAGGCCAGGTGGTTATCTATAAATATGATTTCCTTTACTTAAGGGTTTCTTTGTCAATATTGATAAATATTCTTGACATCTAATAACTGGAACATAACAGTACAGGGAGATGGGCTATCTACCCCAGGCAATGGTGAACTACTTGGCACTGTTAGGTTGGGGTGATGGCACTGAAAATGAATTCTTCACCCTTGAGAAGCTTGGTTAGTGTTTTTCTTTTAATTGTTGCTTTGTCACTCTCTTGCTCTCTATCATCCTCTCCTCAGAAATCTCCTGCTCACGTTCTGCATGTGTTTAAATATCCTTGTGTTTTGTTTGACTAATTTCTTACTTAAATATTTTCATGCAATTTATAGTTGCGAAATTTTCAATTGGTCGCGTCAACAAAAGTGGTGCCATTTTTGACTCGACCAAATTAAGGTAATTTTGGCTTTTAATCTACTATATGCCGAGAATGTTGCTAATTATTGCTTCTACCTAGCATTCTGAGGAGCAGATTGAATGAACATTTTGCAGTTGCATGGTTGTTTTGTGTTGTATCCCACATCTAGATTTTGATTTTTATGATTTTCATGTGGATTGTGTCTTTGAGAATTTAGGTTGCTTATTGAATTCTTGAATTAATTGCATTTCTGAAGAACTGACATTTCTTGTTTATATTTTCCTTTAACCTATGTTAACAAACTAAAGGTGGATGAATGGTCAACACTTAAGAGCACTTCCATCGGAGGAGTTGACAAAGCTTATTGGCGAGCAGTGGAAAAGTACTGGCCTCCTTACAGAATCACAGGGCTCATTTGTTGAAGTAAGACTTATTCATTCTACATTTTCATCTTGCTGTTCATTTTTTGTTTCCAAGATTGGTTCTTCCGCATTGCTGTAGATGACACTTCTCTTACGAACAGAATTGTTTGTGGTTTACGATTTTTAGAATAGGTCTGCTGTATTGAGATAGTTATGTTGCAAAGGAGTGGATGCATATGCCTCCAGGGGAGGCTCTTTACTTTCTGATGATTTCTTATTAGTTGAAACTCTCCTTAAATGAAAAGGCGTTGACTGCTTTTCTTATGCCTTCAGTGTGATTTCTATTGTCATATTCTACATTCATGAAGAGTGAAGCATGTGTGCACTTTGTAATTTTGCAGGAGGCAGTAGAGCTGCTCAAGGATGGGATTGATTTAACACCAGATTCAGATAAAGCCCTCTCCAACTTGTTATCTTATCCTTTACATGACACTTTATCCAGGCGAGTTTTAATTGCACTTAAACTCTCGCTTTGTGTTTTTAACATTCTGTTTCTTGCTGGAAAATTAACTTTTGAATTGGTACCGTGAGAGTTTCATAAGCATTTAAGAGAGGTTGATATAATTTTCTCTAATTGAATATTAAAAAAATGCTTGCCCACTTGTCAACTTTGATATGCTTTTCCGCACTTTTCTGATAACCATTGATTTCCCTATTGGGTGGTATTTTTGGAAATTATGTTTTGAATTGGGTGAAAATGACTTTGAGTGTTCTATATGAAATATTGGCATGCAAGCAACGGCTGAGGATTTTTAAAGTCTACTTTTGGGTTTATGATCAATAGTGGACATCGCTCTTGGGAATCTAGTTTGGCTAGGCCATATTGTATCTTGTATAAGATTGTGCTCTCACTCAGATGGGAAAAGATATGAATTTATTTCAACGGAAGGGTGGAATGTTCCCATATCCAAGGTTTCATTTAGGTTATACCACTTCTAGTTGTATAATGATGGCTTGCTGTTCATCATATTTGGTTTTCTTGTAACTTGTAAGTTATGTTTGATGTTAAACCGGGGATGGTTGTTGGTTGCTGATGTTAACAGAGTGTTGTATGATAACTATGATTTTGTCTTTCCTGGATGCAGTGTTGAAGCCAAACCAGTCTTAGAAGACAAACTTTCTGAGTTTGCTGCCAGTTTTATAGCTGCTTATGACAGCGGTGAGCTCATTGCTGCACTTGAAGAAGGCCATGCTGGTTGGCAAAAGTGGGTTAAGAGCTTTGGCAAATCACTTAAGCGCAAGGTGACCTCCTTTTTTTAACATTTTCTTTAACCTTAGTAAACAATTTTCCATTTCTGGAAAATAAATTGAAAGTTTTGCTCATGTGAAATTCCAATCACAGGGAAAATCACTGTTTATGCCTCTCCGAGTGCTGTTAACAGGAAAGTTCCATGGCCCAGATATGGGGACTAGCGTGCTTTTACTGCACAAAGCGGGAAAGTCTGGTATTATTGCACCTCAAGCCGGGTTTGTGACAATAGATGAAAGGTTCAAAATATTGAGAGAAGTTGACTGGGAAGCATTAATCAAGGATCAGCCTCAACTGGAGACTGCCACCATTGTATCAAACTGAGAGTACTCAGTTTTCACCGGCTTTTTTTTTCTTTGGCTTCAAAAGAGGGTAACTATCGCATTCCTATTGTTAAGAAAACACGAAATCTTTACCCAGTTACATGAATTCCACCCACATCTGGGTGTTTCAGTGATTGCTACAGTCTTATGACAAGTACTTTGGTTGTAACATAGACAATGAAGAAAAGCCAGACTTAAATAGAGTTTTACGAGGTCGTCTCCTTGGTCGTGTGTTTACTCCACATTGAATTATGTCTTTATTTTCGTAAGAAATTTTGTGGGATGATGGTACAAAATCGGGTTCCAATTTTGCTTGGTTTTCACTTTTTATTCAGTTTCGGTGACTCTGTTAGGAAAAGATAGCGTCTTACCGTATAAGCACAATTCGGCGAAGCCACAAAGCGCTTTACAGATCCGGTGGAGCGATGTCTCCTCGTGTATTTGCTCGATTTCCATCGTGTTATATATTTGTGAAACAGGTACTGTACCAATGGCTGCATAAATGGATCTGAACACGGATAGAAATTATAGAGAAAAAGCTTAATCTACTGGTGGGATAACTTCAATTTTTTGAATTTGAAAACTTGTTCACTTGCCCCAGTTACAAGATTGAAAGTTGCCCAGAACATAAAAATCTGCTTAGAAAAGACTTAAAACAACAACAAAGTCTTATTTCTCTTATTTCACTAAGTGGGTCGACTGTATGAATGCTAGAACGTCACAACGTTCGATTTTGCGCTACAGTCTTTTGTTAGCTCCATGCCTTTTTTTATTTTCCCTGCTTTTAACTATTTTTATGCCTTGTTTTCATAGGATACAAGATATATAAGTTGTGATTTTGATGTCCAATTTTTGTAGCTCAATTCAAAGCAACCTCTCCCAATATCGCTTGTATCAAACAAACAAAAAAACTAGGGATCTTGGTACGTATACTCTTCAAACTCCAAGACTCTCTCTCTCCTATCCCATTAGTAACTAGTACATGAGCAGTAAAATCTTTGGCTACCATGAGTCCCCAACAAGGTGTCCGAGCCTGCACCAAAAACCTTGGATTTGTTCGGTGTCGAGGCTCCATAGTTTCCGGCCAACCTACGAGCTTTGATGTAGGTACCTACATGGTTCTAAGTAGAATTACAAAATCTATCCATTCTCTTGACCATCCAAGATCTTGAAATGAAATTTGGGCCAAGAGACATGGAATTATCCCCTTCATGGAAAAAGAAAAAAATTTGTGTACGGACAGTTACATTCGTCACATGTACCACGTGAAATTTTACATCAAGTGATTTTTTAAGTGTACAAATTTAATCTTTCTATCAATTTTACAGTTTAACAAGATATTAAGTAGTAATGTGGCATAGGTTTGACCCACAATTTAAGCACTCGTTTACCATCAGTTTCAATATTTAGTATTTTTACTCTTTAACTTTGTTAATCCTTTTACGAAATTGATAGTCAATGTGTGCTTAAAATACTGGTTCCGTCTATGCCACATCAACACTTAACGTCTAATTAAACAGTAAAATTGTCGATGAAGTTAAATTGGTGCAACCAAAAATCACGTGGTTTAATGGGCAAAAATTCATTTTACAAATAACTCCGAAATCTTATGGTGCAAAATGCAATTAGTCCAATTTACAGGAGATATTTTTGGATGAAACCAAAGCATTGTTCATCACGAAACGGCAGTAAGTTTTTGTTTATTGGGTTAAAATTAAATGGGCCAATCCTGCCAAAGCTGTCTGATGGATAATGACCATAGATTTTAGGGTGGAAGATGAAGAAAGGGAGCTGCCAAATTGATGAGAAATCTATGGTCCACCCACCACTAAGGATCAGATGAATTCTAATAAATTTACTTTTGGTCCTTTATTTGGATTTTTTTCTGAGGCGATTTTTTAAATATTTAAAACACGATTACTGAATGTTACTATTTCACTTAAATTATAATTTTATCGTCTATTTTTATTATAACACATGAAATGATACACTACTTAACGTATTTCTGATGTCAATAAAATTTCTCACAGTTTTCTTGCAGTGAAATTTTAGAGATTTGGAGAATTTTTGTTGAGGGCATCAAGTGGGGCATTTGGACAGTTCGGTACATGAAAATATTATCCACATACATCTCAGCACACTTAGCACCTTACAATCTTTGTGTAATATCCACACTTCCAAAAATATTCAAAAAATATATACAAACCTTTAGCAAATAAGAAATTCTCAAATAAACAAATTTGTAGAAATTTACAGAAAAACAAAAGCCACATTTCAGCAAGTACCGTTGTTTCACTTGTGAAATTATAGCTAGCTAGATAGCTCCCACACCAGAAAAAGAAAGAAAGAGAAATTAATGGCTTTGGAGAACTGCTTGCAGCTAAGCACAGTGTGCACTACAAGAGTTGGTGCTGCTGCACAATGCTACCATCCATTTTCTTCCCTGGGCAAGTTTGTTGTGCCAATGTGTAATGGTTTGAAGAAATCTTCTTTGAAATTCTCTTCATCGTCTTCATCGTTTCCTCATTCCAGCAAATCACAGAAATCCCGCTTCATTTGCAAAGCTCGTGAAGCTCTCAATGAAGGTAACTCTAACTTTATAAATATAACTTTATTAGTCTTGTAATTTCTGCGTATCTATATATATATATGGAACAAATTTAGTATAGATATATATACTATATCTATATAAATTTAGTATATATGGAACAAATTTAGTATATATATATATATATATATATATATAGATATGTGTGTGTGTGTGAATATGGCGATTAGAAGAACAAATAGCAACACATTTAAGATAATGGACAATTAGAGGGGTATTGAAAGCAACAACAATCATTAATCACTTAGGGCTACCCCAAGCCAACAAGGCTCTCCATTTTGTGAGGGTCGGAGGGGTGGGGAACGTCTATCGTACACAGTCTTACTCTTACTTTGCAAAAAGATTGTTTCCACGACTCGAACCCGTGACCTTTTAGTCACAAAAGAGCAACATTTCCATTGCGCCAAGACTCGCCCTTAATCATCAATCATTACAAAAACAAATTTGTTGTACTTTCTTTCTTGTAGTTGATTTGCAATGTTCGACTACACGAAATTCTTTAGTGTATATAGTTCATGTGTCGACTCGTGTTGGTCATTGACCAATTATTTTAATAAAGATGTATACACTCATCGCACAAGAATTTTTCATTCGCTACACTACACATCTAGATGTTCTTCACTTAAGTTCAACTATTTGTATACAAGTCCAAACCAATCCCCAAATTACTATTGGGAGAAAGGAAAATGCAGATTTTCCATATATATATATATATATATATATATAGAGTACAAAGAGCATGCATATATAAATGGAATTAGTGAGTTGACTGAAATGTGCAAGCTTTGCATGCAGTTCAAGTGGTGAATGATTCAAGTTGGAGTACTCTTGTGATTGCAAGTGAGAACCCAGTTCTGGTGGAGTTTTGGGCACCGTGGTGTGGACCGTGCCGGATGATTGCGCCGGTGATCGATGAATTGGCAAAAGAGTACGCCGGAAAGATATCTTGTTTCAAGCTCAACACAGATGAGAGCCCCAACACTGCCACTCAGTACGGTATAAGGAGCATACCAACTGTGCTCTTCTTCAAGAATGGGGAGAAGAAAGAGAGCGTTATTGGTGCAGTGCCAAAGTCCACATTGTCTGCAACCATTGAAAAATATGTAGATCTTTAATCAAATCATGTATATAATAATAGACTTCCATTCTTGTGCTCATGAAGCTATTCTTCTTAATCTTAACTTCTCCCTTCGAATTATTTATATAATTTCCATTTTTATTGTATGCAAGTTTTCCCACAAATTTTCATTGAAACAATCCCCTAGAATATTCTCTGATGTGAAAATTCTAACTTTAAACAAAATATTACGGGTGTTGTTATTGACTATCCAAAATAGTCGACCCGCTCTCCGATGAAGAAACTTGGGAGAGAAAATAACACTTCAGAAATTATTTGCAAAATGATTTTTGAGAGTCCCAATAACAACTTCCATGATTAAAGGTGGTTAGTAGTCTTAGTTGTACTAACCACTTCCGAGTGAGAGGAATTTAGAACTTTATACATTAGGAGTAGTTTACCATTTTGTTGTAGTTCTTACTGTCTTACAGATAAGGAGAAAATATGTGGGTGAAATTGGTCTATACATAATTGTTGAAGAATGATGCACAACTAATGTAGAAAATATACACAAACTGAAACCTAAACACCAAAAACGAAACTGTTACTTTCATTCTGCTTTGTTTTCACTTTCACAATTTTATTTTCATTCATTCTTGCCTCTTCTTGAATTGAGATCCTCCCCGGATCTTTGTGTCCGAAGCCGACAGACTCGAAGATCTAGAACACTCATTTTAAACCCTGCAATCCTCATTAGGCTATTACACTGGCCCATCTCGCACAAACCAAGAGTCCAGATCTCTCTTCTCTTCAACAACTCGAATCTCTAAGTCCTTGAGCTCCGTACAAAGATCCCAAGAGGATGTCCTGGTATTCACTGCCACAAATACTCGTGATATTCTTTGCCCTGTCACTCAAAGCAGGTCAACGAATGAACTTACATGTAACCAAATCCAAGAAAAGCCTAAAAATACACTTTCATAGCGAAACCCCAGCTCCCATCTGAAATTTGGAAATAACAAAAACATGCCCAACGAATAGTTCAGAAATACAATTCTAGGATTGGAAGAAAAGATCAACAGCCAAGTAGAAATCATTTGCACTCTTTGACCTCCTCTACTCAAAGGAAAAAAAAAAGTTTTTACTACGAAAAAACGATGTGTCGCATGCTTACTATGACGATATTTCGAAACGGAAAAAAAAATGAAGTACATTCAAAACCACGAGAACATGAGCCTCATCAACCACAACCAGCCACCAAATTTCCTTCTTTTATATATAAATAACAGATTAGTACACAGTGGGAGCGAAAGCCCCTCTCAACTATTTCATTCAATCGATGCACTGCCATCTTAGACGAGGCCAGAGGCACCTCCTGCCATTTCTCACGCTGCGCAAGCACAAGCGGCTAAATCAAGAACCGGTGAAACGAGCAATCAACATGATCAATGAAGCCTTTCAAGGAGAATGTTTCCAATCAAATTGAAGATTATTAAAGCCGTTTACCGCTCCAAGCCCACTAAGTAACTGGTTCCCCATATCCTGTTGTTGATGATGCATACTTTGTTCTCGAGCCATTGATGCCATTCCGACCCTTCCATTCATTACAGAATTATTTCCCATTGCTGCTCTTATTCCATTTGCCATGGAAGGCTGCTGAGCTAGTCCGGCACCCATACTCCCAAATCCAGCACCCCCAATTCCTGAGTTATTGTTAGTCATGCCATTCAATCCTGTGTTGTTGCTTGTTGACAAAATCCCATTCATGTTTTTCACATCGTTGCCCAAAGAACCAGCACCAACCATACTACCTGGGCCACTAAGCTGGTTGGACATCATCATTTCATGTATAAATTTCTGGACAGAGCTCTGGGAATCACTTGGATCAGCCTCGCCCGAAAGGGTTGGCTGTTGCATGGATATATTTGCTGGTGAATTTGCTGCACCCATGTGATTGGCAGCTGTCATGACACCTTGAGATGTTTGAGAGGGATTATTTGATGAGGGTGTTGGTGACTGGAACGGAGAAGGGTTTGGTTGTGTTTGTGGGATCGTACTAGAAGAACCAGGGGATGGAATCTGAACAGAACTTCCTCCATATGGACTGTTTGCGTTATTCATACAACCTTGCTGTCTGGAGTTCATAGAATTCTGATGGAGGAGCCCAACAATGGTGCTTGCAGAAGTAGATGTGGATGCTGTGTTCAGAGCATTATTTACACTAGCAATACCATTACTGGCAGCAATTTGCATAGCGGCGGCCTGAACAGAGCTTGGATCTCCATTTGAATTCCGGGCGATCGTTTGTTGTTGCTGTTGCTGCTGCTGCATTTGCTCCTCGGACTGTTGTGCTTGACAGTGAAACCCAGATGAAGCACTCGTCCTTCGAGGAAACTTGGCCAAGCTCTCTGAAACAAAACAATAGCAATGAACTACTGCGACCCAATCCTATACTATGGTGGAGCTGCTAACGTTTAATGAATTGTAAGTATTGAGCCTAGCGTAATAACTTGTAACACTATAATGAATTGTAACTACCATGTGGCCCACAATATAATTCTTTCAACTGATATGATATCGTGCAAAGAAACAGTTTTAGGGATCAGAACACAAGTGCAATAATTTGGAGTATATAAATGTATGTCTGTAAACAAATTTATAAGGTAATTGTAAAAATCACAAATCAGATAGCAGGGGCCCTATGACCGTACTAAGAAAAAATGAATCACCCCAATCACTATCACATCCACTATCTAGAATCTAGAGCCCAATTAAAGAACCAAGTTTACATCTTGGTCTAAATTGTTAAATGGCAAGGGACCCCCTGGATCCTGATTGAACCAATTCGGATTTTCTGCATTTACTGGAACAAGTTCAGGCTAATTTCATCTAGATTTTACAGTTGCAAGGGCACAAATATTTAGATTCAGTATTCTTTAGCTTTTTCTTCATTTCCTATGTTACAATTCCAAACATTGATATGTGGTATGAAGCATTTGGGAATCTCTTCAAACAAAACTGTGAAGAAGAGTACAGGAAAAATCACTTCTATGCACACAAAAAATGTATCTTGTAGAAGCTTGGTGATCCAGCAGCAGCCTCATTCACTCGCACAAAGATGAACTGTCAGTCTTCTTTGTGCTCTCTAATCATTGTTGTTCACCAGGACACTCTTTCCTCAACACCCTTCCCCTATCTTGTACAGTTGCCAGCTTTTTCTAGCATAATTTCAGCAAAAAACTTTATATATTTCTTGGCTGCTTTTCTTTCCCCTTATCCGTTCTGAACCTTCTGTTATTCTTAGAAATTGTATTTCGTTTTAAGCCTCATGTCCTAAGCAGAATACAAATTTTGTGAATACCTATTACTGGAGCAAACAAGAAAGAAAAGATCACACTGCTAGGTCGCTTATAACTTTTTACGTTCAGAAACTCAAGATTTTGACTTGTGGGCAGCCTGCATTGTAAATTGAAGGAAAGATAAATTCCTCTATGGTTTGAAGTCCAAGTTACGAGTAGTCTAGGACTAACTGAGTCAATACTTTAATTTCCAGCAAGCATCCTTCTCGCTTTCCACAAATTTCTCTCATCAAGATTCGACAATCTTATCACATTAAAATCAGTTTACGTATACTAAATCCTTGTTTCTTAAAACCCAACCCAAGTCCAAACATAAGCAGATTTCTCCCAATCTGTCTTTTACTTCTAGGCATCAGGTCATTAGTTCTCATACTCTTCTTCCATTTAGTTATGTTTACACTTCCTTTGATATCCCAAGAAATAGAAATAAACTAAGGTCTCCTTTGGTGTCTAGGATTGGGTTGGATAACCCACTATATTCAGGGTACGTTGATGGAAGAAATGAAAAACTTGTGTCCAACTTGAAGTTAGAAGACGGATTACTTTTTCATGAAACTTGGCCATTCCTGTCCCACCCAAAATGGTAGGATCAGAAGGGATGAGTTTCTCTCATGTTTAATCCCCTTAAAATGAAAAATTATTCACCTCAACCTTCAATATACCTTGAATATAATGTGTTATCCAGTCCAACACAATCCTAGAGACCAAATGAAAGTATTAAAGCTTAAGCTTTACTGCAAAGCTAAGTACCCAATCTACTCCACTGTAGGCTCATTTAAGAAATCTATGCATCTTAGTTGTAAAAGTCTTAGGTTAATTCATTAAGTCTTATTAGTGACAAGTAAATTTTTCTAATTATTTATGTAGCGTTATATCTCCATAAAGTAAAGACTATAAAGAAGAATGGAGAACAGAAATTTGTATAATCATAGTAATTTAGGGCCTGTTTGGTATCCTATTTGAAAATTTTTATCATTTTTCAAAACATTTTTTAAGAACATTTCTTGAAAACAATTTTCTTTAAGACTCAAAAACTTGATTGGTTTACGATTTAAAATTTTTAAATCTTACGACTTAAACTAGACAAAGAGATCTAAAAAGAGGGGGTCGCAGGAGAGGGAGAAAGAGGAGAGAAGAGGAAAGAAAGTAAGAGATGATTGAAGGAAAGAGAAAGAAGAGAGAGGATCGGACGAGATAGAGAGGAAGAGGAGTGAGAGAAAGAACCGAGAGAATAAAGAGAACGGATTGGAGGAGAGTCGAAAAAGGTAAAAAAAAATAAAAAAAAAAGAGAGAGAGAGAGATAGATTTGGAGTGAGAGGGGAGGAGGGAGAGAATAAAGGAGAGAGTTTAAGTTTAAAAACTCTAAAAACTCACTTTTTATGTTTTTAGAGAATAGACTATATTTTTGAGTTAGTCTTGAGTTCAGTTTTTAAAAATAGTCCTACCAAACAAGTTTTTAAGGCCTAAAACTTGAAAATTGTTTTTGAGTTTAAAAAATTGGATTCAAGTAGAGTACCAAATAGACCCTTAGTTAACATAGTAAAATCAACTTACCCATAGGTCCAGTCCCGGTCTCTCGGCTGTAATCAATCAAGTCTTTCATACTATTAACTACTTCTGATATCTGCATTACACCCCAAAAAAAGAAATATTTAAAATATAATAAGAAAACATCAAAAAGGTCAATCAGGCCTCAAGAAACCTCAATTACATGGTTCACTGAAACAGGACCCCAACTTAGGAACATAATTTGTTTGAAATCTATGATAGTACACTTCATGAGGCAGAGACAAGAAGTTGGTAATAAATTTTTTTTTGAAACAAAGGAATTTCTGGCACAAGCAGTCCAATTACAAATACATGGCACATCTATAGAAAAGATAGAGTGAATGAGAAAAATCATTCCAAACCCCCCTCTTTTTCCCCCTTTTCCTCATGCATCCATACAAACAAATGAAACTTCATTTTAGGTGGACAATACATCTAACATAGGAGCAAATAATTATTTTAACAGGTTCAACTATGATCATACAATTTATATCAGGAATATGATCCCTGGGCAGATACGATGAACACCGAGCAGGTTGGTGCTAAACATTGGCTGTAAAGCACAAACAAATGCTCCAGCACTATATGCAAAATACAAGGTGTATCTCAAAGCCAATGATGATACACAAACTTTGCAGAGCTAAAAATAAGAAATTACCTGAAGACACCTTACGTATCGCTTTGTATAACCTAAATCATTTACTAAAGGCACTTCCAAGGTTTTTGCCAACTGCCGCGCTGATGATACAAACCTAAACCAAAATTACACAGGAGGAATTAAACAAATATCATAAATTCTAAACCAACCATATATTTACTTAAAGACATTTGAACTGAAAAAGACAAATCCACCACTGCATAGAACAAAGGTTGAAATATAGGCACGTGATTTCTGCACATGGGCTCACTGTATCATTAAGATCTATATGACGAAAACACAATAATTGCACAATTTTTTTCCGGAGAAGTCATATATAAGTAGTCAAGAACATACAATTTTGTGACATTAACAAAATAAATAGATGGGGCAATGTGCAGCATTCATATTCAAGAAAAGCATTGACTGCTGATGTCTCCACTTGAAATGTGAGACTATTCGTATGAATAAGTGCGTGCACAGAACATGAACTGATAAATAGAGAGATACAGAGCAAAAGAAGGCATAAGGACAATCCAACATTCACTCATCACAAACAAGCCATGAACATCGATTATAGACAAACTTCTATACAAGAAAAACCATTTGTAAGCCCAAACCTTGTCAGGCAAAAACACCACTCAAATATTTACAAAAATGCGACGGAGAGATTAAGAACCTACATATTACAGTTACTTTGTATTTCTGGAAGAGATAAATTGGATGACGCATTTTGAGTAGCAGCCTGGTATTTTTGAGCAGCAGCACCAAGCTGACTAACCTGCATAAGGCAAGAAAACATTAGATATGCAAAGTACCATAGGATTGGTAAATATACTCAAATTAGCCTCACATGCAACAGATAGGGAATGTCAAAAATTTTGCTAGTTTGGTAAAATTGAAAGACATACATAATCCATACCACTCCGACCTGAATCTCAGACGTTTACAAGTCATTTATATAACATTACTAAATATATACTTATATAGTCAACTTTTTAATCAAATTAGACTCAGACTTGAATTTGAGCCAATGTATTTTGGTATGGTCTAAAAAATTTTCAGCTCCAAAAGTCAGCAGAAGTACTATCAGTAAAGCATTCGGCAAAAGCACTATCTGTAAAGAATATGGCATAAGCACCTACCTTTTCAGTTACATTACACAAAATAACAAATTGACAATGGGTCAACACTTAAGAGGTGCCATGGAGGCTTGAACATCCAATAAATATGCAATAAAAGAACGGGATTAATAAGAAATGCATACAAGTGAGAGTTACCCATACGATACTTCAAGATATAATCATTAGCCAGTTCCAAATCATACAAATCCAAGAAAAGACATTAAGCCAATTCACTGTGGAAAACTTGGCTGACGGTGCATCCTAAGAAATGCTCTTTACTTACAAATGCAGTTGCTCCTTGAGCAAATGGTGGAACAGTAATAAGTTTAGGATTCAATATTAGTTCTCAATATTTTCACATACAACTAAGTCCTATTTCATCCAAACAATGTACATATTCTTGCACAAAAAGAGGTTGAATAGAGGAATTTGGAAGTTTTTCAATTTTCCACATGAAGAGAACAGAAACTCCCTAGTTATGAAATCATAAGGGTAATACAATCCATAAAAAATCAATGTGATTACTTAACCTTGTTCCTAAAATATAATGTCAATCATTTAAGTGTCCAGTTGTCAATGACTTGACAAGGGATCTAAATAAATCAGTAAATTATATTCTTTGTTTTGAAATATTTCATAGAAAGGAAAAATAAGTTATATTCATAACAATAACGGAGAAAAGAACCCATCGAAAGTAGAAATTTGATGGTAACCTGAGGTATCAGTAATCTTCGAGGGATAAGCTCTTCATGGCGCCTTGCACAAAATTCCCAAGAGCATATCTGCCAAACAGGAGAGACAGTTGATAAATACCTGGTGGTGCGAGAAGGTAAAAGGTGTTATGAAAACAGCATTTTGTCCAACCTTCAGATCTGGAGAGAAAACTATCCGAAGTTGGCCATCCCGAACAACACGAAGTTGCTCAAAAACACTTTCTTGTATTGCTTTAGCATAGTCCAACACAATCTGGCCAGATGAATTATGATACTCGCGCGGCATATCAACATAAAGAAGCTCCTCCAATGTACCACTTTCATACTTGATTTTAAAAAGCCGGGGAAGAACCTCAACGGTCGCTTCTGAAAATTTGATCAGAATAGCTCAGATACCAGTTGTAAAGAGAGAAGAACATGAACAAAGCACCTACATAGAGCATTAAAAGTAACACTGGCGTCCATCCAACCAAGTTATGACATTGATAGGCACAAAAGATAGTATTTAAAAGAGATTGCATAACGTACCAAAGCCACGCCCAGGCTTGCGATTGCATATTTCACAGTGCCATACATCCTGCAAAATATGGCAAATATTCTCATGAATGTCAAATAGCTCAAGATTCATATAACACCAAGCGAAAGTGTATTTTGAATAATGTAACAGCTACCATGACATTGAGGACACTGTCCTCAAATAAAGTGATCTCAAAATGAGATGTGGATACCAATATCCATGCTGCATGTATTTTGCAATTAACCTCATTTTACTAGTACAGATACCAAACATAGATGGGGTTCACCAGATTACTATATCCTAGATACAGACCTGAGGAAAAACGCCAGTTGTTTGTCGGCCAGTTCCATACATAGAAACGCACCACTTCTTCTTCGCATGGGGTACAAAATACTCAGCAACAAATTTTCTCCAGAATTCAATGTTGTTGTCCTATATAAAAGGCAGGCATCATCACTAACTATAACTATCATCCAAAAAGACCAACAAATTAGGCATGGGGGTATCTTACTTCCGGCCTGTGCTGTTGCTGATACATATAATGTGTTAAACGCCGAGCACACATTCCAGGCTCATATACTGGTTTTGCAGGAGATCTCATAGGCAGATTCTGCTGCGGAAACTGCTGCTGTAACTGGGGGCGTTGTTGAGGCATTGCTTTCAAGAATTGCTGCTGCTGGTGTTGTTGCTGTTGCTGGTTATGTTGCTGTTGTAACTGCAATAATCTCTGCTGATGCATGATGTTCATCTGGGCAGCAGCATTCTGAGAAGACTGCCTTGACATGTGGAGGAGCTGTTGTTGCTGCTGTTGATGCAAAAACAATGACTGATCAGATTGCTGCGGTTCCAATTTTACAGGTGGCAAGCTTCTCATAGTTTGAAGTTGTTGGGGTTCCATTTTCGCTGGACCAAGACTCCTAAAAGACTGCTGCTGTTGCTGCTGCTGTCCATGTTGATCATTTGTCAATTGGGGCTCTAACTTTACCGGCCCAACACAAGCTAAGCCTCCTCGAATAGCCTGAAATTGATGCTGCTGCTGCTGCTGCTGCATATTGTGAGGGGCAGAGAACTGTTGCATTGGCTGCTGACCATGCTGGAAATGCTGTGTTTCAAGTTGCTGCTGCTGTTGTTCCGTCAACAGTTGGTTACCAGAAGGGTTTGAAAATTGTTGCCCTTGCCCTTGCCCTTGACCTTGACCTTGACCTTGACCTTGACCATGACCAGACGTACCAGGATTAGCCATGTTTGATGCACCGTATGACGAAGAAGGTGCATTGAAACCCATTCCATTGCCAACACCAGAAAGTGGATCAGATTCAGCACCAGCATCCATACCTCCACGTTGGTTGCTACCAGGACCAGAAAGCCCTGGATTTGAAATTCCATTTCCATACGACTGATTAGGGAGAGAAGACACATTGGCTACATTGCCAAGCATATTACCGTATTGAGTTCGTGGTGAGGCAAGCAAGGGAAAAGCCGACTGGGAACCTTGACCTCCCAACATTCCAGAATTTGAACGCAAAAGTGAAGGCGAAACAGACTGGGCACGACCAATTGGAGTGGGCGGCCCCGAAGGTACCATATTTCCAAAATCACAAACTAGAAGTACTTGGTGAAAGTACTAAATCTATCTAAAACAATGTGAATTCCACAAGCCTAGATTACATAACAAGATGCAATAACTCGGGTATGGAGCTCAACTCTGAAAGCATTTTACCCCTACATCCAAGGCCATAGGCTTTATTGTGCACCAACAGAAAAGGCTAAGCATTGTGTCTTGGGCACGTCGTGCTCAGTTTTACCAAACACGGGCCAAATAAAAAAGAAACCAATTACCAATGAACAGGCTCTAATTCTGAACATTCTACAATCTCACTATCTTCACCAAGAAAGCAGTCTCCGACCGGCTTCCACATGAATCTTTGTTTATTACACCAACTTTCAGATCCACCATAACCTCAGCCTTCGTAATAACAAATAAATCAAACTCTCTGCCACAACCAGAGTAGAAATCTCAAAATTTGTCACTCTATCAACCAAAACCACCGCCAATCAAAAGCCTGAAAGGAACCAAATCACCAAAATTCACGAATTGAAAAAATCCCACAAAATGAACAAAATTTGAACACAACCCAATTAAAATTATCCCCACAAGTTAAACCCAAATTCCACACGCAAAACCCCAATACTAATCTCAAGATTTCCAAAGTTTGCAAAACTAAACCAGTAATAGTAATGAAAATGCCAAAACGGTAGGCTAAAACAGCATCGATCGGACCCAAATCAACCACTTCAACTAGTGAATAAAAATCAGAAAATAAACAAACAAAAAACACACAAGAAATAGTAGATAGTACTCACCAGTACAACTTCAAGGAAAGAGAGACTTCCCAAAAACCCACAAAGATTCTAATGCATAAAACCCGGAATTTTGATTATTCACTGAGTTCGGCTTCAATTTTATTTGAATTGAGTGGGGATTCTGTTCCCCCTTTTAGGGTTCCGTTTTCTCCCAGTCGGGTCTGTGTGTTGGCTCTGAGCACAAGTCCTGTCTTCTGTGGTTTTAGCTTTACAGGGAGATTAGAGAGTTGTAAGAGAGAAAGAGTTCGTAGAGAGAGAAACAGAAGGGGGAGAGAGAGAGTCTGTGTGCCCTTGCGGACGTCAAAATTGTATTCGATTCGATTGAATTTTCTTCATTCTTTACCTTTCTCTCTTTCTTCTTCTCTCTTCTTCTCTTTCCTTTTCTCTCTCTTGTAAAACCAAGTCAAATGCTATTCTTTCTACCACCCTCCTCTCCTCTCCAACTTTCTTATGTTATGCCATGCCTATGTATATATATACACAGACATACATGCATGTATCATGTCATACCATCTCACTATGTCATCATCATTGTCATGATACATGATCCACTACATCTATTTCATTATTAAATGACACTCTTTGCTGCCTTATTTACGAAGTTGCCAAACTCCAAATGTTTTAATAAAATTAGGGTTTTATCACAAATAAACCTAGCTCCTTATTTTGGCCATTCAAATTCAAAACTGATCAATTTCGTCATTGAGATTCGGTGTAGCACATCAATTTGATCCTTCTGTTAAGATTTCAAAAATATTTAATTAATGTGCTGACCTGGCAAATGTACGGGACCCACAAGTCCAATAAGATATTGTCACGTGGATGATACCAAAAAATAAATTTATAAAAAGTGTTAAAATTTTCGAAACTATTAATAACAATTTTTTTTTAAGGATGCTACTAGAAAGATCAAAATTTTAGACCAAATTTGCAAACTAAATGTGTCACCAATAAGAAATAAGTACGTTAATCAACGCATAAGTAATAATTCACATTATTTTGTTTAGAAATTTGGTCTCCCTAACATTATTTTTCTTTTAAATAATAATAATATGGTGCTTCCGTGCACCAGACCTATGCTTCTCCTCCTTGTCCCAATATTCACCTCCGGAACCTTCCTCTTCTTACATAACTCGAGAAACAAGCATGTAAAGGTTCTCGGGGGCCCTCCGAATGTTTGGTAGGGGTACTTTGTGTACCTACCAAGTGTTTGATGTAATGCATGTTAGCATATCTCGATATCACTCAGTAGGTTGCGATGACAACACTCGACAAATGTTCTCGATATCACTCATCATATTACTTCGGCAAATGTCGATGTTTATTGACATATGTTCAACATGGTTCGGTTGACGACAATAAGCCACCAAGTATTCGATGAAATGATCCATGAATAAACTGAAATTTGTTTGCGCACTTCGCACTATGTTTTTATCTTAAAAACTTGGATCTTTAACATTGGGACCTCCAAGATTCAAATTCTAAATTCGCCACTGCTTGTAAGTACAACTTCTTAGATTAATCCCGTAGATGGCGAGTTTAATACTAATTATTACTATCGGCTCATTATGCAACTAAATCTGAATCTCCCATCATTTAGTGTAAATATAAAATTGTCATTGAAAAATTAGATTAATTAGGATTACCACCTTCACTAGCACAGCTTATTTTAGGCCATGTAAAATGAAGCACAAATAAGGCCAACTCAAAACAAGACAAGCCTATCCCGTACAGCAAATGCCCTCATATAATTTTTTTAAGATTAATGTTAGGAAGATTAAATTTGTTGATAAAATTTGGTAAACTATATGACATGAAAGTTAGGATTCGATTATTATCTAATGCTTATTTCTATTAGTAACATATTATTTAATTTACAAATTTAATCTCTCTATCATTACCTATTTTTAAACATTTATTTTCCTGGAATAACTTTCGTATATAACAACTGTAGTAATAAAATATATATTTATATGGTAAATAATATTCAAAAAGGTCTCATGGACACTGTAGAAACCAGACGTAAGGAGAGTTTTTATTTTTTTTTTACTAGTCAAAGCCTCCTTGTTCAATTAGGTGCCGCATAACGCATGAATACTGTTTATATGCATCTATGTACGAATTCTTTGGGTAGAAGAAACACATAAAGCAAAAAAGCGTATACAAGGACAAGCAGCCTAGCAGGAACCGTCATTTGATATTCTGTATCAGTCTCGATACTTTTATATGGAACGAGTTCAAAGTGATTACAACATTTTAAACTATTAATACAAAGTCATGTAAAGAGAATATTAAAAAGAAAATTAAAGAAAATGGTTTGAAAATTTTGAGTTTTAACAATAAAGATAAAATAAAGGGTAAAGTGAATAGTACCATGATTGATTTTTTAGTATAAAAATATAATTTTTTGTTAAAATGAACAGTAACAGTAGCTTTTCGTTAAAGTTCCCAATATTAAAAGTAATTCTGCATTATAATTTAGAACGCCGTGATATCAGATGAACTCGTTTCATGACAGAGGAATTGGATCCCCTCCTTAGCATTAGGTGGGAATCCTATTAAGTAAGCATTGTGGACCGTTGGATGAAAATCTAACGGTTGCAAACAAATGATTTCTTTAAAGTTATAATAATTATAACATTTATATTTTTATTTAACGGTCCATAATTCTTGTTCAGTAGAATCCCCACCTAATGCTAAGGAGGGGATCCAATTCCCATGAAAGAGTCAATACAAAACGACGACAATGCTACTGCTCCGTCATAGTGACAGATATCCTCATGTATGGGATACGGCCATGTGGATGTGGTGATTGGCTCTCATAAATTGAATCATTTCCAATGATGAATACGGCCCACAGTCCACACACATCATACAATATCTCCTGCCTGCTCATTCAAATTGACATAAATACCCATAAAAATAGTAGAAAACTTGATGAAACTGGTTTACTAACGCGAGGGCATGGACGTGAACAAACAACGTCCTACAGATCACACAGGGGCATGCGGAATTCATTCATAGGTCGGCCACTGTTGACTAAGGCCACAATTAAAATATGTTTTTATTTTGAAAACTTTAACGAAAAACTTCTGGTACTATTTATTTTAACGAAAAATCATATTTTTACACTAAAAATTTAATCATGGTATTATTTACTTTACCATTTATTTTATCTTTATCATTAAAACTCAAAATTTTCATATTCTTTTCATTAGTTTTCCTTTTTATTTTTTTGATCAGCCTTATACTTTTTTAAGGTAGGGAAATAATACGTAGCCTAGAAAGAACTGACATATTTAATCAACTGTGCTTCAATTCTTGTTATATATAATTAAACTAATTTTAGTGGCGGATTCAAAAATTCGAGCAAGAGGGGCACCTTAAAAAGGAAAAGGATCCTCGTCAGATTCTTTTCCTAAGAATCCGGGAGATCTCGTGATCGTATCCGTTTATCGTACATCGTGCGATCAATTTTCGTTAGGTACTATTTATATTTAATTTTAAATTTTAAATTTCAAATAATATCGGACCGTACAATGTACGATAAACGAACACAATCACAAGATCCCCATGAAAAAGATCCGGCAACGATCCTTTTCCCCTTAAAAAACCCAAACTCCTTTTTTTATCATAACTTGTACAAAGCAGCTTCCATCGCCAAATCATATCAACCCATAAGAAAAAATTAATTAGACATTCAATATCAAATGACATAATTTATAAGTATTGAAATTAAAACTTGCAACTCATCAAATTAAGTGCAGTAGTACTTGAGGCCTGAGGTGATGAACTCCCCTCATTCATGATACTAGCTCACGCATATGCAGAATACATTTTTTGAATCACTGCATGCTACGCGCGACTTACACATTTTAAATGTATTTATATGCGTAAATTGACAAAGTAAATGAATAATCTTAGATCATGCTAGAAGAAACCCCTCATAAACCAATTAAAGCAGCTAAATCCACATAATAAAATCGATCTCTATAAAATTTACATTAAGAATAGAGAAAATAATATATAATAAACAACTGATTGAATCACATTATTTGTAATACCCTGTATTTAAAAAAATGATTACATATATATATATATATGTATGTATGTATGTGCGAAGTTATTTTTTTATGTAATAATTTTATTGGGTTCCTTATATACGCTATAAGTACAAAAAAAAAAAAAAAAAAAAAAAAAACTCGTATTTTTAGCATGTAAGTTAGTAGAGATTCTTTGTCACATCCCGGCCCGGGCCCCCACCACATCCCGGGCACGACTCCGCCGTAAGACGATGTTGTTCGCTTTGGGCCCCGAGCACGCCCTCACAGTTTTGTTTCTGGGAACCCACACGAGAACTTCCCAGTGGGTCACCCATCATAGGAGTGCTCTCACGCACTACTCGCTTAACTTCGGAGTTCCAATGGAACCCGAAGCCAATGAGCTCCCAAAAGGCCTCGCGCTAGGTAGAGATAGGAATATACATATAAGGCTCACATGATCCACTCCCCTGGACAATGTGGGATCTAACAATCCACCCCCCTTAGGGGCCCGACGTCCTTGTCGGCACACACGCGGCCAGGGTTAAGCTCTGATACCAAATTGTCACATCCGGGTCGGGATGTGACATTCTTTCACTACAAGAATATATCTAAGCCTAGCTAGTACTTTTAAATTTCTCCAACTAGAGAGGTTTTTAGTGTTTGCCATCCTCATTGTAGTTTTGTAATTTTGTACATAACTTATATATGTATTAGACTGTTTTTGGTAGGCCTTAAAGTTGTTTTTACTTGCTAATGGCAATTATCATTGCTATAGCTGAGCTTCAGGTGGGATTATTTGAGTAGTTTTTGCTTGATTCATTTTTCTCCCAAGGATGAGGTGGAAGTTGGAAATTAATAGACGTTAATGATTAGGGTGAAGAGGTGGAAGTCTACTTAGGGGTGAGTTGGCAAGTTTGTAATCCTTAGGAATTTAGTAGTTAATGATTGGTGATGATTCATCCCCCAAGTTTGGAGAGGTGTGAGTCTATATAGGGTCATAGACTATGTACGTGTATCTATTAGCATACAGGTGGCATTGTGTTGTGACTTATAGAGGTGCTTACTCACTGGCCTAGTGAAAGTTTAATCATTTGATTATATTTATCCATCATTCCAAATGCTCCAAGGAGATAATATCAGGTGATTTGAGATTTAAGTGCAGACGAGTAGCAGCAGTCTTCATCTAGTTCCAGTATATAAGTGAACGTGAAAAGCCAAGGAAAAAGGACGAGCAAGAAAACACCAGGAACAACACTTGATCCAGCAAGAAGAATAGCCATTTCTCCCATTTCAAATTACTTTCTACCTTTCTTTTACATGTTGTTCAGGACCTTAAGCCATAATCATGTATTGTAAATCCTCCATATATAGTGAAATAAAAATACAAACCCCATCTCAGTGGAAGTAGCCGAATTGGTGAACCACTTAAATTCGGTGTGAGATTGTGTTAGTACAAGATTTATACCATTCTCTACATATTTTCTCTCATGGCAAAAGCTGCCAAAAATATATGATCAATCCACCAAGATAGTTACCTTGTGTAAGCAGATTAATCATGCATGAATCAAAAAGAGAAGAAAGCTGTTATATGGTCCTTACATGATGTACTAAGCACACCATTTCAAAATTATCTCAACCCTCTCATACCAAACTTCTACAAAATAAGACCATGAAGACCTTATCATCGTAAACTCTTTGCGCAACACAAGTCTCACCGTCATCATGCCACACCAAAATAGCCCACACAGTTCTTCATCTTCTGATCGATATTCGAACGCCACCACCAAACAGCAACAACAACTGCTACACTTGATCAGTCACACTCACCAATGGCAGCCATAACGAACGAGATGATGGATGACACTATGGCTATGCTCTCATGAGAACGTCACCATTGTTGGTATATGGTCCAGCCCATAATGAATGTTCTAGATTATTCTAGTAAGCAAGTAAGGTGGCTGGAGCATGCTAGACAATTCTAGCATGTTATTAAGTTGATGGAAGAAGCTAGAAATCACTAGTTTCCTTGGTTGCAAATGGAAAGATCTAGAAGCTACAATTTTGTGGCTAGTCTAGAATTATCTAAGTTAGAGGTTGGTAGAAAATTCTAGAAACTAGAAACTAGTTCTAGTTTGTAGAAGGAACTAGAAACTAGTAGAATGCCAAGCCATCACCTATAAATATGGGTGTAATGCAACCAATCAAGAAACGAAGTGAGTAGCAAAGGATCAAGTCTAAAGCTAGAGTTCCACTCCAAGAGTGAGAGTGTTCCACTACACATTGTGTGAGTGAAGTTTAGTGTGAGAGAAAGTGTTGTTATACTTTCTTGTATCCATCAAGCCTTGTCTTTGGCTTGGTAAGACTACTCTTGTTGTACTCATTATTTTCATATAGTGAAGATTGATCGTTGTTCAGTGGACGTAGACATAAATTGCCGAACCACGTAGATTCTTGGTATCTATTTTCTACTTTACTTTGTGCATTCTCTATCTTGTAGTATCGTCATTCCTAACAAGTGGTATCAGAGCCCAGTTGGCTCGTTTTACCAGATGGAAGGAAGTGGCACTATGATCAAACTCACCAACTCCAACTGGGTAACATGGAAGCCAATGATGGAGGACATTCTATATTGCAAAGGATCTGCATGAGCCAATTGAATGAGATACCGCTAAGCCCGAGAGCATGTCCGATGCCAAGTGGAAGAAGATGAATCGCAAGGCAATTGGCATAATTAGACAATGGGTGGACGATAGTGTTTTTCACCATGTGTCTAATGAAACCAATGCCCACGAGTTTTGGACAAAGCTTGAGTCCTTATTCGAGAAGAAGACCCCAGCTAAGAAAGCCTTCTTGATCAAAGAGCTCATCAATGTGAAATACAAGGATGGTTTAAGTGTAGCAGAACACTTGAACAATTTCCAGAATATCATAAACCAATTGGCTACTATGAAGATGACGATTGAGGATGAGCTGCAAGCGCTCTTGTTACTTGGATCCTTGCCAGACAGTTGGGAGACCTTTGTGGTGAGTATAAGTAACTCTGCTTCTAATTGTGTTCTTACTCTTGATAATGTTAAAAATAGCATGCTCAATGAAGAAACGAGGAGAAAGACTTCTGGTACAGATAGCAGCCAAGTATTTGTCACATAGAATCACGGAAGAAGCAAGAGTAGAGGGCCTAGAGGTCATGGCAGAAGTCCTAGCCGTTCCAAGTCAAGGTTCAGGGGTGCATGCCACCATTGTGGCAAAGAAGGCCATATGAAGAAAAATTATCGATTTTGGAAGAGAGAGCAAATGGAAGGAAATAATCAGAAGAAATATGATACGGGCAATACCACCGCAGTCCTATGTGGTGATGTACCAGAAATATTGTCCGTTGGTGAATGTTTGCATATGTGTGATTCTAACAGAGACATTGAATGGATCTTTGACAATGGAGCTTCCTTCGATGCTACATCCAAACGGGAGTTCTTCAGCACATACAAAGAATGTGACTTTGGCATAGTGAAAATGGGGAATGAAAGTTATTCCAAAATTATTGGAATTGGTGATATTTGCCTAAGAACTAATCTCGGCTGCCAATTGATGTTGAAAGATGTGAAACATATTCCTGATATACGTCTCAATCTGATATCCATCGGTACCCTTGATCGACAAGGTTATTATCACCATATTGGCGAAGGAAAATTGAAGCTTACTAAAGACTTAATGGTGGTAGCAAGAGCACGACTTTGTTGTACGTTGTACCGGTCAAATGCCAAGGTTTTGAAAGGTGAGTTGAATGCTGTGGAAGACTCATCTTTAGACTTGTGGCATAAAAGGCTAGGCCACATGAGCGAGAAAGGCCTACAAGTTCTGGCAAAGAAGTCTCACATTCCATTTGCCAAAGGTACGTCGTTAAACTCTTGTGAGCACTGTTTATTCAGAAAACAAAGAAGAGTTAGTTCTTCTGTTCCATCTACAAAGAAGGGAAATCTGTTAGATCTTGTTTATTCAGATGTGTGTGGTCCCATGGAAGTTGAGTCACTTGGAAGAAATAAATATTTTGTTACTTATATTGATGATGCTTCACGAAGGGTCTGGGTGTTTTTGTTGAAATCCAAAGACCAGGTGTTTCAAACATTCCAGAAGTTCCATGCCATGGTGGAGAGGGAAACTAGAAAACCTCTCAAGTGCCTTCATAGCGACAACGGTGGCGAGTACACATCTCACCAGTTTAGAGAGTATTGTGCGAAACATGGCATACGTCATGAGAAGATAGTTCCTGGAACTCCACAACATAACGGTGTTGCTGAAAGAATGAACCGAACCATCATGGAGAAAGTCAGGTGTATGCTGAGGACTGCAAAGTTGTTTAAGCAGTTCTGGGGTGAAGCTGTAAGGACAGCCTGCTATTTGATCAACCGATCTCCATCAGTACCATTGGGTCTTGATGTTCCATAGAGAGTATGGACTGGTATTGATGTGTCTTACTCTCATCTGAAGGTGTTTGGTTGTAAAGCTTTTGTGCATGTACCCAAAGAGCAGAGATCGAAGTTAGACTACAAAGCTACACCGTGCATCTTTCTTGGTTATAGCGGTGAAGATTTTGGTTACAGATTATGGGACCCATACCAGAAAAAGTTTATAAGAAGCAGAGATGTGATCTTTTATGAAGATCAAACAATTGGGGATTCGGATAAAGAGGCTCAGCCAGATGGCGCAGTCAGAAGAGTTGATCCATTATCTTCAGATGAAGAAAGTCACGGTGACATCCCTGAAGCAGCTGCTAATAAAGTGCTTGCAGAACCAAATAATGCTGATCAGGGGGAGCCTGAAGAGCAGATTCAAAGGGAACCCAATCAGGAGGAGCCTCCAACCTCGCAAAAGAATGAAGATTAGGTCAGAAGATCCAGCAGAAGTCGAATACCGTCTACCAAGTATTCTTTATCAGAGTATATCATGTTGACTAATTATGGAGAACCCAAAACTTATGAGGAGGCCAGAGCTTATAACGACAGTGACAGATGGATGAAGGCTGCTGGGATGGACACCAGGTAACTTGGAGTCATGATCGGAATTCCTCCCTTATGAACTGGAGAGGGAGATTGTTGGTATATGGTCCAGCCCATGATGAATGTTCTAGATTATTCTAGTAAGCAAGTGAGGTGGCTGGAGCATGCTAGACAATTCTAGCATGTTATTAAGTTGATGGAAGAAGCTAGAAAGCACTAGTTTCCTTGGTTGCAAATGGAAAGATCTAGAAGCTATAATTTTGTGGCTAGTCTAGAATTATCTAAGTTAGAGGTTGGTAGAATATTCTAGAAACTAAAAACTAGTTCTAGTTTGTAAAAAGAACTAGAAACTAGTAGAATGCCAAGCTCTTACCTATAAATATGGGTGTAGTGCAACCAATCAAGAAACGAAGTGAGTAGCAAAGGATCAAGTCTAAAGCTAGAGTTCCACTCCAAGAGTGAGAGTGAGAGTGTTCCACTACACATTGTGTGAGTGAAGTTTAGTGTGAGAAAAAGTGTTGTTATACTTTCTTGTATCCATCAAGCCTTGTCTTTGGCTTGGTAAGACTACTCTTGTTGTACTCATTATTTTCATATAGTGAAGATTGATCGTTGTTCCATGGACATAGGCATAAATTGCCGAACCACATAGATTTTTGGTGTCTATTTTCTACATTACTTTGTGCATTCTCTATCTTGTAGTACCGTCATTCCTAACAACCATGTGCCTTATCCATTCATGCCAATTATCACCACCTTGGTTATGAAATTTTGACAGACTGAAATGATGAGAAGGAGATGAGGTGTTTGTTGAGGAGAGAGAGAGATAAGATGAGGAGGAAACTGAGGGTCAGGTTGTATAAAAGAAATAAGATGGAAATTTCAAAGGAAAAAAGGTTAAGCTAGTATGCAGTGGTTCTCGAGGGAATGAAAAGGAGAAGCAAAAGATGATAAAAAAAATTAAAGGGTAGAGTGTTTGGTGGAAGGAAGAGGACAGTCGGGTGGAAGAAAATGAGTAGGTTTGTGAGTGAGAAAATAAGAGAAATGAGATGAGAAGATGAGGAAGTGGTGGATTGAAATAACAAATAAAAGATGAGGTTTGGAAGGGCTTGTTGCTTTTGAGACATTTATTTCACTTTCGATTTTCTTCACTAACGTGGATGTCTAATTCTTGTCTAAATAATAACAGGTACCAGCCAAACGAAAATGAACAAGACGATGGTGATTCTATAGAGTGGTAAATGATCAATATCTTAAATGATGGCATCAAATATTATTACATTGGTTACTAGTTAGTTTAATATATGCTCATATTTATATATGGTGAGTAAGTGACTATTAATCTTTATGTGCAATACATATACATATGCATTGCAAAGCAAGAAAAAGAGTTGTGTTGTGTCATGTGCTCATTTGTGTAAAGTGTTTGAATTGTGAGAATATTCAAGGGCTGAAGTTTGCCTTGAATATAACATAATGAAATCTTGTATATGTCAGGCGTCGGGGGAAGGGCTTGAATATACAATTGGGCGTCGAGGGAAGTGTCTATATAACAAAGTGGAAACTGAGAATTTAATTACAAAAAAATGGGTTTAAGGGATGAACGGGGAGTTAACTCATATTCTAAGGTATTCGAAGTCAAGTGGTATAAACATGGTATGGGACGTGCAGGCTTGGGTGCCTTAGTTATGTGTTGACAGGATTAGAAGGGAGTGAGTACATTCATGCATCTCATTGCATACATTTTATGTATTGGCAAGAGCTACTCATTTCAATTATTATTTTAGTTGGTACTTTTGTTATGAATTAATTTTGTATACTAATATTTTATTTTCGCTATGTATTCAATAATTTATATGTGGTAAACTCAAGCTTTTGTTATGTAAGATTTGTTATATGATGTATTGTGTAATCGTTGTAATTTAATTTAATTTTCCACCATATCTTGGTTGTAGAATTTATTTTTATAGCTAAGATATGGCTCACACCCTAGCTCGTGAATAGTCTCTATTTGCGGGTCGGGGCGTGACATTATTGCTAGCTCATTGTGAGGCTAAACCCACCCCCTCTCCCTTAGTGTAGATAATATTATTTGTTAAAAAAAAATTAATCTCAGTTTACTATCCTGAAGTTTTTTGGTTTTCAACATTTTAGTACATGATGTTTTTTTCATCCCAGTCTGGTACCTAAAGTCATATTTCTGGGACACTTTCATACATTCGTTAAGTTTTCCGTCCAAACATCTGTTAACTGATGACGTGGCGCCTATTTGGACAATGAATGGACGTCACGTGTCACTATGGGTCCACGTGGTAATTAATTTTTTTTTTCTGGGTTGTCTCTTCACCCCTAACCCCTTCCATACATTCTCTTCTCTGCACCCAAACCATATGCACCCACCATGCGGACGACGACAAATCGTTGCCTCGTTCTGTCATCATTTTCTGCTGCTTCTTGGGCGGTGGTCTTGTGGCTTGAATGAACATGCTGATGACGTCGTCGTCGATGGAGATGATGACTTGAAATCGAATTGGAGCTCCTCCAATCCAACCGACGGTAAGCGCCCATTGGGGTTCGACGGCGGCGAAGATGATGAAGAGCATTGAGAGAGGACGTTGTTTAAGCTTTTGGATTTGTTACGACAAGGTGGAGACGATGATGAATTAATTTTCGTGTGAGCAATTGGGGATTAGAGTTTTTGCAAAGGGTGCAGGTGGGTTGGGTATAGAGGGTTGGGTGGGCGTAGATGAGAGAAATGAGGAATCGGGGGGTGACGTGATGTAGGATAGGTGGGTGTGCGGGGAGGGTGGGTGCAGATGGTTTGGGTGCAAAGAAGAGAATGGATGGAAGGGATTGGGGGTGAGGAGATAACCCAAAAAAAAAAAAAAATTAATTACCATGTGGGTCCATAATGACACGTAGCGTCCAATCATTGTCCACACAGGCGCCACACCATCAGTTAACAGATGTTTGGATGGAAAATTTAACGGATGTATGAAAGTGTCCCATAAATATCACTTTAGGTACTAGACTAAGACGAAAAGAATTTCATGTACTAAATGTTGAAAACCAAGAAACTTCAAGGTAGTAAACTGAGATTAACCACAAAAAAAAACCAATCATTTGACAACTAATTTAATCACATTATTATCCGCGTGCGAAAGACTTTTTTTATAACCGGCATTACACGCCTCTTAAAATGTTTTGAACGTGTTTAAAAATAGAGAAAATAATATTGAATGAACAGCTGATTGAATCACATTATTGCTAGCCTATTGTGAGGTAATAATTAAAAAAAAGTACAAAAAAATAATTATTTAAAAAACACTGTTAAAATGACGAAAATGTCAATGCATTATTTTGGGATGCCTTTGAAGTTTTTTGTCTTGGGGGTATTTTTGTCCAATTATTTTTGTTGAAGCTTGGTGACACCAAAAACACTATTCACCTTTAGTGTTGGCTTTATATATAGATTCAAATTAATGTTAATATTTTATGTAATCTCATGTAAGCTGAACTCAAAACCACTACATCCACATATTATATAATTAAAATACAAATTCATAATATAATCCAGTCATACAAAAAGTCTGTATTGAAATTGAAATCCAAGTAGAGACAGCACTCACCATGAACCAGGGACATAGAGTTTCCTATACATATTTGAGTCTGTTGTAAAATAGACGGTGAGTATAGTGAAATAAATGAAACAAGACACAAAATTTAGGAGGTTCATCTACAGTCAGTGTGACTAGAATACGTCATCGGAGCAGCAGTGGTGCTTTCATTTAAAATCTGAAGTAATAAGTTTACAAGATAACTCTCTCTATTCTCTCCTCTCTTCTTCCTTTCTTTTCTCTCTTCCTTATGTTTATCTTTTCTTCGTATCACCACTATGGTTTGGTGTGTGTTGCATTTATATAGAAAACATGAGTCGTAGGAAGCAAGCTTCGACAGACAGTGGAAGACAGCCTTTATTCACACTTGTAGCTTAATGGATTAGTGGCCAGCGTGGACATCCATCATATTTACAGCACTCCCCCTTGGATGGCCATAAGTTATGACGCCGCTGCTGGTTACCACTCCAATCATTTTCACTTGCCTTATCTGTCCCCCAGCTATAAGTGGTTTGTTCTCTAGTTTTCCCCAGGTAGGTGTGGCATCTTCTTGGAAAGTCTTAAAATCTTAATCTATTTTTGGGTGCTCCCCCTTATGAGTATCTTCCCCTGATTTCAAATCTTTTAGGCTGATCGTTGATCATTCTGCTTCAAACTCTTGCACAGTAGAAATGGTGCGCAACTTTTGCCTTTGGATGGTCCATCACTTCTTGGTGACTCATCCATGCTTGGTAGCTTCAATGTAAAGAGCCAACAACGGACCAATTATTCTGCGGTGTTAGTGACTTGAGATCCAGCTCCAACAACAGTTGAAGATGGCTACTCCAGAGCAATGCTAGGTAAGCCATCAGGAAAGGTTCTAGGCAGTCAGTTCATAACTGGAAGTTTAATTTTAGGTTTCGACTGATTGCTTTCTTTCTCCTTGTCTTGCAGGTAAGAGCAAGGGCAAAGGAAATGACAAGGAGATAACATGATATGCGATACTTTTGCTCTTGAAAGAAAGAGTATAAGATTTTGATGTTGGTGTAAACCTTTTTTATCGAAATGGGTTTCTTGCTTAGGAAATGAGTTTGGCATTTTTAAGGACTTGGTCGAAGAGGTATTCTCGGAGAGGAAGAAAACTAAATATGTTGAGAGGTTTGGTTGCAGATGCATTCTAGGCAAGGACTGAGAGTTGGGCGTTTTGGAGGTGTGCCTTACCATGGAGGACGAATGTCAATATATATAGGAAATTCCCAATAGCAGGTAATGGTGCGGAAGTGACATTGTCACCTACACTTGTCGGCAACAGTGTTGTAGTTGGAATAGTGAAATTCACGCGTTTTCAACTCTATCAGAAAGCTTTGACAAAGTTGCATGTGATACCCGAAAAGCTGAGATTGCGTCTGAAAAGCGTTGACGGACTTTGTGCAAGAAAATCCGGCTTTTGAAATTCGGAGAGTGGTGTCTCTTTAATTTTTAAACAGGTGGTTGTGTTGCCTCCTTTTATAAAGGTATCAATTGTATTCAAAAAGCACGCTTTAAAGATTGGCCGCCTGTAGAAATTGTCTCTGTTGTATTTATGAGATTTCAATCTTACTCAACCTTTTTCTTTCATCAATTTTTGAAAAGGGCTTGCCCATCTAACATTTCCTTAGATTTGAGTCTTAGGGAGGGATACAGACGAGCCACGTCAGGCTAATATATGACGTACATCCTTCTTATCTTCTAATGGTCATCTTACAGTTGGATACTCTGTGATGAAGGATAATATAACGGCTACAGTAGTAGCTATGAACCTTCTCACTCCCAGATATAATAGAATACTTACAAAGAAGTCTGATGAATTGGTTATTCAATACTCTTTGGCTTTCAGTGTTCAATGTGCGGGTTCTGTATCCAATATGAGTCAATGTCTACTTGCTCGAACTCGCCAAGTTGAATCATTGATGGCTGAGGTGGCAAGTTTTAAATAAGAGATTATAGGGCTTAAGCACGAGAATAAAGAGTTACACATGCTTGCAAATAATTACTCAACGAGCATGAAAAGAAAGCTCGACCAGTTGATAGAATCCGAAAGTCGGATTCAAAGTGATCACCAGAGGTTCGTTGCTAGATTCTGAAGGCAATAGATGCCTTCCCCTTTTGGTGTTTTGCCAAGTATTGGGGCGTCACATGATCAATCTCCAGTGCCTCCCCCTTATGGGGTACTGTCGAGTGCTGAGTCACATGAGCAAGCTTTGTGAAGGCTCCATCCTGTTTGTTTGTTTTAACTTATGTGTATGCACATATCTGTAATTTCTCGGAGATATCAATAGATAAGCTTTATTTCATTCAATGTATTGTGTTAAATATAATAAAGCATATAATTCACTAAGATGTGGTGCTTCTGCACCAAATATCAATTTATCTTTACCCTCACAAAGATAAATTATCGTTCTTAGTGTCTAAATATTGGTTAATCATTTGAGTGTTCAACTCATGATCTTCAACCCATATGGTTCTTTAATATCATAAACATCATGGATAAGATTCACGTTGGCATATTGTTCTATTTGCAGTTCGAGACAATATTTCTCTTAACACTTTATAATCTTTCTAGACTCTTCAGGAGTCTCACTCTAATATTATTAACTCTTGCAAGAGATTTAGTATGTTGCAACAACTTCGTAATAGTAGTACTTATTAAGGCAATTTATACCATCCATTGGTATTGAGTACATAATTTATGCTTTACCCTTCTAGGGCTTACTTCAAGCAATTTGAATCATTCAGGGATTTTCTACACTTTATGACACATTTTCCTTTGGAATTTATACAGAGCAACTTGCTTCTATGTATACTTAAGGGATTTACTTATGGAGATATGATATGGGCGACTCACAACCCTTCGTATATAATTCTCCATTCATATGACTAGTTTACAGGAGTATAATTTCAGGTTTCAATTAGTAACCTTGTGTCATATCATGTGAGTGTATTTCACTGTATTGCAAATGCCCAAATGTAACTTCATTGGTTCAACATCTTTTGGCTATTTGTATTGTATTCAAGTATATAGGTTTATTTTTCCATGTTTTTACAAAATTGTAATAGAATTGCCTTTCTCCATTTTTGGCCAATAATATTTCCTTTCGTCGACAGAAAAAGAATGAGACTCAATATCAACACAACTCATTGATGAATTTAATAGCTACTTGTAAAAACCAAAATTACCATTGGTTATCATCAATCCGTGATCCCATATTCTCATGTGCATGCGCATGCATAAAAGTTTTTCATTTCTTTGGATATCCATTGCCTCTTCAAGGGCATTACACTATCTCTTCTAGGATAGTCATAATTTAGAGAATGTGGATCATAACCTCATTTTGAGCGTTATAGAGCTTGGATTTTAATCTCCAATTTATAGGGGTTGAGTCATTGGAACATATACGTCTACCATGCTTCATGCATGAGACATCAAAATTCCCATGTTCGTAGATAGTCCTTTCTGGGACGTGTATCCATGCGGCGATTGTCATGCTTCGGCATGCAACGGTTATGCTTCAGGAATGCAATAGTTCAGTAGTGCCATATTTGTCTTCTTTCGAATGACTGAATCTTTTGAGTTTGAGGGTTTGCCACGCTTCAAGCGTGCAACAGATAAATCATTTACTACCTCATTATTTTGTCCAATAAGGACATCAATTCTTGTAGGCACATTTGCAGCAAGTATAAGAATCCCTTCTACTCCGCGATTTCGTTGAGTGGTCTGGAATTGTATCCTGGTTTGGATTTCGTTGAGTGGTCTGAAATCCCCTTTGGTGTCTTGGTTTCGTTGAATGGTCCGGAACCCGATGTTGATGGATTTCGTTGAGTGGTCTGAAATCGAATCATTTGACTCATTGGTTCATTGGATTTGATTTATTTGAGACAGCTTCTGAGATGTAGGCTTCGGTCGAACTGTGCCACTCTAACCCTGCATTTCGGTGTATTGTACATGATATTGTTTGGTATGATCATTAGATGTTGTTGGATATAGTTGTTTTGATTATGATTATGATTAGACTCGTTGACCAACGTGGCTAGAGATTGTGTTGCGCTTCGTCGAATGTTCCTCATGATTATACATGCATGTAGTGTGGTATTATGTTAAGACATAGTGAATTATGTGATGATTGTTTGAGTATAGTGAATGGTGAACTACGAATGGCTTGATCCATGTTTAGGGTATATAGGCAGTCTAACAAGGAGGTTAGATGCAGCCATAAAGTATACGAAAAATTACTACGCAATTCGAATCTTGAGTTGTGCTTTGCCATATTCCAGAGGCGGGGTATGTTAGAGATACGGGTATTTGGTGACGTCGCGTGTCGAACTTGGACGTATGTCGGGATCGAGGCGTGACAAAATAACTAAGATAAGTTATGGCTTGCTTAAGTGAGGCGTGGCATGAAAGCTAAAAGCTCATTGGTTTAGCGTGAAAGAGAACTTATCCACAACCTTAGTTTCACACAGGCTCAATAAACTTTCATAATCATCCACACCATGATCCACTTGGCAAACTCCGCTATGTGGCCTGGACCCACTTTAGCATGTAACGTGGTTGTCAGGATTTGTCTACGACGTCAACGTTGTAACATGGCTTGGCATGCTAAATATGCATGGATTTACATGGGCTTGGTGTGATTATGCAAACGTCTCATTTTTAAATTACTATTTTATTGGCGTGGCAGTGATCGTAAATTAATGTACCCCTCAATTTCTCACTTTCGCATTAATTTGTGGCACCTTCACGATAATCGGGTATCGAGATATAATTGAGCTTGCTGGCTGTAACAATGTTGGATATTTATTTAAGGTAAATTAGAAGATTGAGATTATATAATCATCTCTAAAAAAAGAAGGGTAAATCGCCAAAATGATCCTTGAGATTTGCATAACTCATCACTTTGGTCCCTGAGATTCCAAATCGATAAAAGTGGTCCCTGAGATTGTCCACCATCCATCATGTTGGTCCTTCCCGTTAAAAACTCCGTTAAGTGTCCCAGAGCTCTTGGCTGGAAGTTTGGGCAATTTTCAAAGCTTCATAACTCAATCGTTTCTTAACCAAATTCGACCCATAATATATCAAAATGAAGATAGGAAAGTGTAGAATAAGATTATACCTATTTCGAAGCCCAATGGTTGCTGAAGATGGCCGGAAAATAGCCTCAAAGTTGACTGGTCCGAGTGAAAACTTGAAAACTCGCTGGAAACTGTGTAAAATTTAAACGTTCATAACTTCTTCAATACTCAACGAAATCAAGTGATTCAAAAATGAAAATCATACTTCTCGACTAGACGAAGAGAATGGTACTCTTTTTTTTTTTTATGGCTAACTCGCCGTGTTCTTGCCGGAAAACGGCTCGAAAGTGGCTAACTGTAGACCAAGACAGCCACTTTTGAGCCCTTTTTCGGCCAAACCACGATGATTTGACCATAAAAAAGGTACAATTCTCTTCGTCTTGTCGAGAAATATGATTTTCTTTTTTGAATCACTTGATTTCGTTGAGTATTGAAGAAGTTATGAACGTTTAAAGTTTATCCAGTTTCTGGCGAGTTTTCAAGTTTTCACTTAGACCAGTCAACTTTGAGGCTATTTTCCGGCTATCTCAGACAACCATTGGGCTTCAAAATAGGTATAATCTTATTCTACACTTTCCTATCTTCATTTTGATATATTATGGGTCGAATTTGGTTAAGAAATGATTGAATTACGAAGATTTGAACATTGCCCAAACTTCCGGCCAAGAGCTCCGGGACACTTAATGGAGTTTTTAACGGAAAGACTAAAATGATGGATGATAGACAATCTCAGGGACCACTTTTATCGATTTGGAATCTCAGGGACCAAAGTGATGAGTTGTGCAAATCTCAGGGACCATTTTGGCGATTTAGCAAAAAAAGAATGATGGTGCTATGATACTATCCGTACGCTACTTTTACCTTATACATACTTTTCACAAGTTTTGACCGTTGGGTCAAATAACTAAAAAGTAACCAAAGAACAAAAATTAATAGAAGTTTATGAAAGATAAAAATAAGTGTATGGATAACAGCAATAACAGTTTAAAGTAAAAGCGTTGATGCATAATTTAAAGGGTATATTTGCCATTTGACTCAGAGGGTTTCCTTAACCCTTAGTTGGAAGTTAGTGACGACAGGTAGAGCTGGACTACAAGAAACCCTAGGCCTGCGTAACAAATTAAGCATGTCATCATGCATGGCATATAGACATGCACACATATCTGCATGTACATTTGTTAACATATGACATGCATGGCATATGTAGGCTCAAATGAGTCACATCATGCAATCCATACATGGGTTTGACACCGTTACGTTAAGGGGGAAAAGGCAATAACTCCCGTTTAAAGCTAAATATTTTTTTTAAACAAACGATATTATCTATATTAGTAAGATGAAAAAGTGGTCTAAGCTTCACAATAGGCTTTACATTGCCTTTACCAAGAATAAAACCTAAGAGCTCTCACTTACAAATGAATTAAATACTATTATATCATAATACTAAGTGACTTCAATAATATATTTTAGAGATAAAGCATATGATGGTATCGTTCACTTTTATTACAATATATAGAAGAGTACATTGGTGTATTTGATACCCATGAAACCCTAACACCATGTAATAATATATATATATATATATATATGTATGTATGTAAATTACACAAAATTACCTTAATTATAGGTCGAATCACAATCTTATACCTCATATTTTAAAATTTATAATGTTATACCTTATTTTACGAATTTGTTGCAATGTTAGACTAATTTTTCTGTCAATTTTTCTGTTAAATGTTAATATGATTTGAGGCGGACCCACTCCCTATAACTAGATTAAAAAAATTAATTAAATTTTAAAAAATTAAAAACAAAATCATTTAAATTTATTTTTAAAATATGGGACCCACTCCCTGCAACACATCTGGGTTCTACATGTCTCCCGGAACCCTAACCCAGATCAACATCCAGTTCCTTAAGGTTCGCCACCGAGAGCTACGCCATGGAAAAAGGACCTAGATACAGAGCCTACGCGGAACTCAGAGAATCGCGGCTAAGGAGGAAATACATGATCTCAGAGGAGCTCGAAGAACCCGAATCGAAATCGACCCCATTGAAGAAACAAGTCAAATTTAAGACCCATCTGACCAATTCGCGAAAAGGGTCTTCCGTTCCTGCTCAATCGGTGCCCAATTTCTCAGCCGTGTTGCGAAAAGAGAACCGCAAGCCGCCGTCGAAGCTTCCGTCGATGCAGGAGATGACCACGCCGGCAAAGAGTTTAGCGAAAGCAGCGTACGGGGTATTGTCGAATTCGAGATGGAGTAAGTCGGCAAGCGCGGGGGAGAAGAGATACACCAACGGCGGAGAGGTCATGGGGAGGAAGAGCTACGCGAGTATGGAGGAGTTGAAGGGTTTGTCGTCAATGGCAATGGTGGAAGGGAATGCCATTGGCAATGGCAGAGCAATACCAAAGACTCTTTTGGGATACAGACAGTTCTAAAAGTTTGATTCTTTTGGGGGCTTTTTTTCTCTATTCATTCTTTCTCTGCTGAATATTTGTTTGATGTTTTATAGCTTGGGAATTTGATTACCACTTATAATTCTTTTGTTTTTTTATTTGTTCGGAATGTAACTGGTAAATGATAAAGTTTTATGAATTGTTTCAACTCCTGGATGCATTTAATAGACAAATTAACATAGGTATGAGATTGAAATTTTTAAAACATGAAGTATAAGATTGTAGTTCGACCCACTGAACATATAATATATTGGATAAAACTTGGATACTCCTTGGGGAGTACCTAATTTACTGACCATTTAATTTGGCCCAATAATTTTAGAACACATGTCATTTAATTCTCTTCCAATATTTTGCCATCCCTGTAACCAAACACATTTTATACCCGAGACCAAACACCTCTCTTCTTCTCCATCTTCTTTCCTTGCCCCGCACAATCCCTCATCTTCTCCGGTGACCATTTCCGTGCCTTTGCTTCACTTTTGTTGATGCAATGGTAGATCCACCAAAAGTTCTTCATTTGCCTAACCACCCATGTCTCTTATCCCTTGTCATCGACACCCATGATCAATCTGTTACAAGTTCACTAATTTTTTTGTCAAAATCACTTGTTGATTGATGTTGCAGAGAATTTGGAGTAGAGGATGTTGTTCAGATTGATGAGGGAGAGTTGGGTAGAGTGAAGGTGTGTCATTATGGTCGACGGTTGGAAGATTGGGGCTGACAATTGGAGAAGGGAGCAGAGATGGGGTCCACGATTGGAGGAAAAAAGTTGGAAGAGGGTGGGATGGTAATCATGGGATACAGGCAAGGAAAGAAGATGGAGAAGAAGAGAGGTGTTTGGTCACAAGTACAAAGGGTGTTTGGTTACATAAATAACAAAATATTGGAATAAAATTAAAATGACAAGTGTTTTAAACTTATTGGACCACGTAAGATGACGTAAGATGGTTAGCTAATTGGGTACTCCCCAGTTGTTAGTATGCAAGTATTATCCTAATATATATTCTATGTAAATTAATGTTATAGTTGTTTGAGTTGCGATTGAGTGTATTCCACCCTAGAATATTCAAACTGCACCTCTGCCTTTGCATGCAATAACTCCCCTTCCTATTGGCCGATATTTTATCAATCGGTTGCCTAGCGAAGGACTTGCACTGTGTCACTATCTCATGCTAGTTGGTTTACCTTAGTTGCTTAGCTCGCGATGCATGGGGACATCAATTATTTTCTCCTTTTCTTTTTTTTAAAGGAAAGAGTGAGAAAGGTTACATTTTTGCATTTCATTGGTGTATTAATACGTGCAGTAAGTGACGTGTATAAGCTACATTAATTAAAAGTTTTATCCAGGCTTGGCCCTGGCCCAGTGCATATAAAGCAACTGTCCAGGACCCAGAATTTTATGGGGCACCAAAATTTGCTATACTAACAATTATGGGGATATATAAGAAAACAAATAAATAAATAAAAATTTGCAAACCCAGAAGTCGCGTTTTCTGAGTCTGACTCTTCTCTTTGTATTCCTTCTTCGCAACTCGGAAGTCGCGTTGTGACACTTCACAGGTCATAGAGTCATTATTAGGTATTATTCTATATTTTTTTTGGACAAGAAGTATTATTCTATTGGGTTTTCCGACTCTTTTCTTAGTAATTTACTAATTTTTACAATATATGTTTGTTGGAATGATTGTGGTCTGGCCTCTCCTCCGATTTGGCCCCTTTCTTTTTAATGGATTTATTTGTTATTGCAGTTTGATAATGGATTTATGGCTCGATTTTGCAGCCAAATGTGAGACTGCATTTTGAGACGTCTGCAAAACCCACTTGGCGACTGCAAATTGAAAAACTCCTCTTCTACGAATTTCAGATTGGCATGGTTTGCTAGCTTGGGTTGATAATATTAGGTATTTTTCATAATATATATTAGTAATTTTCTATTATATAGTTGGAATGATATGTGCAATGATAATTGATATGTTAATGATTTTTTTTAATATATATTGGAATGATAGGTTAGTATTTTTGATAATATATATTGGAATTATAATTTGATATTGAAGAATTTTCAAAATTAAAATTATTAAACTCTTACTTGGGACCAGTATGTGTCACATCCCGGCTCGGGTGCAACCACCTCCAGGGCTCGACTCCACCGTAGCACGATATTGTCCACTTTGGGCCTTCCCCACGCCCTCACGGTTTTGTTTCTAGAAACTCACACGAGAACTTCCCAGTGGGTCACTCGTCCTAAGAGTGCTCTCGCGCGCTACTCACTTAACTTCGGAGTTCCGATGGAACCCGAAGCTAGTGAGCTCCCAAAAGGCCTCGTGCTAGGAAGAGGTGAGAATATACATATAATGATCACTCCTCTGGGCGATGTGGGATGTTACAATCCACCCCCCTTAAGGGGTCGGACGTCCTCGTTGGCACACTTCCGGCCAGGGATTGGCTCTGATACCAATTGTCACATCCCGGCCCGGGCGCAGCCACCTCCCGGGCTCGACTCCACCATAGCACGATATTGTCCGCTTTGGGCCTTCCCCATGCCCTCACGGTTTTGTTTCTGGGAACTCACACGAGAACTTTCCAGTGGGTCACCCATCCTGGGAGTGCTCTCGCGCCCTACTCGCTTAACTTCAGAGTTCCGATGAAACCCGAAGCCAGTGAGCTCCCAAAAGGCATCGTGCTAGGAAGAGGTGGGAATATACATATAAGGATCACTCCCCTTGGCGATGTGGGATGTTACAGTATGACTCAAGGTAGGCTGAATAAATTAGCAATTTTATGCATTTGGAGACTTGAGGAATTATGATAATATAATTGATGATTTTACTTCAATAAATGAAGAAGATGATTTCTTAAAGGTTGAAATTTCAAGAGAGTTTTTCTTGGAGTGGTTGAATATTATTTTGCTTTTGATGGTCGGCGTTTATGTATTATGTCCCCTTGTATGTTTTTTTCTTCAAAGTAATATAATATGAGCGTGAGGGTCTAGTCTCCCAACTTTGATTAGATTCCAACCCTCTTTAGATATTTATTTTAATATATGTTCTTGTATTGAAAAAAAAAAAAGGCATATTTTGAGCGTCGCCCTGGGAACCAAAAAACTCAGGACCGGCCTTGGTTTTATCTGATTGGGTATTAATTATATACTCACTAACCGCATAGTTTTAACTCTTACAATGGATTAGTCACAATAATGTGAATTTATCTTTCGCAAAAATCGAATTTAAGACCTCTGACCTCTTACTTACAAGTGTTACAAGTGAATGAAAATACGACTAAACTATAGTACTAGATGGTGAGAGTTATCGTGACATGTACATATCACTTACCACATCTAATCGAAGATGCTCACTTATAATATTAAGA
The DNA here is from genome assembly GCA_024362995.1 of Heteromeles arbutifolia. Classification (NCBI taxonomy): domain Eukaryota; kingdom Viridiplantae; phylum Streptophyta; class Magnoliopsida; order Rosales; family Rosaceae; genus Heteromeles; species Heteromeles arbutifolia. Next base: position 43,160,206 of record JANCRC010000002.1, read on the forward strand.
TATGAACTGATGAAGATGTGCCACAATCGGAAGACAGGTAGAATCCAACCTTCCTAAACAATCCTATCACATATAAAAACATTTCTTATTCTTTTTATCAAATTTTTTTTGGAAGACTTTTATCAATAAATTATGAGATAGGATTTCACTAGAGATCACGAAGTGACCTGCTATACCTCAAATTAAGGGAAATGTAAGGACACCACTTTTTAAATACATTTGTGTATTATTTGATGTGATAAGTGTTGCGTACATGCCACTACTTAATAAATTTATCTTATTAAACGATGGTTGTGTGAATGACTTATCATTTAATGAAAAGGGTTTGGACTAACAAATATTTAACCAAAAACTATCTCAAAATGTTAGTTAACCAAAAGGGTTCAAAGTTTAATAAAAAATCATTCAAAACTATTCTCTACGGGCCAAATTTACAAGCCCAACCCGCTACAAAACTACAATTCCGTAAATACCCCTATATGATTCGATATTCTCCTGACTTTTCACCAACTTCAACCCCAGCACGAAACCGTTCTAATAACTCTTCGTCTTCCTATCAAATCGAATTCCCCCATTTCAAAAACAATCAAATCAAATTTGAAAATTGTAGTGACTTCAAAGTTCTAAGTTGTGGACCGGCCTTCTTCCTAGGCTAGTGGTTAATTGCGCTAGCATGATTTCTGAGGTTCTGGGTTGTGAGGCTAGTATTGAAGATGGCGTGATGATTTTTAAGTTTCTAATCTATCTTTAATATTTCAAATCCCACAATATATGTGTTTTATTTAATATTTCATAAATATAGGTAATTGCAAATTATGATTTTTAAATTAAAAGAATAAAATAGTTGATATGGAAATACATTTAATACTAGTATGCTGAGGTGTATAAAAGTCAAGGTCCTTGATAAAAAAAACTGAACACTAATAAGGTTTCAATTCAAGAAGATTGGTGGCGAGAGACCATATCCAAAGTGTCACACACCAATAAGCCTGCAGCGGTAGTTGAAATTCAAACAATATAGGCGGTTCTGATTGTTGATATTCATTACAGAATAGTTTTAGAATCAATCACCACAACTTAATAGTTAACATGAATCCACAACATACATAGGAGAAGCTTTCAAGGGGTATTTAGTTAAATTTTAGCAAAAATGAGATAAGTTATCCCACATATGTCACCCATATATCAGTCATGATTAGCGATATACTGGCAATAAATAAGAGATAATCTATCCCATTTTTAGAAAGTGCAAAGAAATCAGGTAACATGGAGCTACATTTTTCTTGTGTGCTTATAGATTTGTTCCCTTAATATTTATAGATGGCAAAGAATTAATATTTAGATCTCTGTGTAATCTCGAAAGTAAGTTCGTAACATGGAGCTACATTTTTCTTGTTTATTTGATCGAAAGCAGGAGCTTACAAGAGTACAGTGAGAGAATGCGAGATATGGGAATCCAGGTACTTAGAGGGATTTCAAAATCTTTCGGGCTTGAAGCATGCTACATAGAAAAGAAAATGGAGTCCGGCTACAATATTTTGGGACCAAGTTACTATCCACCACTGTCCAATTTCTCGGATCCTAAGAATCAGATTGGCCAATTCCCTCATCGCGACCCTAGTCTACTGGTCCTCGTTGCACAAAACGTGGGCAGGGGAGTTCAGATACAGCACCAGGGTCCAGGGGAAGTGGCTCCATGCAGATTCTCCTCCTGGTTCCATTCTTGTCATTGCGGCTGACCATATGGAGGTGCGTCCGAGTTACTAAAAATAATAATAATCTTTGAGGGAATACCCAAAAAATAATAGTTTGGACTGTTAAAATAAATGCAAGGAAGATGCTACAACGGCACACATCGGATAAGTTTATTTGAGGGACCCGAGATAAAAATGGACTATCTAATATGGACTTTTATTTTCTCAATATCTCACATCATAGGATGGAATAAACCTTCAAAAACAAAATTGGATTACAAAAAACATTTTTCATTAATTGCAAATGAACGCGAGCAAGCACAGTTCTTATCTTCATTCATCAACTCCACTGCTAATTTTGTATTTTGATTAATTTCATGATGCATGGCAGATTCTCACCATTAGGAAGTACAAGAGCTTGGTGCATCGGGTGGCCTTGAACACCCAAGTGAAACGGATGAGTTTGCCCTTCTTTTTTGACCATATCCCTGGACGCAGTGGTCAGGCCTGAACCAGAGTTTGTAGATGAGCACAACCCACCCTCTTGTCGTGAAATGACTTATAGGGCCTACTTGGAATGCAATTCTCAGTACCATGTGATTGAAGCGAAAGCAAACTTGATCAATCACGTTCGACTCTAATGCACCCAATTAAGTTGTATCTTCAGATTAAAAATAAATTGTAATAATTGTATGAATAAACATTATGTACCTGTGGAAGCTTGCCAAACTCCGTCATACAAGATGTCACTTGGAGCAGATTCTTGCTATATACGGTACCAATCCTCAGGGTAGCAGTGACTATCCATTAGAATTGTGTCTTCATTTTCTCCCTCTGTATTCCCTGCAATGGCACGAGGAGGGGCAACATTACCTGCATTGTAATTTTCATGCAAAATTCCAAAATAATGAATATATGCAAAACTTAGATTCTACCATCAAACAAAGGAGAAAAATGATTGTAACAGAAATACATGTTATTCATGGACGAGAAACTAAAACAAGTGTAAGTACAATTTCTAGCCCTTCTGTGCAACCAAGGCAATTAACGTCTTTATGTTACCCAAGCCTGCCATAGGTGCAAATGTTTCATTGAAGTCAATTCTAGGATTTTGTGAGTAGCCATTAGCCACCAGCCTTGCTCTGATCTTCTGCACTGACCCATCCAAATTCAACTTTGCCCTTGTAGACCCATTCACATCTATCACTGGTTGTCACTTGATATGTCAACCAATTCCCAAGTTTCATTCTTTTCTATCATTGTAATCTCATTTTTCATAGCTTTCTGCCATGCAATATCTTTCTCAGCTTCACTACAACAAAAATGGACTAAGAACACAATTCATTTGTGCCCTTTTCATTATCCTTGAGCACCAATACATATATGTGCTTTTTAAATATCAATGACCACCAAAACCATCTCAAATGTGCCCTCTAAACAAAGGGCACATTGGTTGGTGTCCTGCATTTGTGCCCATTAAAATGTTTGCACTAAAATTTGTGTCACTGTTTATAAATATCAGTAAGCATAATTTTTTATTAATTTACGTACACACATAAATAATTTTTGTGCCCTTTGATTTAGTATATTTAAATTATTTAATTTTATACACATAAGTATCTTGTCTTACTTCAACAATCTGAAGACAAAATCTTATTTTAATATATTTTTATTGATCAAAACCCACCTTAAACCCCCCCTTTCCCTTTACTTTCTCATCTCTCTCTCCGTCTCTCGCATTTCTCTTTTCATGTCTCTCATCTTTCCTTCTCTTTTACTTTCCTTATCTCTCTCTTTCATCTCTGCTTCCCCATATTCAGTCCAACCACCCTTTCTATCTCTACCTTCCCCAGATCCAGTCTATCTCTCTTCATTTTCCGATCTTCTCTCATATCTGCCTCCCTCTCTCTGCGACTCGACTCTTCTAAGAGTGCAGTCGCCGAACCTAGTTGAGATTCGCTCAAAGAAGTTGCCGGAGAAGCTTCGACTTCCGCAGCCGATGAATCTGGATCTCAAGACCTTCCGCTCGAAGGAGGAGGCCGAGGCGGCGGTTGCTTGACTGTTGTTTGAGCTGTTGTTGTCGTCGCCCGCGTCGACCACCAGTTCGCTTATATTCCTCAGAGAAGAAGACCCGAAGCTTTTGGAGTCATTTTGGGCGGATGTGAAGGAGGAAGAGGAAGAGATATTGGAGGTGGAGTTGTCTCTGAAGCTATCACCTCTGTCTCTATCTCTTTCTCTCTGTCTCTCTCAACTCTGCCTCCCTTATACTCCGTTGCTAAACGTTGACGGTCAGATCGACAACCACTGCATCCACTCAACAACCACCGCATCACCGACTCCTCTCACCCCACTCAGATATGGGTTTTTGTTTATTTTTTCTTTGATTTTTGTGTAATTTTTTAACAATTTATTTTTGTAGGTGGGTTTCTGCGAGCTCATGTGCCCCATAATGGAAGTCCGAGTTGATACGGTCTTTGCTAGCTGCCATTTCAGTGTCGTCGACGAGAACAAGCTCTATAACTATACTTTGGACTCTCTTATCCCTTTCTTCCCTCACGGTGTCCAAAGCGAAGATGGGTACTCTCTCTCTCTCCATTTCTCTGTTATGTTCAATACCGACACCTCTCTCAGATCTGGGCTTTTCCTTTGTTTTGTTTATTTATTTATTTATTTTTTTGTATTTGATCCTGCAGGAAACTCAACGTCACCTCAGTTAACGATTTTTGTTTGAAATTCTTTTTATTTTTGCCCATAAATTCATAAGTTTGATGGAACTCTGCTTGTGGGAATGATGAATTTATTTGTGGAGCAACAAAGATGGGATGAACAAAGCTTTCTGGGGAAGATGCTGTTGTCCATAAATGATTGTTTTCGAGTGTTATCTTAATTAGGGCTAAAATATGTAGAATGTTTGTTTTTAGTTTGTATGGTTTTTCGATTTTTAATTTTTTTTTTAATATTTAATTGATAGGGCACAATTACAAACTTTGTGCTAACATGGATGGGAAAGTCGTCTGACAATCTTGTGAGAACAAGGGCACAAAAATGCTCTTATTTGTGCCAAGTCTATGAGCACAAACCGCTATATGGTGCCCTCTAACCAAAGGTAACGCCCATAGAGGGCACAAATATATTATAGTAGCAGCATTGTTGCTATTGGTCTATGGGCACGTATGATAGTGCCCTTAAGCCTTATAGGGCACAAATATATTTTTGTGCACAGTGGTCATTTTTCTTGTAGTGCTTCCTCTAAAGTTTTTGTTTCAATCACAATAATCAAGTACCCTAGATGTCATTCATGCTTCTCATTCTCGCTGGTGTTAAACTTTGAGATTCTTCATTTTGAGGACTTAGTTTGGCAGACTGAGTTTGATGTTGTGAACTGGTTACCACCCTTTAATCTGTTGCATTTACTATTGGGCTAGCTTGCAGGCTTAATGTCTTAATGTCTTGATGTCTTGATGTTGTTATGCGTTTGATTGGAGCTATTATGCTGGATCTGTCATATAATAAGAAAGCAAGATCTCTCAAGTTTATAAATATGTAAACCCTAACTTTTGTATTAACTATTGGCAGAGTAGATGAGCCTGTGTGCAATTTGTTAATTTGTTCACCTTGATTGGGGTCTTCCATCTTCTTGCTCCTATACATCTGATGATGAAAATCAAAGCAGAAAATGTAGAACAATATTAATCAGAGATGAACCCTTAATTTATATTTAATCAAAGTATTGAATCTTATATATAGTACAATTAGTAGAGAAAATATATATAGATCATGAAATTGATGGGATCAAATCAATTACTTGAAGATGGCTCTTGACATGAGTTATACCCAGACCCTTAAAATTCATCAACTGAAGAACCAACTTCGGAGTTGCCCCTGCACCATTAATTCACAATTATTTAGGAAATAAGAACTAACGGGGACTCTAGGCTAATCTCATATATTAATCCCAAAACCTAGCTTTGATTTATATGTACCACACTTACTTTCTTGTCCACCTAATCTTTCAACTGCATGAACAAAGCAAAAATGGAGATCAGATGTCTACTGAAGTCATGATGTCTTGGAACGAACATAAATCACATAGATACGTCAAAAACCAAAAAAAGAATGCTGCAAAGGGAAATTGGAAAATCATATTGAAAATTCCAAAATCCATAAACACATAAAATTCCAAATCCATAAACCCCTTATCATAACTAAAGCGCAATTTGCACAGAAAACCCATTAGGATATCCGAATTTATATTTTTAAATTAGTTGGAGCAATCAATTGATTAACATCCAAACACGGTAAAACAAAAAAATGATATAGACAAACACAGAAATATAAAAACGCTTCTGTGAAATGTACTAAAAAAAATTGAAGGAAAAGAAGGGTTATGAGGGAAAATAGAGATGAAATAAATACCCTGAGAAAGAGTGGAGGAGATGTTGTCCAACGGAGGAGAAGGAATGAGGGAGGAGCCTGGAGGGGAGATGTTGTCCATTGGAGGAGGAGGAAGGAGATGTTGGAGAGAGGAGGGAGGATGTTTCGTGGTTCTAAGAGAGAGGTCGAGAGATTCTTCCTGGAAGCAAATGAGACCATACGGAAGAGCCCGGAAGCAAATGGAAGACTCTGGTTCCATCCTTCTCCCCTTCCACGATGAGCAACACGTGTATACAAGGGGCAAAATCGTAAATTAACTGTTCAACACAAAAAATAAGCACTGCTGATGAACAGTTCTTTTCCACCGGGTTTTAGTATATAGATAATTTCGTAAGTCCAATTATCGTTTCAACGAGAATTCTAATTCAATCTCTAATTTGATAAACTAAACCAAATCTAATTATATAAAAAAATACACAACCATGAAAATAAAAAACACAAACAATGAGCAAGTCGAAGTCTCACTTGCAGCTTAAATCCGAATTCTCAACTTTAGTTGGTAACAAGTTGATCGGATATGGCATCCATATAACAATTTGATTGCAATTTGACAAGAAATGAAGGTTATGCTCAATAACATGGAAGTAGTTTCTGATCATTTTCTTCGATTATTCTAGTAAGGTCTAGCAAGGTCGTAGGCTTCTGATTAAGTTGATTAATGATTGCTGCCTAAATTAACACATGATCCACATCGTACCACGTTTCTACGTGGTTGAATAGAAACGACAAGCTTCTCCATCCTGTATCGGGAGAAAAGTTGTTGGAGTTCGTCTGTGTGTGAAGGAGAGAACAACTAGTATTGGCATTTCGGACATAACAGTCATGTATGAGAGTCTCTTTCATTTGATCTTGTGACTGGTGTTAGTGGTCTTGAATGCCGCGATTGTGATTTCATTTCATTGATGTTTTTCATATTTACAGAAAGCAATTTAGGTGACACATGTGATATGGACACAGAATGTCATGATACTGTTGTACAAGTTCTCCCATTTGTATAACAGTATAAGCCCGATGCGTTTGAGATGTCTAACACGGTGATAATCTCAGTCATGACGGAAGAAGAGATTCAATGAAACCTACCCCCGGCACTGTGGCGCAGATTTCCATCACTATCTAATTCTCCCATGTCATTAGGATTCGGAGGAAGCAAATGCAAAACACAACCACTACAAAGCACATATACAAAACGACTAGCCAAAGGTCACTCTCACTCTCTTTAAAGTTTTGGACAATGACACAAATTGCACGGCAATCTCAACGTTCACAATTAAATGTTTAAGGGTTTTGCTAGCTACATGGGCCCTTTGATTACTGATCGTAAAATCCTCTCCTTTTAAAAAGAAGATCTTGAGTATGGCTGCTTATGCGGCACCACAATTACAAGGAATCCATGAGCGCGTGTCATAGTGTCACCATACGTAAACAAGAGTTTATCCTAATGGAGTGGTAACCGAAGTAATATTATTCGCATATTTGACACGGAAAAGACACATTTAATCAGTGAACAAAGAGAAATCCGCGAGTTGATTCCATCAGGACTTATCTAATTAGAGTGGCATTGTGATTACAACATTATTAGCTACCACACGTACAAGACTAGAACAACGACAAGAAATTGGAAAATGGAAGTTTGGTGATAGCCATTACCACGTGGCAATAACCCAATTGTAGGAAGCAGACGGGTTCTTAGACATGCCCATCTTGGGCGCCATTAATGGTAATTGATTGCTTTGATTGTTGATCAGGCTTTGCAACGCCCATCTCCATTGATTCGTCAGCAGTAGTTGCAGCACCATTGGGCTTCTTGGTGCCACTGCCCTTGCCCTTGTTGCCACGGTAGATGAAGTACAGGAGCAGCTGCAATGCCCCTAAACCACTCCCAAACCCATTTGGAATCTGCACCACATATCACATTATTTGTAAGAGAAAGCGTTTATTAAGCGTCAAATCTTAGGTGCAACCGTATCACTATCACAGTGTATGTCTACATTACTTTCATTGGTAATAGATAATGTGAGAAGAGAGATAGTCACAAAGATATGCATGTCTTGTTACACCTAAATTTCTCTCGAGTTTAACGAGTTCTAGTTTTCAAATTTGAATTGAATCACATCTTAATTTGTGTTTTAGTCAATTAAGGGGTTAGTGAGGGGAATAAAAATAGAAAAGTTAAACAGAAAAGTTCATATATATGGTTAAAAGACAAAGGGTTGAAAATTTGGTACCAAAAATCTCAAATTGTTTTTACTTTTCCCATGACATCTCTGCCATATGTTGAAGTATTTGGTAAAAGTAACAGAAATTCAAAAGGGTAAATACTTACAGCAACAAATGGATCATGGCCAAGTAGGCCAAAGATGAACCATGAAGTTCCACATAAGAAGGAGAAAAGTGACAAGAAAAATGGCATAAACTCCACACTCTTGGTCCTCACCACTGTGCTCTGCATTATACACAAATTAACACATAATTAATCCCAATTAATTCCACATAATTAAACCATAAAATTCAATGAATGTTATGAATGAGTACAAGTAAACTTACCATAATCGAGAAAGGCGAGCTATACATGATGACGGAGAACACGGTGGCGGCGAGGCCACAGAAGAGCTTCCGGGTTTTGTCGTGGAGGGCAAAGAGAGAGACCAATGCCACAGCAGAGAACACAGCAAGCACAGCAGTGAAGAGACCAAGAATTTTGGCCCTCTCCCTCTTTGGGGCAAAAATGATGAAGATCAACACATATATCAGTTCAATGGCTGCACCAGTACCATTGATTGTTGACACTAAAATGTTGTTTGGGGACACAAATGGCAGGCCATACCTATTATTATGCAGATCATACATTAATCCAAGTTATTAATTAATTACACACAATTGATTACGTGGGCAATGATTGAACTGCACAAAACTGTTATGTCACACACAAAACATGGTATAACATAGTAACATGTAATACACAAAGGATAATAGTCAGTATCATCCAACCCAAATATCAAGATTCATATATTTCACACAGAAATCCAACCAGTTTTTGTACCAAATTGCACATTTTAGTGAAGCATTGCGATTAAGGCAACTGTTAAGACAACAGCAACAAGAAATTTAACACAGAGAGCGAGAGAGAGAGAGAGAGAGAGAGAGAGAGAGAGAGAGAGAGAGAGAGAGAGAGCAGTTGAAGGAGAGACAAGCAAAGCAGCATACCAAGCGGAGAGGAGGCAGTTGAGCATAGTCATCACGTAGGGGATGCCTGAGAACTGCTCTGTGCTTCTCTTCCTTATGATCCTCCTAAATGTAATTCTACACATTTTTTAAACCAAAATAATTCAGTAAATTTCACAGAAAATTAAAGAAACCCAATAAAGATTCAACCTTTTCGTCTATCCAACAGATATACCTAAACCATTTAACAAAACCAAATTTATAACACAAAAGACGTGATCTTTAGCCTCAAAAGCAAGAGAGAGAGATTGTTGCTTGCTGAACTATGGAGAATGTACAGAGAATCAAAATATCATAACCCAATTAACAAAATGATATTTTTGGCAAAAAGGCATCACCTTTAGACCCCAAATGAAAGAATGTGTGTGTGTGTGTGAGAGAGAGAGAGAGAGCGCATACGTGGGTGCCAAGAAGAGGAAGAGAGCAGTGCCATTTCCTGTAAAAACGAAGAAACAGAGCATTAAAAAACGCATGCAAAAATCTCAAAGGAAATGGGTAAGAAAGAATCACAATTTAGAAAATAATCAGAAAAACCAGAGAGGAAAATTCAGAAACTCACCAATGACTCCGAAAAAAACCTTGAAAACATGCATTGTTTTTGGATCCATTGCAACCAAATCTTGAAACGAGAGAAAGAAAAGCAGAGAACCCTTGAGGAAAAGCCTCAGAGAACCAGAAGCTACACTGAAAAGGGGAGAGAGAGAGCGAAGATGGAGGAAAGAGCAAGATGTTTCTTCACAAAGTAGGAAATGGGGTTTTTGAGAGAGGAGTGCACGAAGCGGTTGGGATTTTAAAGAAAAAAAATTCAGAGACAGAATAGTAAACGGTAACTGAGCGGTTTCTCTTGCAGTAAAAATACTGAAATGTAATCTGATTTTGGGTATGGAGTGTATGTCTCTACTTCTTATACTGTGTCTCAGAAATCTGTGATTCTCCGCACGTACGAACTGTAAAACGGTGAAAAGCTGTAACTTGTGAAAACTCTCTCACAATGGATAACCACATTATGCCGGGCTTTGCTGCTTCTACACGAAACGATTTGAAATTTTTTTATTTTTTTTAAACGATAGGAGTGATATCTAAAACTATATTAATGAAACTTTTTTTGTTAACTAAAAAATAGTGAAAAGACTATTTAATTTTCTATCACAAAAAAAAAAAAAAAATGATAGGCAATAATGTAATTTCACAGGTTTAAATTTTATTTTATTTATTAAAACCTCACCTATAAGTGATGTTAAAATATATTCAAAATTTAAAATTAAAAGAAAAAAACAAAAAACAAAAACCTCCCACTCCCCCCCCCCCCAATGTTCTCTCCCTCCCTCCCTCCTACCCATTTTTCTAAAAAAATGTGTTCATACACACAGTGTGTAGGCAAATGCTAGTATGAATACAAATAAGTATACCGGTGCCAAACAAATAAGTACAACGGTTCTAATTTGGTACATAGCTCTAATGACCAACAAATTGATTTGAAGTGAATTTGCACAATTAAAAAAAATAAAATAAACCCTATACAACAATAGACGCAACAGATCTTTACCGGCAACTAGTCATAGAGGAGGAGACGTCATCAAAATAAATCTGTCTGAGAATAACAATAGACGTAACAAATCTTTACTAGCAACTAAAGCGGTCATCGCTAAAGAACGAGGCCACATAAAGTCATCGCAGAGGAGACGTCATTAGTAATGTAACAATAGAAGTAACAATCTTTGACACGCCTGACCCTAATATTCTCCAAAACACTAGGGTAAGTATGTGTTGGCCAACACTCGAAGGTGACAAAGCCATATTAGAATGCATGAGAACAATGAATATAAATAAAATAGTAAAAATTTAAATACAATGATTATGCAATTGAGGAATGTGCTCAGAGCATACAACTAACTAGAACACTAAAAGAAACAATATAAAATTGAATGAGCAAATGAATGGGTCCTACACCGAGAGGACTCGAAGATGCCGATGCGGGAGTGCCATGATGCCGGGATTGTATGCCTCGAAATCTAAGTCCTGAGGGGGCGCAAAACAAACATGAGTGGACCAAGTTGATATATATATATATATAATACTGAAATAGTTATCAACATACTAAACCCCAAAGTTTTATGAAAACTCAATAGCATTATAAGTAGTAGGTTTTTCCGAAAACCCTAGCATGCCATAAAAATCTTTCATAAAATATATCTCGTATATAATGTGCTAACTAGTGGTATCAGTATCATCCGAAGGCATAGAGAACTCTTCATTTAGAACACTTCATTTGCCAAACAGGCACCAACCTATGCCTGGCCGTAGCCAATATAAGTATCATTTTCCATATGCATAGAACAGTGCCCTATACATGCCCGCCCGTAGGCAATATCAGTATCATCTTCCATATGCAAAGAATAGTGCTCTACACACGCCCGCTCGAAGGCAATATAGTTATCTTCTTCCATATGCACATAACAGTGCCCTACACATGCCCGCCCGAAGGCAATAAAAGTAACATCGCTCGTAGGCAGAACAATGACCACTAGATTCGCACAAAAACATTGAATATAGTCTTTCCAAACATAGGTATATATATCTCAAAAACATCTTCATAGCATATAGTCATCCATCATATATACTATAAAGAAGTATGTAAAAACATGTTCATAAGCAGTATATAGTCATCCATCATATATACTACAAAGAACATGAGTTCGATAGAATATGGTAATTCAAAATATTCTAAATAAACATAATATCTCATAAAACGTAATCATTAAATCATGCTTTTCATGTATGCATTTCTACTATTAAAGCATACATTTTAGAAGGGGTCCACTCACAGATACTTCGCCATTGAAGAGCCACGCAAACTAGCGAAGATGGAAACGCCACAAATAATTGGCCCTAAGCACATAAAGGGTCCAATTAATAAAACTATACTATAACGATTGAATTTGGGAAAACAAACGTCAAAAATGGATCCAGGACGTCGAAATTAGCTTAGGAGGGGTCCTGGACAAAACCCCAAAAAATTCAACAAAAGTCAACATTGACCGTTTACTGGTCAAAGTCAAAGTTAATGGTCATCGTTGACTAGGTCTACGGGTTTGGGTCAGGTCAGGTCAACCGGGTCAATGAGTCCTGGTTGGGTCAAGTCAACTAGGTTAAAGGGTTTAGGTCAGCCAGGTTGGGCCTAAAAGGTTTGGGTCCAATGGGTTTTTTGGGTTTAAAGGGTATTGTGCTTAGGGTTAAACGGGCTGAGGGCCCTAGTTGGTACGGCCCGAGGGGCCTGGGTCTTCGAGTTAACGGGCCTAAGGCCCAAGACTTTAGTTTAAAAGGGTTTTTTAACAGAAAATGAGTTGAAGGTTTTGGGCTTAAGGCCCGACCCAAGGATTGGGCCAATGGCCCGTGCCACTCGGCCCCAAAGCCTGAAAGGGGTTTGGGCTTGGGTTTCTTGCCGGGGAAAAAGGTTGGAGCCTTCCTAGCTCTAGTCAACGACAAACTAGCACCCTAGGGCACGATCTAGGTACTAAATTAAAGAGCAAGACGAAATGAAGAGTTTTGTACCTAGGATACACCGTGACGTGGCTGAAGTTGGCCGGAAAGTTGATTCGAAATCATCGGGTTTCTCGCCGGTAACTGAAACCTTTGCCTTAATTGTTTCTGTTTCCTACAGCCACCAAAAACGACTCAAAATGTCCCCAAACTCACATACAAACACTAACCAAGAGGTTCAACGAGCTTACCTACGTCAAGTATAAAGGAGCTCGCTGGAGTTCGATGAGAGAGGAAGAGAACAGTGGTCTCCGCCACTGTGATGCACCACAAACCTGTCCTGGGTTTGAGTTCTTGCTTGGAAGGATCCTAGGGTGTGTGTTTTTATCCTCCAGGAAGGAAAGAAAAGAGAGAGAGAGAGAGAGAAGTCCAAGAGAAAGAGTGAGGGAGTGAACTGTGAGAGAGAGAACTCATGGGAGAAAGGTTTGAGAGTGAGAGACATGGGAGAGGTGAGGGAGAGAAAAAGCAATTGGGCCCGAGGGACAAAATTTAGGGGTGGGCCCCTTGGTACACCTATTAAGACCCAAAAACAATTTTAAAAGAAAAAGATCTAGCCCAAGGTGCAATTTCACGAAAATACCACTTTCGTTCCGATAAAATCAGGACGGGTTGTTACAATCTTTACGGACAACCACACTCAGTGCTAATGAGTAAGGCCACATAAAGTTATCAGGGATGAGCAAGACCATATAAGTCATCATTGGAAGACGAGAGACCACATAAATCATCGCTCAATAACGATGGAAACATACAGTCATCGCATAAGCATGACCACAACACGAAAACTAACTACTTCGAGAAGGGAACTATTGGTCGGCTCATCAAGGTGGAGGACAAGGACACTCTTTCCAACACAATTTGCAGCTTCACCACCTTACTAAGATTCAAAGTTTTTACGAGTCATCAGATCAAGTCATATTAGCGGAGCTACCATCTCTTAGCATACAAGGCGACAAAGCCACCAGATCTGAACACCCAAAACGGTGGAGGTGCCTGATTTGGGCACTTAGGCTGTACAACCACATAATCGGTCGAGGAGTGCATCTTTGTCGAATAATCATGTTGACGAAGGTAGATCTAACCCACCAACAGCCACAAATCCAACTTTAAATCTCAAATCAAGCCATAATCAAAGAAGTGACCTTGAAATGGGAATGGCTCAGTTCTGGTTATGAGGCTTAAAGCCATGAGAAATTGCTCACAAAATGGTGGGAGAAATAAAACGGGAAGGCGGGAGGGAGATAATGCAATGTGTAGTCTGAAAGAGAGAGGGTGCCTCGAGAGCAGTGGGGATGGGCAGATGTGAGGGAAAAGGAAGGGAAGTCTGTGAAAAGATGAGGGGAAGAAGAGATAGGAGGACGAAGGGAAGATCTGCCATCGGCCCCGACGACTATGATGATAACAGATTAAATAGAGGTTCAGAGATATTTGATATTTTATTTTTTTGTGAAGAAGATATTGAAGTGAATAAGTAGGTTGCCCTCCTATTATAAATTGTTATATGTCATTTTGGTAACGGTTTAGTTTTAAATTTTTTGCTTTGAGAGAATTGAATAGTTATCAATGGAATGGTAACAAAAATTTTTTTAATAGTTGTTTTTTATTTTACAAAATGATATGATAGTTTACAAAATTCATACAAGGAGAGGATTGAACATGAAACCTTGAATGCATGGGCAAATACTTTTAACTAACTGAACCACAAGCCATTTGCTATTTTAATAATTATTTTTAGTTCAAGATTTTGGTTTCCTCCTTTATTCTTTATTTTTTATTTTTTGCTCATTCTCCCAGCATCCTTATTCATTCATCATTTCTTCCATGTACTTTTCTTATACCTCAACAATAAAATGGTCATAAAACATGGCATTAATAAATTATGTGATATTCATTTACAAGCTTGTAACACAAATAAATGTCTGTTTGATCGGAATTAAAAACACACGTGCTTAATCTTTTTCATTCAATTAGTGTTCAAAACATCTTTTTATTGGAATTCTGCCTACTTATAAACGCAATATTGTTTTGCTGCACGTGAAACGTGATTCCGCTGCTGACAGTTTTGCTATTTTGTTAGGATGAAACCACATATGCTTATTTTTTTTTTGGGTAATTTTATTACCACCCCACAATCTTATAAAGACACCCTACACTTGAAATTTGTCACATGAACTTCCTCTTTTACCCCTCCTATTTGAATTAAGGCGAGAAAAAGAAAATCCAACCATCCAATTATTTGCCGGTAGCCAACCACCTCACACACATCCACTCACCATGGCACCACCTTTTCTAAAGTTCATTTTCTTGTTCGTACGAATTCTTTGTAATTGTTATCTGGTATCAATTGCCAAGACAATTGGTGCTTGTTGATTTGATTTGTGCTTCTGCACTTCTAATTTTCATTTTGTAATTGCATGTTTCTACAATTCTCTGCGAGTATACACCCTTAGAATTTGGGAATTTTCATTGCTTAATTGAAGTGAAGGACTATTACATTCTTTTATATTTTCTTTTGAAACGGGCTTGGTAAGTTTTGTTGGAGAGTTGACCTTTGTAATTAGTTTAGTTACCTGTTTGGGTCCTTGTAATCAGGATGTAATTAGGATAGATATTATTTGGTGTTTCTTTCCTTGTAAATCAATCTTGTACAATATATATTTCTCTCCTTGGTGAGAAGAATAACATCAGAAAATTAAACCCCAAAATAAGCCCAAATTAGCATGGCATCAGAGCAAAGATCTTAGGATTTCTGGTCTGCCCGTTCCCTCAAGCAAACTCCACAGTGGAAACAATTTCATCCTAACCGATCCTACCCCTATACTAAACACTACTACCCTAACTGACCCTACTATGAATCCTCCTCTTGTTTCGAGTTCTTCCGACATGCCTCCGGAATCCTTAAGTAACTGTGGTTATGCTTTTAATATGAATAATTGTGATACTCAGTCCGGTTGGATCATTGAATCTGGTGCCATAGATCATGTGACCTATAACCCCACTAATTTAGCTTGTGATATTGTTCCACTTTGACGAAATATTACTAATGCTAATGGTGTAACCTCACCGGTAACTGGTGCTGGCATTGTACACCTTACGCCTACCCTCTCTTTGCCGCATACACTACTTGTACCTTCACTAAAGTATAAATTGATGTCTCCTGGCCAAGCTACTGAGCAATTGAACTGTTGTGTACTATTGTATCCAAAGTTTTGTCTTATTCAGGATATTCTCATGAAGGAGATAATTGGTCATGGTACTAAGAGGGGGGATCTCTATTTTGTGGACGATGTCAGTACAGGACGGGTCAATCTCGCCCAAGGAGCTATTGATCACAAACGGCGTTAGATATGGTTATGGCATTACCGTTTGGGTCATTCGTCTTTCAGCTATTTATAGCATATGTTTCTGGATTTATTTGTTGGTTGTTCGGTTTCAGACTTTAAATGTGACACTTGCGTAGTTGCCAAGAGTCATCATGTTTCTTATCCGTTGAATTCTAATAAAAGTGATATTCATTTTGGTCTTGTTCATTCGGATGTTTGGGGACCAACTCCGATTACTACTTCATTTTTTATTAGGTGGTTTGTAACGTTCATAGATGATTGCACATGGATGGCATGGTTATACCTTCTTAAGCATAAAAGTGACGTGTTTCTGGCATTTAAGACATTCCATACCATGGTTCAGACACAGTTTTCTACTAAAATCTGGATTTTGCGTTCTGATAATGGTGGTGAATATGTTAATAATGATTTTACACATTAATTAACTAATCACGGAATCCTCCACAAGATTACTTATCCTCAGACTCCTCAACAGAATAGGGTGGCTGAGTGCAAAAATAACCATCTATTAGAAACGGCTCGATCGCTATTGATTGGGGCGGATGTTCCCTGCTCCTCTTAGGATGTTGCTCTTCAGATTGCCACTTACCTTATCAACCGCATGCCATCTAAAGTATTGAATTTTCTTACACCTTTGCAAGTTCTTGCTACATTCGTGCCTCTACCGTTCGTTTTGGTGCTCCTACCGCTAATTTTGGGATGTGTTGCCTTTGTTCATCTACATAAAAATCAACGGACAAAACTTGACTCATGTGCTCTCCATTGTGTTTTCATGGGGTATGGATTACATAAGAAAAGGTACCGTTGCTACCAACCTCTTTCACATCGGATGTATACTATTATAGATGTTACTTTTTCCGAGTCTGAGATGTATTACTCTTCGACTTCTTCCAACCCTCCTCTTCAGGGGGAGACATTGCATGACAATCAGGTTTGGACAATGGCTGCTACCACTGATCTTTCGCTGCCACTATTAGCCGAGCCAATAGCCGAGCCCGCAATGGCTGCATTGCTAGCCCAGCCAACAGAAACAGGATCGCTGCCCACAGAACTAGCAGCATGCATAGTGGTGCCATGCTCACCCACGACAACAGTGCTGCCACTTGCCGATCTTGAGACTTCTACTGATACTACTCCCCCTTGTCTCAAAATATAGTACCATCAGATGACCATACTCCAGAGAATATTCCTGAGGTAAGATCTACTATCCCTATTGATGTATCCGATGTTCTGAATTATCAGTTACCTTTCAGGCACAACTGGGGAAAGCCACCCAATCGATATTCACCGAAAAATCAAACATGGGATTTAGTTCCGCTACCCCGAGGAAAGAAGAGAGTGGGATGTCGATGGGTGTACACCATCAAGTACAAAGCTGATGGGTCGATTGAACGATACAAAGCACGATTGGTGGCCAAGGGATACACTCATACATATGGTGTTGATTATACAGAGACATTTGCTCCGATAGCAAAGATTAATACGGTAAGAGTGTTACTTTCGTTGGCGGCTAACTTGGACTGGGCATTACAGCAATTTGATGTGACAAATGCTTTCTTACATGGTAATCTTAAAGAAGAAGTGTATATGGATATTCCACCTGGTTATGCATCGGTTTCATAACCCGGAATGGTATGTAAGTTGAATAAGGCATTGTATGGATTGAAAAAATCACCTTTGGCATGGTTTGGTAGGTTCTGGACGGCTATAAGGAAGTATGGGTTCAGGCAGATCAATTTCGATCATACACTTTTCTTGAAATGTCAAATGGGTAAATTGACGGCACTTATTATTTATGTGGATGATATGATTGTTATGGGTGATGATAAAGAGGAAATCTCAAGGCTGAAAGATTACTTAGCAACTGAGTTCGAGATGAAAGATCTTGGTGGATTGAAATATTTCTTGGGTATAGAAGTAACTCGATCTAAACAGGGTATATTTCTATCTAAAAGAAAATATGTTCTTGACTTGTTAGCCAAAACCGGAATGCTTGATTGTAAACCGGTTGACACCCTTATAGTCCAAAATCACCATCTTGCCGTGCACCCTGATCAAGTTCCCATTAACCGAGATCGTTATCAGAGGTTAGTTGGGAGGTTAATTTATTTATCTCGTACCAGGCCTGATATTGCATATGCAGTAAGTGTTGTAAGTCAATTTATGCATTCCCCGAGTGATACACATATGGGTGCAGTTAAACACATTCTACGATACCTAAAATCCTCCTCGGGTAGAGGCATCGTGTTTTCCAAGAATGGTCATTGCTGGATAGAAGGTTATACCGATGCAGATTGGGCAAGGAATATTACCGATCGACGGTCCACATCGGGTTACTTTACATTTATGGGGGGAAATTTAGTGACTTGGCGGAATAAGAAACAGAAAGTGGTTGCTTTATCAAGTGCAGAGGCGGAACACATGGGTGTGGCAAAATGAGTATGTGAATTATTATGGCTTCAGAGGTTACTCGCAGAACTCGGGTGTCCTTCAATGTCGGCTTCGAATTTGTTTTGTGATAATAAAGCAGCGATTGATATCTCACATAACCCAATCCAACATGATCGCACGAAACATGTGGAAGTTGTTAGACACTTCATTAAGGAGATGTTGGATGGGAATATTATTCAATTCCCGTTCGTAAAGTCAGAGGATCAATTAGCGGACATCTTAACTAAAGCTGTTGCCAATCAAGCGTTCTACAACTCTCTCGTCAAGTTGGGCATGAACGACATTTGTGCACCAACTTGAGGGGGAGTGTTGGAGAGTTGACCTTTGTAATTAGCTTAGTTACCTATTTGGGTCCTTGTAATCAGGATAGATATTATTTGGTGTTTCTTTCCTTGTAAATCAATCTTGTACAATATATATTTGCCTCCTTGGTGAGAAGAATAACATCAGAAAATTAAACCCCAAAATAAGCCCTAATTAGCAAGTTTCGGTGTTGGGACTCAGGGTGTTAGGGAGAGAATGAGAGAGGTCGGAGATACTATGTTGATGGGTTTTAGGGATGGGTACTCGTCGAACATAGATGTTTGGTGTTTCTTTTTGTTTTTGGGGTGGGATGGCTTAAAAAATATGAGGGACAAAGCTGAAATTTTTGAGGAATTTTTAGGATGTGGGGTGGATTTATAACATTGTGGAGTGTGTATAAAACAACCCATTTTTTTTGTCATTCAATTGATTTTTTACACTATCACTGTGTATTAAATCAACCCAAAAGTAACTTGCATATGCCGTATAGGACTAGCATTTCCATGGCTGCTTTTTTTCTTTCTGATACCACAACCCATCCATGGACTTGGGATCCAAGAGATCATTTCATAGACTTGAATTTGCCAAGAGAATGTTATGCAAGCTCCAGTTCAGTCCTTTTTAAATTGAGTATTTTCATGTACTTTTTAAGAAACTTTGAAGTGACAAAGGGCTGGGTGGTTTGTTGCTATGTTAATAAACAAATAAACAAATTGGAGCTATTTCGAATAAAAAAGGTGCAAGACATGCCACCCGCTAGTTCGTGGTTAAGGTTGAGCAATCTTTATTTGCACCAAGAGTCAAGTGTTATGTCTTTGTAGTACTAATCAAAAGTCCTTGCATTGGTGTTTTGGGGCGCATACAGACGGTAGAGAAAAACAAATACAATATAATATAAAAAGTATGAAATTTAATTTGAAGAAGAAGCAAACAAACAAAATATTCATAAATCGAGTCATACTTTAGTTGAAGGATTAAAAACTTCAAAATCACCATCCATCAAAAGTAAAGCTTGTTTTTCTCTATCAGAGCTATTAGGGTTTTAGTTAGAATGGACGTAGAATAAATAAAGAGTGATGCTAGGGTTTAATTATAGTATGTGGGTCTATTGATAAATTTGATTTTTATTATTAATTTGATTTTGTACTTAATAATAATTATGCAATAGAGTAAAATAGACAATTAACATTTAAAATTTAAATTAAATGTAGAAGGAGGTTAGATGAGTTTAAATAAAATTTCCCAACCGTTTTTTGTCGACTCATGGAAAATGGTTTTCTAAGAAAACTTCACCGACTGACTAGTTGGCAACTAGTATTTCATATACTTTCTTATAAATGATATAGTGATAAGACCATGAACTTAATCAAGATCATAATCCACATAATACAAAATACTGTACTAATTAAAAGCCAATGACAAATTGGCCTTCTTCTCGACCCTTTTCACCAATAAGCTAGTAAATGTTAAGAGAGTACGTATACTTGTAAGATATGAACATGTTTTTATTTACAAGCCCTTTTTGTCTTCTCCGGTTGGTCAACGTAGAAATTAGTTTGCATGCAGACGTCTTTGCTTCTGATAGCTGGTAAGTACATTCTCCTCAAGAGGATATTCCCAAAACGATAGAAAGTAGATTACGAAAGTACCTGCAAAGCTACCGAATGGCAGATTAAGCTTAATTACCATCTTGGTTTAATTTTTTCGGAATTGTGACTTGAAATTATATGTGAATGGAAAAAAACTAAATTTTGTGTGCAATTCTTTGACATACAATAGAGGTGTTTACTGTTTCATGTCCCTTTCTTTTTTCCTTATATCTTTGTTGTTTTTGTTTCTAGAAGGGTAGGGTTTATGTCCCCCCTTTTTTTCAAGTATTTTTTATCCTTTTTTTCTTGTATTATGAGGGGTTAGGTTTATGTCTTCTCCTGACTAAATGTACCCTTTTTTCGATATCAATAAAATTCTCCTCACACCGTCGATGTTTAATAAAAACAAAAAAAAGGAGATGCATGCTCTCATGCATGTAAAAAAATTAGAGATCTTTGAGGTGAAATTGGAACTCCCAATTTCTATGTAAATACATATTGAAACCGTAACATCGTCTAATCAAATTGTAGGACAGTTCTTAAGGTTACTTATTGTATTTTACAACACTGAAACTATATATCAATTCATAAAAATGAAAAGGAATTATATATCACAATTGCAATGCATGGGATGCAAGTTAACGCATAATCAGGTAGAATGTGGGATAATTGAGTTTAAAATAAGAGTTTGATTAACTTATTAAATGAACTTTAAGTAGCCCTCTACCACAGTGGTGGAGAGAAGTCGCCCTTGCACCACGGCGTGAGGTCGAACCTCGTCGGCTTCCTAATCTAACATCTAATCTAACAAATCTATCATTTGACAACAAAATAAAAAATGAACCTTACTGCACTTGGTCTAATATTCTAGTAGATAGGGTGTTAGATTTCTATCCAAGCATTATGGATTTGAGCTCCTTATTCCTTAAATTATGTAATAATTTTGAATCCCCTTCTTTTATAATAATAAATTTAAAAACTAACTAACTAATAAACAAAATTAGCCTTATATATATATATTATATAAACCTAATCAAATAATAGACGAAGTTTCGTCCTAACAAATTCTAGCCTCGAGAGGAAAAAAAAAATCAAAGAAAAACCTTCCATTCCCAACCCTAGCCTTTGGTTTTGGGGTCGGCGGCAATCTTTTTGATCTCTTCCTTTTCTTATTTTTTTTGTTTTTGGTAGTGGTGGCTGTATCACTTTTTCAAGAAAAGCCCTTGTGATTGTGGTTATGGTTACTCTCTTTTTGTGAGGATGAGAGCTTTTATAGCAGCTATGACTTACTGCTCAACCTTGAATCTTAGAGCGATAGTTGTTCAAATTTGAGGTGGTGATTTTGTGGTTTGTGTGATTGACAATGATTATGCGGAGGAAGCTCAACGTTTATTAGAGATGACTCATAGTATGTTTTTGCCAACGATTGCGAGATCATCAAAGGATGGTGTGGTCATTCCTTCGTGGATCATTGTAGTTGTTTGAGGGATTTACAATCATGTTTTGATGTCGTTGCAAAGTCTTCAGGTGATGGTACGATGTTTACCTTTGTGTTCCTTGAGAGTGTTAGGTTCGGCTTGTAAGGCTTAGGCTTTGTGAACTTATCTTTCTTATTGGTTAGGTGTGAGGCTCTCGTGATCGAGAATCATACCATTGAAGAGTTTATTTTGTCTTGTGTCATTTATTTTGTTTTGTTTCGGTTGTGGTTTTGAAGTTCATTTGCTTGGCAAAGACTATGAAGACATTTTTGTGATGTCTCATATAGTAGGGCTACTTTGCTGAAGGAGTTCATAAAAAACTGATGCAAGGTTTTTTCCTCTTGAGTGTTTCCTTTTCGTTTAGTTAGATGTGATTATGTACGGTAGGTTTTATATTATCCTTCTGTTGTGTGTATAATACCAAAATTATATTCCTAATAAATGATGTTAGTCATTTTATTTGATTAATGAAATATTTATTACCTTAAAAACCTAATAAATATAGTTGCAACATATATGTTATAAATAATATGCATGTTGCAAATCATCCCTTGTGTCCCAAAAGAAGTTACAAATTATTTCTCGTGCTTGCGTGAAGATTTCATACAAGGAGGCAGTGTTATCCACACATTCTTTTTTATTATTCATATATATTCTGGTAATTTCTGTCATTTAATTTTAAAAGATTTGATCCAACAACTAAAAATTAAAATATAAATGTAAAAAATTAAGAAAATAAAATAAAATATGTGGATAGCATCACCCTAAATATCCCTAAATATCTAATTGTCAAAGTTTTTCCTCATATGCTTCGGATTTCGTTTAGCTTATTTGTGTTCGCCTGTTGCTTAATAGAGAGCGCAAAAGTGAGGAGCTCAATAATTTTGTCTTTTTCTCTTTTGGGGGCCAATGTGAAGAAGATCAACAGGAATATGGATTCAAGGGCTGCCGCGATAGTATTGACTGTTGATACCAATATGCTGCGTGGAGACACAAGTGGCAGGCGATACCTGTTGGATTTTTACAAACTATTTAATTCACAATAGGTAAAAATTAAATACAAACTAATCAATTATGTCACTAATAATTAGCATATATATATTTATGCAACATTAATCAAATCAATGCTGCAAATTCTTAGGTAGAGTCGATTTGAATTGCTTTTCTAAAAAGCAATTATGCTCATTAGCGATGTTGCAAAAATTCTTTAATGTAAGAACTTAGAAATTTTCCTTAAAAGGCAAGGTGCTTATTAAAAAAACATTTAGAAGTGCTTTACGAAGAAGCATCTTGCAGGTGCTACTCCATAAAGTGTTTCTACGAGTTAGAAGCTCATTCAGATACTTTTGTCAAACGTAATTGGAAATGCTTTAGTCTTTTAAAAATCACTTTTAGTCCTTCGAGTAAAAATCCTAACAAGCCGCAAGTCTAGCAACATAAGCTACCTTTCTCCTCATATATATGCACACAATTAAATAAATGAGAGATTTAGCTATATATATATATATATATATTGCTTTGAAACATGAATAAGATATCCAAAAGGTGAAATACTAAAGAAATGAATTTATACCAAGCGGCTGTAATGAGGCAGTTAAGCAGAGTCATCAGGTATGGGATGCCCAAGGAGAACTGCTCTGTGAACTTATTCTTTATCATGATCCTTTTAAATGTATCCCTATTGTAATATTACACCGTACCTATTAGTTCAAATAATTATTTCATAGTACCTTCACAGAAAAACAAAAGAAGGAAATATAGTTTCACATTTCAGAAAGGAACTGTTATTGACACTCTAAAAATCTCATTTTGCATTCCTCACAAGTGTATTTTTCTTTCTAAATATAGAAAGTTTAGAATGCTCAATGAGAATTTTGGAGCGACAATATCAATTCCTTGTTAGAATATCTTAGAATGCATACGTTGGCGCCAAGAACAGGAACAAAGCAATTGTATTTCCTACATCAAAGTAAGGAGGAAATCCGTAATCAGAAAAGAAAAAAAAAAGAAACACAGAGAGAAAAGAAAATTAAGTTGAAACTAACCAAAGACTACTCTGAACAAGAACTTGGGAATATTCATAAACTCTTCAACGCCAAATATTCTAAAGGCTTTCATGCAGAAGAGAAAAGAAGAGAGCACACTCAGCACAGATGAGGAAAATCTCGCAGATAATTAGTATTGAAGATAGAAACAAATCAAATTTATTTCATTCGAAGGTGATTCTGAAAAAGACTAGCTAACTATAGAGCCATTTCGAAGGTGTTTATGAAAAAGACTAGCTAACTATAGAGCTATTTATACGCAAAAATTGATCAGGGAATGAATAAATAAAATTAAAATCAAAATTAAAATAAAGAATGGAAGAAAAGCACAACTAACGAGCCAGCTTTCCAGGACATAGGATTTCCATGCAAAACCAGTTGCTTGCAGCTCAGGCCTTGCATAACTCTCCCACGTAAATGAACTCTGAATATCGAGAGATTTGCCAAAATTGTGACTAGGTAATGCGAAAAAGGTGAACTACCTACAGCTGTCTTCCAAATAAAATTATATAATTCTTTGACATGATCAAGACATGAAAGTTACAAGTTACAACTACTTGCTGTTGGGAACGTTGGTAATTGGTTTATTTTAATTGCAATATCATTTTGGTATGGATAATGTTAGCAAGATTATCTATTTAAACTATATTTAGCCTGTACACTATGGGCACGTTTGTTTGACAGGAATAAGAAGGATTGGACTAGACTAGACTATAGTCCTTTGTTTGGTGTGCATCCGGATTAGCTTTAATGAGCTTAACCCGGACTCGCTTGGATTAACAACCTCCTTAGCCGTTCTTAACGAGCAACCCCAAAATTGGGCGGACTCGTAAGCCAGAGCAAACCAAGAGATTTTCTACGTCTTCCCTTCGTCCTCATCTCTGCGTCTTCCCTCAACGTCGTCTTTGCCGTGCTCCCTCATCGTCGTCCTCCTCACCCTCATCTTTACGTCTTCCGATCTCTGCATCTGCTCGCCCTCATCTGCCTCGAGTTGTCTGGTAAACTTCGATTCTTCTATTAATTTCGTCTATTTGTGTTGCAGATGGTAATTTTACTGAGCTTTATTTGATTTTGTTGTTTTGGGTTTGAGAAATTTTCAATCATAGACCTCTGCACTTGAACAAATTAGGGTTTTGATATTTAGGTGAAATTGAGATTAGAATTTGGGGTTTTCATAAGATGAGATGAAACTTGGGAATTTAGGATGTCAAAGTTGTCAAAATTGCAAGTTCTACCCACATGCTGTTTTGGATTTTTAAAATTTGGGGTTTCAACAATGGGAGTCTTCCATGTGTGTACTTTGTGTGTGTACTCTCTGTGTGTGCATCTGTGCATGTGTGTGTGTACTCTGTGTGTGTATATAATATGTGTAATTTTGGTGTGTGTCTATATGTGTGTGTGTGTGTCTGTCTGTGTGTGTGTGTGTGTAATCCGTTGTTTATTTTTGTATTTAGTTCTCTTTTGCTTCAGTATGTTCCTATCATTGAATGGATGTTATTTGTTCTTGTTTCAGGCACTTCAATACTTGCTTAAATTTTGCAGTCACCCATTGCTTGTTCTTGAAAAAAAGGTCCCAGATTCAATTGCATGCCTTTTGTCAGAGCTACTACCGGGAGGCTCTGATACAATTTTAGAATTGCACAAGCCATACCACTCTCCCAAACTAGTTGCACTTCAGGAGATTCTTGAAGAGTGTGGAGTAGGTGTTGATGCTTCTAGTTCTGAAGGTGCCATAAGTGTGGGGCAGCACAGAGTCTTGATATTTGCTCAACATAAATTATTGTCCGTTTATGTTTGACTTATTCTCTTTTAAGCTACATGTGCTTAGCTTTAATTCATGGTTTATAATGCGCAATGGCTTCTCATGCAGGCATTTCTGGACTTAATAGAAAGAGACTTATTTCATACTCATATGAAGAGGTTGGTCTTGTAAACCTCTCTCATGCATCTTTGTTAGTTGTTGAAGTCTGCTAATCTTATTAAAGACTGTTTTGGAGTGGAAAGTTATTCTAGTGTTGAGTTCTCTCACAATCTTGTCCCACAATTCTGATGAGTAACAATATTACATGAGTTCTAACTGTTTTAGTTAGAAATCTGGTTTTTGGACCTAGAAAAATTAATATGCCTGTGTAATCTGTCTCTGTGTGTGTGTGTACTGTCTGTGTGTGTGTGTAATCTGTGCGTGTGTGTGTGTACTCTGTGTGTGTGTGTGTGTCTGTGTGTGTGTGTGTGTAATCTCTGTGTGTGTGTGTGTGTGTAATCTGTGTGTGTGTGTGTGTGTAATCTGTGCGGGCGCGTGTGTGTGTGAAATTGTAAATTTTTTGTAGAAGACACGTAGATAATGGATACACCTTAACAACCTTTGGTTGAAAACGATTAAAAATGTGTTTTGGCAATGATAAATAATGATGATGATCTCTGCAATGTAGGATTGAGCACAATCATGCGCATACAATGTAGGATTGAGCACAAAATGTGGGAGTGTTCAGGGTCAAATCGGAACTCAAGAAAGTGTTCGTCCAAAGGCTTTTAAGCGACAAAGCAAGCGGATGAGTATATTATGTGATGCCTTTTGATATGGATGTATTTTATTAATCGTACAATCTTAGGTTATGCCTTATAACTTAGCTTTGCACTATGAAGTATTTTGGCTAATGTTAACTAGGATTTTGTAAATTATGGAGATCTACTTTGGAATGCTATATTATAGTTAACTGGCATTTTTGTAAAATATCATGGATGAAAGTTTAGCATAATATGCTCCAATTGTCCTTTTTCTTAAGATTCATAATATACATGGCAAAAATATGCTCCAATTAACCCATATCATGAGATTTGTAGCATTACTCTATTACACAATGGCAAAAATTTGTTGGGCACAGGTATTGGAGCTCTTAAAATTGAACAATAATGTAGTCCTAGTCTAAGCAAACACAAATCTGGTGAACAGTACTGTTTTCATTATCCTGCTTCTTAGTCCGACACTACACCAAACGCTTCACTAAGATAGTCCAGCTTAGTCTAGTCTAAGCCAGTCCAGCTTAGTCCCTACAGCTAGTCCAGTCCGAGACAGTCCGGTGCACCAAACGCACCCTATATGATATATATGGTTATTAATAATTGAATTATTACTTAAGTGTTGATTAACGTGCTTATTTTTTTATCGGTGATACATCACTTGGTTTGCAAATTTGGTCTAAAAAATTGATCTGCCTAGCGTTACCCTTTTGGGAGGTGTATGATTAAAATCATGATTGCGTTCCTATTTGTTTTGGAACCAAGTCTCTATAAATACACCTTGTAACTCAGTGTCTATACTAAAGATGAATTTTGGCAAACCATACATATAAGCTTCATTTCCAGTTTTATATACCTGTCAAGAATGTATTGTTGTTGTATGTATACAGTTTTTTTTGTTTTTAGTACAAATTAATAGAAGGCGGCACGAGAAATTCCAGTAATGTTATTCTCATAAAATGATTATTGGACTTTCTCCCCACGCCCACTCCGTCATCCTCTTTAGTTCATAATCTCTCTCTTCTACCTAGAATTCACAAACTTTGCAT
Source organism: Heteromeles arbutifolia (assembly GCA_024362995.1). Taxonomy (NCBI): domain Eukaryota; kingdom Viridiplantae; phylum Streptophyta; class Magnoliopsida; order Rosales; family Rosaceae; genus Heteromeles; species Heteromeles arbutifolia. Next base: position 43,187,872 of record JANCRC010000002.1, read on the forward strand.
GCATGCTATTTGCCAAGCACAAATTGGACATTTCATAGATACTAACATGACTTAATGAAAGTCGCGCCTACAGAGAAATGGTTCCTTTAAGAAATTGAAGGGAATAGTTTAGATTACCATTCTACTCAATACTTTAGCTCTTTGTATGTCAAAAAATTAACAACATGACAACGACATACCATATTGTTTAGTAATAAAAAATTATGTAGTAACAAATTGAGGATTAAATTAGGTAGTCATTAAAAGAAAAGGTTGTGTGGGGTATTTGTGCCAAGAGATTTGAATGAAAGTTGAAATAAGTGATTGACACTATCTTTTCGAAAACCCTCCAATTCTAGTGGCGTTTGAAGTCAATGACATTCAAAGGGGATTACGGTTTGGGAGAAGATCAAAATGCAAATCAAGGAAGCAAAGCATCTACTGATGCATGAGAGGATCGCTGGATCCATTTTGTAAGGATTCCGATGATCTTCTAATCATATCCGTTCATCGTATATCGTGTGGTCAGTTTTCATCAAATACTATTTATATTTAATTTTTAAAATAAAATTTACAATAATTTTTTACCACACGTTCTACAGTAAACAGATTTGATTTGAAGATTCCCATAATTCTCACTCCTCATGCATGGTGTGTGGGGGTCCCAACTACGTACCTAACCTATGCTAGAAGCACCCAAATATTTCGAAACAAGAGAGGTTGCATGCGAACGGCGGGTCCCATTAAATCCATTAAATTACTCTAGGGATGTAATTTGCTAGTTGTGAAAATTATAGGGATGTGCTATTCACACACTATTTTTTACTTCTCACACATTCTTTGTTAATTTTTGTTCCTTGATCTTCTTTAATTCAGTTGATCCGATGACCGCAAATTAAAAAGATGTGTAGAAAGTAAAAGGGAGTGTGTGGATAGCACACCCCAAATTGTATCATTATATGCTTTATTAGGGAATAATACTTGGTTATTCAAAGATAAGTATACTTCTTACTTAAAACTGTTCATTGTCAGATTCATAGACTTTCGTGTTTATGATCAGAACCGTTAATATTATAAATCACTCTATAAAGATCGCCTCTGCAAAAACTTAATTAAAACTAAGGTAGTTTAGTCATCAAACTGTATAAAAACAGATGAGTGAAATTGGTAAAAGCATTACGAACCATCTATGTATTTGCTACAATAGATTGACTAAACGACCTTAGTTTTAGTTCATTTTTTGCAAAGACGATCTTTATAGACTAATTCATAATATGAACGGTTCTGATCAAAAGCATGAACTCTATGATTCGAACATGAAATTTTTATAGTAGGAGTTCCTACTCATTCCTGAGTAGCCAAGCATTGTTCATACTTAGATACTCACTAGTAAGTGTTCTATATACCAATTTTTTAATTTGGCCTAACAAAATAATGTCACGTGTTCGTTGTTTTTAAAACCCAATAAAAATTAATAACATGTCCATTATCTTATAAAACAATAAAACATGTGTTAAAATATCATTGACAATATCAAAAGGTGCATACTCACTAATGAGTTCCCAAGTATTATCCTTTATTAGGGCAAATTGTTAAGAATGAATTTCATGTTGATGGGAGAAGTGATCTTGCATAGATTTATATGTAAGTTGGGTTACTCATATTGCCAATTAATCTGTTTTAGAATGGAACCGCAACTTTATTCATGGTATCAGATAAGGTTTCACGTGTGACATGTGAAGCCCAACAATCACATGTGCTTCACGCTACCATGTTTGTGTTGTTCATGTGTTAGGCTTGAAAATTCGCTACAAATGAGGGGGCATATTGAGAATGATTCTCATACTGATGGGATAAAGAACCCGGCGTAGGCTTATAAGTACGTTCGGCTCTACCAAATTGCCGATTGGTTTTATGGTAAAACCTCAACTTTTTTTACAAACCATATTTCACACAGTCAAGGTTAGGTGTAAATTTTATTTTATTTAATAAAAAGGTTTTGAGGTTCTAATTTTTTTTTTTGCACACCTCAAATGTTTTGACAGTTCACCAATTTACTTTGTGTTAGGTTATATGTCTGGTTAACTGTTAATTGATGACATGACAACACGAGACCACCCTGAAATTGCCTTTGTATGTTCTTTGTGGGATGATTAGTAGGTTTCGAAAGAGGTTCAAGCACCATCAACTCAACAGTTAATCGTTGACCAGATGGGAAACCTAACAAAAGGAGTAAATTGGTCAAATGTTAAAGCTCCTGGGTGCAACCTTGATAAATTTAAAACTTTGTGACCCATTTGAAATTGCTTCCATATTTCGATGGTCTGAAACATACTTACCTCTTAATAGTATATTTTCTTATGCAATGATATATTTTCTTATGCAATGATATAATTTACACTAAATGGTGAAAGAATAAATTGGTATTAAACTTGTCATCTACGAAATTTTTAATCAAAGACCCGAAGTTATCACCATATCATAATACTACATGACTAAGATATATTCCATTAAAAAACAAAACATATCCAATAACTATAATTTTTATATAAAAACACCATAAGAAAACAGTTCAATTGGAGGAAAAATTTTACATTTCTCCGCTTATCAATGTTGTTATACCCTAACGGATTCTTAGTTATAAAATTCTTTTGGTGACATTCTCTCAATGCAAAGTCAATTTTTTTTTTCTCCTAAAATTTTTCGTTCGGTTTTTTTCTTCTAAACTATAATGTTATCATTTACCAAGAGCATGTGAAAAATCCTTAATAGTTGCCTTTTTGGCATGGTCAGTCTTATATTGGCATGCAGTGGGGAAAATAATATTCATTCGGCTTTGTGCTTTTGGTTTTGTATTTAGAGAACTAATTTAACAAGTTAGAGTTAGAAGCCTAATTTGTGGACCATTTACCAAAAACTATAGGGCAGCTAACAGCAATTATTGATCGAGATTTAGTTGCAGAAATGATCAGTTTTTGGTAACGACGACATGTTGAACTCTACAATGACATAACAATCACATAACACTGATATAATGACCAAATCATTTCTGCAATCAACTATCAAAAACTGATAATTCCTGCTAATTGCCCAAAATTATATATGTTAAGCCAAATGATGATGTAGATGGCGTTTTACCGTAATGGCAAAAAGCAATAATGCCTATGCACCTTGATGCATCTTCAATTCCCATCGATTTTCTTCCCTCCCCCAACATTTAACTATTTAACCAATTTACTACTTGAAAGGAGTCATTACAAATTTCTCTTACATACCTTTGAAATAAGCATATATTGTATCACTAATCTCTCCTATGTAATGTTTTCGAATGTAATTTTTCCTCAATTCATCTAAATCCTTTGAAATTTGAAAGTCCCTCACCCAAACAATCTCTTAAAAAAAAAAAAAAAAAAAAACCTAAATCGATTGTTAAAGATTAGCTTAATAATCAAAATGCCTTGGGTGATAAATAACAGTCAACATTATTTGTCACAAATAAAAGAGAGTTAACATTCCAGCCAGCGTATAGCCATACATGTCTCTACTCCTAAGAAAATTCTTTACTGCCCACGTTTAAATTAACTATATTGCCTCTCACTTTTGTTGACCGGTGCAAGATATTATGTAAACCTCCAACTAGGGTCGGTGCATCAGTACTCCATCTAAAGATAAGTTCTATTTCTTTTGCCAGTGGATTATAGAATATTTGTACCTGGACTTGCGACATTGAATGGTGGCTCTCTAGTCTCTACAGACTCTAGTACTCTACTACAAAGGATTTTTTGAGTTATTGTCTTTCGTACTATACAAGGCTTTGTAAGTCATATTTTCCTCTTTCAAGTAGAAGGAACATATCACAGAATTTCTACAAACACTTATTTTAACATGGTATTGGAGCAGAGATCCTAAGATTTTCGCTATGCTTGAAACCCTAGCTAACTCTAAAAAATCCTATCATCCCGGCCTTTGTGGTCTGAAAAATATAAGACCTCGACCCAAATGATGACTACCCCAAAAGATGACCCAAACTCATAAGATGACCTCAATCCGGATGACCGAGATGACACAGCGTCCATATCGATAGTTTTCCGACTCGTACTGTAACTAGGTTTAGGAGTTATTACTGTTCTTGCTCTATGAGGCATTGTGCAGTATATATTTGAATGCTCTAAGGAGAAGAAACATATCAGAAATTCTCACAACCACCCAATTTAACACAAATTATACGCCTACATAGGGACCTTGAGCAATCAAATATTGGGGCCCTTATTATTATTTCACTTAGTGATATTCATCTTTACTTTATTACAAGAGGTTCCAAGTTCTCATTGGGGCTGCTTTGTATTTTTGTTTTTGTTTTTGTTTTGGGGCCTTTGGTTTTTGTTGGGGTTGACGGTGAATACACTGATCCAAATGATGGAATGGCGGGGTGCACGGTGGCTGTGGCGGTGACGATTTGTGTCAAAGGACTAAGTCTCATTGGGTCATCATGTACTTTGTTTGGGCTTCTTTGCCCTTTTGGCCTAATTGTAACTTGTTTTTATGTTTATCTCATGTAACATCTTCTTCTATCAATGAATTTTAAGTTTGACAAAAAAAGAATTTCAAATCTCATAAATACATGTGTATATAGAGAGGGCTGCCCCTTAATTAAAGTTGTAATCTTTGAATTAAACAAAATATAACCTGAGCTGATATATATCCTTTCGTTTTCAGTTGAAAATCCAATGCCAAGTGATATGATTATATTCAGTTTGGGAATATCATTATTGTAAGGTTATTGTCAATTGGTTTCAGGTGGATATATGTACATATATAATTCAAAGATTTGAGCTAGGGGTTCTGTTAACACCCAACAAAAAAGCTAATTACTCCATCAAGTTGGAAGTTGAATATTATGTTTAGTTGTTATGTTTCAAAGACATTTTATATTTTTTTTAACATGACTTTTAATTTTTTTTTTTTTTTTTAAGTTCAAAGTGGAGCAAAAGTGAACTTTCACGAAAATTTTCATTAAATGTGTTGGATTTTGAACACTAGTAGAATCCCCCCAAAAATACACTGGTCAAGAATTTTTGCCTGTTATTTGCTACAGATGATTACATACAGTTCAGAACAATAATCTAGGAGGAAAATATTGAAATAAAGATGCAAAGAATGCTAATTCTCTTGAAAGAAAAAAAAGGGAACCCCTTAATTATCATGTAGGACCATATAGATTTCAGTATTGATGAGACTCAGACAAGGTTCAAATCATAGAGTATAGTTGAGTCTATGGTATTAAAGATGTTGAAGGCTACATTGCCCTAAAGGGGAAGGACTCTTGCATCACTGATTTTAAGGTGTAGCTCAGTGTATCGTCATCCAACCTGTATAGGATAGATGATTAATGAATGAAACAAGCTTCATGGCCAATACAATCCCAATTTTTTATTTGTATAAACATTGCGTCGGCAATCGAAGTTATGGACGCAACTAGTTGTTATTAATAAGGTGAATCTGTAGTTGATCATTCATTTGAATATATAGCCGTTCTGTACACAGTGCCCTACGAGATAGGTAAGTACTACATGAAAGTTTCAAACATGGACGTCAAATACATTTTTTCTATTTTTTTGGCAAACTTATGTCATACAATATGCTGTTTCTTCAATTAGCACCACCAAATGGCGCAGTTAGTTTGTCATGGTTACGTAGGTTTGCTTTCTGTTCAAATGGCAGGTAATAAAGGATAAGATAATGTGAACCTCATGCTCTTGTACATCCCCCCTTATGTATAACCGGGTTGAGAAATACTCAGAACTCGGAACCCTTCAACATTTTTGTGTGTAGAGGAACCTTTCAACATGTGTGTGTGTGTGTGTGTGTGTGTGTATTACAAAGGTTATTTCAGTTTCCTTCATCACATATATGCTTTTGATTGGTATCGTTTAGTTGCTATATATCGTGCAGAGAGCATGCATAACATGTTTATCATAATTCACCAAATCCCCACTATGTATGTATGTAGTAAGTAAAGCTGACACTTTAGTGAAGCATTTTCTTCTAGAGATGAGTTCTACAGTTATATGTTAGACCTACATGTATGTATTAAAAATTGTGCAAGTTTTTGTGTAACATTGGCCCTGTTGTAATGAAGGCGAATTCAAACAAAGCAACTATATGTACATACTGGGACCAATTTGTTAGAAAATATTAGTATTTTAGGTTTATTATATTGTTAGGGTATGTGGTATATATTTCACGTATTAGAATCTTTTAGGTTTAGATCTCTATAAATATAACTTGTAATTTGGTATGCGAACTAAGTCAAAATGCATGTAGTTCTCAATTTGTAGTCATCTCAACAATCTTGTTCATTTATTTTCCTGTTTGTAAAATTATATTCTTAGTTTCATGGTTTATTCATTTGTCTATTACTTGTACTCTGATTGTCAACTTAATTAAATCGTACGAAAGCTATTTGTAAGGCTGACCAAATTATCACAAACTTTTTGCCCTTCGTTTATACACACACGTGTAAACATGGTTATTCATATTTTGTCAAGACGAACTCTGGTTATTTGTATTGAGATTAATTGAATTATTGAGTTTTCTTGATAAACTATGTATTGTAGTACGTGGGTAATTTTGTGTTAAAGAATACAACCTTAGCCATGCAAGCTACGTACGTATAGTTTATCACCAATCTTCTCAGATCAAGTCAAAACTTTAGGGTTTTTGCTTGGTCTCTAAATAGTTAGGCTATCTCCAACCGAAGGAGGATTAGAGGGTTCGTTTTAGCCCTATAGTCATCCAAGAAATTAATATTTTAATGAACAGTGCCAAGCCATATTTCATATGATCTCCAACCGAGGGGCCAAAGGGCCATAGCCAAACACAGCCTTGTGACAAAAAATCATCTTCAACCAAGGGGACCAAAGGACCATAGTATGAAATGTGAAGAATTGAAATAAAATGAGATAAGATAATATGGAATGATAAAAAGTATGTGATGGTGTAGGAAAAAAATTAGAAAACAAAATAGTCCAAAAAAAAAAAATGGGCTGGGCAAAAAAAATCCTCCTAAAAAATAAGTGAGCTGAGCTGGGCAAAAAAAAGAAGTGGGCTAGCTCATCGGGCTAGCTAGCTGGCTGGAGATGGCAAGCCCGCTGGCTTGATTGGCTAGTTTTGGCCCGGTGGGGCCCACAAGCCCTTTAGCCTAATTCTCGGTTGGAGACGGTTTCGTGTCATTTTGGGCTATTTTCGACCCTATAATCCTCTGGCTGGATTGGTTAGAGATTGCCTTACATTGTATATCACCGAAAGTTGTGTCAGGCATTTATATCACCAGAATAAGTATTTTTCATTGTTCAAGATTTTAGAGGTTCCTATATTTATTTGACTATTACCAAATATAAGTAAAACAAAAGCAACAATACTTGGCTACTCAAAGATGAGTAGGAGCTCCTACTTAGAATTTTTAGTGTTTTAATCACATAATTTTGTGTTTATGATCAGAACCGTTTATATTATGAATCACATTGTAAAGATCATCTATGCAAAAAATAAATTAAAACTAAGGTTGTCTAGTCAATATGTTGTAGCAAATAGACAGTTCGTAATGCTTTTACCAATACCGTTCATTTGTTTTTAAACAGTTTGATGACTAAACAACCTTAGTTTTAATTGATTTTTTGCAGAGATGATCTTTATAGGGTAATTTATAATATGAACGGTTCTGATTATAAACACGAATGTTCTATAAATTGACAACGAACAATTTCGAGAAATTTTGAGTAGGAAAAACAAAAGGGAAGGGAATAAAGATTGAGAGAGATATAGGAGGTGCAGTGCAGACACAATTCACAAACCTTTTTTTTTTTAATTTGTATGAATATAGACACATGTAAGATACAAGACGGAATTTGACGGATGATAGCAGTTGACATTTAAGTATATTTTTCCTTTCGTATTTCTAACAACAGAATGTAACTTTTTTTTGTAAAAATGAATCAGCTAGAGATTTGACCACGACAGTCCACTATTTTAGAAGTTTAGAAGACGAACAGATTACGTAACTGAATTTGGTTAAACTTGACGATCACCACTGAAAGAACAATGTATACCACGTCATTTAGTATTAGTCTAGTGTATGTTCTTCTCTCCCTCTCTCTAAAGAGAATAATGTTCGGTCCAACGTTAACGCACCACAAGCCTTGTTCCAGCCCACAAAGTCCTGCCTCCATCCTGAAGCTCCTGCAAGTTTTTTGGTTTTTTTTATGTATTTTTTATTATAACAAATGATAGTATCCATTGGAGGAGTGGATTAAGCTTTACAACGGACTTGTCATAATAATGTGGTTTAATTTTGCGTTTGTCGAGAACCGAACCTAAAACCTTTCACTTACAAATGAAGAAGAATACCACTAGACCGTAGTATTCAGTGGCTGCAAATTTTTTAGTTTTAAGAAGAAAAAAAATTGATAAAGGGGATTGGAAATGCAATTCATATTTGCATTAAGTTAAGATTGAGTGAGAGATTTAACTTTTAAGGGGTTTACTTTTAAATGTAGATAATTCGTAGTGCGCAATTAAATTATTTGTAAAGTTTAAATAACGAGTGAGAGATTACCTAAAAAATCCCTCTTCGGCGGATGACGGCGGAGAAAAGAAAACCAGTCTCCCTCCAAATTGTGCATCCCTTGTATATTTCCAGCCTAACGTTTAAATTCCAGTGGGAAAGTGGAGACAACAAAACACTTCGAATCACAAACCATGTCACAAATCCCACATGAAAATCCCCACTACCCTCCTCAAAACAACCAAAACCAAATCCCCTCAAGTCCAAAGTACCTCAAACAAATCCATGATTTCTGCACAACAAAGGAAAAACCAAGTCCTGCATATTGGTCTTACATTATAAGGAATCACCTCTCTCAAGGATCACCCGCACAAGCGCTTCTCCTGTACACCCGAATTCGGCGTCAAGGAATCTACATTTTAGGTGTTCTTCCTTTGATTCTCAAGGCCTGTGCTTCTCTTTCGTGCGTAAATCGTGGGAAGGCATTGCACGCCGAGTCTATCAAGTCTGGTGTGAATTCTGATGTCTTGGTTGGCACGTCATTGGTTGACATGTACGCGAAATGCGGGCGAGTTTTTGAGTCCCGGAAAGTGTTTGATTATATGCCTGAGAGAAATGTGGTCACATGGAATGCGATGATAGGTGGGTACTTGAGAAGTGGGGATAAAGCATCTGCATTGTTTTTGTTTGAGAAGATGTCTATGCGGACATCTGTGACTTGGGTTGAGATGATCGACGGGTTTGCGAGGAGTGGAGACACTGTTAGTGCTAGGCGGTTCTTTGATCAGGTTCCGCGGGAGTTGAAGAATGTGGTTGTGTGGACTGTAATGGCTGATGGGTATTCTAGCAATGGGCAGATGGAGGCGGCAAGGGAAGTTTTTGAGGCAATGCCGCAGCGTAATTTCTTTGTGTGGTCATCGATGATTTCTGGGTACTGCAAGAAAGGTGATGTTAAGGAAGCCAAGTTCATCTTTGACAGAATCCCGGTCCGGAACTTGGTGAACTGGAATTCAATGATATCTGGCTATGCGCAAAATGGATTTTGCGAAGAAGCTTTGAACTCATTTCACAAAATGCAAGCCGAAGGCTTTGAGCCAGATGAATTTACTGTTGTGAGCGTTTTATCTGCCTGTGCTCAGTCTGGGCTGTTGGACATTGGCAAGGATATACATAATATGTTAGGCCATAGAAGGATAAAGCTTAGTCATATTGTTCTGAATGCACTTGTAGACATGTACGCAAAATGTGGCGATTTGATGAATGCTAGGTTGATCTTTGAGGGGATGACTGAGAGAAACAGAGTGTGTTGGAATGCTATGATTTCGGGACTGGCCATTCACGGACAGTGCAAAGAGGCTCTTGAATTATTTGGAAGAATGGAAGATTCAAATGAAAGGCCTGATGATATAACCTTTATTGCTGTTCTGTCGGCTTGTGCACACGGGGGTTTTGTGGATGAAGGCATACAAATTTTCTCCAAGATGGAGGAATATGGTTTGGTAGCGGGGATTAAGCATTTTGGATGCGTGGTTGACCTTTTGGGACGGGCAGGAAGATTAAGAGAGGCTTATGCTTTAATCAAGAGGATGCCAATCAAACCAAACGACATGGTTTGGGGGGCTATGCTTGGAGCATGCCGGATTTATATGGATATGGAGATGACGGAACAGGTAGTGAAGGATATTAGCACCCTCGATTCAAACGTTGGGTCAGGTGATAATTCACATTATGTGCTTCTGTCAAATATATATGCTGCCTGTGATAGATGGGAGAAAGCTGAACGGACGAGGATTGACATGATAAGCGAAGGCTTTGAAAAGACACCGGCTCGCAGTTCATTTGTGCCCAGTGGCACATGACGTGTATGTGGTACTTCTAGGTAAACCATTGCTCTGTGGAAGAGCAGCAGCTTAAGACATAGTGGTAGCTCCCGCCTTAGTTACTGCATGCCAACATAGTGTTTGAAAGGCAGCTTAGTTCTGGCGATCCCCCAGATGATTTCTTTCAACGAATTCAAACACCTTTTTTCAAACAACCTTATAATGAGGAAAGAATTGATTGGGAGCAGAATGTCGGGCTTATCCAACAAATCAGAGGAGTATTTACGTCTGAACATGAAATCACAGCAATGGATAACGGAAATGGTTGGTTTAGGCATTGAATAAAACTGGAGTGGCAGCTTGTATCTACTTCTGAACATGAAATCAGAGCAATGGATCTTCAAAGAGATTTTAGCAACAATGTATTCTGCACATTCAACATGCCAATTGTCGTAACAAAGAACTCATCTATCCTGCACAGACTTTCCTTCTTTTTCCCCTTATGAAAATCAAAATGAAGGATTTTATCTTTATGCTACCTCAGATTACAGAAAATCACTTAGACGACACGGAAGGAGTCGGCTATTTTCTTCAAGTCCTTGTAATGCCTCTTCCATTGAAGACCTACAAAATCCAAAGCAAGTATGCATTTATTATGTCTTCAGGTATGGCTATTGAATCATTTTTTTCATAATACGAAGCATGTCAAAGTAGAAAATGTATCCGTACCACTTCCAGTTACGCTGAACAAGTACAGGCGGTTCCCAGCTGCAGTTGCTGTTATCAGAGCATGAGGTGGCTCCAACTCATACTGGTAATATGTTCTTCCAGAGTCTTGTACAACATTTATGCTCATAACCTTTCCTTCAACATTTTCGCCAATAACTTCGGGTCCAAACGCATTGATTACCGTCTCTGGACGTCCAATTTTCTCAATTGTGGCATCTCCATCTAAATCTGTGAGTCACAACAAGAGTTTAAATTTCATGTTAAAGATTGACCCAGCTAATATAACTGCACTGGCATCTGAGTTTTTCGGTCATGTTGCAGAAATAAAAGGAAAAACCTTGATTTATATCAAGACTCACTATCTGCAAATCTCAGAACGGGAGCAACAATGACAGAAATGCGTCCCTCCTTTGGGCTACCAAATCTCAAATCAATCTCTGTACCGCCTAGATCCGCTATTGATACTGGAACCTGTTGCATGGAAAAGAAGACAAATATGCAAAATTGAGGCAGCTCTCAGACAGAAGGTAAAACATGATTTCTTGGAGGAGAAGATGCAAGAAAGGATAACTCAAGTTTAAATCTTTCGTGTTCTTTAGCAACACCAGTATCATGTACAACACAAGCTCTTGGCTTTAACAGATTTGATTATTACCTCTTCCCAATCTTGAGGAACTGAAAAGCGATAAGGGATGATAGGGCTCCAACCAACGCCATGCCCTCCAGACTTCTCATCTGGTCTTCGGTATGTCCTCCAACCTGTCTAAGCATATACTTACCACTGAATGAGACCATTTACATATAATCAAAGGCAGAGAAAAACAATTTTTGTCTTGAAATACCAATTCCTTCGGCCTTGTGAACTTTTAATTTTCAAAAGGGGACAGTCTATGCATATGGACTATGGACTATGCTCAAATTTATGCAAATATTCATAGTATTTGTGAAACATGAAATATGGTCCAAATACTATCTGGATAACACGATATCATTTTTTTTTAATCAAAAGCAGCAGAGGATAACACAATATCTCATAGTACAACTAAAATGTGTAGATTTTGAAAGAGAGTATTTCCTATAGGTAAATGATTTCCGCACTCTTTTTCTCCTTCTGCACACCATATTTATTTTTGTCCTTGATTCTCTTTTAGTTCATTCAATCCGAAGGCTAGAAATAAACAGGTGCGTGCGGAAACCAGTTTTCTACATTATATATAGTTTTTCCTTATTTCTCGTAACTATTGTTTGTTGCTAACTTGCTATGAGCAGTGTAAGATGAAGGATACCAACCTTGTTCATCCGGTTCGGACAGACCGGGAATCCGGCCGGCTAGAAGACCTTGTTTCACCACTGCCAATCCCTCTCTCGGAAAACCCAACACTTGAGAAGAAAACAAAGAAGCCCCTGCAGAAAGCAACACTGATCGTCTCTTCAAAATCCCGGAGAAATTCTCAGCCTCTCCATCAACCAAGCCACTCTCTGTCGAACTTGAGCCAACTTTTGTCCTGCAATTTCCATCCGCCAATGAAGACTGAACAACCAAATTGTGGGAAGGAATTGCTTGCCGCTGATGAGTCCAGGAGAAGCTCCAACTGGTAAGTGAAGCTGTTCTCATTTCCTCCACCACTTTTGAAGCACAAGACAAGCGAGATTTTCAGACTCCCTTTAAAGTTTTCTGGAAAGACCAATACAAGTGTTTTGATTAACATACTTATTGCAATTGGCAAGCGAATGCTGTTCAAGTTGAGGTTCTCGGTCCTTCTGGGATTTTCAGTATTTTGTGGTGCACAAATCCTGGATTTTTCCCTAATCGTTTTCGGACTGACACGTGGCATTTTATCACTTGTGATCAATAAATCAATTCTCTTTGGCGCTGGCTTACCTTTTAGTTCTGAGTGTCCTATTCACGGGTCCGTTATATTTTTAGGGAAGCGGGATTCGAAAAAAGAATCTCGAGTGCAAAAATAAACATTCTTAATCAAGAAGCTGTGGACATGAGCATACAAAATACAAATACCCGCGAAGCAGAATTAACTCATTGGCAAACTGCGAACATAGGGTTTGAATCCCCAATTCATAGTTTAAATGAATTTAGTACAGACTATCGTTTGGATTAAAAAAAAATCCCAAGACAAATTAAGTAATTAACTGGGTATGGCACGCAAAAATGCATTATCAAATTCAAAATGACAATTCTAGGGAGTACACATGGTCCCAGAGAGGTAAGATTTTTCTCACTAACCTAAAAAAAATGTCAATACACAATATACAACAAAAATTTTAGATATGAAAAAATAATGAACATATGAACTTCAGAAAGACACAGAAACTATACAAAGAAGCTGTATAGATGATTCCATGCCATAATCAAGGCAAAGGCATTGGTGGTCTCCACTCCGAAAATTCTACCAAATTTCTATTTACAACAGATCCATTGTGCAACCAGAATGTTTCCGTAGACTGGTGAAACAGCCTTACTTTCCTCTGAAGCTCCCAAAGAATCACATGCATTGCCGAACATGAAGCTGATTCTGAAGCATAGACCCATAAACATCGTACTTGTCTGCCCCGGCTTATCCTCCGCTCTATATTTTCTTCTGCAGGAGAGAAATAACAAAGAACCAAAACATAAAAAATGGAGAGTAGTTTTAGCTATGATATGCTGAAACAAACATTAACCCAGAGCAAGATGTAATGGAGTGCTGCATTTGACCTGATATTGCCTCTAGGTACTGCAAAAGCTCGGGACCTATTCGAGTGGATGGCCATTTAATTGATACTTGGGTGTAGTCGACAACATTTTGGAAAGGCAGCTCAACTTGATCCGATAATATCACAGGGACACACTCCTGTAGCAACAAGAAAAGAATTATTTCAAAAAGACTAATATCTTGTATGTGTAAGTCGAGAAAGAGAGAGAGAGAGGGAAGGAGGGAGGTGAGAGAGAGAGAGAGAGGAGAAACGCACCACAAAGAAAGCCTCGTAAAACCGAAGAGTCCAGGATGACTCCCCACGTGGAGCAAGGCAGAACTTGGCGTTGCGCAGGTGTTCAAAATAATCTACCCTTCCTAATTTTTCAGGGCCGCTGAATTTCAACTCTGGACATTCCAACTGTTTATAACATCAACAGCCATATTTTAAAATAGCAGAAGAATTAAAGTAATTACCAACATCAATTAAGGGTAATCATGTAAATATGACAAGATGACAAGTAACCAGCCATTTGAATCCAAAAACAAACAGAAATTCCACCAATCCAAAGAAAATAAATGCATGAACTAAAGGAGAGAATCTAGGTCTTTAACACAACGAAAGTCTATGATTGAATTACAGCTCAAAGCCAATGTCCATAGTCCAACGTTCACTTAAGAATCAACACGACTGAAGGTTGGTGAAACATGACGTTCCAACTAATTATGTGCATCCATAATGCTGATACAGAGACTGTTTATCCTTAGTGTTAACAAGTTCCAACTAATTATGTGCATCCATAATGCTTTCAAGCAAATGCACCAAATGTGCTTTCGTTTGCTTAGTTCCACAGACTTTACGAGTGGATTACCATTTAAAAGAATCCTACAAATATGAGGAGGGTAAATAGAATCCTGCATATACTCAAACTTCATATTTGAAAGGAACATCACATCAAAGCTGGATGAACATCACATGCATAAAATTCCACAATTCATGTCATACAAGAAAATACACCTTATCTGGAAATTTCTTTGAAAGCTCCATCAATTTAAGACGGCCAACCTTTCCTTGTGCACGGCCTAAATAGTTTGCTAGATACTTCCGCTTTGATATAGGCAAAGGGTGGACCAAGGTGGCCCCATTTGTAGTCATACCGTCCTCAACATTACCAGGAATTATGATATCTTTCCACGTATTAAAGGCACTTGTATCTTTCTTATCAGTCCGATCACCCTGCACTAACATATATATGTATATTAACTATCTTTTATGCAATAGAACAAATAGCGTAGCAATGCCATTACCAAACTGCTTGAAATTTGGAAACAACAGATACTAAAGAAACTTGTAGGTCATACGTACGTAACATGTATGATCTAAATATGAAAATAGAGAGAAAGAGTGACAATGAGACAAGTCGAACCTGTATTTGGAATCGTCTTAGGTCTAATTCCTATTACTTTGGCTGGATTATTCGTAACTGCCTATTTACAATACAGACGTGGGGATCAGTTGGATCTTTGATTAATTCTTTGCGGTCTTTCTAAACCTTATTATATCAAGCCGGTGTCAGCCTTCAGGCTTGACTAATATAATATCAAGTAAAGGGCTTTCAAAGACCTCTGGAAATGCCCGTTTTGTCTACTTAACATATGGGACGAGGTTTCCCATCACACGGCTCACCAACTTGATCTTCCGCAGGAACCATATGTCCGAACAGGCCTGGAAAAACTGGTACCCTCTTTTCTTAATGATAACTTATTTCAGGCCCGCACTTCTAAAATGCTTTAAATAGTGTGTATTTAATAACACCGCCTATAAATCTCTCAACTTATAGATTTTGACATTCCATAGTCGTCACCTGTAGGAGTTACAAATCTTTTAACATCCCAAAAATTGTTAGAAAATTGAGATGGTAGTGTGTGTATGTATATATATCTATATATGGGTTAGGATCCAGAGACGCTTTTGACACAAATTTGACACACGTTTTCAAGATAATGTTTAAAATCAAATAGTGTGAATACGAAAAGGCATGTGGTTTGACAATCATGTGCACCATACAGGTTTGAGACTAATTTGAGTATTAACCTTAAATCCAAATAAAAGTTAAGCCTAGATTTTTCATGCAAGATGTATCACATATAGAACCAGAATCTGTGTCTCTGACCTGTACAGATTCCTAACGTGGAAAATGATAATATCACCACTGATTTCATGCCAAATTGATTGATGATAAATACTTGTGCCCTTAATGATAATTTTAGCCAATCATTAACATTACAAAATTTGTATAATAGCTCAAACATAAAGGATAAGCTGGAATAGGAAAATACCTCAGGGGTAAGAATAATGGAACGATTTATATATGTTGCCCAGGATCTAAATAAGTGAGCTCCAGCACCACTGCAGTTGAGAAAAAGCAAGAAAGTATGCAGCATTGACAGGACAACTTGACAAAGTTTGATATATTTTTTTTTCAGCAGAACAAAGTTTTCATACATAGTAACTTTTGACAAGTACATCACATTGATATGATGGAGTTTAAACAATTTTCCCAACATTAAATATAAGGAATATAATAAATTTATCACATTTCCCATGGCATATTCATGCAATTGAAAGTCCGAAACCATCATTTCCATAAAAATGACAACAAAAATATACTGTTTAAAATCTGACTTCCTCCTACCCTATGTCAGATAAAAGGATCGGTCGGATATAAGCGCTTTACATTCAAAATCACACACAAAACGGGAAAGACAAGAAGCTGCTCAGTTAATTCAATTTACTGACGGAGCTAAAAATCCAAATTAGTTATTTCTTTTTACCCTTCTTACAAAATGCATGCTCAACAATCAACATTATCTCCCATTTTTTTTTCTGATACAGATATACAACAGAAAAACGATTACTTATCCACCATATGAAACAGTTAAGGTCAAAACAAGTTATATATTCAGGCCAAAACAAGAAAAAGCATTGATGACCATCATGAAACAACCGTACCTTGAAAAAACAAATATGTGGTCACGGCCACCAGATCGCCTGAAAGATGGCATTTGACTTAACACCTGCAAGGAAAAATTTGACCAAATGAGCATTGCATAACAAGAGCTTAAATGTATCCCCATCAAATACAGAGAACATCACCGAGCTCAAGCAATGATAAGAAGAGGTTAAACACATAGGCTTAAAGTTCCTTAAGGAAATGACAAAGAATTTACCTTCACATATGTCTGGTTAATCTCCTTATCATTAAGACCCCCCATCATCCGAACGCATTTAGTATACGTAGGCACAAAAAATAGGTCTGCTTCCTCTTTCTTCCTCGTCCGAAACCTCGAATTTAGCAGTAGCCTGTGTATTTTAACCTACATTTCATAACCTTGCAATAAGAATTTCAAAACACTTCCTTTTTTCCTTCAGCAATTAGCAAGTTTTTTTAGTTAATTAAAAACAAATTAAACTTCCGATAATTCTACAAAATTAGTTTCTTAGAAATTTAAGTTCATCAAACGAACAAACAAATTGAAGAAATTAAAATTTCAAGCAAAGCAAAAAACTTTGGGAAATAGAGAATGACATTACCTGAGTGCCCCATTGGCCTTTCAAGCAAGCGTTGGAGTCGATGACACCATCGCGACCGCGCATCAATGCCTTGAGGCCATCGATCTCGCTGTCATCGTAGACGTAGATTTTGAGGTCGAGTAGGGGGCCGTACCCTCGGTGGGGCCACAAGAGATCTCGACCGCCGGTGACTTGGACGGAGCTCCGTGAATTGGCGGCGAAGTGAGAGGCGCAGGGGCGGAAGGAGCGGTCTAAGAGGCTAGTCAAGAAGAAGGAGGCAGCGACCAAGAGGAGGGCTCCGATCTGGTGCGTGCGGGTGCACAGAGGATGCTGGTGGTGCTGCGTGCTGAATGGTCGAGCTTTGTTGTTTACGCTTCCCATTTTCAGAGCATCATCAGTGCTGGACGGCAGTGGGGTTTTTCTGCAGCTCTGCTTCTGGGAAAGAAGGGAACGAGTTAAGGTCTTCTGTACCAACATTATATGTCCCCTCCCTGTCCCAGTCCTACAATCAACTTTCATCGTTTAAAAACAAATTTCACATTTTATGTTTCATCCGAGTCAAGCAGTGCATCAAATTTAAGATAGAAGCTAAATTTAAACTACGGTAGTGGTAGTGAGTTGTGACATGAATCTTCGTTTAAGATTACAACTGCGGTAGTGAATTGTGATGTGAATTTTTGTTTTAGCTTTGAATTTGAGATAGGGAGTTTCTTGAGAAATTTATCTAAAATTACATGAAACTCTCTTTATCAAACAAAAGATGGTGAAAAGGCATCTTTGTTTTTTATCACAACAAAAAAGTTAAGAACGGAATTTGAGATAGGGAGTTTCTTGAGAAATTTATCTAAAATTACATGAAACTCTCTTTATCAAACAAAAGATGGTGAAAAGGCATCTTTGTTTTTTATCACAACAAAAAAGTTAAGAACGGTAACGTAATTTTACACACAAAATTTTGTAGTTTTTTCTTAAAACCTCACTTACATGTAATTTTATCATATCTAATTAAAAATAAATAAAAAACAAGCTATCTCCCTCTCTCCTCACTCGCATGTTCTCTCTCACTCTCTTCCTCTCTCCTTCAATTTTAACCACCAACGTAAAAAATACACACTTTGTGTGTGGTGTGTGGGCATATACTAGTCACCATTGGGGTATTCATTTTGTTTAAACTTTGTGAAATATGTGTTCTACTTAGTATGTTTATAACTAATATAATTATTTATATTGGCACCTTGACATGTTATTGTTATTTTCGATAATATGGATATCTTTATAATGTTGATTACATGCATGTGTCATTGCATATTGGAGTGGATGAATTTTATTGAAATATTCAGAGGTTGGGTTATGGAAATGGAAACTAGTTTTTGTGTGGTTGAGTTCAACTCTCATAGGTACCATCAAGGGTGCAAAAGTGAAATTTTTTTTTTTGAAAAGATGCGATAGTGTATTCATTATGGTTGAAACCCAACAAGGTTTAACCCAGGTAGTACATCAAGGATTACAGAGAGAGATTACAAGCAATCCTCAATGAGGAGATCTAAAATGAAGGTAGGAGGGTCTCCAACCACTCACAATGACTTCCAATTGAAAGAGCATAACGAGCAAGCTGCAACTATGTTGGCTTGGCGGAGGATGTGGGCAACTAAATCTTCAATGACTGTGGTGAAGAAAGCTTTGGTATCCTCCACAACTTGGCCGAGAGTTTACCAATTCGAGGAGGAGTCCGAGAGCTCCCCAACAATCTGAAGAGAATCACCTTCAATTTGTAAATTTGTAAAACCCCTTACCACTGCCTGAAACAAACATTCTCTAGCCACTAATTATGCCTCAGCATGTAAAGCGGAGTAGATATCAGGGAAGCTCTTGCTTGCAGCAGCCACAAAAGTTCCAGCGTCATCCCTAACAATCATAGAGCATTCGAGATGATTGAGTTACGAGTGTTAGTTTGTAGAATAGAGCATTCAGACCACAACTGGTAAAATGAATGGTATGGGATGTGCGGGTCCACATGTTTCATTATATAGATTAACGGATGGTTAATTAAAGTTAAGCTGCATACATGGTTTATCAGTTAAATGGTTATTACCATGGCTTGCCACCAGTTGTCCCCTTTTTTAAAGAAAAAAAAAATGATCACATGTTATAATTGATTACGTGTTGCATTACACTTGGTTTAGCCTTGACAATTATTATAGATAAGACCTATGTCCCTACTGACTGTGGTTTCACTCTCCTTATCCATTTTAGACCTTGTAGGGTCGACATAGGACATTTGTTAGATGAGCTGAGGTTGTGTTAGACAAGAAAGATTTAAGGGTTTTATTTATTTCTGTACATCTTGTATAGGCTTTCGGAGTTCTTATTATAAGAGAAGTTCATCCTTTTGTTTTATTTTACTTTTTACTCCCGCAACGAGCACGAAATTAATTTTTCCACCTACCCCGAGTCTGGGGTGTGACATAATGGCATCAAAGCATTAATTTTGTTGACAGCACATTAGCCTTAGCAAGCCATCTATATATCTTACTTGTCAAGTATCTACATACCCATTGGCCTTTCAAGCAAACGTTGGAGTCGATGACACCATCGCGACCGCGCACCAATGCCTTGTGGCCGTCGATCTCACTGTCATCGTAGACGTAGATTTTGAGGTCAAGTAGGGGGCCGTACCCTCGATGGGGCCACAAGAGATCTCGACCGCCGGTGACTTGGACGGAGCTCCGTGAATTGGGGATGATATCGACGGCGGCGAAGTGAGAGGCGCAAGGGCGGAATGAGCGATCCAAGAGGTTAGTCAAGAAGAAGGAGGCGGCGACCAAGATGAGGGCTCCGATCTGGTACGTGCTAGTGCACAGAGGATGCTGGTGGTGCTGCGTGCTGAACGGTCGAGCTTTGTTGTTTACGCCTCCCATTTTCAGATTATCATCAGTGCTAGATGGCAGTGGGATTCTTTTGCAGCTCTGCTTCTGGGGAAGAAGGGAACGAGTTAAGGTCTTCTGTCTCAACATTATATGCCCCCTTCTTGTGCCAGTCCTATAATCAACATTCATCGTTCACGTTTCACATTTTATGTTTCATCCGAGTCAAGCAATGCATCAAGATTTAAGATAGAAGTTAAATTACAACTATGGTGGTACTAGTGAGCAAGGTATTAAATATCGGTAATATCGGTAGTCCGAAAACACGGAAATATCGATGGAAATATCGGGATAATATCGATATCGATAAAAATTATATGGAAACCACGGAAATTGTAAGAAAAACTTGGAAATTTTTATTCAAACTTTGCAGGATGTTTATTTAGTCAATTATCTATTAGTTTATCACAAAAAATTGGAAGGAAATGCATTGCATGATGGATTTAACATTATCAAGTTGATTATATAGCGAGTTGACAAACATTGTGAGTGTAGAAAATATGTAGTAATTAATGAAAGAAGTTTAAACACACCATAATCATTTATATATAATGAATTAGTACAATATTTTACACTTTATACATTGCATGGTAAGATACATGAGTGACTTAGTACCACATAGAGTTCCTATGAGGTTCAAATTTTTCATTATCTTCATCATCTCTATGTGTAGAGTGAGTGTATTGTGAAGAGTAGTTACCAAATGATAAATCCCCAAAATAGTTTTGCATGTAATTGTTAACATGCCACCCATATGGATTCGAGATTGGTTGACGTTGTCCATAAGCAAAATCATTTGAAGATTGAGTCTCGGATTCTTTCCATGAGTCGCTCGATTCCATCCCAACAGGAATGGGATATGAAGGGTAGGGAAATGGTTGGTTATGAGTATAACCATAGTTACTACTTCCCACTCCAACAGAGTCCGAAGTTCTAGATAACGAGTCATCTTCTTGACTTGACAAAATCCCCTTGCCTCTTTCTCTACGAGTATAGTCATTCCCTATGGCACCAATTCCTGGTCCTGCCCGCCTACTGCCATGGTCATCATCATGAAACAACCGTACCTTGAAAAAACAAATATGTGGTCACGGCCACCAGATCGCCTGAAATATGGCATTTGACTTAACACCTGCAAGGAAAAATTTAACCAAATGAGCATTACATAGCAAGAGCTTAAATGTATCCCCATCAAATACAGAAAACATCACCGAGCTCAAGCAATGATAAGAAGAGGTTAAACACATAGGCTTAAAGTTCCTCAAGGAAATGACAAAGAATTTACCTTCACATATGTCTGGTTAATCTCCTTATCATTAAGATCTTCTGTAGCTCTGCTTCTGGGAAAGAAATGAACGAGTTAAGGTGGAGTCGATGACACCATCGCGACCGCGCATCAATGCCTTGAGGCCGTCGATCTCGCTGTCATCGTAGACGTAGATTTTGAGGTCAAGTAGGGGGTCATACCCTCGGTAGGGCCACAAGAGATCTCGACCGCCGGTGACTTGGACGGAGCTCCGTGAATTGGGGATGATATCAACGGCGGCGAAGTGAGAAACGCAAGGGCGGAATGAGCGATCCAAGAGGTTAGTCAAGAAGAAGAAGGCGGCAACCAAGAGGAGTGCTCCAATCTGGTACGCGCGGGTGCACAGAGGATGCTGGTGGTGCTGCGTGCTGAACGGTCGAGCTTTGTTGTTTACGCCTCCCATTTTCAGATTATCATCAGTGCTGGATGGCAGTGGGATTCTTTTACAGCTCTGCTTCTAGGGAAGAAGGGAACGAGTTAAGGTCTTCTGTCCCAACATTATATGTCTCATTCCTGTCCCAGTCCTATAATCAACATTCATCGTTCACGTTTCACATTTTATGTTTCATCCGAGTCAAGCAATGCATCAAGATTTAAGATAGAAGTTAAATTACAACTATGGTGGTATTAGTGAGTTATGACGTGGATCTTTGTTTAAGATTACAACTGTGGTAGTGAGTCGTGATGTGGATTTTTGTTTTAGCTTTGGATTTGAAGTAGGGAATTTCATGAGGAACTTATCACTATTGGGGTATTTGTTTTGTGTAAACTTTGTGAAATATGCGTTCTACTTAGTATGTTTATAACTGATATAATTATTTATATTGGAACCTTGACATGTTATTGTTATTTTTGATAATCTGGATATTGTTGCAGTCCTATTAGATTAGGGATGTGATTGTGTAAATCCTAGTAGATATGCGAATGTATCTTATATTTCTATTAGGAGTTGATTACCTATTAATTGTTGTAATCTTAAAGGGTAAGGAATTAACCTTCCCTACTACTATAAATAAAGGCACAATGGGGTGGAATAACACACACCCACAATCACACATCTCTCTCTTTCTCTCTCTATGTCGCACATTCCTGTTGGAGAGTTGACATTTGTAATTAGCTTAGTTACCTGTTTGGGTCCTTGTAATCAGGATGTAATTAGGATAGATATTATTTGGTGTTTCTTTCCTTGTAAATCAATCTTGTACAATATATATTGCCCTCCTTGGTGAGAAGAATAATATCAGAAAATTAAACCCTAAAATAAGCCCTAATTAGCATGGTATCAGAGCAGAGATCCTAGGATTTCTGCTCTGCTCGTTCCCTCAAGCAAACTTGGCATTCCCATGGAGAACCTACCACCACTCCACGGTGGAAACAATTTCATCCTAACCGATCCTACCCCTATACTAAACACTACTACCTTAACTGACCCTACCATGAATCATTCTCCTGTTTCGAGTTCTTCCGACATGCCTCCGGAGTCCTCAGGTAACTGTGGTAATGCTTTTAATATGAATAATTGTGATACTCAGTCCGGTTGGATCATTGACTCCGGTGCCACAGACCATATGACCTATGACCCCACTGATTTTGCTTGTGATACTGTTCCACTTTGACGAAATATTACTAATGCTAATAGTGTCACCTCATCGGTAACTGGCGCTGGCACTGTACGCCTCACGCTTACCCTCTATTTGCCGCATACACTACTTGTACCTTCACTAAAGCATAAATTGGTGTCTCCTAGCCAAGCTACTGAGCAATTGAACTGTTGTGTACTATTGTATCCTAAGTTTTGTCTTATTCAAGGTATTCTCACGAAGGAGATAATTGGTCGTGGTACTAAGAGGGGGATCTCTATTTTGTGGACGATGTCAGTACAGGATTGGTCAATCTCGCCCAGGGAGCCGTTAATCATAAACGGCGTCAGATAAGGTTATGGCATCACCGTTTGGGTCATCCGTCTTTCAGTTATTTACAACATCTGTTTCCGGATTTATTTATAGGTTGTTTGGTTTTAGACTTTAAATGTGACACTTGCGTACTTGCCAAGAGTCACTGTGTTTCTTATCCGTTAAATTCTAATAAAAGTGCTATTCCTTTTGGTCTTGTTCATTCAGATGTTTGAGGACCATCTCCGATTACTACTTCATCTGGTATTAGGTGGTTTGTAATGTTCATAGATGATTGGACACGGATGACATGGTTATACATTCTTAAGCATAAAAGTGATGTGTTTCTGGCGTTTAAGACATTCCACACCATGGTTCAAAGATAATTTTCTACTAAAATCTGGATTTTGTGTTCTGGTAATAGTGGTGAATATGTTAATAATGATTTTACACATTATTTAACTAATCAAGGAATCTTCCACGAGACTTATAAGGTTCTACAGAGCTTTGGATGTGTTTAATCTGCAGAATATGGCCCCTATTCATAAATATGCGTGTGATGTGACATTTTAGCAATGTATTAAAAGCGTGAGGCATGGGCGAGGCGTCCGAGGGGAAGCCCGGCCTAGGCGTGAGGCGTGAGGCGAAGCCTCACGGGACCTAAATTTTTTAATATATACACTGAGCATACACATATTATATTAAAAAGAAGAAGATTATTAATCAATAATCACCTTGAGCACACACATATATTATAAATATATATATACACACATATATATACATATATTATATTATATATGTATAAAATAGAGGATGAAAAGCACAATGAGCACACATATAACAATGCACACAAACAACACACATCCATTATATAAAAAATAAAAATCAGAAAAAAGGCATAGAGACAAAAGTGCAAGGAAGAGGTATGAGGTAGTTAAAATCCTACCCAAAATTTGGGTTTGGGAGTAAAGAAAAGAAAAAAAAAAAAAAAAAAGCCACTGAGGCGGCCCTAGGCGCGCCTAGGCGGCTCCGGCGAAGCCTTTCGCCCACTCCAGCAAAACTGAGGCGTTATCCATGGCGCCCAGCCTCAAGGGCGCCCTAGGCGCGCCTTGAGGCGAGTTTTTTAAAACATTGCATTTTAGTAATGTTATATCGCTTCACTGAAACACATGGCTTTGGTTATAATGCTCAGGCACCATTATAGACCTTGGTTCCCTTTTGACAGATATATGACTTCCAGATTGATCTTTAGAAATTATGCTAGCATTCCAGGCAGTCAGTTTCTCTGAAAAGTTTGGCTGACATTGTCGTTCTTCGTTTTCTCAGTTCTACTTTCATATATGCGTGAACAAACTCGCATACACAAAACACTATTACACATATTTCTCACCGCTATTCTTCAAATTATTCAAAACCACTTGCAGAAAATCTTGGCTCGATATATCGATATATTTCGCACATAAATACACATTACTAGGAAATTAGGGTTAGAGAGAGAGGGACCTTACATGCCAGAGCGTCATGGAAGGACCTTGTTCTCGATTTCGAAGCGGGTGCCGTGCTTTTTCAGACGCACCACCGCCACGTTCGTCAGCCTCTTCTGCTCCTCATCGGAGGCCTGGTTTTGGGGATTGTAGCCGGTGGCTCAGGCAACGATTCTCGATTTTTCAATTCATAAAACTTCCTGCAAATCTCAACCACGAGGGCACAACACGAAATATATAGGATCAAAAAGCCTAATAGCCATTACTTCGTGACTAATTGGCACGCTAATCGGTAAAACAAAAATTGGATCCGAGATCATCGATCTTCGTTTGATCGAACCGATTAGCGTGCCATACAGTGTCCAGGGACTTTCAGTTCGTAGATAACACAGCCTTAATATATTGGATTTGAGTTTGAGTACATGCCAGAATACACAATATTGGGTAAAAAAATTCTTCACAAACAGTTGTAAAACAGTTTACAAAATCATTCATTAGCTCTAATCAAAATTTATCCAAAAGTAGTCGGATCTTTCTCAATCAACTCGAGTCTTTTGACTTAACATTTAAGTCTGTTAGAAGGAATAATCCCTCAAATCGGCTTTGCAGTCGTCCATTTCCATGTCAGCTGCACACTCTTCTTCAGTAAGGGGAGGAAGTTGTCTGGTTTTGCGTTTCAAGTTATGCTTGTGCCACTCGCTCTTGAAGTGATCCCTATACTGCTTGGAATCGCCCACGAATGCATTGCATGTGCTGCATTTGTTCTGCTTTCCCTCCGCTGCAGCATTTCCACTCCCAGTAGAGATGCTCTGTTTCTGCAAATCATCGCTCAGTTTTAGCACAGGATCAGCCGACTCCTTTTTCGACAAGTCAGGATCAGTAGATTCTTTTTTCTTTAATGAACTGATGTTCGAGGAATCTTTGAGTGAGTGTGACGGTTCATCCTCATGATCATCATATTGATCGATAACAGTGTCACCCTCCGCATGCACAGAGAGTGCAAGAACTTCATATCTACCATGCAACTTCATCATCAATCCCTCGCATTCACGATAAAAACCAGGGTCCAATTCACAAATCTGCACAACATAAAACACAAGATTAAACAAGAAGATCACGATTACTCCAACAATGGTAGTTTGTAAGTAGCATGCTTAAAAAGTACTTCAACCTCTATTGTACTTCAGGATTACTAAGCAAAATAAGGCGGACAAAGTACTTCGACTTACAGTAGATATCTGACTTCCAGATTGATCTTTAGAAATTATGCTAGCATTCCAGGCAGTCAGCTTCTCCAAAAGAGATGAAAATTCATGGTCAGGAACTATCAGTCGCAATCTCATTGGAGACCGTTTGATTGGGAAGTGCTTCTGAAGCTCATGAATAACTTCCAGAGCCTGCACAAGAATGGTATAGTGTATATATTCAACACAATAAGACAATGCACAGTATAACCTAAATCCCATATGTTGCACTCTACACACACACAGATATACCTCCACATATATTTGGATAACCTACAGAGGTTAACACCCTGCGGAAATGTGCACATGCATACATAAGTCTACTTATTATACATATAAGTCACCGAACAGTAACATCATGCACGTGCACATGCACAAACTATGTGCATACTTATTTCCCACCAAAATGACACCGTGAAACAAAATTTGCAAGCTGGGAGACTCATTTTAGAATCCACCAATCTGTCATATCTATCGTAATTACATATCAACTGTTAAGATAATCTACTTAAATATCAAGCGAAAGTGCCAAAAACCACATCTATCAGGGATGCATGCATCTAGTAAACTCCATACAAGTATATTCTTATGTAACATGAAGGGAAAGAGAGATTCAATCACCTGCTTCTTCGAGCTTTTATGTGGGTCTACAGCAAAGTGAATTTCATGCATTAGACTCTCAATCAAGCTAATAGTGTAAGGGCGACGGGTTTCAGGATTATAGGTTTTCTGCATAACAATGGTGGCTATGTCCCGAAACTGACTGGACAACTGAGATTCCCTCTCCTTCCCAGCCACTTGAAGCTCTCCTTTCTCCAAAATCTACAACAAGAAAAAGCTTACGACTCAACAACACATTGACGAAACTAACCAACCAGAAAAACAACCAAAACAAATTTGTTTCCCTGACCTCCAAACAAATCTTGGTCTGGTCATCGGAATCAAATGCGGCCTTCAAGTCTTTTGTCTTGGCAAGAACACCTTTCGAAACATTTGTGTAAACGGTATGCGATTGCAGTACTTCATCCAAATCTTTCTCACTGTCCCACAACATAAAACATCACAACTTTCATATATACATATTAATTCCTGCAAGATGTTTGAAATTCAAACTACAAAAGTTTCGCTGACATTTTCGTTCTTCGTTTTCTCAGTTATACTTTCACATATACATGAACAAATTCGCATAAACAAAACACTATTATGCAAAATTATTACACATATTTCTCAACACTATTCTTCACAGTATTCAAAAGCACTTGCAGAAAATCTTGGTTTGATATTAATTTCGCATATAAATACAAATTACTAACAGAAGAGATTATGGTTAGAGAGAGGGGGAGCTTACACGCCAGAGCGCCATGAGAGGACCTTGTTCTTGTAACAGGCGATTTCGAAGCGGGTGCCGCGCTTTTTCAGACGCACCACCGCCACGTTCGTCAGCCTCTTCTGCCCTACCGGCTGCACCAGTGATCTCGACATTTCTGCAGAACTAACACAAATTCCAGTTCAGGAATTGGGATTCCAGACATATCCCAAGGTAAATAAAATCTTTTAAGCCTAGGTGTTTCTTGTACTTCGGTTTGGATTTAAAGTTCATCTTGTAGTTGTAGTCTCAAACCTGTATTATTTCCAGTTTTATGAAATAAGAAAAATAAAAAACCGCTTCTGTACAGCATGTCGTACTAACTAATCTTACAAAAGAAATGAATATATCTGAATTCTCCGCCTATCTGACATCGTTTCAACAAGCTGGTATTGCTAAACTCTCTTAACTAATACATTGCAATTCAATCCCTATACTTATCAGCTAACCAACACATCTGACATGCTACAATTTTTCCTTTTTGCACACACAAACAGACGTAACCTCTTCCATATAGGGATCCATTTGGAATTGTAGCATTTCGGAGGAACGCGCATTCATTTGAGCTCCATATCTCTACTAGTAAGTACGTCGATAGCATGCTTTTGGTACGACTCTCTATTGCCAAACTTATTATTCCTTCAAAAGAAATCCACAATTGCTTTGCAGTTGAAGGCAGCATTAAATTTAAAATCTATTCATGCTGAATGGCATTTCTTAAGAGGAAACAATTAAAGAGAATTCATATCTATTCATAAAGAGACTATACTTTTAGTGAGATAAAAATGGTGTCACTCGTTTCATTAAAAATACTGTCACTGCTACAGGAAAACATACCTGTTTATGGATTCAATTGAAGACGCTACGCGTTCCCTAAGGTGACATCCAAGGCTCCAGCACAATCTGCAGAGGCCACATCCAGTATGACAGAAAAAGTGAATCAACATACATTTATTTACTCAACTCCTCAAATGAAATCATGAGCATTTCGTATAGAAAGGGAAGAAAAACAAGCCACTAATCTCATCTGAACAGCTACTGTATTGTAGACCAAATAGCCACTGTATCATTATAATTTAAAGGACTTGTGGCGATTCTTGATGAAGTGAATTACTGAATTCTAGAGCAAATAGCTACTGTATCTGTACGAACTATCAAAACATGCACAATTCAATACACTACGAAACCGAAATGATTAAACATATAAAATGCCGAAATGATTAACATATAATTGAGCCTCAATTAAAAGTCTTTAACCTGCCAAATCTAGCCAAACTCCTAAAACGAAAAAAAAAAATCATAAAAAGTCTTTAACCTGCCAAACTCCTAAATGAGCCTCAATTAAAAGTCTTTAACCTGCCAAACTCATCCCCATATCCTAGGATTTAGGAAAGCTCAACTTTAATCTATCTTTTTACAGTCATTATGTCATATATATGACAATAGAATATAGGTTGGTGCTGGGGTTGTTTTGATCACCGGTGCTTTTGACAATGAGTCATCATCATTTGGCATGCGGCCAATGAAGGCCGGTCCAAACTCTCGACCCAACTTTTTATTTTTATTACAAAGGGGTTGGATCGAACGTTTAAGATTGAGATTGAGTATAAATTCAGCTTGTTACAGTTGATATTCAATCCAAAACATTAATTTTGTAAATATTCGAACATCAATTTTCCTTATATTCCTAATGGTAAACTGTAAACATAAATATAGAAATTAAGTTAGGGCTGGTATCAATCATGAACATCCAATCCAAAACATGAACAAATTTCACAAACCCTAATCTAGAATTCAAAATTAAATTTCAAGAATTCGAAAATTAAATTTCACAAACCCTAATCTAGAATTCGAAAATTAAATTTCACAAGCCCTAAATGTACAAACCCTAATCTAGAATTTGAAAATTAAATTTCACAAACCCTAAATTAAATTTCAAACCCTAAATTAATTCCAAAATTTACCTGATTTGGGGGAGAATCGGTGCACAGTGAGTGCACTGGATGAAGAGTCGAAGACTATCAGAATTTGAGTGTCTGAAATCTGAATCTCTGATATAGAGAATCGAGAGAGAGAGAGAGAGATCGGTGCTCTGTGTGGTGAAGGAAGGCTCCACCGGCGAGAGAGAAAGCGGTGGCTCCGTGTGGTGGTGGGCCGGTGACTGGCCGGAGTTGAGCAGAGCTTCAAATTCGAGACAGCGAGGAGGAGAGGGCTCGGTGGGCTGACGGCTGAGAGTGGCTTCAATTGAATTGAAATGAATGGACTACACAGATTAATTTGAAACAATCTGGTTGAAATTAACTCTAACTATAATTAAAAAAATAATATATATATATATATATAATATATATGTATACATATACCTCTACTAATTAATAAAACATTCATTGTCAACCAAAATCCTATGAAATTACCAGTTTAATTCTCTAATAAGAAATATGGGCCAGAAATGTAATTTCATACAATCAAATTTTGCCTGTTTTTTTTCAAAGCCTCACCTATATGTAATCCTAACATATCTTTAATTATAAAAAACAAAAAAATAAAAAAAAACTTCTCACTCCCACGTTTTCTATCACTCCCTTCCAAGGTATAAAATATCGATAATATCGGTAGTCCAAAAACACGGAAATATCGATGGAAATATCGGGATATTATCGATATCGATAAAAATTGAATAAAAACCACAAAAATTGTAAGAAAAACTTGGAAATTTTTATTGAAACTTTGGAGAATGTTTATTTAGTCAATTATCTATTAGTTTATCAAAAAAAATTAGAAGGAAATGCATTACATGATGGATTTAACTGATTTAAGTTGATTATACAGCGAGCTGGCAAATATTGTGAGTGTAGAAAATATGTAGTAATTAATGAAAAAAAGATTAAACACACCATAATCATTTATATATAATGATGGATATGTTCTGAAATATCCGTGATTCAAAAAAACCGAAATATCCTCGATATTTCGTCGATATTTCAGACATTGGTCACAACCTTCCTGACCAGTATTTGAGAAAAGCTCCTTTTTTAATTATACATATAAACTTTAATTCATTTTCGTTTTTTCTGTCCATCCGTTCTTATCTGAGTAAGGTCACACACACACACACACACACACAATCAGAGACTCTCACACGCCACCACACACGCACACAGAGATCGAGAGCCCACAGAGACCTCAGTCTCTCAATCCTTCTCTCTTCTCCCTTCTCCCTTCTCCGGTCCACCACATATTCTTCGCACTCTCTCGTCTCTGCTCTCTCTCTTCGCACTATTTCATCTCCGCCTCCGCCTTCCTCACCGATCCTACCGACGACAACCCCACCTCTGTCGTTGACTCTAGCGACGACCAACACAACCCCCAATCGCCCCCAAACCCCAACCTCAACCTCCACAACAACCACCCATTCTCCTCCTCCCCCGGAGCATGCCTTACCGGCGCCGCGCTCGCCTCTGTCTATGTTCCATGTCTGCTTCAACCAAGACCACGCCTGCTTCGCCGTGGGGACAGACAACGGATTCCGGATCTACAACTGTGATCCGTTCCGCGAGCTCTTTCGCCGCGACTTCGACAACGGCGGCGGAATCGACGTCGTTGAGGTGCAGATCTTGGGTTTGAGCCTGGATTGCAGAGAGAGATCTGGGCAACTGCCTTTCCGACGACGGAGCCACGACGATTGTTTCGATAATATCGAATATATCGCGATATTATGACGATAATTATTTGTATATGTGTGAAAATATCGCCATGTGAAAAAAACGAAATTATCAGTGATATTTCGTCGATAATTTCGATATTTTAGACTGTGCTCCCTTCCTCTCTCTCCTTCTATTTCAAAAACAAAACCAAAAAATTTCTCACTCACTTTGTGTGTGTCCATATACTAGTATATATAATAATAATAATTAATAATATATATTTTCGGTTCGGTATGGGATTCCCGAAATATTGAGAAGACAATCTTGAATCTTGTACCCAAATTTCAGATCAGGATAGCATCATGAAAATTTTGGGAATTTTGGTTTGGGATCTGTATTTTTCGGTTTGGTTCGGGATTTTTGGAAATTTTTTCCACCCTAGTTGGTTTACCCAAATATTAAAAAGAGAAATTACCAATTTTCTCTCTTAACTTTCACCCAACTTTCAATTTAGTCCCTAAACTTTTAAATTGAAAAATCAAGGACATAACCTTTTATGTTTTTGCCAATTTCTCCTCTACCGATAGTTTTTTTATAAATTCAATACAAATTAATGTTAACTTTTATCACGTGCACACCACGTGACTCTCCACTTGACTCTCCTTTGAGAACAAAAACGTCACATCACTAGACATTTGGACACAAAAACTATAGAATCACATAGATTTGCACAAGTCAACATTTTAGAAATCGAGGGTTTTTAATTATTTTAAAAAACGAAGCGACCGAACTATCCTCACATGTTGTGCACATGTTTTCGTTTAACATAAATTTGAATGGAATGAATAAAAAACTAACAGTAGGGGAAAATTGGCCAAAAACATTAGTTTAAATCCTTAATTTTTCAATTAAAAAGTTCAGAGGTAAAAATCGAAAGCTAAGTGAAAGCTAATAGAGAAATCCGCAATTTACTCAGATTAAAAAGGCTTCTCAAATTTTAAGCCTATTTGGGTACATGGCTCAAAGGACCTAAAAGGGTTTATAACCTGGCCCCGTCTCTTTCTGAGTTCGTAAAGCTTCACAGAGACAGTGTCGCAGAGGCGATGCCTTCTTCCCCCATTAAAATCGAAACTTTAGCTTCGGAGGAAGAAGTGAGCTCAAGCAGCAACGCAAATGATAGCAACCGCTCCACTTTCTTCGATGTCTACGGCCCTCAAGTAGTCTCTCTCTCTCTCTCTCTCTCTCTCTCCTTTTGTTTTCTTTTAAATTTCGTCGCCTTCTATATTTTTCCATGAATTCGTTTTGCGGCTAAAAGTATTTGATAATCTAATTGTATTAGCATTAACATTAGAATTAGCATTGAAAGTTGCAATCTTTTAGTTTTGTTTCGAATTTCGGTGATGTTGGCCATACCATGTATTCTTGTATGAAGAACAAGTCTGCTTACTTATAGCTTTCGATTCGATTCATGGATGGTTAAGTTAGCTGTATTACGTACATATGTATGTATCACTTGGATTTTGGTTTATACCAGTAATGCTTGTTCATCGAAATACTTTGTGCGGTCTCACGGGATTTTTATTGAAACAATTGAACTCTAGTGCATTACATTTAATCTTATTTGCCCTTGTAGAGTAAAGCAGAGGTGATTTTTAAGACACCGGAAGCCAACACAACTCTGAATTTGCAAGTGGGTACTCTTATTCACCCCTAATTTATGAACTCTTTGTTCTTTTTCTGAGAGGTGATAGGAAATTTCGTTCGATTTGAACATTTATTGTCAGAGAAATAAGAGTGAGTGAGTGATGGAGTTTGTGTTGTGATGCAGGAGGTTCAAGAACTGGTGACGTGGGTGCTTGCTGAAGGTTTCATGCCGTCATGGGTTTTTATTAAGGTAAAAGGAGTATCTTCTTTTCTAATAATTCCAATGCATGTATGGTTATGGACCAATGAAACCATAACGAACAGTATTCCTAAAAATAGGTGGAAGACTCGATACTGATCATACAAAAATATTATATCCATTAATAGTTGTGGGTATTTTAACCATAGATAATCTTAAAACATCTCACAAATAGGCAGATTTGTGAAACTGTTACCCATCCATGTATATTTCTCAATCTTGTTGGCTTCCGTGCTTAATTTATAGACATGAAGTTGAAAGAAACATGAATTCTTATAGTTATTAATACTGTAACCTTACACTTTGCAGAACAAGCCCCTCATTCCCAAAGTGGTTATGCTTTATGTCCCAGGACTGGATGCAGCATTGTACTTAGCACATCGTCGACTTCTTAAGAGTCTCAAAGCTTTATGTAGCAAGCCAAGGCCAGTTTTAGCTCTCAGGTTTGTCACAAATGTGATTTTGCTTCATCTGCCTTTAATTTCCCTGTACTTCTACTTTATATGGCTATATGTTTTTGCCCATGCTAGCTGTATGTCAGATGGGATGCAGACGATTGATGCACTCCTGACGAGCAAAGTGAAAAGAAAGAGGGAAGAAAGTAGTTTAACTGTGGAGAAATCTAACCTGGCATCTAAACAAGGTATGTGACATATTCGCAGAACATCGATCATACTGAATTTCTTGCTTTTATCGTAACTTTGCTAATTTGCATGTCAAAGTTAGTAATTGTACGGAAATCAAGGATACTTTACTAGGAGAGCCACAAGTAACCTGAAGTTCTGTGTATTTATAAACTTCTCCATTCCATTATGGCTAGCAGTTCTCATTTGGTAACATTGGTTGTTTTAGTTTCTTGTACTTTTCTGGATCAATATGAGTGGGTGTATCCATGTTCAATTCATTACCAATAGGTAAGAGCAGAAAAATGTCCTATGTTTGGAGAGTCTCTCTTGGATTCGAACTATTAGGAAACTATCTACAATGTTGTGATTAACAATTACGAAAACAAATGCTGCATGCCCATCTAGATGGGGCTAGATTTTGCAGAACAACTTTTGTTGCTACCGGAACTGGTGTTGTTGTCTTCCTGCTGTCAACTTTCACTCGCATATTAGTATTACCAAGTCTTTGCATGCATACAACATAAAAGTTTGGAGTGTAGCGTCAAAGTTATTTCAGCGTGCAACATCGGAGTGCACCATAAAAGTTTTTGCATATGGAAGTCTAGAAAAGGTTTTCCTTTTGTAATTCATGCACTCATGATACAACATCAGTTCTGTCAGTATGAATAGAATCAAGAGTTCTGCCAGCTTTCTCATATCTTGGATATCGGTTTTGTATTGATTGCTTAGCCATACAGTTTTTGTGTTTCTTAAGCTGTAAACTAATTTTATAACAAGTATGCGTCCCATCTGTCCTGTAAAATTATTTTAACACTGCATGATGATGCTTTTAATTTTATTTTTTCTGGGTTATCTCTGCATGTTTTTCTGGTTTAGATGATCTATCCTCAGTGGACCTCATGAAAGATCTACCTTTCCCTATTACATTTTACATGCTTACAACAAAACAACTTGAAGACAATGGATATTGCTTCAATTTGCCAGGTAACAAGACAGATGCTGCTTAGATTATTACTGAGAATTTCTCTTTGATTTAATTTCTAACTAGTTCCTTAAACTCTTATTATTATTGATTATTATTTTTTTATCAATGCAGGTTTTCTTTCTACTCTTCCGGCCCCTTCAGGATCATCCCACTATCAAATGCTGGCACTTGATTGCGAGATGGTAAATCCTTAAATATCAATTTCTGAAGATAAGAAAGAAGGTTTTTAACAACTTAACATATAGTACTAAATAACTGTTATCTTGTGAGAAGTTCATTGTTGAGGTGTATTCGTCCATTCAACTTGTTTTATACATGTCAGCTGAATTGTTCGGATAGTGGTAAATTTAGCTCATCTTTCTTTTTCTGTTCTCACAAAGTAGCCGTGTACTGATGTCATCTTGGTTGATCCATTTTGGTTTGTTAGTGTGTCACAAGTGAGGGTTTTGAGCTAACAAGAGCAACGCTGGTGACTATGAAAGGAGATGTAAGTTTTAACTATTTTGTTTCCTAATTGTGCAAAAGGAACTGGATGTTAATCTGTAAGGATGTACGAGTTTCATGCAATTTTTTCTTTATGAATTTATTTAAAGGACAAGTTGTAACATCCCACATCGCCCAGGGGAATGATCCTTAAATGTATATTCCCATCCCTACCTAGCACGAGGCCTTTTGGGAGCTCACTGGCTTCGGGTTCCGTTGGAACTTCGAAGTTAAGCGAGAAGGGGGCCAGAGCACTCCCATGATGGGTGACCCACTAGGAAGTTGCTCGTGAGTTCCCAGAAACAAAACCGTGAGGGCGTGGTCGGAGCCCAAAGCGGACAATATCGTGCTACGGTGGTGGAGCGGGCCCGGGAAGTGATCCGCCCCGGGCCGAGATATGACAAATTGGTATCAGAGCCTAACCCTGGCCGTGTGTGTGCCGACAAGGACGTCGGGCCCCTAAGGGGGTGGATTGTAACATCCCACATCGCCCAGGGGAATGATCCTTAAATGTATATTCCCATCCCTACCTAGCATGAGGCCTTTTGGGAGCTCACTGGCTTCGGGTTCCGTTGGAACTCCGAAGTTCAGCGAGAAGGGGGCCAGAGCACTCCCATGATGGGTGACCCACTGGGAAGTTGCTCGTGAGTTCCCAGAAACAAAACCGTGAGGGTGTGGTCGGAGCCCAAAGCGGACAATATCGTGCTACGGTGGTGGAGCGGGCCCGGGAAGTGATCCGCCCCGGGCCAGGATGTGACACAAGTTGCATTTGTTTTCTGACTTGGCAATGGTTTAGTGGTCTTATTTATAGTTGAATGTTTCAAAACTTGTAAGTTCAGTTGAATAAAACGTAATATCTGAGTGATTTATGCATAACTTTCTTGTTTGAGAAAATCTTGCTAATGTCTCTGAACTTAGGTTTTGTCTCATTTTAGTCCCTAAACCATTGTCAATGTCCCTGAACATTAGGTTTTCTCTGGTCCACTTGTAGAGCATCTCCAATAGACTCTTTTAAACTTCTTTGGATAGCTATTTTAAAGAGCCAAACCAATGAAATCAAGCTCCAAGAGACTCTATATCCCACTCTTTATTTTAGTTTTTGTGAATGTTTGCTCTTAACTTTAAAGAGGAGAGAGAATTTAGAGAGCTAGCTAAACATAAAAATTTATTAATTGTGGAGAGAGATGTCAAAGGATAAGAATGATGAGAAAGATGGGTGGTTTAAAGATTAAAATATTTAGAGCTTGTAGTGTTGGAGATACTAAATTATTAATAGTTTTTGCTTACACTAGCTAAACTAATTTTTTTTTTAAACAAACTGCTGGAGATGCTCATTTCCTAGTGTTGCTAGATTATCATTTCCAAATATCAGGGCTTCAGCATCTTTTCTAATTCGCACCTTATCCCATCCTGCTAATGACACAGTCTTGAAGTTAGAAATCTCTGGTTCACTAGGGTCAACATTTTTTGAATCCTCATATCTATGATATCAAATTCTTGCTTACCAAGATTTTGTCTGAAATTTTGACTAGTGTTTGGGATTCCGAATGCTTTGAAACTTTTATGCGACCCCTAGAGTCTTAAATTTCTTCTACGTAGTTTTGTACAAATGACTGTTACCACCTAAAGAACTTTTATTCTCATTGTTTGAACTTTTCTTTTCATTGTTTGAACTTTTCTTTTAATGAATCTCAGGTTGTGCTAGATAAATTGGTTAAACCAACAAATCCTATTACTGATTATAATACCAGGTATGTTATCATGTTAGCTTTCATTAGTCCTTCCTTTGATATGTTGCTCTATGTGTTGAAGCAGTTAGAGCTGCTTCTTGGAATTCATACTTATTGTCATGTGGTCTGGGGCGCTGCAGTGGCAGCTCTGCCTTTTTTTTTTCTTTTAATATATTTTTATGCAACCGACATCAATTTGCCTTAGCTGGCCAATGATATTTAAAGCAACTCAATTTTAGTGTTTAAAAAAAAAAAAAAAAAAAAACCTCTATGACATGCTGGGTTTGTGTCCACATCTTTTCTTCCATCTCTACTCAAATCCCATCCAATACTGCAGCCTTAAGTTTCTTCCAGAAAAACCCCCCTTTTTCTCCAACTGAGTCCCACCAGTACATCTCTACTGAAAAAACTAAAATGATGATCTCCTAGGTGTCTTCTACAACGAGACCCAACCCTAGCAGCAGACTCGAAATCAATTTTAGTTTCTTTGCAAGGTTGGAATCCCGAATTGGAGTGAGTTTAAACGTTTATAACTCAACCACACTTGGGCTTTAGTAGTTTTCTACTCTATGAGAAATAAAACATTTCTGGGAAAGTTGTAAATCTTTAAGAAATCATCACTTTTCATGATTTATTTCTGGATAAAGGTGATTCTTAGTGTTGATGCTTTCTCTGGATAAGCTTCATCCCTGTAATTTGATTGCAGATTTAATATTTGAATTTGTTGCGGTATGAATGACAAGAGGCTTCTTATAAGAAGATCAAAAGAATAACGATCAATTTCCTGTTCAGGTTTAGCGGAATCACAAGTGAGATGTTAGATGGGGTGACTACAAGTCTTAAAGAAATTCAGGTTAATAATCCTTGGGTCTTGTTCGCTATTTATATATATATATATATGTGTGTGTGTGTTACATTTGCGCTTCATGTTTTCCATAGTTGCGACTCGTGAGATGCTGCTTCACTATTAATTTCATCATTTCCCGTTTAGAAACTCTTTGATTCTAATTTATAACAGTTTCTTTCTATGCTCAGGAGGACTTTCTAAAGCTGGTTCACAAAGAGACCGTGCTAGTGGGGCATTCCTTGGAAAATGACTTGTTAGCATTAAAAATCTCCCACAATCTAGTGATCGATACTGCAGTGTTGTACAAGTACCCCCGTGGTAGGTCTTACAAATCTAAACTTCGAGATCTTGCCCAGAAATTTCTTTCTAAAGAGATACAGCAGTCAGGGCTTGGCCATGACAGTATTGAAGATGCAAGAGCTGCTATGGACCTGGCACTTTTAAAGATTAGACATGGTACGCGACTATCTTTTGCATTTTTCATTGTATGATTGACCAATTTATGGAAAATAGTGGAACTCAACTAGTGTGGTATCTATCACCTCCTTAATGTACAACTTATATTGAACCTTGTCATTGCCAGCATACATTTATTCTTAATTTATATGGAAAATAGAACACTGTTGTTTCAAAAGTTTAGTGGCTTCCAGATGTCAGAATTTGATTCCTTGTCTGAGCCTGAGGTGGAAAGAGTAAGTAAATAACTAATAGTAAATAGGTATAGTTCTGCATCTGATAATTAGTATGTCCTTAAATCTGTCGATGTCTGTTATAAGAATGCTTCTTTTGCTGGATTAGGACCTGACTTTGGTACGGCACCATCACTGGTACGGAAAAGGTTCCTAACTGTTTTGAGTGAGAGCGGAAAGACCTCCTCTATCATTGATGATATTTCCATTGTGAAGCGTCATGCCTCTGAATTATCCCATGCAGTGCCTGTGTTCTCTGATGACGAAGCTCTTTCCAAAGCTCAAAAGGAGGTAGACTTGTAACTGCTGTGTTCACTTATTTTCTTGTCTTTATCATTTGGCTTGGCTACGTAACATTTACTTTTGATTGTAGGCAAGGAATGAGAAAGTGCAATTCATCTGGACCCAGTTTTCTGAATTGAATCGTTATTTCACTAAACAAGCAGAGGATGCAGAGAAATTGAATGGAAAAATTGCGGAGTTGATATCCTTGCTTACATGTCATAAGAATTCTGGAAATAAAAAAGGTATTAGATGCAGCTTAACGTCTGAACTAAAGGAAATTCTTATGCGACTGGATACTAGAATACGTACCTTGTATGCCACATTGCCCACTAATGCCATGCTTATTGTCTGCACTGGTCATGGAGATATAGCAACTGTCTCTAGGTATGTACTACATTTCACTTCGATAATTATTAATTATTTACATTGTTATTGTTCTTTTGTTCCTTGAAAATATATTTATAGGGCAATGGATGACTAGTTGACTCTGCTTGTGGATTTTACCTATTGCCACTGTCAGATTATTGGTGATTTTGAATGTTGGTATTACTTATAAGTAGTAATTTGTTATATGAAACGTGAGTGTAAATTTTCAAAAATTCAAACGTCGTTAGGACATCTTATTACAAGGGAGTTTAAAACTTTGATAGAAGCTATTTGGTTGACATGTAATAGAATAATATGGATTTATCTGGATTGTTGCGTGCCAAGTTGCTTAATTAGAGTTGATTCACGTCTGACCCTGTTAACTTTTCTTGTACATGGACAAAGATTAAAGAAAATGCTTATGGATCGTAGTGAAACAACAATGTGCCGTGAGAGCATTGTAAAGGTATTGGAAGAGCTCCAAGCCCAAGCTGAGGTAGCATTGTGTTTTGTTGGTGTGAAGAGTTGAGTAATCTCAAGGGCTAGTAGGGGTGGGGTGACTTCCAGCAAGGATTAGGTGAGGAGAGCTGGACAAAATTGAGCTTTCCGGCTGCTTTTACCACTTCGCTCACAAGAGCAAGGCGGTTTGGTGTCTTACAATTTTCAAACAGTATTATTGTCGGAATGATTAGTTGGGAGGCTTGGACAGATAACAAAAACCTGCCAAACGTAAGTAGGAATGTATGGGAAGAAAACAAGGAGATATCTTAAAAGAGGGGACGAGAAAGTAGTAGAAATGTCGGAGCATTTAACTCGCTTACTTGCCAGAGGGAAGTCCTAATTGTATTTTCTGATCTTGTAATTTATTTAGTGTTCACAATTTTGATGATCCATCATATTTGAAGTTAATTGTTTGATATATGAAGAAAGAAATGATTAATAGTGTTCTCCTGTTAGCATACCCATTCCAGGGGTTTTCAGAAACTCATGGTATATTTACTTTTTCTAGTTTTTGGTCATTCTTTTTTATAGAAGCGATTCTGGGGAACTATAATTGAACTTGGGGCTTCGGATGTACAATTGTTCTTAACCAAATTAGCTACAAAGCTACAACCCTTGCGTTGTCATTTGGTCAAATGACTCCTTGAGAATGACCAAATGATGCGAGGGATTGTAAGCTTGTAGCTACGTTGGTTAAAAGCAAATTTATATCCGAGGTCTTTGTTTCTATCCCATCTTAATCACATTCTATTTTGTAATATTTGAGAATTACCGTCAATATAACCCTCTGTTCCATTTATGAATACAAAATCGCGGAACATATTGAGAATTTTAAGTTTGCAATATCAAACAGTATCGACACATTGGCGACATGTCCACACAAAATTATATGGGAGATTATATAAAGTTATTCTATTACAAGCATCGAGATGGTTTATCAGTGTTAGAAAACTAGCAGCTCCCTACGTTCCTTATTTATAAACACTCTAAAATTACCGATATATAGTCATAAGTCTTGATCCCCACACAAAATCAAAGTACAAAACTGAATGAAAGCATAGCAGTAGTTTGGAGCCGAAGATCATCACCTCCACGCTGAAGCAACAATCAAGTTTTTTTCTTCCCACCCGAAATGAAGCGCCCCTGCCTCCTCCTTCACCTTGTACCTCTCACTGTACTGTCTGCTAAGATCCCGAATCGAATCAGTCACACTGGTGCTCATAGGACATGAAGTAAATCCTGCCATGGTCATCCTTGCCCTCCACTTTCCAGCTACCTCATACCGCTCTATTCTTTCCTCTCCTTCGCACGCCACAATGTTCACTATGTCCCGTGCCAGACACTGCCTTTCAACATTCATCCTATCCTGACTCTCCCGGGGGAGAGCTGCATCAAGGGAATCAAAAACAGCAGAGTAATAGTTGTAGGCTTCAACAAATCTTGGGAGAAAAGGGGTCGTATTGGTGTTCATGTCTTGTTCTACAACTGTAACGAGTTTTGGCCTCAAGCTCTTCACCATCTGAAGAAGCTGGTCCCTCTGGTTAACTGTTGAAACACTTTCGTCTGGCATGTGGTGAAGCTGAAAAGCAAAGTTAACCACAAGTGCTTCCCCAGGCCTGCAGCCGAGCATTGAGGTATTGACGATTGAAGTCCTCGAGGCTACTGCATGAAACTCGAATGGAACTTTCAGCGCTTCTGCTAGCTTCTCAAGCCTTTGTCCAATGATCTTTAGGCCTCCAACATGACGATGAACTGTCTCGGGATCATCCACCCCTGTTAACTTCAAGTGTGGTGGCTTACCTGGCAGACTCGAAAGTGTTTGTATGAGGGTTATGTATTGGTTCCCCTGGTTTATGTCAAAATCTATGATGTGAACTCTCTTTTCATCTTTGCATGCCTCTATGATGGCTCCATTTGCTGCCATAAATCCAAATTTAAAGCAAGGACACACCTCAAAAAGGATTTGCATGGCTGCAAGGCGATAAGAGGACGGGGGTTCCTTGCATTTCAAAGACTTGTAAAGAAATTTTCCTGAGGAAGCCACGCGAGCTGCTAGGCCTTCCACCATGTAAGCCGCAATCCTCTGTGTAGGATCTCCTTGAATCGATACCATCTGTCGGAGCTCATTTATCATTGTTGATGCTTCTTCGACATTTCCCTCCGAGAGTGCACCAGCGCACTCAAAAAGCAGCTGCTTGGGTGTCCGAGGAGAAACCTGTGATATTTCTTTGTTGCTGCTGATACTGCTCGCGTTAGAATCAGAGGACAAAGACTCCTTGGGTGAGTCATGGAGCAATTCATTCTGGATTGGATCAATCCATTCACCATCCACTTCCATGCTTTGACTACTGCAATTTATCTCCCCATCGTCTTCACCTGCGTTGTCATCAAGGAGTGCTCTCTCCAATTCTTGAAGCTTCAATCTCATCTTATCTTCATCAAAGCTATCCGCATCGGGGCTTTGACTCTCAAAGTAATCTGATTCAAAATTGGACATTAAAGTAATGCTAAATGGATTTTGGGTATTCAAGGAGGAAACTGATCCAGCTGGTAGCTGGTAAGATGGGGCACCTTGTGGGTTAGTCGAACTCCCAGAAACGCCGGAGCTGGATGGATGTGTAACTTCTTCCATTGGGGAGTCAAGGAAGTACTTCTCGTAACTCTCAGCGCTGTAAGGATCATCTGAATACACCAACTTGTGCTTATCAGAGCCAAATATTTGAGTTGACACGCTGGAACTTTCATTGCTGCCCTTTAGAGAGTAGAAATTGGGATTTCTGTACGATGTGGAGAGCTCTGCCGGCCGAACTAAAGACATGGTTTTTGGTTACTTCTTCGGTCGTTGAGGAAGACAAGTTCCGTATCACAATTTGTAAAACAAATTCTGAAATAAGCTGAACCGATTCTGAAATAAGAAAACTTTTAAATAACACGGCAACTCCAAAGGAACCCAAAAAACAAACAAAATTGTTGTTTCACGGCAGCTGGCAATTGCACAGGAACAAAGTTGTCAAAACATCATGACAGAAATTTTCTGAGATTACAATAACATGCATAAACGTCATCACAGAAACAGAGAGAGAGAGAGAGAGAGAGAGAGAGAGAGAGAGAGATCCATGCCTGCCTGAACCAATGATTTCATAATCACTTAACTATCTGTATATACAATAATATATATATATATATGCAAATATAATTCATGACAATTAAGTTCACATGTATGAGGAGAGATTTAAGAAACAAAAGTAAATAAATAAATAAATATAAAAAAATAGGAGGGAAAAAAAGAGAGATGTACCTGCTCTGCTTGCTGCAAGTGAAAGATGAAGAACACAAAAATGAAGAGGAAGCTGAGGGTTTGGTCTGAACTTTGAAGAAAGAGGAAAGAGTTGAGGATTTGACCTTGGGATTAAGACAAAAGAAAGGGGCCAAAATTCCTCCTTGTCTGGTAATATAATATAAATAATTAAACAATTTTTAGATTGTTGTGAGGAAGGTAGGTGGGTTGAGAAGCAACGAACAAGGTAGAGAAGACAACCCAAAAAGCAAATTTGAAGACCAAAAACATAAACAAGTGAAAAATGAGCCAGATTAGTAAGAATTAAATACTAAGAAACTGTGTGTTGTTTGGGTGGATATTAACTACCTATTTGAAGCATCTGACCAGAGAAGATATTGTTCCTTAAAGACCTATTTGTTGAGACGAGACTTTGGTTTTGGTGCAGAAAATTCCAACGTTCTGGAATTTGAGGAAGAAAAAAAGGCAGTGAGGAAAGAGAAATCCGGCCACCAATTCCCTTCAGAGTTCAGAGGAAACTTCCTTCCAATTTGCTTTTAGCTTTTGTTTTTGTATTTTCTGTTCATCAGTCAGTCTGCATGTTTACACCAACTTTGTCTGACTAACCTTGTTGTGACATTGCTTGATTCAAAAGCACAATTATGGGGTCTTTTGAAAGTTGTTAAAATTTTGATGTGTTAAAAGATTTTGAATCCTTCTCTACCTTTAGAATTTTAACCACTTGACGGTGTTTGAGCACTAGCTCGTGAAGAGATCGACAACGATATAAATAGTGTTAAAATTTGGGATGCATTCTTCAACATTATGCACTAATGTACTCTTGATATGACAACTTTAATAGAATTAAACCTTAATTTGATAATAGAAGAGCGCTCGAACAAAATCTACGTTGGCAAATCAAATCCCGACGCATCAAAGTGGAAACCAATGAATGAATCTAGGGTGGCAGAATGATTTTTCAAAAGTCTAAGCGAGTTGGGTAAAAAGTACATGGACTTGTGGTCGTGTAGACTCGTATGAACAATTGTTTGTACGGTAGCGGTTGAAAAATATGGTACTAATGTTTTGCTGTGCTTAGTCCTTGGTGACGTTTGATCGGCACATAATTAGAAAAAACACTTCGTGGTGGGGCTGCTGCTTTTCTCAGTTTCTCATTCCGCATGGAATGACACAGTCA
The DNA here is from genome assembly GCA_024362995.1 of Heteromeles arbutifolia. Taxonomy (NCBI): domain Eukaryota; kingdom Viridiplantae; phylum Streptophyta; class Magnoliopsida; order Rosales; family Rosaceae; genus Heteromeles; species Heteromeles arbutifolia. The sequence goes on from JANCRC010000002.1 coordinate 43,231,980, forward strand.
AAGGTTTTCTATTCTAAGAATGTTTAAGAAATCAAAATTTTAAACCAAATTTACAAACCAAATAATGTGTCATTAATAAAAAATAAACATGTTAATTAACACTTAAGTAATAATCTAATAAACAACAATCTCATCATTTGATTTGTAAAATTTGGTTTAAAATTTTGATTTCCCTAACATTACCGTTTATATTAAGACCTTTTGCTGCAAACAGTGTTTAAAAAAATCAATTAAAACGTCGCTAAGACGTGTCTTTAAACCATAAAGTCTCCTTCATTATACACCATATCTTCCCTAATTTGGTTTTAAAAAAAAGTCCAATAATAACAATAGGAAAATCAGTTTAAACTTGCATGGGAGCATTTTGGCTCACTGTCACATCTATGGTGTATGCTACCTTATACTTAATTATTTATCATGTGTCATTTTACTTAATTTTAGCTAACTTTCACATTAAATGTTACTTTTTTAATTTAAAAAAAAAAAAACCAAATTTAAATGAAATGACAATGATTAGTCGTATGGTAAACACTTAAGATGGTGAACAATGCTCACTACAGAATGAGAAAGGAATCAAATACATGTCATCAATCATGGGGTTGGGTACTAACTCGTGGAGTAAAACTACGCATTTCAAAGTTTCCAAAAAAAAAAAAAAAAACCTATGCATTTCAAAGTTTTGTCCAATGGAAGTATTTTAATACTTCCTCCTTATCAATCCTTATCTTATCCAATACATAACTACTACAGTTATTTAGATACGTGGGAATTGAAGTTGCTTCCGTAATTTAATACTAATTAGTTACATTTTTTTTTCATGAGGAGTGCTAATGAGACATTTTTTAAAAGTGAAATTCTTCGTCGCTTTCTAAGACCTTATGCTTTTGGTATAATAATTTATAAGGCTTTTTAGCCAAAATAGTCTCTAAGATTTGTATAACTCCTTACTTTGGTTCCTGAGATTTGAAATCAATAGAAGTAGTTCCTGACTTTGTCCACTATCAATTATTTTGGTCATTCCATGAAAAATCTTTATTAAATAAGGCTAAAATGATGAAAATACCCTCAAATTTTGTCAAATCATTTGGCCCATTGTTTATTAAATTGAGGGTGTTTTTGTTATTTGGGTCCTTATTTAATATAATTTTTCATGGAATGACTAAAATAATTGATGGTAGACAAACTCAGAGAGCACTTATATTGATTTCAAATATCAGAGACCAAAGTGATGAGTTATGCAAATCTCAGGGACCACTTTAGTTAAAAAGCCTAATTTATAATGATGAACTAAAAGTTAACATTAAACTATGAGGTAGCAGAGAATCTCCTTAGCATTCCACTTTTTTTTATTTATAAGCAAAAAGTCTTAAGTTTGTTTTCGTGAGTAATGGACCCATTTTGGAACTATAATCCCAATCCCCCATACTAGTGTCTTCATGTCTTCCGAGCAGATCAAGGAGTTTTTTTTGTTTTTTGTTTTTTAGTTTTTGGAGAAAACAATTTATCTATCATAGAGGGTGGGGGAGTGAGCTAAGCCTTGTAATGAGCTAACAATAACGTGATTCAAATTCACTTTTGACAAGAATCGAATATAAGACATTTCACTTACAAATGAAGATGAATACCACTAGACCATAGTATTAAGGGCAGATCAATGAGCTTCTTAGTATTTATTTTTTCTTTCGGAAATCTGATTGTGTATCAACTTTTGAGACTTGATCACTTCTCTTGTAACAATAACGTTGGGGTTGAGTTTTTATTCCAATTTGAACTTTGTAAAACATAAACAAGGCTTCTGCCTTGAGGTTTGTTGAACCTAAACATGTATTATTTTATTTTTTAAATTTTCTACTGCTGTTGAAATACTCTGATCAAATCTAAACAAAAAATGCTCAACATATCTTGAGAACACTCGGGAGTACAATGCTTGGATAGATGAGCCTTGTATTCTTAGGATTCTTGAGGAACGTGCTGCTGTCACGTATATGTGACATTATGGGCGTGACATTCATCTTAAAAAAATAAACCGATCATAGTGCATTTACACTTACAATTAGTTATCCTTCAAAAAAAAGTTGTATGAATACAAAGAACTACATCAGTAGCAGACGAGAGACACCTAGTCTCTTTAATGCCAAAGTCCCATGACTAGAAAATGTAAACATAATTGAGAAGTTAAAAATATTTTGACTTCAATAATTATTTGTGGCATTGTTCGGACTTATTGACATACATGTTACCATATGGAGTTTATTCATACATACATAACTGACAGAACAAGGATTTCAGGTAATTGGTCTAAAGTATGTTCAGCTGGAGCCCAATTACATAGTCATATTGTGTCAGATTCTAACCCAAAGTTAAGTTGGGCTAGTTTGGGGCCGTAGAAAGCAACATGCATTTTAGAAGTACATTGATAAAGTTCAAGAGTAGTAGAATAAGGCCCAAAGATGTCTGGAGATCCAGACCAAAATGAAAAAGACCAACAAATCCAGGGTTTAATCAGACAAAATGATCGGAAAAGGATCCGATCCTTTTCCTGGGGATCTGAGGATCTCATGATCGTGTTCGTTCATCGTACATCATGCGATCAGAAATCATTTGAAATTTAAAATTTAAAATTAAATATAAATAATACCTAACAAAAAATGATCGTACGATCTACGATGAACGAACACGATCATTCAGATTTAGGCTTGTTGGGTTTTGAACTTTACTTTTCCTCCCCATCACAAACCATTTTGTTTGAACCTTTCTTACTTTTTCTTCAATGTCTTGTATGATTTTTAGTATATTGTTTATATTGATTAAACTACTATAGGTTAATCTCAGTTTACTACCTTGAAGTTTCGTGGTTTTCAACATTTGGTACATAAAGTTTTTTTCATCCCAGAGTCATACCTCAAGTCTTAATTTTGTAACAATTTCATACATCTGTTAAGTTGGCTGTTAAGTCTGCCATTAATTAATGACGTGGCGCTCATGTGTACAATGACTGGACGTCACATGTCAATATGGGCATCCTTAGATATTAAAAAAAAAAAAAAACTTAAAAACTTAAAAAAAAATTACAAAAAAAAAAAAATCAACTTTTCTGGGCATCCTGCCCCACCCTTCACAACCTCTTTCCTCCTTCTCCCTCCCTCTCATCCTCTTCCCTGCACCCACCTCCCCGCCGAAGCCCCAACCGAGCAGCACCTCCCGACCCCCTCCCTCATTTTCTGGGCATCCTGCCCCCTCAATTCCCTCTCCCAAACCCTCCAAGTAAGCTGAAGAACCCGATCCTCCATCTCCTACATAAACCGTAAACCCTAAAAACTGAAATCCTCATCCCAATGTCACACAAATCCCTGGATTCACAGCACTCCATTGATTCCTGCGCGTTCCAGCTTCATGGCTGGAGACCTTTTCAGCTGCTGCAGCCGCAGCGGCAGACCTCCACGCCCACCTTCAAAACCTTAGACTCCTCCGATCCCAAATCCAATGGCCCCGACGAGTCCATGTGCGACCCCGAGAGCTCCAACCTTCCTTCTTCCCTCTGTAAAAGACGTCCCCGAGAGCTCCAACCCCGACGAGTCCATGTGCGACCCCGAGCTCGACAAGGCCGTCGATGACGCCATGGGCCAGCCGGAGGTCTCCTTTGTCGAAGCCAATGGCAAGACCAGCGCTGACTATTACTTCGACTCCTACTCTCACTTCGGTAAAGAGAAAAAAGCTTGCTTTCTTCGATTCTCTATTTTTTGCTTCTGGGTTTTTGTTTGGATGGTCTGAAAAATTAGATAGTGGGATTGGAAGAGGGGGGGGGGGGTTTAGTTTTCGTGATTGGTTTTCGATGTGGGTTTCGCAAGTTCCGAACTTGGTTGCATTTTGTTTTGGATGTTAGACTTTTGTGCTGGTTTTCGTTTGATTGGGAGCGTTGCTTTAAGGTGCAATGGAAGCAAGTAATTGAATGGTCTCGAATTGTTTACGTTTTGTTTTGGATCTGAGGGAAGAAGGAAGGGAGGGTGCAGGTTGGGGGGAGACTGGTTTTGGTGGTGAAGGAAGGTTGGGGGAGAGGGTGCGGGTTGCAGAGGGAAGAAGGAAGGGAGGGGGTTGGGGGAGGTAGAAGACGGGTAGGGATTTATTTATTTATTTTTTGTACTTTTTAAATTTTTTAATATTGAAGTGGGCCCATATTGACATGTGGCGTTCAGTTATTGTTCATGTGAATGCCACGTTATCAGTTAATAGAAGTTCTAACGGAAAATTTAACGAATGTATGAAATTGTCCTAAAATTAAGATTTGAGGTATGATTCTGGGATGAAAAAAATTTCATGTACCAAATGTTGAAAACTACGAAATTTCAGGGTAGTAAATTGAGATTAAGCCAACTATTATTTGTACCTTATTCATAAACAATTTCTAAGGATCATTTTCCTAGAGATCCTGCAATCGTAATCGTTCATCGTACATCGTGCGGTCATTTTTCGTAAAGTAGTATTTATATTTAATTTTAAATTTTAAATTTTGAAATGATTTTTGACAGCATGATATACGATGAACAGTTATGATCGCGAAATCCCTAAGATCTTAGGAAAAGGATCTGGCGAAGATTCTTTTCCAATTTCTAAAACTTTTGAAGACAAAATATCCATATTTAAATATAAGATTTTCAGTATGACATGTGGAGGTTGATACATTTAGCAATTCTTCGATTTTTTTCGTCCATATGGGACCTCTTATTCTATTGGAGTCTTAACAATTCTTTTGAATATGAATGTCGAGCCCCACATGCCGGTTCAAGACCAATTCTTCGTATTCTGATTATATTTTTGCACACGTAATGTCTTTTATCTTCAGTTTTAGATGTTAATAAATGGTTTGTTTTAAGTTTCTATGTCATTGTTAGGAAGCAAGTTTCTTCTTCTACGTTTGAGCTGTATGATTTCTTCTCCCACATTAGAATTCTGTGATCCTAATTTTTGAATTTTGAATGGACTTATCCATTTCAATTAGTGGTTGTTTTCACTATTTTATATTGATATCATGTGAGATAATTAGACGTATTTTATATTTTTGGAGGCTTGAGGCTGGTACGTTTAGATAATATATTTAAACGTACCAAGAAGATATATAAAGTAACATACCAAAATAATATATAAATGTACCAAATACATACCAAAAAAAATTATAAACGTGCCAAATACGTACCAAGAAGATATATAAAGTAACGTGCCAAATATGTACCAAGGAGAAATATATGTTTAATCAAGAGGAAATATATGTACCAAATATGTTTTTTTTTTAAATAAGTATAAACGTACCAAATACATACAAAAAAGAAAACAAACATACCAAATATGTACCAAGAAGAAATCTACGTATATTAAATATAATGGCAAGTCGCATTCATGGGTATTTTGAAAGACTTTTTATTGGAATTAAATTCTACAATATTTATCTACAAGATTTTAGGAGTTTTGATGAATTATCTAGGAATTAAAAGGTATATTTATATAATGGCAAGTTGGGTAATTTAAATTATAAAAAAGGCTACTTCTAATCCATTTGACACCTAAATTGTAGGAAAATGTTTAATCAAAACTCTAAAAAGCATAAATGTTTAATCTCAAAATTTTAAAACCTAGACATTTGGATCAAAACCCCCCTTAAATTAAGGGAACTTTAATGAAAAGCTCTTGGTACTGTTCATTTTAACGAAAGACCACATTTTTACACTAAAAAGTCAATCATGGTACTATTCACTTTACCCTTTATTTTGTCTTTATCGTTAAAACTCAAAGTTTTCAAGCCATTTTCATTAGTTTTCCTTTAAATTAATCCACTGCAACTGTAACCTATTCTCCTAGAACCCTAACCTAATCCGGCCACTAAAAACCACCCCTAACCTTAATTTGATTATATAACTATAATTTAGAAAATTAAACTAAATGTTGTAAACATTCATAGTTTAAGTGTGACTGTGTAAATCCTAGATTAGATTTGATTAGGGTTTATCCTCTCCTATTGTATCTCATATTCCTTGGAGAACAAGGAATAATAAAGGTGCAATGTAGGAGGGAAACACACACAATTCCCCTACAATTCTACAAACACACATCTCTCTCTTCTCTCTTTCTCTGCCGCCGGCCTCTCTCCCTTTGTCAGATAAAAATAGACCACAACACGTTATCAGCACGCTCATACCGTTGCGCTTAGGAATCTGACGTTGGAGAAAATTTTTCTGCATCAAACCAATTCATCCATATCATCACGCAATCAGGTTCTTTCAAAACAACGGCTTTTAACTTGATATTTTGCAGCCCTGATAGCATGAACATTCACCATGATGCATGACCCAACTTTACGTTTAATGTATTTTAGATTCTACATAAATTATGTCTACCTCATAACCATAATTGTTGAAATTATGTGAATTTGATATTTGTTATGAATTGAATCATACATATGTATATGCATTGAAAATATTATTTTGCATATGCATCAAAGTAAATTTGTAATTCATTGAATTATATATGCATCTAATTGAATTAATGAATTTTTTGTTTTTTTTTGTTTTCTGGGCTCGCATACAGCGGCCCAGCCCCGAAAAAAAAAAAAAAAAAATTTTGGGCTCGCCCGAAGCGGCCCGCAAAAAAAAAAAAAAAAAAAACCAGCCCATTCCCCTTGCCTATATCTCCTCGTGAGCCCGCAGATTCCCCGAGACCCTCCCTAGCCCAAATTATGGGCCTAGGCCACACGACACCATTTTTTTCAAGCCACCCTTGGCTTAATTTTTTTTGGGCCCCGAATTTTATTCGTCTAAATTATTTTAGACCCAATGAGTTTTATATTTTTTTACTCACACTTTAATTTGGCCCGAAGTCCAAATAAATTAAAATTCAATTATAATTATACACCTAAAAGATATATTTGTGCATATACTTGTTGCATATTTGTTTGCATATATATTTGTGTTTGCCTGCAGGAATATATGAACCTGAAGTTCGTAATTACTTTGAAACCTGAAGTTTCTTATAAACATGCATTGTTTGAAAACCTGAAGTTTTCACTTAAACATATCACCCATGAAAACCCGAAGTTTTTCATGCAAAATTAAACCAGTACACGTCTATTAGAACCTGTATGTTCTACTCCTATGTGAATGGATTGATTCTTTCTCCATTACACCAACCACATCTTGTCCATCCATTTTGTGACAGGAACATGTCAAATTTGAACAAACTTGACTTCACCACTTTGGAGGTATCTGGAAGGAACTACCTCAAGTGGGTTCAAGATGTGAAGCTCCACCTCACTGCAAAGAAATTGCGTCCTGCCATTGAAGAAGCAACAGATGAACCTGTTGGAGAAGCTGAAAAAGCCACTGCTATGATCTTCATCCGAAGACATATCCATGACGCTCTGCAAACTGAATATCTTGATGAGGAGGATCCACGTGCATTATGGGTCGCTTTGGCTGATCACTTTGATCACCAAAATGACATATTCTTGCCTAAAGCAAGACACGACTGGCAGCACTTGCGCTTCCAAGACTTTAAGTCTGTGAATGAATATAATTCTGAAGTTTGTCGAATCCGATCACTTCTCAAGTTTTGCAATGAAACTTTGACCGAAGAGGATCTCCTGAAGAAGACCTTTTCGACCTTTTCTGCTTCTAATATTGTCCAGCAGCAACAATATAGAGCTCAGATTTTCACCAAGTTCTCGGGTTTGATCTCTGTTTTTACTTCTTGTTGAAAAGCAGAACCAGCTGTTGATGAAGAATCATCAAGCTCGACCTACTGGGGCTACTGCTGTGCCTGAAGCATATTATTGCAATAACCAACACCCAAAACGCCAAAAGAGGCGTGGTAGGGGCGGCCAGAAGCCATCCCACCAAGGTCAACAGAGCCAAGGCCCATCCAAGGGAGAAAACAAAGCCCAGAAGCGCCCAAACCTCGCTCACAAGGCCTCAAACTTCAAGAATAAGGGCAAAGCACCTAAAACCATGGATGGCGATATGTGCTATCGTTGTGGTTCAAAGGACCATTGGTCCCGTGTTTGCCGAGCTCCCAAGAAGGTTGTAGATGAATATCATTCTCGTTGTAGGAAGTTTGAATCAAACTTCGTGCAAGTGGACGAACCAGAGACTACAAAGATGAAGGTTTCTGACTTTCAGGAGGATACCACTCCTATGGAAGATTAGAATCTTAGACATAGACTTATTTTTTAGTTGAAATAAGACATATGGGGCCGAATTCCACCTAGTGGCTGAACCCCCTTGTTTTTGGTTGATTTTTGAACAATTTTCCTTTATGTTTTGGATTATTAGTTGGTGATTTGTTTTGCATATTAAGTTTTAATCCTTGAATAAATGAAATTATTTTGAATTGATAATTGTTTTTATAAACTTTTATGCATGTGACCGATTCAAATTAATTTTTCATTCTAGGTATGACTAGTGGGAAAGTTAGGTGTCTGGCAGATAGTGCAGCCACACACACTGTTTTGCGTGAACACGTCTATTTCACTAACTTCATACCTAAGAATGCACCTTTGACAACCCTCTCAGGCCCATCCAACCTGATAGAAGGATATGGTAAGGCACGTATAATGTTGTCCAATGGTACAATCTTGACCATTGCTGAGGCACTCTATTCTCCACGTTCTGGCGGAACGTTACTAAGTTTCAAGGATATTAGAGATAACAATTACCACGCTGAAACCCACGTAGAAAACAGAGTTGAATTTCTGTGCATAACTTCATACGAATATGGCCAGAAGCGTATTCTAGAGAAGATGGAGCGTATCCCGAGTGGTCTGTATACTATGACTATACGCTCCATAGAATGCCATTATGTGGCCGGCCCTACTACTGGGACCGCGCACGAAATTACACTTTGGCATGACCGTTTGGGACATCCTGGATGAATAGCGATGTGCCGTATCCACAAATATTCACACGGGCATCCACTAACCAGAAGTTAAGGTTCTATCCAAGGAATCACATGTCAAACATGTTTAATGGGAAAGCTTATTACTAAGCCTTCTTATGACAAGATTCGTTCAAATCCTCCCATTTTTCTACAACGGATTCAGGGGGACATCTATGGACTGATTCAACCTCCTTGCGGACCATTTAGATATTTTATGGTTTTGGTTGACGCTTCCACACGTTGGTCACACGTGTGCTTGTTGTCCACAAGGAACGCTGCATTCTCCAAACTGTTGGCTCAAGTTATCAAGCTCAGGGCTCACCACCCTGATTACCCGATCAAATATATTCGATTGGATAATGCTGGAGAATTCGCATCTAAAACTTTTGATGACTATTGCATGTCTGTTGGGGTTGAAGTTGAACATAATGTACCCTATGTTCACACCCAGAACGGCCTAGCAGAGGCTTTCATTAAGCGCTTACAAATGATTGCTCAATTGTTGGTCATACGTACCAAGCTCCCGATCGCTGCTTAGGGCCATGCAATATTGCACGCAGCAAAGTTGGTCCGCCTGAGGCCTGTTGCGACACAACCATTTAGTGCCCTTCAGTTGGTTACCGAATGCGAACCCGACATATCGCATCTGCGCGTTTTCGGTTGTGCGGTATATGTGCCGATCTCGCCGCCCTTACGTACAAAAATGGGGCCTCAGCGAAGGATGGGAATCTATGTCGGATATGATTCTTCTTCGATTATTTGTTACTTAGAACCTTTGACAGGCGATTGGTTTACTGCTCGTTTTGCGGATTGTCACTTTTATGAGACAGTCTTCCCGTCGTTAGGGGGAGATAAGAACGTCAACGTTCCTGAAGAACGACGCGAATTATCGTGGACGACTCCCACTTTGTCTCATTTAGATCCTCGCACCGCTCAATCTGAAACTGAAGTGCAGCGCACATTAGATCTTCAGAGCATAGCTCAGAGCATGCCAGATGTTTTCACCGATCTAGCGCGCGTGACAAGATCACACATTCCAGCTACGAATATGCCTGCAAAGATAGATGTACCAAATGTATGACGGACTACCCTCCTGGAAGCCCGGGACGCCAATTCTGGTGATACACGTACATTAGCGGCTAGCTAATCATCTGCCCTTACGTAAAAGCGTGGCAGACCCCTTGGTTCAAAGGATTCACACCCCCGGAAGAGGAAAACCACGGCACAAGGTCCTGAAGAGCCTACCGTGAATCCGATTATCGCTTACTCATTCTACCCAACTCATGAGGAAATTCTAGATTATGGAAATGTCCTTGAATGGGCGAATCCTCCTCCCGAGAATCGTGAGATTTCGGTCTATTATGCTAGCTTAGATGATGTGTGGCGTAGAAATGAGATGATTGTCGACGATGCATTAGCATTTGCAGTAGCTACTGAGATCATGTTGAGCGATGACATTGAACCACGTTCCGTTGATGAATGTCGACGTAGAGCTGATTGGTCAAACTGGAAACATGCAATCCAAGTCGAACTCCATTCGCTTGCGAAACGTAAGGTGTTTGGACCTGTAGTTCCTACTCCTCCACATGTGAAGCCCGTTGGCTACAAGTGGGTTTTTGTTTGGAAGCGTAATGAGAAGAACGAAATTGTGCGTTACAAAGCTCGTCTTATTGCACAAGGCTTCTCACAACGCCCCGGGATTGACTATGAAGAAACTTATTCACCCGTTATGGATGCGATTACTTTTCCCTACCTTATCAGTTTGGTAGTTTCCAAAAAACTGGATGTGCAGCTGATGGACGTAGTAATAACGTATCTCTATGGGGATTTTGATACGGAAATTTATATGAAAGTTCCCGAAGGACTTACATTGACTGGTTCAAATATTTCCAAACCCCGGAACACGCTCTCAATTTGGCTGAGGCATTCACTCTACGGTTTGAAATAATCCGGAAGAATGTGGTATAACCGTCTGAGTGAGTATTTGACTAGTCAGGGATATGTGAAGAACGAATTATGCCCTTATGTGTTCATTAAGAAGTCACATTCCAGATTTGCGATTATTGCAGTATATGTCGATGACATGAATCTCATTGGAACTCCTGAAGAGTTCGCGAGAACTGCTTCGCACCTGAAGTCGGAATTTGAGATGAAAGATCTAGGTAAGACTTGATATTGTCTCGGTCTCGAGATAGAGCATTGTTCGGGTGGAATCCTAGTACATCAATCAAACTACACCCAGAAGGTGTTGCACCGCTTTAACGAGGATAAAGCGAAGTCTTCGAGTACTTCTATGGTCGTTCGTACGCTAGATGCAAAACGAGATCCCTTCCGTCCGAAAGAAGATGATGAAGAGATTTTGGAGCCTGAAGTTCCTTATCTAAGTGCGATAGGCGCTTTATTGTACTTAGCTCAATGCACTAGACCCGACATCTCCTTCGCTGTAAATCTTTTGGCAAGATACAGCAATGCACCAACACGCAGACACTGGACTGGCGTGAAAGACATCTTCCGTTACCTTAAGGGTACTACGGATTTGGGCTTGTTCTATCCCTACGAATCCTCGAGTAGTGCCGCACCCTGTGTTCCTCAAGTTGATTCTCGCCTTGTTGGTTATGCCGACGCTGGATACTTATCTGATCCGCACAAGGTGCGTTCTCAAACGGGTTATGTCTTTACTGTTGGAGGCACCACAATATCTTGGAGGTTAACTAAACAGACCTTAGTTGCCACTTCGTCTAACCATGCTGAAATTCTCGCCTTACATGAAGCAACTCGGGAATGCTTTTGGTTGAGAACAGTAGTGGGCCATATTCGAAGCTCCTGCGATCTTCATCCCGCCGTTAATGCCTCGACGACGATCTTTGAGGACAATGCAGCTTGCATCGAACAGCTCAAGAAGGGTTACATTAAAGGAGACAACACCAAGCACATTGCCCCGAAATTTTTCTTTTCACATCAACAATAAGAGCATCAGAAGATTGAAGTCACGCAAATCCGTTCACAAGACAATCTGGCCAACCTCTTCACCAAATCACTGCCGAAGACAACGTTTCAGAAACTTGTTCATGGAATTGGTATGCGTAAACTTTCTGAGTTGTAACTTTGCTATTTCTCTTTGGAATTATGTCAAACTCAGGAGGAGTATCCTGTAGATACTTGCTTGATCTTAATGTGCTATTTTTCCCTACGATTATGAGCATTTTTCCCACTGGGTTTTTGCTACCTAACTAGGTTTTAACGAGGCACCCACCTTGGGCTGGTCATATCCCTGATGACGTACTGTAGATGTTTCTTTTGACTTTGCATTTCTCACGCATTTTTCCTTAGACTATGGATTTTGTCCCTACTTGGGTTTTTGCCATAGCCTTAGGGTTTTTTAGTGAGACTTACTACTTATGCAAGTTCCTACCTTATTGAGAATAAGCGTTGTTCCTTGGAATCAGCACTGACAAGTCGACTTCATCAACTTCTGCATTATGCTAAATCTACCTTGAGTATTTACACACTCAAGGGGGAGTGTTGTAAACATTCGTAGTTTAAGTGTGACTGTGTAAATCCTAGATTAGATTTGATTAGGGTTTATCCTCTCCTATTGTATCTTATATTCCTTGGAGAACAAGGAATATCCTTATCTTATTATTATTATTATAAATAAAGGTGCAATGTAGGAGGGAAACATACACAATTCCCCTACAATTCTACAAACACACATCTCTCTCTTCTCTCTTTCTCTGCCGCCGGCCTCTCTCCCTTTGTTAGATAAAAATAGACCACAACACTAAATGTAATTTTAATTATATAACTATAATTTAATTATACAACATTCCCCTATCCCTAATCTAATCTGTGCCTACCCCTAGCCCTAATCCCCCAAATTATATCCTTTAATTAAATTCCCCCTAATTAAAAACTACACCTAATTACAAATTAGCCCTAAAAAAAAATTAACCCTAATTATATACCATTCCCCTAAATTAGAAAATTCCCCTATCCCTAATCTAATCCGTGCCTGCGCCTAACCCTAATCCCCCAATTACATTTTCTAATTAAATTCTCCCTAATTAAAAACTACCCCTAATTACAAATTATCCCTAATTTCAATTGAGCCCTAATTATAAAATTAACCCTAATTATATACCATTCCCCTAAATTAGAAAATTCCCCTATCCTAATCTAATCCGTGCCTACCCCTAACCCTAATCCCCCAAATTATATTCTCTAATTAAATTCCCCCTAATTAAAAACTACCCCTAATTACAAATGAGCCCTAATTTCAATTGAGCCCTAATTATAAAATTAACCCTTATTATATACCATTCCCCTAAATTAGAAATTTCCCCTATCCCTAATCTAATCTGTGCCTACCCCTAATCCTAATCCCCCAAATTACATTTTCTAATTAAATTCCCCCTAATTAAAAACTACCCCTAATTAAAAATTAGCCCTAATTTCAATTGAGCCCTAATTATAAAATTAACCCTAATTATATACCATTCCCCTAAATTAGAAAATTCCCCTATCCCTAATCTACTCCGTGCCTACCCCTAACCCTAATCCCCCAAATTACATTCTCTAATTAAATTCCCCCTAATTACAAATTAAGGCCAAATTATAAAATTCCCCAAATCTGGAAACCCTAATGTCGAACCTTAATCCCATATTCTAAACCCTAATCCCCAAATCGAAATCCTAATCGGCAAACCCTTATCCCAAATTAAAATCCTATTCGGCAAACCTTAATCCCCTAATCTAATAAGCCTAAATGGTTAATTAAAATGAAATTAAAAAAAGAAAAAGAAAAGCAAGATACTTGAGAATGGAGGACGACGACTGGATTGACGGACAGTGAGAGAGGGAGGGACGCACGACGTGGGTTGCGCGAGAGAGAGACATGGAGACTGGACCTGAGTGAGGGAGAGAGCAGGTGAGAGAGGGGGAGGGTGGGTGGGAGAGAAGAGGACGGTGGTTGGGAGGGAGGGAGAGTGCGTTTGAGAGAGGGAGAAAGCGGCAGAGAGAGGGAGTGCACGGGCAAGAGAAAGAAGAAAATGAGGGGAAAAGAGGAGGGTTGTTTGAAATAATTAAAATGAACACCTTTGCACGACGCATGGTTTGTCGCGTAGACGTCACTCAGTTTTCCACACGACAAAGGCATCCATCGCACAAACCCTAAAGTTGTCGCGCATTTTTTTTTTCGTGGAAATTTAAATTTTTCTTGACAAAATTTAACGGCGCGCCAAATATTAGAAATTGCAGGACCGAACATGAAAGTTCGTTGCGCAAATAGTCTTCGCGCGACGATTTTTTGGTATCCGTCGCACAAGAATGTGTAATAATTTAGAAAAGTTCAAATTTTTTCATAAAAATTTGAATTTATAGAACCCAACATGGTGTCCCGCTCGTAAAGTTAAAAACCTTGCGCGGCGCATTTATATATTTCGTTGCGCAAGTGTGTGAATTAAAAAAAAAAGGGAATTTTTTGGTAAACCCAACATTTAAATAAATACATGAATTTACATATATTTCACTAAAATTATTTTATGATAAATACAATTGCATTTAATTTACAAAACAATTCAAAATTATATTAATTAATCCTCGTCCGAACTATAATAACTTTCACTATCATTGGTATCATCATCTTCAATGTCCCATTCCTCCTCGTCGATAGGTATGTCACCGTCGTCGTTCGTAGCCTCTGGTGGATCGTATCGGGGAAGATCACCGAGGTCAATTGAAATTAAGTCAATCGGTATTTCGATACCAGCAATAACGCCTGGTATCTTAAATGGTTATTGGACAAGATTATTATCCCGTATTGTTTCTCCACCAATTTTTATTGAAGACTCAAGACGTTGGTTTGCGACGTTGATGTCGTCGCCATTGGAACTAGGATCTTGGTCCGGTATAGCATACACGTTCCTATGCTTAATCCTTTGAACAACTTTCCAACCCTTTCCGACCTTAGGGTCATCTACATAAAAAAAAACCTGTTTTGTCATACTTGCCAAAATGTAAGGGTCGTCATCGTACCAAGTTCTGGTAGTGTTGACTGAGAGTAAGCAATGGTCCCTCTTAACACTTCCTTACCTATGTGGGTTTGTATCAAACCATCGTCATTTAAAAACGATAACTTGGTAACGGTCTTTGTACAACACTGGATAGTTTGCCATAAAACTCAATGTCTGTACTTTCGCCACCACCCAGGACATGGACACCGTTGTTTTGCGTACAAAACTTGTCATCATGCTCAGCCCCCAAAAATTTGACGCCGTTAACATGGCAGCCAGAGTACAATGCTACCCGAATAAGACCGAATGCCAAGTTATATAACTCTTCAGTGTAAGTGGGTGAATTGGATGCTTTTAACTGATTTACCTGACACGATAGCAAAAAATAACTAAAAATAACTTCTTGTTTTACCGACTTCGAATATATTGATGACATTACTACAACATGTTCAATACAAACGCAAAAAACTTACATATTCGAGAAACAACCGAGGAAACAATTCACGGTGCTTCTTCGCATATAGATGTGAAGGATAATCCCACTTCATCATTTGTTCATGCTCATCCAGGTAAATCATTGTCTCGTCACAATTATTTAGTATGAACCAATGCGCAACCTCCATGTCATTTTTGGTAAATGCCTCCCCTCAAACAGGTTTGCCAAAAGGTCGTGCGACTTGGGCAAAAACAGAGGACCATTAAAAGCCATCTGAACATCTTTTAGATGCCTTTCAAAAAATGTAAGGGACTCGTATCCGACCCAAGCCTCTATAATGGATCATTCGGGCTTGGCCCTATTTCGTACACTTTTTTTCAGGTCGCCGAGAAGCCTGGAAAAATACAAACACCGTTAGCAAATAAATTAGATAAACACGTTGTATGACGACGAATAAACATTTGAATAACGAGTTTATACCTTTCTATTGGGTACATCAATCGATAGTTAACTGGTCCAACAAGTAATGACTCATCCGGCAAGTGAACCATAACTTGGATTATACTTGTGAAGAAAGATGAAGGAAATATTTGTTCGAACATGCAGAGGACTTGGACAATGTTGTGGTGCAACTAATTAATATCTGATTTTCGCAACGACCTTGCAGTTAATTGGGAAAAAAATACGGACAACAATATGATTGGCTTCACAACATCATCGGGCAACAGGTGTCGAATACCAACCGGAAGTAGGCGTTGTAGTTAGACATGGCAATCATGACTCTTTAGTCCTGAATGTTTTTCGCCGTCAACGTTCATGCAACAACCAATATTTGATGCATACCTATCTGGAAACTTGACTGAAGATAGAAACTTCAAAAATTCTTTTCTGTCTTTCGATTTGAGTGAAAAAAATGCAAGGAACTTTCTCGTTGTGTCGCCGTCCTTATTCATCCATAAACAAGGCCGTATTCCCATTTGCTCAAGGTCGAGACGAGCTTTTAACAGTGTCTTTCTTCTTGCCCTCAATATTTAGCATTGTGCCCACCAATGTGTCAAACACATTTTTCTCAACATGCATAACATCGAGGTTGTGTCTCAGTTTTAGCTTGAACTAGTATGGGAGCTAAAAAAATATAGACTTGTGAGTCCAATTCAAATGAGTTGCTGGTCCGTGTTCTAAAAAATGGGCTAGGCGACGCAGGCGCTGGGCAATGATGACCCGAGACATTTTCTTGCAAATCGGTTGGAAAAATCGACTGGGCTCTAGGCGCCTAGGCGGCTAGGCGATTTTTTTTTTAAAAAAAAATTAAAAAAAAAAAAAATCCTATCTACATTACTATATTTCCTTTTCCTCCTATTTTGCATTTTATGTGGTTTTAAATTGTGAACTTATTGTACATGTGTCATCCTACAATACTCCTCACTATGGTTATATAGCATATATGCTTAATGTGTTTTTAAATTTTGGACTTGTTGGATACTCTTTTTGCATTTTATCATTCTTTTATTATCTTATCCATGGATTTCATACAAGAATAATTTTTTGTAAGTGTCAATATGCACTTATTTACAAGATATACAAGAAATTTACCTAAATCCGCCGCCTAAGCGCCCGCCTAAACCCCGCCTAGGCGCTAGGAGACAGCCCACCGCCCGACTAGCGTCTAGCGTTTTTTAGAACATTGCTGGTCAGGGCCTAGTTACAGTTTTCCCAAAAGGATCGAAATCCAAACGGTTAAGTTGTTCTAAAATTTGGTCACCGGACCACTTTATGGGCCTGAGCCGAGGCTCTGTTTTGCCGTCGAACTCTTTGTCCTTCTCATGCCACTCGTGGTCCCAGTAACCATCTCCAATGACCAAGATAGCAAACTTTTTTAGCGTGCCAACCAGATGTGACGTTATCCTTACAAACTGGACATGCAAAATAACATTTAGTGCTCCACTCGGAGACCATGGCATATGCCATAAAATCATTTACTGTCCACATCACTGCTGCCCGCATTGTGAACATCTTCCCAGTAGACTTATCGTACGTGCGGACACCATTTCCCCATAAATCTTTTAGCTCATAAACCAAC
This sequence comes from Heteromeles arbutifolia, assembly GCA_024362995.1. Lineage (NCBI taxonomy): Eukaryota > Viridiplantae > Streptophyta > Magnoliopsida > Rosales > Rosaceae > Heteromeles > Heteromeles arbutifolia. The sequence goes on from JANCRC010000002.1 coordinate 43,249,426, forward strand.
GGTCGCAAATAAACATCAATAGACTTACCGGCATCCTCGGTGATCAAAAGAGTCATCATCATATATTCTTTCTTCATGCATTTCCAAGGCGGCAAATTATAAGGAAAAATGAAAGTGTAATTAAGTTGGCTATTTCTTAGCAAATGTAAAGAGTCTGTAAGTTGGTTATTCCTAGTGTTAGGATTAATTGTAACATGCAAAGGTTGGAGCTTGCGTTAAATGCGGAACATGTTTGACTACTGTTACACGGCAAAGCTCTTTTCTGGTAAGAATAATTTGCATTCATATAAGATTTGTTTTCCCTATTAAAGATTGATTTGGTGTGGGATTTTAGAAGTTTATACAAATTTGCATAGAGTCTTAAATAAGGAAGAAGTTTAAATAAGGCCAATCTCTTTGTTTATTAGGTAAAAGAGTTAACCTAGTATATAAAAGGTTGTGCTGGGAGTTTTACACGACACCTTTTGCACTCTAATCAAAATCGTGAGATTGTTTTATAAGGTCAAAGGGGAGAGACAAAAGGCTGTTAGGTTCTTAGATTTATCTAGTGATAGTTTGAGAGCATAACACATCATTCATTCATCATGGAACTTTGTGTAAGCTTTGCCTGTGAGGAAGATCATCAACCTGCGTGAATCGGTGTTTATCCAAGAGAAGGTGAAGATGACGTGTTCTACAAGACAAAAGTATTTGATCAAGCTTCTTTTGTGGTGTAAGAAAGTATCAATTGAGTCTTATATAAGTCATTAAGTTTTTTAGTGAAATTGGTTGTGTGCCTTGAGGTTATTCTCTCCTGTGTGGAGGGTTTTTTCCTCGTGCAAGATTTCTAACAAATACTCAGCTTCGTTTATTTTCTCAGTTTGTTGTATTTTGTTTTTTATTGTGAAGAACCCGGATTGAATCACATATCAATCCTACATATTACATTTTAACATTAATCCATCCAGGTTTATAATTACAAAAAAAAAAAAAATATCGACAAACTGCTGTGGTATTGGTTTAGAACCCAGAAAAGATTGAATCCGTTAATGGCAAGTCCTAACCTAGTGTTACGAGTCTCAGCTGCAAAATCGAGGTACATCTGATAAAAATCTTTCCATGCCTCTCCATCTGGAGGATGCCTCATCATGTCATCATACAGCCGACTTTCTTTATGCCATCTCAGGTCACTTACAGTATGCGTCGACATATATAATCGTTGCAACCTCGGCTTTAGTGGTAAATAACGCATAACTTTTCGTGGAATCTTCGTCGTTCTATTCTGCAATGTCATTTTGAACCTCGACTCGTTGCATACCGGGTATTTGTCCAACGCTTTATTCTTCTTATAGAACAATATACAATTGTTTTGCAAGCGTGAATTTCTTCATAACCCAATCCCAGACCATTCAACACCTTTTGTGCACTTTTAAGATCCTTCGGCAAACTATTGTCCTTTGTCAGCTTTTTCTTGATAACCCCTAAAAAAAATAGTCTAAGCACTGGTTGGAAATTCGATACTTTATTTTGCCATGCATCAACTCCACAATGGCCGTGAGCACCAAATAGTCTTCGCATCCCATGTATAATTCTTGGTTCGCACTTTTTAACTGTTTTTCATATTGTTCGAAAACTTCATTGTCCATCGGTTTAGGCACATCATCATCTTCTCCCTCATTCGTATTAATTGAGGGAAATGGAAAAGTGTCATTTATAATATTCATGACCTGTTCGTTAGGATCTACATTAGGTTCAACATTTTCCATTCGTGTCACGTTTGACGACGAAGCGTAGTCCAATTGTTGCCCATGGTGATTTCAAATCTTATATGTGTCTTTCATCCCATTTCTTAGTAAATGGAATCAAACATTTTCAAAAGTCTCCTTTAAGGTGTTGTTACACCTCCTACACAAACACTGGATTCTAGTTGCCCCCGTGTTGTGTCTAGATGCAAACTCAATAAACTCATTTATTCCATCCAAGTACTTGGGTGCACGTCTGGTCGGATTCTGTATCCATTGTCTGTCCATAATGTCTGCAAGCACAATAAAATTGCAATAAATACACAACTCCAACTAGATATTGTCACCTTATGCCTCCGGTTAGGGCCCTAAACCCATTCGAGATTGCACAGTTATATGACGCAATTTATGGCTCCATCGGATTAGATTTCGACAGCATCTCCCTACAGTTCTTCAAGTGGCCGACGTAGATATCAAAATACCTATCCGGCACTCGAAGAACATAAAGAGATGTGACCGAAATTCCACGATCGAAACCTAATCCTTCAACCGTAAACTACGCCCTATAGAATTCCCAAACTGTCCAAATAATGGGACAATTCATGAATCAATTGGACCATAGTCATGCTTTCGCATCCATGTGCGAAATCCAACTAATCCTCGAACGGGAGACTACGCTTTTATTGAAAATACGTGTACAAAGTTAATTACTACTAACTCAGTACAACACAAAACAATTTTGTACGGGACGTACACTTTTGGTTTTCATCGAAAAACCAAATACGAACAATACATCTCTAATTAACAAACAAATTAACAACCCTCATTAACAATTCACATCTAATTTGTTGTAAATTCAAATAACTAAAAAACCAAACTATATACCTCTAATTTTGTCGTTCACCGAGTGATAATCGTGCACACCAACCCAACAAATTTAATGGCGTTAGTTTGAATTCACAACAAAATTATGATATATATAACGGAAACACTTACTGAATACAACAGTGAGGAAAGATGGCAGAGGTAGCGGTTGCAAAATTTGCAGTTTCTACCTTTGCACCTGAGGAATCTGATTATAAAGATGAAGAATTTGCGCGACTCGCAGAAAACATATAGGTTCGAAACATGGCACCAAATATACATGTGTTTTTTACACCTTACGCGACGAACAATTCGTCGTGCAAAACATATAGATTCGAAATATGACGATAAACTTAACCGTGTCTTTTACGCCCTTTGCGCGACAAAATGTTCGTCGTGCAAGCGTGTTTGTGGGAGATCGTCGCATAAATTCTATGCGACTAAGTTTTCGTCGCGCAAAATTTATAACAACGAGTGAATACGTAATTGATTATAATTATGAAGTTTACGTAAACATAGATCTTTAGTATCTATATCTACGTAAACTTCATAATTACAAACAAATATTCAATTATAAAATTTATTCTAAAAATAATTAAAAACTTAAATAAGTCCAAACACATAACATAGAATAAAACCTAATTAAACAACAAAACATGAATTAAAGCCTAATTAAGTCCAAATACATAACTTAGAATAAAACCTTAAAATTAAATATTATCCTAAAAACATAAATGTAAAACTACTGCTCCGCTGGTCCTCCATTCTGCTCCACGTCATAACGCCACTGCTTGTAACCCCTCTTCAACGCCTCCTCCATCAACTTCATCAACTCTTCGTTCGTATCATCAAGAGTATAGTTACACTGTTACACATATATGCAAATAATTAATTACAACATATAACAAACAATTTCACACAATTAATTATTTTCAACATTTGTCACACCTACTAATAATTGATCCATCACCGCTTTCTTCACGTTCATGGGCACATATTTCCAAGAGCGCCACTCAGCAGTAGGACAATTGTTCCGCATTGCTACACCAATCGCATGGCCAAACTCCACATATTTCGTCATATCATGAGGTCTGGGGGCCATACTTTGTTGCCAATTTCTTTCCTCCATTTGAGCCCTAATCGCTGCTCTCCTACTGTCCTTATTATCTGCCATCAGGTCTACAAAAGAATGTGAAGAAAACTGCAGCACAATGTGACAGCCTGTCCCGGAAGATGATTCTCGAAGGTGTGAAAAGACTAAAATGCCCTAGAGCGTTGGTTGTGTTTGTGTTTTGGGCTAAAGGTTGGGCCAATTATTTTAGGTCCTAATTATTTGGACCCAATTAGAAGTGAGATTTCTTGGTTTTTGGTTGGTTGCTTTTGGACCACACACACACTCCCACATCACTCTCCCGTTGACTCTCTCTCTCTCTCTCTCTCTCTCTCTCTCTCTCTTATCTCTCGGTTTCTTTCCATTTTCCATACAAAGTGTACGGACCACTCCCAAAACCTTGCAAAGCTTCACAGATTGAGGTCGAGACTGGTATTTTTGGACTCCTTGCAAGCTTAGGAGTCGAATGGTGGTAATTGTTGGACGTGAAACCTCTTAAAACCCGCGAACCCAGACAACCCAGATTTATGCACTATTCATGAACACGTGATTGTGAGGTTTTTGGAAGATTCTAAGCTTATAAGAAGCTTTAGATCGTCCTCACGAAGCTCGAAGAAGAAGAACGAGGTGTTTTGGACGTCGGGAAGTCGAGTTTCAAGTTTGGCCGGTTTTTCTCAAATTTCTCCGAAGAGATCCCGTGATTTTTGGAGCTTCAAATTGGTAAGGTTGTGTTCTACATGTTTAGAGCTTCATTTTGGTGAAAATTTCATGGAATTTGGTGTTGAAATGGCTAAGATATTAAGGTTTTTCGAATTTCCAGTTTCCGACGAAGACGACGGTGACCGAAGGTTTGCCAGGGAAGAAAGGTGAATATTCCGTCAAGTCGACGACGGAATATTCCTAACGGAATATAACGGCGTCAGGTTAGTTATAACGAAATATTCCATTAGTTGACAGAATATTCCCTAACAGCAGTTAGGATTTTGTCAGGGTTCCCTGCGCGTGGCCGCGAGTATGGCCATGCACTTGTCGGCGCGTGGGTGGTCAGAAAATTATTTTAGAAATATGGGGATGTTTATGAGGTTGAATAGGTCACTGTGGTATATTCAAATACCCAATTTGAGCAATATATGAGAAGTTATTAGCAAGTTTCATTTATGTGCTTTAAAATAACGTTTATATAGTTATTTCTCATATAGGGGAGACCTATCCAGAGGACGAGCGTAGCCAAGCTAGGCGCGTGGGCTACGACCCTTCGACATATCAGTGAGTAGGCTTTTGTTTTCCGTATATACCTATATAATGAGTATTTTTCCCAGAAATACGTTTTAAGCAATTTTATGAAATGAATTGTCATGCCAAATATACTTATGCCATATGTATGCATTGTGATATATATTTATATACACATATTGGGATTCGATGCCAGCAGCGCTCAGGTAAGTTCAGGTAAGCTATGTGTTACCTTATGTTGATTGTTGAGATGCATTGTTAGCTCATAAACCTGCACCCCGGTGTTAGTGCTCCCGCCAGAGTTAGGGCCTAGCCTTCACGTGATCGTTCACCTCCCGCACCACACGCTCATCTTCGATCCAAGTTAGGTGCACAACCTGTTGTATAGACCACTTTCAGTGGGTTCGACTTGTAGGTGACCCGCGATCATTTGCACAGCCTTCACGTGATCGTAGCACTTGAGCGTAATTATTTATTATACACCCAGCCTATCATATAGACCACTATAAGTGGGTTCGACTTGTGTGCAGGCATGATCTATGAGCTAGAGTTCAGTTGATGAGATAATTGCTGTTATCATCACTTTTAGATTACTTACCTGGATAACTGATTATGTGGCATGGCATATTCATGATTTGAATGCGTATTTTGATGATGAATTCAGTTGAGATTTAGTATATATGTATACTATTTTTTGGGAAAATTATACAGGTTTTACGGCGAGGGGTTAGAAGTTTGATAATGAAATGGTTTTGGAAAAGCTTTGTTTTTGCCCACTCACACTTTTTGTTTTGCGCCCCTCCAGGTATTAGGTAGCATTTGTGGGTGGTTCACAAGGTTTCGCAGCGGAAGTTTTGACAAACCGTCACTCGTGTAGGACTATCTTCGGGTGTTATTTAATTAGTAATTCCTATGCTTGACTGCACTTAGGCTATTATTGCTCTGATTATGTGTTCACACTTATTCTCATACTAATATTTGCCTTAACTAGTGATTCGATTTTTATTCATTTGTAATTTCTATATTATTTTGCTTCCGCACTGTGCACATGGTTACGTCACTTTCACGTGACAGCCAATATGCTTCGATTTCGGTCGGGATGTGCCACACAATCTGTGCTTATAAAGAACACGTAACACTTTACGCGACGAACAGTTCGTCCCGTGTTGAGGACTATAACCTTTACTCACGCAAAGTACAAAATAAATACGAAGTAAATACGCAATAAATGACACGACGTCAACACCACCGACCATCGCTTTGCGTGACGAAGTCTCGTCCCTTAATGTTCTGCACGAACAAACTTTCGTTGCATAATTAAGCGCTAAATACGCAGTAAATATGACGACTTAAATGCTAACCGACCATTTTACATTGTTTTTGCGCGACGAAATCTCTTCCTGCAAAGGTTAGTGACAAACATTTTGTCGCGTAAATCCTTGTGCGACGATCAAAAATATTTATTTTATTCCTTCTCGAAAACAGTTTCTCAAAATGCTAATGTCAATATTATAGTATTTTAGAAATTTGTTCTCGAGACGAAACAAAATAAATACAATCCATATAAATTTATTCTTCCAAATTTATAATAATTCAGTGTCATTATTTAATAAACCATAAATAGACTAAAAAAAAAAAACTATTCTAATCATCCGCTGGTCCAGCCACTCCGTGTTGCTCTGTGTGACGTTCAACATCAAACTTCAACTTTCGGAAAAGATACTTGAACACAACGTCGATGCACTTCATCATATTTGCGTCACTTTTGTCAATGTCCCAATCAGGTTGATATTCAAAAATAAATAAATTATACATATCACTATTATATTTTATCTAAAGAACTAAATTATTATTTAACTAATTAATAATTTACACGTATTGCTAACGCATCGATCATGACCATCTTTATCTCCTCGGGGACGTCTCTTCAAGACTCCCAATTCACTCCGCATCGGTCACGCACCAATACCCCAATGCCGCCCCTAAACTTGTTCACTATATCCGACTTGTCATATCGTACTAATTCTGTGTAAGTGATTCGATAACATCTCTTAGCAGAAGAAGTGTACCGAATGCATGTCGCAGCTCTCTTCATTTTCTTGTCTACCAACAAAATAAAAACTTATATTAGTCTACTCAAATATTTAATTAATTTACACAACCAACAAAATTTAGTATGTATTACCTTTCTCAGAACCTTCGCCTTGAACTCTGTTTGACGAAGGGCCACCAAAGTCTGCCATCGTGTACGAAAAAACATACAAAAATTGGAATAATAATTCAGTGAAAGTAAAGAGTTTTCGGATTGAATTGTGTTGAGACTAAGCGAAACTATCAATTTAAAGGAATTCTGGCTTCTTTGCGCGACGAAACCTTCGTCGCGCAAAATCATGGAGTAAATACTGGATTCAACACTTTGCTAAACAACTGACAGTTTAGTAAATGTGTGAACCTTTGAGTGACGAAATATTGGTCGTGCAAAGTGACACACGCTGTATTTGTTTTTGGCGCCAAAATACAGGCATTCGCGCGTTTTCTGTGAACCTTTGCGTGACGAAGGGTTTTTTTTTGTCGCGCAAAGTGGTTTTGCGCAACGAAAGATTGCTGTAAACACGGAAATTTCTAGGATGGAAGAGACAAGAACACGTGTACAAAATTATATTTTGTATTGATTTTTGGGGTTACAATCTCTTTGACAATTTGTTCATCTGATTCGATCTCCGTAAGATGTTGGTTTGTGGATGTTGTTGATCCAAAGGCAGTCAAGGCTTGATCTTGGATGAACGGGAAGTTTCTTCAAGGGCCGTTGGTGGCTTGATCTTGAAGGTAGATGAACGTTTCTTCAAGGGCTGTTGGGCTTGATCTTGAAGGTTGGATGGACGACGAACGATGAATGATCTTCAAGGGCTTTTGGGCTTGTTCTTGAAGAATGGATGAACGACGAAAGATGAACGATCTTCAAGGGCTTTTGGGCTTGATTCTTGAACGAATGTTGTTGATCCAAGGGCCGTTGGGGCTTGATCTTGGAAGGTTGAACGAAGTTTCTTCAAGGGCCGTCGGGGCTTGATCTCGAAGGTGGATGTTTGTTGATCCAAGGGCCGTCGGGGCTTGATCTTGGAAGAATGATGAACGAAGAACGAAGAGAG